>OY728150.1:488406797-493406797 GCA_963277665.1 Viscum album
ACTCAGAGTTCACACGACATGTGGCCCATCAGACATGCCATGTAATCAAAATTTTCTAAGGAACATATTACACTATGAGTCCCTAGGTGTGTTTCTTGGATAGATAAGTAGTGGTGTTCATTCCTTGTAGATCAGATCTACATGATGTGTACTAATACCATGTTACCCAGATGTAAATTTTTTTCCTATGTAATCCTTAAGACATATAATTTCATGTGATCATAAAGATAGAAAAAATGTGTGATAGGATTTAATATACATGAATATTTATATTTTTAATTAATATCTATTTAATATTCAGATATGGAGATCATGTATGAGTCATATTACAAATTTTTACTCTACATCCATTCATGTATAGCATGTGGAAGAATAATCACACAATTTGTGTCATAATCATTGAAGTACATGTCATGATAGTACATGATATGTTGTGTATGATTTGTGTAAAAAAGAATAAACTAGTATTAAAGTATAATACCTATTGCGTATATTATGACAAGTATTATTCATATATCCTCCAATTTACATTTATGTACATGGTTAATTTTATATAAATTTATTTAAATTGTTTAATGTTATAATGGATGAAAATCGCAAATAAATTCATATAATAATTAAGATAAAAATTATTTACTAATTATAGATAATAATTTATTGATTCAGGCATGAATTATCTTAAATAAGAAAAATTAATAATTGAATTCTAGTTTTATTAAATTAATAAATCATTTCATGCATGTGGTTAATCATGATATAGAACATACATTTTGTATGTTATTTTTTCATTTAATTTATTATTAAATTAGTATGTGTTCCTTCTATCATTTAATTATGTATAGAATTAATTTCCCAGGGTTTCATTTATGTAAACCCCATTTCCCCTCACATTCATGTGAGTAAATGGAATATGTAATGGATGGAACTCCAATGCAAGTTGAGTTAGTTCATGTTCAGAGATGAGGTAGAATCAATCGAAAGAGACGCATAAGTTAATAGGTGGAAATCTATAACACGAATCTTAATCAGTTAAATGTATTATTTCCCCTAGGTCAATGATTAATTTATCGACCGCTAGATAAAGTAACCATTATTAAGATTTTGTGATCATACAACTTTATTTTATTTATATTAATTTCACTGTTATTTAATTATTTATGACTTGACGTGATTAAATAATTAATGAATTAATGATTATGCAAGATAGATCAAAAATAAACTAGCTAACGTGTAAATATTATCTAATACATGGTTAATCAATTAAGTAATCCCGATTAATATTAACACGGATATGAAAACGATAATAATTTTTTATTTACACATAAATGGATAAAATCCCTTAATGAACTATTAAGTAAGTATAGCCTTCCATTACATTAGTTAGAATCAAGCCATATTTCAAAGTGACTAACTAGCCATCATTGGGGTGATTCCTATTTTTGAGGAATTATATCTTGAGGTTTTGGGTTGACGTAACATAGTTGACATCATGTGTTGACTTCCAGATAAGGACATTGGGTAACTGAGAGATAGA
This sequence comes from Viscum album, assembly GCA_963277665.1. Taxonomy (NCBI): domain Eukaryota; kingdom Viridiplantae; phylum Streptophyta; class Magnoliopsida; order Santalales; family Viscaceae; genus Viscum; species Viscum album. The sequence continues at coordinate 488,408,332 of OY728150.1, forward strand.
GGTTGAGTAAATCTAATTAATGATTTGAGGATTGGGGAGTCCATTTAGCAGATCAAGGAAGTGTGAGTAAATCCTGATGGAAATTGGAACGCATACCTAAAACCATACAAATTACATGACCAACCAAATTTTGGTTAATGTGATGGGGAATATAGTTCATTACCACTATAATATACAACATATAAGATATTATAAAGCTAATGGTGAGGGATATTGGTTTTTCGATAAAATAGTGGGAGAATAAAAAATATTATATTTATTTATTTGTTTAAAATTTTATCAGATAATGTATTAAAATTATTGTTATCTTAATTTTTTGAAATAGAAATAAAATTACATAAAAAATATCATTGTGATCCATACTTGAGAAGGAATACCATCTCAGCGGCACAAATTTCCAAGAGTGTAAATGACGCCAACATGTCTTCCTTCTCCATGAAAAGAAAATTGTATTTCTTAGAAGAACATTTACCAGTTGCGCCAAGCAATGAGGCAAGTGATGAAGAACTATATATATATGAGAAAAATCTAAATGATGATATATATTATTTGTTCTCCATTCTATTATTCATATCCGATGACATTTTGAACAAATATGAGTATATGGATTCCGATATCATGATCTCACACCTTCAGGGTATCTATCAAGAGAATGCGAGACCAGAGTGGTATGAGATCTCCAATGTTTTATTCAAAACTATTCTTGGACAGTCTGTGCTATATGGACCTCATGTAGTCAAGATTATTATCTACATTGATTTCCCATACATCTTAGAGATTAAATTCACAGATGAATTCTGTAAAAATATCATACATTCATCACTATGCAGGACCTTCTCCAGCTTTATTGTTAATTATAATATTATCAAAAATGAGAAGAACCATTAGGAACTTATAACCCTAATTCTCCAAATGGATAAGGACATGCTTCATGATAACCCTTTGGTCCTTATGGTGAATAAGAAAATGAAGAATAAGGTAAACAGTTGCAAGAACTACAAATAGTATAAATTTCCCAAGTACCTTCCTTCCAAGAAGGGGAAGATCTAATATAAATTCAACTAAAAGGATGAATTATGTTTTTCATGTGAAAATCTAGGATGGTGGAAGATTAATTGAACCCAAAAGTAATTAGAAGCTAACGATGTGTTTGTTATTGAGTGAAATATTTCCATTTGGAAACATTGGGTATTAGATACAACATGTGGGGATCAAATATGTATCCAAATGTAGGAACAATGTAGATTCAGCATGAATTCCACAGGATAGGTGCATCTACGAGATACAAACGGTGTAAGGATATCTTCTTGTCCAATTGTCACTATAATAATTCATTTACAATGGGAATGCTTTTGGTTATAAGTGATTTTTATTATGTACCTATAGTGACCAAGAACATAATTCCAATGTCATGATTAGATACATATGGGTTTATTATAATATTTTGAAATATTTTTTTTTATTTTATAGGGAAGACATATGTTATGGTATGGAACAATTAAATAATGGCCATTATGTATTAAATAATTAATAATAAGTGTTTTTATTCAACAATTAATCATGATCACATTAATCATATAATACTGAACTATGGCATCACCATAATTGTCATGTAAATGACAATAATTTGAAAAAGTGCTATCAAGATGGTTATTTAGACTCTTATGAGATAAAAACATGTGATAGATGTCATTCTTGTTCAAAATGGAATATGACCAAACCACCATTAGTTGGACAGGGTTAAAGGGCCACAAAATATCAATGATTGATACACACTGATGAGTGTGGAAAATTTCCATTTGAATATAGAGGTGTATATTCTTACTTCATGACTTTTACTTATGGCCTGAGTAGATATGGATATATCTAATTGATGAAGTATAAGTATGATTCATTTAAGAAATTAATATATTTCAAAAATGAAGTAGAGAATCATCTTGTTAAGATGATAGAGAAGCTTCAATCAGATCTAGAAGGTGAATATATTAACCAAGAGTTCATTGACATTCTACGAGAGTTTGGGATTCTATCTCACCACACTACACCTTATAAACCATAGTTTAATGGTTTGAGTGAAATGATAAATCATTCCTTGTTGGACATGGTAATGCTTATGATTAGTTATGTAGAGATTCCATTATTATTTTGGGGATATTAATTACATATTTAGGCATTCACATTCAACTGTGTACCAACTAAGGTGGAAAATGGAATTCCATTTGAGTTATGGAGTGGAAGGAAATCTATTTTGTCGCTTACATGTGTATGGGTATGTGATTAATTTGATAAGGACTTGTCTAGCAACAAACTAGCACCACATGGAACAAGCTGTATCTTAATAAGGTATCCCATGTAAATAAAGGTATACTACCTATACAACCCCTTAGACATGAAAGTGTCCATTACTGGAAAAGTTTTCTTTGTTGAGAGGGAGATCATCCTAATAAAGGATACTATGAGAAATATAAACTTAGATTAATTTTATGATTAAGATACATAAGAGTTGGTATAGTAATAGATTTCATAGGTCCTCATGGAAGAAGTAGTTCTCGAAACACAAGTACTTAATATGATGGTAAGAGAGGTAAGAGAACCCGATAGATATGATTTTGTTTTTACTAAAGATGGTGATTGGTTATTGGTTGAAAATTATGAATCTCTATGCTACAAGGAGGTAATACAGAGATAAAAATATATATATTATAGAAAGAAACAATGAATTATGAAAAAGATTCCTTATAGTAGAACCAAGTTTGTGTACTGGTCAATGTTTCAGTTGATATATATATATTTCGATGAAATTGGGTATTGAAGAAGAAAATTTTCATGGGATGTAAACTAAGTAACAATAATGAAAGGCTATGATGAATCCTTTTCAATAGATTACATGTTGAAATCCAATATAATTCTACTTTCCATAGAAGCTTACCATGCCTATAAGATTTGGAAGATGGATCTCAAAATCGCATTACATAATAGGAAACTTCAAGAAGATGTATATATAACATAACTAGAAGTGGTTGAGATACCAAGTTATTCCAGAAGGATTTTAAAGTCACAAAGATCCATTTATGGATCAAATAAATCATCTACATCATGGGACATTCAATTTGATGAATCCATAAAATAATTTTTTTCCATTAAGAATGAATGTGATCTTTCTGTTTATAATAAGTTAAGTAGGAATGCAGTCCTTATCCTAGTAGTATAGGTTGATGAAATATTTATTTTTGGAAATGACATACTAGTCTTACATTCTATTAATGATATGTTAAACAAGTGGTTCTACATGAACAGATTAGGAAAGGTAGCCTATATTCTAGGGATCATGTTCATTCATGATAGAACCAATAGGCTACTAGGATTAAATAAAATTATATATGTCGACTTGATACTAAATATTTTTAGTATGTAACAATCCAATAGGGGTCTATTTCCAATGTCACATGGTTAACATCTTTCTAAGAAAACGTTCCCTCAGACACAATATGAGAAAAAGTGAATGAATAAGATCTCATATGATTTAGTGATATGATCAGTCATGTATGTCATGTTATGTACTAGACATTATGTTTCTTATGCATTGATAATGGTAGTTAAATATTAAGAAGATACAAGGTAACATCATTGGACTTATGATAAGGTTATCCTTATGTATCTTAGAATAACTAAGGGTATATTCATGGTTTATGAAGGAGATGAGGAGTTGTTCATTAGTGTATATTTTGATGCCAGATTTCAGATAGATCAGAAGGATCTGATGTCGAAATATAGATATAATTTCTATCTCAATGAAGGAGTTGTGAGGTGGAAGAGTTCAAAGAACCAAGTTATCCTGGATTCTATAGTGTATTTTGAGTATATAGTGTCTTTGGATTCATCCAAGGAAGCTGTTAGGATTTGGAACATTATCCAGTATCATGATGTAGTACCTAGAAGTAATGAACCAATAACATTGTATTGTTATAATATTATAGGGGTGGCTCTTGCAAAAGAGACATGGTCACATCAATGGACAAAGCGTATAATTTAGTAGTAGCTCCTTTTAAATTATTTCTATCAGAGAGGTGAAGTTACAGTAAGAAGACTACCCACAATAGAGAACCTAGTTGTCCCCTTGACTAATGGCCTATCTTATTATAAGAATGAGTATCATGTGAGAGATTGTAGAATGAAGGTTGTTAGAATTTGGCTCTAGTGAAAGTTGGAGTCTGTTGGAGATGGTTCCCTAGAACTAACATCATTGTATCTTATGATAATACCGTATTCATATTTTTGAATATTAATGAACTGCTTATCACATCATGATTATTCTTCTATGTGACATAGTATATGATAATGTTATAAGAGAACTTGTCTCTCTTAAATATCATAGCAGCTATCCTCTATGATGAGAACCCAGAAGTGTTGCGACACTACTCTTGAATATATTTTCTATATCCTTATGATATAATTTGATGGACAAAAATGATACAGGCTATCAGGGGCAGAGACTCATTGGACATTGAGGCATCTTCTCATGGTGTATTCCCTTGGTAATATGCAATAGGATATTTTTGAGAACGAGACCTGCAAGTAGGAAATCCACATTCATACATGTTTTATCTAGGGAAGTGTGTATTGGTCCGTAGAAATTATGATTATTATTAATTAACATTATGAGTCATATAGTTTATTGTATTGATTGAAACCGTGATGAAAATTGTCTGCTTCAAGGTAGGATATGTTGGGTGTGTCAAGAGTATTATTGAATTAATGAATAACGTGAGAAAAGTTTTATCCATTCTATTTATTAACAAATTTTATTATCTCGGTAACATTGATATAAATGATATAGAATAAATAAATCCAAGTCCATGGTGTTCTATATGCAATTTAAAATTCAATAAAGTAAAACAAAGAGAATATCGAGCATGTATATTGATGGCACTAGCATGAAACCTGCTTGATTTGAGATATTTTAATAAAGGGATTATATTACATAGTTAGAATATGTATGTGGTGGCATCTCATTGAAAAATTAAATTCTTTCTCTCTGGGTTCCATGGCATATTTCTATATTTTATCCTTGGACTTTAGAATTTTTCACCTAATTCCTGTGTGAAAGGGTCCTAAAGAGTAACTAACTAAGTGTATCTAGAATCCCAACAAAATAATATATTATTATTTTTTATTTAATAGGTTGAATAAATATTATTACCGAATTCAATTTAATAACAATTCATGTATTCTTGATCACATATAAATATTTATTTTTGATTTAGTAAATATAATATTTATTTATTTATTGGTGAATAATGAAGTGATATTTATTTTATAAATAAATACTCATTATTCAAGGTTCAGTAAATATTTTGGAGGTATGGAAGACTAAGATTTATGTTTGATCAAAGATAATTAATATTAAATATTATTTTCATAAATAATATTTAATTATAATACACAATTAAATTGCATGTTTAGAAATAAGGATATTATTATTAATATTTGACAAGAGGTTTCGCTAGAATTAAATAAATAATGAAGGAAATGTGTGAAATTATTTTATTTTAACTCTATGGATATATAAACCTAGTTAATTTATTTTCACATAGATATAATTAATTTTTCCTTTGTTGTCCACAATGGATGTGGTTAATTATATGAAGCCGAGAGAGCTTCCTTATCTAAGAATGCTCCCATGAAAGGAGAGAAATCCTCTTCCCCCACCTCAAGGTGTTTGCTTTGGAAGTTATTCTCAAATAAATCATGGGATGGAAATGAAAGTGCATTGATCTATCATTCTAGAACATAGAAATTCTTTTGGTGATATATGTAGATTCTTTGCACATGTGTGGATCACCGCTAGAGGAAATATACACTTGGATTATACAACACAATGATGGTGGACTACAGATCTATCACCAGATTCATCAACAAAGAAATAATTCCGAAAATGATAATTCTTTATTTAATTAAATTAAATATAAATAATTTGTGACAATACTCTCTCTCAGTACCAAGGTAATTACTCATTATCTATTTCATTGATTCAATTTTTTTGATCACATCGTTTGTCATCATATAGATCTCATATTGATAATCGATTATGGAAAAAATCAATGATGAGAACTGCCCATCACAAGCTTCCACTGTACCAGGAATCTTCGATAAAAAGCTTCTCCAAATGTTTCTAATGACTGGTACAATGAGGAAATGTCTAAAATCAACAAAATGGTGGGAAATAAGTATAGGAACATGACATTAATATCCTTTAAATAGCATGATATCAATGAAATATAAATAACTCAAGCTAACGAGCTTTATAAATAATAGAATTAAACTCAAACCACCCAACCAACATGAATAACAATTTAAATATAAATATTGTGAAATATATGATAAATCATCATGCATAGGAAAATAACTACAAGATAGTGCACAAATTATTTTCCTATTGAAGATGGAGCACCTCCATCGAGGGGTTTCATTATGAAAACATGACATTGTTATTCAAACAATTCATTTTTCATATTTATGTAATTATTCTAAAAAAATAAAATATAAATAATTAACATCCATGAATGGTGTGTATATGTAGAATATAAGACATTATTATATTTAAAGGAGATACCATAAGTGAGGACCCAACCATGCTGAACACTTTAGTGCTTCACTTTTTATGTACTGACCAATCGAAGCTATGGGTCCATGAATCTAAGAACATAAACTCACATATACATAAGGAAACCTTTCCCCGATGTACATGTTCACATGGCCATGAATTTTTACAAGGTGATAATTACATATATCTTATATGTGTACACCCATCTCCACTTACACCCATCTGTATTTTCATATATATATATATATATATATATTTTATCACACCTAGCCCCATATATATATATATATATTCATTATCGTTGTTGAATATACATGTTATATGGGAACTTACATGTACATAAGCTTTTTATGGATACATTGTAAGACGCCTTTTACTCTGGAACCTCAAACTTGCCTCAAGGGAATCCAACACACTGAAAATAAAATACTAGGGACCCTAAATCACCAAAGGACCTCAACAAGAAAAAATCTGAAGCTATAAAGTTGAAGAAAACTCTACCTCAAGCAGCGATGGAAATCTAAAATGGTCATAAATACCTCTCCTTTTTTGGAATGCACTGAAACCTAAGCAATTCTGACCCAATAAGCCATTTTCATGCCCTACTCAAAGAATAAGAACCCAAAATGGATTAAACCTTTACCTAGGGTTTTGGCCAAGTAGAATATGGAGATTGGGGAAGAGTAAAGATGCCAACCAAGGGAGGATAAGGGCTTAACTCAATGAATATAATGTGAACAAGAAAAAATCAAGGTGGAAATGGTACATTGGAGGAGGGTTTGAGGAGAGAGATCACAAGTGAAGGGGGTTTGAATGAGGGATGCCATGCAAGAAGTAAGAGGATAGGTGGAACTATGTATGTAGTGGGTTAAGGGGGGAAACCCCTTTTGTTTTTTAAAAAACAACTACACCAAATAATAATAATAATCATCATCATCCTAAAAATAATATTATAATAATAATAATTATTATTTTTAAATAATTTCATTATTTTTATATTCTATTATATTATCCTTTTAATTTAATTTAATAAATTTTATTTTTATAAATAAAACACATTGTATGGTTTACAGCTGAGGGAGGCATGGTTTTAGACAAAACTTGCACCCTTATTAGGCCTCACCCATCTTGAGTTTTCGAAATCTGACACTCGTGAAACACATTTATCCACTTGTGGAACCGCATTGGCCCTTACCTAATCCAAAAAAATAACTTTTAAGGGTTCCAACTCCAATAATTATGTTCTAAAGTATAGTTTTTAAAACACCTCTGTTTAGTAATTGAACACAAAAATCAAATTCAATTGGATTTTTGTCCAGTTCAAAATCATTTTTCATTATAATTAATATAATTATGGAATGATAAACTATTAATTTCCTCATTTCTATAATTATTATTGAGAATTGAAGTGCTACTCATGTGTACGTATGACCTACCATCTCCATGATTGTAACATATTTCATTTATCAAAACCAACATTCCCAATTGGCCATAAAAGTTAACTTGATATATATAATAATTATTCCATGATTACTATTCTGAATATGAATAAACCATTATCAATGAATGTTGAATGAAAATAACAAATCAAAACATATATACAAAAAATAATGTGATTGTTACCCGAAATGTGATATTAACATGGAATTATTAATAAAATTGTAATAAGAGGTCAAAAGTAAATCTTATATTGTATGATATATATAGTTATGGTTTTTTAATATATGTATAATAAACTTATACTTATTATAAAGGAGATTAGAAAGAGTAATAAATAGGTCAATACATTTAGTAAGGTATTTCTAGTCTCTCTTTTATTTCTGGGAAATTAATGGAAATTCACCACTTGTTTTATTTTTTTCTATATATCCTTCCAATTGTACATGTTATATCATGATTTTATTTATTTTATTTTTTTAAAGTTTCATTTGATGTTATTATTTATTATGTCTTATTATTGAATATTTACCAACGTTGTAAGGGGTTTTTGTCACAATGTTTCTTCTTTGAGACACTTGATTATGCTATTCACATATCTTCTTTTACAAGGTGTATATATATCCCCATTAAAATGTAATATCATGATTATTTTTGCATCACGATATTTTATATTCTATTTACTAATATTACTTAATTTTCTTATGTTTTAATGTTATCAAATAGGTAAATATTTTATGTCACAATCTAATATTTAATCGAGATTATATATGAATATGTTTTCAATGATAAAATATTGTGATCCATATCTCAGGAAACTCATAAATTTCTCTTAAGATTTTCATTTCATGAGAATTATTTTTTAACATTAATTTTCCCCTCTTTATGTACTAAACATGTCAAAAAAAATTATAATAATTATCGTATTTTTAGCCAAAAATTCTTTTTCATTCAAAACCATGTTTTCAAAAACTATTTTTAATTTTTTTTAAATAATTTATAAAAGAACTTTTTACCCATGTTTTTCTTTTTACAAAACAAAATTGAAAGGAAACTTCATATCACTTTTCTAAACAATTACTAGTAGTATTTTTTCAAAAATGGGAAAGCACTCTTCGATTTAACATGTATGACATGAATATAAATTTTATTCCATCATAAATAATCATTACATGGAAACATCCATCATATTCTTCCATGGTTATCTTCAAGAAAATGGATTTTTAAAAAATTTTATGATTTAATAATTTTTTTAAAGTGGAAGTGATATTTTTATCTGGGAATATTTTAAATGATCAGTCAAAAAAATTTTCCATCTATGATCATAACCATTGATACCTTACTATTGGTATGATACATGGATACCATTCTTTATCTTTAAGTGAATGGTTTTTGTTTAAGATCACATGATGATTATGAAACATATCTCTTTTACAGAGGTTATGATTTGATGAAAATTTTATAAAATTCCTTTAATTTCATGGATTATGATATGATGAATGTCTATGATATTGTGCAAAATAGAAATATGGTGTTCATTATAACATGGGTTGGAAATATATCTCCCTCAAATTCATTTGGTAATGATTAATGTTATATATGATTAAAGATTTAATGGTAAGACATCCCAATCTGGAAAGAGGGTACACGGGAGGCCATCCCAAGCCTGAAACAGGTACAAAGGTGGTTATCCAAAGCCTAACATGTTATGAATGTCTTGGTGGGTAGCATAGAAATAATATTTTATAGTCTGATGTGTATACCACAAAGCTATGTTTTATTTAAATGTTAAACTCTTGTTGGAGCCAAAATTTGGGAAGAAGAAGAATAAGAGGAATGCCTTAGGGGATACCTCATGGAGACCGTTCACGGAGGCCCCATGGCCCTGTGGCCATTGTAGAGAAAGGAGAAGGGATGCCCTGCAAACCCCTTTGACCTTCACGAGCCTGCTGGGATGAAAGGAGTCGGGATGACCCGTGAACCCCTTTGACATTCCCGAGCCAACCACGGAGCAAAGAGGCAGGATCCTCGGCGAGCCAATTTGACATTCGCGAACCCGCCGTTGGGCAAGAATCATCTTCGTGTTGAGTGATCTCTGCTTCACGGATTCTCTTGCTTATAAATGCAGGGCTCCCCTCGAGCCCAACAGACGGATCATCCGACCTTTCTACTTCTTAGCTCTCGAATCGTGAATCAATTCCTGCTCTGTGAACCATGAGCTACTCAAGGTACTTTCGCATCGCGAAGTGCCTCCCCCATTCCATTAATCTATCCCCTCTTATGAGAGAGATTCCTTTTGCGAAGCCCATGGTCCTCCATGAAGGAAGGGGATCCCCATGAGGACGCGGGTCTTCACTGATAACTTATGCTTCATGAAGAACCCTCTGCGACCAAGTGACCCACATGCTAACGCCAAGTCACTATACATCATGAAGCACATTTCATCCCAAAAGTACACCTCGTGAGACACCCTTTCTCAGCGAGGCATTGCTCCACGAATGTCTTTCAACTTTGCGAAGAACCTTCCATATACACCTATTCCCTATGACTAAGCTGGGACACATCACGAATCATACACCTTCATGGTGCCCCTCCACTACATGGGGAACCAGAGCTTCACAAGGCCTCTACCTATGGGCCCCTTTTCTCCACAATCCCTTTTCATGTGCGAACCTATAGGTTTTCACGAACTAACTACAAAGTCCCATGGGCGGTGCTTTCTGTTGCATTGTTTTTCCTCATGCTTTTTTCGCATAAGCACACTAACTACTATTGCTTCTTCAATTAGCCATGATAATGTGGACCCCCAATGGGATCACGTCTTGACACCCCAAAGCCATAGCATTACCAGTCCCATCCCTTCATCAATGTGTAGGGGCTTCCAGTTATGTAAGTACTAGGGGTGCAGAATGAACCCACCTCATCCAAGCTACAAGACGTTAAACTGCCAATGACCCCCGTCCATGGCATGTGATTTTAATCTATGACCTCACCCTGACATCTGTCCATGGGAAAAGGGAAACCATCTGGGTGTATTCCCCTAACTTTTCTTGGAGGAGGCAACACCCATGATCCTCCTCTATTCATCCATGCTAATGTCTATGATGAGAGAGGGGGGCAGTGATTTTATTATCCCTTCCCTCTCTTTGTGGGCTTTATTTCCATCCGGGCCTCCACCCTGGATTATGTCCCAGTCTCCATCTCCCTGGGGATGCTCCACATGTATTCCCCTGTTTCCTCTCTGGTATGCTCCATGCGTAATCCCCTATTTCCTCTTTGGGGATGCTCCACTCATAAGCCCCTATTTCCTCATTGGGAAACTAACCACATGTAAGCCCCATTCCGCTTCCTACATATTCACCTTTCAATACATGATCATTAGTCCTTTGCTGCCTCTTGTTTTCACACCGAGCATGACTCAAGTGGGCTTATAGTAAGTATCGACCATGAAATCCTTTCTAGGCATCCCAAATTTTTTGACCCACACAACATCCCGAACTACATCGACTTTGATCCTTGCCAAGGTATGGTATGTAGGAGGCCTCCCTAAGGTTCAATCCCAAAAACCATTGGATCTAACCCCTATTCACGTTAGTTCGCCCACATTATCCCAAACTATGTGGACATTGATTATGGACAAGGGAAGGTACGTTGAAAGTCTCCTTGAGGTTCAAGCCCAAAACCTAGACGTTCTGACACCCATTCACGTCGGTTCACACATACCATCCCGAACTACATGGACATTGATCCTTGCCATGGAAAGATATGTTGGAAGCCTCCCAAAGGTTTAATCCCAAAACTAAGTCATTCCGGCCCCCATTCATGTTGGATGCCCACACCATCCCAATCTATGTGGACTTAGATTTTTTCCATGGTAAGGTACGTAGGAATCCTACCTGAGTTTCAAGCCCAACACACACAAGTTCCGACCCCCATTCAAGTTGGTTCACAAACAAAATCCCTAATTCTGTGGACTTTAATGTTTTCCAAGGCAAGGTACGTAGGAAGCCTCCCTGAGGTTCAAGCTAAAAACTCGGTCATTCCAACCCCCATTCATGTCAGTTAGCACACAACATCTTGAACTACGTGGGCTTTGAATCCTATCTCCTAGACAATGTACGTAGGAAGCCACCCTAAGGTTCAACCCCCATCAGCGGTAAGACATTATCAACCCCATCTAGTGGTAATCCATTATAACCCCAATAAATGGTAACCTGTTGTCAAGATGAACTAATTTCAATGAACAACGTGGACTTTGATTCCATGCTACTTGGATATGTAGGAAGTCTATTTGAGGATCAATCCCAATATCACTTTAATCCCAATAGCGGCTCTGTTTCATTCTCCATCCACATCACTTAACCATCCATCATCAATCCTGATTCTTACCCGGGCCTCCACATCTCGGTGAAATCATACTAATTCACCTCCCCACTGCTCCTAGTAGTCGTCGGGTAACTAACCACATGTTATCCTAGAAATCTATATTCCCTCTAGGGGTTGTGCCCATCTAATCCACTCTAGTTAGTGTTCCGCTCTGTATGATCTGTCTTTTCTAGACGTTAAACTCATGGAATATCCTACATTTAACATGGTAAGCTATGGAAAACCTCAGAGACATGCCTATAGAATATAATACCCTGCATTCAATGTGGGATGCCTCAGGCTTCTACACCCTCGATAATCTCTATAATAAGGGGAATAAACCGAGATGTGCTAGTTTGCTACCATCCTGAAATTCCTGTGATGTCTAACGTGACTACTCCTTCGACCGAAGGTTTCTACCCTAGCTGGACCCCTTGGAATGTCCCCACAGAATCTATGTAATTTACTGGTGTCCTTGACGATATGGAACTTGGAATAATTTCATGAACAATATCTTAAGTCTATAAGGGAGACCTGGACTTGGTGACGAGTTTTGAGGAGGAATACATAGATGGAAGAATCAACATCCCATCAACATGTTTTGATTAAGGAGAAAACATCCCTAATAAAATAATGGATGTCGCCCACCTTTGGAATGCGGGAATGCGGGGCAACAAACAACATCATCGTCCCCAAAATAGACGGATGTGCGCGACCTCAATAAAAAGCATCAGAAATAGAAATGGTTAACACAATATGAAATAATTCTCCTTAAAGTGGGGATTAGTAGCGTTTGAGACATTGGTGGAATATCATGTCGCCATATCTAGTTATCTAGAACCGGGTCCCACCAAGAAAATAGCGGGCCTGGAGTGAAACTCACCAGACGTTGGGGCAGTCAATACTTTGGGAATATTTTTCTGTGACGTTGTCAGCGTGGATCCCTTTTACCATCCATGGAAGATGGAATGGATCAGGGAAACTAGATTTCGATTTCCTTATTTCAGCACTAATGGATTAATCTCCCTACATTTCAAGGAAACAAGTTGTTTTACCATGAGACCAATCGCCACCTGCACACCGATGTAGGGGTAGGGGAAAATCCATTACAGAAACCCCACATGGATCCTTCACATCAACAACGACCTCCAAAGCCACACCTTCTGTGAGCTTGTGCCCCATCTCCCCATCTGAATTCATCTAGCAAAGGGTGATCAACAACCAAGAATGCAAGTATGAGGATGAGTAAATTATCACGACTTGGAATATGGATTGTTGGGAACTAGAGGTGTATGTGCCTCATCACTACTACCTCCCCCAATTTCCATGTAGGGAGCCACTTCTCCCCACTCTGACATACAATTGTTTCGAGAGACATTCCCTAGAACGCCTCGATGACTCACTCCGCTACGCCAACGAGGTAGGAAATCATCTCGGCCAGCCCAGTCGGGGTCCCGTTTATGGGGACCCCTAGGATGGATCCCACCATGACACTCCAGCATCGCCACCTAGTTCCCCAAGCTGAAGAGTAGGTATTCTATGTACCTGCACCACCAGATCCAGTCCTGCGGGCCTAGCTCCAGCATCGGGCACAAGCCGAGGAGGACGCCCGCCAAGGGGCGTCGACGTCCGCAACTACTATGAACCGGGACACCATCAATGTGTACCGTCATCCCCCTATGTAAACTGAACTGGTTTAGCTATGTACACGGCTTGGATCGAGCCCCCAACCGCCCCAGGGGTAGGTTGGTCGACTATCATGGCCGCCAGTATAGGGAGTACCTACCGCGGATCGACCCCCGATAGCGACACCAATTACGAATATCCTATCCGTACCTCCACCATGGAGAATGAGATTCTTCCCCGCATCCATGTTCACCATGGAAGTACACCCTGTTCTACCTTTAGTCTGAGTGAAGAACTTCCCCACTATGGTGACTCTCTGCATGAAATCCTCTCTCGTGCTCATTACATCGTGTATGGTGTCAACCCACCTACTGCAGACCATCAGTGTGGGGACGTCGGACATCCAGTAAATCTCTATCATGTGGGGTCTCCCCATGTCCTTACAATAGTTTGAGAAGGTCCTACTCCCCTAAGAAATCAGAGGGGTTAAGGCCATCTTCACTTCACCCACACCCAGCCCGGGGGTCCTACCCGTACTCGGCTTGACCAGTACTAGGATCCTACTCACACTGCCACTGTCAATAGATACAAGCATGAAGGTCTTACACATGATTATATCAGCTCTAGTGGAGGTCCTCCCTTCTCTAGAACTTCCATGGAAGTCCTCCCCATGTCTCCTTCGATATCTGTCCATGTTCTCCTCGCACCCCAACTCACATAGGCGGGAGTCCTCTTTTCCCCTATACCAGTATGACCGAAGGTCATCCTTTTAACAAGAATTTAGCCTATCCTGAAGAACCATCCATGGGTAGGAGGGAGGGTCATAGCCACCCTAAAAAGAACTCTAAGAAGATCCAGAATGAGATCAGACCAGTTTTGTTCTCATATTCTGAGGTGGAGTATGAATCTGTGATTTTAACCTCACCTAGGTCCTCTGTGTCAAGGGTTGGGGTAGAAAAAAGGCGCATCAACCTCATACTACCATAATTAGAGGTGCATCGAAATCCTGCCTCCCTACGTAGGTATATTTAGGAAGACGAATGTTTGGAATATCCATAGGTTATAGTTGTACAATCGACGCCATCATCCCCAGAAGCTGTCTCTACCTCAACTATAGATCAGGAAGAGCTATTCTGGGGACCGATGGTGGATGAGCAACAGTGTGGTCCATTGCCAGCAGCCATAGTCCCTACCCCAGAAACTGCTATTTTCAACTACTCCTATCGCGATGTGCTGGATAAGTCGCTACACTCATCGTAGGATAGTCCGAGATGCGGCGGTTTTTTAGCTGACTCGTCGTATTCTCCACAGGCCAGCCTACCGTCCTAGTGGTCTACTTCGGTACCACTACCGGTTCCATAGCAACCTCTATTTTGCGAGTGGGGTAATTAAGGGACAGACCATGAATGCACGCCATGAAGCTTATGCAATATCCTCATAGTGGACCACTTCTGAGAGGTGTTTTTCCCCATTGCAGCGTCGAATTTTAGTGTGCCAGAATCCCTCACCCCAAGAAAGTCAAGTGTTTCTGTCAAACCCTCTGGGTGACGCACATCCACCATCTTCATCATCGAGTGGTTCACCCTATGATAAAAGTGAATTTCAATGATATTGGCGAAGAATGTTGTCTGGTTGATCTTTCCGCACTCCCCATAGCCCAGCGGCCTAAGTCACCAGGTCACCATAAGGCCATCCAGTAAAGAAGCATATAGAGTTTAAAGGTACTCTACAAGATTATCAAAGAGGCTTCTCCACACATACAAATATGTGGTTAGGGGCAGTAATTTTCCATCCTCTTCAGTCCTACCCACCAGCACCCCGACCTGTCAGATGATATTGAGGACATGCCCCTAGGTAGAGCCATGTTCATCTTGGCCAGCCTATCGAAAGAGGAGAATGATGTAGAGCTCCTAGACAGGGACCTCCCCCCTGAAGGTGTCCCATAGCTATTGGATCTATTGGGAAGGGTAACTCACAAAAAGAAGAGCCTTCTAGGTCTCCCTGCGCCCACCGAGGCAATATTCCTTAGCCAGAACCACAGTAATGTTAAAGAGCGTCATGGAGATTTCAAAACCTCCGATACATCTGGCTTAGTGTAGAATATAGAAGAAGACACAGAAAAGGCTGCATTGCATCAGAAAAATAATAATTAGATGAAGTTGGTTAATGACCTCATTATTGATCATGCTGCAGAACGAAGACCAGACTTTGGCGATCCTCAGCCAGGGCCGTAGGGCCAGGCCCAACTTCCACGTGGTGAACTACCCCTACATGAACTTGATCATCCTTCCCAAACATGCAGTATTGAGGCCGAGGATTTTAGCAAGAGGGTGCGGTACGTATCGCCAAAACCTCTTGAGGGGATTAACAATCCTCAAGACCCAGTCCAGGCTCCCCCAGCTGTTGCACAGGTCATTGCCCCAGCTGCTCCACGAGTTGCTGGTCCACCTTATCTTGTTGAAGAACCCGCTAATGCACTAGTAGTTAGGGATCCCCATCAAGATAGGAACTCCCACCTAGATGATCCAATGGTGGTTCTCATTTCCCTCCATGAAGTGTTTGAGACAGGACATGTGGCACTCCCACCTGTTGGTAAGCCATATCTGGTATGGGTGTATGAAATGCCATTACCCTCGAGTTTCAGAAATCCCACATTCTCTCCCTTAAACGGGACAAGGGACCCGCCGCATCACTAGGACAACTTCATCTAAAGGTGTGGGGCCATGTTGGGGACCCCGGCGTAGTAGGAAGTGGCCGAAATCCATTGTTTTGTGCAGACAGTAGAGGGACTAGTATTCCTATAGTACAACCAACTCCCCATCAGATCAGTAGCTAGATGGAAAGACCTCTGCCAGAAATTCCTCAACTAGTTCAGTTCCACCACTTAAAGGATGAGTATTTTGGACCTCTTCCAGTGCATGCAGAGGCCTGATGAGCATGTTTTAGACATTGTCTCCCAGTGGGAAGGGATAACGTACTCTCTTGACATGCCGCTGACTAGGGAGAAATTGCGGATGATCTGCATAGGGAATGTCAAGACAGAGCGGGTCCCCACTTGGATCACCTAGAACTACCTAGGGGGATTCCAAGACTTCTATGATAAGGCCCAAAGCTGAGAGGAATCTGTACAACAGGCTAAGAAGGAACATTCGTTGCCTCCCGCAGTCCCCAAGAGAGGGGCCACCAAAGCTGAGCCCACCGCATTGGACCAAATAGAGGTCCCCGGGGAACTATAATTGTTTCTAGTGGAGCTGAATCTGCAGCCTCACAGAGACCCTAAACCTTGTGCGTAGCCTCCAGCCCATCATCACCCACCTTAAAATTAGTAGGTTCCCCAGTGCAATGCGCCACTACCAAGTCAAGACAACCAGGCTCCACCGCCTTGACAGTATCATCCAGAACCTCCTTAGGTTCATTCTCCATGGGCCCCCTTTCCTGATAAGAAAAACTTGACCTACTTGTTCAATGAGGATCAGGTCACCAGTTACCTCTACAGCACCATAGAGCAGGGGATTTTACATTTTCCTGAGTGTAGATGGCCATAATAGGCGAACCTCACTGATTTCCATAACTACTCTCCATTTCACCGGATCTTGGGGCACACACTCAGACAGAACTATGTGCTTAAAGAGTTGCTCCAAGACAATGTGGATAATAAAATAGTCTAGTTAGGGCCAACCCTGACACAGGTGGCATGCATCTTCATGAGGCCGAACAGCAGCAGTGACAATGAGGGCGAGTGGCAGTAGGTTTTTAACCACTACTCCCAGAAGTTTGTTGATTGGATGGCTCAAAAAAGGTCTCCCATTCCCATGGTGTTATCCATGCATGCCTGAATCAGATAGAGACTTCAGAAGCCGCATCCACTACTTCTGAATTTTCATCTCAACCATCGTCCTCTAAGAAAGGAAAGCGTCCGCGATTCAAGGAAAAAAATGTCCCCCACCGATTCCATCGGCATCCCGTACACACAACAAATTCATGGTCTCAAAGATGGAGATTCCTCCCAGAATACTTCCAGTAGAGGATGGATCTTCTAGTGATAGTCAAGGGTATGCCTTGGTTAATACCGTATAGCTGGTAAGCCCTTATAAAATTCCTGTTGATGAGGAGCGCCAAGTGGATCCTCCCAATAGCCCCAAATGTTGTCAGTGTCCGTAAATTCGTGACAGTATGGGTCATTGGAGTGCTTCAATTATCTTGTCCATCCTAGCTGTGCATGCCACTAAAACCAGGCAGCAGGCCCAGCGTAGAGCTAAGTAAGTACAACCCTCTCATCTGGTGACATCAGGTCCTCATTCACCGCCATTCATGATACTGGATCAGAAGAGCCACACAAAACTGGTCGTGATCAGCTGTTCTTCCCCGCGGATGGATCTCAGTCATTTAGACCTCTTTTGGTAGTCACTCCACATGCTTTCACTAGTGAGCAGTGGGATATTCCTAGTACTAGTCAACCACTGGTCCTGTCTGCAGGGAACACCATACCTCTTATCATAGTACGACCTCCTATAAGCATAAGTTCAAACCTAGTTTAATTTTATGACATTCTCAAACACCATTCCAGCATCCCAGCGAGGCTTCCCATCCTTGAGGCCTTTCGCCTGTCAGCAGACATGCATAAAGCCCTCGCTGAGGCTTTAAAGTGCCCCCTCTAGTTTGAGATGGATGTAGCGGTCGTGGAAGTCTTCCATTCGGAGGAAATCAAAAATTCTGAATGCAAGGCCATCATCACGTTCACTATAAGAAGATGAAGGCTATCCCATATAGGGGAAAATTCACCCACTGTACATCACCAGCATGTTCAATGGTGTGGGAGCCCACTGCAGTCTCATCGGCATGGGATCAGGGATTAACCTAATCCCGACCAGGACATTGCGAAAACTAAGATTGTCTAAAGATTATATGATCCCCTCTGACCTACGAATCCAGGGTTATGACAGGACCGAACGGACACCGATCCGCAAGATCTGTTTGAAGACCCATTTTGGTGGTCTAGTTTCCAGCTCCGTGTTTGTGGTTGTCTCCTTGGACATGGACTACAATACGTTGATGGGTAGCCCATGTCTCCACCTAGATGAGGTGGTTCCCTCATCATATCATTTGTGCCTCAAGTACTCCCTCAATGATTGAATGTGTGTTATTAAAGGTGACACATCTCCCTTTGCCTCTTGTAAATCCCGTAATTTGGATACCGAATACTACAAGTACAAGGACAAGAAGATTCAGAATAACAAGGTTGAGCATAACATGGCTGCAACTAACCCATGGATAGATCTAGATGATTCCTATATCTTTCTAATCCTCCGATTGGAGGTTACAACCCGAGATATAGGACAATGATTCATTTTGTCCTGAAATAGGTGGAAACACATTCCCAAGTTTATGCGATGGCAGAAAATCACCTCATACTCCTACAAATATTAGGATCATTTGATCTTGGAGACTCCTACTCCCCTATGATATCAGGATATCCACCCCATGGCAATGATAATATGTCATACCTGCTTGTTCATCCGGGCTTGGATAAAATGGCTCAAGCCGATGTTCCACTACTGTTTTGACGTCATCAAACATTTCCCCTTAGGCCAAAGACAATATGGGATCGAATCGACAACCTTCATTGTTATGGATTCGGTAGCACATTAGTCCCTTGATGCAATGTCCACTGCCGCTCATGTTGGTACCAGCCTTCCATTGGGTTCTGCCAACTCTGAAGAAACTCCTCCAACTGAGGATATCTCTTCCATAATTGAAGAAGATGATTTAGAGGATTCCCCTCTAGTGTGTGAAGAGGAAATCTCCGCTATAGTTGATGAATTGGTACAGGTGAACCTTTGTAGCAAGGCGGGCCCAATACCCACATCGATCAGTGATTCCAGGCCCCATGGGGAGCAAAAATGGTACATACAATTCCTTAAACAACACCATGATGTGTTTTACAGGAGTTATGATGAGATTTCAGGACTAGATACTCAGGTAGCCATCGACCGCCTCAGTCTCCCGGTAAATCATCATGGGTTCATGCAGCCTCCCAGAACGATGCACCCTTCACATGGTGCCATGGTTGAGCCAGAAGTGGATAAGATCATCAGATCCAATTTCATTACAGAGGTCTAGTACCCAAAATGGCTAGCCAAAATTGTGTCATTAAGGAAGAAGAATAGACATATTAGATACTGGATTGACTTACGAGATCTAAATTATCACTGTCTGCAGGTTGATTTTCCCATTCCTATCATGTAACTCTTGATTGATGCCACAGATGGGTTCCAAGCCCTCTTCTTCATGGATGGGTACTATGGATACAACAAAATCTGAATGGCCCCTGAGTACGAGGATTCTATAGCCTTCAGGGTATCACATGATATTTTATATTACCATGTCATGCCCTTCAGATTAAATAATACAGCTGCCACCTATCAGCATGCCAGGAATCGCATATTTAATCCAATCCTCGGAACATTGGTGGAATGTTATGTGGATGATCTGGTGTTCAAATACTTATAGAACTAGGAGCATCTCAAGGATCTTGAGAAAGTGTTTGGATTCCTCCATTCTAGTCACCTGAAGATGAACCCATAAAAGTGTGCCTTCGGAGTCACCTCTGAAAAGTTTCTCATCTTTGTTGTTATATACAGGGGCATTGAGTTTGACACATAGAAGACCAAGGGCATGAGCCATATGTCTCCCCCGATAAATTTCTAGGTTCATCGGGGGATCCAAGGACACTTGGACTATATACAATGATTCATTATGAATCTGGTCAGTATGTGTATCCCTTTTCTTGGATAATGATGAAAGGAACACTTTATGAGTGGGATGAAGAATGTCAGACTGCATTCGAGGAAATCATAAGGTATCTACTCCAGCCGCATGTCTTAAGGCCACTAGTCTCTGGAAACCATTAGTCCATTATGTGACCACCCTGAAACAATCTCTCGGTGCCCTTATCACCCAAAAAACAACGAAGGGATGGAGAATAGCCTTTACTACCTCATCTGCTTGATCATCGATATGGAGACTAAATACTCCCCTATTGAAAGAGCTTCCTCGCACATGTATTCACAGTACAATAGTTGGGATGTTAACTATAGAATCATGAGGTATAGTTGGTGCCTTGGTTAGATCCCATAATGTATATCTTGAACCTCCCCATTGTGATAGGCCATCTCGCTTGGTGGGTGGTAATCCATCAACAGTTCATCATCAGGTTCGTGCCTTAGAAGGCTATAAAGGGTAAAGCGCTTGCAGATTTCCTTGTTTCCCATCCATCATCTACTGACCAGTCCCTGGATCTTGATTTCCCCAATGAGGCTATCCTCTCAGTGGACTAAGTCATGCAATGCTGGCAGATGCACTTCGATAGTGCTTCCCGAAGACCCACCGGTAAGAGGCTCAATGATCTCATACTCAACATAGTAGGCCTAGGTATCATCTTTATTACCCTAGTGAAAGCCATTCTTATATACTCATTCCTGATGTCAGAAGGCGGCACCAAAAATGAGGCGGAGTATCATTCTCTCATCACTATCCTCAATCTGGCCTTTGAGATTGAAGTGACCCATTTTCATATGAAATGGGATTCCAGACTAGTAATCAAGAAAATAAATAGTGACTATGTCATCAGAAATCTCGAGCTCGTACCATTTTTGTAGTGCACTCTCCAGCTAAAGTCCCAGTACCCATATTAACAAGAAGTGACTCATTTACCTCGATCTCAGAATGGCCCAGCTAACACCCAAGCCATCCTAGATGTGTCGCTTGCAGATACCAAAAAATGTGATCTGATTATACATGTGGTGCACCAAAGATTCGTTTCTCCTGTCACCCCAGATGAAGATGAAAGCCCATAGGTAAGCCACCTTACTTCCAACGCCTCCACGTCAGGACACTCAAGACCCCATGATGTAGTGATTGAAGTGACTCTTGGTTGGAGAATCTCCTATGTCGAATATCTCCAAAACGGTTATCACCTGGAATATTGGGCCGAGCACAAGAGAATCCAACCATGCGTGTTTCAGTTCACCCTCCAAGACGTCCCTATCCATGAGAAGATCCTCTACAAGAGCAGTTTCGATGGCGTTCTCCTCTATTGTATTCAAGGAGTCCAGATTTCTAAATTCATTCAAGAGGTTCATGCCAATTCCAGCGAGGATCATCATACCAGGATGAAGCTATGTCACAAAATCCAGAGACTAGGGTACTTTTGTCTGTCCATGATCCATGAATGCATCGAGTTTTCCATGAGCTTCTATGCATTCCAAATTCATTATAACATCATTCATATGCTACTAGAGCCTCTCTACTATACCATGTACTCTTGTACATTTGTGGTATGGGGACTCGATGTCGTGGGACCTTACCCACTGACGACAGCTCACCAGTATAGGTTCATCCAAACTTCAACATATTTCTTCTCCATGTGGGAAGAGGCAGTTCCTTTCAAGGAGGTCAAGGTCTGTTCCATCATTTACTTTGTGAGCATGAACATCATCTACCAATTTAGAGTTCCCATGCCATCCTCACCAAAATAATCATGAAATTCTGGGCAGCTAAGCTGAAGAAACTATACGGTACGTACAACATCAGTTTAACCCATCACTCCTATTATCATGTGTAATAAAATGGACAGATCGAGGTGTTCCACTAGGCCCTCTCAAACATTTTGCAGAAAATGTTTGGTTAGAATATGAAGAGTTGTCTAGAAAAGATCCCCAATTCCCTTTGGTCTTATTAGAGGACTACTCATAATTCAACCCATGTGACCCCATATTCCCTAGAGTATGGAACAGAGGCTGTCCTTCCCATTGAGATTCAGTTGCCCTAATTGTGCACAATTGCCTACGATCAACAAGCACTAGATAAAGTAGCTAAAATCTACCTGGGTAAACTAGAAGTGCTTGATGAGAATAGGATTGTTGCCCTGCAAAATCTAGAAAGGCACAAGAACAAAATGGATATGGATTTTCACAAGAAAGTTCACCTCTGCCCCTTCTTGCAAGGCAACATTGTACTGGCTCTTAGGACCCCAATGATACATGGTAGGAAACTACCCAAGTTGGAACCCAAATGGGAAGGACCTTACATAGTTCACAAGCATTACTCCAATAGAGAATACTCCCTGGTCACCATGGATGGTGAGCGTATAACTTCTTCCAACAATTCCATTTTCCCCCAGAAATACATTTCATGAGCAACCAGATGGTCCAACATGACCCTAAACTGAATGTTATTGCAAGAACCAGAACTGTTGGGTCCGACATGACCCTAAACTATTGGTCTGTCAAGTCCTAAACTACCATGTCCCGCAAGACGTTAAACTGTACATCTTCTTATAAGACATTAAATTGTACCCTTAGATCTATGAATGGATTGATTACTATCCACAATGGATATGTAGAAACGCTCAGATGTTACGTCTTGATTCTGTCCCCCAAACCCTTTTCATCAACTATTCCCCCTGGGTGTAGTTCTTATGGAGGACCATGGTGTAGTGCTTGCTTCTTTAGCTCCACTCATGTAAGGAGTATGAGGTTAGCACCATGTTCTCACTTCTCGTTATTCTATTCTCCCATGTCCTCATTGTACGATTCCAAACTTCATGGCCTTCCAAAACTATGTGTGGCTTTATTCCCATCCTCATGGGATACGTAGGACCGTCTAGACATTTTTTCAGTTGGCCCTGCCCGAACACCAGAATCTCCCCTCGGGTCAAAACAGATGGTGTGCTGACGACTTCCTCTCTAATTCCGATTTAGTTCATCATGTCCCCACCATACATCCCACCCCGTTGGGACTTTCACCTCTATCATGACCCTTTTTGACCTTAAAATGCATGGGCACATCTATGAACCACACACTCCTTTGCTATGGGATCCCATTTCTTTTTACATTAAAATGGACCTCGGATTGGTATAGATACTTAGCCAAATGGCTCTCCTACCATTTTGAGTCATCTTCCTTGAGGGTTTCAAAAAAAATTGATACAAGCCCGCATTACAAACATGGTCAGCAGTTGACACTCATTTTTTGTTCCCCTTTCATATCACACAATATAGACGTTGTGTTTCAATCATGGTCAACAACTATCATTTTTCATTGTTACTACCCCCATACGTCCTCAACATTGAGTGTAGTGGTTCATTTTGTCCCGATGTCTCATCAGGCTTCGGTCTACCTCAGGTAGGAGTGTGATTCCAGCTGGTGGTCAATTATATGGTGGAGAGAGCCAAGTCCAACTCCTTGTTTCCCACACTGATCAACACTCTCGTGGGATTAGGAGCTATGATGTGGAAATTCCCACATGATGGGTCATTTGGTTATAGTTGGCCGGGATGCCCGGCCTTGGGTCTATCAACCCTTTTGGCCCCTTGGCCCACCTTCTTATATAGGATTGTGTGTGGTGGTGTGGAATCACGTCCATATTCATTTAGAGATATTATTCCACAACCCACACATCCCCATGAGACATTCCTCCCTCTATTTATCATTCCTTCCATGAACATAGGCCACACCATATTTTGTGATCCCCATCTTGTGGGTTTCCATTATCTTTCATATCCAAAAGGTCCCCCAAATGGCATGGATACTTAGCCTAAGTGTTCTCCTAAAATTTAGAGGAATCATCCCCAGGGATTTCGAGAGACAAATTGGCACAAGTGTTGTGTTGAGAATATGTTCAAGGGTTGATGCCCAATTTTGTTTCCTCAGTCGCACAACATGGGTATGTTGTGTTGCGAAATTGGCCAACAATATTCATCTATCATCGTTTCCACCCAGTGGTATTCCATAGGCATAATGATTTTCACTTCTCATTTAGCTATCCCATGCATATGACATTAAACTCAGCATTTACAGTCTGAGTTCTATGACCTTAAACAAATATCACTATCGTCATCCCTACAAGACATTAAACTGCAAGTTGGCTATGACCTTCTGTCTACAGCCCAGACTCAGGTCCCTTGACCATCTCGGGCCCCTAGCCCAAGTTCTCACTTAGGAATATATGGTGTGATATGGGATTATTTCCTCATTCATGTCGAGTTACTCTTCATTCCATACAATTCCCTCGTTGGGTTATCTTTCCCTTACTCTGTGTCCTAATCGCAAGACAATAAACAACCCGAAAACTTCTAGAACTATGTGTGGCTTGATTCCCATCCTTATGAGATACGTAGGACTGCCCAATCATCGTGTCTTTAGGTCCAGACCCATTTCTTTGAAATCTTCCCATCATTTTGTCCCCATGCCTATGTTATTCCCCAAGAGGGATATATAGTATGGTATGGGCTTATGTCCTCATTCACGATGGATTTACAAAAACCACGCCGCATACCTATCTCTCTCTTGAGTAGCCTTATCTCCCTTTCACTATAATCATATTTTTTGAGCCGACTACCTATCATTCGGGTCCCTCGCCCCTCTTCGGTGATTCTCCAATGTGTCCAAGAGTACTCTGGTCCAGCACCTAGAGTGTCGAATTCCATCCAAACATGTTCTCACCCACCTTTCAGGCTTCGTGTTCCCCTTAATTAGGGAATCCAACATATTTCTTAGCTGAAGGGTCCCCCGAATGGCAGGGATTCTTGGACCTAGGTCCCTCCTACCACTACGGGCCAGCATCCTGAAGGGCTTTGAACAACAAGTTGATAGAAGTACCACTTTGTGAATACAGTCAGCAGTCGATGCTCATTTTTTGTTCCCATTTTAGGTCACAAGATATGGATACGCTTTTTCAAAAATGGTCAACAGTCATCCTACATCTTCACACAATACTCCTTAAGCTCAATATTTCGGTTTTCTGATTCACATAATTTTCCACCCCATCATATCCATGTGGAATCTCGACATTCATGGTTCTATCCGTTAGTGCACATTTGGACGTTATGAGGAAATACCACAATAAGACATTATTCAGGGATCCACACCGATTCCATGTACTAAAAATATCTATTCCTCCCTTGTTTCCCACACCGAGCATGACTGATGTGGTCTTAGGGATTGGATCATGGTCTACACCTGTTTCGAAGATTTCTTCTTATCCATGGTCTGAGCTCTATGACCATAAACTAAGACCACCCCACGTTCCTTCCCACTGATGTAAAACTATATGAATTCTTAAGAACTATGTATGGATTGATTCCCATCCTCATTGGATATGTAGGAACACACAGGTATCTCGTCTTCGAGTCCAGCATAACTGAGAGCTATTATCTCCTACTTTATACCCTCCATCCTTTTTGGCCCCTCAGCCCGAGTTTTCCTTCTTGGAAATCGTACATGGTGTGATGTGGACCTTGTCCCCATTCATGTTGGGTATGCATTATCACACCACCCAAATTCCCTCTATAACCTTAACTCTGCAGTATAGGTTAAACCCATTTGACATTAAACTATGTTTCATGCTCCAATCACATGACCCTACACAGTTCCCTTATAATCCTGGTTGCACGACAGAAAACGACACTACATCATGGTGTCCTCAATCGAGGACACAACATGCATGTTATTGGTCACATGCCATACCATTTTTCAATGCCTACAAACATCTTGATTCTTGTGGCGATGCCTGGACATTCTATCATAGGTCTGTTGCTTCCCGAAAAAAAAACCCTATTCATCCTAAAGGACAAACAAGATCAATAAAATACCGCTTATTTTGCTGTATGGTCCAGACCCACACAACATTATTATCCCGGACACTGGAATCTTACCATTTCATTTTCTAGAACAATGCACGCCATGATTTCCATCCTCATGGGATATGTAAGAATACCTGTCACCTTGTGTCGGGCACTGCCTAACTTTTTTTTTTCAGTCCCTCAACCTGAAATTTCTTCCAAGAAGTTCACGGTGATCCAAAATCCAGGTCCTCATTCACGTCGGGTTGGGTAATTACATCATTGTTTGCCTCCCACATTTCCTACCATCCATGGCCCAAGCGCTATGACCATAAAATAATACCACTCTACTTTCATTCCAAAAGTTATTAAACTACATGAAATCTTCAGAGCTATGTATGGATTGATTCCTATCCTCATAGGATACATAGTAATGCCCTGGAATCTTTTCTTTGGGTCTAGCCCCATGAATCTACGATCCTTCCCTCCTCTATTTTATCCCCTTGTCCCAAAACCTTATGGTGACGTGTGGTGTGGAGAGTACCTATCGGGTTCTCATCCACATTGGGTTTTGAAAAAGCCACACCATGTGCCTCTCATTTCTAGGTCCAAGTTCCGAGACCCTAAACTAAGATCTCTCTATGGGAACTTCCAGTCAGGTTTGGCTATTTCTCCACCCTACTCACTGTCCATTAAATAAATCCCCACATTAATGGTCCACCCTAGGACATTAAGTTGGAAGCGTGCGACCCCAGGACCCTTTTCCTTAGGAAGGGACTCGACACCCTCTATCTGATATGTATTGTTGTCATACTCAGATGCGTTTTGACAAATATCATGATGTGGGGAATTTCGTGGGGGCATTATCCTAGTTCCCTGTCCAATCTTCATGAACTCATCATTTAGATCTACGTCCTTCTCTACAGCCTAAGAGACCAGCTTCACGACCTGGTCTCATGCCGCCTCAGCTCACCTATCGTCTCAATCCATCATCCCTAAAGACCTGTGATGAAATTTGTGAAAGGTCTCGTGTTTCAAACAAGGTCAGCTGTCAACCCCCATCAATCTGTACCCATATTAGGATAACGCGATATAGATGTTGTTTTTTGAACACATTAAACATCCATCCTCTATTTTCACACTACCATCATTGTGGTCTAGATCTCGAGCATCGTGATTCACATATTTCTACTTCCTTATGGTCAAGTGGAATTCTGAAAAACTCAGCATTACTTCTTCACGCATCTTAGTGCGTTATATGGATGGGTCAGCATCATTGGGATGTCATTAACCAAGTGTCCCCTCACACCTAACATGTTACTTCTTGTGTCAAAAAAATACCATCACTACATATAGTATCCCACATCGAGCATGACTGACATGGGCATAGTAGTTTTGGTAGGATGTGTACCAGTGTAGCCATGCCATACATGCCCCTCATCATCCTGCATGGCATTAATCTGTTCTCTTAGAACTACGTTCGGCTAGATTCTCATCTATATGGGATACGTAGTGATGGACGTTCATCTCACCTTGGGCCCATGCTCAGGGTCATTAACCCTCCTGGCCCCTTGGGCCTGATCTTGGTCTAGACTGTATGACCTTTAAACACGGTGCACCGTCTTTACAGTATGTCGTTAAACTACAGGTCCCCCATGGTCCATACAAAAGAAGTCCATTTAAGAGGCATGTCTATTCCCTTATCGAATAGATACGCCCACCTAATGTGTTTCCAATATGGTTGTGTAATTTCATGACCGTTGGACTCCATTCGAACAAGCCATCAATCCACCCTCCATGCATTGAGTGCCCTTCATTCGGACCCTCGTGCTATTTCAAATAACCCCCCCTAAAAGAATGGATTTCACCATATGGATATCCTACTGTCATGGGATGATGTTATAGAAGACTAATTGATGACATTCTGAGTCTGAACACGTGTTTCGAACAAGGTCTGCAGGCGACCCTCATTTGTTATCCCTGTTTCAGGATAATTCAATACAGGTAATTTGATTTGAACATGGTTAGTAGTTATCCCTTGTTGTCATGCCACCCCCACAACCTCCAAATCAGGGGTATCGTGATTCAAAGTTTCCACTCCATTATGTTTGGATTGATTTACAACTCCCCCGACGTTACCCCACTCATGCACTAGAGCACATTGGGAAAATGGAAATTCAATTATTTTGAGGTCTACCTCCTTCAGTGGAGATTCTCCCCTTCCCACCTAGAAATCATGGTCAACTATTAAAACCTTTGGATACCTGAAGATTGGTTTTAACTCCCACATTCGAATGGACTAATAAGGTGGTCGTCCCTTGTTTCTCACATCAGGCCCGACTAACGTGAGCTTAGGTAATGATCGCTAGACACTCGAAGAATGTCACATGAATGCAATAAACCTACACAAATAACTAAAATAAAGCATGCATCTGGAATAAAATAATCAAAGCGTGAATGTATGTTCAATGGTCACATGCATTACAACACCCAAGGATCGACCCCTCCTATGGATGGGTTGACCCCGTCAAAAGAGCGTTGCAGCTCTGCCACCCTCTAGATTGTGTTATCTTGGATTTTCTGATGCCTGTTTAGCTCTCACTCCACCTCGGCAGCGATGAGGAACAATTCATCAGTCAAAATCTGGGTCCGCCCTACTTCATTCTTGATGATAAACATCTCTTTAGAGGCTTGCTTCATGCACTCTTCAGCCTCTGTCAAATGGGCCTTCAATCACAATATTAGCTCTGATTGCGCCTGGAGGGAGGCTGAGAGATCATCCGCCCAGACTTGGAGCCACTGATCCTTGTTCTGATCCCCCCAGATCCTCTTGATGTTCACCTATTTCCTTTGTTTCCACCCCACATCGGGGCCACAATCATACTCCCAAATCTTCTCCACCATAAGATCTCAGACGAGCATGTGAGGACGTTGGGCATCCACTCCCCCAGCACACAGTTCCCACAACTGCAAGCAATGTCTATCAATATCATCCGACCATTGATCATGGGGGTTTCTTCAATGATGTAGTTGATCTACTTCCACGATTGGCGATGGAATATTTTTTTTCTCTTCATCAGAGGTCGTCTCATCCTAGTCGGCACGGTTGGTAGGCTCGTATGTGGGGAACACCCACAGGAACTCGTCGGTAGGGTCAACATCTAGTGTTTCATCAAGCATGTTGGGACCCAGGCTATCTGATTGATCCCCATTATCGGACCCCACATTAACAATATCAGGCTAAGCCCTACTGACAGTCCCACCAGTGATCGGAAGCATCGCAGCTCAGTCAGTCTGGATATCCGCCTCTATTATCATTGACATTCCCCTGGGAAAAGCACCGCCAGAAGTCTTGACCAACATCACCAAGGAAACCCATGCCATTTTGAGAACTGTGAATACCAAAAAGGAGGCATGGATCTTAGTTAAAATGGTCAAGGGGTGAAATTAATTAATTTGGATACTTACAGAGATCAAATTCATGGTCTCATTCTTATGTTGATACGAACGAGACCCTGAGAAGAGACCCTCCGTATATTATCAGAAGGTCTAGAAATTCTGGAGGAGCCTCCTCGGGTATCATGGCCCCACCAAAAATGGAAATTGATGCAGATACAGGAATGGATCCCAAATTACCCGCTAGTCTCTCTTGTCATTGATTGAAGTTATATGCGTCCCAAATTAATTACTTGTTCTTAGAACTGTAGTATAGCTTAAGTTTGAGGTCGATCCACAGGGAACTATGTCATGCGTGAATTCAATTGAGTTAACACTTAATTAGGTGAAGTATGCAGAATTTAGATTTGATTGAGTTGAGTTTGGTTTTTGATTGAAACTAAATTGTTTTACTTTGAAGAAATTATTAACAATTTTAAAGAAAACAACGGGTAAATTTAAAGAGTTTAAAATAGGAAGAAAAGACGTGTCGGGGCTCTGGTGATTAAGGAGTACTTTTGTAGTTTGTTTAAATGGTTGTGTTGTTCATAATAATTCAATCATTCTGGATTTTGTTTTGTTAAAATATTTCCTTGGTCTGGTTCCTCTTGTTTGGAATTAAAGTAGTTGACTCCTTGGTCTGGTAGTCAGTGTTCTTAATTCTTTATTAAGTTCAGTCCATTATTTGAATCGGTGAAATCCTTCCAATGTTCATGGATGTTTTCACCGTAACTTCTCTTTTGTATCGCTGAGAATTCTTCCCTTGGTCCGGCTCAGAATTCTCAGTTATATTAGATAGTGGTTTAAGAAGAGTAAGATGAATTACAATGAGCAATCACAACTATATAAAACAACACACAAATTATGATCCCATCTTCCACAGCCCCAACACGAGGGGTTTAGTTACACATAGAAAACAGGAGAGAAAAGACACATGTGATACCTGACGGATTCATCATGTAAGCATTGAGGTTAGGTGTCGGAATGTGGAATGGTGTAATAGGGGAATGACGGCACCTCGGTGGATTAGGGAATGGTGGTAGCTGATATTCTCTCTCCTCCAATGGGTTCTGAACTCCAAAATCCATAGGCCAAGGCCTCTTTTTATAGAAAAATAAAGTACACAACGTGTATAGAAAGTACACGGTGTGTACTTTTTTTCAAAGCGTTTGGCGCCAATTTCTCCGCTGGCAGGTGGCATAACACGCCGTCTTTGACTTTTGAACACAGCGCCGCCTGGGGGTTGAGTGTACATGACATGTGGTATCATAAGTTTGGCCGCCATCCCCTTCTACAATAGCAGACACGACGTGTAGAAATGACACACGTCGTGTCTCCTTCAACGGCCACATGGGCCTGTAGACTTTTCTCAACAACCACCACTTCTAGAATGCAGTACACAGCGTGTAGCACCGCTATACACGGCATGTATCGTCTGCCTGGTGACATGGGTGTGTTCTCCCTCCTTCGGTCTATGTCCCTATCTGGATGTACACGACGTGTATAAAAGTACGTGCCACGTAGTTGCAAAATTTTCACAAACTTCCCTTGATTCGTGTATTTATCCAGAAAGCTCCTGAAAGTAAACAGATTCACCAAAATCAAAGAATATATTCATAAAATAATAGATATTTGCTGAAAACATGTTTTTATCGTCAATTATATAAATAGAAATGTATACATAAATTGGGTGCATCAAATTCTCCCACACTTACTCATTTTCTTGTCCTCAAGAAAAATCTCAACATCTAATTAAAAGAGACTATACCTTAAAAATGAAGGCATTTAATTAATCAAAATTCTATCTGATAAATTTACTGAGGATAAAATCTAAAATGCACAAACAAATTCAATTCATAAGATTTTAAAATCATGCCTCATATATAATGCAATTAACTATTCTTACCATCATTCAACTCATTTTTAAACCTTTCAATAATAAGCATACCACTTAATGATTTGCCTTTCCAGTCAAAATCACACTCCACACTCAAGATATTTGTATTCAGAGTTATGCTCAATCTAAGGTATATACACTCTATCCATTGGTTTTCAAGATGCCTTCTTCTCTACTTCAGAAAAAATTGAATTACAAAAATCATGACAGCTTTATCAATAAGTTTCAAATGTCTCTGTGGCTAAGGGTTGGTAGGTTCATATGTGAAAATAAATTTTGAGGCTTGAAAAAGGAAGGCTAATTCCTTTAAACAACATTGCATGATATTTAAAGTAAACCTCACTGAAAATTCTTCCTTCGAAAGCTCAATAAAATGTTTTTGTAATCATCACCATCTTCCTTAGGCAAGTAGGGTTCATGAGAAAATAAGAATAAGGTCCCCTTGTTGTTTGTTTGCTTGTTTTTTTTGTTTTATTTTGTTTTTTTCAACAAAACACAAGGGAAACACTGAGGAATACAATGAGTAGATGTTTGGAACACATTGTTCCCCAAATAATCAAGAGGCACTCCCCCACACTTTAATTCATGGTTGTGCTCAAAATATACCATGTATTTCCAACTCCCTCTTTAAAGCTTAACAGAATAATCATGCAAAGTTTAAAAAGAAATAGGGTAGGAAGGGAAATACGCTTGTAATGTGGCTTCCTATAAAGGTTGTTCATGGCTTCTATGGGCTTAATGAAGATTAAATGCAGGGTAGGTCTCAAGATAAAAGGGTTGAAACAATCTAATGCCTAAATCATTTGAATGTAATTAAAAAATTTCTTCACGTTTTGAAAAGAAATATTACAAATTATGGTAGTGATGCATATCCTAAGAATATCTCAATAAAGAAGGCATTATAAAAGAAATACGGAAATGGTTTTAGAATACCTCTCAGAAGAGTAAAAATAATAAAGGGATAATCCGGTCATGACATGCATATAAATGATTAGCTTAATCAATGTAATTTAATCAAGGATGAAAAGTTGCAATTCAAACTATATCATCAATCATTTTTAAAATACTCAAAAACAAAAATAAGCATGCAACCTTTTCAAAAGTTCATACTAATAACTCTAGCATTTATAAGAATGATTAACCATAATTGCGGTACATTTTCAAATATAGAATCTAATAATGATGTCTCCTAGAGTAATGTAAGGGTAAAGTCTAAGGTGAAAGATATAGATGCTCCCCCACACTTAATACTGCACATGGCCCACCAAGTGTAATACCAAGGGAAAGGGTGGGTAAGGGGGTGATATGGGAAACAAAAGGAGGGAAAAAAGTGGAAGAAGTAAATCCAAATAGAGAGACAATAGAAATGGAAAAATACTCCCCTCGTGAAAAGTTATGACCAAGGTGCTCCATGATACCTATGACTGGCGAGAAAAAATAAAACTGCTAACATGCACAATATCACTGCACAGAAAATGACAAAAGAGATATATAAGATAAAGAAAAATGTCACTATCATGGTGTCGCCAAAGGGGAGGAACTATCCTCTACAGAACCGGTCGGTAGAGATGGCACAAGAGGCGTGGAAGTGGGAGGCTCTGACTCTGCATTGGGAATGGGAGCTGAAGAAGTAGGAGTCGCAGGTGCTGGACTTGGAGAAGGTAGTGCAGTAGCAGGCCCTGGTGTAACACCCCGAGCTTCCATGATACGCTTCTCATTCAATAATGCAATGGCTTGCATTGTACGCAACTTCGAGTTCTAAAACACCGCGACTAATAAAAGTAGCCGTTATGAATAGTAATAACCACTTTTTAAAATTATAGAAATTTTATATTTCAAAATGGACTTCATTTTTGGATTCGGAATATCAAAATTAGCCTATGTTGAATTTTTGGTATTTTTCTAAGAACTTCTAATTTTTTATGAATAGTGAAAAATATTTAAAAACAACTTTTTTAATCAAAATAATCTATAGTAATAAATTATACTATTTGGTGGTTTTAAAGTATAATTAGAATATATTTTTACCATTTTATCCAATGGTGGTCATTAGAATTAATTTAACATTGAAATTGTACATAAACAATTGCCAATCTTTTGATATAAATTGTTTCTTAAAAACACGCTATTTGTTGTGACATCGGGAATTAATTATAAAATTAATTAATGCAACTTATATGTTTGGAATTTTGTAAAATAGAAATCATTTTTGAATTCGGAATATCAATTATAGCTTAGGGTGAAATTTTGGCATTGTTCTGAAAAACTTCAATTTTTGATGAATAGTGAAACCACTAAGTGGTAGTTAAATAACTGATTTTTTGTTTAAATGAAATATTACCACTTCTGTGATTTGATTTTCAAAAATCCGACATACATGGTTGTCATTATGACGTAAAATGTGGTTCAATGAGATTAAAATAATTTTTTGGTGAATAGTATCTTTTAAGTTCTTAATCGCGATTAGAGGTAATTAGTGTAGTTTAAGGTACAAATATTGTTTTAATAACATGAGATGAGCATGACACTTGTCCTACTCCTATTGGATGAGTAATGGCCGACCAAGACAACACATGGGTCAACTTGGGGAACCCATGGATCCACTTTAGTTGGAAAATGACATTAATATATATTTATTTAATGTTAAAATTAAATTGACACAAACATGAGTTGTTTTACTAAAACAGTTTTTAAGTGGGGTTACACAAGTCCCAATTTTGATTATAAATATTCATTAGAAAGCTAACAAGATTTACTACATCATAGTATTTTTTTTATAATTTTTAGACATTAAATAAATTAAATTATTTATGACATCATTATTATGCGGCGATGACCTTATTATTTAATGATTTAAATAAAATGAGAAGATAATGCAAAATCCAAGGCTTACACTTGTCCAAATCCTATTGGATGAAGTGATTTCGAACCATTATCACCTTAGACACGAATTATATAAGTTTGGTACCTTTAGAATCCGAAAAGCATTGTGTAATAATGTAACATTTCAATCTTTCCAAAAGAGCCCCTCCTCTCCACTTATAAAAGGCCCCCACCTCTCCCACCTTATTCACACCTTCAAGCCATTTGGCTCGGCCAAACTCTGCCCAAATACTCTCCCAACATACCTATCTTACTCCTAGAAGCCTCACTTTGGGCATAACTCTTCCCAAGGAAGCCTTTGGCTCAAATCAAAAAGAGTTACCCGATTTTGAGGTAATGTCTTCTCTAATGTTGTTTTGTTTTATTTTTTCTTCTCCAACCCCCTAAACTCTTTTTATTCATTTCTTTTGTAACAACACCAGTATCCTCAATATACTAGGATGTTGTTATAAGAAGTATTCGAGCTACACTTACACACACCTACATCTAATGGTTAAAGAACATACGGTTTCTGTGGATGGTGAATTTCTGCCTCACGAAACGATGATTGTTCAACACTCATATAACACCTTCAAAGGTGGCCATTAAGATGTAACTATTTTTATATATGATATATAATATGTTTATGTTTTACTTATGCTTCTGTATTTCTCATTTATGGCATACTCTATGATTTCCATTATGGGTAAAACGCGATAATTTCATTTTAGGAAGTGCGGACTACCGCCCCCTCAAAGTGATTTGAATCGTTAATGCCATATGTGGGATGTATAAAGGATGGGGTAAATGGTATTATACAATATATTATAATGGAATTATATTATACATTTATATCATTATGATTTCGTTCTATTAAATATGAAATTGAAATGAAAGTAGCGTTCATGCGTACGTACGGCTTACCGTCTCCATGAATGGTGCATTTCATTTCTTACCTCTAAATGTTACGTAATATTATAAATTAATGTATATACTGGATATATAATATATATATGACATCTAAATCATGAATATAATTCTGTAGATAATGGATATTCTACCACATAAACAACTTGTAATTATAAGAAGTTTATTGTTGACTCAAGTACCAAAGATCGACAAAACGACCGTTATTAACTTAAATAATTACATAATGTTCATATCATTGTAATAAGTGATATAATAAGGATAATGAAATTGAAAATGGTTCTTAATAAGGAATATATTAACTCTAGTTTATTATTCAGGAGGTTAAAGAACGGTTGAGTCAAGTCAGACACGAGGTAAGGGAATTTCTTAACCCAACTTCCATTCTTTGGGTTAATCTCCTACTTTCAAATTATGTCATGATATTATTATGTCCTATTTTGTATTTTTACTTTCTTTATGTGTACCTATAGTGAATACACATAATAGATCTATTTTATTTTAAAAATGATCTTTTAAGGACTTTGTCTCAATCTCCTTTCATTGAGGCATATTTTGTTTTATACACAACTTTCTTTTATACGGTGTATAAACCCCTTTGACTTTTACGTTTATTCAAGAGGAATCTTTTTTATACGAAGAGTTTTGCTAAACGAAAAAAGGGAATGTTTTTCTTTCTATACTTATGCGGCGACAACGACTTCTCTGCCGCCGTGACCATTATTTGAGATTCGGCTTCCTCTACAAGCCATCATATTTTTTAATGAAAAATAAATACAAAGTTTTAACTTTCTTTTATTTTGGTATTGAAAATGGTTTTGAAAGAATTTTTATTATATCAATGTGTTGTATTTATATCTTGTGATTGAAATGTGTAAATGTTATGTTTCCTTTATGCATGTTTTAGGAGATACGATTATGTTATGGTTTATGATATGTTTAAACCTATTCATATGAGGAATGTATTGGACTTAATAAGTGACGGGTGGAGCCCGCTATAGCTCCTCGATGCATCGGTAGGTCTCATGAGACAACTAGACATGGAATTGGCCGAGGCCCTTTCCCAATTTGATTTATGGTTTTGGCCGAGGCCTTAATCATTTTAGACGTCTTAGACGAGGCCTTGACAAAATGTTTCAGAATGTCCGACATTATACATTCCCTCATTATGAAAGTGGTTATTGATATTGCATGTGATTATTCGACCAGTAGAATATCCATGTGAAGAAGTGAATGGCATTATCTCATTTTACATTTTCCATATTATGTTGAAGTTCAAGTTTAAAAGGCTTTTTTTTAGTTATACATTGCCTTAATTGTTAATGTTTATTTATGAAAGCTTCCGCTATTTTGTTATCCGTATTGAGCATCTGAGCTCACCCCTTTCATTGTTTTAATATTATTTAGGATGTGAAGAAGTATTTTATGAATGACCTGCAGGGATAGTCAGAAGAGGATATGAGTGTGGACTATGAAGACTTTGTTATTAGTTTTTCACTTTATGATGTAATGTAACATTTATGAATGTATCTAGTGTTTCCAAGGCTACTAAACTAATCGGTCTTTCGAGACTTGATCTTTTGTGATCATGCCAATGTTACGAAGTAATGCACTGACTCTGGGTAGCTGGGGTCGGGGCGTTACAGTTGGTATCAGAGGTAGTTTAGTACTAACCTTGGAAGCTAGATTTAGATAAACTCTGATTAGAGCACATAGCCCAAAGATAGACTTTGAGGATTAGTATAGAAGAACTTCCTAGAATTTTGTTATTGTAGAGATTTTGTGAGTTTTCCGAACAATACATCCCTGTCTGGATACGAGCAAGTAGAGGCGGCTCTGGCACAGATGTACCTAGGGGTAAAACCCGAAAACACTGCTTTGAGCTAGACTCGAACGGGAACTGGTACACGACAACGGGCCTTGCTGCACTCTTGGTTATGACACTCCCGGGGGAAATGCTTAGGATAACTCTCATTTTCTTTACAAATCATTATGAAGGGTTTATGAGTATATACTTCCTCAAAGAAAACATTTTTATGATTATGGATTATATCCATAAATAGTTCAATTTATGTTAAGTGTTTTATAAGTATGGGATTATGTATTTTGATTCATAAACTGATCCAGTTTATGCCATTGTTTAGAAATGGCGCCTAGTGGAAGAAATGGAAACCGTATCAATGCACGCACTCCATGTAGGGATTGCCCTCCTGCTCAAGATAATTATAGTGGGGCTGGTGATGCAACTGGTGCCGATTAGCTAATCACCATACTGGGACAACTTACTCAGGTTATGAATGATAACCTTACCCGTATGGAGCACCCTGATCCACAGCGTGGAGGATCAATGTTAGACCGCTTCATGAGACAACAACCACCAACCTTTAATGGGAGTACAAATCCTATAGTAGCTGAGCAATGGATAAATTCTTTAGAGAAAATATTCCATGCCTTGGGGAGTAGTGAAAGGGAGAAGGTTGTCATGGCAGTTTACCGCCTCAATGGAGATGCCGATCAGTGGTGGTCGCTGATTCAAAACACAATGGAAGATGATGACTTATCGAATATGGAATGGAGGGAGTTCAAAGAGCTTTTCTTAGAAAAATACTTTCTTCGTGACCATCGAGCAGATATGGAAAGGCAATTTCTGAGTCTGAGGCAGAAGGAGGATGAGAATGTCGCAAAGTATGAGGCTAACTTTACAAGGTTAGCGAGGCATGCTTCCGATTATATACGTAACCCAAGAAGTAAGATTGATCGTTTCTTTGATGGGTTAAAACCATTTCTCCGTCGAGCTTTAGTATCACAAACCTTCTCATCATACGAAGATATTGTCTTATGTGCTATCAAGACAGAAAAGGAATTCTCTAAGTCTTATGACAACAAAGTAAAGCAAGAGAAGAAGAGAATGGTGGAACAAGAAACAGATAAAGGGAAAAAGGGAAAGAAGGATTTTCCATTATGCGATAGTTGTGGGAAGAATCACCCCGGTGCTTGCCTAAAAGGAATGGGAGTTTGTTATAAATGTGGAGAAAAAGGTCACCATGTGCGTGATTGCAAGGGAAAGAAAGTGGCTATCAATGTTGAATGCTACAATTTTAGAGAAATGGGTCATTATGCAAATGAATGTCCTAAGCGTCAAGGAAACTTACCTTAGAAAAGGCCAAGGGATCAAGGCCAATCTTATGCTGTGACTACAGTTGAAGCGGAATAATTATTGTATTTGTGTTTTTGGACTCAAGAACTAGATTATGGTTATAAGAATAATGTGATATATATAAGGATTGTACTGCAGTACATGTTGTTTTCATTAAGGATTTAATATGATTAAGGTAATCATATTTTTAGTATGTGACAATAAGAGAAACTTTTCTTTGTTTGGGGAATCTGATGTTACAATTGATTTTGGAATTTAGAGACCTTTTAGAGAAAGTCTGGACGGAGGTATTTTGGATAACTATTAAGGTTGGAATGGATTAAGTTGAACCATGGATAGTATTGTTTAAGGTTAAATCATTTCTGAAGATTATTTTTGGAATATTATAATACTATAGTTTTAGGAAAAGGACAACCTGCAGGGTGGGGCATAACCCATCGCGTCGGACAAAGCTGCAGGAATCGAACCCACAATCATAGTGCGACAAGCCTTTTTTTCCTACCACTAGCCTACAGGAAGTCCCTGGTTATTACAAAATAATTTTACTAATCTAAATGGTATGTGTTAACATTTGGAACCTTATACAATTAGGATAAGTATAATATTTTTGAGTTCTATTATCTTTTTGAGTGAAAGATGAGTTGAAGGATGAAACTCTAATTGTCAAGCATAAATATATATATACCTATCTCTTATTCAATGAATAAATTAATTCTTAAACTTTAGTAAAGGGATATTAAAACAAAAAATGTGTTATCCTAATACCTTATGTCTTGTTGAACTGATGAAATTTTAAATCAACATAGATTGAAGGCTTTGAGGCCCTCAATTTGACAGTTGATTGTGATTGATGACCTCAATCACCCCCTACAAATATTTACGTTTTTCCTCCAATTATATGTCTCTAATTGCCACCAATGTTCTCCTTATCGAGATCATAATTTGGTGGTGACTTTCTTATTTCCATTTCCCTCTTATTAAGGCTAAATTTTATTAATCTTATTTCCGATGTGGGTTTTCCACAAAGGTATTTTCTCTTTTCAACCTTTTATTTTCAAAGAAAAAAATTTCAAATTGCGAGGACGCAATTTATTGAAGGAGGGGAGAATGTAACACCCTGAGCTTCCATGATACGCTTCTCATTCAATAATGCAATGGCTTGCATTGTACGCAACTTCGAGTTCTAAAACACCGCGACTAATAAAAGTAGCCGTTATGAATAGTAATAACCACTTTTTAAAATTATAGAAATTTTATATTTCAAAATGGACTTCATTTTTGGATTCGGAATATCGAAATTAGCCTATGTTGAATTTTTGGTATTTTTCTAAGAACTTCTAATTTTTTATGAATAGTGAAAAATACTTAAAAACAACTTTTTTAATCAAAATAATCTATAGTAATAAATTATACTATTTGTTGGTTTTAAAGTATAATTAGAATATATTTTTACCATTTTATCCAATGGTGGTCATTAGAATTAATTTAACATTGAAATTGTATATAAACAATTGCCAATCTTTTGATATAAATTGTTTCTTAAAAACACGCTATTTGTTGTGACAGCGGGAATTAATTATAAAATTAATTAATGCAACTTATATGTTTGGAATTTTGTAAAATAGACATCATTTTTGAATTCAGAATATCAATTATAGCTTAGGGTGAAATTTTGGCATTGTTCTGAAAAACTTTAATTTTTGATGAATAGTGAAACCACTAAGTGGTAGTTAAATAACTGATTTTTCGTTTAAATGAAATATTACCACTTCTGTGATTTGATTTTCAAAAATCCGACATACATGGTTGTAATTATGAAGTAAAATGTGGTTCAATGAGATTAAATTAATTTTTTGGTGAATAGTAACTTTTAAGTTCTTAATCGCGATTAGAGGTAATTAGTGTAGTTTAAGGTATAAATAATGTTTTAATAACATGAGATGAGCATGAAACTTGTCCTACTCCTATTGGATGAGTAATGGCCGACCAAGAAAACCCATGGGTCAACTTGGGGACCCCATGGATCCACTTTAGTTGGAAAATGACATTAATATAAATTTATTTAATGTTAAAATTAAATTGACACAAACATGAGTTGTTTTACTAAAACAGTTTTTAAGTGGGGTTACAAAAGTCCAAATTTTGATTATAAATATTCATTAGAAAGCTAAAAAGCTTTCCTACATCATAGTATTTTTTTATAATTTTTCGACATTAAATAAATTAAATTATTTATGACATCATTATGATGCAGCGATGACCTCATTATTTAACGATTTAAATAAAATAGGAAGATAATGCAAAATCCAAGGCTTACACTTGTCCAAAGCCTATTGGATGAAGAGATTTCGAACCCTTATCACCTTAGATACGAATTATATAAGTGTGGGACCTTTAGAATCCAAAAATAATTGTGTAATAATGTAACATTTCAATCTTTCCAAAAGAGCCCCTCCTCTCCACTTATAAAAGGCCCCCACCTCTCCCACCTTATTCACACCTTCAAGCCATTTGGCTCGGCCAAAATCTGCCCAAATACTCTCCCAACATCCCTATCTTACTCCTAGAAGCCTCACTTTGGGCATAACTCTTCCCAAGGAAGCCTTTGGCTCAAATCAAAAAGAGTTACCCGATTTTGAGGTAATGTCTTCTCTAATGTTGTTTTGTTTTATTTTTTCTTCTCCAACCCCCTAAAATCTTTTTATTCATTTCTTTTGTAACAAAAACAGTATCCTCAATATACTAGGATGTTGTTATAAGAAGGATTCGAGCTACACTTACACACACCTACATCTAATGGTTAAAGAACATACAGTTTCTGTGGATGGCGAATTTCTGCCTCACGAAACGATGATTGTTCAACACTCATATAACACCTTCAAAGGTGGCCATTAAGATGTCACTATTTTTATATATGATATATAATATGTTTATGTTTTACTTATGCTTCTGTATTTCTCATTTATGGCATACTTTATGATTTCCATTATGGGTAAAACGCGATAATTTCATTTTAGGAAGTGCGGACTACCGCCCCCTCAAAGTGATTTGAATCGTTAATGCCATATGTGGGATGTATAAAGGATGGGGTAAATAGTATTATACACTATATTATACTGGAATTATATTATACATTTATATCATTATGATTTCGTTCCATTAAATATGAAATTGAAATGAAAGTAGCGTTCATGTGTACGTACGGCTTACCGTCTCCATGAATGGTGCATTTCATTTCTTACCTCTAAATGTTACGTAATATTATAAATGAATGTATATACTGGATATATAAGATATATATGACATCTAAATCATGAATATAATTCTGGAGATAATGGATATTCT
The DNA here is from genome assembly GCA_963277665.1 of Viscum album. Classification (NCBI taxonomy): domain Eukaryota; kingdom Viridiplantae; phylum Streptophyta; class Magnoliopsida; order Santalales; family Viscaceae; genus Viscum; species Viscum album. Next base: position 488,450,610 of record OY728150.1, read on the forward strand.
ACCACATAAACAACTTGTAATTATAAGAAGTTTATTGTTGACTCAAGTACCAAAGATCGACAAAACGACCGTTATTAACTTAAATAATTACATAATGTTCATATCATTGTAATAAGTGATATAATAAGGATAATGAAATTGAAAAAGGTTCTTAATAAGGTATATATTAACTCTAGTTTATTATTCAGGAGGTTAAAGAACGGTTGAGTCAAGTCAGACACGAGGTAAGGGAATTTCTTAACCCAACTTCCATTCTTTGGGTTAATCTCCTACTTTCAAATTATGTCATGATATTATTATGTCCTTTTTTGTATTTTTACTTTCTTTATGTGTACCTATAGTGAATACACATAATAGATCTATTTTATTTTAAAAATGATCTTTTAAGGACTTCGTCTCAATCTCCTTTCATTGAGGCATATTTGGTTTTATACACAACTTTCTTTTATACGGTGTATAAACCCCTTTGACTTTTATGTTTATTCAAGAGGAATCTTTTTTATACGAAGAGTTTTGCTAAACGACAAAAGGGAATGTTTTTCTTTCCATACTTATGCGGCGACAACGACTTCTCCGCCGCCGTGACCATTATTTGAGATTCGGCTTCCTCTACAAGCCATCATATTTTTTAATGAAAAATAAATACAAAGTTTTAACTTTTTTTTATTTTGGTATTGAAAATGGTTTTGAAAGCATTTTTATTATATCAATGTGTTGTATTTATATCTTGTGATTGAAATGTGTAAATGTTATGTTTCCTTTATGCATGTTTTATGAGATACGATTATGTTATGGTTTATGATATGTTTAAACCTATTCATATGAGGAATGTATTGGACTTAATAAGTGACGGGTGGAGCCCGCTATAGCTCCTCGATGCATCGGTAGGTCTCATGAGACAACTAGACATGGAATTGGCCGAGGCCCTTTCCCAATTTGATTTATGGTTTTGGCCGAGGCCTTAATCATTTTAGACGTCTTGGCCGAGGCCTTGACAAAATGTTTCAGAATGTCCGGCATTATACATTCCCTCATTATGAAAGTGGTTATTGATATTGCATGTGATTATTCGACCAGTAGAATATCCATGTGAAGAAGTGAATGGCATTATCTCATTTTACTTTTTCCATATTATGTTGATGTTCAAGTTTAAAAGGATTTTGTTTTAGTTATACATTGCCTTAATTGTTAATGTTTATTTATGAAAGCTTCCGCTATATTGTTATCCTTACTGAGCATCTGAGCTCACCCCTTTCATTGTTTTAATATTATCCAGGATGTGAAGAAGTATTTTATGAATGACCTACGGGGATAGTCAGAAGAGGATATGAGTGTGGACTATGAAGACTTTGTTATTAGTTTTTCACTTTATGATGTAATGTAACATTTATGAATGTATCTAGTGTTTCCAAGGCTACTAAACTAATCGGTCTTTCGAGACTTGATTTTTTGTGATCATGACAATGTTACGAAGTAATGCACCGACTCTGGGTAGCTGGGGTCGGGGCGTTACACCTGGCCTGGAAGAAGTGGTAGCAGCAAGGCTCATCGTAGTCAGTAGAACAGAATCTGTGGCATGCGCAAGAGATGGTGGTGGAGCAGCAGCAGAAGGGCCAGGAGCGGAGACAGAGGTTGGTGGCAGAGGCAGTTGAACACCAAGATGCTGAGCAATATGCGCCAAAAACTGGTACATCCGGTCATGGCGGTCGTCCAGACGAATCAAATGGCATGCAATGGTGTATTGGTGGCCGATTATACAAACGAAATCCTGCTCCATCTGAACCTGTCGGCTATCCAAGCGACCCAATACATGCTCCGTCGTAGCTAGGCGGTGGGAAAGGGAAAGATAGACCGACGGTGAGGGGGTAGGGGGAATGGTTGATGGAATAGAATAAGGAAGGTCAGAATAAGTGGGGTCAGTAGGAGGTGGGTGAGGTGGAGAAGCTGGAGGGGGTGGGGAAGGGGGAGCAGGGTCAGCAGCAGGGGCAGGAGGGTCAGCAGGTGGTGGGGCTCGAGCCTGAGCAAGGATGTAGGCACCCCCTGCTTCCGGAACAATCCAATGCGAATGAGCATGAGAAAATCCATCTGCTTGGGTGAACCTAACATGTCATGATGTAAAGAGGGATCGAACACCCCTAGGTGGTGGGCGAGATGGGTGGTGTAAAATCCACCGATTAGGTTGCCCTGACGGCTGATAATCATTGAGTGGAAATAGGAGGAGGTGATATAGGGGAGGTCCGGATAGTCGTGCCGATTGACACAGGTAAGAAGCTCAATGTCAGAGCCGGTCACGACCCCCATATCCTCATGGCGGGGGAAAAGTATGGCGCTGAAGCACCGGTGGGCAAAGCGAAGGACGAGGTCGGCTATAAGAGTGCTCTTCTGGGAAGTGGGGGAGTATCGGTGGTCAGGCCCAGCGATCTCCCACCTCACGCCAATGTGGTCCGAGCGCTCAGTACGGGGTCGAGGCAAAAATGGGGGGTGGGGGAATAGGATGGGGGTACAAGCCGAACCCTCATCCAAACTCTGTCATTGTAAGAGAAAATTTCTGGCCACCTAGCCGGAATCGAACTACGGGTACCGCATCGCCCATTGTCTCCCGGTACTCCGCTCCATCAAACTCAAACAAGGCCGCAAACTCCAAAAATAAATCACGGAACACAGGAGTGCTGACCTGGAAAATATCGAGGAGCGAGGTGTGCCCGAGAAGTGCCTCCAACTCCTCCCAAATACCGATCTGCTATGGAACGCTGCTGTGAAGGTACCAGCCACTCAGTGAGATCGGCCGATGAGAGAAGCGTCAGACCCTATTGTATGCGAGGTCGGTGGCAGGGAATATCGTGCAAGGATAAGGAGCACCTGCAGGTACTGGCCCATGTGCCGGTGCAGCAGCAGCAGCAGGCTCTGTAGGTGGATCAGCTGAAGTAGAGGGTGACTCGGTGAGAGGTATGCTCGAAGAGGGACCAGCTACTGATGAAGATAGGATAGGGAATGTGGTAGCTGGAGTAGCAGTAGTACTCCCGACCTCTACTGAGGGAGTGAGTAGCGGCAGAATGGCCAATGGAGGGAGTTCGAAGACGGGAGCATCTGGGTCTGACTGCGTAGGAGGTCGGAGTCAGATTTGATGATAATTGGACTCCTAAACCTCATTGGCGGAGGCTGGCCACTTCCCGCGGCAAGGATCGTGATTTTCCATATCCTGAAATAGAAAGAAAAAAACAAAAGAAAAAGTAAAAGGAAATAAAATAAACAAAGAAAATTTGAGAATACTGTAAAATAAAAGTACACAGCGTGTACTCCAGAGTACACGACGTGTAGTTAAAAAGGTAGAGTATCCCGTGTTCTCTGTACAGACACGCAGAGGGTGAAAAATAGACCATGTAAATGTACATGGCATGTATCGAACATGAACGCCATGTTCAATAAAAGTGTAGGTGGTCGTGTGGTACAAATGACACGACCATGTTTTTATTAGTTTAATGAAAACAATACACGCTGTGTAGGTACAGGACACGACATGTACTGCACACAAAGACCATGGTCGTGTAGAGGGTTAGACACGGGCTGGGTAAACATCTAATATATACGGCGTGTACCGAACACACACACACTGTGTATTGGAACATGGGGGAGAGGCCATAGAGAGGGAATACACGGGACGACAAAAGATATAAAAGGCACGACGTGTATCAAACACACAAGCCGGGTACATGAAAATGGTGTGTGAGGACGTGTGCAAAGGTATAATCGGGCATGATGTAAATGACATGGTGTGTACTGAACATACACACCGTTTATATTCAAATTTCGAAATATTCTGTGTGTGGCCTTGTACAAAAGTTCACGACGTGTGTTCTTCATTTCGTGGTTGTGTACTGCCAGAAGCCGAACGGTCGGCCGATCTGAAAAACACCCTAAACGATTCTAAAAACATGAAACAGAGGGTTTAGAATGGTGTACCTGGATCGAGGATCACAATGTGAGAAGAATCAGTACTTTAAACGCCCCAAATCGACAGATCTGGAAAAGGGGGGTTCGGGTGGCGTTTGGGAGAAAAAAACGGGAAGAGGGGAGGAAATGGGGAGGTCACGTGACACGACCTCAAGCCGGGTGGACCGCGGCTTATAAAGGTGAGGTACACGGCATGTATGTTTGGACTACACACCGTGTTTATATATATATATATATTTGTAATTATAAATAAATATAATTATTATATTAAACTTTATAATAATTATTAATAAAAATTAAAAAAAATAGATATATCTACAAATTCTATTATAAATAAACCTATACACGATGTATATTGGGAAATACAGGCTTTGTATTTTAAAATTATAAAAAGAGTAGTACAACCTTTAGTCCGGTGCATGAGGTGGGATTCGAACCGGCGATCAACCATTCCGAATGAAAGCCCTCAACCACTGGAGCAAAGGTTGTTCTGCTATTCGTATTTATTGTATATATGTATTTATTCTATATGGCCTATACACACGGAAATAAAGAAAAGAATGGAATGTGGTTTTAATTTGGGAAATGATGGGGGTGAAGCAGGGATATTAGCGCGATTCGAAACCGGGTCTTTGGAACCTGGTGCCGAGACTTTTCCAATTCGCCAACTTCACCATCATGTAATTTCTTATTTTAAAAATGTTTTTAATTTATATTTGAAAAATTATGGCCCACACGGCGTATATCGGAGTACACGTCGTGTTGTTTTATTAAAAGAACAAATGATTGAAATGGGACGGTTGTATGTGTTCGAACTTAGGTCTTTTGAAACCGGATTACGATTCTAGCTAACCGGTCCATCCCCATCATGGGTTTTATTAAAAACATTTATATATATATATGGAAAATACCACACACGTCCTGTAAATAAAATGAGGAACCCCGTGCTGAAGGTAGGTCAAGAGGATTCGAAACCGGGATGACTTGAATAAACTCCAGTGACTTTACCATCGACACCGGCATCATCTCAAGTTATTTATTTGTTATTCTACAAATTTATACTATTAATATTACAAATTAAAAAGATAATTACACACCGTGTATATTAGTGGGACACGGCGTGTAACCTCTGGGTTGCCTCCCACGAAGCTCCTTTGTTTTAGGTCATTGGCTCGACCTACATACCTTGCTTACCTGAGGTGTATGGTAGACAACGCTCCCACCATGTTGTCTGTAGGATGGTAAGCTTTCAACCGCTGCCCGTTTACCTTGAATTGTTGACCATCTTCTCCAGAAACTTCTACCGGTCCATGATGGAATACGCGTACAACGTGGAATGGTCCCGACCATCGTGACTTTAACTTCCCTGGAAATAAGCTAAGACTAGAATTAATGAGAAGTACCTAATCACTAGGTTGGAAGGATTTTCAGGAAATCATCCGGACGTGAATGGATCTTGTCTTCTCCTTGTAAAACTTGGTGTTCTCGTATGCCTCTAATCGGATCTCATCTACTTCCAATAGTTGAAACTTTCATTTTTCTTCAGCTTCCTTCAGATAATAATTTAGGGCTTTGATGGCCCAGTGGGCTTTGTGTTCCAATTCTACTGGCAGATGGCATGGCTTGCCATAGACGAGATGGAATGGGGACATTCTGAGTAGTGTTTGGAAATCAGTCTGATATGCCCATAAGGTATCATCTAAATTCTTGGACCAGTCCTTCGGAGAAGTGTTCACTGTTTTCTCCAGGATCTTCATGAGCTCATGGTTGGAGAGCTCTACCTGTCCACTGGACTGGGGATGATATGGTGTCCCCATCTGATTCTTTACTCCATACTTCGACAGTATTCCTCCCATCAGTGTGTTGTCAATGTGGGTCCCTCTATCACTGATCAGTACTCGTGGAACTCCAAACCTGCTAAGAATATTTTTCTTTAAGAAATTCATGACTACCTTGGCTGTGTCGTGATCTGTAGCAGTGGATTCCACCCATTTGGAGACGTAGTCGACACGAACCAGGATGTAAGTGTTCCCAAAAGATTAGGGAAAGGGAACCATGAAATCCATGCCCCAAACATCGAAAATATCGACCTCTAGAATGGGGTGTTGGGGCATCTCGTGTCTACATCCCACATTACTGGTCCTCTGGCACTGATCGCAATTGGAAACAATGGTCGGGGCATCTCTATGCCTGGTGGGATAGAAAAATCCAGATTGCATGATCTTTGCTATGGTACAGTCCTGCCCATGATGTCCTCCTACTGGTGAGGCATGACAGTACTGCAGGACACTGTGAACTTCATTCTCTGGGATGCAATGGCGGATCACACCATCTGCACAGGATCAGAATAGCAGAGGATCCTCCCAGAATTATCTTTTCACATCAGAGAAAAATCTTTTCTTTTGCTGGAAGGAGAGGTCGGGGTGAATGACACTTGTAACTAGAAAATTAGCGATATCAGGATACCATGGCCTAGGTGTTTCATTGATCGAAAAGATGCGCTCATCAAGGAAATCCTCCCTGATCTCCCGATCTTCTTCCTTCTCCAAATGAGGTAGCTCGAGGTGGGATAGATTGTCAGCAATGAAGTTTTCACTCCCTTTCTTATCTCGGATATCAAGTTCGAATTATTGTAGGAGGAGTACCCAGTGGATCAAATGAGGATTCACATATTTGTTGTTGAGTAGGTACTTTAGTGCTTCATGGTCATTATAAACAATAACATTAGACAACACTAAGTAAGAACAAAACCTGTCAAATGCGAAAACCACTGCAAGAATCTCATTTTCTGTGGTGTTGTAGTTGATATGTGCCTCATTTAGCATCCTGCTGGCATAATAGATAGGTCAGAAAATCCAGTCATGTCGTTGTCCCAAGACTTCTCCCACTGCATAGTCACTCGTATCACACATCACCTAAAATTTTTTCTCCCAGTTGGGAGAAGTCAAAATTGGAGCTTCTACCAGGTGCTGCTTCAGATGATCAAAATATCTGACACAAGTCTCATCGAACTCAAATATGGTATCCTTGGTTAGTATATTGGTGGGGGGCTGGGCTATTTTGGAGAATTCTTGGACAAACCACTGGTAAAAACCTACATGCCCCAGGAAGCTACAGATGGCTTAGATGGAAGTCGATATAGGTAGTCGTGAAATGTTTTCAATCTTCGCCGCGTCCACCTCTATCCCCTTTTCTGAAATTCTATGGCCAAGGACTATGCAACTTTTCACCATGAAATGACACTTTTCACAGCTCAAGACTAGGTTAGTGTGCTCACAGAATTCCAAAACAAGATCTAGGTTTCGTAAACAAATGGTTAATGATTTTCCGTAAATGGAAAAATCATCCATGAATACCTCTAGGATTCGTTCCGCCATGTCGTGGAAGATGGCCATCACACAGCGGTGGAAGGTGGCGGGGGCATTACACATGCCAAAAGACATCCTTCAATAAGCAAATGTGCCGTATGGGCAAGTGAATGTGCTATTTTCCTGATCCTCTGGAGTAATGGAGATTTTGTTATAGCCGGAAAACCCTTCATGGAAGCAATAGAAGTTGTGTCCTGTTAGCCTCTCTAGAATTTGAACCATGAATGGCAAGGGGAAGTGATCCTTTATTGTGGCATTGTATAACTTCCGGTAATCCACGCAGACTCTCCAGCCCGTGATAGTGCATGTAGGGATGAGATAATTCTATTCATTTGAAATTACAGTGATACCCCCCTTTTTGGGTACTACTTGGAGGGGACTCACCCATGGACTATCCGAGATGGGATAGATGATGCCTACATCTAATAATTTGATCACCTCTTTTTTTACAACTTCCTTCATGGGAGGATTCAAATGTCATTGGGGTTGACGAGATTGCTTGGCACCTTCTTCAAGTAACACCTTGTGAGTGAAAATGGTAGGGATGATGCCCTTCATATCAGCGACTGTCCACTCAATAGCATGCTTTCGCTGTTTGAGAACCTGCAGAAGTTAATCTTCCTACTCCTATAATAGTTCTGTGTTACGTATAACAGGAAATGTTTGATTGGGTCCTAAATACCCATACTTGAGAGAAGATTGAAGAGGCTTCAGTTCGAGTTCAGGTGCCTTTAAAATTTAAGGCACAAGTGGTTTCAACTTTTCCCATTCCAAACTATCTGGAACAACTGCACGCTACCAATAGTGGCCGCGCTGGCCTTCTAAGAATTTCAAGTCTTCCAGTGCTTCATCGAATAGAATATCTAGAATATGTAAATTATTCGAAGTAAAACAACGTACCAAATCATCCCCTTTTTCATTAAATGATTAAACTTGGTGGAAACTGTATAACATTCCTCATTCTCTAACATGGAATCATATTTGACGGCCTTGAGGACGTTTTAGGAAACTCTTTCATCACCTACTCGAAAACTAATCTCTCCTTGGTGCACATCGATCAGTACCTTCCATGTTACCAAGAAAGGTCTTCCAAGTATAAGAGGTGCTTCCTGTTCATCCCCCATTTCTAGGATGATGAAATTAGTTGGAAGGATCAGCCTACCCACCTTGACCAGTACGTCCTCCAGTAGTCCCTTCGGGAGTTTGATGGATCGATCAGCAAGTTGAAGGGATACACGGGTAGGCTTGAGCTCGTTGAGTCCCAACATCTTGAAAACTCCAAGGGGCATGAGGTTTACGCTGGCCCCTATGTCGCAGAGGGCCTTCCCAAACTCACAGGATCCAATAGTACAAGGAATGGTGAAACTACCTGGATCATGGTGTTTGGGAGGAATGGAATGTTGAACCACCATGAAGCCCTCCTTTGTTAGTGTAATAACGCCCAAATCTTCCATTTTCCTCTTATTAGAGAGGATTTCCATCATGAATTTAGTGTATGTAGGCATTTGTGTTAGGGCCTCTAGAAATGGTATATTGATTTTTAGCTTTCGGAACAACTCCATGAATTTGATGAACTGGTGGTCTAGCTTCCTCTGCTTCAACCTCTTCGGAAAGGGTAAGGTAGGCATGAATGGTTAGACTACCTCATTCCCTTTATTCTACGAAACATCCTTCTGTGGGATTTTGGAAGAGGAGGGGTTGGTATTGGTACATTATTCCTCATCATGGGGTGTGGGTGAACCTGGATGTGCCGGTTGGTTCTAGTGGAGCTCTTTCCCACTCCAGAGCATGATGGCATGGGCCTCCCCCCTCGGGTTCTTCTCAGTGTTTCCCGGTAGTGTACCGGGTTTCCTCCCTGGTAGCTGGTTCACTATCTGGCCAATTTGATTCTTTAGGCTTTGGATGGAAGCCTCCTGGTTCTGGAATTTTGTTTCAACAGTTGATATAAATTTATTCATCAGATCCTCTACCCTCGAGGTTTTCTCATGCTGAGATGGTTGGGCAGGTGGTGGAGGTGGTTGCTACCTTTTTTGCTGTGGGAAAGGGTTCTGGTACCCTTGCTGCTGATAGGACCCCTGCTGGAACTGCTATCTCAGAAACTGATTGCAGTGCTGAGGTTGATTGCAGTCAGGCGGTCACTGGGGTAGAAGGTTTTGCTGCTGTTGGCCCCAACATTGGTTCTGATTATCTCGCCATGCCAGGTTTTGGTACGGGTGGTACTGGTTCACCCCTCGATTTTGAGCAACAAAGCTCACCTAGATTGTTGAAGGGTTGGATAAAAGTACTGGGCATTCTCCCAGATTTGTGGTTGTTACCATGGTCGCTGCATGCTAGATGGTTTTCCGCATGAACTTGAGATGCTCCTTTGAGATTCAATGCCTTGATTTTCTTGCACACATCATCCCACTGAGCAGCTAACATAGTGGTAGTGTCAATGTTGTGCATACCTCGCTTTTGAGTCCCTCGCTTGGAGTGCCACTAGAAGCTGTTGGCTGACATGTCTTCCAGTAGTTCGAATAGCTCTTCAGGGGATTATTTCATCACCGTACCTCCAGGAGAAGCATCCACCATAGACTTGGTAGTCGTTGTAAGTCCTCTGTAGATGGTAAAGACTTGCATCCATAGTGGGAGTCCATGGTGGGGGCATTTTCATAGCATCTCCTTGAAGAGTTCCCAAGACTCGTACAACGACTCAGAGTCGTGCTGTTGGAAATTGTAAATCTTGTTCCGGAGTGTCACCATCTTCGATGGTGGGAAGTATTTGGACAGGAATGCCTGGGCTAGCTCCTCCTAGGTGAAGATAGAGCTTCATGGAAGCCCCTTAATCCAGTCTTTCACCTTGTCCCATAGAGAAAATGGAAATAGGCGAAGACGGATGGCATCCTCAGACACACCATTGTACTGAAATGTATTGTAGACCTCCAAAATGTTGGAGAGCTGGGCTTTCAGGTCCTCGCTGTGTATGCCTCCAAATTGGATAGTGTTCTGGATCAACTACATGACAGCAGGCTTGATCTCGAAGTGCTAGGCCTGGACCGGAGGACGGACGGTGCCCATATCAGCTCCGTGGATTGAAGGAAACCCATACCCTATAAGAGTACGTCTTGAAGGTAGTTGCTGAGGGGGTGGAGGTTGCATATACTACTGCTTATAAGGGGAGATATAAGGTCGTTGGAAGAGTTGCTACAGCGGCTGTTGGTAATCCCTCGGGAGGAATTCCATGAATGCTTCAGGAGCCTGCTCCGGTAGACCAGCAGCGAGAGGCCACTAATCCTGGTACTACTGCTCAGCCATAGCATCCACGGCTGGTGATCCTTCTTCCTTGTTCGCTGTGGGTTTTGGTTGCTAGTTGTGAGTTACTGTCAGTGCACACCGACGACGAAGTAGAGTCCGTTCGATCTCCGGGTCAAGCAGAACTAATTTCAAAGACTCAGCGCTTTTGGATCATGTAAGACATCTAAACATACACTTTAAGCCTCTCCACAACACAAAAAACTAAAAACATGCATAAAAGGGAAAGGAGAAAATTTTAAATAGGATTTGAAAAGATATTTTGGATAATTTTTTATTTTTATTTTCACTTAAATCAATTATTAACACAGTTTAAATCTTAGCTCTAAAACCAACGACGTCCCCGGAAACGGCGCCAAAATTTGGTCACACTTGTCGTTGATTGAAGTTATATGCGTCCCAAATTAATTACCTGTTCTTAGAACTTTAGTATAGCATATGTTCAGGGTCGATCCACAGGGAACTATGGCATGCATGAATTCAATTGAGTTAATACTGAATTAGAGGATGTATGCAGAATTTAGAGTTGATTGAGTTGATTAAAGGTTTTTTATTGAAACTAAATTGTTTTACTTTGAAGAAATGATTAGCAGTTTTAAAGAAAACAACGGATAAATTTAAAGAGTTTAAAATAGGAAGAAAATACATGTTGGGGTTGTGGTTATTATGGATTTCTTTTGCATGTTGTTTAAATGGTTACGTTGTTCATAATAATTCAATCATTCTAGATTTCGTTTTGTTACAAGATTTCCTTGGTCCGGTTCCTCTTGTTTGGAATTAAAGCAGTTGACTCCTTGGTTCGGTTGACAGTGTTCTTAGTTCTTTATTATGTTCAGTCCATTATTTGAATCGGTGAAATCCTTCAATGGTTATGGATGTTTTCACTGTTACTTATCTTTTGTATCACTGAGAATTCTTCCCTTGGTCCGGCTCATAGTTATCAGTTATATTAGACAGTGGTTTAAGAAGAGTAACATGAATTACAATGAGCAAACATAACTATATAAAACAACACACAAATTATGATCTCATCGTCCACATCCCCAACACGAGGGGTTTAGTTACACATAGAAAACATGAGAGAAACGACACACATGATACTAAACGGATTCATCGTGTATTCATTGAGGTAAGGTGTCGGAAGGTGGAATGGTGTAATAGTGGAATGACATCACCTCTGTGGCTTCAGGAATGGTGGTAGCAGAGCTTCTCTCTCCTCCAATGGGTTCTGAACTCCAAAATTTGTATATCAAGGCCTTTTTTATAGAAAAATAAACTACACGACGTGTATAGAAAGTACACGACGAGTACTTTTCGTCAACGCGTTTTGGCGCCAATTTCTCCACTGGTAGGTGCCCTACCACGTCGTCTTTGACTTTTGAACACAGCGCTGCCTGGTGGTTGATTGTACACGGTGTGTAGCGCCACCATACATGGCGTGCTTTATCATAAGTATGGCCGCTAGTCCCTTCTAGAATAGAGGACATGGCATGTAGAAATGACACACGTCGTGTCTCCTTCAACAGCCACAGGGGCGTGTAGACATTTCTCAGCAACCACCGCTTCTAGAATGTAGTACACGGCATGTAGCGCCTCTATACACAGCCTGTATCATCTACCTGGTGACATGGGCATGTTCTAACTCCTTCGGTCGATGTCCCAGCCTGGATGTACATGACATGTATAAAAGTACACACCGTGTAGTTTCAAAATTTTCACAAACTTCCCTTGATTCGTTTATTTAGCCAGAAAGCTCCTGAAAGTAAACAGATTCACCAAAATCAAAGAATATGTTCATAAAACAATAGATATTTGGTGAAAATATGTTTTTATTGACAGCTATATAAAGAGAAATGTTTACACAAATTGGGTGCATCACCCGCATCAACATCCACTGAGGGACGAGAACGGGTTCTGTGTATGAGGTCCTCCTACACAATTCAGATGATAGTAAGGGGTTGATAATGGTCTAGAAGCATACCCTAAGGTAGGGCTTGGTATTTTAACTCGAGGGCGTCTATGAAATCTTTAGGATTCAGATCTTGATCTCTAACTTCACCCTCCTCCAATTGGCTCCCTATATCGACATCGTCCCCCCAGGAAGAATCATATGATTCTTCCATAAAAGGGAATCGTTCCCTCAAATCAGCAGCCGACAACTACGGGGGGACCATATAATCCAGCAACTCCATTAAATGATCTGTCATTGGATGAGGAGCACCCCATGAGTTCACAAAGTCCTCCAAATCTTCCAGGAATTGCTCTACCTCTGCCTGGGATACTGCAAAGCCAGCTCTAACAAGGCCAATTCCTAGCAAGTTCATCTCGAGATGGTTCAAATATTTCCACATCTCAAACGGGCTGAGGAATTTCCTATTGACGTCCCAGATGTCCCAGGCCTCAAGGAAGGTAGCATTCTCTGACATTTCTATATGGGACAACTGCTTCCCTGGGGCCTTGGTGGATATTCTACAAAATTCTCTTAGCAGCCTCCCCTTTGGATGACTCTATTATTATGGAACCACCGGGTCTGCTGCCGCTGTTTGATCCATCACTGCTACCTCCCCCTCAACCAGTGTGGACATTACAGCCATAGTATCCCCAAAACTATGGGATTTCCTTTTCACCTTCTGGTACCAGCCTCGAGGTTGGGGAGGCACACCATCACTGACCTGGACAATTGGATGGTACAACATCTCTGCAAGGAAGGCCGCCTCCCATCTTTTGGTGTACTCCTTTACCAACCAGAATACAGTAGTGGGTGGAGGCATCTTGTTTTTCATCATCCCTTCTTCTCATGTGAAAATGATCCAAATTTGCCTCATCACACATAGAAGTTCTTCATAGATCACCCCTAAATATACATGTGGGGTAAGGCGCTGCATACACTGAAACTGTCTGGTGAATAGGTGCGGGATGTACGGCTCACCGAGAGGCTCACGGTCCACCCTGGCCACTAGGACTCCATCTCAAAATTCTAGAAGATAGGACTGATACTCCTCCTTTCCTTGTCCACCAACAGTAAAATCACCCATCTATAGAGGAAACATGTCAAGATTGAAATCCTCCGCCTTCCAAACCCAGTTCAGTACATACGGTGCATTCAGATTGGCTAGAAACCTCCTTACATCTTTCAGGATGGAGGGGTGGAAGTTCGATTTTGAAGGGGGTATGGGGTTAGAATATTCATAAACCACCCTTGTGTGCACCTCTCTCTACCCATAATGGATTTGGAATGGCCTGCATAACCTCGGTGGCCTCTTCCCCTCGCTGATGTGGTGCAGAAACTTGTATAGCTTGGTGAGCATCCGGATCCCAAGGCTGACCCACCCTCATATTGCCAATATGGAAGCTATGATAAAATTTCATTGGTCACAGGACCTTGTTTTTATCCATCACCAGCAGGATCCAACCGTTAATGAGTGCTGTGATGAACACTGCTAGCCTGACTACCAGTTTCTACTCATTGCTGATGCTGAATCCCCATGTCTTCCACTGGAAGTCCTCTATGAGTTGCTAGTACGAGTGCTCCTTTCCCCATTGAGACCCCATCGGGAAAGTCTGATGCCTCAGCAGAAACTGCATGTCTTTCAGGATGTTTATGTATTGATTGAACAACTGTCTGATGTGGGCTTCTCTCACTACTTCATTGTCCTCTCCATGCACCAACTCCATCAAATCCATCTCCAACAGCGGCATTTGCATTGGATCCCCCATGCACCCATGAAGGGGATGGATTCTTCATACATATCCCCTAGTATTGGGAACCATGATATCTAGTTCACATCCCACAAGCTAATACCCACCACCCCATGGGGTAGGTGGAAGGTATTGGTCCTCGATGACCAGCTTCTCAAAAACTCTGGCATCAACTACTTCGGTTGATAGAAGTGGAATTGGGATGCCCAAGTCACCTCATACCTACCCACTCTCTTTAGTTCCTCCCTGAACTCCTCACATGTTGAACCTACCCAATAGGCCCAGGACCAGTCATCTATGAAGTTACGACCCTGGCGTAGGTCCCAATATTCAGACTATCTGTTCTACAGGTTCCTTAGAGAAACCTTCAAGATTTTCTCGTACAGAGGGGGGGGGGGGGTCTCTGGATGTAATTCCTTCCCATCCACGTTGTTCATGTTATTATAAAGGTATTCAGCATTGATAATTGTGAAATCCTCTCAGGCATGGCCGTCGTCTGCCTTGAACTATTGGCACTGGCCCGACGTTCTCCTGAACCAGTAAGCTGGATCATCCCTACTTTCTTTAGTGATGAAGACGTCATCCCTCAGCCAGAATCCATAACAGAAGCCTTTTACAGAGCGTGTAGTTCCTCTGGAATTCTGATAGTAGTTCCACCAAAAAATGGTGGTCAGAGTGGCCCTGTATCAACTCCCCTGGACCTGAGTTATTCACCATCTCCTATCTTCAGGCAGCATCAGCAAGGACCCCCATAGAAGCCTCCTGGAAAGCTATTCCGATTATGTTTGGGAGTTTACTTAGTTCGGTTCGCGTTGCTATTTCATGGAGAAATTTTACAGATCTCGTTCACAAAGTCTAATCATAGATCCCTACCCCATCCTTCAAATGAAAGTTTTTATGTGCTGTCGTGGAGTCAAACACTCACTGAGCAACGTGAAGTAGAAGACCCAATTCACAGAGAGCAAGCGTAGTGTACGCGGAGCTTCATGAATCGAGAGGTCTACAAACCAAAAATTAAATAGGATAGAAAGGAAACAAGAGAGGTCATCTCCCCTATTTATAGGTGATGAACTTTGGAGATTCACGGCATGGCTAAACCACGATGATCTTCACTGTGCACTTAGTCGTCCTGTCGCTTTCCCGCTTTACGAGCCACCTTTGAGAGACAAATTCATGAATGACTGAGGGATTTTTGAGATTGGCCCTTAGAATTTGAATCATGATTTCTCCTGGGATCCTAACCTAAGGGGGGCATTATTTAGTGCCAAAATTGTGTAAGAAGATGAACAAGCAAAAATCCTTAGGGGCTTCCATGCAAAGACCGTTCGTAGATCCCCCATGGCCCTGCGACCACCATTGAGAAAGGAGGCGGGATTCCACACAAACCCCTTTTTCGATTGCAACCTAGCAATGTATAAATGAGGCTTGATACCTCACGAACCCCTTTGACATTCATTATCCCACCATGGAGAAAGGATGTGGGATCCTCCATGAGCCAATTTGACATTCACGAACCCACCACAAATCAGGATTCATCTTCACGCTGAACAAGCTCTACTTCACGATTCCTATTTACTACAAATAAAAGGATCCTCTCGAGGCCAACAGATGAAGCATACATCCTTTCACCTTCTTAGGTACTTAATCATGAAGCACATTCTTCTCTGTGAATAATGATCTACTCGAGGAACTTTTGCATCACGAAGTTCCACCCTTTGCTTTAATTCGTCCACTCTTCCGTGAGGGATGCCTTTCATGAAGCCCACTGACCTCCCTGAAGTTAGAGGATCCCCACGATGATTTAGGTCTTTGCAGATCACTTATTCTTTGCGAATCACCCTCTATGAACAGGTGACAAACATACTAAGGTAGGGCCATTGTTCTTTGTGAAGCACATTACTTCCAAAAACTACACTTCACGAGGAACCCTTACTTCATGATGCATTTCTCAGCAAAAGCCTTTCCAATTAGAGAATCACCTTCTATATGCACAAATTTTGTATTTTTAGGCTGGGACACTTCACTTCACGAAGAATACCCCTTCAGAAAGCCCCTCCACAACACGGAGCTCCAGAGCTTCACAAGGCCTCTACTTAAGGGCCCCTTTGCTCCACATTCCTTTTTCCCATGTAACCCTTTAGGTTTGCTTGAAGTGACTTCAAAGTACCATGGGTGGTGATTTCCATTGCATTGGTTCACCTCATGATTCTTTATGTAGGCATGATAACGGCTATTTGTTCTTCACATATCCACACTAATGTGGACCCCTAATGGGATTGCCTCATGACACCCCCATCCATGGCATTGTCGACCCCTTCAATTCGTCCTGGTGAAGGGGTTCCTGGTTATGTAAGTCCTAGGGGTGCAGATTGAACCCACCTCTTTTGAGCTGTAGGATATTAAACTGCCAAGAAACCACTTCCTCAAAACATGACGCTAAACTGTGACCTCACCACGACATCTGTATGTGTAGAAAGGGCAACCATCATGGTGTATTCCCCAATCTTTTCTTGCTGGAGGCATCAAACTTGATCCTCCTATATTCTTCTATGCCGAATATTAAGAGGAGAGATGGGGATAGGTATTTTGATATCCCTTCGCTCTCCATCTAGGTTTTTTCTCCATCCGGGACTCCATTATGGAGTAAGTCCCATTCTCAGTCTCCCTGGGGCTTCTCCACACGTAATCCCTTGTTTCCTACTTGGGCCACTCCAGATGTAAGCACCTGTTTCCTCTTTGGGTCCACTCCATGCGTAAGCCACTATTTCTTCATTGATCCACTAACCATGTGTAAGCCCCATTCCACTTCCCACGGATACACATTTCGTGACATGATCATCAGGTCTTTGCTGCCTCTTGTTTCTCACACCGAGAAGGACTCACACAATCTTTGAGTAAGCCTCGACCATGAAATCCTTTCTAGGCATCCCATAGTGTAAGTCCCACACAACATCTCTAACTGTGTGGACTTTGATCCTTTATAAGGTAAGGTATATAGGAAGCCTCCCTAATGTTCAATCTCAACAACCATTGGTTCCTACCACCATTCACATCGGTTCTCCCACACCATCCAAAACTAGGTGGACTTTGATCCTTGTCATGGTATGGTATGTAGGCAGCCTCCCTGAGGTTCAATACCAACACCCAGTTGTTCCGACCCCCACTCACGTCGGTTCGAACACACCATCCCAAATTACATGGACTTGGATCCTTTCAAAGGAAATGTACGTAGGAAGCCTCCCAATGGTTCAATCCCAACACATGGTAGTTCTGACCCCCCTTTATTTCGGTTCTCCCACACCATCCTTAACTACGTATAAATTGATCCTTCACAAGGTAAGGTACGTAGGAATCCTTCCGGAGGTTCAATCCCAACACTCGGTCATTCCGACCCCTATTCACGTCCATTAGAACACACTATCCTGAACTACATGGACCTTGATCCTTTCCAAGGCAAGGTATGTAGGAAGCCTCCCTAGGGTTCAAGCACAACACCCAGTCGTTTCGACTCCCATTCACGTCGATTCACATAGACCATCTTGAACTACATGAGATTTGATCCCTGTCACCTAGACAGGGTACGTAGGAAGCCTCCCTAAGGTTCATCCCCCATCAGTAGTAAGCCATGGTCAACCCCAACCAGCGGTAAGATGTTGGAACCCCAATTTGTGGTAAGACATTTTCAAGATGAATTATGTTCCCCGAACTATTGTGACTTTCATTCCCTACAATGAGGATATATTGGAAGTCTCTTTGATGCTCAAGCCCAATATCATCGTCGTCCTCACAGTGGATTGATTTCATTCTACATCCACTTCACATAACCATCCATCATCCATCTTGATTCTTACCCGTGAAGCCACATCCCAGTGAGATCATTCCAATTCACCTATCCACTATTCCAAATTGTAGTTGGGTAACTAACCCCACGTTATCCATGAAATCAGTGTTCCCTCCAGGGGATGCACCCATCTGATCCACTCTATTTAGTGTTCTGATCAGCCTGATCCATCTCTTCTAGACGTGAAACTCACGGCATAACATGTATTAAACATGGGAAGTTGAGGAAAACCTTAGAGACATGCCTATGGCGTGTAATTTCCCGCATTTGACGTGGGATTCATTGTGCTTCCACGCCCATGATAATCCCTATAATATGAGGAATAAAACCAGACATATTAGTGTTCTAGCATCCAGACAATCCTCTGATGTCCATCGTGACTACCCCCTCGACCGACAGTTGCTTCCCCTGGATGGACCCCTTGGAATGTCCCGATAGAAGAAGGGTAATTAACTGGCATCAATGAAGATATGGCACTATGAAGGGTTTCACGAACATATTATGTCTATAAGGGAGACCCAGAATAGGTGGAGAATTTCGAGGAGGAATCCACAGAAGGAAGAACTGACGTCTCATCATCGCATTTTGATCAAGGAGAAAACATCCCTGAACAAATAATAGATTTCACTGTCCTTTGGAAAGAAACAATTTGGGGAAAGAAATAGTGTATTCATCCCCAAAATAGAAGGACACGTGCGAGCCCTGATGAAACTATCAGAAAAAACTCTCACATCTCTTATTCTATAATTCACGTATGATTATTGTCTTATGAACTGTGATTATTTATTACATTAATCAAGATTATGATATTTGATATAAGGGTAGTGTTTCCATATGTTACGTATTTGATATCATACCCTTATACTAACATTATGATTATGTGTTTCCCTTGTATACCCTTAATGAGAATATAAGATCACCCTTTATTATGTTTCCATTACCCAGTTTATGAATAATGGTTTAAATAAGGGTATTCCTATAAAGAGTACTTAATGAGAATATCTATAAGGGAGACATTAAAGATCTAACATGAAATTGGATAATTGTGAATCTAGTCTCAGAAGGAACTAAACTATTATGATCCTTAGGCATGTGTTTGTCTAATGTATTGAATATTAAAATAGAAATGTAATATCCATGTATGAAATGATTGGGTCATTATATTTGGTATTAGAGTAAATTTTTAGTTAATCGTTGTAAACTCTGATAAGATAAATTTAGTGAGATCCCTATGAATATTTATAAGTATATTTCTAGGGATGCATCTAAGGATAATTATAAGGATGATTCTGTAACATCCCAAGTAAATAAAGAATATGACATTTTCAAATTTATTAATATTTGTGAATAAAATATTAATATTACTATAAATGTAATTCTTTGCTTGATGGTGTACTCAATATGCAACAATGGGTTTCTTTGAAATCTTACGTTGCACACAAATAATATAATAATATTATTTTAAATAGTTAATGCCTAGACGATGTACTGGCAGGAATGAACAGAACCAACTAAAAAATGATTACATAGGTTTTTTAAATATTTTTATATCTATCCAATAAATGTTAAAGGCTTAAAATGAAAATGAATGCAATTTTTAGAATAAATACTCTAATATTTCTAAATGATTTTTTACCACCTTTTGATGGAAAACATTTTTTAAATCAATATTTTGAAAATTTTATAAGCAATATTTTTCAAAATAAACTTATTCTTTATAATTGAGATATTGAAATTTACATTGGATAAATTTTTGGTATATTTCTGACAAATGTTCATTTTTTAATGAATAGTGAAAAATACTGCATTTTACTTCAAAAATACTTTTTAATATAATTTAATTATATGGATAGATTATATTTTTTAACTATTTTAAAGTGTAATTATAATATATTTTTACCATTTAATTCAATGGTGGTCATTATAATTAATCTCACTTCGAAAATGGACATAAACAAGTGTCAATCTTTTGATAGATATTATTTCTTAAAAACACACTATTTGTTTTTACAGTAAGAATTAACTATATGACTTATAAATGAAACATATATGATCTTAATTTGGTAAACTGAATATTATTTATGAATTTGGAATATCAAATATATCTTTGGGTTAATTTTTGGTATATTTCTGATAATGTCCTTTTTTTAATGAATAGTTAAAAATACAGCTTTTAATTCAAAACTTCTATTCCATACAATTTATTTATATATTTAGATTTTCATTTTAATTGTTTTTAAAGTATAATTGAATTATATTTTTATCACTTAATAAAATTTTGTTCATTGGAAGTAATTTTACATTTCAGTTGGATGTAAAAACAAGTCAATATTTTGATACATTTTTCTTTTTTAAAACACATCTTTTGTTTTGACAATGGGATTTACATTTAAATTAATTACTACAGTTTATGTGTTTTGAATTTGATAAAATGGATTCCATATTTGTAATC
Source organism: Viscum album (assembly GCA_963277665.1). Taxonomy (NCBI): domain Eukaryota; kingdom Viridiplantae; phylum Streptophyta; class Magnoliopsida; order Santalales; family Viscaceae; genus Viscum; species Viscum album. The sequence continues at coordinate 488,471,212 of OY728150.1, forward strand.
ATAAGGTCCAAATTATATAATAATGACTCTTTTGTTTTTGGACATTATGAATAGTAGTGATGGGGATTATCTTTAATTATCGTGATTAATTAGTAATCAGGTAGTTAAGGGTAATAAAATAATATCATAATAATACAAAATGACCCCAACATGTGTCCTAATGCTACTGGTTGTGTCATGTCCGACCATGGTATGCCTTGTGCCAATCGTTGGGACCCCATGGAATCACTTTTGGGGTGATAGTGACACTTTTTAATTTTATGTTTTTAAAAGGAAAGTATAACCAAAGTATGTATCACCCAAGTAAAAAAAAGTAGTTTTTTCTGTGTAAATTATCTTTTGGACTATAAATATTTATTGGGAAGCTAATAATATTTCCTACATCATAGTTTTTTAATAACTTTTAGACATTAAATAATTAATTAATTTATGACACCATGATGATGAAGCGATTATATCATTAATGAACGATTTAAATAAAATTAAAAGATAATGTAAACTCTAAGACATACACATGTCTAAAACCTATTGGATGAGTATATTTCTAACTCTTACCACCATATCCTCGAAAAATATCATTGTGGGATGTTTAAAAATCCAAAACGCATTTTAATATAAAGTAACATTTCTTTTACATTCCAAGACTGCCCCTCCTCCCTCTTATAAAATGCCCCCACCTCTACCTCCTTACCCACACCTCCCATGCCATTGGCTCGGCCAAAATCTTATCATTTTATCTCTCCACATACTTCTATTCACCCTAGAATCCTTCCCTTAGGTATAAAGCACTTCAAGAAACCCTTTTGGTTTAATCCAAGGGGAGTTATCGGATTTAAAGGTAACGTCTTCCCAAATATTCTTTTGTTTTATTTTGCTTCTCCAACCCCATACACTCTTTTTATTCCTTTATTTTGTAACAAAACTAGTATATTCATCATACTAGAATGTTTTTATGAGAAGTATTCGAGCTAAACTTACACACACCTCTATCTAATGGTTAAAAAACATAATATTTCCTTGGATGGCGAATTACTGCCTCACGAAACGATGATTGTTCTATCTTCTCCTACCACCTCTCATGGTGGAAATTATGATGGGAAAAAATTTATATATGATATATATTATATTTATTTCCAATATTTGATTCTTTATTTTATATTTAAAAAATACCTTTATGCTTTGCAAGTTGGGAAAATGCGATAATTTCATTTGAGGAAGTGTGGACTACTGCCCCCTCAAGTAATGTGACTCATTCATGCAATACATGGATTTTATAAAGAAAGAAATTAATGAACTTATGTGACCCATATAAAATATATATTATACTGTAATTATAATATATATATCTCTCTCATCTTTTTTTAATTCCATTAATGTGCCAAAGCAATGAAAGTAGGGTTCATGTGTACGTACGGCCTACCGTCTCCATGAACGGTGCATTTCATTTCTTTTTATATTCCAATATTATGGAATATGTATAAAACGAATGTATAGTGGATATATATGATATATAAATCATTAATAATATTCTGGATATGATGTACTTACAACTACATTGACAATGCTTTTCAAATAATATCATTTTTGACTCACGTTCCGAACATCGACTAAACGTACGATATGAACTCAGATAATTAACTAATTATTATAACATGATAATATATGATATTAATTTAATAATAAACTTTAAAGTATTTCCTTATGAAAATATAAATTGACCAATGTTTATTTTTTAAGAATATAACGAAACGAATAAGAAAAGTCGGACTTGAGGTAAGGGATCCAACCACTCTCTTTCTTTTAAAGTACTCTTTTTTATGTCACTTATTTTAAGATCCTATTTATTATGTTGGGGGATGTTATTATATATTACTATTGTGGTAAATTTTATGTTAATATGATGAGAGAACCTATGTGATCTCATCAATTCATTTTTGGATCTTTTATGTGGCGCTGTTAGGCTGCCGAATTTTCAAAAGGGAAGTTTCATCTCACTTTTTATTCCCGTGAGATTCATGCTACATTGGCCACTATTTCCTTTTTTGTGGTGTATGTACTTCCCATTATTTTACTATTTGTATTATATACTCACATTTATGGGTATTTACATCTTCATTGTATGACCCTTCTTTCATGGGGTGTACGTTTCAAAAGTTGCCCAAATCGGTATGGGAACCATTCACACTCCTCTTTTTAAAAGACTTATTTTGTTATGTATTTTAATTTAAATATTTTTATGTTGGGATATTTTATTATATATCCTTATTGATGTAAATTGTATCTCAAAGTTATGAGATTCTATTTTCTCTCTCATCAACTAATTTTATGAATTTTAAAGTGACGCCATTTGGATGTCTAATTTTACCAAAGGATCTTATTAACCCATTTTCGATTTCTTTGGGTTCAACTTGTATTTATTTAATATTTCATCTTATTAAAATGTGTTAATGACCTCTGGTTGTTTTACACTTAATATCCACTTATATTTGGTGTATTTATATTTTTCACACATAATTATGAGATTGATTTATCCTTATTTTAAGGATACCTTCTTTATAAGGGACATCGTCTCAATATCCTTTCATTGAGTCATATTTTGTTTTATACACAACCTTCTTTTATATGGTGTATAAACCCCTTTGAATTTTATGTTTATTCAAAAGGAAAATTTTTTATACGAAGCGTTTGACTAAACGAAAAAAGGGAATGTTTTTGTCGTACGTATGCGGCGACAACGACTTCTCTGCCACTGTGATGATTATTTGGGTTTTGGCTTCCTCTACAATCCATAAAATTAAAAATAAAATAAAAATTAATACCATGTTTTGATTTTTTTTTATTTTGGTTTTGAAAATGGTTTTGATAATTTTTTTATTATATTAATGTGTTGTATTGATATCTTGTGATTGAAATGTGGAAATGTTATGTTTCCTTTATGCATGTTTTATATGATATGATTATGTTATGGTTTTTGGGCATTGTTATGTAGATGGGTGGTTCCATGATAAACTAATGGCGGGTGAGCCCGATATATCTCTCCAATGCATTGGGTAATGTAAAGGAGTTAAACGCTAAGGTTTTTCGAAATATATTTTTGGAATATACTTTGATGGGTATTCCAAACATAACCATGAGGGTTACTCCCTACGTAAGAATGTTATGAATGCCTCATGTTACCTTTACGCCTCATGATTTCTATGAGTTATTCCTAAATATTATGATTTAATGTGGTATGTTAAAGTGCTTATGTTTTATGAGTGAAGTATGATTTCATTGATTCTTATGTATACATGGACTAATGATTTCTTTCCATATTTTTATAACCTGTACTAAGCTTTTTATGCTCATCCCAAGTTTTTTATAAATGTTTTACACAAGACTGAAAGATGAATAGGGTCATGGACGGGATCGAGGAATGACAAGCTATCTAAAACATGGAACTAGACATGTTTATTTTATGATTTTTTGTTTTATGATGGAAACTGAGTAGAAGTGACTACTTTGTTATCTTATGAGATGTAATCGTCATGTCCTAATTCTCTAAAACACTAAACCTAAAAATATATTCAATGTGAATTATTCATTTAATTCAAGAATATGTATTGTACTAAGGTCGGGTCCCTATAGTTTGTATCAGAGGTCGGTTTAGAAAACTTTAGAGGTTAGAGTGTTGTTTAAGCATATCTGACAAGTTTTGTATAACCACAATGGTTATTATATTAGATAGAGTCATTGTTATTTATGAATGTTGGAATGAGTTTGAGATAACTTGGATAATTATATCTTTGGGTTTATCTTCCTCTTTAGTACATGATGATTTTATGGATATAATCACACTGACATTTTTTGTTTTAGTAAATGGAAGGATCTAGCAGGCACTTAAGTGACAATGGGTTTGAAGGAAACAGTGGTGGTTCTCTGATTAAGAGGCTGGATGAAATGGGTGATTCAATGAGAAATCTTATGGTTATTCTAAACCAACTATCAGGAGTCATGATAAACCACTTGAACCTTAGTGAGTTCTATAATGCATCATGTACGAGAGAACCAACTTGATGTGGAAGTTCAGGTAATAATTATAAAGGTAACCATTAGGGATTATATGATCCTTACTTTTGAGGTAATTATGGGTTACTACATGATATGACGGAATATGGAAGGCATGAGATAAACTTGTGGTTAAATTATGTTATGGTTATTTTTGATGATTTTATCGCATTTTGGGAATGTTATATGAATTATGTTATTTTGGAAAAATGACAACACATAGACCGTGTGACGACCTATCGTATCAGACGATGCTGCCGGAATCAAACACACAACCAAAGTGCGACTGGTATTTATCACCTACCACTAGACTACGTGAAATTCCTAGCTAGTTTGACTAATTATTTTTAGTTATATGATCTTATGAATCTAGAATATGTTATTTTTGGGTTATCTATAGAAATTATTAACCTATCATGGAGGATATGTGATTAGGTTAATTACTTTTTAGTATGAGACTTTAAGAGTAACTGATGTTATTTGGAGATAAATGTTAAGATTTACCTTGGAAGACAATGTGATTAAATCCTTTATAGATTTTGGTTTCAATCATATTTGGGATTATCTTTGAAGAATTTTATCGGAAGCTGTTTATAGAATGTTCTTTGTTGAACATTGGATAATGTTTGACAAATTTTGGAGATTAAGAGTAGTATTTCTTTTTATAAAGGATTATCCTTTTTGGATATTATCTAATCTCATAATAACAATTTTGGTTTTGGTTTTGGTCTAAATACATGGGAAGTATATAGTTCTCTTTTGTGGATTAGGTGATTCTCTAGAAAATGATTATAGTGCTCTTAATGTGAACAAGTTATCCTAAATACTCATCTTATGGAGAAAATATGAGTTTGTGTAAGAAATCTAGCAAAAGTTGAAAGTCAACATGACAAGTAAGTATGTTTCCTTATGTTTTAGTTAAACACATAAATAAATTTCCCAATGAAAAGTAATTTAAAAGAAAAAAGTTTTCTGTTAATTTTTCCGACTGGGGAATCAAATACCGTTTAACCCATCACAAGTTTGTGATTTTCTGGTGGTTAACTTTCTCCTAAACATGTTTTCTATCTCTCTCCCTCAAAACATGACTGTTTTTTTCTTTCATATCGATGTTTTCATACATGTAATCCTAGTATGTGTTATCTTGGGTGACCATTTTTCTTATCTTTCTTTCTTATAAAGTGATAGTTAAATTTACTCTTTTTCTGATGTGGGGCTTTCAATGAAGTTTCCATGCACAATTTTAAAATTACGAGGATGCAATTCCCAAAAGGGGGGAAGGATTTAACATCCTAGGTAAATAAAAAACATGAAATTTTCATATTTATTAATATTTGTGAATAAAATATTAATATTACTTTAAAGGGAATGCTATGCTCGATGGCGTACCCAAAACGCAACAACGAGTTTTTTTTGAAATCTTACGTTACACACTAATAATATAATAAGATTATTTTCAATAGTTAATGCCTAGTCATTGTAATGGAGGGAATGAACAAAACTAACTAGAAAATTATTACATATGTTTGTTAAATATTTTTACATTCATCCAATAAATGTTAGGGGCTTAAAATGCAAATGAATCCAATTTTAAGAATAAATACTCTAATATTTTTAAAAGATTGTTTTACCGCCTTTTGATGGTGATCCTTTTTTAAATCCAATATTTGAGAATTTTATATGATATATTTTTCAAAATAAACTTACTCTTTATAATTGGGATATTGAAATTTACATTGGATAAATTTTTGGTATCTTTCTGACAAATGTTCATTTTTAAATGAATAGTGAAAAATACTGCATTTTACTTCAAAACTACTTTTTCATCTAATTTAATTATATAGATAGATTATATTTTTTTAATTATTTTAAAGTGTAATTATAATATATTTTTACCATTTAATTCAATGGTTTTCATTATAAATAATTTCACTTTGAAAATGGACATAAACAAGTGTCAATCTTTTGATAGATATTGTTTCTTAAAAACACGCTATTTGTTTTGACAGTGGGAATTAACTATATGATTTATTAATGAAACATATATGTTTTGAATTTGGTAAAATGTAAATCATTTCTGAATTTGGAATATAAAATATAGCTTAGGGTTAATTTTTGGTATTTTTCTGAAAATGTCCTTTTTTAATGAATAGTTAAAAATACAGCTTTTTAATTCAAAACTGCATTTTCATCCAATTTATTTATATATTTAGATTTTCATTTTAATTTTTTTTCAAGTATAATTGAATTATATTTTTATCACATAATACAATGTTGTTCATTGGAAGTAATTTAACTTTTCATTTGGATGTAAAAACAAGTCAATCTTTTGATAAATTTTACTTTTTGAAAACCAGTCTTTTGTTTTGACAATGACATTTACTTTTAAATTAATTACTAAAATTTATGTTATTTTAATTTGATAAAATGGATTCCATATTTGGAATCATAAGGTCCAAATTATGTAATTAAGAATATTTTGTTTTTGGAAATTATGAATAGTAATGATGGTAATTATCTTTAATTATCGTGATTAATTAGTAATCTGGTAGTTAAGGGTAATAAAATAATATCATAATAATATAAAACGACCCCAACATGTGTCCTAATGCTACTGGTTGTGTCATGGCCGACCCCGGGATGCCTTGTGCAATACTTTGGGACCCCATGGAATCACTTTTGTGGTGATAGTGACACTTTTTAATTTCATGTTTTTAAAAGGAAAGTATAACCAAAGTATGTATCACCCAAGTAAAAAAAATTTAGTTTTTCCTGTGTAAATGATATATTGAACTATAAATAGAAACTTGAAAGATAAAAATATTTCCTACATCATAGTATTTTTTTTATAATTATCAGACATCAAATAATTAATTTATTTATGACACCATGATGATGGAGCGATTATCTCATTAATAAACGATTTAAATAAAATGAAAAGATAATGTAACATCTAAGACATACACTTGTCTAAAACATATTGTATGAGTATATTTCGGACCCTTACCACCTTATCCTCGAAATATATCAATTTGGGACCCTTAAAAATCTGAAACTCATTTTAATATAATGTAACATTTCTTTAATTTCCAAGAGTGCCCCTCCTCCCTCTTATAAAAGGCCCCCACCTCTACCTCCTTACCCACACCTCTCAAGCCATTGGATTGGAAAAAATATGATCCTTTTATCTCTACAAATCCTTATATTCATCCTATAAGACTTCCCTTAGGCAGAAATCTCTTCAAGATACCCTTTTGGCTCAAACCAAGGGGAGTTACCCTATTTAAAGGTAAAGTCTTCCCTAATGTTATTTGGTTTTATTTTGCTTCTCCAACCCCCTAAACTATTTTTATTCCTTTATTTTGTAACAAAAACAGTATCATCATCATACTAGAATGTTTTTATGAGAATTATTCGAGCTACACATACACACACCTCCGTCTAATTGTTAAATAACATACTGTTTCTGTGGCTGGCGAATTACTGCCTCACGAAACAATGATTGCTCTATCTTCTTCTACCACCTCTCAGGGTGGAAATTTTGATATAACTATTTTTATATATGATATATATTATATTTTTGTCCCCTATATGCTTATTTATTTTATATTTAAAACATACCTTTATGCTTTTCATGTTGTTCAAATGCGATAATTTCATTTGAGGAAGTGTGGACTACCGCCCCCTCAATTGATGTGACTCGTTCATGCAATACATGGAATGTATAAAGAATGAAATTAATGAACTTATGTGACCAATATAAAATAAATATATTTATTGGAATTATAATATATATATCTAATCTAGTTTTAATTCCATTAATGTGCCAATGTAATGAAAGTAGCGTTCATGCATACATACGACATACCGTCTCCATGAACGGTACATTTCATTTCTTTTTATCTCCCAATATTATGGAATAAGTATAAAACGAATGTATACTGGATATATATGATATATAAATAATTAATACTATTCTGGATATGATGTACTTACAACTACATTGACAATGCTTTTCAAACAATATCATTTTTGACTCATGTACCGAACATCGACAAAATGTATGATATGAATGCACATAATTAACTAATTATTATAACATGATAATAAATTATATTAATTGAACAATAAAAATTAAATTATGTCCTTAAGAAAATATAAATATTCCATTGTTCATTATTCAGGAATATAAATAAATGAACAAGACAAATCGGACTTGAGGTAAGGGATCCAACCTCTCTCTTTCTTTTAAAGTACTCTCTTTTATGTCACTTATTTGAAGCTCCTCTTTCTTATGATGGGGGATGTCATTCTATATTCCTCATTCTCTAAATTTTTTTGTTAATATGATGAGAGATCCTATTTTATCTCATCAATCCATTTTTGGAAGTTTTATGTGGCACCGTTAGGCTGCCGAATTTTCATAAGGGGATTTTCATCTCACATTTTATTCCCATGAGATTCATGCTACATTAGACACTATTTCCTTTTTTGTGGTGTATTTACTACCCATTATTTTACTATTTGTATAATATAATCTCATTTATGGGTATTTACATCTTCATTGTATGACCCTTATTTCAAGGGGTGTACGTTTCGAAAGTAGCCCAAATCGGTAAGGGAACCTTTCACACTCCTCTTTTTAAAAGACTTATTTTGTTATGTCTTTTAATTTACATATTTTTATATTTGGATATGTTCTTATATATCATTATTGATGTAAAATTTATGTCCAAGTGATGATATACCATTTTCTCTCTCATCAACTAATTTTATGAATTTTAAGGTGACATCGTTAGGCTGTCGTACTTTACCAAAGGAACCTCTTAACCCTATTTCGATTTCTTTGGGTTCAACTTGTAGTTATTGAATATGTCATCCTATTAATATGTGTGAATGAACTCTGGCTGTTTTACACTTAATATCAACGTATAATAGGTGTATTTATATTTTTTACACATATTTATAAAATTGATTCATCCTTAATTTAAGGATACCTTCTTTATAAGGGACTTCATCTCAATCTCCTTTCATTGAGTAATATTTGGTTTTATACACAACCTTATTTTATACGTTGTATAAACCCCTATAAATTTTACATTTATTCAAAGGGAATATTTTTTATACGAAGCATTTTACTAAATAAAAAAGGGATTTTTTTTGTCGTACGTCTGCGGCGACAACGACATCTCCGCCGCCATGAACATTATTTGAGTTTAGACTTACTCTACATGCCATAACTTTTTTAAAAAAATATGAAAAATAAATACCATGTTTTGATTTTATTTTATTTTGGTATTGAAAATGGTTTTGATAATGTTTTTATTATATCAATGTGTTGTATTGATATCTTGTGATTGAAATGTGGAAATGTTTTGTATCCTTTATGCATGTTTTATGTGATACGATTATGTTATGGTTCTTGAGAATTGTTATGACGAAGGGTGGTTCCGTGATAAACTATGGGCGGGTGAGCCCGATATATCTCTCCAATGCATTCGGTAACGTGAAGTAGTTAAACGCTATGGTTTCTCCAAAGAGATTTAGGGAATATACTGTGATTTTTATTCAAAATGTAACCATAATGGTTACTACCAACCTAAGAATGTTATGAATTCCTCAAGTTACCTTTATGTCTCATTATTTCTATGAATTATTCCTAAATCTTATGATTTAGTGTGGTATGTTAAAGTGCTTATGTTTTATGAGTAAAGTATGATTTCATTGATTCTTATGTATACATGGACTAATATTTTCTTTCTATATTGTTATAACCCTTGTTGATCTTTTTATGCTCATCCCATGTTTTCTTGAAATGTTTTCCACAGGACTTAAAGATGAATAGGGTCAAGGTTGGGATCAAGGAAAGACAAGGTATCTAAAACATGGAACTAGACATGTTTATTTTAAAAGTTTTTTTATGATGGAAACTGAGTAGAAGGGTCTACTTTGTTATCTTGTGAGATGTAATAGTTATGTCCTAATTCTATAAAACTCTAAAGCTGAAAAGATCTTCAATGTGAATTATTCATTTAATTCAAGATTAAGTAATGTTTTAAGGCTGGGTACTTATAGATTCAAAGTATACAAAAATTTCCTATAATTTTTTTAATGGATTGAGATTGTTTGCTTGAAGAAATGGCATCACAATATAGATACTACAAGTGGATATGGCTTAGGTACAAACATACTAGGTTGTAATAATCCCTAAAAGGGCACATTGATATGGACTCTATCATCACCTAGGGCATGATAATTGTGCATATTTCACACGTTGTTTAACACTCATGAGGGATATTATTTAGAAATTCAAAAACTCTTTACAAACCATCATAAGTGATTTAAATAGATTATGAATATCAATGACATTGGATAAACCAAACATGTCATATATTAAAAATAATTTTTCATGACACAATTACCTTATAAGTGATTTTTCATGATTATATGGTTTCCCACTAGATTACTGTTTCCATGTTAAGATTTTAAGTTATTTCCAATGGATAGAACCAGAAGAAATCATGATAATTAAAGGTACTATTAACCTTTAGGGTCTATATTATCTTCTATGATGAGGTAATTATAGGATTTATTTTATGACCTTATAAATCTATCAAACATTATTACTATCAGAGAACATTTATCACGAGGTCCTCTTTCTATAATATTCATTAAAGAAGTGTTAAAGATTCAAGGAGTACCTCATTCAATTGAATAGAATTGGGATCTAAACATTTCTATGATTTTTTTGAAAAGACTTCATCAAGATATTAATACAGATTTGAGTTTCATCATTTCATATCATCCTTTGATAGATTCTTAGTCTAAGAGAACAATTCAAACCCTAGAGGATATGATATGATATTATTCTTTGGATTTCAAAGGTGGTTGTAATAAACACCTTAGTCAAGTTGGGTTTTCATATAATTACATCATTGAATAATGAATTTGTATTGATCCTTATAAATCAATTTATGGAATATATTATATAAAACCAATTTACAAGAATTATGTTACATAATGAAAGCTTCTAGGACCTGATCAAGCTGATGAGATGGAAAAAAATATTAAAGTTGTTCTGTAAGATATATGTACAACAAAATGTTGATTAATATGTTATACTGATAATCATATATGAGTTCAAGAATTTGAATTTTGTGATAATTTCATTCCATTATATTTTTTTGGCACGAAATAATAGAAAACTAAATCATAGGTATATCATTCCCATTAAAATATTTGATCAAATCAGGAATGTAGCTAATCATTTGGTGATTCCACTAATACCCTCTTAGGTCCATAGTGTGTTAAATATTCTTCACTTACGGATGTGAATACTTGATCCCTCACATGTAATGAACTCATGGTTTGGACCATTATATCCTAAAATTTCTTCTATGGAACAATTGGTTGAGATTCTGGATCATATCAAGAAAGTGATATGAAACAATACCACGCACCTAGTACAAGTTTTTTAAAAATAACCATAAACGTGGGTATGAAATTTCGGAACCTATGGATTTAATTAGGTATATGTTTCCTTAGTTTTTTATACCAAAGTGATGAATTTTGAGGGAAAAAATAATTTTAACAGAGTATACTATAACTGCTTGAGATTTTGTAAAACAAATTCAAATAAATTTAATCTTCTTGACAATTTTTGTTACCCGTAACCCTGAGTTGGTATTTAATTACACACAAAACCAAGTTTATCTTAGGTTACATGTAACCCTTATTTTATCTTGTGTTACATGTAACACTGAGTTTATCTTTTGTTACAGGTAAGACTGTCCTTAAAAGAAACGTCATATATTATTAAAATTTTATTATTTTATATGATAGTTTTCACCATTCCATTGGAAAGGAGGTTATAAAGAGGATTCACAAAATTTAGAAAACATATGGTTTAAAAATATATATACAATTAATAATTTGGTGACCAACTAATTAAAAATGAAACAAAAAACTATTTTAAAATAAATGAAATCATTTTTCTGAAAAAATATTTTTCTGAAAATAATCACATTTAATCAAAATAAATTAAACAATAAACTTTTGGTTAATGATTTTAAATAAATTAATATACTATATTTTCAATAAAATATTTAAAATTCACATTATTGTTTCTATATTGGAGATAATAATAAATCCATTTTTACAATTAATATTGTATTTTTCTAAAAAATAGATCTATCACATTTTTTGGTGCACTTATTTTAAAACTAATTTTTTAAGAATTTAGAGAATATATATGAAAAAATAATTTACTTTTTTGAAATAATCATATAATAAATAACTTAGAGTCATGCCTTGATACTTTTCTAGAAAGATAAGTTTTTTATGAATGGGAAAAATATAGAATGATAATTAAAATTTTCATTTTATTTTAAATTAATAATAATGTTAAATTAAAATTTTAATTTGTTTTAAATTATAATTTTATCAATTATAACTCTTATAATATACATAATTTTATTGTAAATTTTTTTATTTAATAAATTTTTAAATTTTTAAACATTTTCACTTTGAAACCCCTCTTTCTTATCACATTAGTGGGGTTAATATTAAATTAAATGATTCCTCTTCTGTGAATTGAATTTATAGAAATAGATTATATATTTTTAATAATAATAATTTATATTATCTAATATGTACAAATTCATTTTTGACTAAAATTAATAGTGAATATAGTAAAAATTAATTACTGCCGTTGAGGTAAAATTTTGTTTACCATGGGTTAAAATAAAAAGATTAGGTTTAATAGATGTAAAAACATTTATCATTTTTTTGGAAATATTTAAACCCCAAATTTTTTATTTATATATATTAATTCATTTTTTAGCTTTTTGGAAGGGTAAAATTGTGGGGCAATTTTTTCATTTCAAAACATTACAACTGTTCCAGTCACCTCACTTATAAAAGGTCACCCTCTATCCTCTCTTATTCACACAATCCAACCCTTTTTCATAATCCAATACCATATAAATACTTTAAAAACATCCCTTATCACATATTATAAGCACTATTTTGGGCATAAATCCAACCTAGTATGGATTTTGGTAAAAACCTGAAGATGTAACCCAAAGAAGAGGTAATGCTCTTCAACAAGGGTTTTTATTTTATTTATTCCTCAAACTCATTCTGTTATTATTAAACTATGATGATATAATAAAATAATTATCTCCCATATAATTATATTTTTAATTTTTTTTATTACCTAAAACAATTTCCACTTCCACAAAATGGGTTATGAAATCTATATTCATTTTTTCTACAAACACCCGCGTTGCGAACAAATTCCATTCGTTTTTCAATATCAATTATCACAGTTCAGAATAATGATGGATATAAAGTATATATATGATATTTAAAACATAATTATACCACTATATTCATTAAATCATATATAACTTTTTTACATTCCAATACATAGGGGATATGACAACGTCGTTCATGTATATTTCGGACTGCCACCTTACGAAGCGATGTGATTCGTTTTCACTAACGATTTTCGTGGAATATAATAAGGATAAATTTAATAAATATATATTATATAAAATACATGGTTCTTATATTAAAGACATATTTATCATTTGGAAAATATAATATATCAATTTATTTCTTACCTTTTCACTCACATAAAAATGATAATGTCATTCATTTACGTGTGGACTACTGCCTTCATGAGGCGATGAAACTTTGTATTATCATAACCACACCACATGGATAACATGTCTAAATATATTTAAAAAAATAATATTTATTTTATGATAATATTAAAATTATATATATAAAAATTACATACCTCCTTTCCATTTTGATCGTTGAAAATGGAAACTTTACCTATGCGTGAGTACTTTTTTCAATCTCCATAATCATGGTCTACTTAATTTCTCAAATACATAATTAATAATTGGTTTTCAAATTATAATTGATATATAAATATGATATTTATATAATTATTATTATTATTTAGTTTATAATACCATGATCAGATTCAGAGGACAAAAAATATAGAATCAAAACATATACAAAATTCAAAGTGATTTTTACCCATAACATGAAATTACCTTAAACTAGTTAATAAAAGGGTAATAAATTGAATTAAGAAAATAAAATATGGTATGAAGTATAGAATTATTTTTCTTTAATATATTTATAGTAAATTTATATTTATTATACATGTGTTTTGAAGAAGTATGAAGAAAGTTGAGACTTATAGTAAGGGATTTCTAGTCTCTTTTTTTTTTCTTGAAGTCATTTTAAAATTCACCACTCGTTGTGTGTTGTATATACTACACAAATCACATTATATATAATTAATATAATTATTTTAATGTTATTTAAATATTCATTTTAATATATTATTTATTGTAACTTATGACAGAAAAGTTACCAAAGTTGTAAGAGATTGTTTTCTCAACTTGTCTTCTTTGAGACATATGATTATTTTATGCACACATATTATTTTATGATATTTATCAAAAGAAAACATGAAATTTAATATCATAAATTTATTTATCCTAATGATATTTTATGTTTCATCTAAGGTTATTTTTTTATTTGGCTCCGTTTCAAATTTTCCAGTGGTAGATATTTTTTGTTACAATCTCATCTTTTATTGAGATTGTTTAGGATAATGTTTTAGATTAATAAATATTATTATCCATCTATTAATAAACTCAATACATTAATTATACTTTATTTATGTCATGATAATGAATGTTTCCCCTAATTTCCCCGCTCTTTTTTTAATTATGATTTCAAAAATAATGTTTTTAAGAAAAATCATTTTTTTGGTCGAAAACCATTTTTATTCCAAAACCATGTTTTCTTAAAATGTATTGAATTTTTTTTAACATTAATCAAATAATTTATTAATGAAAACTTTTCATAGGTGTTCCATTTAAAATAAATGAAGAGAATATTCATGTAATTTTCTAAAAAATGATCATTTATATTTTACCAAAAATATAAAAGGAATGTTTGTTTTAATGTGTACGGAATGAACGTAATTATCCTCCATCATGAAGAATAATAAACTTGAGTATTTATTTATAATATTAAATTGTTATTTTAAATAAAAAGATTTTGAAAATTATTAATGTTCTAAAAAGTGTTTTCCAAAGTGTAAAGTATATTTTCCTCAAACAGATGTTTTAGATGGTTTTTAAAAATCACGTTATATATAATATGACATCAGGTGATGTTACCTATGAATTTATTGGAATGTGAACCAAGGATAAAATTCTAATTATTTCCATTAATGGTTTACAATTATGATGGAATGAAATGTTTGTGAAACCGACTTCATTTCATGGTTTATGATATGATGAATGAGTATGATCATGTAGAACACATAAATATGGTTCTCATTGTGATATGGGTGGGATATATATATCCATACTATGAATTTGGTGATAATTTAGGTCATATGATCTTAAAGGGTACTTGATAGGTTATACCAATCTCAAAAAAGGGTACATGGGAGGTCATCCCAAGCCCAAAGTATGTACACATGTGTTTAACTCAAGCCTAATATATTATACATATTTTTCTATATTGACATGAAATAATATTTTCTATTATTATGTGTATTAAACAAACCTATTTCTTTTTCAAATGTTTTTCTCTCATGGATCGTGTTCTTTTATTCCCTTATGATTCATGTCTTTTTAACTACAAATTTTTATGCAATGACTCTAGAAACTGATATTTAATTTCTTGGGTATAGTTTTCATATTTTTTAAACATGATCTCATACCCTTATTATCTCATAATGTTTCATTATCTCCTTATTATACCCTTATTAATCATCTGATATCACTCGTTCTTATGTTTCATTTCCCCCGTTTAAGAAAAAAGGATTTAAGAATGGTTTGTCTATGAAGAGTTCTTAAGATATTTATGTAAGACATTTAAGATAATTCATTACGTTATATGATTGGGAATATTTTATCAGATGGAAAAAAGAATTATGGTCCTCGAACATGTGTTATTTAATGTATTTAATATTCATCTAAAAGGATGAAATATCTATGTATGAAAATCCTGAGTCGTTATAGTTTTCATAAAAATACATAATAGTTTGGATACTGGAGGTGGATGTGGTTTTGGCATAGAATAATCTAGTGGTAATAAATATAAAAATAGTTAGGTTTAATATATCTTAGACTTCATTCTTTTGTATAGTGAGTGTCCCCTTATCGTGCACCTATTATAACACTCTTGGAGGATATGGATGGGTTAATTCATAATTTTTGTACGAACCATTTTGATGAATGATGAATGAAACCAGTATAAATATATGATATTTCATAGTGATATGGTATAAACCTAAAGTTCCTATGACTGATATTTTAAACATTTGTTCATAAGATTAATGTTCTATAAAACCATTTTTATGTCTTATCTGATGGGAGTTTAACATGTTTAAAGATATTTTAGGTGATAATAATGGGAATTGAACCCTTTGGTTTAGTATATCTTTTAATGAAAATTTCATTTAAGGAATAATGATTTTATATTTTATGATAAGAAATTGAAATCTATAGATATACATAATGGTTAATAAGTTCTTTAAGGATAAGAAAATAATAGTCTATTAGGATTTATTGATTTTGTGGAAAAAATAATTTCTATAAAAATCTTGAGTGGTTAAAAATTGATTTGATTACTAGTGTTATTTCATAGATGTTCTTAATACTTTATGGAAATTTATAATAGTAATATTAACATAGGTGTATAAAAAGGAAAATACATGGTTTGGGAGACAACCCATCCCATCCAACATGACTGTTATGCTGGAACCCATAATAAAAAGGAGACCGGGGTGTAATGCTTATCATTGGCCTACATAACATCCTGATTAATTAAAAAAATCTCAAATTATTTGATGGATAATGATTTAGTTGATTTTTGGATTTATATTATATGAAAAAATATTTTTGAAATTATTGTATTTTGTGGTGATTAATAATATTTTTGGAGATTTATTATTGTAATGAGGTATATATAACATTTATGTTTCATATAATGGAATATTTTGGATGAATTTTATTACCTTTTTGGAGATTTATGATGAAGGGTAATCTTTGAGGTTAAAAAATTATTTAATGTTTATGTTATTAAGGTTGTTTCAGATCATGTTTAATTTAATTATGGAATGATCCATGTTAAAAAAATTATTTTTTATTTACTTTTCGTGGGTAATGTATTATTTTTTGAATATTTGGATTTATTAATTTTCAGTATTATCTTACATTTTCTTACCATATTGGTTTGATGAAAAAAGTGATATATTTTATTATGTTTTTGATTATTTGGCTCATTTAATGTTGATTTTAGTGCTTAATGCATGAAAATTTCCTCTTCAACAGTCATCATTATACGAAAAAGATGAGATTTTTTTGTGAAAATTGATTAAAGGATGAAATTCCACTTGTTAAGACTGTATATTTCCTTATATTATTAATATAGGGGGTAAAATAATTCCTAAACTCTAAGAAAATGATATTGAAATAAAAATATTATACTATTAAATTTATTCCTGATGAATCAATGGCCTTTTTTTCAAACCATAGCGATTTATGGTATTATGGTCGTTATCTATCTCATGAACATGTTCTCCATCACCATCTAATAGTCCATAGAAATTATTATTATCCTATATGTTTATATTTTAACTTCCCACCAATGATATACATTTCTATGAACCTGAATATTTTATATTCTATTATCCTCTATGTTTCCCATTTACCTTCTTCAATGTATATTTTATTAAACCTCTATACATTGCGAGTTTTCAACATATATATTTTAAAATATTAAACATGTGATGATCACAATAAATTTTTTGGGGTGTAATTTATTTAATGGGGGTATAATGTTAAACCTTGAAATTTTAGAATATATCATCCTTTAAATAAATTTTATTTATCGATAGGTTGTGTGGTACACAAAAATGAGCATGAACGAACCACAAATTTCTTTTCAAATATTAATAATTAATCATAACTACTATAACCAATCCATTTAAAATTACTGGTATGAATATGTATATAATCATTATGAAAATTATTTATTATGGTTACATAAAATGAATATACTTTGATTAATTTATTATAAATATATACGCTTTATTTTTTAATGTAATTATTGGTTTAAAAAATATGTTTTACTGAAAAATAGTTTTTATGTGGAAATATTAAAATTAATTTATTGAAAATTTAGAAATATAATTTTATTAAAATTATATAAATTTTTAAATCACCATTTTAATTTTATATTAACTTTATTTTTTGATACGTTTCTGAAAATATTTAATTTTAATTTAATAGATAAAGATAATTTTTTTTATAAAACTATCTTTTCATTCATTTAAATATAGTTAGTTAATTGTTAAAAAAATTGTATACGGTATTAAAGTGATATAAGAATAATTTTATATACAATAATATAATTAACTACATTAGGATCAACATTCAAAAATATTTTCATAGAAGTCAATATTTATGCTTCAAAATGAATTTTTCTAAAAACTATTTTATTATACATCAAGTTTTCCATTTTAATTAATTTAAAAAAATCATAATAAAGAATTATTAAAATAAGATGCATATATGAAATATATATATATATATATATTTATGAATTAAAATTCTAATATTAAAAATTGTTTGTTATAGTGTTATGCAAGATTATGTTTTTTTTGAAAAATTTCATTTCATGGGAAATCTATTTCCATCATGTTTTGTGGACTTGATTTTAAATTAAATTACCACAATAATATTAATTGAAAATTTTAAAATTTGTTAAATATTTGGAATCTTCATATATAGCATAATTTTATTTGATTAAATTAATTTTTGGTTATTTATATAATTACTATAATAAATATTTTTCATCTTAGTAAAAGATGTAAAAATTGGTTTACAACATTGGGGTAAAACATAAAATTCATTATAACACATTACTTCATCCTATAGGATAACTGAATTTATATCAAATCTACCATTTAGAAAACATTTATTTAATTTTAAATCAATATTTTTAAATTGGAAACACAATATTACATTTTTTAATATAAGATATAATTTATACTAATTAAAAGCTATTTTTAAGTGTTTTCATTTAATGCAATTGGTGTAAGGATAAATTCAGTTTAAACTTTACCAAAAGTTATAAAAACATTATTTTTTATTATTTAAGAAAGAAATGTTGATGCAAATTTTTTTTCAAGGATAAATTATTTTTACTCCGAAATTTGGTATTTTCCAAAAAATTAACTTTCATGCATTTTATGTTCATATATTAAAATAATTTCAACCAAAAATTGAAAATAAATCTCATTAAATGGATTGAAAACATGGAGTTATAATTTTTAAATTTCGTTCTAAGGGAACTTTTATTTTTTCCCATATTGTTTTGTTATCACGATAAGAAGATAAATTATCATGTTCAAGGTTAAAATGAGTTTAAAGTAATTTAACTAAAAGATACATTATTAAATGTACTAAAAAAATTTCTAGATTATATTGGTTCATTTTATTTACACCTTGCCAGATATTATTTGTATATTTTTGGTTCCTTCTTGAAAATTGAAAATATTATGAAATATTGTTTATTTACTCCTTTATTTATTTAAAATTGTGTCTTTCTCTCCCCTATAAAAGGACACCACCTCTATTATCTTATCCACACTAAATTATCCTTATAGATTAGATAATATCTATTAAAATACATTACAATTATTCTTATCCATGTAGAATATATTATTTTCATTCCAAATACCATCCTTTCATGGATTAAGGTGTATGCTAAAAGGGGTTTATAAAGGAAGTGGTATAACTCTTAACTAAATAAATTCATTAT
Source organism: Viscum album (assembly GCA_963277665.1). Taxonomy (NCBI): domain Eukaryota; kingdom Viridiplantae; phylum Streptophyta; class Magnoliopsida; order Santalales; family Viscaceae; genus Viscum; species Viscum album. Next base: position 488,491,132 of record OY728150.1, read on the forward strand.
CATTTCAATTAAACATCCTATAAATAAATAATATCCTTCCAAAAATAATAAATACAGTACCATAAATATATTTAGATGTTATTATGATTTTTCAAGAACCATTTTTCATAACCTTTTATCCTACTACATGTGAAAACAACACTCAGGTGTGTGTATGACTTGTTGTCTCAATATAGTGGTGTAATTAAATTTTCCACAAAACATTATTTGGATTTTAATAAATAAGGAACTAATAAATAAATAATATATTTATTATATAATTATTATTATTAAATTATAATATCTTATCAACCTTCTCAAAACTCAATCTATTGTAAAATTATAATGCTGCTAATGCGTACGTCTAAATTACCACTTCCATGAAGGGATTTGATTTATTTTTCATTTCCACTATATATGAATGATAATATGTTTAGATATAATGTATATATAAGATATATATAACATAAATATGATATGATAAAGGTTAATAATTATATAACTTTTTTTCTATCAATTGAAATTTGAAAACATCATTCATTCTTATATATGGCCTACAATCTCCAATAATGGTTTAATTCATTTATTTATATCTATCAATTATTTATGAAACTAAATTTACATATATAATGAATATATATGATATTAATTTCATTGTTAATATTATAGTTATTTCAGAACCATAATAATACGACAAAGACTGAAAATATTGAATTGAAACATACATGAAAAACAATATAGTTATCACCGAGAACAATGATATTAATAAAAAATTGTTGATAAATTGGTTATAAAAGTTTTTATGTAAATAATATATTATATTTTATATATAGGAGTATGGTTATTTAATATATTTATAATAAATATATATTTTTTATTGATGATGTTTGAACAGTTACAAAAACATTCAGACCTAAGGCAAGAGAATTTTTATCTAATTTTACATTAAAAGTGTTATACATATCCTTAACAGAATATGTTATTACCTAATTACATATGAAATGACCTATTATATAATTATGATATCATTCAACTTATATTATTCAGATATAAATTTCTAAAACATAATTACTTCTTACATTAATGGAATAAACTTTGTATGGGATTTCTTCAAAATTTCCACTCCATTGAGTCAAATTTGGTCCTATGCACATATTTAAATTTATTTGGAATATAGAAAACCCCTTGAATTATTTAACATAAATATCTATATATTCATGAGTATTGATTATTCAATTTACGATACAATTTTTAATGGTTTTAATTTAGAATTTACCATTACATGAATCTTATAATATATATTTCATAAAATCTATTTATTTTCTTATCCTATGGATATAAAATGATTTTCCATGTTTTCAATCGCATTTTCCACTCATTTTCACTTGAATTAGAAAATGAAATTTTTATTGAAAACCTGAACATGTGTCTCTTTTTTTGGGTATATTTTTCTTATAAGTATATATTTTACAAAAATTCTTTAAACATTTTTATTTTTGCAAATTATTTAGTAAACTCATTTTCTCTTACCATTTAATTTTTTAAATGCTTAAAATAAATCTTCAAATTTTTTTATAAATGATTCATTTTATAAATTCTTTATAAATTTAAAAATTAAAAATTTCTATTTTTAATGCATTCATTTTTAAAAGGTTTTCTCACCACCACAACCATTTTACTCACTTATAGCATCTTCTATATGTTTTCTAGGGTTTCTCAATGAAAATTCATTAATAAAATATGCTTTTAATATTTTCTCCCTATTTTTAAAAGACTTGATTGTAATACTAACCATATATTTTCGATTAAATGATGGACACCTTTTGTCTCTTATTAATGTTACGGTCATATACAATCTTTTAAAGCATTAATATTCTTATTATAATATTTCCATAGAAAATATTTTACTCCAAAACATCAATTTTTTTGTATAATATATATTCTTATTTCCTAAGACATAAAAAATTTCTATATTCAGTGTTTTATTAAGAAATATATTTGATTAACTTTGTAAATCTTGATATTCCATATTAATAACTGAATATAGATAATTTTTTATAATTTTTATTTTTCAAGAATTAAATTTAACAATAAATATATGAGTAATGCATTGGATATAGAGTGATCAGTGGGGCTAAGAATTATAGAGCCCCTTAATGCATTGGAAAGTCTCATGAGAAAAACCAGTTTTCTAGCATTATTAGATTGATCAATGTTGTATACCTACAAATAGTTTAAACTTTTCATGAATATTTTCTTCGTAATATATATATATAATGATTTATTATATCATAAAATTTAATATTATGGATATCATTCATTAATAATTATGTTATTATTATCCATGATATTGTTGAATTGATATCATATATGGATTCATTTCATAGTCCCGTAATATATATTTGTAATGTTTTTTCAGTTATTTTCTTTGGCATATTGATTATGCCTTATTTACACATGAAATATTATTCTTTACATAACCCTTGCTAATTATCTATGAATACCCTTTTATTGTTTTCCTTCCTGTAGATATGATGAAGGAATCTTTTAATGAGTTTAAATATGCATAATTATTATTCTCACTATATCTTATATTTTTTTCAAATGTATTAATGGGATAAATGTATGTATCTAGTTCTTATAGACTTCTAGACAATTCATTCCTTTGGGATGTGATCACTTTATATGCTACTAACATAATAAATTAACCACCAGCTCTAGGATACTAGAGTCACCTTCATTAAAGTTCCCTCACAATTTTTCATCTCATCAATATTTCATAGTCTAATAACATCATCATCCATAATCATCTAAATATAATCGTAATTCTAGATTATTTGTATCATCCTCTCATAGAACACCCTATTTTTAAATAAGGTTCGTACACTTTGACTATCACGGTAGACTAAAAAACATTGTTGGATTCTATATATCTCATTATTAAGACAATTGAACCATAATAATTTAATATTTTACTTATCTTGCGTCCATATATTCACATTCTATTGTGTAGATTTAAATCACAGATTTTATCTTTGATATCCATCTAGCTAATTTTAATTAAATGTAATGAAATACATGGTCAATAATTTCCTTTAATCTGATTCCCTCCCAAAATTATATATCAACAAACACAATAAATGGATTTTAAAACATAATAATGGTTCATTTCATAAATTACATTGAGATACCTCATGATCATATTCAGTACAAACAGATTTTATTTCTCGAAATTTTTCATAATCCTACTAACAATTTTTATTGCATGGGAAATATTTTATTGAGTTTGTATCATGAAAACCATGGGAATTCCTACAAAAACTATATAATGTATTCTCACCATGTGCTTCATGTCTTAATTTTTTCATAGGGACTGTTCCATCGTGTGATTAAATTATCTATCAAGAGGTGTTAAAATAGATTTTTATATGCTCATTAAAAACATATCTAAAATCATATTGATGTATAATTTCTCATATAAATACCAACTTCTAATACACTGCTATCAGAGAATCCTCTTTCCAAATATCTTCACATAACCAATATAATTCATCTAAATCTTTATTGAAATATATTACCGCAACACCTGAATCTAATGAATTGATAAACCCACCCAAATAGTTTTATCCTGGTAAAATAGTATAATGATTAAGTCCCTACTATTATACTACTTCTGGTAATAATAATTTTTGAGTTACTATACATGAATCATTTTTCTATTAGAAAATATTCTAGCTTATATTTCAATCACCTTGTCTCGTATTTTATAACATAGTGACCTTTATTGAGTTTACACAACAGAGCCAGATTCTAATGATCAATGAAACTAGTAGGTTGTGTCATATATATTTATTCTTCATGATAACCATGAACAAAAACCATTTTTGTTACCATATATTCTAGATTTAAATATATGAATGAATCCATGTTGAGAACCGTTCATATAAAAGTATATTTAACTATTAGAGAGAATATTTTGGAATTGTTGATATAATAATTTTATGGAAATATTAGGAAACATTCCAATAACTACACATTTAGAATCCAAAAACTTATTATTTTAAATAGAAAACACACTTGTTTTCTTGTTCCCTCTTTCCAGTGTGTAAGAATAACAACTCATAGTTGTTACTTCATTGAATTAAATTCAACTCCACCAACATGGAAAAATCCCAATAATTAGAATCAACGATGCTGGATGCATCCTCTAGAAATTAGAGTTCTAATCCATATATTATTTATATGAAATATAATCTAGATACAAGTAATTTATTTCTCTAATTTGAATCAAGTTTATATCTGTATTTCTATATATAGTTATTCTATTTCTTCAACTAAACCCTCAAAAATTTATTCTTTTATAAATATATCCCCAGACACTCTAGTTATTTAAATTTCAAATATAACTATATTTATTATTATCCACTAACATTCTATGTTTCTCTTTGAACTATCCTCGGTTATATGAAAATATTATACAAACATAGATCCACCTGAATATTCTACACTTTTTTAATTTTAAATTAACCCATTAATATCAATTATAACTAATTTAAATTCATAGAAATTAGTATCCTTTTTATTCATGCATATGTTTTTCATATGAAGTTATCATTAAAGTCGATATATCTAATATTTATGACTTATTTCTTCTAATCATTCAAAATTTAAATCTAGGGTTTTCATCTCCATTAAAAGTGGAATGAAATTTATATATTTTTCACAAATATTTTCTTTTTCCATGTGCTACACATGTGAGTATTATAAATAAAAAATTATTCTAATGTTTTCTAAATATGATGTGTTTTATATCCATTGAGCTTATGAAAAATTTTTATCCATTGATGTTAAAGGGATTAAAATTCTTAAACAAGTGGTAGTACCAACTTTCTCCTCCCAAAAAAATTGGATATGACCATTAATGAAATTTTAATGTCGATTATCTATTGATTAATTTTTTATTCATATGTACCTTTACATATTTTAACTTATGAATTTTAAGTATGCATAACTCGTGTGAAATTAATTTGTTTCTATTGATGTTTTGAAAAAATAATCCAATGTAATGCTATTTATTGTCTGATTTCAAGCATTTCAACTTTACGCCTATTTCACTTACAGACATTTCATTCCATTTTAGTAATAATGAAAACACATATGGCTAATTTATCACATGTTATACCAAAATTTTCATTATAGATTAATAAGTTATTATGAATTTCTATGATATATAACAAGATAAGGACCCCGCTCATATGTATACAAGCTCTATATTTTGGTTTTCTAGTGTTCATCCACTCTAATTAGTGCTCACCTTTAAATTCATGTTGAGTATTAAACATTTAAAACATCTAAAGATTGAATTATCCATCTTAATCAGTCTTCGTTCAATAAAATCATTCATATCTCTCTCACTGAGGTTCCCATGTGGTAGTTCTACAAATATTTTCTTCCAAAATTTGAGGTTCTATCAAGGATAGCTCTGACTTCCCTTTTTGTTTGGCACAACATTGAATCCTTTACCTCTATTTCCATTACTAATGAAGATTCAATTATTTTCTTCTCTCCCTTATTAATGTATATTTAATATCTAGCATCATCTTATATATTACTAAAATTGGATTATTTTATAAATTTTCTATCTAATTGACTACTTTCATCAAAAATATATGTTTATTCTTAAACCATATTTTTACATATCTATTCCCCATTATGTCAATATCATTACTATCTGAATTATGAACACTCCCGAAAATTCTCAAAATAAAATTTGTTATAAATCATTATTCTCCGCTGGATTGGAATTATGTACCAAAATCTATAATAATGATTTCTAATTGTGTAATTAAATTCATGAGTAGATTGAAACTATTCTCGCATACTAGGTTTAGGGATATCAATCCTCTATAAGTTGGTTTTTTAGAATTGACTTTTTTCTCACACAATCCGTCTTGAGATTTAATATTTTTTAAGTAATTCTAAAATATTGGTCTTATCCCAGTTGATTTACCTCTACTTCTCTCCCTTGACCATTATTCTAATCATCTTTGACTTAGTTGAGTAGGTGATAACCCTCTTCAATCTACATTCATTGTAAATAACAAATATTCATAAGTCTAACTCGTCTAAATCTCTTTGTTGACAATCAAGATTCATATATCCTCTAAGATCTTGATCGTTCTTTCACTAAATTTACATATATCTTTCCCCATTGGAACCCAATATTCTGAAAATGAAGATAAAAAAACAAGGCCCAGACATCATCCATGAATGTCATATTCATTGACTCAAGATGGATTCAAATATTGTTGAAATCAATCATTGGATTAAAATCATACCTCATTTTTGATAGCCTCATATTGAATACTCATCACATTAATAAAAACTTGTTTTTTGGTTTGGGGTTACATTATATAACATCCAATGTTTCCACCAACTCCACCATATCCTTCTTCTATAAAATTTTTTATGACAAATTCCATTATAATGATAAACCCATCATAAATATATCCTTTATACATAGATTCTTCTATTATCCTTTACTATTTTGATGGTTTAATGTTATTTATTGAAAATATTCAAATTTATGGATTAGATAATCATATTACAAAAAATCACCATAAGATTAAATAAATTCCACAAAATATTCCAATCTATAACATACTATCTACCAACATCATAAACTTTTGACTCAATAAATATCACTAGATCACGAGATTCCTGGGAAATATTATAATGTTACATGAGGTGTTTTAGATAAAACTATTAAGCCTCTAATGATATCCCACAATTGTGATACCATTAATTTTTAACAAAACATAAATTATTAGTAATAATTGTTTATCATATAAATATCAATATAGTTGAGAAAATCCTTGGATGTGGACTCTTGAAAGTTCACTTTAGTGGAAATATAAAGAAAATAACTTCACCCAAAACGCGTCACAAAAAATGAACATATTGATGCCTATTTACACCAACTACATCAATCAAAAATCTATAATATTGAAAAAGAAACAAAATAATGAGATATATAACAATAAGGGTGTTAAATGGTTTTAAAATTCAACCACCATCTATGGGGATAACCATCAAAATCATCCATATAATTAGAATTACAATGTTATAATCAATTGTGACTATGAATCCACATACATCACTAACTCAAATGAGTTTTTAATATCTCAGAAAACATGTCCCACACATTATTATAAAGGGTACCTCCTAGTTTTCATGTTTGAAAAGAATACATAAAACTATGGGCTTCGATCCATTTAGCTTCAAAAATGTAGAGTCCCTATTGTATTTATCAACTTAAATATCTATCAATATCATGTTGATAGTTTTTTCTATACCTCACTCTTTTATAAAAAGTCTATTCCAATAAAAATTAAATTTCTTACTCAATCCTACCAATAAAATTTAACACTTTCTGATCATCTAGGGAGGGAAAAATTAGGTGGGGAGCCATTGAAATAAAATCATCTTTATGAAAACACAATACATCACTGTCAAAGCCTATTTCCATTGAATTGGAAATGTCTAAGGTTTCTTTTGAGTTCCTCCTTCCAATAATTTTACAAACTCACATGATGATATTCACAGAATCCCATATGATACTCATAAACCTTTGAAAAAAAGCATCTTATTAGGATAATTTATCTCAAACTTATTCTACATTTCAGTATAGAAATATTGAAAACAATTGGTTTATGTATAATAAAAATTTCATAAAAAAATAGTAAATATTTTTAAATTATTGATATTATTAATGATAGAGAAGTTATTGTTAACATTTACATTTTGGATTTTTATTATTATCAAACACATACCCTATAATGACAATGAATATATCATTAATAAACTTATATAACATCAACATACGAGTTATTTATAATACCATGAATTGGGAATCCAAATACCAAGACTTGAGTTAGGGTTCCACAAAATATCAAGTGAATACCATGATTTAAAAATGTTATTGAAAAGTGTAAAGGGATTAAATAAAACTACTAGGTAATAATTTATTATAATTGTGTAGCCTAATCATTTTATAAATATATTCTAACTATTGGTATCCCATTATATACCCCATGGAACAACAGACGTAGTTTTATCTCCATGGTGATCCTTACATGGGTTCCAATGGTTATTATACCCCTGGTTTGGTGTCCAATGATAGAATTAAATCAACAAAAATTTTATTTATTATTGAAACATTTACCAACTCTGTATTATCTCACAATTGGTACTGATATTGTTACATTTTTTGTGTGTAAATTGACATGGAAACTATAATAGTGTGGACATTGTAGAATCTAGTAATATAGATCCATGAAAATTTAATAACTATCCATGGTAGAATAGTGGGAAAATGTGTATATTTCAACTATATTAACACGGTTTATTATAACACAATGTTTCACATTAAAAAATTTTCAAACTAGGATTTCTATATACCCAATCTTCTCACAATATTTTTATTCTTTAAACTTAGTGAAGTGTTCTTCCACCTTATAGACATATAGAATCTTCCCAAGACACTTAAATCTATATACCCTATAATCTTCTACTTGATCTTTATTTCTCCCTTTTAATCTTCTTCTAAAATCGATTATCATTATTTTTCTCAGTTTTTCTGTAATATCTATAATCAATTCCTATGTTCATACGATCATGTTATTTTTTATTAAATTAAATAATGGATATCGAATAAGGCTAGGTGAACATCAATAATTTCCATGGACCTGACTTCAGTTACTAGATGATGAAAATTGAAGAATTCATTTATCTTAAAATGATACAATATAGGTGAATACCCAAGCGAGATATAGAAAACAAAGTGGGAGATACTATATTTAAATTTTCATGGATTTTTGCACCTTATGGTGGTGATAATTGTTGAGTTAAACATTTTATAGGGGAATACAATGGCTGAGTTTTTGAAATATCTCAAAAATATGTATAATAATCCTTCTCTATTGAAAATAGTGTACCTCATGCAATATATGTTCAATATGAGTGTTATTAATCGGATGATTATTTTTTTTCATGTGAAAAAATTCAACACCATCTAAATTCAGTTGTTATAATTTGGAATTGAGCTAAATTGCAAGGTTTTTTCCCATGTTTTATTTTCATACCTACCTAATTGTTGGGACGAAACTATAAAAACCTAGGGTATTCCCCTTTAATTGAATCATTTCATATAGTTTGACAAAACATACATTGTGTGAGTTTAGATTATCATTTGGTAGGAAGGATAATTGCATGTTGTTGGAGATCATTTGGATGATTCTTAGTTTGATATCAAAATGGTTGGTTGCAACTACAGGCACTAGGATGCTGAGTCACAATTATATGTTTGATTGAATCCCATTTATCATGAGTATTCACAGCCCTACAGAAACTTATAGCACCCCAGAGACATGGTTTATTTATACACTAGTCATGTTGGTAATTGTTTAATTTTTCGTCCATATAGTTCATTCATGTTCAATATCGTATTGAAATTTCTTTATCACTTTTGAGATGTTGGAATGGTCATGCATAATAATTTTTTAAATTATAAGATAATAACTCTATGTATAAAATATGGAAAAAAATAAAATAAAATAAAATAAAACCCAAAATCTAGTTTTTAAATATCCCATAAAACGATTCCACAAAATTTAATGTCCAAGAGCTAATCATTAATACCTATGAGATTAATCAAATTTAGTAAATTTTTAAAACATATACATTTTCAAATATCTACTTATATGTAGAATGTAATGAAATCGAGTTCAAACCCATGATATGGTTAAAAAATGTAATTCTTTAAAATGATTAATAAAAAATTTATTTGATGAAATTTATTAAAAAATACAAATAAGAAATAAATTAATTTTTAATCAATATGAGAATGTGTTCCAAGTTCTATAAATTCCAAGTTAGTCTAAAAATTTATTTTTTGAAATATAATTTTTTTTTCATGTTTTTCATCGGAGTTGAGATGGATAATGATATATTATCCTGGTACCATTTTATTAATGAAGAAATTCATATTTAATATTAGAAATTATTTTAGGTTTTATTAAAATTATTATCATGATACCATTTTTAAATGTGATCATTTTTAATCACATAATGGTCCTGAGAGATTTAAAACAATTAATTACTACATTCTATTCTTCCATTTTTACTCGTATTTACATCGATCATGGAATAAAATAAAAAAAATAATATAAATTTTGTAATTTAAATAAAAGAAACCATATCTTGAAAAAATTAAAATAATGATATATCACTATCACATTCCCCATAATATTACGTAGCTTGGAACAATGATGGGATTGCCCATTCATGGTAGTCATGAGAGGGTTACATAGCAAGAGGAATGTAAATTCTAAAGAGGTATTGATGTTATTTGGTGCATTTCCTCACCTAGGAAAACCCTTCATTGGTTTAGGAATGTTTTAGAGGATCTCTCATGCACTCTTTCTCTATGTATGAATAACCCCCTAGGCCATAATGTTTTTTGTTCATCCAATCCGAGTCAACACTATCAGTTATTAGATATTAAGAAGTGTATCCCACTTGATTTTCACTCATCATCAATATATTATGGGTCATTTGGCATGTTTCATGTTATGGAATATGTGTCACATGTTTAAAGTTGTAGGTTACCCTTTTGAGCTTGGATTTCAGGGACAACTTCATCAGCTTAGTTCACTTGGATAATTTCATCATATATCATGGAATGAATTGATTTCAATCTATGAATCATAAAATTATACTTCTAAAATATTTTTTAATTGTTTATTCCTCTTTCTCAAGTCTATAATAATTTTCATGATGTGAATAAATAATTCACGATGTTGAAAAATTGTATTTTTCAATTTCTATCTGTCAAAACTTTAGTTATCAATTTTGAGCCCCATACTTCACCCTTGATATATCCCTCATCTTGGAGCTTCATTTTTATATGAATTTTTTCTTCTGTCCTCTCATATTACTTTTTAATAATTTACATAAAACCCTCCACATAATAAATAAATAAAATTAATAACTAGGAATGTTTATCGAATTAAATTAATATATATGAACTTAAAACAAAATAATATAGTATTTCTATTAATAATGCTTCAACCCCCCCACACAGGCATGAGAGTTTTGTTTAAATGAGTTTAGAAATTGAAGCATCGAGATCACCTTCCCACAATCCACTCATCGATGCCCTCATGCAACTCTATAACTATCCATGTTTTACTAAAGGAATATAACAGACATGAAAAATTTTCCATGGTCCCTAAATAAAATTACATGATGTAGATATGTCTTTTCATAACTTCCTCTGATTCCCCTAATGAGTTCATAGATGTTTTTTCCCTTTGTGAAACTCTAGGATTTTAACATCAAAAAAAATCATGCAATTATGAATTGATAATTCATGTAGAGTACTTATTCTAGATCCCATTTCTCACACAAATTAAACGATTTGTGAAACTCTATTTTTGTGTGACACAGCCTTTAGGTCCCTCAACCAATGCCTCCCTCCACCAAACATGGTCATTTTTTATTGAGTTCTCATCTTTTTTACACCCATCCAAACATGGTTCATTTGTGTGATACACAGTCACATACTCTATCTCATTAACCCTCAATCGTATACCATTTTTCAAGCATGGGTTAAGAAACCATTGTCCATTTTTCTACTAATCTTGGAAACCCTAACCTCAAGACCCCAACCTAATACCTAAAATGAGTAGTTTTAACCCATATTTCAATAAAAAAATATCCTATGATGTAGACACATAATGCACTACAGTGGCCCCACCAATAGAGGGTAGCTAAGTTTCTCTTCGATAGGGGAATTTGGGATCCCTGGATATTTCTGTCCTCATAACTTAATTAGGAATGGTAATCCCTGAGAATAATTCCCAAACAAAAATTTTCTCTATAAGACTTTAAAATTAGTGACACTTACATCCTAGTCACTTGACAATAAATAGAACGAAAAAACCTCAACACATGACGTTAAACTGCATCCTTACCTTGTGTGATTAGAAAGGGATGCATCATGTGAAACTAATGAGATTTCCCAATCAATGGAAGGAAATACCCAATCAATAAGTCACAAAACATTCCTGATTGTCTCTCCTTTATTCATGGAAGCTTCCATAAAGAATAATGAAAAATATAATAGACCATCCATTTCACTTGAAATCATAATATATAGTTGTACTACATGATTTTTGATCCCTATATTCTAATAGTGTATATAATATACATCCATGTGATTCCATCCAAATATCTATATCAAAGACACTTTACCTCGAGAGGCATAAACTATACACCTTTTAAGAGTATAACCAATTCTATAAAAATCCTAAATCAGAGGTCCCCACATGACTTTAGTGTCGCCATGTGGCCCTAATAAATATCATTCATAGTATGTGATAATCATATTTTGGAAAACATCACATAAGAAATTAAACCTATGATCAACCCATAAAATATGAGATTATATGGGGTAGTCTATACTAGACTCTATATAAATGAAACTCCCTCAATCGGCATAAAATCCATGAACCCTCATGATGCATCAAAATCTCAACACCATGTGATGGGAATTAGATCCCTTAGCCGAAAATCCTAGGAAACCTTACACGATGATAATGAGTTGTATAGTGTAATTATAGTTGTATACCTCACACAATAAATAATAAATGTGATACACCTTGTTTGAAAACTATAGTATTCTTAAAGAAACTATCATTTTATACCTTACCACCCTTAAACAATTTTCCCCAAAATAAAAATAATATTCCTTGGTATCTACACCAAAGATTCTTTATTCTTTAAATTACCATATCATCAAAGAGGTGAGAATTTTACAGATTCCTTACACCTAAAATTTGGGGATGTTATTCTTATCCAACATCTTCATCCTTTTTGACCATAGATAGATTCCCAATCACAAATGAAATTGGATTAATTAATTATTTTCCACTAGAAGATGGAATTATATATAATATTTATGATCATATCCTAGATTTATAAGGGGGACCCATACAGGGAAATGAACACATCCTAGATTTATAAAGGAGTCAGGATCCCATCATCCGATTATGATCATGAATATGATGAAATCAACCATGGTGGTAGAGGACACACTCCATTGGGATGAGAGAGTGTAGTGAAACCTCCTAGAGAGACTGTGACTTGTCTATAAACACAAACCACTCATGGAAAAGGGTACCAAAAAAGTGCCCAAAATAAGCATTTAAAAATCAATTGGTGAACCTTATGTGAAATATATTCTCCATAAATAGTGGGTTTGTTATAAACAATGGTAATTTCCAGTTCTATGCATAATTTCCAATGGATTTGTAATGAAAAAATGGTGAAACCAATGTAAAGTATATTACCCAGCAATTTTGATAAGATGATGATAGTTGGCAATTTTCAGTCCTATGCATTGATGAGGTGAATCTGTTCCCCACCCTAGAAAGGATAAAAAGTAATGAGACAATTATGAATCACATTAATCTAAAATGTATTGAAATATGACCTCATATATCCTATAAGACTAAATATATGAATAATTATTGATGAACCATCACCAACTGGAAATATGGAAGGTGTTCTATTGGTGTGACAATCTGTAAAAACCATCATTTTTCCAAGATGGCCACATCTCCCATTGCTACATGGGGTCCTCACCCAGTCTCCCCCTTTGAGATCATTCAATGGGGGGTTATCCCTATCCTTTTTCTTTGTTATGAGCAATAATGGGTCATCCTGACCAAGAACATGGCCCCCTGCTACCAATAAGTTAGGGATCCATACTGACACAACCATCCCCATAGGTCGAGTAGATGATAACTTCCCTCTAACAAGATTGTGAATCATTTCAGGAGCCTCTCCATGGAACACTCTGAAAAATCACTCATCGATGATGAGGTTGTAGAGGATACATTTATTTCGACTTCCATGAAAACTATCAAAGATTCACCCTGGAGGTCTCCCACCCGTACATGGAAACAACATCCTTTGGTCTCATTGGTCATCCAGTCAGCCGATCACATCCCATCTCCAGCAACCAAGGTCTAGGAATCATAGTTACACCATTTAGGGTAGGTTACCAAATTTGTCCAACTATAGACCTTTTTGGTAGATCCATTATCCCCTACAACAATTGATATGTCATCTTCCCTCACAACCACTATGTGGGGGCATGTCCAAACCTGATTCAAATTGAGGCCTTATCCATGTGTCGATAATTCTCAGTTGAAATTCCATATCATTGACCATGATGTAAAAAATTATGAGAGTTCCCATGATGAATAATTGAACCATGGGGATCCTCTCCAAAACCCCGTCTACCAAAATTGTGGACCTCTACATGAAAATGACTTCCCTTTCTTGGTAGATTATTCCTAGGGTTGAAGGGAAGAAAATTATTTTAGGGTTCCTACACATTACATCAACCATCGAACATGATGAGGAAATAATCATTACCCATAGTGGATCAATATTGGGGAACACACACGTCATCAAATATTGTAACAATAGAAAGATCGCATTACCATCATACTTTTGGATTCCAAGACGATAGAAAATGTGATAGAGATGCCTCTAACTCCACCAAATGAGAATGGGAAAGGAGGTCCTTAATTAAAACAAGTCATCCCTAACGAGGATATACATAAGTTATCTAGATCCTTTTCTAAGTACCTACATGTGGTGGATGTCTTCGTATCCTTTCAGGGACCCTCCATGCAACATTACATTCCACTGTCATCCTTTCTCCTCTCCCCCACTATCATATAGGATGGGGATACATCAACATCTTTATTGGAACCCACATTTGAATTTGAGTGTCTAGTTGATACATAAGGATATAATGAACTTCACACTATATAGTTGGTCACGAATGCCTCATTCTACATGGATATAGTTATTAATTTATCCCTTCCTCTTGAATAAACACTAAAATTTTAGGGACTATTGTCCAAATCATGTCTCCTTTTTCAAAAAAAAAATCAATAGTAGAGGAGATATGTATCACTACCCCCTATATTCTAGATGACCAATTATTGGTTCTTTGTTTGATCAAGAATTATATTACCCAATAGATAATGATAAAGATGATTGACTGTTGGAGATCATGGAAATTGACCAGATTTTGATCAAGTTTGAGCCACATGCCACCCAATACATCACCATCCCAGAGTTCCTCAATAAGAACTATATAGTGCAACTCCACCAATAAAATTGGGAAACATTGAACAAACTCCAAGTTTTCATGATGGAATATCTGGTATTCCCTATGAATCGCAAGTTTATCCACAAACAGTGATGGAGGATTGATATTAAAACAATTCTAATTGATTAAAACACATACTCATATGTGTACCGCCATAGCGCCTAGGTGACCTGCTTAAGGATCCAAAAAGTGTTGTAGTAGGACATGAAATAATAATCACCCCATGTTTATATCAACAGATGGGGTTAGTATGATTCCATCTAATTCATTCCCATTTCATGTTAACAACAGGACCATCACGAAATTCACCACACTGATGGTGATTTTTTCTATCTAACCACCTCCGTCGTGAATGTCAAAACAATCAATATTCAGGATGATCAAGGAAATCAAGTTGATTAAATGAAGAATGATTTATATATTCCACCCTTAGGGGAGACAAATAATGATGTAGATACTCTGATTAATTCCCACAATCATAAATAGAAAAAAATTATTGGGAATCAGGAGTCTCACTAAGGCAGTGTTTCCTATTTATTGATATCTCAACATGGGAAAGGGAATTGATGAGACTATTGGATCACTTGAATCCATTCTATAAACCAAATAAGATCTCAAAATTTCAACTTTCTCTAGGATATTGATTGATATAATTGGTTCACCATTTAACTCTAGACTAAGTAGTGATCGAAGTTTGGAAGTGTCTAAGGGGCCCCCACCCCTCCTCTATATGAACATATGGTCCTTCCTAGATAGAATTGTAGGGTGAATATGTTCAATACCATGTTTTCAATTAGGTAAGGGGATGATGAAACTAAAAAACTATCAAGATATGACCCACCTACCCCTCATGAGTTTCACTACATCCAACTTTATACCATAATCACTTTCCCTCTAGAGCTACCAGGCCAGTCTAAGAAATGTTGACTATTTACCATAGCACAAACAAAATCATGGATACTCTAACATAACATATTGATAATATAGATATGAAAAAAGATTAAATCCTACATTAATGGAATTCATACCCAGTATTTCTAGACCTTGTTCTTCCACCACTAGAAATTAGTAATTTAAGTTTTACCTTGTTCAACAGGATATGGACTCCACTGCAATATATGACCCACTTCACATCCTGATGTGACCTGATTATATTAGTTCTAATGCATAAATATGATTTCAATCATTGATGTTTCATCAATAAATTTTAAGGTGTGTCATTTTTGGGTATTATAAGCTGGCCCTAAGATATATTTTTTGATGGGAAGATCTTCATGTGTAGTTCCTATACTAGTTTAGCACCACCTTGCAAAAAAACTGTATAGATAACCTCTCTAAATTAAAGATGTGTATTGATGATTGATTCATTGAATTTATTTCTCAATGGATGATTATATCATACTCCATCTTAGTAAATCTTTCCAAGGAAAAAAATATTTGGGATGTGCATGGAGAATGTTGGAGATGAAATAGTCCCTACCCTCTATCTTTGATATATCAGTGGTGTATGATAATTATATAAAATAGATTTGTTTTTAGGGGGATTATTATTGATAGAGAAGCAATAAAACCCATTACAACTTCCAACTGTTGTGTGGAACCTAATAAAGTCATAGGTATCCATCATTAAAGAAACTCATTCCACACAGATGGTCTTCATTTAAGAACTTATCTAGGAAAGACCCTGCCAAGAGTAACCTCACCCTGAGAATTCATCTCGTCATGGAAAAGAGAACATGGTCCCATATATAGAATAGAGTATTAAGTAATAATCCATCATAGATGAACATGATCTAGGCTTAAATCATCCATTCCATAGAAAATAGAGTCTTTAACTTGTTAGAATCAAAAAGTGCTTAAGAGGCTGGATTGACATATCCAGCAAACTAATTCAATTAGATAATGGTACTTGGTGATATATTCAATGTGTTATTCATAATTATATATTGTCTCTAGGACCTGGTAGACCATTACCTGGTTAAGATGGGTGATATCCCAACATAGGTGGTATATGTATTTTTCATCCCGAATAGTGATGATGAGGACTCTGGTGGATGGTAGAGGGTTCTTAACAAATGGATGTATAATTTTATGTATTGACAAGCTTGTATGGTAGAACCCTAATGCTAGGGAAATATTTTTTGTGCTGTTCAAGAATCTAGTACCTCATGTAGTTTCCATGACCTTTTCATCCACACCATCACCGTCACAGTCTTGTATGTATCAGAAGAATAGGAAGTGAATATTATATGTAAACTGGTGTCCCTTTACAATTCCAAAACTATATTATACTCTCAGAGAGTTCATAAACCCCCCCCCCCCATTGGGAGTAGCCCCCAAAATCCAACTATTCCTAGAATATTCTGATAATGAAAAACAAGTGTATGATTCTATCAACAATGTAGGACTGGTGGATCATTTTTAATGTACCTTGTGATGTGGTACACCACATAGCCCCTTCGATCACCTCTTGCCTACATTATATAAAGAAGGTAAGGCACTATGTTAATAGGAAATATTTCTTAATAAAAAATCTATAAAGGAAAGTTCAGGACAATTAAACCAAAGAGAAATCCCCACTAAGAGATTTAAACAAACCTCCCGAATATTTCACATCATTAGGTACACCACTTTAATAATCCATGTTGGATGATTTTGTGAAACTACAACAACAAACCAACACTCATTGATGTTTGGAAAAGGTACCGACATATCCATAGGGTGCATGGACTCATATGTTCTATCATAAAGGGTAATGAAAAGGGCTCTCTAGGACTTAGGGCCTCATCCAAATGCACCAACTACACTCCATGACAATGATAGACCCTTTGAACATATCAATATAATCCTCACTCAGATGAAGAATATGTTGAAGCATATCACCAATATACCAGTGTGCCTCTCAATCCATCAAAGACTTTTCCTTTCAATGGAGTTGGGTGGTTCTCTCCTCAAGAACATGATGGGTCATTTTGAGATTGAGAATGATGTAGTTTCCAATTATTCCTATAATCTAGATTAATCCAAATTGGATAAATGTAAATCCATTATCTACTAATCTTTTAGAAGATGAGGGTTCCATTATTCATGGTCTCCTATTCCCTTTGTGAACTATATGATAGTTTAGTGGCATTAAAATCGATCATTTCCTAGTGGATAAAAGATATTTGATCAATATAATACCTCCTCGGATGCTCCATAAGAAGGGGATCACAAAATTAGATCTAACCCCCTAAAAATAGATGATTCATGGGCATGAATAATGTGAGTAGCATACACATTGAAAGATTTCAGTAAAGACCAATTTAGAAACATATTAGAAAACATCGATTTCATGTTTGTATAATAAAAACCAACATAAATTTCCTTATTGAGGTCGCATGTGACCTATATTCACATAGTTGTCCCCACATTATATCTTCAGTGCCTCAAATACTCCATAAATGGTTGAGTAGGGGAACTCCATGAAAATTTTTCTCCCATTATCCCCTAAGGAGAATTCTACCAAGATATTCTGTATTACAAAAGGAACGGGAAGTAGATCCAAACCATTGAGTTTAAGTGTATTAATTCTCACAATAATTCAATAATCCCCTAAGAAGATTCATTAGGAAATTTTAAAGGAAACTTCGTCCTTCTCTTCCCCTAATATAGCCAACAACTCCTAGTCTTTGGAACTATTTCATAGTCCCCAAAATAAAAGAATTATTGTAGTTTAACTCATCTTCTTATATAAAACATGAAGTGCTAAAGCTTAAAATTCATACTAATTTAGTGTACTACGATGTTTATTCCCTTGACATGGACTTGTAGGAGCATCATACCATTATGAGAGGAAGGATGACCAAATAGAGGTTGAACTACTATAATTTTTTCATCAATTGTGGATCTCTCTATAAAAAATTACATTAGATTAGATCATCCAATAATTTCAACATGTAATCTATAAAGAAAGAATCCACTATATGGGATCCCACCCATAATAAAGCATCTGGATGTACCAATCCATGATCTCCAGCTCTGTGGGATTCAGATTATTCCTCTGAACCACATTTATCAAATGATGAATACGATTTAGATAAAACCCCTACTAACATTAAAGAAGGTGTATCCACCATTGTTAATGAATTGGCCTTAATGAATCGTAGTATAGAGGAAGATCTAAGTATAATTTTGATTAGTATATTCATGTCTCTAGATGGGTAATATAAACTTATGGATTTAATAAAAAAGAATTGCGATGTGTCCACATAGAGCTACAAGTAATTTATTTGGATCATCCTCCTTATTGTTTCTCATATACTTGGCCTCCCAGTGGACAAGTATGGGTTCAAATAGACTTAAAAAATGTTTCACCCTTCATTTGGTACCATGGATATGGCTAAAGATAACAAAATCATAAGGGAAACATCTTAGGGGATTTTTAGTGCCACTAGTGGTTAGCTATCATAATCCTAGTTAGAAAGTAAAATAGATTTATCAATTTAAGAATTGAAATTTTTGACTTCAATTACAACTTATTAACAAATGATTTCCACCTCTTAGTAATAGAGCTTCAAATCAATGAAACTTCATATTTCTAATAGTAATCCTCTATATAAGGGTTTAAGGATTATAATACAATCCAGATAGACACAAAGGATGATGAATTAAATTATATTATATAACCTCAAGGAACTTTTTCCCACTGGTTTCTTTTTTTTTGAAGAATACTTTGGATAATTATCATTTTAATATAAAGCACAACCTCAGACAGCTCATTGTAAATTTGTGGAATTATTTGTAGATGATTTAGTGTTCAAATCCCACAAACAATAAGACCATATCATGGATCTTGATAAAGTTTTTTAACTTACTTTTCAGTAATCACATGATGATGAATCCCGGTAATTTTTATTTTAGGGTCACCTCTTGAATGTTTTTGGGAAACTTCATCCGGTATAGAGGGATCAATATCATCCCAGAGAAGATTAGGGATATCATCTAAATACACCCTCCACATAACCTCAAGGATTTGTAATGCCTCTAGGGATACCAATACTATATCTTATTATTCATCACTATTATAGGCATCAAGTTTAGTACCACTAAAATTATCATGAATAAAGTCACTTTTTATCACTAATATGAATAATACAAGACAACAATTGGGAAAATTCAACAATATTTTCTAAATCCTCTCGTCCTGGTGCAAGCCATCTTAAGAAATCTTATTTTACATTATATGGCTATCCTAGAATTGTCCTTGAGTTACCTTTTATATTAATAGAATAAAAAGTGGTGGTAAAACATCTTTTACTACAACATCTAAATGATACTCAATTAAGATAACTTATAGTCTCCCATTGGGAAGATCTTTCTTACCATGGTCTTTGTCTTTCAATAATTTCATCACAATGTGTAACAATATAAGTTACATTTGGAATCCCTTAACAATCCCTAAAGTATATTCTCAATATCCCTAGGCTGACTAGGTGATTAATGTAGTGGGAATTAATTCAATAGAAGTTCAAAAATAGGCTTCCCCCAGAAATATTCCATGGTCCAAGTGGTCGAATATTTATTAACCATGTATTTGAAAATAAATAACTCCCCCAAGATAGAAAAATATTATATGAATACTAAATATTTATTGATTAGTCTTCATAATATTGGAAAATACACTTTGGAAGATCCTCTTGGAGACTAACTTGTAAATTGATCAATAACCCCAAACATAATAGCATGGGCCTTGGATTTTTCTTCATCACTCCTCCATATTTCATATCTCTATACTCATTGTTTTTTGAGAGTCTCTCAAAACATTGATTCTGAAAATGATGATCTTATCAATGGTCATGGGTTGGTAATCAATATTGACATACTCCAACTTCATCTGAAGGGAGACATATATCTAGTCATCAAAAAGATCAATTTTCATTACTTCATATGAAATCCAAAAATCGTCCAATTAAAAGATATAATGTATATAAATATGGACTTTTTTCCTTATAATATGAAGGCGAATCATGTTTCCCAATCCACTAACAACTGAGATTATGCCTTGGTAGGACTGATTTCATCCCTTTCATAGCCTAATAAAGATGATGTGTTCATTCATGTGGAATATTTGAGAGTCATTTCACTCATCACATCTAACGAAGAGGAAAAATGGGTGAACATCATGGACACCTAAAATTATATTTTAGGGCCACCAAATACCTTTTTAGTTGAATAATCGCCAAATTGGATGACTCCCTTCATCAAGTATCTCCAATACATGCCCCTCCACTCATAAAAAATCTTGTGTGAATGGCGGCACTAGTGTTTATTGTACATTAACAATTATGATGGTTCTAACCAAGAAAATAACCTTTATGGGTGTGGTTTATAATGGAACAATTCTCTGATACATTAAGAGGAAGTATATTCTTTTGTTCCAAAAAGAACTCTACACTAGTACATGTGGACACATTGTAAATGATTGATGCTTTCATAAACGATACAAAGATTGAGTAACTTCTTTACCACTATATTTTATGACTGTACTGAGTTCACCAAGAAGTTTTAGCCATGTTAGATCCATTTCACCAGCATGCATCATCTTCTAAATATTCTCCATTCCACCAAGTACTCTTTTCCAATCTTTATATGGGTAATTGACATGGTAGGTCCCAACCCGCCAGAAATAGATAAACTATGAAGGTATATTATGAATTTTACTAACATATTCTCAATTTAGTATGAATAAATTTCCCTAAAATAAGTATTGGTATTTTAATTTATCATTTTTTTAATTTACATAACATCTATCGATTATGTATTCCTTACACTATTCTCACAATAAATGGAACCAATTCTCAAGCTACTAAGTGGATGAAGGTACACAACATGTACAACATCGAGTTCAATCGTAGTTCATGATATCATTTTTAGTCAAATTTTAGGTGTTGTGAATTCAATAAATCCCACTCTAACATCCATAAGAATATGGTCGGTCAAAATAATAATCATTTCCAAGAAAATAACATCAATTACCTATGGTAATACTAGATGAATACCTGATGATTCGCCCAGGAGTCTTTGTACTCCCTAGTGTATGGGACATTGGAATTTTTAAAAAATAGTGGTTCATCTTCCATTGCTCTAGAAATCCATTTACAATCATAAGGATCTAGACATGAGAGAGGATGTCGGTATATCTGAGTTAGAATCCCTCAAGGAAAATAGGCTCCAAGTGATACATAACCTGAAATTTAATTAGAACTAGGTGGTGTGTAGATTCAAAAAAATGTTTCACCTATACTCCATTCTTATAGTAAATACAGTATTTTCTCTTTGGATATTGATGATACTTGGGAATAAACTACCAAATCTAAAACCCTAAGGGAATGTCCTTTAAATCATTAATAAGGTATAATCCAATGGTGAATACTCATTGATCACTATGTATGGTGAGTTAATAAAACCTCTCAAAAATTCTAGGTTCCACAAGCTATACATTGTGTTACCTTTCATCAATTATCTTGGTATTAAGATGTTAAACCATGGGATCAAATTTTGGTCAAATGATGTGAAATTGTTTGGAGCTAGGGTCTGAGAGTTGGTTTGCATTATTTCATGCATGGTGAGCCGGTGAACCATCACGTTATGATTTTTTGTAGTTATAGATTACAGATCGGCTTGCTAGCATCATTATACCACACCTATCAGTCAATGTCCTTGATGGGAACTATTCTTGTTTATGTTCCTTTTTTATTCTAAGTGTGAATCCAAATTATAGGATCAAATTTTGATGGTTCTTGGGTCATTTAATCCCAGAGAGGAGCCATGGAAAGTGGGTGGAGACATAAATACTATCACGAACCCTTTGGAAAATAAAGGTTTCTTGCCTCCCCCTCGCAATGAAAGGTTATCCTTCTCCTCATTTGTTGCACAATAGGGGCTTATGGACCTTATCATTATAGTTGAAAACATCATGTTGTGTAATAAAAAATTGAATAATATGAGAACTTGGTGAATACTTGATTCTTTCCTTGGTAACCTCCATGAATATCTTCATTTTGAATATTGTGGTCGGTTATTTGGTCTGACCTGTGTCCGACCACTCTCCCCTCTTTATTCATCTGAGATCGAGCTCCACTTATTCTAGAGGGTTCTTCTTCTCCATGCTATGTTCAAATAAGCTGGGGTTTCTAGAGACTGTTAAATAGTCATGGAACTCTCCTTTCCTGCAAAGTAGTTGGTTCAACCTCCACGTTAATATTCGGTGCTTGAAATAGGGTCTCCTAGTTTGGTCCGCTTCCCAAGATCCTGGTCACCCTATCATGGATGATCCTATGAAATACATTGAGAGTACTGAACTATCCTTGGAAGATCGGTGGGATGATGAGTTGATTTCCATGCTCGATTTCAAAAAACACCGGTTGAATGAGATTATTCTAGAACAGGAGTGATGACTCCCAGAAGATTCCTACATTTCCTGGCTTATAGAGGTAGATTGTAAGACTACATTCATTTATACTTTCCTAAAGGAAAAGCAGCGAGTTCATGTCCCCAATATTAGGCCTGAGTATTTGACTTTTTCAAGTGTCTCAGAGATGATTGGTGATAAATTTTTCTCTTATTTTAAACTATTGTTATGCGATCCTAACCCCCACATCCATGAAAACTATCCATCTCGACATGTAGATCTTTTTTACTCGATCCCCAGAAATGATTCCATCTATAAAAATGATATGATTAGTAGTGTCCCTAATGAGAAGTAAATTTGGGAGGTGGTAAATTACCTCATCCCTAATAGCACGTCTACCCCAAATGGATTCCCCAGATCCTTTTACACCCATTATTAGAACATCACAAAAATATATCTCCATGAGGACATCTAGGATTTCTTTAGAGGTGGATATCTCCCTCGTACGACTAGTTATACCTACATGATCATGATCCCATTGGTCTACTTCGCCTCCTCTATCTCCCATTATCGGCCTATCAGTCTATGTAACTTATCCTACAAGGTCCCAGATACCATCATTAATAGTAGGCTTAGCATCTTCACCCACCAATAGATTTCATATGAGAATCATGCCTTTATTCGAGGGATACTGATCCTAGGGGATTCTAGGGTCACCCAAGAGGTGGTTTGGGATATGAATAGGAAAGTCGTGGGATTGAATATGGTTATTAAACTAGATATAGATAATGTGTATGACCACCTGGAGTTGAATTTCATCATTCGCGCCATGAGATGCATGGGGTTCTAGAAAGCCTTCATTGACATCCTCTTCCGTTGTAACATTTACCCATGGTTTAACATCATCATTGCATGGAAACTGTGTAGTTTTATCAAGTATGTGAGATGTCTACGTCAAGGTGACCCCCTCTACCCGAATTTGTTTAATCTGGCCCTAGCCTCCCTGAGCAAATTCTTCTTATCAGCCATGCATCATGGCTCTTTTCACCCCTTTCATTGCGGGTCCGATGTTCCCAGTGCCTCCCCCCTATTATTTATGGATGACATGATGTTCTTTATCAATGGTCAGAGTCCTTCTATCAGGATCATGGGGATGATTATGGATGATTATTCCCAATGGAGTGGACAACATATCAATCGAGAAAAGATTGGGGGTTTCCACCGTCCAAGATGTCCAAGAAGACATATAGGTATTATTGAAATCCTACTCAGGATCCATGTAAATAATTTTCCCATAACCTATTTGGGGGATCCCATTGCTCCTAGGAGGATCCGGGTTCATCATTTTCAGGACTTGTCTAACAGTCTTATTAATCGCATCAACGATTGGAAGAATCTGTTTCATTCATTTGGGGGGAGGAATACTCTCATCAATACTATTTTCTCTTCAACCCCCATGCATATATGATCTACTCTTAAGGACCTTAGGTAAATCATCAATAGATTGGATTCCATCTTTAATTATTTCCTTTGGGATTCCCATGGTGAAGGGAGATGAATATTTTCCTCTAGGATAATATTGGAGAAGCCTATAAAGCATATCCGCATTAACGTGAGAACTATGAGTGACTCCATGTTCTTCTTACAAGGAAGGTTGGCCTCGGAAATTTTTAGGGGCTGAACTCTATGGAGCTACTTCATTGGGGGGGCAGTGTTTCCTCAAGATTAAGGAGAATGGTAGGAATACCTTCCCCTTCTAGTGTAATCTTCGTATCCTTGTGACCTCTATATGGGAACACTCCTAGTGGAACATCATGCATGGATAGTCCAAATTTTTCAAGTGCAACTACGGTGGCGGTGTCCTCGGTTTCATGAGTTGTTAGACTCCCGACCACATGATTAAAGAGCCCTCCCATCATCCTTCCTTCCTCAGGGTTGTTCATAGTCCCTCCTAGGAGGCCATGTTCCATGACATATGCTTGAATGATTCCATGAACAGGTTCATCTTCAAGGGTTCTCCTTCAGGCTGGTTGTCAGCAAGGGCCTACAAGAAGGCCATGCTTATACAGCCGGCAAGAGACCCGTGGGGTAATGTTCTCTGGTGCAAGTACCACCCAGGCAAGTTGAATTTTCGTATATTAAGGGTCTGATCCAATGATTTACCAACTGATTTGGCTATCAAGGAAAAAATCATTCCTCTTTAATCAAGATTCAAATATTGTTAATCTCCAAATGAGGAGAATTTGATCCTTCTCTTCCTTCAATGTGATTTGGCTGGCCGGTTGTGGAATACTCTGGGGGATTTATTGGTGACTTCGGGGACAACTTCCTCTCTTTTAGAGTTCTTCCAGCAGTGGAATAGTGGATGCGCCACCAAATGTGAGGTGGATGGCTGATCAATATTGATTGGTTCCAGTTTTAAGTGCATTTGGTAGGTGCGCAACCATGCTAGAAACCACGGGTCTCACCCCTTTCCCCACGCTTTGATTCTCCGTACCAGGATATTTACTTCTAATCTAGATTCTCTCCAAAATCACGATGAGGCAACGCCTTCCCTCAGCCATTACTCTGGCTTCTTACACTAATCGATCCCTCCATCCATTATGTTGGCCAGCACTTTGGTAATATGGGAACCCCCCTCTCATGGGATCAATCATAACACTGACGGGACATACATCCATGGAGGCATTAGGGGAGGAGGGGCTATTCAAGACACATCTAGATTAGTTGTCGTTCCTTTCAACGCTTATTCTGAAGTTGGTGACCGTTCGGAGATAGAGGCCATGTACATGAACAATAGTTTATAGCTTTTCTCCTTAAGGGCTATACCCTTGTCTTCGGTGGAGAAAGAATCAAAAATCCTTTGGAGTTCCCTTAATGGTGACATCTCTCCTCCTAGGAAGATTACTTAAATATTCCGAAAATTTAGGGATCTTCTTTCCCATGACATCGAGCTTCTTCACACATGGCATGAGGGTAACCAACTTGTTGATTTCTTGGCCTCTTGGACGACACATGACCGGTCACTTTTGGTGTTAAATTTCCTTGGTTACCTTCTTCCGAGAGGCGCATGCATTTTTATCTTGGATTCTCTTGGTGTCCCTTTTCGGACGCCCTTGATTTTTCTTTGTGGTTTTGATGTTGGTTGATGGGCCACTTTGTTCTTGTTCCTACTTTCAGATAAATAAAAATATTGTTATTCGTTGTTATATGGCCATGAATTATAGAAACCATACATCTTAGTCATATTTATTTTTTAAAAAAATTTCCATTATATCGAGCCAATCTTTTATAAATAAAATCTCTTTTATGATTGAATTAAATTTCTTATTGTGTATTATGGTTATAGAAAACACAAGCACTTATATAAATTTATTATATCATAGGGAATTTAAAATACCATTTAAAATCATTACCATTTATAAAATAATAATTTGAAAGTGACCATATGATTAGTATAAATAAAGTGAAATGATAAATCAAATTGAGATATGCAAAAGAAGCAATGACCTTAACCTCCATGATCAAAGCCTATACCACCCATTTATCAGATCTTATGGGGGAGATATAATCTCTAGGATTTTACCTTTACAATGACCAACTTAAGATCCAATAGCTAAAGCATGAGTGAAATCATCTATGGGAGAAGTTAAATCTCATCAATATCATGGCCATAACCATGTATGCCGACCCCCCCCAACCATGAAAATATCATCACCCAACACCACACCCTTAGGGAATTTTATGGTGTAATAAAGGGATATATATCAACACCCTGGTAATATGAAAATTTATTTTGTATATTCAATATAATAATTTTTATATTTACTCCTTATTTTGATTATGGATTTTTATTTCAATATGATAAAACATAAATTGTATTTTAGAGTAATATTCAATTTCAATCAAGATGTTCCATTTGATAAATTAATTAATCTTTTAAATAAATACTTTTTTAATAAAATATTAATATTAAATAATATTTATTAACTATAAATGGTAATTTAATTTTTATGAAGTCAAATGTAATTTTTATAGGTGTTTGAAAACTATAGTTGTCAAAAAAACTCAGCATTTCTCAAAAAATGTGCATTCTATATTAAATGTATAAATTCACATATTTAGAAAATTATATTTATAAAATAAATATTATTTTTTGAATCATCAATTTATTATTATCCAATGGTGATTTTTTTAAAAAAAAATTGGAGACAGCCGAATTTTTGGTTAAAAATTAAATACTCAACAAATATACGGCGTGTATTATAACATAATACTGACCTGAAAAGATTTAATATGTTCTATAAAGGTTATGCGTAGAAAAATATTTGTTTAAACATTAAAATAATTTAATTATAATGTTATTTTATTAATTTTATGATGCTTTTATGAATCATACAAATTCCATAGATTATTTTATGGTTTTAAAATCATTTCTCTATAAATATGGCCTTTTCCACATCACGATGGGTAATATTTTATTTGCATAATACCCTAGCCTTATAAAATAATAAAAAAGAATCCCATTTTGAATAAAATATTGGAGAAAACATGGGAATGTCTGTGGTTGTGATTATTTTATTGTATTGAGTTGAAACCTATGTTTGGGAAATAATAATGGACTCCCCTCTCTTTTACTTCATAACCCTAACCAAGCTCACATTCCTATTCAACAAAAATCATTGGATAACATACTTATTCATTTATAACCTCTCGATATTCATCCATAGGTTCCCCTCATATCTTAGGAATCTCCTCCAATTATTTTGGAATCACCGTCTCATAGTAAAATACCTCTCTCTCTCCTCTTTTCATTTCAAGAATATTATAAATTTTAAACCCTTTATTTCCTATTCCTATTAAATGGGGTATGTTTTTACAAATACATATTACTAAAAAATTTATTTCAGAATGATTAAATACGTATTTCACAATCATTAAAGTACATAATGATTCATTATGAACTGTCGTTATGCATCTGAAATTTCATCATGATCTTTACATGCCAAACTATTTTGTTGTGATTCCATCACTTTTTATGCTCAAGGGTATTCACCTAAAAAACTATTCTTATTTTATTTGGAACATCCTTGTATGTATTCCACACTCCATGAGAATTGAATTAAATTTAATGAAATATGATCCTATGTTTAATGATCAATATAGACCATTTATGCATGTACACGATATGGAAGTAGTTGGTGCACCCAGAATTATATAGAGCTCAAATGAATTGGGTAATAGTTTTTCATCGTGAAATATCACGTATAGGATTATTCAGTGAAAATAATCAATTATGGTACTTTTTCCACTATGTTATGATGTCTTCTTAGTTATCCTTGACATATGTTTATGATATCTTGTTTAAAGTTGTTTCCACCTTACCATGTTGCCGTTATGTTATCATTTTATATAATTTCTCATTGTCATGTATATGATTCTCTCCCATTTTATGTTAAATTTAAATTTATATTGTGTAACATGTAATAATTTCTTAATGTTATTAATTTCATATTCCCTTACTGCGATTTATAACTCACCCCCTTCTTATGTATGTCTCAAGGTCATGCCATGCAGTTTTAAGAATGATGTAAAATTATAAGTGTGTTAAGGAAATTTTCAATAATGCCAATGTAACACCAGTTATAAGTTTTAATGTAATATACTTAGTTACCCAAATACAGTAGACATATTTATCTTCTAGGTTGTATTATGTGTATTATTATGTAATAAATCATTATTTAATGTGTTATAATGACAAGGGTTTTCGCAGTTGGTATCAAAAGAAATCTTATTTATATTTGGGATTATGACTAGAAAACATTAAGAATGATTTAGGGATAACACTAAAAAAAGACACCAGAAAATTTAGGTAATGTATATAGTATGTGGTTTCAAAGAAAATATTACCCTGTCTATATATTATAAGTGGATGGGTCTCCGGCACAAATGTACCTAGGTGTAATAGCAGAAAACATTGTACTGAGCTAGACCTGATTGGGAACAACTGTACCACAACGGGCCTTACTTCACACCTAGTTTAAAAGTACCGAGGAATATTATTTAGAAATTTTAAAATCTCATTGTGAAAAATTATTAAGGGAACCAAAATTCCCATAGTATTATACGTTAGGAAATAGATCATGGATAACATGTATTTAAGCCAATAAATTCTTATGTTAATGAAATACATTTAATTTATAAATTATACCTTTAATGTAAATGTATTTATATTTGTGTCTTTAATAGTTTAAAATCACACATCCTTAATTTTCCCTTCATACTAGACAATTTTCTGAAACAAGAAGGAACCGAGTAGAAAAAAAATTTAAAGGGAAATGTGATGACTATCCAAATTAGATTCCCAAACTAATGGGAATAGGTATCATGAAAATTGTGATGGTAATCTCTCATTTAAATATGTTTTTAAATAAAAACTAAATCATAAAGAACACCCAAATATCCATAATAAAGAACAAGTGGTAATTAATACCTTTAGGAGACAATGGCCTTTGATTTTCAATGGGTCATCTGATCCATTATTTGAGTAATAATGGATCAATTCCATTAAGAATATCTTCTCCATCCTTCAACAATCAATGATATAGAATGTTTAAACTATTTTTTATCGTATGGATATATATTATTATTAGTGGTGGAAATTAATCAGTAATAAAAATCCTGAGGAAGGGATTTAAGTAATGGGGAGATAAAAATGTTAGAAAAATGTGTTTTGAAAAATATTTTCCCCATACCCCACAACATAAATTGGAAATGGATTTAATTTCTCACAATTAAAAAAGGTGATGAATCCCTAATATATTATAATGAAAACATCAAAAGACATAAATGATGTTCCTTTATCTCTTTCACTACACTCTAATGAGAAGTTTACAGCTTCTATGGTGGGATAAAACTGAGCCTACAAAAATATCTGGCGATCCCGAACTTTGATAACTATGAGAAACTTTTCTGATGTTCCCTTAAAGTCAAAATGGATATCCGAGAATAGTAAGGGTCTAGTGGGGAATCGAAGTAGAAAGTAGAATTTAATTGTGGTGAATTTATGGATAAATATTATGAGGGTAATAAATTTCATGTTCCCAAATGTAAAAATTATGGAAAGAAGCACCCTGAAAATTACATAAAGGGGATGAGGAAATTCATTAGGTGTTAGAAGGAAGGTAATCTAGCTATCGATTTACAAAGGGAGATACCCAAAAATGTAATGGAAGAGGGGAATGCTCCATTAAACCTACAACCATTTGTTTAATGACTTAAATGCATGGAACTATGTCACTTTTTAAACCAATGGACTAAGCTAAGTGTGATCAGATACAATCCATGTAAACAACCTCCAAGGTAGTAGGGTAGAGATTATTCCATTACAACCACATATGTGGATCAGGAAAATTTATTGGTGACTTTATTCTATTTATTCATTTAAGAATAAAAAAATACTTTTTTATACTCATTATATGCATTCCTTTCCAACATAAATTATTAGTATAACTATTTAAATACCACCATATAACATGGAAGTGAATATATAGGTGAAAATGGAAAATGGGGAAATTATTGCATTGCAAGTATATAAATCCTCCCCAATCAAACATTATGGTATGAACATCCTATAAATACTTTTGATACTCCCTTTAATGGAATTTGATGGAATTATAAGTATGGATTGGATTTTAATACATAGATCCAACATAAATTTCTACAAGAAGTATACTAATCTCTATATCGTGAATCGTTCTATGATTCTATAAAATTACAAATAGAAGTATGAATCTTTATTAGAACAAACATCTCTAGGAATGATATTATTTCCCTATGAGAAAATATATCTAGCTCAAATGATTGTTTCTAAACAAAATATCAGCCCAGAAAACATTCCCATTAAGAGGGGGTGCATTGATCTGTTTCCCAAACAATTGTCTTGTCTTCCTCCTAGTTGAGAGGTTTAATTTTCAATCAAGCATATAATAGGGAATTTTACAATATCCAAATCCATATAGAATGAATGTTGAGGAACATGAGTATTTTTCGTAGAAACTATTGGATAATCTAGATAAAGGTTTTATACACCTAATTGATTCGCCATGGGGTGCACTAGTCATCATTTTTAAGAAGAAGGATGAGTCAATCCTCCTTTTCATTAATTAGAATGAGCTCAATAATATCAAGATAAATAACAAGTACACTATTCCAAGAACTGATTACTTATTCTATTAGCTACGTGGATCTCAATACTTCTCCAAGGTGGATCTCGTATTGGAGTATTACCAAGAAAGGCTGATGAAGGAGGATATCCCAAAGAGTTTGTTGTGTAAATGGGACAATCAATATGAGTTCATAGTAATTCTATTTGGAATCAATAATACACCTTAAATATTCATGTAATTGATAAATAGTGTCATTAAATATAACCTCACCATATTCATGGTATTCTTTATAGATGATATTCTAATATACTTCAATAGAAAGTAAGAGAATTAAGAGCATCTGATCACTGTACTAAAAACCACATGAATGAATACGATTTATGAAATGAATATAAAATTTTATTTCATGTTTAAGGGAGTATCATTATTATAGAATTTTATCATTATAAAAGCGATATCTGTAGATCCTTCAAATACATAAGGAATTGATGGACGGTTGAGGCCAACATTTGTGACAAATATCCATGGTTCCCTTGGATTGGATGGATTTTATCGATGATTTTTATGAAATTACACATGATTTTCAAACCTCATGTTCATGATAACATAGAAGGGAGTCTATTTTATTTGGAATAAAGATTTTTAATAGAGAATCATGTAGTTAAAAGAGAGGCTTATCACTACACCTGTACTTATTCTACCCATAAGTGGGGAACTTTTCATGGTATACGACGATGCATTGAAGAATGGATTGGGTTGTGTACTAATAAAGCATAAAAAAGTGATATATTATGTTATAAAGAAATTGAAATTTGATTAACATAACTACCAAACACATGATCTAGTGTTGGCCATAGTATTATTCATGTCGAAAATCTGGCAGCATTATCTATTTACAGAGAAGTTTTAAATATATATATAGATCTCAAGAGCATAAATTATATATTCACACATAAAGAGATAAATATGGACCAATGAAGATCGTTAGAGATGATTATAGACTATAAGTACTCAATATAATATCATCATGGGAAATATATTAAACTCGAAAACGCTTTTTTAGAATTAATAGGGATCTAATCTTCATAGACTTGAAAGGTGTGTAGATGGAAATTATAAATTAAGGAAAATAATTAATTCTTCCACAAATTATTTCTCAACCATCCATTATGGAGGCAATACTATATTTTTAAAGAGATGGTGTAGAATTTAGATGAAGGTGGATTTTTTTAGAGAATAAAAATCTCAAGAGATAAAAATTAATGAAGAATTGGTTGTAATATTTTTGTGATGAATATGTCTACCATAAAATCCTATGTTAAATAAGTAGATGTTGGATGATTTAAATATCTTGACCTTATACATATTTCTAGGGAGCATAGCGATATTTTGATATCTCAAATAGTTCTACTGGTGGAACAATTTGTAGAAAGTTATCACAAAATATACATCAAGGCTTATTTTATATTAGCTTGTAAGGGATAAAAGGAAAACATCCAAGGTTATGATGAAACCATTACCCATACCCACTTGGAAATAGGAATAAATAACCATGGACTTTGTCCCTAGCCTTTAAAATATACCAAGAATAAATAATTCTATATGGGTTGCAGTGGATCATCTTACATAGACTACTCACTTAGTTTCAATTCAAGAGGACTTCTCACTTGACAACATTTCTATAATATAAATTAGAGATGTGGTGATGCTACATGGAATACCACTAGTGATTATACCAGATTGAGATCCACGATTTCTCTCCACATTCTAGAAGAGCCTCCAATATTCTTTAAATACTGAGTTGAGCTTTACCACAACTTATAACCCAAAAAATAATGGTCAATCTGAGTTGACTATATACATGCTTGAGGACATATTGTGATCATGCTTGATGGACTACAAAGGTGTATGGGATCAACATCTACCTTTGGTTGAGTTCTCATACCAAAATAGTTTCCACTGAAGAATCCAAATGGATCCCTATGAATATCTTAATGGGAAGAGGCATTGAACACTATCATTTTCGGATGAATTTGGGGAATGTAAACTGTTGGGTCTGGAATTGGTTGAGGAAATGGTGGAAAACATAAATACCAATCCGAAAAACATCAGGGCTTGTCAAAGTCGACCGAAAATCTATTATAGAAATAATAGATGAGATCTATAGTTTTAGGTTTGATATAAGGTATTCATATATATATATATATATCTCCATGGATGAAATTCATGATATTTGGGAATGAAAGAAAGCTTATTCCAAGTTACGTTGGTCCCTTTCATATCATTGATCACATCAGAGTTGTAGACTATTGACTACCACTACCTCCTAAACTACCTCATGTACAAGATTTATTCCATGTATTAATATTGAGATAATACATACATGAACCCTCAAATGATTTTAATCTAGAGGTTGTAACATTAGAGAATAATCATTTGTATCAGGAGGATCCAATTAAGATATTAGATCTTAAAGACATAGTTATATGTAATAATAAAATGCACCATGTCAAAGTTCTATGGAGAAACCATAAGTTTTCAGATGAATTGTATAAATTTGAGGTGGTAATGAAACATAATTACCCTCATTTTTGTTATATTCAATGAAAATTTTGGGTGTGAAATTTTTAAAGGGGAATATTGTAACAATCTAACCTTTTAAAAATATAATACACTTTGTGATTGGATTAAATTCCCTATTATGTATTATGGTTATAAAAAACACATGCACGTATTTGGTTATATTATACCCTGTCAGGGTAAAAATACCATTAAAAATTTTTCTTGTTAAAAAATTTCCATTTAAAAGTGATCATATAATGAGTATAAATATAGGGATATGATAAATCAAATTCATGCATAAAAAAGAAGAAATGGCCTCAACTTGCAGGATTGTACCCTATAAAACCCAATTAGAGGAGATTATGAGGGGAGATAGAATCACTGTGATTTTCCAATAACCAAGCCCAATTTGATATCCAATAACTAAATAATAATCAAAACTATCTATGGGATAATTTTAATCTCATGATATCACATGCCAAACCATGTATGCTGAACCACCCCCTGAAAATATCACCATCACACACCTTCAACTATAGGTAATTTTCCCACGAAATAAATAGATACATATCAAGACCCTAATAATATGAATATATATATTTTATTTTCATCATAATATTGTTTATATTTACAAATTATTGTTATTACTGATTTTTATTTTCATGTGATAAAAAATAAATTCTATTTTTTGGTAATATGCAATTTAAATTAGGAAATTTGTATTAATGAATAAATAAATATTTGAAATAAATTTTATTTTAATACAATTATAATACTGAATAATATTTTTTAAGTATAAATTATAATATAATTCTCTTGAATTTAAATGTAATTTTTATAAGGGTTAGTAAACTGTTATTGTCAAAAAAACCGATCATTTGTCAGAAAGTGTCGTTCATATTTTAAATGTAAAAATTAATATATTTAGAAAATTATTTTGAAAACATAAATAATATTTTTTGGAATTATAATTTCAATATTATCAAATGGGGATTTTTTTTATAATTTTTTAGAGATTGCTGAATTTTCAGATAAAAATTTAATATGGTAGAAATATACGGTGTGTATTATGAAATTATTATGACCCAATGTGATGTAAAAAATTCTATAAAGGGTAACCAATAACAAATCTATGTTCTCCGATTAAAATAATTTGATTTTAATTTTATTTTAATAATTTTATAAATTATTTATGAATCCTCCAAACCAATATTATATTTTAATGTTTTAAAATCATTTATTTATAAACATGACACACTTCATCATTACCATGGGTAATATTTTAATGAGTTAGACCCTTGGATATAAAAATGTAATTAAAACCAATTTTATTTGTAAAGAAACATGGGAAAATCTTGTTAAAATTTCTGGTTTTGATTATTTTATTTTATAGATTCCAAAACCTATGTTTGAGAAATAATAAAGAACCCACCTCAGTATTTATATATAAAACTATCCATGCCCTCATTCATATTCTATAAAAACCTTATAGAACTTCCTTAATCTTACCTCCCCACTCTATAATCCTCTCACAGTTCCTCTAATATCTCAAGAAGCACCTCCCAATATTTTGGAATCACCCTCTCTTGGTAAGGGACTTGTCTCACATCTTCTAAAATCAAGAAACATTTTCATTTTAAGACCATTATTTCCAATTAATAATATTGTGATATGTTTTCACACTTCCCAATTACATTCCATTTTATGTCCAAATTATGAAAGACTCATTTCAATCTCATTAAACTATTTTATGAATAATTAATTACTCCTATTATGATGCTGAAATTTCACCATGATTTCTCCTGGACAAACCCTTCTGTAG
Organism: Viscum album; assembly: GCA_963277665.1. Classification (NCBI taxonomy): domain Eukaryota; kingdom Viridiplantae; phylum Streptophyta; class Magnoliopsida; order Santalales; family Viscaceae; genus Viscum; species Viscum album. Next base: position 488,527,308 of record OY728150.1, read on the forward strand.
TGAATACCATCACTCTTTCCACTCAAGGGTATTCATCTAGACCTATCTATATTTATTTTATTGTGTAATTTCTTTAATTTATTTCACATTCCATGATCATGGAATTAAATTTGACGAAATATAATCCTATTTTTAATGATTTATGTGGCACACTTGTGCATGTACATGATATGAAAGCGACGGGTCTGCCCGAAATTATATAGTTCTCCAATGCATTTGGTAATTGTTTTAGTCTCATGATATGTTATGTATTTGATTAAGGAGGTAACCTAATCCTTTATGGGAATTTTTCCACAATTTTTTGTTGTTATGGAATTTATCCTTGACCTATGTTTAGGTTTTCTTGTTTAAAGTTGGTTCCACTTTCCATTATTACCGTTATGTTGTCATGTTATATCATGTATCATTGTTCATGTCTATGATTCTCACCCCTTTTATTTCCCATTTAAATATATTTTATATAATATTTAATACTTTCTTTATGTTATTATTTTTTAAATCCCTTACTATGCTTTATATCTCACTACTTTCTTATGTATGTCACTAGGTTATGCCATGATATTTTAAGAACAATCGAAGATTACGAGAATTTAATGAAGTTCTCCACAATATTGATATACCACTTGTTTTATGTTGTAATTTAATGTCCCAAATTACCCAAATACACTATATTTCTTTCTATTATGGGTTTTATTATGTGTATTAATATGTAATAATTAATTAATTGATGAGTTATAAAGACTAGGGTTTTTATATCCTTGTCCATGTCAAATGATGTAAAAGCTCATGACCACATCCATTACAAAATATATTAATATACAAGATTAAATTACCCATCAAATTATGTAAAAAATAAGATGTATAATCCATATTATGAGAGTACCTCATCCTTAGGTGATGGTCTCCTACCTTTACACCATCGGGAACTATGTATGGAATGATTCCACAGATTAATTACATATATATGGACTCTATATATCACATCTCGAGACTAGCCCATACATTGTTCTATTTTAGGGAGGCTCCCCTTGGTAACATGTTCAATTATTCCTTACATATATACTCACTAGTTTCATTAGACTGCATTGTAGAACAACTCCTTGAGTTTTTAACTCATCCTCAAATATCCCACCATGTACACTGCCAAAATTATATCCATCCTCGATTTGGATCTTCATCTTCCTATTGTTACAAGAAGTCCCCTTAATGATAATGGAATCTATTGAGACTAGCTCATCTTTTGTCCTGGGTACACACCTCAAAAAATATCTTTTGATAAGTGATGGCCCCCATGTTTTGAACATGTCTATGGTCAATCCATAATATCATCTTTTCATCCTTGACTGATGCGGTTGTGGAAATTGTGTTATCAAAATTATCATTAATCATTCCCTACTCATTTTCCACTCTTAATTTATTGGATCAAATCTTAGAAGCATCATTTACATCTATTCATCTGATCCCTATTTTGTGGAGTCTTAACACCCTAAATTTGGTCCCCTTATGTATTTGTGAACTTTGACCAATCAAGCCAATGGAATTGGGAACACCCCAAATCATCTTCTATTAATACTATCATGTTATCCCATGTGATAGGGGGATCCTCACCACTAATTGTTTCTCACACATTACATGGATCTCATTAGATTAAGAGTTATTTTATGGGATTACTTAGTATGTTTGAGACTCAAAAAATTTAAAAATAAAAAAATTTCAAGGTTTTAAGCACCATGACCATAAATAGTGTGAAAAAAACTAGTCAAAGCTATGAGAACATAAAAATTATCAACAACTCATCCAATTCATGTGATATTAAATGTCAATAAAATTCCATTTTCATGGGACATTAAACTATATGATTCTTTTTCATATCTACAAGAGCTTACACTACATAGCATGCATCTCCCTATATGACTCTTTAATCTATAGAATCATATCATCATCCTCATTTGCAATGATATCCCTAAAAGTTTGATTTTGGACACTTACTACAGCAAAATCTAGAAATATTTATCGCTTTATTCCTATCTCATGGGATAACTAGTGTTGCATGGACCACCTATCTTGGAATAACCCAAAAATTCTTAACTAAAAGTGGGATAGTATTTTATATAATTCATCCCTTAAGTCATCCATTAATATGAGGTTCATTATTAATAGAAGTAAAATTCATCTCACCATCATCATTAGTCCTAGTCACAATATCATAAATAGGAATGACCCCATTTGTCATGTTCATTGGATGTTAACCAGTAAGGCAACATCCATTTCACAAGTAGTTAAACGGTATGATGCCTCATCCTAACAATAAAATTTTAAACTAAATGTCCAATATCCTTTCCAAAAGATTTTAAATTACTTGGTCTATATACCTATCACATGACGTAAAACTACATGATACATTGTCCCTTTCATAAGAGGACCTTCTCCATAGGTGGTTGTCATCTACAACACCATATTTCAGAACTACATGTTTCTTGATAACAAATTTCATGGGATATGTAGACACATAAGGATTCCATATCCTGTGTCTATCTTACATACTGATCAATTTTAAGACCTATATCCTTGAGAAATGTTTTGAGTATTTCTCACTTATATGTCCCTTAAGTGTGCCCAAATTTAATATAGTATAGATCCTAGGGTATTGAACACCACTCAAAAACATTCACCATTACTCTTCATGCGTAGAGTATTCCTTGATTTGGATCCCTATTATCCTTCAAATCTAAATGGGTTTCCCTAATGGTAATGGTTCCTATACAATGTGTCTCACCTCCCATTTTTGGTACACACCTCAAAGTACCTCTTATGACAAGAAAGTGTTCCTATGTTTTAACATTGTCAATTGTTAATCCATTGTTTACTCCCCACATCTATTATTGATGTGCTTGTGCAACTAATGTTTTGAATGTGTTTAATAGTTTTTTATCACCCGTTGGGAACCCCCTTTCTAGTTCAAATCGTTGATGTGAAAATTTAAATCCCTTCAACCTCCCTTTGTTTTGGTGGAGTTTAAACACTTGTGGGGTTGCCCATATGTGCATTCACACACATTGATCAAACAAGTTTGTGTTGTTGGGACTCATTTGACCTATATTCTTTTCACCCTTGTGGATAAATACTATGATATATGGGACACTCATTGTTATTCCATGTTTTACACACCAAGAATAGATCACATGGGATTATGAATATTGGTACACCCCATATTGTTGAGACACACCAAGCCTCCTTCCAGGACAATAATCATGGAATTAATCATTGTTTAACTCATCGAGAAGATATTTTCATGACATGAGGTCTCTTTATCCCACTATTAACATTGGGTTTTAACTCTATTGTTTCACATGAATCCTTCCAAAATAACACCCTCAGTTCATTCTCAATGACCTTAAAATACATGAAAACCCCTTTTATACAATCATTATTCCCATAAATACTGTTTAATAAACCATGTTCATGAAAAATAAAACAGGGTACCCTTGTTCTGTTAGACACATATTACAATAATTAGCATGTTGACACCCACTAGCACCCTTCCACTTATGTTGGGTATGCTCATATCAGAAAAATCGGTCATTTACCCATTTTGGTCCAAGATACATGACTATAAACAAAAAAGAAACCATGCACGACACCCAGAAGTGAGATTTGGATTTTTATTATAAATCAATTTTATGGAAGAAGTGGGAAACTATCAAGTTCAATGAAAAGAATCCAACACTATATCAAATGAAAACTTTTTTAATGGCCAACTTGATCTTATTATATGCCTCATCCCTATATAATTTCCATGAATTTTGTATTACCATTTTATCTAGATTGTCTTTGATAATATATTCAAATTTATAGTAAACTTTTCCCCACACTTCCAAGATCTCTTCCAATAGTATCTTATTAGCATTGATTCCTCTGGTCATTATTAAATGTTGTATGTCAATCCAATATCCCTGCACCTTGTTTGTGTCCACATGAATTGGTCTCACATTCATCCTTTCTACATCCGCATTAGAAGAATGAATAATCAATACCTTCTCTAGCATATCTTTATTTGAGTGAATAAAAAGGCCCCATGATTTTTTCAGTGTCTCTACATCTGTAGCCCAATTTAATCCAACTATTTTTACCAATGAAAATTCACCAACATCATCCTCCTTGCTTAAAAGCCCCTGATGAGCAGTTTGGGGATCATCAAAAAGCATGGATTCATCATAGATATGAGAATGTTCTTCAACCATATCTACCTTCTTATCTAGAACATGATCCTTAGTGTAACTACATTCAACCGTTTCACATCCAATTATCAATTTCAAGATTACATTCTTCACATATTCCATTTTAGATGACTCTACCTCCATTGCCTGGGTCCCTCCTTTTTATCTAATCTTGTCTCCATAGGTCTTGGATGGTATGAGTAGTCTTTATGGCCTTTTTATTTTTTCTACATTCTCATAATGCAACTGTAAGAACACGGATCTTTATTCAGGTATGTTTTTCCTTTTCTGTTCATTTTTTAGAAAAGGGGAAAATCTAGAAATTTTCAAAGTACACGTTGTGTACTTTATGGGTACACGCCATGTACTTTGATGCAGCACCAGGCCATGTGCTGGCAGTTTCCGGGCCACACACATGGTGTGTAGGGGCGATGTGGAGGACAATTAATGTAGAGTATGGAATGTCCAAGTACACGCCATGTACCCCTGAGGTACACGCAATGTAGTTTCTTTTTTTCATTAAATGGACCAGGGTCGCACCTAATGACGAAATCACCTTCTTCTCTAGGTTCCTCAACCGAGAGTGACCCGTACGTCCACAAACATCCTCCGAGCCCCCGAGCCTCCGTTTATTTTCCGAATCAACCATCGTCGATTGCATTGGAACCGCAACAATGAGCTCTTCCATCTTCTTGAGTTTCATTCAATGATTTTCCCTCTCTCTCATGTTATCGTGGGTTGAATGTTTTGTCCGTTTTCATAGATCTACGACGTTGTAAGGAGAATCAACATCGCGGTTCTTATATTTTGATCTCCTAGAATCAAAGCATGTGGTTTGTGTCTTGCCTTTCGAAGTCTTTGAGTTTTATTTGAAAATTCCACCAATACCCGTGAACGGGGTATTGCGTGTTTACCTTTTTGACCCTGTTATTTTCTGGCCTTGCTTGTATTCTTGTGTAGAGGTAATCTGATCATGTTTGTGGAAAATTTCTATGCTTGGATGTTCTTCCCATGCCTTGTTCTTGTTACAAACTTTGGGTCTTGTTAGCCTTTGTCTGTTATACCCGTTTTCCATGCCTTGTGACCGTAGGATGCAATGATATTCTGGACATGCTTGTTATGCTATAGACTGGTTAGCCTGGTGGCTCTATAGGTGTACTTTGGCCTTATAGCATTAGTATTCCTTGACTGTCATGGGACCATGAGAACCTTGTGCAATAGACTGTAAGGGACAGACCGAGTGAGCTTCCCAGAGAGTCTTGGATACTATAGGTTATACGGGGATAGACTGAGTGAGCTTTCTCATAGAGTCTTAGACATCATAGAGTACATGATGGTAGACCGAGTGAGCTTCCTCAGAGAGTCTTTACTTTGTTTGAATTTCATTCAAACCTTTCCGGGCTAGAGAAGGAATTGACTGAGCGAGCATCCTTAGAGAGTCTGTGATAGACTGGTGACTATAGAAGGAATTGACTGATTGAGCTTCCTCAGAGAGTTTCTAGACCTTGGGCTATAAGAGGGTTAGACCGCGTGATCTTCCTCAGAGAGTCCCTGACTACCCTAGACTATAAGGGGAATTGACCAAGAGAGCTTCCCCAGAGAGTCATATAATTTCATATGACAAAACCAGAGGGGTTAGGCTGAGTGCACTGCCCAGAGGGTTGTTGGTACTTCTTGGATATGACGGGTTGTTGGTACTTCTTTGATAGGACAAGAGGGGTTGGCTATGAGTACTTCCCATAGGGATTCGTGTTGAGTTTAGTTGTTTCCTCACTGTTGCTTGTTGTTCTGTGGATTGAATTCTATTGTATAACGTCATGTTACTGCTTACTATTACTACATACTCTTTACTGTTACTATTTACTGCTACCGTACTATTACCAGACATATGCTCACTAACTGTTAGGCACTGATCATCGAGTGGTTGCCTACTGGGATTTAGTCTCAGACCCTGTTTGGTCCATGCCTTTAGGCCCCAACAGACTATGTTGTTGCAGGTATAGAAAAGGGAAATCTCCCTTCAACTTCTGTACTTGATTGCTTTGGATTAGGAGAGAATGGGACTAAGCTGAGGATTGCGATGCTAGGGATTTTCTTATATGTTTACTTTTCTTTTTTACATTGGTTTAGTATTGTATTTACTATTGTGACTTGTTTGGATGATTTCCTAGAAATATGTATCGTGCATCATCTAATTTATACATGTGTGCTCCAGCTGTTTATTGTTTTAGTCTACCACTGTTTATTGTTCTTTGATATTTACTACTTCTGCTATTTTTTGCCTTGTTTACTTCTTCTGTGTAGTCTGCCAATGAGCGCATAGTTTCCCAACTATCACACCCAAGGCCCTTGCTGCTACTCAGTAGCCTCTGGCTTTTGGATAAATGCGCTTGAGGCTATGTGACCAACTAGGTACGAGGCACCTCTTGGTGGCTTCAGGAACTGAGACATTACAAAGTGGTATCAGATTAATTCTTTTCTCTTGATTTACTATTTGGAGCCTTTATCCAGGGATATGATGGATTCAGTAGTTGGTAATAAGTTGTTCCTGGGAGTAGCTAACCGATGTACAGGGAAAATCCAATCTACCTTGTTTATTTCAGCTTTCTGGTTTTGAGATTTTACGGTTGATATTATTTCACCTAGAGTAATTCACATTCCTTGTGTAGTTATTGTTGTGTTGTTGTAGTTCTATTTCTGTCGTAACCCGATGAGATGAGGGTATTCCATCTCATTCATCATATAGGAACTTGTTAGAAATGATATGCAATGCATTCTTTCCATTCCATCTAGGGTGCATTAGCAATTTCATGTTGCTGTGATAGACGTTGTTTAGATTATGCATGCTATTGTGATAGATGCTTTCATAGAATCCCTACAGTTAGATAGGGAAATTTTTCATATTGTACCTATATGTAAATGAAAACCAAATTTTGATTCTAGAGGTGTTATGGGGCCTCATGAATCGGAGTTTGGTGGATCATTTACTTTTTTCCCTTTCATTTGATATGTAATAGATGCCAAGATTTGATTCGCGGGTAGTATGGACCCCCACGGATCGGAATTTGGCACCTCCATGTTTGTTTTTCAGTTTTTTCTGGGCTTCAGTGCAGTTTCTGAGCTACTGGCCATAAAATCCCAGAATACATGGTGTGTACCAGACTACATGCTGGGCAGTGTTAAACCATGTCGCTGATTGTGTGTGCAGAAACACAAGGTGGTGAAAATTGTTTTAGGAACACGCCGTGTACGGTAGTTACAAACCGTGTAGTAGTGAGCCGTGTACCCTACCGTGTCACTAACAACACGGGTCATGGATACTCGTGTAGTACATTCCATGTTTGGTATGAACACATCATGTAGCCTTGATCTAGGTACCTGGCCATGTCACAAATGACACGGGGAGGTGTTATCTCTCCTATACACACTGTCTTTTTTTGGAACACTCCTCGTAAGAGTCAGCCATGTAGTCGGCCGTGTATCTAACAACACGGGATGCTAAAACATTTTCTGGTACACGCCGTGTCCTTAGTGAAAACGCTGTGTAGTCTAGGTTTAAGGGGACTGTGTGGGCTATCCATGTGAGGAGACTCGGGAAAGGGAATGGAGATCAAGTACACGCCATGTGTGGGGACAACACACCGTGTTGTCGGGGGTGTTACACGACCAGAGGTGGAAGAGGTACATTCCCATGTGTCTAGCTTAATATGACACACCGTGTAGTTTTATACACGCTGTGTAGTCATGTTTTTTAGAACTTGTTTTTTCTTTTCCCTTATTCCCGTTTTTTGCTCCTGTGTTATCGTTCCTTAATAATCCTGATCTAAGTGTGATTATGATCTTTCAGAGCTATGCCATTGAGACATCCTCCGGTTGTACGTCAGCTGCCAGACAATGATCAGACACAGGATATGGCCGATCATAGATGTCCTTCAGATCCTAATGCTGTTCCAGCCTTGGCACCAGCAGTTATACCTGTTGGAGGCGTCGATGCATAGTTTAGGGATGACTTCCTGAGGATGATGCATAACATTCAGGGAGCACTGCCTCCTTCCCCGTCGATGGATGAGTTGATGCGGGTTTTCCAGTAGTAGCATCCTCATAATTTCTCAGGTGATGGAGGACCCCAGGCTGTAGAGTCATGGCTGAAGGCCACGCTGATGATCTTCGAGCACCTGGAGATACCTCTATAGAAAAGGGTAAAGCTAGCAACTTATATGCTCTGAGACACCACCAAGAGGTGGTGGGAGGTGATCTCACAGTCAGGGCGCTAGTAGAGTATGACTTGGGATGAGTTTCGGCACATCTTCTACGATTACTTTTATCCGAAGACCTTGAGGGCTGACCGTGCCTGGGATTTTATGAGTCACGAGCATGGTACTCTTTTTGTTATGGAGTACTCATCTTGTTTTACCGAGCTGTAGTGCTTCACGCCAATTACAGCAGGTGATGAGTTGTTCCTTGCAAGGATGTTTGAGGATGGTCTCAGGCATGAGATCCATTCCTAGGTGATAATATTCAGGTTGAATTTGATATCATCTATCGTTAACCAGGCATTGATCACTGAGCACAATCTGAGAGATTCTGGAGCAGAGAGCCAGGGCGGTTCAACATCAAGAGTTAGTCGTCCTTCTACTGATAGTAGGAAGTTTCACGGGGGGTCTTCTCAAGGAGATCAGGGTAGGCGGAACGTATCTTCGTGCAGCCAGGTAGTATGCTACCATTGTGGTAGGAGTGGTCATACTAGGCCTCAGTGTCAGAGAGATCAGATGGAGTGCCGATCTTGCGACAAGATGGGTCTTCTTCAGCGTTTTTGTCAGATAGTCTCACCTACAATTGGTGGTAGGGGTTCTTCTATGACCCCGCATACAATAGATGTATCACCAGTTTCTCACTAGTCTGGGAACTGGAGTTCTTCCGGCCGTTCGGGCTGAGGTGGATGTCGCGGTCATGGTAGTTTGTCACCAGGATATCAGTGACAGCAGAGTGGATCAGCTAAGAGTGGATAGCCAGGGGCACAGGGCCGCGGTACAGGCCAGACTTTTACCGTGGAGAAGAACTATCAGGAGCAAGATCCCGGACCTTCTACAGTTTGAGATACGATCTTAGAAACCTCAGTTTTATCTTCAGCTCTTTTTGATACTGGTGCCTCGTATAGTTTTATCTCTATTGTTGTTGTGGAGAGCCTTGAGCTCTGTGTCTTTTCTTCTACCGACATGTTTACTCTTGATACACTATTGCGAACGAGGACATCTAGAGTACGTCAGTGCAGATAGTTCCCTCTTGAGGTTGTAGGGTGCCACTTCTTATGGGACCTCTATGTCCAAGAGATGACAGGAAATGATGTCATTCTTGGTATGGACTGGTTAGTTCCCTTCCAGGCAATCCTCGATTGCTATCACCGCAGGGTGAGGTTCGTATCAGAAGAGGGCAGATCCATTCTTTATAGAGGTGAGTGTGATGTCCAGGTAGGTAGAGCTGGACCAGATCATCATGGGCTAGGGGGAATTACTGCCCAGATTTCCAGTCATTATCTTGATGACTAGGGGACTTCACAGTTATACTTTCCTCTAGTGGTGGATCATTTCAGGGATGTCTTCCCAGAGAACCATTTAGGTCTTCCTCTGGAGCATGAGGTAGACTTCTCGATTTACCTCGTTCCATGAGCGGCCCCAGTGTCCATTCCCCCATATAGGATGGCTACACATGAGTTGCTGGATCTCAAGAAGCAGTTGGAGGAGTTGCAGGAAAATGGTTTCCTCTAACCCAGTACTTGTCCTTGGGGTTCACTATCCTATTTGCGAAAAAGGCAGATGACACCCTTAGGCTTTGTGCGGATTATTGGAAGCTGAACCAGTCGACGGTCAAGAACCTATATCCATTTTCACGAATCACGGACCTTTTTTATCAGCTTCGAGGAGCCCAGGTGTTCTCAAAGATCGATTTGAGTTCCAGTTAACATCAGATGCGCGTTAGACCATCATAAATACCTCTTACAACCTTCAGGAGTAGGTATTGTGTATTCGAGTATACGGTCATTCCATTCGGTCTCACGAATGCACCAGTAGATTTTATGGCGCTGATGAACTGAGTGTTCCATCCATACTAGGTTTTTTTCATGGTGGTTTTCATGGAAGATATCTTCGAGTACTCTCACACTCGACACGACCATGCTACCCATTTTTAGATCTTTCTGGATACACTAAGAGAGAATCATTGATACACTAAGCTCTTGAAAGGCCACTTTTGGATGGATCAGATTCACTTCTTGGGTCATGTTATCTCAGATATAGGAGTATCAGTAGACCCAGAGAAAGTGAGAGCAGTAGTTTTCTGGGAGAAGCTGAAGAATGTCTTTGAGGTGAGGAGTTTTCAAGGGCTGGATGGATTCTACATGTGTTTCATACAGTACTTTTCAGGCCTTGCAGCACCGCTGACAGTTTTGACCAAGAAAGGTGCAAAGTTCTTATGGTCAGATTCATGTGAGTCAGCATTTCAGGAGTAGAAAGGGAGATTGATGTCAGCACCGATTCAAGTCTTTCCAGAGCTGGGAAAGATCTATATAGTCTATTGTGATGGTTCCGGTGTCGAATTGGGATTTGTGCTTATGCAAGGAGATGGAGTCGTTGAATACGAGTCTCGGTAGTTGAGACCATACATGAGGAACTACCCGACGCTTGATCTGGAGTTTGTAGGTGTTGTTCATTCCATATGACATAGGCGACATTACCTTCTGGGAGAGCACATTGTGTTTTTCACCAATGACAAGAGCCTCAAATACATCTTCACTCAGCGTGATCTGAATCTAAGACAACATAGGTGGGCCGATTATCTTCTATCCTTCGATTTTGAGCATGCCTATACGCTGAAAAAGGGCAACATAGTGGCTGATGCATTGAGCAGGAGAACATAGATTCAGGTAGTTCAGGAGGCCAACAGTGAGTGGTAGCATATGGCTATGTTCTCGGAGATGCATTTGGAGGAGCACGACAAACAGGGGAAGACTTTCTTATCTTCTGTAGTTGTTACCTCTACCCAACTTGATCGAGTACGAATAAGGCATCTATAAGACTCATAAGGCCTAGTCCTGTGGGAGGGTGTGTCAGGATAGGACACTCTTCCTATATGGACGGTGGGAGAGGATGAGATCATGTGTTTCTAGAGATTATTATGGGTTCTAGTAGACATACGTGAGGAACTGATGCGGGATTTTCATTCTTCAGTTTGGGCAGTTTATCCTGGCATCACCAAGATGTATTGTGATCTACACCACCTGTACTGGTGGCTAGGTATGAAGAGAGATGTTGATAGGATTTTCATGATATGTTCTACTTGTCAGTATATGAATTCAGATCATCAGTGACCAGCATGGGTTTTACAGTAGTTACCCATCCCCGAGTTGAAGTGGAATGATGTCGCGATAGACTTCGTGACCAGGTTACCAAGGTCACCTCGAGGGGGTGATGCAGTTTGGGTTGTCATTGACTGGCTTATGGAGGTTTCTCAATTCTTGTCGATCAAGGATACCTTCAGCGTTGATGAGCTAGGTAGTTGTAAATCTGATAGATTTTACATCTTCATGCAGTTCCACACTCCATTGTTTTAGATAGGGATGAATGTTTTACTTCTTAGTTATGGAAGGGGCATCCGAAGTCTTTGGGTACACATTTAATTGTGAGTACAACATAACTTCCCTAGAAAGATGGTCAGTCCGACCATATGATCCAGGTGCTTGAGTATATGCTCTGAGATTTCATTCAGGACTTTAGCGGTTCTTGGGAGAAGTATATTCCTCTTGTGGGGTTTGCCTATAACAACAGATTTCTGGCGACTATTTATATTGAACCTTATAAGGATTTGTACGGTAGGCCTTACCGATCACCTTTGTGCTGGCTGGAGGTTGGAGAGGCAGATTTTGTAGGACATTGTCTTGTTCAGGAGACCATAGAGCAGATAGAGCTGATTCGAAAGAGTATGGATACAGCACAGTCTCGACAGAAGTCTTATGCAGATCGGCAGTGATGACCTCTGGAGTTCGAGGTCGGGGATCAGGTTTTCCTGTGTGTTGCACCAAGGTAAGGAAAAAAGAGGATTCAGAGACAGGGTAAAATTTCACCACGGTACTTCAGGAAATTTAAAGTGTTGGAGATATTTGGGAATGTTGTTTATCGGTTGCAGTTACCTCAGAGGTACTCAGCTTTGCATGACGTCTTCCATGTCTCTCAGCTCCGACGATACTTTTCATACATGTCTCATGTCTTTCAACTCAAGGAGGTTGATCTTGAAGCGGATGAATCGTTTGAGGAGAATCCTATCCGGATTGTCTATCGCATTTCGAGGGTTCTCTGTGGTTATTCTGTTCCTCTGGTACGGGTGTTATGGCAGCACGGGCGAGTACAGGACGGGACCTGGGAGAGTGAGGCCAATGTATGATTGCAGTGGCCGGAGCTATTCGTGGTTTCGTCTTTTACACCTCGCTAGGGAAATTTGGGGACGAATTTCTTTAATGGGGGGGGGGGGGGGAGTGTTTTTATGAACTTGTATCTTCGTTCAGGTATGTTTTTCCTTTTATGGTCGTTTTTGAGAAAAATAGGAAATCTTGACATTTTCAAAGTACATGCTGTGTACTTTGATGTAGTGTCGGGCCGTGTGCTGGCCATGTCCGGGCCGCACACCCGGTGTGTAGAGGTGATGTGGAGGACGTATAAAGGGGAGTACTGAAAGGCAATGTACACACCGTGTACCCCATAAGTACATGTCTTGTAGTTTATTTTTTTTTCATTAAACAAAACAGGGTCATGCCTAATCGAAAATAAAAACCTTCTTCTCCAGATTCCTCGACCGAGAGCGACCAGTACAGCCAAGAACATCCACTGAGCTACCGAGCCTCCTTCTGTTTGCTGAATCGACCGTCGTCGATTTCGTTGGAAGCACAACGATGAGATCTTCCTTCTTCTTGAGTTTCATTCCATGATTTTCCCTCTTTCTCAAGTTATCGTGGGTTGAAAGTTTTGTGAGTTTTCGTAGATCTACGACCTTCTAAGGGGAATCAAACCTCGTTGTTCTAGTATTTTGATCTCCTACCATCAAAGTAGGTGGTTTGTTCCTTTCCTTTTGAAGTCTTTGAGTTTTATGTCAAAAATCCACCAATACCAGTGAACGGGTTATTGCGTGTTTACCTTTTTGACCCTGTTTTTTTCCTACCTTGCTTAAATGCTGGTGTATAGGTAATTTGATCCTGTTTTCGGAAAATTTCTATGCTTGGATGTTCTTCCCATTCCTTGTTCTTTTTACGACCTTTGGGTCTTGTTAGCCTTTGGACGTTATTCCTGTTTTCCATGCCTTGTGACCATAGGAGGGAATGATATTATGGATATGCTTTTTATGTTGTTGACTGGTTAGCCAAGTAGCCCTATAGGTGTACTTTGGACTTAAAACATTATTATGGACTGACTAGCATGGGACCATGAGAACCTAGTGCTATAGACAGTAATGGATAGACGGAGTGAGCTTCCCATAGAGTCTTGGATACTATTGGCTATACAGGGATAGACCGAGTGAGATTCCTCAGAGAGTCTTAGAAATTATAGACTATAAGAGGGTAGACCGAGTGAGATTCCTCATAGAGTCTTTACATTGTATGAATTTCTTTCAAAACTTTCGAGGCTTGAGAAGGAATTGACTGATCGATCTTCCTTAGAGAGTCTGTGATAGACTTGAGACTATCGGAGGAATTGAATGAGCGAGCTTCCATAGAAAGTTTCTAGACCTTGGGGCTATAAGAGGGTTAGACCGCGTGATCTTCATCAGAGATTCCCTGACTACCCTATACTATAAAGGGAATTGATCGAGCGAGCTTCCCAAGAGTGTTTTATAATTTCGTATGACCAAACCAAAGGGGATAGGCTGAGTGCACTTCCTAGAGGGTTGTTGGTACTTCTTGGATAGGAAGGGTTATTGGTACTTCTTGTATATGACCAGAGGGGTTGGCTGTGAGTACTTCCTAAAGGGGTTAGTATTGTGATTAGTTGTTTGCTTCACTACTACTTGTTGTTCTATGGATTGATTACCATTGTATAACATCCGGTTACTGCATACTATTACTGCCTTCTATTTACTATTAATGTTTACTACATACCGTACTATTACTTACCACATTCTCACTGACTGTTAGGCACAGATCTTCGGGTGGTTGCCTACTAGGATTTAATCTCACATCCTATTTGGGTCATGATTTTGGGCCCAAATAAACTATGTTGTATTAGGTATTCACAATGGCAAGTGCCCTTCGACTTCTGGTACTTGATTGCTTTGGAGAAGGAGAGAATGGGACCAAGATGAGGCTTGCGATGCTGAGGAGTTGCTTATCTATTTACTTTTCTTTGTACTTTGGTTTAGTAATGTATTCAGTATTGTGACTTGTTTGGCTTATTTACTAGACATATGTATCGTGCATCATTTCATATATACATGTGTTCTCCAGCTATTTATTGATTTAGTCTTCCGATGTTTATTGTTATTGGATATTTACTACTTCTACTATTTGTCTGACTTGTTTACATCCATTGTGTACTCTGTCAATGTGGGTATAGTTTCCCCACTATCACACTCAATGCTCTCGCTAGTAGTCTGAAGCCTATGGCATTTGGGGAAATGCGCTTGAGGCCATGTGACCAACTGGGTACGGGGCGCCTCTAGGTGGCTTCCGGAACCGAGAAGTTATAGTAACTACCCGAGTCCATATTTTCATTATGTCCCTTATCCCCCCATGTAATATGAATCTCTATATATGATCCACCCATTCATTTTGTACATACTTAGTATCTCTCCAATTTCCTCATAATATGAAGTTAGATAGTATGAAATCTCTCTATTATTGTATGATGTTAAACTATGTTTCAAGCATCTTTGATGAAATAAATTTGTCTGCATGGTTCATGTCCCTATATAATGATTTAAAAATATTAAATTATTTACCACTCTCTTAAGAGGACCTCCTCCTAGTTCTAGTCTCCAATAGTACCCCATTATAGAACTTAATGTTGATTGATTCCCATTTAATGGAGTATAAAGAGACACTTGGATTTTATACACTAGGTCAAGTCAAGATACAAATATATTACAGGTCCTCCACCTTGAGAACATGTTCAACTCTCTCCCACTCATGTACTAATTCAATGTCCATAGGCTCATGGGACATTATCCCCCAGAGTTCTAAACTCTCCCAAATATATCCCCATATTTTTCTCTACACCTAAAGATATTATCACTTTGGATCCGTATCATTTTATAATTTCTCATGGGTCTCCCTAGTGGTAATGGTTCATTCAAAAACTATTTATCCTCCCATCCTTTGCAAAAACCTCGAAATACATCTTGTGAAAAGTGATGGTTCTTATTTTCGAACATAGTCAATGGTCGATCATATATTTAATAGCCCCTCTTTTAACTAGTGTGACCACTAAGTTATTATTTCTAACATGGTATATATTCTTTCCCCATGCATTCGTCACCCTCATTTGATTCAGATACTAGAATTCACGATTTAAACCCCATCCACATTAATTTTTCACCTATAGTTTTTAAAACTCTTGGCGATACCCCTATATGCATTTGAGCATGATCATTAAGCATGTTAGCATCATTGGGACCCTTCAATGTTAGCTTGTCCACCTTGCCTTACTATTTTCTCATATGTGACATGGTAGACTCCTCAACACTTATTCTTTGTTTCACCAAGAATGTCTTATGTACGCTTATGATTCAAGTTAGTGTCTTCCCAAACATGATCAAGACACACAAACATTCCATGGTGTGATGTTCCTTGGTCCATTAGATAATTACCTTAAAATGTGTTCTATTAACCTTAGAAATTTTTGTTTGGTGTGAGGACACCTTGTACCTCTATTCTTTAGGAGATACAAGATTATTTCATACCACATGTACATCTCTGTAGTATGCGTCCATTTAGTGGAAGCTCCATTACAATAAACTAGTAGCATCTCCCTAGTATAATCTCCAGGACCTAAAACTATTTCAAACTCATTTTGAATATGTTTTTCAGTACAGGGAATCATCAACACTCATTTCTGATAGGTTATTACTCACTTATATTCCATGTGAACCACTCTAGAATGAGTTATTTTGATACAACCGTGAGGAACATAAACTTGTATTTACCCATTTTAGTAAAAGAATCGTGAATATAAAACTATATACATATTTCCCTAGAGATACAACTTCACGTATGGTTTTTTCCACCAGTTTTTCCTCATAGTCGAGTTCCACCCTTTTCACAAAAAAGTAAGAGGATGATCTAAGTGAAGTGACCCAAGCCCTAAGACCATAAATTAAGGTTATTCATTCTAAGGGGGTGCTTTGTGACATAGAGGATTCCCCCTATTCAAATTGAATTTATCTGACAGTTCATGACACAGAATTCTCCCCTACAATTTTCAACAAGAAATAGCATAAATTACCCAATAAAAGAGGCATAAATGATTATTAGGTAGATAACCCTAATGGTAAAAATGAGAAAAGTATATGTCAACACACTCTAAGTTAGACATAGGTTATGGGTAATTTTAAGGGATCTGATGGAAAATGTATATAACTAGTGTGACTCTCCACTATTACCTAGAAAAAATATAGTTATGATTGATGAACCCACTGGTTTTGGAAAAAATAAATCCAATACTCCACCCCATTTCCCATATTCTTATGTATCATTGTGAAATATATTTTACCTCACTTAATAGAATAATTACCCCATTTGTTCCCAGTTACCTACCTCACCCCTCCAGCTCACTGACCATCACATTAAAATCAAAACAAATATCCCCTATGGATGGGACTTTGACCCACTCTAATTTCAATATTCCCATAAAATGTGCTTAAATCGATAGCATCAACTTGTATATAGGATTTACCAACACTCAAAAACTATATTTCATCATTGATTTTCATTCCTACAATCTTTCACATCTTATTGTTATCCCCTATCATTGATAGAACCTAGAAAAACTCACTCACCTCCCATCATGGTAACATTCTTCCATGGACATATGATGGTAATTTGGTGAGTCCCCTATTTTTAAAAAAGGTCACTAAACAAACCACATTTTTATTTTCACAATATAGATTCCCATATTTTTTATTCATGGATATTATATCTTAATAGAAGAATATTCATTACATAACATAATGTTCCACACTTTAATCATTTAGTTCTAGTGATTTTGGAAACCTAGAGGCATAAACAATTGGTCTATAAGTCAGGTATGTCATCTCCCTATTATTTCTTTATAAATAGAACACTTCATATACATATCATACATAATACATTTCATCATAACCTGGAGAAAAGAGATGTATGAATTGGTTTTATAATATGCTCAGTAAGGATAAGAAATAGAGTTATTAACATATCATGAAAATAGGGTATAAAACATGAGAATAATATTAAAAAACCATACCCTATATATATCATAGTTCAAAAAAATCAGTTATGGAATAAATATTGTCCATTAATAAGACATGAATCTTTATGGAATCAAATAACATGAACCATGAGAATATATCATTGGCATAATGCAGAAATTTTTGGTTTACCCATTTGTATATAAAAACATTTATATAGTATTTCAAGGATCATTTCCAAGACTATTATAGTAGAATGGATTCACTCATCAAACCATCATAGTATTTAGTAATTACTCCCATAAATATCATAGGAGAAAATGACCCTTACTGGAATGGGATAAATTCTCAATCAGAACCTACTCATCTCATGATATATTTATATTTACTGAATGCATTAGAGGGAGATATAGTTCCAACCCATCACATAATTAAAACAATACAGATGTGATCCAAAAGATAATAAAATATTCATTATATTGAAACCTTTAAAATTACATGGTTCTCTATAAAACATTTATCATATCAGAACCCATGAAAATAAATGAGTTTTATAAACATTTCACCATATCTTAACCCATGAAAATGTAATGGGTTTCATAAAACTATTTTCAAAATAAGAATGAATCATGTAGAGGAACAATAAGAATGGTATCACTAGATCATTTCTGCAATAAATCAAAAGTGACAACACCTGATGTCGTCTTAGATGGAAAATGATTTTGAATGAACTCTTGGAATATTTCTTGAGGATTTTAACTTTTCATTGAAAATATCAATTTAAAAAAAAATCAAAAAATATTTTTTGAAAATAAACTTTAGAAAATAAATTTTAATCTTTAAAACATTCTGTGTTCATGGTTTTGGGAAATTCCATACATTTCATACACATTAAAATAGATATTTCTTTCACAATTTTGGTCAAATACCAATAACACTAGTTTGTAAAATGATATGAATATAACGTTTAAACCATTTGAAAAAATTAAAACATAGGTAAACCTGTTTTTAATAAAACTTTTTTATAATTATATACCATTCCATGAAAATATTTTTTGAAAACATGGTTTTGGAAAAAAATGATTTCTGATTAAAGAGATAAATAATGTCATATTTTCTTAAAAAAATTATCAATAATATTAAGTACCAAATTAAGGTAAAATTTAAATATGTAATAAAAAATACCAGAAAAATTAAAGGCTAATGAAATTGATGATTTTTTTAGATAAATATCATAATAATTTCCCTTTAGAATCATAATAACAATAAATCCAAAAAAATATTGAGATTGTAGTAGAAAAAATTTATGTAACACCCCAATATTTCTTAGTACGTTATATATTCCGAGTAGTTCAATAACTTTTACTACACGCAACACCGAGTTCAAGCACACCCCAAGATTACCAAACTAGCCGTTCAAAAGTGGTTATGAATATTATTAACTAAACATTCAACATTATATAATCCTTATAATTTTATATCCCATATTATGAGATTATTAGACATAATGTAAGAACAAATTCATTTTTCTCAGATAAAAGAAGTAATTTTTTAAAAAAATTCACTTTTACCGTCTTTTAATGGTGAAACCTTTTTAAATCCCATATTTGAAACATTTATATATTCAATTTTACATAATAAAATTCTTCTTTAGAATCGGGACATAAGAATTTATTTTCAATAAATTTTTTGTGTTTTTTGATGACTTTCATATTTGGGTGAATAGTGAAAAATACTATTTTTTAATTAAAAACAACTTTTTTAATCAAAATAATTTTGCGATAAATTATAAATTTTAATGGTTTTTAAGTATAAATATATTATATTTTTACCATTTAATCCAATTATGGTCATTGTAAGTAATTTAACTTTGAAATTGGACATAAACAAGTGTCAATCTTTTTATGGTTATTATTTCTTAAAAATACGCCTTTTGGTTTTGACAACGAGAATTAATTTTAAATTAATAAATTCAACTTATATTTTCTGAATTTGGTAAAATAGACTTCATTTTTGAATTCATAATATCAAAATTATCTTAGGGTGAATTTTCTGTCTTTTTCTGAAAACCTTCAATTTTTTATGAATATTGAAAAACACTGAGTTATAATTTAAAACCGAATTTTTATGTAAAGAATTATTTATTTTAGTTAAATTTATTAATGTCAAAATAAATAAATAATACTTATATAAGTTAATTTTAATTCATTTGAATCAGTTTATAATAATTTTAGATATATAAAAATTGTATCAAACTTTTCACCGTCTTTTACCCACCTCTAGGAGAATTTGCAAATTCACATAAAACATAATTTTACCACTTCTATGAGTTGAATTTATAAAATACAAGAGACACGGTATATATCAAGGCGTAAAACATGTTTTGAAAAGATAAAAATAATTTTTGGTGAAAATTAACTTTTTTACTTTTATTTACTACGGTTAATGGTAAATAGGGTAACTCAAGGTAAAAAGAATATTGTAAAAATTAAATATTACCTTAATACATTTCCTAATATTATTGGATGAGTAATGACCAACCATGAAAATCTTTGGGTCGATTTTGGGACCCCATGGAGCCACTTATGAATGATAATGACACTTTAGATTAATTAATTTAATGTAAAGGAAAAATTGACATAAACAAAAAACTTTTTGAAATTAATAGTTATATGGTGTTATATAAAAAATATATTTGACTAAAAATATTCATTGGAAAGATAAAAAGCATTCCTACATCATGGTAGTTTTTTTATAATTTTTAGACATCAAATAAATTAAAATATTTAGGACAATATAATGATGAAATATTTACCTCTTTAATAAATGATTTAAATAAATTAGTTTATAAATATTTGAATAATATCCAAAACATGTCCAATTCTTATTGGATAATTTTATTTCGACCATGACTCATATTATAATCTACTCTAATGATTTTTTTACTTTTAGAAACCAAATATCTTTATATAATAAAATAATATTTTCACACTTTCCTAAAGAGCCCCTCCTCCCCCTTATAAAAGGAGACCACTTATAACCAATTCTTGACACCTCTCAAGCATTTAAGCTTGTACAATCTCTGATCAATTAATCTACCTGAATCCATATCCTCCTCCAAGAATCCTTACCTTAGGGAGAAGTGATTTCAAGGAGTTATTTTGGTTCAAACCAAAGGAAGTTACCCAAATTAAAGGTAACAATTTCTCTTAATTTATTTTCTTTTATTTTACTCCTCTAACCCCTAAAATCTATTTATTACTATATTTGATAATAACACCAGTATACTCAATATACTAGAATGTTGTTATGAGATGTATTTGAATTACACTTACACACACCTTAATCTAATGGGTGAAGAACATAATGTTTCAGTGGATGGAAAACTAACGCCTCACAAAACGATGATTGTTCAATTACCTCCTACCACCTCTCAAGGTGTCCATTATGATGGAGCTGTATTTATATATGATATGTATTATGTTGTTTTCTTCATGATTCTGTATTTTTCTTTTATATCATACACAAATGGTTTCTATTATGAGTAAACACGATAATTTCATTTGTGGAAGTGTGGAATATCGCCCCCTCAAAGTGATACGACTCGTTAATACCATATGTGGGATGTATAAAGGATGGATATAATGATATTATATATGATATTATACTGGAATTATAATATACCTATTTATCATTGTATTTTAAGTCCATTAAAATATGAAATAGAAATGAATGATGCGTTCATGCGTACGTACGGATTACCATCTCCATGAACAGTACATTTCATTCTTACCCCAAAAATGATATGTACTATTATAAATACATGTATATATATATATATGATAAATATGATATATATGATATATACATCATGAATATAATTTTTGATATAACGATCTATGGACCATTTGAACAACTTTTAACTATAAGGTGTTCATTTTTGACTCAAGTGACAATTATCAAACAAAACAAATGTTATTAACTTAAATGATTACACAATGTCTATAACATGGTAATAAGTGATATAAAGAGAATAATAAAATATAAAAAGGTTCTTAAGAAAGTAGAAATAAACATTAGTTTATTATTCAGGATTTTAAAGAATGAATGTGTCAAGTAGGACATGAGGTAAGGGGTTTTAATCTCACTCCTTATTCCTGTGAGATTCATGCCATATTGACACTATTGACTTTTGTGTGGTGTATGTACTACACATAATTTTATTCCATATGTAATAAAAATTAATTTATTTGTATTTACATATTCATTGTATGATACCTCTTTCATGGGGTGTATGTTTCTTAAGTTACCAATTTGGTAAGGGTTAATTCCTCAATCTCATTTTTATCTGAGATTGTTTATGTGTAAGTATTTACTAGGAAATTTTTATCATCCATGTCCATTTTTTATAAAAATGATTTCAAAATTAATATTTTAAGGATTTTTTAAAGGTATTATTTATCAAGATTATAATTTTAAAATTTTTAATGATTTATCTTTAAAAATATTTTTAATTAATATCCATGTTTTCAAAAAGATTTTAATGATTTATTTATTTGGGAATGAATGTTTTGAAATGATAATTCCATCCAAAAGTTTCAAAGTGGTATGGGACACTTTGATTCAAAAATATCTTTTAAATAACTTACTTTATAAATGTGTGACATTTAAATGATTTAAAAAAAAAGAGATATTTCACTCAAATAGTTTTGATTTCATCTATGTCAACATCCTTTGATGGATTTTAAGCTTATTTGATGTTGATTTATTATGATACAAAACTTACAAATTGTATTGAAGGTTTTGTGATTTGTTTGAATATGGATGTGCTATTTTTATACCATTCATGGGTTATGGTTTAAGTATTGACAATTTTTATGCTTGTTTTAATATGAATGTTTTTGATATGTTTAAATCTATTCATATGAGGAATGTGTTGGACTTAGTAAGTGACTGGTGGAGCCCACTATAGCTCCTAGATGCATCGGTAGGTCTTATTTGACAACTAGAGGTGGAATTGGCCGAGGACCTTTCCCAATTTTATTTATGGTTTTGGCCGAGGCCTTAATCATTTTTAGACGTCTTGGATGTGGCCTTGACAAAATGTATCAGAATGTACCACATTATAAATTCCCTCATTATGGAAATAACATTGATGGTTCATGTGGTCATTCAACTAGTAGAATACCCATGATAATGTTTTCTTATGGAATTATTTACTCAGATCATATTCATGCCATAAAATTATTTGTTTTTATTATTAGTAAAGGCTTATTGTTTCAATTATTTACCACGCTTAATATTTATGTCATTTTCCACTGTATTGTTATCCTTACTGTGCATCTGAGCTCACCCCTTTCTATGTTTAATTTTTCTCAGGATTCCAAGAAGTGTATTGTGATTGATATGAAGGGATAATACAAGGGAATAATGGAGTTCATAAAGGAATATTTATGTTGTTTTTTATTTTATGAACTGTAATGTAACATTCATGTATGTAATCTATTTTCCAACACTGCTAAACCGATCCGTCCTTCAGGACATGATTCCATGTAAAAATTCCAATGTATTAAAATAATGCACCGACTCTGGGTAACTGGGGTCGGGGCGTTACAGTTGGTATCAGAGTAAGATTAGCAATAAATATATAATATATATTTAGATAAACTTTGATTAGAGAACATTACCCTAAGATAGACTTTGAGGATTTGTATAGAACAACATCCTAGAATTTTGGTAATTTATATATTTTTGTGTGTTTTCCAAGAAAATACATCTCTGTCTGGATAAAATTAGGTAGAGGTGGCTCTGGCACAGATGTACCTAGGGGTAAAACCTGAAAACTCATCTTTGAGCTAGACTCGAACGGGAACTGGTGCACGACAACATGCCTTGCTGCACTCCTGGTTACGAAACTCTCAGGGTATATACTTAGGATAATTATATTTTTCATTACAAACCACTATGAAGGGTTTATGGGTATATACCTCCTCAAAGAAAACATTTCTGTGATTATGGATTATGTCAATAAACAATTCAATTTATGTTAGGTATTTTACATGATTGGAATTATGAATTGTGATTCATAAACTGACCTAATGTATGACATTTTTTAGAAATGGTTCCCAGTATAAGGAATGAGAACTCCAGCAATACGTATGATCCAAAGAGTAAGAAGGGTCATATCATTCATATTATTAAGCCAACATTTTGAAAGGAAATAGTCTCCCACGTATTATCATCATATGAATAAAAATTATCATAATATCAGTAAATAATTCTCTGAATCATATGGCTTTGAAGAGAATCAAGAGAAGAAAATGATGGAAGAAAGAAATTTGGATAAAGGGAATAAGGGAACGAAAGATTTTTCAAAATGTGACAAATGTGGAATGAATCACCTCGGTAAATAATTGAACGGAATGGGAGTTTTTTATAAGTGTAGAGAAAAAGGACACCATGAACGTGATTTCAAGTGTAAGAAAAAAAATTCAATTGTACAATGCTTCATCTGCATGGCATTAAGAAACTACCCTAATCAATGTCCCATTCATAAGATTATACCACAAATGATATTATTAGATAATAATTAATTTATGATACTACCTCAGATGAAGATAAATTATTAGAGTTCTTATGTTTTTATTAAATAATTATGTCATTTGAGTGTTGTATCAATGATGTACTGGTTATAATAATTATGGAGTATATAAGGATTGTACTGCAGTACTATTTTATTAAGTACTTTAGATTGTGTGGAACCAATAAAAGTGACTCAATTGCAGGTTAAATTTTTGGAAAATATATGGTTGAGAGAAAGATAAACCATAATATGGTTTTGTTACTGAGGTAGTGATTTTGGAATAATACATGACTGATTTTGATAAATTATATTGGATATTCTTCACTACCATGAAACTGATTAATTATTTTTATATATTCCATCATTGTTTGAGTTTACAACATTTTTGGATAGAAGGAGTATATCCGGTATTTTATAATGAATAAGGGAGAATGAATGTAATAAATAAGGTTTTATGGTAATTCAAGATGAAGCAGTGTTTTAAAAGAATATATGATGAAGGTGTTCACATGTTATCATGTGGGAAAAAGGATCTTCATTGTGTTTAACTTCCCTATAAATTTGGATTGTGAGTTTGGATAGAAGTATTTTGGATAAGTCAAGTTTGATATTATTTTTTGATTTCCATAAAAAGGACAACCCGGAGGTCGGGCGGCAACCCATCGCATCCGGAAAGGCCGCCAGACTTGAACCCACAACTGAAGGGCGACAACCAAATGATGTCCTGGACTGAATCATGTAGTTTTTTTTAAATGGTCTGGTAGATTAATTATGAATTCATTTTTTAACCCTATACGAATAAGATAAATAGAATATTTTTTAGTTCTATTATCTTTTAGAGTGAATGCTGAGTTTTTGGTAGGAATTAGTTAAAGGATGAAACTATACTTGCCAAGTGTATATATTGTTCACTTATTCTATGATGAAATTAAATCTTAAACATTAGGTAAGGTATATTAAAACTAAAAATTTGTTATCCTAATACCTTATGTTTTGTGGAACCGATGATATTTTAAATCATCATAGATTGATAGATTTTCGGCCCTCAATTCTACAATTGTTTGTGATGGATGACCTCAATCAATCCCTATAAATATTTACAATTTTCCTCCAATTAAGTGTCTCTAATTTCCACCAATGTTCTCCTAATCGAGATCATAATTTGGTGGTGACTTCATCATTCCCCTTTTCCTTTTATTAAGACTAAATTTTATTAACCCAATTTCTCATGTGGGTTTCCCCACAAAGGTATTTTCTATTTTCAACCTTTTATTTTCGTTGAACAATTTCAAATTGAGTGGATGAAATTTATTACAGGATGTAAGAATTTAACACACCAATATTTCATAGTACGTCATTTCTTTACAGTAATTCAATAACTTGCACTACATGCAACATGGAGTTCAAGAGCACCACAAGATTACAAAACTAGCCGTTCAAAAGCGGTTATGAATAGTATTAAATAAATTTTGAACATTATATAACGCTAATAATTTTAGAATCCATATTATGAGTTTAATAGACATAATGGAATAACTAATTCATTTTTTTCAGATAAAAGAAGTATTTAAAAAAATTGCAGTTTTACCATCTTTTAATGGTGAATCATTTTTAAATCCTGTATTTGAAACATTTATATTTTCAATTTGAAAAAATAAACTTCTTCTTTAGAATGAGGACATAATAATTTAGTTTCAATAAATATTTGGTGTTTTTCTGATAACTTTCATATTTTGATGAATAGTGAAAAATACTATATTTTAATTCAAAAAAACTTTTTTAATCGAAATAATTTATCTTGTTAAATTATACATTATAATTTTTTGGAATTAAAAATAGATTATAGTTTTACCATTTAATCCAATGCTGGTCATTGTAAGTAATTTCACTTTTAAATTGGACATAAACAATTGTCAATCTTTTGATAGTTATTATTTATTAAAAATACGCCTTTTGGTTTTGACAACGGTAAATAATTTTAAATTAATAAATGAAATTTCTATGTTTTGAATTTGGTAAAATAGACATAATTTTTGAATTAGTAACAACCAAATTAGTTTACAGTGAATTTTCTTTGTTTTTCTAAAAACCTTCAATTTTTGCTAAATATTGAAAAACACTGAGCTATAGTTTAAAACCATATTTTTATTTAAATAATTATTTATTTTATTTATATTAATTTATGTCAAAATTGATACATAATACTTATATAAGTTAATTTTAAGTCATTGGAGTCAGTTTATAATAATTTTAGATATATAAAAGGTTTATCGAACTTTTCACCGTCTTTTAACCACCTCCTAGGAGAATTTGTAAATTCACATAAAACATAATTTTACCACTTTTGTGAGTTGAATTTTGAAAATCCGAGAGACACGGTTAATATCAAGGAGTAAAATGTTGGTCAATAAGTTAAAAATAATTTTTATGAATAGTAACTTTTTACTTTTATTTACCGCGGTTAAAGGTAAATAGGGTAACTCAATGTAAATAGAATATTTTACAAATTCAAAATTACCTTAACACATGTCCTATCCTTATTTTATGAGTAATGGCCATCCATGGGCATCTTCAGGTCGATTTTGGGACCCCATAGAGCCACTTATGAATGATAATGCCACTTTAGATTAATTAATTTAATGTAAAGTCAAAATTGTCATAAACAAAAACCTTTTAGAAATTAATTTTTATATGGTGTTATATAAGTAATCTTTTTGACTATAAATATTCATTTGAAAGATAAAAAGATTTCCTACATAATGGTATTTTCTTATAATTTTTATACATAAGATAAATTAAATTATTTTGGTCAATATAATGATGAAATATTTACCTCATTAATAAATGATTTAAATAAATTATATTATAAATATTAAAATAATATCCAAAACTTGTCCAATTCTTATTGGATGATTTTATTTCGGACATGAGTCATCTTATATTAGACTCTAATGATTTTTCCCTTTAGAAACAGAATATCATTATATAATAAAATTATATTTTCACACATTCCTAAAGAGCCCCACCCCATTAAAAAAATATACCACTTCTAACCAATTCCTCACACCTCTAAATCCTTTAGGAACATCCAAACTCTACCCAATTAAGCTCCCTACATCCCTCCTCTCCCTTTAGAATACTTACCTTAGGCAGAAGGCAATTCAAGGAGTCCTTTTGGTTCAAACCAAAGGATGTTACCAAAATTAAAGTTAACAATTTCTCTTAATTTCTTTTCTTTTATTTTACTCCTCCTCCCCTAAACTATTTTTGTTACATTATTTTATAACAACACCAGTATCATAAATATACTTTGATTTTTTTATGAGATGTTTTTGAATTACACATACACACACCTCCATCTAATGGGTGAAGAACATAATGTTTATGCGGATGGCAAACTAACGCCTCACAAAATGATGATTGTTTAATTACATGCTACAGCCTCTCATGGTGGCCATTATGATAGCAATGTATTTATATATGATATATATTTTGTATTTGTTTTCTTTATTATTATTAATTTGTTTTTTATATCATACCTTAATGGTTTTCATTATGAGTAAACACGATAATTTCATTTGTGGAAGTGCGGATTACCGCCCCCTCAAATTGCTATGACTCGTTAATACCATATGTGGGATGTATAAATGATTTATTTAATGATATTATATATGATATTATACTGGAATTATAATATAACTATTTATAATTATGTTTTAAGTCCATTCCAATAATAATTATAAATGAATGTAGCGTTCATGGGTATGTACGGCTCACCATCTCCATGAATGGTACATTTCATTATTACCCCTAAAATGATATTTACTATTATCAATAAATATATATATTTGATATATATTATATATATGATATCTACATCATTAATATCATTATGGATATAATTCTATATTGACCATGTGATCAACTTGCAACTATAATGTGTTAATTTTTGACTCAAGTGCCAAATATCAACAAAACGAACGTTATTAACTTAAATGATTACATAATGTTTATAACGTGGTAATAAATGATATAAAAGGAATAAAGAATATGAAAAATGTTCTTAAGAATTTAGAAATAAACTTTATATTATTATTCATGCTGTTATAGAATGAACGAGTCAAGTCGGCCACGAGGTAAGGGGTCTTTATCTCATTCCTTCTTCCTATGAGATCAATGACATATTGCCACTATTACATTTTTTGTGGTTTATGTACTGCCCATAATTTTTTTATTTGTGTAATAAACATTAATTTATGTGTATTTACATATTCATTGTATGATACCTCTTTCATGGGGTTTTTGTTTCTTAAGTTACCAAATTGGTAAGGGTTAATTCCTCAATCTCATTATTAACCGAGATTGTTTATGTGTAAGTATATACAGGGACATTTTTATCATCCATGTACATTTTTCATAAAAATTGTTTCAAAATGATTATTTTAAGTATTTTTTAAAGGTAATCTTTTTCAAGATCATAATTTTAAATTTCTTTAATGTTTTATATTTCTAAATATTTTTAATTAATGTCCATGTTATCAGAATGATTTTAAGGATTTATTTATATGGACATGGATGTTTTGAAATGATAATTCTTTTCAAAAGTTTCAAAGTGTTATGGAACACTTTTATTCATAAATATCTTTTAAATTACTTAATTTATAAATTTATGACTTTCAAATGATTTCAAAAAAAGAGATATTTCTCTCAAATAGTTTTGATTTCATCTATGTCAACATCATTTTATGGATTTTAAGCTTATTTGAAGTTGATTTATTATGATACAAAACATCCAAATTGTATTGAAGGTTTTGTGATTTGTTTGACTATGGATGTGTTATTTTTATACCATTCATGGGTTATGGTTAAAGTTATGACATTTTGTATGCTAGTTTTGATACGAATGTTTATTATATGATTAAATATTTTTATATGAGGAATGTATTGGACTTAGTAAGTGATGGTTGGAGCCCCCTATAGCTCCACGATGCATCGGTAGGTCTCATGAGACAATGATAGGTTGAATTGTCCGAGGTCCTTTCCCAATTTGATTTATTAATTTGGCTGATGTCTTAATAATTTTTAGACATCTTGGCCGAGGCCTTGACAAAATGTTTCAGAATGTCTGACATTATACATTCCCTCATTATGGAAATATTATTAATGGTTCATGTGGTCATTCGACTAGTAGAATACCCATGATTATGTTTTATTATGGAAATATTTACTCAGATCATATTCTTACCATAAACGTATTCATGTTTATTATTGGTAATGGCTTGTTGTTTCAATTATTTACCATGATTAATATTTATGTAATTTTATGCTGTATTGTTATCCTTACTGAGTATCTGACCTCACCCCTTTCTATGTTTTATTTTTCCCAGGATTCCAAGAAGTGTATTGTGATTTATATGCAGGGTTAGGACAAGGGAATAATGGCGTTCATAATGGATTATTTATGTTTCTTGGTATGTTATTAATTGTAATGTAACATTCATGTATGTAATATATTTTCCAAGACTTCTAAACCGATCGGTCTATCAGGACATGATTCCTTGTAATCATGAAAATGTATTAAAATAATGCACCGACTCTGGGTAACTGGGGTCGGGGCGTTACAATTTACCAATTTTGTATCTTTTAAATCATAATCCCCATTGAAGAATAACATCAATTAATACATTTAAATATCATTAATAAAATTATATTCAACGTATAAAGTGTTATAATGGTAGTATATGGAGTTCAAGAAAGTTTGTAGACACATATCACAACATATTCCTCAAAGAAGGAAAATTGAGACAAAAATCCCTCATCACTATGGTAACTTTTGTAATATAAACACCTTGAAAGATATATCATAAAATTTATATGTAAATTTAAATAATTTTCAAGAGAGGAATAAAAAATTATATTAATCGGTAGTATATAAATTACATAAAAGAACATGTTGTGAATATGACATCGATCTCCCAAAAAAAGTAAGATGGAAATACCATACATTAAGTGTCAAATTCCTTTGTACACATTAGAACCTCCTATATGATGAATATAGGTTTATTATAAATCTATTATAGAACAATAAAAATAGATACCATACAATATTTTATTTCTGTGAGACCATTTATTACCCATTTTTAACAATTACTTATTTAAACTATGTTCTGGGTAACAACTGTACTATTTTTTGGGTATGTTTTGATTTGGTATTTTCAGTCCTATTACTTTTATAATGTTTCTATAAACTCCATAATGTTAACCATGATAAAAATATCATTTATATTTATCATATATTTATTTTTTTAATCCACAAAGTTTATATATTGAAAATGAAATACATCGTCCATGGAGAGAGTAGGTAATTCATAAACATGAACATTGTTTCTATTTTACTAAATAAATGAAAATATAGAATTTAAAGATTAATTAATAATTTCTAAAAATAATTAGTATTTAATTTGTATAATTTATATTAATTAAAACAATACTTGTTATTATCCATGTAAAAATAAAATGAAAAACATTTTTGTTCAGGGGGTGGTGGTAGTAATCCATACGTATACATGGTCTATGTTATTGTTTTCCAAAAGATTGTAAGGTAAGAAGTTGGATATGATATTATATTTAAAGAATTATATCTTGTTCAAAATTATCACATATATTAATTAATATCATCCTAAATACCTCTCTTTTAATTCTTAAATTAAAAATTAATCACATCACTTGGTGAGGTTGTAGTCTGACATACAAAGGAGCGACATTATCTTATCCCCCAAGGAATAAAAATTAAGAAGGTATATGTAATATAATAATTATATAAGAATAATAATTTTATAAATAAAATATAAATCATTCAAATATATCATTATATTCATCATTAAATGTTGTTTATGGAAAATGAACTACATCGGTTCGTGAGGTGATAGTTCTCCATTCACAAGATCGACAGTTTCTTTTCCAATTTCATAGAAGAGGAGAGGGGTATAAGTTATTATATTAAAATAATAAAATAATGGTATATATGATATATATTTTTATTATATAATAATATTTTATATATATATTAGGTAAATTTAAGAATAAATAAAAACAAAAGTCTGAAAATTGACCTCTTCTTCGGAGGGCCTCTATAGGATTTACCTAAATCCTTATTCGGAGAGCATAAAAATAAAAATAATGGATATAGTATATCTTGAATCATTTAAGGAATTAATTTGGGTAGTTATTTTCCAAACTAAAGGGATTTTGAGGTGTGAATAGAAGAGGAGTGGGGTAGCCTTTTGTAAGTGGTGTAGAGAACACAAATGGGATTTTTGAAAAGAATAAAGTGTATCCATATTTTTCACATTCCAAAATGCACCAAAATATGAAATTATCTAACATTATAGGATATAAGTTTTAAATATGTCTATAATATATATGTTTCATAATTTTATAGGTCATTTAACCCCTTATATTTTTATTCTAACCCCTGGAAAACCCGTTTTAACCATCACCGTGGAATTTAATTTTTAATATTTTCTCTATTCATTACGGAAAAAATTAAGTTGAAAATATTATATATTATCAATTAATATCATATAAAATATTGAATCTATTTTATCAAATTCAACATGCATAATTTTAATAATTTAATTTTAATATAATCCGATGGACTTGATAGAAAATGTGGTTTTCAAGAAACATATTTTTAAAGAAAAAATATGCTCTTATATTAACACTATGACAAGTAGTAATCATTATATTAATTTAAATTAATATTTATTGATATATATTATATAAAATTAATTTAATTAATTCCTAATTAGGTGTTATTGTAATAATTTAAAATGGAGAAACATTGTGCACTTTAAAATACCTTCAAGAGAAAGTATGTTTTTAAGCTTAAAAATAAACTTATACTAAAATATAGTTTAAATATGTTTTAAATGTAATTAATAAAAATAAATATAACTATAAAATAATTATGTTAAATTTAAATTAAATTAAATTAATATTTGTTCTTTTAAATTATTAATTTATTAAAAGAAATGAATGTTTTACAAAAGTCGGCAATTATCACTGTTCACTGAAAAATCTATATTTTCAAATAAAATCCCAAAAATTAAACCTAAGTAAGTTTTCATATCATGATATCAAAAATGAAGTTTATTTTTTAAAATTAAATTTTCTTATAGTTTCAAATTTTAATTTTATTATATTTCATTAAAATCAATACAAATCATTTTTTGAAAAAATAACATTTTTTAAATATGAAAATAATTTTGTAAAAATTAAATACATTATAATAAATAAGATTTCATTATATAAAACCATTATAATTAATATCTATAAAGTATGAATTAATATTTATTTCATTACGTTAAATGGATATTTTATTAGGTTAATATTTATATAATAATATCAACATTATATCACATTTTTTTAAAACTCAGTGTCCAATATAACTTCAGACAAAGTAAGTGTTGCATGAAATTTAAAATAAACTTGGTGTTTCATTGAGTACAATATATCAATGAAATTTAATTTATTAAAAAATAATTATTCGTAGAAACTTGGATGGTTTCCTTATACAACCTAAAAATTAATTTCATTCCCAAAATTCATTACTCCAATACAAAAAAAATATAGATTCTTCTACCTTATCATTTCATAGAGTTCCCACATTTCGTCTTAAACCCAATTGTTTTTTCAGAAAACCTTGGCCGAGTGATTGGTCTAGTTTCATATGACCATTTTTATTTGGTCTGGAATTTCAACTGATTGTTCCTCAAAATTAATACCATGTTCCATTGATAAGACCTTTGAGTAAAATACATGTGATGAAGTATGAATGTAATCCCTCTAGAGAGATGCATCGAACACATCCTGGACAAGAGTGAGGATCAGTGGAAGCACCAAAAGAAAAGTTACCATCCCTATTTGATATATAATTTCAATTGGAATGATAAACCAAGGCCTTGGTTTTTCTTTCCTTCTTCCATAGAGAAGTTTATAAGAACAAATTTTTAACAAATACATATTACTAATCATGTTTATGATTATTAGAATAATATTAATGTCAACTTTTTCCTCCTTTATGTGCTACTTAAAATATCTAACCTTATATAGATTTTTTTAGCTGGCATAGGTCCTATAGGATTTCATTCTCAATATTCATCAGAACCCATTGATGATCTATAATTACCTCCATTGAGGGCTTAAATATGAGAAATTTTAGTTCTCCTATGAAATATATTATTTTAAGAAAAATAAATTAGAAGGAAATTTTGATCCCAACCACATTTAAAATCCATTGAAAAAGATCTCAACATTTCCTTTAAGGTTTAAATTTTTCTCTTAGACTAACATCCTATCTGAGGATAATACACAATGTTGAAACTCAATTTCTTATCAACCTATTTATAAAGACTTAACCAGAGCATTGAGGTAAATGTCATATCTTGATTAGATACAATTGTCATGACCTGTCCCCTAGGGCCCGTATCGTGACTACACCAAGCTCGCCTTCAACAGTCCAGGGGCTGTCGATTAGCACCAAAGGTGTAATTCCCTAAAACTGGGATGGAATTTCCTTTATAAATCACAAACACACACAACCCTAGTACAAGTGGAAGCACATACTAAGTGAAAACTTTGTAAAAAGCATGCTAAAATTAAAGGGGCGGAAAATACAAGCCCAAAAGTAAAGTACAAGGAAAGGAAAAATGGGTATAACAAAAAGACAAACAGATGAAAGGTGTCTAGTAGCTTTAGGATCATCCACTACGGATCCTACCTGAGGGGTAGGTACATATAGCCTCCTCAGTGCTCCATGTCTGTCTGTCTCTTCTGGGAACCGACTCTCCGTGAGGTCCACCTCCGTGTAACGTCCAGTCCTGGCGCTCTCGGCCTCAGTCAGTGCTGTCCGTCGTCTGCACCCAACACAATGAGGTTCCATCATAGCCTGTGTAGGTGTGAGTATAACAATACTCAGTAGGGACACCGAGACCCTCAAGGTCTCACAAAATACAACAATGATCAACCGAAAAGTATCATTTCAACGGATAACCATTACTTAGGTAT
Organism: Viscum album; assembly: GCA_963277665.1. Taxonomy (NCBI): domain Eukaryota; kingdom Viridiplantae; phylum Streptophyta; class Magnoliopsida; order Santalales; family Viscaceae; genus Viscum; species Viscum album. Next base: position 488,561,595 of record OY728150.1, read on the forward strand.
ATGACCATACATATACCTAAGTTATCAAGTAACCCATATCAATCATGGGGGAAACACAAAGGTCATTGACTCAGCCCAAACCAAGATATTTATTATCGAATCCACAACTACTGGAAAACTCTTACTCCGTTGAGTACAGTGGCCATGTCACGACTCCAAGGCACTACTCACTAACCTTAAACTGTTGAGGTACTTCTCCGGTCGAGTACCACGGGTCTGCTACCAAACCGGGCACTCCTCCGCTGTGGGTCTTCCACCAAACTGGGCGCTCCCCCTAATAGACCTCAGAGGTACTCCTCCTGTCAAGTACCGTGGGTCTGCTTCCAAACCAGGCGCTCTATTTGCCATGGGTCTTCCGCCAAACCGGGAACATTGTCCACTGGGCTAGTCGAATCACTCTGAGTCGAATCGGTCAAGCAGTCGTCTGGTCTAAAGATACTAGGTCTCTGCACTGTGTCTGCTCGTCTCTAAGAGAATCCGCTCCATGAGCAATAGGTTGATACTCCAAGTGTCATGATAATGCATATGGAAGTATATCAATGGACCGCCATTCCAAAAGGGTCTCAATGCAACAGACGACACGTCAATCAGACGCCCGTTCTGTGAGTTATTATCATTTTAGTCCAAGGCCTCGGTTGGATTCGTGTACAAACCAACCTGAAAATGACTAAACTATACCCGAACTCCATTGGGGTATTCTCAAAGGGATGAAGATGCTCCAAGAATACTGGCACCACTGACGATTTGTCAAATGGACATCTGATGCCAAAGATATGGCCCAAGAATGTAAAGGAAGCGGTATGGGCCTGGGTCTGGTCTGACCCAGTCGGACCAACTTGGCCCAAACCTGTCTGGGTCAACCTAGTCTAGGTCGAACCTGACTGACTTGCTAGGTCTGACCCGGCCCTTTGGGCAGGTCAATCAACTCAGCTGAGCCCAGTCCGCTGGGCCCAGCCAGCGACTGTGTGGACAATTCGGGCTGAAAGTCACCACATGGGCGACTCGGCAAGAATGCCAGTGGTAGTTTCGGCCGGCCCCGTGAGGGGTGCGGCTTGGGCGGCTCGTACCGTGAAGCCAGCGGCTGGCCGTGTGGGGTGCCGGTAGACCGCGGGGGCACAAGTAGGACTCGGGACGCTCCGGGAAGAGCGTCCAGGCACGGGGGAACTAGGTATGGCAGCAGGGCGCCGTAGGGTGCGCAGGGCAGCGTGAGTAGGGTGCCACAGAAGGCGACGGGCATGGTGTTGCAGGTTGCTGGCCGTGCGGGCAGGGCGCCGTGTGGTGCGCCGGGGTGCACCGGGCAGGCCGGGCAGCGCTCCAGGGGGGCGAGGGTAGGCTGGCAGTGTGCTAGGGGGCACGGGCAGGGTGCTGGCGAGGAGGGCGCATCACGCCAGTGAGGGGCGGTGGACCTTTGGCAGGTCCGAAGAGCAGTATGTGGGGTGCGGGTCGGGCGCTTCTTGGCCGAAGGTGTTCGTTCGGGTGCATATTTGCGCCACGGAGAGAAGAAGAAAGTTCAACAATACATCCACAATAAACCTTTATCATTCTTTGAATAATGAATGATAAGGGATACAATCTCAACAAGTATAAACCCCCTACCTCGATTTCAAGATCGTTGCACGTCAACGAGCCGTAGAAGACGGTGTCGCAGAATTCGGGCGTCACGGAATACATACGTCGATTCCATTGATATCAGGGTGTGTCCGAAGAGTAAGCGTCGTTGGAGTAATTCTTTTCATTCTTCGTCAGAGATGTTCTTGGTTTAAGAATGATGTTCTTTGTCGAGAGAAAGAAGTCCCACCAAGATTTTTTCTCCCATTGCCTCCCCACAAATATTTACCAAGGAAAAAACAATAATAGGATTTCCCCAAAATTATAATCTTGCCATGCATTTAAAATTAATTCAAATGAACTCATGACTCCTCAAAATAATTAATAAAGGAATTAATTATTCTTGAGTTGGAAAAATTATGAGGGCGAAGTCGAAAGGCTCCAGTAAATGTTAGAGTTCAAAAGTAAAGAGAGGGGATTCAAGGGGAGTTGAAAGATTAGGGTTATTGTGGGCCCCACACACATTATTCTCCCATTGAAGGTTATGTGGGTTATGGGCCCCACCACATACTCCTCCTTGGAGAAAAAAACCACCCCTTAATAATAAAATTGTGTACACAACAATTTTAAATAATTTAGTATGAATCCCTAAAATAAAAATTCTACTCCCGACCAAACGCAACTGCTGTAAAGGTCCCTTTAAGCGAATTTCAGCACTGCAATTTAATCGGTGTCCTTCGATTTAAATTCCGATCATCAGTTCAAAAGTTATAAAAACTCGAACGTATGTTTATTGAATGTACTCTAAAAAAGTTCGAAAAATTATTATCAGTCACCCTCAACTCGCGCCGATCGAGGTTAAGATCAACTTAGGTGAAACACGGCCAAATGAACCCAACGGTATTCTCAGATTTTTAAACTGACTCACCATTTAGAAGTTTTGAATTTTATAATAAAATAATTTTCATTTCGTTATTTTATTCGTGGCAAAAAAATAACTTTTTCTGGTGGCCCGCGCCGGCCAAAGTTAGTATCTTCTTAAATAAAGCATGCCCTCATGAGTTCAGCGATGGTATCCGATTTTTAATCTGAGCTACCATTTTTTAGTTGAAAGCATTTTAAAAATAAAATAATTTATTTAATTATTTTATTTATGGTTAATCCATATGTGGAATTTCTCACAGGAGGCCCGTGTCGACTAAACTTAAGTCACGCCTCGGGTAAACCCGCAATCCTGAGTACAATAGGGCCCTCAGATTTATGATCCGAGTAACCATTCAAGAGTTATTCCACTTTTTCAGGAAAACTACTTACGCGCGTTAATTTAAGCCTAAAAAAACTACGACGGATCATTCTGGGAACTCTGGGCCTTGGAATCAGACTCCATCAAAAACTACGGACTCGTAAAATTCGAAAGAATTTAAGAAAAAAATTTCCTTGAAATTTCTTGGGTATTCACATTACCCCCATATCATGGAATTACGGCCCCATAATGTTACAACACACACTAGAGAAACAAAAGGTGGGTACTGAGCATGAATTTGAGCCTCCCTCTCCCACGTGCTCTCCTGGAGGATCCCATGATTCTAGTGAATGCGCACTAGATGAATCGACCATCCACACAAGACCCGCTCCTGTCGATCCTCAATCACCACTGGAACCTCCATGAAAGTCACCCCATCATTGATTTCCAGTTACCCGTGGCTGATGATGTGGGATGTGTCATACACGGATCTCCTCAGCTGGGATACATGGAAGACGCCGTGCACCCGGTGCAACTGAGGTGGAAGGGCCTGGCAGTAAGCTACCTCACCTACTCTGCTTAAGAAGTGGAGGAGTGACTGTAAGAGACTGTAAATAGGATACTCCATCACAATCCAAAAAGGATATCTACAACGCGGCCAGCTGCTCTGTCGCCTCTCCTAGTAGTTGAATATTAGTCCTCCTGTAGAGCGCATCTGCAACAACATTCCCCTTCACAGGAGTATAGACTATCTCGAAGTCATAGTCCTGGAGGAACTCAGGCCATCGCTGCGGTCTCAGGTTCAGGTCCTTCTGCAAGAAGACACACCTGAGACTATTGAGTTTAGAGTAAACCGTAAACCGTTCAATCAACAAACTATGGGTGAGACTAGCCAATTGTAAGAACTCGACTTCACCCTTCTTCGCCTAAATTCTGCAAGAGCTTCTATGATTTCTCCTTTGCTGAAAATGGAAATCTGGTCTCATCCCCTAGATGAAACATGTCCTTTTCCTAATACAGTCAATCCTAACATGAATGGTACAATTCATGTAATGGATGACGTCATGAGGCCTTGACACTACAACCAGGAGATCCAACCATTTCTCTCACCTCCTAGGGTGGAGTCACACTATTTTCATCAGTGTGTGGTCATTGGGTCTCCTCCAGTAGGAATCTCGAATGTTAGGGTCAAGTCAATAGTTTTAATTGGAACCTCTTAATATTAACCGCACAAAAAAGGCAGGAAAGAAAATGTCACAAGGAAAAGTGTATTTTATTACTGTATCTCAAAGTACAAAGAAATAAAGCAACCACAAACAACAACATCAACAAAGCTAGAAGCATCATGGAAAAAGACCTCTAAGCCTAGAACTAGTCTTGTACCTTTCTACCTACTTCCAGAGCACGAGGTGAACCATCTTTGGGTGGGAGTAGTAGTGGTTGATGAATCTGACCACCATCTGTGGAAGGACCTGCTCCACTGCCACATCCACTGCTCGGCTAATGATCAATCTCATACCGCTACCTCTATCTTGGTGGATCCTCCAATGCCTGTTGATCAACTGTGCGGGGAGTCGGACAGTCACATGCTCTGTGACCCCATTTCCTGCAGTAATAACAGACTCTTCTCTGTTCAGGTATCCCTCGGCCTCGGGTGCCCCTCACCCTTGTTGCCACATCTTGGGGTCGTCTATCAGAAGGTCTAACATGCTCGTGCCCCCATTTCATCTGTCTACTACCTCCTACAGATGACTCAGCTACTGACGGAAAGCACTGCAGCAAGAGAAGCAGCTCCTGAGCATGCACAGACTGTAGAGTTACTGGTATAAACTCCAGCATGAAAAGACCCAAAATGTTTTCCCAGGTTAGGGTCACCTCATCGTAAAACTTGATCATCAGGCTCCACCACCTCTCAGATGCAACCTGAAGGAGACTAATATCAAGGTTCACCATCAAGTCAGCAGGCGTACCAACTGTGTGGAAAACTCAAGCTACAAACTCCATCCAGTACCCAACCATCTTTAAATCCATCTCGCCGCAAAAATTTTTAGGCCTCTATCGCAGTAACTCGTGCAACACGTTCAAGCGGTGTGCAACCTCTGTTGTTGGGGCTGGTGGTAACGGTAGCCCAACCGGTAATGGAACCGCTAGTGACTCCATTGTGATGGGGCTCTGCACTGAGACCTCGTCACTCGACGGGCTGTCAGTACGTACCACTCTTAGGGATCTAACTAGTCGTTTGAGGGGTGGCATCCTGAACGAAAAAAATGTTACATGGTCAAAAGACTATACCTGGTGAGCTGAAATGGTTGAGTTGACTTAAAGAAAACTTTTTAAAACACCAAAAAATTCAGTGTTTTCATGCACTGAGTCGGAAATCGGAAGTTAGGGTCCTGGTGTATAGATACGCGGTCCCCCACCAATAATGGACTCCCTGGAGGGAAAACCACACTTAGTACCATTAACACTATTGCTTCACAGAAATGAAAAATCAGAGTCCTATATTTGGCGGTGGAACCGACTCCTCTAATACCAATTTGTCACGACCTATCCCCTAGGGCCTACATCGTGACTACCAAAAGCCCACCTTCTATGGGCTAGTGGTTGGCGACTAGCATCAAAGGTGTAATTCCCTAAAACTGGGAAGGCGTTGCCTTTATAAATCGTAAAAACACACAACTAGAGTACATTTGGAAGAAAACACTATGTAAAAACAATGTAACAAGCATACTGAAAGTAAAGGGGCCAGAAATACAAGCCCAACAGTAAATTACAAGGAAATGACAAACGGGTATGACTAAAATTCAAATAGTTGGAAGGTGTTTAGCAGCTCCAGGGTCGTCCACCATGGATCCTACTTGAAGGGTGGGTACAGATAGCATCCTCAGTGCTCCATGCTCGTCTATCTCCTCTGAGTAATGACTCTCCTTGAGGTCCACCTATGGGTACCGTCTAGTCCTGGCGCTCTCAGCCTCTATTAGCGATGTTCATCGTCTGCATCCATCACAATGAGGTGCCGGCATAGCCAGTGCAGGGGTGAGTATAACGATACTCGGTAGGGACCGCAAGACCCTCAAGGTATCACAAAATCCAACAAGGATCAACCAAAATGTATGATTTCAATGGATAACCATTAATTAGGTATATGATCATACATATACCTAAGTTATCATGTAACCCATCTCAATCATGAAGAAAACACAAAGGTCCTTGACTCATCCCAACCAGTATTTTTATTATCAAAACCACAGATGCTGGAGAACTCCTCTGATGTCCACTATAGGGGCCTTGTAGAGACTCTGAGGTACTACTCACTAACCTTAGACTACTGATGTACTCCTCCTGTCGAGTATCGCAGGTCTGCTGCCAAACCGGGTGCTCCTACATTGTGGGTCTGCCGCCAAACCGAGTGCTCCCCCTAATAGCCTTCAAAGTTACTCCTCATGTAGGGTACCACATGTTTTCTGCCAAACCAAGTGCTCCATCCAATGTGGGTCTTCCTCCAAACTGGGCGCTCTGTCCACTGGAGTAGTCAAATCACTCCATGTCGAATCGGTCAAGCAGTCATCAGGTCTACAGCTACTAGGTCTCTGCACTCTATCTGCTCGTATCTGGGAGGATCCGCTCCAAAAGCTACTGTTCAATACTACATGTTTCATGAAAACATATATGGATGTATCTCAAAGGACCTCCACGTCAAAGGGGTCTCAACTTAAGAGATGACACATCAATCAGATTCTCAGTCAGTGAGTTATTAGCATTTTAGTCCCAGGGGCCCGGTTGGATTCATGTACAAACCAACCTGACTGTGGCTCAACTATACTCGAACTCTATTGGGGTATACTCAAAGGCACGGATATTCTCCCAGAATATCGGCACCAATGACGATTCGTGAAACAGATGTATGGTGCCAAAGATATGCCCCATGAAAGTAAAGGAAACAGAATTGGCCCGGGTCCAGTCCGACCCAGTCGGACCAACTCGGCCCATCCTAGTATGGGTTCACCCGTACTGACTTACTGGGTCTGACCCAGCCTATTGGACGGGTCAGTCTGATCAGTTCGGCCCAGTCCACTGGGCCCAATTGAGCGGACTACATGGACAATTCGGGCCGAAAGTCACCACATGTGCGACTTGGCCTGAAGGCCAGTGGTAGGTTCGTCCGGCACCGCGAGGGGCGCGACTTGGGTGTCTAGACCCGTGAAGCTAGCGGTAGGCCGCATGGGGTGCCGGTAGGTCGCGAGGGTGTGTGCAAGCTGTGAGATACACCGGGTAGCACGGGCAGAGCACCGGGGTGCGGCCGGTAGGCCGGGCAGGGCGCCAGGGGGGCCTAGGCAGGCCGGCAGCATGCCAGGGGTCGTGGGCAGCACGCCGTGAGGCACGGGAAACACACCGGTGTGGTTCTTCCAGCCATTGGCAGGGCTGCGGAGCAGTGCGCGAGGCATGGGTCGGGCGCCACCTGGCTGGTGGTGCTCATCCGAGTGCACCAGTGCACCGCGAGGCGGTGTGCTTCATAGAGGCCATGGGTAGGGCGACCTTTGTCATTGCTGCCACCATTGAATCTTTCTTCATCGCCAAGCCATAGAACAAAAAAAACGAAAATTGCGGAGGGTGTCGGGCCGTGTTAATTGGCCTGCACCATCTGTGTTTAGAGGGTGATAACAATTGGCTCACGGAGTGAAGAGTAAAGTTCAACAATACTTCCGCAATAATCCTTTATCACTATTTAAAGATTAAAGGATAAAGGATACAATCTCAACAAGTATAAACCCCCTATGTCGATTTCAGGATCATTACACGTCGACGAGCCACAAAATATGGTGTCGTAGAAGTCGGGCATCACAGAATATGGACGTCGATTCTGTTGACATTGGGGTGCGTCTGAAGTGGATGCTTCGTTGGAGTAGTTCTTCGCGTTCTTCGTCGGGGATGTTCTTCGTTGAAGAACGGTGTTCTTAGCTGAGAGAAAGAAGTCCCACCAAGAGTTTTTCTCCCAATGTCTCCCCACAAATATTTTCCAAGGAAAAAATAATAATAGTATTCCCCCAAAATAATAATCATTCCATGAATTTCAAATTAATTCAAATGAACTCATGACACCTCAAAATAATTAATAAAGGAATTAATTATTCTTGAGATGGCAACATTATGAGGGGGAAGTGGAAAGTCACTACTTAATGTGGGAGTTAAAACGATAACAGAGGGGCTTCAAGGGGAGTTACGGGGTTAGGGTTCGTGTGGGCCCCATGCACATTATTCTCCAATGGAAGGTTATATGGGTTGTGGGCCCCACCTCCAACTCATCCTTGGAGGAAATAACCACCCCTTAACAATAAAATTGTGTACGGAACAATTTTATTTAATTTAGTATGAATCCCCAAAATAAAACTTCTACTCTCGACCAAACGCAATTGCAGTAAAGGTCCCTTTAAGCAAATACAGGTACTGTGAGTTCATCAGTGTCCTCAGATTTCAATTCTGAGCATCACTTAAAATGATATAAAAACGTGAACGTACGTTTACTGAACGTACCCAAAAAAAAGTTCAGAAAATTATTATTGGTCACCCTCAACTCGTGCTGATCGAGGTTAGGCTCTTTCAAGGTGAAACACTCCCTAATGAACCCAGCAGTACCCTCATATTTTTTATCCAACTCACCATTTATAATTTATAAATTTTACAATAAAATAATTGTCATTTAATTATTTTATCCGGGGAAAAAAACTATCTTTTTCTGCTGGCCCGCGTCTGCCAAAGTTAGTATCTGCTTAAATAAATCATGCCCTCGTGATTTCATAGATGGTCTCGGATTTTTAATTTGATCTACCATTTGTGAGTTAAAATCATTTAAAAAATAAAATAATTTATTTAATTATTTTTTTACGGTTATTCCATTTTTGGGATTTCTCATAGGAGGCCCTGGCCAACTAAACATAAGTCGCACCTAGGATAAACTCGCCATCCTATACACAACGGTTCTCTTGGATTTCTGATCTGATTAACTATTCATGATTTATTCTACTTTTTCCGAAAAACTGCTCACGCGCGTTAATTTAAGCTTAACAAAACTTCGACGGATCATTCCGGGCACTCCGGGCCTCGGAATCCGGTGCTGTCGGAAACTACGGACTCATAAAATTCAAAAGAATTTATGAAAAATATTTCCTTGAAATTTATTGTTATTTATAACAATATAATGTGGTACTCTATGGAACATATGACAAATTTCATTTATATCATGTCCAATTAGTACATAAGTAAATCTTATCATATAGTAATAATTTTTACTAACATTGTAAGGTGATAAACTATGACCGATATAAAATTATACCCTTTATATGTTTTGGAGAGTCTAATAAAAAAATCTATATTAATGTTTTCTCATTTACAATCAGGTATGGGTAATGTTTGTAACATTCCCTTGGGATTATATCTCTTATCCTCAACTTTATTTCATATTAAGAACAGATATACAAACATTGTGGTAACAATTTTTATGTTTTCCAACCATAAATAATATTTCACATAGGCCAATGATGAGAATTATAAAATTGTTTCCCTTTGGTTTTGGGATCAAGCCTCATTGTCTTTCTGTATGTGATGGGTTGTTTCTTGACATGTGGGTTTTAATTTTATAAAACTATATTATCAATCGCCAAATTATAACCATCCAACATTAAAGATATGATAATCACTAATGGTTACCTATAGCTTTAATCTAATGTCCAAAACAATAATGTAATTCATCCTCAAATAACATTTTTATTTAAACATATACAAAACCAATGGTTTTTATACCATAAATGTCTTCCAAAATATCATTAATCTTGATAAAATCTGATCACATAAAACTAAATAAGTGGTATCTATGAAATTGAACTTATGAAAAACCTATAAGTCATTATCACATGATGGTATCCATAACTCTTACATTAATAATACATGTATAAACATGCACTTTCAAAATATAATTCACCTGTTATTCTTTAAATAATCTACAATATTAGGAAGAATCATTTATATTGGATGCTTTGGTTAATCCTTCCACTGATATAATATAAAATTATATTTTATTATTTTAGAATTCATTTATGGGGAGATTGTTAGTTCTTGAAATCACATCAAAATTCACAAATGGATGAATAAAAATATTTTTATAGGTATCATTCATAAAAAAATTAACATGAAACTTATAACTCTATAGTGATGGAAAAGTGTTCTCTAGTTATCATGATTCACTTCAAAAATTTTGGTTTTATAATATTTCTCTTTTTTACATTGTCTCTAGTGGTTTTTGTGGCTTATCATCCTCATTATACCTTTGATTTGGGAATTGATTCTCCAAATGATCAAAATTCATTCATTTAAAACACTGGATTATTTGTGGTGCATTCTATGGAGATTTAAATATATTTTCTTCATTATCTTACTTATTCCCATTACTTTGGAAATACATTTCTCGATGACCTTCCCTAAAACACTTAAAACATTTAACATCCCCCTTAAGAAATTTTAATCCCCGTATCTTTCCACACATCGAGAATAAAGAAAATATCATCTTCATTTATTTACTTTTATTTAGTTTCCCTTGAATTAAATCATTATTTTCTTATCAAAACCATGTGATTAATGGTGAACTAAATTCTTAATTTCCACCATGAGATAACATCGAACAATTTCATCATAGATAATGATGTCCATTACAGCCAACTCCCTTAAGAAACATGAATTTAACCCACTTAAGAATATATCAACCATACTTTCATGGTAGATAATAATTCTACAATCATACCTCAAAAGCCTTATAAAATATTCCTTGTTATTACTAATATATTATTCATCATTCTAATTTAGCTTATGGAATTATTTCTCCATTTTCATATATAGAGTATGAGGGAGTACTTATTTAAAAATATGATCTTGAAGTCATCCCACCCTATGGAGTGAATTTCATCATATTTCGTCAATTTTTTTATGAGAGTACACCATTGATATGATTATATTTCTAAATGATAGATATTCAAAATGAATTTTTCATGTTTCAGTCATTGGATAATAGAAAATATCTTGTTAGTGGTACTATTCCATTATACCAAAACTAGAAGATCTATGTAACCATGAAATTATTGTGGATTTCGCCACATAAATGGTCCAATAAAACATTGTTTCCCCTTTCTCTCATTTGTATGTTTAGCATGAGTCATATCATAATAATATTTTTTTGAGAATAGTAATGAGATTTTTCATTCCAAATCACATAGCATTTGGTTACATTAGAGGAGACCCATTTCATATTCAAATGTATTCATATTTATCAATATTCTTTTTGGTTCTATCCATTTACTAAAACCAAATATCATAGTCTAATAAATACTAATAATAGTGGGAAGATAACAAAATCATATAATATCACTAATAGAATTTATAAATTATGTCACCAAATTTTTAATCTATGACTCCATAGGATTATCAAGGGTTATTCATGATTCTAATATATTCAAATCCTCTATGGTGGTTCATAAGAAAAATATGAATTAACAAAATCATATCCCTCAGAAGGGTCAAACCAGGTGTGCAGTAAAGGAAATATCACCATGAACTAGATTGATGGAAAATACATACCAGAACAACTATTTTTAAGGTTATTGACCCATGATACATTTGTGCTACAACCACATCCACTTGTTGTATTTAGACATGGTTGTATTTCTAAAAAAACATTATCCTTTACCATAACATAGAACATTCTCCAACAATCATTATTATCCTATGGGTTCTCAGTTTAATTTTCTCATCCTCTCTTCAAATCGTTAACTAAACATTTCTCTAATACCAACTATATAAAATTGTACTTTTCAAAAAAAATTATATTACGTCCTAATAGTTAATTATACAATACATAACATAATGATCATTTCCATAATAATTTCGGTCTAGTGCCTTTAGAAACAAGGACACATGAACAACTAGACCATAAATAAGCTATGTCATCTCCCACTGTATTCTTCATAACTATCACCCTTAATAGACATATAATACATAATACCATTCATCATAACCTGGGAAAAGGAAACATAAGAATGGGTGATCTCATATGCTCAGTATGGAAAAAACATGGGAGATATAAGCATATCCCGATAATAAGGTTAAGATAACATTAGAATAAAATTTAAAAACCATACCCTACATATCATATATCATAAAATTGATTCTTGAAATAAATCATGGAATTCCATAACATCTGAATCATTATTGAATCGAAAAACATGAACCATGACTTTATAAAATTAACAAATGGATTAAATTTGTGGTATACAAAAGAATCATATAAAATAAATGCCTTACTAGTTTGAGGTGCATTTCCAATACTATAATAGTGGAATGGGTTCCCTCCCCAAACATTTTAGTAGTCAATGTTCACTCCCAAGACTATAATAGTTGAAAAAAAGACCCTACCTGAATTGGTTTCACTACCCATTCTAGTCCTATTAATCTGATTAGATATCAATATTTTCTAATGCATTGGAAGAAGATATAGATCCCACATGTCACATAATGAAAATCATACATATATGTGCCACGATAGCATAAACCATTCTTTATATCAGATCCCATGAAAATAAATAGGTTCTATAAAACATTCATTATATCAAAACCCATGAAAATAAAGTGGTTTCAATAACATTGATCATATTAGAACCAATTAAAATAAATAGGTTTCCTAAACATTTCATCATATTGAAACTCACAGAAATGAAATGGGTTCAATAAACATATCTTAATCGTAAACATAAACCATCCAAATAAATAATAAAGAATGTTATCCTTGGATAATCTTCCTATTAAATGATAATTAACACCACAATATTTCATCTAATATGGAAAATGACTTTGAAGGACCACTTGGAATTTTTTTTAGGAAAATAAAATTTCATTTAAAAACACTTATTACAAAGTAAAAGATCAGAAAATATTTTAGAAAACCTTTTATTTTAAATAAAACTGTAAAACATATAATGTAATATTTAAAACATTGTGTGGTCTTGATACTGCTAAATTTCGTACATGTCAAGCACGTTAAAATAAAGATTCCTTTCACATTTTTCGTAAAATCCAAAATTTAAATGTTTGGAAAATTAAAATAAGATTAAATTTAAAAAAATTAAATTCAGACATGTGTAAAAAAATAATAAACCATTTTTATAATGTTGAAACATTTCATTAAAACATTTTTATAAAACATTGTTTTGGATGAAAATGTATTTTTTAATGAAGAGAGAAAAGAAGTAATATTTTATTAAAAAATATTGATCAATCATTTTAACTACCAAAGAGAAGGAAATTGTATTATTTATTGAAAAAATTCATTAATAAATAGAGCATAAAAAATTCATGATGTTATTGAGAGACAGATCATAGTATTTCATCATCAGAATCATAATCATAAAAAATCAAACAAACAATGAGATTATAACAAAAAAACCTTTACCAAATTAAAAACTTTTCAATTGTAAGTCTTACTAAAAAATAAAATAAAATGAAACTATAAAATATCTTAAAAAACTAGATTCATGATATTACATTTCAAAAGTCCATTATATACACCTCATGAAAAATATAGGTTCATATCACAACATATGTCTCAAGGAAAGAAAATTATGACAAAAATATCTTACCACTTTGGTAAATTTTGAAACATTAACCCCAAGAAAGTTATATGATAAAAGGAATATATATATTTATATCCATATAATTTTTAGGACAATAATAATAATAAATATTCATGGTATTTATCTACACCACGTAAATATAACTTGTGGAGAAACATGCATGTGTCTCATATAAAATAAAAGTAAGATGAAAATATCTTGCCATAAGTCTTGAATTTGGTCAGACACATTAAAAACTCTTTTATAATAAATATAGGTTTCTCATAAATATATTATGAAACCATAATTATATATATCATATCTTATATTATTTACATATGTCCTTTTATTACCTTCTTATTCACAATTCCTTGTTAAAAACTTGTTTTTGGTAAAAACAACGTTATTTATTGGTAGGTTTTGATTTGATATTTTTGATCCTCTTAATTAGATAATGGTTATATGATCTAATTAATTTTATACATTATATAAATTTCAAATATATTATTTATATATGTTTATAGAGTAATCCATAAAAGTTTGAGATAGAAATTGAAATACATTATTCATAGAGGCGGTAGGTCGTATGTATGCATGAACATTGTTTCCATTTTCTATTTGAGTGAAAATAATGTAAGTAAATATAAATTAACATTTAGAAGTAATTTATATTTCATATAAATAATTTATACTTATAAAAATTCTCCTTATTTACTTCAATGTTAAAATAAAATGAAAAACATTTCACATTAATACGTGGAGTTTGTAGTCCACATGTACGCACCAGTGGCGTTATTATTCTCCAAAGGATTGGAAGGTATGAAATTAGATGTGATAATAATTTCCAAGAATTATTTTTGGTCATAAATATCATATATATTCATTAAATTTATCCTCACTAAATTTCTTGTAAAGGATAAGTGAAAAATGAATCACGTCACTTCTTAATGTAGTAGTTCATCGTACACACAAGTGATGTTATCATATAAACTTAATAATAGAAAGTATGAATTTATATGTGTTATAATAATTAATTAAGTATAATAATATAAAAAATATCATATAAATATATTAAATACATCATTATATAAATCTTTTAATGTTGGTGATCGAAAATAAAAAACATCTATTGTCAAGGCGGTAATCCCATGTACACACGATCAGTGGTTTTGTTTCCCATTTGATGGAAGAGGAGTCGAATAAACATTATGTCATTGAAATAATTAAATATCAATATATGTATGATACTTTAGTTATTATATAATAATATTTCCTATAAATATTATGGAGATGGAAAAAAGAAATAACAAAAAAATGCTTGTTTAAGAATTTACCTCTTTATAGAAGAATCTCTTTAGGTTTTACCAAAAGTATTTATAGGAGGTATTCCTAAAAAATTTAGGGGTCTAGTATGTGGGTAGGGAAGTAAGGAACTAATTAGGATATGGATTAGTTGATCCAAATGGAATTTTATGGGTGGAGAGGGGAGAAGAGGGGTAGACTTTTATAAGTGGGGGAGAGGACACACATGAATTTTTTTAAAAGAATAAGTTGTAACCTTTTTTTTCACATTAAAGAGGTATAAAAAATGGGTAATTCTAATCCTTAGTGGTTATAAAGATGATATATGGTCATAAAATTGGTTTTGGACAAGTTTTTAGTTCATTTTAACCCTTATATGTTTTGTTTAGCCCTCTGGAAAACTCATTTTCACCTTAACCGTGATAATTAAATTTTATTATTTCCATTATTAAATATGGAAAAATTAAATTTGGTATTATTAGATAATATTAATTATGGTTAATCAATATATTGAATCCATTTTATTAAATTCAACTTCTAAAAGTTCCAGGAAATAATATAAAATTATCCACAAAAACGCAGCGAAAAAATGGTTTCCAAGAAACAAAAGTTTCATGTAAAAATTGTCACATGTTAACTAAATAACTATTGGTCATAGTTATATGAATCATTATTCACATTAAAAAAGATTCCATAAACAAATTTCTGTATTCCTAAAAAAAACTTATACTAAAATCTAATTTAAAGTTGACTAAAATGAAATTAATAAAGAGAAATATTACTAGATAATAGTTATTTTATTTTGAAATAAAATTTTTAGAATATGGGTAATTTTAAATTTATTAGTTTGTTAAAATAAATGATAATTTTTCAAGTCAGTATTTTCATTATTCATTAAAAAAATCCTAAAATTTATCCATAAGAGAAATTTAATATTCTATTTTCAAAAATGATTTTTATTTTTTTCAATACATTTTATAATAGTGAAAAATATTAATTTTATTATTTAAGAACAAAAATAAAAAAATAATTTTTTGAGAGAAAATTATTTTCAAATCATATAACTACTTTTCTAAAAATTATGTTCTTTTTTATCAATATGTTCTCAATATATAAAAATATTATACACAATATTTAAAAATTTTGTTTTTACTAATTATATTTCTATGTTTAATATATTTTTATAATTTTATCCTTTAAATAATAATATTAATAACATTTCATAGTCAATTAAAACTCAGTATCATGTGTATCACAAGATAAACTCAGTGTTGCATGAAATGAAAACTAAACACATTTTTTATTGTAATTAAGTATATTTAATATATTTAATTTATTCAAAAATAATAATAATTCAGAAAACATCAGGGTGTTACACCCACTCATGGATCTGCTATAGTAGAATAATCATTGAGATCATTGTCAATAGTCATCCTCAATCGAACTTTCATTCCCCTTTTATCTCCACATTATGGACATCTAAATTTAGATTATCCATTTCCCTCTTTCATTGGGAATAATATTACACCCTGGAATTTCCCTTCTCATGAAATCATGCACATAAGGAACGCATGTCTACTATACGTGGTCTCTCTCTAACCAACATCCCTTTGGTATGGATACTCCTAGTGACTTATGGATCATTCTGACCCCAACATTACCTCACATATCTGGTGCTCTCATAAAAATAAGTGGTGTAATATTTTTCTCTTTTTTCCAACACTAGTTATGTGTCATGTGACTTATATATTTATACTTGGTTTCTTGGATAATATGATAGCGGGGAAGTAAAAAATTCATTTGAGAAAATGGGATGAAACAACACTATTATTGATTTAAAAAAACCTTAATGTAGAGGTACATCCATATTCAATATACTATACTTTATTACATTTAAAAAAATACCACCTATGGCTTAGGCTGAGAAAGGGACCACTCCAGCTCAGCTACCTTTTCTTAGTTCCCTGGAGATCATGTTTCCGCCTATTCAGCACTGGTATCTTCTACTTAGATGTAATAAGGACCTCTTCATCTTTAATTGTCACCCAAAATTTTTTGTCCTTGCACTCCACTATCAGGGGAAATCTCGTTACATCATACTTATACACCACCAGTTGTTCACTCTTCTAGAATATTACGATCTTGGAGGAGTGGTCAACCATAAAAAATCCCTCCACATTGGTAGTTACCTCAACAACTACCATAATGTCCTCTTTTACTTCATGTCCTAGAGTTGTACAAGGTAACAAATAATTCCAATATGAAATGTTTATACAATCACAAGGAAAATAACATCTATGATGAATACACATTGGTGATTACCTTTGGGGTGCGAATGGACCCTGATGATTACCGATAATGGGAAGCATGTCCCACTTTCAAAAGGATATTCCACCAAAATTCATGGGCAGGGCCCCTCATAGATGACTAGGATGGTGTGATAACATAGAACATCCTATATAGTTAAAATTGCAGACACCACTTCCAATAAGGATTCGGGAGAAAATTATGAATTTGGCTCCTTGGTACCCATGAATTCTACTTCCCCATCCTCAATAAAATATTTTTAACCCTCTCTAGATGACCCATTATTGATTTAATATATGATTTATAGGTTCTAAAGGAAATAGAAGTTAAATTTCAAAATCGAATTCATCATATTAGAGCATACATTTCCAAAAAGGATTTCAATATGACCATCATCCTCATGGGTAAATTCCCTGCTCTATTGAAAACTTTCTTTCTCACTAGTAGATCTCCATGACTATCTTCAACTTAAGATTCATAAGACGACATCATAAGATGGAACCTCTTAGGTTGAATCAGAAATAGTGGTTATCTCATCGGGCTCCCTAGTGAGAATGAACCTTAATCAGGAAGTATAATGTTCATCTTTCCCATTCTAGGGCATCCATATCTACTAAATATGAGAAAATATCATTATTTTTCACCTAGAAGTTGATCCCTGAAAACCCAAGCTCTATAATATCAATCCTATATAGGGTGATAATCCCCTATAAATTTTCTAACATTTAAAAGAGGTCAAAAATATATCAAATATATCAAATATCATGATACATTTCTTATAAATCCACCCGCACCAGGTAGAAATACTTATTCCTCAATGGATCTAGGGATCTTCTTTTTAAAGAATGGGATATCTCCACCTTCTCCAATAGTAATTTTTAAGGCAACCCCACACCTTTAGAATGATAAGGCATTTAAGGACCTAGATCTTCTACTACATCTTCTAATCCAACTTGAGCTCTCCTCACCAATTTGTGTACACCCCAAAGAGATTATATACATTAAACTTGTTACTCGTGGGTATCATCTTAGTAAGCTACCTTCCTCACCCATATTCACCAAATTGAGTTTTATTATTCACCATCAAACTGATGGAATAATTTTTTCTAAGGCCTGCATTGGAGCTAACATGCATTAGCATGATCACATCCTTAGATCCTTTCATTTTGAACATCCACCATGTAAGGAAAAGGATATAGGGGTTTTATCTTCATGAACCAATGTACAGACCTCCCTCGTTGGCTTCTAGATCAACCAGAATTGTCGATCAAATCGAGATGGGGTGTATTCCTCGCAATAATTATTTTTATCAATATGTGTGGCCAACACCCAACTCATATGGTCTTAAATGTACTGACACTAAAGTAGAATAACCTATATGTTTTTTATCATCTCATTATATCATGCTAGTAAAGGCATGATATTGAAATTCTGTGCATTAAAAATAATGGACACCACCCTGGTCTCATTAAGCATCACCAGCCAGTCCTCATTGGCGTTGAGGAGAGTTGGCAAGAGGCCATCATTCGAAGGGTTAATATCATTTTGAAATTCATTACCCAAAATATATGGTACATTCCATCCATTTTGGAATTGAATAGACTAAAAATACACCTTTTAATATCCTCCATTATGACATTCTCCAACTGGATGTATAATCTATCTTGAAATAGGATGACTTGATTGACCAGGATTTCATATTACATAATGGCCACAATTACCAGGGCCCATGTCCATAGACCCATAGGTGCTTCCCTGACCAAAAGTAGCCAGCCGATTATTAAGGGGTCAAGTAACACCATATATCATACCTATAGTTACCAGACCTGTATGTTGTATCCCACGTCTTTAGAACTTCCTTCATCTAACATTATCTAGTATGAACTCATACTCATGTAGTTTTTTATACATTCCATTACTTCAAAAGCACTTTAATCTTATCAACTGGTGTGTCCAAGAACATCCCATACACATGTTGATGGTTATTTCTCAATGGAAGGGTGGATGATTCTTTAATATCAGAATTATCTATTCCAACCAAAACATCATTACCCCTAGCTTATATTCGACATTCCCCTAGGTATTGTTCACTATGAGGAATGTTTCATACTGATAACCCTTTAAGGGGATCTCATTGATTTATTTTAGGTCCCATAGACTAATCATAAACACCCATGGTGAAATTATAATGTTCTTTTGTTTGGATACCACCAACTTAGATGCTTTAGACTAGTTTATAATGGATTATAGAGGTGGAATTGGGGGGGTAAACACTGCCTTGTACAACCCAATACTACGAAAAATATCCCCATACTCCATACATGTGTAATGATCCCAATACTCTTACACATATTCATCCTTGAGGTTCCCGCAAGACCACTTGACCTCGTCTTCACACCACCTACTTTGATTTTTCGTATTGTTGGATTGACGAATTCTTATAAAGTGGGTGAGGAACTCCTCAAATGATTTTACCCCTCGGTGAAATTACTTTCCCTTCCATTAATGATATAAATGGGTCCAACACTATTATCCTGAATTGATTTTTGATCAATATCTATGTTTAAATTCTAAATCTCATTATGTAGGTAGATCCAATACTACGATGTTTTGGTTTTATAAAATAGATTAGTTAGTCTTCATGAAACCCTAATTGGTAGAGTGGCTTCCAGTTGTTGAGAAAATATCCCCTCTTCGATTCTATCAAATGATTAATCTGTTAACTATCCTCATATACAACCCTCTTATGATGATCGATTTTAGTATTTCCCATCATTCTCCCCGTCCTGGAAGTAGTGGTGGTGGTGGTGGAAGTCTCAACCTCTTGGATAGGAATTTTTTAAGAGGTTTAAAAAGATGAAAATATTTGATATTGTAATTGATGTACCCCGATTCATGTCTCTCTATGTAGTGAAACATAATTTAACATCACAAAAAATCATAGTGGAAAAGTTATGAAATATTGATAACATAAGTGATTTTTGTAAGAATTTGTTTCATAGACGTCATGTTGTTGATGCTTAGTAGTTCGCACAAATCCATTAAGTTGAAACATGAGAGAATTGTTATCATACATGAAATTTAGGTGACTATACCTAGTCCATGTCAGTATATTTATCGTCCTGGAACCCTCAGGTATCATATGGGAAACTGATTCACATGATATGGACCCATTGCAAGGAGATGAGGAAACAATATGGCCAATGTTCGAACACTTCCTCTGAATTCAACCTTAAACATCCTCATAATATTTAAATATGAGTAATAACATTAGTTTTCATCAATAAATTGTCTTAATATTTAGAACATTTATTTTTTTTCCAAATTTAAGGAAAATATTAGTTCAATAAACCACTCTGTAGAAAAGGAGATATGTGCATGAAACTTTGTGCATTTGCACACAACTCCCAATTATGTCATGAAAATCACTTGTTCAAGAAAGGAAACATCAAACACCTCAAAATGAATGGATTACAGAAAATACCTAAGAGTAAAAGGGAAAACTTTATACAAAACTCTGGTACTATGTTCACAGCTTCTTATGATGATTACTAGAATAATAAAGGAGTTGTTAAATCATATCCTTATTTCCTCATCATCTAGATGAAACTTCATGAGATTCACAAAATGTAGAGTTACATGATCCATATATAGGTTTCATGAATTGGTTGATGTTGTTATACCAGAGTGCATGGAAATCTATTTTTTATATAAATAGAATCAACACCCCCCCCCATTTTGGGGACATACATGAAGAGTAAGAAGAAACAAGATCTCATTCGAACAACCCTCTCATTTAGGCACACGTTCAACTCCAAAACATACAATGGATTTTTAAAGGTGGATAACTAGTGTGAAATCCTCACCTATGTACTAAATAATATTTTAATATGGTATTAATAACATTATGAGAAATACCTTGATTCCCCCCAACGATTTTACACAAGTCGTTTTTCCAACATACAACTCCAAGCATTGTGCAACAAAAAATATTATATGCAACTATAAACTAATCATCCTTTCCCCATTATTTGTATAGTTCCAATTTCTCACAAAAAAACAAATTTATATGAAAATATGAAGCTTTTTGACCAAACCTTTAATTCAGTGATTCAATTCCTCTATCTTTAAAACATATTTTTAGAAAATTTGATTTATCATGTTCACCCATCATAACCCAATACATTTTTGTGATCAATAATTACACTGATAGTATCATTAACCAACATACAAAAACTATTACTCTATGAATGGGTTGGGTTTCCTTATTTTCTTTTTCTCATTAGAGGAAATGTCAATGCCTTTTTCTATCCAAAATCATCTATCTTTTACACATATAATCTCCTATAGTAGACCCACCAAGGGAAACCAACTAATTTTCCATTCAGTGAGGGAATGAGGGATCCCTATATCATTCTCCCCTCCTACCATAATGTGGAAGGTGAATCCCCATGTGTATGAACCAAACCAACGTCTAAGCTATAAAACATCAAACTACATTTCACTAACATCCTAGTGACATGATATGAAATGACATGAAAATTTACTTAGCACATGATGTTAAATTATATCCATATTTCATGTGGTAATAATAGTATGCCTCATGTAAAAATAATGATATTACCTACTCAACACTTGGTCCTTCCCTTTGTATATATCAAACAACATCCCTTTTCCCCTAATTTCGTGACAAAAATTTTCTTACTGCTTGACATTAAACTACGTTGACTAGTCCGGTCAAATACCATAAATGGTATAGTCATACTATGTGGGTTTTGATAATTTTCACCTAACTATGTATGTATGATGCATCCCTAGTGTTCAATACCATCATCTAACATAAATAAACTTTCCCTAGAGAGGAGGTAACTCTAGATCTTCTTTGATCACAACCAAATTTATCACATCCCAAATCTAAGGTCTCAACTGGACATTGGTGCCTCCATTTGGTGGTAATGTATATATCTTTCCTAGTATATGATGAGTGTATATGGGAAATATCCCCAAAATAAATTAAATTAGTGATTAACCAATATGTGATAAGCTTATGTAGGGTATTCTATACCAGACAATAATTACGTAAATCTCACCATGTAAACATTAAATTAGTGACACCTGTTAAGGCATAAGAATCACTACCTCTGGTGAATAGCATGAGATTCCATATGTTATGTTCATATGAAACCTTACACAATGAGAATGAGTTGTGTGACATGAAAATAAAAATATTCCACACACAAAAAAAACATACATTAGTCTCCTTATACAACATGTATAAATGTCTGAGGAAAAAAAATACTTTGACCCCTTATTCCTGTTGAATAATTTTGTCTATAATAGTAATTGTAAGAAATGAGTTCTAAACATAAGATTCCTCATACAAAATATTCCCTAATATTCAAAGGAATAATTTAACAGATGTCCAAAATGTCCCATTTCCATAGATACTAGATTTACCCAACATCATCGTCATCTCAAACCGCATGTAGGATCCTAGTCTTGATGTAATTTAGCATACATTATTGGTGTGTAATAAGAGATAATGTCGATAATAAGATTAAAAAACACATATTATTTCGATGATGAAGACATGAACTAGGAAATGATCTCAATAGAGGAATATGAGGAAAGATCATCTCATATTCCATCATCTTGTTTTGATCAATGAGTTGACATCAAATACCATGTTGGTAAAGGCCACCAACCTTTGTAATGTAATAACTAAGGGAAAACACATGGAGTGTTCATGTCAAGGGTAAGGATTCAGAACACTCCCATAAAATCACACCAAAATCATTCCGAGGTGGAATCATTAAAAAAATAGTGCTACTGCATTAATTTATTATCAAATATCTTTTCAAGGGGGTTTTAGTTATCTATCATGGTTTTTCTAT
Source organism: Viscum album (assembly GCA_963277665.1). Classification (NCBI taxonomy): domain Eukaryota; kingdom Viridiplantae; phylum Streptophyta; class Magnoliopsida; order Santalales; family Viscaceae; genus Viscum; species Viscum album. Next base: position 488,584,538 of record OY728150.1, read on the forward strand.
GGTTCAAAAAAGTAGAATAAATTATATTTATTTTCATCACAAATTGGATCTATTAAATGATGAGGGATATACATTCAATGAATTACCAATTTTGTTTTTGTTCCTTATCTTTTAAATGCTAAAAATCTTATACGCTCATGTCCATGTTGTTGTAGTATATTGGATTGAATGCTCATTTTACATTCCTTGCTTTATGTGGATAATTAAAATATGATTAAATACACATCTATTATATGTTCTTATCGCTACATGATTTTTAGGTTTGAAATTTCTATGCTCTTTCTAGTCACTCATATATGGGAGCAATGTTACCCTTATGTGGGGAGAAAATGAATCATCACATGAGGAGTCTTGTTACACTTATGGGAGTTTCTAAGTAACCCATAAATTGTATTTTTGATACCTTTGGGTGTGTTTCATGGTACCCTTATGCATATTTTTTATGTTATTATTATGTAGTATAGCTTAAGTTGATTATTACCCCTTATACGAGTGTTTCTATTGAAAGTGTCTTCCCATGCCATATAAAGGCATGATAAAGAAAAACCACATTGGTAAATATAGCATCAGAGAAATTAGGGGGGGGGGAATTCATATATCTCTTATACTATCCAATAAACACCTAAAAATCACACTAGTAGAAATTTCATGATAAAGGTGACATAAAAGGAATAAATATCTACTCAAACATGATCAATCATCTAAAAAGAAAATTACAACACCTCATACAACTCATGTTATGTGAACCAAAATCTAAATGACAGATTGATATAATAGTTGTAAGATACAGTTCATGTTTCATGATCAAAGAATTTTTTATTGGGTTAGTTAGTTTTTTTATTGAAATTGACTACAAATATAGAAACACCTACATTTTTAGGGAGGCTCTACATGTTGAAGGTTCATGCTACTCACTCATGCAACACTCTATTTCATGAATTCATTCAACCGTAGAATATCATGGATTCATATATGTTGGAAACATCCATTAATTAACTATTATAGGTTCTTTATAGTGGTGGTTCATACTTGAGATGTTTTTTGTAACTCTAATTGATTTGGAACTTTGTTCACATAAGAAACATACTCTTCTCATAACTCCCTATTTCAAAAAAACCCAAAAATATGTGATGTAATATTTTTTCTATACATGCCTCACTAGTGTGATCAAGAACATGGATCATGAATCTATATGTGTTCACACAACTTCAATGATTTTGGAAAAAGACTCTGGGAACTCACATCTGTGCCTCCTTCCACCAAATATAGTTGTGTAGATGTTAATGTTTCATGGATAACATGTTTGTTTGATCCGATCATACTCATGAATATATATATATATATATATATATTATCATGGACCTCTATAATAAATACAAATTCACCAAACAATGTCTGGTGATTCTTCTTTCCATATTTTCCTAGGCATTGGCACTCTCAAGTCGAGTCTCCTGCATGATTCCTAAAAAGATAAATAATAATGCCTTTACCCAACCAGTAATAATTATGATGTAAACATATAATCCAATACCATGGATTCAATAAGTTATATGACCCTTTTTCTCACTTGATAAGAATGTGTGGGATCCCATTGTACTTTTCCCACTACATCCAAACCAGGATTAGGATTCTTATTGTATAATCCCATCTATACACCTCATAGTTTCCCCTATTTCTATATCAATGTCCAAGATGCATAAAAATTAATTTCATAAAATAAAATTATACTCACACGATTTAAAATAAATGATGACATCATTAGACCATTACAATAACCTATATCATTAAAACATGGGGAAACCATCAGATTCTATGTGTGTTGATCACAAGATTCCTTGTTTGATGGGAACAAATTGCCTTTTGTGATTATCATGAGATGATCGTCACATATTTCAGGCTATCCAAAGTGTAAACACCACAACATCCTTGTTTTCAATCCTTTAGTGACATAATCCTCTTTAAAATAGGACATTAACATGCATGGTATAGACCAACAAATAACCTAAAACTCAACACCTCTAACTACATTGGATTTTTTCCCAACCTTACATCATAGTACAAACGCCACCACTTTGAGGATCAATCCTGGAATTACCATTTTTCCTCCCCCCATGGGAGTATGTATTTTTGAAGACTAATAATCTTTTTAGATTGTATCACAACTCTCATTGCATGACACAAAGTTTGAAATGGGATTTAGAGTCACCAACAATCATTAACTTGAGACTAGCCCACACATGGATAGTGTATATTTAACCATCACCTCATTATGGTAAATATAAGATTGACCCATGAATGATGAGCATATGTGTGCCAATTTCCATTAGACTCAACATAGGGGATCAACCTATAGATGATTAGTGTTGGCCCTAAGAACAAAACGATAGCCCAAAATATAGAGAATATAAAATTTTAACATTATGATTGACTCTAATACATAATCTCTAGAGTAACCACACCTAGTTGACCTTCTGATGATCTAATGTGAATTATATTAATAAAAAAATCAAAATCAAAATAATACCCTGTTCGACATTTATATAATGTGTTTTGACTCACTAATATTGAGTGTCAAATCCCTAACCCTATAAATCATCCATATGTGACCAAAAATTAAGATGGCATGTTGATCATTAATTTCTAGAATCTAGAATAGTGAAGGGATACTGATTTTTGTGCCATGATGATCATGGGTGATATGATGCTTCAATCCATGAAGTTCCTCTTGTGTAGATGTTCCCCTAACCATGACTTCTCTTTATATGAGGAGTGAGGGAAGATATTAGTTATCTAAAATCTATGAATGAATACATCCATGAAATGGATCTCCCCCATGTTCAAATAGTTCATTCAAAAACTTGTGGTAATTTCAATTGATCCCTTGTACAAGTTTAACCTACTAAATAAGAATATAAATTCCACAAAACAAAATTACATATGGGTGCTGGTGACCATGAGCTAATACCAATATACATAATGATTACCATTATTCATTTACCTGAATATTAATAAACCACTTATCATATCGTGATTTTTTTCATGATGTAATATATGATAATTTCTTAAGAGTAATTGTCACACTAAAAGGCCATAGTTGTTCTTATCTATAATGTAAACCTATAAGGTCCATGAAAATATTAAAAAAATATTAGATATTTAGAAGGATTTTATAATTTATGGGGAATAATTTATGTAGTCTATAATGTTTTGGAGACTCATTAGACATTGATGAACTTTCTCATGGTGTGTGTAATTAGTATTTCCTAGTGCATAATATTAGGAGAACAAGGCCAAATGATTGGAAATCCAAATTTATATGTTTTATTGGGTTGTTCTATATATTCATATGTTTATATATACTTGTACATTAATATTATTATTAATTTATATTATTAGTAATTTAATTTGTTATATTGATGAAAACAATGATGAGATATGTTCACATTTAAGAAGGATAAATTTGGTGAATCGTGTGTCATATTTCATTAATAAATATTGTGAGAAAGTATTTATCCTTTAAATTCATTAAAGGATGTTGATATCATTTGGATATTGATGCGAATTTAAAAACCTAAATAAATAAATTAACATAGTTTTTTGTGGGGTGGATCATTTCGGGAAAGTCAAAGAAAATACATTGATCATATTGGTTGAAGACACAATCATGAAACCTCCTTGATTATAGATATAATGATAAATAGATTATAATATATAGTATGAATTCATATGAGTTATTATATCATTGTGACATTATAATTTTTCTATATCATCTCCTTATAATGATGATAGACACTAACCTTGGACTTTGAGCTTCTCTTCCAAATGCCACTGAGAAAGTGGCCAATATGGTCACACAGAATATGTTTACAAAACCATAATAATATATTATTATTATTTATTTGTTGAATAAATTTTATTATCATTCGTGTTTTAATAATTATTTATTCTTTTTTATCACAGATATTCAATAAAAATATATTAGATATATTATTTATGAGTATAACATTCAATAAATATTTAATTTTTAGTAAATATAATATTAATTTATTTTTTGTAAAATAATACAAGAAATATATATTATTAAATAAATGGATATAAATAATGGCCAGAAATATATTTCCGAGGATTGGTGGATTGGGATTTATTGTCCTGTGATAAATATTTTTTGTTAAATATTATTGGAATAAATTTTTAAAAAATATTCATTGAATAATATTTAATTAATTTGTGAGTTTAGTTCATGTCAAAAAAGATAAAAATATTATTTTTTGGACATAGATTTAATCTAATATTAAGAAATTAATAAGTCCCCATAATCAATTATATTATTTCTAACCCTAATACATTATAAGTCAATTATATTATTTCCATCCCTAATGCTAGCCATTTGTTTGGTTGTACACAACGAGATTTGGAATATTCCTTTCAACACCTAGAGAGATCCTCTCAAAGAAAAATATCAAAAATAAATACAGAGATCTTCCACCACCCCTCTTGATTCTATAGATAATAAGGATATTCCTTCTTTGATGTGATTCTCATTTTCATCAAAGATGAAAAATTCAAGAATTAGTATCTTCCAAGATAACAGGGGGAGAGTCATATGGTGTTACTTAGAGGTTCATAAATTATGTGTTGATCAAAAAAAGTGGGATTCTATGAATGATTTTAAGATTAAACAATGGTATGAAGTAAATACATTATCAGATTAACCATCTAATAAATAATTTAACTCAATGTAATTCTTTAACTACTTAAAATAATTAAATATATTATGTGGTAATCCATTATTTTGGTTCTATTATTCTTTCATCTATTATTCCATATGTTAAATTATTGGTTCATGATGACCAACAATGTGAACATATCTTAATATTTATCAATTATGAAGTAAATACGAGTTTGAATTTCCCTACTGGAGTTTCTGCTACACAAGAATACTCTATGTAGTATTAGATCAGCTGCAAATTAATTTATAATTATATAATAGTTATTGATATATTTATGTATTTATCATTATATTCCAATTCCATTTTAATCATGATTTAAATCCAAATATCAATATCTCTAATTCTAGTCCTTCATTATCTATAATATAATAAAAATGGACCAATTTTGAACAAAGAACATTTTAATAACCCATCCAATGGATCAAATGATCCTGGTTGGAAAGAATAAGTACACATGGTATATGTCTCGTGGGAAAATATTTTGTACCTATGTTTAATTCATCAAGAAAACTCCTTAATTCATTCGTATTATAATACATTTATTTCATATTGTCTGTAATAAATTTAAAATAAATTTTGGCCAATATTTTATGGTGAATTTTTATTCATACTAAAAAACATGTAACATTCATACAACACGTGTAGTCCATTAGTAAAGAATATTTTTGCCTTTATTACATGAAATTTTATGGCTAGTAATCTTTTATCTTAGAGACCACATGACATGTACCCATGTACACATTTTGTAAACCATTAAAGTATTTTTAAGACAATACACCCAGCCCCAAGAAAAGTGTCGTGAATAGGTAGCGAAGAACTAATAATGATTTGTAGATTAATAGTACACACCCTATAAATTACCTGTTTACATAGAATTTAAAATTTATTTATTATACTATATAAATTTTATCAAAAACTATTAATTGTGTCATGTATATTTTAGTACATTCCTTGTGATGGGTTTCATATATATCAAATTCATAACTAATTTATACGTAATATTCAAAACTATATCTTGTGTATAAGTCATAATACAAAAATTAATATATGTTCATTATAATCCCAGCACACTATGTAAATAACATGTTACCATGTGTCATTTATTGGAGAGTTCATGAAATTAAAATATAAGATAAAATGTTTTTGTTAGATACCATATTATTAAATCGTATATGAGCATCATACATGTCGGTTTATTCAGACAGGTACTCACCATGTTGTGTTTAATGTAAATATTTTGATCACTGAAAATTTTAAATATAATATTAAACTTGATTAAAATAATGACTGATGATTGTATCAAGAATTTTTTGATAATAATTTATAAAAAAAAATTTATTAATTAATCCTGATAATTAATTGATTCAGGCACGATTTATCATAAATAATAATGATTTGTAATAAATTCTTGTTTATTATATGTGTAATTGTTTTAACACATAGATGATCTTGAGGATAGACTAGTAATGTAAATTTAATTGGTTTAGTTTGAATTTATAATTATTATTAAATTAAATAAATTGAAAATATGAAATACCTTAAAACATTATTTATGGGCTTACATGCCCATGTTTTCATTTTTATGTATCCAAATTAAACCCATAATTTGTTACCCATTTCTTTGGTGTGAGTAAATCAAATGTAATGGATAGATATCAATAGAGATTTGAATTTTTTAATGTTATTTGTCAAGGGAAACCCAATCTTTGAGATACAGGGGAGGACAGGTGGAAAGTTGCAACATGAAAAAAAATTCATAGTTCAATGGGGTTTTTCCATAGGTCGAGGGTTGGATTATCATCATAATGATTAACTAACAAATAATAAATTATCATCATCTTGAAAATTATTGTTACTTTATTTTTGTCATTTCACATGGATATTTTAATTATATATATTAATTCATGACCATATTAATTAGTTAATTAATAATAATGAAAAAATAACTAAATTAAAATAAATTAGGCATAATTTTTTTCTTATGAAATGTTAACTAGTTATGTAAATCCACTTAATATTACAAAATCATGTAATAAAGATAAAACCATAAATTGTTTCTATATGACTGAAATCCACCACTTTTATATTTTAATTCAATAACTCATTACACTATTTGGTTATGAATAAGACAATAGTTTAATATTATTGACCAAACTCTATTGGGTTTCTCTCAATTTTATGGGAATATGAATATTCAATATTGGGAATAATTAATATAGTAAACACTAAGGGTGTAATGACTCTATGAGACATAGTGAAACCAATTGGTAAATTACTGAGGAAAACATTTTTCTAAATTTTAGTAAAGGGGAGTCCACTAAAAAATCATCGAGCTTTGAGTTAATCTAGTTGTAAAGTTAAACATACTTAGATACCATTGGATATATTTTTAGACCTATGTCTTCATTATGAGAATGTGGATATGGATCCTTTTAAGGAGAATATTATAGAAAGGAATAATCTAAAACCAATGGTGATGTATATTAGATTTAGATAAAATAGTAGGTGATAAGTAAATATTTATAATTTAATTTTAGTTGATAAGGTACTAAAATTTAACTCTTATTAATTTTAGAAATAACAACACATGTGACTTCAACCATATAACAATGATTCATAGTTTATAAGGATATACTTCTCATAAATACTATTTTTCATGAATATAAATGGTGTATTGACATTATTATACACCATGAAAAGATATTATATGTGTTATAGAAACTTCTTTCCATATCACTTGACCAAGATGCTAGTGAGGAATAATTTTTTCTCTTCATAAACGATTTGGATGATTCCATAGGTTTTCATTGTTTCAATATATTATACACATCTAATGAGATTATTAAGTAACATTAGGATATGGATTTGTATTGCATCATGTCTCAATTTCATTATCTTTATCATGATATGGAGAGATAAGTGAGATATAAGATCTCCTATTCTCTGTTCATGTGCGTGCTTAGAGAGTTGATGTTGGATTTTACTCATGTATATATGAATTTTGGCTACATTGAGATCTTAGAAATCATTGGATTAAAATTCCTTCATAAACTACACTACATTCTCATTATATCGACACTGCCTAAATTGATATATAGTTTTTTTGTTAATTACAATTTGGGAAATAGTTATATGACTCATTTGGATATTCTTACTATTATTTGATAGTTTGAGAAGGACATGAAACACGAAAAAACTATGTTCCTTATCGTGAACAGGAAAATAAAGGACAATGAAAAGGGGACCAAGATGCATTAAAAATATAAGGATCTCAAGCACCACCCTTTTAAAAAGAATTTGATTCAATGGAAGGTAAAGGAAAAAATGTTTTACATTTTAGATGCATAAATCTAGAACACTAGAAACATAACTGAACCCAAAAGAATCTGTATCCTAATGGTGTATTCATTGTCATGGGTAGTCTATATACATCTACACATTGGGTATTACATTTATCTTGTGGTGATCAAATATATATCCAAATGAAAGAACCATATATATTTTAAAAAATCTAGATAGTATTTGGATCATCAAGGAACCAATAGATAAATACTTATTGCATTGTAAATAAATGTATAAAACCTTTTATTTTAAACGTGATGATTTTGGTTTTATATAACTATTTTTTGTGCCTTGTGATTCTAAGAACATAATCTCTATTTATTTCATTGAAATGGGTGGATCAGATTTCAAATTTTGAAATAATTTATATGTATTTGACAAATACAATATTTTTTATGGTAAGTAACAATTAAATAATAGACATCATGTATTAAATTTTGAAACTCGTGTATTGTAAATAGATTTAAAAATATCTTTCCATGACTCATATAACACCTATCTGTGGCATCACAATTTTTGTCTCATAAATGTGAAGTGTATGAACAAATATTCTTCCAAAATTTTATTTTAAATCTTTTGATCTAAGACCTCTTTCATTATATCATGCTTTTTTATAAGTGTGAATAACCAAATCCTCATTTGGATGACAAGGTAAAAGGTGAATTGAGCTTTAATTATTAGTACACACTGATGTGTGTAGACATTTTTGGGTAGAATATATAGGTGTATATTCTTAAATAAGAATTATAATAATGACTTATGTAAATGTAGTTATGTCTACATGATGAGGTATAAGTCTAATTTCATTGATAAATTAAATAAAGTTAAGAATGATATAGATAATTAACTCAATAATAATATTAAGATCCATCAATATGATCAAGGAGATGAATATCTTATCTAATAGTTTCTCTCCTTTATATTGGAGTTTGAAATTCTATCGCAAGTCACACCAAATATGCACCACAGTGGAATGATATTAGTTAATGGAGGAAACATTCCTTTCTAGACATGGTTAGTTTGATAATGATCAATGCAGTTCTTTCTATATCTTCTTGGGGATATTCATTATATGATGATGCACACATTATAAACCACGTCTTAATGAAGGTTTAAAATGGAATTCCATATGAATTAATACATGGAATGAAATTTGTTTTCCTAAAAAAATTAAATATGTGGTTGAGAGGAAATTTTTATGGATATATAAAGAAAAAAACTATCACTCCAAAGAATTATTTGTATCTTTATATAGCATACTATAGAAATTTTGGGACACTATTTATAAAACCCCTCACAAAAAAAATTTCGCATGAAATATCATCTATCTTCGAAGGGAGAACATCCTCAAGATGAATACTCTGGGAAATTTTGAATTTAATGAAGTTGATCCTTAAGATACACCAGATTTAGAATAATAAGAAATTCCATATGTCTACGTTGATATGGTTGTTTGTGAACCTAAATTACTACATAAGAGCCCCAAAGAGGTAAGATAACTAGAAAGATATGGTTTTCATGTAATTGAAGATGGTGACTCATTATTGATTGAAAATAATGATCATATCCCCTACAATGAGGAAGAGTAGAGATTGAAATTAAAGTGATAGTAAGATTCACTAAATTATGAGATGGATTCCATGTATCTGAACTAAATTTTTTTCCTTTTTATCCACTAACTGATGTCAACAATGTAGGATAAAAATGGATATTCCAGAAGTAACTATACACGGATGGAAAATTAAATACCTATAATTCATCACTTTTGGATAAAGAGTATAAACCTCATGAAATCATTTTATACAAAGAAAACATTTCTCCAATTTCCATGTTGAAATCTATATTAATTGTACATATTGTAGAAGCTTACCAAGATAATGAATGTTTACATTTGGATGTAAAAACTAATTTCCTTAATTTTTTTCTCTAGGAAGGTACCTATATGATACAATAAGATTTCATTGTGAATCTCGATGATTCCTAAATTATTTTCAAGTTCCAAGATCGATTAAAAAATAAATTGATCATTATGGTCATGGATCAATCGGTTTGGTGAAGTCATAAAATAATATGTTTTAATTAAGAATGATCCTAAGAAATGTTTTTTTCAAAAAAATTTATTAGGATTGTGATCATTATCCTAGTAGTATGAGTCAATGAAATAATACCTATTGGAAAAAATTTACTAGTTATATAGTTAGTTAAAAAGTAGATAATCAAATTCTTCTCCATGGAGGTCTTTGTTGAAGTATCCAACATTACAGGGATCGAGATAATTCATGCAGTATTCAGGAGGTTTCATGGACTATGTCAAGGTATATACATTGACCATATTATAAATAGATTTAGTATGGTAAAACCCAATAGAATATTGGGTCTACTGTCACATGGTATACTTATTTCCTAAAAAACTTTGTTAACGTAATTAATAAAAAATTGGGATATTTTGTAAAATTTCATATTCATTTTCAATATAATAAATTATATATTTCATGTTATGTAATAGGATTGATGTTTCTTATATCTTGATTATAGTAAGAAGATTTCAATTTGATCAATGTGAATAGAATTGGTCTTAATTTAAGGTTATCTTTATGTATATCTTAAGAACTAAGGATATATTACTAGTGTATAGAAAAATGAGGAGCCATTAAAAGAGTTTATAATGATTATATCTTCAAAATAGTTCATAATAATCTAAATCATTTGTTAGGATATCTATTAAATTTCGGTGGAAGAGATGTGTGGTGGAAGAGTTCAAAGAATCCAATTGTCACCAATTCAATAGTAGAGTCTGAGTATATAAAATCTTCTAATGTATACTAATAATCTCTTAGGAAACAAATTTTTTCTAATAGAATTTTATTATACCTAGTAGTAAAGAATATATGATATTATATTATTATAATACTTAATTAGGGGTTCTCAAAAAGTATCTAAGTTGAAACCAATAAGGAAATTAATGTACTATATAAGTAACAACTCTTGGGGGATTTTATTTAGAGGGTTGAACATGAAATTAGAAGAGTTTTGAAAAAAGAGAGCATGGAAGGCCTCCTGACTAAATCCTCACCTTGGGAAAATAATGAGTTTCATGTGGGTGCTAATAGACAAAATTTTGTTTCCACTTATTGTTAGTCAAAGTGGGCATCATAAGTATTTGGATTCATTAAACAAACTTGTATATTAATATAAAAAAACATATGGCCAATTTTATATATCCATGGTTGGTAGAAACAAGGAATTAGTGCAATATATGTCCATGTATTAGTTAACCAGTAGTATTAGGGTTGTCTTTGTTGGCCTATTCCAATGGTTCATAGAGATTGTAGCTAAAGGATTTCCTAAAACTAGAGTTATGTTAAACTGTGGTTATAGGTGGATGAAAATAAACACAGAAAAATTTGATAAATATAAATTAAATTTATAGGAATGGGATACTCCCATAGTCTATATTGTAACATCCCAACTTCGGGTCCACTTAACTTCTGCCCCGAGATAGTGGGTCACATGTCCTCAACTGTGTCTCCCCATATTCCAGAGGTTACTGACTAGCAGTGAGGGTTTAAAGGTGAAATATTGGGGAGACTATACCCTCTTATGATAGTGGCATAAATTAGGTAACTAGAAACATACAATAGAAAAGGAATATATTACATAATGAATTAATAAGAAGCTAATGAATAAATAGAACTGATCAACTGATAATAATATCAAAAGACTCTAAAGTCATTTCAGAACATTGGTGTATGGAATGATTATATAAAAAAATATATTAGGGGATATACATATGGTAATTCTATTCAAAAAGTAAAAAATGAACAAAAGGATTCTCCACTATCATCACCAGTGAATACTCCATCCTATACTCCCAATCTTCATCTATAAGCTAAGGAAGTAAAAATACACTAAATGGGTGCTAGCCCTTATCAATAACCGCATATAGAAAATCCTCTCTAGTACCAAGGGATGCCCATGAAAGGGATCAGATAAAATCTCAGTATTCCACCACCAATGGTGTCTACAAACAATCCAAGATGTGCTCTATACTAAACAGTGGGTAGGTATCATAAAATAATAGACATTGTGGAATAAATAAATAACGTGATGCTCAAGTTCCTAAAAGATACCTAACAGTTATACCTACATCATATCGTGTTCAATAAAATTGTATGATTAGTTTCCATATATATATTACAACCATACATATTGTATTTATATATTGTATCCACCTATATTTACCAAGTACGTGCGGGCGTAAGTGGCCATATACCATAGATACTACTTGCTTGTGGGACATGGGCATAAATCATGCATCGATTAATAGTATAATGAGCCTATAAGCTCAAGGAGTAGGTTACATTCCCTACATCTAAATAATACTATGATATGTCATAAACACCACTAAAGATGGTTAGTTATCCATCATTTCATCACTCAAACAAGGAACATGGTGCATCAAGCCCAACATCCTAATATTGTAAATAGTGTAAGACATCATTCTCAACACACAATGTAAGGGAGCATAATACCATAATTCTGAACAAGAACCCTACGATATTACCACAACCGTAATAAGGTGTATTCATTTACATAATATAAGCATGATTCACACCTCCCACGCATCTCAAAAGTAAATCTCAATTCCACTAAGACATTATAATTCATATAATCATTTATAAATCATTAAAAATAGGTTTAGACTTTCCAACATTTATAAACCATTTCAATTTCTTCATTTAGTCAATTTAAGAAAAAGAAAACATCATGAATAGTCCATTCTATTTGATCAATCAATTTAAATCTTAAAGACATGGAAATTAAATTTACCAAAATAACAGGTCATTTATAAAGTTTCAATGGTCAATATGGAATTTTTAATACCCTAATATTTGATGAGAAATAATCTTTTTAATTTCTTTGATGTCTTGTGTTGTACGCTACACCAAAATTATCTTACAATATACGCAAAACCTTATTAGCTTATAGTATACGTAAACACGATTCATATCTTGTGTTGCATGCAAGAGCAACCTTCCTCAATAGCGTGTGTTGTACACAATACCGAGTTTCACTAAACAATGATATATTGTTATAATAATATTATAAAATAGCTATTATGAATAGTATTAACTACCTTTTTAATTTTATAACTTTATAATTAATCTTACAAATATTCTAGAACATGGTATGAGAACAGAATAATTTTTTTGGGTAAAATAAGTATTTTTAAAAAAATGCAGTTTTTCAACCTTTTGATGGCGCACCCACTGTAAATATGGTTTTTTACATTTTTATGAGTTCAATTTGACAAAATAAACTTATTAATTGCAATATTTATATAAAAATTTAGCTTGGATTATTTTTTATTATTTTTCTCTTAACTTTCATATTTTGAAGAATAGTAAAAATATGCTAAAATTTTATTAAAAACTACATTTTATATTAAGTTAGTTTATATGGATAACTTATAGTATTGAATGTTTTTAAATTATAAATTGAATATATTTTTACCATTTAATATAATTGTAGTCATTATCATTAATTTTACATTGAATTCATAGGTAAAAACAATTTAATATTTTGTAATGTTTTAACTTTTAAAACTCGTTTTCTCAATAGTGGGATTAATTTTAAAATAAATACAACAACTTATCTGTATAAAATTTGAAAAAATGGATTCCATGTTTGTAATCAATAGGTCCAAATTATGTTAATCGCCGGAATTTTTATTTTTGGGCATTATGAATAGTGACTACGGTAAAATTTATTTAACACAATTAAAGGTAAATCAGGTAATTAAGGGTAAAAATAATATTACAAAATTACACTAACAGTTGTATTTATATCATTGGTTGATTTTATTTCTCTCTAAATCATACTTGGTTCGATGTATAATCTATTGGAACACAGTTGGATGTGATTAAGGCCTTTAATAAATTTTATTTAAAGGAAAGTGAAATATGTCTCACTCAAAAATTAATAATTTAAGTATGTTAAAAATAAGGTAATACAAAATATAAATTCGATTATAAATACTAATTTTAAATCTAAAATGTTTTTCTTTATCATGGTAATTTATTAGTAATTTTTATGATATATATAATTACCTTAATAGCTAATACTTTAATGATGCATAAATTATTTATTTAGTGAAAAATCAATAATATAGTTTTTCTTAAAATATTAATACCCATAAAAAGCCTAAACACTTGACCAAAATCTATTGGTCGAGTATATCATCACCATAATCATACAATTATCGACTTGTGCACTATTTGGAGGCCTATAAAATGGATTATGAAATTTATATTATTTTATTTTAAATGATGTCAATGTTTTCACCTTCGTAATTCAATAAACATATCATCTAAAAGTTGGGTGTTTTAGAAGATAAATTCGACTGAAAGTATTATTATGACAGATATTAGATTTATATTTATCTTAGTATTTTATTTTTAATTTTTATGTAACAAATAAGTATACTAAATATTTATACAAAAAAATGTTGTAGTAATTATTTAATTATGAAAAATATCAAATAAATGGTATTAAAAATATTAAAATAAATACTATACGAACTAATTAATTCACTCCATGAATTTTATAGATATATATGACATATTAGGAATCTATTAAATATTTTTTTCTTGAACATATATTTTTTGTGGATTATATTTAAATTCAAATAAATGAATAGTGTCAAAATTGACACTATACATATTATATAAAAATAACATATTATTTAATTGTTTAAAAATCATAAAAAAAAATTAAAAAATTATAATTTGAAATTTATATTTTTTAAAATTTCATAATGTATCTAATTAAGGTCAATAGAAAACACTTAAGTAAGTATTTATAACAATTAAAAATTTAGAATATTATTACCACAAATAAAATTAAATAGATTAAATAAGGATATATCAAAATGAAAAGGTTTAAAATAAAATTAAAACATGTCTAGATTTTATTGGTTGATGATATTACAACCCTATCTCATCTCATCTTCAATTTTGATTCATTTTGGAGGTTTTTTAGTGCGGTCTGAGTTTATTAAAATCTACTATTTTTGAGGTTTCAAAAAGTAACCCTCTCCTGTCTTATAAAAGGGAAACTCATCCCTCTTCTCATCACTCCATTTTGAGCATTAAAACCTGGAAAACCCCTAAAAATTATTCTTCTCAACCTCTATAGTTATATTATAGTGGTTCTGGTCTTCTCAATATAACAACTCTAGTTCCATAAAAGAAAGATTAAAAGAGGCACGTCAAGGAAGAGGTAATATCTTCTACTGATTATTTCAAGTTTCATTCTTCTTATACTTAATCTTCTTGAGTTGTTTCATTATAAAGTAATAACATCAGTATAAATAATATATTTATTTATTATTATAAATATGAAACAACCCTATTTCACATTCTAACCAACCTACGAAAAATGAAATCTCCGTGTGTGCGTACGTACGGCTTACCATCTCCACGTCGTGGTGTAATATGTTTTTTCACCACCACCATACATGGATTGGTATAATGGTGGAAATAATAACTATATAGGATTATTATAAAATCATACTGATTATGATATATTATCCACTCTAATTTCATTCAATAATTATGGGAACGATATCATCGCTCGTGCGTACATACAGATTACCGTCTCCACGACGCGATGAGATTCATTCTCCATGTTAATTATTACAGAATGATTATAAAGGATATATAATAAATAATAATGAAATATATGACATAATAATTATACTGGATTTATTTATATATTATTTACTTGCTTACATTCAATTTAATAAGGAAACGAAAATAATGTTCATGTTTACGTACGACCTACCATCTCCTTGAATCGTGTATTTTATTCCATTTATCAATATTATGTATATATATATATATTATATTATGAATATATATTATATATAAATCATGTTTTATGTTCTAGAAGTTAAAAATCATAATCTATGTAATCATACGAATAATTACAAGTAAAAACACATATGATAAATGAAACGATTTTATTTAAAATGCTGCTTTAACATGGAATTGACAAATGAACGGGTAATATAATGTCTCAAGTGAATCATATATGATATCATAAATATTATTAGGGTTTGGTTAAAAGTGAATAATATTTTTCAAAGGACTATACAGGAGTCTCAGACTCAAATGGAAGAAATTCGACATAAGGTAAGGGATAATTATTCCAATCTTGTTCTTATCTGAGATTATTTATTTTTAAGATTTACTGGGGTTATGTTTATCATCCATGTCCATGTTTTCTCAAAATGTTTTCATAAAATTTTTACTATTCTTACATTTAAATATAATGTCATTTCTACCATTTTTTGTCTTTTACCACATTGTTTGGATGGAATCTTTAATTTGATTACCATACATGGTACTTTTGGACTTTTCTGGTAAAAGTACGAGGAGAATGTTTTTTTAACTTATACGACATGAACAGATTTTTACAGTTACATAATTCCTTTTTTCCATGAAGCTTCCTATACAATATTTATCATTATTTTCAATGAAATTATTTTCTTTTAAAATTTCTTGGCATTTTGAGAAAAGAAAATGATTTTGAAGAAGAAAGGATATTTTCCTCAAGAATTCATTTCTAGTGTTTTATCCAACCTATTTTCCATCTAGGATGAAATTATTTAATATATATATGTTTCATGTATAATGTCCCTATTATTTACATGGTTTTATTTTTTTTATAATGATATTATATCCATTATTTTAATGGATTATGTTATGATGGGATGATGTGTATGTAACCCATTTTGTTCATTGGGTTATGATTAATGATTTATGTTTACTTTAAGGCACAAAAAATAATGATTTCATTATGAGATATGTGGTACTTATATCTACCTCCAATGCATTGGGTAAAGATATATATCTCATGAGATAGACATGGCTGGAACGACAATTAAATCTGGTTCAGTAATACAGGGCTGGAACGACAAGTAAATCTGGTTCAGTAATGGACTTTTTCTACTATGATGATCTTGGAAGAAATGCCTTGGCTACTATGGAAATCATAACATGTGATTAATGGGTTTCCAAAATTACATGTTGTATCCCAATGCTATTTTATCAAGATTTATGTTCCGTTATGATCTATTCCTAATGTACTAACATGTTTTATGTCATTGCTCAAGATTTTAATGTATAGATTTTATGTTCATGTTTTTACGTTCAAATGTTTGTGTATTGTTTTATCTTCTCCATTTTTACCCTTATTGAGTGTTCAAGCTCTCCCTTTTTATGTTTTCGTTTATCCATGATATAAATAATTGTTTTAGGTAAGAAAAGAGTGGAAAATTCTTATGGGAGATGTTGAAGATCTTTCACCATGATAAGGAGATTATGATCCATGTTTCCAACGACACTAAAATAATATGGTCCTTGGGAGACTTTTTTTCATGTATTAGGTAGTCTGAAAATTTTATGTAATTCCTATGTAGGTTAATCTTGGTTCCCTATAGTTTGTATCAGAGGAAAGTTTTAGTTAACCTTTGGAAACTAGGATGCGGAAACATTAGTGAGATCCCTAGAGATATATCTAGGGTATGTCTAGGGATGTCTGTAAGGTTAATTATAATGTATAGGATAAAATCATATAATTATGATAAAAATCAGGACTAACCTAGGATTAAACCATATATGTTTGAGATTGAACATACTCCCCCTTGATTATGTTGTTTTCCGAGTAAGATTTTCCCTCTCACACTATTATTTTTTGGGTATTAGATAAAGGCTGGAACCCGAAGGAACAATGTTAATTATCAATGCACTGGGAAATGCAATGATTGTCCTCTTGAACAACCAAATGTTATGGGAGATGGAGTGAAACATCTTATTTCTATACTTACACAAGCTATGAATCATTCTGGAAATCCAAATTATCATAAAAGGGAAAAATATTTTGTTGAGTCCTTCATGAGGAAACTCCCACCTTCTTTCAATGATTCTTATTATCCGCTTATTACTGAACAATGGATAAGTACCATTGAAAAGATATTTTCCATACTTTGCAATTCAAAACATGAAAAAGTCATTTTGGCTGTTTACCGTTAAGAAGGTGAAGCAGACTAGCAGTAGACTCTAATTAAGAATACAATGCCCCAAGATGAAATTGAATCCATGGAATGGGACGAGTTAAAGAACTTGTTTTTTAAAAAGAAATCCCCTCGTATTATTTGAACAAAGATAGAAAAGGAGGTCCATGATCTTAAGAAAAAGTATGATGAATCTGTTGGTATATATGAGGTGAATTTTACAAGGCTTCCAAGGTATGCATCTGGCTTTATCATCCAACCTGAAAGTAATTTTGGTTGATTCTTTAGTGGATTAAAACCAATTCTTCGAAGGGAATAAGGTATAAGATACTTTAGTAGATATGAAGAAATTTTGTGTTTTGATGTCAAGGTAGAACTAGAAGTTAGTGTTACATATCCATCTCAGGGTTTTGACAAGAAACGAAAGATGCAGTTCAAGGAAAAATATCAATATTACAGTGAAAAGAAGATGAATGTTTCGTTATGCTCAAAGTGTGGAAAGAAACATGGTACATATTGTCTTAAAGGGACTAGAAAATGTTTTAAGTGTGGAAAAAATTTAATCAAGTAGCTAAGTGTCTATGTAATGGGAAAAAGGTAGCTACTGATGTAAATAGAGAAAAGAATACAAAGAGAGAACCACCAACACTTAAATGATTCAAGTGAATGGAAATGGGGAATTATTCTAACCAATGCCCAAATCCAAGTGTTAATGATGGTCGACATTGAAAAAATCATAAGGGAAAGGACAGAGGGAAGTCACATGTGATCACTATTGGTGATTTTGAATATGAAAACCAAGTTGTGGAATGATTAACTGTATATGTAAAGGAATTCCAAAATAGTGTTGTGGAATCTCATTTATAGTATTATGGAATATTGGAATATCAATGTATTGGTTTTCAATAATTGTATGGTACAGGTAATCATGAAAAGTGATTGAAATATATTTGGAAAGCAGATGATATGCACATAATGAAGGGATAAAGGGATAATGAGATGTTTGATAGTATTAATGATCACATGACTGATATAAGGACAAAGTGACATGTTGGTTTGAGTATATAGAATTTTTGGGATTTTGGTATGTGGAAAGAGTTAACTTTTAACAGAATTCATGTTTTCACTAAGGTTCTATGGTAATTCATGTTTCAAGAGAATACATGATTAAGGTATTCACATATTTGGAATGTGAGAAACAAGATATATCTTATGATATAAGGGAGATAAATGATGGTATTCACATGCTTGGTAGTTGACCTCTCTAGTTATATTTTTCTTTAAACTATGAGATTGGACATAAGTGTTTTGGATAAGCCTAAAGATTGTTATGTAATAAGTTTGGAATTAGATATTATTTTTAAGGCTAGAAATTTTTGATATTATTTCTGGAATGATGTAATAGTATAGTTTTAGAAAAAGGAAAACCTACAGGACAGGGGACAACACGTCTCGTCAGACAAGGCTACGGGAATCGAACCCACAACTGAAGTGAGATAGGCCTTTATTACCTACCACTAGCCTACAGGAAGTCCCTGGTTAGTAGAAATAAGTTTTATTTTATTAAGAGTTATTATAGATGAAGTATAATTCCATTTTGGAATCATATATGATTAATCTCACCATAGATGGACTTATATTTAATATCTTATGCTAACCTTTTTTATAGATATAGCTGGAATGACCTATCACTCTATCGTATGATCTACTATTACTTCAAGAATGAGAATGTCAACTTCATTTCTTTAAATACTAGATGAAGTGGAAATTATTCATGGAATGACCACTAATGATATTACACTGAAATCAATAAAGTATTTATCCTTATGAAAAAATTCATCAACTTTAGTGAAATGATCTTGAAAACCAAAAATGTTTTCTTAGTACCCTCATATCCGATGAATTAGATGGTACATTAGATCATATAAAATTTATGGCTTGGTTATTGTTGTCTTTTTCATAATCATGTTCTCTACCACTCTTCATCAGAAAATGACGGTTAGATTACTCTTCCATATCCATATTTTTACCTATATTCTCTTATGTGGAAACTCAATGTTGAGTTACATTGGGTGAACATTATGTTTCTAACATTCCATTATAAAATTAAGTTTTATTATTACTTTTTACGATGTGGGTTTCTATGAATGAAATATTCAAGTAGTAAACGATTTATAACCCCAACGAATTTCGAGGGAAAAATTCATTTTAAGGGGGGTAGAATGTAGCACCTTTAGATTTTATAAGAAATATATTTTTTAATTTCATTGATGTATTTTGTTGTACGCTACACCAGGATTAGCCTGCTCTATATGAATCATCGTATTAGTTAGTTGTATACGCAAACACTATTCTCGGATTGTGTTGCACGCAAGAGCGACCTTCCTCAATATCGTGTGTTGTACGCAATACCGAGTTTCACTAAACAACGATATATTGTTATAATATTATTATGGACAAGATTTTATGAATATTATTAACCAAATCTTGAATTTTAAATCATTATCATTCATCTTACACATATTCTAGAACTTGGTATGTGAACAAAATAAATTTTTCTGGTAAAATAAGTATCTTTCAAAAAATGAAATTTTACAGCCTTTTGATGGTGCACGCACTATAAATCTATTTTTTTACATTTTAATTAGTTAAATTTGACAAAATAAAATTATTTATGGCAATAAGTATTTAAAAATTTACTTTGGATAATTTTTTAATATTTTTATGTTAAATTTTATATTTTGATTAATAGTAAAAATACGCTAAAATTTAATTAAAAACAACTTTTTTCATCAAGATAGTTTATATGGTTAATTTTTAATATCAAATATTTTTTAAGTTTAAATAGAATATATTATTACCATTTAATATAATTTTAGTCATTATGAGCCTTATAAAACAGACTATGATATTTATATTATATTATTTTAAATGATGTCAAAGTTGTCACCTTAATATTTTAATAAACATATGATTTTCAAAGTTGCATGTTTTAGAAGATAAATTCTACTAAAAGTGTTCTTATGATAGATAATAGATTTATATTAATCGTATTATTTTATTTTTAATTTTTATGAAACAAATAAGTGTATTAAATATTTATACAAAAATGTTGTAGTAATTGTTTAATTAAGAACAATATTAAATAATTGGTTTTAAAAATAATAATAAAAATATTTTATGAACTAATTAATGGGATCCAAGAATTTTTTATATAAATATGACATGTTAGCAATATATTAAATATTTTGGCTCAAGCATATCTTCTGTTTAGTTTTTATTTTAATTTAAATAATTTAATAGTGTCAAAATTGACACTATTGATTTTTTATAAAAATAACATATTATTAAATTGTTTAAAAATCACAGAAAAAATTTAAAAATAATAATTTTAAATTTACCTATTCTAAATTTTCTTTATTTAACTAATTATCAAAAATTCACAATACATAAGTATGTATTTATAACAATTTAAAATTTATAATATTATTACAACAAATTAAATTAAATAGATTAAATAAGTAAAAATCGAAATGATAAGGTTTAACATAAAATCAAAACATGTCTAAATTTTATTGGATGATGATATTAAAACCCTATATCATCTCATATTAGATTTTGATTCATTTTGGAGGTTTTTTAGTGGTGTATGAGTTTATTATAAATTATTATTTTAGAGGCTTCCAAAAGTGCATCTCTATTCTCTTATAAAAGGGCACCTCCTTCCTTTTCTCTTCACACCATTTTAAGCCTTAAAGATCGCCCAACCCCTGAAAATGTCTCTTCTAAACCTCAATAGTCATATAATAGTGGTTAGAATCTTCTCAAAAGACAAACTCTAGTACTCTAAAAGGATGTTTAAAAGAGGCACGTCAAGGAAGAGGTAATCTCTTCTACTGATCATTTCATGTTTCTTTCTTATTCTACTTCTTATTCTATAGTTATTTCATTATAAATTAATAACATCAGTATCAATAATATACTGATATGTTATTATAAATATTAAACAATCCTATTTCACCTTCTTATCCATCCTATGAAAAATTAAATCACCACGCATGCATATGTACGGCTTACCTTCTTCTCGCCGTGATATAATCTGTTTTTCCACCACCACCATACATGGATGGGTATAATGGTAGAAATAATAACTATATATGATTATTATAATGTAATACTGATTATTAGATATTATCCAGTCCAATTCCATTCAATAATTATGAGAACGATATCATCGCTCGTGCGTACGTACGGATTACCATCTCCACGATGCGAGGAGATTCATTCTCCATATTAACCATTCAAAAATGATTATAAAGGATATATAATAAATAATAATTAAATATATGACATAATAATGATATTGGATTTATGTATATGTTATTTACTTACTTCTATTCAATTTAATAAGGAAACTAAAATAGCTTTATGTGTACGTACAACCTACCGTCTCTTTAAACGATGTATTTCATTCAATTTATTGATCTATTCTGTATATATATATATATTATAAATATATATTATATATAAATCATGTTTTACATTTTTGATGTAATTAATCCTGATTTACGTAATCATATTAATAATTACAAGTCAAAACACGTACGATAAGTGAAACGATTTTACCCAAAATGCTGCTTTAACATGGAATTGACAAATGAACGGGTAATATAATGTTGTAAGTGAATCATATATGATATCTTAAATGTTATTATGGTTTTCTTTCAAGTTAATAATATGTTTAAACACACTATACAGGAGTCTCAGACACATATGGTAGAAATTGCACATAAGGTAAGGGATAGTTATTCCAATCTCGTTCTAATCTGAGATTGATTATTCGTAAGTATTTACTAGGGTTATGTTTATCATTCATGTCCATTTTTTCTCAAAATGTTTTCATAAAATGTTTACTATTCATCCACTTATGTTTAAAGTCATTTTTACAATTTTTTTGACTTTTACCACATTGTATATAAGGAATCTTTATTTTGTTTACCATACAAGGTACTTTTTAAATTTTCCTGTAATTGTACGAGGGGAATGTTTTTTAACTTATATAGCATGAACATATTTTTAAAGTTTCATAACAACTTATTTAGATCAAGATTACTATAAAATATTCCATGATTATTTTCAATGAAATTGTTTTCTTTTAAAATTTCTCAGCATTTTGAGAAAAGAAAATGATTTTTAAGAAAAAATTATATTTTCCTCAAGAATTCATTTCAAGTGTTTTATCAAAACTATTTTACATTTAAGATTAAATTCATTAATATTTATATGTTTCATGTATAATGTCCCAATTATTTACATGGTTTTTTTATGAAGACATTATATCCATTTTCTTATATGTATTATGTTATGATGGGATGATGTGTATGAAACCCATTTTATTCATTGGGTTATGATAAATGATTTATGTTTATTTTTTGGCACATGAAAGAATGATTTAATTATGAGATGGGTGGGACCTATGTATCCCTCAAATGCATTGGTTAAAGATTTATATCTTGTGATATAGACATGGCTAGAATGGGATGTAAATCTGGTTCAGTAATATAGGGCCAGAATGGCAAGTAAACCTGGTTAAGTAATGAAATTTTTCCACTATGATGGTCTTGGAATAAATGCCTTGGATACTAGGGAAATAATAACATGTTCTTAATGGTTTTCCACAATTACATGTTTTATCCCAAATCTATTTTTTCATGATTAATGTTCCTTTATTATCAATTCCTTACGTAATTCCATGTTTTATGTCATTGCTCATGATTTTTGATGTTTACATTTTATGTTCATGTTTTTATGTTCAAATGTTTGTGGATTGTTTTATGTTCTCCGTGTTTACCCTTATTGAGCGTTTGAGCTCACTCTTTTTAAATTTTCATTTCCCCAGGATATAAATAATGGTTTTAGGTTGGAAAAAATGGGAATATCTTTATGGGAGATGTTGAAGATCTTTCACCATGATTATAAGATTGTGTTCTATGTTTCCAAGGACACTAAAATAATATTGTCTATGGGAGTCTTTTCTTTTTCATGTATTATGTATTCCGAAAAAGTAATATAATGTCCATGTATATCAAGCTTAGGTCTCTAAATAATTTCATTCTTTGGAAATTCCATCTAATGGGTGAGATAAATAGTTAAGGGGTGCATCAAGTTCTATAAACTTTTACATATATCAAGGGAAATTTTATTTAAGTCAAATCCAACACTAAAAATGTGTTTAAAATAATTTAACAATTAGCTACCAAGGGAAATTCTAAGAGGTACACCGATGGTGTGTCCATAAGTGTGGTAGTCAACCTCTAAACCACCAAAAATGATCAAAGGATGTGTAACAAGGTGTTAATATCAACATAACAGGAAGATTTTAATAAAAAAGGATATACTCATCAAAAGTCGGCATGTGGTACAATGGCATAGATACAAGACATCAAAACTCATGGGGAAAATAATGATACCACCTACCTCAAGGTTGTATATGAATTCTATATTGATATAAACATTTTATTTGTAGTAGGATTGAAGAGATATAAGAAATGGTTTAACACCATAAAAATACTGAAAAAAAGATTACATATAAATACCTCAATGGATTCTGAAATAAAATTAGATCCAAGGGAATGGATGGGGAGATCTTACCCAGACTGATCTGATGCTTATGAGGAATCAGGATTTGGAGTCCGGATTTGTGACATAAATAAATGCCTAGTATTTGATATTTTAAGATAATGGGAGGAGGGATCTCATTTCCTCCTCTGTAGAATGAAGATAGGAAAGGAAAATAAGTTATAAGTTTAATTGAGGGAAACAATGTAATTTCACCTCAAAATATATGGTCGATTATTTGGTTGCACAGTTTTCCAAACAGTGTGCACACCATGTGACATTCACTACTATAAGGGGGAACCTCGCATGGTTGTGTTCACCATTTATCACATAATGAAAAAATTATTAATACCCACAATGTCAAGAAAAACTCTATCAATGCACAGTTGTGCTCCTAGGATCCTATGGTTAAAGAAAAAACATGCATCCCCTAGGTATCCATTGTCTACAACAACTTGGTTCTAGAGAAATATTGTAGATTGGGATGAACTATTTTCTCTAATAATTTTTCCTACTGTTTTCTCCACATTTTGGGGATTATGGATTTGAATGAACACCAAACACACTCGATACCTCCTTGACATGATTAGGAATCATTATTAGTGTCATTAAAATAAATTTATGCAAAAAAATGTATTCTTACCTTCAGGAAAAGATGATTCATTTCAAACTTCCCTCCATAAAGATACTCATCCAAGAGTTGTACTTATAAGGGTAAACAGGTTTCTTCAGCAAAGAGTTATAGCCGCTGAGATTGTATATCGGCTTCCCAATCCCTTGTCTCATCATGTACTCATGTGTGATACCATAGCACTTGTACTAAATGAGCTGGACGAACACAAAGTGTCTTTATTCTCTGAACAACAATATGAACTTGATACTCCTCAAAGGAATCATCTACATCCAATTCAAACTCATTAGGATAAAAGACATCTGACAAGCTTGGATGATATCGATGAAGTTGAGACACATGGAAGACATCATGCATAGACCAGTATTTCTAAGGAATATCCAATTGATAATCTGTTGATATAATCCATTTCATGACCTCTAAGGGGTCCACCAAATCTTTTTGAGAGCTTATCCTACCTCATAATATGTATTTGGCCCAACTTGGGTGAGACTCATAAGAGAAATTGGTCTCCAACCTCGAACTCAACATGTTATCAATGTCTATTTACATACAACTGCTATCTGGACTATGTTGTTATCATGTGTTTTCTGATCAATTGGATAGGCTATGTAGTCTCCTGAACAAGACCTAGTCCAAGAATACCTTCATCTCATACTTCTATCCAGAACAGATGTGAATGGCAAAGCCTACCATATAAGGCTTCATAATGATCCATCTTGATGGTATACTAAAATATGTTATTATAAGTGAAATAAAGGAGGGGAATGTGTTTCTCCTAGTAACACACAATGTCAAGGACACCTTCGTAGAGGATGTTCTCCTGCAACTCAATAGTATGCTCTAACTATCCATCGGTATGTGGGAGATATGTTTGGCTTAGAATCACCTGTGCACCCAAGTTCATCTTAACCCTTTCTATAACAGTGATGTAATGTGAGAATCTCTATATTAAATGATAGAATTAGGATATCTATGATGATGTACAACCTCGCTGACGTACATAATTCTTAGATCATCTACAAAAAATGTCTCTAACACGGGTAATAGGTGTGTGACCTTCATCAAAACGTCAATTACCACACACACCGTATCGTTTCCATGAGGTGATTTGGGTAGACCAAACATGAAATCCATAAATATATCATAACATTTACATTAATGAGTGGAAAATTAATGTAGAAGTCCTTAATAATGTTTCTTTTCCACCTTCACCTATCTATATGTAGAACACTGTGTGATAAATATGGAAATGTCCCATTTCATATCAGGCCACAAATAATGGAGTCATAGATCCCGATACATTTTGGTGACACCGGGGTAAACTTCCCATGCTTAGGCATGGAATTAAAACATCATCTCCTCTTCCATATCTATTGGGACTCATACAAACTGATGGAATATTATGGTATCATCACCATCCATGGTCTAACGTGAATATATATCATCATCTAAAATTATTTACCATAGTATAAGGCCTTAGGAATCATATAATTGCCTAATTCGTACGCATTCCAGAATGTTAAAGGACACTACTAAGGATATGAGGATAGTTTTCCCATGGTCCTACAGAATCTCAATATGAATCATTGAAAATAAGTCCATAAGTTTCCACTGTAACACCTCAAGCTTCCATGGTATGCTTCCCTTTGAATAATAGAGTAGCGTGTGTTGTACACAACTACGAGTTCTAAGACACACCACAACAAATCAAACTAGCCGTTATGAATATAAATACCAACTTTTTGAAATTTTATAAATTTTATCTTTCAAAATTAACCTCATTTTTGGATTTGGAATATCGAAATTCACCTGTGGTGAATTTTTGGTATTTTTCTGAAAACTTTCAATTTTTTATGAATAGTGGAAAAAACACTGAGTTATAGTTTAAAACCAAATTTTTATATAAATAATTATTTATTTTATTTAAATATAATTAAGGTCAAAATAGATACATAATACCTATATATTATTAATGTAATTCATTGGAGTTAATTTAGAATAATTTTAGATATATAAAAAAAATTTGGAACTTTTCACTGTCTTTTACCCACCTCCTAGAAGAATTTGGAAATTCACATAAAAATTAATTTTACCGCTTCTGTGAGTGAAATTCTAAAATCCAAGAGACACGATTAATATCAAGGGGTAAAATTTGGTTCAATAAGATAATTTTTTTTGGTGAATAGTAAGTTTTAACTTTTATTTACCACAGTTTAAAGTAAATAGGGTAATTAAGGGTAAACATGATATTAATATTTCCCTAACACATGTACTAATTTAGTTGGACAAGTTTAACTCAACCAAAAACAACCTTATGAATCAAATATTATCATTTAGGTCCACTTGGATTAGATTAGGATATTTATTATTATTTAATTCAAAGAAGAGTTAAAAGAGTTAAAATCAATGTTTATTAACTAAAGGTTTTTTAATATAGGGTTATACATAAGACAAATTAGATTATAAATATTAATTAGAAAGATAAAATTATTTCCTAAATAATGGTTTTTTATTTGTAATTTTTAGACATTAAATTTTTTAATTTATTTATGACACAATGGTGATGCAGTAATTACCTAATTAATGAAATATTAAAATAATTGATAATATAATTACCCAAATAAATATAATTTTAGAGTTTTTAAGAATTTCACTAATTTTATAGGTTAATATGACATATTGGTATTTATTTAATTAGGTTTTTTAGATGTAATAATTCTGTTTTGAGTTTCTCAAAAAATAAATACCAAATAGTGTCAAAATTGACATAAAAGAGTTTTTAAAACAAATATTATATTATTAATTGATATTCAATTACTAAAAATCTATTGGTTGGACAAGAGACTTATATAATGATATGTGTATCATATTGAACCACTTGGGGTTATCTTGGATGTATATGGTATGTTTATTAACCATACAATATAAAAATACAAAGAGACACGGTAAATGTCAAACTATTTAACTAAGAGTTAAATATAAATGATAAGGTTAATTTAGTGACCCAAACCTGTATAAAATCTATTGGTTGAAATTATTTCTACCCATCCCCACCTTTGACTTTTAATAATCCACTTTGGAGCCATTATAAATAGAATATGAATTTATTATAAATTAATTCTTTATGTTTTTTCTAAAGAGCCCCTCCTCCCCCTTATAAAAGGACACTAGTTTAAACCAATTATTCATAATTTAAAATCCTTTAGGTTCGTCCAACCTCGGCCCAAATACCCTCTAAAATATCGTACCTTAATCCTAGTGGCCTTACTTTAGTTAGATAGGCATCTTAAGGATCCCTTTTGATCATATCAAAAGGAAGAACCCAAAGAAGAGGTAATGTTTTCACCACCAATTTTCAAGTTCCTTTCTTCTTCAACTTCTTCCTTCATTGTTATTTTCATTCTAAAATAAAAACTCCAGTATCTTCTATATACCGTGATTTTATTATAAATATAGAACAACCATATTCATTATTCTATCCATCCTTTGAATGACATGTCACCATACGTTTGTACGTACGGCCTACCGTCTCCACGTTGTGGTGCAATTGTTATTCAATACATTATTATTTGGATGGGCATAATAATGATGTGTAATTCATTTAAATAATAAATTTAACATGATAATGATTATTTATATATGATATACCATCCAATTATATATTATTTTAATATAAAAATAATGATATTGTCGCTCGTGCGTATGTACAGACTACCGTCTCCACGAACGCAATGAGATTCATTCCCCTTCGTATCCATTCAGGTCTAATTATCATTTTCTGATTAATACTAATGTTTATAGAATTTATATCATTCTTTATATGAATAATATTCAACCTATCCATTACAAACAAGACTTATGCAAGAAAACATATAGAATAATACGAGTAAGTGAACACCCAAAACAATGATAATACTTAGATATTGTTAACAAAGAAATGTTAAAAGATCATATATGATATCATATTAATGTATATGATTCTTGTATAATTTAAAAACAATTATTTCACCATTATACAGAAGGTTAACATACCCTAAACCATGGAAAAGTAAAAGGTAAGGGTTTATTCCACAATCTCTTCATTATCCGAGGTTTTTTTATACATAATTATCTTCTGGGACCTCATTATCATCCACATCCATGTTTCATAGAAATGTATTTCAAAACATTCTTAAAATTTTAGAGAATATGGGTAAGATTCATTTATACCCATTTTTTAATTTTTATAAGATGTTTATGAAGGAATCTTTCCATCATTTTCCAAACAATGTCCTTTTTAACTTTTTCGAGAAAATTAAGGTAAGAATGTCTTTTTTAACTTATAAGACGAGTGCGGCTATTTTCAACCATTATAAACTCATCGAAGAATTCCTTAAATTCTTTTAAAAATATTTTAAAATTAAATTTTTTATTTTATAATTATTTGACTCTTAAATGATTTAAAAATAGAAATCGATATTTCTCTAAAAAGAGTTTTGATTTCATCAATGTCAACATCCTTTGATGGATTTTAAGTTTATTTGGAGTTGATTTATTATGATACAAAACTTCAATATTGTATTGAAGGTTTTGTGATATGTTTGACTGTGGATATGCTATTTTTATACCATTCATGTTTTACTGTTAATGTATTGACATTTTTTATGCTAGTTTTAATATGAATGTTTATGATATGTTTAAACCTTTTCATATGAGTAATGTATTGGACTTAGTAAGTAATGGGTGGAGCCCGCTATAGCTCCTCAATTTATCGGTATGTCTCATGAGACAACTAGACGTGGAATTGGCTGAGGCCCTTTCCCAATTTTATTTATGGTTTTGGTCGAGGCCTTAATCATTTTTAGACGTCTTGGCCGAGGCTTTGACAAAACGTTTCAGAATGTCTGGTATTATAAATTCCCTCATTATAGAAATAATATTGATGGTTCATGTTGTCATTCGACTAGTATAATACCCATGATTATGTTTTATTATGGAATTACTTACTCAGCTCATATTCTTTCCATAAAATTATTTATGTTTATTATTGGTAAAGGATTGTGGTTTCAATTATTTACCATGCTTGATATTTATGCCAGTTTACGCTGTATTACTTACCCTTACTGAGCATTTGAGCTCACCCCTTTCTTTTGTTTCATTTACCCAGGATATGTATATGTTAGTTATGAGTGACCTTCCTGAATAATCTTGGAGGTTTGGATGTTTCTAATGAAATATATCTGTGTTGTGTTTCTCTTCAAGCTGTAAAGTTGAACTTATGTATGAATCTTGTTTTCAGTAAAATAAACTGATTAGTCTTTCGAGACATTATTTCCTTGTGATCATGCCAATATTATGTAATAATGCACTGACTCTGGGTAACTAGGGTCGGGGAATTAGAGTTGGTATCATAGGAAGTTTAGTACAAACCTTGGAAACTAGATTTAGATAAACTCCGATTAGAGAACCTAGACCTATGATGGACTTTGAAGATTAGTATAGAAGAACTTCCTAGATTATTTGTACGGTATAAATTTTGAGAGTTTTCCAAGAAATACATCCATGTCTATATACGAGTAGGTAGAGGCGGATCTGGCACAGATGTACCTAGGGGTAAACCCCCAAAACACCGCTTTGAGCTAGACTCGAACGGGAACTGGTGTACGACAACGGGCCTTGCTGCACTCTTGGTTACGACACTCCTGGGGGATATTCTTAGGATAATTCTCATTTTCATTACAAACCATTATGAAGGGTTTATCAGTATATAATTCCCCAATGAAAATATTTTTTATGATTATGGATTATACCCATAAATAGTTCAATTTATCCTACGTGTTTTTCAAGTATGGAATTATGTATTTTGATTCATAAACTGATCTATTTTATGCTATTGTTAATAAATGGCACCTAATGGAAGAAATGGAAACTGTATCAATTCATGCACTCCTTGTAGGGATTTCCCTCCTGATCAAGATAATTATAGTGGCACTGGTGATGAAACTACTGCTGATCAGTAAATCCCCATACTGGGACAACTCACCCAGTTTATGATTAATAACCTTACCCGTATGGAGCACCTCGATCCACAACGTGGATGATCAATGTTAGACCATTTCATGAGGAAACAACCACCAACATTCAATGGGAATACAAATCCCTTAGCAACTGAGCAATGGATAAATTCCTTGGAAAAAATATTTCATGCCTTGGGGTGTAATGAAAGGGAAAAAGTTATCATTGAAGTTTACCGCCTCACTAGAGATGCAGATCAATTGTGGTCATTGATTCAAAACACAAAGGAAGATTATGAAGTATCAAATATAGAATGGAGGGTGTTCAAATAGATTCTCTTAGTAAAATAATTTCCTTGTGACCATCGACCGGATATGGAAAGACAATTTCTGAGTCTGAGGAAAAAGGAGGATGAGAATGTCGCTATGTATGAGGCTAACTTTACAAGGTTAGAGAGGCTTGCTGTAGATTATATATGTAACCCAAGAAGTAAGATTGATCATTTATTGGATGGGTTAAAACCATTTCTCCATCGTGAATTAGTATCACAATCCTTCTCATCATACGAAGATACTGTCTCGTGTGTTATTAAGATAGAAAAGGAATTCTCTATGTCTTATGACTTCAAATCAATGCAAGAGAAGAAGAGAGTTGTTGAACACTCTGGTAATGGAAATAAGGAAACAAGGGAGAAGGGTAGATATGATTTTACACCCTTTGAATATTATGGAAGGAAGCACCCCAGTGCCTGTCTAAAAGGAAAAAGAGTATTATACAAATGTGAATTGAAATGCCATCTAGCTAGTGATTGTAATGGAAAGAAGGACGCTACCAATGATCAATGCTACAATTTAAGGGAGATGAGAAATTATGCAAATTAATTTCCTAAGCGTCAAGGAAACTTACCTCAGAAATGGACAAGGGATCATGGCCAAGTTTATGCAATCACTACTGTTGAGGTTGATGCCCTGAAAGGCGTGTTGGCGGGTAATTTAATGGTTTCTCAAGTTTAGAAAATTATTTATTTGATTCTGGATCATCGCATTGTTTCATATCTTCCCGGTTTTCTATGAAAATTAGATATTTCAAATTTGATTTAACAATGGACTTGTCAGTTAAACCCCTTAAGGGAAGTATCATTACTACAAAATTCTGTGGATCCATTCTCATTAGGGAATATCAATGTTCTTTATCTGCTGATCTAATCATCATACCCATGATTGAATTTGATAAAATCCTCGGTATGGATTGGGTTTTGGACCATGATTCGAAAATATATTGTAATAAGAAGGAGGTTACGATTTTTGATGATGATGATAAAGAACACCTTATCTTTAGAGCAGAATCTTCACCACCTGATTCTTATCTAGATCCACCCCAAGTAGCTCAACTAAATTCTATTATCTAGGAAGATGAGAATGAAATAACTGTGGGTGAGGAAAGGAATGTTCAAATAGAGGATGTTTCTATTTTGAGAGAATATGTTGATGTGTTTCTGGAAGATTTACTTGGACATCCTCCAGAACGAGAAATTGAGTTTTCCATTGATTTAATTCCTGGTTCAAGGACTATATCTAAGACCCCTTATAGAATGGCCACTATGGAATTAGTTGAACTAAAAAACAACTAGGGGAATTCAGTAATAGGGGATTTATTTTCCCTAGTGTTTCTCCATGGGGAACCCCTGTCCATTTTGTTAATAAGAAATATGGATCTATGGGGTTATGTATCGACTACAGGGAAATAAATGCTATAACAATAAAGAATAAGTATCCCCTACCTCATATTGATGATTTATTTGATCGATTTCATGGAGCTCAATACTTTTCAAAGATTGAAATTTGATCTGGATACCATCAGTTGTGTGTGAAGAAGGAAGACATTCTGAAGACTGCATTTCGAACCAGGTACGAGCATTGTGAGTTTACAGTAATGCCTTTTGGATTGAATAATGCACCCTCGGTATTCATGGATCTAATGAATAGAGTTTTGAAGGAATATCTCGATGATTTTGTGGTGGTGTTTATTGATGATATCTTGGTATATTCCAAAAGCTATGAAGATCCTGAAAATCACTTGCGCATTATCCTGATGACTCTTATAAGACATGAATTATATAGGAAGTTTAGCAAGTGTGAATTCTGGCATCAAGAGATTTCTTTTCAATGCCATATTATTAGTAAAAATGGAATCTATGTTTGTCCTTCTAAGACAAGAGCAATACAATAATGGCCAGCACCGACGAGTATAACTAAGGTACACAGTATTATTGGTTTGGCAGGTTATCATTGGTGTTTCTTCCAAATTTTTTCTCGATTGGAAAACCCATTAACGAAGATCACATGTAAAGGGGCTTAATTTGTTTGGAAAAAAGAGTGTGAAGAATGTTTTGATAAACTGAAGAGAATATTAGTCAATGCTAATATTTTGACTCTACTATCAGGAAATGATGGGTTTTTTATTTATAGTGAGGCATCTAAGAAAGTACGTGGTTGTGTCATTATGAAGAATGATAGAGTTATTTCCTATGCATCACGATAGCTGAAAATCCAGGAGAAAAAATATCCTACTCATGATCTTGAGTTAGCTTCTATAATATTTTCTTTGAATATTTGGAGACACTATCTCTATGGTGAAAATGTGAGATTTATACTGATCACAATATATTGAAGTATGTTTTCTCACAGAAAGAACTCAACATGAGGCAAATGAGATGGCTTTAACTACTCAAGGATTATGAATAAATTATAAAGTACCACATGGGGAAGGAAAATAAGGTGGCAGATTCTTTGTGCAGAAAGGATCACGGAGTTTTGAACAAGAAGAGAGTTGAAAAGGATCCTATATACATGGATCTAGTAAAGATGGATATGGGAATCACCATGGAAGGTGAAACCTCAATACTTTTTAAAATGATTTCCGAACTACCATTACTAGAAAGTATAAAGAGTTCTCAGACTGGTGATAAAGAGTTTCAAAAGAAGATTAAAGCTCTGAATGATAGGATATTGAGTGACTTTGTGTATGAAGATGGAATTTTGAAATTTGGGAAGAGAATTTTTGTTCCCAATATACCTGAACTAAAAAGAGAGTTATTGGATGATGCTCATAGTTTAAATTTCTCTATACACCCTGGGAGCACCAAAATGTTTAGATATTTGAAGGATAATTTTTTGTGGTACAACATGAAGAGGGAGATTTCGGATTTTCTGTCAAGATGTATGGTTTGTCAACAAGTGAAAGCTGGAAGGCAACAGCCAGGAGTAGTCGTGCAACCTCTTCCCATACCTGAGTAGAAATGGGATAATATCACAATGGAATTTTTCATGGGACTACCAAAGACTCCTAGAAGGAATGATGCAATATGGGTCATTATTGATCGTCTTACCAAGTCATCACATTTTCTTGCTATAAGGGAAGATTTACCACTTGAACGTCTAGCAGGGCTATATATTAATGAAGTTGTGAGACTTCACGGAGTACCCCTATTGATTTTTTCTGATTGTGATCCCCGTTTTACTTCAAGATTCAGGAGGAGTCTTCATAAGTCCTTGGATACTGAACTTCGTTTGAGCACTACCTACCACCCTCAAACAGATGGAGAATCAGAACGAACTATTCAAACCTTAGAAGACATGTTGAGATCTTTCTCACATGACTTTCAGGGTATGTGGGATCAATATTTACCTCTGGTGGAATTTTCCTATAACAATAGCTTCCTTTCAAGTATTCAGATGGCACCATATGAAGCGTTATATGGAAAGAGATGTCGCACACCAACCTGTTGGGATGATGTTGGGGAAAGAAAACTCGTAGGCCCAGAACTGGTGGAGGAAATGATGGAAAAGGTAAAGGTAATCCAAAACCACATCAAATCTTCTCAAAGTAGGCAAAAAGCTATGCTGAAAACTGAAGGAAGGATTTGGAATTTCAGGTAGGAGATCATGTTTTCTTGAAGGTATCTCTATGGAAGGGAGTTATACATTTTGGTAAGAAAGGTAAATTGAGTCCTAGGTACATAGGACCTTTCGAAATTCTAGAACGAATTTGGGTTGTAGCTTACCGTTTGGGGATACCGCCAAGTCTCTCCAAAGTTCCCGATGTGTTCCATGTATCACTGTTGAAAAAATACATGCCTAACCCAATGCATGTACTCACTTACGAGGAATTAGAACTGGAACCCGATCTTTCTAATTGCGAAGAGCCCATCAGGATTCTTGATACAAGAGAACAGGTGTTGAGAAACCAGATGACTCGCCTTGTAAAAGTTCTATGGAGAACCCATAAGATGGAAGTGGCAATGTGGGAACCTGAGGAACATATGATGTAGAACCACCAAAGTCTCTTCATGCGGTAGTATTCTATAAATTTCGAGGATTAAATTATTTAAAGGAGGGGTGAATGTAATTCCCCAAGCTTCCACGGTACGCTTCCCTTTGAATAATACAATAGCATGTGTTGTATGCAAGTTCAGGTTCTAACACACACCACAACTAATCAAACTAGTCGTTGTGAATAGTAACACACAATTTTTAAATTTTTTTAAATTTTTTATTTCAAAATGATCTTCATTTTGGAATCTAAATACCGAAATTAGCCTTGGGTAAATTTTTGGTATCTTTCTGAAAACTTTAAATTTTTGATGAATAGTGAAAAAAACACCGAGTTATTGTTTAAAACCGAATTTTTATTTAAATAATTATTTATTTTATTTAAATTTAATTAAGGCCAAAATAGATAAATCATACCTATATAATTTCAATGTAATTCATTGGAGTTATTTTAGAATAATTTTAGATATATAAAACTTTTATGGAACTTTTCACCATCTTTTTCCCACCTCCTAGAAGAATTTGGAAATTCACATAAAACTTAATTTTACCGCTTCTATGAGTGGAATTTCAAAAATCTAAGAGACACGGTTAATATCAATGGGTAAAATGTGGTTCAATAAGATAAAAATAATTTTTGGTGAATAATATCTTTTTACTTTTATTTACTACAATTAAAAGTAAATTGGGTAAATATGATATTAATATTACCCTAACACATGTCCTAATTCTATTGGACAGGTGTAGGTCGACCAAAACCAACCTTAGGAATAAAATATTATCATTTAGGTCCAGTTGGATTAGATTAGGACATTTATTATTATTTAATTCAAGGAAGAGTTAAAAGAGTTAAAATCATAGTTTATTAACTAATTTTTTTTAATATTGGGTTATAAATAAGATAAATTCTATTATAAATATTCATTAGAAAGATAAAAATATTTTCTACATAAATTTATTTTCTTTATAATTTTGAGACATTTAATAATTTAATTTATTTATGACACAATGGTGATGCAGTAATTACCTAATTAATGAAATATTAAAATAATTGATAATATAACTACCCAAATAAATGTAATTTGAGGTTTTTAATGAATTACACTAATTTTATAGGTTAATATGACATGTTGGTATTGATGGAATTGTGTTTTTTTGAAGTAATGATGCTTTTATTATTTTCACAAAAATCAAATACAAAATAGTTTCAAAATTGACATAAAATAGGTTTTAAAAAAAATTTATATTATAAATTGATATTAAATTCCTATGAATATAAGGCTCGGCCAAGAGACTTATATAATGATAGGTGTATAATTAATGAACGACATGGGGTTCTATTGGATGTATATGGTATGTTTATTAACCATATAATGTAAAAATACAAAGATACACAGTAAATGTCAAACTATTTAACTAAGAGTTAAATATAAATGATAAGGTTAATTTATTGACTGAAACCTATCTAAAATATATTGGTTGAAATTATTTCAACCCATTCACAACTTATACTTTTAATAATATACTTTGGATCCATTATAAACCAAATATGAATTTATTATAAATTAATATTTTAATATTTTCCTAAAGATCCCCTCATCCCCCTTATAAAAGGACACCACTTATAACCAATTCATCATACCTTAAAATCCATTTGGATCAGAAAACCTCTACCCAAATACCCTCTCAACTATACTACATTAATTTTATAGTCCTTACTTTAGTCCTAAAGCCAAATTAAGGATCCCTTTTGATCAAATCAAAAGGAAGAACCCGAAGAAGAGGTAAGTTTTTCACCTCCCCTTTTCAAGTTCCTTTCTTCTTCAACTTCTTCCTTCTTTGTTTTTTCCACTATAAAATAATAACTATAGTATATTATATATACTGTGATGTTCATATAAATATGGAACAACCCTATTCATTGTTCTGTCCATCCTTTGAATGACATGTCACCATACGTGTGTACGTACGGCCTACCGTCTCCACGTCGTGATGTAATTGTTATTCAATAAATTATAATTTGGATGGGTATAATAATGATATGTAATTCATGTAAATAATAAATATAACATGATAATTATTCTGTATATATGATATACCATCCAATTAAATATTATTTTAATATCAAAAGAATGATATTGTCGCTCGTGCGTACGTACTGACACCGTCTCCATGAACGCAATGAGATTCATTCCCCATAGTAACCAATCAAGTATAATTCTCATTTGATGATTAAAAATAATTTTTAAGGACTTTATATCATTATGTATATGAATAATATACAACCTTTCCATAAAAAACACGACTTATGTAACAAAACATATAAATGAAAATGAGTAAGTGAACACCCGAAACAACGATAATACTAAGATATTATTAACGAAGCAATGTTAAAAGATCATATATGATATAATTTTGATGTATATGATTCTTATATAATTTTATAAAAATTACTTCACCATTATACATGAGGTTAACCTACCCTCATCCATATAAAAGTAAAAGGTAAGGTTTTATTTCACAATCTCTTCATTATCCGAAGTTGTTTACACATAATTATCTATTAGGACCTCTTTATCATCCACATCCATGTTTTATAGAGATGTATTTCAAAACATTCTTAATATTTTATAGAATATGGGTTAAAGTCATTTATACCATTTTTTTTAATTTTTATAAGATTTTTATAAAAGAATCTTTCCGTTGTTTTCTAAACAAAGTCTTTTTTAACCTTTTTGAAAAAATTAAGGTAAGAATGTCTTTTTCAACTTATACGGCGAGTGCGGCTATTTTCAACCATTATAAACATGTCGAAGATTCCCTTACAAGATTATAAGAATATTTTCAAAGTAAATCTTTTATTTTATAATTATGTGACTCTTAAATGATTTCAAAATAGAAAGAAATATTTCTCTAATTTTTTTTTATTTCATCTATGTCAACATCCTTTGAAGGATTTTATGTTTATTTGGAGTTGATTTATTATGATACAATCCGTCCATATTTTATTGAAGGTTTTGTGATACGTTTGAATATGGATGCGCTATTTTTATACCTTTCATGATTTACGGTTTAAGTATTGACATTTCGTATGCTAGATTTAATATGAATGTTTATGATATATTTAAAACTTTTCACAAGAGGAATGTATTAGAATTAGTAAGTGATTGGTGGATCCCGCTATAGATCCTCGATGCATCGGTAGGTATCATGAGAAAACTAGATAGGGAATTGGCCGAGGACCTTTCCCAATTTGATTTATGGTTTTGGCTGAGGCCTTAATCATTTTTAGACGTCTTCGCTGAGGCCTTGACAAAATGTTTTATAATGTCTGGCATTATACATTCCCCCATTATGGAAATAATATTGATGGTTCATGTGGTCATTCGACTAGTAGAATACCCATGATTATGTTTTATTATGGCATTATTTACTCCTCTCATATTCTGGCCATAAATGTTCTCATGTTTATTATTTGTAAAGGCTTATGGTTTCTATTATTTACCATGTTTAATATTTATGTCATTTTACGTTGTATTAATTAACCTTAAT
The DNA here is from genome assembly GCA_963277665.1 of Viscum album. Taxonomy (NCBI): domain Eukaryota; kingdom Viridiplantae; phylum Streptophyta; class Magnoliopsida; order Santalales; family Viscaceae; genus Viscum; species Viscum album. The sequence continues at coordinate 488,623,817 of OY728150.1, forward strand.
GAGCATTTGAGCTCACCCCTTTCTTATGTTTCATTTTCCCAGGATATGAATATGTTATTTGTTAGTGTCCTGCCTGCATAATCTTGTAGGCTTGGATGTTTATAATGAATTATATTTGTGGTGTATTTCTCTTCAAGATGTAAAGTTGAACTTATGTATGAATCTTGTTTCCAATAATAATAAACTGATCGGTCTTTGAGACATGATTTCCTTGTGATCATGCCAATGTTATTTAATAAAGCACCGACTCTAGGTAACTTGGGTCGGGGCGTTATAGTTGGTATCAGAGGAAGTTTAGTAGAATCCTTGGAAACTAGATTTAGATGAACTTTGATTAGAGCACATAGACCTAAGATGGACTTTGGGGATTAGTATAGAAGAACATCCAAGAATTTTGAAACTGTAGAAATTTTGCGAGTTTTCCGAGAAATATATCCATGATTGGATATGAGAAGGTAGAGGCAGCTCTGGCACAGATGTACCAAGGTGTAAAACCCAAAAACACCGCTTTGAGCTAGACTCGAACAGAAACTGGTGCACGACAATGGGATTTTCTGCACTCTTGGTTACGACACTCCAAGGGGATATGCATAGGATAATTCTCATTTTCATTACAAACCATTATGAAGGGTTTATGAGTATATACTTCATCAAAGAAAACATTTTTTTTATGATTATGGATTATATCCATAAATAGTCAATTTATGTTATGTGTTGTAAAAGTTTTGAATTATGTATTTTGATTTATAAACTGATCTAGTTTATGCCATTATTTAGAAATGGAACCTAGCAGAAGAAATTGAAACCGTATCAATGTACGCACTCCATGTAGGGATTTCCATCCTGCTCAAGATAATTATAGTGGTGCTGGTGATGCAACTGGTGTTGATCAGCTAATCACCATACTAGGACAACTCACTCAGGATATGAATAATAACCTTACCCGTATGGAGCACCCTGATCCGCAGCGTGGAGGATCAATGTTAGAACTCTTCATGAGGGAACAACCACCAACATTCAATTGGATTACAAATCCCTTAATATCTGACCAATGGATAAATTCCTTGGAGAAAATATTCAATGCCTTAGGGTGTAATGAAAGGGAAAAAGTTATCATGGCAGTTTACCACCTCACTAGAGATGCTGATCAATGGTGGTCATTGATTCAAAACACAAAGTAAGACGATGAAGTATCAAATATGGAATGGAATGAGTTAAAAGATATTTTCTTAGAAAAATACTTTCCTCGTGACCATCAAGCGGATATGGAAAGACAATTTATTAGTCTGAGGGAAAAGGAGGATGAGAATGTCGCTATGTATGAGGCTAAAATTACAAGGTTAGCGAGGAATGTTGTAGATTATATACGTAACAAAAGAATTAAGATTGATCATTTCTTTGATGGGTTAAAACCATTTCTCTGTTGACCATTAGTATCAAAATCCTTCTCATCGTACGAAGATATTGTCTCATGTGCTATTAAGACAGAAAAGGAATTCTCTAATTCTTATGACTTCAAATCAAATCAAGAGAAGAAGAGAGATGTGAACACTATGGGAAAGGAAATAAGGAAACAGAGAATAAGTGTAGAATTGAATTTCCACTATGTGATAATTGTTGAAGGAAGAACCCTGGTTCCTGTCTAAAAAGAAAATGAGTATTCTAAAAATGTGGAAAGAAAGGTCATCTAGCTTGTTATTTTAAAAGAATGAAAGAAGCTACCAGTGTTCAATGCTACAATTTTAGTGATATAGGACATTATGAAAATGAATTTCCTAAGCGTTAGGGAAAGTTACCTCAGAAAAGGCCAAGGGATCAAGGCCAAGCTTATACAATCACTACTGCTGAGGTTGAGGCCCCGAAAGATGTGGTGGCAGGTAATTTAATGGTTTCCTCAAGTTTAGAAAATGCATTACTTGATTCTGAATCATCGCATTATTTCATATCTTCCCAGTTTCCTAAAAAAATTAGACATTTCCAATTTGATTTAACAAAGGATTAATCAGTTAAAACTCCTAAGGGGAAGTATCATTGCTATAAAATTATGTGGATCTATTCCCATTAGGGCATATAAATTTTCATTATCAGCTGATCTCATCATCATAACCATGAAGGAATTGGATATAATCCTTGGTATGGAGGAGCCTTCAGACCAAGATGTGAAAATATATTGTAAGAAGAAGGAGGTTATGATTTTTTATGATGATGATAAAGAACACCTTATCTTTAGAGCAGAATCTTCACCACATGATTTTTATCTAGATCCACCCCCAGTAGCTCAACTAAATTCAATTATCATTGAATAAGATAATGAAATAATTGTGGGTGAGGAATGGAATGTTCAAATAGAAGATGCTCATATTGTTAGTGAATATTTTAATGTGTTTCTGGAAGATTTACCTATACATCCTCTAGAATGAGAAATTGTGTTTTCCATTGATTTAATTCCTAGTTCAAGGCCTATATCGAAGACCACTTATAGAATGGCCACATAGTAATTAGTAGAACTAATGAAACGGCTAGAAGAATTGAGTAATAAGGGATTTATTTTCCCTAGTGTTTCTCTATGGGGAGCCCCTATCATTTTTTTAAGAAGAAAGATGGATCTATGAGGTTATGTATTGACTACAGGAAAATAAATGCTATAACAATAAATAACAAGTATCCCCTACCTCACATTGATGATTTATTCGATCAAATTCATGGAGATGAATACTTTTCAATGATTGAACTTTGATCTCGATACCATCAGTTGTGTGTGAAGAAGGGATACATTCCGAAGACATCATTTCAAATCAGGTACGTGCATTACGAGTTTACAGTAATACCTTTTGGATTGACTAATGTACCCTCTATATTCATGGATCTAATGAATATGGTTTTCTAGGAATATATCGATGATTTTGTGGTGGTATTTATTGATTATATCTTGGTATATTCCAAAAGCTATGAAGATCATGAAAATCACTTGCGCATTATCTTGAAGACTCTTAAAAGACATGAATTATATGGGATGTTTAGCAAGTGTGAATTCTGGATTCAAATGATTTATTTTCTTGGCCATGTTGTCTCCAAAGATGGAATCTCTATTCATCCTTCTTAGATAAGAGAAATCCAAGAATTTCCATCACTGACGAGTATAACTGAGGTACGCAGTTTTATTGGTTTTGCATTGTATTTTCTTCGTTTCATCCAGAATTTTCCCTGATTGGATAACCCATTAATGAAGCTCACACGTAAATGGGTTAAATTTTTTTGGACGAAAGAGTGTGAAGAATGTTTTGAAGAACTGAAGAGAAGATTATTCAATTCTCTTATTTTGACTCTACCATCAGGAAATGATGAGTTTGTTATTTATAGTGATACATCGAAGAAAGTACGTGGTTGTGTCCTTATGCAGAATGATAGAGTTATTTCCTATCCATCACAATAGCTGAAAATTTAAGAGTAAAACTATCCTACTCATGATCTTGAGTTAGATGATATAATCTTTGATTTGAAGATATGGAGACACTATCTCTATGGTGAAAAATGTGATATTTATACTTATCACAAGAGTTTGAAGTATATTTTCTCACAAAAAGAACTCAACTTGAGGAAAAGGAGATGGCTTCAAATACTCAAGGATTATGATTGTACGATACACTACTACCCGGAAAATGCAAATAAGGGGGAAGATGCTTTGAGCAGAATGGATCATGGAGTTTTGAACAAGATGAGAGCTGAAAAGGATTCTATATACATGGACCGAGTAAAGAAGGATATGGGAATCACCATGGAAGGTGAAACACTAATACTTTTTCAAATTGTTGGTGAACCATCTTTATTAGAAAGGATAAAGAGTTTTCAGACCGGTGATGAAGAGTTTCAAAAGAAGATTAAAGCTGTGAATGATGGGAGATTGAGTGACTTTGTGTATGAAGATGGAATTTTGAAATTTGGGAAGAGGATTTGTGTTCCCAATATACCTGATCTAAAAAGAGAGTTGTTGGATGATGCTCATAGTTCCAATTTCTCTGTACACCCTAGGATCACCAAAATATATATATATTTGATGGAACATTTTTGGTGGGAAAACATGAAGAGGGAGATTGTTGATTTTATGTCAAGATGTATGGTTTGTCAATAAGTGAAAGCTGGAAGGCAACAACCTGGAGGAGTCACGCAACCTCTTCCCATACCTGAGTGGAAATGTGATAATATCACGATGGACTTTGTCATGGGACTAGAAAAGACTCCTAGAAAGAACGATTCAATATGGGTCATTGTGGATCTTCTTACCAATTCATCACATTTTCTTTCTATAAACGAAGATTTACCACTTGAACGTCTGGCAAGGCAACATATTAATGAAGTTGGGAGAATTCAAGGAGTATCCTTATTGATTGTTTCAGATTGTGATCCCCATTTTATTTAAAGATTCTGGAAGCGTCTTCAGAAGTCCTTGGATACTGAACTTCGTTTGAGCACTGCCTACCACCCTCAAATAGATGGACAATCTGAATGAACTAATCAAACCATAGAAGAAATGTTGAGATCTTTCTCACTTGAATTTCAGGGTATGTGGGATCAATATTTACCTCTAGTGGAATTTTCCTATAACAATAGATTCCATTAAAGTATTCAGATGGGATCATATGAAGCGCTATACGTAAAGAGATGTCGCACACCAACCTGTTGGGATGATGTTTGGGAAAGAAAACTCATTGGCCCAGAACTGGTGGAGGAAATGATGGAAAGGGTAATGGTAATCCAAAACCACATCAAAGCTGCTCAGAGTAGTCAGAAGAGCTATGCTGAAAACTTAAGGAAGGATTTGGAATTTCATGTAAGAGATCATGTTTTCTTGAAGGTATCTCCATGGAATGGAGTTATACGTTTTAGTAAGAAAGGTAAATTGAGTCCCAGGAACATAGGACCGTTCAAAATTATAGAACGAATTGGGGTTGTAGCTTACCGTTTGTTGATACCGCCAAGTCTCTCGAAAGTTCACGATGTGTTCCATGAATCACTATTGAAAAAATACAAGTCTGGACCGATGCATGTACTCACTTATGAGGAATTAGAACTGGAACCCGATCTGTCTAATTTCGAAGATCCCGTCAGTATTCCTGATACCAGAGAACAGGTGCTGAGAAAACGGATGACTCGTCTGGTAAAAGTTCTATAGAGAAACCATAAAATGGACGAGGAAACCTGGGAACCCGGGGAGCTTATGATGAAGAACCACCCGAGTTTCTTCATGTGGTAGTATTCTACAAATTTTGAGGACGAAATTATTTGAAGGGGGGGTGAATGTAACACCCCAAGCTTCCACGGTACGCTTCCCTTTGAATAATATAGTAGTGTGAGTTGTACACAACTTCGAGTTTTAACACAGACCACAACCAATCATACTAGCCGTTATGAATAGAAATACACACTTTTTGAAATTTTATAAATTTTATCTTTCAAAATGAACTTCATTTTGGATTAGAAATATCAAAATTATCCTAGGGTGAGTTTTTGGTATTTTCTGAAAACTATCAATTTTTGATGAATAGTTAAAAAAATCACTAAGTTATAGTTTAAAACCGAATTTTTATTTAAATAATTATTTATTTAATATAAATTTCATTAAGGCCAAGATATATACATAATACCTATATATGTTCAATGTAATTCATTGGAGTTATTTTAGAATAATTTTAGATATATAAAAATTTTATGGAACTTTTCACCGTCTTTTACCCACCTCCTAGAAGAATTTGGAAATTCACATAAAACATAATTTTACAGCTTCTGTGAGTGGAATTTCTAAAATCTGAGAGACACAGTTAATATCAAGGGGTAAAAATTGGTTCAATAAGATAAATATAATTTTTGGTCAATAGTAACTTTTTACTTTTATTTACCAAGGTTAAAAGTAAATAAGGTAATTAAGGGTAAAAATGATATTAATATTAACCTAACACATGTCCGAATTCTTTTGGAAAAGTTTAGATCAACCAAAAAAACATTAGGAATAAAATATTATCATTTAGGTTCACTTTGATTAGATTAGTGCATTTATTATTATTTAATTCAAAGATGAGTTAAAAGAGTTAAAATCAAAGTTTATTAACTAAAAAGTTTTTATTTAGAGTTATAAATAAGATAAATTCTATTATAAATATTCATTAAAAAGATAAAAAGATTATATATATAATGGTATTTTATTTATAATTTATAGAAATTAAATAATTTAATTTATTTACGATACAATGGTGATGCAGTAATTACCTAATTAATGAAATATTAAAATAATTGATAATATAAATAGCCAAATAAATGTAATTTGAGACTTATTATGAATTAAACTAATTTTATAGGTTCATATGACATATTGGTATTGATATAATTATGTTTTCTCGAAGTAATCATGTTGTTATGATTTTCACAAAAATCAAATACCAAATAGTGTCAAAATTGACATAAAAGAGTTTTTAAACAAGTATTATATTATTAATTGATATTAAATTCCTAAAAATATAAGGATCACCCAAGAGACTTATATAATGATACGTATATCATTAATGAACCACTTGGGGTTATATTGGATGTATATGGTATGTTTATTAACCATATAATATAGAAATACCAAGAGACACGGTAAATGTCAAACTATTTTACAAAGAGTTAAATATAAATGATAAGGTTAATTTAGTGACCCAAACGTGTATAAAATATATTGGTTGAAAGGATTTATAACCATCCCCACCTTAGACTTCTAATAATCCACTTTGGATCCATTAGAACCCAAATATGAATTTATTATAAATTAATACTTTAAGTTTTTCCTAATGATCCCATCCCCCCCTTATAAAAGGACACCACTTATAACCAATTCTTAATACAATAAAATCAGTTTTTTTTCTACCAACCATAGCCCAAATATCCTCTCAATTATCCTACCTTAATCAAGGAGGCCTTACTTTAGTCATAAATACAACCTATGGATCCCTTTTGATCAAATCAAAAGGAAGAACCCGATGAAGAGGTAATGTTTTCACCACCCTTTTTCAGGTTCCTTTCATCATCAACTTCTTTTTTCTTTGCTATTTCCATTATAAAATAATAACTCCAGTATTTTAAATATACATTGATTTTATTATAAATATGGTACAACCATATTCAGTATTCTATCCATGCTTTGAATGACATGTCACCATACGTGCGTAAGTACGACCTACCGTCTCCACATTGTGGTGTAATTGTTATTCAATACATTATTATTTGGATGGGTATAATAATGATGTGTAATTCATGTAAATAATAAATATAACATGATAATGATTCTTTATATATGATATAAAATCCAATTATATATTATTTTAATATCAAAATAATGATATTGTCGCTCGTGCGTACGTATGGACTACCCTCTCCACAAACACGATGAGATTCATTCCCCTTCGTATCCATTCAAGTATAATTCTCATTTGATGATTAAAAATAATGTTTAAGGACTTGATATAATTGTGGATTTGAATAATATACAACATATCCATAAAGAAATGACTTATGTAACAAAACATATAAAAGAAAATGAGTAAGTGACCACCCAAAACAACGTTAATACGTAGATATTATTAACAAAGCAATGTTAAAAGATCATATATGATATCATATGAATGTATATGATTCTTGTATAATTTAATAACAATTATTTCACCATTATACTAGAGGTTAACCTACCCATAACCAAGGAAAATTACAAGGTAAGGGTTTATTTCAAAATCTCTTCATTATCTGAGGTTGTTTATACGTAATTATCTTCTGGCACCTCTTTATCATCCACATCCATATTTCTTAGAAATGTATTTCAAAACATTCTTACTATTTTGCAGAATATGGGTTAAATTAATTTATGCCCTTATTTTAATTTTTAGAAGATGTTTATAAAGGACTCTTTCCATTGTTTTCCAAACATTGTCCTTTTTAACCTTTTCGAAAAAATTAAGATAAGAATGTCTTTTTTAACTTATACGGCGGGTGCTGCTATTTTTTACCGTTATAAACTTGTCGAAGCTTCCCTTTAAAGCCTATAAGAAAATTTTCAATGTAAATGTTTATTTTATAATTATGTGACTCTTAAATGATTTCAAAATAGAAGGAGATATTTCCCTAAAAAGAGTTTTGATTTCATCTATGTCAACATCCTTTGATGTATTTTATGTTTATTTGGAGTTGATTTATTATGATACAAAAATTCCATATTGTGTAGAAGGTATTGTGATATGTTTGACTGTGGATGTTCTATTTTTATACAATTAATGATTTATGGTTAAAATATTGATATTTCGTATTCTAGTTTTAATATGAATGATTATGTTATGTTTAAAACTTTTCATATGAGGAATGTATTGGACTTAGTAAGTGACATGTGGAGCCTGCTATAGCTCCTCGATGCATCGGTAGGTCTCATTAGACAACTAGACGTGGAATTGGCTGAGGCCCTTTACCAAATTGATTTATTTTTTTGGACGAGGACTTGATCATTTTTAGACATCTTGGGTGAGGCCATGATAAAATGATTCAGAATGTCTGGAATTATACATTCCCTCATTATAGAAATAATATTGATGTTTCATGTGTTCATTCAACTAGTAGAATACCCATGATTATGTTTTATTATGGAAGTATTTACTCAGATCATATTCTTTCCATAAAAGTATTCATGTTTATTATTCATAAAGGCTTGTGGTTTAAATTATTTACCATGATTAATATTTATGTCATTTTCCATTGTATTCCTTAACCTTACTGAGAATTTGAGCTCACACCTTTCTTATGTTTCATTTTCCCAGGATATAAAGATGTTAGTTTTGAGTGACTGCAGGCATAATCTAGGAGGCTTGGATGTTTCTAATGAAATATATTTATGTTGTATCTCTCTTCAAGATTTAAAGTTGAACTTATGTATGAATCTTGTTTCCAATAATACTAAACCGGTCTGTCATTTGAGACATGATTTCCTTGTGATCATGCCAATGTTATGTAATAATGCGCCAACTCTGGGTAACTAGGGTCGGGGCGTTACATCTACTCAACACTGGATTCCCGAACCGCCTGTGTCTGTGTCTTTCAGATTAGAGCATCGACAACAGAATAGTTTGTACCAGGCATGCAAGCATGCACAAAATAAAATGATTATAGGTACTCAACACACATGTGCTACCTGGGATTGAAATCCCATACTGTAATATTTACTTGAGGATTTTTTGATCAGTTTATACCAAAAATAACCTCCACATAGATAGTGTCTCTAACAGTGTGAGATAGTCCTAATAGCAGTGAGCATGAGATCATGCATCGGGTAATTTTGCACATGAGGCCCCAACTGATGAGACCCATACACAATGACCCACTCATTCTACATCATAACAACTCTGAGAAAGATACATGAAATTTATCCTAAAATTTTATAAACCCTTCCTAGATTCAGTAGGATGAGTATCAACATTGATGTCAAATGGACCTTCAACTCATGAAAGGATACTTTATAAGCTTCCAACCATATGAATTTTAAACCATTATTTTTCAATCCCATAAGAGGTGTTGAAATACTTTATAAACCCTAGATGATGATTTTTTTATATCAAGAAATCCCCAAGAAACTCAGAATCTCAAATAAGTTCATGGGATGATCCCATGAAACTATATCTCTCACTTTCTCTAACACTGCTGACACTCTGGAATCTAAGATGATATGTCTTAGGAAGTTGACATTATAGATCCAAAAGTGAAATTTATAGAGATTAGAATATAGTTTATGCGCTTTCAGGATATTCATAATGATCCCAATATGGTTGGAATGTTCATATCTAGAGCATGAATACACCAAGATGTGATTAACAAAGAATACCTCAAAGGAATCCATATACTGGAGGAAAACTCGATGAATAAGATCCATAAAAATGAAGGTGTGTTCATGAGACCGAATAAAATGACTAAGTACTCGTATAAACCATATATTCTTCTGAAAGTTTTGTGAAGTATGTCCATATTCCCGACCACACCTAACTATAGAACAACCTCAAATATATCATTTAAAACAATCTCTCTCCTTGGAGATGATAAAATTGGCCATCTATTCTTGGAAGTGGATATTGATTCTTTATTATAATTTGATTTAAATGATGATAATACATACAAAACCAAAGGTTACTATGCCCAAAAAAAGAACCAATGAACCCCACGGTGAAGTTTCGATCATATAAATCCTTTATCCTCTAGATCCTTTAATTATTTATTGAGCCTTATAAGCTCCTTAGGTGTCAACCTATAAAGAGGAATGGTCACTAGTGATTCTAATGGAACAAGATCAATGTTAAAATCTACCTCACACTGGAGGTATACCAGATAATTCATTAGGAAATATATCCCTAAAACACACCACTATAGGATAGAAAACAGTGGGTCATAACCCATGGTCATCTAAGAAAAGACTAGCGATCTATGTCGTCACACTACCCAGCCTCTAGTCCTTGGGTCCAGCTTGAGGCATACTAAGATCCCATTGTACCTTATTCAAATTTCTCATTCCCTCTAGTGTGGTTATACATCACCCCCTAATTATATCAATCGATATGGAATTGATAGGGAACTAACCAATCATACCTGAAGATTTCATCAAAGACTATCATGGAAAGGATATAAAAATTACATACAATGAGGTAACCATCTTTTTCAAGGAAAAATTCCATACAACGACGTGTTCCCTATGATATGATACCATACAATGTATATATTTTCATAATTCCATAAAAGTGGTTGATCTAAAGTCCCAGAAATCCCAGAATATTATCATATATAAAAGATTGAGATGTATCTATGTCCAAAAAATTAGAGACTATAGTGGAGGCTACTAAAATAGTACCTCGTAAAGTAGAAGGTTTGATGCACTGTTCCTCCTTAATAGGCTAGACTTCATGTAACTAGACCATATCATGGCCTTCAGTCACTTCCTAACTGCCTTGAGCAAGCCCACTCTGCCGGCACTGAGAATTATAATATTGAATGCATATTCCTCGATTCCCTCCTCAGCCTAATTGATCAGTGGTATTCCATATTCTTGTATGTCATGATATGATTTCCCCCACTCCTGAAAATGGATTCAGCATAGATCCTTATTCATAAGAAACTAAATGGAATGTTCTATAAAATTTCTAGATATTCCTCATTCTTCCACAGAATCTACACTCCATTTGATCATGCAATCATTAAGGCTTCTTGTGTCCCAACATATTGCACTGGTGACATATCATAAATCTATCATTATGAGGATCTTGACTGTTGATAACTCAATAAGTAGCCTCAATATTCCTTTTTCACCCATAAGAGGAACCACTAGTAGCTCTAGGTTCCAAACTTCCATGACTCTAACCATCAGTTTCCCTTAGATTTATCTCTAGAATAAGGGTATGGTTGATGATTTCAGAATTAGTGGTAATCCTAAACACATTGACCTATGACCAGATGTCATACACCAGCCCATCCTCAAATCGCCAATTAGTTATAAGACTGTCTCCTTCTAGAGAATGAGAGAGAAATTGTAGCATGGGGAAATGATCAGAGTATTCCATAACAGAAATACTTCTATATGTCTGGATCAAATATTCTTTAGCTTAGTCATCCCTCAGAGTCTGGGGAAAGAAGTAGTCATACAAGTTCATCTGGAAATCTACCTAGACCATATTTCAATGGTGATTTTCGTGGGTTATCTTGTCCAACCATCTCTTCGCAGAATCCAGAATCATATACACTATAATAATGACCCTCCGCTCTGGAGGGGTCTCTAGAAGCTCTAATATAGAAATGATTTCTTCAATTAATTAATCATTGGAATGTGTTCTTCCATCCCCTTAGAAGGTGGGAGGATGATGATACTACAGTTCCCAAGTCAACTCTACCATACATTTGGTAGGTCGAAAAACACCTTACATATTTTTCATCATATAGAGAAATCACTCTCGAAAATGGGTTTTTTCTCCTATATCTAGAATTAGAATAGGTTCCACATTTGTCACTACAAGTGGAATCAATTATGGATCATGGACCACGACGTCAAGTTCATAGTCACCACCGCCTTCAAGGAATGCGACTAGACGATGTCATGCCAGCATAATGCTTCAATGCCAAATGAACACCAAAGAAGAACCTTAAGAAACTACAATGTTTTCAGATAGAAAACTATTACAGGTATAGTGACATCCTATGAACTAATCATACCCCTCCTCTAGCTTCTAAATCTTGGACTGGGTAATAGAGAAAGACCATGGTAGGTCATAAAAACACAAGAGATACCCCACTACACACTGTGAATTCCATGTTATGGTCTAAATCTATATTTAAACATGTATAGGATAACTACATTTATATTGAATGCCATACTCATTTTGAAATTGTGCTCTATGAAATATTTAAACCTCTTAAGATAGTTGAGTTACATGGTTTACCAATTCAAATTCATAAGCTCTCATACTCCTTGTGATCCACAATATGGAATCCACTTAACCCACAACCTATCAAGTTCTAGAAAATGTGACCAATGGTCCATGGATCAACTTGCCATAATTGAATAGTAATGTTGTCTACATTAACATATTCTAGAAAAAACTATTAGGTTAAGGTAGTCACATTAAGTATCAATTATTCTTCCAAACCCTATATTAAGTGTTGGTAATATTCTATACAAATTAATGTACTATCAATATGAAACATGAAAATGCAGCTGAAAATAGACGTCCCAAGGAAAAATGCATTTCATATTAATTAAATTGTGCCTATTATGATGCATGGACTAATAAAAATCCTTAATTTCATTGATATTGGTCAATGAAATCATTATTTCAATCCTAAAAATAATAATAATAACCTCAAAACAAGAGTCAGTCACCCAACAACGATGTTGTGTCAACCATATATGAAATAATCAACAAATTAAATTTCATATCCTTAGTAATTTGGGTTTCCCAAATACATGGGTTAGATACATCTGAGCATGGGGTAAATTTTCAATCCCATTAGATCTTAATCTACTTTATAAAAAACAAATAGAAATAAAAGGAAAAAATAGTCTTTGATACCACTTTGTAACGTCCCAACCTGGGGTCCACTTAACTCATGCCCCATGTCGATGGCTCACATGGCATCAAGTGTGTCCCTAGATATTCCAGAGGATGTCGACTAGAAGAGAGGGTTTAAAGGTAGTACATTGGGGAGACTATAACATCTTATCAAAGTGGCATGGAATATTGAAATAGAAAATTTATGTGTATATTTTTAACCTATTAATAATGAATTTTTGATGTTTTCAAATTATAAAACTCATTTATTTAAATGTTTTATTAAAATATTGGGAACTTTGGATTATAGAATGAAAATGATCTAAAAGGTGAGATTACTTAATTATATATTTTTTACATATTTTTACATCAAGGGTATTTTAGTCATTTATTGAAAAATATTTTTCCACATTTAGTGATTATTTTTTTAATTATAATTTTATTTTATTTAACTTTTTCTTCAGAACCATGGGATGATTCGATCAAATAGAGGCTGTAAAAAATCAATAAAGTTGAAGAATTTTCTAAGTAGACTGCGTGGACCTCGCCACAGTAATGAAATCACATCTTAGCCTACAATTCATAAATTGAGGTTTTCCACCTGGAATGAAGCAAGAATATATACGATCATTTTTTCATTAAATTACATGGAGTTTTGAATCCATTTTTGTGACCATTTAATGACATATTTTTGAAGGAAGCTTCTTGGAACCGATATATAGAAAAATAAACCTCCACTAAAAAATTCATAACTCAAATATCTATTTTCTAATTAAGCTAATATTTATAGGGTGAATGGAAAAAAATTTAATAAATATGTTCATGAGGGGATCCACGTGTGAATCCTCCAATTTATGTGTCAACAATGCAATAACTTTTGGAGGATGAAATCATCCTATAAAAGGAGTATAGCTCCTACCTCTCAAATCATTCCTTCACATCCCCACAACATCAGGGGAACCATGGAGAGTATTATCGGGGCCATTTAAGATTTATTGTTCTTTATTTTCAATTAATTTTAGTATTCATTTCCATTGGAAAACATGCTTATTTTCAATTAAAGTGTTTTACCATTCTTCTTCCCCCACATTTATCTTCCAATCACAACCTCATTCTCTCTCTTCATCTTTCCATCGTGATCTCTATGAACTTCACCATTGAAAGTGACTAAATCAAGGATTAGACTAGGGGAGGTTTCATAGTGTCTTCATTATTATAATTCAAGTTTAAAATGTTTTAAATCTATTTTAGGTGGAGGTGAGAATATTGCACATGTGTATCGGTCGTCCACCACAACATTATTTTCATTTCCATTTGTTTTCATTGATTAATCATTTTACATCCCTTCTCTGAGAAAAAATCTTCATATAGTGGAGGTGGGGTTTCCATAAGGTTTGAAATGTCATACAGTGGAGCTGGGACTTATAGGAATAACACTCTCAGTTGAAGTTTTATCATAGTTGACTATTGGAGGAGGTGGGGTTTTGTGTGCCAGACACATGATAAAATAAAAAAATCAATAAATCAATGGAAACTAATTCATTAATGAGGTTACACTAAATGAATTATCAAATCAAATTTAAACAACAAATACAATGATGAATGAGCCCGTGTTATCTAGACCTAGGACCAAGACCTTTCTTTCATAATTTCATTTTGTATGTATCTGCATATACATTTTTATTTAATGTTTACATTTCATTAATCTAATTTCTCATTTTTTTTCAAAAGCAAAACCATCATTTCCATAAATTATATAAAAACAAAAAGAGTTATTAGAATACATTAACTATAATAAGTAATTGAACTGATGAAAACTCTCCTTAAGTGAGATGAGCCTGGTCAGCCATTGTGCTGCATCAGGAAAATAAATTTGCTTTTTCCATGCCCTATGATAGGCATACATAAAAACCAACATCATTGATGGGGAGCTAAGAAGTTAATTGGGTAATATCTTATCTAAATAAACATTTTTGTAAAAACGTTTCTTTATTTTATTTATAAAAAATCCAAAACAATAATTCTTTTTCCTCAATGTATTCATATTCCAATTTATATGCATGGGAAGATTACGCGATTGTGAAATTTCAAGACCCAAAAGTGGATTATAGTGATCTAAATTACAGGGTGTATATGACGATCAATAATCAAGATGAATTAAGAGGAAAATGGAGGGATCATTTGACTATGTTCATTCATTGATGGAGAAAACCAACCTTGAACAGGAAAAAGAACCTGAGGTCATGGTGGAAGCTACTTCACCACTCATAATTGATGAACCCGAGGAGGGAAATGTATAGGTAACTAAAGACAAATTCATTCTCACTCAACCAATTCTACCCAAGATATATGAAAATGATTATGACATTCCTACTAAGACACATGTGGGAGATCAATAGGAATTGTATAAATTCTGAAATGACTCTGAGGAACTACTTGATCTCCCCAAGCCTTGCAAAGAAGAAAGGCCAACACCACTGAAATAAGACACCACCAAGTGGTGTAATTTGATATCATGGTGGGGGATCCCAAATACCTACCTCCATCCAGTGATAATAAACTATGATAGGTACTATCAACCAATGAAAGGATTGATAATAAATTATATTAGAGAGATTATACCATCTTGATCTTGCACTCTTTCAATTTTATTTAACATGATTTGAGTATAACTCCCAACTATTTTGAATTTTCAGAATTGGAGAACTCTTATTATTCCTTGGAGGATGATGTGGAAAAATATTCACTTGTTGAGTAACACTTGGTGCTCTCTGAAGTCATTTAATGTCTACTTGATGAGGCCCATCATGAAGAGATCCAAGTTGTCGAGCATAAAGAAATCAAACAAGAGGCTGAAGCCCCCATGCTGTCAGGACTGGATGATAAGATGGTTTCAAAAGTAGCAATAAAATAATATGAGGATTTTTACTTCATCCTACCCCCACCATGCTAGTTGTACAACATTTCATAGGTGGAAATTTAGTTTACTCTATCAATGGAGTCCTCCCCAATATGAACACTGATCTGGATGTTTGGAAAAGAAACATGTGGTGGTTCAAGTAAAGAAATTCCACCCCCAACTGATTATGGAAAAGAGCTGGTATAGCCCATTGGAGGCAGTAAAAATTCTGGTCCCACATGGGGTATCAAACCTATATTTATCTTTAAATTCTTTTTATTTAAAATTCTTTTTTTAGATTAGTCAAGTACGAGGACCACTCCTTATCTTTTTGAGCTTCAATGACCTGATCCTTTTTCTTATGTGAGTAATTCCCCTTTCTAGGTTCGTAAATGGGAAAAGGGAGTCTTAAATAGTTGAAGTGGACTGAAGATTTATTTCAAAATGGTGTTCACTTTTAATGTTCAAACTTTTAAACTATTTACATTTTTTGGACCAAAACATGTTTTCTGCTTCAATGATAATAATTACATGCCGACACTTGAATTTTTTCATTACTTGACTTATATAAGAGACATGAGTTTCTTAGGAATACTATGATGGAATGTTTTATATTTCAATGTTATTGAGATTGATTGAGTAAAATGGAAAATTGAATGTTTAAATTAAATCATGGATATTTAAATGATGACTTGTGATTTAACGGAATTAGCTGATTTATGTAAATGAACATTCCCTAGCAGTTTTCATGCTTTGAATTTCTGAAATTAATGTGAATTGATTTTTTATTATAAATAATTCCTTGAGTGATTTTACAATATTATATGTCTCCTTCCTGATAGGAATTATATATCATGTACTACTTATTTATTCTTGAGCATATTTCATGAGCGATCTTGGGACATGCCCCGGACCAAAACCTACATTTGATCTTGTCAATGTTATGACTATGCAAAAAAATTATTTAAAATGATTGAGTAATATTTTGAAAAGTCATTATCCTTAAATACCACTTTTACATTAATCCTTCTTTTATCCAATAGAGACCATGAATGAAGTTTATAGAGATAATCCATGTTTCAAGCCATTTTTATCCATTCCAGCCCATACTCTTGGTATATTCGTGATATTTAGAAATAACGTGTGGGGTCAATGGAATCGTGGTGGAAGAGATGTAATATATTGTAACGAAAAAGTGCGGGGGTTATATTATGGGAAATGAAAACGGTTGTAAAATCATTCACTGTACTTCATTATTTTCCCCTATTGAATTAAAAAAAATGGAAAAACAGAAAAAATAACAAAAAAAGAAAATAAAATGGGTCGTGACTTGGGAGAACCGAAAATCACCATTTTCCAGACCAATGATATTATAATTATGTGGTTAGGTGATGGATTTATGTTATAATATAATCAAAACTTTTGAAAAAACAAAGTAAAAATTTAAAATATTTAAAAAAACAAGAGGGTAAATTAATTATTCATTATTCTTTACTTTGATCATGACATTACATTGAGTTTTCAGGTAAGCTGTTGTTGCTACTTGGAAGGGGATAATTTTATTACACTTATTGATATCATTTATTTTACATAAGAGATAAACCTCCTCCTTGAGCCTTAATTTTTATATCATCAAATCCTACCAACCATAAGCCTCAGAGTCATTTGAACCATTATTGAAAATTCCTCATGATTTTACATTCCATTTTTTCTTTACAAAGTGGAGAAAGTATTTTCTTTTCAGGATTATGCATAATGTGAATGTTCTCATGATAGAAGAATAAATCTACATGAATTGTATCATGAAGAATGAGAGAGAAAATTCAGAGGTGATGTAAATCATGATATGGAATGCTTAATAATAATGAATTGAGAAGCTTGAATTAGTGAAAGAAGATGTTCAATCATTTCTCAAAATGGGAAGAGTAAAATGCTTGATTTGATTGTTTTTTGAAATATTTTTAATTAAATTGATATTTTATGTGAATTTTTGAAATTTTTATTTGGTATTGATTTTTTTTTATTTTATTACATTGTTATTTGAATATTGGTAACCTTGGTGTCCTCTGAATTCTATGTTGATAATTTATGCTTGAGGGAAAACATGGTTTAAGTGTGGGGGTATTTGATAGTGAAAATTAATGTCTTTATTTTTATTCCAATAATGATGAATTTTTGGTTTTTTAAATGATAAAGCCCATGTATTTAAATGTTTTATTAAAATAATGCTAACTTTGAATTATAGAATGAAAATGAGCTAAATCATGAAAAGATCATAATTCTGGATTTTTGATAGATTTTTAAGTAAATTGTATTTTATTCATTTATTGAAAAATATTATTCCACACTATGTGATTTTTTTAGAATCCTTATTTTATGTCCATTTAATTTTTCTTCTGGGCCATGTAATGATTCGATCATATAGTGGCTGTAAAAAATCAACATTGTCGAAGAATTTTCTGGGCGGACTGCGTGGACCCCGACATTATAACGGAAGAACATGTTGGACTACAATCCATCAATTGAGGTGATTCACCTGGAATGAGACAAGGATACAAAATATATATTTGAAATTAAATTCTATGGAGTTTTGATTCCATTAATTTGGCCATTGAACGAAAAAATTTTGAAGGAAGATTCCTGGAACCTGAATCAAGAAAAAGAAACCTCCAATGATAAATTCAAAACTCATATATCCGAAAGACTATTATCCTTATATTCTGAGGGTGAATGTCTAATCAATTTGTGAATACGTTTCATGAAGGGGTCCATTCCTGAATCATAAAATCAATGGGTCAAAAAGACAATAACATTTAGAGAATGAAATCTTCCAATAAAAGGAGTGGAGATCCTACCTATAAAATAATTTCTTCACATCCCCTCACTATTTGGTGCACCAAGGAGAGGAGGCCAAGTTCCATTTTGGATTTATCATTATTTATTTTCCTTTTATTTTATTTTTAATTTACATTGTACACATGCTTATTTTCAATTAAAGTGTTCCGCCATTCTTCTTCCACCCCTTTTCTATTCCAATATCAATATCATTATCTCTCTATAATATTTACCTCGTGATCTCTATGCACTTATACGTGGAAGGTGACTACCTAGAGGCTTGTACCCCTGGGAGGGTTTTAGTGGCATTATTCATTATTCCACTTCAAATTGAAAACGTATTAAATCTGTTTGTGGTGGAGACGAGAATATTGCACGGGTGAGGCATTCGTCCACCATGACATTATTTTCAATTCCATTTATTTTCATTGATTAGTCATTTTCAGTCCCTTATCTTACGAAAACACTTAATATGGTGGATTTGGGGTTTTCATTAGGGTTGAGATGGAATATTGTGGAGTCGGGTCTTGTGGGAAAAACATTCTCGGTTGAGCTGTTATACAAAATGACTATTGGAGGATATATGGTTTGGTGTGACAGACGCATGCTAAAATCCCACACTCTATAAATCAATGTAATGTAATTCATTAATGAGGATTCACTAAATAAATTATCAAATCTAATTTGAACAATAAATAAAATGATGAATAAATTTGTGTTATTCAACCATAGGACCAAGAAAATTCTTTCATAATATCGTTCTGTCTTCATCTGTGTATGCATATTTATTTATTGATAATATTTCATTATTCTAATTTCATATTTTTTTCCAAAACCAAAACCATCATTTTTATAAATAATATAAAAAAATAATTAGAATATGCGAACTAGAATAAGTGATTGAACTGACTGCAATTCTCCTCAAGTGAGACGACCAGGGTCACCCACTTTGTTGCGTTAGGAAATTAAATTTTCTTTTTCCACACCCTACAACAGGCGTGCGTAAATGATGTAACTAGAAACATAAAATAGGGAAATCATATAACATAGAATGAATAAATAAGAATCATAATAATAAATAGAACTCATTAACTGCTAATTATATCAAAAGCCTCTATTGTAGTGTCAAATCAAGGATACATGGAATTATGATATAAAAAAGGTGAACATGGTATAGACATACAATCATGTAAAACTAAAAGTAAGAAAAACTATCTCCACTAGTATCTCAAGTTAATTCTTTGTCCTATACTCCTAAGATATATCTATATGATGAGCAAGTTAAAATCATACAACTGGGCCATCTCTATTATCAAAAAATACAGACAGATAATATTCTCAGGTACCAAGGGTAGCCTATGTAGGGTGTTAGAAAAAATATCACTATTCCACCACAAATTTTTTCAATATTTAATCCAATAGATTATCATAACTAAACAGTGTGTAGGTATGATAAAATAATAGAAAATGTGGAGTAAATGAATAAGAGGATAATCAGGTTCCTACAGGACACCCGAACGCTCTACCTCCTTCAATTCATGGTCAAGAGGAATTTATGATCAATTAATATATGTATAATAATAATGTATATTTATATATTTATATATTTATATGTTTCATCCACATATATTAACCATGTACGTGCAGACGTAAGTGGCCATATACCTGGAATACTAGTTGTTGGCCAGACTAGGGTGTAACTCAGACATCCATGACAAGTATAACAAACTTATAAACTCCAGCACTGTGGTACTTGCCCTAAATCCCAATAAAAGTGTGATATTCCATGAAAAAAAAAATTGTGTGGTGAATTATCCATCACTTCAGAACTCGAACAGGGAACATAGCGCATCAAGACGAACTCTCTAATAGTTTAAATGGTGTGATACATCATAATGAACACCTAATGTAAAGGATTTTTGTGCCAACATGTTCATCAGATCCCCTACCACTATACGACATCCTTAATAAGGTGTAATCTTATACATAATATAGTCAGGACACATTACCTCTCATGAATCTCAAAATTCATGCTCAATTCCATTAAGACAGTACAATTCATATAAGCATACATAAAGCATAAGTAATAGGTGGGTCCTTACCACAAATTATAAACCCTTTTAATTACATCATTCAGTTTATTTAAGGAAAATAAAAAACATGAATAGGCCATTCCATGTGATCAATCCATTTAAATAATTGAAACATGGAAATTCAATTTATTAGAATAAGGGGTCATTTATAATGGTTCCATGGTCAACATTGAATATCCTACATGGGAAATTCAAACTAATGGGGTGAGAAAAACACATATGGGTGTACCTCCGGTTCTATACACATTCACATATTTCAAGGGAAATTTAATTTAAATCTAATAAGACACTAAAAAGGTGTTCTGAGAAGTCTAAAAATTATCTACCATGGCCATTTCTAGGTGGTACACCTAAGGGGTGTCCATAAGTGTGGTAACTGACCTCTAAACCACCAAACAAGTATCAAAGGACATGTATCCTGATGTGATGATCAATTTGACATGAAAAAAAAAATAAAAAGGATACTCTCGAAAATATTTGGTGTGTTTCACAATGAAATGTCTGCAAGATATAAAAACAAATGGGGAAAACAATGATACCACCTACCTCAAGGTCGTAGATGACTCCTAACTCTATATAAGCCTCAAATTCAGAGTATATTGGAAGAGATATAAGAAATGGTTCAACACACTGAAAATAAATCAAATGATCATAAACCTAAATAACATAACAGAACCATAAATAAACATGCATCATAGGTAAGAGACCATGAGAGATTACAGAGAAGGATTTGATGCTTCAAACAGATCATGATCTGGATTTTGGAAGTGTTAGATAATTGGATGCCTAAGTTAATAAAGATTTTGAGATCACAGGATATGGGAGCTCATTTCATCCATTTATAGAAAAATATATAAAATGAAAATAGGTTATAAGTTTTTGTGAGTGAAAACAAATTAATTTAATCTCAAAATATAAGGACACACTTTTTTTCCCAACGGTCGGCCAAACCATGCACCAACCAAGCATTATTCACTTCTATAAGGGGTATCCTTATATGGTTACATGCATATTTTATCTAACCATGAGAAAACCATGAAAAGTATCACTGTTAAGAAACTCTGTAGTGGAACATGGTTGTGTTCCTAGGCTTTCATGGTTGTCAAAAAACCGTTTAGCTCCTAGGTCTCAACTATATGCAATCACACAGTTTTAGAGAAACGATGTGGGCTGGGATGCACAGTTTCCTTTATCTCTATGGCCTATTCATTCCTCTCCATTTTTTGGATCCAATCTCCGAATGATCCCCAGAGTCACTTGAGACCTCTTTTACATGATTAGGCATCATTGTTGGGTTTGTTCAATGAAATTTAAACAAAAAACATTTACACCTTCATGAAAATATAAGTCATTACACACATAAACTATAGTTTTATCATCTATTTTTGCAATTTTATATATATAACATATGGGTAGAGAGGATATATGGATATGATTTTAAAAAATAAATGATATAAATTTCTGAACAAATAACTATGGACACAATTAACATAGACTAATGCCATAGGGAATTGAATGAAATCATACGACCACAATTTCTACAATCGTGGAAATATTTATAAGTATATAACACATATCTTCAACTTTTCAATGTTTAATAATAATAGTTCAAAATAATTTTTTCTATAATTATAAATATTCATATATACATACACATATATGGTTATGGCCATGTGGTAAGGTGTTATGTGAAAATTAGAATATGGATTGGGGTAAAAACTTGTTAGGGAATATTAATTTTAGGAAAGTTACAGCCATAGTTTACAATTATGAATGTATATTTTAAACTACCTCCATTGTTTTCAAACTATATAGTTATGAGGAATTTATATTTTTGGAATATTGTGGCCATGGTTTGAAAATTTTTGTCGTGGGGACCTATGAAAATGGTTTTATTAAATGGATATATCTTTTGACTGACTTATATGGTTAAAACTTATGTATATAATATGAACTCAATTTTAATGTCCTTGATGCCCACTATTTATAAAACCAAGGTTGTTAAATACAACCATGGTTTTCGCACCTAATGACACGGTTGTGTACTATAGAAATAGGGTGATATTATACTTGTTTTTCATGTACTTATTATTTTAAATATAAATAAACCTATTATGACATCATGATTTTTCATCATCATCACACAGTATTTGATAATTTAATAGGATTAATTGTAACATTAAAAAGTTATAACACTTCCCCTCAATAATGAGGATCAATAATTTTTATGATAGTATTCTTAAAATATATGGTATATATATGGAATATATCATTTTAAGGACATGAATGATATAAGACACCAACAGTTGGAGACTCATAAGTTTTTGAGTCCCTTTATCATTGTTCGCACCACTGATATTTTTGAAGGTAAAAGTTTTTTAGAATAAGACCCACTAGTAGTAAATATACGTTTATATGAGTCATTACATGTACCCATCTATGAAAGTGTGTATTATTTTTCATAATGATGTTCCCTCATGGATTCAATCAAGTAGTAAAATGTGAATTTCATATCTAATTATATTTCATCAGTGAAAAATTATTAACTTACTTAAAAATGATTTAAATTTAAAATTTTAAAAATTATTTATCAATCATAAATTTGTATACAACTAATATTAAAAAATTATCTTTAAATATTATTGAATATACTGACATACTCTATAAATCCATAATAAATTTAATGGCCATTGGATGACGTGTAGTGACTATATTTTTACGGAATAAATAACTCATCCAATAGTTTTATGAATAATGTATTCAACGAATGTATGAGTTAAACCTAGATTTTCTTTTATTCCATCATCCATTTGGATGCATATCCTTCATGTTAAATAAAAGTTTAAAAGTTCAAAGTCAATGATTCATTAAAGACATTTTCTTGAAATTTATTGGAAATAAATTTTTTAAGTTAACAAGAAAAATGTTTTTCCCAATTAAATCAAATCGGTACTAATGATTAACCTTCTCAACGTGGAATCACATCCCTTGACATTGATAAAAATTATCACCCCTAGAAGATATATTATTAATGATCAATAATTAAAAAAATTAAAAAAGATTCTGGGTTTTTATGTGTTGGAATTGGAACAAAGTTGAGTACATTTTATGGCTCCTCTCTAACACTATCCCCAATGGTGAACTCAAAGTGGAATAAAATTTAAGACAATTAAATTTCAAAATATTTCCAATTCAATAGTTAAACGTTTTGTAAATGGTCACAATAATGTTCAAAAATAAGTTTTCCACTCAAGAAAATTGAAAACACAATGTTTACAATTAAAACATTGACCATAGTAATTAAATTTAGTGTAGAATAATAAATATCCAAATGATTCAAGATATAACACCTAAAATTAAAGATTCATTTTCTAATTAGAACATGAAAGAGAATGCACAATCACTTTTTATGCACTCACAGCAGTTAACAAACACAACATTACCAATAGAATAAAAACTATATTTAGCATGGAACATAAATCATCATTAATTAATTTCCAGAAAGTATTAATGGTAAATAGAAGTATGAAGCAAATAGATTTTGAAGCATTAAAAATTAATCATTTGAATCAAGTACTCACCTAGTATGAAGATTCCTTTCACTTTTTTTCTTACACTAGAGAAACCTTTCTTAGATAAATAAATAATAAATCTTTCCAAAAAAGGTGTAGTAATTACAAAATGGAAAAATAAATCATTTTAATCTAGTAATTAAAAATCAAAAAATATTATCTATATGTAGAAAAGTGAGTTTGAAAAAAATTTCTCATTCATGTGGCTTCTAATGGTATTGAAAATCAGGTCATTAATCTATTCAATACAAAATCATCATTGAAACTTTTGAATTAGAGGTGGGAAATCCCCAAATCTAGTATATAATAGAGTTAAGTTGTTTATTTGAAAATATAAACACGAGAAAAAATTAATGATAATGGGTTTCCTCCCATGAATTTCTAGATATCAAGACC
Source organism: Viscum album (assembly GCA_963277665.1). Taxonomy (NCBI): domain Eukaryota; kingdom Viridiplantae; phylum Streptophyta; class Magnoliopsida; order Santalales; family Viscaceae; genus Viscum; species Viscum album. The sequence continues at coordinate 488,648,700 of OY728150.1, forward strand.
CCAATCAGATTTTATACTTAAAATTTATAGCCATGGTATTTGAGAGGAAATGTGTAATGCCCCGACCATAGTTACCCAGAGTCGGTGCATTATTACATAACATTGGCATGATCACAAGAAAGATAAAATCTTGAAAGACCGATTGGTTTAGTAGCCTTGGAAACACTAGATATATTCATAAGTTTTACATTACATCATAAAGTGAAAAACTACTACGACAACATAATGTCTCCATAGTCCACACTATTATCCCCTCATAATATCCCTGTAGGTCATTCATAACTTACTTCTTCACATCCTGGGAAAAATAAAACATAGAAAAGGGGTGAGCTCAGATGCCCAGTAAGGATAACAATATAGCGGAACATTCAAAAATAAGCATAAACATTTAAGGCAATGCATTACTAAAACAAAATCCTTTTAAACTTGAACTTCAACATAGTATGGAAAAAGTAAAATGAAATAATGCCATTTATTTATTCACATGGATATTCTACTAATCGAATAAACACATGAAATATCAATAACCACTTTCATAATGTCAGAATGCATAATGCTGAACTTTAATTTCTTTGTCAAGGCCTCGTCCCAAGACCTAGGGGCTAACTGTAACCGGAACCCAACCCGGAGTGCCTCTAATAACCAAACACCAACCCGAAGTCCCTCTAATAACCGGACACCATCCTGGAGTTCCTCTAATAACCGTAGACCAAACCGGAGTTCCTCTAATAACCGGAGACTAAACCAGAGGGTTTACTTTTACCTGTCCCCAACCCAGAACATACTTGTCTAACACATTCATCTGAATGAAAGGTTGAAATATAACATAAACATTCGGATTAAAAATAACTTATGAAATTTCAATACTCTAAACAAAAACCATGAGTGACATAAGAATAACTTATCCACAGTCAAAAATATCACAAAACCTTCAATAAAATATTGATGTTTTGTATCATAATAAATCAACTTCAAAAAAGGTTAAAATCCATCAAAGGATGTTGAGATAGATTAAATAAAGACTATTTGAGAAAAATATCTCTTTCTATTTTGAAATAATTTATGAGTCTTATATTTATGAAATAAAACATTTTTTTTGAAAATATTCTTATTATCTTGTAAGGGAAGCTTCAACGATTTTATAACGGCGGAAAATAGCCACACCCGTCGTATAAGTTAAAAAAACATTCTTACCTTAATTTTGTCGAAAAGGTTAAAAAGAACCTTGTTTGGAAAACGACGAAAAGATTCCTTTATAAACCTCTTATAAAAATTCAACCAAGGGTATAAATGACTTTAAACCATATTCTAGTAAATAGTAAAAATGTTTTGAAATTCATTTTTAAGAAACATGGATGTGGATGATAAAGAGATCCCAGTAGATTATTACGTATAAACAACCTCGGATAATGAAGAGATTGTGAAATAACCCTTACCAATTTGGTAACTTATGAAACATACAACCCATGACAGAGGTATCATACAATGAATATGTAAATACACATAAATTAGAGTGTATTACACAAAGAATATAATTATGGGCAGTACATACACCACACAAAAGGTGATGGTGGCAATATGGCATGAATCTCACGGGAATAAAGAGTGAGATGAGAACCCCTTACCTTGTACTTTTCCTTGGTTGGGGTAGGTTAACCTCCTGTATAATGGTGAAATAATTGTTATTAAATTATACAAGAATCATATACATTAATATGATATCAAATATGATCTTTTAATATTGATTTGATAATAATATCTTAGTATTATCGTTGTTTCGGGTGTTAACTTACTTGTTTTCTTTTATATGTTTTGTTACGTAAGCCATGTTTGTAATGGATAGGTTGTATATAATTCATATCCAGAATGATATCAAGTCCTTAAACATCATTTTTAAATCATCAAATGATAATTATACTTGAATGGATACGATGGAGAATGAATCTCATCGCGTTCGTGGAGACGGTAGTCCGTACGTACGCACGAGCGACAATATCATTATTTTGAAATAATATATAAATGGTTGTTATATCATATATACAGAATCATTAACATGTTATATTTATTATTTACACGAGTTACATATCATTATTATACCCATCCAAATAATAATATATTGAATAACAATTACACCACGACGTGGAGACGGTAAGCCGTACGTACGCACGTATGGTGACATGTTATTCAAAGGGTGGATAGAATACTGAATATGGTTGTACCATATTTATAATAACATCATAGTATATATATTATAATGGAGTTATTATTTTAGAATGGTAATAACAAAGGAAGAAGAAGTGGAAGAAGAAAGGAACTTTGAAAAGGTTGGTGAAATCATTACCTCTTCTTCGGGTTATTCCTTTTGATTTGATCAAAAGGGCTCCTTAGGTTGGATTTCTGATCAAACTAAGGCCTCTAGGTTGTAGTGAGGGAAGTTGGGAGAGTATTTGGGCAGAGGTTTGCCGATCCAAAAGGTTTTGAAGGTGTGAAGAAATGAGAAGGAGGAGTGCCCTTTTATAAGAGGGGTGAGGGGCACCTTTGGAAAAGCTAGAAATATTAGTTTATAATAAATTCATATTATGTTTCTAATGGCTCCAACGTTTATTATTTAAATTTTAAGGTGGGGATGGGTCGAAAACAACTCATCCAATAGAATTTAGACAGGTTTGGGTACTTATATTAACCTTATCTTTTAGTATTAACTCTAAGTTAATTAGTTTCACTTTTACAATGTGTCTTTGTATTTTTATATTATATGGTTAATAAACGTACTATATATAGCCACGAGACCCCCAAGTGGTCCATTAATGATGCACCTATCATGATATAAGTCTCTTGGCCAGAACTTAGATTTTTAGGAATTTAATATTAATTAATAATATAATATTTGTTTTAAGAACTCTTTTATGTCAATTTTGACACTATTCAATAGTTGATTTTTTTGAAACTCATAACAGATTTATTACTTCTAAAAAAGTCAATTAAATCACTACTAATATATCATATTATCCTATAAAATTAGTTTAATTAATTAAAAGTTTCATATTATATTTATTTGGGTATTTATAATATCAATTATTTTAATTTTTCACTATTATAGTAATTAATTCATCATCATTGTGTCATAAATAAATTACATTATTTAATGTCTAAAAATTATAAATAAAATATCATTATGTAATAAATATTTTTATCTTTCTAATTAATATTTATAATCTAAAATCCAACATATATAACCCTATGTAAAATTGTTTTTCTAAAAGCTATATGCTTGTGTCATTTTTGTATTCATTTTAACTTAATTAAAATAAAGTGTCCCTATCACCTACAAGTGGCACCATGGGGTCCAAAAATAGACCCAAAGATGCCTATGGTAGAACATGTATCAACCAATAAGGCTAGGACACGTTTTAGTGTAATTTAGTATTATTATTATATTATTTTTTAACACTTATTTACCGGATTTACCCTTAACCATGGTAAATAAAATATTTACCGCAGTAATTATTCAAAATGTCTAAAAATAAAAGTTACCTATTTACAAAATTTGAAAATCCTGATTCCAAATATGGAATCCATTTTTCTAAATTCAAAACACAGAAGTGGCAGAAATTAATTTAAAATTAATTTCCGCTGTCAAAATAAAAAGCGTGTTTTTAAGAGATAATAACTATCAAAAGATTGACACTAGTTTATGTTCGGTTTAATTGTAAAATTATGTCCAATGACCAAAATTATATTAAATGGTAAAAATATATTCTAAATATACTTTAAAACCACTCAAATTCATAATTTATCATGATTAATTATTTTGATTAAAAAAGTTGTTTTTAATTAAAATTTTGTAATTTTTCACTATTCATCAAAATATTAAAGTTATCCGAAAAGTACCAAAATTTCACCTTAGGCTAAATTCGATACTCCAAATCCAAAAATGAAGTCCATTTTGAGAGATAAAATTTCTAAAATTTTTAAAGGTAGGTATTACTATTCATAACGGCTAATTTGATGGGTTGTGGTGTGTTAGAACTCGAAGTTGCGTACAACACACGCTACTGTATTATTCAAAGGAAAGCGTACCGTGGAAGCTTGGGATGTTTCATTTTAAATTTTTTGATGTCCCTATTTAGTCAAAAAGTTTAAAATATTGTATTTAAAAAGGTTTCACTATTAAAAGTTGATAAAAGTGCAATACTGAAAATGAATCTATTCTTGCATTATATCTATGAAATTCATAATATGGATTCTAAAATTATAAGGATTATATAAAGTTTAAAATTTAGTTAATACTATTCATAACTTCTTTTGAATGGCTTTTTTTTGGTAAGTCATGGTGTGATTGAACTCGGTGTTGCATGTAGTGCAAGTTATTGAATTATTTTGAAGAAATAACACACTATGAAATCTTGGGGTGTTACATTCTTCCCTCCTTCAATAAATTGCGTCCTCACAATTTGAAATTGTTCTTCAAAAATAAAAGGTTGAAAATAGAAAATATATTTGTCGGAAAATCCACATCGGAAATTGGGTTACTAAAATTTAGTCTTAATATGAGCAAAAGAGAAATGAAAGGGTCACCACCAAATTATGATCTTGATTAGGAGAACATTGGTGGCAATTAGAGACATATAATTGGAGGAAAAACGTAAATATTTATAGGTAGTGATTGAGGTCATAAATCACAAACAAGTATAAAATTGAGGTCCTTAAACTCATCAATCTATGATGATTTGAACTACCATCGGTTCAATAAAACATAGGGTATTGGGATAACACATTTTTGACGTCTCAAAATATCTTAGTTGAAATCCCACATCGTAAAATGAATTAATGGGGCCTCTTTTTAAAATAAAGAGTGGAAAGTATGAAGATTACCGAAAATAACACATACTAGGGTTCCATGTAGGAAAATATGGATATGGAAGAGAAATGTGACCATCAATTTTCTGATAGAGAGTGGTAGAGAACATAGCTATGAAAAGGAAAACAATCCCAAAGCCATAAATTAGTGATGATTTAAGGTACCATCTAGGACAACATTTTTGTTCTAAGTTCCTTTTATTAATGTTGATGAATTTATTTATGAGATTGGCTTAGATCATAAGGAGATGTACTTACTTTATAATTAGAGTTTTATCCATTAATAAATTTCTACCACAAACTCATCTTTCACTCTAAAAGATAATAGAAAGTTAAAAAAATTCTATTTATACTATTCGTACAGGGTTCCAAAATAAATGAATTTATAATTCATCTACCAGATATTTTAAAAAAAACTACATTATTTAATCCAGGACATCTCGTGGGCCAGTGGTAGGTGATACACCCTTGTCTCCCTTCGGTTGCGGGTTCAAGTCTCGCAGCCTTGCCGGACGCGATGGGTTGCCGCCCGACCTCCGGGTTGTCCTTTTATGGCAATCCAAAATAATCCAAACTAGAACTATCCAAAATACTTCTGTCCGAACTCACAGTCCAACATTTATAAGGAAGGTAAACATAATGTAGATCCTTTTTACCCCGTAATAGCATATGAATACCTTCATCATGTATTCTTTTAATACACTGAAACATCCTGAATTACCATATTACTTATTGATTACATTCATGCTCCATTATTCCATATAGAATGCTGGATATACTTCATCAATCCAAAAATGTTTTAAACCCCAACAATGATGGAATATACAAATCATTAATCAGTTCCAAGGTAGTCAAGAATATCCAATATAATTTATCCAAAACAATCATGTATTATTCCAAAATCACTACCTCGGTATCAGAACTATATTATGGTTTATCATTCTCTCAACAATATATTTTCCAAAAATTTATCCTGCTATTGAGTCACTTTTCTTTGTTCCACACATTCTCAATTCCTTAATGAAATAGTACTGCAGTACAATCCTTATATACTCCATAATTATTATAACAAGTACATTATTGATACAACACTCAATTGACCTAATCAACACAAGAACTCTAATCATTCCTCTTCATCTGTGGTAGTATCATAACTTTATTATTATCCAATAGCATCATTTGCGGCATAGTCTGATGACTGGGACATAGGTTCGCGTAGTGTCAAAACTCCTTGCAAATGAAGCATTGTACATTTGAAACCATTTTCTTACCCTTTCAGTCACATACTTTGTGCCCTTTTCCTCCACACTTATAACAAACTCCCATTCCTTTCAGGCAAGTTCCAGGGTGTTTCTTTCCACAGTTATCACATATGGGAAAATTCTTCCTTTCCCTCTTCCCTTTATCAATCTTTCTCTCTTCCATCCTTTTCTTCTCTTGCTTCCCTTCAAAGCCATAGGACTCAGTAAACTCTTTACTTATCTTATCAACACATGATATTATTTCTTCACATGATGATAATACATGCGAGACTATTTCTCTTGTAAATTCTGGCTTAAGACCATAAAATATATGCTCTTTCTTTCTGTTTGTATCATGTGCATTTCTAGAGTTCTCATTCCTTCTACTGGGCGCCATTTCTAAACAATGGCATACATTAGATAAGTTTATGAATAACAATACCTAATCCCAAACTTGTAAAACACATAACATAAATTAAATAGTTTATAGATATAATCCATAATCATTAAAATGTATCCTCTGAGGAAGTATATACTCATAAACCCTTCATAATTATTTCTTGAGAAAATGAGAGTTATCCTAAGCATATCCCCCGGGAGTGTCGTAACCAAGAGTGCAGCAAGGCCCATTGTCGTGCACCAGTTCCCGTTCAAGTCTAGCTCAAAGCGGTGTTTTCGGGTTTTACCCCTAGGTACATCTGTGCCAGAGCCGCCTCTACCTTCTCGTATCTAGACAGGGATGTATTTCTCGGAAAAGTCACAAAATCTCTACAATACCAAAATTATAGGAAGTTCTGCTATACTAATCCTCAAAATTCATCTTAAATCTATGTGCTCTAATCAGAGTTGATCTAAATCTAGCTTCCAAGGTTTGTACTAAACTTCCTCTGATACCAACTGTAACACCACGACCCTAGTTACCCAGAGTCGATGCATTATTACATTACATTGGCATGATCACAAGAAAGATCAAATCTCGAAAGACCGATTGGTTTAGTAGCCTTGGAAACACTAGATATATTCATAAGTTTTACATTACATCATAAAGTGAAAAACTACTATGACAACATAATGTCTCCATAGTCCACACTATTATCCCTTCTTAATATCCCTGCAGGTCATTCAAAACTTACTTCTTCAAATCCTGGGAAAAATAAAACATAGAAAAGGGGTGAGCTCAAATGCCTAGTAAGGATAACGATATAGCGGAATATTCAAAAATAAGCATAAACATTTAAGGCAATGCATTACTAAAACCAAATCCTTTTAAACTTTAACTTCAACATAGTATGGCAAAAGTAAAATGAAATAATGCCATTTACTTATTCACATGGATATTCTACTAATCGAACAATCACATGCTATTTCAATAACCACTTTCATAATGTCGAAATGCATAATGCTAAACTTTAATTTCTTTGTCAAGGCCTCGTCCCAAGACCTAGGGGCTAACTGTAACCGGAACCCAACCCGGAGTGCATCTAATAACCGGAAACCAACCCGGAGTGCCTCTAATAACCAGACACCAACCCGGAGTTCCTTTAATAACTGGAGACCAAACCGGAGTTCCTCTAATAACCGGAGACCAAACCGGAGGTCTTACTTTTACCGGTCCCAAACCCGGAACATACACGTCTAACACATTCATCTGAATGAAAGGTTGAAATATAACATAAACATTCGGATTACAAATAAATTATGAAATGTCAATACTCTAAAAAAACCGTGAGTGACATAAGAATAACTTATCCACTGTAATTATATCACAAAACCTTCAATAAAATATGGATGTTTTGTATCATAATAAATCAACTTCAAATAAGGTTAAAATCCGTCAAAGGATGTTGACATAGATGAAATAATGACTATTTTAGAAAAATATCTCTTTCTATTTTGAAATCATTTAAGAGTCTTATATTTATGAAATAAAACATCTTTTTTGAAAATATTTTTATTATCTTGTAAGGGAAGCTTCGACGATTTTATAACTGCGGAAAATAGCCACACCCGCCGTATAAGTTAAAAAAACATTCTTACATTAATTTTGTCAAAAAGGCTAAAAAGCACCTTGTTTGGAAAATGAAGAAAAGATTCCTTTATAAACCTCTTATAAAAAGTCAAACAAGGGTATAAATGACTTTAACCCATATTCTAGTAAATAGTAAAAATGTTTTGAAATTCATTTTTAAGAAACATGGATGTGGATGATAAAGAGATCCCAGTAGATTATTACGTATAAATAACCTCGGATAATGAAGAGATTGCGAAATAACCCTTACCAATTTGGTAACTTATGAAACATACAACCCATGAAAGAGGTATCATACAATGAATATGTAAATACACATAAATTAGAGTGTATTACACAAAGAATATAATTATGGGCAGTACATACACCACACAAAAGGTGATGGTGGCAATATGGCATGAATCTCACGGGAATAAGGAGTGAGATGAAAACCCCTTAACTTGTACTTTTCCTTGGTTGGGGTAGGTTAACCTCCTGTATAATGGTGAAATAATTTTTATTAAATTATACAAGAATCATATAAATTAATATGATATCATATATGATCTTTTAATATTGATTTGATAATAATATCTTAGTATTATCGTTGTTTCAGGTGTTAACTTACTTGTTTTCTTTTATATGTTTTGTTACATAAGCCATGTTTTTAATGGATAGGTTGTATATTATTCATATCCAGAATGATATCAATTCCTTAAACATCATTTTTAAATCATCAAATGATAATTATACTTGAATGGATACGATGGAGAATGAATCTCATCGCGTTCGTGGAGACGGTAGTCCGTACGTACGCACGAGCGACAATATCATTCTTTTGAAATAATATATAAATGGTTGTTATATAATATATACAGAATCATTAACATGTTATATTTATTATTTACATGAGTTACATATCATTATTATACCCATCCAAATAATAATATATTGAATAACAATTACACCACAACGTGGAGACGGTAAGCCGAACGTACGCACGTATGGTGACATGTTATTCAAAGGGTGGATAGAATACTGAATATGGTTGTACCATATTTATAATAACATCAATGTATATATATGATACTGGATTTATTATTTTAGAATGGTAATAACAAAGGAAGAAGATGTGGAAGAAGAAAGGAACTTGGAAAAGGGTGGTGAAATCATTACCTCTTCTTCGGGTTCTTTTTTTTTGATTTGATCAAAAGGTCTCCATAGGTTGGATTTCTGATCAAACTAAGGCCTCTAGGTTGTAGTTAGGAAAGTTGGGAGAGTATTTGGGCAGATTTTTGCCTAACCATAAGGTTTTGAAGGTTTGCAGAAATGAGAAGGAGGAGTGCCCTTCTATAAGAGGGGTGAGGGGCACCTTTGGAAAAGCTAGAAATATTAGTTTATAATAAATTCATATTCTGTTTCTAATGGCTCCAAAGTTGATTATTTAAATGTTAAGGTGGTTATGGGTCTAAAAAAACTCAAACAATAGAATTTAGATAGGTTTGCGTACTTATATTAACCTTATCTTTAATTATTAACTCTAAGTTAATTAGTTTCACTTTTACAATGTCTCTTTGTATTTTTATATAATATGGTTAATAAACTTACTATATACATCCAAGAGACCCACAAGTGGTCCTATAATGATTCAACTATCATGATATATGTCTCTTGGCCAAACCTTAGATTTTTAGGAATTTAATATCAATTAATAATATAATATTATTTTTAAGAACTCTTTTATGTCAATTTTGACACTATTCAATAGTTGATTTTTGTGAAACTCATAACAGATTGATTACTTCAAAAAAAGTCAATTAAATCAATCCTAATATATCATAGTATCCTAGAAAATTAGTTTAATTCATTAAACGGTTCATATTATATTTATTTGGGTATTTATAATATCAATTATTTTAATTTTTCACTATTATAGTAATTAATTCATCATCATTGTGTCATAAATAAATTAAAGTATTTAATGTCTAAATATAATAAATAAAATATCATTATGTAGGAAATCTTTTTTTATTTCTAATTAATATTTATAATCTAAAATCCAACATATATAACCCTATATAAAAATTGTTTTGCTAAAAGATATATGCTTGTGTCATTTTTGTATTCATTTTAACTTAATTAAAATAAATTGTCCCTATCATCTACAAGTGGCACCATTGGATCCCAAAATCGACCCAAAGATGCCTATGGTCGAACATGTATCAACCAATAAGGCTAGGATACGTTTTAGGGTAATTTAGTATTATTATATTATTATTTTTTGACCCTTATTTACCGGATTTACCCTTAACCATGGTTACTAAAATATTTAATGCAGTAATTATTCAAAATGTCTAAAAATAAAAGTTACCTATTTACACAATTTTAACATCATGATTCCAAATATGGAATCCATTTTTCTAAATTCAAAACACAGAAGTGGCAGAAATTAATTTAAAATTAATTCCCGCTGTCAAAACAAAAAGCGTGTTTTTAGGAGATAATAACTATCAAAAGATTGACACTTGTTTATGTTCGGTTTAATTATAAAATTATGTCCAATGACCAAAATTATATTAAATGGTAAAAATATATTCTAAATATACTTTAAAACCACTCAAATTAATAATTTATCACTATTAATTGTTTTGATTAAAAAAGTTGGTTTTAATTAAAATTTAGTAATTTTCACTATTCATCAAAATATGAAAGTTATCCGAAAAGTACAAAATTTCACCTTAGGCTAAATTCGATACTCCGAATCCAAAAATGAAGTCCATTTTGAGAGATAAAATTTCTAAAATTTTAAAAGGTTGGTATTACTATTCATAACGGCTAGTTTGATTGGTTGTGGTGTGTTAGAACTCGAAGTTGCGTACAACACACGCTACTGTATTATTCAAAGGAAAGCGTACCGTGGAAGCTTGGGATGTTTCATTTTAAATTTTTTGAAGTCCCTATTTAGTCAAAAAAGTTTAAAATATTGTATTTAAAAAGGTTTCACTATTAAAAGTTGATAAAAGTGCAATAGTGAAAATGAATCTGTTCTTGCATTATGTCTAAGAAACTCATAATATGGATTCTAAAATTATAAGGATTATATAAACTTTAAAATTTAGTTAATTCTATTCATAAACTCTTTTTAATGCCCTTTTTTTGGTAAGTCATGGTGTGATTGAACTCGGTGTTGCGTGTAGTGTAAGTTATTGAATTATTTTGAAGAAATAACACACTATGAAATCTTGGGGTGTTACAAAATGATATATTTATGAATGAAACATAATTATTATTTAAAAATAAATCATAATAAATTATAAAGTCCTTAATAACACTAACATTTTTAAAATATTCTATACGATCTAAAAAAGATAAAGAATTTGTTTTTCTTTCCATCATTGTTTCTAAGTTCATATCTCCAAAAATAGAGACAAAATTAGATGACAAAAACCTAAGAAAAACTCTATAAAAATAGAATGGTTCTCTTGGTTTTATCCAATACATTGGGCTTATAAACAATAAATAAAAGGGGAAAAAACTAATGTTACATTCTCACATATAATGTAACCGAGCACAATATGTAATGGCTTATATTGTTATAATTAATATTCCCTTTTTTTTAATTTAATGTCTTAATAGGTAATAAGGTTATAAAAAAATGCACTTATTTTTTTTATATTCAATTGGATCTAACATAACATTTCGTATCATTGCCATTGATAGTATAACTATTGATAGTGATCATAGTATTAGTATAAATATTAGGTTTTACAAATCCAATTGATTCTGGCAAAGGAAGTAATGGCCTTAACCAATATAATCAAACCCTATAAAGCCCATTTATTAGATCTTATGAGGTAGATTTAATTTCTGGGATTTTCCCTCTTATAATCCCAATCTAGTATCCACCAATATAATCATGAGAGAAACCTTTTATGGGAGAAGTTCAAGCTCATTGAGATCACATCCCAAATCATGTTCTCCGAACCACCCCAGGAAAGTCCCATCATCGCACACCATTCCCATATTGAATTTTCTAGATTATTAAACGGATTTGTATTAAGAACCTATCAATATGAGTATTTATATTATTTTTTATATAATAATGAATGTATTTTCATCCTATTAATGTTACTTTGTAAATGACTTTTATTATGATTAAATAAGACATAAATAAGATTTATGGGTAATATTTAAATTCAATTAAAGAATTTATTTGTATGAATTAATGTAATATTTGAAATAAAAAATATTTTAGTAAAATGTTATTATAATATAATTTATATTAAATATAAATGATCATATAATTTCAATGAAGTTAAATATAATTTGTATAAGGGTTTGAAAATAATTATTGTAAAAAAACAAAACATTTCATAATAAATGATGATTTTATTTTAAAAGTAAAATTAAAATTTTTAGAAAAATATTCAGATGAAATAAATAATTTTTTTAATCAGAACATCAAAATTAAAAAATTGTTAATTTTTCAAAAAAAATTAGACAGTCAAATTTTTTGTTAAAAATTAAATATTGTATACATATACATTGTGTATTATGACATACTAATGAACCAAAAGTGATGTAATAATTACTATAAATTTGATACATGGACAAATAATTTTTTTACATGTAAAATTATTATTTTTAATTTTTATTTGATTTATTTTGTAAATCCAATATGAGTCTTCCAGAACATATAATATATTTTAATTTATTAAAATCATTTCTTTAGGACTGTGACTCACCTTCACATTAGAAATGGAATTATTTTATTAATTTAGGCCCTTGGAAATTTTAAAAAATGAGAACCACTCCCATGGGTCCGAAATCATGGGAAAAAACCATAGTTTGGTTAATATTTTGGGTTTTTTTTATGTAGAGTGAAAACCCAAAATAATAATGAAATCCCCCTATTTTCTTTTATAAACCCATCCATGATCCAATATCACTTCACAAAAACTCCTTATATAATGTACAAAATCTACAATACACTCCTTAGAGTCCACCTAATGTTACCCCAATCTCTCATGAATCCCCTCACAATAATTTGGAGTCACACACTCAAGTAAGGGATCTTCCACTCTCATTTTTATTCAAGCACTTCTATTATGTTATGCTTCTTAATTTCAGTTTTTTAATGTTGTTATATGTTTATAAATATCCCAAGTACATATATGTTTATTTATAAAGAATTATAACCCCATTAAAATCTCATTAATCCTTCCAATGAACTGTTATGTACTCCTCCTACCATGGTGATGATTATTAAGGGATTTTTCTCTTCTCGTTTCTATTAAAGAACTTCTTTTATGTTATGATTCTTAATTTATATTTGTTCATCTAGTGATATACGATTTTACATAACAAATACTTTTATTTTAATTTCCATGTTATTAGATACCCTTCCACCTTCATTCATATAGATAATGAACTATTATGTACACCTGTTACCGAGCCAAAATTTATTAAGGGATTTCACTCTTCTCATTTCAATTCGAGAAATTATTTTATGTTATGTCTCTTAAATTACATTTTATTATATTGGGATATGTTATCCCACTTTCCCTTTACTATAAATTTAACGTATAAATGATAAGATATCACATTAACCCTCATTAATCATCCCATGATCCTTTATGTAAACATGAAACCATGTCGAAATATAGTTTGGATTAATTTATTTATTTAATATTCTTCCATAACTTATGCCTTAAATTTCCAAATTATATTTTTTGGATTAGTTTTTTCGTGTCCCTATTACATACAATTTTATTTATATGTGATTATATACCCCATTCTCTCTCATCAACCAATTTTTATGAAACTTTATGTGATATCATTATGCTACCAAAATTCCTCCGTGTTTTTTCCATAACAAAAAAATTGTGTAGTGAATACCATACACACTTTATATCAATAGTGTTCAAATTTATGAACATAATATTTTTGATTGGGTACTTGAATATATGTATTTCACTCACCTTTATCATGGAATAAATTATGATGATGAATGTATCCATTTTGTATGATCTATGTGGAACACCTAAGCATTAGAATTAATTGAATATGACAGGTGCACCTAGAATTATATAGTGCTCCCATGAATTGGGTAATGTTTAGTGTCATCATACATATTTTTGGGATAGGGAGTAAACCTAATTACTTTATTGGATTTTTAAACCATGATGATTTTGGAGTTTATCCTTGATCTATGTGTATGATGCAGTTTTTAATGTTGTTTCCACATTTAACATGTTTATTTTATGATTATCATTCTATATAATGTCTCATTGTTAGTTTTTAGTATTAATACTATCTTTATGCCCCATTTATATACCTATTTTATAACATGTATCACCTTAGTACATGTTTATTATATTACTATTATTTGTAACACATCCCTCTCTTATGTTTATCCCTAGGTTATCCAGTTCAGTTTTCAAATCCATGGAAATTTTCGAAGCATGTTAAGGATTTTTTTCAGTAATTTTTTTGTATCCCATGTTAATGTTGTTATGATATGTACCTAATTCCCATATACACTATAATTATTGATCTTTAGGGTTGTATTATATGTACTTTGTTGTAATAAATCAAGTATTAATGTCAAATAATGAGCAAGGTTGTTATACAATCATCTTTTGAAAATGACAATCCATAATTATATTCCAAAAATATTTCAAATTTTTCACACAATTTTTTTTTTAGTTCCCATATTAGAATCATAAGATGATATTTTTTTCATTAATAGGTGAAAATCAATCAATAATATGTTCAATAATACTAAGTGTGAAAACTTATAGAGAACAGACTAGTTCAAGATGATAAACATCGTGTTTTGTTTATGGACTTTTTAATGCCTCAAATTTTTAGGAGTAAAATACATATTTTATGGTTAAAAATTAATTATTTTAAAATATTATTTTCTTTACTTGAATTTATTTTAGTAATAAATACATTAAATTATAATTAATAATTTTGATGATAAAAAAGTAGTTATTATGAAATATTATAGACATAATATAATTTTTGAAATAAATTTATTATAATAAAACTATATTTTGCTAGGTTTTACTAAAAATTATTATTTTATTTATTAGGATAATCAATATCTGGATATATATATTTCTGTATTTTAAATATAATTTTTGAAATAAGAATATTTTATAATGTACATTTATCTGGAAATAAAAATAACTATTTTTAAATGAACGTTCCATGACATATTTAATTAGGATTACAAAATTAACATTAGTTAATTTTTTATAGGGAGATGATATACATAGTATTCTATATATAAATAAAAATTTAAGATAATATATATAAAATTTAAAATATTATTTTAAATATATATGCATTTTTAGGTGAATGAATATATATAAATATATCTCTGTGTGTGTGTGTCTGTTTGGATATATATATGGATATATATATTTATATATATATATATAATAGAAAATATATTAATGAATATAAATTTATATATATGTGGGAAGTAATGCGAAAGAATAACCATAAATATATGTGTGTCTATATACATTTATATATATAACTGATAATAAAATTTAAGATTGTGTCTTTAAAAACGGGTTATAAAATAATATTTAATATATATATATATATATGTATGTGTGCTATAAATATATATATACTTATATCATATGTATTTATACAAATATATATGAGTAATTCCTTGTTTTAAAAATAGAGCGAAAGGAAAATAAAAAAACATGGAGAGAGGCGATGTACAAAATAAATATATTCATTGAAAGAGGGGTTTGTGTGTGTTAATTAACATTGAATGATGTGTGTGGGTGTGTGTGTCTAACCACATTAGAATGTTGTATACAAAAAGTTTAAAAAAATGATTAACAACATAAGTGTTTATTGCATGACATTATGAAGAGAAAAAATTAACACAATAAATATATGGTGTGGTGCATGATTGAGTGTTTAAAATAAATAAATAAATATATATATATATATAAAGATATGTGGGGCATGATATTTGAGTGGTGTAAAAGGTGTGGGGTCCCATTGGAGTGGGCTAATTAAGATAGAGAGAGATAAAGAGTAGGTTGGATGAATTAAAAAATAATTCTATATTAGAGATGCATGATATGTGACTATGACAATAATTTATAGACTTTCTACATCAGTAAACAAAATTAATTATTTGTACGAGTCTATGAACACCTTCCTACCTAGATATGAAATACTATGTTAAATAATTGGATGCATGAAAAAATAAATCTAAAAATATTAATATAGTTTATACATGTAAAGTGGGATTATATTAATTATTATTTAGGAAGAAGTTCACTGCTCAATTGCATCACTAGTAACATGGTTGCTTTCTAGTTGTGAATAGAGTGGTCGTGAGAGAGTGATATTTTAAAAAATTATTCATGTGAAGGTGTTCTAGCGAAGGAAAATATAGTGAGTAAAGGTTGAATTATGAGGTTTGGTAAATTTTATTTTAAAGTCATATGTTTATGTTTGAAAACATTTATTTTATAGAAAATCATTTTAGATATATTTTTTCAAAATTTTCTCCAAATGGATCTTTATCATAGATACATTTTGATTTTATAATTTTAATTTATATTATCATATTTATAAAACCATCATTGTATGTGAATTCATATATTTCAAAATTACAATTTTATATTTTAGAATTTTATTTTAATTTTATATAAAGGATGTTATGTTTTAAATTAGTTTAATGTATGTACATCATTTTAAAATTTTATGTGGGAACTATGTTTAAAATTTTATAAAGGTTTAATTATTTCATGATTAATATTTTCTATTATGATTTTATATGTTAGTATTTAAAAAATTTATTTTATTGGCTTAAATGTTATTATTTGATGTGATTCTCATTTCGTGTAATTATCATTAATGATTCCCATGTTTAAAGTACTGTATTTAAACCCATTAAATCACTCTGATTATTAATCCATATTTTTTTACATTATATCACGATAATTTATTTAGCTTGGGTTGTTTCTTAGTGAAATATATGAATCCATATTTATACAATTTTATGAATATATAACTATATATACATATGCATCCAATCAAACAATTTTTTTAAATATATGATTCAAAAATACAGTAGAAGAAAGGACGTTCTCAAAAATTTTAATGAATATTTTAGAACATGGAGTTTTTAAACATGATATGGATTTGGGGAGTAAAGACAGCCCTCTTTGATGGGTAGGACATATACAACCTTAAATTTTCTAAGTGGAATCAAGTATTTGTTTTTTGATCTTGTAAAGTATTTTTCTAAAAAATAAATAGACTCTTTTCATGTGCATATTATTTCCATGTATTCCTAAGGTATTAAAATTTTAATTGTAATAATTCTTGGTTTTAATTCATGAATTTATTATTTTACGGAAAAGTGTTTTTTTAAGGTTATTTCATGAAAAATATCCTTAAATATTTATTTTATTCTCAAAAACTCTATTGGATTATTAAATGGAAAAGTTATTTTAATGATTAAATGATTTTTTATTTAAAATAATATTTTTAGTTTTGAAAAGATTATTTTGAAAGTGATTTTTGGGTAATATTCTAAAAAAAGGTCAACTCCATTTTTAAAACCCTTACTAAGTTCTTTAACCACCCCAAGATTTAAATGTTTTTTCATGGTTTATTGATGATTAAAATTTACCTAGAATATAGGTATAGAGTGTTCATACTTATATGTGGAAGGTTTTTGTTGTATTAAATATTTTTTAGATAAAAATATAATATTTTGAGTGAGATATTTTTTTTAGATTTTGTTATTTTTCTATAAAACCTAGACTAAAAAGATCCTTTTATATGTAAATTAATGTATTCCTTTTTGTTACAATTTTTTTCAAACATATATAGTACCTTTGTATCGCCAAATTTAGGAGTGTGGGTCTCGAGCTGCCTAATTTCATATTAAAGAAATGGTATAGATAACATTGGCCATTAATATGGTTTTTGGGTTAGGAAGAATTTAATAGCTATAATCCTTTATATGAAATTAGAAATTATATTTCAATTGATTTTGGTTGAATGTTATTTTAAAATAGAATTATAATTTTAGGAGGGAATCGTAAAATATTTTTCAAGGGATTTCTGTTTCTAAGACAAGATTTAGAAAATATTTTTTTATAATGAAAATATTTCAAAGATAAATCTCTTATATATTTTTCAATGAAAATTATTTTTCTGAAATATTATTTTATTATTATCGTATTTATTTATTCTTGATGTAAAATTTTATCTCATATAATTAAAATTGTGAGGATGCAATTTAATTAAACATGGTAGAATTTTTCGCCCTGATATTTTAAGTGTATAAATATTCTTTTATGTTATGGAATTAATTAATATAAAATATACATATCTATATTTGAATTTAATTTAGATATAAATATAATCAATAATACATAATAGTTATGATGATAACATGATAGTTATTATGAAATATAGAATATATAGTATAATTGGGGAAATAATATAATTAGGTCTAGAACTATATTTTGTATGGTTTTAAAAAAAATTCATTATTTATCATGATAATTTATGTCTGAATATAAGAATGTGTGTTTTTTAAATATAACTTGTGGAATAAAAATATATTACCTTTTAATTTTATATTGAAATATAGAAAAATACTTTAAAAATAACGTTCCATGACTTTTAGAATTAAGATGCTAAAATTAAAATTAAATAATTTTGTTCAGGAAAGCTAAATACTTAGTATGATATATAGAAATAAAAATTTAAGATACGATATATACAATTTAAAACATTATTTTAAATATATATACAATTTTTTGGGTGAATTAGTATATATATATATATATATATAAGAAATATAAAATATGACCACTACTATAGATAATCCCCTTAATTGTGCGCAAGGCCTTTAACAACACTAAAAAGTATTATTTTCCTCAATTGCGTTTAAGGGTGGTCCCCTTTATCAGTGATCATTTAATGATGATAAAATCCCAACCTACTATAGTTTTCTATTTTTATAATAATACACTACCCAAAATACCTAGAACCTATATGAAAAATATTTAATTTTATTGAAATAAAATTTACATCATGAATACAAAAAACACTAATATATAAAATCCATGATTTTTTTATAATTACATCTAAAATTACTATCTGCAAATATTTATAAACATTAATGCTTCATCATTTTTAGCACCCACAATCCCCTCTCAAAAAAGTATACCCGTGGTATTTTTTGTCGAACAAATCACATCAACCTAAGAAAAAGTATCCACCTATATAAGAGAAAAATTAATATGTTAGAAATTATATAAATATTTTAGTAAAACATAAAAATGAAAGAATACATTAATAAAATTTCAATTTTAAATAAAAAGATGCACTTTGAGTTATATCGGTCTCATTGTGAATCGTATTGAGGTTTGGTTGATTCTTACACATCAATAATGAGTTATGGATCATTTTCATAAATTATCCAAATATTACGAAAGTTTTCTCCTGGTTTTAAGTATGTAACTTATTCTTCTTACTAAAATTAATGTGAATTTTAAATAAAGTCATAATTGGAGTTATACCAGTAACACCATGCATCAGATTGAGGTGCAGCTAATTCCCACACATCACATATTACTTATGGATCATTGTGCAAGTTTCAAAACAATCAAAATAGTTTTCTCATTTTTAAATAAGTCACTTGAGTTTTTTTTACTAAAATATCATTTAAAAGTGGAAATACACACATTGAATCATACGAGTCTCATCATGTTTTGGTTTGATATGAGATTGCTTCCAACAAGTCACTAACATCTTTTGAATAATTGTCTTAAATTATCAAGACAATAGGAGTGTGTCTTCTTTGTTTTCATTGATTGGAACATTTTATGAACTAAAATGTCATCTTTAATCTGATTATCAAAAAATTTAGTCATACCGGTCACACTGTGCATTAGATTGTGGTGCGTTTGATTTATACATTTCTCAAATGACTCATGGATCATTTTACCAAAGTATCAAAATAATATGAATATCTTTTCTTAATTTTCAGTATGTCACTTATTCTTCTTACTAAAATTAATTTCAATTTTAAATAAAAAAACACTCTTTCAATCATGTCGGTCACGCCATTCTTCATAATGAGGTTTGGTTTATACTTACATGTCAAAAATCACTTATGGATCGTTTTTCTTAATTATAAAAATAATATGAATATGTTTTCTTGGTTTTTTGTATTTAAGTTGTTATTTTTACTAAAAGTAATGCCAAATTTAAACAGAAGGGAACACTTGGAGTTATACATGTCACATAGTGCATCATATTTATGTGCAGTTAATTACTACATGTCAAATAAAACTTGTGGATCATTTTATTAAAGCATCAACATAGTCAGAATTGGTTTTATCAGTCTTCATTATTTCACATTTTCTTTTTACTAAAATTAATGTAAAATTTAAATAAGAAACACTATAAATTATACCGGTCACACCCTGTATTGGATTATAGTTAAGCTGATTCCCGCACATTAAAAATAAATTATGAATCATTTTACTAATATATGAAAACAATTTTAATGTGTTTGCTCTTTTTTTAGTATATGACTTGTGTTTTGTGTTGAAATGTATTTCAAAACTGGAAACATGGACATTGATTAATACAGGGTTCATCAAATATCTATTTCATGTGATACTTATTCCTACACATCATAACTTAATTTCAAATAATTTTCTTAAATTATCAAGTTAATCGGAGGATGTTCTCTTGGTTTTTAGTGAGTAACATTTTTTGAAATAAAACGTCACTTTTTAACTTATAACTAACATTTTATGTCATATCGGTCACACCGTGTGTCAGATTGAGGTGTGGATAATTCTTAATTGTTAAAAATAGCCTATATATCATTTTTTTAAATTATAAAGACAACATAAATATGTTTTCTTGGTTTTTAATATATCACATTTTCTTTTTATTAAAATTAATGTTAATTTTAAATAAAAAGACACACTTGGAGTTATACTGGTCACACCATGATTCATATAGGGGTGTGTTGGATTTTTACATGTCACAAAGGACATATGGATAATTTTCCCAAAGTATCAATACAATATGAATGTGTTTTCTCCTTTTTCATTATGTCACTTTTACTTTTTACTACAATTATATAAATTTTAAATAAATAGACCCACATGGAATTATACCAGTTATAACGTTAATCAGATTGAGGTGAGTTTAATTTATAAATTTCAGAAATGAAATATTTATTGTTTTTATAAAGAATAAAACTTACTTTAATGTGTTTTATTAGTTTTGAGCATTTCAGTTTTGTTTTTTTATTAAAATGTAATTTGAAACTAGAAACATGCACTTTGAGTCATATCAGGCGCATCATGTGTCAGTTTGATGTGATACTATTTCCTACACATCAAAACCGACTTATGAATCGTTTTCCTAAATTATCAAGATTATGTTATTTTGTTTTCGAGTTTTTCTGTGAGTGATACGTTTTGAACTAAAACATTAATTTTAAACAAATAACAAACATTTTTTTCATATTGGTCACACAATGCATCCTATTTGGGTTAGGTGGATTCCCTCACATCACAAATTACTTATGGATCATTTTCCTTAAATATCAAAATAATCATAATGTGTTTGCTCAGTATTTAGTATATCATTTGTTATTTTTAATAAAATTACTATAAATTTCAAATAAAAATACACACTTATAGTTATATGAGTCACATCGTACATCATAATAAGGGTGGGTTGATTCCTACATGTCATAAAAGAGTTATGAATCATTGTACTAAATTATCAAAACAATATGAATGTGTTTTCATGGTTTTCAATATGTCACTTTTTATTTTTAATAAAAAGTCATTTGAAACTAAAAACAAGATCTTTTAGTCATATTAGTGACATCATGAGTTTTATTGATGTAAGGCTACTTATTTTATGTCAAAATTGACATATGAATCATTGTCCTAAATTTTCAAGAAACTATTAGCAGGTATTGTTTATTTTCAATTAGTGACACTCGATTTCAATTAAAATGTCAATTTTAAATTGATAAAAGACACATGGAGTCATACTGGTCCCCCTGTGTTCCATGCTGATGTGAGGTTGATTCTTACATGTCAAAAATTACTCATGTATCATTTTCCTAAAGTATCAAAACAATTTGAATGTGTTTTCTCGGTTTTCACTATGTCACTTTTTATTTTTACTAAAATTTATGTCAATTTTAAATAAGAATACACACTAAGAGACATATCAGTTACACCATGCATCTGAATGAGGTGTTATTTACTAATACACATCATAAATAACTTATGGAACATTTTCCTAAATTATAAAAACAATATTAATGTGTTTTCTTAGTTTTGATTTTGCTAGTTTCCTTTTTTACTAAAATTAATTTAAATTTTAAATAAATAGACACACCTGGAGTCATACCGGTCACAACATATGTCGGATTGAGGTGCATCTGATTCCTACATGTCCCAAATAACAGATGGATCATTATCATAATGTATCAAATAAATATGATATTCCAGTGTTAACATGATTTTCATTTTCATTCGTTGTTGAATTTCAAACAATGCATATTGATTCAATGTTATTAGTTGAAAAGACTTCCTCTACACTTCTGGTTTTCAACAAAAAGAATGGTTTTTATCTATATATCAACAAAATATGTAGTTTTGAAAATTCTAAAAATAATTGAAATGAAATGTGTGGTAACATTGGAAAAAAAACATGTTGTCTCTTTTGTGGCTTTTTGGAGATGGTTCAAAGAAAAATATGACCTCCCAAAAGATCTAGGAAAAAAACTAAATAATTTTTTGAAAAAAATGATAAGGAAATTAACCTAAAAATATTAGATAAAATGATGTAGAAAATAATGAAATAAGTAGTATAAAGTCAACATTTCATGATGTTTGTTTGAATTCCTAACCCACTTCCTTATTATCATTATCTTAGTTGCAACCCCAATGTCCAAATTCTCATGAGCATGAGTATCTTTGAACAAACCACCCCAAATCGAACAATAAAATCCCTCTGTATAATAAAAAAATTATTACGTGAGTAATAATAAAAATAAATAAATTAATCATAAATATGAAACCATCAATTATTTCAATGGAAGTCAAATCTTCATGGTATTTGTGTACATTCTGCCATCACGTATTCTTACCATCTATTTATAAACAAGTATATATCATCATTTGAGGATGATAATTTTTGACAATCATAATAGTAATATTATAATATAAATACACAAAGTATTGATAAATATTTTAAATGAAATAGTAATTATACTCGAAAATACCTCTTTAGGGATGCTTTTTTTATGGAATATGATATATCTTATAAACTTATTGACATAATAACCACATTCATTTCTACTTTTTGTTTCGGAAACTATAGAAACATTGATAAATTAAGTAACTTTTTTTTATATGTGTTTTCAAAATGAAATCTTATTATATATACCCTGATATTTGTCCACTCGTAGAACTTGTTAGGCTCCTTGGGCACATATACTGTCATCATGCCATGATTTTCATGTTATTTAACCACCACCCAATCATAATAACATTCTCATTAAAACAAAATATAAAATATATAACATGAATTTTAGTACTAAAATCTTGGATGTAGTGTATTAGAAATTGAAAAACGGCATCATGTGTAATCATTTATTCGGTGTCCTTGTAGTGAATCTAAGAAATAAATCATTGAGTGTCCAACATGACCGCAATGAGCATCCAATGTTTCCTAAAAACAAAAAATAGGACTAGGTAATAAAATAAATAAAAATATATTTGATATGATTAAATTTGAAATTTTACCCCGACGTAGTTGGTATTAAGAAGAGTATGTTATCCGTAAGTTTTCTTTGAAATGATTTGGCTATTTTTTATATTATTTCACCATTTTTAATTCTATTTATTTTTGGAATGTAGAAGTTATGTGAGGAATAATGAGTCCAATTTTAGGTTTATGGGGTAATCCCTTCCATGGGTATTCATATATATGCATACAAAGAATATGAAATTTATTTAGTCGTAATTAACATAGTATATCAGCTATTGGAAAAACGATTATGAAAATACACCTCATATATATATTTAAAACTGGGATGCCTATCCATTAATAATTGTGGATTTCATTTTAATTCTCAAGAGTAATTCCGTTTGTAATATCCTATCAATACATGTTTTCTTCAAAATCAACTATGTGAGTAATATCACACTATTACATTATATCTTCAAGAACCTTAAATGTTTGTAAATGTGGATATTGAATGGATAGGGTAAATTTTATTTTTGAAGATATTTTCAATATATTGGTTTATTCTTTATATATTTTTTTCTACCTTTCATTTTAACCCTTCCCTTTGTCTGTCTATAACAACATTCATCAGTTCAAAACATTTTTCATTAATTTTTAGACGCTTAACATGAAAAATAAATGGGAAATGAACGCATACTTTTCAACATTTTTTTAAAACATCTGATGTACATGCTATGAATTTTTCAACAGCTTGGTTGACCATATAAATATATGTGTTATCAAGTGGAATAGGTAGTTCGACACTCAGCTTATGAGCTTAGGTAAACTCCACTCTCACATGAATAGTTGTAAGTGGTCTATTTTGTAGATTGTCTTCTTGAATATTGAACATGGTATCCCTTCTAAAGAGGTGATGGGTGGGTGTTGATATATATAATTCAAATTCATTTTCAGCCTATATAATATCAATTCAAGAATGGTATCAATGTATTCCTGATTAATATTTCACAAAAAAATAATGATAATATTGATTAACTCATGTAAGACATCTCTTTGAGGGGAATGGCTCAGCTCAAAGCTGGTGGGAGTTGGGTTGTAGATATTCATGCAATGGTTGTGTTTTAGTTTCTTATTCTCTCTATTTACCCCCCATAACATTTTCTAGGAAGTCAGAACTCCAATGAAACTTGTGTTTAGGGGAAGATACACTTTTATTCATATCTTCCATTTCTTTTTCTTTATCCTCTTTTTGTTTTGTTTTATCGAAATATG
The DNA here is from genome assembly GCA_963277665.1 of Viscum album. Classification (NCBI taxonomy): domain Eukaryota; kingdom Viridiplantae; phylum Streptophyta; class Magnoliopsida; order Santalales; family Viscaceae; genus Viscum; species Viscum album. The sequence continues at coordinate 488,673,891 of OY728150.1, forward strand.
TTGGAGGTGTAACCCCAAAACCTATACCTTTGTCACGAAATTACTATTATAGCCCCTAAAAGGTCATTTATATTAGGTTTTCTTTCTGTATGGGTGTTGACGATTCATGTGACTAATTTGGATAGAAAATATAGGAAAATAAGTAGTCATTATTATTTAATAGAGATTAAAAAAAAATTTGATTTATGTAATACTTACACATGTTTCCCACATATTTTGTTTTTTTCATCCATTAGTATCTCATCTTAATTTGCACGAGACTCCTTAAATAGTACATGACATTGGATGGAAGTGGATTTGAATTAAGATTCATTATCTATATATAAACATGGGATCATAATTAGGAAGTTTTTTCATGTAATATAAAACTATTACAATATATTTAAAATTTGTACCAATTTTTTTTCAATTGAAACATACCCCATATATTCTTTATAGTACAGGTACATCGGGTTTCCCGCCTGTTCCTTATTGTCAACACTCAGTTGATACTTCATAAATAAAAAATTATTAATCAAAGTGATGAATACACATATCGTAAAATAATTTATTAACATCCACGATGTTCCTAAAAAGATATCTCCCCATTATAGACTATAAATTAATCTCACACTTCTTAACTTATCAGCTGTTCATAAACATGTGATGGGTGTGGTATAATTTCTCTTTTAGTATATTTATGATGAAATCTCATTAGAATTGTGCAAAATCCTATGTGAATCCTTCTAGAATGAATTAATACATATTTCTTGTGGGATTCATCTACTATAAATTCACTCTTCAAGGGAAGATGAAGCGTAATTAGTTGTTTCATTATTTTATTTTTTAGTGAAATAATGAAATCATACAATAATATTTCTATAAAATCTTCCCAAATTAGTGTCTTAATCCTGGGAACAACATGGTTCCACGAATCTACATCAATTGGAACGTGATTCCAAGTGATGAGCCTAATGTATCTATTGATCATGGTATTATTGGGTTTAAAATGTTAGTAATGTGCATTCCATACAACATTGACTTTGATGCCTTTGCGTTTCACCTTAATAATTTATACTAACATCATCCCACAATGGCGCTTCTGTTTTTTTGCTGCATTAGCTCTTCATTGTTTAACATTTCCTTGGATTCACCATCATCAACAAGTTGTTCATATGCATTTGTTTTATTATCATGTACAGAAGGTCATAATTTCTCTGCACTGGGAGTAGCAACAAGTTGAGAGACCTTTTGTTCCTATGGATTGGGAGAATCAGCACATGAAGAAGTCCTTATCTATAGAATTTGTCTGACATTTAATTTATATTACACAAACACAGAAATGAATGGATAATAACATGAGGTAAATTAATGTATATATACAAAATATAACATGATTATTGAACTTTATTTTTTAATGATGAATGGATTTCCCCCTCTATCGAGTATAATAATCCATTCATTGTGGTTTACTCTAACATACTAACCCATGTCTATATTTGGACTGATGTGAAATGAATGTGGCATACCAATGAAAGGGTAATCCTTATTTGATTTTTTATCTGAACCTTCGGTGGTTTTGGTCAATAATAGAATAAATGGTCACTTTTGATTTGTGGTATCTATAACATAAAATACATATATTCTTGTTATTCCATTATAAATGGTTCATCTTTTTTAAACTTCCTTACTGAAATACACTATCATTAATCTCAATTCAACTTTTTTAACAACACTCCTTTTATCAATCCACTTGAATTGAAACATAATCAAATGGAATGTTGTATAATCCAACTCCCATATTTTTTTGATGATGTCAAAGTATACCATTTTCACATAAATTAGATTTTTTTTCATGGTAACAGAAAGATTCATTGCTACATCTACACAATTTTTCATGGTACATTATTTATCATGTTCATTTTTATACAACGTATAACCATTAATTACATAACCATTGTAAGATAATACATACACACTTGGTCCTCAAGCAATCGATCAAAGTCATTATGAAATTGAATATGTATTTTCATATGACTCCTTATAAATATCATCATGAAACCATAATTTAAATTTTTATTATGTGTATTTGATATCCAACTAGAATCTCTTGATAGATTCAAAGACCTAAGAATTTATTTATGGGTTTAAACATATGGGGAAACATCTAAAATTTTATGAAAAGAAAAAATGTGGGACTTCCCCCAGTTGGGAATATTGATTGTGAAAACTTATCTTCCAAAAATTACTTCACCCACAATGATTGTTAAAAATAATTTTAGTATATAATCATACACTGAAACACTTCTGTTGTACCCAGAACCAATACATGGTATCAGAACCAGATAAATTTAAATTTATAATTATTTATTTTATTTTTGATCTATGCACAATCATGTTTATATTTTCAATTCATTATCTTCTATTTTATCTGATTTCAATTAACATTTTATCGACATATTAATCATGTTCGTTTAGTATTTCATTTTCTTATAGATTTAAGAACAAATGAAGAACTATTAGAGCTGCCATTATGAAGTTGCAATTCTTTGGATGGTAAACCTGGGTTACACAGCATACAGACGGAGCATGCGATGTATACCAATTTTGATTGTGTATATATTCACTGAGAAATTAAAAATACATGGTGATTTTATTTCACAATAACTGTTAATCGGGCCATCCTGGAATGCGGAAATTATGATACATGGTCTGTAGCTATCATGTACACATTGTGTATTCTGACCAAGCTAACAAGATGAATCCCCAAACATGTTTCTTGTATATAAAAAACTAAGGTACATGGCTTGTAGCTGGATGTATACTCCATGAAGTCTTCCATTAATGGAAAAAGATAAAGTAAATTAAATTTGAAAAACTGCAGCATTAAAACATTATTTCATTGATTGGAACACCATTGAATGTTTTAATGTCTAATAATGGATTAAAATAATTTCAAATTATCAATTATTTTATAGTAACACGCATTTCATTAATGGTTCGACCATTTATTTTCCTTGAAATCCAATCATATGGGTATCTCCAATTAATTTTCGATGATCGATATTATAAAAGGAAATTAAATAATTTATACAAGCGTGGTCATCTTAATATTAAATAATGAATAAAAAATGAATGTTATACAGTTAACTTTGGTGTATTCAATTCGTATATGACCAATCATGATCTTGACTGAGACCAATGTTTGTGTTGGAATTTATTTAATTAAATTTATTTCATGGGTTTTCAATTATTTAATATTAAATTAATATATGGCCTACGATTCATCCCTCCCTCTATTATTATGTATGAATTTTGTGTCCAAGGATATTTATGTAATTACATTTAACCAATTATTTGGTTCCCCTCAAATAAGTGGGAGTAATATATATTTTTAATTAATGGGACATCCCAATGAATAAGGACACGATTCAAGACAATACCATAATGGGCCAACTCAGTGATATGTTGGTGGAAATGTGGAATGTTATAGGTCATGCAAAGTTTGGGATAAGGAGTTATTTCCCCTAGGTCATAGGTTGATTTAATGTCCACTCATTAAATCAACCATTAGATATTCTCATGATTCAGTAATTTATTTATTTATTTATTTTCAAAATAATTCATTATATTATATTTATTGATGCAAGACCAAAATCACATAAATTAATATATATGAAAAGACACAATTTAAATAAAATTTATTATTCCAAAATATTTTACCCAAATATGGATAATTAATTAATTAAACATCCAATTATAAATTAAGTAGACATGTAAAAGTGATAACACAATAAAAATGTGTGCATAATAAAATAAAATCCATCAATATATTATTAAGACAGATTAAGCCTTTCAATGGTGTGGGATACTGGGACTTGATAAAATAGTGGGAGATTTAATAAAATCAATTAAGTTATTATTTATCACAAAATTTGTAATCAATTAATTTATTAATAATATGATCTTTTAATCTATGAATAAAATGAAAAGATCATAATACACACTATACCTAAGATCATTATTGGATAAAGATAATCTCCTCACTATAAGTAACTTTCAAGAGTAGTTTAGATTCCTTCATGTAGTTATATGCCATGAACATAATAATTACATGCTAGAGCCTTTACTTCCTAATATACTTATTAAAGGTGAGTGATGAAAAGTTCTTATTTTATGAAAAAAATTTGAACCACATGGTTGAAGTTAAATGTTTGATGATTTCATCGATGTCTAGTGAACTCATGAAGTTTCAGGAAAACATGATTGTGTATAGAATGCCTGAGTACCTCCGTAGGTCTTTACCAAGAGAGATCTAGATCGGAAAGGTTTGATATTTCCAAGGTTGTCCTTCAATGTAAGCTCAGAGAGCGTGCCCCTTCTACGCCTCAAGTAGTCAAGATAATTTGGTACATTGAATGCATATAGGTTCTAGGATGTAATATCCCGGAATAACTAGACATTTATCTCATTCTAGCATCACTTTCTAAGAGCTTCTCTAGTTTGGTTGTGAATTTTAATATGAACAACATTATCAAGTCTTTTTCTGAAATTCTTATCCTCGTTTTCAAAGTAGATAAATATATGAAGCTTGAACAAGATTATATCCTTATGGTGAAAATGTGGAAAGGGAAAGAAAATATATTTACGCCCAAATATTATTCACTCCCTTCAAAAAATAAGATGACGAAAGGGGAAGCATTAAAACCTGATGTTGTCTATTTCGCATATGGAATGAAGTACCGCTGAAATAAAAACACCACCCGGTTAAAGGAGAGAGGGGAAGCTTCAGGAGAATTTTTTATTTAGTGAAATTTCACTATTTCTAAAAAATTGGTATTAGATACAGCTTTTGGTTCTCACATATGTATTAAAAAATATGAACTGGGTAGATTTAGAAAAAATGACTAAGGGGAGGTAGATCAACGAGCAGCTGACAGAGAAAAAAAAATTGTAGCTATTTGGGACTACCACCTCACGTTGTCGACCAGGATGATCTTAGATTTAATGGGGTTTTATTAGGTGCCTTCAATTACCAAAAAACATTATTTCTATATCTGGAATACATATAGATGGATTCATTTTCAAATTTGTCAAAGAATGTATCTTCTTTTATAAAGATAAAATTTTATAGGGTAAGTAAAATTTACATAATAATATTTACATGTATGTTTACATGAACCATGTAAGGGAAATAGATAATGAATTTACTTCACACGAATCATACCACACCAAACACTGGCATCACTAGCTAGGTTATATAAATAAAAAACACTTAACCAAATTACATAAAGATTGATATTTACATTCTTTTGAACTAAAACCACTTTGTGTACTTCATGAATGTTTACCTTAAAAATGACTAAAGACTCATTTAGTGGTAAAGGGAAAATGGATAAATATCTTCTTGAATTAGTTCATACTAATGTGTGTGGACCATTTCCTTTTAAAGAAAGGGGTGGTTACTCATACTTCATTAATATTACTGATCATTTTAGTAGATATTGATATATTTACTTAATGAGGTATATGTTTAATTATTTTGATTAATTAAAGGAATAAAATAATTAAGTTGATAACCATCTTGGTAAAAAAATATAAAAACACCCCTCAGACCATGGTAGATAATATCTTAATCAAGACATCATTTATTACTTACTAGGTTTTAAGATCCTATCCCAACTCACTCCTCCTTACACACCTCAATAGAATTTTGTAAGCGAAAGGAGGAAATTCACCATGTTGGACATGGTGAGATCAATGATGAGTCATGTAACACCCCAAGCTTCCACGGTACGTTTCCCTTCGAATAATGTGATAGCGTGTGTTGTACGCAACCTCGAGTTCTAACACACACCACAACTAATTAAACTAGCCGTTGTGAATAGTAATACCTAATTTTTGAAATCATATATATTTTATATTTCAAAATGGACTTCATTTTTGGATTCAGAATATTGAAATTAGCCTAGGGTGAAATTTTGGTACTTTTCGGATAACTTTTATATTTTGATGAATAGTGAAAATTACTAAATTTTAATTAAAAACAACTTTTTTAATCAATATAATTAATATTGATAAATTATGAATTTGAGTGGTTTTAAAGTATATTTAGAATATATTTTTACCATTTAATTTAATGTTTGTCATTGGACATAATTTCACAATTAAATCAGACATAAACAAATGTCAATCTTTTGATAGTTATTATCTCTTCAAAACACGTTTTTTATTTTAACAACAGGAATTAATTTTATATTAATTTCTGCCACATCTGGGTTTTGAATTTAGGAAAATGGATTCCATATTTGGAATCAGGATGTTCAAATTGTGTAAATAGGTAACTTTTATTTTTAGACATTTTGAATAATTACTGCGGTAAATATTTTATTTACCATGGTTAAGGGTAAATCCGGTAAATAAGGGTTAAAAAATAATATTATAATAATACTAAATTACCCTAAAACGTTTCTTAACCCTATTGGTTGATAAATGGTCGACCATGGGCATCTTTGGGTCGATTTTGGGACCCCATGGATCCACTTGTAAGTGATAATGACACTTTATTTTAATTAAGTTAAAATGAATACAAAAATGACACAAGCATAAATCGTTTAGCAAAACAATTGTTACATAGGGTTATATATGTTGGATTTTAGATTATAAATATTCATTAGAAAGATAAAAATATTTCCTACATAATGCTATTTTATTTATAATTTTTAGACATTAAAAGATTTATTTTATTTATGACACAATGATGATGCAGTAATTACTATAATAGTGAAAAATTAAAATAATTGATATTATAAATACCCAAATAAATATAATATGAAACTTTTAATGAATTAAACTAATTTTCTAGGATAATATGATATATTAGGATTTATTTAATTGACTTTTTTCGAAGTAATCAATCTGTTATGAGTTTCAAAAAAATCAACTATTGAATAGTGTCAAAATTGACATAAAAGAGTTCTTAAAACAAATATTATATTATTAATTGATATTAAATTCCTAAAAATATAAGGTTCGGCCAAGAGACTTATATCATGATAGGTTCATCATTAATGGACCACTTGGGGGTCTCTTGGATGTATATAGTAAGTTTATTAACCATATTATATAAAAATACAAAGAGACATTGTAAAAGTGAAACTAATTAACTTAGAGTTAATACTTAAAGATAAGCTTAATATAAGTACTCAAACCTGTCTAAATTATATTGGTTGAGTGGGTTTCGACCTATCCCCACCTTAACCTTTGAATAATCAACTTTTGAGCCATTATAAACCGAATATGAATTTATTAGAAATTAATATTTCAAGCTTTTCCAAAGGTGCCCCTCACCCCTCTTATAAAAGGGCACTCCTCCTTCTCATTTCTTCACACTTTCAAAGCCTTTTGGTTCGGCCAAACTCTGCCCAAATACTCTCCCAAATTCCCTCACTACATCTTAGGGGCCTTAGTTTGATCAGAAAGCCAACCTAAGGAGCCCTTTTGGTCAAATCAAAAGGAAGAACCCGAAGAAGAGGTAATGATTTCACCACCCTTTTCTAAGTTCATTTCTTCTTCCACTTCTTATTCCTTTGTTGTTACCATTCTAAAATAATAAATCCAGTATCATATATAAACTGTGATGTTATTATAAATATGGTACAACTATATTCAGTATTCTATCCACCCTTTGAATAACATGTCACCATACGTGCGTACGTACGGCTTACCGTCTCCACGTCGTGGTGTAATTGTTATTCAATATAATATTATTTGGATGGGTATAATAATGATGTGTAACTCATGTAAATAATAAATATAACATGTTAATTATTCTGTATATATTATATAAAATCCATTTATATATTATTTTAATATCAAAAGAATGATATTGTTGCTCGTGCGTACGTACGGACTACCGTCTCCACGAACGTGATGAGATTCATTCTCCATCGTATCCATTCAAGTATAGTTATCATTTGATTATTTAAAAATGATGTTTAAGGACTTGATATCATTCTGGATATGAATAAGATACAACAAACATGGATTATGTAACAAAACATATAAAAGAAAATGAGTAAGATAACACCCGAAACGACGATAATTCTAAGATATTATTAACAAATCAATGTTAAAAGATCATATATGATATCATATTAATATATATGATTCTTGTATAATTTAATAACAATTATTTCACCATTATACAGGAGTTTAACCTACCCCAACCAAGGAAAAGTACAAGGTAAGGGATTCTCTTATCTCACTTTCAATTCCGTGAGATTTCCATTGTTCGCCACTAAATTATTGAAAGTGGTGTATTGTGTACGGCCATTTGATATATATTATCATGATTATCTTATATTCATGTTATTCTGTAAATCATTTGGTGGTTATTAACTTTTGGCCATATGACTCAGTTTATTAACGTGGTAAGGGGTTTTCATCTCACTCCTTATTCTAGTGAGATTCATGCCATATTGCCACCATCACCTTTTGTGTGGTGTATGTACTGCCCATAATTATATTCTTTGTGTAATGCACTATAATTTATGTGTATTTACATATTCATTGTATAATACCTCTTTCATGGGTTGTATGTTTCATAAATTACCAAATTGGTAACGGTTATTTCACAATCTCTTCATTATCCGAGGTTGTTTATATGTAATAATCTACTGGGATCTCTTTATCATCCACATCCATGTTTCTTAAAAATGTATTTCAAAACATTTTTACTATTTACTAGAGTATGAGTTAAAGTCATTTATACCCTTTTTGACTTTTATAAGTGGTTTATAAAGGAATATTTCCGTCGTTTTCAAAACAAGGTCCTTTTTAACCTTTTCGACAGAATTAAGGTAAGAATGTTTTTTTTAACTTATACGGAGGGTGCGGCTATTTTTCGCCGTTATAAAATCTTCAAAGCTTCCCTTAAAAGCTTATTAGAATATTTTAAAAGAAAATGTTTTATTTTATATGGATCTTAGATGATTTCAAAATAAAAGGAGATATTTCTTTAAAAATAATTTTGATTTCATCTATGTCAACATCCTTTGATGGATTTTAAGATTATTTGAAGTTGATTTATTATGATACAAAACTTCTATATTGTATTGAAGGTTTTGTGATATGTTTGACTGTGGATGTGCTATTTTTATACCATTCATAGTTTATGGTGAAAGTATTGACATTTCGTATGCTAGTTTTAATACGAATGTTTATGTTATGTTTAAACCTTTTCATATGGGAATGCATTGGACTTAATATGTGGCGGGTGGAGCCCGCTATAGCTCCTCGATGCATCGGTAGGTCTCATGAGACAAACTAGTGTCTTGGCACAAGGCCTTGACAAAATCTTATTTGTAGTCTTGGCACGAGGCCTTGACTATGTGGTTATGATAGTCTGGCATTATGCATTCCAACATTATGAAAGTGGTTATTGATTTTTTCAAGTGATTATTCGATTAGTAGAATATCCATGTGAATAAGTAAATGGAATTATTTAATTTTATTTATGCCATATCATGTGGAAAGTTCATGTTTGAAAGGCTTTTGTTTTAATTATACATTTCCTTAAATGTTTATTCTTATTTATGAAAGTTTCCGCTATATTGTCATCCTTACTGGGCATTTGAGCTCACCCCTTTTCTATGTTTTATTTTTCCCAGGAAGTGAAGAAGTAAGTTATGAATGACCTGCAGGGATATTATGTGGGGATATGAGTGTGGATTATGGAGACAATATGTTGTTGTAGTAGTTTTTCGTTTTATGATGTAATGTAAAACTTATGAATATATCTAGTGTTTCCAAGGCTACTAAACCAATCGGTCTTTCGATATTTGATCTTTCTTGTGATCATGCCAATGTTATGTAATTAATGCACCGACTATGGGTAACTGGGGTCGGGGCGTTACAGTTGGTATCAGAGGAAGTTTAGTACAAACCTTGGAAGCTAGATTTAGATAAACTCTGATTAGAGCACGTAATCCTAAGATGAACTTTGAGGATTAGTATAGAAGAACTTCCTAGAATTTTGGTATTGTAGAGATTTTGTGAGTTTTCCGAGCAGTACATCCCTGTTTGGATACGAGCAGGTAGAGGCGGCTCTGGCACAGATGTACCTATGGGTAAAACCCGGAAACACCGCTTTGAGCTAGACTCGAACGGGAACTGGTGCACGACAACGGGCCTTGCTGCACTCTTGGTTACGACACTCCCGGGGGATATGCTTAGGATAAATCTCATTTTCTTTACAAATAATAATGAAGGGTTTATGAGTATATACTTCCTCAAAGAAAACATTTTTATGATTATGGATTATATCCATAAATAGTTCAATTTATGTTAAGAGTTTTATAAGTATTGGATTATGTATTTTGATTCATAAACTAATCTAGTTTATGCCATTGTTTAGAAATGGAACCTAGTGGAAGAAATGGAAACTGTATCAATGCACGCACTCCATGTAGGGATTGCCCTCCTGCTCAAGATAATTATAGTGGGGCTGGTGATGCAACTGGTGCCGATCAGCTAATCACCATACTGGGACAACTTACTCAGGTAATGAATAATAACCTTACCCGTATGGAGCACCCTGATCCGCAGCGTGGAGGATCAATGTTAGATCGATTCATGAGGCAACAACCACCAACGTTCAATGGGAGTACAAATCCCTTAGTAGCTGATCAATGGATAAATTCCCTAGAGAAAATATTTCAGGCTTTGGGGAGCAGTGAAAGGGAAAAAGTTATCATGGCAGTTTGCCGCCTCACTGGAGATGCTGATCAATGGTGGTCATTGATTCAAAACATGAAGGAAGATGATGAAGTATCAAATATGGAATGGAGGGAGTTCAAAGATCTGTTTTTAGAAAAATACTTTCCTCGTGACCATCGAGCGGATATGGAAAGACAATTTCTGAGTCTGAGACAAAAGGAGGATGAGAATGTCACAAAGTATGAGGCTAACTTTACAAGGTTAGCGAGGTATGTTGGAGATTATATTCGCAACCCAAGAAGTAAGATTTATCGTTTCTTTGATGGGTTAAAAACATTTCTTCGTCGAGCATTAGTCTCACAATCCTTTTCATCGTACGAAGACTTTGTCTCATGTGCTATCAAGACCGAAAAGGAATTCTCTAAGTCTTATGACTTTAAAGCAAAGCAAGAGAAGAAGAGACCTGCTGATCAATCTGGGAATGGAAATAAGGGGAAGAAGGGAAAGGTTGAATATCCATCTTGTGGTAAATGCGGGAAGAAACATCATGGTACTTGCTTGAAGGGAATGAGAGTCTGTTACAAGTGTGGTGAAAAAGGCCACCAAGCTCGTGATTGCAAGGGGAAGAAGGAAGCTACCAACGTTCAGTGCTACAATTACAGGGAAATGGGACATTATGCAAATGCATGTCCTAAGAGTCAGGAGAACTTACCTCAGAAAAGGCCAAGGGATCAAGGACAGGCTTATGCTATCACTACTGCTGAGGTAGAAGCTCCGAAAGACGTGATGGCAGGTAATTTAATGGTTTCCTCAAGTTTAGCAAATGCATTATTTGATTCTGGATCATCGCATTGTTTCATATCTTCCCAGTTTTCTAAGAAAATTAGATATTTCCAATTTGATTTAATAAGGGAGTTGTCAGTTAAAACTCCTAAGGGAAGTATCATTGCAACAAAGTTTTGTGAATCAGTCCCCATTAAAGCACATAAATTTTCTTTATCTGCTGATCTCATCGTCATACCTATGATTGAGTTTGATATAATCCTCGGTATGGATTGGCTTTCGGACTATGATGCAAAGATTTATTGTAAGAAGAAAGAGGTTACGATTCTTGATGATAATGATAAGGAACACCTTATCTTTAGAGCAGAATCGTCACCACCTAATTCTTATTTAGATCCACCCCCAGTAGCTCAACTTAATTCAATTATTGGGGAGGATGAGAATGAAATAACTGTCGGTGAGGAAAGGAATGTTCAAATAGAGGATGTACCTGTTGTGAAAGAATTTGTAGATGTATTTCCGGAAGATTTACCTGGACATCCTCCAGAACGAGAAGTTGAGTTTTCCATTGATTTGATTCCTGGATCAAGGCCTATATCGAAGACCCCTTATAGAATGGCCACTATAGAGTTAGTCGAACAAAAGAAACAACTAGAGGAATTGAGTAATAAGGGATTTATTCGCCCTAGTGTTTCTCCATGGGGAGCCCCTGTTCTTTTTGTTAAAAAGAAAGATGGATCTATGAGGTTATGTATCGACTACAGGGAGATCAATGCTATAACAATAAAGAATAAGTATCCCCTACCTCGTATTGATGATTTATTTGACCAACTACATGGAGCTCAATACTTTTCAAAGATTGACCTTCGATCTGGATACCATCAGTTGTGTGTAAAGAAGGAAGACATTCCGAAGACAGCATTTCGAACCAGGTACGGGCATTACGAGTTTACTGTAATGCCGTTTGGATTGACTAATGCACCATCTGTATTAATGGATCTGATGAATAGAGTTTTCAAGGAGTATCTCGATGAATTTGTGGTGGTATTTATTGATGATATATTGGTATACTCCAAAACCTACGAAGATCATGAAAATCACTTGCGCATTATCTTGAAGACTCCGAGGAGGCATGAATTATATGGAAAGTTTAGTAAGTGTGAATTCTGGCTTCAGGAGATTTCTTTTCTTGGGCATATTGTCTCTAAAGATGGAATCTCTGTTGATCCTTCTAAGACCAAGGCAATCCAAGAATGGCCAGCACCTACGAGTATAACTGAGGTACGTAGTTTTATTGGTTTGGCAGGTTATTATCGACGTTCCGTTCAGAATTTTGCCCGATTGGCTAACCCATTAACGAAGCTCACACGTAAAGGGGTTAAATTTGTTTGGACAAAAGAGTGTGAAGAATGTTTCGAAGAACTGAAGATAAGATTAGTCAATGCTCCTATATTGACTCTACCATCGGGGAATGATGGGTTCGTTATTTATAGTGATGCATCAAAGAAAGGACTTGGTTGTGTCCTTATGCAGAATGATAGAGTTATTGCCTATGCATCACGAAAGTTGAAAATTCATGAACAAAACTATCCTACTCATGATCTTGAGTTAGCAGCTGTGATCTTTGCTTTGAAGATATGGAGGCACTACCTCTATGGTGAAAAATGTGAGATTTATACTGATCACAAGAGTTTGAAGTATATTTTCTCACAAAAAGAACTCAACATGAGGCAAAGGAGATGGCTTGAATTACTCAAGGATTATGATTGTACGATACACTACCACCCGGGGAAGGCAAACAAGGTGGCAGATGCTTTGAGTAGAAAAGACCATGGAGTTTTGAACATTATGAGAATTAAAAGGGATCCAATTTTCATGGATCTAGTGAAGATGGACATGGGAATAACCAGGGAAGGTGAAACATCAATGCTTTTTCAAATGGTTGCCAAACCATCTTTACTAGAAAGGATTAAGAGTTCTCAGACCGATGATGAAGAATTTCAGAAGAAGATTAAAGGTGTGAATGATGGGAGATTGAGAGACTTTGTGTATGAAGATGGAATTTTGAAATTCGGGAAGAGACTTTGTGTTCCCGATTTACCTGATCTGAAAAGGGAATTGCTGGATGATTCTCATAGTTCCAATTTCTCTATACACCCTGGGAGCACCAAAATGTATAGATATTTGAAGGAACATTTTTGGTGGGACAACATGAAGAGGGATATTGCTGATTTTGTGTCAAGATGTATGGTTTGTCAACAAGTGAAAGCTGGAAGGCAACAGCCTGGAGGAGTCATGCAACCTCTTCCCATACCGGAGTGGAAATGGGACAATATTATGATGGACTTTGTCATGGGGCTACCAAAGACTCCTAGAAGGAACGATGCAATATGGGTTATTGTTGATCGTCTTACCAAGTCAGCACATTTTCTTGCTATAAGAGAAGATCTACCCCTGGAACGTCTAGCAAGACTATATATTAATGAAGTTGTGAGACTTCATGGAGTACCCCTATCAATTGTTTCTGATCGTGATCCCCGTTTTACTTCAAGATTTTGGAAAAGTCTTCAGAAATCCCTGGATACTGAAATTCATTTGAGTACTGCTTACCACCCTCAGACAGATGGACAATCAGAACGGACTATTCAGACCTTAGAAGACATGTTGAGATCTTGCTCACTTGACTTTCAGGGTATGTGGGATCAATATTTACCTCTGGTAGAATTTTCCTATAACAATAGCTTCCATTAGATGGCACCATATGAAGCGTTATACGGAAAGAGATGTCGTACACCAACCTGTTGGGATGAAGTTGGTGAAAGAAAACTTGTAGGCCCAGAACTGGTGGAGGAAACGGTGGAAAAGGTGAAAGTAATCCAAAATCACATCAAAGCAGCTCAAAGTAGGCAGAAGAGCTATGCCGATAATCGAAGGAAGGATTTGGAATTTCAAGTCGGTGATCATGTTTTCCTGAAGGTATCTCCATGGAAGGGAGTCATACGTTTTGGTAAGAAAGGTAAATTGAGTCCCAGGTACATCGGACCTTTCAAAATTCTTGAACGAATTGGGGTTATAGCTTACCGATTGGCAATGCCGCCAAGTCTCTCTAAAGTTCATGATGTGTTCCACGTATCTCTGTTGAGGAAATACATGCCTGACCCAACGCATGTACTCACCTATGAAGAATTAGAACTGGAACCCGATCTGTCTTATTGCGAAGAGCCCGTCAAGATTCTTGATACGAGAGAACAAGTGCTGAGAAACCGGACGACGCGTCTGGTAAAAGTTCTGTGGAGAAACCATAAGATGGAAGAGGCAACGTGGGAACCCGAGGAACTTATGATGAAGAACCACATGAGTCTTTTTATGCAGTAATACCCTAGAAATTTCGAGGTCGCAATTATTTGAAGGAGGGGAGAATTTAACACCCCAAGCTTCCACGGTACGTTTCCCTTCGAATAATGCGACAGCGTGTGTTGTACGCAACCTCGAGTTCTAACACACACCACAACTAATTAAACTAGCCGTTGTGAATAGTAATACCTACTTTTTGAAATCATATATATTTTATATTTCAAAATGGACTTCATTTTTGGATTCGGAATATTGAAATTAGCCTAGGGTGAAATTTTGGTACTTTTCGGATAACTTTTATATTTTGATGAATAGTGAAAATTACTAAATTTTAATTAAAAACAACTTTTTTAATCAAAATAATTAATATTGATAAATTATGAATTTGAGTGGTTTTAAAGTATATTTAGAATATATTTTTACCATTTAATTTAATTTTTTTCATTGGACATAATTTCACAATTAAATCAGACATAAACAAATGTCAATCTTTTGATAGTTATTATCTCTTAAAAACACGCTTTTTATTTTAACAACGGGAATTACTCTTAAATTAATTTCTGCCACTTCTGTGTTTTGAATTTAGGAAAATGGATTCCATATTTGGAATCAGGATGTTCAAATTGTGTAAATAGGTAACTTTTATTTTTAGACATTTTGAATAATTACTGCGGTAAATATTTTATTTACCATGGTTAAGGGTAAATCCGGTAAATAAGGGTTAAAAAAAATATTATAATAATACTAAATTACCTTAAAACGTGTCCTAACCCTATTGGTTGATACATGGTCGACCATGGGCATCTTTGGGTCGATTTTGGGACCAAATGGATCCACTTGTAAGTGATAATGACACTTTATTTTAATTAAGTTAAAATGAATACAAAAATGACACAAGCATATATCTTTTAGCAAAACAATTGTTACATAGGGTTATATATGTTGGATTTTAGATTATAAATATTCATTAGAAATATAAAACTATTTCCTACATAATGATATTTTATTTATAATTTTTAGACATTAAAAAAGTTATTTTATTTATGACACAATGATGATGCAGTAATTACTATAATAGTGAAAAATTAAAATAATTGATATTATAAATACCCAAATAAATATAATATGAAACTTTTAATGAATTAAACTAATTTTCTAGGATAATATGATATATTAGTATTGATTTAATTGACTTTTTTCGAAGTAATAAATCTGTTATGAGTTTCACAAAAATCAAATATTGAATAGTGTCAAAATTGACATAAAAGAGTTCTTAAAACAAATATTATATTATTAATTGATATTAAATTCCTAAAAATCTAAGGCTCGGCCAAGAGACTTATATCATGATAGGTTCATCATTAATGGACCACTTGGGGGTCTCTTGGATGTATATAGTAAGTTTATTAACCATATTATATAAAAATACAAAGAGACATTGTAAAAGTGAAACTAATTAACTTAGAGTTAATACTTAATGATAAGGTTAATATAAGTACCCAAACCTGTCTAAATTCTATTGGTTGAGTGGTTTTAGACCTATCCCCACCTTAAACTTTGAATAATCAACTTTGGAGCCATTAGAAACCGAATATGAATTTATTATAAATTAATATTTCAATCTTTTCCAAAGGTGCCCCTCACCCCTCTTATAAAAGGGCACTCCTCCTTCTCATTTCTTCAGACCTTCAAAGCCTTTTGGTTCGGCCAAACTCTGCCCAAATACTCTCCCAACTTCCCTCACTACAACCTAGGGGCCTTAGTTTGATCAGAAATCCAACCTAAGGAGCCCTTTTGATCAAATCAAAAGGAAGAACCCGAAGAAGAGGTAATGATTTCACCACCCTTTTCTAAGTTCATTTCTTCTTCCACTTCTTCTTCCTTTGTTGTTACCATTCTAAAATAATAAATCCAGTATCATATATATACTGTGATGTTATTATAAATATGGTACAACTATATTCAGTATTCTATCCACCCTTTGAATAACATGTCACCATACGTGCGTACGTACGGCTTACCGTCTCCACGTCGTGGTGTAATTGTTATTCAATATAATATTATTTAGATGGGTATAATAATGATGTGTAACTCATGTAAATAATAAATATAACATGTTAATTATTCTGTATATATTATATACAATCCATTTATATATTATTTTAATATCAAAAGAATGATATTGTCGCTCGTGCGTACGTACGGACTACCGTCTCCACGAACGTGATGAGATTCATTCTCCATCGTATCCATTCAAGTATAATTATCATTTGATGATTTAAAAATTATGTTTAAGGACTTGATATCATTCTGGATATGAATAAGATACAACAAACATGGCATATGTAACAAAACATATAAAAGAAAATGAGTAAGTTAACACCCGAAACGACGATAATTCTAAGATATTATTAACAAATCAATGTTAAAAGATCATATATGATATCATATTAATATATATGATTCTTGTATAATTTTATATCAATTATTTCACCATTATACAGGAGGTTAACCTACCCTAACCAAGGAAAATTACAAGGTAAGGGATTCTCTTATCTCACTTTCAATTCCGTGAGATTTCCATTGTTCGCCACTAAATTATTGAAAGTGGTGTATTGTGTACGGCCATTTGATATATATTATCATGATTCTCTTATATTCATGTTATTCTTTAAATCATTTGGTGTTTATTAACTTTTGGACATACGACTCAGTTTATTAACCTGGTAAGGGGTTTTCATCTCACTCCTTATTCCAGTGAGATTCATGCCATATTTCCACCATCACCTTTTGTGTGGTGTATGTACTGCCCATAATTATATTCTTTATGTAATACACTCTAATTTATGTGTATTTACATATTCATTGTATAATACCTTTTTCATGGGTTGTATGTTTCATAAGTTACCAAATTGGTAAGGGTTATTTCACAATCTCTTCATTATCCGAGGTTGTTTATATGTAATAATCTACTGGGATCTCTTTATCATCCACATCCATGTTTCTTAAAAATGTATTTCAAAACATTTTTACTATTTACTAGAGTATGAGTTAAAGTCATTTATACCCTTTTTGACTTTTATAAGTGGTTTATAAATGAATATTTCCGTCGTTTTCAAAACAAGGTCCTTTTTAACCTTTTCGACAGAATTAAGGTAAGAATGTTTTTTTTAACTTATACGGCGGGTGCGGCTATTTTCCACCGTTATAAAATCTTCAAAGCTTCCCTTACAATCTTATAAGAATATTTTCAAAGAAAATGTTTTATTTTATATGGATCTTAAATGATTTCAAAATAAAAGGAGATATTTCTTTAAAAATAATTTTGATTTCATCTATGTCAACATCCTTTGATGGATTTTAAGATTATTTGAAGTTGATTTATTATGATACAAAACTTCTATATTGTATTGAAGGTTTTGTGAAATGTTTGAATGTGGATGTGCTATTTTTATACCATTCATAGTTTATGGTGAAAGTATTGACATTTCGTATGCTAGTTTTAATACGAATGTTTATGTTATGTTTAAACCTTTTCATATGGGAATGCATTGGACTTAATATGTGATGGGTGGAGCCCGCTATAGCTCCTCGATGCATCGGTAGGTCTCATGAGACAAACTAGTGTCTTGGCACAAGGCCTTGACAAAATCTTATTTGTAGTCTTGGCACGAGGCCTTGACTATGTGGTTATGATAGTCTGGCATTATGCATTCCAACATTATGAAAGTGGTTATTGATTTTTGCATGTGATTATTAGATTAGTATAATATCCATGTGAATAAGTAAATGGCATTATTTCATTTTATTTATGCCATATCATGTTGAAAGTTCATGTTTGAAAGGCTTTTGTTTTAGTTATACATTGCCTTAAATGTTTATTATTATTTATGAAAGTTTCCGCTATATTGTCATCCTTACTGGGCATTTGAGCTCACCCCTTTTCTATGTTTTATTTTTCCCTGGAAGTGAAGAAGTAAGTTATGAATGACCTACATGGATATTATGTGGGGATATGAGTGTGGATTATGGAGACAATATGTTGTTGTAGTATTTTTTCGTTTTATGATGTAATGTAAAACTTATGAATATATCTAGTGTTTCCAAGGCTACTAAACCAATCGGTCTTTCGATATTTGATCTTTCTTGTGATCATGCCAATGTTATGTAATTAATGCACCGACTCTGGGTAACTGGGGTCGGGGCGTTACACGTCACGTGAGTCTTCTATTATACTTTTGGGGATATGCGTTACAAAATGTGGCACACATACTTAACCAAGTACCAACTAAATCGATAAATGGTATTCCATTTGAACATTTCAGTGGAATAAAAACCATTTTATCGAATTTACATGTTTGGGGGAGAGAAGAGATTGTTAAGGACTTTTGATGTAACAAACTTTCACCCCAAGGCACATAGTGTACCTTTATAGGATACCCCATTGAAACAAGGGTATATTACCTATACCGATCCATAAAAAAGGCTATTGTGGAAAGATACACCATATTATTTGAGAGGGAGAACATATCCAAAATATATAGTTAGAGCATGATAAACATCGATGAAGTTTAGGGTCAAGGAACACATGAAATTGTACAGGATCATATTTTGGCAAAGATTCGTGTAAGATGAAACTATAATAGAGACACAAGTACGGCGTAGGTGTACAAGAGTTGTTAGAGAATTTAAAAAGTAGTATTTTATAGTTACTAAGGATGGTGACTCATTATTTTTTGATAATAATGATCATCTATCATATAAGGAAAAACTAAGTGGCATAGATGTTTCCATGTGGCAGGAATCAATGAATTCAAAAATATATTCTGTGTACCAAAACCAATGGATTTTGGTAGATAATCTAGTGGATGTAAAGACCATTGGTTGAAAAAGGGTATTTAATAATAAACTATACATGGAAGGACAAGCTAGTCCCTATAAGACATGACTGGTTGCAAAAGGGTTTAAAAAGCATCAGTGCATTGATTATGACAAAACCTTTTCACTAGTTGAATTTGTGAAATCCATCAAAATTCCACATGTTATTGCGGCTTACAATGAATATGGGATTTGGAAAATTGATGTCAAAATAGCCTTCCATAATGGGAATCTTCAGGAAGATGTATTCAGGACACAACCTGAAGGGTTTGTGACTCAAAATGACGTCAATAATATATTCAAGTTGAAAAAATAAATTTAGTGATTAAATCAACCATCCATGTAATGGAACATTAATATTTATAATTCCATAATATAAATTGGTTTCATAAAGAATGAATGTGATCCTTGGGTCTACATATAGTTTAGTGGGAGTTTAGTCATTTTTTTAACAGTATATGTTGATGACATATTACTTATTTGAAATGAAATACCAGACTTATAGTCTGTTAGGGCATGGTTGATTAAATTATTTTCCGTGAATTAAATGGGAGTGACGTAATATATTCTTGGGATCAAGTTACATCATGATATATAGAAGATTATTCTCATCCTAAGTCCAAGTAAATACAATCATAATATACTGAAGAGATTTAGTATGGAACAATCCAAGAGGCGATTGTTTCTAGTGTCACATGGCATTCATCTTTCCCAAAAAAAAGTGTTCTCATAACCAAGAAGAAATAAATAGAATGACAAATATTCCATATGCATCACCAATTGGGTCAGTCATGTATGTTATGCTATGTACTAGTTTAGATGTATCTAACACAATAAGTGTGGTAGGAATATTTCAAGTTGATCTAGGTGACTGACATTCGAGGTTAGTCAAGACTAACCTTTAGTATTTGAGGTGTACTAAGGAAATGTTTCTGGATTATATAGGAGATGAAGAACTAGTCATTTGAAGATATGCAGATGCTAAATTACAAAATTATCAAGATGACATGAAGTCAAAAATAGGATACATTTTTAGTTTTAATGGTGGTGTCGAGAGAAGGAAGAGCTCAATGCAAGCTTTGGTCATATATTCTATAGTAGATTCCAAGTATATTGTAGCTTATGAGGCAGCTAATAAAGCATCTTGGATGCAAAATTTCATCCATGAGAATGACGTGGTAACTAGAAGTAAATATCTCGTCCCACTCCATTTCGATAATAATGCATCAGTTCCTTTCACAAAATGGTCAAGGTCACATTAGTTGACGAAGAACATATATCTTAAGTGTCATCTTTTGAGGGATTTTTCGGAGAGAGGTGAGGTTGTAGTGAGAAGTGTTTCCATATAATTCAACATGGAAGAACCCTTTACAAAATCTTTGAATTGGTAGAAACACGTTTATCATGTGAGATCTATTGCATTCAAAGTCATAGGATGTTGTCTCTAGTCCAAGTGGGAGTTTGTTAGAACCAACTATTTTAAATTTATTACATGAATATTTGATGTTTTAAATATTAAATTAATCATCTGATTTCATATTTTTTGTTGTTTTGTATGATGTTAATGTAACAATGTCATATAGTATTTTTCACATTGATAAATCCATAATAATTCCCGATATGATGAGAACCATGATGTTCTATGACAGTATTCATAATATAATTTTTCATTTGAAAAAAATACTTCAATGGGACACATAGTATATTTACCATTAGGTGTGAGTTCTCATATAAAAATGAGACTTCTTCTCATGAATTACATACTTTGTAATCTCTATGATGATAAGATATGAGTATAGACCCGTTATTTGTAATTTATCATGTTTTTGTGTCAATGGATATTTCAATCATCGAGCACGTGTAATGGTCCATAGACTTCAAGATTATAATTAATTCCTTTCACGACTCATGAACATAGATTTTATGATGAAAATCACCACTCTATATATTCGTGGGAAGTTGGGTACATTTGGTGCATCACAAATGACATGTTATTTATGGATATGTTATTGAAGGATTTATCCCTTCCATATTTATAAAAGTTGATATCTCTTACATTTTATAGAAATAAAACATTTTCCCTAAATTCCATGTCTATAGTCTGAAGATGTGTTTATTTTAGATAGTCAATGAATGATGTATCGAGCATATAGGATGATGACACAGCGATACAACCTACTTGATGAAATGTTGTGAGAAGGGGATTAGACTACATAATGAGAATTCATTTGTGGATATTTTCGTTGAGACTTTATGTTTTTTTCCTAGGTACATTGACCCATTTCATGATAGTATTCTTGGAGTCTAGGCAAGACCTCCAAATGCCAATGAGAATGAATCCTGGAGGGTCAAACACTAAGTGTTTCTATTGGTGTTGAATAAATTTTATTTGAATTTATATAATTGAATGAATATTATTCTCAAGACTATGGAATAATTTTATTCAGGTTATATTGATCATATAAATTAAATAAATATTTATTCATTTAATTTTGAATAAAATATATTTATCTATTTTATTGAATATTTAATAAAAATTTATTTTCCAGTTGTTCAATAAAATATTTATATAAGGCATTAAAATAATTATTTAGCTACTAAATAAATGTAATAAGACTTTGAATAAACCAAGACCGTGTCCGGTGATAAAATAGTTAGTTATTATTTGGTAAATTTTATTTATCCATTTTTTCACAAGTTAGCACACCAAATAATAATATTATTATTTTTATTATGTTCTATGGGATTTCATTAAGGGTTATAATTATATTTAATAACTGTTATGAGATTAAATTTGGAAACCAAAATATCATCTCTATAAATAGGGAGATATGTCTATTCTGTAATGTATTTGAATCCAATTCCTTGTTAGGGAATTGAAAATTGTTGTGCACAAAGAATTCTTTCTCAACTCCTCTCTCCCACTAAAGAGCTAGAAACCTAAGAGAGAAAATCTTCACAACTGATGAATGAGCGATCAAGAACAGACAATACATGACATTATATTCACAATGATAGCTCCCAAATAACAATGTATGTTTCTCGGATACCATTAGAAAATGTGTGGATCACTGGTAGAGGGATTCTTCCCTTGGATCCTCACAAGCACGACGAAGCCAATCCGAAAGGAAATTTTTGGATGATCAACAATCATCAATGAAGAATGTTCCCAATCCCAGGTAGTTCTCTCTTCATATATTAAATAAAATAATTATAAATTTGACGTAAAAAATCAAAACTCTTGGATTTAGATGACGATTATAAAAGATACTTTAATATATCTCCCTCCACAGCAAACACTTCTGTTTCACCCGAAAAAATAAAGACTCTATGAAAACATGGAACTCTTCAAGATCCTCACATGCATGTAGAGTTTTTTTACCTTTTGAATCATATATTTTATCCCATGTTGTGGATAAAAATGGGCAACCAAAAATTATTGGATCCTTGTTATCATATTACATTTCAATAATAAGGATGTTTTTTGGAAATGAACCTTCCACTACATTAAATAATAGGAAAATCACCCTCCAATAAGGATAGGAATGTGAACTATCAACATGTTTCAAATGAATAGACATTGGATTCATATCTATCATGACTCTTCCCAATGGGGCCCAAGTCGTAACTCTACAATTTCACCTCCAATAGGCCAAGGGCTAGTAACTAGCACCAAGTAGGAAAATCACTAATATCGGAGGCATTAACTAAGTCCCTATACACATGCACACATCTCTAATCCCACCGAATGATGAAATGTAAAACAAAATGCCCAATAAATTCATGAATACATACATATACCACAAATATAGTATGATATGAAGTAAAGAATGTAAACAATGACAAATACAAGTCCATCACAAATAATTATATAACACAAGTCCAACCTGAAAGTAATGGTACTGGGAATAATATCTGGAATCCCCATGAAATACACTACAAAAAATATCCACTTTATAAGGGGTTATTTTTTACATTATAACAATTTATAACCCCTTATAAATATATTAGCAGTGGTTGTGAAGAACATCTACTAATGTGCCCACTTAATGTCATAAGAAGCGTTTTTGAGTAACTATTGGTAAAGTCACGGTGAATTTAGTAGTGGATAAATTAAAGAAGGTTTAAACCCTCACTTATTTTGAGATAAATTCATTAATTTTTTTTTTCAGATAGTTAAAACTAAAACCATCCCAAGTCCGTGGTTTTAGGGTCGGTTTGAACCTCCCCTAATAAAGGGGTTACTTTAGGAGTGGTACTTCCCCTAAAGATTTCCTTTTATTATTAATATTTTTTCTTAGATCCTACTACCCTCCCTTTCTATCTCATGTCACCCCCACCCCATTTCCTCCCATTCATCTCGCACCTACCCCACCCAACACCCTCCCATTCAGTTCGCTAATGCCCCTCCCACACACTCCCTCTCGTTCCCAGTACCACCTCCTATTCCCGCACCTCCCCTTACTGCAATCTCCACCTGGCCCACCTCATCCTCCTCTCCAATCCCTCTTGTGAGATGATACTATCCCTACAAATATGTAGAATAACTACTACCCACATGAATCGTACCATGGACTGCTATGAACACATACCGCCAGAAACAATCCAACTGACCACTATGGAAAATTAATTTTGATTTATAAATTACATACAAATGTATTATATATATTTGAATATTTATTAAAATAATTTTTTTACCATAATATATTAATATATATTAAAATAATATTATATATTATACACTATATTTTTATGTATATACAATTATATTTATTCTATATAATATATTTATATATCAGCTAAATATATTACACATGTATATTTTTATATATTGTATATATTTGTGTGGGTGTGTGACAACAACAATATTATTAATTATTATTATTCTTATTACATCTATTTTTTAATATATAAAAATTATATGATTGTTTTATAAATACTATACTCTTATTTTATAATATAAATCAAACTATTATTAAATTAAATACATTTATATCATATATTTCTGTAAATTATTTATATACATAAATAAAAATAAATATTATATATATATATTTAATGAATATAGATATATGTATATAAGTATTTACTAAATATATTTATATAATATCTTCACAAATATAATTATATAATTTATTTCAATGCATATATTAATTATTATTTATATTAATATATATATTTATTTGTATAAATATTTTATAGAATTAATGTATTATTATTATTATATGATATAATATTCATAAAAATATTAATATTATATGAAATAAGTTTTTAAAAAATATTTAAATAATGTTATATAAAATAAAATTTTATATTATATATAATAAAAATGTATAATTTTTGCATCTTGAAAACTCTACAATGGGAAAGAAAATACTCCCACAAATTTGATGAAGGAATAAGATGTAGGTTCCATTGAAAATTTGAGAAGAAGATTGAAGAAATAAAATTTTCCACAGGACCAGAGCGGTCTACATACTAATTTCTAGGAATGGTATGTGGATGGTATTTCTCACAAAGTAAATAGTATGTAGACATGATGAGAAATTATGGCTTGGGAGGCGTTGTCTAGCAAACCAGGAAATTGGATGAATAACTGACAAACGTCATCGGTAACCCGTGAATTGGGTCGTTGGAGAAAACATGATGGAGAGGTACACCCCCACACACTTTCCTCGCAAACTATGTTCATAGAAGAGGTTAGGTCAATATAATCCCCTGAACTACGTCGTTTATGGGATCGAGGTGGTGATTTACACCACCACAAATCATATCCCCACAAATCTATATTCACCGAGTCGTTCGTGGTCCAAGCGATTTCTTCATGGGATTCTTCAAATGGTGTGGCACAACCCAAAGATATAGCTTTCCCAGTACACTATAAAATGGGCCCTGAGGGGTGGTGAGAAAGAGAATGGATTTTCAGAGAACATGGAGTTACTTATGGAATAATTCGAAGGAAAATGATCAATGATGTATGGAAATGTGAACAGTTTCCAGCTTGTATAAACCTACTGCAAACCATAAAAATAAGGATGCATTATAAAATGGGCTAACTGTGAACCTAATTTTTGAAACAAAATCCATACTCCCTTCATGGATGAACATCCTACAAAACATAGTACAAATTCCCCTTCTTCAATTTGGCTTACCACATAACACATCTCTATGTAGACTAAACCCTTCCCTGTATAGCATTCTGCTACACATATGGACACTAGTTCTGCGTACCCCCATAGTGTGCGAACGGAACCTCAGGTCGTGTACCACTATTGTACGCAGACCACACCTAAATCCATGTACCACTTTGGTATGTGGATAGAACGACTACTCACATATAAATCCTCTATGCAAATTTATCCCCATCCCGCATGAAGAAAAAGTTAGTGGAATGGGGTTCCATTAGGTGTTCCACCTTCTATTGTTGATCATGTCCTTCTATACCTATCACAACCTTCATGGATCCACCACAAACTAGTCTTAAGGGATGAGGAAAAATCCTCTACCAAATCCACTGATCCCATATGGACAAATCATTTGGAACATCAGCGCACCATTATGAGTCTACATACTCATGATAAGCGGAGACATGTGGGTAATCCTCACAATGGTACGAGCCCCTAGAGTGTTTCTATGTATAAATTCCCATGGTGACCTAGGGATTAACATTGGTACTCTCACATGTACCTCCCCATTCTAGGGATTAATGCTAATAATATGATTTTCCATTCTATGAAGGATAGTGATGAGTCAGGGGAATCATTCCTTCCTTCACCTTTGATGATGAACAATTCTCCCCCACCCCTACCTTCCTGGAACACATTTTAGTGAAATCCCACTAAGGTAAATCCCTAACCGTCAAACAAGAGGGGGTTCCCTTGATCCTATTCACCTCATCCTGAGCTTTTTCTGGAGAGATCACTAGACATGACTATCCTGGATATCAACACAGGTGATAATTGGCACATTAAAATCCCCTCTCCCTCTCCCTTTGTCCAAGCAGTCATGACCACTTCCATCGTCATCCTCCATTTCCATTAGTGGAGAGGTGAAAGTTTTTGGTTTTTCAGATCTATGACATCATTTTGATTCTCAGACCAAGCATGAATCACATTAGCTTAAACGATAACAATGATCACAACATCCACACAATCTAGAATTGAACTACAAGAAATATAATTCATGGTTTAACTAGGATATTTAGGACACCTACCAAAGGCCCAAGATTAAGATACATTGTCCTTAAAAGTTATTTCCAACAAGATTTCCCCCAAATCATTGGGGCTTCCCCTTCAATAATAAGCCTCGACATGACCCTTTCAATAAGGGACTCTTCTATTGTGTAAGCCCCAACCATGTCTTATCAAATGGAAAACTCCAATTTGTAAGCCCCAATAACGTACCCTCATAAAATTTCATCCTCTTTAGGAGTAATATGTGAATGAAGTCTCAGAAGTAGGTCTTCTATATGGCATAACCCCCAACATTAACCAAAATATGAGGGACTTGAGTCCAAACTAACTAAGATACATAGGATGCCTCCCGGAGGTCAAAACCCAACACCCGAACCACCCTACAGTTTACTAGACCATATCCACAGTAAATCCATATCCACTTAGGAGACCACACCTATCCTAAGAGTACTAGGCCACTTTAGTGTATGTCCTACACGAAATCATTACTATGAATCATTAAACTAGATTTTTGTACCACATGTTGTTAAACTGCATGGATGGGTTTTCATCACACAACTTTAAAAGGTGAGGTGTCCAGTTAAGTAGCACTAAACTATGTTGGATAATATTTCATTCATGAGGATATGTAAGAATATTATATTCTGTGTTTTATCCCAATGGCGAGACAACTTCTGTCCCCCCTATATGACGATAAACTCTAGAGCACCTCATCATATGGCATAAACAAGTGTTGTCTCAATAATTCCCAAACCACGTGTATATGTAGTTATTCGTGCAACCCATGGGAATACTATGGACACGTTCTTTGGAAATAACCAAGGATTCAAGAACATATGAACATTGAAGAAATCTATAATAGAGTCCTAGAGTAGGAAATAATCCTCCCCAAAGGGTGTGGTGATATCGACCTCCCATCCTATAGACCAATGGTTTCCTTAAATGTAGTTGGACAAATCATCATCGAACGAGCACCTACCTTTGGAATGGAAGTTCATGAATCATGGATACCTGGGTATTTGGGTTTTTTTGGGATCCAATAATAAACCCATTGGAGACCACTTGAGGTCATCTTAACCAATCTGAACCCCTTCATAATAACTGGCAACTGGTTACTGTCTATCAGGAAATTTTTTCTGCCCAGGTACGATGGAATTCGGGATGAAATAAAAATGGTGAACTTGACATGAATTGTTAACCAAGGTGGTAGTATTATCTCACCACAAGCCCCTTTCGGTCAAAAAATAATAGGGTGAAGAAAGATTTTAAAAAATTCATGTGATCATGATATGCTACATTGATGGTGTTTCGTTCCCCATACATTTAGTATATATATATATATATATCTGGAATTTCATAGAGTTATCTTCTATCCAAATTTCATCTTGAAAAATTGCTCAGATACATGCGTCAGCATCCACATAGGTGATCGAATCCAAGAAAAACATGACATTTTCGTGATCCCAACGTCTTCAATGCTGGGTTTCAAGCACACATATCAAAGGGTACCAAAAAATGGTACTCTCCCAATGGTGGATGTTGCAAGGAAGGACCTCCAATCAGTGAAATCTCAATTCCTACCTCTTCGTCTATGGTTGGTATCTCGGCACAAGACAACCCTCCTAGCCATCTCAAATATTTCCTGGAGCCTATCCCAAGAATGCTACAATGAGTACCTCCCCTATCTTATGGATGTAGATAAAGTCAATGCCAATGAATTTATCCCAAATGCACAAGATCCCAACTCGAGGGATCCTACTGTAGAACGTCGCTATCAGTGATGTACAATACAATAACCTTTGTATGAAGAGTATGTCATGTCGAGGTCACCTGTTGAATTCCAATGGACATGGGGCCCCTGTGCTTCCCATTGAGGGTGGAAAATGAACAATCGGGAGAAGTTTGTTACACTGGTTCCTAAGGAGGATATCTGTAGCATAAACATGATGGAATATAATGGGCACATTTACAACTCTTCCCCCTCTACTGAAGCCCACCACAGAAATAGGGTGGAACCCTATGAGAAGACAAATATTCCCACTCAATCTTATAAAATCTACCATGGATATATGGTGGAACATCATGAGCTGGGGTAAATTCCCCCCAATACCACTTCTCCCACCACACAGACAGAGAAACAAATTTTAGGAAGATTCAAATCTCTATATATGTGAAAGAATCAAGTCATCCAAATAGGATGTCACCCAGCTATAAGAAGACATAAATCCCAACAGATGTTCCCCATTCCCACCATCCAAATACGGAGTCAGACCATGGGAATACCTATAACAATACCGATGCATAATAAGACCACCAATCAAATATAGTGGTAGGAAAATGTGATCAGAGTCAAATTCCTATGGATGAATACAAATACCACTAGCCAAATATGGTGGAAACTAGAGAAGAGATCTGGAAGAAGATTGGTTCCTCTGTCTCGGTACAGGAGAACCGCTCGTACCCACTAGGAACCCATGGGGGACCAGAGCAGATACAAAATCTTGCTCCAACATCGGAATGGTCATTCATACCTATTGCATCCATAGACATATCTCAAAAAATCTTGGTGATGATACTGGATCACATGTCGATCCTAAACTATATCCTCCAGATGAGTCATGATGTCATTGGATCAGAAAAAAGCTAGGAGTTAGGTCTATGACCTAGTCTCATCATGCGGGGTGATTCACCCACAAAATTAGAGTCACCCCAAAGTAAACCTTCATCCTTGCTCTAGTCTAAGAGGGTCGATGGCCATATTTTATGACACAAGGACAAACAGATCATGAATAATACTAGTTCTAACTATGGTACACTGATCCAATTTGGTGGCCGCTCTAGGGAAGAAATATTTCCCTGTTAGAATTCAATATATTTGTCGACATATCCTAGAATCATCATAGGAACCAACAGAATATGGACCCATATATGAAGTTCGTTACCAATAGAATGCAACCCCAGTTTCTTGCAAGAGATCGCAAAAAAATGAAATGTGCCAAAGGCAATCAGAAAATTACAAGCATACTCATGATTCAGCTCTGCAGCAAGATGGTGTTCATGATGCCGTCAAACATCTATCAATGGATGTTTGAGATCTTATCATTCCATTACCAAATTATGGAATCAGCATCAACCATTTTGAAGGTCCTCCCCACATTGTTTCTACCATCAGCTCTAAAGGTCCTCCCAAAAGCACCCACGGGGGAATACTCCGTGGGTCAGAAATGATAGATCACGAGAGCTTATCTCATGATGCTTGTCAAGGTATCTCTCTATTTACTAGAAGATAAAATAGAAAGAAGGTCCTCACCATGACTTCTTCCACCCAAAAGGTCCTCCCCAAGTTAGATATTGTAGATATTTTCTCCTTGTAGTGAGACATCATGCTGTGATGGTAGTCCTCGCCATGATGGTAGTCACTACGAAGACCCTCTCCATAATGAAATCAAGCAATGAGATGGTCATCCCCTCATTAAAATACATCATGAAGTCCCTCCCTAGAATGTACTCTACAGATACTCTCTCTACAACCACAGAAATGATGGTAGTCTTCACTATGATACCAGTCATTGTGAAGGCCCTCCCCTCAATAATGCAAAGAAGATAGAATATCCTACCCTTATTGCAGAAATCCCTAAAGGTCCTCTATAGGGTATACACTTTAGAATTCCTCTCTATGGATAGAAACTAAGCTGTGATGGTATTCCTCGCCATCATGGCACCAACTACAATGGTCCTCCCCACAGTCAAAATTCACACTAGAAAGAACGTCATCTCTTCATCAATTCAAATGCAAGAAAGCCCTTATATGCTGAGGCATTTAGAAAAATTAAGTAAGACATGATGGATATTATCTCCATGATAAGATTTACCCTTTCTCAAAAAAAATAAGTCTCAGGGCCATGCTCATCTTCTGAGCCACCCCATACCATTCTCATGGTTTCGAGATTCCTACCACCCCCACTGCATGGAATGAAATCATTAAAGAGTACTCAAACTAAGAGAATTGACCAAAAGAGTCCACGTTTAATGAAAAACATCATATTCTCTTTGTGATAAGAAAACTATCTAGGAATGACATACTAGTGGTGTATTGGCCGAAGTCCACTTCTCAGTTCAACATACCAAGAGAGTTGTCAGAAGAATGTATGCATAACATTCACCTCAATATCTTGAAAACTTCCAATCAGTTAAAAGAATTTTTTCCATAATATGGGTATGAAATCTATGGTAATGTCCTAGGAGATATTCACTATCAAATAAAACTAGTATCCCTTCCATATGACTAGCGTCCACAATCAGAATGGTGGAAGAAATACTTTGAGCCGGCCTGCCTCTATGCACTGCACAAGTTGTGTTCCATTATAAGCAATGTCATGTCTGGTGTTCATATCTGGTGTTGGGGAGAATATGGTGCTCTAGAAATCACCTAACATCTCATCTATAAAAACCCACCAGAAGTGATATCCTACAATATCGTCATTCCCAAACATCATTCAAATGATGCCCCTGCTCAGGAAAGGTGGAATGCTCGACAAGAACCAGCCTTGAGTAAGTCTTAGAAGCATCAGGACTCACTAGAGAAATACATTGAGAAGCTCTAGAACTAGGATACTTAAAGCATACATCAAGCCTCTCATATAAGGTAACCCAATCATTGGGAAATTGTCATGTCCTCAAAATCAAGTAATTCATGTCCAAACTCGGAACCATATCCAGCTCACACCCGCATGGGAAATGAGTGAGATCAAGAAGTAAGTAATAGTAGAAGTAGAAACAGATGAAGTATGATACCATCACCATCCCATGAGGCTGGGGGCATTTTTAACACAAAATTATCGTATAAGACCAACAAATCCGGGCTGAGGCATGTCAATAAAAGAATGTGAGAAACCCCAACCCATAGGGCTGTGAGCATTTTTACCCTAAATTACTAGCCAGTGGATGTCTATAGTATCTCATATATAGAAAAAATGGATATAGGGGGTCGATTGTTCCATCATGTACCATGAATCACATCCCTTATAATAGAGGTGTACTAGATGGTCATATCAGGGCTGCCTTCAAGTCACTCTTCCCCATGAAACCTGAAGAGTGTCACAGAATGTTCAGAGAAGATCCAGAAAAAGACATAAGAAGCTCTCCTAGCATTCAACGCATGGTATACAACCCCCAATGGGGTATTCATCAGTGAACATCATGGAAATCACCCCCACATACCTTGCTGAAAATGATATAAACAATGAGGAAATAGGAAATGATGGCTCGCTCTTGAAGATGGTCCACACTAACCCTGGAGGTGTGCACACCTGAACCCAATGAGTTGTGGGGTTCCCCCTCAGTTAATATGGTAATACCTCCCACATGAGTTTCCTACAGTGATAAGAATAAGAAAATGGTCTACAAACCTCCTCCTCCTCCCCGTGAAGATGATTCCCCCATGCTTGAGGAGAGATTCACTCAGTAGGATGAAGAAATAAAATAGCTAAGGCCAATCAACAATGATCTACAATGACCAAGCCTTCCTACTTGGTATGGTCCTCAAGTGGTGCATCAACACACACATTCATCAGATGTTTCTTTGCATCCTGGGATCATTACAATAGATGAAGCCAAACTGTAAAGATCATTCAAGGTAGTTCTAGGACCATAAACCTAACTAAACCAAATCCCAAGAAGATGTAATGATTTCCCTCCTTTGGGGAAGAAATCAGAAAATATTCAAGATAATACACAAAGGATTCCCCCAAATGGGTATCCACCTCATGTCTCAGCAACAATGGCACGTCCAATCATTCCTCTTCTACACCTGCTCGTGTTCAAGTCCAATACGGCATGCATCAAGGGCTCCTAAATACCATCTAGTTATCAACAAATTGAATGGATGAAATGGGGAAACAACACACTCTGCTACAACCAAAATGGGAACCTTACCCCAACAGGATGAGAAATGTACCGCATACAAAAAAATTTGGAAATTCCGTATTCCCAATGGTTAATGGCTCAGTGGCCCCGAAGCAGCATATAATGAACTAATCTTATGATTAGACCCCACGATGGGAAACCTAGAGAAATAAGAATTAATGAAACTCAGATTCTTTATGTGGACTCTACAATGCTCAGACTTTGTATGGTATACTTGTCTACTGGCTAATTTTATCATAGGATGGGAAGACTTTTGACATCAGTTTCACTTCCTGTTTAGTTTGGAATTTCTAATGACAATAATCAGTGATCTCATGAACTAAAAATAGTGGGTAATGAGAGTGTTTCGGAAATAATTACAATATGGAAGGGTCTAACATAATCCTTGAACTGGAAACTCTCGGAAGATGAGATTCATTCCCTTTACATCGAAAATATCTGAGATGAGCTACAAATTCAACTCATTCTTGTGAAATATACAAGAGGATTCTGAGATTTTTCCACCATTGCTCACAAGATAGAAGATTCCTAGAAAAAAATAATATTAAGTCCTGGGATGCCCCATCGGCCCAAGGGAAAATGGTAAGGATAGTGAAGTGGGTTTTATTATGCTTAAGCCACCCCCTCCACCGGCTGAAGCTATAAGAATCGCACTAATTCATGCATGGTCCTCTAGACACCATCATCCACCCATAACTTGATAAGATGATCGATTGGGGGGAGAAATAAATTTTAGGAATCAATATATAATGTATACTCATTATGATATGATCAATTTTATGGTCACATTGTAGCATCCATGAATTACAACTTGCTTCGGCTACCAGAGCCAAAGAGGGTTGAAGAAGTAGGTCTCGAAGACCAGACAGATTATATTCCCTATCACCATATAGAGGGATACACCATCTAGGAGTGTTTCTTATTCAAATATATCTTGTATAGAATGATAGATTCCAGATAAGTTATACAAGGACCACTACCAGTACAAGTGTTGTATGTTTCCACCACTGACCCAGATGAAGGAGGGGAGTGGAAGAAGGTCTCTAGTAATAAGGAGCATCAGTTTGATAGTTGGATGGATGCCAAGATAGACAACTGATCTCATTTCATACATTAAGCATAACTGATGTAAATGATTGTGCCTCCAATAGCTCTTGATACAATATGGCCAACATCCTTGGCCCTATAATCCTCTAAGGGCCAAGAATGCAGGGAATAAGTGGAAGAAGATGACCTTACACCAAGGAAAAATCTAGAAATAGCACTCTAAAAATTCATGACAATGGATCTAAAGTGATTGGTAACACCCCGCCAAATGGAACCATTGGAAGAAGTCAATCATGTAGAGTCATTATTATATAACGAACACATTTTTAGCTATATCAATTTCATCCACCATGTTGATCCCTTAACTAATGATGAATATGGATATGATCTCGAGCTCCCCTACCCATTTAGGTAACCAGAGGAAGCTTTCATAGAATATGAGGTTACCCAGGTAGATGAAGTATTAGCATAAACCAAATCCATGGCCATAATCCTGGCCAAACAGTAAAAGCTTAAAAGACCTGTACATGAGCCCTTCAGCAGACCCAACAAGAACAAGAAATATTATCTACCCCTATCAGAAGAAACTCTATACCGATTATCATGGAGTACCAATTAGAAGAGAAATAGATGTCAATCATCCTACGACATGCTGATAAACATGATCGGCCATGTCCGAAGTGTATAGAAGCCCCACCAACTCCTGTTTCATGGGACGAACTGTCTACATTCCATGATCAAGTCGCCGAAGTTCATGTGAAAGAGCACCCCCCTAAAAGAAATAAACCACTGAACATTAGACAATAAATATGACATATCTCAATATTTATCTTTTTTACCAGCCAAGATGTCAATCAGTGATGCACTAAACTTGTTAGCGGATCTTAGGGAAGCACACATAGAAGCTTTGTTGAGTCCCCAAGAATTTGAATCCAAAGAAGCTGTTGTTGATGTATATCAGGTAGAGAATGGTACCACAAAATTTCATGTGATCATTTCCTTCACAAATAATGATGAATATTCGATTATGAAAAGGAACATAAAGAAAATATTTGGGTCTATCAAGACAAACGGTGTCGATATTCAAAAAAATCATCGAAAATGGATCTGTAGTTAATATCATCCCACTACAGACACTTCACAAGTAGGGCTGCAATGAAGACTATCTAACACCCTCCACCACAACCATGTTGGGGTCTGATAAAATTATACAGAATCTATTGGGAAAAATCAAGATCAAAACCAGTCTAGGTGGCCTCATGGCCAACATGGAATTTCCAGCGATCTTGAAAAATACGGACTTCAATGTCCTGCTAGGAAGGCCCTGGCTGCATCAACCCGTGGAAATTCTTTCGTCATACCATCAATACGTCAAATACAGTGTCGATGGAAAAAATGAGACATTTAATGCCTTTAAATCCCCAATTTAATCTTCATAATGGAACTACATCAATGCAATATTATATGAATAGGAAGGGAAGTTGTCTTCGGCCAATGACATTGATTGGGTCACTGCCCCAAATGGGATATAAATATCCCCTACCAACCCTCTCAGTCAACTCGGAGTAGAATACATACACCCCATCAATCAGGTGTAGTGCATGAGTCCAAACTCGAACACATATTCATCCATCTTCATGATCTTTATCCTGGCTACTAATCCTAATAGTTTTGAAAAGTGCAGTGGAGCTTAGGATGATAGTGAATAAAAAAAACAATTCCAAACAAATCCTCAGGGATGAAAACAATTCAGTTCTTTATCACCAAGGAAGAATAGTATGTCTTCCCACTAAAAGAATGTGAGGATAATCCTTCGCCCCTCACTCCAATGCCTCCAGAAAATTCCTCCTAGTCAGTCGGGACTGAAGAAGCTGTTTCAGCCTCAAAATAACAGAATTATGATTCCTTTCCCAATTATGAAGATCTCATAGATATAATTTTCATCCCATAGAAATAGGACGAGTAGGATGAGGGGGATGTTGACAAAGAAGAATAATATCTTAGGGATTCCCCTCCCTCCTTCAAGGATGGAGTCTCTACCTCCATCGATGAACTCAGGTAAATAAACCTAGATACTGAAGAGGACCCACGTAGCCCACTCTGATTAGTGTGGCCATGTATTCCAAAGGGAAATAGATTTATACCTTCATTCTAAAGTAGGATTGATATGTTTTTTCCTAGAACAACATAGGAATTATAGGAATCCATCCGGAGGTGGCCACTCGCCACCAAGTCCTAACATAAGACCATCATGGTTACAAGAGAGCCACTAGAAGGGTTCACCAGATGCATGCCTCCAAGATAGAGGCTGAAGTTGACAATATCACCTAATCTATCTTCATTATGGAGGACCAATATCCCATATGGATGGAAAATATAGTCTATGATAAAAAGAAGAATGGGAATATCAGGTTCTGCACCGACTTCTTGGACCTCTACTAGCACAGTCCAAAAGATGATTTCCCAGTCCCAATCATATAATTTTTTATTGATTCCACTACCAGATACGAAGCTCTCTCATTCATGGACAGTTATTCAGGCAATTACCAGATCTAAATAGATCATGAAGATAAAGTATCCACCACCTAAACTCCCTGGGAGTTTTTTCTACAATGTAATGCATTTTAGTTAGGAAAATGGTAGTGCCACATATCATGCTAACATGCATTACATCTTAAAACCATTCCTGGGAAAGTTCATCAAATGTTATGTTAATGATCTGGTGGTTAATTCAACACAACACTCGTACCACCTGTCAGAACGTGAGACCATTTTTAGTAAAATTCAACAACATATATTGAAAATCAACCCCCTTAAATTCATTTTTAGTGTCACCTTAAGTAAATTCCTAGGCACCGTCATACACCATCGTGGAATCAAAGTCGACCCTAAGAAGATAGGGTTTATACTTGGCATGTCACCTCCTCTCATTTTCACTGAGTTCAGAGGATTCCATGGACATCTCTCCTACATTCAGTGTTTCATAGTAAACCTTGAAGGAAATTTTTTTCCCTTCACTAGGTTAATTAAGAAACGGGTTACATATCACAGGATTGATTATTGTCAGGAAACATTAGAAAATATCACAAAATATCTCTTAAGTACATTGGTGATAATGTCTCTTGTTGAAGGATGACCACTCAATTAGTAGTTAACTACCTTACAACGATCCCTAAATGCCTTCCTTGCATAGAAGAATGATGTAGGAAATGAAAATAGTCTCAATTATCTCAGATGAACCATGATTGATGCTATGAGTTGGTATTCAAATACTAAGAAGAGATGCCTCACCTTGATCATTGTGGATCATAAGATGAGGAAGTTTTATACCACAACACGAGGTTCACCTGGTCTCTTGTAACAACCCACTCAAGTATATTCTCTCCCATATTACATTGATTGGATTCCTTCCATGATGGGAAGTCATATTAAAACCGTTTGATATACGGTTCTTACCCCATAAAGCTGTCAAAGGTTTGGACTTAGAAGTCTTTTTGGAAGAACACCCATCAACAGAAGTGACTAGAATGGATTTATTATTACATTTTTAAGATGTGTTCTCTATTCAAGAGGATCCTCGGATATGGGAGATTCAATTCCAATGCATTACTAGAATCTAGATAGGAAAATGATGGGATGACCCCACACACAAAAAAGTTGGTCTTGGAGTCATACACAAATCTCCAGAAAAGTTCATCTAGCCTTATTATTTTCTAATGTGAGAGGGGTGCAAAAAAATGAAGAAGAATACTAGGCCCTCATTACAGGCCTATATCCTGCAATCCATAAATAAGAATAACACCTGAATTAAAAGACGACTCAAAACTAGTCATCAATAAAGACAATGGTGACTATGCAATCATGGAAGAGGATTTGATTCATTTGAATAACCATGTTCAATAATTGATGGTAAAATTCCCATTAGATCCAATGCTGGCATATATACCTTGGTCATAGAATAAGTAGGCCAATGCAATATAAAATGAATCCAAAGCTCCGTCCAAACCAGATCTGAATGAAATAGTCATCAGCGTTGCCCACCGTTGGATGATTTTAACACATGATTAGCCCATGATTAAAGAAATCAATGAAAATGGTCTCATGTCTAATTCGTATGGTCATACCATCTACTGGATGGCCCCCATTTGTAGACAATATTCCAAAGGGATAACTCCCACTAGATAGTCCTAGAAGGGAGAAAATCCAGATATGGTCAATTAACTTCATGATGTATGATGGTACAAATCAACGAAATTTTCAATATAAGAGGGGCCTTGATGGAGTCCTTCTCAATTTCATTGATGGAGAAGAGACTGTCGTCGTCATGCAAGAAGTTGATGTTGGAAATTTTGGGGAACACTAATTATCATCCCAACACTCTCATAAAAGTTGAAGGCTTGTGTATTATTGGCCCACTATGATGCAAGATTGTGCTGATTTTACCAAAGTTCCATTCATGTCAAGTCCATACCAATTTTATCCATGAACCCTAAATGTTATTCGCATAGATATCTACTCCTGGCCATTCATGATATAGTGAATAGAAATTGTGGGACCCTATCCTCCTACCACATCCAAACAATTCATGTTTATTCTCATAGCAACCGGCATATTTTCCAAATGACAAGAAGTTATACCACATAATGAGGTCATAGAAAATAATTGTTAGCTTTGTGAGAGCCAATATCATCACCAGTTTTTGTGTCCCTCAAACAATATTAACGCACAACGACACCAATTTTTTCTCTATGGAATTGGAAAAACTATACGAGTAGAATGGTATTAAGGTCAACTATTCATCTACTACCATACAATGACCAACAGATAGATAGAGTCCTTGAAAAACACTCTATCCAACATACTCCAAAATATGGTTGATAAGGATAAGAAATTATTGCCGGAAAAGATAATCCCATATCTCTAGGATTAGTGGACCATAATCTGCACTTCCACTTAAGCAAACCTGTACTCTTTAGTGTATGGGATTGAGGCGGTTCTACCCATAAATATTCATCATCCATCACTCTACATCGCTATCTGTGATCAACTATCCACATATGAGAAATCCAAAAAATGGTTTGATGAGCTTGATTGGTTGGATGAAAAAATATTTACCAATTTTCACCAATTGGAACTCTACCAATATCAGATTGAACGATACTTCAATAAAGAGGTTTTCCTCTAATCTTTTCTTAATGGAAAATGGTGGTGGACCTCAAATCTTCAATGATACATAGTATAAAACCTCTAAATTCTGAGGTGAAATGGGGAGGACTATATTTCATTCATAAGGTTTACTCCAATGGAGCATATTCCTTAATTTCAATGTATGGAAATCTCACCACATCTACCACCAATGCGAGGTCTCTAAAGAAATATTTCATGTCACCAAAAGCACGAAATTTTTCTGGATTTCATGATTTAAAACTGTAAGATAAAGATGTTGGTATTTCATGATGTTAAACATCATATAATCTT
The DNA here is from genome assembly GCA_963277665.1 of Viscum album. Lineage (NCBI taxonomy): Eukaryota > Viridiplantae > Streptophyta > Magnoliopsida > Santalales > Viscaceae > Viscum > Viscum album. Next base: position 488,713,247 of record OY728150.1, read on the forward strand.
CATCCATGTTTTATGATGTTAAACTCCTCAATATATTTTCCCATTCTACAAGAAGTTAAACTACTTAGCATCTTTGTCCATGCTGCATGATGTTAAACTGATCAGCATCTTCATCCATGCTACCAAACGTTAAACTTGTTAGAATCTTCGTCCTTGTTGCACAATGTTAAACTAATTAGAATCATCATCCATTTTGAATGAAATTAAACTAGTTAGCATATTTATCCATGTTTCATGATGGTAAAACGCATGGGCCCAACAATGTTCTCACATGAGGGGACGTTTCCCCCAACATGGTTCACCTACTATGTCAAGCTATAGAACTACGTACTGATTTATTCCCATCTATCAATGGGATACATAGTGACACCTGGATCCTTCATCCTGGTCCAACCTCAATAAAAAATTACCCCCTTCCATGTGCAAGGATCATACTAGTATACTGAACAAACTGCCTTAGAACTACATGTGGCTTCATTATTTCCATCACATGATACATAGTTACATCTAGATTCTTTGTTCTGGTCCACCTTCCACCTAATTAAATACCCCCTTTCTCTATGTAAGGATCCCACATATGTAGAGAGTTTCTTAATAGAGCGACATATGTATTGATTCCTACCCCTTTAAGATATGAAATAAAAACCATGTTCTTAAAAAATTATCATGGATACAACAAAGTATTGAAGTCAAATTCTCCTATCCTTATTCATGATCCCCCTGTGTTGTAGAGTAATCCATTTTAGACCCTTGTTTATCACATTGAGTACAACTCACGTGTGCCTAGGAGTCTTGTCAGGAGATTCTTCATAGGTATACCAACTCACTGGTTTCCAAAGTCAATACCTCAAGATGTAAAACTGAAAGGTACCCTAAGAACTATTGGTGGTTTGATTCCCGTCCATATAAGGTACATAGTGATACCTAAATCTTACATCCTAGTCCATATTCCAACTAAACAAATTCCCACGTCCCGGTGTATGGATGAGTCCTGTGTAGGGAATTTACTTCTAAAAACTATGTGTGGATTTATTGTAGCCCTGTAGGATACATAGTAACCCCCAATTTCCACATACTTTGGTCCAGATGTGAAAATGGGGAAATAAGAATTCCCCTAAGTCCCGCGTAAGATTGAAAATTTGAGAAATAGATTTCAAAACATCTTTCATATGACAAGGTTTTGAAAAAGGATCATGATATCCCTCACGAATGAATTGGATCTTTGTGGGTGAATTTAGGCTTCTTGGATAATCACAGTCTACACATTCCTTATATAGCTGGAAATATCCTTTTCATCCATCTAACTCCATAACCAGAGATTTATCAGATACCCCTAAACATCCAAGACCATCAAAAATGGAAGGTTAGTGTCCTATGGAATGATTTTCTTGACTATGCACACTATGCCACGAATGCTCTGCATATATTTCCCATTGAAATGGTATGTCAACCCTAGGGAAAATTTATCCTTAGGATAGAATTTTCCTACTTCAATACTCCTAATGGATTCCAAGCCCCACATCATTCCTCCAAATAATAAGGTCCCTAGGATCATGGTTTAAACCTTCTACCCCCCATCCAGAGTATGCTAGAATATCCCAAGTTGAATAGCGTATACCTATCCATGATTCATATGATAACTTATCCCTGCAAAATCACACTAAATTGTCTAACGACGTCTTTAGTGAATGACGTTAAACTACATGGACCAAAAATGTTAATTCCCGAGAAGACATTTCCATCATCATTGATAACATAATATATCATTATTGAAGATTAAGACTGTCATGATTCCTGCCCTTGCATGATACATAGAGATGTCTGGACATTCATCCTGGCACAACCACCCCAAATTAGGCAAACAAAAATACATTCTCCTCTATGGATGGGCCATATTTTCACACAGGTCATTCTATAAAGTATTAGAGGAGGTTTGAATCCCACCTCATGGGATACATAGTGGCACCCATATATAATGACCCAAGCCCCACCACATAACCCTATAAGTGTCTCCTCCTCTACATGAGAGCTAAGACTAAGCCATGGACTCCCAAGAATGTCGTATTTGCAAGACCATATCTAGAATAACCATGTGTTTTTTATTTCACGTCTTTCCACCTATGTCCATTCCACATGATGTTAAACTAAAATGAATTCTTCCTGATGACGTGATGTTAAACAATACAATGGAACTTCCTGACAGCACGACAATAAAAAGCCCAATATGATGTCCTCATTTTACAATGATAAACCACACACCATCACTCCCAAGAATAAAATTACCCCTTACATTGATCATTCCATTCATAGGTTATTATGTGGAATCCTAGTTTTCCCGTTTTTTTACACCTATCATAGATCACATGGGATAAGGTACCTTGAAAGGGAATTCATCGTGACATTTTGGTACAATAATCCACGATTTTAGTCCAAGTGACATGACCATAAAAGGAATGTTATGGTTCTTTTCCTCATACAATGGGGAGACTGAGGTCCTAACCATATGACATTAAACTATAAGGATTCCTAAATATTAAAAAAATGCCCCTACCCCTGTCTATAGATCACACCCATGTAGCATATCCAATATTTGGTTGATAGGATCTCCAAACCTGGGCCTAGCTCCACTAAGGGAATCGAAATGCCTCACAAAGGGTACGAGTCAAATCTAGAGAGGGAAGTTCCCAACTCTATGGGTGAATCATGACCCAAATGTTTTAATGTATCTTGGAACACTCCATAAATATATATCAAACTCCATGCTTTGTGCAATCTTGGATCATCATAGTCATCCATGAACATCGAAAATGGAGTTTTAGTGTCATGCGAACACCTTTTTTTACTACACACGCAATTCCCCAACATCTCTGCGTATGTTTCCCACAAAAATGGTCTATCAACCAAAGTAGAATTCACCTGAGTAGTGGATTTTCCTACAACTATATGCCTAATGGAATATAATCCCAATGTCATTACTCCAAATCCAAGATCCCTCAAAACCATGGTTCATACTTTCTTTACAACACATGCCTTGGACATGTCAACACATACTTCCATGATTATCCTCTAGATACATGAGGCTTCCATATAAATGTCCTAATTTAAAGACATTAAAATGGCATGATGCCTTCACAAATCAATGTTCATTATAAGGCCTCAATGATCTAGATAATTTCTTCCACCCATGATCGTGTGCACAAAATGAATCTGAAATGGGAAAGTCCAATGTGAGTTCCATCTCATTGGAATGGTCATCTAAAATACATTAATGCCCCATCTATATGCATGAATCAGATCCGTATAGGGATTATCCATAAAATAACTACGTATGGATTGATTCTAATCATCATAAGGATATGTAGTGACATATGAAATTCATATATTCAGTCCATATTGGAATTAGAATTGTCACATCCCTTCCTAGAAAAGGGTCAAATCATGGTAAGGACCAAACTCCCATGGATAGGAAATAAATTCCACTACTTATTCCCAAACTCCCCCTTTCAGGTTTAAGAAACCCCTATTCAAAAACCATACTCATTTTTCAGAACGGTCTGAATCCCCATGATCCACCATGGCCATTAGAAATTAACATTCGATGCCTTGAGAACACTTTTGCATCACTATTCACACAATTCCCTAGAGGCACTTCATATTTTTCACAAAAACTTTTCTGTGAACCAATGGTAAATTTGTCATCATGAGTGGATTTTCCTACCTCTCTACACCATTATGGAATTTATTTCTTACCTCAATCCATGGATTCAAAAACCCCATGGATTATGGTTTACATATTTCTGCTTTTCAATATGTGAAGATAAATAACATTTCTGGTCAAACTATTGTGTAAAATATTAATCATTTTCCCACCTCTAGTCAGAGTAAAATGATTTTGTAAAAAATATAAAATTTCCGGGTTATATGATGTTAAACTAAATAGTGAACTAATTCTTCTTTACACAAGTAAAATTCATGTGGCTTCATTATCTCTTCCAATGTCGATACAAATATCCCTCTTACTTTTAAACATAACTCCCATAATGGGACACCCACTGTGTCCCTCCACTACAAAACAAATCCAAAACTCTATAAAAATTTCCTAGCTATCAAAAATGGTTATCCAGTGTCGTGAGGAAACCCTTTTTTTACTTAGTGCATAATGCCCCAGTGGCTCTAGATATGTTTCCCACAACAATGGAATGTCAACCAAGGGAAAATTCTCCCTGAGGATAGGCTTTTCCAACTTCTTTATGCCCCATGGCTTCCATTCCCTATATCAGTTCCAATATCTAGAAATCATAAAATCAGGGTAATGAAAAATCTCTTATCTATGTATGAATGTTATTATGACATCCTCAGTCCATGAATCTTATATTGGGACCCTCACCTTGCAAATCACATTCAAATCTATTCGACCGAAAACACAAGTAATGATAGTCTAGCTTGAGATACTATAAACTTTGAATACAAAATAGACATGGGACCCCAAGGGATGAAAACCCGCAATGGGTATCTCGAGCCAAAAGTCATGTAACCCCATGCTATACCTACACTAAATATGGTTTAGGAAAAACATTGAGCAATCAAAAACCCATCAAGAGATGCAAAACATGTTAGGCCAAATCCCCTCAAAGGCCGACCTATATAAAAGTCAATTTGTACCCACTAAGACCTCACAAAATTTGGTTTAGGAAAAAATAAGGGTGATAATAAAAAAGGAATAGAGTTTGTAGGGTTTCTTCTTTTAAACCCAAGAAATATTCAAACTACGATCACAAAGCCTGTCAGCTTAGCAAAAAATTAGGGCACGATTTGATTATTTTCATTGTCTTGGATTATGAATCAATTTTATTCTTGTTGAGATTATGGTTTAAATTGAAATTTATCATGATTGGTTGATATTATAGGAAATGATAACTGTGTAGCATTGCGGAAGAAAAGATATTAATTTTATAAAATGAGGATAAGGATGATGTCCACAACCTGGAACCTCTCTATAATATAAAATAAAATAAATGGCATGAGATTATCAAAAAATATTACAATGAAGAATATATAGATCTTTCCAATAGAACAATGATTTTCTATCATGGACTGTCAAGATATTTCTCTAAAGAATCCCTCATTGTAGCTTCACCTTCAACCGAGGGATGCATTTTCTTCATTATGGAACCAAGATCCCACCTTTTTTGTTTAATGCCTTCAAAGTTGGCACTCATTGATGTCAGTTTCACCTTTATCATTTCCACACAATCTTTATACTCATATAAATATTCTTCTTGGAAAATAATTTGGTTAAGAGTGTCTGTCTCCTCACCCATTAAGTGATTAATCTCTTCGATAAGATCCTAAAAAGTCTTCGTATGAACGTCATATGAATTGAACTATGAAAGGATATCTTCAAAAGTTTCTAGATCCTCTCAAACAATGACAATCTAGTGCGCAAGTGGGTGCATATGTTATTAGTCAAAGATGCTGGATTACAAGTCAGTAAATACCTATCGAAGGGTGTTCTCCTCATCATAAAACTCTAGAATATGAGTCTTAGTAATAATAGTACATATTCTATGCCATACTCGCCTATGCATGGTTTGGTATCACCTGACAGTACTAAAAATATAACTCTATTCATTTGATACGACATGAATGTAGTCAGGGAATGAAACCATTGAAAATGGATCCTCCCAATGCTGGTCACCCATGTGGGGGAGCATTATTTCCTTATAGGCAATTCCATATCTGGAAACAAGATTAGGGGGTCGATGATAGCTTCATGGTATTCAATTATGTTATGCTTGATCCATCTTTAGTAGGACCTTGAAATGTATATGTAGAAGCTGTGGGGTCCAAATCACAATCCAAAAGGATAAGCTGAGAAGATTAATTCTCCTAAGAATGAATGTGGGGAATAACAGAGCACCCTTCAGCAATAGGAATTGAGGGAGATGACAGAGTTAGAATAGGAAAAATTGGAAAGTAGTTAGTTAGGGGTCTTTACACTGATTGGACTGGCCTAGCGAGTATGTTGTCATGATAACACACTACCCACTGTTGGGAATAATTTGGTGATAAGTATGTATAACCAACATTGGGAGGAAGAAAAACATTTATACCAGAGTCCTCCCATATCATCATCAAGCATAACTAATGAAGGATTGCTGGGTGACATTCCCTCTTAACCAGGGTAACAGGGAGGAGTGCGACTCTATGCAGTCATTCAAATTTCGTAGAAAACTGGAAAGGTGAATTGGGTTCACAGATAGTTACCCTATCTATCTGAGTGGATAATTTTCCATCCTGATGTTCCATGTGGTATTAACATGCTTCCAAATAACCCTTACCCTCATCGGCTATTATTTAATAAGTTATGGGGTAAGGTGTAAATGATAACTATGAAACATCACTCAGCAGTTTGACCACTCCATCAACACTTAGACATAGGGAAGAATGGGGAAAATACTAAGATGTATGGGGTGGATGTTATAATGAGGAACCATTTCTGTATGAAAATACTCATAGAAGAAAAAATTATATGTTATCCAACCATACAAAAAATTTAAAGGGTCTGCTGAGATTATGTGGAGGCCTCCCTTCCTGTATCTACCCCAATAGCTCATAAATTGAGGAAAGTGTAGGGATGGTTAAGTTGATAAGATACCCCACCCCCACACTTTACCCACAAATGTGGCCTCCATTATCAAATTACAAGCTCTAACACCAATGTACACTTCACCAGAGGGGAAGATCCATCCACTCAGTGACATGGAAAAGAAACCTGCTAATCTCATCTTGGGTGATACATCTGACAAAATCTCATATCCCCATGTGACATACTCACCCACCTTGATGGTAGTTTAGTATAAGACAAGAATTTTCTGAGACAATAGAGTTTCATGAGTTTAGTTGTGACTGACTTTCAGCTTCGGCCAGCTCATTGATTGCATCGCGAGTCATTGTTTAATTTTCACACTTACACCACTATGCTAAACTTGTTTTGTATTGAAAATTATAGAAATAATAATAAATTTATCTTCATGATTGGTTAATTTATTCTTTATTTATCACTATTAAAAAGGGAAATGTTACATGTTTTGATGAATTCATTGTATGAGGAGGTGATTTGGAGGCCCCAGAGATGATTCAGAAAGAAATGGGACAAACTGGATGGCATCCCAGGGACCTCAGTCCACTATTTTAAACAGTAATATATTTACATGCCACCAAATGGGATGAAAATTAGTGGTCCACTCCAAAACATCATGTGATACAGTCCATATCATGGAACCAAATCCTAATTAGTCTATCTGATGGCCCATACGACCCATTTTGCATAGTGGATAGAATATTACTGAATTCAAACGTTTGGTTCGGTCTTTTTAAAATATATCCAAATAATGAAGTCTATTTGCCTCCAAATTTCACATAGAGATATTAATGTGGCTGGTCAACTATGCTTCTCTTATTGTCAAGTCTTGATATGTATTTATTCTAGTCCAACACTAAGAAAAAAGTAGTATCTAAAAACAGGGTGCTCAAAAACTTATCACATTTTGGCTATAAAAAGGTACCATGGGAACCACATTTGGAAGTTCAAACTAGGACATAATGGATTCCATTTTTGAGAACTATAGGAGTCTCCTAATCTTACTATAAGTTATTGAAGCCCCTAGCATCATATGGTGATCAAGGATGAAGGAGTTCCACCCAACGTTCCTTCTAATCTCAATGTTTTGTTAATCAGTGGGTGTTCATTGTGAGAAAGATACACATCATGTAAAGAGAGTTCATGCACTTTTATTTCTACTATTTTTTTGTATTTTGTGTTTGAAAACATTTCATTTATTAGTGTTTTAATTTTATTTCTCGTTTTTTATTTAATAGAATGAAATGATCTTTACTTTTAACAAATCGGTGTGAGGTTTTGAGTGTGTGACTTGATTCGTTCCAATTGGACAGCTCAAGAATATTTATTCCCTACTTATTTTTTATTTCCATTTTAATTGGAAGTTATTATACCATGCATTATATCTAGACCTTAGCTATATGATTGTTTTGTTAATGTTTGGATCAATTCACTTTGATATCAAATCATGAGAAGTAATCGGGATTCTGATTAATTTCAACAAAATACTTTCATCATACCATAATTAATATCCATGAACAATAAACATGAAAGGTATGTATTGGAAATAATGAAAACATTATCTTATATTTTTTAAAATAAAAATGGCCCTTTAACATTATATGTCTTTAAATTATGTTACTTTCTGGAAATGTTTTTCAAAATCACCGCCTCTTTTAGTAATTGTTATTAAAAATTCAAACTCAAAGCCTGTCCATTCTCCTTGAGAGATGACCTATAGTCTTCCATATACTATAAATCAGCCATAAAATCATAATCAATTTTATGTGTCATAAAAATGTGGTCAAATTTTCGTGTTTTTTACTAGGAGCTCTTCAGTTTTTAGTTTGTGTTTTATATAAGATATTTTGTAAATTTTGTGAATCTTTATTTGTTTTATCTTAAACATTTAACTATATTTTGTGTTCTGATTTAATTATTTTGTAGGTTATGTGCATGACCTGTTCTACTTTGGGATACCTACCACCATTCTAACTCCAATTGGAGAGGAACTTACGTTAGTGATAGAGAGACATAGAGGAGAACCCTTTGAAAGAGGACACACAAAACATCAACACTCTTCCTCATCCTTCTCCTTTTTCTTTTCAAACCGACATCAAAAATGAAATAAGCTTTCATAACATGGTTGAAAAATTATAGGACATTAAAATAACTAACACCACATAATGTTTATATCCTACCCAGCTATATTCAAATACAAGGCGATGCACCTAATTTTGAACTAAAATCCAGTCTAATTTACTTATTTCCCATATTCCAAGGACTTGTAAGAGAATATCCATATAAGTATATAAAATAATTTAATATTATATGTTCTATGTTAAAAACTAAAAACATGGATAATGAAAATGTAAATTCAATAGAATTGTCGTTTTATTTATAATATATAGGAAATGATTGGTTATATTTTTTTTAATACCAAAATATGAGGTTGGGGGGACAAGAAACATCTTTTTCAGGAAAAATATTCCCCAGCCTCTCAAAACGCAACAAGAAGTAATGGAATATGTTGTATGTGAAAATAGAAAGGGGAAACACTTCATTAATATCATGAAAGATTTAAAATATTATGTTCATGTTGTCCATACCACCAAATATGTGATCTACTTTTAATACAGTGTTTTTATGAATGATTAATTCCAACAGATTGTGACATGATTGATTCTACTATAGGTGGTCCACTAGTGGATAAAATCTCAATCGCTGCAAATACCCTAATTGAGAAAATTACATATAACACTCAAAAATTCAGTACAAGGAATAGTGTACCCAATTTAGGTGTCCATGAGGTGAAAAGTATAGAATTAGAGAAGAAGGTGGACATATAGTTTGAGGAGGTAAGTACCCTCCTTCAACAAATTTCTCTTTCCCATGGTAATTCCTGATCTACTCCTCCCATCCATTGTGTTATATGTACTTCTTTTACCCACTAATCTGACCAATGTACTAAATTGAGAGGAACATCTAAAAGTTGTGAGGAAATATTTCTAGGTATCCCCTATAACCAACCCTTTATGAAATAACCTTACTATCAACCCAACCATGGTGGAATGAAAACAAAGCATATAGGCAAGGGGGTATTCAAACTAAACATAACAATAATGGAACCAATTGGGGTTGAATAGTCATCCACCAACACCTTGGAATCCTTAACCATAATAAAATCCTTTCTAAAAAACCACTCCAAAACTCAAGCCTAAACTTGAAGATATGATGAATAAAATGGATTCCAACAATCTTCAATTCTATCAAACCACTCAGGTATCCATACAAGGCCTCAAAACACAATTTGTTTAACTAGTTAACTCAGTGGGTGAAATAAAAAGCCATGGGTTTCATAAACTACCATTTCAACCAATTTTCAACCCTATATATAAGTGAAATTTTATTTACATCACCCTTAATATTGGAACTCAAAATAAAATCCAAATGAACCCTCTTTTAGGGTCATCCAATCCTAAGAAAAACACAATCCCATCCACTAAAAAAGGTTCAAATGAGGAAAAACATTGTCTTAAGAGAATCCATATCAAAGGAAAGAGTGTTTATATTAATGAAACCCAAATTCAATCTATTAATCTTTTATTTTATCAGAAGTCCGCCCAACCATGAACATAAAAAGAATTATCACTTGATAATAAAATCATGGAAACATTAAAAAAATTGAAGATCAACATTTCCTTGATTGATGTCGTGAAGAAAATTCTATGATTCACCAAGTTTATAAAGGATATGTTTAAACAGAGAAGGTGAATTTGTGGAGATAAAAAAGTGATCTTTGGGAGGAATTTATTAGCATTGAGAGAGCCATCACTTCCCACCAAGTGATATGATCTCGAGACATTCTCAATTCCATGAACCATACAGAAGTATTCACTTTCCAATGCTATGATTGAATTAGGTTCTTCTATAAATGTGATTCCTCACTCCATTTACTCTTCTTTGCAGGTTGGTGAACTGAAGCCCATTGAAATAGTCGTTCAGCTAGACAATCGTAGTACATAACACCCTTATAGTGTGTTAGAGGATGGTCTTGTGATGTAGAAAAATTTAATTTTTCCAACTGATTTTATTTTCTAAAATGAGATATGTTATGATGAATGGACACACCCTGATTATATTGGGTAGGACCTTTTTGATAACCTCCCAAACTACAATTAATGTCAATAATGGTACATTATCTATGGAATTTAGTGATGACCTAATACATTTCAACATAATTGATGCCCTGAAGCACCCCTCAGAAGAACATTCATCTCTCTTAGTAAATTCAATTTATGTACATCATTCCCCTAAAAATGATTCTTTTAATTCCCCCAAACCCCTTTTTGGGTTTTCATCCTTGATTGAAATTCATGGTAATGAATTGTGCACTAATATTTGTAGTGTTCAGGAAAAGTGTCATGCATTTTTATTAATTGATAATTTCTTGAACATTGAGGATGGAAGGACCATCAATGATACTGATATGCTTGTAAAATCTCATTCCTCATCTACGGATGATACCTTTGAGCAGTTAGATGATATTAGTGATCTCTCACATTCACACACAATCCCATAAATCCCAAATCCACTTACATTACAAATGAAACAAATATCTCAAGATTTAAAATAATTCAAATCATTATAATTGAAACAAGTATCCTATCATCATTGCCAGTTCACACCCTCCTGATCATGAATTGTTACTGCATAAATTTTTAAGGGTGTATAAAATAGCATTGGGATGGAAACTGGAGGAAATTTCGGGTAATTGGCAGTCAATTTGGAAACATCATATTTAGTTAAATGATGAGGCTAAACCCATGAGGCAGACACAATGTCGACTGAACCCATACCACTTACTTGTTGTTAAAAATTAAGTAACAAAATTATTGGATACTAGAACCATTTAACCCCTATCTAATAGCCAATGGGTTAGACCTGGTCAAGTAGTTCCTAAAACACTAGTATTACAGTAACCAAAAATGAAAATAATGAATGGGTTCCAACTCATGTATAGAATAGTTGGCGTGTCTGCGTAGACTATCACCGACTAAACCAACAAACTTGAAAAGACCATTTCCCATTTCTATTCATTAACCAAATTCTTGAGATCCTATAGAGGATGTCCCATTACAATTTTCTTGATGGGTATTATAGATAATTTCATATCCATATTTCCCCCAAGGATCAGGAAAATACAACCTTCACATGCCCCTTTGAAACATTTTCCTACATAAGGATTCCATTTGAATTGTGCGATGCCCTTGGTACTTTCTAGTAATGTATGGTTAGTATTTTTTGGATTACTTAGAAAATTTCATTGTTGGTTTCATGGATTATTTCACATTTTATGGTGCCTATATTGATGAATGTTTTAGTAGTATTGGTTTATTCCTATGTAACTATATTAAAAAGAATTTTGTATTCAATTATGAGAAATGTAATTTCATAGTGTGATAAGGTATAGTTTTGGGCCTCATCATTTCTGGGGATGGTATCAAAGTAGATACGTCAAAAGTGGATGACATTTCTTCCTTACCATTTAAAAAAAATATGTGGGATGTGCGACCATTCCTAGGTTATTCTGGATTTTTCCGTCGTTGCATTCATGGATTTAGTAAAATTGTACTCCTCATATACTGATTACTCTAAAAAGGAATTTATTTTTGATAAAGAATGTTATGAATCTTTTAATATGTTAAAATGGTGTCTCACATCAACCCTCTAGTAATCCAACCACCTCGGTGGGATTTACCATTTGAGCTCATGTGTGACACCTCTAACTATGCAGTTGGGGAAGTCTTATCACAAAGGGTTTATCTAGTTCCCATGTAGTTGCCTATGCCTCACATACTTTGGAACATTCCCAAGAAAACAACCCCACGACTATACCATTTGGGTTCCAAATTCATTGTGTTTTCAAACCATGAAGCCTTATGGTATCTACATAAGAAACCGAAGCCAAAACATATATCATTAGATGGATGATCCTCCTTCAATAATTCAATCTAGAAATTTGAGATGAAAAGGGTAGAAACTATGGGGGTGAACCATATCATTAGGATTACCCCATCCTCATACATTGACTCATCCTCTTGTATTCTTATAAATGATACATTTCTTGATGAGAAATTGTATTGAGTGAATTATGTTATTCCTTGCTATGCAGAAATTGAAATATTTTTGGTAGCATATTGGATTCCTACCGATTTCTACAAAAACCAAGCCAATCATATAAAACATGAGTCTCATTCATACATTTGGGGTTATCCCTACCTCTAGTGCACATGTAGTGATAATTTCCTTAGGGGCTGTGTTCCTCATAGAGAGTTTCAATATTTCCTTAGATTATGCCACACACCTTCTTGTGGGGAAACTTTGTTCCTTAATGGAATGCTAGAAAATTAATTGAATCTAGTCGATTTTGTCCAACACTTTTTCAAGAAGCCCATGATTTTTGGAAATATTTTCCTCATTGTCAAATAATGGGAAATGTATCTAAAAGAAATGAAATTCCACAAAAACCATTTCTCTTTCATGGAATTTTTTATATTTAGGGTATTGACTTTATGGGGCCCTTTCCTATTTCCTTTTACAACTTTTATATTATTCTGGCGGTTGATTACGGGTCAAAATGGGTAGACGCATGAGCTACAAGACCTGATGATTCAAAGGCAGTTGTAGAATTTTTGAGAACCCAAATATTTTGTATGTTTGGATTACCTAGGTTCATCATTAGTGAGCAGGGTTCTAATTTCTACAACCGAATGATGCAATTACTTTTGCATCAGTATGGGGTTAGTCATAGAGTGTCTACTCTATATCACCCAAAGACCAATGGTCAAGATGAGGTGTCAAATAAAGAGGTAAAACAAATTCTTGAAAAAATATCAACCTAATAGAAAATATTGGAGTCTTAGACATGACAATTCATTATGGGAATACCATAGTGCTTTTGAAACCCCAATTCAAATGTCACCTTATAAGCTTCTTTTTGGAAAGAGTTTTCACCTCTATATTGAGATTGAGGATTGTGCTTACTGCGCCATGAAATAATGAAATTCTAATCTTTCCAGCATAGGTTCTCAAAGAAATATATAAATTCATGATCTAGACGATATGAGAAGAGATTTATATAAGAGCTCTAGGATTTATATAGAGAAACCCATGGTTTTCCATGACCTCATTATCCTTCATAGTTTGTTAGAAATTGGGTATAAGGTCCTCCTCTACAATGAGTGGATGAAATTTCATCCCATTAAGCTTCATTCCCAATAGTTTGGACCATACACTATTACTAATTACACTCTGTTTGTATTTTTTAGGTTCAAAATAAAGAAACAAAGAAAAACATTACTCTCAATGGGATGTTACTGAATAAATTTCATAATTCCATTGGGAAGTCCCTGATGGAGGAATTCCATGTTCATGAAGTGACTTATGAATGACACCCACCATGTTTTATCCTTCCATCCCAAATTATATTTTTTTATTGTGAGGCCACTACATGTTCTATGTGTGGGGGATTAGTACAGTGATGGTTTAGTTAGGAATTTTCATCATTTTTTTCTTTTATTATCTTCTCTCTTTTTGAATGTATTTCCACATTACCTTTTCTTATCCCTCAATTTTGTGACGAAATGTTAATTTTATCGTGGAAAAAAATTCCCACATTAGAATAATTACAAATCATTTTTCATTCTTGAGTTGATTGTGTGGAAAATTCCATTGTTTTTAGAAAAACGTTTTCCAAAGGAATGTTTATAAGGAATTTTTTTCTATAGTTTATATTTTCAAATCATTGTTTGTTCTTTAATGGATTTTTGAAACACATTCCTCGTTAGCACTAACCAATATTTCAATCCCTTACCCGAGAGATAATATAATTTCTTTATTTGATATTCGTCCTTTTAATCACTTTCGTGAGAGTCTAGGGTCATGTAGAGAAACTATAACTTTCCTAGATTATTTTTTAATCCATAAGATTCAATTGTGCTACAGTCATAATAGTTTCCATCATTCATTGAAAATCCCTTTGTACAATTATCCTCTATTTTTGGCCCCCTTGATTTTAGACCATGAAATACATTTTAAGTAACTACATTATATGCTTATTTATCCCTACCTACCCACATCTTGTGTACATTCTCATTTTAATTTCAACAAGTTAGGGGGAATGGGTGTTTCCATGGGAATTATCTGGAATTAATCATTATTATGGATTGATAAAAAGGGTGCCTACATTTTCATTTGGTACTGTGTTAACAAGCCATATTGTATCATTGTTTTACAAAATTTATCCTCTTTATCTCTAATGAAAATGGTAAAAAATTAAAATAATTCTATATATTTAATAAAATAGAATAAAAAATAATGTCGAAAAGAAGAAGTTTGTTTGTTATTATTCACTGATCGGTTTTGACCCACAAAAATTGACAATGGGGAGAGAGAGTTGGAAGTTATACACTTTGTGAGAGGATGTGTGTTTACATTCATTGTGAACACTTGATAAATTTTTATATTTTTTCCAATTAATATATTAAACTTTCCTCTTATGCCTCAAATTTTTTATACATTAAATTCTTCAAACCTTTGAACCTCAAAACAGATTGTTAGAAGTCCTCTTGATTAGCACACTTGTTTTTGCAGGTAGAGAAAATAGAATTGTGGGAATTATATAGTAATATGACATGAACAATGGGAAAAAAGAATAAATCTACTTTCATATGTTCTTTGAGGGAAAATAGATGATTTCTAAGTGAGGTAGGTTGCGATATGTTGAATGAGTGAACAATTAAAGTTCAACAAATTTGAATGCGAGAGAAGAAAAATTATAGGAAAATTGATTTAATAAAAGAGATATGATGAATTTCAATTTAGAATAATCATAGAAAATTTATGAACTTTGATTTATGAATGAGACTTGGTTAGGATATAAGACATTTCCTAGGAGTGCAAATGTTTAGGTGTGGGGGTGTGATCGCAACATGATTCAATGTTTCATTTTCACCCTTACACCATTGTGCTAAACATGTTTTATTTAAAATTATAGAAATAATAACATATCTAACATCATTTTTGATTAATTAATTTTTTTATCAATTTTAAAAATGGAAATGATTTTTTATGAATTCATTATAAGACGAGGTGATTTGGAGGCCCCAGAGACGATCCATAAGGAAATGGGAAAAACTTCATGGCATCCCATGGACATTTATCCACTATTTTGAATATTAAGAGAATGAATTGCCTGCAAATTGGCTGAAAATTTGTTATCCACTCTAAAACATCATGTAATAAAATCCATATCAAGTAACTAAATTATAATTCATCTATATGATGTCTCATCTAAACAATTTTGTCTAGGGGATATAATCTTCCCGAATTCAAAAGTTTTGTTTGTTATTTCACCCATATCAACAAATCCTAATGTCTAATGGATGATAAAATTTATATGGATATATAAAAGTGGCCATCCAACAACTCTCCTCATTTATAAAAGTCTTGATATAGCTTTCTACTAGTCCAAAATCAATGCACAAGTGGTAACTCAAAAACCGGGTGATCAAAACCATATCCCTTTTAGATATAAAAAGGTACCACAGGAACCTCATTTGGAAGTCCAAAACATGAGAAAAGATCTCCAATTTTAGAGTCCTAGAGGAGTCTCCTCATCACTCTAGAAGTTCTGGTGGCCCCAATCCTCATAGGTGGATCAAGGATAAAGAAGGATTTCCACCCAACTTTCCTCCTCTTCTCGATGTAGGGCTAATCAGTGGGTGTTTATTTTGAAGGAGGTACAAATATTTTAAAGGGAGTTTCAGAAAATGTACTAATATAGTATTGAATTATTCTGGGATTGGAAACATTTCATTCATCTGTATCTTACCTTTACCTATAATTGTTTGATTTAACCGAATGAAATGATCTTTAATTTTAACCGGTCGGTGTGAGGATTTTAGATCATGACTTGATTCATTCTGATTGAACAACACAAGGATAAATTTTTCCACATATTTGTGGTTTAATTTTTCTTTGTAAGTTATTATATCATGCATGGGAACTTTTCCTTAGTTAAATGATTATTATGTTAATGTTTTTCTCAATGTGTTTTGATATAAAACCTTGGAATGTAATCGAGATTCTGATTAATTTCAACTAGATAAAAACATCAAACTCAAATTAATATCCAATAACAATGAACTTGACAGGTGTGTAGTGAACTCACAATGAACAATTTATCTCATTTTTTCAAAATCCACTTGGTATTTCAATTTCATAACTCTTTAAATTGAGATACTTTCTGGAAAAGGTTTTTAAAATCACCACATCTTATTGTAATTTTTATTATAAATAAACACTCAAATCTTATCAATGGTCCTTGAGAGATAACCTAGGGTCTTATTTATATTATAAATAGACCATAAAATCATATTCAATTTTATGTGTCTTGACAACAAGGTCACTCTCATGTTGGAACAGTCTTATCCAATCTTCAAATGAAATCAATGAGTGGGCATGAATAGGATGACCATGAAATCCCTATATTGGGACTAGGAAATCCCTCGCTAATGGAGATACTAGTTCAATATTCATAGAATTATTGTTTGTAAAAAAATATTCAATGTACATGTCACCAAGGTTGGGAAGTTCCAAAAATTGGTATACATCCCATAAACTGATCCCCACCTCACTGTGGTCCATGTAAAAGGTGTTAGTGCTCGAACACCAATGACTGAGCAGCCCAGGAAGCATTTCTCTTGGTGAATAGATGGAAAAATGGGACACGAAAACTACGTGATATAGACTGACAGGTTCCAACTAATTAGTGAAAACCACGTATTTTGGGTACACCCAGAGGGCCCAAGCCCACTCGTCCAAAAATAACCCTCAAGATCGAAGATCCCATTTGGTGCGCTGCCCTCTGTTGGGGTTGATTCGTAACAGGTTAACAATAGTCGAGTAATTAAGAATAATAGTTTCAGAAGATATAGTGTGGTTCCATTGAGTTTTCTCTATCCACATAGAAACATTTATAACAAATATGACATCCTTGCTCTAGGAAGTCATGATTTCCCCTGTGGAAATAATATTTGTCCAGTTATACTATTGAGACATCTCAAGCCAAATGGTGAATCCACTCCGGTAAACTAGTGGAAAGGGAACATGTTCTTGATGGCCAGAGTTATAAACCATAAATTGGAGAGATATTGGATTAGACATAATCTCTGTTGATAGTATATCTCTGAGGATATCATATTAATGAACAATGTAGGAATGATTGTTTTCTTCAAAATTCTCAACCATAGTTTCCCTACTCTTGGTCGTTTCTATTTAGATAAGTGGAAGATCCATCTTCGTTCTGTATCCAATGACCATCAAAAAGGTGATGCCAATGAAATATTTTATCAAAAGACCGTAAAATGACAAATGACTAAAGAAGTGTGAATTAAGCATGTAGTCTATGTATTGAACACCGAAAATGGTTTACAGAATGCATTCCCCATGAACCGATGGTTTACACAGGGCTCCACAAGACACTGGACTGTGAAGTGATGGACAATGAAATAAATGGTTCGTGTACTGGGTGAGACATGTACCAAATCTCACTACATGGTCATCCAAAGTTAAGAAATAAAAGTTTAAGTTTGAAAATTAATGTTTAGTTCAAAAATTTAAATGTTTAGTTCTAGAATGATGGTGACCATGAATAGTTTTTGGTTCACTAAATTTGAAGACTGGTTTTCAGTCAATGGAGTTTGTGCAGGAGATGGTATGCGGAAGCAAAGAAATATGAGAAAAAATATTGAGTTCCTTTCCCCGAGGAATCTGGTAAATGAAAAATGACTTAGCCCACCTATATATAAGCGTGGACCCCCATAATTTCCACCATTCTACTATAAAGTAGTTCTATTCATGATCACTTTATACCATGTAATAACCACCTCTTCATCCCAATCGGATCCTATTATGATGGGGGGAATTTTTAGGGTCCTAAAAACTAAGCAATTAGAAGGAAAATACTCCCAGAAATTTGATAAAGGAATAATATGTAGTTTTTATTGAAAATTTGATAGAAATATTGATGAAATAAAATTTTGAATAGGACCAAAGTGGTCTACATTCTGATTTATAGGAATGGTATTTGGATGGTATTTCCTATGAACAAAATAGTAGACAGACAACCTGAGAAATGTTGGCATGTGAGGCATTGGTCAACAAACCAGGAAGTTTGTGGAATAAATGAAGAATGATGAATGTCCCCTGTGAATCGTGTCATTGGTGAATACATGAAGGAGAGGTATGCCCCTACACACCATCCCTACAAACCTAGTTTATGGATGAGGTGAGGCCGACAGTGTCTCGCAAACAACATTGTTCACGAGAATGAGGAGGTGATTTCCCACAACTGCAAACCGCATCCTCAAAAATCATTATTGACCGAGTCACCCGTCGTTCGGGAGATTCCTTTATGAGATTCCACAAATGGTGTTGCATGACCCCAAGATACAGTTTCCCTATCACTCTTTAAAAGGGACACCAAGAGGATCTAAATAAGGGATCATGTTTTTTAAGAAGAACTTGGAGTTTATAGATGGAATACATGGAAGGAAAATGATCAATGAAATACCGAACCATGAACGATTTCTAGTAGGTATAAACATTTTTCAAACCATAAAAAAGAAAGAAGTATAATAATATGGGAAAACTATGAACCAAATTCGAGAACTGTGAACTATAATCCCTTTATGGATGAAATTCCTGAAAACTACAGGATGAATGCCTCTTCTTCAATCTATCATTCCGCATAGCACATCGCTATTTGGATGAAATCGTGTCATGTGTAGTGTTTTGCTACAAAAATGGACTTCAGTGACACATACCACCATGGTATGAGGATGGATCCTCATGTATCCTACCACTATAGTATACAGACTACACCCAGGTCTGCATACCACTTCGTACACGGACCGCCCATCTACCAACATAGCATTACACTATACAGAGGGATCCCCATCCCGCGTGAATAAAAAGTACACAAGAATGGGGTTCCGTTAGGCGTTACACCTTCCACTTCTGATCGTGTCCTTCCATACCCATAAATCCCACCATGGATCCTCCATAAACCTATCTAAATGCATCAAACCAAAGCCTCATCTAATGACACTAGACCAATATGAATAGAAATCTGGTGAATCAATGCTCTCTTCTTAGTCATCATAACTGTGTTATGCAGAGACATGTGGTTAATCCTTGCAACAATAGGGCCCCCCGATGTGTTCCTAAGTATACATTTCTATGGTAACCTGAGATCCAACCTTGGGATGCTAATATGAACTAATATGTTCTATGTTTTAATGGTAATCATTGGCTCTTTCATTCAATGAGGGACAATTATAAGTTAAGGGAATCATGCTTTCCTTCCCCTTTGATGAGGAACAATGGGCCTCCCCTTTACTAGAACCCATTTCAGGGCACTCCAACTGAGGTAAGTCCCTAAACATTGTATGAGAGGGGGGGCACTCTTGTCATCTTCACCTCTTCCAGAGAAGTGTCTGGAGAGATCACCAGACACGACAATCCTGGATATCAATATGGGTGTGAGTCGGAATATTCAAATCCCCCCTCTCTCTGATTTTGGACTAGTAGTTTTGGCCTCATTTACTGTCATCCTCCTTTTCCATCAGAGGAGAAGGGAAAGTGTGTGGTTTTTCAGATCTACAACTTCCTCTTCTTTCTCACACCAAACATGACTCACATGAGCATTGAGGATAATGATGATCGCAACATCCACACCATCCCGAATTGAACTATAAGAAATCTGATTCCTGCTCTAACTAGGATATGTATGATTCCAACCTAAGGCCCGAACTCAGGTGAAATAATCCATAAAAGCAAGTCCCAATATGAATTATCCTCGACTCACTAGGGAATTCCCTTCAGAAACAATATCTGACATGACTCTTTCAAGAAAGGAATCCTCTATGGTGTAGTACCCAACAATGTCTTCTCAAATGGGAAGCTCCAATGTATAATACCCAGTCATGTCCCCACACAAAAGGGAATCCTATTTAGAAGTAAACCCTGATCTAATTCTCACAAATGGACCTCCTCTATGTTGTATAGTCCCTATCATGAACCAAACTACAAGGAATTTGATTCCCAAATAACTAGGATTCATAGGAAGCCTCCTTGAAGTCTAACAAGATAGATCACCTTTTGTTCATGGGATCAAGGCGGTGTTTAAAACCCTCATTGCATGCCTTAATAGGTGATGTGTCTTGTTAAGCCGCACCGAACTACCTGGGTTTTGATTACTATCATTATTATATGTAGGAAGCACATCTTATGGGTTTGATCCCAATAGGGAAACAAATTTCGTCCCACCTGGATGACGATAAACTCCAATGTACCTCATAATACATCTTAAACTAGTGTTGTCTTAGTTATTCTAGATTCAAGTGTACATATGGGAAATATTGCAACCCAAGAGTTACTCGTGGACACATAATTGGGAAATAACTAATGATTCAAGAAAATATTAACATTTCTTAAATATATAATAGAGTCTTGGAGTAGGCAATAATTCCCCCCAAAAGGGTTTGATGAGCCCGAACTCTCATCCTCTCGACGAATGAAGTCCTTAAGTGTCGTTGGCCAAATTGTCTTCCAACAAGCACCTATCTTTGAAAAGCATGTACATGAATCACGAATACCTAGGAATTTGGGTGTTTCTGTAATCACAAATAAAACTTTTGGAGACAATCTTAGGACATCGTACCCAACGTGAAACCATTCATAATAATAGACAATTTCTTACTATCTGTCGTGTCATTTTGTTTACCCTGGTACAATGCAAATTAGGAGGAGAAAATATTGTATATAATCAACATTATATGAAATTATATTTATAAAAAAATATAATTAATATTATATAAAATATAATTTTATATTATATACAACTAATATTATATGAATTAAAATTTAAGAAAAATATTTATATAATTTATTTCAATACATATACTTATTATTATGAACATTAATATATTTTTTTATTACAATAAATATAATTCTATAATACTATGTACATTAAAATAAATTTTTTTTTATAAATTTTATTTCATATTATATTGATTATATTTAATATAAAGGCATAAACCCATTATATGAAAATATATTTATTAGTATTATAATATAATTTCAAAAAACTACAATATTGGGTTTTTATATGATATATTATTGTAAAAAATTATATTTATGTATATATTTTTTATAATATGCTTATGCTATTATATTTTAAATATCTAATGTTATATGAAATACAGTTTATACAAATAAATATATATTAATTTACATAATATTATGAAATTATATTTATGTATACATATAAATATGATTAAATACAATCATATAGATTTTTTATATAATATGTTCATATAATGTATATAAATACATTTATATATTGTGTTTAAATTTATATATATATAATGGATGTTTCTTTTTTTTAAGTTGGGGTTCACAACCCCTTTTAATCTTTTAAATTAGAGGGGGTTTTGAACCCCATCTAATTTAATGACATTAAATGGTGTTTGGACCCCCTATAATTTAAGAAAGTATATGGGAGTTTTAAACCCCTTTTATTTTAAGACAATAGAGGGGGTTTTGAACCCCCTATTATTTAATGACATTGGAGGGGGTTTTGGACTCCCTCTAATTTATGAATGTAGAGGGGGGTATGAACCCCATCTGTTTTAAGATATTAGAGGGGGTTTTCTGCCGCCTCTATTTTGAGACATTATAGGGGGTTTTAACCCCCTCAAAAATCAAACAAGATATTAAAAAAATAATGCTAAATTTTTTAGGGGGTACATAACCCCTATAAATATGATGATTAGTAAGGGTTGTAGAAAAAACCCTATAATTTTTATAGAAAATGAATTTAGAGGGGGTTTAAAACCCCGTATAAAGTCGATGATTAGATGGGGTTGGGCAGAACACCCCTCTAATTATATAGATAACAATTTTATGGAGGGTTGTACATAACCCCCTATAAATGCTATTTTTTTTAGTGACACCTTAGTTTTTTTGGTCTCACAAAGCTTTGTCTGGTCCTGATCTTACTAGGACTCTATCAAAAGGTCGATCGTCTATAGAAGACACGACATGTGCGGGGAACCCCATACAGGGGTGAGTATAACAATACACAGAATGAAAAACTGAAACCACAAAGCAAACAACAAGTTAAATTACATTCATCTCAACAGAGGTATATGTCTATAGCACATATAACATGAATAACCATATATACTCAATCAAATATGAATAGTTTATAGGTAATATACACCAGTAGTAAACTACCCTAGGATTATAGCTCAGAGATTCCACAAAGCAATCATCTGAGAGAACATGCTACTGATCCTTATAGAACTGATGACGTGTTTCACAGAGGTACTTCTCTTCAGGTATCATCATGAGAGAGAATCCAAGTCAAATGATCTGAAGAGAATGCGGTACATAAATGAGGATCATAACCAAAGACATGGGTTGATACAAATAAATTAGTCTAGATTAACCCACTAAGTATAGAACTGTCTCCTTGTATGATTGGTCACATTGATGCCCAGAACTCTACCTAGTGAATGAAGATGAACAGAGGATCCCACTATAGGCCTCTTAAGGGGATTCCTTCAACTCTACCTAGAAAGTCCTAATGAAGGGATCATAGTCCTAGGAGTAGGAAATGTTTTGAATAGACCATAAGGGAAACAATAAATGTAATAAACCCTAAAGAATATTTTCTACGATACATTGGAAAAGAGATCTAAGCCATGTATGAACGAGTACATGGCATGTAAATGGGTTACACGCCGTGTCCTTTGACCTCGTTTTTCCCATGTAAACAGGCTTTGACATTCCAATAGTGTCCATGTAGTCTAGAGGAGTACACGACGTGTAGTGGGGTAACATTCCATGTCCCTATACACTGGGTCTCGTCTCTATACTCCAGTCGTGTTTTAGTACATGGTGTCAGACCATGTACCCATGCCCATGTACCAATACACAGGGTAGCATGGGTACATGATTCAAGCCTTGTCGTGTAGGGGAGAACACACCATGTAGTAAAATCATGTACTCCATCACATGTTTGTGTACTTATTCATGTACACCGCGAGTCATTCAAAGGGGGATACATGCCATGTAGCCAAGGGCCACATGCCGTGTGTATCAGGTTTTCTAGAAAACCTTATTCTTCCTCCCTCTTGCATCTGCATTGTCATCACTTTAAAATTTGAATCTTTTTGCCCCTGTATTCTAGGATTATATAGGTCGATCCTCATTGTCGATCGAACAACAGATTTTGGTGTTTAATTCATTTGAAAAATGATACTATTGATCATTCTTCATTATGTAGTGAAAAATGCCAAAAAATGTGTTATAAAGGATCCAGCATTGCCTAAATGTATTTGACTCCGTCATCTCACCTCCATCGTGTCGTTATGATCCCAATTCTGTGATTTCAGATCGTTACGCCATGAAATGTTTGTGCAATGATCGATTGATCGAGATTTGATGAGTCACAGGACAAACGGAGAAGGACCATGATGAATGATTAAAAAATGGAGAAAAGCATGAATCAATCATGAGGGTCAGACCTCATGTGATGTTCATGTTGATATCGATCTATTTCCATATGAAAAATAATGATGATATCAAATCAAAAAGATTATTCTCCCATTAAAACCCTAAAAATAATCTCATCCCTCAATATACATGATCCATGAATCAATCTGTTCATTGATTGATTCTCATATTTCATATATATAATTCACATATAATAAAGAAATTAAATCACATTCCCTTCATCAATTTGGATATTTCACTTAAGAAGAATGATTGATGCATCATTTTCATAGGCATGATCCCTTGAAATCGATGATTGTTGATTTCTGATCCTCAATTTCATCATTGATCACTTGAGAGAATTCTCCAAGGATCTCTCCAACAATCCCCCAAAGGATATATGGTTATGCTTCTAACTCTGATATTTTAGCATAATAGTAAATTTAATGACTAACCAATAACTACATCAAACATTTGAAATAAAATAATTTATAGGAATTATTTTATTCATTTATTTGATTGTGATGATTTTTCAACCAAATACCTACACTGACTAATGTTATGTCATGACTAGGGTAAACCTTGCAATCTAAGTTCAATGGTGCCTTAAAATTTCTAATCTTGAAACCCCATTTGTTGTTATTTCACTTTTTCGGGAAAAATATTGCACATGTTCTTTTCAATATATTTCAAACATTTGTTACAACCACACTAGGCTTCAGAATTACACATCGTCTCAGCACCTGATCTCGAAAATAATACAAATAACATTTAAAAATAATGCATGGAAAAAACAAGAGATTACAATATCCCTAGGAAACAGCTTTTTTAGTGAATATTAGGAATAAGTTTAATACATGCACATAAGTCACAAATGCACCAATATCCTAACTCCCACCAATTTTATAAGAGATGAAAATGAATCTAAGGTCCTTAAACATGTGAGGTATATTCTTTTGGAATATAGAACTACACTCCCTATAAAGACTTATTATTGACACCTAACCTTAATCCCTATTACTAGACAATAATCATTTTACAAATTTCACATAGATTGGGATCTTGTTCAGGGCTTTCGCAACATGTATATTAGCATTAAAGACACTAAAAGTTTAAAGGAATTTCAAGTAATCTGAATCATTTTTATTTTTAAGCCTTTTTTTAAAAAAATATGGTTGGGGGGAATTTCCTGAATGGTTTATTACTCTCCTCATCCATAAACCACTATATTTTTGTTTCTTCTTTAAATAGTTCCTATAAAAATATCCATATTTTGAGTTTTCAGAAATTTCAACC
Source organism: Viscum album (assembly GCA_963277665.1). Lineage (NCBI taxonomy): Eukaryota > Viridiplantae > Streptophyta > Magnoliopsida > Santalales > Viscaceae > Viscum > Viscum album. The sequence continues at coordinate 488,738,793 of OY728150.1, forward strand.
ATTGAGTCAACTTTATTTAGTATCAACATGATATGGTTGTTACATTACTTGTAAATTGGTTAGAATACCAGATATTGTGGTCATATCCATGAAATATTTTCTTAAATTAGTTTTAATTGTGTTGGTAAACATTCTCTTGTAACTTTCCCCAACATCATCAACCATTTGATCCATTTTAATTTTTATGCTTTCAAAAATAGATTTTTTTGGATTCAATTAATGAACTAATTTCAAGAAAAACCTAATCAAATATTCACCTTAACATCCCATTGAAATTTTATGACTCAACCTTTTATTTACTTTGGAAATAATGTTTAGGCGATTGTTGATAAGTAGGTGTTGTAGGTTGTTTCATCTCTCATTTATCTATCCACAAAAGGTTTGGGTGATTTTTATATCTAGCATTGTATTATCTTATAAAGGAGCACTATTTCCCCGATTCATATATCTATAGTCAACAAACCATGCACTCTCCATATTCTGAATAGAAAGATCCAAGCTTGAAAGGAAAATTTTAGATTTGACCAAACATCAAAAGGTGACAAAACTATTCCATAAAAATTATGTCATCAATAATAGCCACATGTAAGTTTTTTTTGGGATCTATGAATGACTCTTTTCCTTGTGATTTTTTATCAGACTTGAAAAAAAAATTCAATGACTTGTTTGATTTAATTTTTAGTTATGTCTGAGAAATCACCACCATAAGATTGGTCCACCAGATTTTGATTGTATGGAGTTAGGATATTATAGAATGTATTTATAAAGAGATAAGGGGCCTGTTGGTGATTATTTAATTGTCTAAGAAGTTCTCTAAAACTCTCTGTAAGAAATTTTCTAAAGCTATCCCCTGTATTATTGAAAATAATGAAATCATCTTTAATGAAACTAGTTTTTTTATGTCTCAATCTAGTGATAGTGTTCCTTTGATAAAATTTCTGAAAAAAATAATTAAATAATTCATCCATAATAATTAAATATTTCCTCATCAATGTTTTGAAACCAACTCCTCACTTTTCTCTTAACAAAATGAAAATCCACTATACCAATTCTCCCCATTAAATCGATGAAAGTGTAACTATTTTATTGATCCATAATAATCCATACTGAAATCAAGTGAATCCTCAATGGCCTCATCACTAAAGGAGGGTAACATAGATAGGTAATATTGCTTCATCTCATAATATCTAGACCTAGGGGATGACTAATTTAAAAAATAATTGATTAAAAGAGTTGCAAGACTAAAATCCCATAGTCCATATGTCTCAGCATTCTCATTCCATGGTTGAGGTGAAACCATATTTTCATTTTCCATAGAAGCACTATGAATCTGCAAAATTTTATTTTCCATTTAATTATTTTTCTTTTTTAAACTGGAATTTTTTTCTGGTATTAGTCAGTGATGTTATCAATTAGAAGATTACCTTATTATTGTGTTCATATAAGGTCATGTTCAAGAAATTTCAAAACAACAACACCTGATAGTTATATTTAAATAGTTTTCTTTAGAATTTTTTTCAAATTGTTTAAACAGTCGATTTAATGATTTTGTTCATTTGTTTCGTATGACCCTCCTCGAAAATGGTGCCAATTTATTTATACCTACACTATCTACTTGAGTCAAATTTAATTATTTTTAAAACTAAAAACTATTAATAGGTATGTATGTGTCAAACTATATATAAGTAAAAAAGAATTGTGTAAGAAAACAATGAAATAACAGTGGATGTCATGATGTGGTGGTGGATGAGAAATAAAATAAATGAGAGAGAGAGACTAGAAGTAGAAGAATTTAGGGAATCAAACTATCCATAATTGATTAAAAATTATTTTATTTACTAAAATTAACAAAAACATTGTTCTTGTGACTGTGAAGAAGGAGTGTCAAGTCACCTTACCAGTAATAATGAATTCTACACAGTACAGTGAAATCCCCTAAAATGATTTATAACAAATATTTAAGGAAGAGAAATGTTCATTGATGGAAAATATATACATCATCATTTTTAAATTTTTGGTACATTAAAATTCTCAAAAGTGAAAATATTTTCTATCATAACATGTTAGTATTAATAATAGCATAGAAATTACCCTAATCAAGAAAAAATTGATGTTCATTATATGGAAATTTCACTATAATCAATATAGATAATATAATATGAATTATTTTCAATTTAAAACACCTAATATGTTTAGTCAGTAATTATTTGAGAAACTAGAAGAAATAAATTTCTAGTGATGAGGAGTTGGATGAGAAATAAAAATGGATATAAATTTTTTCTATTAATTTTGATTTCCACTACGTCCCTAGCTCCCGATGGTTCATTGTTTTTTCTCCACCTCCTTTTTCTCCACCTCCCCTCTCCATAATTCTTTGTAATTCCCTATGAATAACCAAAATTTTCCTAAATTCCTCCTTTTATATTTCCTTTTATATTTCCACAATCACCGACATAAATTTTTCCCAGAAATAAGAAAGCACTACTCATATCCATTCCCTTATATCTGTTTTGACCTTAGCAAACTATGTCTATCTATCTAAAGATACTGAATCTACACAACCAGTAAAAATCTCTAACTGAGTTCCTCACATTCAAGATTCCTTCATCCTATCTTGGGGCATCGCACCTCTCACCCTCGATGACATTAATGTTCATAAAAATAAAAGGCCATATTCAGTCGGTCACCATTCAATGAGAATTTTAAGGCTCAAATACAATTCATTGCATATCCTCACTAGGGATCTGGTCTTCTAAACATCGACCAGTGAGCTCAAAATCATCCTCCATTCTATCTCGACCTCAGATTAAGAACCCCTAGCTGATGCGTGCTCAAATTTGGGATTTTACACGGTGCCCATATCATTTCAAGGATCAACATCAAAAACATCGATTTCAAGGTCTCTCGAATTAATATCTAGTTTATAAAGATCATCTTAACCAATTAATGTTGATTAGTCATCTTCTTCGACATGAAAAAAGCCCTGGTTCTTCTTTTTCTGTAGGCATCTCCATTAAGTACCATGACGACACTGACATTTCACAAAGCGATAGTCCATTTTGAATGATATAGCTTCGACCATGGTGGTCAACAACAAAATTCTTCATAACTTATATTTAAAAAATACTTTTCAAAATATAGGTTTTGGGATACGTATTCTCAAAGTTCATTTTAAATCAGGAAAATCCAGTATAAGGGTGGACGCTGTTTGAGACACTATTATCTTTAAAACATTTATGAAGAAGGAATTATCCCAAACAATGCTTTCTTCAGAGCTTTTCTATAGGATTATTTGGTAAGAGGCCACTATTTCAAACAAATCCCTCCCCTAAATATCTGTTTTTTTAAAAAATTATAATATATATATATATAATGTAAAACATTTTCCATAAATAATAATAATAATAATGATGATGATGTATATAACTAAAATAATATAAATAAAAAAATAAAAATATTATTGTTAAATATAAAAAGTATTTTAAAAATAAAAAAATAATTAATATTTTCTTTTTATAGTCAAATAAATTACAAAAATATTATCACCAAATATTATTACTATTAAATAATAATTATCTGCATATAATCATTTTGACATACCAGTAATGTCCAGTCAGAGGCTAAAACCTCTGACTATAAATTAAAAAATGGAAAAAGTACACAAGGAGACTTGACATGGTAGACAAAAATTACACATATCAAGAAAAAGTTAAGTTATAGATCATAATATGATAAGACATTTCCATATGTGTACTCATCAATAGTTGCCAATTGTGATTGATAATTATAATGATTAAGTATCATGAGAATATCTACATTGATGCTTTATGACACCTTAGAGGAGGATATAGTAGACATGGTATTTTCCATGCTGGAGTAGTCCTTCTTTGACCATCTCTTCAGGGGGAAAGAGATGAAACCCTCACTTTCAAGTAGTTTTTTCTTTACACGCTCAAAAATATCTTTGAACAATGCTTTATCACAACCCAGAACTTGAGGTGGAATGTTGTCTGTTGCCCTATTTCCATTAAAGGCCATATTAGTGATTTTTGGATCAGTGCTGAAATCACCCTCATTTAGGTCATTTCACAACATGTCATTGTCTATAAACTAAATAAACTCATGACCCATTAACTGAGGTTGTGTGTTAGTCTCCTATAGAATCACATACAGAGTGTCATCACAAATAGACCGACCAACAATGACTTCCTTAATCACTTCATAATCCTTAGGTTGGTTAAAAGAACCATTCTGCATATCCAGATTAGCTTCCTCCATTACACTAGTATGTGCATCCCCATATACCTCATTGTCACCTAAAGGACCTGTATTTATGTGGGGATCACCTACTTCTTAATTATTATCACATAAAGCCTCCACAGTGCCTTGTTTCACAATTTATTTTAAAGAGATTACCACCTTCAGTTCGAGTTTCAACCTATCAAAAATTGCAGTGACCTTCGAATTAAGAAGTAACATCAGTGTTTGTTTCTACATCATTTCACACGAACTCACAGGACCACCATCCTTTCAAGAAATTCTAACAGAACCCTCGCAACACTCAATTAACTCATTGTAGTCCACATTCGGGAGCATGGAAGAATCAAGGGATGTACAACATGGGGTATGATTTGTCTGATCACCCAAACTAGATCCCTATTACATCAACTTATTATACCTGCAAACTGCCACGCTATGACCCAGTTTCCTACAAAACGAACAAAAATCACACCATGATTCAAAAATAAACAACTATTTATATCATAACTCTTCTCCCTCAACAATCCAGAAGGACTCAACAGGTGCCTTGGACACTTAAACTTCATCACATACCCTCAGTGAAATAGAGTGACACACCACCATAGTCCTACTATATGAATTGAGATAATTCCCATCCTGGTTTCCTATCATAGGTATGATCAAATGATTTTGAAATGGGATTGGGAGTTTCATAAATCTTACCCAAATCGGCATTGTTGGTGAATCTCACTTCATATGAAAATCATACGACCATTTTAAGAAAAGAAAACGGGATTCATCACACCTATGAGGCATGCTCGACCTGGTAAGGATTATATATTATTCAAGGCAAACCAAATCCTGATATGCTTTGAGTCAATTATCCCTACCGTCACTTACTCATGTCGACCCCATTATCCAAAAATCAGTCAATTGAAGGAGTACATCGATGGTCGATGATGTTGGTGTCATATAAATTATTTTTGGTTTGTTGAATTTTTTTTTAATTTTCAACAAATTCAAATATTTTTAATCTATTTTTTATGCTTCATCTAAATTGGTATTATAGTTTATATTTTATAGGCTTCTAAAGTCACATACTTGAAACATTATTACATTTCAAGTAGGTGATTATGAAAGTCTATAAAATGTAAACTATAAGACCAATATAAATGAACCAGAAAATATGGATTAATCATATAAGAAATAGTTCAAAGTAATTTTTTTACATAAATTTGAAAAAACAAAAAAAAATACATGAAACAAATTTTATTGATTTAAAACATAACATTTACACTTCAAAAAATTTATCCACATAAAATATAGCATATATGTAATATATATGAAATTTAAAATATTTAATATGTAAATAAAACTTAATTGAAAAATGAACATATTTTAATATAATAATAATAATAAAATTATTTTTCACAAAAAATTCCTACTTTAAAAATAATTTTTATGTAAAAATGTTATATTTTGAAATTATAATATTTTGTTCCGTTGAAATTATTTTTCATCAAAAAAAATTTATGAATTTTTTTTATATTCCAATATTTTTTATATGATCAATCCATGTTTTAAGATTCATTTATTTTTCATGTTGGTAACTTTGGATGCCTATAAAATATAAAGTATAAGAAAAATAAAAATTAAACTTAAAATATTTATTAATATTATAAGAAATAGTTTAAAATAAAAAATTTAATATATATGACAAAACAAAAAAAAATTCACAATAAAAAACCATATTGTTTTAAAACATAACATTTACACTTGAACAAATTTATGCAAATAAAATATTGTATTAATAAAATCTATATGAAATTTAAAACATTTATTTCGCAAAAAAAATTTAATTGAAAATAAAACAAATCTAAACAAATAATAAACAATATTTTCTAATTTAGAAAATAAATTTTTTCTATAAAAATAATTTATAAGCGAAAATGTTATATTTTGAAACAATAATATTTTGTGTCAGTAAAATTATTTTTCCTAAACATTTTTTTCAAAATTATTTTTATTTTGAACTATTTCTAATATGTTTAACCATGTTTTATGTTTCCTTTAGATTGGTAATATAGTTTATATTTTACAGGTTTCTAATGAAATATATATGAAACATTATTATATTTCTCGTATGTGATTTTGGAAGACTATAAAATATATACTATAAGAAAAATATAAATGAAACATAATATATTGATTAAAAATTTAAATAATATTTGAAAACAAAAAAATTAATAAATATAACAAAACTAAAATAATTTACATGACACAAACATTATTGATTTAAAATAATAAATTTATCCTACAAAAAAGTTATGCTCATAAAATATATTATAGCAAAAATCTATATGAAATTTAAATCATTGACTGTGAAAAGAAAAAATAAATTGAAAATAAAAAGAATTTCAAAAGGTTAATAAATAAAAGTTTTCAATTTACAAAAAAATGTTGTCTATATAATTTTTTTATAAAATGTTATCTTTTGATATAATAATATGTCGTTTCATTGAAATTATCTTTCATCAACATTTATTAACAAAAATTGTTTTTCTTTTCTATTATTTCTTATATTTTTAATCTATATTCTATTTTTCTTATTTATTGGTCTTGTAGTTTTAATTTTATTAGCATTCAATGTCACCTACTTAAAACATTATTTCGTTTCATGTAGGTGACTTTGGAATCCTATAAAATAAAAAATATAATACCAATATAAATGAAATTAATTACATGGATTAAATATATAAAAATAATGAAAAAAATAAATATAAAAAACCAAAAATAATTTACATGACAAAATCAATATTGATTTCAAACATAAAATTTACACTTAAAAAATTATGGGCAAAAAATATATTATATATAAAATTTATATGAAATTTAAAATTTTTACTGTGAAAATAAAAATTAATTGAAAATAAAATGAGTTTCATAAAAATAATAATTTTTCTTAATTGACATAAAAAACATTTCCTATAATAATTATTTATATGTTGAAATTTTATGTTTCAAAACAACATTTTATTCCATTGAAATCAATGTTCATCAATATTTTTTTATGATTTTTTTATTATAAAATATTTCTTAAATGCTTAGTATATGTTTTAAGTTTCATTTAAATTTTTCTTACAGTTTCTATTTTATTTTCTTTCAAAAGTGCCTACTTGAATCATTATTATGTTTCAAGTTGGTGACTTTGGAAGACTATAAAACAGAAACTATAAGACCAATCTAAATGAAATATAAAACATGGGTTAAACATATGATAAATATGTGAAAATAAAAAAATATAACAAGCCAAAAAAAAAATTTACACGACACAAACATTATTGATTCAGAACAGAACATTCACACTTAAAAAAATTTATGTGCATAAAATATAATATAAATAAAATATATAAAAAATTTAAAACATTGACTATAGATATAAAATTTAATTTGAAATAAATTAAATTTCATTAAAATAATAAGAATAAATTTTAATTTATACAAAAAATATTTTCTGTAAAAATAATTTATATGTACTAATTTTATGTTTCGAAACTACAATATTTCATGCCATTTAAATTATTTTTCATCAAATTTTTTTATGAAATGGTTTTTATTTTCGATTTCATCTTTCATGTTTATTTAGTGTTTTATGTTTCATTTATATTGGTCTCATAGTTTAAATTTTATTGGCTTCGAAAGCCACCTACTTGAAAAAAAAATGTTATAAGTACGCGGATTTGGAAGCCTATAAAATATAAACTATCAAACCAATCAAATTAATAATTAAAACATGGATTAAAAATATAAGAAATAGTTAAAAATAAAAAATTTAATAAATATGATAAACTATTACAAGAAAAAATGTTTATATATTTAAAAAATCACAACTACACTTCAAAAAATTGATGCACATAAAACAAAGTATAAATAAAATCTATACGAACATTTAAACATTGACTCTATAAAAATATAAATTAATTGAAAATAAAAGGAATGTAAAAAAATAATAATTATTAATTATGTTATTATTGTTAAATATTTTGAATTTCATTTTTAATAAATAATGTATGACTTAACAAGAAAAATATATTTCATTAATTAAATAAAAATAATTAATATTTTCTACTTATTAATGATATAAAATATTAATTTAAATAATTATATTTTTATTTAAGTAATAATTATTAGTATTTTTTTCTAAAATAATAATATTTAACAATAATTCAATTATTTACATCATTATTAATAATTTTATTACTATTATGGTTGTTATTATTATCCCTAAATAATATCATTATTACTATTATCACGACATTAATAAAATATAATTTTCATGAATTTATTATTTTAGCATTATTAATAATATCTTGATTTTATTAAAGTGACTTCATTATATTTAATTTTTTATTGTCATAAATTTACTATCAATGCATTATTAACCATTGTCAATTTCTTGAATGCATGTTTTTTCTTTACAACATTCTTAAATTAATTTATAAATAATAATATTTTTATTTTAAAATTTAATAAATAATTTATATGAAATTAATATTATTGTTAAAAAACAAAAAAATTGCTCTAAATAATTTACAAGAATATTTATTTTTAGGAATCACATTATTAATTACTTGTTTTTTAATTATTAAAAATTTCATATTTTTTTATTTTTTATTGTATAAATGATTTTATATATTAATTTTTTACAACATTAATAATTATATTATTAATTTACTATTTTTTTATTTATATTATTGACTTAACTACTAATTATTAAATTATTTTCTATTATTATTAATAATTAATTATTCTGTAATAAAAGATAATAATAAAGTCATAATTTATAAAGAAATAATTAATAAATTTTAAATACGAATAAATTGTTTTCATAAAATCATATTAATTAATATATTATTTAATAATAATATTATTAAATAATAATATTATTATTTATAACATCATTATCATCATTATTAATAGTATTATAAGACATAAATATAATAAACATAAAATAATTTACAAGACAAAAAAGATATTAATTTTATAATAATAAATAATAATAATGACAATGATAATAATAATATTATTATTGTTATTGACAATACTAATAATATCATAATTAATATTGATTATATTATTAATTATTACTAATTATTTTTAAATATCAAATTAAATAAATTATTAATTACTTTATTTATATTCATTATTAGGAAATAATAATAATAATAATATCATTATAGATAATTACATTATTATGGGCATCATTTAATTTTTTTTAATATTAATTATAGTTTTAACAATATTAATGACATAATTTGTGATCATCAGTTTGACTTTATTAGTCACAATTTATTATATTATCAAATAAAAAATATTTTTTGAAAATATGTTATGATTAATATTTTATTCCCAATAATGTTTTATTGTAATAAATATATTATTTATTAAATAGTGGAAAAGTGGTGTCGGAATCCCACATCGAAAACATGTAAAAGATATCTGGTTTTGCACCCATATAAAAGGAGAGGTTAGTTGAGATTTTATTTAATATCATGAGAATAATTCATTTAAAGTAATATCGAATAAAAATTTTATATATTGTTTAGTTTTTTATTTTGTTTTGTTTTGTTTATATATATAGAAAAAATAAAAAAAATAAAAAAAATAGTTAAGAAAAAGAGGTGGGAGGGAGCTCTTTAAAAGTACACCATCTTTAAAGAACTTTCTTTAGAAGGAGTTGTTAGAAACAATGCCTTCTTAAAAAATAACCAGAAGAAGAAGCAATCTTAGACACCGCCCAACTTTCACCGTAAACCCACCTGACTCTAATAGTATATTGGGAAATAGTTTCCCAATTTACATAAATTTGGAATTTCTTCTTTTATTTCCCTTATATAAGAACATTTATGAGTGAGATGTGGTCAATTCAGTTCGTGCACTAGTGGTTTTCAAATTGGGCTATGTGGTCAAATGCTTTTGTGTGGAAATCTAGTATGTGGATTTCACGTACCTAAATTTTGTATATATGGTGCGTAAAATATGGATATGTGGATGTAATTTTCAAATCGGCTATGCTACTATCTAAGAAATTCCATACATGAGGAAAGTGATATTTAGCTATGTGAAAGCCATACCAATCTAGCTACATGAATTAGGGAAGCATCATTTTGGTTACATTTTTTCTCTGTAAAAAAAAAACAATGAAAATAAATAATTTCCAACTAATAAAATCTATAAATTTAGTTTCAAAATATATAGAATTCATTAACCATAAATAACATTATTAAAAATTAAAATATAATATAACATGAAAATTCTAAAATAAATACAGTTAAATATAAAATTGAAAATGAGAATAAATTATAATGAAAGAATCGAAAATAAAATTAATCAATATTTCATTTGTTAAATAGTAAAAAACCAAAATAAACGATTAAATAAAATAAACATAGAAATATTATTTTTTGAAATAAATAATTATTAAAAATTGGAATCAAAATGAATAAAATAATTAATTTATTATTTAATTAAAAAAATAAATAAAAGATAAAAACAAAAGAATTCAAATATAATTTAATTTTAATAATTATTAAATTATTTAATATAAATGTTAAACATCAATCAATTAATTAATGTATTAATATAAAAAGAAAAATGGGTTAATTATTTAATACATGGATCACAGAAAGTCAAAATAATCCAAGAACATAAAAATATATACTCAAAATGAATTCAAAATAAATTTAATAAATAATTTTAAGGTTGATGAAAAATAAATTTTAAACAAAAAAACAATTTACTATTAATAATATAATTAATTTAATATACATACAATAAAAAATATAAATATATAATTTAACAAATTAATAACATTACTAGCATTAAAAATACAGTTTAACCACAAAATTGATGTGCCAAAAATCATCAATTAAAGGTTATATCAATTTGTGTCATTGGATGTTACTATATTTGGAAATATTTTGTGATCCATTAACTTTATTATTATTATTAATTAATATTATTAGTTATATACATTTATGTGTTGATGTAAACCGTCATGTAATACGTTTACGGTGAAGAAGGATATGTTGGGTTTGACACGAGTGATATTGCATTAGTGAGGAATGCGATAAAGGAATTGAACATTATGTTCTCTAGTGGAAGTTCATATCTTAGGCCCATTTAAGGGAATGGAAAAACAATAAAATAATCCATAGCCACTGTGTTATATGGCCAGGGTCATTTTCAAAATGTCAAATAAAAATACATCAAGCACATAAGTTGATTACACTATCATGAAATTGATTGATTAGAGATATCATAATAGAGAGTTTATATTGCAAAATAATTTTCTATATGAGGTTGTATGTCATTGATACATTAACATATTTCATTATATCTCCCTTATTGTGTTTCAAACTATAACATTGGACGTTGGGTGGCTCCTCCTAATGTTATTGTGAAATAGGAACAGAGGGTCACGAACTATGTGTATCTAGAACATAATTTAAATATTATTATTATCTAACATATTGATTTAATATTATTTCCTTATAGGGTTTAATAATTATTCATATTTTTCATTATCACATATATTTAGACATTATCTATTCGTGATAATATTTTTTTGAAGGATATTTAATAATTAATAATTTTCTATTAATTAAAAGTTATATTTATTAATTTCTTGGTAAATAAATTAGTGATATTTATATATTACATAATTAGACATTATTAGTGTCTGGATAAATTTTTTTTGGAGGACTTGCAGACTAGGGGTTATAGGCTGAGTGATAAATAATATAAATTTAATATTACTTCAATAATTTTTTAACAATTTTTACAAGAAATTATATTTCATTAATTTATGAGTTTTTCAAAATTCAATAAAAATAATATAATTATTTTTATTTGGTCAGGGATTTTTTTTGTGATTAAGAAAATAAATAGGACCAATGTTGAATTATTCTTCTTCAAAACCTGATAAAATTTGAACCCAATTATAATTTTTTCCAACCCTAACACTAGCCTTTTGTTTGGTTGTGCACGATGAAGTTTTAAGAATATTTTCAATCCTAGAGAGATCCTCTCCATTAATGATTTCATGTAAAGTGATAAATCATCCTCTATAGCCCCTCACAATTCTAGATAGATCAAAGTGAGTCCTTCTTTTATCATATTCTCATGGAGATTAAAGACAAATAGTGAAACCATTTGGATCTTCTATATTAGAACATGAAGATTACTAATCCATCACTATAAGGTTCATGGACCACATTTGGGTAAAATCTAGATGGAATCTACACTTAATTAATGAAAATCAACAATGATATGATGTAGATATATTGACAGATTCATAAACCAATATTCAATTCATCACAGGATAATTCTTTAACTCCTTAAATTAATTATAAATAATTATGTCGTGATCCTGTGTTATGGTTTCAACATTCTTTCATCATTTTCTCCATCAATTAATTACACTCATATCAATGTTCTACATTATGTACATCTCTAAATAATCATCTATTATGAAAACAAATGAGTTGGGAAATCCCAAATATTGCATCCAATGTGCACAAATCCTTCATTATAGACATTCCATATGTGTGATGATTATTTGATCACTCACATGTAACAATAAAAAATAATTTACGTGATAAAATATAATCCATTAACTCAAATTGTCTCTTACATATAATATTAAATGACCCTTAAATAATAATATTCATTCATTAAATATTTTACTTATAATGATATAATAACAAGTGAATACATTGATTACATAAATTAAACCCCTATTATTCTTAACTCAAAATAATAATTAATTTATTTATTTCTTATGATTGATTAACCATGGACATATCCTAGCCCCTAATATGGGGATCACCATGTCCTCAACATCTATTCATTATAATTTTACAGGCTTCTAAATACAGTTTAGGTGGGACCCTATAAGACATTATCTCGATAATAGTGATTCATATACATAGACTAATATTGTAGTATAACAATGCATAATATCCCTAAAGGTGATAAAATTTATTTATAGAAACAACAACCTATTACGAATACATACAGTGTTATATAATCTTATTCTCTTGGGTTATCTCATAAATTTGGATGCACACTTCATGTCATCATCCTTCATTGCTTAATTATTATATGACTTTACGATATGAAGATACCATATTCTGCTGAGTCTATGGATTTAATAAAGGTAATAATATCTTAGTCAACTGGTCCTGAGATATATCTCCTATTCATAAGTAATAAATATAGTCATAATTAATCAATCAATTTCACTCCACCAATAACGCACCCAACACAACCAGTCTCACAAAAAAATCAAGTTTGTCACCTTTCATCACTGTACATGATAAAATGGTTCAAATTGATAATGATATCAATTATAGAGACTAATACACGTGATTTTAGACAGTAGAAACTAAATAAACCAATTGATTTTGGTGTTTTATTTGGTGGGTCAATCTGCAGGATCTCTTATACTTGAGATCACCATGTGTGAACATAATGTGAACATGTATCAATAATTTTGATCCCCAAACACATGATATCAATATATCATTTTTTATACATCATTATGTTGTATCTTGACCATATCACATAGGTTTAATATTATTTTCATAGTATCTTTTGGTTCAAATTATAGAAGGAAACTATTATAACCTGTTGATATGATAAAAATTCATTCAAAAATCCAATATAAATAGTTGATACAAGAGTATCTAAAATATTATGGAAATAATATATAATTCATAACTCTCTATATACATGATTTAAAAATCAAAATGTATTGTTCTGGTATAGTCTAGGGTACCCACATTAATTATAATGGGAATTTGTGGGAAAATCACCACTAGAATCTCAATATTTGATCGACCCATGTCTGACAAACATATGTAGGACCATACACAATGGAAATTATATATTTTAACCACACATGATAACTCAGAAATTTGACCCTAGGTGATGATCCTAGGGTGTTATATGTGACAAACCTTATAAGAACTTGTGAAGAAAAAAGAATATCTTCTCCCCTACTTAGGTGAAGATCCTAAGATGTTGCCTCATGTGATGGGAATGAGTTTCCTTATGTGAGAAGCATAAAAAGACGATGTTATGAGCTTGAGATCTCTAAATTCTACGAATAGGTGATACACCTAATATTCTTATCCACTGTTATTATAATAAGATAACCTTGGTGACATTCTTAAGAAGAATTATGTGGTGAGAATAAAATTACAGGCAGGATGTGTGTCAGATGCCTCATGTAACAAACTTGAGATTACTTGTTTGAATATAACAAGATGTACTAGGCAATGATAATTGGATTAAATAAACACCAAAAACATTTTCCCATATCGTGATATTGAAAAGCCTTAGGTTTTTCTCTTAAGATGTCATATTCCATGAGAATCAGATTCGATCATCTCATACAAGGAATATATTTAAAGATGTCTAACATGACCGCCATATTTTATCAACTCCTAATGCATGGTAGCCACAATATGAAGGAAAAAGTTTCATAATTAAACGATATCCTATTCAATATTTAATTTAATATGAGATTCAGGATCTTATCTTGGAACTATATGGGAGACGCAAGAATTGTGATGAACTAAAAAGTGGAATCCCAAGAAGGATGAGCATATATCCCATTATTACTTTTCGATAAAGGATCCAACATCATTAAACCAAATGGGGAAGTTTTATTACCATTTAAAATTGGTATTGTGAATCTATAGTATCATAACTATTAAAAATTAATAGTGCTGAGCTAAATGTATTTTTAATGACCCGGATTTTTCCATGTAATTGTTTCTAATTATATGGGAATATTAAGATTCCCTGAAAATTGATGGCGCTTCATTCTGAGGCCCATTGTGCCTGGAATTATTTTATAAACATTTTTTCGGGTACATTTAGTAAACTTTCATGTGGGTTTTATTGTAACTTTTTAACAGGTGCTTGGAATTGAAATACGAGGACACCGTTGAACTCGCAGTGCTGATATTCACTTATGTAGACATTCACCTCAACCGCAGTAGGTCAAGGTTCAAAATTAATTTTTCAGACTATTCATGGGATAAAATAAAATAAACATGCTTTACTTTATTTTTGAAATTGAAACCTCCTTTTTAAATTCTGGTGGTGGGGACCACCCGAACCCTTCTTTGATGTGGAAAAACCCCTTGGGATCCATCGAATTTAATGTTCCAAATTTATTCTATTTATTGTGCCAATTTATTATGCCAATTTCATATGCCAACTTTGATCGACCAAAATTAATCCTTAACTCATTAAATTGGAAACACACATCTCGTTGGATAATCGTTGGAAAAATATGAGATCTTTGGAGAGTTGTAAAGAACATTCTCCAACAAAGAACCACCCTCAATTAAGAATGATGAACCAATGACGATCATAGATTGAAAGTGTCTTGCGGAAGCGACGAATGCTGATGTCACCCTCTCATTGACTTCGTCTTCTTCCACAAAACATCTATTACATGTGAATGAGGTAGGGGTTTTATATATGTTTGAATTTATTTTATTGATTCTTTGTATCCTAAATTAATGGTGATGATGGCCAAAAGAACATGATCATCATCACTCACTTAAACCATCCTCCTTTTTCTCTCATTCTGCGAGCGTTATTCGCGCGTTCATCAACACCAAATAGTAATTTACACTTGAAACAAAGATTTTTTCTGAGCGCTATATTTGGAAATGAGGCCCTTGATGAAAGGATTGTGAATATGTGATCGTTTAATTTTTTGGGCTTGGATCAAAGTCGTGATGGCCCGCAGAAGAAGTTGGCGGCCGACACCCAGTCATCCACAAAGAAGGAAGTGCAGTGCATGTTTGCACTACTGGTTGAGAAAGAGATCACCAGCCATCAGCAGGGGTGGAGCAGGGTTGTGGTCGAAATAGAGTTGGATGTGTGTCTGAGTGGTGGCACACGTCTGCGTTGCCAGTAGAGAAGGAGGCCACGACCGCTTGGCCGTAGTGGAGGCCATAAGTGGCCTATATCCGGCCAGCCGCGGTGGACCAATGATGCACTACCGCACCACTGGGAGGTAGTATGATCAGCCTTCCGGTCGGTTGTGTCCCACCAGGTTGGATCACTCTAGTGGGTCCCGTGTTCCAGCAGTCGAACAGTCTACAAACCGTTCGGGATGACCGGGGGGTGCCTCCCCCATGTGTCAATCATGGTGAACCCCGCCATAGCGGACCACCAGCTGAGCGGGCCACCCCAGTGGGCCGCGCTACCAGGACATGCCACTAGGCCGCGCTAATGGGCTGGTCAGGGCCACCCCCTATGGGAGTCAGACAAATTTCGGGTCGATTCGACCTAGATCGGGTCAGTCTGACTAGGGCGGAACGGGGCTGGGCCCATCCAGACCCATTTTCTCATTTATAGCCATATCATGAGAACTAGGCGTCTGTTTGACAAATTATCTATGGAACAAAAATACTTGGACCGAGAAGGTCCTTTTTTTATACTCTACTTGAGTTAGGATAAGGTTGGAGTACATCTGTGTTGGGTTGGACCCAGAATCCAATCGGGGCCTCGAAGAGGGAACGCTAAGAATGTACAGACCGGGCATCTGAAAGAATCACTGTCCATTGCATTGGGTCCCTTATGGCGTGATAGACCTGTGGGATAATTCTTCATGGAACATCAGGGAATTTTAGGTTTGAACGATGGATTGGGGAGAAATTCTCCCTAGCACGCTATGTACAGAACCCTGCGAATGACTGAGACTTGACGACTGATGACCATTTTGACTTGGAGTGACTTGAAAGGCCCAGTGGGAAGCACCTCTGTATGACACGACAGACCCACGGTGGGGAGCGATTCTATGTGACGTGGTAGAACCATGGTGGGGAGCGCCTCTAGGTGACGTGGTAGACCCACTGTACTCGATAGGAGGAGGACCTTAGCAGTCCAATGTTAGTTGGAAGTGCCTCTGTGTGATGCGACATGCCCACTATACTCCATAGAGGACAAGTTCTCCAGTATCTGAGGTGTTCGACGTTGTTACTGGGGATGTTACTTATTATTATCCCTAGAAAATCATGTGGTTGTCTATCAGCTTTCATAGCAATCCTATGTGGGTCAGCATCAAAATCTTTTTTCTCTGAGTTGTATATATGGTTTGAGAAGAGTTTTTATCTTCGTGGTGATACATGTGTAGTATTTTTCCCTCCTGTGTGAGGTGGGTATATTCTAATAACATAGATATATGTATGGGAATATACCTAAGTAGGGATGAATGTTGTATCTATGATTTATGGTTTATCCTTTTTGGATTTTTGAGACCATCAGGGGTCTAGGGTTCCCTACTGTGTATTGTTATACTCACCCCTGCATGGAAAATGCCTACACCATTTTGTGTATGGTGCAAACGACAGACATAGATGACTGAGGAAAAGGGTACCAAGACTAGAGACTACTCAAAGGTGGACCACTAATGAGGTGATCCGTAGAGACGATCATTCGAGAATTGTACCTACACTTCAGGTAGGATCCATGGTGGGTGTTCATAGGAGAAGTATTCAATTCTACTTGTACTTTATTGTTTTTCTTGTAATTTCCAGTTGGGCTTATAGTCTGGCCCCTATTGATTTCTATTCACACATGGGTTGTTTTATAGTATACTTTGTGCTTGTATCTGACTGTGTGCTTGGTTTGTGTGATTTTACTATTTTTAATGGCAATGCATTCCCGTTTTAGGGAATACGGCTTTCGGTGCTTGCCTCCAGCCCATGGCCTATGGAATATGGGCTAGTATTAGTCACAAAACGGGCCCCAGGGGATAGGTCCTAATAAATTGGAATCATAGGAGTTCGGTTCTACTGACGAACTAGGACTCTGGTCTTTTCTGTAAAGCAATAGTGTTATGTGTCATGAGTGTGGTTTTCAGTTCGGGGTGTCCAGTGTTGGTGTGGTGGCTGACATATCCACACACCAGGACCTTGAATTCATATTTATGACTTATTGCATGTTGAAGATGATTGTGTGTGTGTTTTAAATTTTTTTCTTTGGGAACTCTATTTGAGTCAGCTCACTAGGTATAAACTTAATTACCATGGCACATCTGTTTCTTTTCAGGATGCCTCCACACAGAGAGCCATCTAGGATTTCAGTTAGAGTATGTGATGATAGTGCACCGAGCGATGTGGCTTTGGTTCAGGGCCCCCTTATGGCAGTTGTACTAGCGGGTGGTGCACCGGCAGCACAACAACCCATTGGGAAGCCGATGCCACCAGCCATAATAGTAGAGGGTTCACACTTCCTGAGCACATTACACGAGTTCCAGTGCCAGGGGACACTGTGGTTCCAGGGAAAGACAGATCCACATGCTACTGAAGACTAGTTGGAGGCTGTGGTTAGAGTTTTCCGACTGGTGGGGACACCTGTTGATCTCATGGTGATCCATACCGCCAGCCTTCTTCAGCAAGCAATAGGCAGAGGGTAGAGCATGATATGCCAGTTTCATGATGAGCTGACACTTTTCTATGGGGAAGTTGAGGGCCTTTTCAGGGAAGAGTTTTTCCCAGCGACCCTACACTCAATGCGTATACTGGAGTGCCTCCACCTACAGCAGGGTAGCATGATCATCACTCAGTATTCAGTGAGGTTCACCAACCTCTCGGGCTACTTCACTGATATGGTGTGGGACCCTTTCTTCAGGGCCCATACCATTGAGCATGGGCAAATAAGGGAGATTAAAACTTCTATGGTTTCACTCAGCATCTTAATGCAGGAGGAGGTGTTAGAGAGAGTGCTCTAAATGGAGAGTTTCCTTGCTGATCATTCACTAGCATCGAGACCCACCACCAGACGACACATTGTAGATTAATCAGCACCTGGAAGTAGACGGATGACTCATAGGTCCAAGAGGACCATACCTATTGGTGGAAGAATCCAGGATATAGGACCGGTGGTGCTGGGATCTCGAGGCAGAGCAGAACATGAGAGGATCATGTAGTGTTACCCGTGCGGCGGGGATGGTCACATGGCTCACGATAGCCCGACCCACCTTACATACTACCATAAGATGGTCGAAGGACCACCTGGGCAGAGGTGAAGATTCAATCTAGGAGGTCCACAGGCAGGAGGCGGACGTGGTAGAGGAGCAAGACGTGTATCAGGCACTGGCCAGTGATTTTAGGTTCTCCCACTACCACCACGAGGAGGTTCACCCCAACCACAGAGAGCAGGTGGACAGGGATGAGATGAGCTCCAGGTAGCAGAGGCCTACGACCATGGTGCTCCAGAGATGATAAGAGGCATGATCTGTGTTTACTCCACCCTATCCATAGTACTCATAGACACATGATACAATCACTCTTTAATTTTTATGGACCTCATTCGGAGATCCGAAATTCCGGTGGAGCCGTTGGCTCGATCCTTACGGCTAGAGACTCATATGGGAGGAGACTCGACAGTAACACACTGGTGCCGGTAGTGTGAGCTTACTTTAGGAGGTGAGTTCTTCGGATGGGATCTTCTAGTAGAGGCATCGAGGCCTTACGAAGTTATCCTGGGTATGGACAGGTTATCCATAGTCCATTCTCAGATCAACCATATTTGGCACAAGTGTGGTGCATCCACATAGATGAGACCATGTTTTACTTCACTATTGAGAAGGGAACCTTTCAAGTGAAGGATGGACTTTCCAGGAGGAGGGTTTTGACAATCAGACATCATTTGGCTAGCCTTACCCTTAGAACAGTTAATGTTGAGAGACTGAGCTATCCTGTAGTGGTGGACCAGTACGCTGATGTTTTCCTAGACGATGTTTCAGGACTACCTTCTCACAGAGGGGTGGAAATTTACATCGAATTGTACCCCGAAATGACACCGATATCAACCCAAGCATATCAGATGGATATCACAGGGCTTCAAGAGCTGTGAGTACTGCTAGAGGAATTGCAGATAAAGGGGTCCATTAAGCCCAGGGTTTCTTCTTAGACGACGCAGATTTTGTTCTCCAAGAAGGTGGATGTGTGTCTGAGACTCTATGTGTACTATCGGTGCCTAAACCAGGTTACCGTGAAATACAAGTACCCACTACCGAGGATCTATGATCTCGTTGATCAACTGAAAGGTGCACGGTGGTTTTTGAAGATAGACCTCATATTATGCAATCACCAGCTCGGAGAATGAGAAGAGGATGTGCAGAAGATGACCTTTAGATTTTGGTAACACCATTATGAGTTCTTGGTTATTTCTTTCAGTGTGGACAACACCCTAGTAGTGTTCATGGGACTCAGGAACATGATCTTACAACTATTCCTTGATCGCTTTGTGGTAGTCTTCATCTATGACATCCTGATATTGTCATCGACGGAGGATGAGCATGCCTATCATCTACAGATAGTTCTGGATACACTCAAAGAGGAACAAATTTATGGTAATCTCTTGAAGTTCCAATTCCGGATACAGGCGATCCACTTTCTGGGGAAAGTTACCTCGGAGGCTGGAGTTGCAGTGGATCCAGTGATGATTGAGGTTGTTCTTTCTTGGGTTTCATCCAGGTGTGCGACAGAGGTGCGGAGATTTCTGGGTTTGGTCTGTTACTACTGAAGGTTTGTGCCTAACATTTCCAGAGTTTCATTACCCTTATCCGCATTAACGAAGAAGGGGAAACCCTTCGTGTGGCCAGAGAGATTCCATCGGAGTTTCTAGGAGTTGAAGCAGATACTGATGAGTGCCCCTTTCTTGAGGCTTCCAGAGGAGGCCGTTGAGTACTTAGTTTACTGTAATGCCTCAGGGACCGGGCTTGGATGTGTCCTAATGCAGGAGCGAGTAGTGATTGCTGATGGTTCTCGGCAGTGGAAAAATCATGAGCAGAAATATGATAGCCATGACCTGGAGCAAGCAGCATTGGTCTTCACCTAGAATATGCGGCGACATTACTTGATGGACCAATGTTTTACAGTCTAATATGATAAAAAAATTCATAGTTATATCTTATTTGAGAAGGACCTGAACCTGAGACAACGACGTTGTCTTGAGTTCTTCCAGGACTATGACTTCGAGATAGTCTATAATCTTGGGAAGGTGAATGTAGTAACAGATTCACTCAGTAGGAGATCTAGTATATAGTTGATGAGTGAGGCCACTGAGCAGTAAGCCTCTTTGAGGATAACCTGTGTGGATCGAGATGGAGCATCTTATCTTCAGTCTCTGAAAGTCACTCCCCCACTCCTTCAGCGAGTCAGGGAGGTGAATCTTGGGGACACTAACTGTGAGGCTTGACCTGCTCAGATATCCATAGGACATGCACCCCATAGATTTTCATAAGGTGGAGAGCATGTCATCTTCTTTAGAGGGAATACTATTGTACCATTAGATATATGAGAGGAAGTGTTGAGGAAGTCACATACATCCCCTCTAGTAGTACATCATGGAGTGGCAAAGATGTACCAATACCTCAAGCATCATCACAGGTGGCCGGGAATGAAGAAAGCAGTGCAGAGTTCGTCTCTCGGTGCCGCACTTATCAGCATGTGAAGGAAGATCATCACGTTCCAACGGGTTTAGTTCAACCACTAGAGGTTCCGAAGTGGAAGTGGGGTGTAAATTCCATAAACTTCGAGACGATAATTCCATGCACGTATAGGAGTCATGATTCTATCTAGGTGATCGTTGACCAACTCACCAAGTCAGCCCACTTCCTTCCTATAAGAGAGAAGGGATCAATAGAGATCTTGGGATGCATCTACATATAGAATATTGTAAGGCTTCATGTAATGCCTTCTACGATTGTCTCTGATCACGATGCACATTTAACATACAGGCTATATAAGGGGTTTCAGGAGGCGTTCGAGACATAGATTCAGTTGAGCAATGCCTTCCATCCTCTGACTATTGGTCAGACATAGTGGACCATTTAGACCCTCAAGGACATGCTACGTGACTGGACCCCTGTTTTTGGACGTAGTTGGGAGGATCAATTGTATTTGGTGGAGTTCACGTACAACAACAGTAATCACTCCACTATCTGAATGACCCCATTTGAGGCATTTTACGAACAACCTTGCAGATCACCATTGTGTTGGGCAGACCTTGGGGAGTCAGCACTCTTGAGACTAGAGATGTTTTGGGCTACAACAGAGTAGGTGCAGGTTATCCAAGAGTGAATGAAGACTACACAGAGAAGAAAAAATTCTTATGCTAATAGGAGACGAAGACCTCTTGTGTTTGAGGATGGTGACCATATCTTTATACGGGTCTCACCTAAAAAAGGATTATAGAGATTTGGATGAGGAATCAAGTTATCTATGAGGTTCATCCGACCATTTCTGGTCATCAACAATGCTGAAAAGGTGGATTACCACTTAGCTCTTCCACATCAGTTGCACCGGGTGTATGACGCTCTTCACGTATCCCAACTGAGGAGATACATACATGATCCTTAGCACATCATTGACTGAGGCAAGCTGGACATCAATGATGGGGCAATGTTTTCAGAGTTTCTAGTGTTGATTAGGGATCTACAGGAGTGGGTCTTTTGTGCGTGGTCGATAACTCTAGTGCGCCTTTGTTGGAAGAATGGGAATCTCCATGAGAGCACATGGTTGTGGGAGACTCAGATTCATGCTCAGTACCCCCACTAGTTTCCCGATATTGTGTTATGGATTTTGGGGATGAAAAGACCTAAGGTGGGGAGAATGTAAAAATTGTATTTTTCTATGTAATAGTTTTTAATTATTTGGGAATATTAAGAGTCCGCAAAAATTAACGGCGTGTGATTCTAAGGCCCGATTTGCCCGGAATGATTTTTTTAACTTTTTTTAGGTACATTCAGTAAAAAAGCATGCTAGTTTTTTTATAACTTTTGAACCGAAGCAAGGAATTGAAATCTGAAGACACGGTTGAACTCACAGTGCCGATATTTTATAAAAGTGACCTTCATATCAACTGTAATAGGTCGACAGTGAGAATTAGTTTTTCGGACTTTTCCTTGGAGAAAATAAAATAAACATGCTATATTTTATTTATGAAATTGAAACCTTATTTTTGAATTCAGGTGTGGGGATCACCTTAACCCTTATATAATGTGTGAAATACCCATGTGATCCTTCCAATTTAATGTGCCAACTTAATTCAGTTTATTTTACCAATATATTGTGCCAATTTAATGTGACAACTTTGATGTGCCAAAAATAATACTTAATTCAATAAATTGGAACCATACCTCTTGCAAGATAATCACTGGAAAGAGAGGAGAGCTTTTGAGATTTGGAAAGAACATTCTCCAATGGAGAACCACCTCCAATGATGAATGAGGAACAGACACTAGGCCTAGATCAGAAGCATCTTGTAGAAGTGAAAAATGTCAATGTCACTATCTCATTGACATCGTCTACTTCCACGTGACATCTCTTATAGGAAAACTAGGTAGAGGTTTTATATATGTTTTAATTTATTTTATTGATTCTTAATATCCTCAATTAATGATGATGATGGCCAAATGAGCATGGCCATTGTCCCACACATAAACCTTCCTCCTTTTTCTCTCATTCTTTGCGCGTACTTCGGGTGTTCTTCAACACCAAATTTTTGTTGACAATGGGAACATAGAGTTTTACGGAGCACGATATATGGATGTGGATCCCATGACACGAGGATCGAAAATATGTGTTCATTTAATTTTTTGGGCTTGGAACAAAGCTGTGATGGCACACAGAAGAAGCCGGTGGTTGGTACCCGGTTGGCCATGAGGAGGGAAGGGCGGCACGCATCCGCGCCGCCAGTTGAGCAAGTGGTCACGACCCATCAGCCGCGGTGAAGCAGGGTGGTGACTGACATCTGGTCGGCCGCATGGTGGATCAATGTCACGCATTTGTGCTGCCAGGGTAACAGGAGGTTGCGGATGCTGGGAAGCGATAGAGGCCAAAAGCATCTAGCATTTGGCCGGCTGCGGTGGAGCAGCGGCAGGTGACTGTGCCACAGAGAGATATCAGGCCGACCTTTCGGCCTGCTGCACCACACCGGGCAGGACCCCTCCGTTGGGTCCCACGTTCCAGAAGCTGAATGGTATACATACCATTCGGGAAGACCAGAGGGCACCTCCCCCGCGAGTCATTCATGGAAGACCCCGCCTCGGTGGACCACTAGTCGAGCGGGCCATGCCCAACGGGCCGCACCACAGCGGTCCGCGTCCAGTGGGCCAAGACTGCGGGCCATGCCACCGGGTTGGTCTAGTGGGCTGGTTCGGGCCCAACCGTGTCCCAGTAAGCCAGGCCCGCGATGGCCCAGGCCATCCATGTCGGACCCATGATGGGTTGGGTAGACCCAACCGAGTGGGACCAGACCTAGGGCCATCTAGACCCAGTTTTTCCTTTATGTCCATATCCTGAGAACTGGACATCCGTCTGATGGACCATCTGCAGAGCTATAATCCTAAGATATAGATGGTCCTTTTGGTATACCTCATGTTAGGTTGGATAAGGTTGGAGTATGACCGGGTTGGATAGGACCCTGAATCCAACTGGGCCCTAGGAGCAGAAACACTAATAACTTACAAACCGGGAATCTAAAAGATTCTTCGTCTATTGTGTTGGCTCCCTTATGACATGACAGACCTTTGGGGTACTTCTTCATGGAACTTCAGGGTGGTTAAGGTACAAAAAATGGCTTGGGGAGTGGTTCTCCCAAGCGCGCTACTTACGAAACCCTGCAACTCGCTAAGACTTGATGACTGTTGACCATATCGACTTAGAGTGACTCGACCGGCCTAATGGGGAGCACCCATATATGATGTGGTAGACCAATGGTGGGGAGTGCCTTTGTGTGATGCGGTAGACCCATGGTACTAGACATGAGAAGTACCATAGTAGGCCATGGGGGGGAGCACCGTTGTGTGATGTGGCAGACCCATGGTACTTAATAGGAGGAGTACCTTAGTAGTCCAAGGTTAGGGGGAAGCGCCTCTATGTGATGCGACAGACCCAATGTACTCTATAGAGGAGGAGTTCTCTAGCACCCAAGGTGTTCGACATTGTGACAAGGGATGTTACTTGTTATTATCCCTAGAATATCCTATGGTTGGATATCAACCTTCATAGTGATCCTATGTGGGTCAGCATCAAAATCATGTTTCTTAGAGTTGTATACCTGGTTTGAGCTGAGTCTTTATCTTTGTGGTGATACCTATGTGGTGTTCTTCCCTCCTGTGTGAGGTGGGTATATTTTGATAACTTATGTATATGTAGGGTAATATACCTAAGTAGGGGCGACTATTGTATCTATGTTTTGTGTTTTATCCTTTGTGGATTTTTGAGACCATCAGGGGTCTCGGGGTCCTAACTGAGTATTGTTATACTCATCCCTACATGAGCTATGCCTGCACCTTATTGTGTATGGTTCATATGATGGACAATGCTGAAAGAGGAAGAGGGTACCTAGACTGGATACTGCTTAGAGGTGGACCATTGATGAGGTGATCCATAGATATGATCGTTTGAGTACAATTCCTACCCTTCAGGTAGGGTCCTTGGCGGGTGTTCATAGGATTAGTACTCTTTTCTTCTTGTGCTTTCTAGTTTTTCTTGTACTTTCCAGTTGGGCTTGTATTCTAGCCCCATTTTCTTTCTGTTCACACCCAAGATACTTTATAGTTTACTTTGTGTTTGAATTTGGTTTTGTGCTTGGTTTGTGTGTTTTTACCTTTTTAATGGTAATGCCTTCTCATTTTAGGTAATACGCCTTTCAGTGGTTTTCTCCAGCACCTGGCCTATGGAAGGCGGGTTTGGGGTAGTAACGGCAAAGGCCCCAGGGGACAAGTCATGACAGTATTCCCAAATAAAGAATCAAAAAACCATATAGTGAACTCAATTTGAATCTATAATCCTAAAACAGTGAAAATATTAGGATAATTAAGGATCACCCATTCTAGACATTATCAACCTGAATCTATTCACGTTTACCAGGGAGTAGATTAGTATCATTTATCATACTCGGTTTCAAATTAAAAAAAAGTTAATTACATTTGGTTTTAAATGTTCTAGTATACGCTAACCCCCTGCAATGCTCAGAGAGATTCCCCAACTAGCAACAAACATGGGGGAAGGAGATCTATCTACACAATGACCAAGAATATGAATGTTTTAGGTATGATAAAAATTGGTCCCTTACTCATGGGTTCCCTCTACCCATATCTCTTTAATATATTGTTTTGTGGAGGGATATCATCAACACCATCTGCTAATATGATTATGAGGTATTTAGTCTCATAAGATACATTGTTTTACAAGACTTAGAGTCTCAATCACCTCATTAACACAACCCCATAAATTGATAATGTTGGGGGGAAACTCTCCATTTCCAATACTAACTAATTTGATAGTCTCTTCCCAAGAATCACTACTATGACACCCCAATAATGAGAGGAAGTATAGGGAGTTTTGGATAGTCCACATAAAACATCCACTAAAGAGACACTAAGTAGGGATCTAGCCACCCATTGTTTATAGCGGTGTTATGAGGCCCTATTAGTAGATGAGTAGGATGAAATGATCACTACATAAAATCATGTGATAGAGAATTAATAACATGCATTCAAAGGTAAATCTTACAAAATTTAACAATGTAAAACCACTTCAAAAGCTCATTTGGACACTACCACCATTGAGGAATCTAACACCATCCACAACATAAAAGGAGATAAATTTTCAATAAACTGGTATCACCACCCTATCTTCCCACTGACCATATTGTCCAAATATCATATCCACTGAAACCAATTAAAACATTCATATATTGGCTCCACATGTTGAAGATATTAATCACCTTGAATGTCTACTCTAGAGAATATGGGGTTCTAGTTGATAAAAAGGTTATTTTCTCATCTCCAATTGTAATGAACATGGAATACCTCATTGGATCATATAATATCATTACTAGGTAACATCTGTGTCAACACTAGAGGATTCACCTGGGGAAAAAACTCCACACAACTTACGATCTATTAGAATCTATGATGACTGACGATTCTAGATAGATGCACCAAACCCAATCACCAAAATAAGAGATAACAACAATAAGTTTATGAAGAAAATACAAAAGGATGAGGTATACGAGGTCCCAAAACTAATTGGAAAATACCAACATGTGGAGGATTTCCATGATTCATTTAAGGTACTCTCCTTTATTCCATCTGGAGTATTGTTTGAATCTATTATCTCTAACTCCACACTATATATATGATAGGACTTATAATATAAGTTAGATCATGACAATGTGGAATACCAAATGATTTAGTGATGAGTGACTAAAAAACTCCCTCCCCAATTGTTGGATGAAGAAGCATCAGTATATGTATATATGGTGATGAGACTGGTGTCATGTCATGGGGATGACTCCACCCATGGATATATTTTTTATGTGATGCATCTTCATCCTGGAGGCCAATGAAAGATAATCTGTGTATCGCTATATTCTCCAGTTCTCCCATTATCCCATATAGATGATTTAGGTTACCATGAGAGAGATAGGGTTCCTAATCAGGAGAATGATGCATATTTGTTTTGGAGATTCTGGTAATATATGATATATCAATAATATCATAACCACCTGTTAACATGTATTTTAATATCTTGAAGCATCATTCTAATAAAAATTTAGAGTTACTCTAAAAAAATTATGGGAGTCCTTCAATCAACTATAAGGTTCTATTATGAACCTCTTAAGGATCCATGAGCACCATCGGTCCCTTAAGAATTATCTTTGAATGGTCAATCCATTAATGAATATATTATCTCATCACTGTAATTCATATTGGTACTGAAAAGTTTCCAATTGATGTATACTGAAATCATATCACTGCTATGTCAGATCATGAAATTGGTATATCTAAAAATGCATATTAAGGGGTCAGTGACGTTTTCATCCCTTCAATTGTTTCCTCTCTTTCAAATATATTAAGCCACCCATGTTATCCCATTAAGTGATTTTGACTACTCTTAATTGATATATACTAACACCCTAAATGGATTGACCTTCAATATCATTTTGGAATATGAACATGATGCTAGATATCATGTAGTATTTTAATATTTTCCTCCTAGATAAGATTAATATCATTATGAAAACATTTTTGTATGAGTCCATATCCATCAGTAGAGGTGGTAGTTAGGCCTTATAGATCTTACCTAGACACTCTCAAAAATGATTTCATGTTTCAATATGTGTAACAGAACCATTGAATAGTTCAATATTCTAGATACCCAATATTTTATTGAATTAAATTCCAAATTATTTCTCTATTATAAGAGATAAATGTATATAATATGGTCGAAAATAATCTCCTCAGTGGTTACATCCCTATCAGAGAAGATGATAAAGGTGATCCTATCTTACATTCAATAAATCTCTGACAAACAATTTTCCATAGTAGATCTACCATACATGAAGCAGGAGGTAATATTAATCTAATAATTGTTATTTCAAGTGGATTTAACCATCCTTGAAACATACCAGTGTTCTTTATTGTTCCATCAATACAGAAACATCACTATTTTCCATGGTTGGATGATGACTACCCTACTTCATGATCAAATCAAAATGACAAGGGGAAGGTACATGTTGATTCCCCATAAGATTAATTGATTAGTTCTATTACCACTTACATAACGGTTTTAGATATATTAAGAGCCTTAGTTAAAACTATGAGGAATCTATATCTTCCTTGGATGGTCCACTGCCCTTTACCCTTGTTTTTGGTATCCTGTGTTATTCCTCCTTAAATGACACTGGTGACCTATAGAAACATCATACCCAATTTTCCTCTAGGTTCAACCAAATTTTGAGATCCCTATAGTAGTAGGATAATTCTAGGTTTCTTTTGTTTTTCTAAATATTTGTTGGAAAAAATTTGTTTTGGTATAGTTATCTGGTTCCTTAAACAATTATATGTTTGGATGATCTCTAAAAAATACTATATTAAATTATCTCAACCTTATGCTGGAAGAGCCTTGGAAACCAATAAATGTAAAATTTATGATAAAATGAATGTATTGGTTATTTTATTACTCAATGGAAGGGAATGGAGTTCACAGTTGGTGTAAAACATCCCATGAAGTAGTTATTCGGTAAGTGCATGGATAATGTCTCAAATGAGATATTTTCAACCCTTATGTCTCATTAATATCCAGTTGTTCTCTATGAATATAGTGATGTAGTTTTTCATCCAGGGATATTACATCATTTTAGACGAATATTCGAATCACTACACAAACACACACTTGAGGACCATAGTTGATTAGTGATTTTTGAGACTAGGTAAAAAAACATTTTATCTAGTGAAATATCTTAAATATTCACAATGAAGTTATTCCAATTTAGTACACTTCATAGGCATACCATACTTATAACCTTTATTCTTAACATGTGGAATGGAAAAATTATAAAGGGTGAGCTCAAATTCTTAGTAAGGGTAAACAAGGGTTATGAATAAGCCTAACATGAGCATAAGGGTATGATACCTTGAGCATAACATTTGAAAATCAGTCCATATACATAAAAATAAAAATATTGAGTCATGTTATAAAAATTTATAGATGAAAAGTCATGAATCATAAGTAAATTAATTAACATGATCCATTAAATCATAACATTGACATAAGACATAGAGTTGTGGCACAAACATAAGCATAGAGAATCTTATGTCATGGCTACCCACCAAGACATTCATAACATTATAGGCTTTGTATGACCACATTTGTACTTACTTAAGGCTTTGTGTGACCTCCCTTGTTCCCTTTTTTAGGAATGGGATAACCTCATGTGAATCCTTCGAGATCATGTTACATTAATCATGTCCAAATGAATTTGATGGAGATATAGGTATCACCCATCACATAATGAAAATACAAAATATGCATGCCATAAGATCATAAAAAATTCTTCATATCATAACCCCTGAATTGAAATGGGGTTCACAAGGATTTGATAATATCACAACATATAGAAAATAGATAGGTTTCATAATCATTACATCATTTCACAAAAGAATAACTCATGAAAAAGAAGTGGATTTCATAATAATTCTATCATGGTATAATCCATGGAAGATAAACGGGTTTTATAATCATATTGTTATAATAAACCATACACATAAAGACTAAGAATTTTATCCTTGGTTCATGTCCCTATTAAATCATAGGTAACATCAATTGATGTAAGTTTATATGTAAAATGATTTTGAAGACCATTTGAAACATTTCATGTGGAAAGTAACTTTTCATTGAAATTAATTATTTAAAACATAAAAGAAGTTTCAAAATGCATTTATTTTAATATAACCTTGGAAACATATACATAAAGATTTAAACCCCATTTAATACTTTTTTGAGGAAAATATCTTCTCTCCATTCAAAAGAACTTATTTTAAAATAAATCTTTTTTAAAATATTTTATTTTGAAAATAACCATAAAAATTTTTAAAGTAAGATTCACTGAAAATAATGGTCATGATTAAGGGATTTGTTTTTATTGTCTTACATGTTAAACAAATAATTCTTTTACATTTTTAGTAAAATCCATTTGGGCATATTTTTTAAAATAAAATAATGATTTCATACAAGTTGTTTTTAAAAAAAAGTGAAATGTGGGTAAATATGTATTTAATAAATAATTTAAGGAACATAAAAAACATTTTGTAAAATCATTTTTAGAAAACATTGTTTCATAAGAAATGGATTTCTGACTAAATTGAAAAATAATATGAGATTTTCTTAAAATATTTTTTCAATTATATTTATTTCCAAATATTTGAAAATATTAATATTACATGATTATATCATGAATGAACATAATATATTAAAATTAATGAGTATATTAATATAGGGTTCATAAAAATTCAATATTGGAAATATAATCATATATAATCCTGATAAATGATGTGATTTTTAATATTAAACTCTCACCACTTTCGTAACATTGGAATCATAATTCGCATGAGCGAATGAAATTAAATGAAATTTATAATATCATGAAAATAAGTAGATTCATGATATAACATTTAAAATAGATAGTATATATGCCTTATAAAAAAATATAGGTGTATAACCTAACATATGTATCAAAGAAAGAAAAATTGAGAAAAAACATTCCAAACCACTTTTGTAACTTTGAAACCATAAAACCCATGAAAGTGATATCATAGAATGAATATAAAATAATCAATAATATTATGTATAATAATCAAAAAAATACATTAATGGGAATTATATAAACAACATAAATGATGAATGTGTTGAATAATTCTTGAGTCTCACGGAAAAAAAGTTAGACGGAAATCCCTTATCGTAAGTCTCAACATACTTTATACTCTTTCAAACCATAAGTATAATAAAAATAATGTATTTTATAAATATATTGCATAACCAGAAATATATATATATCATACCATATATGATTTAATTTTTATATTTTATTTCCCATTTATTAATGATTTCTTCTTAAAATCTTATTTTAGGTATTAACTACTTTGTTTTCCAAATATTTTTTTATTTATTATTTTCGATCCCCTTACTTTGGAAATGGTTCCATTATATCCATAATAATAGTCATGAAATAATTATCATATTTATACATAAATTAAACATTTAATACCAATGATAAAATTTGTTTTTGAGAGATGGAGTATGTTACGAACATGGAGATGGTAGGCCATATGTACGCATTTGTAACATTTCTATTTTTCAAATATCATTATGGAAAATAAGTAAGTAATATATTATATTTAATGAAATATAATAATATAACAAATATTATTTTTTTTATTTAAATACACCTATAAATAATCCTTGTGGTATGGTGAGGGAATTCGAGTCACATAGCTTCGTTAAGGTGGTAGTCCATGCATACAAGAATGATGTTATCTTCTTTTAGTGAGTAAAAATGAAAAAAAAATAAAATGATATATTATTTTTTTAGAATGGTAAATATATCAGTAATATAATAAATATTATTTTTGTATCACAAATATCTATACTTATTATCTTCTATGCCAATCATTAGTGAAAAAAAAATCACCTCCCTTCATGAAGCGGTAGTCCACTGTAAACACCAGCGGTGTAATCATATCTCATATGAAATGGAAAGTAAAAAATGTATATATATGACATAATAAATCTAGATGTATAATTATGTTGTAAATATTATATATATATATATATATATTATATATCATCATACCCAACCGTGAGAGGTATTAACAGAAAAAATAATGACATCAGCTCCCGAGGTGGTAGTCTTCCATACACACGATTAATGATTTTATAACCCATTTGATGGAGGTGGAGACGGTTGTTGGTCATGTACATAAAAAAAATTATTTTATGGAATATATTGAGATTATTATTTTAGTATTGTATAATAATAATTGATGTAGGTGGAGGAATAAATAAAACAAAAACGATTGTTGATGAATGTTACCAATTCTTTTTGTATCCTCATTAGGTTATCACAAAAAGCCTTCATAAGTTGGATTTATGACCAAAATAATTAATTTATGACTATAGGATGGATTTTTTAAGTGATTTTGTCCTATTTGGGTCAACATAAATGTCTTGAGAGGTGTGAAGAAGTGATGGTAGTTAGTTCCCTTTTATTAATGAGGAGGAGTGGAATTCTTGTAAATACCCAAAAGTATTCAACAATGGGATGTCTCTATTACCCCATGTGCTGCCAAAATTTCTCAATAAGGGATTTTATTGATCATATGGTTGAGAAACACCTCTATCACAAAGAAAATAAAGGCGTTTTGGTATCATTTTATTCTTTAGTCTTTCCATTACTCAATTTTACCCTCTCTGTTTTTTTTACCATGATAACTTGTATATTTATATTTAACTAGGTAATGTATAATTTAATAATAAAAATAGAATTATATTTTTAAGATATTTTATAACTAAAATTTCTAAATATTAAATAGAATTTATTAATTAAAAATCAAATGTATGTGGAAAAATTAATTTTAACATAAGCACATATAACACACAAAACCCCATTTTAACCATAATTACAGAATTAATTTCAACTCTTTTCACTAATCATTATGGTGAAAAAATAATTTGAAATTATTAGATAATATAAATTATTTTTATTAAAAATATGAAATAATTTTTTCTAAATTCCATTAAAAATGTGGAAAATTTTAATTTAATATTAATCCCTTAGATGCAATGAGAAAGAGGGTTCTCTAAGAAAAAACATTCAAATGTTTGCAAAATTTTTGTACCAAAATTCAATATGATGATTATTAAATTTCCATAAATTGTACTAATATATATTATTAAACTAATTTTAATTTAAACCAAATTAAATATATAATATAACTTTATTAATTATTTAAATGAAAATATAGTTTTCAATTAAAATTCATTATTTTTCACTATTTATTAAAAATTAATATTTTCATAAAATTATATTAAATTCACTATAAAATAGTATTCATTTGAATATTAAATAAATTATTTATATTTTACTTAATTTATTTTATAAGAATTTAAAAAAACTACTTTATTATTGTTCACAAAAATAAATAAATAGAATAGTTTTAAGGAAAAATAGTATTCTTGAAACACCTAAAACTATTAAAAATTTAATTTTATTCATGTCAATATGTTACCTTGATAAAAAAACTATAAATAATATTTAAAATCTATTTATTTATATTTATTCCTCCATTTTAAGGGAAACATAATAATGGACTTTTTTAAATAACAATATTATTTGTTTGTCTTGGTTCATCAAAACTCGGTGTTGCGTATAACGCGAGCTAAACATAGTGTTTATTTTAATACAAGATAAACTCATTGATTTCAATAATTAATTATAAACTCTAAAATTCATGTATTAAAAAATATTGAAAATAATAAATTTATTTGAGAAAAAATATTTCACAAATTCATGAGGTGTTACATTATACCCCCCTTAAAATGAACTCTTACCTTGATATTCATCATTTTGGTGCAGAAAACAATGGATACATATACCTCATTACATCCTTAGTTCCCCACATAGCTTATTAATATAGGTTTTTTACAAAAAAACCTTGAGTATTTGATTGGAATTGTTTTCAACAAAATCTATATTTACAATCCAATTCACCACCAGTTTTTCATCATAAGAATAAAATGCTACAGAAGTATGGAATTTGGGTTTATTACATGTAATGGATTAGGAATATAATTCCTCATGAGATATACATGAAACACATCATAAACCTGATAGTGGTTTATTGGAAGCACCAATAATTAGGATATTATCCTGATATTATCAACATTTTTAAAGGGTTAGATATACCTAAGGCTTAACATTCCTTTGTATCATAAGTAAAATTTAATCCTTTGGTTGTTCTTTGATAAATTTATACTTCATTTCATACTCTAATAAAGGATGATTATTTTTTATTCTTAAAGCACAAATAAATTAAAAGATCCATAATAGAATGATAATTCATTCCTTCTATCTCTAGTAAAAAAAATAACAGCAGTTATCGAATATCGATAGACCTTCATACGGAAATGTAAAACATTAATCACTAAAACCATATCTAAATTTTAACATCAATCATTCCATAAATTATTAACCTTGTTAACATTCTAAATGATTAAAATCCAAAACCATATAAATAAGGTAACAAAATTTCCAAAAAAAAGTTATCATTAATACCCCAAACAACATGAACTTTCTATGAATTTTCACATACAAAAAATGTGAATACATTCATCATAAATTCTCTTAAAAACATGGTAATAACCTAAATTACCATAAAAAAATGTTGAAAAATTTATAGATTCCATATTACTTGAATAGACCCTTAGATTATTGAATACATTCCATAAAAACAATAATGATTTAAACTTCATCAATGATAACATAAACCATTTTTCTCTATAAATCAAAAATCAGTTTCAAGGTCATCAATTCTATCCAATTTACATCATTCAAATCAATCATTTATTTATACAATAAACATTTTCATGAATATATTAAGGGTTATCTTTCCCTTAATCACATGTTATCCATTAATATCACCTTTAAATTAAATAAATTTTCTCGTTCATCAACACCATTCTACATATTATTGAAAATCCTTAACAAAAAAAACTCATAAAGAAAAATTGTTGTATATTCCATAATTCTTGAACTACAACACATAAATACACCAATCATCCCACTTACATATCTTAATATGAACTATAGTTTATTATCTTGTTTCTTAATACATCCTTCCTTTCACATGTCTTTCGTAGTATCTTCATCATCAATGTAAAATCAATTACTCATACCTCAATTCTGATTCTCATAATGAGTTTCCCCTTAGGACATAAATTTTCATAATTCCCTTACAATCCATTTTTGAAACATTACACCGTAAATGATATCAATGGGAGACCATTATTCTCATTTTTTTAATTAACCTATAATTTAATTGTTTTCCCTACAATTACTTGCTTTCTATCCTTATTTTACACACCCAAAACATCTTCCCACCCATCTAAGACATTCCCTTGAGTTCTTCTTCACACATTCTCAACATATAGGGAACTGAATCTTCCTTCATCCATGGTCTCCATTACATATACAATCAACAACCTATATCCTTCTCTTCTCTGGTGAGTATAATATGTGGTTAAGGATCACATTGTTAATCCCATTTGGTTTCTCATAATAATATTTTCTATGGCATTAAATGTTGATCTAGTTCCTTCAGGTTCACTCTATTGACCAACAATAAACATCATAGTGTGAATTACAATATTTTTAGTGGGAAACCACATAATCATTAAAATGCACTTATACGATGCCTTAATAATGTCTATAATCATGATTCCTTATTTCTAATCTATGAAACATTGGGTTTATATAAGGTCATTCTTAGTCATTATCTATTAAAATCCTTAATGATATTTCATAAATAGATTTTAAATTTCAAAATCATATCCTAGAAGAGTGTCATACGAAGTGTACAGTAAGTCCCATTTCCATGCATCATGTAATGATCATTCCCATCTCAAATATCCCTTTTTTGATTTATTACCCCCAAGTACATCTGTACTAAATCCAAATCAACTTATAGTATCCGGACATGGATTTGATTTATTAGAAACCACTTACTCTATCCTTTATTAAAATTCCTAGATATTTTCCTACACATAGACCAATATTTAAACTTATCTTTAAAGACTTCCCTAAACATATCCTTATAAATATCCATATAAATATCACTAAAGTTTTCTCATCATAGTCTTCAATGGATAACTAAACATATCCTCTAATACCAACTATAGAAACCCATGGTTTTCATACATGAATATTCAATAGACTATACAAACACACTCCTAAGGACCATAATAGTTTAGTGTCTTTAGAGACAAGGTATAAAATATTCTTATCTAGTGAAATATCATCAATGTTTACCACAATGATCTTCCCATTTAGTACTCTTCATAGACATTCCCAAGATAAAACCATTCTTTATAACCTGATAAATGAATCATAATAAATGGTGAGATTAAATTATTTGTAAGGGTAATCAAGGGAGATACATAAGAATAATATGTGGTTAAGGGTATGTGAACTTGAGAATAAAATTTAAAAACCATACATGGAAAATCATAGATTATAATCTTAATCCGTGGTATAAATAATGACAATTCACAAGACATGAATCATATGGAAATCAAATAACATAAACCATGATAGCCTAAAATTTTCTTAAGTTATAATTTTGTGGAATTAACGAAAGAATAGAAAATATTATGTCAAATAGACCAAGAAAAACATTCATAAAATGTTACGCTTGGGATAACCACCCATATACCTACATCTGGTTTCTGATAACCTCCCATGTAACATTTTTCAGGCTCTAGATAACATCTCATGATTCCCCTGATCTCATTTTAAATTAATCATTTCACAATGCATTGGAGGTAGATACATGTCCGACCCATCACATAATGAAAATCATAAATATGTGTTCCACAATATCACAAAACAATCAGCATATCATAACCTAAGAAATGAAATGAGTTTCATAAAAATTTCATCATATCATAACCTATATAAAAGTGAAATGTTTCCTAATAACTTAACCATTTCATCATAGCATAACCCATGAAGAGAAAGTAGGTTTCATAAAAATTATCTCATGGTATAAAATTTGGAATATAAATGGGTTTCATAAACATCTTTTCATTATAAACTATTCAATGGAAAAAAATACCAATGTTATCCTTGGTTTATATCCCAGTAAATCAAAGGTAACATCAATAGATTTCATCATAAAAGGAAAATTAATTTGAAAGATAATTTTAAATGTTTATTTAGGAAAACAAATTCCATTGAAAATAGATTTTTAATATATAAAACATTTTTGAAAATCCATTTCGTTGAAAATAACATTGTACTATAATAATGGAAGTTTTAAAAATCCATTTAAAACATTTCATGATGAAAATATCCTTTACACTTTGAAAAGCTCTTTTTAAAACATAGAACATTTTAAAAATACTTTAATTTCTAAATATAATTGAAAATTTATAAAGAAATATTCAAAAATAATAATTTTCAAGATGGAGGGAACATTTTTTCATATCCTACATATTAAAACAGAGATTCCATTCACATTTTTTGTAAAATCTAAAGACGCATTGTTTGGAAAATGACATGATGATTAATCTAAAAAAGTTTTTTCAAAATAAAAAATGGGTTAAAATATATTTTATGAATTATTTTAGTAATGTTAAAAAATTTCAAAAACATTTCAATAAATTTTAGTTTCGGAGGATATGAATTTTTGGTCGAATAAATAAATAATGTCAGATTTTCATAAAAATATTTTATTAGGTATTTTAATTAGAAAAGAGTAAAAATCAAAATATTACATCGAAATATACTTAATAGCAATAGGATAATAAAATTCATGATTATACTAAGATATGTATCATAATATTTCATCATGGTAAGCCTAATCATAAACAATCTGGAAAAATTTTGAGTTTTGTAATATATAAATCGAAACACATTGGTAAATATGAAATAATAATTACCATGAAAGAATAAAATTAAATGAAACATAAAATATTATTAAATAAGTATATTAGTGATTTTATATATATAAGGGAATTTATATATGCCTCATAAAATAAGATAGGTGTAAAATATAACATATGCCTTAGTGAAGCTAAATTGTGATAAAAACCCATTACCACTTTGGAAACATTGAAACTATAATCACCCTGAAAGTGGTATAATTTAATGGATATATATGTCCAAATATTTATAAGGATAATAATAATGAAATAAATTCATTTTAATTATACAGAAAACATGAAATAAATACATAGAGAATAAGGCTTGTGTCACATAGAAAATTAAAGTGAGACGAAAATCCCTTACCATAACTCCCAACTTCCTTAATACTCATTCGAACCTCCTATATAATAAATATAAGTTTATTATAAATATATTAATGAAAACAATATACATATATATTATCATATATTATTTAATTCTGACATTTTATTATTGTTTTATTAATAATTCTTTGTTAAAATCATGTTTCGGTTAATAACCATTTTTTTCATATATGTTTTGATTATTTTATTTTTATACATATTAATTTGGTCTTGCATACAGTATCTCTAGAATAATAATAAAGAAATAATTATAATATTTATACATAAATTATAATTTTATTACCAATAATGAATGATGGTTTTGAGATATGGAGTATGTTACAATCATAGAGATAGAAGGTCAGGCATACGCATGAGTAACATTTCCATTTGACAAAAATCATTATAGAAAGGAGGTAAGTAATAAATTATCCTTATAAAATTATAATAATATCATAAATACCATATTATTTATTGAAATATACTTATACATATCATCCATGTGGTTTGGTTATGGAAACAGAGTCACATCGCATCATGAAGGCAGTTATCAACATGTACACGAACGACGCTATCAACTTTTAGTGAGTAAAAATGTAAGAAATAAAATGATATATTAAATTTTTTTAATGATAAAACGTTCATTAACGACATAAATATTTTATTTTAATCATTTATATTTATCCTTATTATCATCCATGTAAATAATTAGTTAAATCGAATCACTTCTCTTTGCAAAAGGGTAATCTTCATTACACACCAGTGATGTTATCGTATCCCCTAAAAATTGGAAAGTAATACATATATATATATATGATTTAAATACTAAAAAGGTATAATTATGTTATAAATATCATATATATAGTTTATATATATAAATATATCCAACTGTGATAGGTGGTAGTGGAAAAATGAATGACATAAGTTCGCGAGGAGGTAGTCCTCCGTACATACGGATGATGATGTCATAAACCAATCTGATAGAAGTGGAGTTGGTTTTAGGTAATTAAATTGACATAAAAATATATCATTACATTTATGATATCGAGGCTATTATATCATCATGTTATAATAATAATTTGAGTAGGTGGGAGAAAAAATAATACAAAAACACTCAATGATGAACGTTACCTCCTCTTCGGTTATCCCCCTTATGTTTTCACTAAAATCCTTCCTAGGATGGATTTATTTCCAAAATAAGTCTTATAGGATCAGATTAGGGAAGATAATAAGTTATTTTGGAATTTTTTTATTGATCCATATTTCTCCAGATGTGTGAATAAGTGAGTAGAGTGAGTTCCCTTTTATAATTGAGGAGGAGTGGCATTATTGTAAATACCTAAAAGTATTAAATATTGGGATATCATTACTACAAAATGTGCCTCCAAAACTAATCAATAATGTATTTAAGGGATGATATGGTTTAGAAACACATTAATCACACAAAATAAACACTTTTTTTTCCACATTTTATTCTGTAGTCTTTATGTTACTAAATGTTATCGTTTTTTACCAAGGTAACATATATATTTTTATTTACCTAGGTAATCTATCCTTTAATAATAAAATTAAAGGAAGATTTATTAGATAATTTATAATTAATTATTCTAAATATTAAATGTAATTTATTAAATAAAAATACTCTATATGTATAAAAATTAATTTTAACACAAGTGCATGTAACTTATAAAACCCCATGTTAACCTTAATCGTAGTAATTTATTTTAAATATTTTCACTAATCATTGAGGTAAAAAAATTGACCTTATTAGATAATATAAATTTTTATGATTCTAAATATGGAACCCATTTTTAAAATTTATATTCAAAAAAGTTGAAAATGGAATTTAAAATAAATCTCGTAGACGTGACCAGAAAGTGGGTTTACAATGAAAAAAATGTCAAAAGTTTAAAATATTTTTATATCAAAATTCTATATAAAATTATTAAAATGACCAAAATTATATTAATAGATATATAAATGAACTAATTATACTTTAAAGAATTTTAAATATAATTTATCATTAATATTATTTAAACAAAAATGAAAATTTCAATTAAAATTCAGAATTTTTACTATTCAAAAAAATTAATATTTTTAGAAAAATCTCAAAAATTAGACCTAAGAAAATTTTGATATAATGATTTTAAAAAATAATTTTATTAATTCTTATTTTTCTCTAAAAGTGGAAAAATTTAATTTTATTGTTGTTCACAAAAAGAAATAAAAATAATAGATTTTGAGAAAAAGATTATTTTCGAAAATTATAAATACTATTGAAAAATTTAGTCCTTTTTTATCAATAAATTTTATTTATAAGAAACAAATATATATAATATTTAAATTTTATTTATTCCTATTTATTCCACTAATTTAATGGCTACATAATTATAGAATTTTATAAATAATAATATTAATTTTTTTTCATCGTCCCGTAAAACTCGTTGTTGTGGGTAATACAATGTGAACATGATGTTGCATATAATAAAAGCTAAATATTTTTTGCGTATAACAAAAGCTAAAATATATATATTCTATAATTGAAAATATATAAAATAATTAATTTATTTGAAAAAATAATATTTTAAAAAATCTTAGGGTGTTCTAAGGAATTCGTTGGGAGATCTCAGTATATTTTGGAATCCATGAATCAAACCAAGAAATGGTTTCAACCATTACATCATCCTATATCAGAATGGAATCCCTCTAGAGTAGAAATGAAATTTGTAATATAGTCTCTAGCCCTCATCCAATAATGCCTCATAGAAAATATAGAAAAGGTCTCATCAGGTATAATATTGTTGTGATAATGTTTCCCAAAGACCCGATTATGTCCAAGAAACAAAAAGTCCCAACAGTAAATGAAGAATATGGTAAATTCCATTAATTATAACCATGACCCTGGTTTCTTCTTCAATTCACTGGAAAAGAACCTATTCACGTTACTTAAAATAAATAAGCTACATGATAATTTCCTAAAGAACAATCCCATTTATTTCCCTTACTATTGGATTTTTAGAAATACCATCAAGGTGTGTTCCATCATCATGGATTGGTTCTTAGACTATGTGACTAGTGTAATGGAGGAATTGGGTGACCCTTCAATGAATTCTGCATGTATCTCTTCCAACCAATAAGATGGTGAATATGTTGGGGAATGTAATTATATTTATGACCATGGATCATAGATATTCAATGACTAGATAGCATGAAATTAA
This sequence comes from Viscum album, assembly GCA_963277665.1. NCBI lineage: Eukaryota > Viridiplantae > Streptophyta > Magnoliopsida > Santalales > Viscaceae > Viscum > Viscum album. Next base: position 488,780,707 of record OY728150.1, read on the forward strand.
ATCACATTAGACAACAAAAAAAGTTTTGTATGATTAAATAATATTAACCCCTTTATACTCAACCCCTTTTCTTTCACTATCATTTTGAAGCCATCCAACGCTTGAAAGATCGAGTTCTGATACCATAATAGAAAAACATGAGCCTTTAATTATGCCATAGTGAGTCTTAAATTTCATGGAATTCATGCGCCATGCATTGAAAGGAGGTCTCATTATTCGTTAAATACTAGAGGAATCCTTTGAAGAAGTGTATTAATATTCCTTCATCAATTCCATGAGGTTGGTGGACCATGATATCAATCATGTAAATGATGGATGTTCGCTGCGACCTCACAATGGTTCACACCACCATTCAAATGTTAAATAGAGAATCCACTATAGAGAGAAGAATTGAAAAAAGAAACACATCTAAGAGTGTAGTCTATTCCACTTATACAAGATTGCAAGAAATTTTTAACCCTCACTATTCACAAACATCTATATCCTCTCCTTATATTGTATCATTATAGACTATCTATTAGCTTGAATAATTGGTTTAGGAACCACCATATGATCCTCAATTATTACCACTAATGCATCATCCATGGTTTTCCTCTAGTTCTCATCCTTATGTACCCAACCAAAAGAAAAATGGGGAAGGTACCAGTCATTCCCCATCACCTCAGCTACTGTGGTCCACCACAATTCCTATCCTAGAAAAGTCTAATGAGAAGAAATATACCCTTTTATTGAAGGTGTGACACAATCAAGAACTTCATCAATGTTCCATAATTATTCTCAATCCATTATGAACTATAATGTTCAATGGATTTGCATGAATCCCTAATCTAGGCCTCGATAAACCATCCCTAATTTGAAACATATATTGTCATTGTTGGATACTTTTATGAAGAGAAATTCAAATATGAATTATTTCCAACTATCACATCCTTCTTCAATGAGGATGGGGATTCCATCATTTTGGGTAAAATCCTCCATCTTTATGTCTCCATTTAGTTTAATATCATTGAAATATATCAATTCCTTGTGGGAACTATCTCTAGAATCAATATCATCCCAACTAAATCACTCTACAATGTGGGGAATACAAAGGCTAATTTTACCCAATCCATCATGAAAATTTATTGATATAAGAAACAGTGATCAGTATATGAGAAAAAGGATTAATTTAATGTTTTATGTTGGTGATATTGTTTCAAATATTGAACTCATTGTCATCTCGCAAGATACTACCTACAAATGCTTACTGAGAAGGACATGGTTTCACCTATATATGGTAATCCCCTCATCATTTCACCAGTGCATCAAATACTCCCTCAATGAAAATGTATGTATACTCCATGGTGATGTTAAACCCTTTAACTCATGTGACCCATGATATATTGATAAGGGGTTCCACAATAGGTGAGGGGGAAACCCTTAGTTGATTAATCTCATCATGCCAATGCACCCAATGACTTGAAAACCACCAAAATAGACCCATAGGAGGGTCTATTTAAAATATTTATCCTAGTAATTTACTACTTGGAATCGATTCCCCCTGATCATAGAAACGATTTCATTATTCGTTTGATAAAGGAATGATATCATATCAAATTATACGCTTATAAACTATAGGTTTTTTTTAATTTTATTTAACCCAATGTAGTTGCAGAAAATAATTTCATCCCATCACCTCTCTCTAATATCACCACTATATATTTTAGATGGTGGGTTTTTCCCATTAAAAGTTGACCAAAAATTATTGTTTATACATAAATGGAGGACCCCTCCAATGATAAACACTTGGGTCAGGATCCTCAATCTTTTTTCTAGGGTCTCAAAAAATCCATAGGTGAAATATAAAACTCTTGAGGATTTTTTTCCTTCACATGAAGATATTGAAACCCCACAGTGTATTGTACCCAAGTAATTACATCCCCAATTAGTCATCAAGAGTATAATGAATATGATTTTGATGAAACTACACCTTCAAATGAATAAGTTTTTTACACTGATATAGGTAACCTAGTAAATGTGAAACTTGGCACCGAGGATGATATGAGGCTAATATTGATCAGCACTCTCAAGTATCTCGATGAGTACAAACATTACATTTTTCTAAAAAAACATCATTTTGTATTTGAATGTAACTAAAAGGATATTCTGAGGCTTTATCCCTAGGTCAAAATCCACTATCTGGGCATTTGAATTGGTCGTCATGTTTTCAAATTGGTTGCAAGTAAAATGTATCCCTACCATAATGCCATAGTTGAGGATATGGTTGATAATTTGACCAACGAAAACTTCATCAAGGAAGTTTTGTATCCAAATTTTTTATTAAACATCATTACAGTCAATAATAAAAATTATAAATCTCATAATTTTTATCAAATTCTCGGACCTCAACATTATTTAATGAAGGATGACTTAGAAACCCAAATAACTAAGATACTAATCAACATGAGTTCTATATTTCAGGAACAATATTTCATGGATTGATATTTTAGTTATTATCAAATAGTAATGATTAGTGATGATAGTGAAGGATATTTATTTATGAAAACTGTATGAAAATAATTTTACTAAGTTACACACTAGTTTGGAAAAAATGGATCATATTATCAGTGGGACATGCACCACACTTCAAGACAGTCTTCAATACTCTAGTTGAGTACTACATGGATGATTTGGTGGTAAAATCAAACATAAAATGGGAACTCCTAATGTAAAATGAGAATGATTTGAGCATGATCTGCACTAACCACCTAAAGATGAACCCCTTCAAGTGTGCATTCTACATTACATATAGAAATGTTATTATATGATATTTCTATTAAAATTTCATTAATAATGAACAATATAAAATAAACTAAATAACTCTAATATATCCTATGTGAAGTATCTAAGTGATTCAAGTTCTCTAGGGTGATCCTAATTACATATGACATTTTCCCCATCATGGATGGAAATCATAAGACAAATTCCAAGAAGGTAAAGAAGAGTGTCACATATCTATGGGATAAGGAATGTGGGGAAATGTTCAATGAATTCATTAAGAATATTCTACGTACTATGGAATTTTTTTAAAAAAACTAGGCACTGAGGCTCTTGGATTAAGACAAAATGAGATTACAATAGTCTAAATAAAGCAAAATTACATTTTTATCGGAGGAAGAATAAACAAATCTCATCCGGAAAAGTGGTCAAGTATACACATTATTCTATAGATACCCATTGTTTGCAACACCATCAACAAAGTAGTTTAAATTGCAATATGTGTTGGTGATGAATTAGTACATGGAAGAGAGTATTTCTACATATTTTCCCCATTTAGCTATCAGTCTCCATAATATGTGAATTTGACCCATTATTTTGGCTTGGACAAGGATGGTGGAGTCACATTAAAACCATATACAACTTTATTATCATTGATGTGAAATATCAATTAACATGATAATGCCTATAAAATATGCTTCCATTGTAGTGATATATCCACTAGGGCCAAACGTGAACTCTACAACATCCCCATTATGGTCTCTGAAAATATCACTATACCGTGAGGGGCAAGGATTACCCCTGAAAGCCCCATCTTTGTTACATTTAATCCATGAATTGAAGGGGGAGTCCAAAACACAATGAAGGTTCCATGGGGGAGGAAATTTACCAGAAATATTAAGCCACCTTTTGATCATAAATTCCTTCATCAATATTCATCAGTTTTCTGTGTGAAGGGAATTAGAAAATTATACTACAACTAGTATGTTATCCAGAGTGATACCTATGAAAAATATAATCTATATATGAATGGAATTATTTTTTCCTCTCCATAATAGTTGAATATCTAAGAACATGCTACTATAAAGAGTATAATGAGTTTCTTTGAGAGTTGAACCATAAACACTAGTTCAAGAAGAGTGCGAATAGATTCGATTTGGGGAAGACCAACCTCAAAAAAGTTTATAATAACTGACACATACCTATCTTATGGAATGGAAAAACAATTCTTTCCTATGTTAAAATGAAGTAATGTGGTGGATCCAGGATGTCTCCGGAAAAGTAGTGCACAAAAAATAGTTTGTCACATTTAAACAAGGCTAAAAATGGGGTGTTAATAGAAAATCAAGTGATTGAAAAACTATACTATTAAAAGGGGGACTAGGTCGGGTTCAGTTTCTCAATTGTGATGCTATCCTTGTTCAATTTAACTCAATAATCTTCTTCTTAGTTGATTAAAGTGAGTTTCCACAATTGTTTCCTCACACTTCCTTGGTGAAATTATGATGGTGAGAGAAAACCTTATCAAGATCTTAGTTCGCTCAACTCTCATTCCATGTGAAAAATAGTTGTATTGAATATCCTTAATTAACTTCAGAAATACTCAATCGGGTCTTGTTTATCCCAAAAACTCAAGAACATTCATTGCCCTTTTTACACGTACTAATTATTTTCAAGTAATTCACCACTACTCCCTAGTTTATTCCATCATATACAAACTAAATATTAGTGGAGGGATATAATTATTAATTTACCAAGGAAAAAATCAATAACATAATTAAAATTCAAGAATGACCACACTTGATAATAAAATCCGCAATATGAAATTGAAAATAAAATTGAAGAAGAAAGAAATTTTATTCAAATACGTCCAAGAACTCAAACATTACAAAATAGAAAACCAATCCTTCCCCAATCACTCAAAATATTTATGCCACCATGGTAAGGGTAATCGAGATGAATAAGGAATAAGAAGGAATTAAAAAACTATAGAAAAGAAATGAAATAAAATTTAAATCCAAAAGTTTCTCCCCCTTGGGGTCCCAGAAGGTGTTATGGACCCCACACCAAAACTTGGTTGATTTATAAATAGTGTTTATGCTCCCACTTGTGTGATTCTTTTGAGCTTACATATAGTCGATTCTGCTTTTTTTCAAGAAGGATGAAATGAATCCCTTGATGTGTAGAATCTTGAAATCAATGAATTTGGAAATTTTTATTTGTGTAGAAAATTTTATATCCACAATACATAAATGATTTAAAATAGTTAAAAATCTAAAATGGTCCATATTTACTATTAAGCTCAAAATATAACCAACATCATAAAAATGTAGAAATTTATCTTAAAGTAACAATTTGGTGGGTTTAAAACAATTAAATTCAATGTAAATTTAATTGAAAATATTTTCTCTGTCAATTCCCCCAAACGTATCACTTGGACTCCTGGAAAAGTAAAATCAAAATCAAATCAACTCAAATCCAAAACACATACTAATGGGATAAACCAAATCCATACCAAGAAAAAAAAGGATATCATGCCTCATCAATTTTTTTTTTTTTCAATTTCTCCATTATAGATTATTTAATATATTTCCACTTCATTTATTATCCCATGCTCACAAAACACCAACCTCACATGAATTTTATCTATAATCTCAAAAATGTAAAGGTTCAAAAAGGATTTTCTCATCCAAACTCACACAAGAGTCACTATAGGCTTGATAAATTCCTAATTCTCCACCCGATGTGAGTCAAGGACATGTGATTCTCATGAGGACTTTTCATGGTTTTTCTATGGATTTTGATTGGTATGATTTAAATGTGAAAAATTCTTAGGTCGAAATAGGAGGCATTGGTTCCTTTTGAAGCAAAAGTGAATGATTCGAATTTTCACTCAAGAATAGTCTCCTTCTCTTTCCCTTTATAGAAAATAGGATTCATCATCATGTGAACTCAAGGAATGTTTTTCCATTTATCATTTTTCCAGCAAAACTTTCTTCTCAAACAATGTTTTTCTTAAAATCTCTTGATAGCCAGACCTTTCTTTTTACATTGGAGGCTCCAGAAAGGCACAACTTATTTTATCATGGAAGCTATAGAAAAGGTACAACTTTTAACCAAATTAAGTGTTCAGTAGAAAAATCCGCACTTCACCATTTTTAATTTTAGCCAAAGTATCACCAAATGTGGTATTACACCACAAGATATCATCCCCCACACTTAAGTTCAACTAGATCATGCAATTTTATTTCAAGAGAAGGATGGATAGGGAAAATTCTCTTGTAATGTGGCATAAACCTATAAATAAATTCATTCATTATAAGGGATAATTAAGGATAAATGTATAATTTAGGCCATAATAAAAAGTATTATTTTGGAAAGGGGGATTAATACAAAATTAATTCTTTAATAAGTTAGATCACAAGTAACTCAAATCCTCATGTTTTGATATGAATAATAAAAATTATAGTTTAAGCAAGCATGGTATGGATCTCTCAATAAATGGGATGAAATTAACGAATATGAAAAAAATGGTAATGAAGTCTCATAGAAAAGTGATTTAAAAATAAAGACAGTGAGATATATCATGGTATTTAAAAATCAGAGTACTTTTCATGAAATTCAAAAAGATTTGAACTTGAAACAAATTCATTTAAGCATTAATTTAAGCTTGGTTTCATGAAATATTTTGGTTCACACATTGACATGGGTTTAAAAAATTGAAATGATAATCATTTCAGCTCAAAAGTTTTTATAACACATTTAATTTTAAAAATAAACTCGCAAATATTGGAAAAAGAAAAAAATTCTTTATTTATGAAAACAGTAAACCAAACATCAAATGAAAATCCTAATGACAATAGTATCCTCTTCCACACGTATTTGATGTTGTGTCTATAGTGATTTCAATTTTATTTGACATGTAAGAATATTTTAAAATGAATCAAAGTATGCAAGAAAATATAATGGAGTGGTACGACCTGACTTATTTGAAATGCAACATTGTGATAATATCCTAATTTTTTCTATTTTAAAACCTTCAATAAGTAATCATATTACATAAAAATTTTATTAAATGAAATGAAAATGGAGTTAGAATGAGAATAGAAGGTTAAATTTTGGTTTAATCCCTCGAGTGGGGCCTGGGTTTCGACTACCTCCAAATGGGCATTTCTAATCAGTTATCCCTAATTTGATTGTGGGTTATGTTTCATGCTCATGAAACAACAAAAACTATTCTTTCCCAGATGAACTTCTTTCTTTATCTTGAGGACTCCATGTATATAGTATACCAAGTCCACCCCCATTGTAATGAGATAAAATATGTATAGTGGGGTAAGGAAAATGTATGAGTCCTCTTTCTTGGTATCCACTTTCACAATTTCTTCTTCATTCATTAGTGTGTTCTCAAGGAATACTGCATTAATGTAATAATCAAAGGGAATGTCAGAGTTTAATTCTATTTGAAAGAAAATAAATTATAATGAATCAATATCAATTTTCCCCTTTTAAAGTAAGTAGCTTGAGTCAGATTTTCCTTAGAAAATCCACATTTACCATCTCATATACTCCCTCTAATAAATTTTCAACAGTTTTAGGGTGATCCTTATATTCCTCTTCAGATACATATTCTCTATCCAAGTAAATACAATTGTTACCTAAATCTGAAAATTTAATACAAGAGTGGGTAATACTCTATTCCGTTACAAAAAAATCCAAAGATAATGAGTTTATGAAATGATTATCTTCATGGGTTTGTTCTCCTTCAAATACTTCTTTAAAGGTAGGTTCCACTTGAAGTTTAATTTCCTTAAATTGAGTTAGGTAGTCAGACTCCTCCATCTTCTCTTCAAATTCCACTTCTAGGGTGGTTTCTTCCTTCATTGTTGCCAAATATTCTACATTATGAGAAATAGTTGGATCACGTAGTTCTTCCAACTCATTAAAGAATTTATCCAGATCTTTTTGATCTCCCACATGTATTTCAATTTCTAAATATTCTTCATCAATCTCATCCAACATTAATTGATATGGGCTCAATGGATCTTTTTTTTAATTTCATTAAGGCCTCTTGGGGTTCTTCAACATGAAGTATTTGGGTGGCCACTTCTTCCATAACATTTCTTAGTTCTGATTCTTATTTTGGATCAAATTGTTGATCCTGGGATGCATGTACTTGTTCTGTTATCCAATCTATTGTGGACTCATAGTTTTAAACAATTTGACTAATTCATTCAAATTGGGCTTCAATATCCTTGTGTAATTTTTCTTCTTGGTGTTGCACCGGTGAAATAATATTTCGTACCTAAACCATTTCTTCATAAATTTCTATAAAATAATATTGGTGTTCAATTAATTATATTGAAACCCCTCTAACAATAGGTTTTTAAGATTCTCGTTATGGTTTTGAATGAGATCATTGAATTCATCCTCCTTGATGATTTGGATTCGAGCTCGCAGAATTTGATTATCCAAGAAATGAACTCTATACCCTATTGACCATGGTGATTCAATATGTGGTTCTTGGAGATATGGGTAATTTTCCCATGAATTAAAGAATTTATCATTTGAAGGCATCATGGTATAAGATTTTTTTAATTTTTTTAAAATTGGAAAAACTAAAATATTTACAAATAAATTGTGGAACTACCTCCCTGGCAACGGTTCCATGTTTGATTAACTCCTATCATAGTGAATCTGAAATCAATTCATTTAATATGTTAAAATTTAATAATTTGGTTAACCCATGATGTATCCTAAATAGGAGTGCACACAAAATAGTTTTTCACTTTTAAACAAGGGTAAATATGGGGTGTTTTTAGAAATTGAAATTATTGAAAGGAAAATTTAAATTCAAATGAATGAAAAAATATGATTTTAATAATGTGATTAAGTCAGAGTAAGTTTCCAAATTGTAATGCTACCCTTATTCAATTTAATACCAACATCTTCCTATTATTTGATTAAAGTGAGTTTCTACAATAGTTTCATCTTACATCCTAGGTGAAATTATGATGATGAGGGAAAACCTTTCCAATATCATAGTCTTCTTAACTCTCCTTCCATGTGAAAAATAGTTATATTGAATAGCCTTAATTGACATGGGCAATACCAAATCGATTATTATTTATCCCATACAATCAAGAACATTCACTTCCCCTTTTACATGTTCTGATGATCATTGAGTAATTCACCACTACTCCCTGGTTTATTCCATCGTATATAAACTAGAAATTATTAGAGAGAGATAAGGATTAATTTACCAAGGAAAAATAAATAACAGAATTAAAATTAGAGAATGAATGTGCTTGATAATAAAATCTGTTATATGAAATTGAATACAACATTGAAGAAAAAATAAATTTCATTTAATTAGTCCAAGAACACAAGCATTACAAAATAGAAAATCAACCCTTACCCAATCACTCAAAAAGTTTACCACACCATGGTAAGTGTAATCAAGAGTAATAATAATAATAAAGAATTAATAAACTGTGAAAATGAAAATAAATAAAGTAGAAATCCAAAATGTTCTCCTCTTGGTGTCCTAGAAGTAATGAGATGGGAAAATGGAATTCTTTCATATGGAGGAGCTCCCAACCTTTTATAGCCATAATATGTACCACAAAAGTGGACGCATTGTAGCCCCATGAAATGAAGTATTCAAGCATTACACCCATTTTTAATTTTGTTCATAATTATCTTGGTTGTTTCCCCTTGACATATCAGCGTATATGGACAAGTATTCCGAAAGTAATGCTTGTTTTACTCTAACAGTGTAGTCTGTCCAGTTAGACTCTCCAAATTGAAAAGCACCAGATTAGAATGCTTTAATGACCATTAAAACAACCAATTCATACATCCTTTCCTTTATTAAAACTGTTCCAATAGTCATTATACATGTACCCAATAAATTTCACAACATTTCGGCCCACCATTAATGAGTTGTGGACCCCACACCAAAACACAGAAGATATGTAAATAGATTTCATACTCCCACTTGTGAGCTTCTTTTGAGCTTCCATATGGCCGATTCAGTTTTTGGTCAAGGAGGATGAAATGAGTCTCTTGATGTGTAGAATCTTGAAAACAAATAATTTTGAAATTTATATTAGTGTAGAAATGTTATTGACACAATATATTAATGATTTAAAGTTGGTAATAATTTTAAATGGGCCGTTTTTTCTATTAAACTCAACATATATCCAATATCAAAAAAATGTTTCAATTAATATTAAAGTAACACTTTGGTGGGTTTAAAAAATTTAAATTCAAAGTAAATTTAATTGAAAATATTTTCTCTATCAGTCCCCCAACACTTATAACTTAGACTCCTGGAAAAGTAAAATAAAAATCAAATCAAGTCAAATCCAAAACACATACCAATGGGATATACCAAATCCAGACAAAGAAATAAAAGGATATCATGCCTCTTCAAAAAAAATATATTTCAATTTCCTCATTTTAGATTATTTAATATTTTTCAACTTCATTTCTTATCCCATAAACACATAACACCTACCTCACATGAATTTTCTCTCTAATCTCACAAATGTAAATGTTCAACAAGGATTTTCTCATCCAAACTCACAAAAGACTCACCATAGGCTTGCTAAATTCAAACTTCTCCACACGATGTGAGTCATGGAAATGTGATTCTCATGAGGACATTTTAGGGTTTTTTGTGGCTTTCAGTTGGTTGAATTTAAATCTTAAAAATTCTGAGCCTGAAAAATGAGGGATTGTTCATTTTGAAGAAAAATTGCATGATTCTAATTTTCACTCAAGAATAGTCTCATTCTCTTCCCCTTTATAGAAAATTGACTTCATCATCATGAGAACTCATGGAATGTTCCTGCCATTTATCATTTTACCAGCAAAAATTTCTTCCCAAATATTGTTTTTCTTGAATACTCCAGATAGGCACAACTTTCTTTTTTACATTGGAGGCTCCAGAAAGTCACAACTACTTTTATCATAAATTCTCCAGAAAAGGCATAGCTTTTAAAAAAAAATCTTCAGTAGAAACATCAGCTCTTCGACATTTTATATTCCATCCAACATATCACCAAATGTGCTTTTACATGACAAGACAACTTCCCCCACACTTAATTTCAACTAGATCGTGCTATTTCATTTCAAGAGGAGGTTTTATAGAGAAAATTGGATTGTAATGTGGCATAAAACTATAAAGAAGTTCTTTTCTTCCATGGGATAACGAAGGATAAATGTATAATGTAGGTCATAAATAAAATTATAATTTTGAAAAGGGGGATTAAAACCAAATAAATTCCTTAAAAATTTAAATCACAAGTAACTCAAAACATCATGTTTTGATAAGAATAAAAAAATTCTAGTTAAAGAAAGCATGGTTTGGATCTCTGAAGAATTGAGATGAATGTAAATAATATAACAAAACGGTAAATAAGTCTCATATAAATGTGATTTCAAAATAGAGAGAGAGATGTAGCATGGGATTTAAAAATCATAATACTTTTCATGAAATTTCAAAAGATTTGAACTTGAAACAAAGTCATTTAGCAATAATTTATGCTCGGTTTCATGAAATAGATTGGTTCACACAATGACATAGGATTTGAAAATTGAAATGATAATCATTTAAAATCAATAGTTTTGACCAGACAATTAATTTTAAAAATAATCGCACTTATATTGGAAAAACCAAAAAAACAAATTATGAAAATAGTAAACCAAACATCAAATGAAAATCCTAAATTACAAAGGCTTCCTCCCCTACATATAATTAATGCAGTGTCCTCAGTGAATTCAAATGGATTTAACATGTAAGAATATTTGAAAATGAATCACAGTATGAAAGACTATATAAAGGATAGGTTCGACCTGACTTATTTGTAATGTAACATTGAGTTAATCTCCTAAGTGTTACAGTTTGAAAACGTAAAATAATTAAAAATATAGTATAAGAAATTTATTTAATGAAATTAAAATAGAGTTATAATGTGAATAAAAGGATTAATTTTGGTTTAATCTCCCATGTGGGTCCTAGGTTTTGACTGCCTACAGATGGGAAGTTCTAATCGGTTATCCCCAATATGATGGTGGGTTATGTTTATTCCTCATGAAACAACAAAAACTTTTCTATATAGGATAAACTTATTCTTTTTCCATGAGTACTCCATGTATATAGTATAACAAGTCCACCCCATTGTAATGAGATAAAATATGTATAGTGGGGTAAGGACAATGAACGAGTCCTCCTCTTTCATGGAATCCACTTGAACAATTTTTTCTATATTCTATAGTGTGTTCTCAAGGAATGATGCATTAATGTAATAAACAAAGGGAATGTCTAAGTTTAATTCTATTTTAAAACAAAAATTATGAAAAATTAATATTAATTTTTTCCCTATCAATGTAAGCAGCTTGTGTCTCATTTTCCTCCAGAAAATTCACTTTGATCATCTAATGTACCCCCTCTAATAAATATTCAATAGGTTCAGGGAGATCTAAGTGTTCCTCTTTAGATTCATGTTCTCCCTCCAGGGAAATACAATTATTGGATAAATCTGAAAATTTAAAACAAGGATTGGTAATACTCAATTCAGTTTCAAAAAAATCAAAATATAATGAGTTCATGAAATGATAATATCCTTGGTTTTGATCTCCTTCAAATTATAATTTTTTGGGAGGTTCTAATTGTTGATGAATTTAGATAAATTTAGGTAGGTAGTCAGACCCCTCCATTATCTCTTCAAATTCCACTACTAGGGTGGTTTCTTCATAAATTATTGTTGAATCTTCTTCATTATGCAGAATAGATGGATCAAGCAGTTCCTCACACTTATTCCATAATTTATCCAGATCTTTTTAACCTCCCATATGTATTTTAATAGCTAAATCATCTTCATTAATCTCATATAACAGTGATTGTGCAGGGCTTAATGGATCTTATTTTAATTTCATCAAGGCCTCCATGGGTTCTTTAACATGATGGATTTGTGGAGATACTTCATCCATTAATTTTATTGGTTATGGTTCTTGTTTTGGATCCAGTTGTTGATCTTGGGATGCATGTACTTGTTCCGCTATCCACTTTGTTGTGGTCTCCAGCTTTTGAACTGTTTGACTAATTCATTCAAACTGGGCTTCAAGATCCTTGTGTAATTTTTCTTCAAGTTGTTGCACCTAAGAAATAACATTTTTTTACCTAAAACATTTCATGATAAATTACAGTAAAATACTCAAGGAGTTAAATTAATTTTATGGAAAAACCCTTCAACACTGGGTTTTCAAGGTTCTCTTTATGGTTTTAAATGTGATATTTTAATTCATCCTGCTTCATGATTTAGATTCTAGATCCCCAAATTTCAATTAGTCAAGAAGGAAACTCTATACCATATAGGCCAAGGTGATTCAATATGGGGTTCTTTTACTTCTTGGTAATTTTTCCCTGAATTATACAAATAATCATTTGACAACATCCTGGAAAAAGTTATTTATTTATTTTTTATACAATTTGGAAAAACTCAAATATTTACAAATAAATTGTGGCACTTCCTCCAATGCAACTGTACCAATTTTGACGTACACATTTCATAGGGTATCTAAAAAAATAATTTTCTATGTTAAAATGTATTGATGTGGTTTACCTATGATGTATTCTAAATATGAGTCCACAGAAAACATTTTGTCACTTTTAAACAACTGTAAAGTGGGGTGTTTTTAAAAATTCAAATGAATGAAAGGAAGATTGAAATTAAATTTTTAAAAAAAATATTATTTTAAAAGGTTGATTAGGTCTGGGCCAATTTCCAAATTGTAATTCTATCCTTTTTTAATTTAATTCATACCTATTATTCTTAGTTGATTAAAGTGAGTTTCCCCAATCATTTCCTCTCACTTATTTGGTGAAATTATGAAGGTGAGGGAAAACCTTACCAATATCTTAGTCTTGTCAAATATCCTTCCATGTGAAAAATAGTAGTATTGAATAGCCTCAATTGACAGGGGAAATACCCGATCAGGTCTTGTTTATCCCAAAAAATTAAGATCATTTACTTCTCCTTTTCTACATACTGATTACCGTCAAGTAATTCACCACTACTCCTTGGTTTATTCAATCATATATAGACCAAAAATTAGTAGAGGAAGATAATGATTAATTTACCAACGAATGAAATCAATAAAGGAATTGAAATTATAGAACAACCACACTTGATAATAAAATATGATATATGAAATTGAAAACAACTTTGAAGAAGAAAGAAATTTCCTTCAATTACATCTAATAACTCAACCATCAAAAAATAGAAAATCAACCCTTCCCCAATGAGTCAAAATCATTACCCAACCATGTTTTGGGTAATCTACATGAATGAGGAAGAACAAGGAATTACAAAAATATGGAAAATAATATAAATAAAATAGAAAGTCGAAAAGTTTTCCACCCTGGTGTCCCGAAAGGAATGGGATGGAAAAAATGGATGCTTTGAAAGTGATGATCTCCCCTCTTTTTATATCCAGAATCTATCCCCCAAATTTTAATGCATTGTATCCCCATTAAATGAAATATTCATGTATTAAACCATTATTTAATGTTTTCTATAATTATCTTGGTCGTTTCCCCTCAGAATGTCAGCATATGTGTACAAGTACTCTGAGAGTTATGCCCGTTTTACTCTCAAAATTTATTCTTTTCAGTCAGACTCTCCAAATCCAAAACCTCCAGATTATAATGCTTTAACAACCTTTAAAACGACCAATTCACGCATCCTTTCCTTCATGAAAGATGTTCCAAAACACCTTGTGCGTCCACCTACCGAATTTATCAACAATTGGTCCCACCATGAATGAGGTATAGACCCCACACCAAAACATAGAAGTTCTGTAAATAGTTTTTATGATCTCAACTATGAGCTTCTTTTGAGCTTCCATATGGCCAATTCATCTTTTGTTCAATCAGATTGAAATGAATCCCTTGATTTGTAGAATATGGAAAACAAAGAAGTTTTTAGTTTAGATTAGTATAGAAAATGTTATGTCCACAATATAGAAATGATTTAGAATAGTTAAAAATCTGAAATGGTCCATTTTTACTACTTATCTCAAAATATAACCAATATTATAAAAATGTAGCAATTAATATTAATGTAAAACTCAGGTGGGTTTAAAAAAATTAAATTCCATTTAAATTTAATTGAAAATATTTTCCCTATCAATTACCTTCCTTAAAGAAGAGGTGGTCTCATAGATCTTGAATAAGTGATCCACATCCTTTCTGCTCTAGTTGAATAGAGTGAATTTGGAACATATAGAGATTCCATCTCATTGTAAATAAGTATCCACTTGGATCTTGTTAAATAAAAACATCCATAGCAGGCTGATCCAGGAGGGTCCATCTATTTTTATCTTAAATTATCGATCCACTGTTTTTTCCATGTAGTAGGTGCATTTAAAAATTTTTGGAGTCAATAAGACTACTTGGAGACCCCTCCCATATTAAAAGACCCTCCTGATTAGCAAATTCGTAGTTACTAACAATAGAAGAAATAACATCCATGACCATTAACATATTTTATAGCTACTCCCTAATTATGATGTTGGAATCAATCTCATTATCTTCTATATTAATGCTATCAATGAGAGGCGAGAATGTCTTATTATCATGCCAAAATCTCAATGAAGTGTTCCTACTAACAATCTAGTGGGAGAGAGTAATTATTTTTTAGAAGACAAACTTCAGACCAATCCAAATATAGGATTCTAGATAATTTGTTTTTAGAAGTAAGATCCTTTCCTTAAACAGGTTTTTGAGAATGTCTGGGGAAGAATTTTTTCTACTAATAAGCTTCCACGTGAATTTGGTCTATAAGAATTGGTTGAATAACTCCTAATTCATGATTCCAATTCAACGATGTTTTTATAGGAATTTGAAATTTTTCATTAAGGTATTTATTATTCTCCTTTCAAGAATACTTACACTCGATAAAAAAAATATCATTTTGTTGATTATTCTAATGTAATATATAGGCCATGGATACACCATAAATGAGTAAACTATATTCAAGATCACCACATGCTTGACAAGGAAAAGGCGACATGCCATTGAAAGAGACATCCCTTTCCATGGGGACAAAGTTCTTCTAATGTGATCCAGAGTATTTGAAAAGTTCCATGACTGGGGTTTTCCCCAAAACAATGGTATATAATGATAGAAAAACGGTAATTATCCCTCATTTATTCCCATGTAATTAGTGTGATATATCTTCCTTGAGACTGAAATGTTCTTCCCAATGTCGATAGAGAATTTTCTCCCACTGATCTCTTGTTTAGAAACATTTTCATAATTTTAGTGTATATTTTTATGATTATTGATGTCCCTCTTATCCCCATGGGTAAAAATGAAAATATCATCCTAAAAAAAAACTGGTATGGGGAAAAGATACCTCAACCTGCTCTGATGATCTTCAAAAAACCCTTTTACACTATGTTATGGAGAAGCCTACTGAGGTATTCCTAAACAATAGAAAATAAAATAGAGAATATTGGATGCACTTATATCACCCCTCTAGATTATGTGATGTATCCCTCCATGGATCTATTTTAAAGGATGGAGGCACGAGCTGACTGATCACATAATGATTCACTATTCAAATCCACCCTTACACAACTGTTTTAATCAAGTTTTGTAATGAATATACCAAATATAATAATAAATTTCACTTTATTTTTGAATCAATTAATTAATTTTTATCACTTTTTAATGGGGAAATTTTACTTGTTTTGGTGTTTACATTGTTGGAGGATGTGATTTGGAGAGCCCGTGATGGAATTCAAGCTAAATGGGACAAACTGCGCAAGATCCCAAGCATTCTTGTGGACAATTATATATATTGTGGACAATCAGTTCATTAAATTGTAATAAAAAAGGGTTTATGACTGAAATAAAATGTGGGATACATTTATTTAGAATATCATGCAGCACAATTCGTCCATTTGGAGGACCAAAATAGGCACACAATGTGAATAAATTCTAGGCGGGCTAGATTGGACCACCCATCTGTATTTGGGCCATAACTCCGGCCTCAGAGATACAATTAGGTTAGTTCCACCTCCCATAGATAGATACCGAGAAAGATCACCTCTCCAAAAAATTTCCTAACAATAGAACACGTTTTGTTTAGTGAACCATCCAGATAAAAATGATTTAAATTTTTTTACTCAATAGCGGCATAGTCCCTTTGGCTGTTGACATCTTTTGTGGAAAGTGTGATGTTTTTTCAATAAAATAACTCCTCCCCCTTATTCTATGAGGTTTCATGACAAGGTTTGAAGTTTATTATAATCAGATAGCTCTATTCACCCATTTTATTTATCTTCCCTCTCACTTACTTTTAATCCCCTTACATATCAATTTTGGGAGTGTCCTTTGTTGTAATCCAAATCTCCACAAATGTAATATTCATACGGTAATTTATTTCCAGGTTTTTTGTCAATTTTTATTCATTTATACCTTCTAATTTTTTTTATTCTGTTATTATCAAATATAAATCAGAGGAAGAATAATCCCCATGCTTCCATGCATATCCCAGATCTTATGATGATTTGAGTGTGGTTGCCTCTTTTATCACCCCTCCCTTTCAAGAGTGTGAAAATGGATTATTTCGGTTGATAAAATCAACTATCATGAACCTATGAATTATAATGTGGTTGTATTCTGTATTATTTTTATTATTTACACAAATCTGGTAATCTCATCACATTGTTGATGTGATACCTTGAATGAGTTCTATTTTTACATCAGTTCGTGTTTTTTGATTTTCAGTGGTTGCCGATAATCAATATAGTTGATCAATAAAATACTAGGTGGTAAACTAGTAAGAACTCATACACCATTACTATTTTTATTATGTATAAAATCAAGGAATCAATGATCCTTCCCTTTCTTTGATAACTATGATGGATTGAGCATCAAGGGACACTTACCCGGGTTGATCATGATTTCTCAAACTAGTTTCTCTCAGTAGTAATAATATTTTAATTTCTATTATCAAAGAAAAAAACTCATGTTTTATAAAACCCCATTCCCATTTTACATTTTTAATCATAAGATCGTTTTGTAATTTATGATCTAAGGATCCTTCGAGAGATGACTTAAGGTTGCTTCTATACTATAGAAATTCATATTAAAAATAAACATCTAATTAGATGTTCTCGACAATGAAACCAAATTTTGGTGTCGTTTCTAGGAATAAAAGTTCATTTTTTTCTTTATTTCTATTTATTTATTTATTTTACTTCTTAATTATTACTCTTTCCAAAAACCCGCCCCAAATTTATTGTTTTGGTTTTGGTTTTCTGTTTCTATTTTGGGTTGTTTTTGTGTGTGTTCTTCCACTATCTCTCTCTCTATAGATATTCTTCTTATTCTCCAAATCTCTCGCTATAATTCTATATTGTAACATTCTATTCTCCCATCACCCTTATTATGTTATTTTATCTATTCAATGATAAAAAAACTAACTTCACAACTTATTGTCATGAACTAATCAGAAAAGGAAAAACTTCATGAATTCGACCCTAATTTTGAAAATACACTTCACACACAAATCAAGAAATCTAGAGAAAGTAAAACAAGTAACAATAAGGAACCACTTGTTGAACCTAAATTTTTCATAAAGCAATAAAAATTTAAACTCAATCAAACCCATGAAAAGATGGATATAAATAATCGAACCTCAAAAGAACTAACCACACCAAATGTGGAGTACCAATCTATGTACATCCAATATCATGAGGAAGCAGCCAATCTTGAGATGAGATAAGGCCTCATCCACCTACTTCCCAAATTCAATGGTCTTCTTAGTGATGACCCTCGTAATCACTTTAAAGAGTTTCACATATTTTAATCCACCTAGAATACCAAAAATTCCTATGAGGATTTAATTAAGTTTAGGGCCTTCCCTTTCTCCCTTGATGGTGTAGGAAAAGATTAGATATACTATTTTCTTAACTAAATTGGGGGGTGGAATGACCTGAAAAGTCTATTTTTAAGGAAGTTATTCCCTATTTACCGAACAACATCAATTAGGATACAAATTTTTGGTATTGGGAAATCAGAAGGAGAGACCCTTCATGAATACCATGAGGGACTCAAATTACTCTGCTCAAGATGCCCCCACTACAATATTATTGAACAACCATTAATCCAATTTTTCTATGAGGTACTTATCCCAATGGATCATGGAATGATTGATTCAGCAGATAGTGGTTCCTTGGTGGATAAAACTCATTATTCCACTCATTACTGAATAGCCAACATGGCTCAAAATGCACCACAATTTGGAACATGAGCTATTGATCCAACTCGAGGAGTTCACGATGTAAGTCATTCTCCTCTAGAACAAAAGTTAGATAACAAGCTTGATTTGACGCATACCCTTCTAAGGCAGTTATCTCAAACACAAGGTAACTCACAATCTCCTCGCGTTCCATTAAATTGTGGTATTTGTTCTTACAATACTCATTTTTCTGACCAGTGCCCACAACTTCAAGATTCAACTGAGCCTTTTGTTGCAATGTTTTCTGGGCGTCCATTCCAATAATCACCTCCCTTAAAGTAAGAAAAATTAAGGAAAAATTCAAATCCCAGGTGGCAAGAATAACCCCAGTATTGACCAGGAGGAAATTCAAGCTACCCCAAGCAGAATTAGTATCAACAAGGCCATGGTATGAAATATTATTATCCTTAAACCTCTCAAAAAAATAATCCTCCTCCTCTAAAATTTGAAATAAGACTCGAGGATATGGTGGAGTTAATGGAAACCTAGAACCTCTAGTTCCCATGGAAAAAAATTGGAAATTCAAGACCTAAAAAATCAAGTGGGGTTATTGGAAAACACCATCAGTGAGATTATGATGCATGGTTTTGGAAAAATACCAACACAAACCATTTCTAATATGAAGGAAAAAGGTAATTTATGTGCAGTTACAATTCGTAGTGTTAAAGAAGTCTCTCCATCTACTAATTCTGAACAATAGGTATGTCCCCCACATGAAAACTGTCTTTCCCAACCCTCAATAATTTCATCTACAAAAAAAAGACAAAAGGGTAATTGAATTAAAATTCACGACTCAAATGAGAAATCCATTCCACTTCATTTCCCCCAAAGAATCTCTAAATCTAAGAAATTTTTTATTATTATATTGATAAATAAATAATGGATACATTTAAAAAAGTTCAAGTTAACATTCCTCTATTGGATACAGTTAAACAAATCCATTGATATGACAAAGTTCATAAAGAGCTTTGAACCCATAGAAGGAGGATGAAGGTAATGAGAGAGTCAACTTGGGAAGGAATGTCTCAGACTTGATTCAACCAGAAATTCCAACCAAATGTAAGGATCTGGGCACATTCACAATACTGTGTACCATATGGGAGACCTTAATTTCTAATTCTATGACATATTTTTGTGCTTCCACTAATGTAATGCCTCAATCCATTTATACTTCCCTGTTGGTTGGAGATCTTCAACCTACATGAATTTTCATGAAACATGCAAATTGGAGTACTATGAATCGAACATGGGTGATTGAGGATGTCCTTATAAGAGTAAAGAATATCATCTTCCCTGATGATTTCTAAATTCTTGAGATAGAAGTTTTCTGAACCCATGGATATGCTCCTCTCATACTTGGGGGGCCATTCCTCAAAACTCCAAAGACGGTCATCAATGTTCACAATGGTATGTTTTCTATGGAGTTCCGAGGAGAAAAGGTAAGTTTTAACCACCTCAAGGATATGAAACACCCCATTGAAGAGCACTCCACTCTTCTTTAATATTCAATGGATGTGATCTTAAATGATGCACAAACACACAATTCCCCCCTCATGTCATAATCTGATTCATCTTCCCCTTCATCTCCCTTTGATGATTTCAGTTTTGATTCATTTTTTAGTGTTGTGGGGGTTATGGAGAGTGTAAATTTTGTGATTTAATTGATGAGTGTGTTCATTATGAGGTTCCGATGACCCTCGATGATTATGAAAATCTCATTTCAATAGATTCTCTATCTTTAGAGAATAACTATGAGCAGATAGAAAGTTTCACGGACCTCACTCCTCCTAAACATCCTACCTCAATCCAAAAACAACTTTTGTTGGAAGATAAAAAACTTCCTTCTAATTTAAAATATGCATATCTTGAGTGTATTGACAAATTTCCCATCATTATTTCCAATAACCACTTTCCACAATAGGAATTGAAACTACTCAACATTTTTGAGAGAGTGTAAAAAGTAAATAATATTTAAATTGGCTGATATTCTTTGGATTAGTCCATCTATTTGTATGCACCATATTCCTTTGGATCATGAGGCGAAGATGGCAAGACAATCTCAACGCCGGTTGAATCCCACTCTCCTTGAAGTGGTAAGATTGGAAGTCCGTAAATTATTTGTTGTGGGGATAATTTATCGTATATCTCATTGTAAATGAGATAGCCTAGTGAAAATTTTGCATAAAAACAGGAATAATAGTTGTGTCAAATGAAAGGAATGGATTGGTTCCAACACATGTTCAAAACAGTTGGCGAGTCTGTATAGACTACCGTCGACTAAATCAGGCCACACGGAAAGACCACATTCTACTACCATTCACTGACCAAATGTTAGAATGATTGGCTGGTAAGTCCCATTATTGTTTCCTTGCTGGCTATTTGGGTTATTTCTAAATCCATAGAGCCCCCGAGGATCATGAAAATACAACATTTATCTCTCCATTAGGTGAATTTTCATACCAAAGGATTCCAATCGGTCTATGTAATTCTCTTCGTACTTTTTAGCGATGTTTGTTGAGAGATTTTTATGAGTACCTTTAGAGTTGTATGGAAGTATTTATGGATGATTTCATGGTATAGAGTTCCTCTTTTGATGATTTTTTAGAACACCTAGGTTTTTTCCTCCATCACTGAATTGAAAAGTATCTTGTTTTAAATTAATAGAAATGTCATTTCATGGTTGAGAGAGGGATAATCCTTGAGAATGTCATTTAAAATTAGGGAATAAAAGTTGATAAATCAAAAAGTTAATTAATTTCATCCCTTCCATATAAAATATTTGTTCGTGACGTGTGATCTTTATTTGGTCATGATGGTTTTTTACTGTCGATTCGTTAAAGACATTCATATGATCGCACTTCCATTGTCTTGGTTTTTACCAAATGATTTTGATTTTGTGTTTGATAAAAATTTTGAGGATTCATTCAATTCACTAAAACATAGTCTCACATCACCTCCCATCATCCATCAAATATGGTGGGATATCCCCTTCAAACTTATCTGTGATGCCTTTAACTTTTCATTTGGGGAAATTTTTTCACAATGGGTTGAGAAGGCTCCTCATGCCATTATGTATGTCTCACGTACCCTTGACCGTTCCTAGGTAAACTAAACAACCAATGAAAAATAACGCCTTTCCATTGTTTTTTCCTTTGAAAAATTTCATCCATATCCTCTTATGTCCAAATTGATTGTGCTTTCTGACCATGTTTCCCTTCAATTTCTCCTAAAGAAACCTGAATCTAAGCCCCACCCCATACAGTGGATGCTCCTCCTCCTAGAGTTTGACCTTGAGATCAGAGATGAGAGGGGGTGGAAAATATTTTAGTTGACCACATTAGTAATATTTATCCACCACTAAACCACCATGTTATGTCATCCCTCCCCATTGGAGAATTATTTCCTCGTGAGAACCTTTGTGATGTTGTGGAGCTTACCTCTGGTATGCAGACATTGTTGATTTTCAAGAAACATCTAGGGTCCCTAATAATTTCAACACTTCCCATTCCACGAGACATAAACATAATTATTGATGGTACATTTGGGATGAACCATATTTGTGGATAATTTATGGTGACCAGGTAGTTTGTCGATGTGTCCCTGAACATGAGTTCACCTCTGTTTTGACCTTCTTCCACACTTTGTCTTGTGGGGGAAACTTTGGCTCTCCACAAAGAGCTCAAAAGGTCTATGACTCTGGACATTGTTGGCCAAATTTGTGTAGGGATTCCCATCTATTTTTTAAGTCATGTAGTTGTTGTCAATTCATAGGGAATATCTCAAAGAGGAATGAAATTCCCCAACATCCCATGTTATTATGTGAATTCTGTGATGCATGGGGCATTAACTTCATATGAATTTTCCAAATTAATTAGGATTCATGTACATATTGTATGTTGTGAAATATGTGCCTAAATAGGTGGAAGAAAATGATACTAGGACCAATGACTCTTGAGTTGTTGTTGATTTTCCGAGGTCTCAAATTTTTAGTCAGTTTGGGTAGCCAAGATTCATCAATAATTATCAGGGTTCCCATTTTTTCAATTGCAACATGAAACATTTTCTTCATAATCGTGGGGTTGATCATAATGTCTCCACAAAATATCACCCCAAAACTAACGGTCAAGTAGAAATATCAAATAGGGATGGTAATGGAATCATGGAAAAATGGTACCACCCAATCAGAAAGATTGGAGTTTGCGCTTTGATGATGAACTTTGGGCATAGTGTACAGTTTTTAAAACCCCAATCAAAATGTCACCATAGAGAATTGTGTATGGAAAGGATTTTCACCTCTTAGTGGAGGTATAACACTGTGCCTATTTGGCTTTAAAACAATGTAATATGAACCTCTCAGAAGCATGTGAGCATAGGAAGCTGCAAATTCATGAGTTGGAAGAAATTATACATGATGAATATGAGAACACTCATATCTATAAAGAGAAAAAAAAGGATATACATGATAGCATTATTCATTTGTTGAAGTTCCATATTGGTGACAAGGTCCTCATGTAAAATTCTAGGCTACAGCTCTACCCAGGATAGATTCATTCCCGATGGATCAGTCCTTATATTGTTATCAATGATTACCCTTTTGGTGTAACACAGATTTTTCCTGAGCATAGTGGACGATGTCTTACCGTGAATGGGAAGATACATAAACAATTCTATCAGTATTTTCCAATGAATCTGGTCATGGAAATCCACCTTGTAGAAGTAAAATACTTGTGAAACCCACCAGGTTTTATCCTCCATTCTCACACTCGCAATTATTATATTGACGAAACTACACATTCTAGGGGTGTCTATGTGGAGAGGGGTGGATAAATTATTTTGTTCATTAGTATTTTCATATTTTTCTTGTTTCTTTTCTTTTGCACATTCTTTATGATATTTTTACTCCCCCCCCCTTATGGTCACCAAATCAAGGAACATACTGAAAATACATGTTGAAATCTCTCATTATATGTTTATTTAACATTTTATGAAATCATGTATCCTTTATGGAATGACTGTTTCTTTTAATTTAATATCAAGGAGTGATGTTTAGTGAATTGTTTTTCTATAAATGATATAATTAATTGTATCTCTGTGATACATTTGAGATGATTGATGCCCCTCGTCTGAGTAGTTTTTGGGAAAATAGTGTGACTAATATCTCAACACATTTTTGTACCAAACCACAATGTCTAAATATTTCATAATTACAAGAAGGTAAATATATGTTAGGTTAATATTTTCCAGCTTAAAATAATATTTTCATATGTTCGTTCCTAATCAGATCTGTTTTATTACTTTATTGGATAGACCAATGTTTTTTACATAATATCTGACTATTTCACGACCTAAAAAAATAAAAAAAATGGTTTGTGTCTTGGGAAGGTCAGAAACTACTCCTCTTTAACATTTGATCTTGTTATAACTATTACAATTAGTGTCTTGAGGAGATCAAATGTGGGATGAGAGATAATTGTTAGATTTATTCCAAATGAATCTTTTGAAAAAAATAAAAATAAATGAGGGGAGTGATGAAATGTGAAACATATGGTAATAAGTAGTTTTGGAGATTTTGGTTTGATTTCATGGAATTCATAAGTTAGTGGGTCTTGAAATTTGATTACAAAGGATATAGGGCAAGTTCAGTGGACAAAAACTTTTAAGCTGAAAAATGTTAAAATAACCAATATTTATTGAATAGAATGTGGAAAGAATTGGATGGAATGGATTACACCCACACAAAGAGAGTTAGTGGAATGGTTTAATTTTTATTTCTATACTCAATTTGGTATAATGAATCTATTTTAATTTCATTGTGATATGATTTAAGAGACAACTTTTTCCATTTTCAATAAGAAGAACTCCTAGGTGTGGTGTGGTTTGTGCATTGATCACATTACATTAATGAATTTAAATTTCCTCAAATGTTAAAAATTCTTGATGATGGGAATATATACATGCATAATTTTTTGATATGTGACTTTTCTTAGGAGTGAAAATGTTTAGGTGTGGGGGTGTGATCGCATAACGATTCACTATTCAAACCCACCCTTACAATGCTGTTTTAAACTGGTTTTGTATTGAGTATTCCAAAAATAATAATAAATTTCACATTATATTTTAAAAAATGAAATTTTTTTTACCACTGTTTAATAGGAAAATTTAACTTTTTTTGGTGTTTACATTGTAGGAGGAGGTGATTTGGAGAGCCCGTGATGGAATTCAAGCAAAATTGGCCAAACTGCACGAGAGCCCAAGTATGCATGTGGACAATTATTTGTAATGTGGATAATCCATACGTCCAATTGGGATAAAAATGGGTGTATGAGAGAATACCAATGTGGGATAAATTTCCTTAGAATATCATGAAGCCCCATTCATCTATTTGGAGGCCCAAAATAGGCCCAAAATGTGAAGAAATTTTGGGCAGGCCAAATTGGACCACCCTTTTGTATTTGAGCCATAACTAAGGATTTGGAGATTAAATTAGGATAATACCACCTCACATGGGAAGATAACCCAATGTTTCGCCTCTCCACCTAATTTCATGAAAATTGAAGGCATTTAGTGTAGTCAACCATTTAGATAAAGAAGGATTAAAAAGTATTTCCGGAACAGTGACCTAGTCCCTTAGCCAGTTGTCCTATTTTATGGAATGTGTGATTTTTTTCCGTAAAATATCTTCTCCGCCTCATTATTCTGGGATTTCACAACTATGGGTGAAGGTTAGTCTAATTGGGGTGCTCTTTTCATCAATTTTATTTCTCTTCATCCTCATGTACTTTTAAACCTCTTAATGATCAATTTGGGGAGTGTCCTTTGTTGAAATATCGAGATCCACACATGTAATCTTCATAAGGTAATTTATTTCCATGTTTGTTGTCAATTTTTATTCATTCCTACATTTTAAATTTGTGTTTATTCTTGTATTATCAAATACATATCAATGGAATAAGATTCCACATTCTTCCATGCGTAACCCATATCTTGTGATGATTTGAGTGTGATTTCCTCTTTTGTCACCCTCCCATTCATGAGTGTAAAAATAGATTGTGTTGGTTGATAAATTATAAGAGCATTAACCTATGAATATTAATTTTCTGGTCTTGTGTAATATTTTTATCATTGAATTTTTTTTCATCTCATCACATTGTTGATTTGATGTCATTATTGAGTTCTGTTTCCACATCGATTCATGTTTGTGGATTTTGAATGGTTGCTGATAATCAATATAATTGATCGATAAAATCCAAGGTGGTAACCTACTAAGAACACACATACTATTACTAGTTTTAGTATGTATAAAATCAAGAAATCAATGATCCCTGTCCATCCCTTCAGAGAGATGACGTATTGAGTATCAAGGGACACTTACCCAGGTTGATCATGATTTCTCCAACCGGTTACTCTCAGGAGTAATATATATCCAATCTCTATTATAAAAGGAATAAAACTCATGTTTTATAAAACCACATTCCCCTTTTAGTTTCTTAATCAAAACCTCATTTTTTAATTAATTATCTAATGCTTCTTCAAAAGATGAGCTAGGGTTGCTGCTATAGTGCATAAATTCACGATAAAAATAAACATCTAATTTGACGTTCATGACAATGCGACAACTAACTCAATAAGAAATTTAAACCAATGGATTAACTTCATATTGAATCAATAGTTGTGAAACACCCTACCGATGAAGATCCTGACAAATTTTTCAAAGGATTTTTTGATGTCATGTGTAAAATATATACTTCCTCATTCAGTTGATTTCATGTGAAGGTTAATACACTCTGAGGGAAAAACTAGATAGTCTTGAATATTTCATCCATTCAAAAACCCCAATTAATTCCAAGATATTAGTTTCACTGAGACCGTAGCAAGTCTATCAGCAAGGATTTTAGTGAAAACAATGTAAATAGTATTGACAAGAGAAATTGTCTTGAATTGAATTATCTCACTAGAATTATCAACTGTTCGAATGAGGAATATGAACTGAGCATTGAAGCCTCAACGAAAATACCCTTCTCTAAAAAAATGTTTGATGGGATGACGAAACTGATTCTAGATGATGTCCCAATATCATTGAAATAATTGGTTGGTAAATTCATCTGTCCTAGAATGATTTCCTTTTTGAGTCCAAAGACCGCCTCTTTAATCTCAAAATCCATGGGCCTAGAGTTTAGAGATAGGTATTATTTCACTTTGAGAAATTGAGGAATGATGTTTTCCATGAAGATTTCACTCATTAGTGGGACATTGAAGAGATTCATATAGTATGAAACAATGTTCATTGAGAGTTCATATCCTTCCTCTAACATATTCTCTCCATTATTGAGTAACATAAAAGGCCTATTTTACCTTCAAAATATTTGTAAGGAATTAAAGAATTTTGTATTTTTGTCCTAATCAAATAACCATATGATTTTAAAAATTTCAATATTGAAATATTCCCTGAGTTTTTTAAGGCTCTTAAACATGGAAGAATGTTGAACATCATATTTTATATATCCACATATGTTTCCTTTAGTGATTGATTCTTAGATATCATGAAACTGACATTCCATACCATCAATTTCCGAATAAATAGACCTAAACATGGCTTTACTCCACTCTTTCAGCTTCAACTAGATCATTTTGAACATGGGGAGAAAAATTAGTGGATAGGGATTTCACAGCTTTGAACCCTAAGTTTCCTGGACAATCATTAGACTCTTGAGAAAAGAATCCCATACATTATTGAATCTGAAGAGAATTGTATTCTTCCTCAAAATTTCAAGAAGTCTTACTATAATGATATGGTGTCTCGATTTATAATCAGTTAACTTAACTCGTGAAAAATATTTCAAAACACTAAGAGCAACCCCATTAACAAACGATCTGTCAATTTTTCTATCCCTCATTCCATTTAGATGTATCATATACTATGTGAATTTTTCACCAATAAAATTTATTTTGGTCCGACTATCCTCCTCTAAATAATCTCTAAAATCATTGATGGAAGTCACATTAATCATAAGACAAAACTTTTCATCCGCATGGATGATGGAATTTGAGTCCCCTGTTATCATATTGGGATCCATGACGGTAGTTGATAATAGTTTTATTTTCCACCATTGATATCTTCTATCTATATAATTGTTATGATAATAAAACACCGCACAAAATATCCTCCAGAAAAATTGTAAGAAGCTGTAGGTGAGGATCTGATTATCTTCATAAACAATGACTAGGCTTTCAACACATTTAAGAACAATAATACACATCTTTTCCGAGTTGCAAAAAACTCTGTTTTTACCCTATATTTAGTATGTTTTACTGGTGAAAATATTACCCTGATTGAGATAGTTAATTTTGGACTTAGATATTCCAATGATTTCTGGCTTGTACTTACCTATAAGAAGCCTAAGGTAACCCTTAGTTTCAGGGTTGTCCAAGCCCTAGCAGTTTCCATAAAATTATCGTGATTTATATATATTTGAAAAAAAAATTATTCTTTATTTCACCACCCTAAAATAACCCCTAAACTCATTCAAGGTTCTAATAATAATAAATTCATAGAGATAAATATTTATTTTATTAGTCTCATGCATCTCAGTAATGATACTAGATACTCTTCTGTCAAAAAGAACAGACCGAAATTTCTCATCATGATCAAGATTCAATGAAATTATCTTTAACACAATTTTGTTTATCTAGTTTCACCTATTTATCCATTTAAGAATGTCATATACCTCTACATGTTTACTAGGTGATTGGAAATATGGATATATATTCTTAATAAGGTCTCAATAGGTACATTCCTTATAAGTATGTTAATAGAGATTCACTGTATGATTTCCTCATCCTACACCCAGCCTCTTTTGAGTGTCCCTTGGGTGTCGACATTATGGATGATACTATTCTATTTTTTGATGAATATTCATTTTATATGAAAAATTAACATTGAATGTGCACCCCAATGTATGACTATGAGAATGCTCAATAACCCCAAGTTCAAAAGTGTTATACTTGGGGTCATTTTCATCACACCCTCTAAAGCCCTTATTTCATCCACATTCCTATTTTTAGAGTGATTCACTAATAATGTGGTTAAGTAATGATACCTTTATCTAGGTCTCATGATTTACCTCAAGATTAAGGATCCACTATTTCATAGGAAAGGTGATTCCTAGCTAGTTATCAAGAAGATCAATGACAAATATATTATCATAAAACATGGGCTCATCTCTTTATATGATCACACCTATGAATTGATGGCCTAGTTCCCCTTAGTGTTGGAGGTGACTAATATACCATTATCCAAGAATAATTAATCAGATACTCGATAAATCTTTTTCATTCACATCATGGAGTCAAACCAAGAAAACCTTTTTATCCATGTGGCGTATGGGTGGTATTATGAACAATACATTTCATACATAGATGTTATAAATTTCTACATGGATATTATTTAAAAGTAATTATGATCCAAACTAGAATAATATAGTTCTATTATCTCTAGAAACTTGTATACATAAACGACATGTTCATAAAAGAACCCCATCTTCTCTCACTATATTCTTTGTAACTAGAACTATTTTAATAAATATCATTCATAATACTTTTATTAATAACTTGGGGAACATAAAAAATAAAGGGGTGAGATCTGATTGTTAATAAGGGTTAAAAATGTGATCATATAAACATAACATTAGAATAATTGAATTAAAACCCAAGGTTAACATTTTAAAATAATGCCAACGATATCAAATTCATAATCATGAGTCATGGAATAAATCTTTGTAGTTCATAATAAATGAATCAAAAAGGAACATATAACATGCTCCATGACAAAAAATTATCTTTTTTATTAAGAAACACTTTTATGGAAAAAGTGAGAAACCAATGAAAGTTACACCCAAAATTCACCCTCATACAAACCTTTAGAAACATCATGCTCCCTCTCAGAGTCAAGATCTGAATCTTCAAGAACTAGACTAAATTGGTGGAAAAAAGAGTTAGTACACATCCTACCAAAACTTATTACCACATCCTACCTACCGAATTCCTTCAATGGATACCCATGATGACATTTATAACATGTTAGGCTCACGTAAACCACCCATATACCTGCTCTAGGAGTGGAAAACCTCCATTGTACCCTATTCTGGGATTGGGATAACTTCTAGTGTACCCTATATTGGGCTTGGGAAAAACTCCCAGAGATAATTTTAGCTCATAAAACATTTATCATTAACCAATGCATTGGAGGGAGATATCGGTCCCAAACATCTTTGGTTATAACTTAAGCATTTTCATTGGTTATAATATAAGCACCATAATTGGTTAAAAAGTAAAAACAATAATATAATAGGAATAATATATATATTTATGTATGAAGTGATAACATAAAACATTAACCATATTAAAACCCATAAAAATAATTGGATTTCATAAATATTTCATCATAGCATATCTCGTGGAAAAGAAATTTTTTTTTAATCATTTCATCATTTCGTCATAGAATAACCCTCTAAAAAAGAGGGGGTTTCATAAACACCATTAATTAATAAGCATTATACATATATAGATATAATAAGGATGATATCCATGGATAATATCTTCCATAAATCATAAAAAAAAATTAAAATATGTGATTTGAAATGAATAAAAAAATCATTAAAACATTATTGATGAAAATAGAATTTCTATTTCGAAATGACATATTTAAATTAAAAAAAATCCAAAAAATTATAGAAAACATTTAAATTGAAAATAAACATGGAAATATTAATGTAATATTCATAGAATAATGTGGCTATGATGGCAGTAAATTCTGTTCATTCCATTTATGTTAAAGAACATATCTTTCGTACTTTTTTCGGAAGGCCCAAAAGTACCTTTTTTAGAAAACGAAAAGATGATTCCATTAAAAAAAATTAAAACATTAAAATATTGGTATAAATTAAATTACAAAATATTATATTATTATTAAATAACTCTTCATTTTGAAAACATGGAAATTAAGTAATTTTGTTTTTCAACAGAATTAATAAATGAAATTATTTTTCCTTAAAAACTTTATTTCAGTCTCTTGAGTACATAATGTGACGAAAATGGGAGGAAAACATTTATTCTATTGAAATAAACATAGGTGAATAAAATTCATCTGTATATTTATAATAATATCACATGATATAATTATTCTACTCTTAATTATAAATAGTCCCAATAAATGATGGGATTATAACATAAAACCCGTAGAAATTGTGGAAATTATGAATAATATGCCTCATGAAATAAAGAAACATATATTTATATTTTAATCCCATAATTTTTTTAATAATAATAATAAAATAAATTCATGTTAATTATATACATCGCATAAAATAAACAAGTGGTGAATATGGAATTAATCTCACATAAGAAAAAGTGAGAGAAAAATCTCTTACCTCGAGTTCCTCTTGTTTCGAAATCCTTCTAACCTATTAAGTAATTAATTTACTTTTATTATAACTATGTTCCAAAATAATATAAATTCTTATTATATCATATATATTTATATGTTTATATGTTTATTTTTATCCATAATGGTAGAGATAGAAAATGAATTACACTGTTAATGGAGATGGTAGGTCGTAAATACACTAGAACACTATTTTCATTTGTTGATGGATCAAATGAAAAAAGTTAAATAACAATTAAACATTACGGAATAATTATTATATCATATATATCATATATATATTAATCTGATATGACCTCTTTACCATCTATGTAAAATCAAAATGAAAAAAATTATATTGCATCTTGGATGTGGTAGTACACACGTACACACGATTGATGTTATAATATTATAATGGTTAAAAAGGTAAGATGGTAGATATGATACAATAACTTAATAAATATAATAATTTCTCAAATATAGTAACTAAAAATTAAACCCATCATAATCCCCATCCATAAAATATTTTAATGAAAAATTAATTGTATCGCTACATGGAGATGGTAAACTGTACATATGAATGAGTGGTACATTCACATATCATTTGTTGGAAAGAGTGTGGATAAGGTGGAATCATAATAATAATAATATTTAATTATAATTATTATAATAAATCTTTTATTAATGATAAATACTATATATTTAGAACTTGTATATGAAGAAGTAAATTGAAAAGGTCAGGTAAGATAAACATATTCTTCAGGAGGCCTCCTTTAGATCTTCTCTTAAGAACACTAGGGTTGAATTTATTGGAAGTAATGAACAAATATAATGTGGATAAGGATTTTGGGAATATAATTTGGAAGGTTATTTTTGATCTGTAATGATCAAAGTGTTTTGAAATGTTAAATAAGATGTTCCCTTTTATAAGGGAGGGGAAGGACAAATTTGGAATTTCTTAAAAGAATAAAATAAAATAAATTTTTCCTAATGAAAAATAGTTCCATTATACAATAAATTCAAAGGGGATGATATATTTGACAATATATTATATCATTTTACCTCTTTTAATATTTTTTATAATTTTCAAATAATTTAATACAATACCATTAATTTCAATTTTGATAATAATCATTTAATTTGTCATAAAATGGATACAAAATAGTTAGAATTATAAAAATAATTATTTATGATAATAATAATAAATTATATGAAAATAAAACAATATTGGAACACATTAATTCACTCTAATAATATAATGTTTAATATTTTTAATGTCATTTTGTATATTTTTTATTAACTGGAGAAATATAACATCGATGTTTCATATGAATTTATAGTCATCATATAATTACTAAAAATTATAAATAAATTTTAATCATTAAAATAATTTAATTAATATCAACATTTATAATTATAGTATTTAATATAAATGTTTTCCCTATATGAATACATAAGATATATTTAAAACTTAGGGAGTGACATTTTGTAACATTCATTGTTTTAAATATTACAAATGTCATTATCATTGATATGTGTCCATTAAAAAAATCCTTTTAAATAATAGTGTGATAATAATGGAATTTAATTTATCAAACAATAATTATAACGAAAACCTATGTCCATATCACATAGTTTTAAATTAGATTTACATTATTTAAATTTTACAGAGGGGGTAAATTTCACCACGGTTATTATAATATAAACCAAAATAGAAAATGAAATATTTAAAAACTCTAGGCATCATAATTCCAAATATAGAATACATTTTATCAAATCCAATTTCATTTTTATTCATGAATAAATTTTTAATTAATTCGGAAAAGTGGAATAAAATCCATTTTTAGAAAAATATCGTTTCATGTATAAGGATTTATTTATTCTTATATAATTTATAAGAAAAATATTAAATTAATATTATATTTTTTATTTAATATATAATATATAATTTTTGTTAAAATTATAAAAAAATAGTTATAAATTTATTTTATTATGATAAAAACACATTTCATATATAAAAATAATTTTTTAGAAAAACATTTGTTTATCGTTAAATGATTTTCATTTCCATTTAAAATTAATTGATAGCTAATAACTTAAATTTATGCCTATGTGATGAATAGATTTTTCATAAATTAGTTAGTCATATTCATTACCTCTAATGAAACGGATAAGTGGAAACAGATAATATTTATTTAATCATGAATCATCTAAACTAGTTATTGCATGTAATGAACTCAATTGAAGAAAATAAATTTATTTAAAAAAATATTTCATAAAATATCCAGGTTTTACAGTCTACCCCCACCCATTAAAATGATGTTTTCCTTTGATAGTTATCACATTGATACAAAAAATGAGGATATCATTACTTCTCTATATCATCAGGTTCCCATGAAGCTTCCATAAATTGGTGGTTTTACCCAAAAAAAATTGATGATGCGAGTGGTATTTTTTCGAACAACATTCATTCTATGATCCTAAATATCCACCAAATATTCCTTATTTGAGATATCAATCGCTAGAGGTAGGAATTTTGAGTCTAGTACATATGAAATATTAGATATGTAGTTCCTCATGAGAGATACATGCAACACATCATGAACTTGGGAGAGATTTGATGGAGGCACCAGTCGATAATATTCCATTCTTACATGATTGATAATTTAAATGGGAGTGATATACCCAGTGCTCATCATTCCCTTCTTTCCATATCTCATCACCATGTTCTAGGAATATTGTTTTAGTAACACATTTTCACTGATTTCAAATTCAAGATCATTTGAATGATTGTAAGGATAACCTATATACAAACTATTGGCTGTCATTATATGGTAAAAAATGTATCTAACATTCTCTTCCATTTCCTTATCTATGTTTGGTCCTAATTATTTTCTTTAAAAAAATTAATTCAAGAATATTAATGTTATATTATTTCTTTTATAGAGGGATTCATATGGATCCATATAAACATTAGAGTGAAAAATTTTATTATAAAAATATTTAACTAATGGAAGGTGTATATACCAACCACCATTGATATCCATAGGGAAAACTATAAACATGTCTTCAGGAGTTTGAATAGTTCGATAATACATTCCATCTGTCCAAGGATAATAAGAAGTGATAAAACATAGATATGTATCTAAATCTTGCGGAAAAATTCTCCTGAACATCAATGTAAACCATAGATCCTGATCAGATACAATGGGTTGTGGTACTCCATGAAATCTTACCAATTCCATAATATATAACAGGGAAAGTTATTCCTGATAGAAATATTATCCAATAAAAATAAAGTTTATTGAGTTTTTATGGTGATAAACTAAAACAAATATGATATTATTTCCTTTTGATATTTTGGGGAGTCTAATGAAAAAAAACTAGGGTGATATTTTCCCATTTCTATTCTGGTATGGGTAATGGTTGTAACATTATCTTAGACATTTTTCTCTCAGCCATAACATACTGACATACTAAACACCGAGATACAAAAATTTCAATATATATCTTCATACCATCCCACTAAAATTACACTTTAAAATATAAATACATCCTCATACATTCATTATGAATATATAATGAAGAACTATGGTCCTCCTTTGAAATATCTTTCTTAAATATAATATGGATGGAATACATACAAGGTTATTGAACCATAGAATTCCATCACAATCAAGGTTTAACTCCGGAAAATTAATCACCTTTATCTATATCTTTATATCATACTTTTTCATTTATTTAATCATCACATGTATCGACGGTTGAAAAATCAACTGAAAAATATAAAATTTCTCCAGATCTTTTGGGATTTCATGATTAATCATTTCCAAGTCCATTAATATTGGATCATTTTTATCCTCATCATGGATGAGCTATAATTATCCTTTTAACTTAATGCATTGTCCACCTTTTTCATATTTCCATGGTAGTAATATATTGAGTATTCATAATCATTAATCATCTCAAACCATTATTTATGATGTATATTCAACAATTTATATGTGAATATGTATTTAAATCATAGTTGATGAGTATATATATCATAATTTACTTTGTAAAGATAATTCATCTTTGTCTTCAATGCAAATAATACCATATCTAACTCAAAATCATGAGTTGGGTAATTTTTTTCATTAACCATCAATTGCAGTGATGTATAAGCTAAGCCATTTTTAATGTGAATGCATCCCAATAACTTACTGGTTGCATCACTATAAATTAAAAAAAAACTTCCTCACTATAGGGTAATGTAATCACAAGTATGATGACACATATTGTCTTATGTTCCTTCATATTTTCCACACATTCATATTTTTAGGGGAATTTGGATCCCTTTTGAGAAAACATGGTGAGTGGGTTGGATAGCCAACATAAATCATCCACATAGCATCAATAATACCTAGATGGATTATGAAAACTACGGTTCTGAGTAACCATGGTTTGTTTGGGGAGATTATCAATAGCTTAAATCATTGATTGATCCATAAATATACCCTCTCTTTAGTTTATATGTCCAAAAAATGAAACATTATATATCAAAAATTCACACATTAGATGTTTTCCATATTGTTTCCCCTTCATTAGGGTATTCAGTACAATCCTTAGGTGACTATAATTCTCTTCCATGGTCTTTGAATATATAATATTATAATCTATAAGGACTATCACAAGATAATTAAAGTAATACAGAAAAAATCTATTAAATAAATATAAGATGATACATAGGGAATTATTAAGACCAAATAGAATCACTATAAATTCATAGTGTCCATAACTTGTAAAGAATATTTTCATGGGTATATTATCCTTCCTTAACCTCAATTAATGATATCTAGATTAAAGAAAAATCATGAAAATTTACTTATCTCCCTGAAGTTGATCAAACAAGTGACCAATATGGCGTAGAGGATACTTGTTATTGATAATGATCTTATTAAGTTCATGGTAATCAATTAAAAGTAACTTTGATCTTTCTTTATTCTTAAAAAATAGTACATGTACACCCCAAGGTGATGCACATGGCCGAATAAATCCATTTTCAAGATTCTCCTGGAGTTGGTTCTTCAATTCATGTAACTCATTTAGGTCCACTATATATTAATTATTTGAAATAGAAGTATAAATACACATGAGTTATATTGAAAAATCAACTACATGATTCAATGGAAGACTATGAAGATTTTTTGGAAAGATATCGAAATAATCCCACACAATAGGGATATATTAAATGGTGAGTTTCTCCCCAACCATCTAAGATAAATTCCTATTTTTGAGACAAATCTTGACACATTCAATGGATTTAATTTCCATCATAAGTTTATATTTTATCATCACACTAATACATGATAATAGGTTGGTGATAAATATAAAATTCAATTTTAATTCCTTACAAATAGATGTGGTATTTATATAAATAATGGAAATATATGCACAAAATAACACAAAACTCAATTTGAGGTGAAAAAAAATTATTTCAGGAAGTGAATTCTAACAAACTTGAATGATATGTGATCATCATACCATAATATATTTTCACTAAAATTTTAACATTTAATTATTGAGGATAGAAATTAACATTCCTATATAATTTTAATTGTATAAGGGAATTCATATAACTAAGATTAGATAAGCCACTTCAATATTTGAGAATACTTATTACAAACTTATCTTGTTTTCAATATCCTCGATCGATTTCTAAAATGATAATGGATAGAATGACCATCAGGTATATTTTCTCAGAGTGATTAACCATGGAAAATCCTTAATAGAATGTGTAAATTGTAAATCCTTCTTCTAAATATATGAATCCTTAGTTTAAAACTAGGCCATTCATGATCATTACCAAAACCATAGGATTTTATCCAATACATAGACTTATCCCCAAGGATATCATTAACATTATATCATTATAGTTTCCAAATGTTTTAATAAAATTTCAATGCTGCCAACTATAGAAATCCCTACATTTCACAAATAGATATTACACCTTTTTAGTGTAGTATTATTTACAAAACATGAAAATAAATTCCATAATACATTAGGCCTAGTATCTTTGTAAACATGGATATATAAAATATTGGTTTATAAATGAAACACTTCATCTCTCACTTAGTTCTTTTTGAATATATCCATAATTAGTCATATCATATATAATAAAATAATTTACAACCTAGGGAAAGGAAACAAAATAAAGGTGTGAGATATGATTCTCATTAAGGATAAAAAATGACATATCAGTTATCATATATGCATAACATGAGAATATTTGTATGGAAACTTGATCTTATCATATGAAAATCAATCCCTGCATATAAAAAATCATAATCCTAAGTCGTGAAATAAAGCATGGTAGTTCATAAGACATAAATCCAAAAGTAATCAAGAATATGTTCTATGAGATCATAAAATAATAATATTCCATATATTTATGTCATTCAGATAAGCATATAAAATCTTATGTCATGTATACCAAACAATACATTTATAACATGTTAATCCTAACCTAACCACCTATGATCCTACATAGGGATTTGGATAACCTCTTGTGTACCCTCATTTAGGTTTGGGATAACCACCACTATACCATATTTTAGTTTTGGTATGACCTACTATTTATAATTTGATCTCTTTGAACATTAATCATTACAATATTCATTGGAGGGAGATATAGGTCCCACCTGTCACTGGTAATAATGTAACCACCATCCATGGTTACAAAATAACTATCATCATTAGTTATATTGTAACCACTATCACATATTGAAAATCATACATTTGATTTCCATGAGTTTATAAACATACATCAAATTAGAGTCCATAAAAATAATTAGGCTTCATAAAGTTTCACTATAGCATAATCCATGGAAACAAAATGAGTTTCATAAACATTTCATCATTTCATTATAGCATAACCTCTGGAAAACGATAAGGATTCATAAACAACATGGAATAATAAACATTAAA
Organism: Viscum album; assembly: GCA_963277665.1. NCBI lineage: Eukaryota > Viridiplantae > Streptophyta > Magnoliopsida > Santalales > Viscaceae > Viscum > Viscum album. Next base: position 488,819,170 of record OY728150.1, read on the forward strand.
TATCTATATAAAGATTAATTATGATATAGTTTAATCATATACCTTTCAAATAATAAGAAAAATTGAAGTTTATTTCCATCTGCTAATTAAAAAATCATTAAAAAACTATTGAGTAAAATAACCATTCCATTTTTAAATCACTTCTTTAAAAAATAAAAATTTACAAAATACCATGGAAAAAACTTTCTTTGAAAATAATAATTTAAACATGAATCGGAAGCTAAAAATAATTGAGCTTCAATGATTTTAAGAAATTCTATTCATGTTGTATATTTTAAAAAACATTCTATTCATGATTCTTTCCAAAATAAAAAAAATTCCGTATTTGGAAAAGAAAAATAATATTCCTTTAATTTTTTTAAAAAAAATAAAAAATGGGTAGAATGAATTTAAATAATCATAGTAGATTATTAAAAACCTTCCCTAAACCATTTTTAGAAAACAAGGATATTCAAGGAAAATGTTTTTCGATCGAAGAGATAAATGAAATTATTTTTCCTTTAAAACATACTTTTAGTCTCTTTAATACTTAACGTTTTGAAAATGAGAGGAAATTATTCTCCATAAGTAAACATCGGATAATAAAATTCATGATTTTCTTGAGAGGTATATCATAAGATATCACTATTAGACTCTTAATTAAAAAAACTGATAAACAATGAGGTTTTAATATAAAACACTAGCCACATTGGAATATTTTGAGTCATACACCCTTTGAAGTAAAGAAACTTTGATGGATATTTGAATAAAATAATTTTCATAATAATAATAATAAAATAAATTCAACTTATTTATATAAAACACATGAAATAAATAAGTGGTTAATATATCATGTATCGCACATAAGTAAATGTGAGAGGAAAATCACTTACCACGAGTTCCACCTGTTTCGAATGCATTCGAACCTCCTGTATAAAAAACTTAAATGTATTATACTTATATAAAAAAATAATTTAAATTATTATTATATTATATAATTTTATTATATACATATATTTATATTCATGCATAATATTAGATATAGAATAAAAATTACAAATTTCATAGAGACAGTAGGTCGTACGTAAACATGAATGCTATTTTAATTTTTAAAAATATTGAATGAAAGAAAGGTAAATAATGACTCATAGTTAAGGAATAATTATTATATCATAAATATATATATTACATATTCATAAAATATATTTTTTTACCATCCTTTTAAAATATAATGGAAAAATTAAAAATATCACTTCGGGGAGGTGGTAGTCCAAAGATACTCTTCAGCGACATTATTGGTTTACAATGTTTTATAAGGTAAGAAGGTAGATATGATATTATCATTTTAAAAGAATAATTATTTAATAATTATCATATATAAACATTAAAATAATAATAATACACATCCATAAAATATTGTAATTTAAAAATGAATTGAATCGCTGCATGAAGATGGCAAGTCGTACGAATGCAGAAGCGATTCTCATTTGATAGAAAGAGGGAGGATAATGGTGGTTCTATAGTCATTTAAAAATATTATTTTATCCAGGGTAATTGAGATATTATTTTATTATAAATACCATATATTTAGAAATGGTATAATATGTAGTAAATTGAAATAATTTACGTAAGAGGAATATCTATTCTTTAGGAGCCCTCCTTTTTATCTTCTCTTAATAACACAAGGATTGGTTATTATTTAATACCAAAACCTCTAGAATGTGTATATGGAATTTTGAATGATAATTTTTAAGGTTATGGTCAAGATAGTAGGATCTATTTGGTGTGAATGTTTGAATGAATATGGTGTCCTTTTTAAAGGGTGGGGAAGGACACACTTGAATGTTTATGAAAGATTAAAATATAATAAATTCATTATCAAGAAAAATGGGTCCAAATGGCCTGTAAATTCACATGGGATGAAATTTATAACCATATTTTTTCTTATGTTTTCTATTTAATTTTTTTATTATTTTAAAAAATTTAACAAAATATTATTTTGATGAAATATCATTAATGATTATTTTAACATTATTCATTCATTTTGACTTAAAATACATAAATAAAAAGTTAGATTGAAAATATTATTATTTAAAATAAAATTTATATGTCATATTTAATGAGAAATTTATTTAAGAAATTATATCAATATAATTATTTTACTTTTAATATTTTTAGAATCATTTATAATTTTATATGAACTAGTGAAATATTGTATTAGTATTGCATAATATATTTAATTCATTACATACTTAATAAAAAATTGTAATATTTTTTCATGAAAATAATTTAATTAAGATCATTAGTAACACTTATATTCAATAATATAACGTTTTTCCAATGTGTACACATAATAGATACTTAAAACTAAGAGAGTGAAATTTTTTAACTTTCTTTGATTTGAATATTATAAATTTCATTTTCAAAAACAAGCGTCCAATAAATAACTAAATTTTGAGACTAAGATGATAATTTTAGAATTGTGTTTATCCAATAATAATTATTATGAATAATTATGACATTTTCATTTAGTTTTAACCAAAATTAACTTTATTCACCCTTTACTGAGGTAATAAAATTTATCATTGCTACTATTCATATGAACAAGAAAGGGAACTATTTTTTCCAAATTTTGATTTTTTATTCCAAATATTGAATAAATTTTATAAAATTAAATTTCATTAAGTTCTAGAAATTAATCTTAACAAATGTTCACCAAGCGCGATGGATATTCTTTTTTCAAAAAATACAGTTTTAATCATAATACCAGGTTTATTCTTATGTCATGCATATGAAAAAAATTTATGAATGCTAAAGAATATGATTGAATATAAAATATAAAAATTTCTTTAAAATTATCCACCAAGTGTGATTAATTTAATTTATTAATATATAAACACATTGCGCACATATAATGACCCAACAACAGATAGCCGAGAGACAGTGTCTGGTACTGAATATATTGGCATGATTAAAATGAATCAAGCCCCAAAGGATCGATCAGTTTAGTAGTCTTGGTAAAACATATACATAAATGAGTGTATCATTAAAAATGGTTACACTAATTACAACATATTTTTTAATTTTTAAAAAAATATATATTGAGGATAACTCTAATCCTTATATTATATTGCTGCATTTCATTCACAGTATACTTGTTGGATTCATAGGGAAAGAAACATAATAAGGGTGAGATTAAATGATAATAAAGGGAAAATTATAGAAAAAGAAATAATGAATCAATGAGAATATTAAATATGGAAATATAAATAACTGAACAAACATAATATGTAATCAATAAACTAAATGTAAGAATATAACGAATATTACAAGTTAATATCTGAACACACATTCCATATAATCAATAAACTTATTAGAATTACGTAAGAAATATAGAGAGGTGATAAATGTAAACACACACCATTAAAATTACTAGATAAGGCATCAAAAATATGGAAAGGTAACATACTGAAGCACCCGCCATTAATCAATGAATTGAAATGAAATGTATCCATAGATATGTCAATGCAAAATATATTAGATGAATAATTGCTAAAAAACTATAAGTACATTGATTTCTCAATGTATTTAATGTATACATCACATGAGGACCTATTACATTCAATATCTATCCTCTATATAGTTTAAAGCTACAGATCTATCCTCCGTTTAATTTTTTCAACAAGTTTATCTCTTGAGAACCTATCAATGCATTGCAGAGCTATATAAATTCTGGGCTCCACCCGTCACTGCACGTCCAAAGAATTTAAAATATTTAGTTACCAAAATAAATAATATTACTTATCAAATACATGTATTATATGAGAAATATAGATGTATCAAATAACTATCATTGTATACACCTTCTGTAAGTTGGTATTCTATTTAGGAAAAAGTAATGTCCATGACCAATCAAATGGATAATTTAGGGAAAAATAAATGACCAGTTATCAAGAAAGATTTAATATTTCAAGAGAACTAAAAAATAAATCATGTAATTTAATGTGAATACTATCCTTAGCCAAATCTATAATAATCCAATAAGAGGAAGAATAAGGATGGTATCAATATAACAAATACCAAGTAGAGTAAAATAGAGGCTTGTTTATGTAAATGAAATAAAAGATTAAATTTTAAAAATATTCTTGAGGAAAATATCCTTATCTTTTGAAAATATTTTTATTTGAATATAAATTTTTAAAAACATTCAGAAGGAGGATTCAAATAAATTATGGGGGATAAATCTATACATGTCGTATAGGGTAAAAGGAATTTTCCTTTAGTATAGAAAATGTTTAGAAAATGGATCACTTAGAAAGTGAAATGAATACTCCTTCTAAGAGATTAGAAAAATAAAAAAGGGAAAATTTTTCATTACCAAATAATATTAAAATAATTTTTGAAAACATTTTAGTAAAACATGGTTTTAATAAGAAAACAAGTTCTCCAACTAAAGAGAGAAATAAACTGGGGTTTTCTTAAAAACATTTTCTGAAACACTTTGAGTACCAACGTGTGGGAAAATGGTACTAATAATTGAAAATGTTCATGAATATCTAGATATGAATTAAATGGATTGTTTAACAATGATTATATAATTTCATCAGATAGAAATTCAATTAAAAGATAATTCGGATTAATATTGATGAAAATAGTCTTTAAACATTTCAAATTGTCTCATAACACTTTGAAACATTTTTAAATCATAAACACAATTAAATAATAATATTAAATGAAATTATTAAATACCATGAAGTTAAAATGATTTCATGATATAATATATCAAAAATTAATGTAGGTACACCACACACAAGAAGTAAGGGGAGAAAATGACATTTATCTCTCATATGTAAAAAGTGATATATAAATTAATACTAGTGTAGTAAAAAATTGAATGGAAAACCTTAAGGTGATAATCATTAAATAAAACATTTAAATACCATAAATATTGTTTTGTTATTTATATTATATATCAATTTGGAAGTAAGTACACAATATATAAGAAATTATGTGTAAAATAAATAAGTAAAACCCACGTAATAAAAAAGAAACTATAATCCCTCACAACTTGAGTATATTTTGAGTCAGGGATTCTATGAAAGTGTAACATCAATTGAAAAGTTTAATATCAAGATATAAAGGTAAATAATGATATAATATACCAAAATGGGAAGTGGTTATAACCAAAAAAATAATTAGGTTGTTATTATTACATTATTCTCAATTTCCTATAATTATCATGAACACATAAAATATAAGAATTAAAAGTAATGGTGTGGGTAATAGTAATCAAAAAAATTATATTTTCAAAAAAAATATCATTAAAAATATGTGTGTATATATAATTTTACTCTCACGAACACAGATAAGAAAAAATAAATAAACTCTTATCTTATAACCTTAAAGGTAATACTATATAACACATATAATAAATTTGAATGAAATATTTTCAATGTAAAAAATTATTCATTTCTTATTTTAAGAAAATATTATGATGGTTGATTTCATCCTTTGAAATGAATTATATATTCATTTAGATAAATGGGATGATGATAAGAAGTACATGAACATATGTTTATATATTTACATATACAAATATATACCAAATTAAAGTAACAATTTACAATAGTTTAAATAAATTTCATTCCAAATTTCAACATTTAAAGAAGATATAATTCTTATATATATACACATGTACTTATTTACTTTGAGAAACGAAAATTTTGAATGATAAAATAACACATCCTTATATTATAAATTGAAATCACAATTTCATGATTGAAAGAAATAAAATGTAAATTAAATGTAATAATAGTATATTCATAATTTAATAAATTGAAACTATCATAGGTATATATATGTTTTTTCCTTAAATATGAAAATATATAAATCAGTACATATCAAAATAAAAGTAATCCCCCTTTACTTGTGTTTACTTTCAGGTGAACGTCCCTTAACTTATTATATAATAAAATTATTTTAATTTTATACATTCTTTATAACCTTAATAAGGTTTATAATTTCTCTTTTTCCACTTATTAACATATTTTGTACAATTACATAAACAATTATGTTTACGTCAGGTTCTTTTGACCAAATTCTATTTATACGAAAAACAGTTATTTTCGGTCATAAATAGTCATAGGGGTCATTATATAATGTCTAAATAATAATAAACATGACATAATTATCACATTTTTACATAAATTATACTTTTAAAATCAATAATTAATTATGGTAATGAAAAATGAATCAATGTTACAATCATGGAGATGGTAGGCCGCACGTACGCATATGTAACATTCCCTTTTTTAAATGATCATTGTGGAAAAAAGGTATGTAACTAAAATATTTATAGATTGGATATTATATTAAAAATAAAACATTATTTAATCACATATACTTACATATAGAGTTCTGTGGTGTAAAAGGAATCACATCATGTTGAGGAGGGGGTAGTCCACACGTCCACGAACGACGCCATCTCTTTTAAAGTGTCTGAAGCAGTAATAACACGAATGATTTATATATATATATATAGTTGATTGTCTCATGAATTTCACATATATGTTTTTTATGTGTCATATTTTTAATTATAACCATATTTTTTAAATTCCATGTATCATATGAACAAAACACATTGCTTTGAGGGGGTGGTAGTCTACACTTCCTCAAACTATGTTATTGTATTAACGTAAAATGGAAATAACTAAATTTATGTGTTATAAAACATTTAAAGAATTATATATATGTATACAATAAATATCATATATAACAAATATAAAAAAATTTACATCATAATGGCCACTATGAGAGGAGGTGATGGAATAATGATCAATCATCATTTCCTGAGGCAGTAGTTCACCGTCCACAAAAACAATATGTTTATTACCCATTAGAGGGTGGTGTGTGTAAGTTTCGTTTACAATCTCAAAAAAAATAGTATATTGAAGATACTTATTTTGGAATACAAGAAAAAATTAAGTATATTTTAGGGGTTGGAGAGTGGAAATGAAATTAGAGAGATTGAGCAAAGACATTACCTTTTAATTGGGAAACTTCTTTTGGTGTATACCAAAAGATTCATTGAATTTCATTTTGAATAAATATGGTCTTCTAGATCTTGGAGAGGAATTATTAGAGTATATTTTTTGAAGGTCATGGATTAACTTAATATCTTTGAGAGGTGTGGGGAATGGGTAGACGTGGTGGACTTTTATAGGGTAGGAAAAGGACTCACATGGAATTCCTGAAAATAAGTTAGGTGTACACAAGTTCTTACCTAATAAAAGTCTTACAAAACAACCGAAACTCATGAATGGAAGGTTCATGGCCGAAATATGTCCAGAAAATGGGGTTTTGACAAGTTTCTAGGACATTTGGGTCCTTAAACTTTAGGTTTTAGTCTATTTTAATCCTAATTAAACCTTAATAATTGTAATTAATTATAATCACTTTCACTAATTATTATTTTTTTCAAAAATTAATTTTATATTATTGAAAAAAATAAAAATCTTAATAAAAATTTTTATGTCATATTTTAAAAATTCTTATCAAAAAAGGGGAAAAATTAATTTTAATACTAATTTCGCAATTGGATTAACTTGTTTTAAGAGAAAATTATTCAAAAGATTATTATGAAGGTATATTCAATTTAAAATTTATATTAATTATATTGTACTAAATTATATTGAAATATGTATAATTTATCAATATTGACTTTTAAAACAAATTTATAATATATATTAACATTAATAATTATTTAAATGAAAAGGATGTTTTTAACTAAAACGCATTATTTTTCACTATTCACTAAAAATAATGTTTCTCAGAAAAATCCCAAAAATTCATAAAAAGATAATTTGTAAATTATAAATTAAAAAAGTAATTTTATTTTATCAAATTTAATTCATATGTTTTTCAAAATTAATATTTAAAATAGGTTCGCCATTAAATGGTAGTTAAAATGCCTGAATAAAAATATTGGGTTTTATGTGAAATATTGGGTTCTCTATTATTTTATGATTGGAAAATAAATTAGATGAATATAAAAACTAATTTTTTGAAAATGAAACATATTTATTTCATTAATATCACTCAATAATGGTAATTATGTTAATCTATTATGGTAAAAATAAATCTGAACATAAAACAATCCTTTTAATATTAAATTGTTTCTTATATTCATTTATAATTTAATTGTAACCAACGATTTCGTTGTATAAACCATATATTCTTTTAATTTAGTTAATATTATTCATAACAGGAATTTTATATCCTATTATTTTAAATAATAAAGTTTTAATTATAGATTTATTCTCGGTAAGACTCGGTATTGTGTATTGTGCAAGCCATCGAAGAAGGTCGATTTTATGTTTAACACAAGCTATAGAGGAAGATCATTGTAACGTATGATGTACGTTATCCCAGTTTCACATGAAATGGAAGCTAACTCAGTTTTTTATGTGTTGAAATATATAGAATACATTTTAAATAGTAAATATTTTTGTATAAAGTATATGCATATTATATTACATTACGCACTTACTTCCACGTGTCATACAGGCTATCGAATACAAGGTTCATACATTAGTTTTTCATGGTGTCATAACACATAAATACAATTTTTCCAAAACAAACATTCTTTTACCTTTAAATGATTATTATTTCAATTTCTAATCATTTCATAACTAATGAATTTATTTAATATATTTTTAAAGAATGTATTTTTTATAATTTAGTTATTTATATTTATTCCCATCAATCCAAAAGATAGGTCTTAACAAATAATAATATTTTAATCATCGTTATTCTAAAATCATTGCGTGTAACACACACTATTTATGAAAATAAATTTATTTGAAATAAATATTTCCCAAAATATCGACGTGTTATTGTGGGAGGATTTTCCCATACATTTATAATTAAAGGGATAACAAGGTGAATTATATAATGCAATCAATTATCATGTTGGGACCTTAAATTCCCTTAAGGCTGAAGAAGATTCAAATTTAGTTACTCTATTGATTTATTTCCTCTAATAAATAATACTACAAGAGACTATGCCAATCATGTGAAGATCTACTGGCCCATGGTGAATTTATCCCTTTATGACAATCCCAAAGTAGTAAAGGTCCTCTACAATCATAAAATTTAGGTTGTCCTTCCCTATTTCATATAGATAAAGGGGATACCATAGGTATTGAAAATGGATCATGTTGGGCCATACAATGGTCACTTGTCATTATTGAACCACTTACACTAGATCTAAAGGATGAGCTACATATAAAAAATAATGGTTTCTGAATATTTAGAATTTACTATGTTTTATTAAGATTGATAGTTTCATAAAAAATGCATTGGCCTCCAGATCATCTTTATACAAAAATGTATTATTGGTCCTTTACTGTAAGGGGACTTGATGTTTTGGGACTCTACCCCTAAGCAATAACCCAACTTTATAGATTCTTCATTACCTCAATAGAATACTTCTCAATGTTTTTGGGGGTTAACCCCCTAATGTAAGTCAACATCTAATCCGTGATCATGTTTTGGAATACCAACATTGTCCATCAATTTGGGATCCCTAACACTATCCTTATGGATAATAAAACAATCATTCAAATCACTACCCTAAGGAATTTATATCAAATTTCAGTATCTTATCCAACAATACATCTCATTATTGGAAAAATGTGAATACAAAGATATAGGAGTTCAACAAAACTATATGAAAAAAACTATAGATTATTATATATTTTTAAAAGAACAATTGGACCAAAAATCTCTCGAATTCCATATGAGCATATCAAATAATTAATTATAATTACCTCCAGACACCCCTACTCTCATGTATACAATGAACAAAAGTAGCAAAAACTATTGAGGTTCAAATCCCATTATTCTGAATATTTCTATATGATCAGTTGACATTGGGAAAAATTTCCAAGGTCTTCCAATAAAAATTTGAATCCCTCAATGGGAACATTCCATAACCGCTGCACAACCTTTGACGTCCATCAAAACAATTTGGTTGAGTGTTGCATAAGAATTTTTACCTCTATTCTATCTTCCAAGGTGATTGTCTGTTTTATTTTAGAACAAAAATGATACCAATATATAATCCACCAATTATTTTTTTATACGGGAAGGACCATTTTCATATTAAAAGGTATATCCCAATGTTGAATACTCATTGATCACTAGGGATGAGGAATGTAGCATACCTCACACTAATGAATGGTTAATTATGAAGTATTTTTTAATAAAATATAATTAAATCATGAAGGTCACATGATGTTAATATATATTTCATAAAATACTAATAAAATAAATGACATTTTATCCTCAAAAATATGATGTTAAATTTCTTGATCTTCATCCAGCTCACATAATTGTAAACTGCATAACATAAGTAAAAACTGCCTGACCTAAAACTATATAACTCTATCATCCGAGTAGAATGATTTTAATATATGAAATAATCAACCCCACTATATGAAATTAAATTTCATGGTTGATAGAATTTCACATTATATAAAACTATTGGACACAATCCCACCATCACAAAACTTTTTTATGAAGGTTAGAATTATAGAACCAAACCTTTTCCCTCATTCTAGAGGGATACCCCACTTTTTATTAAAGTATCCAATTGATCAATCACCACTAAGAACTATATGTGACTCGATTCTGAACTATGAACATGTATAATTTCCTGGATCTTCTATCCTAGGCCCATCCAAAAATTCCATTTTGCACCTTATCTTTTCATGGTGACCCGGACCCTTCTATTGATTTATTTTCCCTACTTGATATTTATGTGGTTCTCATAATGGGAATCATGTTTGAATTTTTCTTATAAGTATGTCATGTAAATGTTCGTTATTGTATGTGGAGTACCATATATGTTGGTGAAACCTTTCCAAGAGTCTTCTCTTTTCAACCTCATACCTTGAGACTTCCACAATTTGGATCCCTATAATGATTTCAATCAAAATGGGATCTCATAAGATAATTTCCTAACACTCCAAAGGCCCTCCTCTAATCCAATGTACATGATGATGGGGATTTTTGGAATCAATATGGATTGTACCTTATTTAGAAGGCATTTTCTATGTTCAAAACTCACTTTTTTCTCCATTAATTTGTAATGAAATAGTGTGACAAGTTTTTTTAATATGTTTAGTCATCATAATCCACTCATTTGATCCCCAATTTGTGATATAGATATCAAAATTCAAGATTTGAATTCTTCCCACCCTCTTATTTTCTATTGTAAGATAAATTCGATTGGAATTAGATTCTCATTTAAACTTTCAGGTTGACTAAGTAAATTGGTATTATGAAGTCCCTTTATCATTCTCTCATGTGAGGGAAGTACGCCTATATTCTTTATTTATCATATCGATCATGGATCATGGGGGATTAACTATTTTAGTGGATTTTCTCCCAAACATGATTGAGGCTTGTTGTGTTAAAAAGGACGGTTCATGTTTAGTCCTACTAGAATGACTTATACAACACATCCTCCTTTTCCCATTCTTGTTCATAAGGTTTCATGTGTCAATAATGGGATTACCAATTCCCTGGGGTTTTTTATATTCTTAATTCTATACATATTACTACATATCTGGTTCATGTTCCATTTCTCTAAATAAGTACAACCATTTTTCATGCTCAATAATCCAATACTGAGATAATATTTCAGTTCATTCTCTTTGATCATAAACTGGTAACTTCATTTTTTCCACGGTCTGTGACCCTAAATTCGTAGAACACTTTTGGCCCCCAAATAATGTATTTATTTTTTGTGAACTCCTATTTTAGGAAGTTTATGTTTCCAAAGTTCTTCTTCTCTATATATTCTCATAGGGTTATTATTTCCCTTGGTACCTCACATTCTCCTTTATAACACCTTTGGTTTACGTACCATGACCTTAACCTATGTGCATGATTTTATGAGGATTTCGAGTCAACACTAAGAATTTGGTTTCTCCATGATTCTTTATTCTATATACACATCATTGAAAATCACACCCTCATTTTGTCAAATATATGTGACCTATGACACTATAATTCCATTTCTCCACAATCTAAGGTCCTCCATGTTGCATTGGACTCCAAAATTCACATTAGATTTTGTTCCACCATCCATTCATCAAGGGTTATATTAGGTCATGGTCAACGATATAAGATATTTAGCCCTATAAAATTTCCCTCACATACTCATATTATGAAAATAAACTGCATAATCATGCTAGATACATCAGAACCTTAAACAATGTGAAACTCTACTTTGTGGAATGACATATGCTAGCATCGTTACTATTATCCACTAGGCCCTGTATTCACCACTGGTTTTCTCTAATACATCAATACGAATTTTCCAAGACTCTTGTCCCATGAGACATGAATACAATTTTTTAGTCAATACTATACCCAATCATCATGACCATAAAATTTCATTTCTACCCCTCTGGAGGATACTTGTGAGCCATTAGGCCTTTTATCCATTCTTTATCATTAGGTTTCCATTGCATTTCATGTATTATAAAATAATGTATCCCACCTATTTGGTTTAATATATATGAAATTAATAATTAGTAAACCTCCCTTCATCCTCTCTATGAAATGAGACAATACATAGTCCCATTCCATGAATCATGAAGTAGAACTATATTCCCTCACATCCTTACTGTATGATGTAAGATAGTGATAAATATCGTAGTTGAATGATGTTAAATTCTACCATCATTTGTCCTAGTAACATGGACTCAAAATATGTATATAAACTCTTTCTATAGGATGCTTTAAACTTTAGAGTCAGATCATCATAATTGACTATGAGGACAATAACCTACTTCTGGTGACCAATATCCTTCTGTATCGGTTATCATAACTAAATAAGGATATATTTTCTTCCCATGAGGTATATATTGACACCCATATATTCTATACTAGGCCTAGAAATTACATCAATTACAATGGGTGTCAAACCCCATGATTCCACGGTACGCTTCTCTTTGAATAATACAGTAGCATGTGTTGTACGCAACTTCAAGTTCTTACACACCACAACCAATCAAACTAGCCGTTATGAATAGTACTACCCACTTTTTAAAATTTTATAAATTTAATATTTCAAAATGGACTTCATTTTTTGGATTCAGAATATCAAAATTTTCTTAGGGTGAATTTTTTGGTACTTTTCAGATAACTATCATATTTTGATGAATAATGATAATTACTAAATTTTAATTAAAACCAAATTTTTTAATCAAAATAATTAATAGTGATAAATTATGAATTTGTGATATTTTAGAGTATAATTTAATTGTTTTTTTTCCATTTAATCCAATGTTTGTCATTGAACATAATTTGACATTTAAACTGGATATAAGCAAGTGTCAATCTTTTGATAGTTATTATATCTTAAAAACACGCTTTTTGTTTTAACAACGAGAATTAATTTTAAATTAATTTCTACCACTTAAATGTTTTAAATTTAAAAAAATGGATTCCATATTTAGAATCATGAGTTTCAGATTGTCTAAATAGTTATCTTTTATTTTTTGACATTTTTAATAATTATTTCGGTAAATATTTTATTTACCATGGTTAAAGGGTATATCGGGTAAATAAGGGTAAACAAATAATATTATAATAATAATAAATTACCCTGAAACATGTCTGAACCATATTGGTTGATACATTTCCAATCATGGTCATCTTTGGGTCGATTTTGGGACCCCATGTATCCACTTGTAAGTGATAATGACACTTTTTATTAATTAAGTTTAAGTAAATACAAAAATGACATAAGCATATATCTTATAGAAACAAGTATTTTACATAGGGCTATATACATTATATATTCGACTATAAATATTAATTAGAAAGATAAAAATATTTTCTACATAATTTTATTTTATTTATAATTTTTAGACATTTAATTATTAAATTTATATATGACACAATAATGATGCAGTGTTTTCCATATTAGTGAAAGAATCAAATAATTAGTATTATAAATGATAAAATAAATATAATTTGAACATTTTGATGAAATTCACTAATTTTATTGGTCAATATGAGATGTTAGGATTGATTAAATGAATTTTTTTCGAAATAATAATTTTTTTATGGCTTTAAGAAAAATCAATTATTAAATAGTGTCAAAATTGACATAAATGTGTTTTTAAAACAAATATTATATTATTAATTGATATTCGATACCTAAAAATCTATGTTTCATCTAAATGACTTATATAATGATATTTTAATTTTTAATAGACCACTTGGGGGTCTCTTGGAAGTTTACAGTAAGTTTATTGACTATAAAATATAAAAATATAAAGAGACATGGTAAATGTCAAACTATTTAACTATGAGTTAAATCAAAAAGTTAAAGTTAATATAGTGACCCAAATGTAACACCCGAGAAATTTATGTTATATAAATCATAAAAGGAATCTTTTTCTACACACAACACTTGCTTGGATTGCTTTACACGAAATCGCAACCTTCCTCGATAGCATGCGTCGTATGCAATACCGAGTTTCACTAAACAATGATATGCTAATAAAATATTATTCAAACTAGCCGTTATGAATAATAATAACCACTTTTTGAAATTTTATAAATTTTATTTTTCAAGGAATATCGAAATTATCCTAGGGTGAAATTTTGGTATTTTTCTGAAAACTTTCAATTTTTGATGAATAGTGAAACCACTAAGTGGTAGTTAAAAAAACTGAATTCTTCATAAAACTTAATTTTACCGCTTCTGTGAGTGGAATTTAGAAAATCCGAGAGACACGGTTAATATCAAGGACTAAAATATGGTTCAATGAGATGAAAATAATTTTTTTTGTGAATAGTAACTTTTTACTTTTATTTACCACGGTTAAAAGTAAATAGGGTAATTAAGGGTAAAAATGATATTATTATTACCCTAACACATGTCCTAATTTTATTGGAAAAGTGTAATTCGACCAAAAACAACCTTAGGAATAAAATATGACTATTTATACCCACTTGGATTAGATTAGGACATTTATTATTAATTTATTTAAAGAAGGTTTAAAATAGTTAAAATCAATGTTTAATAAGTAAATCATTTTTAATATGTGGTTATACATAAGATAAATTCGACTATAAGTATTCATTAGAAAGCTAAAAAGATTTCCTACCTAATGATATTTTATTTTTAATTTTTAGACTTTAAATAAGTTAATTTATTTATGACACAAAGATGATGCAGTAATTGTCTTATTAATGAAATATTGACATAATTGATGTTATAAATACCCAAATAAATGTAATTTGAGACTTTTTATTAACTACACTAATTTTATAGGTTAATATGACATGTTTTAAGTAACGTTTTTCTAAATAATCATTCTGTTATGATTTTCACAAAAATCAATTACTAAATAGTGTCACAATTGACATAAAATAGTTTTTAGAAAAATATTATATTATCAATTGTTATTTTATTCCTAAAAATCTAAGGTTCGGCCAAATGACTTAGATAAGGTTATATATTTTAATAATAAACAACTTGGGGTTCGTTTAGCTTGATATAGTAAGTTTATTAACCTTATAGTGTAAGAAAACAAGAAGACATGGTAAAAATTAAATTATCTAACTTAAAGTTAAATCTAAATGATAAGTTTAAAATTGATACCTAAACTTGTCTAAATTCTATTGGATGAGAGTATTTCGACCCCTACCCACCTTAGCTTCGAAATTAATCAATTTGGATCTATTAAAAAACCAATTTTGACTTTATAATAAAATAATATTTTTAGTTATTCCAAAGGTGCCCCTCTCCTCCCTTATAAAAGGGCACCTCCTCCCCCTCTTTCTCACACCACTTTGAGCCTTCAAGCTCAGCCAACCACTGAAAATTTCTCCTCTCCACTTCCCTAGAAACATCCTAGAGGTTATGGTCTTCTTTAAAGAGCTATTTTAGTGCCCTAAAAGGTGGTCTCAAAGAAGCACTTCAAAGAAGAGGTAATGTCTGTTACCGATTCTTTCATCTTTATTTCTTCTTCCACTTCTTCTTCTTTAGTTGTTTCGTTATGAAGTAATAACATAAGTATCACTCATATAATGATATTTTATTATAAATATGAAACAACCCTATTTCACCATCTATCCATATAAGGCCCCAGCATTAAACCTTACTTAATATTGAATTAAATGAATAATTCACATTGAGGATCTTTTCAGGTTTAGAGTTTTAGAGAATTAGAACATAACTATTACATCTTAAAAGATTACAAAGTATACACTTCTACTAAGTATCCATAAAATAAAAACTCTTAAAAAGAAAGACGTCTAGATTCCATGTTTTAGATAGCATGAAATTCCCTTGATCCCATCCTTGACCTTATTCCACTTTAAGTCCTGTGAAAAACATTTCGAAAAACTTGGGGTGAGCATAAAAAGCTCAGTAAGGGATACAAAAAGAATTAAAACTGTTAGTTTTTCAAACATCAAGTAAACCATGTATTCTATATCAAAGTAATACCTTCACCTTCATGAAGTAGTAAAAAAAATCTTCACTGAATAAAGTATCATTACTTACCTTTTTGTAACCAAAGATTACCATAAAACCCATATAAAGAACACATAGAATATATAAAGGTAACTTGGGACATAAAAATACTTAAGTGGAATAACCATACGGTTGACTTCCACACATATCACTTAATGGAATAGCCATACGACCAATTTCCATACATACTTAATGGAATAGCCATACGGCCGACTTCCATACCCAATGCATTGGAGGTTATAACGTAACCACCCGTCCTGGTATTCATGGCACCACCCGTCATATGGTTTATAACGTAACCACCTGTTAAAATGTCCAAGTACCAATATAAAATCATAAAACATAAAACCAATATAAAGGAAAGATAACATTTCCACATTTTGAATCAAAATATAACATAAATATATTGAAATAATAGAATCCTTTATCAAAACCATTTTCAATACCAAAATACATAAAAGAGTATATGGTATTTATTTTATTTTAAAAACATTACGGCTTGTTGAGGAAGCCAAAGATCAAATAATACTCGCGGCGGCGGAAAAGGTCATTGTCACCGCGTACGTTAAAAAAACATTCCTTTTTGTCGTTTTGTAAAATGCTTCGTAGAAAAAGATTCCTTTTGTATAAAAGTAAAAGTCAAAGGGGTTTATACACCGTATAAAAGAAAGTTGTGTATAAAACGAAATATGCCTCAATGAAAGGAGATTGAGACGAAGTCCCTTACAAAGAGAATTTTTAAAATAAAATAGATCTATTATGTGTATTCACTATAGGTACACATAAAGAAAGTAAAAATACAAAATAGGACATAATAACATCATGACATAATTTTAAAGTAGGAGACTAACCCAAAGAATTGAAGTTGGGTTAAGAAGTTCCCTTACCTCGGATCCGACTTGACTCGATCGTTCTTTAACGTCCTGAACAATAAACTTGAGTTAATTTATACTTGATTAAGAACCTTTTTAAAGTTCATTATTCCTTTTATATCACTTATTGCCATGTTATAAACATTATGTAACCATTTATGTTAATAATGTTTGTTTTGTCAATATTTGGTTCTTAAGTCGAAAGTTGACTTCTTACAATTACATGTTGTTCGTGTGGTCAAAAGTACTTCATATCCAGAATGAAATTCCTGATTTGGATATCATATATATCATATATATCCAGCATATACATGTATTTATAATATTACATAATCATTTATAGGTAAGAAATGAAATGCACCGTTCATGGAGACGGTAAGCCGTACGTACGCATGAACCCTACTTTCATTTCTTTGTCATATTAGTGGAATTAAAACTAAATGAGAGGTATGTATATTTTAATTCCAGAATTATATTCATCATTTAGATATATCATTAATTATATATATACATTATATACATGTAATTTTAATAGTACATTACATTTGGGGATAAGAAATGAAATGCACCGTTCATGGAGACGGTAAGCCGTACGTACGCATGAACGCTACTTTCATTTCTATCTCATAATTTAATGGAAAGAAATAATAATGATATAGAGGTATATTATAATTCCACTATAACATCATATATAATAACTTTAAATCCATCCTTTACACGTCCCACATATGGCATTAACGAATCACATCACTTTTAGGGGGCGGTAGTCCGCACTTCCTTAAATGAAGATATCGTGTTTACCCATAATGGAAACCATAAAGGTATGCCAAAAATGAAAAATATAGAAGCTTAAAGAAAACATAAACATATTATATATCCTATATAAAAATAGTGACATCATAATGGCCACCCTTGAAGGTGTTAAATGAGTATTGAACAATCATCGTTTCAGGAGGCAGAATTTCGCCATCCACGGAAACCGTATGTTCTTTAACCATTTGATGTAGTTGTGTGAGAGTGTAGCTCAAATAAATATTATAAAAAAATCCTAGTATATTGAAGATACTGGTTTTGTTACAAAAGAAGTAAATAAAAAGAGTTTAGAGGGTTGGAGAAGCAAAATAAAACAAATGAACAAGAGAGAATTAATTACCTTTAAAAGTGTAACTCCTTTTTGATTTGAGCCTAAAGGCTTCCTTTGAAAGGATTATGCCCAAAGGGAATCCTCTAGGATGAGGAGAGGGATGTGGAGAGAGTAATTGGTCAGGGGTTGGCCGAGCCAAAGGCTTGAGAAGTGTGTGAAATGAGGTAGAGGTGAAGGCCTTTTATAAGAGGAGAGGAGGGGCACTTTTGGAAAGTAAAGAAATATTACATTATTTGAAAATGTGTTTCGGTTTTAAAAGGTCCCACATTGATATAATTCGTGGATAAGGTGATAAGGGTTCGAAATCCATTCATCCAATTGGTTTTGTCAATGTGTAGGGTTTAGATTTTTCATTATCTTTCCATTTTATTTAAATTGTCAAATAATGATGTCATCGCTGCATCATTATTATGTCATAAATAATTTAATTATATAATGTATAAAAATTATAAAAAAATACTATGATGTAGGAAATCTTTTTATCTTTCCAATGAATATTTATAATCAAAATTTGGACTTGTATAACCCCACTCAAAAATTATTTTAGTAAAACAACTCATGTTAGTGTCATTTTCACTTTAACATTAAATAAAAATATATTAATGTCATTTTCCAACTAAAGTGGCTCCATGGGGTCCCCAAGTTGGCCCATGGCTTGTCTTGTTCGGCCATGACTCACCCAATAGGTGTAGGACAAGTGTCATGGTGTTTTCACATTCTTATAATACCATTTTTACCTTAAACTACACTAATTACCTCTAATCGCGATTAATGAAAAAAAGTTACTATTCACCAAAAAATTATTTTAATCTCATTGAACCAAATTTTACTTCTTAATGACAACCATGTATGTTGGATTTTCAAAAGTCAATACACATTAGTGGTAAACTTTCATTTAACTGAAAAATCAGTTTGCTTGATTACCACTTAGTGGTTTCACTATTCATCAAAAATTGAAGTTTTTCAGAAAATTACCAAAAATTCACCCTAAGCTATATTTGATATTCCGAATTCAAAAATGAAGTCCATTTTACAAAATTCAAAACATATAAGTCAAATTAATTAATTTAATAATTAATTCCCGCAGTCATGACAAATAGCGTGCTTTTGTAAAACAATAAGTATCAAAAGATTGACACCAGTTCAAGTCCAATTTCAAAGTGAAATTGATCCCAATGACCACCATTGGATTAACTGGTAAAAATATTTTCTAATTTCACTTTAAAACCAATTAAAATAATAATCTAATCATATAAATAATTTAGATTAAAAAGAGGTTTTGAATTAAAATACAACATTTTTCACTATTCATAAAAAAATGAACTTTATCAGAAAGGTACCAAAAATTTACACAAAGTAAATTTTGATGTCCCGATTCTAAAGAAGAGTTATATTTGGTCCAAAATAAAGTATAAGAGTGATAAAAACTATATTTAATCACGGTTCACCATTAAAAGGTGATAAGTGAACCTTTAGTGAAAATTAGAGTATATATGCCCTAAAATTGAACTCTTTCCGTATTTTAAGCCTTTATCTTTTATTGGGTAAATGTATAAACATTTAAAAACATATCTAATCATATTTTAGTTATTTCTATCCATTCACGCCAGTACAACGACTACTTTTTAACTAACATTTAAAATAATATTATTTTATTACTAGTGTGCTACGTAAGTTTCAAAGAAACTCATCGTTGCGTATCGGGTACGCTATCGAACATAGCAACCCCTTTAAAATAAAATTAATATTTAATTCGTAAATATTAATAAATATGAAAATTCTTTATTCTTTATTTACCTGGGATGTTACATCCTTCCCCCCTTTTGGGAATTGCGTCCTCACAATTTTATTCACTTATCGAAATAAGTGGGGGTATTTATCCCTCATAGCATTTTCAGATTCCCATGTTGCCTCTTTAATCACATGGTTTTTCCACAAAACCTTTACCTGATGAATCACCTTATTCTGTAACACATGCTCCCTGTGGTCATGAATCTGGACCGGTTGTTCTTCATAAGATAGGTTCTCTTCCAGCTGAACTACCTCTGGACTCAAAACATGAAATGGATCTGGCATATACTTTCTCAACATCAAAACGTGAAAAACATTGTGTACCTGAGATAAACTCGGAGGTAAAGCCACTCAGTAAGAAACTGATCCAACTCTTTCCAGAATTTCGTATGGTTCAATGAACCTTGGACTTAGCTTTCCTTTCTTACCAAATCTCATCACACTTTTCCAAGGAGAAACCTTGAGAAAAACATGATCATCTACCTCGAAAGATAGATCCTTCCTCCGGTTATCCGCATAACTCTTCTGCCTGCTCTAAGCTGTTCTCATGTGTTTTCTGAATCAACTGAACTTTTTCTGCCATCTCTTCTACCAATTCTGGTCCCATCAGCTTCCTTTCACCCACTTCATTCCAAAATGCTGGATTTCGACACCGCTTCCCATATAATGCCTCAAATAGTTCCATCTGTATACTGGAATGAAAGCTGTTATTATAAGAAAACTCAACCAAAGAAATATGTTGGTCCCAACTTCCCTGATAATCCATCGAACAAGCTCGTAGCATATCCTCCAATGTCTGAATTGTTCGTTCTGACTGCCCATCTGATTGAGGATGAAAAGCTGTACTAAAATTTTAATTCAGTACCCAACGACTTCTGAAGGACTTTCCAAAAGTTAGAAGTAAACCTGGGTTCACGATCCAATATAATGGAGAGAGGAACTCCATGTAACCTGACTATCTCTTTAAGATACAAACGAGAAAGTTGATCAAGAGAGAAAGTATCTCGTATAGAAAGGAAATGAGCAGATTTGGTCAAGCGATCAACAATAACTCAGATTGCATTATTACCTCAAGATGTCCCCAGTAATCCCACAACAAAGTCCATGGATATGTTTTCCCATTTCCAATCTGGCACTGGTAAAGGCTGAAGCATCCCTTTCGGTAACTGCTGCTCTGCTTTAACCTGTTGACATTTCAAACACTTCACAGTAAAATCAGCAATGTCTCTTTTCATTCCATCCCACCAATAATACTCCCGCAGACCTCTGTACATCTTAGTACTGCCAGGATGAAAAAACAACTCATTCTTCAACTGTGAATCACAAGGCACACATAACCTCTTCACAAACCTAAAAACACAAACACAAACTTATCCAAGAACTCATGGAAAATTTTATTCATAAGGTCCATGAATACATCAGGTGCATTGGTTAACCCAAAAGGCATAACTACAAATTCATAATGGCCATATCTAGTACGGAACGCAGTCTTCGGAATGTCTGCTTCTTTTACTTTCAACTGATGGTACCCCGACCTCAAGTAAATCTTCGAAAAAAACTTAGCTCCCTGGAGCTGATACCACTTCATTCGATGGCCCAACATCTAATGAAGTTGTTGCAAAGGATTTCACCACCCCTTTCTTCTTGTTGCCTGGCTGCATTCCCCTAGTTGAGTTCTTCTTTGGACACTCGTTTTCATAATGACCCATTTCATTACACTTAAAACATCTTACCGTTGGCTTTTCATTTCCTGCTTGATCATCTTCCTTACAGTTACGAGCAATATGACCAGACTTACCACACCGAAAGCACTTACCAGACTTGGATAAACATTCTCCAGGATGCATTTTACCACACTTCTCACAGGATGGATATTTGGTTTTCTTACCTCCTTGCTTCTTTGATGAATTCTTCCCCTTTGTCTGCCAACTCGACCTCTTATTATGTTGTTTGTCATAGAACACCTGATCATCGGCAAACTCCATTTCCACCTTCTCCGCACATCGAACAAGTTTTTCATAACTCTTGAACTCACGAGAAGCTAATGCCCTTCGATATTTTGGCTTTAATCCTGAGTAAAAACAGTTTATTTTACTATCAAGATCTAGTATGAAGTTTGGAGCATACCTTGCCAATCGAGTGAACTTTTCTTCATAAGCAGCCACTGTATCATCCTCCTGCCTCAATTCTAGGAACTGTTTTTCCATCCTAAGATGAACCACCTTAGGAAAATATTTCTCAAGAAACATACCTTTGAATTCGTCCCAGTGAAGATCCTCAATCTCATCACTATCCCTTATATTTTTCACCATCAACCACCATTTATAGCCTGAGTCAACTGTGTCATCACTGCAACAAACTGTTCAGTTCCAATTCCGACCATCTCAGGTTGCTGATTTGGAAGGTTATCTTCCTCCTGATGTCGTCCCAACATAGCTGCTTTTTTTCCTCTGCGGAAAACCATTCTGAACAGAGAAATATCTTAGGCGAAGCAACATGGTAATCCGTAAATGCTATATCATTTCAATCATATTATAATTTAACACTTTTCTAACTCCTAAAGTTGTCTAAACCATCCTCTGATACCAAATATAAGGCCCCATCCTTAAACCTTACTTAATATTGAATTAAATGAATAATTCACATTGAGGATCTTTTCAGGTTTAGAGTTTTAGAGAATTAGAACTTAACTATTACATCTTAAAAGATTACAAAGTAGACACTTCTACTAAGTATCCATAAAATAAAAACTCTTAAAAGAAAGACGTCTAGATTCCATGTTTTAGATAGCATGAAATTCCCTTGATCCCATCCTTGACTTTATTCCACTTTAAGTCCTGTGAAAAACATTTCGAAAAACTTGGGGTGAGCATAAAAAGCTCAGTAAGGGATACAAAAAGAATGAAAACTGTTAGTTTTTCAAACATCAAGTAAACCATGTATTCTATATCAAAGTAATACCTTCACCTTCATGAAGTAGTAAAAAAAATCTTCACTGAATAAAGTATCATTACTTACCTTTTTGTAACCAAAGATTACCATAAAACCCATATAAAGAACACATAGAATATATAAAGGTAACTTGGGACATAAAAATACTTAAGTGGAATAACCATACGGTTGACTTCCACACATATCACTTAATGGAATAGCCATACGGCCAATTTCCATACATACTTAATGGAATAGCCATACGGCCGACTTCCATACCCAATGCATTGGAGGTTATAACGTAACCACTCGTCCTGGTATTCACGGCACCACCCGTCATATGGTTTATAACGTAACCACCCGTTAAAATGTCCAAGTACCAATATAAAATCATAAAACATAAAACCAATATAAAGGAAAGATAACATTTCCACATTTCAATCAAAATATAACATAAATATATTGACATAATAGAATCCTTTATCAAAACCATTTTCAATACCAAAATACATAAAAGAGTATATGGTATTTATTTTATTTTAAAAACATTACGGCTTGTTGAGGAAGCCAAAGATCAAATAATACTCGCGGCGGCGGAAAAGGTCATTGTCACCGTGTACGTTAAAAAAACATTCCTTTTTGTCGTTTTGTAAAACGCTTCGTAGAAAAAGATTCCTTTTGTATAAAAGTAAAAGTCAAAGGGGTTTATACACCGTATAAAAGAAAGTTGTGTATAAAACGAAATATGCCTCAATGAAAGGAGATTGAGACGAAGTCCCTTACAAAGATCATTTTTAAAATAAAATAGATCTATTATGTGTATTCACTATAGGTACACATAAAGAAAGTAAAAATACAAAATAGGACATAATAACATCATGACATAATTTTAAAGTAGGAGATTAACCCAAAGAATTGAAGTTGGGTTAAGAAGTTCCCTTACCTCGGATCCGACTTGACTCGATCGTTCTTTAACGTCCTGAATAATAAACTTGAGTTAATTTATACTTGATTAAGAACCTTTTTAAAGTTCATTATTCCTTTTATATCACTTATTTCCATGTTATAAACATTATGTAACCATTTAAGTTAATAATGTTTGTTTTGTCAATATTTGGTTCTTAAGTCGAAAGTTGACTTCTTACAATTACATGTTGTTCGTGTGGTCAAAAGTACTTCATATCCAGAATGAAATTCCTGATTTGGATATCATATATATCATATATATCCAGCATATACATGTATTTATAATATTACATAATCATTTAGAGGTAAGAAATGAAATGCACCGTTCATGGAGACGGTAAGCCGTACGTACGCATGAACGCTACTTTCATTTCATTGTCATATTAGTGGAATTAAAACTAAATGAGAGGTATGTATATTTTAATTCCAGAATTATATTCATCATTTAGATATATCATTAATTATATATATACATTATATACATGTAATTTTAATAGTACATTACATTTGGGGATAAGAAATGAAATGCACCGTTCATGGAGACGGTAAGTCGTACGTACGCATGAACGCTACTTTCATTTCTATATCATAATTTAATGGAAAGAAATAATAATGATATAGAGGTATATTATAATTCCAGTATAACATCATATATAATAACTTTAAATCCATCCTTTACACGTCCCACATATGGCATTAACGAATCACATCACTTTTAGGGGGCGGTAGTCCGCACTTCCTTAAATGAAGATATCGTGTTTACCCATAATGGAAACCATAAAGGTATGCCAAAAATGAAAAATACAGAAGCTTAAAGAAAACATAAACATATTATATATCATATATAAAAATAGTGACATCATAATGGCCACCCTTGAAGGTGTTAAATGAGTATTGAACAATCATCGTTTCGGGAGGCAGAATTTCGCCATCCACGGAAACCGTATGTTCTTTAACCATTTGATGTAGTTGTGTGAGAGTTTAGATCAAATAAATATTATAACAACATCCTAGTATATTTAAGATACTGGTGTTGTTACAAAATAAGTAAATAAAAAGAGTTTAGAGGGTTGGAGAAGCAAAATAAAACAAATGAACAAGAGAGAATGAATTACCTTTAAAAGTGTACCTCCTTTTTGATTTGAGCCTAAAGGCTTCCTTTGAAAGGATTATGCCCAAAGGGAATCCTCTAGGATGAGGAGAGGGATGTGGAGAGAGTAATTGGGCAGGGGTTGGCTGAGCCAAAGGCTTGAGAAGTGTGTGAAATGAGGTAGAGGTGGAGGCCTTTTATAAGAGGAGAGGAGGGGCACTTTTGGAAAGTAAAGAAATATTACATTATTTGAAAATGTGTTTCGGTTTTAAAAGGTCCCACATTGATATAATTCGTGTATACGGTGATAAGGGTTCGAAATACATTCATCCAATTGGTTTTGTCCATGTGTAGGGTTTATATTTTTCATTATCTTTCCATTTTATTTAAATTGTCAAATAATGATGTCATCGCTGCATCATTATTATGTCATAAATAATTTAATTATATATTATCTAAAAATTATAAAAAAACTACTATGATGTAGGAAATCGTTTTATCTTTCCAATTAATATTTATAATCAAAATTTGGACTTGTATAACCCCACTCAAAAATTATTTTAGTAAAACAATTCATGTTAGTGTCATTTTCACTTTAACATTAAATAAAAATATATTAATGTCATTTTCCAACTAAAGTGGCTCCATGGGGTCCCCAAGTTGGCCCATGGCTTGTCTTGGTCGGCCATGACTCACCCAATAGGTGTAGGACAAGTGTCATGGTGTTTTCACATTCTTATAATACCATTTTTACCTTAAACTACACTAATTACCTCTAATCGCGATTAATGAAAAAAAGTCACTATTCACCAAAAAATTATTTTAATCTCATTGAACCACATTTTACTTCTTAATTACAACCATGTATGTCGGATTTTCAAAAGTCAATACACATTAGTGGTAAACTTTCATTTAACTGAAAAATCAGTTTGCTTGATTACAACTTAGTGGTTTCACTATTCATCAAAAATTGAAGTTTTTCAGAAAATTACCAAAAATTCACCCTAAGCTATATTTGATATTCCGAATTCAAAAATGAAGTCCATTTTACAAAATTCAAAACATATAAGTCAAATTAATTAATTTAATAATTAATTCCCGCTGTCATGACAAATAGCGTGCTTTTGTGAAACAATAAGTATCAAAAGATTGACACCAGTTCAAGTCCAATTTCAAAGTGAAATTGATCCCAATGACCACCATTGGATTAACTGGTAAAAATATTTTCTAATTTCACTTTAAAACCAATTAAAATAATAATCTAATCTAATAAATAATTTATATTAAAAAGAGGTTTTGCATTAAAATACAACATTTTTCACTATTCATAAAAAAATGAACTTTATCAGAAAGGTACCAAAAATTTACACAAAGTAAATTTTGATGTCCCGATTCTAAAGAAGAGTTATATTTGGTCCAAAATAAAGTATAAGAGTGATCAAAACTATATTTAATCAAGGTTCACCATTAAAAGGTGATAAGTGAACCTTTAGTGAAAATTAGAGTATATATGCCCTAAAATTGAACTCTTTCCGTATTTTAAGCCTTTATCTTTTATTGGGTAAATGTATAAACATTTAAAAACATATCTAATCATATTTTAGTTATTTCTATCCATTCCCGCCAGTACAACGACTACTTTTTAACTAACATTTAAAATAATATTATTTTATTACTAGTGTGCTACGTAAGTTTCAAAGAAACTCATCGTTGCGTATCGGGTACGCTATCGAACATAGCAACCCCTTTAAAATAAAATTAATATTTAATTCGTAAATATTAATAAATATTAAAATTCTTTATTCTTTATTTACCTGGGATGTTACAATCCATTCTATGGAAAAAGAAATCACTACGTGTGCGTACGTACGGAATACCATCTCCACGCCGTGGTGTAATCTATTTTCCACCACCACCTTACTTGGATGGGTATAATGGTGTAAATAATGACTATATATGACTATTATAAAGTGATATTGATTCTGAAATAGTATACATACACTGCAATACAATTCCACGATCATAAGAACGATATCTTCACTCGTGCGTACGTACGGAATACCGTCTCCACGATGTGATGCGACTCGTTCTACATGATCTTCATTGCATAATGATTATATAAATCAATTTAATGAATTAATATGTTATATATTACAATAATACCATTCTGGAAATTATGTGTCTATAACCTAAAGAGAAGAATAAGAATTTATTCGACAAAACACGCATAAGAACAAAAAGTTATAAACACCCGAATAACAAGTAGCAATGAAATATTACTACTAAGAAGCTAAGAATATGACCATATATGATATCATAAAAATAATTATGATTCAGGAATAAGTCAATAACATTATTTAAATCATTATACAGGAGGGTCGGACACGTACAACGCATATCGGACCTAAGGTAAGGGAAAATATCACAATCTCATTTTTATCCGAGATTGTTTATACTTTGGTATTTACTGGGGTGTATTTTATCATCCACATCCATGTTTCCTCAATATGTAATATTTATAACCTTATACAATAGTTTATATCCAATTTTACCCATCGGTGAGTTTTTAGTAAAAGATATGAAAGGAATCTTTTGTCGTTTTTCGTACGAGGTACTTTTTGACTTTTCCGAAAAAAGTACGAGAGGAATGTTTTTTTAACTTATACGACATGAATGGATTTTTAAAACATTATTTCCAAGAAGCTTCCTTTACAAGTTTTTATTTTTATTTTTAATCAACTTCTTTTAGTTTTTAATTGTATGGCATGTTAAGAAAGAAAAAGTGTTTTTGAAGTAGAAAGGATATTTTCCTCAAGAATGGAGTTCAAGTGTTTTATCAAAATTATTTTCCATATAGATAATAAAGGGTGTTGTTTCTATCCCTATTATTACATTGATTTGACTATGTTGTGATGGAATTATTTTTAGTCCTTTATCTTATATGAATTGTTTTATGATGTCATGATGTTTATGATTCCCATTTTTATTACATGGGTTATGCTATGATATATGGTTTATTATTTTTTGGCACACATAAGAATGGTATCATTATGAGATGGGTGGGACCTATATCTCCCTCCAATAAATTGGGTATAGATTTTATATCTCATGAGATAGACATGGCTGGAATGGTTTGTTACACCGGTTCAGTGAAACAGGACTGAAACGAGGAGTGAACTCGGTTCAGAAATGGACTTTGTCCACTAAGATAGTCTCGGCAATGAGTATTGACTAATAAGAAATGATTCACTATGATTATGTGTGTATTCCACAAAGTTTCATGTTTTATGTTATGATTATTGGGATTACATTTCACTACTATGATTTACCCCGTGTTATGAAATTATGATCTCTTTTGCAGGTTAAGATTTCCAAAAGTTATGTGCTTATGTATATGATGTGATTGATATTTATTTTGTTTACCCTTACTGAGCATTTGAGCTCACCCTTTTGTATGTTTTATTTCCCCAGGTCATGAAGAAGGTTATTAAGTAGAATATGCCAAAAAGGGACTCTAGATATGATGAAATAAATGGGAGGCAAATTAGATACTTTATGAACCAGTTGTTTATGTTTCCTAGTTTCTAAAGACACTATACCTATACAGTCCTTTCTTGGTTTTGTTATATATTGTAATAAGTGTGCTTCAATTCTAAAGTAATAACAATGTATGTAAAGTATGGGTCGTTATAGTTGGTATCAGAGGAAAGATATAGTCAACATTTGGAAACTAGGATGTTAAAGCCTTATTAAGAACCCTAAGGATAAGTCTAAGTATAGAACACAATCTTAGTGTTTTAGAAATGTCCATGAATAACCTAGGATAAGACCTTAAGTGTGAAATTTTATTCTTGATTATGTGGTTTTCCTATTATAATTAGTGTTGCTCACACTATTCTTCTCGGTTTTAGTCAATGGCTAGAACCAGAAGGAACCGTGTTAATGCGGAATCCGACGGGCAATGCAATGATTGTCCCCCAGAGCAACCAAACGTTATGGGTGCTGGAATGAAAAATCTTGTATCCATGCACACACAAATTTCTCAAGCTATGAATCATGCAGGACTTCCAAACGAGCAAAGTAAGGAGCAACATTCTGTTGAGACAGCGTCCACCTTCATTTAGCGGGTCTACTAATCCATTAGTTTCTGAACAATGGATTAGTACAACTGAAAAGATATTTTATGTTCTTCAATTTTCTGAGCATGATAATGTCATCTTAGCAGTGTATCGTTTGGAAGGTGATGCTGATCAATGGTGGAATCTTATTAAGAATACGAGGCAAAGGGATGAAATTGAGTCCATGGAATGGGACAAGTTCAAGAACTTATTTTTCAATAATTACTTCTCTCGTATTCTCCGATCAAAGATGGAGAAAGAGTTTCTTGAACTGAAGCAAAAGGATGATGAATCTGTTGGTACCTATGAAGAAAATTTTACTAGAAAGGATAAAGATGGATATTGGAATCACCATGGAAGGTAAAACATCAATTCTTTTTCAAATGGTTGCCAACCCAACTTTACAAGAAAGGATAAAGAGTTCTCAGACCAATGATGAAGAGTTTCAAAAGAAGATTAATGCAGTGAATGATGGGAGATTGAGTGACATTGTGTATAAATATGGAATTTTGAAATTTGGGAAAAGACATTGTGTTCCCGATATACCTGATCTAAAAAGAGAATTGTAGGATTACGCTTATAGTTCCAATTTCTCTATACACCCTAGGAGCATCAAAATGTACAGAGATTTAAATGAACATTTTTTGTGGGACAACATGAAGAGGGAGATTGCTGATTTTGTGTCAAGATGTATGGTTTGTCAATAAGTGAATGATGGAAGGCAACAGCCTGGAGGATACATGAAACCTCTTTCTATACTGGAGTGGAAATGGGATAATATCAGGATGGAGTTTTTCATGGGACTACCAAAGACTTCTAGAAGGAACGATGCAATATGGGTCATTGTTGATCGTCTTACCAAGTCAGCACATTTTCATTCTATAAGGGAAGATTTACCGCTTGAACGACTATCATGACTATATATTAATGAAGGTTTAAGACTTCATGGAGTACCCCTATCAATTGTTTTGGACCATGATCCTCATTTTACATCAAGATTCTAGAAAATCCATCAGAAAGCCCTGAATACTGAACTTTGTATGAGCACTTCTTACCACCCCCAAACTGATGGACAATCAAAACGGACTATTCATACAATAGAAGACATGTTGATATCTTGCTCACATAATTTTTAGGGTATGTGGGATCAATATTTACCTCTGGTAGAACTCTCCTATAACAATAGCTTCCATTCAAGTATTCGGATGGCACCATATAATGTGTTATACAAAAAGAGACGTCACACACCAACCTGTTGGGATGATGTAGGTGAAAGAAAACTCGTAGGCCAAGAACTGGTAGAGGAAATAATGGAAAAGGTGAAGTTAATCCAAAACCACATTAAAGTATCTCAAAGTAGGCTGAAGAGATATGCCGATAACAGAAGGAATGATTTGGAATTTCAAGTAGGAGATAATGTTTTCTTAAAGGTATCTCCATGTAAGGGTGTTATACGTTTTGGTAAGAAGGGAAAATTGAGTCTCAGGTACATCGGACCATCCAAAATTCTAGAATGAATTGGGGTTGTAGCTTACCATTTGAAATGCCACAAAGTCTCTCCAAAGTTCATGATGTGATCCACATATCACTCTTGTGAAAATACAAGCCTAACCCAACCCATGTACTCACCTATGAGGAATTAGAACTGGAACCCAATTTTTCTTATTGTGAAGAGCCTGTCAAGATTCTTGATACAGGAGAACAAGGGATGAGAAACCAGATGACTCATCTAGTAAATGTTCTATGGAGAAACCATAAGATGGATAAGGCAACGTGGGAACCCAAGGAACTTATGATGAAGAACCACCCGAGTCTTTTCATGCAGTATTATTCTAGAAATTTTGAGGAAAAAATTATTTGAAAGAGGGGAGAATGTAACACCCCAAGATTCCATGGTACTCTTCTCTTTGAATAATATAGTAGCATGTGTTGTACGCAACTTCGAGTTCTAACACACCACAACCAATCAAACTAGCCGTTATTAAAGGTAATACCCAGTATTTAAAATTTTATAAATTTTATCTTTACAAATGGAATTCATTTTTGGATTCGGAATATTGAAATTATCTTAGGGTGAATTTTTTGTACTTTTCAGATAACTTTCAAATTTTGAGGAATATTGAAAATTACTAAATATTAATTAAAAACAACTTTTTTAATTGAAATAATTAATAGTGATAAATTATGAATTTGAGTGATTTTATAGTATAATTACATTATATTTTTACCATTTAATCCAATTTTGGTCATTAGACATAATTTCACATTTAAACTGGACATAAGAAAATACCAATCTTTTGATAGTTATTATCTTTTAAAAACACGCATTTGGTTTTAACAACGAGAATTAAATTTAAATTACTTTTCTGCCACTTCTATGATTTGAATTTATAAAAATGGATTCTATATTTAGAATTAGGAGGTCCAAATTGTGTAAATAGTTAAATTTTATTTTTAGACACTTTGAATAATTCAGTAAATATTTTATTTACCATGGTTAAATGGTAAATCCAGTAAATAATAGTAAACAAATAATATTATAATAATAATAAATTACCCAAAAACATGTCCTAACCCTATTTTTTGATACATTTCAGACCATGGCCATATTTGGGTCGATTTGGGGACCCCATGGATCCACTTTTATGTGATAATGACACTTTATATTAATTAAGTTAAAGTAAATACAGAAATGAAAAAAGCATATATCATTTAGAAAAAAAAAATTACATAGGGTTATATATGTTATATTTTCTACTATAAATATTAAATAGAAATTGGAAAATATTTCCTATATAATGGTATTTTATTTATAATTTTTAAACATTGAATAATAAAATTTATTTATAACACAATAATGATACATTATTTTCCTTATTAATAAAAGAATTAAATAATTTGTATTATAAATGTTACAATAAATATAACTTGAAATTTTTGATGACATACACGAATTTTATTGGTTAATATTACATGTTATTATTTCTTAAATTAATTTTTTTTAATTTATAAAGTTGTTAAGACTTTAACAAATATCAATTATTACATAGTGTCAAAATTGACATAATGGAGTTTTAAAAACAAATATTATATTATTAATTGATATTCTATTCCTAAAAATCTACAGTTCGGCAAAATGACTTATACAATGATAGGTGTATTATTAATGGTCCACTTTGTGGTCTCTTGGATGTTTATAGTATGTTTATTGACTATATAATGTAAAAATACAAAGAGACATGGTAAATGCGAAACTATTTAACTAGGAGTTAAATCCAAAAGATAAAGTTAATATAGTTACCCAAACATGTCTAAAACTTATTAGTTGAGTGGTTTATACCGATACCCACCTTAAACTTTAAATAATATTCTTTGGATCCATTAGAAACCGAATATTAATTTATTATAAAATAATATTTCTAGTTTTTCCTAAGGTGCCCCTCACCCCACTTATAAAAGGGAACTTACCCTTCCCTCTAATTCAAACCATCAAAGCCTTTTGGATCGGCCAAACCCTACCCAAATATTCTTTAAACTTACATCACTTCATCCTAGAGGCCTTACTATGATCAGAGAGCCAACCTAAGAATACCTTTTGATCAAATCAAAAGGAAGAACCTGAAGAAGATGTAATGTTTTCACCACCCTCTTTCATGTTCCTTTCTTCTTCAACTTCTTCTTTCTTTGTTATTTCCATTATAAAATAATAACTCCAGGATATTATATATACTTTTATATTATTATAAATATGGTACATCCATATTCAGTATTCTATTCATCCTTTTAATGACATGTCACCATACGTGCGTACGTATGGCTTACCGTCTCCACGTCGTGGTGTAATTGTTATTCAAAACATTAATTTTTGGATGGGTATGATAATGATGTGAAATTGATTTGAATAATAAATATAACATGATGAGTATTCTGTATATATGATATAACATCCAATTATATATTATTTTAATATCAAAATAATGATATTGTCGCTCGTGGTAACATACGGACTACTGTCTCCACGAATGCAATGAGATTCATTCCCCACCATATCCATTCAAGTCTAATTATCATTTGATGATTAAAAATAATGTTTAAGGACTTGATATCATTATTTTTATGAATAATATACAACCTATCGATAAAAAACAAGACTTATATAACAAAACATATAAAATAAAATGAGTAAGTTAACACCTGAAACAACGATAATACTAAGATATTATTAACAAAACAATGTTTAAAGATCATATATGATATCATATTAATGTATATGATTTTTTTATAATTTAATAACAATTATTTCACCATTATACAGGAGTTTAACCTACCTTCAACCAAGGAAAAGTACAAGGTATGGGCTTATTTCAAAATCTCTTAATTATCTGAGGTTGTTTATACGTAATTATCTACTGGGACCTATTTATCATTCACATCCATGTTTCTTAAAAATTTATTTAAAATCATTCTTATTATTTTACATACTATGTGTTAATGTCATTTATACATTTGTTTGACTTTTTATAATATGTTTATAAAAGAATATTTCTGTCATTTTCCAAATAAAGTCCTTTTTAACCTTTTTGACAGAATTAAGGTAAGAATGTCTTTTTTTAACATAAACGGCAGGTGCAGATATTTTCCTCCGTTATGAAATCTTAAAGCATCCCTTACAATATTATAAGGATATTTTCAAAATAAATTTTTTATTTTATAATTATGTATCTTTTAAATGATTTAAAAAATAGATATTTTTCTCAAATAGTTTCGATTTCATCTATGTCAACATCGATTGATGGATTTTAAGATAAATTGAAGTTGATTTATTATGATACAAAACATCAATATTATATTGAAGGTTTTGTGATATGTTTGATTTTGGATGTGTAATTTTTATACCATTCATGGATTATGGTGAAAGTATTGAAATTTCGTATGCTAGTTTTAATACGAATGTTTATGTTATGTTTAAACCTATTATTTTGAGGAATGAATTGGACATAGTAAGTGATGGGTGGAGCCCGCTATAGCTCCTCGATGCATCAATAGGTATTATGAGACAAACTAGTGTCTTGGCACAAGGTCTTGATAAAATCTTATTTATAGTCTTGGCAAAAGTCTTAGAATACGTGTTTATGATAGTCTTGCATTATGTGTTCCATCATTATAAAAGTGGTTATTGATATTGCATGTGATTGTTAGACAAGTAGAATATCCATGTGAAAAAGTAAATGGCATTATTTCATTTTATCTTTGCCATATTATGCTGAATTTCTAGTTTGAAAGGATTTTGTTTTAGTTATACATTGCCTTAAATGTTTAGGATTATTTATGAAATTTTCCTCTATATTGTTATCCTTACTGGGCATTTGAGATGACCCCTTTCTATGGTTTATTTTTCCTAGGATGTGAAGAAGTATTTTATGAATGACCTGCAGGGATAATATAAGGGGATATGAGTGTGGAGAAAATATATTGTTTTAGTTTTTACTTTATGTTGTAATGTAATCTTTATGAATGTATCTAGTGATTACAAGGCTACTAAACTAATCAGTTTTTCGAGACTTGATCTTTTATTATCATGCCAATGTTATGTAATATTTCACTGATGCTGGGTAACTGCGGTTGGGGCTTTAAAAAGGGGATATATTTGTTCTCCCTTATTATTGATTATTTCTATTAACATTGGGTACCCTAATTTTACTATATAGTGAGAAGAAATTGATATTAGTAGTCAGGTTGAACCCTCAGCTATGCTGATACACCTCATTTACATGGTCAAAACATGGTGGAATGACACTGAAAGTGTTGAAATCTACACAAACATTTCTTCAGTTCACTCACACACATTGGGTATCACTAGATTTGGATATGGAAATCAACTATGTATGAATGGGATTCCCTAAGGTGATGAAAAAATTCTAAAAAGGGCCTCCTCATATTCATGGTACATGACCTAGTTGTCTTTGTTTCATTAACATGGCTAGTATCTTTCTATAATTTCTTTTTCATCATTCAACCATAATTTTTCTTTCCCCAATCCATAAAAATCAGTGGTGGAACTTTCTTTTCTATGATATTTTCAACAATGAACTTTAACACATTTTCACCCTTTTTAATGATTTACATCCCCAAATGTCATGAATTAATTCCACCTATTTTATTCTACTATGATAAAATACTACACCACCAGTTTTACCCTTATAATACATTCCATACTTTCAATAAATAAAGTTTTTATGGTAGGATATTTCCCTAACCAACCTCCTTTTTCTAAGGAAGCTTCCAATGGTCGATCTGTCATTCTGACCCCATCCTTTCATCTATTATTAGGAAAAGTTTAGTTCAATTGGTATCTTTATTATACTCCTTTCATTCCATGATGATCATGAATCGCATGGTGTTAATATATTTAGTATATTTTTTACCCTGATGATTGAGTCACAATATATTTAGAGGTAGGGATCCCCTCTTACTCCTGGAAGAATGACATTAAACTATAAATCCCCAATTCAATTCCTTTGAAGATGAATATTTTGGTATTGAATTACCTAGTTAATGTAGGGATTTTCCTTTTACATATGATATATAGACCATCTCACTCTATGTCCATGTTTTGTGACATTAAACAGTGAATTTCCCCTCCTGATGTTTCATATGTTGACATTGAATCTATATTCATGTTGGGAGTTTCTGTTCTCTTAATTCCATATGGAATTACACACTCATAATTTGATATGCATGTAAATAAACTATAAATAATTTTCCTTAGTCTTGTATTTAGGATATTAAACTATACAACACATCCTTGGTCTACAAATTATATACTTAAACTATGTGTGCCTCCCTTTTATGGGATGACCTATTCTAACAACAAGCATACTAGACAATGTTTCTATATACTCACATTGGGATTGAACTAATATTTTTAGATAGTCTATATAAACCCCATTTTTCATACATTATTACATTAAATAGTGTTCACTTTCCCTTGAATCATGACTAAAAACTATGGAAACTCTATTAAGTGTATGTTTGTGTGGCACCAAACCTATTTTTTCCATCATTTCATGTCATGTTATTTCTTACCTTCATCCCATAGAAACTCATTCATAACTTATAGTTCCTGATTTCATGACCTTAAATAGGTTCCAAACCCCATCTATGTATCATGACTATAACCCATTGGTGGATTATACTAATGATGTTTTAAAGAATCTGGACTCTTTCCCTCTATCTATGTTAGGTCATCATCACCATTTCATGTCTAACTAACTATATCACCCCTATTGGATAAATCCTTAGGACCTTAAACTGTATCAATCAACCTTTTTATCTCAATGTATCACCCTAAAATACCTACAAAACACATTTTTTAATGGAAATTAAACTACATGGTTTTTTCTTTATCAGATGAATTAAAATTGCATAATATTGTTGGGTTATAACTTGAGAGTATTCCCCATATTTGGGTATCCCTCTAAACCACATTATTTAATTACATGTGTATTTATTCGTAATATACAAGATACATAGTGATGTATGGATTCCCCATATTTTACCCATCCATGGGCATTGTGCCATATTCCCTCATTCTTTTAATGATGAGACTTCACCTAATTAATATCGGGGTTTGGCCCACATTTTCCAATAGAGAACACATTATTTTCTAACCCTTTTTATATGAGTTTGATTTTCATTGCTGTTATTTCCTAATTTTGATTTTTTTTCTCCCACAACATCGAAATGCATAACTACATATGGCAGTAATACCATTTCATAGGATATATAGTGACACTGAGATCCTCTATATCAGTAATAAGACCAATTCTCACATCACCTTTATGTATTCTTGGAACCTAAAACTCCTTTATCAAACATCAATTACATCATATACACTAGGGTAGTGTTTCACGGAGATGGAAGTGGTCGAAGTTGTATGAATATAGAACTCAATTCCACTATGGTAGATGTGTCATCACCATAAAATACATGAATATTGTCATATATTTAGTTATATATAAATTGGAACTCCAATTCTTGTTGTGATTCACTCCTTAATTCCTATACAAATAACCCCAGTTATGATCCATGCAACACGACCTTAAACTGTATGCATTCCCCCTGAGGGAATCTATATCAAAATTGGTTCTACTAATAAACATAATGTTTTCACTTTGATTAGTGATATAGATATATAATCATCCTTGGTCCATACTCCATTATGTATAACATGTATCACATCATTCCATTATCCATGAATTCAAACTAGTATCACCCCATTGGTCAGACATCATGACCTTAAACCATCTCCCTTCTCATTGGAGGTGTGTTTGTATTATCATGTTGGCTTTCTAATTCACATCAGGTTTGTTTCACCCACAAAATAAAAGAAGTATACACCTTATTTATAATAATTAGGGCCTTAATCTCTAATGAAAAAGAAACCAATTTTTTCTCCTTGGTATACGATTGATCCTTTCTTATGTCATCTCTAGTTTCAACTACCCATAAAACCTATTTCACCCCATTGTTGTGATAAAAAGCCACATTTTAAAACTAGGGTACATAGGTCTCTGATTAATCTACCCATTTGAATCAACACTTTTTATCCATGATTCTAGAATTTCCCCACAAATTATTTATTTCCAAATGGTCCCCCATTGAGCGACGTGGAAAATTTCAAATGGTTTGCTTCCCATCTATTATACATGCCTAAGAGAAATCTAAGAAGTAATATGAAAAGAAACATGTTTTCAAAACGTGGTTACTAGTTTAAACTCATTTTTTCCTCAAGTATTGATTATTTTAATATGGAGTCTATGTTTCCAATTTGTTTAAAATCCATTTTTATCCTATTCCTCACCCCCATAGAAATTTCCTATCTGGGACATCAAACTTTTCCACTAATCAATCCCCTTTTCTTGAGTAGAGTCCTGACACCATCAATTATGAACATTCATTAATTTTATTATATTTTATTGTGATTCAATTATATTTAATCATACCTAATTATTCTCCTCATTTTCACATTCTATTTTAGGGATTGATTCATGATCTTGACCATGATCCATTCATCACATACACTCTCATGTGACATAAGTAGCTGTCCATTTACCCTTATTTCTCAAACATTTTATGGATCACATGAGATTAGGGATTTTGGATCGGTTCTCTCATGATCATTATTGAGATATAATTTTTTTCATCCCCAATATATGATACTAAACTATGTTTTGAATTTATTTATCATATTACATTAAACTACATTGTGATTTTCCTATCACATGACTTAAAAATGTGTGATACCTTAGTTCTTGATTGATAGGACAACCCTCATGTGGCATTTCCCTCCCACATTTCACCATCTAAAAATAAATATTTTTTTATTCTCACTTCATTATATATTTAATGATTTCTGGATACACTTTACTAGACCAAGCCACAAAATCCATTTTCATTCCATTAATGATTTTCAGCATCTCAAAAAGTGTTAAGTTGATCCCCTACTAAGAATGTATTCATGATGATCACCATTTCCTGATGCCTAAGATATATCTATAAGATAGATACACCTATGTTTTCTCTACAGATTAGTTTGTGACCCAATTCAAATTGGGTCTCATTTTCTATGAGAACATCACCCTTTCTCTTATACATGATCCATATTTGTTCCAAGAAATTACTGATCCATGAATAATCATCATTAACTATGTTCCATTTTATATAAGATAATATATTATATATATTAGACACCATGGGTCCTTCCATTCATATCAGGTCATTCTTATCCAGCCAATGGGACTTTCTCACCTTCAATGTTCCAAGTTGTAATAGCTTAAAATTTACCATCACATGGTCTGACTCGTATAACCGTAAACTAGAAACCATGGTCTTGGATACATGGCCATTAAATGAAGAACCCGATATTCAACGATAAATGAATATAAAAGGAAAAAACATGTTCTCGGATATGTAACATTCATATATTAACTAATTTTTGTTTAAAGAGATGAATTCTAATGCTATGATAATATAGATATTATCAATCTCCCCGCTAGAGAACAATTGAATAATTATCATGTTTGTTTCACTTGGTATCTATCTATTGATATTATTAATATACAAAATCATCTCCTTATGTTTACCTGAACTATTCTTGGGCATCACACTCCTCTACAAACACAATTTTTGTCCCTTTATTTGGATCAAATCCATTTTAAACTCTAAAAAATATTCACAACCAAGATAAAATTCTCCAAAGAACTAGATTTATTCTAGGTCATATGCAATAAAGGAATAATTTTCAACATTACAGAACGGACCTCCATATCATGAACAAATTATTCTCTAAATTCTAACCTCTTATTCAAGGTAAACATCCTATAGAGTATGTCTTAATTAGTTTGATAATGTGTCACATGTTTCAAATTTAGTTCATATTCATCCTCATCCTTTCACACTAACCAATCTATTGGTACATACAATCACTATCCAAATTTACCTCTCTCTAAAATCCAATTTATCATGTCAAATTCAAACATGGTTGGTGTAACAATCTCTTGTGTGTTGTTATTTTTTAGGGAATTCAAATTCTCAGAACCTGACCTACCCTTTTTTCATATGCTCATGTGTTTCCAATTGAGTTTGATAAAAAATTATGATCATGTCCCATACTGCCCTATTGAAATCTCTCCTCTAATTGAATGGTCTTCTATATGTATGTTTTTTCAAACACCAAACATGACCCACATGGGATTACATATTTTTAGCCTATTATATCATTAATTTTATTGAAGTGAAAATTTTGATATCTAGAATGTATACAAGTTATATCACTATTTTTGAAAAAAAATGTTGGATTTATCCACATATTGGTGCCCCCCCTTATTATAGAGAGAACACCACTAAATTTTGATATGAGAGATAGATTGTTCCAATATAAAAATAAATTATTATTTTGGTTAAATGAATTAATAATAACTACTCAACTCCTCTCTGATTTCTTATACATTGTGCTAGGCATCCTCAATACAGATCTACACCTCGACTTTATCAACTCCACATTATGTTACCAAATTTAATACCACAACTACCTAATATTCAACCAAATTAAACTATTCCCTTAGTTGGATGATTGATTGAAATTTAGAATTGATGATGGATTCATTATAATATGAATTATTTTTAGAGAATAATTCTATTTCTCTGATAACCACAAGTATTTTTAACCCTCATACATTTTCTTGTACCTACTGGCATTAAACTCTTTGTACTCTATGTGACCATCTTAACTTGGATGACTTGGGACATCATGTGGAGGGAATTAAAGACCTCTATGTCGGTCCCTAGTTTTAAAATATATTGGGGAAAGGGTCTCATTCGACCACTAAATATGATCATTGAGTTCTAGAGATGATGATTAATATTATTCTACATGACCTATACTAGCTTTTCTAATAGTTATCAATGATGCCTAAAATTTGGTCATCCATCTCCTTAATGGTGGGATCATTCTCTGTAAATGGAACGATAACCTTGGTGGTAGGATCCTCATCCAAATTCCTTTATAAAGTAATGATATCCATGTTTTGTGGATGATTCAACTTTTGATCTAACTTTTCCCCTATGCGTTAACTCATCTGTTGCCTCTACCATAATTGAAGGCACTGTAAACCCCCCTATATCCTCTTTCAGGGTGACATGAAAATCCATCAGGAATAATGTCTCCTTATACTGACTAGAAGATTACTAAGAGGTAAATACATCTTCCAAGGTTTGAGAAATCCCTTTCTCACTAGTAATAGATATCCCATGTATTAGTTTTTCCACACCAACCACTAGAATAACATTCAAGGTTTGAAGAACCTGTATCATTTCTTTATGTGGATTGTATGGAATAGTTGAGTCATCATATTCTCCCACAAGGAATAATTGGTTTAGTTAATCCTTATTTGTGTCAAGGATAGACACATTTCATTGGATTAATTATTTACATGATGAAATTTCTTTAAAAACATCGTCATTAATTATAGGTGGAAACCATAATAATATATCCCCTTGTGTGGATACCACTCCAACCAATGGATCTAGAATATGGGAGTCTAATGTGGGATCCCCTGTTGGGGGACCCTCTATTCTAGTGGGCACCTTGCTGTCTACCATAATATTCCCTTGGGAAAGTGAGTTAATATTGTGACAAAAATGATGGTGAAGAAGTCATCACAGAGTATTAAATTTTCCATAATGTCTATAAGAGAAACCATGTGGAATGATGTTGTAATTTACCACTTGAATTATTGGGATTTAGATAATATTCCACCCTATACAACACGTCCTACATTAATTTGATTTTGTATTTGAGATACCGAGATGAAATCCTCTATAAATGACTTTTAGGGGGGGATTAAATATATTTATCTCTTATCTCATCCATCTTCTATCTCACTGATTTATCTATGAGGGTTTGAGAGGTTTCATCCTCATCATCTTTGGAATAATCCTCCACATCACATTCAGAGGCCTTATTTCCCTATACTGACATCTCTTGTATAAATGGTAAAATCGGAGTTATTAAGGTTAAATGACTTGACGTGATATTATAACTATAATATAAAAATTTACCTCATCAAATATGAGCTTATTTTAGCTATCATCGTGCATGATTTACATTATCCTATGGGAACCTCCCCTCACAGTATCACTGACCCGACAATCCACACCACTGGGTTCTTTGGATCAGTATCATAACAAGAATCTTTCTAAACTAACCCCTCTTTAGATAGATCCTCACCCAATTCCATGAACATAATTATTCTCACCCTCTTAGTATAAGAGTTGAAAATGATATATCGATTAACTAGGGATTCCAAATCATATATATATATATATGCAAACCTCACATCCCATTTTGACATATCGTGGTGTTTGGTTAGAGAAACCATTGATAAATATAATCCATACATCATGATCTTATTTTATAGTTTTTATGTAAGGAGGGTCAGTCACAGTTCATCCCACCACTCCCATACATATGGAAATATCATGTGGTCATGTATAACAATTAGGAAATGAAAACACCTCATAGAGCCTTTCCCAACCATCTAGAAGTAGCCCTAAAACTTTCACGTTTGTCCTCCTACCACTTCATTTGGATCCCCGCACCTCTATTTAGGAAATCCTAAATAGACATTTGTTTATTATGAATATGAAATATCATGGATCTCCCAATAGCTACCTAGACATTATTGGTTTCTCTTCCACTTACTTGAAAAGTTCTCCATATGTAATCTCACATTCTACTATAATGATCTTGGGAATCAATCAATAGATACACCAAGAACACCCATTATTATTGTACCACCTCCTAATATTATTCCACCCAACTCATTGATATACTTGAATGAGATTTATTAGAGCATCAGATGATGGAAATTATATAATCAACCTGAAACCCTCTCAGATGAGTATTCTACACAACTAATGTTTTTCTACAAGGATTTACTCCAAATGATCCATGGCATTATCCTACATCATTAGGATATGGATGTATTATAAATTAGGGATGAACCTGGTCAGGTTTTACTGTTCACAAAATGTATTCTAATAAATTTTCAAGACTAATAACCTTAATGAGAAAGGTTGTAGATATGACCTGGTTTATGAGGTCCCCAACAAGTCATCAATGATTTCTTTGGCTGTTGTTGGAAAATTTTAACGGTTTAAGCTATTTTAGATTCAAATATGAACTAATAACCTATCTTTATCGATCGACATAGGATACACATTGAAGATATTTAGTAGAAATAGTATGAATGTAGTCAATTGTGGAGTGATATGAATCTGGAATGCATGCCCTCTGAGATGTTTTGAAAAACATCCATGTAACAATTAAAAGGTCTCCCATATGCATATAGGGACATCCCTACTACTAACATACCCTATAAAGTTATATAACATTTCCTACACTGGAACACCAATGTTGATATGACTATCAACTACTTAGGATGTCAACTTAAATAGTTTCCTCGTCTTTTATCCAATGATTATATCCCTAAATGGAATCATCCACCAACTCAATAAATCCACATGGCACACTATTTATTTTAAATATTGGAGATAAACCACCTTCATGTTGTATCCCCACTCCTCGTACTAGCCTTTATCAAGGATAACCCATTATAACCCCTTATTTATACATTAATTCACATGCTTTCATTACTCTAGTCCCCTCAAAATCTTTATTTAGGGCCCATTTAAGAGAATACTTATCTACACTTTGAACTAAACATTGGGATGATGAGTTGGGTGGTGATAAAACATCTTGTAGTGTAGTCCAACATCACCCTCTATAATATTGAAGCTCATTAAAAATCCATTAATGTGATGGGTGTTAGAGGTAATTAATCATACATCAATCTAGTCATAGAAATCCCATTGATGTATTAAAGATCCTAAAAGATAATCTCTACATCCATGTTATGATGTTAGAATGCATTGGTATTTTTTGACCACCTACATAGTTTCTCAGACAAAATTTCTCAATAAAGATAAATGTGGAACTACGATGCCCACAC
This sequence comes from Viscum album, assembly GCA_963277665.1. Taxonomy (NCBI): domain Eukaryota; kingdom Viridiplantae; phylum Streptophyta; class Magnoliopsida; order Santalales; family Viscaceae; genus Viscum; species Viscum album. The sequence goes on from OY728150.1 coordinate 488,863,201, forward strand.
TACTTCATAAATCCGCACTTGAAAAAGGTCAGCCCAAAAATCTATATTGTTATGGTGAGTCTGGTATTCCCAAGTCCAGTTCATCTATGATATTTCCTCCTAACCGCGTTTCTCAATCCTTACACCAGCCCATATAATCATCTATGATAAATTCTTGGATGATAGAAAAGTAATATAGTGGGATAACATCATCTGTTGAATACTCTCTAATGATATTCCTAGTTTGGTTTACAAGGGTATAAATAGTATTGAATTAGTATTCCTTTAACAAATGAAATGCTGCAAAAAATATTATAGTGATGACTCTTTTTGTTTCCTGAAAAACAATGTCTTTGTGGTTAACATTATGGAGAGAAAAAAACTATCATAAAGACTAAAACAGGATATTGGAAGATTGTTTCTTTGTTAATAATCCTTTTTCACTTTTTTGAGAATATTTTTGTATGCCTGGTTCATCAATTCAACTCTCCTAGCCAAAAAAATCCATGGAATATCATCTATCTACATTGCCTTTTATTCAATGAAACCAACACCAATAGTAGATATATCCTTAGAAAAATGTTTAGTTATTTTAGTATCATACAAGATGTTTATTATCTCTAGATTAGTAAACATTAAATTCATTATCAAAAGTGTCATATTTTTATCATATTTTCATTTTGACAAAGGGGTGAAATATTTTTTTAAATATTCAGTCTCGTGAAAATTAAGGTATGTGATCATTAAAGAAATATCATGGATCATATTAGGTATCATTCCCATATTTGTGGCAGTAGTCTGAACTAGGTTGTGTGAACATGGGCCTAATTTCACAAGTTAGAAGTAAAATATCTAAACATTAGTATTTTCATTATAACTTGATACTCTACTACCCCTTTGATCTTATTTACGGAGGGATATTTTATTGATACTAAAATTGTAAGTTAATAGATATTGAAAACATTCCATATAATGAAATAAGTGAAAATAGTCCTCTAGATAATTTCTAGTATTATGGGTTAACAATTCAAGAAAGTTTTGGGAAGATTATGAATCTACTATAAATTCATGCAACAATGAGTTTTTTGAGAAAGGTGATGTCAATTTTAATATATCTATACATTCTAATGAGGAGCACTAATAAGAAAATGAATAATTATCTCACTTGTTGAGATGTTTAAATGAGACATAGAATGTTGTATTGATCTCCTACTTGTGTGAGTCAATCTTTGTTTCTCTAGAGAGGAGGTGTAACATGATGTTATCCCATTAATGAGCTAAAATTAGTATAAATATTGTAACACCAGCAATTTTTAGGGGAAATCATATTGATGTTTAAAATTAATGATCCCAAATTGTTTAACTCTCTCTTTTGTGAATTCTTACAACTATACACTCTTATAGATTCCCACAAGTGAAAAACATTAGTGAATTATCTCACATTGGTCCTTTATAGAGTTGGGTTATACATGAGTTTTTTTCATGCAACTTCAACATATGAATAAAGTACTTCAAGTAATAAAATAACTATTCACATAACTTCCTATTTATTAAAACCCACAAAAATTAGGGATGTAATTCCTATTCAACCCATGTATTCCCATAATCCTGAACCCATGGTTCGCACAACTTTTTTGTTCATGAATCTTACATTATTTTTCCTTGTTTCTCCAAAAATATTTGCTTGAATGCTGAGTTATCTAGGTTACCATGTTCATTAGATTAGAGATTACTTTTGAAAAATCAATATATAAGACTAGTATTATGGACCATGATTACTAATCCCTCTACACTAAACACCGGATGTGAAATCTATTTTCCATCAAAATCTTAATCATAAACAATCTCATGTTGTGTCTCTTACATGATTCCTAAAATGGTATTAATCCATTCCCTTTTCTTTTTATCCAAAACTACGAAACTAACTCATAATCCCTTAAAACGGAAACATAATGAGTGAACACCCATTTCCCACTAAAAACGTTTTAATTGGATCCCTATATCCTTATATATTTCCCTCATAACCATGATCAAGTAGCTCAATTAATAATCATCAGGCCGCCCCTCATAGTTTCCCCTTTCATAATATAAATGATTTATTTGAGTGAATACAAATCGAGAAACATATAAACCTAGAAATATTATGTTAAACTACATGAAAACATCCTTAGAATAAGATGTTAAACTATATCCTTTCTTATTGTGAAACGAATGGGATTCCCAATGTGATGCACCCAGGATGCCTCATGTGACAAGAATGATATGTATCATGGGATGATCATGATATGACAATATAGTCCTATGAACTGCCAAAATTATTATCCTCAAACCAAGCATTTTTTTCTCCTTTCAGGAAACATTCATCACTAACACATGGCATTAAATTGTTTGATATGGTTTACTGATATGACCTTAAACTGTGGACTTCGAACTATGTGAGTTTTGACTCATGCCTTATAAGAGGGTACATATGAATCCTGTCATAGCCCAACTATTGTTAATTATAAATAAATATCATTTATTAATAATATTAGTCAATATATTTTATGGATTCATATTTACTATAGTATTTTTAGTTTGTTTTGATCGAAAACGAAATAACATAATTCTAACTAAAGTGTTTCGTTGTATTACATGTTATTATTTAAATTTCAAATTTATAAATTTTATAAAATGAAATGGTTAAAATGGAATTCATTTCATATCAATGAATCAAATATATATTAGGTTGAATTTTGGGGAATGTTATAAAAATATATATTTTTCAATAAATAGTAAAAAATTCCAATTTTGTTAAAAAAATTATCTCTTTCCATAGAATAAATTAATTTACAAGTATCACTTTATTTTGAATTTGGATATAATAAAAATAAATATTTTATTAATAATAAAATTAAGAATTTTGTAGGAATTGAAATTATATTTCATTTTCATTTAAGTACATTTTTATCTTTAAAACACAATTTTGTAGAAGAAGTAATTATCTTTTCATTCTATGAAATTATATTAATACTAATATTTAAAACTTATTAAAATTAATTTTTGAAATATGGATCCTTATTTTTTAATTTGGATGATCAAATTTTATAATTAATTAAATTTTATTTTTGTTCATTATGAATAGTAACCATGGTAAAAATGTGTCACGACATTGAAAGCTATAATAAGTTAATTAATGAAAATAATTTGATATTAGGATAAAAAATATTATCAAATATCTTATGGGATGATGAAATTTTTACCCTTATGAAAATAGCTTCTAAATATTACATTTTTTGATCAACATTACCTAGAGTACGAAATATATAATTTTTAAAAACAAAGATATATTACAAGTGTGTCACTCCCCTCACTTATAAAATTGCATCACTTATTCTATATTAATCAGGAATCATAAGAAAATAATCTATACTTATACCTACTAGAATCACTAAAAAACAATCCTCCCTAGGAACACGAGTCTCTAGTCTCACCAATGTACCATCCTAGATGGCTTAATATGTTAGATAAATGTGTATTTCTAAAGAAAAGGTATAACTCTTAACCATGTGTTTTGATTTTATTTATTCAGATAAATACATAAAATCTTATTTAACTTTGATTAAATAATAAACTAATTATTATAAATAGAATAAATTTTTATTGTGATTTTTCACAACCCTAATTCACCTCCATTTCTATCCTATGTGAAACAAAAACATCATTCGTGTGTATGTGGGGACTGCCTCCGCTATAATGCAATGAGTTTCACATTCCATAAAATCCTATAATTATTGTTTATAATTATAGAATAAATGATTAAATATGTTATTCATGAAATTATTATCATTATATAATGTTAATATATCATCTATTTTCTAACACCTTCATTTGTTGCAATATGATAATGTTGTTCGAGTGTACGTGTTGATTACATTCTTCATAAAGTGACATTCTTTTCATTTCATGTACATATTTTATTGATGGTCATAAAATTATTTTTAATTTATAAAAATGATAATTTTTTCCGGATTAGTATTTTGTAGATAGTGTCATAATGGGAATTTTAACCATGGTCAACCTAACGAAGTTGGTTTCTGATTATGAACAGAATATCCTCAAAATGTCTGACATGAACATAATTGATTTAATAAATATATAAGGTATAGTAATTAATGAAATAAAAGGAATAATAATATGATAATAAACACAACAAAAATAATATTAATATAAATTAAAATGAAACAAAATTTATTATATATGTGTTAAAGTATGAACATGGTGAGTCGATCTCAATGTAAAGTATATTTTATAAAAAACATTATTTTAAATGTTTAAATGTTTTTCATTTTTTATTCCTCAATATCAATGTTTTTCATTTTTTTAAATATATTATCAATATAATGAAATTTATTTTTAAATTATTTTGAAACCTTTTTTTACATTATTTATCAATGTTTTAAAAGATGCATTTATAATGACTATGAATTAATTTATTTTTGATATATTTACAAATGTCTAAAAGGAATAATTTTTTCTCATAAAAGGAACGATCAAAATATCTAGCCCTCATAACCATTAATATTTAAGAATATTCATTTACACGTTATCATTTTCAAAATTTAATATCCTTTTTTCCAATTTTTTGGGTAAATTTTTATTAACGAGTTTGCAAATAAAGAATATTTATATCCTTATTTTTACTCAAATCCCCTAAGTGTTTCCCATATGTCTTAAACAGAATAATTTATAATATTTTATTATAGAAATGAAATATTTTATGATTTTATGCATATTATGTTCCATTTAAATTATTTGTGATCAATGATGAGATCAATAAACCTCTCTAATGCATTGTGTAATGATTATGTTCTTCGGGGAATTTTATTAGAGTTAACTATGTAAGTGATTCCATTGGTAAATGTTCTTATAAGAGTGATCTAAATATGATATCCCAATGTACCTATATGTATTTTATGGTAATTTTATTTAGTTTAATGTATGTATTTTGATATCATAAGTTATGCTAATGAGTTTATTTATATAGGCATGCTTATAACCATTTTAAGAGTGAAATCTATATTTTTCATGAAAATGCATTCTAATTACCAATTTTTTAAAAGTAACCCTAAGGAATATGATTTTTTATATTTTGAATAATTATAATTTTTTATGAAAATATTAATGAGATGAATATTATTTCATGCGTATGAAGATGAATATTTGAGATCATATATTATTGGGCTAAAATGGAAAAACTTATTAAGGATTACATGATTTTCAAAATTTACAATGGAGTTTAATTCATTTTTCATAACTTACTAAGATTTTTTTATTCATCCCAATTTTTAAAATGATGAAGGATTAGTAGGAAATAATAGCAATGTCTAAAATTTAATTATTGGGATTCAACATTAAATATTTATTCATATTTTTAAAAAAATAGAAGATTAAATTTATCTATCCTATTTTTGTGGGAAAATGGTTTTTAAGTCCTCAGGTCGACATTCTATTGTAGTGAATTGATATGTAAGTTTTTTTCTAATTCAATAAATATATTATACTAAAGATTCATTTTTTTAATTTAACCCCCTATTAATAATATTTTTATTATGAATTTTTATGATTTATGTTGTTATAGTTAATATAGATAGAATAGTTTCGATAACATTATAGTTTATGATGTTTTTAATAAATCGCCTTTATTGGTTGTTAACCTATGATTTATATTTTCTTAAGAATAATTGGAGGGTATATATATCACATTAACTAATCTATTAATGTTTGATAATGGTTTTTCAAAAAGGAAACAAGGTGAATGATGTGGAAAGCCATCGGGTGGGTAATTTACTTTCGAATGAATATCCTGGAATTGTTGAAATTATAATGGAATAGATTTTGGAATTATTAACTAATTTTATATAAGTTATTAATGGTGGAAAAACATCTTGTTAGTTACCAACCACATTGTATAGGAACAGGTCACCAATGGAACAATTTATAAAAAAACACCATCTAGAATTTTGTGGAGCCTTATTTCCATTCGTATCCAAATGATGGTTTAATTATATATAAAATATATTGAATGTTTTGTGTTTTTCAAAACCACAAATGGAAATAAATTCTATTTATCTTATTGATTGTGAAGTAGATTGATGGTGGTATTTGATTAAGTATTCCATGGAGAATAATGAGATTCATTCCATAGAGTGGAAGATTGTGAAGACCCAAAATTTTTCAATGGAAAATTCCCTTCTTATATCTATGTCATAAAAACACAAAATAATGAACTACTATGTGACAAGTGACCTTTAAACATAATTTTTTCACCCCTATGTTTGGAATATTAAAAATCCAACATTCACGGTTGTGTTCAAAATAGTTTTTGGAGTCCAATGAAACAAAAATAATTTTTTGTGAATAGTAACCTAACCTTATGAATAGTAATATAAACCTTATGAATGGTAAATAAGAGTAACATTACCTATGAATAATAAAATAAAATTTAGATATCATAGAAAGTGATAATTTGACCTTAGTAATCATTTTTGGTATTTTATAAGTCATAAATAATTAATTATAATTAATTAATTAATTTAAAAGAATATATATTTTCCTGAAATATATTCATAAATTATTGAATCAATGTCTAATAGTATTTAGATAATTTTATAAGACCCTAAGTAATTTTTTAAAGAACTGCAAAATCAGTTTTAAATTTAAAAACTGTTTTTTTAAGTAAATTATGATTTTAATTAAATATTAAATTAATAATAATTAGAAAATTATTTTTGAAAAATGGAATTCATTTTTGGATTCTACACGTAGAAAAATGGTAGGGGTAAAATTTTGGGATTTTTCTGAGATACTTGAATTTTTGATGAATAGTAGAATACATTAATTTATCATATAAATACATTTTAATTAAAACCCACTATTCCTGACATCACAAGTGATGTAAGCACCCAAATCCCGAATTCAAAAGTCTTATTTACTATTCTAAGTCATCCAAGACTCACTATTCCTTGTCTTAGGTGAAATTAATAAACTAATCAATTTTATATTAAGGAAACCCCTCTCCCCTCCACTATAAAAGCCACCCTTCACTCCCTCTCTTCCTCACACCTCTCAAGCTCCAAGCCTTCTCTAAATTCTTCCCAAACACCATCCCTAGCTCATCCCCCATTTCCAAAATCTGCTGGTCTCATCAAAAGACCAAGCCTAGCTTCCTTAAAGAGGATCTCAAGAGAATGATTCTAAAGGTAATTTCTCTCTCTCTTCTCCTTTAATTTCCTTTCAAGTTCAAGTTCCTTTCTTGATCTCTCCCTACCTATCTTCATCCAAATTGTTCTATAAATCCATTATTATATATATACTGTAATATTATTATTCTGATGTTATATTATATCACCTCACACCCTTTCCATATTCCTTTTATTTTATTAAAGAGAACGTTGTTCATGTGGTGATAATTTATCACCTTCAAAAACAACATGCTCTCTTCTTCCATTTATACCTTCAATCTGGTCATGAAACCATTTTTATGGTTGAAACAGAATATTTTATATCTATTATGTTCTATTTTATGTTCTGTAAATAACCTATGGCCATACTACTGAGTGAAAAGTTAAAATGAGTTCGTTGTGATCCAAAAACCGCTCAAATTAGCCCAAATAATTTTCATTTAATTCTTATCTAATGATTCGGCCACATGGATCTAATATAACTCATTATAAAATCATTAAATATTCTGTAATATCATTAATTACATGTAATATCAGTTCTGGATGTTTACCCATGATCTATCCAAACATCAAATTAAGAATACAAGTGGACCGCTCAAGAAAACCATGAAAACGAACATCCCCGATCAATGTTTTTAAACTCTATAAGTCATCCAAAGAAACATAATATGAAATAATGAAACCAGAATTAACCCTATTAATGTATAAAATGTTCTGGAATTTCTAATTAATGAATATAATGTCATTATACAGGACATTAAAGAGAAGGAGGCATTCGAGTACAAGGTAAGGGGAAATCTCGAACCCAATTTTCTTCCTTCGGGTTCTCCCTCTTTCACTCAATTTTTGATATGGTTACTCCTCAAAGATCATTTGTTCATCATTTACTTTACTTTTTTGGGATATACATGTTTTTCACTAGTTTTTATGTCCACCAAAATGTTTTCCAAAATAACTCTTCTTTCAAGATCTCACATTTTACCCCTCATTCACGGTTGATGGTTCTTGGGTCAAGTATGTTGTTCCCTCTTTCTTTTGGGAACCCAAAGCTTATGAATGTGTTATTATGAGATTAAAACCATTCCTTTCCATGGGTTATTTATGTACATGTTTGATATGTGTTCTATGTTCCAAGCATGATAATGATAATGTTATGATGTGGCGGGTGGGCCTGGAATTATATAGCGCAATATGAATGTTTAAATGTGACGGGTGCGCCCAGAATTATATGGCGCTCCAATGAATTGGGTAAAGTGATGAATCTCATCAGTAAATGTGAAATGATGTGTGAACATGATGCTATCTTTGTTCCCAATTATGTGTGGTAGTTAACCACTAAGACATGATGTTTTATTTTTATGCATTGCCACATTTCAAGTCTATTATTTATACTCCTCTCATGTTCATGATCTTTTGCCTATGTCATGATTATGCTCACCCCATTATGTATTGTTCTTATCTATCCTCTTACTGGGCTTTTAGCTCACCCCTTTTTATGTATATCCCCAGGTGGATACATGTACTAAGGAGAGGACAAGTGCTACTAAGAAGCTATAGAAGAAGAGATTAAATGAATTTTTATGCTTGATGTTGTACTTGTTATGTGTAGTCCTAGTTTTCCCAAGACACTAAACCTCCGGATCCTCCATGTGTAATACTATTATGTTGTTTCTCTTTGAAATGATGTAGTAGTAATGAAATAAAAGTCTGGGTCGCTATAGTTGGTATCAAAGGAAAGGTTTAGTTAATTTGGGAATTAGGATTAGTGAACCCTAAAGAAAACCTCTAGCATGAGACTAAGTACAAATATACACAAAAGGATATTTACCTAGGGATCCCATATGTTATGTTTTTGGTATAATTGTTTAAATGAATAATTTATTCATGACTTATTTACTTATGATTTGTTTTATCCTTTTCTATTTTAGAAAATGGTGGGAACCAGGAGAAATCAGGCCAACAACTCTTGCGAAGGCCAATGCAACGATTTCCCGAACGAAATCCCCAATGATTTTAGAGGTGGAGTTCAAAACTTCATGGCGATGCTTACCAAATTATCTCAGGTTATGAATAATAACCATAATAATGGGGAACGTCCTCCTTCACCAAAGAGGGAGCAACTAGCTATCGATAGTTTTATGCGGAAATGACCACCGACGTTTTGTGGATCTTCTGATCCACTAGTTGTGGAACAGTGGGTCAACTCTATGGAGAAGATCTTTTCTGTTCTTCACTGTTCTGAGACGGAGAAGGTGACTCTAGCCGTTTATCGTCTAGATGGATAATCTGATCAATGGTGGGATTTGATTAAGAACACCAAGCCAAGGGAGGAAATTGAAGAGATGGAATGGGAAGACTTTAAGATAATATTTCTTAATATGTACTTCCCAAGAACTCTTCTCACAAAGATGGAGAGAGAATTCATAGAGCTCAAGCAAAAATAAGGAGAATATGTCACAACCTATGAAGCAAATTTCACAAGGCTCACAAGGTATGCTTCGGGTTTTGTTATCAACAATGATAGAAAAATTGATAGATTCTTTAGTGGATTAAAACCACATCTTCGAAAGGCTCTTGCAATTCGAGACTTTGGGAGTTATGAAGAAGTTGTTCGGTGTGATCTCAAAGTGGAGATGGAGTTTGGAGAATGGTCCCATGGCTATGGAGATAAGAAAAGAAAGATGGAGTTTCAAGCTGGTGGATCTAGTGATAAATATGGGAAGAAAACGCAACAAACCACATGCCAAAAATGTGGGAAGTTGCACAATGGGAACTACCTCAAAGGGATGGGGAAATGCTTCAAGTGTGGGAAAGAAGGACACCTAGTTCACGAGTGTCGAAGAGACATGAAAACGAAGGATAATGTAGCCGATGAAAGGAGAGAACCACTCGTGGTTCAATGCTACAACGGTAAGGAGCTAGGGCACTATTCAAACCAGTGCACTAAACCTCGAGATCTCGAGGGTAATCAGCGCCAACAACCACCAAAGCCAAAGGAACAAGGGAAGGCTTATGCCATCACTACTACAGAGGTGGAACATGATAATGAAGTCGTACAAGGTACACTTCCTATTCACTCAAGAATGGAAAAAGTCTTATTTGATTCTGGTTCTACGCATTCCTTTATATCATGCATGTTTGCTAGAATTATAGAATCGAATCCCTGAAACCTTGAAGTAGAGATATATGTAAAAACATCAAGTGGTGCAATCATTGCAACCCAAGTGTTTGATTCTTCTCCTGTTGACGTATGTGGGAAGATTCTTCCGGCAAATCTTGTAATACTTCCCTTGGTGGAATTCGACGCTATAATGGGAATGGATTGGCTCTCGTTATATAGAGCACATATCAACTGTCGGGAAAAGGAAATATATTTTCATATTTCGAACCATCCCATGCTCCTCTAAAAATGCAAGGATGATCATGAATATCCTTTGAAAAATCCTTCAATGGTGTGGGTGATGATTCCTTATGAAGAAGCATACCTCGCCCAAATGTTTGATTCAAAGGAATGTTCCAACCTTGAGGAAATGCCCATCGTAAGGGATTACGGCGATGTATTTCCTGAAGAGTTACCCGGAATTCCCCCGGATCACGAGGTAGAGTTCTCAATTGAACTCATACCCGGAGCTACTCCTATCTGGAAGTGCCCCAACAGGATGGCTCCTATCGAACTGGAGGAGTTAAAGAAGCAGCTGCAAGAGCATCTAGACAAAGGGTTCATACGCCCTAGTGCATCACCTTGGGGTGCGCCAGTGCTCTTTGTGAAGAAGGATGGTACTATGCGGTTTTGTATCGATTATCGGGAACTCTATAAGATCACCATAAAGAACAAGTATCCTCTCCCATGGATTGATGACTTGTTCGACCAGTTAAGAGGTGCTCAATACTTCTCAAAGGTGGACCTTCGTTCTGGATATCATCAAGTAAAGGTGAAGAAGGAAGATATTCAGAATACCGCCTTCCGTATAAGGTATGTACACTATGAGTTTTTGGTGATGCCCTTCGGACTTACTAATGCCCCTGAAATCTTCATCTATTTGATGAATAGAGTCTTTAGACATTACCTCGACAAATTTGTGGTAGTGTTTATCGATGATATTCTCATCTACTCCAAGAGAAAGGAGGAACATTAAGAAAATCTAAGACTTGTGTTGGCGACATTGAGAAAGGAGAAGTTATACGCCAAGTTCAGCAAGTGTTACTTTTGGATGAATCAAGTCACGTTCTTGGGACATGTGATCACAAGCGAGGGAATTTTTGTTTACCATTCACAGACAAAGGCAATTGAAGAATGGCCCAGGCCCTCTAATGTCACAGAAATCCGTAGTTTTCTTGGATTAGCTGGGTACTACCGACGTTTTGTGAGAAACTTCTCACGACTGTCAAGCCCACAAACTAAGTTAACAAGGAAAGGGGTAAAGTATGTATGGAAGGAAGAATGTGAGGGAAGCTTCAAGGATCTAAAGAGAAGGCTGATCACTGCACATGTACTCACACTACCGAAAAGTGGAGAAAGTTTTGTGATATACATTGATGCTTCAAAGAAAGGCTTGGGTTGTGTACTCATGAAAAATGATAATTTGATAGCCTACGCCTCACGACAGTTGAAGATCCATGAGCAGAACTACCCGACGCATGATCTAGTGCTGGAAGCCGTGATTTTTGCCTTGAAAATTTGGTGGCACTACCTTTATGGTGAGAAGTGTGACATATACACTGACCACAAGAGCCTAAAGTATATATTCACACAAAAGGGGCTCAACATGCATCAAAGGAGATGGTTAGAGCTAATCAAGGATTATGATTCCTCTATTCACTGTCATCATGGAAAGGCGAACAAGGTTGGTGATGCTCTAAGAAGGAAAGAACCTGTTACTCTATCCATGTTGAGGATTGAGAAAGACCCTATCTTCTTGGATATGCAAAGGATGGATTTGGGAATCGTAAGGGCATGGGATACATCCTACCTTGCCCAAATGATTGCGCAACCATCCATCCAACAAAAGAATAAGGAATCACAAAGGGATGATGTGGAGATACAAAAGAGGGTAAATGCAGTAAAGGAAGGGAAGCTGCAAGAGTTCCATATCGACGATGATGGTGTGATTCAGTTTGGAACGCGGCTTTGTGTACCTTCATCACCCGGAATAAAGAAGGAGCTATTGGATAATGCACATAGCTCAACTTTATCTATTCATCATGGAAGTCCCAAGATGTATCGTGATCTCCGAGAACACTTCTGGTGGGATAACCTGAAGAAGGATATTGCGGAATATATATCAAGGTACTTGGTATGTCAGCATGTTAAAGCTGAGCGGCAAAGGCCCAAAGGTTTGATGCAGCCATTTCCAATACCCATGTGGAAATGGGAAAATGTTGCTATGGAATTTGTCATGGGTCTCCCAAAAACGTCAAGAGGAAATAATGCGATATGGGTTGTGGTTGACCGACTCACCAAGACTGCCGATTTTATCGCTATTCGGGAAGACCTCTCACTTGAACAACTTGCAAGGATATATGTGAAGGAAGTAGTGAGATTGCATGGTGTTCTGCTCTCAATTGTCTCTGACCGTGATCCAAGGTTCACTTCTAAATTCTGGTGGAGCCTTCAACATGCTTTGAGTACTGAATTAAATTTTAGCACGGCCTATCACCCCCAAACTGATGGCCAGTCTGAAAAAACTATTCAGACACTTGAAGATATGCTAAGATCCTTCTATCTTGAATTCAAAGGTGGTTGGGATCATCATCTCCCACTGTTTGAGTTCTCATACAACAATAGTTTCCACTCGAGTATTCAGATGGCTTTGTATGAAGCTCTTTATGGAAAGCGATGTAGAACTCCAACCTGTTGGGATGAAGTGGGAGAACGAAAGCTACTTGGTCCCAATCTTGTTCAAGAGATGAAAAAGAAGGTTCAAGTCATCCAGAAACACATCAAAGCTACTCAAAGTCGGAAAAAGAGCTATGCTGACAATCGTCGAAGGGACTTGGAGTTCGACATTGGAGATAAAGTCTTCCTTCTAATATCTCCATGGAAGAGAGTCATGCGATTTGGGAAGAAAGGGAAGCTAAGCCCAAGGTATATTGGCCCCGTTGAAATCCTTGACCGTATAGGAGCCGTGGCCTATCGTCTGGCACTTCCACCGAATATGGCTCAAGTTAATGATGTGTTTCACGTATCACTACTGAGGAAGTACATTCCAGACCCCTCACATGTACTAAACTCAGAGGTGGTATAGTTGGAAGATGATCTCTCATACGAGGATCAGACAGTAAAAATTCTGGACCGAATTGATAAGGTTCTACACAACAAGACAACCTGCCTTGTCAAAGTCTTGTGGAGGAACCAAAAGTTTGAGGAAGCAACTTGGGAACTGGAAGAGGCAATGAAGGAGAAGTACCCTCACCTGTTTCTGTAAGGTAAAATTTCGGGGGGAAAATTTCTTAAGGGGGGAAGAATGTAACGACCCAAAAATTTTCAATGGAAAATTCCCTTCTTATATCTATGTCATAAAAACACAAAATAATGAACTACTAAGTGATAAGTGACCTTTAAACATAATTTTGTCACCCCTATGTTTGGAATTTTAAAAATCCAATATACACGGTTGTGTTCAAGATAGATTTTGGAGTCTAATGAAACAAAAATAATTTTTGGTGAATAGTAACCTACCCTTATGAATAGTAATATGAACCTTATGAATAGTAAATAAGAGTAACATTACCTATGAATAATAAAATAAAATTTAGACATCATAGAAAGTGATAATTTGACCTTAGTAAACGTTTTTGGTATTTTATAATTCATAAATAATTAATTATAATTAATTAATTAATTTAAAAGAATATTTATTTTCCTGAAATATATTCATAAATTATTGAATCAATGTCTAATTGTCTTTAGATAATTTTATAATACCCAAAGTAATTTTTAAAAGAACTGCAAAATCAGTTTTAATTTTAAAAACTGTTTTTTAAGTAAATTATGATTTTAATTAAATATTAAATTAACAATATTTAGAAAATTATTTTTGAAAAATGGACTTCATTTTTGGATTCTACACGTCGAAAAATGGTTGGGGAAAAATTTTGGGATTTTTCTGAGATACTTGAATTTTTTATGAATAGTAGAATACATTAATTTATCATATAAATACATTTTAATTAAAACCCACTATTCCTGACATCACAAGTGATGTAAGCACCCAAATCCCAAATTCAAATGTCTTATTTAATATTCTTAGTCATCCAAGACTCACTATTCCTTGTCTTAGGTGAAATTAATAAACTAATCAATTTTATATTAAGGAAACCCCTCTCCCCTCCACTATAAAAGCCACCCTTCACTCCCTCTTTTCCTCACACCTCTCAAGATCTAAGCCTTCTCTAAATTCTGCCCAAACACCTTCCCTAGCTCATCCCCCACGTCCAAAATCTTCTGGTCTCATCAAAAGACCAAGCCTAGCTTCTTTAAAGAGGATCTCAAGAGAAGGATTCTAAAGGTAATTTCTCTCTCTCTTCTCCTTTAATTTCATTTCAAGTTCAAGTTCCTTTCTTGATCTCTCCCTACCTATCTTCATCCAAATTGTTCTGTAAATCCATTATTATATATATACTATAATATTATGATTCTAATGTTATATTATATCACCCCACACCCTTTCCATCTTCCTTTTATTTTATTAAAGAGAACGTTGTTCATGTGGTGATAATTTATCACCTTCAAAAACAACATGCTCTCTTCTTCCATTTATACCTTCAATCTGGTCATGAAACCATTTTTATGGTTGAACCAGAATATTTTATATGTATTATGTTCTATTTTCAGTTCTGGAAATAACCTATGGCCATACTACTAAGTGAAAAGTTAAAATGAGTTGGTTGTGATCAAAAAACCGCTCAAATTAGCCCAAATAATCTTCATTTAATTCTTATCTAATGATTCGGACACATGGATCTAATATAACTCATTATAAAATCATTAATGCTTCTGTAATATCATTAATTACATGTAATATCAGTTCTGGATGTTTACCCATGATCTAACCAAAATCAAATTAAGAATACAAGTGGACCGCTCAAGAAAACCATGAAAATGAACATCCCCGATCAATGTTTTTAAACTCTATAAGTCATCCAAAGAAACATAATATGAAATAATGAAACCAGAATGAACCCTATTAATGTATAAAAGGTTCTGTAATTTCTAATTAATTAATATAATGTCATTATACAGGACATTAAAGAGAAGGAGGCATTCAAGTACAAGTTAAGGGGAAATCTCAAACCCAATTTTCTTCCTTCGGGTTCTCCCTCTTTCACTCAATTTTTGATATGGTTACTCCTCAAAGATTATTTGTTCATAATTTAATTTACTTTTCTGGGATATACATGTTTGTCACTTGTTTTTATGTCCACCAAAATGTTTTCCAAAATAACTCTTCTTTCAAGATCTCACATTTTACCCCTCATTCATGGTTGATGGTTCTTGTGTCAAGTATGTTGTTCCCTCTTTCTTTTGGAAACCCAAAGCTTATGAATGTGTTATTATGAGATAAATCCCATTCCTTTCCAAGGGTTATTTATGTACATTTTTGATATGTGTTCTATGTGGAAAGAATGACAATGATAATGTTATGATGTGACGGGTGCGCCTGGCATTATATAGCGCAATATGAATGTTTAAATGTGACGGGTGCACCCGGAATTATATAGCGCTCCAATGCATTGGGTAAAGTGATGAATCTCATGGGTAAATTTGAAATGATGTGTGAGCATGATGCAAGATTTGTTCACAATTATGTGTGGTAGTTAACCACTAAGACATGATGTTTCATTTTTATGCATTGCCACATTTCAGGTCTATTATTTATGCTCCTCTCATGTTCATGATCATTTGCCTATGTCATGATTATGCTCACCACATGATGTATTGTTCTTATATATCCTCTTACTGGGATTTTAGATCACCCCTTTTTATGTATATCCTCAGGTGGCTACATGTACTAAGGAGAGGACAAGTGCTACTAAGAATCTATAGAAGAAGAGATTAAATGAATTTTTATGCTTGATGTTGTACTTGTTATGTGTAGTCCTAGTTTTCCCAAGACACTAAACCTTTGGATCCTCCATGTGTAATACTATTATGTTGTTTATCTTTGAAATGATGTAATAGTAATGAAAGAAAATTTCGGGTCGCTATAAAGATATCTAAATAAATTTTACTTGAGAAGTATTTTCCCAAGGTTGTTTGATATATGATTGAAAGGCTATTTTTTAGCTATAGTAAAATGAGGAGGAATTTTTTCACCTAGGAAGATAATTTTATGGTATTGGACAGTTATGAAAAAAATGTCATTCTTGACCTTCAATGTAAAATTGAATGGTTTTATTCAGGTTTGAAACAATTTTTTTGAAGGTCATTGTTATATCACAAATTTTACAAATGTGAGAAATATATAAGATGTTTTAGAATATTGAGATGGAGATTATTGATTTATTACCACAACAAAGATATGAATCAATCCATGTGGCATGAAATTAGAATGTATACATGGATGAAATCTAGAGTTAAAAGGAATAAATTTCTATATTGTGATAAGTGTGGTAAGAGCTATCTTATAGAGAGTCTTATGAAATCATTAATGTTTTATCAAAGTGGTATGATGAGACATTTGGATCATGATATCAAATAAAATAATAAAGGTAATGGTCATTCCAAATATGATAATAAGGAAATGATATATTTTAAATGAAGTTATATGGGTCGTTATATTGATTCATGTTTGAAGAAAATAATGACTATTTGGAATCATAAAGTCCAAAAAAAATTAGGTGTCAGAATGTCATTTGTGACTAACATAATAAATTATGTACTACCAAATTATGTGGTGATTGCTACATTTCATGTTTACTCTATTTATGATAATTTATTGATTGATTTGGTGTCTACACATTTTTTATTTATGATTAATTTTATTATAAAATTGTAATAATATGTAAATAAATGGATAAATAAATTTTAGTAATAATTCATGGTGGATTCATTAAGGAAATAATTATTTTTAGTAATATTAATATGATTATTTTTTGAATGATTTTTCTGAAAAAGATTGTCATATTTCACATAGTTGAGTTTGATATTATTCTGGGTATAGATTATCTTTTAGTTTATCATGATATGATTTATATTAGAGAAATGAATATTATAATCAATTTTCTAAATGAGTTTTAATTTAAATATAATAATGAATTTATACCTATGATATCATATCAAGATGGTGAGAGACTAAATAAATTTGGTATTCAAAGTTATCTTTCTCTAATTTTCAAACGGAATGAATTTTTTGTGGTTAAGGATGTTCAAGTTATAAATTATTATGTGGTTATATTTATTTTTTATTTTCCTAGTGTTTTTACTAATTAGGATATCTAAATAATTTTTGACTTATTTACATAATCGAATCCAATTTCAAATCCCCTGTATTGAATGGATCCATTAGAGTTGTTAAAAATGAAAAGTAGTTACTACAAATACATAAAAAGGGTTTTAGTCATCCTAGCACAAAAAATGGGGTTATCATATTCTATATATTAAATATTAATATGTTTAAATGAGTATTTACATTGAATATGGAGCATTGGATAACATTATTATTAAGAACAATTATATGTTTCCTCGTATTGATGACTTTTTTTATCAGCATTGGGGAGAAACATATTTTTTATTATTATATCTCTAGTCTATATATCATCAATTGAAATTGAAGGATAATGAAATTATGAGGTAGATTATTCATACTGGGTATAGGAACTATGAGTTTATGTTTATTCTCTTACGGTTAAAATATTCACTTATTGAATTCTATGATCCTATTAATATATATTTTTAAAATGTTGATAAATATTTGGTTATGTTTATTGATGATATTATGGTTTATTTTAAAATTTATGGTGAACATAAATAATATATATGAATTTTTTTAAAGAAATTAAATGAAATATGTTTTTTTGAAAATTCAGAATATATGAATTTTGGTTATAAATGATTTTATTTATTGGACACATTTTTCCATAAAATAGCATACCTTTTTATCCTACTAAAACTAAATTTGTCGAAGAGTGGATAAGACCATAAAATGTCCCTATGATTTTTATTTTTCTTGTATTAGTACGTTACTAATGACGGTTTGTGGAAAAATTTCTTAATTATCTAGACCACTAACAAAGTTAATTAAAAAAGGTGATAAATTCATCTGGACAAATGAATGTGATGAATGTCTTCTGGAATTAAAAAGAATATTATTTAATTTTTTATGGTTGGCCAATATTTGTAAAAATGATTATTTTATATATATATATCAATTAATCATTGAATGTAATTGGATGTGTATTTATGTAGGATGATTGGGTGATTGAATATGCATCATTATAATAGAAAATCCATGATCAAAATTACACCATGAATAATATTGAACTACCAACAATAGTTTTCTCATTAGAAATTTTGAAATCTAATTTATATTCTATAAAATGAGGAATATAAGATGAAAATAGTTATTAAAAGTATAAATTTACTAAAAAAATATTACAGCATGTTGTAGAGAAGATGGTTAAATAATAAATTCTTTTGGTTTCACAATTCACTATCATATTGGTAAAAAACATAGTTGATGCCTTGATAAAAAAATATAATAGGAAATTATCCATTATTTTTTTGGAAAATATTATATTTTTAAAATATTTAATAAATGTTGGACTAGAAATTTTTCATGTAGTAACTCTTTCCCTTTTGGTTCATGTATTAGTGTAGTCTTCCTTGTGAAACTGAATTATGTATTCAAAGAAGGAAGATTGAGCATTGAAATAAAGAGTAGAGTTTTCCAAGAAGTATAAGCTTCATGAATTTAAATTTTAAAAATAAGGTTACGTGTTATTTCTAAATAGGTTTTTTGTTCCATGTGATCCCATAGTAAATAAGTAATTGTTATATGAAGCTCATAGTTGTTCAAATTTATCGCATTCGGGTAGTAGTAAGATGTATAGATTCATTAAATAACATTTTTTGGCAATTTTACCATGAAATGATTCACTTTTCAATATGAAAAACCTAAAAAACTAACTACTAAATGGGTTGCATTATCCTTTTCTATTTATTGTATGTAAATTAGAGCATATATACATGGATCTCATGGGGGGATTACCAAATTCATATAAATTTAATAATAGGATTTGGATTTCTATTGAATTTTTAACTAAATATATTTATTTTCCTCCTATTCTGGATAATATTAACTTGGATAAACATTATGTAATTTATCAACAAGAAATATTTATATTTCATAAACTACGTCTATCTATTTTATGTAACCATGATCCCATTTTGACATCAACTTTATAGAAGGAGCTTCAGAAGCAATTGTGTAATTAATTAAATATATGTATAACTTTTCATCCTTTATAGTGTGGATAATCAAAGAGAACATTTCATATATTATATGATATTATCTGAGATTTATCACCATATTACCAATTATTCATTGATCAACATCTTTCTTCAATGTAATTTTTATATTATGAATATTTTCCTTCAAGTATATAGATTGCATGTTTTGAGAAATTATACGGAAAAGGGTTTAAAACTCCATCATGTTATGATGAAGTCGGTGACAAAATGTAATTTTGAACAAAACTAAGTGAATAAATAAATGAGAAGGTTGAAATGATTTAGTTGCACATGGGGGAAGATCATATCATGAAGAATAGTTATGTAGATAACAAGAGGTAATATGACTCATTTGAGGTTCTTGAACATGTCTTTCGTAATATATTTCCTTTGAAATGTGTTATGTGTTTAAAAAAAGAAACAAAATCTAATTCCATGTTCTATTAAATAGTATAATATTATATAAATTTTGGGATCAATCCCTTATGGAGAAGAATTTCCTTAATGTTTATCTTAGATACATGATGTATTTCATGTTTTTTTTGATATGTAAATATGTACCTCATTCATCTCATTGTGTGATACCTAATGTATTACAGTTAGAAGATAATAATTCTTATTAGGAAAATAACCACAAAATCAATATCATGGTTATTACATATTAAAAAATAGGATCACTCTCCTTGTTAATGTTTTTTGGGAAGAACCACATAATTTAGGAAGCAACATGGGACCTTAAAAAGGCATAAGGGAAAAATACTCTGTCCTATTTAAAGGATGAATCAAATTATATAGATATAATTTCACTATGTGGTGGAGAATTTAAAAAACCATGTAATATTAAAAATAAATAAATTTCATTTCTAAAAAAATATTAATGAAAATATTTTGATTCATATTGTCAATAAAAATTTCATGTAATTATTCAATTGAAAAATAAATAGTTTCATTCTTACCAAATTTTTTTCTATATAATATATTATTTAATTTAAAGAAATAAAAACATTTATAAATTGAAATGGAAAATTAAATTTATTTTAAATGACCTCATATAATATATATATATATGGGTGTTTTTTTATTTTTTATAAAAATATTTATTTATTATTGAACAGTTAGAAATGTTGTTTTTTTATAAAACTATCATTTCAATTCATTAATCATGTATCCAAAAATTTACATTTTATTTTTAATTTAGTTTTAAAGTAATATAACAATTGTTTTATTAAAAATAATCCAAATAATACTATAGGAATAAAAATTATATTAAATTTTGGTATAAGTTCATTTTTATGCTTAATAGAATAGTTTTTAATAAGAAGTAATTTTCATTGTGTTTTTCCAAATTATATTAAAATTAGTTTTATAAAATTCTAAAAATTTAATATTTAAAAAGTAATTACATATTTTTAATTAAGAGTTTCAAATTTAGTATTGAGTTCAATCTCATTTTTGTTCATTATCAATATTAATCATGGTAAAAATTTGTCACCATAATAAAGGATAAATCAAGTTAATTAAGGTAATTAATTTGTGATAAGGATATAAAATTTTATAGTAAATAGAAATGGATAGTTATATTTATACCCTTATGAATCTAAATTTTAAATTTTTTGGTTTTATTACTTTACCTTGAGTAATACATTTATAATATCTAAAACATTTGAAAAATTCATAGTGTGCTGGTCCTTTTACATAAAAAAGAGTACCACTCGACCTATCATAATCATATATAATAAAAATAATTATATCAACAAAAAACATACCCAAATTACTTCTTAACCATCCTCTTAAATACCAATATTCTCTTTCATTATCAATGGACCACTCGGGATGGATTAAGGAGTAATGTAGAGGTGGTTTTCTAAATAATAGGCATAACTATAATGTCTTTTATTTTTTATTTCTTATTGTAACTATATAAAATATAAATTAAACATGTAGAAATAATATTTTACATGTCATAAATATAAATAAATAATATTATTATTATGGTACAACCATTATTTATCTCTATTTCCATCCTATGGGTAACAAAAACATCATTCATGTGTATCGGTGGACAAACCATTCTATGAAGTGACAAGTGTCATTTTCCATCACCTCCTATCATGAATTTTTATAGTTATTTATTTAATTTTTATATATTTTATTGATGACATAATAATCATTCAGTTATTATAATATTTCATTTTTTTGTATCCTTCCATCTTTTGGAAAATGATAAAGTATTTCTTGCGTATGTGGGGATTTCCACCTTAATAAAGTGATGTGAATAGTTGTTCATGTATGGAATTCATGGATAGTTATAAAAATTTATTTAACTTAAAAAATTATAATAATTTCATAATTATATTTTTTAAATGATGAAATGATAAACCATGTTACCATGGTAAGGACACAATTTATTTTATTTCAAAGTCAACATCCTCAAAACATCTGATATGAACCAAACTAATATAATATCTATATAAATCATTCTAATAGTTGAGAAAAAACAACAAATATATTATAAAATGCCTAAAAAATGTTTTAATAATGTATAATATTAATATATGTTTATTCTAATGGACTTAATGTATGCGCACGGTGTATCAGACTCGGTGTATAGGATATTTCCTCAGAACCTTATTTTAAATGTTTTAATGTTTTCATTTGATTTTTCAACCACATAAATGTTCATTAAAATTTATGATGCATGTTATAAATATATATAAATTTAATTTAAAAGTAATTTTAAACTATATTTTAATTTTTTTAAGATTATTTTAAAAGATGTCTTTTTTACATATTTCAAATAGTTTATTTATGATATTTCGAAAAAAGTGTGGAAGGAATCATTTTTCAATGCATTTGAAATAAGAGGAATTAACCATTGGTAAGTATATCAATTATGAATAATACTTTTTTTTTATTTATCAAAATAATATAATTTTTCTATTCATCATGGAAATTTTTTAAATAGTTTTCAATGAAAAAAAATTATCTTTTTTATGATGTAGTAAGAAAGAACTTCTTTTACTTGTTAAATTGAATAATTTCAGAGATATTATGATATAAATGATATAATATATAGGTTTTATCTATATTATAGGTCTTAAAAATTATTCACAATGATTTATTATCATTATAGAACATTATAATTAATTTTGAAATGAATATGTTCTTGGGATAGTTATGTTGGAATTAACCAAAAAGGTGACTACATTTATTAGACAACTTGTAAAAGTGATTTGAATATGATTTCAAAAGGTACCCACCTGAATTTTATATTATTTAAAATGAGTTTTTATGGAAGTATTTTGATTTCATGAAGAGTTTTTATGAGTATGTGGTTATAGGAAAATTTATGAACCCATTATGGGTGAAGAATATATTTATGAAGAACCTGATTTTATGTGTACCCATTTTTTACAGGAAAGCCCATTGATATTTATTTTTTCAATTAAGATTTCTTAAGATTAATTTTATGGAAATAATTTCATTGTGGTTCTTATTTCAGGATTAATAAAATTAATATTCATGATCATATATTATTATGTAGAAATAGAATAATTTCATAAGCGAATACTTGATTTTTAAAATTGACCAATGAATTTATTTCTTTTCATTTTCCCTATCGATATTTCTTTACTTATCCTAAGTTTTCAAATATTTTTCAAAGGTATTAATAATGAAAAGGAAATAAATAAATCCCACTTTCCACAAAGTGTATTCAATATTAAATAAGATAAAAACAATCTAATGATACATGAGTATGAATTTAAGTATAATATTTTAGTGGAAAAAATGGATTTCCTATTGAAGTGTACACTTTGTATTTAAATCATTTGATATTATGAATTTTTTCTAATTCTCCAAAACTATAAACCAAACAGATCTTCAAAATGTATGTAAGTGAAATCCTTTTTATAAATAATGTAATTATTGTATGCTTATGTTACGGGGTGTCATGATTCCTCATTGAGGTTTAATACTGATATCACCTTAATTTCATTTCCCACCAATGAAGTGGTATCTTTGATGCATAATCAACATTCTCAAGTGTACAAATCCTCTTACCATACCATTCAAAATTATCCATTATAATTCAGTATCCCCACAAGATGTTAACCTATAAATTACCAATTCATGAATAGATTATTTAGGATTATTCAAGAAGGAAATTATTTTTTTATCAACCCATATATGTATAATATATATAGGACCATCCCCATGTGAATCTAAATATATGATTGAATTATTTGTAAGGATCATATGTGGGACCATCCCTATTAGACCCTAAATATATTATTTATCTTTACGTGATGAGCCTATATTAGATAGTCCACAATAGATTTTTAATATTTGAACCATAAATGATCCATCAAAAACCCAAACCTTGGTGATGAGCCTGTGGTCCATTATTTTGTGAGAGTGAAAAAACTATGTGATGATCACATGATATCTTATACCCCTACATATTTGATTATCCTAAGATGTTACCATATATAATAATCATTAATTTCCTTATGTGATGAGAAAAATAAACCTATATGGTCAGAAGGGGATCTGTTCATTCTATAGATATGTGACAAGTCTAATATTTTTTTCATATATTGCAAACATGGGATTACCTAGGGGATCAACTTACAAAGAATTATATGATGTGTATAAGTTTTCTGGTGTGATGAGTGTAAGATTCCTTATTTGATGAAAATGGGTTTCCCTATGAGATGATAAGAAGATTCCCCAGTCGAATTTCCTAGGAAACCTTATGGACGATGTGTAAGAGGACTTATGGAAATCATGAGATGTGTTGGGTTCATTTTTAGATATTTCACATTCCATGAGTCCAAGATTCACATATCTCATATGAGGAATATATTTACTGCTTTGAATCATACCCAACACAGTTTATTAATTCTTATCACAAGGTAGCCACCCTATCATCATAACAAGAGGCGTAACTTATTTGTTTCCACAAGAAGATAATGTTGGGAATGAGATTCAAAATTATTTACAGATTTATAGTTGATACTTAAAATAAGTGAAGAAATCCAAGTTGTAATCTACACATGGAATATCGAAAATCCTAACAATCCATTATGATCAATGAGATGACATTATCATCTACAGTGCTGAATGATAGATTTATTTTGGAAGTGAGAATGTGGGACCATAGGATTGTGACTAGTGCAAGGACACATATCTAATGTGAATACCCACCCAAGGGGAAGTGTTTAAAAATATATATTTTTCATGTTACCAATAATTATGTAGTCTATTCACTCTTACATGATGGTACAAGATACCCATATGTTCCATTTTATGTTACCTTGATGCATTGGTCATTTGGCCATTATATGGGTGTGTCTGTTGTGTTTTACTTATTAATTAGTCTATTAAAACAATTATATACAATCTTATTTAGGGTTTTTTAAAAATTGTTTATTTTATTTAATTGTGAGATATTTGAGTAATTATGAATGGATAATTATCTAGTATAAATGTATCCCCTTATAGAAACACCTATCAAGAAGATGTTATGTTTTCCTCAAAACTTTTATTCCTGTACTGGCTTCACAAATGGAATACATCACTTATATTTTTACATGTCAAGTTTTTTGAGAAAGAGAGAGCATCAATGAGAGGTATCAGGCATAACATCCTCGTTATATAGAGAAAATTGGTATATATCCCATAGTTATTCTCATACACCGGTTTGGAATATTCTCATCACGTTTTTGTAACAACTAAATAAGTATCACGGTGATTCTTCCAAATAGTGTTCTAAAACCCAAACCCTAATGAACCCTAGTCATGATGATCCTTGGAATAATTTTTTATTTAGATCATCATTTTGTTTTTCAATTTTCAGATTCTAAGAACTAAAATCAATCTATAGAGGATCTTGGATATTGAATATTGATTGAAATTTTTTTTAACACTCAATAATTGATATCAAATAAAAAATGGGATTGATTTTAAATCAATATAATGTGAAATTGGTTGCACGTCGCTTTTAAATTATTTTTAGTGGCTTTTGGTTGTATAATGTTATGATTGCATTGTTTATAATATTATTTTTTCTATAAGTGACAATAAGTTTACAATATTTTTTTGCTTTTGGTTTCCTAACTACCCACTTGCTTGTTTTAACTTGGAGGTACCTTTGAAGGCCTATAATATATTCCCTATTTATGTCACTTTTTTTAGGGATTGAGGGATATGTCTGAGGTTGGATTGTGTTTATGATATGGTTTGTAGTGAGGTATTGACTACTTCATTGTATCTAATTTAATCCATTTCATTAGGAGTTGATCTTATAATAGGTCTTTATTTTTCTGCCATCTCATATAGGGAGGTTAACTCTGGGTATGGTCCTCTTGTATGTTCAGCATTTGAGAATGGGTAACTTGTGGTAGTAGTGAAA
Source organism: Viscum album (assembly GCA_963277665.1). NCBI lineage: Eukaryota > Viridiplantae > Streptophyta > Magnoliopsida > Santalales > Viscaceae > Viscum > Viscum album. The sequence goes on from OY728150.1 coordinate 488,889,269, forward strand.
TTATTTAATTCTTCATTTTCCACCAACAATTATGAATTTACATGATGGACCATTAGAAATATTAGTTTTGGTATAATTTTTAAGACTATATTTAGTTATAAATATAATTTTTGATGTGTTTTTTCCATTAGTATTTAGTTAGATTCCACCATTGATCACTATTTTTATACCATTTTATATTTTTCTTAGGATATTTGTAATTCTTTGATGTTATCCTTTATTAGACAATTATTATCGGAACAATACTTTTAGAATTTATTTAGGTAGTCATATCGTTATATATAGATTATGAATCTATACCTTTAAGGGTTTTCTAATACCATTCATCGAAATTCTTCCTAAATATGGTTATCAGTTGGAATGTCTAAGCTTAATGAAAATTTTTCTAAGTGATTTTTTTCATTTTTATGGGTTTAAGCCAAGTAACTCTTTTAGTTTCTTCTTTTTCTATGGTTTTCACTATTTTTTGTTTCTTCTATTTTCATTTTAACATTAAGCTATTTCAAATTTCAATTAAATTATTTATGAATATCTAACATGTTTTTGTTCTATCATTTTTTCCATAAGAATGTTATTTCTCTATATATTGGTGTTCTATAGGAATTGATGAGAAGTTCAAAGAACCTTTTTTATCATGTGATCAATTGTTCCTTGAATTTTTTAATAGTGAAATCTTAGTTTTTGAATCAGGTGAGAGAATGTAAAGTCTCTACTTTCTCAATTGATGTGTAGATTCATAATATCATTTAATTCCAAAATCATTTTCCATATTGATACATGTTTGGGGAAGATAAACCTATTTTTATACTATGATCATACAATTCAACCCCATATTTTATACTAAATGCTCTAATTAATGGTTTATGTGGTGTAAAATCATCTTGTAGTTTATGTATTTAGTATTCTTGGTTGATATGCATGGTGAAATTGCATATGAAAAACTTTCTAAATTTAATTTCCAATGTGAATGTTTTTTAATTTTGGTTTCCCCATTAAATATTGATAACTAAATAGATATTTAATATGATTTTTTGAAATTTTTTCATCATAACATGAATTTTTTGTTTTACCTTTTCATGCCATTATAGGTTACCAAGTCTACGAACTATGTTACCCTTAGATGGGAATTAGGTAACGCTTACGTGAGGATTTGTGTTCCCATTACATTATGAGACATGTTAAACATACATTTGCTTATAGGATACACTTTCATGGGTTCCATGATAAATTTACATGTGTTTTGTTATAAAATTACACATGATGTTATGGGAAACTTCATCCAATATGGATCAGGGTGACTCTTAACCCTTAGATGAAGTTTCCCACCACTCATACATATGTAATTCATTCTCCCTTATGTGGGAGTTCAGGATACTGTTATGTGTAAGTTCATGTTGAAAATTTGAACTAGTGGTGTGACCTTAATGTGGGATCTTCTATGGTTTTGAAATTCAACATTGGTTTATTATAATATTTACATATCCTTTTATTATGTTCATTTCCAATTTTTTTATTTTATTTTTTTGTTAGCTATTTGTGAGATTATGAGTATATACATATCCATAATATTTGTGACCCATGGAATGTATATTGAACTCAATATTATTATGATATCACCTTCCCTTTTATTCCTATGGGGCCTTAATCGATGGTCGACACAACTAATGTATTTAGATATTGACTTTTATTTGATAGAGAGTGAGTAGTTTTGAGATATATCTGGAAAAAATTATAAATTTTCAATAAGAAACCTGTATTTATACCCTAATAATTCTCTTGTGTTGGTGATGAATATTTTCATTGAATTTTCGTACCACATGATATTGTTACGTGTTGAGTCTTATGGATCTTATTTATGATAATTGAACATATCAAACCACAATGAAGATAAACCATAGAGGTATTTTAAATTTTATTTTTTCATTATTTGATATAGTTTTTAAAAAAATATTTGGAATATACATTCCCATGGTTTTTTCAGTTTCATTTAAATCATCATGATATAGAAATTTATATTTATGTTTTATGATAATTTTTGTAAAATTGAAGTTATTTCACCATTTTATTGTGTTATTGTTCACAGATGATGTCAATAATTTGATATTCCTAGTTTTTGGAATTTCTATTCGAAGATGATTCTATTTTTTTAATAGTGTTCATTTTTATTTATTAATGTTTTTAATTTTTTTTGATTTTATAAACTAAAAATAATCCCAAAATTATCCTATATACTTAATGAAGACTTCCCCCATAGTGTAGGGCACAAAAACAGAGATGGTTCTAATCTCGGGTCCATCAGGGAACCAAGGGAGACTAATTAAGTAATATATATAAAGGCATGTCCACATCCCAAATCTAGAAGATATAGGAACATCACTAGCCAAATGAAATATCCTATAAAAAAATTCATTTTAATTTTTTCTAAAGGATCATGTTGGTTAGTATATAAATAATTATAATGACTCTTGTTTGAAAGATCATTAATATAGACTATTCCTAATCTCTAATTTCTCATATGTGATCTAAATTTGATGTCATCTATGAGTTGATCTCTAATCCACTAAAACTCTATGTCAAACACCACCTCACGTATCCTCCTCACAAAAAAGTATTCTAACTAATGTAAATTAGGGGAGATGAAATATGTAATCGAAGTTTTACTATGAGAATATTTTATCAACAGGATTTATTATAGATATCGATCCTAGTTGACCATGTGGATTCGCAATGAGAATTTTAGTATTTAATTTTTATTTTCCATTATTTTAAAAAATATAGTGTCTTTGAAGGTGTTTATTCAAAATGTTTTGGTATCTTTAATTGTTTATTCCTCCTACATGGATGTTCTTGAGGAATACTATAATAATGATCAATATTCTATTTTTTAGAGAATAAAATATCCAATTATTGGGATCTAATCACAATATTATATCATTCAATTACATTATTCAACAGTATTTTCATATTATTTGTATGCTAGATATAATTTGATTTTTTAAAATTTTATTTTTTCAAGTTTTGATTATTAACCCTCTAATTTTTGGAGTGTATAACCATATTATAACTCCCCGCTTAACACCCAAGATCATGTAATAAATACATGAACTAGTGTATAAGGGTTTGATAAAGAAAGATTAACAAATGAAAAGAAGAAGGAAATACAGAATGAGTGATGAATAAAAAAGAAAAATTGAAAATAAGAATTTAATTTGGTCTACAGCATATTGTTCCTACTCCATGAATGAAAACCACCTTATTCTTACCTTAATTAAATATTCCAATAAAACATAATGATAAGAGATAAAATGAGAAAACACGTTCTAATAAGAATAATGTACCAATAACGAAACCCAAAGATTAAGTGAGAAAACCTCACTATACATGATTTAGCAACCAAATTTTGAAGATAACCTCTATGATTATCAAGAAACATTGGAACCACGTATGAAATTTTCCTCATGATTGATAATAATAGATATCGATAAGAACATTATGTTCTTGAGAGATCTGACATTCAACTGTGAGGGCATGTTGAGACTAACAGAGGAAAATCTTTAATATAATTTTAACCTTTCATATTAAGTTTTATCTCCTAGAAAACAACATCAATTTCCCCTAAATCATTATAAGAATTATCTCACATGAATCAAATATTTAATTTTCTGAAATAAACCATGATAATTGAATTTTATACAATAGATCAACCGAAAAATTGAAATGAAAAGTTATCAATAAATGGCCCCAAGTGGCTTGATGGTAATCTAGTAAGTTTTAAACGATGAAGACCCCATGTCAAATAAAACTCCAATACTGAAAAAATAAATCTTGTGGAAGTATTATGAGGTTTCAAGGACATTAAAACCCAGGAAAAACGTATGAGAGGACTTTAATGTCTTACAATTCAGTAAGTATGCACTCACAAATCTAATGTCATATTCTATAAATTAATATAATGTGAAAAAAATTGACCAAGGGGAGAATTCTTAATTTTGGAGTCTATAAAGAAAAGGAAACCCCAAATACATCCAACATTATATTTTCCAAGGTATATTCTCACATGTAAATCCTTATAGAAACACTCATCGCACAAAACAAAACAAAGGAATAAGGAAACAAATAAGAGGAGAAATTAAAGCAGTTATACACACATAAATATTCTATAAAATCAACTAAAAAAGAAATTACTTTTTCTCTGGAAATCAATAATGTAATAATAAAAAAATCTCAATAATTTTAAGAGGATTCTACATCAATATAAGGGTGATTCCATTTCGCATAAATGTTATTCAACTTGAAACATGGTCATGATTTCTAAACAATACTTGAATGTAGATACGGGTATAGAAATAGTTAATATATTAGTCATACTTTCATCTATATGTATATTATTGAAAAACATTGTTCCACTTTAAATAACCAATCTAATAAAATTAAATCAAAAATATTTATTTATGGTACTACAATTTAATACAAGGTATTTATGGTAATTTGAAATATATTATGAATCACATTGAACTTTAATAAAATAATTACATAAACAATGTTTTGTTTTCAAACCCCTAATCGAAATGACATCTTTTTGGACAATAATAATACAATATACATAACTAAAATTCTTGAAAGCGATGGCGATGATTTTATATTTCATCTCAAATATATAGATCCCCCACATAAATATAAAATATAACCATTTAGTGATTTCCTTATATCAATATTTCATTCACAGTTAGAATCATCATAACCTGTATTCACCAAATATCTCACTTTATTTTATCATTTAATTAATGTTATATGAAAGAGTATGTTTCAAACACTTTAAAAAATTCTAATAAATGAAAAGAACTAATATATTTTTTATATTAGATATGACCGTTAAAACATTGCTATAAAATTAGCTGGTCTAAATTGAAGTTACCATATCACAAAATCAATAATGAAAGTATAAGGAAATGGTATTCACAATTGATTTATTTTATATGAATAACATTTTTTTATTCTAGGAAGGGAGTTATCATCACTAGTGTTTTACCAAGAACAATCCCATGTCAAACTAGAGAAACTATAAATTGAGAGAAATCACGTTTTAGAAAAACATAATCTTGTTGAAATTTATATTATTTAAAATGAGTTTTTATGGAAGTATTTTGATTTCATGAAGTGTTTTAATGAGGATGTGTTTATAAGAAAATTTATGAACCCATTATGGGTGAATAATATGTTTGTGAAGAACCTGATTTTAGGTGTACCCATTTTTTACAAGAAGGCCCATTGATGTTTATTTTTCAATTAAGATTTATTAAGAGTTATTTTTTGGAAATAATTTCATTGTGGTTATTATTTCAGGATTAATAAAATTAATATTCATTCTCATATATTATTATGTAGAAATAGATCAATTTCATAAGCGAATACTTTATTTTTAAAATTGACCAATGAATTTATTTCTTTTCATTTTCCCTATCGATATTTCTTTACTTATCCCAAGTTTTCAAATATTTTTCAAAGGTATTAATAATGATAAGGAAATAAATAAATCCCACTTTCCACTATGGGTATTCAATATTAAATAAGATAAAAACAATCTAATGATACGTGAGTATGAATTTAAGTATAATATTATAGTGGAAAAAATGGATTTCCTATTGAAGTGTACACTTTGTATTTAAGTCATTTGATATTATGTCTTTTTTTTAATTTTAAAAAACTATAAACCAAACAGATCTTCAAAATGTATGTAAGTGAAAGCCTTTTTATAAATAATGTAATTATTGTATGCTTATGTTACGGGGTGTCATGATGCCTTATTGAGGTTTAATACCGATATCACCTTAATTTAATTTCCCACCAATGAAGTGGTATCTTTAATGCATAATCATCATTCTCAAGTGTACAAATCCTCTTATCATAACATTCAAAATTTTCCATTATAATTTAGTATCGCCACAAGATGTTAACCTATGAATTACCCATTCATGAATAGATTATTTAGGGTCATTCAAGAAGGAAATTAATTTTTTATCAACCCATATATGTATAATATATATAGGACCATCCCCATGTGAATCTAAATATATGATTGAATCATATGTAAGGATCATATGTGGGACCATCCCTATTAGACCCTAAATATATTATTTATCCGTACGTGATGAGACTATATTAGATAGGTCACAACAGATTTTTAATATTTGAACCATGAATGATTCATCAAAAACCCAAACCTTGGTGATGAGCCTGGGGTCCATTATTTTGTGAGAGTGAAAAATCTATGGGATGATAACATGATATCTTATACCCCTACATATGTGATTATCCTAATATGTTACCATATATAATAATCATTAATTTCCTTATGTGATGAGAAAAATAAACCTATATGATCAGAAGGGGATCTGTTCATTCTATAGATAGGTGACAAGTCTAATATTTTTATCATATATTGAAAACATGGGATTCCCTAGGGGATCAACTTACAAAGAATTATATGATTTGTATAAGGTTTCTGGTGTGATGAGTGTAAGATTCTTTATTTGATGAAAATGGGTTTCCCTATGCAATGATAAGAAGATTCCCTAGTCGAATTTCCTAGGAAACCTTATGGATGATGTGTAAGATGACTTATGGAAATCATGAGATGTGTTGGGTTCATTTTTAGATATTTCACATTCCATGAGTCCAAGATTCACATATCTCATATGAAGAATATATTTACTACTTTGAATCATACCCAACACAGTTTATCAATTCTTATCACAAGGTAGCCACCCTATCATCATAACAAGAGGCGTAACTTATTTGTTTCCGCAAGAAGATAATGTTGGGAATGAGATTCAAAATTATTTAAATGTTTATAGTGGATACTTGAAATAAGTGAAGAAATCCAAGTTGTAATCTACATATGGAATATTGAAAATTCCAACAATCCATTATGATCAATGAGATGAAATTATCATCCACAATGATGAAGGATAGATTTATTTGGAAAGTGATAATATGGGACCATAGGATTGTGACTAGTGTAAGGACACATATCTAATTTGAATACCCACCCTAAGGGAAGTTTTTAAAAATATATTTTTTTCATGTTACCGATAAGTATGTAGTCTATTCACTCTTACATGATGGTACAAGATACCCATATCTTCCATTTTATGTTACCTTGATGCATTGGTCATTTGACCATGATATGGGTGTGTCTGTTGTGTATTACTTATTAATTAGTCTATTAAATAAATTATATACAATCTTATTTAGTGTTTTTTAAAAATTGTTTATTTTATTTAATTGTGAGATATTTGAGTAATTATGAATGGATAATTCTCTAGTATAAATGTATCCCATTATAGAAACACCTATCAAGAAGATGTTATGTTTTCCTCAAAACTTTTATTCCTGTACTGGCTTCACAAATGGAAGACATCACTTATAATTTTACATGTCATGTTTTTCGAGAAAGAGAGAGCATCAATGAGAGGTATCTGGCATAACATCCTCGTTATATAGAGAAAATTGGTATATATCCCGTAGTTATTCTCATACACCGGTGTGGAAGATTCTCATCAAGTTTTTGTAACAACTATATAAGTATCATGGTGATTCATCCAAATAGTGTTCTTAAACCCAACCCCTAATGAACCCTAATCATGATGATCCTTGGAACAATTTTTTATTTAGATCATCATTTTGTTTTTCAATTTTCAGATTCTAAGAACTAAAATCAATCTATAGAGGATCTTGGATATTGAATATTGATTGAAATTTTTTTTAACCCTCAATAATTGATATCAAATAAAAAATGGGATTTATTTTAAATCAATATAATGTGAAATTGATTGCACGTCGCTTTTAAATTATTTTTAGTGAATTTTGGTTGTATCATGTTATGATTGCATTGCTTATAATATTATTTTTTCTATCAGTTACAATAACTTTACAATATTTTGTTGGTTTTGGTTTCCTAACTACCCACTTGCATGTTTTAACTTGGAGGTACCTTTGAAGGCCTATAATATATTCTGTATTTATGTCACATTTTTTAGGGATTGAGGGATATGTCTGAGGTTGTATTGTGTTTATGATATGGTTTGTAGTGAGGTATTGACTACTTCATTGTATCTAATTTCTTCCATTTCATTAGGAGTTGATCTTATATTAGGTCTTTATTTTTCCGCCATCTCATATAGGGAGGTTAACTCTGGGTATGGTCCTCTTGTATGTTCAGCATTTGAGAATGGGTAACTTGTGGTAGTAGTGAAATTATTTAATTCTTCATTTTCCACCAATAATTATGAATTTACTTCATGAACCTTTAAAAATATTAGTTTTTGTATAATTTTTACGACTATACTTAGTTATAAATATAAAGTTTGATGTGTTTTTCTCATTAGTATTTAGTTAGATTCCCCCATTGATCACTATTTTTATACCATTTTATAGTTTTCTTAGGATATTTGTAATTCTTTCTTGTTATCCTTTATTAGACAATTATTATTAGAACAATACTTTTAGAATTTATTTAGGTAGTCATATCCTTATATGTAGATTATGAATCTATACCTTTATGGGTTTTCTAATACCATACATCAAAATTCTTCCTACATATGGTTATCAGTTGGAATGTCTAAGATTAATGAAAATTGTTCTATGTGATTTTTTTTTCATTTTTATGGGTTTAAGCCAAGTAAATCTTTTAGTTTCATCTTTTTCTATGGTTTTCACTATTTTTTTCTTCTATTTTCATTTTAACATTAAGCTATTTCAATTTTCAATTAAATTATTTATGAACATCTAACATGTTTTTGTTGTATCATTTTTTTCTTAAGAATGTTATTTCTGTATATATTGGTGTTCTATAGGAATTGATGAGAAGTTCAAAGGACCTTTTTAATCATGTGATCAACTGTTCCTTGAATTTTTTAATAGTGAAATATTAGTTTTTGAATCAGGTGAGAGAATGTAAATTCTCTACTTTCTCAATTGATGTGTAGATTCATAATATCATTTAATTCCAAAATCATTTTTCATATTGATACATGTTTGGGGAAGATTAACCTATTTTTATACTATGATCATACAATTCAACCCCATATTTTATACTAAATGCTCGAATTACTGGTTTATGTGGTGTAGAATCTTCTTGTAGTTTATGTATTTAGTATTCTTGGTCGACATGCATGGTGAAATTGCATATGAAACACTTTATAAATTTAATTTACAATTTGAATGTTTTTTAATTTTGGTTTCCCCATTAAATATTGATAACTTAATAGATATTTAATATAATTGTTTGAAATTTTTTCATCATAACATGAATTTTTGGTTTTACCTTTTCATGCCATTATAGGTTACCAAGTCGACGAACTATGTTACCCTTAGATGGGAATTAGGTAAGCCTTATGTGAGGATTTGTGTTCCCATTACATTATGAGACATGTTAAACATACATTTGTTGATAGGTTACCCTTTCATGGGTTCCATGATAAATTTACATGTGTTTTGTTATAAAATTACACATGATGTTATGGGAAACTTCATCCAATATGGATCAGGGTGACTCTTAACCCTTAGATGAAGTTTCCCACCACTCATACATATGTAATTGATTCTCTCTTATGTGAGAGTTCTGGATACTGTTATGTGTTAGTGCATTTTGAAAAATTGAACTGGTGGTGTGACCTTAATGTGGGATATTCTATGGTTTTGAAATTAAACATTGGTTTATTATAACATTTACATATCCTTTTATTATGTTCTTTTCCAATTTTTTTATTTTATTGTTTTGTTAGATATTTGTGAGATTATGAGCATATACATCTCCACAATATTTGTGACCCTTGTCATGTATATTTAACTCAATATTATTATGATCTCACCTTCCCTTTTATTCCCATGGGGCCTTAATCGATGGTCGACACAACTTATGTATTTAGATCTTGACTTTTATTTGATAGAGAGTGAGTAGTTTTGAGATATATCTGGAAAAAATTATTATTTTTCAATTCGAAATCTGAATTGATACCCTAATCATTCTCTTGTGTTGGTGATGAATATTTTCATTGAAATTTCATACCACATGATATTGTTACTTTTTGAGTCTTATGGATCTTATTTATTATTATTGAACCCATCAAACCTCAATGAAAATAAACCATAGAGGTATTTTAACATTTATTTTTTCATTATTTGATATTGTTTTTAAAAAATATTCTTTGGAATATAAATTCCCATGTTTTTTCAGTTTCATTTAAATCATCATGATATAGAAATTTATATATATTTTTTATGATAATTTTTGTAAAATTGAATTTATGTCACCATTTTATAGTGTAATTGTTCACTGATGATGTCAATAATATGATATTCCTAGTTTTTGGAATTTCTATTCAAACATGATTCTATTTTTTTAATAGGGTTCATTTTTATTTATTAATGTTTTTAAATTTTTTTGATTTTATAAACTAAAAATAATTCCAAGATTATCCTATATACTTAATGAAGACTTCCCCCATAGTGTAGGGAACAAAAATAGAGATGGTTCTAATCTTGGTTCCATAAAGGAACCAAGGGAGACTAATTAAGTAATATATATAAAGGCATTTCCACATCCCAAATCTAGAAGATATAGGAACATCACTAGCCAAATGAAATATCCTATAAAAAAAATTCATTTAAATTTTTTCTAAAGGAGCATATTGGTTAATATATGAATAATTATAATGACTCTTGTTTAAAAGATCATTAATATAGAGTATGCCTAATCTCTAATTTCTCACATGTGATCTAAATGTTATTTCAGCTATTCGTTGATCTCTAATTCACAAAAACTCTATGTCAAACACCACCTCACGTATCCTCCTCACCAAAAAATATTCTAACTAATGTAAATTAGGGGAAATGAAATATGTTATCGAATATTTACTATGAGAATATTTTATCAATAGGATTTATTATAGATGTCGATCCTAGTTGACCATGTGGGGTCGCAATGAGAATTTTAGTATTTAATTTTTATTTTCCATTATTTTAAAAAATACAGTGTCTTTGAAGGTGTTTATTCAAAATGGTTGGTTATCTATAGTTGTTTATTCCTCCTACAAGGAAGTTCTTGAAGAATACTATAATAATGATCAATATTCTATTTTTTATAGAATAAAATATCCAATTATTGGGATCTAATCACAATATTATCTCATTCAATTACATTATTCAATAGTATTTTTATATTATTTGTATGCTGAATATAATTTGATTTTTTAAAATTTTATTTTTTCAAGTTGTGATTATTGACCCTCTAATTTTTGGAGTGTATAACCATATTAGAACTCCCCGATTAACACTCAGTATCATGTAATAAAGACACGAACTAGTGTACAAGGTTTTGATAATGAAAGAGTAACAAATGAAAAGAAGAAGGAAATAATGAATGAGTGATGAATAAAAAAAGAAAAATTGAAAATAAGAATTTAATGTGGTCTTCAGCACATTGTACCTACTCCATGAATGAAAACCACCTTATTCTTTCCATTATTATATATTCCAATAAAACATAATGAGAATAGATAAAATGAGAAAACACGTTCCAATAAGAATAATGTACCAATAACAAAACCCAAAGATTAGTGAGAAAACCTCACTATACATGATTTACAACCAAATTTTAAAGATAACCTCTATGATTATCAATAATCATTGGAACCACATATGAAATTTTCCTTCTGATTGATAATAATAGATATCGATAATAACACTATGTTCTTGAGAGATCTGATATTCAACAGTGAGGGCATGATGAGACTGATAGAGGAAAATCTTCAGTATAATTTTAACCTTTCATATTAAGTTTTATCTCCCAGAAAACAAAATCAATTTCCCCTAAATCATTATAAGAATTATCTCACATGAATCAAATATTTAATTTGCTGAAATAAACCATGATAATTGAATATTTTTCAATAGATCAACCAAAAAATTGAAATGAAAAGTTAACAATAAATGGCCCCAAGTGTCTGGATAGAAATCTAGTATGTTTTAAACGATGAAGACCCCATGTCAAATAAAACTCCAATACAGAAAAAAGAAATCTTGTGGAAGTATTATGAGGTTTAAAGGACATAAAAAACCAAGAAAAAACTTATGAGTGGACTTTAATGTCTTACAATTTGGTAAATATGCACTCACAAATCCAATGCCATATTCTATAAATTAATATAATGTCAAAAAACTTGTCCAAGGGGAGAATTATTAATTTTGGAGTCTATAAAGAAAAGGAAACCCCAAATACATCCAACATTATATGTTCCATGGTATATTCTCACATGTAAATCCTTATAGAAAAACTCATCGCACAAAACACAACAAAGGAATAAGGAAACAAATAAGAGGAGAAATTAAAGCAGTTATACACACATAAATATTCAATAAAATAAACTAAAAAAGAAATTACTTTTTCTCTGGAAATCAAGAATGTTATAATAAAAAAATCTCAATAATTTTTAGAGGATTCTATATCAATATAAGGGTGATTCCGTTTCACATAAATTTTATTCAACTGGAAACATGTTCATAATTTCTAAACAATGCTTGAATGTAGATATGGGTATAGAAATAGTTAAAATATTAATCATACATTCATCTATATGTATATTATTGAAAAACATTGTTCCACTTTAAATAACCAATCTAATAAAATGAAATCAAATATATTTATTTATTGTACTACAATTTAATACAAGGTATTTATGGTAATTTAAAATATATTATGAATCGCATTGAACTTTAATTAAATAATTACATAAAAAATGTTTTGTTTTCATACCCTTAATCGAAATAACATCTTTTTGGACAATCATAATACAATATACATAGCTACAATTCTTGAAAGTGATGGCGATGATTTTATATTTCATCTCAAATATATAGATCCCCCACATAAATATAAAATATAACCATTTAGTGATTTCTTTATATCAATATTTCATTCACAGTTAGAATCATCATAACCTATACTGACCAAATATCTCACCTTATTTTATCATTTAATTGATGTTATATTAAAGAGTGTGTTTCACACACTATAAAAAATTCTAATAAATGAAAAGAATTAATATATGTTTTATATTAGATATGACCTTTAAAACATTGCTATAAAATTAGCTGGTCTAAATTGAAGTTACCATATCAAAAAATCAATAATGATGGTATAAGGAAATGGAATTCACAATTGATTTCTTTTATATTAATAACGTTTTTGTATTCTAGGAAGGGAGTTATCATCACCAGTGTTTTACCAAGAACAATCCCATGTCAAACTAGAGAAAATATAAATTGAGAGAAATCACTTTTTAGAAAAACATAATCTTGTTGAAATTGAAAAAATCCATTATTGAAGAATCACCTTCTATGACTTTCACTAATGGTAATTTTATCATCATATATTTTATAGATTTTATTAGGGTTTTTGTGAGTTAAAATTATAATGATATAAACATGTAATGTTCGTCTATAGAATTGAATGAGAATATGAATATAAAATAAATTTAATGCTAATTTGTTTTTCATTAATTTATTAAATTGAAATTAACCTATATAAATTTTAGAAATCATAAATTATCATCAATTAGATATATATATTCCTTTACAATAAATTGTAACAAATTATATTTTTCATTTTTTAAAAAGAATATTCTTTATTAAAGTAATTAATTTTAAATTATATTTTGAGATTTCATTTAAAAATGATTTCCAAAATTATAAAAAATTAATTTTTCAAAAATATCACCATTTTTTGATCTGTTGTGGTCATATAATATTTTTTTGATATAATTTTTAGGTGAATAGTAAAAAAGTACTGGTTTTTTTGAAAATTTCATGGATTTTGTAACATCACTAGAATTTATGAATAACCTAAAACATAGGGAGCCTTTTCCATGAAAAAATATCTAAATTTTTCATATAATTATTTATTTAATAATTTCACTATTTAAGTAAATTACTTTATTTGTTACGTTTAAAAATAAGAAATATTTTCTCAAAAAATGTTTTAAGTACATTGTATAAAATATTTTAAAATTAGTTTTTATAAATAGAATAAAATTAAATGGATTACAAATTTACAATCAGTGGTGCTAAATTATTCAATAACGGTCAATTTTTTTCGGCATGATGATTGTGTTACGTTGGTTAAATATTATTTACCCTAAAAAATGATTGTTTTACAAAGAATAATAATTTTTTAAAATTTTTGTATTATTAAAATTAAATGAATAAATTTTAAAATATTGATCTAATATGATGTTTAAAAATATATCCAAAATAATTAAAATTCCTTTTATGGGTAATCTATGTTAAATAATACTACGAAAGCTAAATAATTGTAATGAAATTTTTTATAAAAAATGGGTCTTTAAACATAATAAATATTTTTATTTAGAAGATAATTTTAACCTATTTAGAAATTTTATTTGGATTAATGGTTCATCACATAAAAATTATTTATTATGAATCTACTTAATTTTTTAGTAATAAGGTAATTTACATGATTAATATCTAATTAATAGTAATAAATGTTTAAATGACAAATCATAGGTGGCTCAAACTCTCCCAAATTAATATGACCTTTAGACCTTCTAAAAATCGTTTTTTAGGTCATAAAGTCTTTTATAAATCAATTTTAAACTTTCCCTAACCTAACTCACCAAACTTTCATGACTTTAAATTCTTACCCTTTACTTATCATTCCTTTCTAGGTAAAATTTCATCTTCCTCGGTTAAAAAAGGTGAGTCACTAACACCCTTTCAATACCCAACTACTATTTTAAAATTACAATGAGACCATACCCAAATAATTTTTAATAAAATTCCTTTACACACCATAATTTCTATTTTTCCCAAATTACTATCTTATGTCCATAAAATCGAAGGCCTTCCTCAAGAGGGAGTTAAAGGCCTCAATGTAGATATCAACCATTTCATTCTTATTATTTATTTTTAAAACCAAAATATATTTAATACAAATAACCTAATAATCATTATTGTATGGATATGTTATTATAAGAATAGTTCAACAATTATTTTTTAGTCTTCCAGCTACTAAGAATATCAAGAATCAATGTTTGTGTGCGCATGTTGATTACCACCTCTACGAAGCACTACTGTACATTTTTCATCACCTCCTAACTTGGATGGTATTAATTATGAGTTTTTGAAAAAATATGATATATATTATTTATAATTCAGAAATTATGAATTTATATCCACCAACACCCTCTCTTTCCTTTATTAATGGAAATACTAGTCGTGCGTTGTCTGAACTACCGCCTCCATGAGGAATCTTTTTTTTTTGTATTTTTTATGTTTTTAATTATTTATTGAGACATAATTAAATATGTTTCAATCAGATAATAAAATAAAAATATTATCATTATGCGTCAATTATAATTATATAATGTCCAAAAAACAAATCCTTAATGATACCCACTAATTGAGTTGTTGCGTGTTCAAGATTGCGTCAGTTTGACAGCCTACTTGAATAATGATATATAATATTATCATAGGTGTTTATGAAAATTTTATTTATCGTATATTATTTCATAAATATTAAAATGATGATTTCTATTTTTTGTGGAAATAAGACAATAATATTTATATCATTAATTAAGAAAATAGCTTTCGTAGGTTGAAAATCACCAAAAAAAATCGTTCTCAAATACTTATTCCAAGATAAAGAATAAATTACTAATAAATGAAAATTAAAAATTTCTAAATAATTATAATTCATCCATTAAATAATTATTAATGAAATTCTAATGATGAAATCTAGAATAATAATGATTAGGGGAACAACTCATATGATACTTAAACTAAGGGTCAAAATTATAAACACCTAATATGGTAAAATAGTCAAAAAAAAATTATTATAATATTGATAATTATTATAAGATAAATTTATAAACAATGTTATATATTAATATGGTTTTATAATTGAATATGAGCATAGAAATGATTGTTCTACAAGAGGTTATACCATTTCTGACTCTGTAGGTAAACAAGCTAGGGTATTCTTTGTCTCAAATTTGAATCCATTGAGTCATGATTCAGTTATACCCCAAGCATTGTTTTCAATGGATTAAAAAATTACCGTTTAAATTTTTTTATTTTTATACTGCTATATATTGTGATATTAAATTTTCATTTTAATTTAAATCCTCACAATTTTATTTGATTCAAATGTTACAATGGTTGTAAGGTTGTGAGTCAAATACATTCCTTAGGCCATAATCAAATTTCTTGAAATATAATAATTTATTGTTGAACTAGTTTACCCTATAAATATTAGTTTTAATATCTCCGAAATACCTTATTAAGAAATATTATTTCAGAAAAAACTATTCATCCTTGATGATATATATAAGGACTGGACCATAAATATTACATAATCTTGAATTATGTCAATTATTCACATTGAGGATTTTTTCAGGCGTAGAGTTTTAGAGAATTAGGTCATAACTGTTACATAAAAAGATTAATATTACATGTAGACACTACTACCCAGTATCCAATTTTCATAAAATAAAAACTCTTAAAAAGAAACCTTTCCAGTTCCATGTTTTAACCAGCGTGACTTTTCCATGATCTCTTTCTTGACAATATTCATATTTAATTCCTTCGGAAAACATTTCAAAATCATGGGATGAGCATAAAAATCTCAGTAAGTGTTATAAAATAAATAAGTGAAACATTAGCCCATCAATAAATACAAATCAACAAAACAAATAATTTTCAATCATAACATACCTTACGAAATCATAAGATTTATGAATAACACACAGAAATCATAAATCATAAAGGTAAATTATGGTGTCCATAAAATAATTACATTGTATCTATCAAAACTACTTAGGAAGTCGCATTTGGAATACCCATCATAGTATATTCCCTAATTCTCTTATGAGAAACATTAACGTTTCTATCATGTTACCCAATGCATTGGAGAGCTCTCTCAGGATAAACCGTCCTAGGTTTATCATGGAGCCATCCATATACACAAATAATGCCCAATAACCATAACATAATCATAACATATAACAGAATCATAAAGTAAAGATAACATTTCAACATTTCAGTCACAATATATCATTTAAATATATTGACATAATCAGTGCATTATCAAACCATTTTCATAACCATTTAGGTCATTTAATAAATAGATTTTTAATCAAAGTGTCACATACCACTTTGAAACTTTTAAATGAGTAATCATTTTAATACATTAATGTCCATATAAATATATCCTAAAAACTATTTTGAAAACATGGACATTAATGAAAAAAATATAGAAGAGTAAATCTTTAAAACATTTAAAATGATATTTTAGTTAAAGAGTTTTTAACAAGTTGAGAGACACTTGAATGCAAATAATTGAGGAATAAAATTTAATAAGAACTTTATAACATCATGACAATAAAGGGATTCAGGATATAATATGAAAAATGATAATATATTCACCATTTATGAGTGAATTGGTTCATAACTACAATTAAGTCTCAATGGAATGTAAATTGAGACGAAATCCCTTATTAAAACAGTATCCTTAGATTAAGGATAAATAAATTACATAATTATGTGTGAAAATATAAATACACACAATATTATTGGATATTGAGTGTAAATAAATCATAGAACATTCACACAAGTTCTTTTTAAGACAAAACCAATGACTTGGATGTTTAACTCAATGAATGGAAATTGAGTTAAAATTACTCTTATCAAGATCATATAGATTACTTGAGAATTTATCAATGGAGTGATTGTGTGTATCAAAAGTATATCCACAAAAAGGGGACTGTAAATTACAATATAAATAAACAAACAGTGATTTCACACATAATCATATCATGTCATAATTAGGAATTATATGATTAACCCAAGGAATGAAAATTGGGTTAAAAAGTTCCCTTGCCGATTTGGTAACTTATGAAACATACACCACATAAAATAAGGATCATTAAATGAATATTTAAATACCCATAAATGATATTATATTACACAAAGAGTAAAAATCATGGGACGTATGTACACCACACAAAGGAAATAGTGACAAATATATCATGAATCTCACTAGAATAAAAAGTGAGATAAAACACTTTACCGCATTGTATCAATTGAGTCGTATGAACAAAAGTTAATAACCAAAAAATGAATCACAAAACACCATGAATATAAATAGAATCATGATAATATAAAACAAATGTCAGTAAACAAGACACCACATGCAATGAATAAGTGGTGAACAATGGAAATCTTAAGAAATTAAAAGTGATATAAGAAATCACTTACCTCGTGTCCGACATGACTAGTTTGTTCCTTATTCTTCATGAATAAAAAAAATTAGTTAATTTATAATTGATTAATAATATTTTTAATGTTTATTTTTCCTTTTATATCACTTATTACCATGTTATAAACATTATGAAATCATTTAAGTTAATAATGGTTATTTTGTCGATATTTTGTACTTGCTTCAAAAAATGAACACCTTATAATAACAAGTTGACCATGAGGTCAAGATTCAATTATCTAAAGAATGATATTCATGATTTAGATATATTATATATCATATATATATCTATTATATACATCTATTTATAATATTACATAACATTTACAGATAAGAAATGAATTGCACCGTTCAAGGAGACGGTAAGACGTATGTACGCATTAACGCTAATTTCATTTCAATTTCATATTTAATGAATTGAAAGCATAGCGATACATAGGTATATTATAATTCCAGTATAATAAAATATATAGTTTCATTAGCTCCATCCTTTATACATCCCATGTATGTCTTGAATGAGTCATATCACTTTGAGGGGGCGGTAGTCCGCACTTCCTCAAATGAAATTATCGTGTTTACCCATAATGGAAACCATAAAGGTATTATATAAATGAAAAAATACAGAATTTTAATAAACAATTAAACATAAAAAAATATGTATATCATATATTAATATAGTTCCATCATAATGGCCACCATGAGAGACAGTTGGAGATATTATAACAATCATCGTTTCGTGAGGCAGTAGTTTATCATCCACAGAAACAGAATGTTCATTACCAATTACCTAGAGGTGTGAATAATATTACTTAGAATACTCCAACTAAAAACAACCTAGTATATTTAGGATATAATTGTGATTATAAAATAAAGGAATAAAAAGAGTTTAGGGTTTGGATAAGTAAAATGAAAGAAAATAATTTAAGAGAAACTGTTACCTTAAATTCGGGTAACTTCTTTTGGTTTGAACCAAAAGAACTTCTTGAAATCCCTTCTACATAAGGTGAGGATTCTAAGATGAATATAGGGATCTTGATAGACTATTTTTGTAGGTTTTAGATTATTCAAAGGGATTTAGTGGTGTGATGAATGGGTTAGAAGTGAGGGCTTTTTATAAGGGGGGAGGGGCTCTTTAGCAACATTTAAAAATGTTATTTTTAATACAATTATCTTGAGTTTCAAAAGGTCAAAAACTCATTAATGTAAAATATAATATGACTCATGGTATAAATAGAATCATCCAATAATAATTAGAATGTTTTTTATTATTATTTTAATCATTTTAATTTTATTTATCCAAATCATGTATTAATGAGGTAAACACTACATCATTATTGTGTCATAAATAATTTTATTTATTTGATGTATAAACATTATAAACAAAATATCATACTATTTTAAATATTTTTCTATTTTAAATGAATATTTATAGTCAAAAATACAACTTATATACCCCCATTTAAAATTAATTTACTAAAATATTTTTGTTTGTGCCTTTTTTGTCTTTACATTAAATTAATTAATCTAAAGTGTCATTATCACTCTCATGTGGCTCCATGGGGTCCCAAAATAGAACCAAGGATTCCCATGGTCGTCCATGACCCATAAAATAAATTTAGGACAAGTGTTAAAGTAATTTTTATTATTATAATATTCTTTTTACCTTGAATTACCCTATTTACCTTTAACTGTGGTAAATAAATGTTAAATGTTACTATTTACAAAAAATTATTTTCATCTTATTGAACCAAAATTTAATTAAACATAACAACCATGTATGTTGAATTTTCTAAATTTACTTCACAGAAGTGGAAAGATTTTATTTAAATGAAAAAAATAGTTTTTTAACTACTACTCAGTGGTTTCACTATTCCTCAAAAATTGAAGTTTTTCAAAAAAATACCAAAAATTCAGCCTAAGATATATTTGATATTTCGAATTCAAAAATGATATATATTTTACAAATTTCAAAACATATAAGTTTCCTTACATAATTTAAAATTATTTCCCCTTGTCTAAACAAATAGCGGGTATTTAAGAAACAATATCGATAAAAATATTGACACTTGTTTATGTCCAATTTCAAAGTGATATTAATTCCAATGACCACCATTGGATTATATGGTAAAAATATGAAATAACTAAACTTTAAACACAATTTAAAATTTAATATCTCCATATAAATAAATTAGATTAAAAATCATATTTGAATTAAAAATACTGTATTTTTAACTATTATTTAAAAAATGAATTTTATCAGAAAAATACAAAAAAAAAATTACCTAAAGTAAATTTTTGTCTCCGAATTATAAATAATAGTTTTATTTGGTCAAATAGAATGTATAAAAGTGACCAAATTTAGATTTAAATAGGGTTCTCCATCAAAAGGTGGAAAATCAACCTTTTAGTGAATATTAGAGTATTTATGATTAAAATTTAATTATTTCCTTATTTTATGCCTATATATTTTATTTGATAAATGTAATACCATTTAACAAACATGTATACTCATTTATCAGTTAGTTCTGTTCATTCCAACCATTATAATGTCTAGGTGTTAACTACCATTTAAAATAATATAATATTATTATTATTCAGTATGCCACAACGTTGTGTGTAACGTAAGATTTCAAAGAAACTCGTTCTTGTGTATCAAGTACATCATCGAACATATATTCCTATTTAAAATAAAATTAATTGTTAATTTACATATATTAATAAATAAGAAAATTCCATATTCTTTATTTACCTGGGATGTTACATTTTTCCCCCCTTTTCAGAATTGTGTCCTCACAATTTTAAAATTGGGCTCAAAAACATCATTGAAATCCCCACATCGGAAAAAGAGTCCATAAATATATTACATTAAAATAATTGAAAAGAAGTACAAAGGTAACCCAAAACAATAGAAACTAGGATTACATGATAAAATGGATATGGAGGAGAAGAAAACCCATCAAGTTCAGATGGAGATTGATAGAAAACATGATTCGGAAAAAGTTAACCACCAGAAAATCACAAACATGTGATGGGTAAAACATTCATAGATTCCAATGTAGGAAAAGTTAACAGAAAAGGTTTTTGTTTTACGTTACATTTCATTGAGGAATATATTTATGAGATTAACTAAAAACCTAAGGAAACATACTTACATGTCATGTAGACTTTCATCCTTTACTAGATTTATAACACAAACTCATATTTTCTCCAAATGATGAGTATTTAGGATGAATTATTCACATTAAAAGTGTTATAATAAACTTCGATAGAATCACCTAATTCAGTAAATATAAACTATATATTTCCCATGTCTTTAGACCTTAACCAAAACCAAAGTATTTAGTGTGAGATCAGATAATAACCTAAAAGGACATTATTTAACAAAAATAAAAACTTCTCTTAATCTCCAAAATTTATCAAAAAAAATCCAAAGTTCATCAGAAGAATATTCAATAAACAGTTTTCCATTAAATTATAAAAATTAATCCAAACTAATATTGAAACCCAAATCTCAGAAGGATTTAATAAAATATTCTTCAAAGATAAATCTTAACATTTACCTCCAAATAATATCAGTTACTCTTAAAGACTCATATTGAATGGTAATTCACCTGATCACATATTCTCCATGATAGGTTAATCATTTCAATAGATATCCCAAAATCAACTTATTCTTGATTCATAAAATCATATAACTATAAATAATTTGTCATACTAACCAGGGACTTCAGGTAGTCCGGTGGTAGGTGATAAATCTGAGTCGCACTATGGTCGTGGGTTCGATTCCTGTAGATTTTTCTGAAGTGAAGGTATGTCATGCGGTCTTTGTGTTGTCCTTTTTCAAAAACTATAAAAATTTATAAAATTCTCAAAAAGAGATAAATTCATTAAAAATAACCATATCATATTTAAACCACAAAGGTTATCTAGTAACATTCATTTTTCATCCCAAAATGTATTAACCTGTAATTGCCTCAAATTTTAGGATCATATAAACCCATATGGTTCATTATGACTATATCTAAAAAATAAAATATAAATATTCCTTGAATAAAATTTTCATATATCAAAATTCATGGTTACACATAATATAAAAAGCCTTATAATGTAATCCCATCATTAAAAGAGACTTAATACATTTAAGCATTTCACCATCCTAAAATCTACAATAACTCTTGAATCACTTATATGTTGTATTCTTACTCATTAAATGTTCTTCATGATCCATTAACCATTCTTTTCCAACTTATTCTGAAATAATTCTTTACTATAAACAATATCATGAATCACATCCTAAGATTGAATAATGTCAGAACATCAGTTAAGAAATAATCCTTACATTTCATTGGTAATTTTCAGTTTCCTCATCCTCAATTGGAATGACATTAGGTATTGGTAAACATATATTTGTATGATCCTGGTGATACCATTCCTGAACCTTCTTTGTAGGAAATGTCTTTGTATAATGAACATGCACACCACATTTAAAACATTCAATTGATCCCTCAGAAAGAACTTATTTCCCTTTTCTAGAGTCAATTGGATGCCTCCTTTTTCTATGTTAGGTTATTGCTTTATAAACTTCATTTCCACATCTATAGAATCTTCCCGTCCCTTTCAAAATATTTCCTATCTGTTTTTCCACATTCTTGACACATAGGTTTTTGAATATACTTAAATTTATGATTATTACCTAAACTTACGTAGGGATTTGTTTCTTGCATATATGATGCCTTATAAAAATAACCAAGGTTCAGGTGGTCAATCATGACTCCATATAGTTGGTTGAGAATAACCACTAGAGTTCCCATTGCATCTCCCATTTCATTTAATTGCTCATTCGGAAAATTGTCATAGTTTTCTTCACATCCACTATTACTTTGGTGCCTTCTAAATCCAACCATTTACTAAATCCAAAAAGGTCAGTGTAAGTATATGAGTAAAATCATCATATAATATCTTATGAGGAGGGTAAATACTAAGATACGCTTATAAATGTTATATTGAACTCATTAAATTTATCTAAAAAAATTATGAGTCTTTCCAATATATTTATCATGACCCGCCCCCCGGGGCCCGTGTCGTAACTACCCCAAGCATACCTTCCATAGGCCAGGGGCTAGAGACCAGCACCAAAGGCGTATATCCATAAACTGGGAAGGAATTTCCTTTATAATTGTAAACAAACACATCAGAGTACACAACTGGAATCAATACATTAGGTAAAAAATGTATTCAAAACGTGTGCTGGAAAGAAAACGGGGCCGGAAATACAAGCCCAATTGTAATGTAAAAGTATAGCTGAAAAAGGGACAAATAGATGAAAGTTAAAGAGGAGCTCCTGGATCATCCTCTAGGGTTCCTACCCGATGGGTAGGTACATATGTCCACCTCAGCACTCCACATCTTCCAGAGTCCTCTATGTACCGTTTCTTCATATGGTCCACCTCCGGGTATCATCCTGTCCTGGCGCTCTAAGCCTCCATCATCGATGTCCATCATCTGCATCCAACACAATGAGGTGCGGGCATATCACATGCAGGGGTGAGTATAACGATACTCAGTAGGGACCCCAAGAGCCTTCAGGTCTCACTGAATCCAACAATGATAAA
This sequence comes from Viscum album, assembly GCA_963277665.1. Lineage (NCBI taxonomy): Eukaryota > Viridiplantae > Streptophyta > Magnoliopsida > Santalales > Viscaceae > Viscum > Viscum album. The sequence continues at coordinate 488,913,215 of OY728150.1, forward strand.
CCACAAGTATGAAATAAATAGATAACCACCACATAGGAATATGCCCATACATATACCTAAGTTATCTAGTAACCCATCTCATTTGTGATGTTAACACAAAAGTCACTGACTTAGCTCAAACTAGGATTTTATTCAAGGAATAGTAGTAAGTAACATCGACAGTCAAACTATTGGAATCTCAGATAATGGTGTACACCTCCTCTACCAAGTACAGTGGGCCTGTCGCATCACACAGAGGCACTTCCCACCTTCCTGTACTACTGTGGTACTCCTCCTGTTGAGTATCGTGCGTTTGCTACGTCACACTGAGGTACTCCCCATTATGGGTCTTCCGTGATCACATAGAGGTGCTCCCCCACGTAGCATAGTGAGGTACTACTCCTGTCGAGTATTGTGGGTCTTCTGCGTCCACAGAGGCACTCCCCACTATGGGTCTGCTGTGTCATATCGAGGCACTCCCCATTGTGCTAGTCAAAACACTCTGAGTCGTAAGGCCAGTTGTCACCAGGTATCAGCCAGCTACTAGGTCTTCGTACATCGCTCGCTCATCCCTAGGAGGTTCTTCTCCATGAGCTACTGGTTGATACTCCAACTTTCACGAAGTCCAACGAAGAAGTATCTCAAATGTATGCCTCATCATAGGTGTCCCAACAGAAAAGACATCGCGTCAATCAGACGCCCAGTCTGTGCGTTATTGGAATTTCCGTCCTAGGGGCCCGGTTGGTTTTTAGGTTCAAACCAACCCGACCATACCCCAACTGTTTCCAAGTATTATGTGGGATATTCCAAAAGAACCATCTCTCTCTAATATTTTCATCACCATAGACGGTTCGTCGATCAGACACCCGTAGCCCAAGATATGGGTGTAATGGTGAAAATAGGGAAAAGCTGGTCCGGGTTCGGTCCGACCCAGTCGGACTAACTCGGCCTGACCTGTGTCTGGTTCAGAGTCCGACCCAGTCTGCAGGTCTGACCCGCTCTGAGGGCGGCCCGATTCGAGTCGACGGCCCGACCCGAGTGGACGGCCCGGCTCGAGTGGTCAGGCCCGAAGGGGCGGCCCGACCCGAGGGGGCGGCCCAGCCTGAGTGGTCCGGCCAGAAGGGACGGTCCGGCCCAAGAGGGTGGCCCAGCACAGAGGCCCGCGTGGCCCAGCTGGCCGGTGGCCCGCATGGCCCGGCTCGCTGGTGGCCCGCGTGGCTGGCTGGCGTGCTGCCCGGCTTGGCCGGCTGGTTGGCCCGTGTGGCCCGCCTGGCCACACATGGGGTGGAGGGGGTGGAGGGGGTTACACCCGCCATCTTCCGCCACGGCTATCACTTGGCACTGGCCAAATAACTGTGGGACCCTTTGGGTCCCACCTGTAGCATGCACTAGCGGTCGACTCAGCCGGTCGCACTCCTCTGTCCGCCGTGGACTATGGTCGTGGTTCTTCTCCAGCACGGCACGACGGCGCCGCCCCCAGACCGTCCAATCGCCATGGCCTACATGGCTATGGCTCCTTCTTCCGGCATGGTGCGAGGGCATCGTGCCCCTCCGACACCACTGTGGCCCACCTAGCCGCGACTCAGTTATCTACATGACATGATGGCGTTGCACCCCTCCGGAAGCCTGGCGGCCCTTGTGCTGTCAGCTTCATCCACGACTGGTTCGTTACCGGTGGTCGTGTGTACCTCCACGGCCCATCGACCGTGGCCCGTTCTTCTAGCCATGGTCCTCCCTTCCAGTGGCGTCCTTCCACCACAGTCATCGTCAAAAAAATAGATAGAACGAAGGGGGGGGGGTCAGGTCGTGTTCGTGCTGTCTGATCCCTCCTCGTTATGGTGATATCAATCAATAATTCTCAAACCATAAATTGAACGATGAAGAATGGGAATAAATTCTACTAAAATCCTATACCTCATTTTTTGATCGTAAACGGTGGAAGTAGAGTTCGGAGAAGACAAATTTGAAGACGACGTCGGCATTCTCTGTGGGCGACACTTCCCTTTCTCGCCCCAGTTGAAGTTTGTTCTTCGTTGGCAGAAGAGGCGTTCTTCATGGGTGACGATTCTTCATTGGAGAGTTCTTCTCCTCCCAAGGCCCCACCTAAATTCTAACCAAAAATAATAAAGTAGTAGTCTATTATTTTTTGGAACAACAAAACAAATAGTTGTGTTTAATTACATGAGACAACTCATTTAATTAATGATGTGGAATTGATTCAAATTCAAATTAGGTGAGGTGGAGAGGTTTAATTAAATGAAGAGAGGTGTTCAAATAATTAATGGGGAGTTAAATGGGTTTAAAGCCCATGTTGGCCCCACTAAGGATATCCTACCAAGGGAGGTTATGTGCAGGTGGGCCCCACTACCATAACCACCTCTTGGAGGTTTTAACCACCTCAAAAATAAAAATAAGATAACTCTTATTTTTATTTAACTTACTGAAAAACCCACAAAATCTAACTTCGATTCTCGTTAGAACGCAACTGCGGTGAAAGTCTCACTAAGTAATCACCGACACTGTGAGTTCAATGGTGCCCTTGGATTTCAATTCTGAGAACCGGTTCCAATGTTATAAAATCCTGCTCGTACATTAATGAACATAGCTGAACAAAACTTCAGAAATTGATTCTGGGCACACCAGGCCTCGGAATCAAGCACCGTAAATTTTTGTGGACTCTTAAAAATCCCTTGAATTTAAGAAAAAATATTTCCACAGAATTTCCAGGTCTTAACAATATTATCCATTATGGTTATGTCACTTATGATTAAATAACACTCTAACCTCTAATGTTATATAAACTGACCTCTGATAGCAACTATAAGGACTCGGCCTTAAACATTACATAATCTTGGATTATGTCAAGAATTCACAATGATGAGTTTTTCTGGTTTAGAGTTTTAGAGTATTGGGACATAATTGTTACATAAAAACATGAATATTACATGTAGACACTAGTACCCAGTATCCATTTTTTCATAAAATAAAAACTCATAAAATAAAATATGTCTAGTTCCATGTTTTAAATAGCATGTCTTTTCCTTGATCCCATACATGACCCTATTCATCGTTATGTCTTGTCAAAAACATTTCAAAAACATGCGATGAGCATAAAAATCCCAATAAGGGTTATAAAATAAAGAAGGAAAACACTAGCCCATAAATAAATACAAATCAATGAAACCAATACTTTTTAATCATAACATACCTTACAAAATCATATGATTTATGAATAACACATAGAAATAATAAATCATAAAGGTAAATTAAGGAATCCATAACATACTTAAATTTTAGCTATCACAGCAACATAGGGAGTCACATTTGGAGTACCCATCATAGTATATTCCCAAAATCTCTTAGGAGAAACATTAATGTTTACCTCTGTCATGTTACCCAATGCATTGGAAAGATATCCCGGGATCACATGCCTTAGGTTTATCACGAAACCACCCGTATACATAAAAAATTCCAAAAAAAACTTAACATAATCATAACACATAACACAAGAATAATGTAAGGAAAAAATTTCCACATTTCGGTCACAATATATCATTTAAAGATATTTACATAATCAATGCTTTATCAAATAATTTTCAAAACCATTTAAAACATTTAATAAAGTGATTTTTGAATAAAAGTGTCCCATACCACATTGAAACTTTTAAATGAATTATCATTTTAATACATTAATATCCATATAAATAAATCCCAAAAACAATTTTTAATAGATGGACATTAATGAGAAATATTTAGAAGAATAAATCATTAAAACTTTTATAATGATATTTTAGTTAAATGGTTTTTAACAAGATGAGAGATGCTTTAATACAAATTATTGGGGAATATAATATAATCAAAACTTTATAACGTCATGAGAATAAAGAGATTCATTATATAATATTCCAAAGGATAATATATACACTATGTAAGAGGGAATTGTGTCATAACAACAATGAAGTCTCAATGGACTGTAAATTGACACCAAATCCCATATAAAGACGGTATCCTTAGATTAAGGATAAATCAATTACCTAAGAATGTGTGAAAAATATAAATACACTCAATATTATTGTATATTCAGTGTAAATCAATTTGAGGAAATTCACACAAGTTTGTTTTAAGACAAAACCATTGACTTGGATGTTTCTCTTAATAAATGGAAAGTGAGTTAAAATTAATTTTATCAAGTTCATATAGATGACTTGAGAATTTAAAAATGAGAGACTATTTCTATCAAAAGAATATACACAAAAAGGTGAGTGTAAATTAAAACATCAATAAAAAAAGTGAGTCCACACATAATCATAGCAGGACGTAATTATGAATTAGATGATTAACCTAAGGAATGAAAATTGGGTTAAAAAGTTCCCTTACCAATTTGGTAACTTACGAAATATACACCACGTGAAAGAAGGATAATTAAATGAAGATGTAAATACTCATAAATGAATGTATATCACACAAAGATTTCAAATCACGAGATGTACATACACCACACAAAGCAAATAGTGGAAAATATGGCATTAATCTTACAAGAATAGAAAGTGAGATAAAAACCTTTACCACATTGTAATCAATTGAGTCGTATGACCAAAAGTTAATAACCACCAAATTCATTCCATAATACCAAGAATATAAAGAGAATCATGATAATATATAACAAATGGAAGTACACAATACACCACATGCAATGAATAAGTGGAAAACAATGGAAATCTCACTAAATTAAATGTGAGATAAGAAATCCCTTACCTCATGTACGACTTGACTTATTTGTAACTTGTTCTTCCCGAATAATCAACTTAAGTTAATTTATACTTGATTAAGATTCTTTTTAAAGTTTATTATTCCTTTTATATATCTTATTTCCATGTTATAAACATTATGTAATCATTTAAGTTAATAATGGTCATTTTGATGATATTAGGTACTTGCGTAAAAAATGAACACCTTATAATTAAATGTTGTCCATGCGGTCAAGAGTCCATTATCTCCAGAATGGTATTCATGATTTAGATATCATGTATATAATATATATCCAGTATATATATTTATTTATAATATGATATAACATTTATAGGTATGAAATGAAATGCACCGTTCATGGAGACGGTAAGTCGTACGTATGCATGAACGCTACTTTCATTTCAATTTTGTATTTAATGGAATGAAAACATAGTGATACATAGGTATATTATAATTCTAGTATAATATAATATACAATTTCATTAACTCTATCCTTTATACATCCCATGTATGGAATTAACGATTCACATCACTTTGAGGGGGCGGTAGGCCACACTTCCTCAAATGAAATTATCGTGTTTACCCATAATGAAAACTATAAAGGTATGATATAAATGAAAAAAATACAGAAGAATAAAGAAATCATAAATATAATATATATATATATATATATCATATATAAATACAGTTCCATCATAATGGCCACCATGAGAGGCGGTAGGATATATTTGAACAATCATCATTTCATGAGGGAGTAGTTCACCGTCTAAAGAAACAGTATGTTCTTTACCCGTTAGATGGAGGTGAGTGTAATGGTTATTCTAATCCTTATCATAAAAATATCCTAGTATATGTATTATACTATTTTTTTATAAAATAAAGGAATTAAAAGATTTTATGTGTTGGAGAAGTAAAATAAAATAAAAGAATTTAAAGGAAACTGTTACCTTTAATTCATGTATGTCACAACCCGTCCTCAGGGCCCGTGCCGTGACTACCCCAAGCCCGCCTTCTATAGGCCAGGGGCTGGCGACTAGCACCAAAGGCGTAAATCCTGATAACTGGGAAGGCATTGCCTTTATAAAAGTAAAGAAAACACCACAGAGTACAAGCGAAAGTAAAACACTAAGTACAAAGAGAAGTGCTGAAAGGTAAATGGGCCAGAATAAAAACCCAAAAGGAAGTATAACTACAAATGAAAAAATTACAACATAAAAAGAAAACACCTGGAAGAAATGAAGCATCTCCTGGGTCGCCCTCCTCAGATCCTACCTGAAGGGTAGGTACAGATGGCGCAGCTCCTGGATCGTCCACCACGGATCCTACCTGAAGGGTAGGTACAGATAGCCTCCTCAACGCTCTCGCCCATCAACCTCTTTCGTGTGTCATCTCGTCATGTATTCCACCTCCGGGTACTGACTCGTCATGTATTCCACCTCCGGGTACTGACTCGTCGTGTAGTCCACCTCCGGGTACCGTCCAGTCCTTGAACACTCGACCTCCGTCAGCACTACCCGTTGTCTGCAACCAACACAACGAGGTGCGGGCATAGCCCGTGCAGGGGTGATTATAACGATACTCAGTAGGGACCCCGAGACCCTCAAGGTCTCACTAAAACCAACATGGATAACCCCAAAGAAGATCTCAACAGATAAACTCTACTTAGGTATATGCCCATGCATATACCTAAGTTATCAAGTAACCCATCTCAATCATGAGGAAAACACCAAGATCATGAAATCAACGGATAACCACTACCCAGGTATATGCCCATACATATACCTAAGTTATCAAGTGACCCATCTCAATCATGAGGTAAACACAAAGGTCAAAAGACTCATCTCAAACCGGGATTTTCATTATCGAAACTGTAACTGCTGAAGAGCCCCGTCTCTGGAGTGTACAGTGGTCATGTCACGACTTCGAGGTACTGCTCACTAACCTAAGACTGCTGAGGTACTCCTCCTGTCGAGTACCGCGGGTCAGCCACCAAAACACAATAGTGCTTCCGGTCGAGGTATGCCACCCAGACACAGTAGTGCACATCCCCTAGTAGCTTGCTGAGGTACCCTCCGGACGAGTACTGCGGGTCTGCACTGTCACACAGGTAGTGCTCCGTCCGCCATGGGTCTGCACCTCACAAAGTAGTGCTCCGTCCACTGGGCTAGTCGACTCACTCCAAGTCGAGTCTGTCAAGCAGTCGTCAGGTCTCAGTCGGCTACACAGTCTCCATACTCTGCACGTTCATCTCTGGGAGGGTCCACTCCATGAGCTACAGGTCGATACTCCAAGTATCTCAAAGTCCCACGAAGAAGTATCACAAAGGACCGCCTCGTCATAGGGGTCTCAAGGCAACAGACGACATGTCAATCGGACACCCGGTCTGTGAGTTATTAGCCTATTCGTCCCAGGGGCCCGGTTGGTTTTGTGAGAGAACCAACCCGGCTGTATCTCAACCGTACCCCGAACTCTCATAGGGTGTACTCATAGAGACCGTTTCTCAACGTGATCACCAACGCCGCTGACGGTTCGTCAAACGGACATCCAGTCAGAAAGATATCATCTTTTCTGTTCCAGGGACCCGGTTGGATTTCGGGTGCAATCCAACCCGGCCACTATCCAACTGCATCCAAAACTCGGGCGATGTATGCCAAAAGTTCCGCCTCATCAAGAGGAAAACAACGAGATAGAGAGCGCGTCAATCGGACGCCCGGTCTGTGAGTTATTGGCTTTTTCGTTCGAGGGGCCCGGTTGGTTTCTTGAGCGAACCAACCCGACCACACTCCGATAACATCCAAACCTTGAGCGGAGAAAGCCAAATGATCCGTCTCACTTAGAGGAATCCAACAAAGTCGACGACACGTCTTTCGGACGTCCGGAGCTCATGATATAAGTGTTTCCGCTCCGAGGGCTCGGTTGGTTTCGTATCCAAACCAACCCAACCGAACCCAAAGTATCTCAAAACCTTGAGTGCGATATACTGAAACGACCGTCTAATTCCAAGGATCTCTATGCAACTGATGGTGTGTCGATCGGAGGTCCGTAGCCCAAGATATGGGCAAAAGACCAAAGAGGGTCTAAAACGGGGGGTCCGGGCCCGTACCGACGCCCCCTGGGTCGCCCCGACCCGGTTCCGACCCAGCTGGTCCCGGCCCGGCCGGCTCCGTCTAGCTCGGCCAGCGCGGCCGAGCGGAAGCCGTGGGTGGGGTGCACGGCTCCCCCACCCTCGCCGCTAATTGAGTCTGGCGGCGACCGCCACCGCCAGCCCTCCGGCGGCGCGCCGCCGCCGCCGCCTTCTGCGGACCACCGGACGCGCTCCGGTGGTCCGTTTCTCCTGTCGTTTTCACCAAAGGTCCTCCCAGGACCCGACCTTCATTGCAAAGGGATTCAAACGCCGTAGCGGTCTGTTTCGTCCTCGTCCGTCAATCCGCACATTGATAAACAAGTTGCGGAGGGTTGTCAGGCCCTGTTTGTTCGGCCCGCGCCTTCCGTGTTAGGTGTTAACAATTGGAAAACAATAACACATGATTTTAATCATTGACGAGGGTATAATTTATCCACAATAAATTATAAGAACACCTTGCAGCAACAAAAACCCCACGCACGAGGGTTTAAAATTTTGAATGTGCGGCGTGACGACGTCGCGCATTCTTGCCGCTCGATCCCGCGCGGTGTGATGATGTCGCACATCCTTGCCGTTCTTTCCCACGCGGTGCGACGACACCACGTCACTTTCTTTTGGACGTCACGTTTTTCATTCCGTTCTTTCCCACAGAGTGTGACGGCACCGCGTCACTTTCTTTCAAACCGCAATGACAAAAAAGAATAAAAAGGGAGGAGGATCGGTCGTGTTCGTGCGGTCCGGCCTCCTCCCGTTAAACGATAACAAGGGGTTATCATTACTCGTAGAACTTCAAAGATAGAATCAAGAACAAAATGAAATGATCCCCTACGTTTGATTTGTCGATTGACGTTCATCGTTCGTTGATGGTGTTGTGGAAAGAAGACGATGACGTTCGTCTTTCAACGCTTTCGTCACACACTCCCAATCCCGATCTACGTCAGATGTGGAAGACACTACACGTCAGTAGGATCTGAGGGAGGAAGTCGAAGAAGTTTGTTGACGTTCGTTGCTTCCGTCGTTGAAGAGGCTTCGTTCTTCGTTGAAGATGAAGTTCTTCAAAAGAGGGAAGTTCTCTCTTCCAAATTCTCTCACACAACCAAAACTCCCAAAATAAAATAAGGCCTCTCCTTATTTTATTATTTTTCCATGCATTCAAAATTACAAAAATTCAAAACCTAATTCACTTAATCATTTTAAACAATGAGTTGTCTAATTAATTAAGTGATACATTGGCAAGAATTTAAGAGGGAGAGAGGGGAGAGGAAGAGTTACACAACTTAAGTTGGGGTTTAGAGGAGTTAGGGAGTTATGGGGAATTTGAAAAGGTGGGGGCTCATGTGGGCCCCACCACACATTATCCTCCCATTTATCCTCACATGGGTAGTTAGGTGCCACCCCAACTTCCCCATGTAGAATAAAACTACCATAGACTTAAGAAATAAAATTTTCTCACAATTTTATTCATTCCTCAATTAAGCCACAAATTTTAACAACTCCTCCCGTGAAAACGCAACTCCGGAATAGGCATTCCTAAGAAAATATAGGTGCTGTGGTTCCATCGTTGCCCTCGGAATTTGATTCTGATCACCGATTTCAAAGATATAAATTCCCGCTCATTCCTTCACTAAACGTACCCGAGCCAAACTTCGGAAATTGATTCCAGGCACACCGGGCCTCGAAATCAGGTGCCGTCAGAAACTGCGTTCTAGTAAAATCTCAAAGAAAATTAAGAAACAATTTTCCTTAAATTTTACGGGTCTTTACATTACTCCCACCTCAGGTCTTTACGTCCCCTTAATGCTATAACACAAACTAGGGGAACAAAAGTGGTACTGAGCACGCATCTGAGCCATCCGCTCTCATGTGCTCACCATGATGTTTTTATGATGCCTACGAAAGCGCACAAGAGGAATCGACCGTCCTCGTAGAACCCGCTCCCATCGATCCTCAACCTCTACTGGAACTCTGCAAAAGTCACCTCATCACCCAAATCCAGTTCATCATGGTCGATGATATGCGAAGGGTCAAACACGTATCTCCTCAGTTGAGATACGTGGAAGTCATCGTGGACCAAGTACAACTGAGGTGGATGGGACAAGCGGTAATCCACCTCGCCTACCCCGTTGTGGACCTAGAAAGGTCCGTTGAACCTCATAGTTAACTTGACGCCTTGGACACATCTCCGTAAACCTCGTCGAGGTGAGACCCGTATAAGGACGTGATCATCATCATCGAACTCTAGAGGTCTCCAATTCCTGTTAGAATTGGAACTCAAAACGACTGCTGCCACGAGGGTAAGGTTGACCGACTCAAGAGTGATCGGTCGCACCATCCTATGAAAGAGTTTATCCTGTGCTGCCTGGGGCTTCCTTTTCGCCGACCAAGGAAAACCCTTCCTGACGTTTTCCTAAAACCGTCAATTTGAGTATGAACAGTTATAGCCCATTCCATACTCAAACTAACGTCGTAAGGCCTCGACACTGCCACCAAGAGATTCCAACCGAAACTCTCGCCTCGAGGGTCTGACCACACCGTCGGCGTAAGTGTGATTATCGAGTCTCCTCCCAAGGTACCTCCAGACGTGAGGGTCAAGTCCACGGCTTACAGGAAACACTAGGTCTAGGACAAGATTTTTGAAAGCGAGGAATGATCCATATCGACATCTGTTACTATAGCACCTAGTAGTGGACACAGACTGTCCATTGAATCATTTTTAGAGCCATTGGGTCACACTCCTTGACCGCATGCAGCCGCACTCTTCCTCCTCTCTCAAGCTCCCTGAGCCTGGCGGGGATAACTAAGGCGGGTGGTTGTAGCATGTTAAGATGTACACCACCGCACGCTGCTCTCCATAAAGCTTCCTCTTCTTGAAACATTTAAAACGCCCGAGTCTCTAAGACTGGCACCGGTTTCCTGTTTCTTACTGCACTGTACAGTCTTCATCCGCTCCTGGATGATCTGCACCTGCTTTGCCTATGATCTAAAAGAGCTGCTAAAATTTCTCCTTTGCCGAAAAGAGAAACTCGGTCTCATCCCCTGGATGAACCACGCCCATTGCCTAATACAGTCAATCCTGACATGAATGACGCATTCATGCCATGGATGACGTCGTAAGGCCTCGACGTAACTACTAAGAGATCCCACTATCACTCTCGCCTCCAAGTGTCAAGTCACACTGTCGGCATCAGTGTGAGGTCACTGGCTCTCCTCCAGTAGAAATATCGAAAGTGAGTGTCAAGTCAAAAATTTTAACCAGGACCACTCAGTATCAACCGAACAAAAGTACATGAAATCAAACAAAGATAACTGTCTTTTTATTATTGCAGCTCATAGTACAAAGACACGAAAACAACAACAACATGGAACTGGAAGTACAAGGGACGCATCCACTAGTTCTCCTCCTATCCACCTACTCCCAGAGCTCTACTGCCTTGTCCACTGATCGGTTTTTTCTCAAGCACTTGTCACTTCTTATGCCTCGATGGCTCCTCCAAAGCCTGAGGATCAACTGTACGAGGAGTCGGACAGTCACGTGCCAGGTGACCCTTCCCGCCGCAAGAGTAACACTGTCTGTTTCTAGAATGCCTGGCTCTGACCACACCCCGAGTGCCCCACACCACTGGTCCTAAAACCCGAGATCGTCAAACTACTGGTCTGGTCCTCCTGGACCTCTGCATCATCTGTCTACTGCCCACATATGACTCGGCTACTGATCGAAAAACACGCGGCAAAGGCAGCATCTCCTGAACATTCTCGGGGTGTAGAGCTATTGGAACAAACTCCACCCTGAAAAAGGTCTCTAAGTATTCCCATGAGAAGGTCATCCTGTCGCAAAACTGAAACAAGTGGCTCCACCACCTGTCTGCTGCTGCCTGAAGAAGGCTGGTAGCAAAGATCACCATGAAGTCTGCCGGCGTCCCCACTTGCCTGAAGACTCTCACCAGAGCCTCCAGCCAATCCTCAGCCGCCTGCGGGTCCGTCTCTCCCCGGAACCTAGGTGGCATCTGGAGCTAGAACCCATGCAGTGCACTCAAGTGGCGTGCATCACCTACTTCTGGGGCTGGTGGCATTGGTGGCCCAATGTATGGTAGTACTGCTGGTGCCTCAACTGCAAGAGGGCCCTGTACCGAAGCCTCGTTGCTCGGCAGGATGTCAGTACGCACATCCCTCTGGGATGTAGCTGGTCGTCCAAGAAAAGGCATCCTAAAAGAAACAACGTAACACGGTCAAACGATTATACCTGGTGAGCTGACCTGGTTTGAGCTGTTTTAAGGGAAAACCTTTGGAAACACACACGCAATCAGTGTTTTCGTGCAGAAAGTCGGAAATCAGTTGTTAGGGTCCTGGTGTATGGATACATCAGCCGCCTGCACCAACACTGGACTCCCAGAACTGAAAACCACACTTGGTACTCTTAACACTATTGCTTCACAGAAAGAAAATATCAGAGTTATAAGTTCTGTGGTAGAACCGACACCTCTGATACCAATTTGTCACGACCCGTCCTCGGGGCCCATGCCGTGACTACCACAAGCCCGTCTTCCATAGGCCAGGGGCTGGCAACTAGCACCAAAGGCGTAAATCCCGATAACTGGGAAGGCATTGCCTTTATAAAAGTAAAGAAACACCACAGAGTACAAGCGGAAGTAAAACACTAAGTACAAAGAGAAGTGTTGAAAGGTAAATGGGCCAGAATACAAACCCAAAAGGAAGTACAACTACAATTGAACAAAGTACAACAGAAAAAGACAACAGTTGGAAGAAAGGAAGCAGCTTCTGGGTCGCCCTCCTTGGATCCTACCTGAAGGGTAGGTACAGATGGCGCAGCTCCTGGATCGTCCACCACGGATCCTACCTGAAGGGTTGGTACAAATAGCCTCCTCAACGCTCTCGCCCGTCAACCTCCTTCGTGTGTCGTCTCATCGTGTATTCCACCTCCGGGTACTGACTCGTCATGTAGTCCACCTCCGGGTACTGACTCTTCGTGTAGTCCACCTCCGGGTACCGTCCAGTCCTCGAACACTCGGCCTCTGTCAGCACTGCCCGTCGTTTGCAACCAACACAACGAGGTGTGGTCATAGACCGTGTAGGGGTGAGTATAATGATACTCAGTAGGGACCCCGAGACCCTCATGGTCTCACTAAAACCAACATGGATAACCACAAAGAAGATCTCAATAGATAACCTCTACTTAGGTATATGCCCATGCATATACCTAAGTTATCATGTAACCCATCTCAATCATGAGGAAAACACCAAGATCATGAAATCAACGGATAACCACTATCCAGGTATATGCTCATACATTTACCTAAGTTATCAAGTTACCCATCTCAATCATGAGGTAAACACCAAGGTCAAAAGTCTCATCTCAAACAAGGATTTTCATTATCGAAACTGTAACTGCTGAAGAGCCCCATCTCTGGAGTGTACAGTGGTCCTGTCACGATTCTGAGGTACTGCTCACTAACCTAAGACTACTGAGGTACTCCTCCTGTCGAGTACCGCGGGTCAGCCGCCCAAACACAGTAGTGCTTCTTGCCGGGGTATGCCACCCAGACACAGTACTACACACCCCCTCGTAGCTTACTGAGGTACTCTCCGGACGAGTACTGCAGGTCTGCACTGTCACACAGGTAGTGCTCCGTCCTCCATGGGTCTACACCTCACAATGTAGTGCTCCGTCCACTGGGCTAGTCGACTCACTCCAAGTCGAGTCGGTCAAACAGTCATCAGGTCTTAGTCGGCTACACGGTCTCTATACTCCGCATGCTCGTCTCTAGGAGGGTCTGCACCATGACCTACAGGTCGATACTCCGAGTATCTCAAAGTCCCACGAAAAAGTATCAAAAAGGACCTCCTCGTCATAGGGGTCTCAACGCAACAGACGGCGCGTCAATCAGACGCTCGGTCTGTGAGTTATTAGTCTTTTCGTCCTAGGGGCCCGGTTGGTTTCGTGAGAGAACCAACCCGGTTGTATCTCAACCGTACCCCGAACTCTCATAGAGTATACTCATAGGGACCATTTCTCAACGTGATCAACAACGTCGCTGACGGTTCGCCAAACCGACGTCCAGTCAGAAAGTTATCTGCTTTTCCGTTCCAGGGGCCCGGTTGGATTTCGGGTGCAATCCAACCCGGCCACTATCGAACTGCATCCAAAACTCGGGCGAAGTATGCCAAAATTTCTATCTTATCAAGAGGAAAACAACGAGACAGACGCCGCGTCAATCGGACGCCCGGTCTGTGAGTTATTGGATTTTTCGTTCCAGGGGCCCAATTGGTTTTGTGAGAGAACCAACCTGACCGCACTTCGATGGCATCCAAACCTCGAGCGGAGTAAGACAAATGATCCGTCTCACATAGAGGAATCCAACAAAGTTGACGGCACGTCTTTCGGACGTCCGGAACTCAAGATATAAGCGCTTCCGCTCCGAGGGCCCGATTGGTTTCGTATCCGAACCAACGTGGACGAACCCAAAGTATTCTGAAACCTTGAATTTGATATACCAAATGACCGTCTCGTTCACAGGATCGCTATGCAACTGACGGTGCGTCGATCGGAGGTCCGTAGCCCAAGATATGGGCAAAAGACCAAAGAGGGTCTGAAAACAGGGGGGTCTGGGGCCGGACCGACCCCACCCGACCCACCCCTGGGTCGACCCGACCCAGGTCCGACCCGTCTGGGCCCGGCCCGGCCCGGCCGGCATGGCGCGGCCCGGCCGGCTCGGTCTAGCTCGGCCAGCGCGGCCGAGCGGAAGCCGCGGGCGGGGTGTGCGGCTCCCCCACCCTCGCCGCTAATTGAGGCCGGCGGCAACCGCCGCCGCCAGCCCTCCGGTCGCTGGCGCCGCCGCGCCGGCGTGGCGTGCCGCCACCGCCTTCCGCGGACCACCGGACGCACTCCGGTGGTCCGTTTCTCCTACCGTCTTCACCAAAGATCCTCCCAGTACCTGACCTTCACTGCGAAGGGATTCAAACGCCGTAGCGTCCTACTTCGTCGTCGTCCGTCGATCCGCACGTTGATAAACAAGCTGCGGAGGGTTGTCGGGCCGTGTTTGTTCGACCCGCGCCTTCCGCGTTAAGTGTTAACAATTGGAAAAAATAACACATGATTTTAATCATTGACGAGGGTATAATATATCCAAAATAAATTATACGAACACCTTGCAATCAAAAAAAACCCACGCACGAGAGTTTAAAATTTTGAATGCGCGGCGTGACGACGTCGCGCATTCTTGCCGCTCGATCCCGCGCGGCGTGACGATGCTGCACATCCTTCCCGTTCTTTCCCATGCGTTGCGACGGCACCGCGTCACTTTCTTTCGGACGTCATGTTTTTCTTTCCGTTCTTTCCCACGCGGTGCGACGACACCGCGTCACTTTCTTTCGAACCGCAATGACAAGATAGAATAAAAGGGAGGAGGATCGTCCGTGTTCGTGCGGTCCAACCTCCTCTCGTTAAACGATAACAAGGGGTTCTCATTACTCATAGAACGACTAAGATAGAATCAAGAACAAAATGAAATGAACCCCTACGTTTGATTCATCGATTGACGTTCGTCGTTAGTTGACGGTGTTGTGGAAAGAAGACGATGAAGTTTGTCTATCGCCGCATTCATCACACACTCCAAATCCCGAGCTACGTCGGCTGTGGAAGACACTAAACGTCGGTAGGATCCGAGGGAGGATGTCGAAGAAGGTTGTTGACGTTCGTCGCTTCCATTGTTGAAGAGGCGTCGTTCTTCGTTGAAGATGATGTTCTTCAAAAGAGGGAAGAGCTCTCTTCCAAATTCTCCCACACAACCAAAACACCCAAAATAAAATAAGGCCTCTCCTTATTTTATTATTTTGCCATGCATTCAAACTTACAAAAATTCAAAACCTAATTCAGTTAATCAATTAAACAATGAGTTGTCTAATTAATTAAGTGATAGGTTGGCAAGAATTTAAGAGGGAGAGAGGGGAGAGGAAGAGTTACACAACTTAAGTGGGGGTTTAGAGGAGTTAGGGAGCTATGGGGAATTTGAAAAGGTGGGGGCTCGTGTGGGCCCCACCACACATTATCCTCTCATTTATCCTCACATGGGTAGTTAGGTGCCACCCCAACTTCCCCATGTAGAATAAAACTACCTTAGACTTAAGAAATAAAATTGTCTCACAATTTTATTTATTCCTCAATTAATCCACAAATTTTAACAACTCCTCCCGTGAAAACGCAACTCCGGAATAGGAATTCGTAAGAAAATACCGGCGTTTCGGTTCCATCGGTGCCCTCATAATTTGATTCTGAGCACCGGTTTCAAAGATAGAAATTCCCGCTCGTTCGTTCACTGAACGTACCCAAGCCAAACTTCGAAAATTGATTCCGGGCACACCGGGCCTCGGAATCAGGTGCCGTTAGAAACTGCATTCTAGTAAAATCCCAAAGAAAATTAAGAAAAAAATTTCCTTAAAATTTACGGGTCATTACAGGGTAGCTCCCTTTGGTTTGATCCAAAAGAACTTTTATATGTGACTTCTTCCTAAGGTAAGGCTCATTGAAGGAATACAGGGATCTTGAGAGATGATTTGGGGAGGGTTTGGATGATCCAAGGGGCTTGAGAGGAGTGATCAATGGGTTAGAAGTGAGGGCTTTTTATAAGGGGAGGAGGGTCTATTTAGGAATGTTTGAAAATGTTATTTTATTATAACCTTATCATTGGTCTCCAAAGGTCCAAAACTCATTAAAGTAGAAGATAAGATGACTCATGGTAGAAATAAAATCATCTAATAAGAATTGGATAGGCGTTGGATATTATTTTAATCATTATAATCTTATTTATTTAAATCATTTATTAATGAGGTAAACAGTGCATCATTATTATGTCAAAAATAATTTTATTTATTTTATTTCCAAAAATTATAAATAAAATATGAAAATATAAGAAATATTTATATATTTCTGATTAATTTTTATAGTTGAAATTGTAACTTATATAACCCCATTTAAAAATCAATTTACTAAAATATATTTGTTTGTGTCATTTTTGTCTTTACTTTAAATTTATTAATCTAAAGTGTCATTATCACTCCCAAGTGGCTCCATGGGGTCCCAAAATATACCCAAGGATTCCCATGGTCATTAATGACTCATCCATCAAGTTTAGGACAAGTGTTAAGGTAATTTTGTATTATTATAATATTATTTTTCCCTTGAATTTCATTATTTACCTTTAACCGCGGTAAATAAAAGTCAAAAGTTACTATTCAACAAAAATTACTTTCATCTTATTGAACCACGTATTACTTACTAATAACAACCATGTATGTCAGATTTTATAAATTTAATTCACAGAAGTGGTAAAAGTTCATCTAAATGAAGAAGCCTATTTTTTAACTACTACTATGTGGTATCACTATTCATCAAAAATTGAAGTTTTTTAGAAAAATACCTAAAATTCCGCCTAAAATATATTTGATATTATAAATTCAAAAATGATTTCTTTTTTAAAAAATTAAAAACATAGAAGTTTCATTAATTAATTTAAAATTAATTCTCGTTGTGAAAACAAATTGCATGTTTTTAAGAAACAATATCTATCAAAAGATTACCACTTGTTTTTATCCAATTTCAAAGTTAAATTAATTACCATGACCACCATTGGATTAAATGGGAAAAATATAATCTATTTACACATTAAAACAATATAAAAAGATAACCTAACCATATAATAAATTAGATTAAAAGTAGAATTGAATTAAAAATAGAGTATTTTTTACTATTCATTTAAAAATAAATTTTATCAGAAAAATGCCAAAAACGTACCCAAAGTAAATTTTGGTCTCCTGATTCAAAAGAAGAATTTTATTTGGTTAAGTAAAACGTATAAAAGTGACATATACTTGATGTAAAGAGGGTTCACCATCAAAATGCGGTAAATCGACCTTTTAGAGAATATTAGAGTATTTATGCTTAAAATTAAGTGATTTCCATTTTTTAAGCCTCTAACTTTTATTGGATAAAAGTAAAAACATTTAACAATAATGTATAATGATTTTTTAGTTAGTTATATTCAATCCTACCATTACAAAAGCTTGGAGTTAACTACCATTTAAAATAATATTATATTATTATTTTTCAGTAAGACCCAACGTTGTGTGCAATGTAAGATTTAAAAGAAACATGTTGTTGTGTATCAGGTACGCCATAGAACAGAGAATCCATTTTAAAGTAAAATTAATAATTAATTTTAAAATATTAATAAATATGAAAATGTCATATTCTTTATTTACATGGGATGTTACAGTATAAATTTTTTATAAAAATCATTTATGTTATGAAATATTTCCCATCAATTTTAGTTCATTTTTCTCTATGTCCATATTTTTAAATCCCATCACTGTTATCCTTAATTATGTGTAAAAAAACTGTAATTATCTATAATGGTACATTTATTATAATTAATTCATTTAAACATAATGGTTCATTTTTTCGTTTTAATTAAGTGGTTTTTCACCAATGATATTTTTAATTTTATGAAATGTTTTCAGATAATTTCAAAATAAAAGCTTTTATCATCCCCTTGACATTATAATTTTAAAATTTTATGTCATTATCAAGATTACATTACTAAATAATAATTTTTTAATAAAACATTTAAATGTACATTCACTTCTCATTTTTTAAACCTTGTTACTTCTCACGGATCTTTTACATGGAAATTTGCATAATAGGTTTTTAAAAAAGTATAATTTTTAACTTATAAGATATGTGTTTTTTATTGTAATTAAAACATTTTCTTTTATAAAAATGTTTAAAACGGTTTTACAAATTTTTATTATTTTCACATCAATTTTTCCTTGATGGTTTATCTGACATGATGTTATATTTTTAGAACTATCTATATATTATTAGGTTATTAATCCTTTTTTTTAATTTCATTTTAAAGATTTATTTAAGTTCAAGTTATTATAATTTTTATGAACTTTACTTTTTTCCTTAGGTTATTTAGGATATATTGATATTTAATTTTAAGTGGCACACATATATTTGGATGATGATGAATGGGTTCTTATATCACTGTCCAGTGAATTGGTTAATGTTTATATCTCATGAGATATTCATTCATGGACTAATGAGTCTATTAATATAGGCATGGTCATGATGACTTATCTCAAATTTTTAGGCAAATAAATAATTTTTTTTCATATAGGTAAGGTGATAATGATTTTCCTCACATAGGTCTTCCTGTGATTTTTTCCCCCAATTTGATGTTGTTTAACAATTTATTCCACACTTACAAGTTTATCATCTAGTTATTCCAAATATTATATATTTATTAAATATCTATGAAATTCCATATTTTCAATATTATATATTATTTGTAAAGTATTTCACACTTTTATGTCATGATATCACGTTTTATGATTATTGATACATTTCTTGATTAATTGAATGTATTTATTTTTATTTAAAGATATATTTATGATTTTATGTTCCTCTATAATGTTTTATACTTATGATATACGGTTTTAAGATCATTTATTATGATATCTCTTTCTCCCACTTACTCTATATCATGTTAAAAATCATATATATTATCATATTTAAATTACCTTACTAATAACTTTAGAACCCTCGTTTATTATATTTCAATTTCCAAGGATATGAATATTTTTATGTCATTTTTTGGATCATTAAAAGGGTGTCTATGAGGATAATTTTGGTGAAATGTATGCATGTTTCATATAATAATATTTTTATGTAGTTATTCTACAAGAAAATAAACCATTCATTCCATGGGTTCTGCTACTTTTTATGATATTTATAACTTAGATTATGAAATTATTTTACTATTTATGTTTGGTTTAGCATGAGTCTATATAGTTGGTATCCAGGGAGGGTTTATTTATTCTAAAAAATTTGTTATGTTGTTTTAGGGACAAGTTTATAGAACCATTATGAAAACCCATATAGATTATTATAAGTGTAGGATAATATACTAAAATACTACTATTGCAATTTTTTTTGATGGTTTTCCATAGAAAGGGATGGTTGATCTTTGAATCAACCATGAATTTGATATATGATGGGTGCACCTAAAACTGTGAAACTAGTTTGAAATTCCTAGTGGATATTATTTGGTTGACTACGTGATAATTGTGAAAAAATAAAGGATCTATTTCCAATTTATCTTGAGTTATGAAGGACTAAATCATATGATAATCCTAATAAATTTAAACTAGGTCAAAATAAGATTGAAATATGTCAAAATAATAGAAAAATATGCCAATGTGAGAAATTAAAAGGAAAATACTTTTAAATGTCAAATACCTCTTATGATATTGATTATTACCCAATATTGTTTAATTTGTTTCACTGAGCTCAACTCTTTCTTTATTTAGTGATGGATATAATTAGAAAAAACTAATAAAGACTTTTTTGTGAAGGTAAATGTTACTATTACATTAATAACTAACCCATTATAATGGAATATATACTGAAAAATTGGTGACTATGACTTACAAAATTTCACAAAACATTATTTGAAATGTAACCATAGTTAAAATACATTGGTTACAATAAATAGATGAATATAGGGTTATGAAAATAAAGTAAAATAATAAGATTATTAAAAGGACTTTCAACCACCTATATGTCAAAAATGTTGGATGAATAATCACGGTAATAGCCTTAAGGGGACTGGAAGATGATTGACTTATTGTAATGAAGGATATATATCGTAAGGTTATTGATGGAAAATTTGGCACTCAATTAATAAGTAGAATGGAGTTATAACTCGTCCATAGGAACCACTAATAATTTAAAGTCTTATTTATAAATGACACAAGTATTATCTGAGCCAACACACTAATAAAAGGATTACTAAGGACTGTAGGAATCTATAAACTCAAGACCCCGGGAGAAATAAAGAATTTATGCAATGAATATGGATGAAGAGGTTGGTTTTAATATTGTTTTGACTTAGAAAAAACCCTGAATTTATGGATGTATTCTGGTTTTATCAATCCTATTGTATTTATAATTCTTTCTTATAATATAAAGTCACAACAGGATGTAATTTGTATTTTATGGAAAATAATAAGTTGAATGATTAATGTTTTTTTGGAAATAAACTATCTTCAAATCATAATAATATCCAAAAAATATTGTTGTTATTTTCAAAATAGATTACATATCATCAATTTGAATTTAAATAAATTTCTTGAATTTGTGAAAACACATTCTGAATAATCTTTGACAATATATTAGTGTAAGAAAAGATATTCATTATCGAAGAAGAAAATTAAATGCTTCACATGGGACTTAATACCTTGTAATGAGATATATTTTATTGAATTGGTTCAGTAAATTAAGTGTTTTATAGTATACACTATGATATTGGCGATCATTTCTTATTATATATTCTATATTTAGGTATGATCATATTTTCCCAACATTTTTCTATTAATACTAGTAAATGATAATCAAATTTCAATAATTTGAATTATTTAATGGGGTAGAATGTAATAACATGATATTTCATTATATTTCACCCTTAACTAGATAATAAAATAAATAGTATGTCTCACACACTATTCCAAATTTTAATTAATGAAAACCCTTGATATATTTTTAATATTAAATATGATCATTAAACCATAACTAATATATAAGTTGGTATAAATGGATGTAACCATATGGAACATTACATAAATAAATCATCCGGAAATGGATTTTGGAAAAGGATTTATTCGTTTAGAATCCCGTTTTTTTGAGTATTTTATTAATGTAGATTCTATAGGGGTTTCCAAATAAATATCCAAAGATATACTTGGTGAACTATGACTTAGGATAATTCACTTACAGGAAAATCTTAATCTTGTATAACTTTTTCTAAAAACCCATGCTTGTGGAATCACCACCCATGAATTCGAATAAAAATTATCTAACCATATCATCTTATGTGGTAGTTATAAGGGGTTTTTAGTACAAATTAGTTTGATATCAACATGTAGTTTTTATCTATAGAATCGAATGAGAATATCAATATAAATCCATTTTAAGAATAAATCCATATATTTTTTTCTTCTTATTTTAAAATGAAGATATATTAAATTTATAAATTAATTTATATTAAAATATATTATCATCCATTCAATATATATTTCTAGATAATAAATATGAATAAATAATGGTTATCTATTTTAAAAAAAGATTTTCTAATAAATAAGAATAGTTTTAAATTATATTTTGTGATTTCATTTAAATGTTTATTTATTAAACGTTAAAAATTTAATGATAAAAAATAAACATATTTTTATTTATTTGTCTGGGATATATTATAATAAGATTAATTTTTGGAATTTTTTTAAAATAATTTATATTTAGGTGAATAGTCAAAAAATCATAATTTTTAAAATATCGTGAGTTTTCAATATCGCTTGGATATAAGCATAACCTAAAAATAAGGATAAAAATTTCTTTATTAAATATATTTATTTTATGTAACATTTTATATTTTAATATCTTATTTTTTAATTACAAACATATATTTTATATTTTTATATATAAATAATATGATGTGAAAAATTATTTTGCATTCAATATACATTAGTATTTTCAAAATAGTTTTTATCAATTAAATAAAAATAAATGGATTATAAATACATAATTATTGGTTCCAAATCATGTAATAAGGTTCAATTTAATTTTATGTCTAAACATTAATTTACAATTACAAAAAATTAGTTACCGAGATAAAACTATTATTTTTCGAAGAATAATACTTTTATAAATACTGTGTAATTTTAGTATTAAATGACTAAATTTAAATTTAAATCTATTATATTATGTGTAAACATATATAAAAAATAATGAACCATTAATTAATCAATAATCAATGGTAAATAAGACTACAAAGGTTTAAATATTAAAATGACACTTTTCTATAAAAAAATTATCAACTTCCATATTTTTATTTAAAAATTATTTTTATCCAATTTAAAATTTTAATTTGGATAAATGGAGCCCATATTTGGATACATAAAATTAATTTTTTTTACAAATGGTCTAGTGTTATTTTCAGTTTGAAAATAATTGACATGATTAGTATATAATTAACGTTAATAAGTGTTTAAATAACTAATTTAAGGTGGATCTAATTCTCAAATATTAATTTTATCATTAGATATTATAGAAAAAAATAGGTTTTATTGTCTTGCCTAATTATTTTTGAAAACATACCTCACATAACATTCACCACCTTCCATTTTTACCCCTTTTTTCCATTCATTTCCATGGAAAGTCCATCTTCCTCACTTAGAAAAGGGTGATCACATAAACCCAGTCAATAATCCACTAATATTTATAAATTTCATTAAAATCATGCATAAATAATATCTCATGGATTTTATTTACCCTCCCTAAATCTCCGAATCACCAAAAATTAGCCTATGATGCTCAAATATAAATCATTTTTCAAGAGTAACTTCATGGTCTCCACGTTGGTAACACATCATTCATGACATTTTTTCTCCTTCAGTCCATTATAAACCAAACATATAAAATAGATAATAATATCCCCAGATTTTTAATCAGGTTTAGATGTTATTATAATAATAATTAGACTATTATTTTTTCTCTTCCATATATCAATAAAAACATGATCTGTCATTATTGTGTGTCTGTGGATTACCCCATCAGAAAAGTAGTGCTTCCAATTTTTCATCATGAAATCTCATATATGGTCATAATTATTGTATTGGTGAATTAATATAATGTATATAATGTATTTATTATTATGAAATTATCACTTACTATCCACCTCCACCCTCTCTTTTTTTGGGTAATGATAATGCTAATCGTACATTGTGCAGACTTTTACATCCACTAAGGATATTTTTTTATTTTCTAATAAGGTTTTTATTTTTTTACCCAAATATCATAAAAATTGCCTTACCATAATAAAAATATAAAATTTATATAATTATAATTCTGTTAAAATTATTTTATGTCAAAAGAAACACCTACTTAACCATACTCAATAATCTAGTTAAAGTGTGTTCAATGTTGGTTCACTTTAACAACTTACATGATTAATGATATTAAATTTTGTCATGGATGATTATGAAAATATATTTTATGGTTAAATATGAAATAAATAAATAAATACTTTTTTATTGGTTCTATATATGATACATCAATATTTGACTCATTAATTGAGATAGTACCCTTATATGGTTGGAAATCAATAAAGAATGTTCATTTTCTATTTTATCATCATTGATAAAGACTAAAGTGATAATAAAGGGAAACATAAACATCATAAATAATTATAATCTATCCATTATCATAAAATTAATGAAATTTGGGATTAGAAAAAATGATGACACCAATCCTATAAAACTACTATAAATAGTCACAACTGTAAACACCCGATGTGGTTAAATAGAAAAAAATTAATAAATATACTTGTAGATAATGATTATAAATGAAAATTATAAGTACTTCTAGGTATGAATATGGTTCTAAAATAATATATAAATATATTTATGTTTTTATAGGATTTGATAATGCATTCAATAATTAATAGAAATAATGTTTGGTTTTCTATGTTTGAAATTTGAATCCTATGATGCGTGATTACATTATACACAATGTTTCCATTTCAATGGTGTAAATAATTACCAATTTTCATTTTTTCCAAGATCCACAAATATTTCATGATATTAAAATTTCTATTTAATGTTATACCTATCAATTTGATTTTGTCAAATGTTATAATGTTTGTTAGGGGTTTTTGGGACACATATCTTTTCCTTGGGTCATAATCACTTTTCCAGGAATATAATCCAAAAATAATGATTTATTCAACCCTATGATGATTTTATATTTTATTTCAACATAAATTTTTGAGGAAATCATGTTTGACATCAAATTATTCTTCAATTGTGATTTTAATTGTTCATTAAAATGAATATATGTTAAGATAAATTTACAATAATTTTAATAGATCTTTTCTTCCATACCTGTATTTTTATATCCCACCAATATTAGATTTTCCTTAGAAAAAACTCAAACTATTTTTATCTCAATAATAATTTTATTCCACATATTTAATTTTACATAATTTTTCTATCCTTTTTAAAAAAGATGATTTCATAAAACGTTATTTCCTAAAAGTAAAAAGGGTTTTTCTATACTTCCAAAATTAAATGTATTATCATCAACTCAAAATTTTTGTTTCGATAAAATTTATATCCTCATCATTTAACCATTATTATAGATTCTTTTTATGTAAATGTTTTTAATGTATCCTTGATTCTCCTTTTTTAAACATTTTATCCATTTAAGGATATTTTATTTGGAAAACATTATAATAAGGTTCTCAAAATGTATTCTCTTTCACTTCTCATATTTTTTTTAATTTCATTCACACTTCACCATTTATAAAAATGTTTAAAATAAATTTATGAAAATTTAAATATTTTCAATTAATCTTTTCCTCCAAGGTTGATCTCACTTTTTTTAATGTTTTGGTAACCCTATAAACTTTATTATGTTATAAATCTTTTTGGTAAATTTGATTTTGATGGTTTCATATGTCCATATTATTAGAATGTATCAGAAATCCATTATTTTTTCTATTGGTTAATTTAGTATATTATGATCTTTAATATTATATGGGAAACATATGTATGGATTATAATGGGTAAGGTCATATATTTAATTCCAATTCTTTGGCTTGTATTTATATCTCATTAGGTATTCATGCATGGAATAATGAGTTAGTCCGCACTAGTGTGGGAAATATGGGTCTGATCACATTTTCAATTGTGGAAAAAATATATTTTTTCACATAGGGGTTAGTATAATAGGTCTTCTCACACAGGATTTCCTATACATATGGTCTTTATATACATTAAGGTTTATTATAATCATATGACAGACTTCTAATTTTTCATCATTTTAGGAAAAATTTTATTGTTATAATTCTATTCAATGAAATGAATTGTTTTCAAGATTAAATGATATTTTTAATGTATTCTAATAATTTATTTTGTTCTCACCGGTTTTACGATTATTGATATGTGTTTTGAGAAATTTAATGTATTTTATTCTTATTTAATTAAAATTTTAGGATATTATGCTTCATTATTGTTCGAGATTAAATATGCTTGCTATGGGAATAGTCGAGGAAGCCACGACTGATCTGGGGTGAATCCAAGCCAAAGAATCCCAAAAAAACCTATATTAGGGTTTGTTTTGAGAGGATAAGCTCCTCCAGGAATGTATTGAACTCATGAAGTACAATGGATTCCTTTACGAATGAACTAAATCCTGACAGAACCTTTGTGTAATGACATTCAATGTTGCGGGGTGATTTGCGAATGCACGAAGGGTATATGGTAGCTCTGTGAGAGCAACATTTGGACTCACATAGCCACAACCATTCACAAATAACATTATGCTACATAAATTCCTCTAATATTTAAAAATACTGCACTGTATAAATTCCCCTTCCATCTAACATTATATGGATGACCATCGACCATTCAAATTCCAAAAATTGCTCCCACAGTGAGAACCTCCAAAAAATTGTGGAAAAAGAAGAAAATGGGTCACCAAAATTATCCATTCATCGTGAAACAACCTAACATGTATTCTTGAGATCCTCCAACTAAATTGTAGATTTCATTATTGAATTCCCAATCCCTTCAAAAAAGATAATTCTTTATGATGCACTTGATGATTTGAAAATAATTCAACCTTCACAAAGCACTCCCCTCATGAATCAATACTTCACGATAAGGTTGGGTCACCATATTTCATGAAGAATATTCCTTAATGAATCCCCTAACCTCTATGAGTACGACATGCCATGAAAAATCCTGCTTTAGGATCCTCTAATATTTAAAAATAAATTCTTTTGGGTCTCTCCATGGTGCCTCTCTTATACTGACACATCTTTATGAATGTTGAGTTCTAAGGCCCTTCACACTGATCCAACACTGGTTTAGCTACACCTAGAATCACCATGTTAGTAGTACCACTCACTTCTACACCTCCCCAATACACCCCAAGTTCTTCTCAAGCCTCTAACCTTCATGTTGCTTCTAATAATATGTACTATAACCATCATTTCTTCTATGAATATAGACTTTAACCTAGAACTAATGATTGAACACTATTCTACAGTAGTTCCAACACTATGCCCTACCCAATGGTGTGTGAGAGGTGGTCTTATAATCCCAAGGGGTGATGAGTGAGTTCCATTATATCCACGAAATTTAATTTAAAACTTCATTGTTCCATGTCCATGTTGCAGGAATTAAATACACACAAATATTTCCTCATCACATGATGTATATCTGTAGCCTTACCCTATGTAGTAAATGCAAGATTCCTTATGTAAGATCATCATGAGATTTTAATCTTTCCCTAACCATGGGATATGATTCACCCATATAGGGAATCTTTTATGTTGTTTTCCCACACTATCCCCCCAAATAGAAATCCTCGTGTGAAGGGATGCTTTAACACGTAAGCCCTACACCATCCCTTATTGATGCACTATTCATGACATGAGTATCTTTGACACATGATGTTAAACTAGATGGATCAGTCATATAACATGACCTTAAACCAAGAAATTGAACTACTTGGGTTTTTGATTCCTATCTTTTAAGTTGGGTACATAGGACTCCTCCCAAAGGTTCAATATTGACATTGGTAAACTATCTAAGTGTGACATCTTCCCTCATATGGATACACCTTCTAGATCCTCATCCATGGGATGTTCTGATCCACACACTTAGATCCACCTCTATAGGGCGTTCTGATCCATTGGTAAACAATCTGCATGTGACATATTCCCTCCAAGGGACAGGTCTCCTGGATCTGAATCCATAGGGCGTTCTGATCCACAAACCCAGATCCTTCTCTATAGGATGTTTTGACCCATCGATAAGCCATGTAGGTGTGATATCTTCCCTCCTTGGTATGTACCTATTGGATCCACCACCATTACATGTTCGTATCAATTTGTAAACTATAAAAATGTGATATATTTCCTCCAAGGGATGCACCTTCAGGATATGACTCCATATGGTGTTCTAATCTATTAATATCATATCCACAAGATGTTAAAATCACTCCAAGATCCATAGTACCAAGAAATTTTGATCCATCTACATTGGATTTACAACTTCTAAACTAGCCCAGAATACCTACCTCATGTAATAAATATGGTATACCTGAGATAAAAATCCTTAGAAGACATAGGACCCCTGTGTAATTACATTATTATGGACATGGAATTCCTTGAGTTCTGGGGAAAAGATACCTCATACGTGATTCCCTCCCAAGTGGAAGATTCATAGGTGACCAATGTTACTGATGTTTAGACATGCCCAGAGATGCCCAACATGACTACTCTCTTGACCAGAGGTTTCTACATGATCAATAAATAAGAGGTTTAATTAATCTCCTCCCAAAAAGATATGAAACTATGAATGAGTTCCACAAACCTGAATAAATCTATAATGGAGACACGTATTGGGAAATGAGCCCCAATGATGAAGCCATAAAAGGAGTAACAGGAAACCCATTAACTATTTTCAATCTTGGAGAAGACAACATTGATGAAGGTGATGAAATATGCTTGTCTCTAGAAAGTCAGAATGTGGGGAAATAGAATGCCAGTGTGTGTATTGCCATGATGTGCTAGTGGTCCTCAATGAAAGGGTCTAATCTTTAAATGGTGAACCTGATGCGAAATTCATATCCTAAAAATGGGGACTAGTAGCACTAAATAACCTAAAAATTATCATTTCACCAATTCCAGTCTATTGATGCTAGGTACCACCAAGAAAATGGTGGATCCAATATGAAACTCACCTGTGAATTGGGATAGTTAGCATTGGGAATCCTTGTTATGCAAAATTTTTAGTGTGGATCCCTCTCCATCATCCAAATATTAGAAAATGTTGGGGCATTGAGAATTTATTTCCTTGAAGATGTACTAATAGATTAATAAAATTTCATTATAGTTCCCTAGCTATAGGAAATCAGGAACCTAGTACCCGTTGGCACCAGGGAAGGGGGAATGTTGTTGGAGAAATCCCACATTATAGTTTTTCCTCTTCTTACATGCACCATGACTTTGAAAAATGGGTTATCACACCCCATCTCACCCTCTAATATCATACAAATGAGGGTGATCGACACCCACAAGTTTTGGTATGAGTATGAGGGGGCCATTCCCACTAGGTACATGGACCTCTAGGACTTGGAACCATCATTTCCTCATCCACACTACTACCCATGAGGGATGCACTATGGGAAACCATCCCTGTTTGACAGCAAACCACTTAGGGATTCTTTACTCAGAGTGCTCCAATGACTCACTCCCATACACTAAGGAGGTGAGTGATGATTGAGTAACACAAGTCATGACTACTACTTCGAACCTTGCAGGGAGGGCTCCCACTAGGCCTCATCAACGCCAATAAAAATCATTACCTCAAGAAAAAGAACAAGTGGACTTCACCCATGATCCTGTAGGCCCAGTATGAAGCACCTAATGCTAACGTCAGGGGAATGATGAGGATAATTCTTGAAAATTGGAGTCTTATATGGCTCTATTAGCCCCTTCCACTTCTAGATCGTCCTTCCAAATCCCTATAACAAATGAACATGGATCTACCTTCTCTTGATTAGGATCAAAACCCTAACCACCTCATAAGAAATATTACATGACTCTTTGAATCACTTTCACCACTAATAGCCATTACGAGACAACTTTTAATGAGTAAAATTAATGTGGAGGTCCTCCATGAACCATCATCAACTTAAGAGAATGTTCTCCCTACTTTTTTCAATAACCATCATGGAGGTCCTCCCCATTCCATCAAAAAACTAGGTTTAGGTCCTCCCTGCATCATCAATAATCTGAGTAGAGGTCCTCCCTTCTATTTGGAAAACCAGTATAGAGGTCTTCCCTATACTCTTATATATCAACATGTAGGTCCTACCCACGTCATTAACAGCAAGAGTGGAGGTCCTCCCTACTCCTTCACCATTTAAAGTAGAGGTCCTCCCCATTTCATGACCAATTAATACAAATTTACTCCCTGATACCAATAAAAATGATATTGAGGGTCCCCCATGATACCACACACTAGAATGGTGGTACTCCCCATATGGAAGTGGTAC
Source organism: Viscum album (assembly GCA_963277665.1). Lineage (NCBI taxonomy): Eukaryota > Viridiplantae > Streptophyta > Magnoliopsida > Santalales > Viscaceae > Viscum > Viscum album. The sequence goes on from OY728150.1 coordinate 488,943,265, forward strand.
CCTTCCCTGAATAATTGACCTATGAAATATGAGAAAACACTTGTCCTTCGATGTGAAATCCTAGGAAAAACCAATTCATCATCGACCTCATTGACCAATCATAATCTATGGGGAAAAAAGACTTGATAATGTATCCCAAACCCCAATTGTCATAGTCTATGTTTGGATCCTACTACCTAAAGTTTTTCATTCCAAAATATGTGATCCACATGATCCCAAATTACTCTACAGGTACATGAAGGTGGAGGTGGTTTTGGCCACCTTCTAGGGGATCACAGTGTAGCTATCCCCATCACTACTAGTCTCACTTCTATTTCCCTCTAGACTAGAAATGGGTGATATGTTAGGGTCTTTTATGACTCCTTCAAATGGTGAACACCCTATTGAGCCACATATGATAATTTCTCCCCCCACACATGATGAAATAGTGAATACCCCATCATATAAGGAGGTTATGATGTGATTGGTTCCACCCCTAATAGACGTCATAGTGTGCTGTAAATAAGTGAATCACACATTGATTCCTCTACTATTCAACCATCCACCAAACCAATCCACATCGATGCCACCACCAATTTCTTTTCCAGCACCAATTAGATCTGCGTCTGACCAAGATCAAGAAACATCCTATGAGAAAGAGGTCATGTGTGAGGTTCTAGCTTCCGAATAGCTGTCAGTGGTGTACTGGTTATCTAAAACTCCAAAAATCAACAAATTAGATTCACTTATTAAGGTTCTGGCCATGAATTTCTGCTATATCATCTTGGTGAAATTTCCCCACATCTGTGTTCATCAGTTGTTCTATCCAGGAATCTAAGAGAACCTTGAGGCCATTGACCCACAGTGCAGCAGGTTTGAGATGGCAGCACTCCTCATGGACTAGTGCCTTGAGTCATTTGGATAATTCTAGACCATAAAAAAGTGACGTGTCAATAGCCTAATAGTGCTCCATCAGATTATTGAAGAGGTATCTCTATATATACATATAAATGGATAGGGACAATTCACATTTCTCTACTTCATCCCTACATTTCAATATCATGGCCTACCTACCAACAATGATAATTTCCCTTTGGGTACTATTACAGTAACAATGGTTTATCCTAATCTTCTTGAGTGAAAGGGATCTGATATAGGTATTGATAGAGAACACCCACTTCAAGGGAAAGACCAATACCATGTAGACCCTCTAACATGTGTCCTCACCAAATAACAATGGAAGGCACTCCTAGTTTGGGATCCCTCTAATGAGGAATAATTTCTTTCCCTTAAGAACATCAATAATGTTAATGATCATGTTGGGCCTTCCGATCTATTTGCGGTCATTCCAAAATAAGTGGCAGATCCCATAGTAGTCACCTTTATCTAGTAGCTTAAAGAGTAAAAAAGGCTCATTGGTGAACTCATTACTTACCAATGTCTAATTTATGATCCCACCCTATGAGACCAAATTTATTCTCTATTAGGAAAAAAGTCCTCCTATTATAGAATCTCCTAGTCAATCTCGATAACACCATGTTTCATGCAGACAAGTGGTCGGATAATATAGCTAGTGGCCATGGTAAGAGTCTCCAATCCTACCTGTGATACATAATTATTCTCCATAGGATCCTGATTGAAGTTCTCCTTGAGTTAATGAGCTCACTCCCTGAGTTGACGATAATGTGAATGCGTTTGTAGTTAGGTATCCTCATCAATACATATACCCCCACAAAGATGAATTGATATCTTCCCTCACGAATCACCCCAAGGCCCTTGAAACAAGATATGCAGTGATATTTCCTTAATGAAATTCATATCTAGCATGGGGTGAAAACATTCAAGCACCCCCAAAGTTTGGGAATCCAAAATTTTCCCATTTAAATGGGATGGGTGACATGCTGCATCACTTTTCCCACTTCATCTCAAGGTTTGGACTGATTTTGCAAACCCCTTGAGTAGTATGAGGATACCAAGATTTAGTGACTCGTTCATAATATGGAAGGACTCACATTTTTCTAGTACAGTTAGCTTCCCATAGTGTCCATTATTGGTTGGGAAGCCCTTAAATGATTGATACCCTACTAGTTTAGCTCCACCACACACAAGACAAGTATTTCATACCTATTCATTTGAAAACAGAGGCCTGATGAGCAAGTTGCAGTTTTTTGTCTCCTAGTGGGAAGTCCTCACATACTCACTTAACATGTCGTTGACTCAAGAGAAGCTTCTAATGATGTCTATATAAAATATAAATAATGAGTTGGTCCCAACCCTTATCACTTAAAACATTCCATGTAGATTCCATGAGTACTCTAGTAAGGCCCAATATATGGAAGAATCCTTGTAGGAGAATAGAAAATCACACTTGCTGCCTCTTCCAGCCCCTTGAGGGCCTGATAAAGTAGAGATTTCTACCACCATACCAGTAGAGGCCCATGAACTAGTATCATTATTGTACCATTTTCCTAAAAATCCTCACCGAGTGAATAATCCCTATATAGTGTAGCATAACCAAGCATATAACCTTTATAGATCACCTCTCCAAGTGAAACTGCCTGGATGAGAAAATCTAGCTCCAACCCCTCATTAAGGATATGCTCCAAGGTTTTTCATTCCATTTACAAGGAACCTAAACTATTATTTTATGTATTCATAGGTTCTGGGATGCTTCATATGTTCCCTAGAGAAGGGGATTTTGATGCTTCTAGTGTGAAATAAGCCTTGGGAGGATGACCCCACTGACATCCTCGACTATTTCCCGAACCATAGGATTATCAAACATAAAATTATGGAATTTTATGTGTTTAAATATTAGATCCAGGATGAGGAGGATCGTGGTTTAGTCATGTTGGGCGAATTTCTGGAAAAGGTGGAAGTTATCTCCACCAAACCTAGCAGTGATAGTGATGGCTCTGTTGAATGTCAGCAGGATTGCAACCATGGGACCCAGAAGTATAACAACATGTTGGATGAAAGAGTATTTTATCCTGCCTATGGTGTCACATGTGCTCATTTAGGAAGAAAAGAGACTTGTGTGGTCTTCAAATATTCTCTATATTTTGAATACATGTCTACACCATTGCTCTCAATGTCTTGGAAGAACATGTATCGAAAACACAAGGGAAGGTAAAGTGCCCCACTGGTGCCAAAACCAACTCTCAACATTTTTGATTTCATACCCCTTAATATTTGAGTTGAACCTATGATACTCCCATAATTGGAAGATCCATGTGATAAAGATAATGAGTATGCATCCATGAACTTCGTCGAGTTATTGGATCCCTTCACAATGCCCGACAATAAGGAATATCAGGCAGACCCCCCCCCCCCCACCCCCCGAGTGCCTCCAACCAACATCGTTGAAGAAAGGTCCAAGGACATGAGAAGCACAAAAATTCTCATTCCAGCACCTGACGTCAATTCATGTAGGCTACCAAGACTAGGAACTAGGTTTTTTGTGTGGCTGAACAAGCAATTTCCTTCTAGCCTGCTCTGTTAGATGGACTACCATTGCCGACTGTGTTAACTGAACAACTAGATTGTTCATGACCATGTCATGATCAACCATATCTAGATAAAACTTGGCATCATCCATCTGACATTCAACTGGATGTGGATCAGAGTGGAGCATCCAGTCTGAAATAGGATATTTCCAATACCATCCAGAACACAATAGTATAGCCAACAGTATTTATTGTGCCTCCAAACAAGTATTTCCACATATGAAAAAAATCATGGCTTTAGTGAGGAAGTGCCATGTTTCAAAGAACCTGATCAACATTCCCTCAAGTATCTCAATCAACGAGGACCTATGATTTTATAAATATTTTCACAAGACCCTGGATGAATCCTTGAAATTGTCCCTCTATTTCAAATAATATGCATATTCTACAGAGGCCTACTATATAGAGGAGGCTGAGCAAGTGGTGCACCAGTCACTCATATCATTATCTATGGAGGATGGAGGTTCCATTGTGTAGGGGCACACATTCCCACTATACATTACAAGGACGTATAATGATGTAGAAATCTAAAACCTCCCGACAAACTTAGGTTTCCAGATGAACCTTGTCCTGACCAGGATGCCCCATAAACATGGACTGGTCGAGGATGATCTAACACCCGCCATCCTAACAATCCAGGGTTATTATAAGAGTGAGATGAAACCATGTGGAAATGTTTATATTCACATATAGTTTGTTGGATTGATATCAAGCCAAATATTTATGATTTTATCTGGGAATACATCCTAAAACAAGATGTTGGGTAAGCCCTAGATCCATCTGCACAAAACAGTCCCCTCCTCGTATAACCAGTTACTCAAATACTCCCTCAACAGTTGAGTAGGGGAACTCCAGGATGATGCATCTTCCTTAAACTCGTTCAAAGCTCACTACATGTATTATATATACTAAAAGAGATAGGGGAATAATGATTAGAAAAATGGGGATAAGTGAACCAAGGATATGACAACCACCATAGCAAACCCTTTGGTTGGCTTGGATGATTATTTCATTCTTTTGATTCATCAGATGAAGCCCACAATAACGAAATAAGGATGCTTCTTTTTACTTTCAAATAATAAGGGCTTAAGTATCCCTAAAAATTATGAAGATCCACATATTATCTCATACTCCTACATAGGATAGACTTGGGTGATAACAAAATCCCCCACTCATGTGAAGTACTGAGTGGTTCTCCATATGGACACTATTTCATAGCATTTTTACATGTTTGGTAGAGTAGCATTGAATCGAATAAAATTTACTCACCACCACTAATTTGACAAAAATCATGGGACTTGTGGTCAATATTCAAATGTAATTTGTTCAATATATTTTATGGACATGGTTTAGACCGACTTGGTACCCCTCAGTAAGGATACCATGCCCACTCAAGTAGGAACTAGTGTTTCCCCATAGTGAGCTTGCCTTGAAGAGCCACACCCTCATACCAGTTCTCCATCCTCAAAAGATAATGAGGATTTGTAATATTCACCTCATGAATTTGAAGAGGGTGTCTCCACCACCAGTAATGAGTTTATTCAGGTGAACATTGGTATCGGTGAAGACCCAAGTCTGGTGTTGGTTAGTACAAACATGTATCCTGAGGAGTAGAAGTAGTGTGTGGACTTCCTAAAGAAGAATCAAGATGTATTATCCTAGTGATTTTAAGAGATTCTAGGACATGACCATCAGGTAACCATCCACCACCATGGTCTCCCAGTGAGTCATCGTTAATTCAAGAAGCCTCCCATAAATATACACTCTTCCCATGGAGCCATGGTCGAGGACAAGGAATATAATCTTATCAAATCCAACATCATCATGGAAGTCTAGTACCCGAAGTGGATAGTCAAAATCATACCAGTTTGGAAGATAACAAGAATATCATAGATTCTTTTGACATTTAGGACATCAATTCCATTTCTCAAAGGATTATTTTCCACTTACAATGTAAGATCTATTGATTGATGCTCCATCTAGGTTCCAAGACCATTATATTTTGGATAGATACACTGGGTATAACCAGATCTAGATGGCCTCTGAGAATGAGGATTCAACCACCTCTAAGTAACCGTGAGGGAACTTCTTCTATAAGTTAATTCCCTTCGATATGAATAATGTAGAAGCCATATATTAGTGGGCCATGCACAACATCACCAAACCGATTATTGGGATGTTGCTGTAATTCTATTTGGATTAATTTGTAGCCAAATCAGACCAATTTCGGGACCACCTTAGTAACCTTAATAAGGTTCTCTTTTTTCCTTCGATCTCATCACTTGGAGATGAACCACATAAAGTGAGAATTCTGGGTTACCTATGGGATTTTTGTTAGGATTCATTGTAAGATATAGAGGCATTGAGGTAAACCTAGGGAAGATTAAGGTCATCATCCAATACATTCCCCCAAAAACCTAGGGGAGATACAAGGCCTCTATGTCCACATATCCTATATAGACTGGTTTATCACAAATATGGTGGGAAAGTGTAATTGATTCTAGAGATTCATGAATAAAGACACTATTTAATAGTGGTATGAGGAGTGCTAGACCACCTTTAAAGAAATCTAGTAGTTTCTACTACATCATCTAATTTTGATTCCACCCATCTCTGAGAAGTCTCTAGTCCTCTATGTGACCACCCTAGAATGATCACTTGCCACCCCTCTCACTCAAAAGAACAATGAGGGTGAGAAAAAACATTATACTATCTCAATCACATACTTTTAGACATGGAGACAATATACTTTCCAATAGAGAAGAGCCCCCTTATACTAGTTTTTATATTGAAAAATTTGTTGTATTACCTATTTCATCACGTGATACATCTGGTTTCCCAAGAGGACCTCTTGAATTATATCCTAGATCAACGCATGATAATGGGATTGATGGTACATTTGACAATGACCCTTGAGTAGTTTTACATCAGATTCATTTCTTATAAGGCCTTCAAGTGTCATGAATTGGAAAAACTTATGGGTAACCATCTAGGCCCTGAGGAATTACTCCAAGACATTGATTTTCTTGATGAGTCCATCCTCTCTATGAAATAGTCTATGAAATATTGGTTGATGAATTTGAAGGGTGCCATCCTGATTTTGACATGTAGAAATCTCATTGATCCCATGCTCAACAGAGTGGGATTGGGGACTGTCTTCATCACCCCAAAACAGGTCTTCCTTCTATAATCTACTATTTTTAGAAGGCTAAACCATCAACAAGGCAGAGTATCAGGGCCCCGTCACTAGTCTTGACCTATACCTTGATATTTATGTCCCCCTGTTATATGTGAAGGGATATTTTGATATTTTTATCAAACATATTAATGGTGAATAAATTATCCAAAATCTAGTGTATGCGCCCCTACTGGGGCACACTCGTTAGTTGATGGCCTAGTTTCCTACTCAAGAGAATGATAATCATGTCCCTCAGTCACAAAATGGTCATTTCGTTGCCTTCTCCACATTAGTTGCATGTCTTATATAACTAAACCTGTAGGATCTGATCATTCATGTCGAACCTTAGAGGGTCGTCACCAATATCACTTAAGATGATGATAATAGGCTACAGGTAATCCAATAGACTACTGGTGCTTCTATGTCAGGACCCTCACGTTCCTCTATAACTGAGGAAACACATGACTAGAAAACCCATTTCATGTAGTATATCAAATGTGGTAATCTCCAACCATAATGGGCTAAGTGTGATAGAATCCATCAGTGTGAAACAAAGTTAACACTTTATATCAAGACTATCCTTAGGTATACTTTCTATAGATGTGGATTTGAGGGAATTATCCACCATTATATCCAAAGTGATGACATTCCCTAGTTTATATAGGAAGTACATGGTAGGTCTGGTGGTGTCCATCATGTAGGATTGAAACTCTCCCACTAGATTAGAAGGTTGGGCTACTTTTGGTCTCCAATAGCCTATGACTAAATAAATTATTCCAGGAGGAGTCATGCATGTTTAATCCATTCCAAATTTGTGCATTGACCACAAAATCTCATCCAAAACACCAAGTATTATTGTCCCATTGTAGAGTGGGGAAACAATGTTTTACATTCATACCCACCAATGATGGATCATCAGTGAAGGTTTGTTATTACCACAACATATTTCATCTCCAAGTGTGAATAAGAAATTCCCCTCAAGGATGTTAATTCCAGATCCATGCTCTGTTTCATGATATCACACATCATCCATCAATTTATATTTTCTCTTGATATTATCACCAACAAAGACACAAATTTATGGGACATATAGTATAATAGGGTGTAATCCAAATAAAACATTTGGTCCAACCATAATTTCCACTATGATGCACAAGAAAACGGATAGATTGAGGTGTTCAATAAGACCATCTATAACACTCTATAGAAAATAGTTTCTACAATAATAATTGTTGGATAGATAATATCTATAATTCCATATGGGCCTATAAAATGAAAACTCGTAATTCCACCCAAGGGACTCCATACTTTGTGGTGTATAGAAAAGAGGAATTCCTACCAATAAAGGTTAGTTACCATCTCTCTAAACATCTATCTATGACCAAAATACCCCATAAAAATTTCATAGGTCTATCTACCTGATCATGAATTCCTTGATGAGAACAAGCTCTAGTCGTTGCACAATCTAAAAATGCACCAAAATATAGTAACAATAGATTTCAATGAGAAGGTTCACCTCCTACCTTTTCACAAGGGTGACACTGTATTGGATATCAGAACACAGATGATACAGAGTAAGAGGCCACCAATATTGGATCCCAAGTGGGAGAGAACTCATATCATTTATAAGTTATATTCCAATGGTTCATAAAATTTTATCACCATGGATATATAGTGTATCGAACATACCACTAAGGCCATGTTACTCAAGAAATACTTCACCTGAGGAGAGGAGGGTCGAACATTTATAACCTTAAACTATGAGCTCGTGTCCAAGAATACCCCTAGGAATTTTTTATATGGCATAATAACCTCATAGGCCCCTTGTTCATGTCATTTCCTTGTTGTCGTGTCATGAATATCCATTTTGGGATTCTCATCACAGGGTCTGAACTCTATGAACTTAAAATAAGATCCCATAGTCCGAATTATATGAATTTGAACTAAAAATTATAACATCATCAGTGCATGATTCTAAAATATGATCTTACCCCGCATAATGATACTATGCCTCTTATTAAGATATTATCTTGGCCCCATCTAAAACAAAAATTACTTGTACGATATGTATTGGATTGTCAAAAATACTTACCCCAGGCCTTAAACATTGTATACATAATTATAACCATGCATGCCTCAATTCTATCACCATAGAGGATCACCCCTACTATCATCGGTCACCCACAATGTCAAGTTCTAGAACTACATGTGTATTGATTACCATCTTCATGGGATACATAATGATGCCTAGTCTTCTCATTTATAGGACTAGTTGTATATTAATCAACTCTTCGGCCCCTTGGATCCCATCACATTCCTGGAATCAGGACCCCACACTACATGAATTTCTTCCTGAGATATGAACAGTGTATGAAAGCCTATTTTTCTCCGTTCATGTTAGGTATTTCTCCTTATGTTCCACCTAGACACCCTTGTGACCAAAATCACCCCAGTTCATGAATCATGCCATTAAAATATTTTTGACCTTTCCCCCTGTATCAGAATTAGGACCTTAACCTTTGTACCAATTATTTCATTATATGTGTGTGGTACGTGAGGATACTTAGATCCTTTCATGTTAGGTCCTACCTCTATCACGCCACTTGGGTACTACAGAAAAATACCCCTATTCTCTAAAATCTATGACCATAAACTAATAGTAGATCCAAAGTCTAAGAATCACAACATTGAACTGTATACATGTCTCATTGAGAGTGTAATGTGTGGTGTGGTGTAACCCTTGGCCCTCAATTCATGTCGGGTCTTTCACTCTTGCACGCTACACATATCTTTTTGGGATTCTCCATATGGTATAAAAAATATGACCATAACTCATTTAACCCTAGTCTATGATCTATGACCTTAAGCTAAGAGTAATGGTCTATGAAACATGAATTTAAACTATTTACAATATATCCAAGCTTTATGACCTTAAACTGAAATCCATAGTCCATGAAACATGACCCAAAATTATTTTCAACAGGTCCAATCCTTATAACATTAAATTTAAAGACACATTCAAAGAATCGTGAACATATAAAATGTGGGAATTATCCCATATTCATTTCCTAGTGCCAGGTATTCTGTGTTTTCATTTACTTTTAGGAATTTTTAGAGAGCATTCCCATCTTGCTACCCTCCTAGGCCATCTACCCCTATGGTTGAGTGGGTATCATTAACATTAGTTCACTATGTCTTGATAAAATGATGTTAAAATATTTGTTTCACCATGATAACATGATATTAAACTATATGATACATCACCCTTATTTTATGAAATTAAGCTTCATGTCAACCATTCAAATCGTATAATGATAAAAAATAATTATTATCATCTCAATTTTATGATGTAAAAAATACAAGGCATGTTAGGCCTTTGCCTAAGAATCCATTTCCTTAGATTATGGTCGTCTACCACATCATTCATGTCCTTTAATTATCATTCAATATTGGAGATGATTGTCCAACTAGAAGATGAGTTTGAATTTCGTTTAGACAAATACCACCAAAAAATGTTATTTAAGTCACAATTGTGTAATTATAGGAATGATGGAATCCATTTGAACAATCCACCACTACATTTACACTCTTATCACACCCCATATTTTGATCCTTAGCCACATATATGCTTGAAGGGACCCCTAATGGAAAGGTTTCTTGGATAAAATGGTCCACATACCATCGTGAAAAAATGCCCCATAGGACTTTAGACAACGTTTTGAGACAGGTCTCGTGTCTTCGAGCATGGTTAGTGGTCAACCCTCGCATGTTTTTCCAATTCTCAGTAAAATGGTATAGATGTTGTGTGTATAACATGGTTAGTAGTTATTATATATATCCATGGAACTCTCCTTGTGTTTTAGCTTCTAGGTATCAGGATTCAAACTCCCCATTCCCCTTTATTTAGGCGGAATTCAAAGCATTTTTGTTACCAAACTCATGAAATAACACATGTTGGAAGAAGAGTTGGATGTTTAGATACCCCATTCTCTTTACACAACCCCTCTATACTTAAATATTCCCATTCTCTAGTCAAAAATAGTATAGCTCAAGTGTTAGATTATTTTCTACCACTCTCATATAAGATTGAAATCACATTTTCATCACTTGTTTCTCACAACAATAATGTCTCACATGAGCTTAGATATTGGTCAGTGGTGATATCATAAATCGGATTGAAGTATGATTATAATAGGAAGAAACATGTTCAAGAAAACATAATCTTAATATGAAAAAACCAAAGTTTCATAGTTCCATAAACATATTGGAGCCTCTCCTTTTCAAAATTCTTTCAAAGATTGACCCCAGTGATGAAGCTCTCAAGATCAACCGGCATTTTCTATGTGGACTCTAGGTTCCACTGCCACTCTTACACATCTTATTTCTAATATTTGGAATTAGAATGAACCTCTTTGTCCCTATTTCACTGTCAGTTATATTTAAACTAGTATCTATCAACTATGGATTAAGCCTCTAACTCCTTGTCCTCGACCGCTACCAACTAGGTCTTCAGGTTGTTGATGGCCTCAACATGAGCAGCAGTGACCACTACCTGCTCCTACACCAACCCTTCTAGGAGAGGAATATCTTCCTCAACCACCTGAAGTTCCTTAATAGTATCTCCCATGTGATTCTTCTAGTCTATTCCATCCACCTACCATTTAGCATGCACCATTTCAATAAGAATGTGTCAGGGTAGCGCATGAAGGATGATAGATTCCACCCCACGAGTCCCTAGGTTGACTAGCCAGTGGTAAAGGTATGTTATCTGGAATGGAATTTCAACCGTCAGGTGCGAGTGATGAACTCCCACACATACCTTCACAATGTGTAATGAACAATTTGATTCTCCTCAGTGGTGTCCGAGCTAGAGTCCTTGAAATATTCAAGAAATTAATTCTCATAAGGAGATAAAATTTCTAATACATCATTGGAATTATTTTATAGGTGTAGGTATTTTGGTATGAGTGGATGGAGAATTATTCCCAAAATAGATCCTCATCAACCCCTTATCCTATAATAGAGGTCTTTATTGTCCCTACATCACTTATTAGGTGGATGAAACTATCATGGCTTCCTCATCTACCTCGTGTGGTGGTGTGATCATAGCCTCAACTCAAGCAGATACCACCAGTGGAACTTCTAGGGTAGGTTCATCCAATTAATCCTCCCTAACTTCACAAGTCACCAGCACAATTGTTTCCTCTTCAGTGTTGAAATTGACACCAAGAGTCACCTTTGGTGGAGCCTTTGTAATGGAACTAGCCACTACAGACTCTTCAATTATCCCCATAATGGGAACAGTCTCATCGGGCCCTTCCAATGGCACCTAGGGGTTGGTCCAAATTTCACATACTCTCTGGAGATTTATCTCGAGAGACAAGCATCTAGAATCACCACATCAACCTTAGGTACCATTAACACAATAGTTGATGTTGGTGGATGAGTCCCGAGCACCATTTGAACTATAATTTCAAAATGAATCAGTCAACCATCATAAGGCATGGTGAAAGAGGCATACGTGTAAAGGATGAAGAATATTACATGATTTTTACAACCAATAAAGGAGTTCCTGGATGTTCCCAGGAAATCTACCTTGGGATAAAATTCCCCCAAGCAATATTTCATTAGTCGTGGGTTCCTATTTAGCTGATGGTTGGCCACCCACGGACATAACTTCAGGAAGGGACCCACATTTTCTCATTATAGTCTTTTTCATTCCTCACCTTTTGTAAGAGGTTTAACATAGACCTCTCCCTCTTCGATTCTCTTCAATTCCTACACATGAGATAAAAGGGATTAAGAAATATGTTTAAGGACTTGGTGATTTCTAGAAGTTCATAAAGATCAGAGGATTTAACTGATTGGAAGCATGATGTTTATCTCTATATGAGACCAAGTAGACATCATATCCCCATGAGTCGTCCAATATTTCTCCCTTGGTTTCACCAGCAACCTCACGACTTATGAGGGGTATTGAAGGTGAATACCTGTCTATAATAATCCTCACTCGATCATTCAAGGGATGTGTGGTACCTCAGGAGTAGATAATGTCCTACAGTTCTTCTATATATTGCACCTCCTTAGTGTTAGGATCGCAGAAACCTTCCATTTCATGTCCCATCTTAGTGATGTATATCTCATCAGTGATGAGATAATTTGACACCCACTTAAGGGTGATGAGTTTCTTATGAATTCCTCATGCCTCCCTAGAATTGTGAAACAGATAATTAGTTGGAACATCTGGGTGATGTAATAGTTATACAGGTCCTTGGCTGTGCACCCCTTAGATCACCCCAAATGGCCCCCCTTCTTCATATGACCACTTTCCCAAGAGTATTGGACCTGATGTTGCTACTCCTCTCCCTTAAAAATCTTCCTTTATTGGGTTAGGTACTATAGGAACCTCTGCTGTGGTCCTTCCCACTAGGATAGCCCTACCTCTATGGTGCACTCCAACCACCACTCATTATTGAACCCGTGGTTGAGGGGTCTCTCCTTCTCATGTCTAGGTCGTTAGGTACCTAAATATCTCTTAAGAATATGTTATCTTACAATATCGTTCATACTCTTGGATGAGACCATATTCTGAGAAAAAAAGGATGACATTCATTCCACAGTACACTGTAGACCTTCGGTGTCAACCGCTGCAAGCATACGAACGACCTTGTGAACTAATGTGGGTTTTATAGCTTAAAAATTAAATTGTAGTAAAATATTTCCACCATTACCCCACATCAGAATTATAGGAGGTATGATCGATTATCAATGGTCCATGTACCATCATTATGCACAATCTCTATTAGGAGGGGGAACAGATGAAATTTGAAACTCTCTACTAGCCAGACCATTTCCAGCATGTCCACCATGCTCAACATGAGTGGGTGAATCCAAATGATTTTTATAAATCCTAGTTGAATGTTTTAAATTTAAGGGGATATGGAATTTGGGTACTAATATTCTCCCATATGTGCGTCCACCAAACTAAACAATAAAAGGAGGGGACTTCATACACAAATCATGTTTTTCACATGGATGACATGACAGAGCATCATGTATAGCTTCACTAGTACTGGGATAAATAGGTTGACTTGATTCCCCATTTCTATAATCCCCATTATGGAAAAGTTGTTTTCCTATACCCCCATATGTGAATACCTCATTGGGATCATTCAGAAGTAGATGAGTGCAGTAATAAACCTTTTCATCCTAATAACTGGAGCTCTAGGCTTGATATTGTATCCCTACATCTACCACTAACTTTCTTCCAAGATCCTATAGTATTAGTTCTCTTTACCCCATAGGTATGACCCAGGGCATGTACACAACCTCCTCGGTATCTTCTCTATTATCATCTACCCTTCGGTCGACTCATTCATTGGATCATTCAAGAAGTAGAAAAATCATTTCTTTATTGGGATGTCCTTTATCCATATAATTTCTTTGTTCGTAGCCTTCACTAAACTCATTAATTCCCTCAAAAGAACTATAATATTTTCATGGTCCTCCCACACATTTTCTAGAGGGATGAATTTATCATACATGACCCCTTGTATATGGATACCATCAATCTAGTTAAGATTTTATTGGATGATGCCAAACACCCCATGATGTACATGTAAAGTGTTGGTCCTAGGAAACCACAAGATCGGTATTTATAGAATGATCTCTTTGTGGTGGTAAATGTAAAAATATGTGGCACATGCTACCTTATAGAGACTAAATCACTACATATCTTCCTTGAATTCATGGTATTACCCACATTCCCAATCAACATAGGCCCACTCATCAGTAAGATTGTTTTTTTAGTGTAGGTCCTAGTTTTAATTCTATCCATTCTGTGGATCCCACGATAATACCTTTAGGATTGATTAATAATGTGGGTGGATACCTCTTCATCTATCTTCTCCACCTAAATATTATTGACATGGTTCCAAAGAGTTTCTAAAATGATTGGAACATAGTCCTTTTGGATGTAGCCTCTAGAAACCCTATACCACTGGTACTATCTTGGTGTTCTTATTTTCTTGTAGGCCTGTTCTTCTATTCTTTTTGCATGGATGAAAACATCATCCCTTAGCCCAAATCCACAGAGTGGTATTTTTTGGAAAAGTGGGAATTTCTTTAAATTCCCTTTCATTATTGAAATGAGTGATTTAATTTACGACACACTCTAGACACTCTCTATGATCATGATGCTCCCAATTATTTCCTCTAGACAATCAGCAGTAGTTTTGGATTCTTTATAGGCTATTTCATTTGAGACTTATGTGTTTTATGGGTTCTTTCTATGAATATATTCTCATGGAGATCTGGTTTATGAATCATAGTTTATGGATCATGGTTCGCAATGTTCTGGTTCATGGAGATCTAGATCGTGGAGTTCTTATTCAGGAAGAACTATTTCCAGAGCTAGTCTTGTAGTGAAGGTGATCTTCATGAGTGTTTGGGATCAAAACCACAAATCGCTCATGAAGGATTTGATCTTTATGAAAAGAGATAATATGATTTTTTTTCAAGAGTGTGGGTATCTTTTTAATGGTTACCTCCTCAATTTATAGGCGAGTGTCTAGCCACAGGTTTTTTCAATGGTCTTTTAATGAGAAAACACCATGAATGGGATTTGAAAGTGAGCTTCTAGAAAAGGAGTTGATTATCATTTTTAATGTTTCTCTATAAGAATCCAACCATTTTTTCCC
Source organism: Viscum album (assembly GCA_963277665.1). Lineage (NCBI taxonomy): Eukaryota > Viridiplantae > Streptophyta > Magnoliopsida > Santalales > Viscaceae > Viscum > Viscum album. Next base: position 488,958,627 of record OY728150.1, read on the forward strand.
TATAAGATTACATTATGGGAGGGGGTATGCATTTTTTGGCTCCAAAATACATGTTCCATGGGAATGGTAGAGGAAGGCACGACTTTCCTATGGAAAATCTGTGACAAAATGACCCAAATATCCCTCTAAGGGTCCATTTCGTGTAGCTCATCTCCACCACAAATGGCCAGGGCACATGAATCTGTCTTGGTGATTGGTTCCTCTATGAATGATTGAAGTCCCATTGTTACCTCCAAAAAATGACATTCATAGTCATAGGGAACTTTTCAAATTCATGAATGGTTTATGGTAGATTAATTATAGTGATATTCAAACTTGTAGAGATACACCCATTCATGAATCACAAAATGCTTTACAAAGGACTCCAATATTAACAAAACCCATACCATAAATACAACCCCATCATTCCTACATTACAAAGATGGAAGACAACATTTTGACTTCAAAAATCACTCCTTATTCTCAAACCTCCTAACCTTCAAGGGAAAAGGTAAAATAGATAACACAAGGTATCCAGTCATCGTGAAATAACATCCCTTGTGTTCTTGAGAGACTACACCTAAATTGGATATGACTTTTGTGAAGTTCCAAGCCCTTCATTGAATCATAATTCTCTATAAAGAACATGAGGCTTCATAAATAATTTAGCCTTCATTAAGCACCCCTATGAATCAAGAAATCACTCAAAGGTAGGTTCACCCTCATTCACAATGAATATTCCTCTAAGAATCCCCTAACCTCATGAGTACCCCAATCCTTGATATATCCTCCTTCACAACCATAAAATCTTCTCAATGAAATTCTCATAGGTCCCTCCATGGTGCCTTCCTTTTGTTGACACCCCTTCACAAATGTCGAGTTCTTGGGGCCCTACACCAATCCAAAACTAGTTTATCTACACACTGAGTCTCTATGTGACCAATTCCACCAACTCTCATGTCCTCTCACATCACGCCAAGTGCATCTTGATCCACTAACATGCCAATTAATTCTTATCATAGGTAATCTAACCCTTGTTTCTTATAAGCATAGGGACTGCCACATGGATCTCGTGATTGAACACTCCTCCAAGATAGTTCCAAGTCCTTGCCCCACCCAAAGGCACATGATTGGTGGTCATATAATCAAAAGGGGTGAAGAGTGTGTCCCCCCACATTTGATATACATGGTGTAAAACTTAAATGTTCTACATCCTAGTCATACGATGTTTAACTACACCAAACCATCCTTAGAACATGGTGTAAAACTATGTCCATACACTAAGTGGTAAATGCAGGATGCCTCAGATACGATCCTCTTGAGATGCCACTCATTCTCTCACCATGGGACATAAGTCACCAATAGAGGGAAGAATTCTTGTTTAATCCCACATAATTACCCTAATAGAAATACTCTTATGAAGTGAATCTTATACGTGTAATCCCTGGACGATCCCTCATCAACACTCTGTTCATGACACGAGTATCCTTACCACATGACATTGAAGGACCCCAGAACATCCTAAGAGGGGAGGGGTGAATCAGGGTGTCATGGTTTTCTTTTTAACATTGTGGATCTTGTTACCACATTGGTAGGAACATGTAAAATATGTCAAATAGAATAAAGCAGGGAGATGGAAAATCACTTTTACATAGTTAATCGCAAATTTCTACGTACAAGGAGTATATTCCAACTATGTTTCTATCATACCAAAATCCACTAATCATCACAAGAGTATGGATTACAAGTATTAGTCATAGAAAATATATGCCAGGTATACTACCTTTACACAGGTTCAGGTAATGCTCACTGCATCCCTCATATCACTTCTGTAAACTCCCCCTAGCTCACTACCTTGAGAGAAATCAAAATAAGTTTATTGACATGATGGTCTCTTCAATAGATTTGAATTGAACTATTTTTCTCTGTTCAGCAAGAGACGCTTCTTGCATATATGTCCTTTATTTATTCACTTGAAACCACTGAACCACTAAACCAGATAATCAGAAGTTTGTGAGAAGCATAAAACCACACTTGCGCGCAAAACCCTAACATGCTTGCAAGATTTGGGAATTTTTTCCAAAGATGGATTTTGCACAACACTTATGTTTCACGCAACCCTAATCTTTCATGCAACATCATCGAAGGGTTAACTTGGTATTTTTATACTAAAGGAACACCTTCCTTGCAATATTTACTCTCTTCAAATATTTTGTGGGTAAATATTTTGTGCGGCTGAGCTACTAGATTTTTTATGGAAAATTCTTTAGTCTTCCTTGGGGGTAGCCGCAAATTTATAGGCCTGTGATGACCCTATGTGCAAGATACTAATATATCATTGTAAGTGTGTGAAAGATTCTTCATGAGTGCACAAAACCCCTTTTGACGTTGCATTGGGCATGCAAAAACCTTTCGCGCAATATCATCTTCCGCACAATCAATGAATTTACCATTTTTTGACATTATGATCCTGTAAAATTCCTTGCGGGAAAGATCCAAAAAAACCATCAATAGTGCATGCAAAAACCCATTTTTTCAAACACTTCAAATATTTTGCGTGGCTCCCTTTTCAAAAATCACATTTCATCATTTTCCGATTTTCAGCCCCAAAAAGTTATAAAACACTGGAGAACAGTGCCACCTTCAATACTGCTTGTGGATCAAACTATATAAACTTTCCATGTAATCTCCCCAATCTTCCATGAAAGGGTTGACAAAAACAAACATAAAAAATGATAAACCCAAAGTATATTGACAATGAACACAAATAGAACCCCCTTTTTATTATAGAATAGCCTTGGTTCCAACAATCTCCCTGTTTGGGTTTGTTGGAAATCACCAGATAAATTCAATAGAGAACCTTCCACAAGAAAACCTAAAATACCAGAATCAACTCAGCCAACACTCTAAGAATAGTTGAGTAATTATCAGTGTAGAAAACGAGAGAGAATACATGAATTGTGTTCTTGTGGGTTTAAATGAAAGCTCTAACTAATTCCTCATTACACTTAAATGTTTTCTCCCTTTGCTGTTTTATCCATATTCATCCACGATTCTCTATGTCTTCTCTCATCTAGAGACATGAATTCTATCAATTTCTCCCCCATTGTAAATAAACCCAAAGATGAATAATCATCTATTGCAGATCTCATAACATACTCTCCCAGGATCATTTCTCCCCCATAAACCTAAAAAAATTCCACAAAATAGATTATAAAAGTTAACCAACTAGGGAGAGGGGAATTTTGTAACCTCCTTATGAACTGGGAGGTGGCTGAACACTGAGGTTCAACCAATGTTTCCCAAACATAGCTGCTGACAGTGTCTTGGTCAAGATATCATCCACATGCTCATCAGTTCCTACACGATCCATTCTAATCATTTCATGCTCAACATTTTTTTGATAATGTTATACCTGATTTCAATATGTTTTGAATGATAATGATTAACAAGATTCTTCATAATATCAATTTCACTCTTGTTATCATAGTAAATCACTATGGGTTTTATCACCTCATCACCAATATCTATCAGTTTTTTCTTCATCCAGATTAGTTGAGTGCATGCCTCTGTAGCTGAAATATACTTAGCCTCAGCAGTAATAAGAGAAGTACTTTCTTGTTTATTTCCCAACCAACCAACACATTTCTGCCAAATATATAATTCTCCACCACTGGTGGATTTTCTTCCCAAAACATTTCCATCCAATTCAGTATCATAAAACACTGATAATCGACATCCCATTCTTGTATAAAAGTATAACCCTAAATTATGTGTACCTTTAATGTACCTCATGATTATTTTTACTACTGCCATATGTTCCTCCTTTCGATTACTCTAATAGCGGGTGGCTAAGCATGTTTAAAAGGAAATGTATGGTCATGTTTTTTTTCAGGTAAAATAAGCTCCCAATGATCATTTTGTACATTGTGACATCTATAGAGGTCTCATCCTCATTATTTCAATGTTTGGTTCCAACTAAAATTGGTGTTGACATTGGTTTCAAGTCATGTATATTAAATTTCTTCAGTAGCACTCTTGCATATTATTCTTGAGAAATGAACATGCAATGCTTCATTTGAATCACTTGTAGTCCCAAGAGAAATGTGAGCTCCCCAATCATAGACATTTAAAATTCTAATATCATGTGATTGGAAAATTCATCTACTGATTTCTGCCTTCTACCACCAAATAAAATGTCATCAACGTAAACTAGAACAATGAACTAATATTTTGGAGAATTATTCACATAGAGATTGTGATAAACTCCTCCAATTTTGAATTCCATCTTCTTGAGATAAGAATTCATCCATGTGTACCACACCAGTGGTGCATGTTTATAGCCATAGAGTTCTTTATTTATTTTGAAAACCTTCATTGCATCAGTACCAAGATGAAAACCCACTGGTTGTTCAATTTAGACTTCTTCTTCAAGTAAACCATTCAAAAACACAATCTTGAAATCCATTGTATATACTTTATATCCTATTTGGAGTTCCATGGTAAGGAAAATACTGTCTGGCTATAGTTTAGCCAATGGAAAAAAGGTTTCTTCAACATCAACACCTTCAATCTAAGAATATCCTTTACATACCAGTCATGCCTTATTTTTAATAACTCTTGCATGCTAATCAAACTTGTTCTTGATGATCCATTTTGTACCAATCACATAGTGACCTTTGGATATCTTAACTAGATCCCATGTATGATTCTTGTCAATTGGATCTAACTCTTCATTCATGGATTTCACCCAAGACTCATCCTTTACAGCTTATTCAAATTAGTATGGATCCACAACTGAAAGAAATGTTTATTGTGTGTTATTCCTCATCCTTTTTATTTGTGTGGGAGCACTCCGGCCCGCAATTATGATAGACAGATCAATGTCAGCTATTTTATTTCTCCTGTGAGGCTCAGTCGCATTCTCTCCATCCAAGGTTTCCTCTTTAGATTATTTTTCTGGTTCAGCATCATGATGTGACTCTTGAGTGTTTTGTACACCATCCTCTATTTCTGTATTTTTATTTTCTCTATGTTCACTTTCATCCTCAATTTATATTACATCAATATATAAAATCCTTAAATCACTTGTGGTTTTCTCTAAAATGATCTTAACATCACTGCTTTCCACAATCCTTCCTAATCGCTTGTTGAAACATTTGTAGGAATTGTTGTTCATTGAGTATCCAAGGAAAATTCTTTTATCTGAATTGTCTCCATACATCCCTTGATTTCCTTCTTTGTTTCTGATGAAGCATTTACTTCCTTAATCAAGAATGTTTTTCAATGAGGTAATCGTTCCATGCCACAATTCATATGTTTTCTTCATCTCACCCATATAAATACCTATTTTATTTTGAATATACATTGCATCTTGAACATCCTCTTTCAAATAATTTTGTGAAATACGACTCTCAATCAGCATCGTTCATACCATGTTGTTAACCTGTCGATTCCTGCATTCAACAACTCCATTTTGTTGTGGAGTTCTCACAACATCTACCTCATGTTGTCTCCCATGTTTCTATAGGTAGTTCTCAAATTCAATGGATGTGTATTCCCCTCCATTTTTAGATCGTAGCACTTTTATTGTTCGTCTTGTATCATTCTCGGTGATTCAATGATATCTTTTCATATAGTAAAGAAATTTTCATTTCCTATGTAAAACCATTGCACATTCCATTATACTGTAATCATCTATGAAAAAGATGAAGTACCTTTCTTCGTGAGTTCTGGAAAAATTTGTCGGGCCATATATATCTATATTAATGAGATTAAGAAGACGAAAAGCCCTTTTCCTCTTTGGCCGATATGAACTATAGACTGGATTCCCACAAATTCAAGCATCGCAAGATTTTTAAGTTTACTTTGCATGTTGGGAATGTCCATGAAAATCTTCTGTTTCGAAATTTTCTCCATGTCTTGTGGATTGATGTTCCCCAGTATCTGATTCGAAACATTATTTTCTTCATCAACAGTCATGTAACAAATGTTTTATTTACTTTCAACCTGATACTGTTGCTTTTTGTTCTCCATCATTTCATAAGTGAATATATTTTCTTTCCCTTTATAGTGAATCCTTTTTGATTGAAAGTGACTATAAGTCCTGAGTCGTAGAGTTTACTCACACTTAGAATATTATGACACAAACCATCCACAAAAAGTACTTTGTTTTTCATCATCTCTACATTAGCTAGCTCAATACTTCTCCAACTTTTTCTCTTCAAGGTACCATCATTACCAACCTGCACTATTCCATCAACCTTTTTCTTGACATTCATTAATAGATCTGCATTACCCATTATGTGGGATGAACATCCGCTTTCAAGAATCCATGTTTTGTTATTATTTATAGCCTTGAGGACTAATTCTACAAGATTGGATTTTTCAATTTTCCTCTTTTTCTTCCATGATTTATTATGTTGAGTGTAGGATATTACTGGCCTTGCAAATCTCTCTTTTGTGTACATGGGGTCTTCATCATGAAGCGCTTCTTAGATAGTGGAAGAACTATTTTGAAGAGAAACATTGTCTTGTTGATGAAAATTGAATTTTCTATGACTTCTATATGAGGTGTCTTTTTAACTCCTTTGCCTGCAATAATGATCTTTTTGTCCCATGCTAGAAAAAAATAACAATATCCATAGAAATTTTTCTTCTAAAATAATTAGGATATGAATTTATTCTCCTTTGTTGAACTCCCATCTCTTCTCTATTCAAATATCTCCTTGACTCTTTGCAATAATACATGGTATGGCTTAGATATCCACAGAACTGAAACTTCATGAGTTTAAATTTCTTCTCACTTATATTTATCCTCATTCCTTCTTACCTATGATAGTAGTTTGACTGTGACTTATTCATGAAGCTCAAGGATAGTCTTCTTTTATTCATTCAGATTGAATTGGGGGTTTCTTTTTCAGCACTTCAGGTGATTTTTCCACATCACATACTTTTATCTTTCCTTTATTTCGAATGGATTTATTTTCATCATTTTATGATTCGACCTCACAACCAATTCCAATATTTCCCATGTAATCAGGTCTTTGATCATTCAAAATGTTTTCAACACTATTAGAATAACATTTTTATCTCTCCAACAACACAACATATGAGATGCTTACAAAGTGTATTTTCTTCATTGATTATTTTGAAATTGATTCACTCTCAAGTTTACTCCTAAGAATTGCAACTTCCTCTTGAAGACCCTCATTATTCTTGTTCATTTCTTCAGGTCTGGTGGTGAGTTCATTGATTAACTTTTCCTGATCATCAATTAAAATCTTCATATCCCCTAAATCATCAGTGCTTTCATGAATTTTAGACCGCACATTCTCAAATTCATCCAGCCATTCAATTTTAGCTTCGAGCTGATCAACATAATCAGATGATTCTTCTTCAAATGATTTCCACTTATTACAACTCTTACATTTGATCTTAATCTTACTTATTGAATCTTTAAGTTTAATCTCATGATTATAATTAGTTTTCAACTAATTGTCTCCACCATTATATTTTTATTGTTCTAATTTTTCGATAGTAGCCATCATAGAAGCATGGTTTCCTATTTTAAATTCCAGTTCATCTTCTTCACAGAATTCATTATCATCATCTTCCTCTTTATAGATAAAAATATTATTATATATATTATTTCTATATTTGAAGTCTCCAATTTTGAAATACATTTTCTAAGGCATCACAATGTTTTCATCTGCACTGTCTTCATCATTGATCTTTCTTAATCACTTAGAGGCAATGTCCCTAACTTTGCCACAACAAAAGCAAGCAAGAGGAAACTTCCATTGGAATTTCCCTTTCCCATTTGGAACATCTTGGTAATGACAGAAATAATTTATTTTTCCTCATCATCTTCACCACTACTATATTTTGAAATTTTTAGTTTCTCTATGGCCTTGAATTCCATTTCCTTTCTCACTCGAGTCGTATCATCCTTTGGTTTCACTCTCATTTCATATTCCACCAGGATGCTAAGAAGATCATCCCGAGGATGTTTGAAAAGATCTCATCTCTCAAGTACTGACACCTTTGCATTGTACATGCGTGGAATTATTGTTAATATTTTCTTTACAATATCAATGTCTTTGATTTCATCTCCTTGACCCCGAATTGCTCCAACAACTTCAGTAATTCAATTGATGAATGATTCTTCATTCTCATCAGGATGCATCTTCAGATGATCAAACCTATTGTGTTGGACTCGTAGTTTCACCTCATTCACATTTCTATCTCCTTCAAAAATAATTTCAATTTTATCCCATATGGATTTTTCTGAGGTGCAACTCATCACCTTTAGATAGATCTGATCAAAAAGGACAGTGGTGAGTGCATTCTGTGTTTAGCATCTGCATACAGAATATTCATTTCTACGTCAGTCATATCCAGGCTTGTTCGATCAGTGACATATATTCCTTGTATCATAAAATAAAATACTTCCATTCCAAGAGATTTTATATTAGATATCATTCTATTCTTCCAGATCTGAAAAATACTTCCATCGAAGAGGGGTACACCCCTAAAATTGGCTGAATTCTCCATAATTCTATAAGAAAGATCAAACACTAGTAAACTTCCCTCTAATACCACTTGAAGGACCTTGAAACACCCTGATAGGGGAGGGGTGAATCAGGATGACAACTTTTTCTTTTTAAAGTTGTGGATCTTGTTCCCACATTTGTAGAAACATGATAAATCTATCAAACAAATAAAAGCACGGTTATGGCAGAACACTTTTACTTGGTTCATCGCAAAGGGATACGTCTAAAAATAATATTCCAAAAATGTGTTGGTCATACCAAAATACATTAATATTCACTAGTTTATGTATTACAAGTTTCAGTCACAGATACTCTGTTTTAGGAACACTGCCATTACAAAGGATCTGGGAATGCTCACTGCATCCCTTGAATAACTTCAGTCAACTCCCCCTAGCTCACTGCCTTGAGAGAAGTCAAACTTAGTTTATCGACATGAAGGTTTCTTCAATAGATTTTCATTGAAGTATTTTTATCTATTCAGCAAGAGACACTACATTCCTCTAAGTCCTTGATAGATGCACCTGAAAGCACAGAACCACTGAACCAGATAATCATATGCATGTGAGGAGCATAACACTACACTTGTGCACAAAACCCCAACGTGCGCACAAGATTTGGGAATTATTGTCAATGATGGATTTCACGAAACACATACTTTCCACGCAAACCATAACTTTCATGAAATTGCACTGAAGGGTTCACTTGGTATTTTTAGACTAATAGAACACCTTTCTGGCAAGATTATCTCTCTTAAAATATTTTGTGCGCAAATCATTTGTGCGACTGAGCTACTAGATTTTAGATGGAAACTTCTTATGTATTCCTTGGGGGTAGCCACATATTTTTAGGCTCGTGATGAGCCTTTGTAAAATATACTGATGCATCTTTGATGGTGCACACAAGATTCTTCATGAGTGTGAAAAACCCCTTTTGACGTCGCATTGGGCACACAAACCCTTTTGCAGAACTTCATCTTCCACGCACACAATGACTTCGCAATTTTTCAACGTTCTGATTCCAAAACATGCCTTGTGTGAAAGTTCCAAAAACAAAATCCATATTCCATGAAAAAACCAATCTTTTAGAAACACTTCAAATCATTTGCACGACTCTCTTTTCAAGAAAAATGTTTCTTCATTTTTCAATTTTCAACCCCAAAATTTGGCCAACACAGGAGAATGACACCACCATCAATACCTCTTTCGAATCAAACTGTAAGACCCCTTTCCATGTAATCTCCCAAATATTCCATGAAAGAGATGAAAAAAACAAATCCAAACCATGATCAACCCAAAAGTATATTAACAATGAACACAAATTGAACTCCCTTTACAACAATGAATAACCTTGGTTCCAATAGACATTAAACTGCATGGACTGGTCCTGTCACATGATCATAAATTAAAACATCGAACTAGGTGGGTCTTGATCCATATATTTTATACATGTAACATAGTACAACTCCATAGGGGAAATCCTTACACTAAAAACTATCTATGTGTGAAATCTTCTCTCCTTGGGACACACCATTTTGATCCACCTTCATGGGGTGTTCTGATCCAAAAAAAAAAGCTCTGCCTCCACATGGCATTCTGATCCATTGGTTAACTATCTAGGTGTGGAATATTCTCTCATAGGAACTAAAATCTTAGATCCACCACCATGAGGAATTATGATACACAAACCAATATCTTCCTCCATAGGGTGTTATGACCCATTACTAACAATCCATGTGTGACATGTTCTATCATAAATATTCACCTCCTAGATCATTCTCCATAGGGTGTTCTGATCCATTGGTAAACTATCAATGTGTGAAATCTTCCCACATAGGGATACACCTTATTAATATTCCTCTATTGGGAATTATGATCAACCAATCATGTCTCCATAATATGTTAAACTAATGCCCTGATCTATATTACCAAGACATTTTGATCCATATCCATAGGACAACAAACTTGTGACCTACCCTATAATACCTACCCCATGAAATAAATATGGTATTTCTATTGTCAAAAACATTGGAATAAATATTCTCATAGCATAACTTCTTCTTGATCAACATGGGATGCCTCAGGTTATTTTCCTAATATACCTCAAACTTGATGTTATCCCAAGAGAAAGATTCACAGGTGACCAATGTTCCCAATGTCCAGGCATGTCAAATGACTCCCAACATGACTAATCTCCAGAACAAATTTTTCTATCATATCAAGATAGAAGAAGTGTAATTAACCATCATTTATAAAGTGATGGTTCTAGGAATGAGTTCCATGAACATGAACTAATCTATTACAGAGACCCAAGAAAGGAAAAGATCTCCCTGTAGGAATCCATGGAAGGTGGAACTGACATCCCATCATCCCATTTTGATCATAGAGTAAACATCACTGATGCAAGTGATGAATGTTTCCCACCTTTGGAAAGTGGTAATTTGGGGAAATAGAAAGCCAGTACACATATTATCATGCTGCACAGGTGAGCCCTACACAATGCTTCAGAAAAAACCATAATAGTTTATCATTATCATACAAATTCTTATAATATTTTATTAATATATCTATGTCATAATTATATTCTCATTTATGTTAATGATCTAAACCCATAGGATATATTTTTTCCCTCACTAGTCATTTGAGATTATCCCTTTCTTATTTTACTATTCCTTGAGTTATGATGAAAATTTCGTCATGTGAGGTATCTATAAAAGGGTCTAGAGGAGAAAGTTTATGGTGAAATTTTTACAAGTGCACTAAAATAAAATGTTTCTATAAATAGACTCTAATAAACTAAACCACATGGTCCTTAGGTTATGTGACTATTTTTGAGATGTACTATTTATATTGTGAGACTATTATACTCTTTTTATTATGATTACCGTGGGTAACTAAATAAAAATATACAGTTCTTCACAATTTAAATTACTACCATAATATTTTTAATGATTTCGAGTAGAATAAATTTTCCTCAAAAACAACTTAAGATCATAAAAATGTCTCTAATCTAAATTTTCCATAATCTTTGCTCAAGGTATAGATAGAAAAAACAACATATAGACTTGTAAAAATAATATCATACAAAATGGTATAAAAAATATTTTCTTATATAATTCATCTCATATATTCAAAGTCATATATATTGATAAGAGATTGGGACAATGAAAATTTAAATTGATGAGTAAATGTACCACTAACAATATTAAAAGAATCGAACAAATTCAATTTATGATCTTTAATAAAATAATCAATCCATGAAAATTAAAGAATCATATGATTTCTATATATGAAAGTCTCTATAGACTAAGTATGATTAGCATAGATCTAATTATTCATTTGAAAATATTAATTTAATTGAAATTAACCTTGGAGATCAATTTCATGTTAAAAATTATAATAATCATAACAAAAATATAGATAAGAAAATTAAAATATATTTTTAATAGATTCAAAATAAACACTTGCATCAAACTCACTCGTTTTTAAACTATTATATAATATGAATGAATCAAACTATATATTCCATTCTCAATAATAAGTTTTTAATCAATAAAGAGATATATTTAGAAAAATAAGTTAAATAGATTTAAATTCACTATCAAAACTTGGAAGAGGCATCATGTGATATTTTTTATCAAGGTTATAATGCATGAAAGGATTGTTGACATAATGTTTTTTTATCTAAATATTATGATTTGTTGAGAAATAAATAAAAATTATAATCGATAAATACATAACTATATGAGACAATATACCATAATAATTTACTCATTCTATTTAAATAAAACTATGGGAACCATATCATTCTGTTTACTTGACATTATTACTTGTAGTATTGTCTTCCTTCCATTTGTAAATCAATTTATAGCCAATTATGTTGGTTTTATGCATTTTGATAACTATAGAACATGTTTGTAACTTTATGGGGGATTCCATATAATCTTTTATGGATGAAAACCAGGGTCTAGCATTTATGTAACTAAATCCCTACATATATATTTTGGTATCCTCACTATAATGATCATTGGAAACATACAATGAAATGGTAACCATATCATCATTTTTTAACTTAGAGGGTGGTATAATGTCTCTTAATTTTCTACCCCTAATGAGATTATAATTTTTTTATATCATCAAAAACTTCACAATATGAAGCATTATTTGATCCAAATTCAAAACCATAATCCACCTCAAGATGAGGAGTATTTATAAAATATATATTTGACGCACACAGTAAATTACTGGGTCAACCATTACACCACTATTCTATGAATTGTCACCAACTATCATTAGAGGATGTTTTGGACTATACTAGTAATTGAATAATAAAGAACCACATCCTAGATTCAATACACTTTGGAAAATTATTCTTATCTTTATAATTTTTATATACTATCATACCCTATGAATATCATATGAAAAAAAAACATAACAACCATAGGCTCAATCTTTTCATCCTTGACGAGATCATTAGAAGTGCATCTAAAAACTTTTATATGTTTATAATTCATTAATTGGATGGACCAAAATTCTTCTTTATTTAACAAATAATTGGTGGATAAGTGAAACTAGATGATCAAGTAGATTTTTGTTGGGCTATCCTCAGTTCAAGATGACTTGGTAAAGCGTGATCTAGTAAGCATGATTAGAACCCACTCTTGAATAGTGTAGTTATTACACGCATATTGACCATTTTTAATGTAACTCACCAATATTCAATGGTAAGATTCTATTTGAATAATACAATGTATTGTGTTGTACAAACCTTCGTGTACTAGCACACCATGACCAATCAAACTAGTCGTTTAAAAAACATTTTTGAATAGTAATACCCACTTTTTGAAGTTTTATAAATTTTATTTTTTAAAATAGTCTTCATTTTTTTGAAATAGAATATCAAAATTAGTTTAGGGTGAATTCATGGTATTTTTATAAAAACGTTCTATTTTTGATGAAAGATGAAAAACACTACGTTATTATTTAAAATCGACTTTTTTTTGAGTAATTAATTTTTCAAATTTAAATATATTTTCATGAAAAAATAGATACATAATAACTGTTTGTGTACAATGTAATTCATTGGAGTAATTTTATAAAAATATTAGATATATAAAATTTAAGGGAACGTTTTAACGTGTTTTACCGACCTTATAGGCACATTAAAAAATTTTCATAAAACATAATTTTACCTCTTCTATAAATTGAATTCCAAAAGTCTGACTGACACAGTTGTCATCCGTATGTAAAATGTGGTTCAATATGATAAAAATAATTTTTGTGAATAGTAACTTTTGATCTTTATTTACCATAGTTAAAAGTAAAAAAGGGTAATTTATGGTAAAAATAATATTATGATTACCTGAACACTTGTTCTAATTATATTGGATAAGTATATTTCAGTCAAAAATAACCTTAGGCGAAAAATATGATCCTTTTAATCCACTAGGAATAGATTAGGAAATTTATTATATCTTATTTAATGAAGAGTTAAAAGTGTTAAATTCAAATATTAATAACTAAAACATTTTTAATATAGGGTTATACAAAAGATAAATTTGACTATAAATATTCATTATAAATTCCAAAATATTTCCTATATCATGGTATTTTATTTTAAATTTGTAGATATTAAATACTAAAATTTATTCATGACACAATGATGATGCAGTAATTACCTTATTAATGAATGATTAAAATAGATGATATTATAAATATTTACATAAAAGTAAATTAAAACTTTTGATGCAATCCATTAATTTTCTAGGTGAATATGACATGCAAGGTTTAATTTTACAATCTCTTTATTATCTGAGTTTGTTTATACGTAAATATCTATTGGGACATCCTTATCATCCATATTCGTGTTTCTTAAAATTGTATTCCAAAGCATATTTACTATTTCCTGTACTATGGGTTAAATTAATTTATACCCTTCTTTGAAATTTTATAAAATATTTTGAATTGAATCTTTCTATCATTTTCCAAACAGGGTACTTTATGTTCTTTTAGGAAAATAACGGAAAAGATGTTTTGTTTACTTATACGGTAGGTGTGGCTATTTTATACCGTTATAAGACCTTTTAAGATTCCCATGCAAGCTTATAAAAATATTATCAAAATAATTTTTTCATTTACATTAAAATGAATTCCAATTAGAAAGAGATATTTCACTCAAATATTTTTTGGATTGATTTCATCTATGTCAACATCCTTTGTTGGATTTTATGCTTTTTTGATGTTTATTTATTATGATACAATCGTCCATATTGTATTATAGGTTTTTTGATATTTTTGTCTATGGATGTGCTATTTTTATACCATTCATGGTTTATAGTGGAATTATTAACATTTCTTATACTAGTTTTAATACCAATATTTATGTTATGTTTCAACCTTTTCATATGAGGAATGAATTGGATGTAGTAAGTGGCAGGATGGGCCCACAATAGCCCCTCGATGCATCGATAGGTCTCATGAGACAAACTAGTGTCTTGGCACATGTCCTTGACAATATTTATTTTATTCTTGGCACGAGGCCTTGACTTTGTTGTTATGTTGTCCATAATTATTCATTCCATCATTATGGAATTAGTTATTGATGTTACTTGTGATTATTCCAAAAGTAGAATATCCATGTGAATAAGAAAATTGAATTATTCGATTTATCTTTTGCATATTATGCTGATGTTTATGTTTAAAAAGCTTTTTTAGTCATATACATTGCCTTAAATGTTTATGTTTATTTATGATAGTTTCTTCTATATTGTTATTCGTACTAAGCATCTGAACTCACCCCCTTTCTTATTTTTAATTTTTTTCAGGGTATGAAGAAGTATATTATTACTGACCTATAGGGATAAGCTAAGGGATATGAGTGTGTTCAAAGGGGAAAAACATTTTTTTATTTCATAATTTAATGTAAAACTCATGTATGTATCTAGTAATTCCAAGGATACTAAATTGATCGGTATTTTGAGACTTGATCTCTTGTGATCATGAAAATGTTATGTAATAATTCCAAGACTCTGGGTAACTAGGGTTGGGGCATTATAGTTGGTATCATGTGATGGTTAGTACAAACATTGGGAACTAGGTTTTGTAAAACTCTGATTAGATAACATTAACCTATGATCTACATTGAGGATTAGTTTAGAAGAACATCCAAAAAATTTGGTAATGTATATATAATGTGGGTTTTATAAGAAATAGATCCCTATCTTGATACTACATGTGGATGTGGTTCTGGCCCAGAAGTACCTAGGAGTTAAAACTCTTACAAGGAGTTTCAGGCATGACCCGAGGTATCCTAGTACACAAAAATGGGCCTTACTACACAACTGGTTTGACACTCCCATGAGATGTGCATATGATAATTCACATTTTATTTACAGACCATTGTGAATTATTTTTGAGTAAATACTTCCCTAATGAAAACCTTTTTATTATTATGGATTATATACATAAACTGTTCAATTTATGTTAAGAATTTCACAAGTTTGGAATTATGAATTTTGATTCATTAACTGACCTAGTGTATGGAATTGTTTAGAAATGGTTCCCAGTTTAAGGAATGGAAAATGTTTAACACACATAATCCATGTAGGGATTTTTCTCTCATAATCATGATAATTATATTGGAGCTGATGATGAAACTCGTGTTGAAAAACTTATAACCATACTAAGAAAATTCACTGATGTTATGAATAATAACCTTACCCGTATAGAGCACCCTGATCCACAACGCGAAGTATCAATGTTAGACCACTTCATGAGGAAACAACTACCAAAATTAAATGGAACTACAAATCCATTTGTATCTTGAAATTGAATATGTTCGTTGGAGAAAATATTTCATTCTTTGTGGAGTAGCGAAAGGGAAAATGTTGTCATTGTAGTTAATCACCTCACAGGAGATGCAGATCAATGGTGGTTGTTAATTCAAAACACAATAAAGAATTAAGAAGTATCAAATATGGAATGGATGGAGTTTAAATATATTTTCTTATAAAAAATATTCTCCATGTGAAAGTCGAGCAGATATTGAAAGAATGATCATATGTCTGAAGAAAAAAGAGAATGAGATTGTTGCAAAGTATGAGGATAAAATTACAAGGATAGAAAGGCATGCTGCAGATTAAATACATAACACAAGAAGTAATATTGATCTATTATTTGATGGGTTAAAACCATTTCTCCATATAGTTTTTGTATCACAATCCTTCTCATCATATGAAGATATAGACTCATGTGGTATGAATACAGAAAAATAATGCTCTATGTCTATGATATTAAAGTGAATCAAGAGAAGAATAGATCTACTGAACACTATGGAAAAGGAAAGAAGTAGAAGAAGGGAAATTCTGAATTTACATACTATAGTAATTTTGGGAAGAAAAATCTTGGTACATGCCTAAAGGGGATGGGAGTTTGTCACAAGTGTGGAGAAAAAGGCCACCAGTCTCAAGATTGCAAGGGGAAGAAAGAGGATGTCAGTGTTCAATGCTACAACTGTAATGAAATGGGGAAGTTTTAAAATGAATTTCCTAAGAATCAGAGAAACATACCTTAGAAAATTCTAAGGGAGAAATTCCATGATTATGTGATCACAACTGAAGATGTTGAACTTTCGAATGACGTGGTGGTAGGTACTTTAATCATTTCCACACAAATATCGAATGCCTTATTTGATATTGGATCATATAATTCATTCATATCTTCCCATTTTTTCATGAAAATTAGATATTTACAATTTTACTTATTTTTTGAGTTTTTAATAAAAAATACAAAGGTATGTGTCTTTTAAACAATGTTTTTTCAATCAGTTACCATTATGGCATCTAAATGTGCTTTATCTGCTGATCTTATTATCATTCCCATGGTTTAATTTGATATAATCCTCGGTTTGGATTGGATTTCAGACCATGGTATAAACATTTATTGTAAGAAGAAGGAGGTAACATTTTTTGATGATGATAAATAATCCCTTATCTTTAGAGCAAGAACATCACCATCTGATTATCATCTAAATCGACAGCCAGTAGCTCTACTAAATTCAATTATTGGGGAGGAATAGAGTGAAATAACTATGGATGAGGAAAGGCCTGTTCAAATAGAGGATGTAACTATTCTGAAAGAATATGTTGATGTGTTTATAGAGGATTTACCCAGACATCCTCCAAAATGAGAAAATGATTTTTCAATTGACTTAATTCTTTGATCAAGGCCCATTTCATAGACCCCTTATGGAATGGCCACTGTAGAATCAGTGGAACTAAAGAGAAAACATGATGAATTAAGTAATAAAGGATTTATTCTCCCTATTTTTTGTCCATGGAGAGGCCCTATAAATTTTGATAAGAATAAAGATGAATCTATGAGTTTTTGCATTGACTAGAGGGAGATCATTGCTATAACAATAACAAACAAGTATCCCCTACCTCTCATTTATGATTTATTTGATCAAATTCATGGAGATGAATATTTTTCTTAGATTGAAATTCTATTTGGATACCATAATTTGTGCATAAAGAAGGAAGACATTCCAAAGACAGCATTTCGTACCATGTATGGGGATTATGAGTTTACAGTAATGCCTTTTGGACTGACTAATACACCCTCTCTTTTCATTGATATAATGAATAGAGGTTTCAATGAATTTAATGATTAATGTCAGTGGTATTTATTAATGATATCTTGGTATACTCAAAATACTATGGAGATCATGAAAATCACATGCACACTATTCTAAAGGAACTTATAAGAAATCAGTTATAAGGGAAGTTTAGCGAGTGTGAATTTTGGCATTAGGAGATTTATTTTCTTGGCCATATTGTCATTAAGGAAGGAATCTCTGGTGATCATTCAAAGAAAAAGGCTATCCAAGAATGGCCAGAACCAATGATTATAACTAAGGTACACAGTATTATTGGTTTATAAGGTTATTATCAGCATTCCACCCAAAATTATTCCTGATTGACTAAGCCATTAACCAAGATCACACATAAAGGGGTTAAATTTATTTGGACAAAAGATTTTGAAGAATGTATTGAAGAATTGAAGAGAATATTAGTCAATGATCCAATATTAACTATACCATCAGAGAATTATGGGTCGTTTATTTATAGTGATACTTCAAATAAATGACTTTTTTGCGTCCTTATGCAGAATGATAGAGTTAATTCCAATGCATCATAGTAGATAAAAATTTATAAACAAAACTATCCCAATAATGATCTCGAGTTATCACCTGTAATATTTTCTCTGGAGATATAGAGACACTATCACTATATTAAAAAATGTTAGATATATATGGATCATAATATTTTTATGTATATTTTCTAATAGAAAAGACTCAACATGGGAAAACGCCGATGTCTTGAACTACTCAGGGATTACGATCTCAAAATACACTACCACCCGCAGAAGGAAAATAATGTCGCAGATGCTTTGAGCAGGAAAGGTCATGGAGTTCTAAAAGAGATGAGAGTTGAAAGGGATTCTATCTTCATGGATATATTAAATGAGGATATGGAAAAAATCATGAAACGTGAAACATCAATAATTTTTCAAATGGTTACCAAACCATCTTTACTAAAAAGGATATAAATTTCTCGTACTGATGATGAGGAGTTTTAAAAGAAAATTAAAGTTGTGAATGATGGGAGATTGATTGACCTAGTATATGAAGAAGGAATTTTAAAATTTGGGAAGAGGATTTATGTTACTGACATATGTGATATAAAAAGGGAATTCTTGGACGATGCTAATAGCTCCAATTTCTCTATCCACCTAGGTAGCACTAAGATGTATAAGGATTTGAAGGAACATTTTTTGTGGGACAACATGATGAGGGAGATTTCTGATTATGTGTCAAGATGTATGGTTTTTCAACATGACAAGGCATGAAGACAACATCCTAGAGGATTCATGCATCCTCTTCTCATAACTGAGTGGAAATGGGATGATATTATGATTGACATTTTCATGGGGCTACCGAAGACTCCTAGAGGGAATGATGCAATATGGGTTATTGTTGATCATCTTACCAAGTCAAAATATTTTCTTTCTATAAGATAAGATTTACCACTTGAACATTTAGAAAACTATATATTAATGAAGTTTTAATACTTCATGGTGTACCCCTATTGATTGTTTCTGATCATGATCCCATATTTGCATTAAGATTCTGGAAAATGTTTCAGAAATCCCTAGATACTAAACATCATTTAAGTAGTGCCTACCACCCTCAAACTGATGGAATATGAGAACATACGATTCATTCCTTAGAATACATGTTGAGATCTTGCACAATTGACTTTCAAGGTATGTGGGATCAGTATTTACCTATGGTAGAATTTTCCTATAATAACAGATTCCATGAAAGTATTCAGATGGAACTATATGAAGCATTATATTGAAAGCGATGTCCACACCAACATGTTGGGATGATGTTGGTGATATAAAACTTGTAGGCCCATAACCTATTGATGAAATTATGTAAAATATGGAGATTATCCAAACCCACATTATAGCAGCTAAAAGTAGGCAAAATAGTTATGTCAATAACCGAAGGAAGGATTTGGAATTTCAAGTAGGATATCATGTTTTCTTAAAGGGGTCTCCATGGAATGGTGTAATCCAATTTTATAAGAAGGGTAAATTAAGTCCCAGGTACATCAAACCTTTCAAAATTCTGGAATGAATTGGTGTTTTACGTTACAATTTGGAAATTCATCCAAGTCTCTCAAAAGATGATGATTGTTTCCACACATCACTATAAAAAAATACATTCCAGACCCAATGCATGTGATAACCTATAAATAAGTAGAATTGGAACTCGATCTATCTTATTGGGAAGATACTATCAGGATTACTGATACCAAAAAATATGTTTTGAGAAACCAAATGAATCTTCTTGTAAAATAACTTTTGAAAATCCATAAAATGGAAGAGGCAACATGGGAACCTAAGGAACATATGATGAAGAACCACCTAATTCTTTTTATAGAGTAATATTATATAAATTTCAAGGAATAAATTATTTTAATGTGGGAAGAATGTAACACCCCAAGCTTCCAAGATATGCTTCTCTTTGAATAATACAATAGCTTTCATTGTACGCCCCTCCATGTACAAGCACACCATAATGAATCATACTAGAAATTTAAAAAGCAGTTATGAATAGTAATACCCACTTTTTGAAATTATATAAATTTTATTTCTCAAAATGGACTTCATTTTTGGATTTTGATTATCAAAATTATCTTAAGGATAATTTTTTGTATTTTTCAGAACACTTTAAATTTTTTCTGAATAGTGAAAAACACAGCGTTATTGTTTAAAACCGTCTTTTTATTTAAATAATTACTTTTTTAATTTAATTTTTATAAAATAAAAGAAAGATACATAATAACTATATTGTTCTAATTTAATTCATTAGATTCATTTTATATTAAGATAAGATATATAAAATTTTGTTGAACTTTTTAACGTCTTTTACCCACCATCTAGGAACATTAAAAAAATTTCATACAACCTAATTTTAAAACTTCTATGAATTCAACTAAAAATATTTTATAGAAACAGTTGTTATCAGTAAGTAAAATTTGGTTCAATAGGATGAAAATAATTTTTTGGTTAATAATAACTTTTGATTTTTATTTACCACAGTTAAAATTTATTTTGGAAATTAAAGGTAAAAATAATATTTTAATTACCCCAACGCATATCCTAATTATATTGGATAAGAGTATTTCGACCAAAATCAACCTTAGAAAGAAATTTTGATCCTTTTTATCCACTTGGATTAGATTAGTACATTTATGATATTTTATTTAAAGAAGAGTTAAAAGTGTTAAATACAAATTTTAATATCTAAACCATTTTTAGTATAGGTTTACACCTAATATAATTTCTACTATAAATATTCATTAGAAAGAGAAAAATATTCCTACATCATGGTATTTTAGTTATAATTTTTAGACATTAAATAATTAAATTTATTTATGAAACCATGATGATACAATAGTTACCTTATTAATGAATGGTTAAAATAAATGATATTATAAATATTTAAATAAATGTAAATTTAAACTTTTGATTCAATCGATAAAATTTCTAGGTGAATATGACATGTAAGAGTAAATTTTACAATCTCTTTATTATCAGAGGTTTTTTATAGGTAAGTATCTACCGGTACATCCATATCATCCACATTTGTGTTTCTAAAAAATGAATTTCAAAACATTTTTATTATTTCCTAGACTATGGGTTAAAGTAATTTATACCCTTGTTTGACTTTTTATGAAATGTTTTGAAAGGAATAATTCCATCGTGTTCCAAACAAGGCACCTTATGACCTTTTCAAAAAATAAAGGAAAGCATTTTTTTTACTCAGACGGTAGGTGGAGCTATTTTCCGCCATTATAACACCTTCGAACCATTCCTTACAAGCTTTTAAGAATATTTTCCAAATAAATGTTATCTTTACTTTTAAATAAATTCAAATTTGAAAGAGATATTTACTCAAATATTTTTTGGATTGATTTCTTCTATTTTAACATCCTTTATTGTATTTTATACTTGATTGAAGATGATTTATTATGATATAATCTTTTGTATTGTATTGATGTTTTTTTGATATGATTGAATGTGGTTGTTCTATTTTTATATCATTCATGGTTTATGGTTAATGTATTAACCTTTTTTATGATAGTTTTAATACAAAATTTTATGTTATGATTCAAAATTTTCTTATGAGGATTGCATTGGACATAGTAAGTGACGTGCATGGCCCACTATAGCCCCTTCGATGCATTGGTAGGTCTCTTTAGACAAACTAGTGTCTTAGCACAAGACCTTGACAATAATTTTAATTTATTTTTAGTCTTTCCATGAGGAGTTGAATATTTGGTCATGATGTCCGGCATTATGCATTCCATCATTAGAAAATTAGCTATTGATATCACATGTGATTATTCAACTAGTAGAATATCCATGTGAATAAGTAAATGTAATTATTTGATTTACCTTTTCCATATTATGCTGAAGTTTAATATTGAATGTCTTGTGGTTTAATCTTTTACATTTCCTTAAATTTTTATGCTTATTTATGATAGTTCCTCTATATTGTTATCCTTACTAAGTATCTGAGCTCACCCCCTTTCTTGTGTTTTATTTTTCCCAAGATACGAAGTAGTATATTATGATTAACCTACAAGGATTGGATAATAGATATGAGTTTTTTCAATGGAGACAAAATGTTTTTTTTCATTTCATAATTTAATGTAAAACTTATGTATGTATCTTGTACATCTGAGGCTACTAAACTGATCAGTCTTTAAGGACTTGATAACATGTAATCATGCCAATGTTATTTAACAATGCACTGACTCGGGGTAACTATGGTTAGGGAATTATAGTGAAGTTTATTATGACTTAATGTTTAGTTAATAAATATTCTATTATCCTAATAGAACTTGATAATGTGTGTAAACACGTTTTCAAGGACATTATCATTCCTCGAGGCCATTAACTTTCTACTAGATTGATTTTCAATATATAATTTCAATGTTTTAAAAACCTCAAAACATTATATTTATTTCCCAATATGTAAATGACTATTTTTATTGAGATATAATCTATGAATGTCAAAAAAAATATAATCCTCTCCCATTGGAGACCGTCCTAACCTCTCCCTACAAATCCTTTTGATCTTACTCATGTGGATGAAAATCTATTAAACTAGATCTAGAAAAACTGACTCTTTTAGACTTACCATGAATAAAATACATAAATAATTGTATATAGGTTGGTGTAACATGGGAAAAAAGACCATGGATATATAAATATGCTACTCTTTTATTACTCAAATTCACCGTCCCACTATGATACTCCTAGGTTTTATCACTATTGGTGCATAAGCATTGTACAAATTCATAGTGGAAGTCATTTCATTCAAAAAAATAAAACCCTTTATCTAAGGAACCAAAAAAAACATAAGATAAAATTTGGAAATACTAATTCAACTAGACTCATATTTTCCTCTAAACATACATAGAATAAAAAACTTTAGTTAAATAATTATAATTTCCAAATCGGGAACCCCTCTCACATCCAAAATTGTGATTATATAATGGTATAAAAGTTCTAACATAATATAACCACTACCCAAAATAAAAAAAAACTCTTGTTTTTTCATAAAATGGCCAGTCCATTAGGTATATATATCAACTCACAAATTAATTTCT
Organism: Viscum album; assembly: GCA_963277665.1. Taxonomy (NCBI): domain Eukaryota; kingdom Viridiplantae; phylum Streptophyta; class Magnoliopsida; order Santalales; family Viscaceae; genus Viscum; species Viscum album. Next base: position 488,982,408 of record OY728150.1, read on the forward strand.
ATATGGTTACATTTTTAATGGAGTTTCAGTGTTTAAACACACTCATCCACGAGTGTGTTATAAGATACTCTAAAAACATCTTCTAGGGTGCACTATACCCATACTCCTATATATAGTTCTAAAAACAATTCCATTAAATATTATATTTTATATAATTTAGGTGACCCAATTAAAAGTGAAATATATTTCATATAATTTTCATCACATAAACATTTAATATCACAACCACAAAAATAGAAATTTTAATGTCATTGAAGATTACCTAAATAAAACAAATATTTTATGACACTTATTAATATTTCTCTATAATGGAGCGATATTAGAATCCCTATTATATTTATATTATTTTAACTCATATTCATAACTTGTGGAATGAAAACATAATAAAGGAGTGTGATTGAATGCTCAGAAAGGGAAAAATCATCGAACCTCATCAAGGGTTCGACCAAAAGAATAATAGAAAGTATGATTAAGGGAGAAATAACTTATTGAAAAGAACATGTAATAATAAGAGTAACCACTTATTCAGGATATCAAAACATCTAATCTCAAATGAAAAAACATGTACCATTGAATAAGAGCGTGATATAATCAGAGATACATTACATACTAGAATGATATATAAATTTCATGTAATCATAAATATGTGTAAAAAATATAAATCATAAAATCAAAATCATAACTCATGTATCACTTCCCATAAATCATAAAAAAGTATGCTTATCCTAACTACCTGTGCAACATAGTCATGTCCGACTACCAAGACAATATAACATATTTTTCTTAGGATAACCATGTATTTGCCTTCATCAAATATCGACACCATGAAAATATTTCATAGTGCTCTTTGGATAACCATTCATATACCATAAATGATTAATTGTGAGTAGAAATCATATCCCAATTCATTGGATCACTATTACGGAACACGATTTATATTCATAATATTTATATGAATATCTGTTCCATAAGAGGAAAAGAAACAATAAATAAATCTTAATCCTGATAAAACCAATGTGAATAAATAAGGTTTAGTAATCATGTCTCAATGCATAACCATAGGCTACATCATATTTATTTCTAAAATAATCATTTTTTACATTCAAAAATGAATAAAAAAGAATTGGTCATAAACATTGACTTAAAATGTGGGAAAACATTTTATAAAGGCATGTTATTATTAATTTCCATTAGACCATAGTAGAACCATGATGAATTTTCATAAAATAATGATGGTTTTCAATAGATATTCATGTTAAATTTTTTTGGATGTGTTACTTAACATGAAATAAGAAATTGTAAAGTTCCCTTAAATAGGGTTTACATAAATGAGGGAATTCAGAAGCGAACATAAAAAATATGTATTATCCAAAAAAATAAACATAATGTAAACTATATATATATGTAAGGAAAATATAAACATAATATGTATGATATAAATGATATTAATATAGTGGAAAATAGTGAAATGTAAAGGGAATAAGTAACTCAAAAATTACTGAGGGAGTTTCGGAATATCCCTTTTTTAAATACATTTTTTAAAACCCAAATCATTAAAAAGGGAATAAAACATTATTTTGGAATTTTTTATAAAGAAATATGAGGGTAATATGGGATAAATTATATTTTAGTTCTCAAATAGTATAGGTAAAGAAAATTTGGATGGTAAAATATGGATATGGTGGAGAAAAAGACTTTAGATAGGATGGGTATTAATCATCAATAGTTTCCTAAAATTTATGATTACATAAATAAGAAATATTTTTTAGTTTAATTTTATAATTTCCCCAAAATGAATATTATGAGATACCATTATTAATATAGAAATGTAATAATACATAAACATATAAATTTTTAGTCAAGAAATATATCTCAAGACCCATGTGGGATGAAAATTGAATCAAAAAACCACTTACGAATTCATTATCATCTGAATCAAAATTTCATCCAAGTAAAACATGAGATAGATTTTTAAATGCATTATATTTCTAGAAAATTATAATAAAAATTCACAGAGTGGGAATATTTACATATTAAAAATGGAACAACTGTGAATACGATTCACCTCTCAATGAAGAAAAATTGAGATGTGGAAATCCTTCCCCCATGTTCAAATTTATTATTCACATGTACTCAACATCTTAAAAATTTAATTTAAGTTTATTAAAAACATTAATAATAGGTTTTTAACCTATATTTCATTTTAAAGGTTTTATTTATCATCATTTATTATTTATTTATTAAATAATTTTTAATTATGTGGATTATTTGAGGTGTTTCAGTATGTTTCTCTAAAAAATTATCTATTTATTAAATCTGTTTATATGTTTTTTAAAATAATTTCATGACATACCTAATTTTTGATGTGTATGTCTTCTATTATTCTATTAAAAGAAAATAATATATTTTATAGGGTTTTCCCAAACTATACTCAAATTAAGTGAGGTTCCTTTATATGTACATTTAAGGAGGTTAAGTTTAATATGAATAATAAATATTATTATAACATAACTAACGATAAATATTATCATTATATATGATTATTTGTGACCCAAATATCATTTCAATACATTAAATACATTTAAAAGTCATCCATGTCATATGGTGGTGAAGCACATCATTTATATAGAGGTCATAGTCACTACATAGACGGAGATGATGCTTTTAACTTCTATAGAATAGTAGTGAGAAATAAAATAAAATAATGTGTCTTCATATAAATTTATTCATGTTATAAATATCAAGTTTTTTAATTCAATAACCCATTTTAAACCATCCATGTATGTTAGAAATGAAAAACATAACAGGTTATTCATAGAGGTGGTACTCATCACGTGCACATGATTATGTATTCATTTTTTGATTGGTTTTAGAGGAAGGTAGAAAAGTAAAATTATATTAATATAATAATATTTGATAATATTTATAATATTGGTTTTAATACATGTTCATAGATAGAATTGATTTCGGAGTGTAGAAGATTAAAATAATTAAGAGACCTTGGTTGAGAACATTACCACTCCATTTGTATGTTCTCCCATGGGTAACAACTTAAGGATATATAGCTTAGTCTTTTTTAATTTACAAGGATTTTTGGGATCAGGGGATAAAGTTTTGAAGATTTTGGGGATGATTACAATTTTATATATTTCTTTCATATTAGTGGGGAAATGGATATGTGAGGGGAGTGTTATTTTTGTAATATTAAAAAAGTAAATTCAATATTACAGGATACAATAATGGACAATAATGGAGTTGGGAATGGGTAATATCAAGATACCCCTCATATAATCATTTATATACATGTTTTAATTTTTTTTTTCTTCTATCACCTTGGATAATCCCCTTTTAACATGTTTTATCTAAAATATTGGTATGTAATTTTTTCTTATGTAATTTATTTTTTATCCATAAAATTAAAATGGACAATATTACATACTTTGTACCTACTGATTTAAAATAGGAATTAAATTTTTAAAATAAAACTAATATTTTTCGACAAAAATCATTTTAATATTATTATAAAGTTGTGTAAAACCATTTTTAGAAAAGTTTATTATTAGACTGAAAATAATGTTTAGGATAATGTTTACAAAGTTGTTGATTATAATGAAATTAAGTTTATTTTTTAGAAAAGATCTGTTATATGGTATACAAATCCATCCAAAATAGAATTCTACCTTTTTATATCATATTTAAGTAAAATGTAGAGAAACAGTTTTTTATTATAAACAATATTACTTATGTTTTAAAATGTTATTCTTGGGTTTTCTAAATTAAACATAGTATTTTTAGAATAGAAATATTTCCCCTTGAAAACAATCTTGGAGATGGAAAATATTTATAAATTTTTTAATTCATTTTTAGTTCATGTTATAGTATAAACACTATGATAGTAATAAAAATTGTATTTCTCTTTTCTCCGTAAAATATCAGTGTTTTCATTAAAATCCCCAAATTATACCAAAGTATGTGTTGTCTTAGTCCAAAAATATTATTATTTTCATAAAATTGAATTTAAAAAATATACATAATTATATTTTAAATTAAAATAAAAAATATCTAGTGAGGTTTTTTATAGAAAAATGAAATTTAAAACATTAAACATTCTTAATAATTTATCATATAAATTTATAATTAAATTAGTGATAATATATTATTTTAAAATATTAATTATTATTTGAGTATTATTTTTAAATAGATCTATATAATTTATTATGTAAAATACACATTATAAGAAAAATATTTATTTAAAAAATATCATATCTCGTTATTTATTTATCTTATAACCCCCTAAATTTAATAAATATATCAATAACAAGTCAAAAATAATGATAATACACAATTAATTTAAACATAATTTTTATAATATAGAATTCTTTTATCAATTTATTTTTTTAGGGAGTTATTTTCATAATCATTTTCATATTGACGTATCACAATATAGTCTGTTATTATAACTTTGTATATTTCTAGTATTTTTATGCATGTGTTTCATGTGAAGAATAAAATCAAATATAATATTTATTTACAGAAGAATATATATTATAACATCTTGAGATTTTACAATCTCCCCACTTAAATAAATTTAAACCTCATAATATTAATTATCACATACTAGTGAAAATAGTTACGGGTCATAAAAATATAGAAATGACCCATGATATAATTTCTAGGAAGAAATCATTTTCCCATAGAATAAGTAAACCCTAATTTTGATTTTTCTCCAATAATTTTTTCAAATTATACCTTATGATTTTGTATCGTTATTAATACAATATATTTTTTCCTAGATAGATCATAGTAAAAAAATCATTAATCTATTATCATACATCAGTTTGAGATATGAAATTTTATTTCCATGTTTCATTGATTAATATATATTCTATGTCAATATAACCAATATATTTACAATATAAAATCAAATTAAAGGACGGATAATAAGAATTTTATAAATCTTATTCTGAAAACCCTTGAATGAGATTCATATACTTTGGATATATTAATAAAACCATTAGGTGTTTCTATTTATAACTCAATTGTTGGTAGTTGGTGAAATAATAAATTACATAAGAAATTCACAATTTTATAGTGAATAATAGGTGTACCTAGAACATATTAATTATCATTTCCACTTCAAAATTATTCATTTAATAGGATTGTCTTTGTTCCCATGGTCTAGAAGGTTGTTAGTGCCAATTTTTATCTTAATCCCTTAGCTTAGTGGACTAGTTTCCATAGTTCCTAAATTAGTCACATCTAAAACATTGGATTCCTAATGGATCATTATTATTCTCTATCACATTAACTAAACTCTTCCTTTTTTCCATGATATTGGTTTCTAAGATGGAAATTCCTTTCACGCTTTACACATCACCGTGTTCCTTTTAGAAAATATCTATGGTAGGTTTTTCAAAAAATAATTTCACATATAAAGTTGAATATTCATTCCTCTATAGTATTTATATGATGAAATGATATTTAAATCCATCATTCACATCATTGTTGTGTTTGGAAGTTTATAAATTCATAAGTAATTAATCATAAATTGAGCCATTTGGGTGAGTATAACCTGATGATTTTCACCACCTGATTCTATCCCATTTAGTTTCTCATTAGCGTAACCACTAAGTTTTCCACCAAAAAATTGTTATCTTGGTTTATCTGAGATCGATCCATTACATGAATAAAGGAAATTTAATGGTAGTAATTCAATAATATTATAAAATGGAAAAAAAAAATTAAATAAAAGGGATAAATCATAAATGTTATACGTACCCTAACATAAAAATTTTTATATTTCAATCTGTGTAATTCATTATCAATTTCCTTATAGGTTCTATAATAATACAATAAAAATTTTCTCTGATCCTTTATAATGGATCAAAAATATAATTTTATTTAACCGAAGAATATCCCCTATGAGTTTCTATCTAGGTAGGACAAATTGTTTCCACTCAACTTGTACTATGTTAAGATCATATTGATATTGAACAATCATTTTTCATGTTGATTACAAATAGTTAATCTATGAAATAGCTGAAAATACTCTCTAGTATGAATATATCTATATATTTAGTTGTATAAAAACCACACAATATCTACTATATAAACTATCTTTGATTTTATCGTGTAGTTATAAATTTATCCATGGTTTTCAATAAAGTTATTGAATCCTAATATCCAAAATTAAAATTATTATCCTACAAATACCTAAACCCTACTCTGATAAAATATGAGGCACCCCAAACCCACACTCCCATGTTTGGTACTAAAAAATATTCCTTTGAATAATATCTTCGATACAATGTGAGGAGACCTGAGAAAAACATTTATATATTATAAATCACCTCTATCATATAAACATTACACCTCAAAACAATATCACAATACTAAAAATGGAAGGAGTAGTTTTTTTAATGATCAGCTACATAAGAAACTTATTTTATAATAATTTTTAATATTTATCCATAATTGAGTCACACTAGTCTCTATTTCATACATCCTATGAGTTATATTCATCATCATGACATGGATAATGGAATATTAATAAATGGGTGAGCATAGATGTGCAGTAATAGAAAAACAATTTAGTATTTTATTAAGGATTAGATCATAATATTGTGATACAATATGAGCATGGTAGAAGAATTGTAACATCCCTAGTGAGGTTCTTCATCATGAATTCGAGGTTGTTTAGCTATGTGACCTTAGACACACCTCTTCATTTTACATGGGTTGTGACTAGAAACTAGATAATGAGGAACATAGTGGGTAGTCTATAACCTCTTGTATAGAGTGGTAAAGACAAAAAATTAATAAAAGAGTAGTAGAAAATAATATAAATGATATAAATAATCAATATACAACCACAAATAAATTAATTCCAAAGTAAAGATTCAAAATAATACCACACTCATGTAATGATATAAATACTTACTGAACTCCATATTTATTTTCATATAAATAATAGAATAAAATAATCAATAAAATATTCCAATAAAGTAGACCCAAACCACATTTATGTCCCATATGCAAACTTTATTTCATCCATCTAACAATCTACAAATGGAGGGTCCCTTTCCCTTGACCATACTTATATCCCTAAAATCTACCAGGGTTCCAAACGATATCCAAAATATGGTTTTTTTTATAACATGGTAGGACAGAACCAACAATATACATAAAAATCCAATTAGAGTATATATATCATGAAATGAAGTGATAAAATGTTATTAATTTAATAAATAAACACATATCATGAAACGAACCAACTAAAACTCAATTTCTAGGATGACACACTGGGCTAGCCAAACATACTTGGATATGATGTTGTATATCTCATATCATTTCATCCAGCTGAGAAAACAATAAACATAACCCTAATATGGAATAACCCAAAAATCAATATAGGAGAACTAAAAAGTTCCCAATAATAATTACATAAGTTTTAAGTAGAGCCCTATAATTATTATATAATGTCTATACATGGCCTTATACACATTATAGTATCTTTGAGTAGAGCCCTATAAGAATTAAAGCATAATCAAGAAGAACATTGTAAGAATTAAAACATAATCGGGTGAAATCATATCTAATAGTCCAGAACAATCCATATTTGTAAAACTTTTAATTAGAAAAATAAACCCATTCATTCCATAGATCGAAATATCAATTATTATAATAATTCATACAATCCCTTTTAATGTATCAATTAGACCCATTTATCATTCTCACACCATTATACCAATACTACAATGGTTTATTATTCCATTTCATCCATTCAATTGAATTGATTCACATTAAAGTCATTTACCCATTTACCATGTTATGAAAAACAATAAGGGAAATCGAGTTTCCACATTAACAATACCATTCCATTGCAGGATCAATGGAAATATCACCTCTTAGGTGGATACAAGTTCATTTCCCAATGATAAGGACCCAACATGATTCATGGTAGGTCTATTAAATTTGATTATCCTCAAAAGAATGTATTATCCTATTTATTAGGCCTTTCACATGATGTTCCAAAATGATATCACTAACTTTACATACTATAATAATTTTAAAAAGAATTATGGTATTTTTCTAGACCACCCACCTCAAAAACTAAGAATGAGTGAAAATTTAATCAATGTCTTAGGTATTGATAAGATTATTCCTTCCTCTAGTCTCTAGTCCTAGTGCACCTTGATCTAATGGATCTAGCATATGGTTTGAAGAGGATACTCATAGGTCACCATTAAAATAAATTGGATCACCACTGATCGATCCCTAGAAGGAGGGTGTTGAATCTGATTAAAAGGTGCTTCAAAATACATTGAAATGATCTTTGAGATTTCTAGTGTTTGGGAGGATGATATAGTGTAACAATTTGCTTAATGGGGTGTGGGGAATTTATAGACAGTCTATGAAATAGAAGACCATAGGGAAACATCTCTGACCATGTTTTAGAATAGGCTGACATGGGTAGGACTATGGAATTGCATAAGGGACAACACCATAACATTTATTTTCAAACCGCATCTAAGGATCATGGATATTCCCATACCAATAATCAAATAAACCCAGTAGAGTACTACGACATATATTAAATAACCATGTCATAGAACCCATTCTCTATGAAGGAAACTATCACTCATCCTACCCTCTAAGCCACAACTACCCCTAAAATAGAATAATAACCCAAACTCAACCTTTAGACACCTAGATTCTAGTCGGTCCCTAAAAAACATAGATATTACCATTACGGTGCGTCCAAAATATCCACACCACAACAATACCCAAATTGGAAGTAACACAAGTTCTTCTACTCCATGGACTATACACCATATTCAGACACTCAATGTCACAATGGTGTACCTAATGGAGTAGTCTAAGGTTCAATGTAATATAATACCCTTATTTCTAGATCAAATCTTCATTCTTTATCATCGATAAACACATATGGACTATGCTCAGCAAACAATGTTAAAAAAATAAACCATCCCAAATGATGTCATCAAAACATTAAATAGGTATGTACCAGGAATCAGTAAAGATCTTACAACCTCTCAAGAATATAACATATCATCCCTATTTTATTATACAAAGAAACTCATTGTGTATTAGTGAAAAATTATGTCCACCATGCCAAAAATATCTGACTCCCTGTCCTAGGTATCCTCTTTCAAAAAACCATGATCCCACTACACTAGCATATGATGTGCTATCTTCCACTCAATATTATAATAACTATGATTCATGATATTGGTTAGATGATCCTCAAAGGAAACATCATCATTCAGTTAGATTTCATTAACATCTATTATTTTAGAAGGGTCACAATGATTCCCCAATGTTGTGAAATGTAAAACTCATAATTTACTATGTTTTAGTGTTCTGGAAGGGCTAAATGATATTACTCTAGTCAAACGACTTCCACTATCCTGAAAATACTAAAAAAAATTCATTCTAGCTTCCCATTAATCTTGATATGGAGTTTACCTATCCTAGGTGACACTTAATGGGAAATAGAATTACCAAAATAGAACTCTATAGGTTATCTAGAATAGTTAGTGTATGATTTCTACTTACTATGTGTGGTCACAAATTGTTTTCAGATCAACTAAACATGCTCAAATTCCTCCTATAAGATACTAAGTCCAACAAGAAATAACACTCTTACCTATATCCATAAAACAAGTTAATGGTATAAAATTCCATATAGATCCTTGATAGGATCCATTTGTATCGATTCATGGAAGATATTATATTAAGAAAGCTCGATGACTTCCAAATACTACTCCAATGAAAAACTTAAGTCCAAAGAACAATATCATAAAATATAATCTAGATCTAAATTATTACTTCTAATTTGACTTTGGTGTGTGGTTTATATAATTTAATTAGTAGAACCAATAATCCTAAAGTCTTATAAATTACCATAAAAATCAATATTTTAAATGAGTATATTGATCTGATGTGACACTCTTTGAAAAAATGTACAAACAAAAAATTAACACTTAGAGACTACAAATATCATCAATATTGATGTCCACCATAATAGGTAATAAGTGTAATGATTATTCATTTGATCAAAAATCACCCACACCAAAACTTTTTAAGGGGTTTCCTAGTTAATTATTTCATGAAATCCATGGCCACATTATCCCACTTCTATTCTAGAATGGGTAGAGGGTGTAATAACCTAGCTAGCCTTTCATATATAGAGTTTACTTACTGATGGGTCAAATATATCTATAAAAAGACATATATCTTATTTTCCATCTTAATCCACTAGTACTTTTATGGATACCATGATAATTCTTTGTTCAACCAATATGTACTTCCCATTTAGAAGCATGAAACTCCCTCATTAGTAACTTTATCAAGCCCATAGGAATCAAAGCACACCCATAGATTAGAAGAACATAACCACTTCAAAGAAACCATCCTGATGATTTCTCCACAGCATATAAACTGTCAATCAGATATAAGATCTCTAGATCAATTAACTACATTATCTTGATTTGGCCATGATGCATGAGTATAATAGATGTATAAGACATAACTACATTTCCCTAAGACTCATGGACATATAGATTCATGTCTTCAATGAGTTCCATCATATCCTTGTCCTTATAATAATTAAAAAAAATACCTCTATCTTCATATTCACACTCATGGAATTTATAATAATGTTTCCTATTATTGGTATGTAATACATCTCTATATCGAAGGATTGTAGATACTCTGCCCACATCCTCCACTGAAGGTCTAGGTCTCCCTATGAAAATTTGTAGCCAATGATATTTTGGCCAATGAAAACAATAATCCTCTCTTCAAATTGATAGTGTATCCATTATATCGAGGAATGTAGCACTAAAACTAACACTAAATTGTGAGTTGGGTAATTCCTTTCATTTGGTATTAGCTCTTTGGGTATATAAGAAACCAATAAATCCTCCTACATCTGAACTACTCTAATTATAACTCTAATTGAATCATACAAAATCATATAATCTTTTCCCGACTTAGTAAAATTTTGAATTACTTCTGATTTTAGCCTCTTAATCTCCTTCTAGAATGTTTTCTCAAAAGTATCTAACTAAAAACGCATCACTCCATTCATGGTCAATCTCATAATCTATGCTACAAATTGGGAGAAACCCTCTTTGAAACACTGATAATAACCTATGATACTAAGAAAGAACTGAATAATAACGATATTTTAGGTTATCTCTAAAGTAATTGCGATTGAAACCTTCTCTATATCCATATATACTCTAGACATTGAGATTTCATGGTCTATGAAGTTCATTCTACATGTAGAAAATTGCATTTAGATAGATTGGGGTAATGTATATTCACTATCAATGTAATCACGTTAATATCAAGATATTGGGGATTATCATCTGTATACTTAGAATTCATTGATATTTCTTTGACTAAAACTACCACAAGCTAATGTTTTAATGGTTGGATGAACTAATTCATTATGACCATGAAAACCATTTTTTATTTTCTTCTTTGATAATCCACACAATATCTCAAATTACCATCATTCTTCATGGAAAAAAGAACAGGTGAACACAAATGTGATGTAAAAGTTTATATAAATCCCTTTTAATATAATCTTCCAAATCAATATTAAACTCATGAATTTCATATTTCTCTATTCAATAATGTTGAATAGAAATTGTATTACATTTCCTCACCATATCAATAGTGAACTCGATCTCCCTATTCGGTGGTAACGTATAAAAATATATGAATTATATCTTGAAAGTGGTTCAAAACTATAGGAAATGTATACTACTACACTCCTCCATTATCTAGAACAATGAATGTTATCTGAGTCCCGGGTAATTAAATCTACACTGAATTGGTCATGTGTGACCATCCTTAAGGTCCAAATCACCCTATTGAGTATAGATACACCCTTATAGAGATAGAATGTTAAATTTAATCTAATAAAAATCAATATGATCCTATAATTGAAACAGATAATCCAAAAAAATATCAAATAGAAACCATTCACTTCTGTTGCAAAAAACTCTCAAATGAAATGGTCGCCACCAATTTCAAAAGAACTATAGAGACCCTAAGCTTGACGTACATGGACATTACATTACTTTTGCGGAATACTTAATACATAACAAAAACACACACACAAGGATCGTAATAGTTTAGTGTCTTTGGAAACTCGGAATATAATCTTCTAATCGTGGTGAAAGATCTTCAACATCTCCCATAAAGATCTTCCCTTTTTTTACCTAAAACCTTTCTTTATATCCTGGGGAAAAGAAAACATAAAAGGGTGAGCTCAAATTCTCAGTAAGGGTAAACAAAATAAATATCAATCACATCATATTCATAAGAACATAACATTTTGGAAATCTTAACCTGCAAAAGAGAGCATAATTTCATAACATGGGATAAATCATAGTAGTGAAATGAAATCCCAATAATCATAACATAAAACATGAAACTTTGTGTCATACACACATAATCATAGATAATCATTTCTTGTTAGTCAAGACTCATTGCCAAGACTATCTCAGTGGACAAATTCCATTTCTGAATCGAGTCACCCTCGTTTCAGTCCTGTTTCACTGAACCGGTATAACCTACCATTCCATCCATGTCTATCTCATGAGATATAAAATCTTGACCCAATGCATTGGAGGGAGATATAGGTCCCACCCATCTCATAATGATACCATTATTATGTGTTCCACAAAATCATAAATCATACATCATTGCATAACCCATGTAATAAAAATGGGATTCCTAAACAACAAGACATCATAAAACAATTCATATAAGATAAAGGAATTCATAAAAATAATTCCATCACAACATAATCAAATCAATGTAATAATAGGGATAGAAACAAAACCCTATATTATCTTAGATGGAAAATAATTTTGATAAAACACTTGAACTCCATTCTTGAGGAAAATATCCTTTCCACTTCAAAAACACTTTTCATTTCTTAACATGTCATAAAATTCTAAACTAAAAGAAGTTTATTAAAAATAAACTTGAAAAATTGTAAATGAAGCTTCTTGGAATTTTTTTAAAAAAATCCATTCATGCCGTATATGTTAAAAAAACATTCTTCTGGTACTTTTTTCGGAAAAGTTAAAAAGTACCTCGTACGAAAAACGACAAAAGATTCCTTTTATATATTTTAATAAAAACTCACCGAAGGGTAAAATTGGATTTAAACAATTGTAGGTGGATGGAAATAATATTACATATTGAGAAAACATGGATGTGGATGATAAAATACACCACAGTAAATACCAAAGTATAAACAATCTCAGATAAAAATGAGATTGTGATATTTTCCCTTACCTTAGGTTTGATTTGCTTCGTAAGTGTCCGAACCTCCTGTATAATGATTTAAATAAGGCCATTGTCTTATTAAAGAATCATATTCATTGTTATTATGTCATATATTGTACACTTATGACTTTATATTACACGTTCTTTTGTAAATTCATGTTAAAGTAGCGTTTTGGGTAAAATCATCTCATTTGTCGTTCGTGTTTTAACTTGTAATTATTCATATGATTACATAGATAATGATTACTTAATTCCAGAATATAAAACATGATTTATATATAATATATATTCAGAATATATATATATATATATATATATATAATAGATCAGTAAATGGAAATAAATACACCGTTCATGGAGACGGTAGACCGTTCGTAGGCATGAATGCTGTTTTCGTTTCATTATTGAGTTGAATGGAATTAAGTAGATGACATACATATATATAGACATAAATCCAGTAGCTTTATAATGTCATATATTTCATTATTATTTCTTATATATACTTTATAATCATTCTTAAATGGTTAACATGGAGAATGAATCTCATCACGTCCTGGAGACGGTAGTCCGTACGTACGCATGAGCGATGATATCATTTCCATAATTATTGAATTGAATTGGAGTGGATGATACAATATATCAGAATCATTCTTATGTTATAATAACTATGTATAGTTATTCTTTACACCATAATACCCATCCATGTAAGGTGTTGGTGGAAAAACAGATTACACCACGGCGTGGAAACGGTATTCTGTACGTACGCACGCACGGTGATTTCATTTTCCGTAGGATGGATAGATGGTGAAATAGGGTTGTTTCATACTTATAATTACATATCAGTATATTATGGATACTGATGTTATTACTTCATAATGAAACAAACTTATAAGAAGAAGTGGAAGAAGAAATAAAGGTGAAAGAATTGGTAACGGAAATTACCTCTTCTTTGAAGCGCCTCTTTGAGACCTCCTCTTAGGGTACCAAAATTGGTCTTTGAGGAAGACCAGAACCTCTAGGATGTTTCTAGGGAAGTGGAGAAGAGTATTTGGCAGATTTTTTCCGAGCGTGAAGGCTCAAAGTTGTGTGATGAAGAGAGGGAGGAGGTGCCCTTTTATAAGGGAGGAGAGGGGCACCTTAGGAAAATCTCAAAATATTATTTTATATTAAGGTCAAATTCGGTTTATAATGGTTCCAATGGGTCTTATTTCGAAGCTAAAGTGGGGATGGATCGAAAGCCTCTCATCCAATAGGATTTAGACAAGTTTAGGTTCTTATTTTAACCTTATCAATTAGATTTAACTCTAAGTTAAATAATTTAACTTTTACCGTGTCTTTTTGTTTTCTTACACTATATGGTTAATAAACTTACCATAACAAGCCAAACGAACCCCAACGTGTTTATTATTAAAATATATATCCTTATCTAAGTCATTTGACCGAACCTTATATTTTTAGGAATTAATTAACAATTAATAATATAATATTTGTTTTAAAAACTAATTTATGTCAATTTTGACACTATTTGGTAATGATTTTTATGAAATTCATAACAGAATGATAAGTTCAAACCAAGTTATTTATATCAACAATAACATGTCATATTAACCTATAAAATTAATTTAAGTCATAAAAAGTCTCAAATTACATTTATTTGGGTATTTATAACATCAATTATGTCAATATTTCATTAATAAGACAATTACTGCATCATCTTTGTTTCATAATAAATGATAATTATTTAATCCCTAAAAATTCTAAATAAATTCCTATGATGTATATATTTGTATTAGATTTCTAGATACTATTCATGTTTGATGTTTCATGAAGTTTATCACTAGATTAAAATTATTATACTTATAAGATTTAAGAAAGTGACATGTTGTCACATTCTTTGGTTTTAATAATAATTAAATTATTTTCATGGAAAAAAGTCCATAAAATGAATCTAATCCGACCCTTAGGTTATATGGGTCTAATTTTAGCCATCCAATAGGATTTTTCGAAGTGTTAGGGTAATTTTATAATCTTATATTTACCCTTAATTACCCGATTTACCTTTAACTATAGTAAATAAAATTTACCGTAGTTACTATTCACAATGCCCAAAAATAAAAAGTAGTTTATTAACATAATTTGGACCCACTGAATCCAAATATGGAATCTATTTTTCCAAATTCAATACACAAAAGATGCAGAAATTAAATTAAAATTAATCTCGTTGTCGAAAGAACACAGGTTTTTCTTTAAAACATTGCAAAAGATTGAATTGTTTTAACCTACGAAATCAAGGTAAAATCAATGCTAATGACATAAATTATATTAAATGGTAAAAATATATTCTATTTATACTTTAAAACCATTCAATATTATAATTAAACCACATAAGATATTATGATGAAAAAAGTTGTTTTTAATTCAAATATAGCGTGTTTTTACTATTCATTAAAATATGAAAGTTATCGAAAAAATATCAAAACTTTATCTAATGTAAATTTTTATATCCTGGTTCAAAATAAAAATTTTATTTTGTCAAATTGAACATATAAACATGTCAAAAACTAGATTTAATGTGGGTGCGCCATCAAAAGGCGGCAAAACTGCATTTTTTGAAAAATACTTATTTTACCCGAAAAATTAATTTTGTTCTTATACCATGTTATAGAAAACATGTAAGATGAATAATAATGTTATAAAATTCAAAATTTAGTTAATACTATTCATAACGGCTAGTTCATGACAATATTATAATAATATATCATTGTTTATTAAAACCTGGTATTGCGTACAACACACGCTATCGAGGAAGGTCGTGATTGCGTGTAATGCAAGCCAAGTCAAGGTTGTGTGTTGTGAAAGAATCCTTCGTTGTTTCTTATAACAGAATCCAAACATATTTCATTTATACATTGAATATATATATATATATATACTCAATGTTGCGTAGAATAACTATTATCAAAATTGTGTGTAACACGATCCAAGAATAGTGTTGCGTATACTGCAAGCTAATTCGGTGTTGCGTATAGCGCAAGGTAATATTGGTGTAGAATAAAACACAAGACATTAATGAAATTAAAAGAATATTTTTCATAAAATCTCGGGGTGTTACATTCTACCCCCCTTAAAATGAATTTCACCCTCGAAATTCATCAGGGTTATAAATGGTTTACTATTCGAAAGTTTCTTTAATCGAAACCCACATCGTAAAAAGGAATACCAAAACCATTCTTTAAAAACAAAAGTATGAAACGTAACGGTTACCCAAATAAACTAATCATTGGGTTTCCACATAGGTGAAAATATGGATATGGAAGAGAAATCTAACCATCATGTTCTGATGGAGAGTGGTAGAGAACATGGATATGGAAAATCCAACAATCACAAATCCATAAATTTGTGACGATCTAAGGTACCATCTGATTAATCAGATATAAGAGCACTAGGACAACATTTTTGGTTTTCAAGATCGTTTCCCTAAAGTTGAAGAATTTGAATTAGAATAAATACTTACTTTATTTTGGTACAATCTCACTATTGTTCGTTCCTTGAACAATTTCCACTTCATCTCTTAAATAAATGAAGTTGAATTTGTTATTCGTGAAGTGTTAGCAGATCATGTGATAGAATGACGGGTCATTCCATCTGTCTCAAACAAAAGGTTAGCAAAATTTATTAAATATAAGTCATTCTATAGTGAGATTAATCATATCTGGTTCCTAAAATGGACTTATACTTAATATATCATACTACTTAAAATAATAAAACTAGTTTCTACTAAACAGGGACTTCCTGTAGGCCAGTGGTAGGGGATAAAGGCCAGTCGCACTTCGGTTGTGGGTTCGATTCCCACAGCCTTGTCCGACGCGATGGGTTGTCGCCCGTCCTGCAGGTTGTCCTTTTTCTAAAACTACATAACTATATCATCCCATCAATAATATCGAAAAAAGGTTATATCCTTAAACAATACTAACTTATGTCCAACATAATCCATTCCTTTCTTTAGTCTTATCCATAATATTGCAGTCCATTGTCATATTATAGTGAAAACGATTACCAAATATTTCATATAAGAAGCATGTTAATACCATTGTTGATCCCCATATATCATAAGATATGTCTTGTTGGTCACATTACAAACGTTCGAAGGCCTTAATCATGTATTCTCTTGAAAAATGAATACCCATTGAACCTTAGTGAAAACATGAATGCAGTTAAAAGTTAACACTTTCCACATACCAAAATCCTCAAAATTCTATATACTCAAACCATGATATCACTTAGTCCTTATATCAATAATGAGCTCATGAATACTATCAAACATATTAGATTCTCTTTATCCTTTCATTATGTGCAGATGATATGCTTTCCAAAAATATTTCAATCACTTTTCATGGTTACCGATGTCATATTCTTATAGAAAACCACAATGGACCAATACATAGATATTCCAATATACCATAAAAGTACCTCAATAACATTATTCTTGAATACCAATACATAAACACTTTAAACCATCATCTTCAATGATTGTCCTGGAATAAGTCCTTCCTTAATAAGAAGTAACTTTTTCGGTCAGGGCATTGAGTTGGGTAATGCCCATGTTCTCCACAAATAAGACATTGAACTCTATAACAGTCTGTCACTCTATGACCCTTTTCTCCACACAGATAACATCTGTCCCTCCATTTGAGGTATTCCTCAAGGTTCTTCTTCCCCTCTTTTGAAATCTCAATCTTTCTTTCTTTTTGCTCCTCAACATGCGAACATGCATAAAAGTCTATCTTCCTCTTATTTGATGAATTTGGCATACCACTAAATTTCACCATATTAATCATATATCGCGATGACTGATTTGGCATAATCACAATATCTTTCTCTCTAGGAATTACGCAATTTTGTTGCTCATAGTCACCAATTTGTCCATTGGATTTAATGTTAACCGAATTCTTTCTGGTTCCCTCCATTGACTAAAACACAAAAAGAAT
This sequence comes from Viscum album, assembly GCA_963277665.1. Lineage (NCBI taxonomy): Eukaryota > Viridiplantae > Streptophyta > Magnoliopsida > Santalales > Viscaceae > Viscum > Viscum album. Next base: position 489,000,734 of record OY728150.1, read on the forward strand.
TCTGTGAGAGGAAAAAATCATACAAGGAAAATAACATAATCAAGGGGGTGTATCCTCAATATCTAACATATTAGGTTAAATTCTATGATTGTTACCGTAGTTCTAGGACTGTATCCTATACGTATACTTATCCTTAGGGACATCCCTATACATACCTTAGAAATATCTCTAGGGATCTCACTAAAGTTCTCGCATCCTAGTTTCCAAAGGTTGACTAAACCTTTCCTCTGATACCAACTGTAGAGACCCGAAGCATGACGTACATGGACATTACATTACTTTTGCAGAATACTTAGTACATAACAAAAACACACACACAAGGATCGTAACAGTTTAGTGTCTTTGGAAACTCGGAATATAATCTTCTAATCGTGGTGAAAGATCTTCAACATCTCCCATAAAGATCTTCCCTTTTTTTACCTAAAACCTTTCTTTATATCCTGTGGAAAAGAAAACATAAAAGAGTGATCTCAAATGCTCAGTAAGGGTAAACAAAATAAATATCAATCACATCATATTCATAAGAACATAACATTTTGGAAATCTTAACCTGCAAAAGAGAGCATAATTTCATAACATGGGATAAATCATAGTAGTGAAATGAAATCCCAATAATCATAACTTAAAACATGAAACTTTGTGGAATACACACATAATCATAGAGAATCATTTCTTGTTAGTCAAGACTCATTGCCAAGACTATCTTAGTGGACAAAGTCCATTTCTGAACTGAGTCACCCTCGTTTCAGTCCTGTTTCGCTGAACCGGTATAACCTACCATTCCAGCCATGTCTATCTCATGAGATATAAAATCATTACCCAATGCATTGGAGGGAGATATAGGTCCCACCCATCTCATAATGATACCATTATTATGTGTGCCACAAAATCATAAATCATACATCATTGCATAACCCATGTAATAAAAATGGGATTCCTAAACAACATCACATCATAAAACAATTCATATAAGATAAACGAATTCATAAAAATAATTACATCACAACATAATCAAATAAATGTAATAATAGGGATAGAAACAAAACCCTATATTATCTTATATGGAAAATAATTTTGATAAAACACTTGAACTCCATTCTTGAGGAAAATATCCTTTCTACTTCAAAAACACTTTTCATTTCTTAACATGTCATACAATTCTAAACTAAAAGAAGTTTATTAAAAATAAACTTGAAAAATTGTAAATGAAGCTTCTTGGAAATAATGTTTTAAAAATCCATTCATTCCGTATAAGTTAAAAAAACATTCTTCTCGTACTTTTTTCGGAAAAGTTAAAAAGTACCTCATACGAAAAACGACAAAAGATTCCTTTTATATCTTTTACTAAAAACTCACCGATGGGTAAAATTGGATTTAAACAATTGTAGGTGGATGGAAATAATATTAAATATTGAGGAAACATGGATGTGGATGATAAAATACACCCCTGTAAATACCAAAGTATAAACAATCTCGGATAAAAATGAGATTGTGATATTTTCCCTTACCTTAGGTCCGATTTGCTTCGTAAGTGTCCGAACCTCTTTTATAATGATTTAAATAATGTCATTGACTTATTATAGAATCGTATTCATTGTTATTATGTCATGTATGGTACACTTATGACTTTATATTACCCATTCTTTTTTAAATTCATGTTAAAGTAGGGTTTTGGGTAAAATCATCTCCTTTGTTGTTCGTGTTTTAACTTGTAATTATTCATATGATTACTTAGATAATGATTACTTAATTACATAATATAAAACATGATTTATATATAATATATAATCAGAATATATATATTTATATAATAGATCAGTAAATGGAAAGAAATACACCGTTCATGGAGACGGTAGACCGTTCGTACGCATGAACGCTGTTTTCGTTTCCTTATTGAGTTGAATGGAATTAAGTAGATGACATACATATATATACACATAAATCCAGTATCTTTATAATGTCATATATTTCATTATTATTTCTTATATATACTTTATAATCATTCTTAAATGGTTAACATGGAGAATGAATCTCATCGCGTCGTGGAGACGGTAGTCCGTACGTACGCACGAGTGATGATATCATTTCCATAATTATTGAATTGAATTGGAGTGGATGATAAAATATATCAGAATCATTATTATGTTATAATAACTATTTATAGTTATTCTTTACACCATAATACCCATCCATGTAAGGTGTTGGTGGAAAAAACAGATTACACCACGACGTGGAGACGGTATTCCGTACGTACGCACGCGCGGTGATTTCGTTTTCCGTAGGATTGATAGATGGTGGAATAGGGTTGTTTCATACTTATAATAACATATCATTATATGAGTGATACTGATTTTATTACTTCATAATGAAACAACCTTAGAAGAAGAAGTGGAAGAAGAAATAAAGGTGAAAGAATTGGTAACGGAAATTACCTCTTCTTTGAAGCGCCTCTTTGAGACCTCCTCTTAGGGTACCAAAATTGGTCTTTGAGGACTACCAGAACCTCTAGGATGTTTCTAGGGAAGTGGAGAAGAGAATTTGGAAGAGGTTGGCCGAGCATGAAGTCTCAAAGTTGTGTGAGGAAGAGAGGGAGGAGTTTCCCTTTTATAAGGGAGGAGAGGGGCACCTTTGGAAAATCTCAAAATATTATTTTATATTAAGGTCAAATTCGGTTTATAATGGTTACAAAGGGTCTTATTTCGAAGATAAAGTGGGGAGGGATCGAAAGCCTCTCATCCAATAGTATTTAGACAAGTTTAGGTTCTTATTTTAACCTTATCAATTAGATTTAACTCTAAGTTAAATAATTTAACTTTTACCGTGTCTTTTTGTTTTCTTACACTATATGGTTAATAAACTTACCATAACAAGCCAAAAGAACCCCAATTTGTTTATTATTTATATATATATCCTTATCTAAGTAATGTGTCCGAACCTTGGATTTTTAGGAATTAAATAACAATTAATAATATAATATTTGTTTTAAAAACTAATTTATGTCAATTTTGACACTATTTGGTACATGATTTTTATAAAATTCATAACAGAATGATACGTTAGAACCATGTTACTTATATCAACAATAACATGTCATATTAACCTAGAAAATTAATTTAAGTCATAAAAAGTCTCAAATTACATTTATTTGGGTATTTATAACATCAATTATGTCAATATTTCATTAATAAGACAATTACTGCATCATCTTTGTGTCATAATAAATGATAATTATTTAATCCCTAAAAATTATAAATAAATTCCTATGATGTATATATTTGTATTATCTTTCTGTAAACTATTCATGTTTTAAGTTTCATGAAGTTCATCACTAGATTAAAATTATTATACTTATAAGATTTAAGAAAGTGACATGTTGTCAAATTCTTTGGTTTTAATAATAATTAAATTATTTTTATGGAAAAAAGTCCATAAAATGAATCTAATCCAACCCTTAGGTTATATGGGTCTACCTTTAGCCATACAATTGGATTTTTTCAAGTGTTAGGATAATTTTATAATCTTATATTTACCCTTAATTACCCGATTTACCTTTAACTATAGTAAATAAAATTTACCATAGTTACTATTCACAATGCCCAAAAATAAAAAGTAGCTTATTAACATAATTTGGACCCACTGATTCCAAATATGGAATCTAGTTTTCCAAATTCAATACAAAAAATATGCAGAAATTAAATTAAAATTAATCCCGTTGTCGAAAGAACACGGGTTTTTCTTTAAAACATTGCAAAAGATCGAATTGTTTTAACCTACGAATTCAAGGTAAACTCAATGATAATGACATACATTATATTAAATGGTTAAAATATATTCTGTTTATACTTTCAAACCATTCAATATTATAATTTAACCACATAAGATATTATGATGAAAAAAGTTGTTTTTAATTAAAATATAACGTGTTTTTACTATTCATTAAAATATGAAAGTTATCGAAAAAATATCAAAACATTATCTAATGTAAATTTTTATATCCTGATTCAAACGAAGAATTTTATTTTGTCAAATTGAACATATAAACATGTCAAAAACTATATTTAAAGTGGGTGCACCATCAAAAGGCGGCAAACCTGCATTTTTTGAAAAATACTTATTTTACCCAAAAAATATATTTAGTTCTTATACCATGTTCTAGAAAATGTGTAAGATGAATAATAATGTTATAAAATTCAAAATTTAGTTAATACTATTTATAACGGCTAGTTCATGACAATATTATAATAATATATCATTGTTTATTAAAACCTGGTATTGCGTACAACACACGCTATCGAGGAAGGTCGCGATTGCGTGTAATGCAAGCCAAGTCAGGGTTGTGTGTTGTGAAAGAATCCTTCATTGTTTCTTATAACAGAATCCAACCATATTTCATTTATACATTGAATATATATATATATATATACTCAATGTTGCGTAGAATAACTATTATCAATATTGTGTGTAACACGATCCAAGAATAGTGTTGCGTATACTGCAAGCTAATACGGTGTTGCGTATAGTGCAAGGTAATCTTGGCGTAGAATACAACATAAGAAATTAATGAAATTAAAAGAATATTTTTCATAAAATCTCAGGGTGTTACAAGAACAGTCCTTTTATTGTTTGATATCCTCTAATCTAACACCCAACTGTGGGTTGATGGTCATAACACCCTTTTAGATATCCAAAAAAATCAATAACACTTGAAAAATAGGTAAATAAAATAGAATGTGACTATCTATTATTTAAAAAACACATAAAATGGTAGGTGATACAATAATCATACCACTGAAGGTAGAATTTCTAATATCCAAACTAGTCAGAGTATATTACAAAGCATGCATCTGACTCGCACCACTATTATGGGATTGACTATAACTTTCCTATGCTTTTCCATATGGAAGTTACTTTTTCTCCCATTCTAGGTGACCACATCCCCTACCTTGGTTTAAACATCTAGCATATCTCCAACTACTTGTCTATTTTTGTGTAACTGAGTCCATTCCAGAATTCGGTTCCCATCCTTATCCCCTACTATTACTATGTTATTGTGGGATTATAAAAAACCTCTAAATATTACACAACATGACATAGTCGTGATGCTCCACAGCGGGGTGAGCAGATAGAGGTTTCTTATTGAAAATTGTTTTACATTGAAACAAATGAACCAGAACATGGTACCATGATGACTATCCACTTCCATGGATAATATTCTCACTAATTACCTAGATTTAACCATAATTTCTATGTTTCTTGCTACTATACTAATAACTTCATGGTCTCCCAGATGAAACTTATTAGTCAAAACTCGGATCTAATATTAGATTTACTTCTATAAGGAGGTTTTGGTTCATTGAGTCTATGAGGCTACTCAACTGAAATAAATTGACATATGTCCTTACCTCAAATAATATCTCATCCTCAAAACATTTTACCCTTTTAACATCATCAACTACCAAGGATGGAGAAAAACTCTATAGGTTAGTGAAGAATCCAAAATATTCTATCACTAAAATTACCTCCCACTTCAATTGAAATATCTCACAATCCATCTCATCCCACAATTTATCTATATAAAATTGGATAATTATCATCACCTCAATATCCATCCAGATTAGCTTCTAGTGTAGACAAGCTTGTTTCACATTTCCCCACAAATTCTTGGGCGATCCTCAGAACTTTTAAGAAGAAATATTCTACCTACTCTATGTTGTTGTATTGAGTTGGTTAATGGTTTTATAGATTAACCCAATCAATAACTCTTCTTCTTGGGTAGCTTCCTCAGCAGTGAATGTAGTCTATTAATGCAACTAGATCTCTCTCGTCATCTTAGACATCTATGGGATGTTGTAAACAGTCTCACACTCCATAGATCACATGAACCTCATGAAAATATAATTATATTATTTTTTAATTTAATTCTCTAGAGCTCTAGGAAGTTATTTCGTAGACCCATTACGAATATTTTATTTACCACTATCTTGACACTCATTATGAAGATGATTTGGAGTCATTTAAATAAAAAAACTCTCCTTGGAAAATAGGATATAACAAAAGGTAAACCTCAAGAGGTGAAAATGGAATATAACCACACTAGCTCAATGATCATCTATAGTTCACTCAAAAAGGTAAATAGTACAAAATAAAAACATATTTCATCTATTTTATAAATTATATTGATGGATTTCATTTAATAGTTTATATGGAAAAATATAATACATGCAATTGATTTTTCCCTAGCAAGGACAAATTGTGTCAATATGTATACCCAAATGTGTATTTTAATGCATTAATAACCATATCATTCCATATCATCCCATAATTAATATATCAATATAAAACAACATCATAGATAAGTGGATATCCCAAGGTGAAATAACATTAAAAAAATAAGTGAATTATATAAACTACAATCTCGTTACTTGGAACTCATGGTCTTCTGCTGCACATGGGATAGATACTCCCAAGTATGATCTCATATAAAATAAATGAAAAATACTAGTATCATTTCTAAAATTCCAAAATAATAATGCAATTTAATATAAACCTAGTCCTCTGATACCACTTTGTAATGTCCCCAGCCTGACGCTTCATCATGTGTCTGAGTAGGGATGGTTATGTGACCTCAGGCTTGCCTCCCTGTACTCTAGAGACTTTTTACTAGTAATGAGGGTGTAATGTAAAAAGTGGGGATACTCAAACCTCTATTTCAAAGAATAAAAATATAAAAATAAATAAAAATGTATCTGAAAATTGTGTTGAAAATGTAAAAAATCACTATAAAACCACAACAGAAATAAGGAAAACCAAACAATCCAAATAATAATAGAATAATGTAATTATAGGCTAAATGTAATTTCATGCTGAATTTCCTACAAATAAAAGACTAAAAACTCAATAAAAGACACCAAAACCCCAGTCCGGAACCCCATTTTGTTCACATATCCATGTTATAACCCATCCAGTTGGAAATCAACCAACACATGGTCACTTTACATTTTCCATTCCTCCATCTAAAAAAAGTCATTGATACTAAAAAACTACTAAAAGAGGGTGTGAGTAAGAAACATTTTCCACAACCAATGTTGTATAAAAAAATCTAGTATATGTGTATAGTGAAAACAATAGAGAGATAAAAAAGGTATTGATTTAATATATTAATACAAAAAATAAAATAAACCCACTGGACCTTAGTTCTAGGATGACACTGAAGGATATAAAAATAATAATTCAAATGATTCTAGATATATATGATCATTTCATGGAACTATGGAAATCATATCCATAACCCTCCCATGTTATAACACACAATTTAGCACAGGAGAACTCGGTAGAGATAATAAGAATTTAAACATGTCTAGGAAGATCCCTATAAGAATTACACCAAGTCTGGGTAGACCCCTATAAGAATTAAAACATATTTGGGAAGATCCCTATAAGCATTAAAACATATCTTGTAAGATCACTATAGGAATTATAGAACATCTGGGAAGAGACCCATGTACAATACAACATAACAAGGTGAAAATCATGTCAAACAAGACAATTCAAGCCACATTGGTTAAAATTTTCATTATAAAAATTGACCCCTTTAATCCATTGATCCAAACATCAATAATCATCATAATTGTTATAATCCATTTTTATATATCTATTAGACCCAATTATAATTATCACACCATTATACCCGTAATACACTATTTTTCTATTTCATTTCCTCCCTTAAAGTTAAATGATCACATTCAAGTCAATTACCCATTTAACAGGTTATGTGAAATTACAAGGGTAAGACAATTACCACATTAACAATAACCTTACTTTACAAGTTAAAAGGTAGGATCACCTCTTGGGTGGCCTCAAGTCCAATCTCAACGTCATGTACATGAAAATATCTATTGTAGTTTTCAGAAATATTTTTATCCTCAAAATAATTTATTATCAATTTTAGCAGGTCCTTCACACGACATGATGATTCCATCACACTTTTTATACAAACTAAAATATTTTAAAACATATATTATAGGATTATTATAAACCTAAAACTTCAAAAATAATAAAAATATAAAAAAATTCCTCAATTTTTGATGTAGAAATAGGAATTTTCTTTCATAAAATGTCTTTCCCTAGAACGTTTAGTTCTGATGGGTCATGCATCTAGTTTGAAGATAATGTTTACATGCTTCTATTGAATGGAATATGATCTCCATAAATGAATTCATCTGTAGATAGTGTTGAATATAATATAAAGAGGCTTCAATGGCCTTACAATATTTCTCTGGGGAACCTAGGGTTTTAGTGGAAGATATGGTTAAAAAAAATCAGATTGATGGTTTTAGGGTATTTATAGAATGTATATAAAATAGAATAGAACAACATAACCTCCCAGACAATGCTACAGATATGATACCCGGGGTATGACTACAACACAACACAAGGGACCTTGACATAACATATCTAGTGAAATAGTGTCCTATGATCATAATGAGGTCTATGCAAACGATCCTATAAACCTAGGTATGGATAATGTCATAGATGAAATCACCACACCTCATAACCAATCCCCCAAGATAGATATTAATGAATATCCTATTCTCCAGGTTATAGATACCCCAAATATAGTGTAGCCACCCAAAATAAGAACTAATACACCTACAACACAACCAATACCTCCAATATGTATCCACTACCCTTACAATTTTTCAAAAATCTCCATGAATTAATAATTCTAAAACTAGTAGTATCTTGGGTTTTCATCCTCTAAATAATCTACAGTGTAGCAAGGAACTCCATGCCAAAGTATCCTATATTATGGGGAATCCTAGTGTTACACACCATAGAATCTAATTATTTCCAACTCAACACTTCTTAATTCACCCCAGAACAAATCATCTGGAATAATGTTAAAAAACCAAGGTTAAAAAAAATAACCATCTCAAATAGGTTCAGAAAAGCATTAAAGGAGGAGTATCTAAAAAAATATGTGATCATACAAATATCTTATTAATAATAACATGTATCAATAAGGATTTTAATAAGAGTGTGAGATAAGCATGTAGAATTGGAATTATGGAATTATACTATAATTTCATTGAATCATAAATATTTTGAAACAATATAATTAATAACATCACAATAACTATTCAAGGATCCGTACTAACTGAATATATTATAATGCAATTAGGATAATTGAATGATCATCATAAAAATGATCACTTCGAAAACAAAAAAACACAGTATTTTTTTTTTCAAATTTCACATGAAACATAGTAAAAGATAACAAAAAATAAAACATAACATTGTTTTATTAGGCTAACTACCCATCCAGCCTAGTTAAGGATCACTACCAAGACAATAAAACATTGTGTGCTAAGGCTAACCACTAGGGGCCCAGAACTAGTATAACATAAGATAAAAAAATTAACCAATTAATGGGAGCTCCATCATGGAAGAAATTTTATATTCATAAAATATACAATCTTATGTGTTCTAAAATAAGAAAAGAAACTATATAAATATCATAATCATGATAAAACCCATGGTAATTATCTCGAATTCCTAACCATGTAACTAACCATAATTAAAGGATTTATCTTATAGATTACTTGGAGGAGAAGAAAATAGATAATTTTGGATATTAATATTTTGATAAATAAATATAGTTCTTTAGAATTTATTTACAATGTATAAAAAAATAAGAGAATGATTCGATAGTTTCGAATCAAAATGATCCACTTATGTAAGGCTTTATAAAATATGAAAAGGATCATTTAATGGATGATGGAGATTATTATTTACATTTCGGATAAAAATGAACATATAAGGGGTTTTAATAAATTAATTATGGTTTAAAAATACTATTATATCTAAAAAATATTTTGGAAGTGGTTCTTGACATAGTATAATAAAGTAAATAGTAAACATACATCAGGTTTACTAAAAAGGGGTAATCATGAAGAAAACATAAAACATGTAATATCCCTAATAATGATAGTTAATGTAAACTAGGTTTATAGCTCACGAAAAAATATAGAAAATATGGATTAAATACAAGATATTAATATTTAGGGAAAGTGGAAAATAATAATTTGCAACCCAAAAGTAATGATGGAATTCAAAAGATATATTTTTATGTTTTAAAATACCATTATTGAAACCCACATCGCTAAAAAACATAACTAAGAATTATTTTGAAATATATTAAGGAGAAATATGGATATCACATTATAGAATACATGTTTGAGTTTCAATATAGGAATGGGTAACATTATTGGTATGGTGAAAAATGGATATAGAGGAGAACACACCATTAGAATTGATGGGTATTAATCTTGAACAATGTCTTAACTTTTAGGATAAACCATTAAAAATGATGTTTTCATTTTAAATAAGTAATTCCCTCCAATTTAGAAATAGTAGTTACCATGTATAATAGATATATTTTATAATAATGTAACATAGAAAAGAATTTTAATTAAATATATCTTAATTCCCACATGGAATAAAAATTGGGTCAAAAAGAAACTTATGAATTCATTGTGTTTGAAATCAATAACCATAAATTTAGAACATAAAATGGATTTTTAATATCTTATATTTAATGAAAATTATTATAAAAAATATTCCATGAGAAATATTTACATCATAAAAAGTGAACAAGCAGTGAATACAATTTATATATCAATAAAGAAAAATTGATATGTGAAAACCCTACCTCATATCTTTATTCATTCTACACATGTACTTAACATTCTAAAAAATAAAATAATATTTCTTGAAAACATTATTAAGAACCATTTTAATTTGTATTTCATCTTTTATTCTTAGTTTATCTTTTTTTATTAATTTCGTGAATATTTTCTCATATGTTTGATAATTTAATTGGTTTAGATATTTTCTCATAAACATCCTCAGTAAATTAATAGTTGTCAATATTTTGTAAAATAACCTCAAAATCTCCATAATTTTTTATTTTTATCTCCTTTATTTATTTATTCACACAAAAATTAAATATTTTGTTTGGTTTTCCCAAAATAAACTGAAATTATGAAAATTTATTTAATATGTTCATTTATGGGGGGTTAAGTTTAATATTGTTGTTAATTACTAATATCACAAATATAATGTAAAATATTGTCATTACATAATATTAAGAGTTTCATGAATATCATATTTATATATTAAAATTCATCCATGTTAGGGGTAATGAAATATGTCATTTATGAGGAGGAGGTATTCTGTACGGATGCACAACATATAATTTCACTTCTTATAGAACTGAAGTGACGTAGAATATAAAATTGTTTATCATTATTGAATAATAGTAATGTCTTAAATAAATTATTTTTTAAATTAAATAACCCTTTTCAAACTAAACATATGATGTGGATATGGAAAATAGAACACATTGTTTTTAGAGGTTGTAGTCCACACATACACATGAAGATGTATTAATTTTTAGAATGGTTTTGGAAGAAGGTAGAAAAGAAATATTAAATTAATATTACCACATTTTATAATATAAAAAAATACTTATTTTATTATAAATTTACTAATATAATGGCTTTTATATGGAATTAGAATAAAATAATTAAGATAACATGATTAATAAAATTACATGTCATAATGTATTTTCTCCATTGGGTAACACCTTAAACCTCTATAGCATCGTATTTTGGAAAAGTCCAAGGACACTAGGTATTAGGGAGATATATTATGAGTTTTTGCGGTGTAGTTTTTTATGCTAAATATTTTGGATCCTTGGACAATTTTGTATTTGAAGGGCGCACTTATAAGTGAAAGGATTATTATTTTTTGTAATAATATAATTTGAAAGGCATTTTTCATGGAAATATTTATCCAATAGTGGGAAATAATGTATTTGGTTACAGTTAAAGTTGAGATAACTCTCATCCACACATTTGAATACAGTTTTTAATAATAGTTTAGTTTTATTACCCATTGTTACACCCCCTTTAACATAATTAATCTTTAATGTGGTTACTAAATTTAACTTAAGTAAATATTTTTTATTGAAAAAATTAAAATTAAAATTATTACATTTTTAGGAGAAACTATTTACAAATATAAAATCCTTTTTTAAAAATAAATTTTTTAAAAGTGATAAAAATTAACTTTTAATAACTACACAAATAATAAGTGAGTAAAAAAATTTAGAGAGTGTATAGTTTTTAGAGTAAATATAATATTTCTTTCCAAGACATTAATATGCTTATTATTTAATAAAATAATAGTTTTTGGCTTACAAATAAATATAAAATAAAAGTAAACCTATTTATGTCATAATTAATGTATAATATGAAAAAATTATTACAATAAATTACTTATAATATTTTAAAATGATAATCATGGGACATTTAATTATATGTTAAATTTTTATAAGAATAATATTACCTATTAAAACCATTCATGGTCATGATTTGTTTTATTAAAGTATGAAGACATTATTAAATCATGATAAATTTATAAACACATCAATATTAATAAACACTATATTTTTAATTATTTACCAAAAAATAGACTTTCTATTTTGTGAATTACCCAAATGGTAAGGTCTTTAGGTAATCTTGTATCAATACAGGGTTCATATTTAGGAGGGGGTAAAATTCCTCAGGTAATGTAGAAATATTATAACATTATAGAAGTGCAGGTACTATAAAAATTATTATAAAGGGGTACTGCAGTAGCAATAATATTCATACTGGATGGATTTTCAACCATAGAAATGGAAATGTAGGATAAAAGGCCTTTGAGCCACCATTTCATACCCATGTAAAAAACTGGAGGAGCCCAAGGATGTTTAGAGTATTATCATATCACCATATGGATTAAACCAATCATGTGATTTTCGAAGGGATTTGGAAGTATTACCAACAACCCTTATAGTTATATATCTTGGCACCATGATCTAGTAACAACATCTGGAGGTGAGATGGGTGTATTCTTACTAATGTTTTGCATATGGGTAGTTTCTTTATAGTTGGATATGGCTGTTTAGTCAAGTTCATTTTTTTAAAGAAATTGGGCCTACCAAACATTTAATTCAGGTTATCTATGCTTATGGGACTTCAGATCATGTAAGGGTTCCCCCTCATAATAACATAAAACAGGTATTATATAATAAATAAAATATTTTTAAGCCCTTTGATCTAGTTCAAACATATCAATTTCTATTTATATATGGGTTAATATGTAAATTTGAAACAAGTAATATTATTAGAGTCATCATTTAAAATTGATCAATTTAATTTATTTCATAAAATACAATTTGCATTAAAAAATCATTGAAAAATATCACATTTCATAAATTATTTATCTTCTAAACCATAAGTTTAATGAATACATAAATCATTCATTAAAATAATAATAATATGTATCTAATTTTAATTTATATAATTATAATATCAAAATTGTTTATCATTTTATTTAAAATTGGTTTTATTTTTATGGTAAATTTCATAATTATATTTGAAATCATATTGAATTGTTTTAATAAGGCACATTGTGTTATGTTTTTATTTTGTGTTGAATATAAATAAAGATACGAAACATAGTATTTATTTAGAGAAAACCTACATTCATAAATCCTTCTTTGTAATATCCTCAATTTCATATCCTTGATAGACAAGAAAATAAGGATTATAAAATTATTTAAATGGATCACCATCCTTCAATTTAGGTTATTTGGGCCTAAGATAACCAAGATTTCGGTAATGATAGAAATTAACCTCTATAATATTATATATACTCAATCAATATATACTGACTATGATTGTTTTATACTTTTAATTCATTCTTTTATTCTTTCCTCAATACTGAGAATGACCTCTAATTCTCAAACTCTATGCATTGGATTTAACCTTATCTTTACCACAAAAATCACATGATTTTATGGAATCATTGGATTCTAATAAACTCAAGAATTTCCTTAAATATATAATAACATTTAAAAGATTTTCATATGTACGATCATTGAAATTTAAAGTGAAATATAATGGTCTTTACATTCAACATTTTTTTGTTATTTTCTATGTCTACAATAATTTTATTGAACTCATAAAGTTATTATTGAATGGGGAATCTAGGACTCATATGGAATCTGTAAAACTTATTTTATTCTATATAGGTTTTAACTGAATATAGCTTTCATATGTATTTTTTTAAACTTTCAATAAATTAATGAAGTGGTGGATTCATAAGACACTACTCATAGGACATTATCTACTAAGGATTTAATTAACTAGCTTTGCGATACTCTCAAGATGTCCAGATGGAAATCTAATTGTATCATCAGTGTGTCCCCATAGATGAATTGACTTATATATAATTTATTGGGGCCATATAATGCATCATCAAATCCTTATTTTACTTCAATTTATCACTTTTTTAGTTTCCACATGTTAAAGTCATCTTACCAATTAAATATATCAATATCATTTTCACTAGATTCCATTATCATATTTATAATTATATGACACCATGTTTGGAGTGGATAACTACATACGAACACACCCAATAATACAGTGGATCGTGTAATGATGATAAGAACCATTACACAAGAGTTGAAGAAACAAATAGACACAAATTCTATTTATTGGAAAACCAATAATGGGAGGAAAAAACAATAATCAAGGGATATATGAAGATAACATAGTTTATCCCACTTTGGTTCAACTCTAAAGAATTAACACAAAACGAATCCTAGAATTATTTATTCACCAAAATAAACATAAAATAATGTGAGAATCTGAGAAAAAAAAGCTATCAAGATTAATAAATCAATAAATAATCCCAAAGAATGGTGAAAATCTACATAGCATCCAGATTTACCAACTGATGAAATTACAAGATCTCTTGGATTCTACATATTAATTCCCTCATGGAGAGTAAGGATCCTACTAATCGAAAAAAATTCATATGCTCTATAATGGATATTTAGGGAGATCTATGAGATTTAGTCTTGAGGGAACCATGAGTCAAGAAGGATAACACCTCAACACCATTTGAATCCTTTTCCTCAAGATATCTCTATCTCATTGTATAATAGTAGTTACCTCTTAAAATTTTAAATAATTTTATCACCCAAATAAAAAAAGATTATATATTACCCTTGATCAAATTATATGTTATAATATCTGAATATAAAAAATGAAATAAATTGTTAAAAATTATTAATCCCTAATAGAACAGTGAACATCCATGAATTGTGAAATTGTGAAGACTCGATGTTGTAGAAATACATTATAGTCATACAAAATTATCATATATTTTTTATGGGAAAAATGAAATACGATGTGAGGAAAACTCATATGACAGGACATAAATATCTTATGATCCATAAGATATTACTTCGCACATCCAAAGTCATATGCTCCAATTTTATACAATGTGACAAACCACAAAAATGTATAAAGTTCATCTGATGGGTTTTGCAGAGTCATATATTGAACCAAATTTGTACCCGAACACATAAAAAGTTATATGATCTAATTCATACACTAGAATTTGAAGTCATATTGAAAAACATTCACCCAAAACACAAAAAAGGAAGAAATAATAAAATATGGGGATAAATAAATATAGATATAAATGTTATAAAATTCAAAATATTCTTCTACTAATAAATTACTTTCATTTTGGAATAATTCATATTAAAATCAACAACCCGTTATATTATGTTTTTTTTAATTTTTAGTGTCATGATACACTTTCTCCCATATTGTATTTCTTTTTGTTTTTATTGTTTATGACTATTTGTACATCATTTTTTATGTATTTTCCTTTTCATGGGTCTATAAAAACAATTTTATTTTTTTTATAAATGTTTTAATGTGATGTTTCAAACTATACCTGTGATTTAAACGCATAACATGTGAGAATAATTATTGACTTTTCATTATATTTAATACCATCTTTTGGGGTTGTTTTATTTATATCATGTGTTGTGAACTCAATTCCCTAAAAAATTGGTCAAAACTATTTTTATGGTCCTTGGGATAAAACATTAAAATTCGTTTTGTGATTAAAAATTCATCATATTTATTTTCATCAATCCAAAATCATAGTTTACAGTGAAGAGTGTAATGAGTGAATTGAAAACCTATTAATATCCCACTATCACTCTCTGCCTATTTATTTTACATCATTAATTTCATTTCACAATAAATTTGGGTTGTTAGAGTTATTTTTAACATGGATAGGATAGTGAAATTTCATAAAAATAATATGAAATATATACTTCAAATTTACTAAGAGGATTCTCCTTGTTCGAAGATATTACAAATAAGAAGATGTCACCATTCCCAATAATAAATAAGGTTGTATGATACAATATATTTCATATTTAAATGAGCGTTATTTAGTGATTAAAACCACAATTAATATATCATAGATAACCTGAATTTTCAATGGGTTTCCCATTGATCTTGATTAGTTCTCTCTATTATCTTCAACATTCATTACATTAAATCAATCCATAACACACCTCAATTATAAATTTACTTTTAAATTTTATCACTACCATTAATAATTCTGTTATTTTTTTATTTCTCTTAAAATACTATAAAAACTAGAAAATATTTCATATTCATAAAAAAAATAAACAAAAAAGAGAGGCAATTTTTATCAAACCAAATCCTTATTTTGGGAATGAACCTCATGGTTATCTACCTATATTGTGACCCGGTTTTTTTTAATTGTAAAGTAAACCAATAGACTATTTATAATTTTACCACTTTTAATTGATCATTACATAGGTTTTTATTACACTATAAATCCCCCTCTAGGATATGGATGTATTTTGAGGTTCTCTATTTGAGATAATAGTCTTTAATACTCTATTAATTATGATAACATTTAACAATGAATGTTTTCCAATATAATCAATATAAATCATTTCCCACATGGTATTAAGTGCACAAACACTGTGATATGTTCCATAATAATAATAAAACCTTCATTTTTTCACAATAACCTCAAAACATAATATTAATGAATTAATATTTTCATTCCCATTATCTTGTTTAGAATGATAAAGGTTATAATAACAATTGGATTAATTGGTTCTCTATCTTTACCTAAAAACATTCTTTGAAATAAGAAATAAGATCACCAAATCTTTCTTTATACCTATATCCTAGAAGAAATTTATAATTTCAATATACATATCAACCACCATACGATAAAATTTATAACTTAAATGGTGAGACACTGCAAAAAATACTTCTTCATATCACATGGAATCACAACCCCTCCTATAAAAAATGAACCATGTTAGAACCCGGTTCTTATTTTTGAGGTATAGGTTTATTCTTTTCGCTTTTCCTTAAGTGTTTTTGAGAAAATAAGGAAAATGGGGGAAAATCCTAATTTTAGTAAAGTACACGCCATGTACTTTTCCACACGCCGTGTACTTTTGGCAGTGTGGGATGAGTACACGGGGCATGTTGCCATGTTGGCGATGAAGGGTGTAGGAACTGACTACACGCCGTGTAGTGGCCCCTTACACGCCGTGTAGTCAGTCGGTAGGCAAATAGTAACATGGTGGCCTGCTGTGCGACAGAACACGCCATGTACTAAAGAAGACACACCGTGTAGTCATGTCGGCAGATGGATAGTGCCACGCTGGCGGGAAACCGCCAGATGAATAGTTAAATGAAGAAAGTACATGCCGTTTACTCGGAAGTACATGCAGTGTACTTTTTTTTCACATAAAATGGGCATTATCCTCCCCTGTTCATAGGGAAGGCTTATAATGGGATGAATGAGGGGATGAGGGAGGCCGGAGCTTTGGAGATCTGCCAAGTGCACGTCGGGAATCCGTTTCCACCTCAGACGATCTCGTTTGAACCGCACGGGTAAGCCCTCCAATATTCTTTAGATGTTCTTTCCAATTCATCCCCTAAGAAAAGTTATTTAAGTTTAATATTGTTTTATTTTTCCTCAGATCTACGTCGTTCGAGGATGAATCGAAGATCTCCATTCTCATATATCATTCGTGGGTGTTAAAGGTAGGTGGCTTGGTGTTAATTTTCCATCTATTGTGCGTTTGTGTGAATTATTGCGCCATGAACCCATGTTGGGGTGTCTTGTGGCTGAGGTTGTAGCTCTTTAAATACCTAGAATTGTATAGGAAATTAAACGTGGTATTAAAATGCTGTTTGGGATTGCTGCTTGGATTCAGGACCACCCCAGTGGTGCATTCCTCTATTTAGTCGTTTGGCCAGGATACCTGAGGGTATGACTTATTTATTTTGTGCTTTACTTTGGACTTTAGATGAATTGTATGTTAACTGATTATTTACATTTTGGGCATAGCCTGGTTACTTGTGTCTGAGGGCTGTGTTTTACTATAGCCTGAGGGCATGACTGTATTAGCCTGAGGGCAATGTTCTCTTATCCTGAGGGTAACTTCTTCCATGTCTGGGGGCAATAGACTTTGTGCCTGAGGGAGACACCTTTGTACGCCTGAGTAAAATATCCGTATGCCTTTGGTTAGATTCTTGTGTTTGGATTCTCTTTACCTGAGGGTAGGGGTCTACATGTCTGAGGACATTGGATGTTTACTTAGAATATTCACTGTGGTGATATTTTAAATTAACTGATTAAATGGATATTAAAATGGAATTATAACTTGTAAGTTAGTTACTTTTGAGTACTTCTTAGTTTATGTCATTTACTTTTGCACACTTTTGTTTAATGTTTACACACAGTTGAGCATGGGCCTTTGGTGGGTTCCTACAGAGATTATTTTTCACAACCTATTTGGGTCATGCTTTTTGGCCCAAATAGATTGTGTTTCTTCAGGTGTGGATAGGGGAAAGAAACCCTATACAAGTACTTGATTACTAATGAGGAGTAGGGGGAATGGGATCGGGCTTAGGCTCATGATGCTATCGGCTGTTTTGTTTTTTTTCTTTCCTGTACTTGTATTGTACTGTATTGTTGTGTAACATGTTCTGGCTTCTTTCTTAGAATTTGAGGCATGTTGCACCATCATTTATATACTGGTTGGTTATTTCAATTGTAGTTGTTTAATTCATTTGTGTATGGTTTACGGATTCCACTGTTGTTGTATGTTTTATTTCATTCTGTTGTGCTACACATTGACAAATGAGGGCATAGTTTCTGCACTACCAGACCTCGGCCCTCGCTGCTAGTCGGCAGCCTCTGGAATGTGGGGAAATGCGCTTGAGGTCAGGTGGCACCCAGAACGAGGACGTTACAATGTGGTATCAGAGGGGTTTTATTTTCTTTGACTTACTATTTGGATCCTTAGTCAGTGATAGGACGGGAAAGCCACAAGGTAATAAGTTTTGTTCGGGAGTGGCTAACCCGTGTACAGGGAAAATCCAATTTACCTCGTATTGAAATTTTACTAATTTTGCAATTTTACTGTTGATTTGTTTCACCGAAGGGTGACGCACTTGTGATTGTGCTATTTATATTTTTTCCTTGGGTTCTATTTATTTTCAACCCAATGAGATGAGGGCATTCCATCTCATGCATCATTTAGGAACATGCTAGAAATCACATGTCATGCTTAGTTCCATGCCATGTTGGTTCATTAGAAATTACATGTTGTTGTGATAGTTATTCTGCTATTAAAAGAATTTTTTTTGTGATAGCTTCTTTGATAGATACCTACTGTTTGATAGGGTATTATTGTGTGATCCTGTTATAGAATGGATGCCAAACATTGGTTTTTGGGTAGTATGGGCCCTCATTGATCGGAATTTAGTGGATCATTGGGTTTTTACCGTATTTCATAACACAGATAAGATTCCAATCATTGATTCGTGTGGAGTATGGGCCCTCATGGGTCAGAATTTGACACATAGGTGTTGTTTTTCAGTATTTTCTGGGTTCCGGAGAAGTTTTTGAGTCATTTTGTCTGGAAACCCATTATACATGTCGTGTAGTACCTTAAACATTCCATGTATGTTCTTCTGTTCGGGAATAAAATAAAACTTTTTGAGTACACATTGTGTACCCTAAGTACATGCCATGTAATCTCTTCCCGTGTCACAAACCGTGTGGGCGGCGACAGGGGGTTGGGAAGAGCTTGGGGTGAACAGGCCGTGTAGCTTCTGTACACACCGTGTAGTGTGACCTGGGGACCCAGCTGTGTAACTAACAACACGGGTCAAAAATCCTTTCATGTACATGCCGTGTGTATATAGAACACGCCGTGTAGGTTGAGCCATGTATCCGTCTGTGTAACTAACAACACGGCTCGGTGGAGCTCATCTAGTACACGTTGTGTACCTGTGGGACACGCTGTGTAGTCTTGTCCGAGGAAAGACCATGTGGTTTTAGCCATGTGGCTGGGAAAATGGGGTGGTGAACAAGCCGTGTTCAGGTATCACATGTTGTGTTGTGTCAAGACGAGTAGTCTTCCATGTCACAAGCGACATGGGAAGTTGGAAAAAAAATTACACCATACACGCTGTGTAGATGATATACACGCCGTGTAGTTTTTTTCAACAAGAGCCGTGTGGCTTAGCCGTGTAGGAGGACCTGGGCAGTGAAAGAGAAGTCATGTACACACCATGTAGTCAATATACACACCGTGTAGTCTTGTTTTGCAGACATTAAATACCTTCTTCCTCCTATTCCTTTTTAGGTTTCTTCTTTTTCAGTATTTAATAATCTTGTTCTAAGGTGTGCATTTGACCTTGTAGTGTCATGCCACCAAGACGACCACGCATTGTTCTCCAAGAGACCGGAAACGAGTATAATCTAAAAATGGTGGTCTGTGGGCTACCAGTGGATCCTCCAGTTGAGCCAGATTCAGCGCCAACTGTTATACCGGACATAAGCGGGAAGGCGCGGTTCCGTGAAGGCTTTATACGGTTCATGCAGACCTTTCTGAGAGCACCGCCGGCTGGCACATATATGGATGAGCTTACTCGTATCTTCCAGCAGCAACATCTGCCTATGTTTTTAGGGGATGGCGGACCACAGACTTCAGAGTCTTGTCTAGGATCGATGCAGACTATTTTCAAGCATCTTGAGATGCCTACAGGGTGGAGGGTCAAGCTTGCGGTATATATGCTGTGTGATTCCTCCAAGATGTGGTGTGATGTTACCACCCAGTCAGAGCATCACAGAGACATGGCGTGGGAAGATTTTCAGGAAATATTCTATGACTTCTTCTTCCTAGAGATGCTGAGGGTAGATAGATCTTGAGAGTTCATGAATCTGCCGCAGGGCGCTATGTCGGTGATGGAATATTCTGCTCGTTTCACCAAGCTTCAGTGTTTTGCACCCGTTCTGGTGGCCAATGAGACGTTGAGGCCAAACACATTGAGAATGGTATCTTATTTTACATCTGAGCGCTGGTGAATGTTTTCAGGTTGCATTTAGTACATGATATTGTGAACCCGGAATTTATTACAGAGAGGAACCTTCAGGAATCTAGTGGTGTGGTCCAGGGTGGTTCAGAACTAGTTTCTATACTATCTCTCCTGGTAAGAGAAAGATACAGATGGACATCTCTCAGGGTGGTAGTACCAGCCAGAAGAATGGTTCAGGTGGCCAGGTCATGTGCTACCAGTGTGGTAGAGAGGGGCACAAGAGGCCACAGTGTCCACGAGACTCGGTGGAGTGGTGAGCATGCGGCAAGATGGGTGATCTGCAACACTTTTGCAGGGCGTTTCCACTGATTTCTAGTGAGAGGGGTTATGTGCAGACTCCGCGTGTGGGAGTAGGACTAGCAGCCTCTTACTAGTCAGGGAACTGGAGTACGTCAGGGCGTGCAGGAAGATATGGTGTTTGTGGCCGTGGTAGCCAGACACCAAGATCCCAGAGGCAGCAGGGCGGGATAGCTCAGGGAAGTCAGGCCGTGTCGTAGGGCCGCAGCACTGGGCAGACATATGCAGTGTAACAGACCCAGCCGGAGCCAGATCCCAGACCTTCTACAGTTAGAGGTACTATTCGAGTAGCTTCTGTTTTATCTTCAGTAATTTTTGATATGGGTGATACACATAGTTTCATATCTGTACCCATAGTGGAGAGCCTTGGGCTCTGTGTTTCTAATTCTTTGGATATCATGACACTAGACACTCTGTTGGGAACTAGAACAGCTGGTGTGTGTCAGTGAAAGGATTTCTCCCTTGAGGTTGGTGGATCTCATGTTCTTTGGGACCTCTATGTATTAGATATGACAGCTTATGATGTCATTCTCAGGATGGACTAGTTGGTTCCCTTTCAAGCCTTTTTAGACTGCTATCGTCACAGGGTTCATTTCACACCACCAGAGGGTGGAGAGTTTCTATACAAGGGTGAATGGGATGTGCAGGCGAGTCGAGCTGGACCAGAGCATCATGGGAGAGGTGGAGTCATAGCCCAGATTGTGAGCTTATATCTATATGACCAGGGGACTTGTTAGAAGGATTTCCCTCCAGTGGTTGATCGATTTAGGGATGTCTTCCCAAAAGAATTTTCAGGCCTACCTTCGGAGCATGAGGTTGATTTCTCTATTGGGCTTGTTCCACGAGAAGCACCTGTGTCTATTCCATCCTTATCTGGATTCTTTCGTGGCAGTATTCATGGATGACATCTTGGTGTACTCTCACACTCGACATGACCATGCCACCCATCTTGAGATTGTATTTAGTACACTGAGAGAGCATCGACTATTTGCTAAGCTCTCAAAGTGCCACTTTTGGATGGACCAGATTCACTTCTTGGGTCATATCATCTCAGAGGAAGGAGTTTCAGTAGACCCAGAAAAGGTGAGAGCAGTAGTCTCTTGGGAGCAGCCTAAGAACGTGTTTTAGATATGAAGTTTATTAGGGCTGGCTGGTTACTACAGACGATTCATCCAGGACTTCTCCCGCTTAGCCGCACCATTGACGGGTTTGACTAAGAAGGGTGTGAAGTTCATTTGGATGGAAGCTTGTGAGACAGCATTCCAGGAGCTAAAGGGAAAGTTGACATCAGCACAGATCATGATACTTCCAGAGTAGGGGAAGAGCTATACAGTTTACTGTGATGCATCAGGTATTTGTCTAGGTGTTATGTTGATGTAGGGCGATCGAGTTGTTGCGTACGGTTCTCGGTAGTTGAGGCCGCATGAGAGGAATTACGTGACACATGATATCGAGTTGGATGCAGTTGTTCATGTGTTGCGCTATTGGAGACATTATCTATTGGGAGGGAGTTTTGTTGTTTTTACTAACCACAAAAGTCTCAAGTATATCTTTACTCGGCGTGAATTGAATCTGAGGCAGAGAAGGTGGGTAGAATACCTTCAGTACTTTGATTTTGAGCTTGCCTACACACCTGGTAATGGTAATGTAGTAGTTGATGCACTGAGCAGGAAGTCTCAGATACAGGCTGTGCAGGAGGCCAGTGATGAGTGCCAGCTCATGGCTTTGTTCTCAAAGATGCATTTGGATGTGCACGATAGTCAGGTTAAAACATATCTTTCCTCTATAGCTATGACTTCTAACCTCTTAGATTGAGTGAGGATGAGACAGCTATCTGATTCAGAAGGCCTAGTTGTACGGGAGTCAGTGGCAAGTGAAGACCCTCCTCCCGGTTGGACGATAGGCAATGATGAAATTATTCATTTCCATGGATGATTATGGGTTCCAAGGGATATATGAGAGTAGTTGTTATGGGAGTTTCATGCTTCAGCTTGACTAGTTCATCATTAGGTTACCATGATGTACCATAGCTTGAGACGTCAGTACTAGTGGACATGTATGAAGGGAGATGTAGTAGGTTTGGTTACGAGGTGTTACACCTGTCAGCAGGTGAAGGCATAGAATCAAAGGCAAGACGGACTGTTACAACAGTTACCCATTCCAGAGTATAAATGGGATGATGTCGTGATGGACTTCGTGACTGGGTTACCGAGGTCACCTCGAGGCAATGATGTCGTGTTGGTTGTTGTGGACAGACTCACAAAGGTAGCTCTCTTTTTTCCAATCAAGGAGACTTTCAGAGTTGAAAAGCTCATAAAGTTGTATATATGAGAGGTTGTGCATCTTGATGGGGTCCCTCGTTCTATCGTTTCAGATAGGGACACTCATTTTATGTCTCATTTCTGGTATAGTTTTCAGAGGGCACCAGGTACACAGGTGCTTCTGAGCACAGCTTGCCACCCTCCAACCGATGGCCAGTTAGAGCATACAGTACAGGTGCTTGAGGACAGGCGTGCGTGCATGCGTCCTAGACTTTGGGAAATCTTGGGAGAAGAAGATACCCCTAGTCGAGTTTTATTATAATAAATGTTTTCAAACACTATTGAGATAGCACCATACAAGGCTTTATATGGTAGGCCATGTCGATCACATTTATGCTAGTTAGAGGCAAGTGAGGCAGCTTTACTGGGACCACGTCTCGTGCAGAAGACTTCTAAGCAGGTCCAGTAGATTCAGAAGCAGATGGCTACTGCACAGTATCATCAGAAATCTTATGTTGATCACCATAGAAGACCTTTGGAGTTCATGGTTGGGGATCAGGTTTTCTTGCGTTTTTCACCGAGGTTGGGACAGAGACGGATCAGGAGACTGGGAAAACATTCACCGAGGTATGTGGGGCCATTTGAGATTCAGGAGAGAGTCGGGCTAGTTGCCTATCGGTTGTAGTTACCTCAGAGGTAATGAGCCATGCAAGACGTATTCCATGTATCTTAGTTTTGCCGCTATCATTCGGATCCTTCTCACGTATTTTAGCCCAAGGATCTTGAGCTTCAGGAAGATGCTTCCTTTGAGGAGCATCTAATTCATACCGTTGATAGAAGCACGAAGGTTCTCTGAGGCCGGTTGATTCCTCTCGTACGGGTGCTATGGAAGCATGGCTGAGTGCAAGATGAAACATGGGAGCGGGAGACTGACGTACATGCTCAGTGGCCAGAGTTATTCTCAGCTCTATCATCTCCACCCTTTGAAGGGAAATTTGAGGATGAATTGCTTTAAGGGGGGAAGTTTGAAAGAACCTAGTTCTTATTTTTGAGGTACGGGTTTCTTCTTTTCACTTTTCCTTAAGTATTTTTGAGAAAATAAGAAAAATAGGGAAAAATAATAATTTTTGGAAAGTACAAACTATGTACTTTTGGCCGTGTGGGATGAGTACATGGAGCGTGTGGACTTGTCGGCGATGAATGGTGTAGGAACCGACTACACGTCGTGTAGTGGTCCTTTACATGTCGTGTAGTCAGTCAGTAGGAAAATAGTAAAGCGGTTGCTAGGTGTGTGACAGAACACACTGTGTACTCAAGAAGACACGCTATGTAGTTATGTCTGCAGATGAACAGTGCCACGCTGGTGGGAAACTGGCAGATGAACAGTTAAATGAAGGAATTACACACCGTGTACTCGGATGTACATGCTGTGTACTTTGTTTTTTTCTATTAAAATGGGCAGTAGCCTCCCTTGTTCACAGGGGAGGCTTAGAATGGGAAGAAGGAGCAGAAGAGGGAGGCCGGAACTTTGGAGATCTACCGAGAGCACATCGGGAATCCGTTTCCACCTCGGATGATCTCGTTTGAACCGCACTGGTAAACCCTCCACTTTTATTTATCCATTCTTGCCAATTATTCCTCTAAGGGAAGTTATTTATGTTTAATCTGGTTTTCTTTCACCTCAGATCTACGACGTTCTAGGATGAATCGAGGATCGTCGTTCGCATATATTGTTTGTGGGTGTTAAATGTAGGTGGCTTGGTGTTAATTTTACAAATGTTGTGCATTTGTGTGAATTATTGTGCCACGAACCCATGTTGGGATGTCGTGTGGCTGAGGTCGTTGCTGTTGAAATAAATAGAATTGTATAGGTAATTAAATGTGGTATTAAAATGCTATTTGTGATCGATGCTTGGATCTCAGACCACCCCAAGGGTACGTTCCTCTGTTTAGCTATTTGGCTATGATACCCAAGGGAATGACCTCTTTATTTTGTGCATTAATTTTTCCTTGAGAGTAATTTTTTGTGAACTGCTTATTTACATGTTGGGAATGGACCGGTTACTTATGCTTGAGGGCAGTGTTTTACTATAGCTTGAGGGAATGACTTTATTAGCCTGAGGGCAATGTTCTCTTAGACTGATGGAAACTTCTTCCTTGCCTGTGGGAAATAGAATCTATGCCTGAGGGTGACACCTTTGTATGCCCGAGGGAAATAATTGAATGCATGTGGGCAGATTCTTGTGTTTGGATTCTCTTTACCTTAGTGTAGGGGTTTACATGTCTGAGGACGTTTGCTGTTTAATTAGAATATTCACTCTGGTGATATTTTAAATTAATTGATTTAATTGATATTAAAATGGAAATATAATTGGTATGTTAGTTACTTTTGAGTACTACTTAGTTTATGGAATTTACTTTTTCACACTGTTGTTGCATGTTTACACACAGTTGAGAACGGGCCTTTGGTGGGTTCCTACTGAGATTATTTCTCACACCCTATTTGGGTCATGCTTTTCGGCCCAAACAGATTACGTTTCTTTAGGTGTGGATAAGGGAAAGAGTCCCTATACAGGTACTTGATTGCTACTGAGGAGTAGGGGAGAATAGGGTCGGGCTTAGGCTCGCGATGCTACCGGCTATTTTGTTCTATTTTGCTTTCCTATACTTGTACTGTACTGTATTATGGTGTAACATGGTATGGCTGCTTTCTTAGAATTTGAGGCATGTTGCGCCATTATTTATATACTGGCTGGTTATTTCCACTACAGTCATTTAATTCAGTTGTGTATGGTTTACGGATTTCGCTGTTTTTGTATGTTTTATTTCATTACTATGCACTACACTTTGACAAATGAAGGCATCGTTTCCCCACTATCAGAACTAGGCCCTCGCTGCTAGTCGGTAGCCTCTGGTGTTTGGGGAAATGCGCTTGAGGTCACATGTTACCCGGAATTGGGACGTTACAAAGTGGTATCAGAGGGGTTTTCTTTTCTTTGACTTACTATTTGGAGCCTTAGTCAGGGATAGGACCGGAACGTTAGTTGGTAATAAGATATGCCCGGGAGTAGCTAACCCGTGTATAGGGAAAATCCAATTTACCTCGTATTGCAATTTTACTAATTTTGCAATTTTACAGTTGATTTGTTTTCACCGAAGGGTGACGCACTTGTGATTGTTCAATTTATATTTTATCCTTGGGTTCTATTTTGTTTCAACCCTATGAGATGAGGGTATGCCATCTCATTCATCATTTAGGAACATGTTAGAAATCACATGCCATGCATAGTTCCATGCCATGTAGGTGCATTAGAAATTACATGTTGTGGTGATATTTATTGTTCTAGTAAAAGCATGATGTTGTGATAGCTGCTTTGATAGATACCTGATGTTTCATAGGGTATTATTGTGTGATCCTATTATAGAATGGACATCAAACTTTGGTTATTGGGGAGTATGGGCCCTCATTGACCGGAATTTTGTGGATCATTGGGTATTTACCGTATTTCATAACATAGATAAGATTCCAAACATTGATTCGTAGGGAGTATGGGACCTCATGGATCAGAATTTTGAACTTAGGTATTGTTTTTCAGTATTTTCTGGGTTTCAGAGAAGTTTCTGAGGCATATTATCTGGAAACCCAGTATACACGCCATGTAGTACCTTAAACATGTCGTGTATGTTCTTCTGTTCAGGAAGAAAATAAAACTTTTTGAGTACACGCCGTGTACCCTATGTACACACCATGTAATCTCTTCCCGTGTCACAAACCGTGAGGGCGGCAACACGGGGAAGGGAAGAGCTTGGGGGGAACACGCCATGTAGCTTCTGTACACGCCGTGTAGTGTGACCTGGGGACCTGACCGTGTTACTAACAACATGGGTTGGGGAAATCCTTTCATGTACACATCGTGTGTATATAGAACACTCCATGTAGGTTGATCCGTGTATTCGGCCGTGTAACTAACAACACGGATCAGTGGAGCTCATCTAGTACACTCCGTGTACCTGTGGGACATGCTGTGTAGTCTTGTCCGAGGAAAGACCGTGTGGTTTTATCCATGTGGCCAGGAAAACGGGGTGGTGTACACACCGTCTCCGGGTGTCACACTCCATTTAGGGTCAAGTTGAGTAGTCGGCTCTTTCACAAGCGACACGGGTAGTTGAAAAAAAATTACAACATACATGTCGTGTAGTTTTGTTCAATGGGAGCCATGTAGGAGGACCAAGGCAGGGAAAGAGAAGTCATGTACACGTCTTGTAGTCAGTATACACGCCATGTAGTCTTGTTTTCTAAACTTTAAATACCTTATTCCTCCAGTTCCTTTTTGGGTTTCTTCTTTTTCGGTCTTTAATAATCTTGTTCTAAGGAGTGCATTTGAACTTTTAGTGTCATGCCGCCGAGACGACCACACATTTTTCACCAGGAGAGTAGCAACGAGTATACTTATGAAATAGTGGGCCATGGGAAACTAGTGGATCCTCCATTAGAGCCAAATGTGGCACCAGCTGTTATACTAGACACAGGCACGAAGGCGCAGTTCCGTGAATGCTTTCTGAGGTTCATGCAGACCTTTCAGGGAGCATCGCCGGCTGCCAAATCTATGGCTGAGATTACTCGAATCTTCCAACAGCAGCATCTAGCTACGTTTTCAAGGGATGGAATACCACAGGCTCCAGAGTCTTGTCTAGAATAGATGCAGACTATTTTTGAGAATCTTGAGACGCCTCCAGGGCAGAGGGTCAAGCTTGCGACATACATACTGCGTGATTCCGCCAAGAGGTGGTGGGATGTTACCACCCAATTAGAGCATCACAGAGACATGGCATGGGAGGATTTTTCATGCAGTATTCTATTAATCCTTCTTCCCAGAGATGCTGAGGGCAGATAGAGCTCGAGATTTCATGAATCTGCAACAGGGCTCTATATCAGTGATGGACTATTCTGCTTGTTTCACCGAGCTTCAGCGTTTTTCACCCGTTCTGGTCGGTGATGAGATGCTGAGAGCCAGATGATTTGAGGGTGGTCTCCGATATGACATCTGAGCACTGGTGAATGTTTTCAAGTTACCTTCATTACATGCTATTGTGAACCAGGGGCTGATTGCCGAGAGAAACCTTCGCGAAGCTAGTGGTGTGGGCTAGGGCGGTTCAGCACCAGTTTCTGGTACTATTTCTACTGGTAAGAGGAAGAGACAGATAGACTTCACTCAGGGTGGTAGTACCAGCCAGAAGAATGATTCAGGTGGCCAGGTCATGTGCTACCAGTGTGGTAGAGAGGGGAACAAGAGGCCAGAGTTTCCACGAGACACATTGGAGTGCCGATCCTGCGAAAAGATGGGTCATCTACAGCGCGTTTGCTGGACATTTCCACCATTGGCTAGTGAGAGTTGTTCTGTGTAGACTCTGTGTGTGGGATCATGACCAGCAACCTCTTACCAGTTAGGGAATTGGAGTATGTCAGGGTGTGCTGGTAGAGATGGTGTTCATGGCTGTGGTAGCCAGACACCAGGATCCCAGAGGTAGCAGGGCGGGATAGCTCAGGGTAGTCATGCTATGTTGTAGGGCCGCATCATTGGGCAGACATATGTAGTGCAGCAGACCCAGCAGGAGTAGGATCTTGGACCTTCTACAGTCAGAGGTACTATTCTAGTAGCTTCTGTTTTATCGTCAATACTTTTTGATATGGGTGCTACACATAGTTTCATATCTGTACCCATAGTGGAGAGACTTGGGATCTTTGTTTCAACTTATTTGGATATCATGATACTAGACACTCGGTTGGGAACTAGAACGGCTGGTGTGCATTAGTGCAAGGAGTGTCCTCTTGAGTTTGGTGGGTGTCACTTTCTTTGGGACCTCTATGTCTTAGAGATGACAACTAGTGACGTCATTCTCGGGATGGACTAGTTGGTTCCCTTTCGATCCTTTATAGACTGCTATCATCGCAGGGTTCATTAAACATCACCAGAGGGTGGAGAGTTTATATATAAGGGTGAATGGGATGTCCAAGCGAGTCGAGTTGGACCAGAGCATCATGGGAGAGGTGGAGTCACAACCCAGATTACGAGATTATATCTGGATGACCAGGGGACTTGTCAGAAGAATTTCCCTCCAGTGGTTGATCATTTTAGGGATGTCTAACCAGACAACTTTTCAAGCCTACCTCCGGAGCGTGAGTTTGATGTCTATATTGATCTTATGCCAGGAGAAGCACTGGTGTTTGTTCCATCCTTATCTGGATTCTTTCGTGGTAGTATTCATGTATAACATATTAGTGTACTCTCACACTCGACACGACCATGCCACCCATCTTGAGATCGTATTGAGTACACTAAGAGAGCATCGGCTATATGCTAATCTCTCAAAGTGACACTTTTGGATGGACCATATTCACTTCCTGGGTCATATCATCTTAGAGGCAGGAGTTTCAGTATACCCAGAGAAGGTGAGACCAGTAGTCTCCTGGGAGCAGCCTAAGAAAGTGTTTGAGATACGATGTTTCATAGGGCTGGCTAGTTACTACAAACATTTCATCCAGGACTTCTCCCGCTTAGTCATGCCATTGACGAGTTTGACTAACAAGGGTGTGAATTTCTTTTGGACGGAAGCTTATGAGATAGCCTTCTAGGAGCTGAAGGGAAAGTTGACATCAACACCGATCCTGATACTTCCAGAGCAGGGGAAGAGCTATATAGTTTACTCTGATGCATCAGGTATTGGGTTAGGAACTGTGTTGATGTAGGGAGATCAAGTTGTTGTGTACGGTTCTCAACAGTTGAGGCCACATGAGAGAAATTACCTGACGCATGATGTCGAGTTGTATGCAGTTGTGCATGCGTTTCACTATTGGTGACATTATCTATTGGGAGAATGTTTTGTGGTTTTTACTGACCAAAAAAGTCTCAAGTATATCTCTACTCAGTGTGTCTTGAATCTGAGGCAGTGAAGGTGGGTAGAATACCTTCATTCCTTCAATTTTGGGCTTTCCTAAACTCCTAGTAAAGGTAATGCAGTAGCTGATACAATGAGCAGGAAGACTTAGATACAGGCTGTGCAGGATGCCAGTGATGAGTGGCAGCTCGTGGCTTTGTTCTCTGAGAAGCATTTGGAGGTGCACGATAGTTAGGGGAAAACTTATCTTTCCTCTATGGCTGTGACTTCTACCCTCCTAGATAGAGTGATGATGAGACAGCTATCTGATTCTTAAGGCCTAGTTCTACGGGAGTCTGTGGAAAGTGAGGACCCTCCTACTGGTTGGACGATAGGCAATGATGATATTCTGAGTTTCCATGGACAAGTATGGGTTCCAAGGGATATACGTGAGGAGATGATGCAGGAGTTTCATGATTCAGCTTGGCCAGTACATCCCGGGGTTACCAAAATGTACCGTGACTTGAGATGTCAGAACTGGTGGCCAGGTATGAAGAGAAATGTAGCTTTTTTGGTTACGAGGTGTTCCACCTGTCAGCAGGTGAAGGCGGGGCATCAGAGGCTAGTTGGACTGTTATAGCAGTTACCCATTCACAAGTGGAAATGGGATGCTATCATGATGGACTTCGTGACTGGGTTACCGAGGTCACCTCAAGGCGATGATGTCGTGTGGGTTGTTATGGACAGACTCACAAAGGTAGCTCACATTTTTCCGATCAAGGAGACTTTCGTAGTTGATGAGCTCGGAAATTTGTATATCTGATAGGTCGTGTGTCTTCATGGGGTCCCTCGTTCTATCATTTCATATAAGGATGCTCGTTTTGCATCTCATTTCTAGCATAGTTTTCAGAGGGCACTGGGTACACAGGTGCTTCTGAGCACAGCTTACCACCCTCAAACTGATGGCCAGTAAGAGCGTACGATACAGGTTCTTGAGGACATGTTGCGTGCATGAATCCTAGACTTTGGGGGCTCTTGGGATAACCACATTCCCCTAGTAGAGTTTTCCTATAATAACATTTTTCAGGCAACTATTGAGATGGCACCATACGAGGATTTATATAGTTGGCCATACCGATCACCTTTGTGCTGGTTAGAGGTAGGTGAGGCAGATTTACTGGGACCACGTCTCGTGCAGGAGACTTCTGAGCAGGTCCAGTTAATTCAGAAGCGGATGGCTACCGCACAGTCTCTTCAGAAATCTTATGATGATCACTGCAGATGACCTTTGGAGTTTGTGGTCGGGGATCATGATTTCTTGCATGTTTTGTCGAGGTTGGGACATAGGAAGATCAGGGGATAGGGAAAACATTCACCAAGGTATGTAGGGCCAATTGAGATTCGGGAGATAGTCAGGCCAGTTTCCTATCAGTTGCAGTTACCTCATAGGTACCGAGCCATGCATGACGTCTTCCATGTATCTCAGTTGCACCGCTATCATTCAGAACTGTCTCATGTCCTTCAGCCCTATGAGGTTTAGATTCAGGCAGATGCGTCTTTTGAGGAGCATCTGATTCGTATCGTTGATAGAATCACGAAGGTTCTCCAATGCTGGTCAGTTCCTATCGTATGGGTGCTATGGCAGCATGGCTGAGTGCAGGATGAAACCTGGGAGTAGAAGACTGACGTATGTGCTTAGTGGCCAGAGTTATTCTCAGTTTTATCTTCTCCACCCTTGGAAATTTAATTCGGGGACAAATTTCTTTAAGGGGGGAAGTTTGTAAGAACCTAGTTCTTATTTTTGAGGAACATGTTTCTTCTTTTCAATTTTCCTTATGTGTTTTTGAGAATATAAGGAAAATTGGGAAAATTGAG
This sequence comes from Viscum album, assembly GCA_963277665.1. Lineage (NCBI taxonomy): Eukaryota > Viridiplantae > Streptophyta > Magnoliopsida > Santalales > Viscaceae > Viscum > Viscum album. The sequence continues at coordinate 489,033,417 of OY728150.1, forward strand.
TTTTTGGAAAGTACACGCCGTGTACTTTTGGCCATGTGGGATGAGTACACAGGGTGTGTGGTCATGTTGGTGATGAAGGGTGTAGGAACCGACTACACGCCGTGTAGTGGTCCCTTACATTCCGTGTAGTCAGTCTGCAGGAAAATAGTATGGCGGTGGCTAGCTGTGCGACATAACATGTCGTGTTCTCAAGAAGACACATCGTGTAGTCATGTCAGCAGATGAACTGTGCCACGCTGGTGGGAAACCACAAGATTAAAAGTTAAATGAAGGAAGTACACACCGTGTACTCGGAAGTACTTTCCATGTAATTTGTTTTTTTAAAATGGGAAGTAGAATCCCATGTTCATAGGGATGGCTTAGAATGGGGAGGAGCGGAAGAGGGAGTTAGAGCTTCCGAGATCCGCCGAGTGCACGTCGGGAATCCGTTTCCACCTCAGATGATCTTGTTTGAACCACACGGGTAAGCCCTCCACTCTTATATAGTTTTTCTTTCCAATTATTCTTCTAAGGGGTTTTATTTGTGTTTAAGCGGGTTTTCTTTCACCTCAGATCTATGTCGTTCTTGGACAAATCTAGGATCGCTGTTCACATATATCATTCGTTGGTGTTAAAGGTAGGTGGCTTGGTGTTAATTTTCCAACTGTTGTGCGCTTATGTGAATTATTATGCCATGAACCCATGTTGGGGTGTCATGTGGCTGAGGTCGTAGCTGTTTAAATACCAATAAGTGTATAGGTAATTAAATGTGGTATTAAAATGCTGTTTGGGATCGCTGCTTGGAACCAGGACCACCCCAGGGGTGCGTTCCTCTGTTTATCCATTTGGCCAGGATACCCGAGGGTATGCCTTATTTATTTTGTGCATTACTTTTTCCCTGAGAGGAATTGAATGTGAACTGCTTATTTACATGTTGGGCATGGCCCGGTTACTTGTGCCTGGTGGAAGTGTTTTACTATTGCCTGAGGGCATGACTAAATTAGCCTGAGGGCAATGTTCTCTTAGCCTGAGGGCAACTTCTTCCGTGCCTTTGGGCAATATACTCTGTGCCTGAGGGCGACACCTTTGTACGCCTGAGGTAAATATCTGTATGCCTGTGTGAAGATTATTTTGTTTGGATTCTCTTTACCTGAGGCTATGGGTTTACATGTCTGAGGACGTTGGATGTTTACTTAGAATATTCACTATGGTGATATTTTAAATTAACTAATTAAATCGATATTAAAATGGAAATATAACTGGTAAGTTAGTTAATTTTGAATACTTCTTAGTTTATGGCATTTATTTATGCACACTATTGTTTCATTTTTACACACAGTTGAGCACGGGCCTTTGATGGGTGCCTACTGAAATTATTTCTCACACCCTGTTTGGGTCATGCTTTTCGGCTCAAACAGATTATGTTTCTGTGGGTGTGGATAGGGTAAAGAGTCCCTATACAGGTACATGATTGCTGCTGAGGAGTAGGGGAGCATGGGTCCGGGCTTATGCTCGCGATGCTACCAGTTGTTTTGTTCTATTTTTTTCATGTACTTGTATTGTACTGTATTGTTGTGTAACATGTTCTGGCAGCTTTCTTAGAATTTGAGGCATTTCTCACCATTATTTATATACTGGTTGGTTATTTCAACTGCAGTTGTTTAATTAAATTGTGTATGGTTTACAGATTCTGCTGTTTTTGTTTGTTTTATTTCATTCCAATGCGCTACACTTTGACAAATGAGGGTATAGTATCCCAACTATCAGACCTGGGCCCTCGCTGCTAGTCGGCAGCCTCTGGCATTTGGGGAAATGCACTTGAGGTCATGTGGCACCCGAAACCGGGACGTTACAAACCAAATCTATCGAGATCGACTTCTTTTTTATGGGATACCCACTCTTTTTTGTTTTCATTATCTTGTTATTTTCTAATTTTGATAACTACCTTTATTTCAAAAACTAAAATTATTATAAACATCAAATTGATTATATAATGTTTTATAACATGAATCATCTCCATAGATTCATGGTGTGTGTTATTTATTAATCCTATAAACTACCAATAATATCTTGGTTTTATCACTTCATGATGTTATGTTTTTTTCCACATGGAATAATCCACAAAATACCCTTTTCCTAGTTTTTACATGATCTCTAGAGAAACAGTCTTATAATATTAGACCCACCAACATTTCCCAAACATAACTTTTAATAATAGAAAAACACAATTCCGAATATTATAATCTATATAAATCAATAATTTCTCACTAAATATGTAATTAATTCAAGTATTTGTGGAATTAAAACACTAGTTATGTCTATGTCATGGTTTTGGATATAATTATTACGAGGCCCTAGTTATAGAGACCCATATTCCTCATACTTAATCCCCTTTATTAAGAAAAATCATAATCCAAATCATAATACATTATAATACCCTTTTTTAGTCCCTAACATGAGTTTTATTAGAGGTGGGATTCTAGGATCACTCTTATCCACACTGTAGGCTCATGATTGGATCCTAGTGGGGATGGTTTGATATAATGTTGTATCAAATATATAGATAATATTTTGAATGGATTTTGTAATTAGAGACTAGTATGGATTGCATGTTTTTTGTAAGTAAACAACTAGTGTGGAATGCATATTTTTTATTATGTTTTTTGATATAAAATCTGTAGATAGATGATCTAGATGACTATATGATGCTTAGAAAAGTTGGGTAGGAATAATCCATGATGAGAAAATTATAAGTGTTTTTATGCCATATTTTGGTTAAGTGTAAGGGAAACTGTCTCTTCATTGGAGATAGAGTACTGGTTAGAGGAGATAGAGATCACCTTTAGTTTAATTAGTGTTATGAAGGTGAATTGTGACCCACTATTTATTAGTGTAATTATCATATATGAATGCCAATGGTGGTTTTGGAATCTCAGATAGCATGAGGAGTGAGTGACTTCAGGGGATGATTCCGATAAGTAGTTTTGTGTACTATTCTATTAATTAACAATGGAGGTAATAATATATGGGTATATATCCATACATTAGGGAAGAAAAGGTATATGGGGGATTTATATTTTATCCATGGAATATTTCTACATTCCCAAAGATATTTTTCACGATGAGGATGTCAATGTGTATATTTTTGAGGTGGTGATGCGTCCAGCTATTAAAAATGAAGATAAATAATTTATGTTGTCTATATATTTTGAATTACAAAAATAGTAATAGATTATTGAGAATATGAATTTTTTTTGGTATATATTTTATATGAGATTCATTATAACTTTATGGGGATTAAATCTAAATATGGGGGATCATAGATGTCCAGGTAGTTGAGGTTTCACCAAGCTTGATGTCACACTCAACATTCTTCTTCCAATTTCACTCAATATTGTAGTTCTCTATAATTTAAAGGGGGAACGTTAATAATATTTTTATTATAGAGGAAGTGGTAAAAGATAGTTATATTTCTTGACCATTCATAATGGAAAACACACATAGGTGGGAAAGGTTTGGTTCAACCACATCAATAGTTGAGTTAGATAACTTTTTTGAAACTGGTTCAGGGGATTTTTGTTAATTGATTTTAGATGGGTAAGGTAGATGACAACCCTATATTCCCCCCATACTTAGTAATATATGGCTATGTAAAATCATGTATTTGGCTAAAATATAGTCAAATAAGGCAGAGGAGCTGGGTGTGGGTTGCTTCATCCCGTAAACATTTTAGTTCTTGCTGGGATAAAGTTTGCTTGAGTTATCATATCCTTATATTACACACTATATTTCACTATGTATGATTTTTTTTCATATAATTTATTTTTCATATCCATCTTTATTCATTTCAAGAGAATAATGGTGAATGGGTTTTCAGTTCCACTAGTGTTGAAAAATAAAATTTGAGTCAAGTATAGTTTACATATTTTTTTCCATTCTTGTGATATTATGATGTAAAGGCACTATCTTTTGATGTATTTATTTTTTACTATAGATACAACAATAAGATTCATCCTTCTAGTGGATTGGTTTTATTTTATAATTTCAATTGATAATTTATTTCTAAGGAAACATTTGTTTTATGATGTGGAAGGATAGAATGTTGTATTCTTTGGGTAGAGAAACCATAAATTTGGATAAGTGAATTGGGAGCCCCATTTTTATTAGGGACTTGTGATTTTCTTTGGTAGGGGAATAGGTGATAGTGTTACCTATAGTTTGGTAGAGTTTTAATATATTTTTCGTGAAGTGGTTGTGATATTACCACCTCAATTTGATGTTTGTTAGGGAAGGATTTACAATATAGTGACTATTCTATTTTTATGGATCCTTATCTAATATAAAACTCTATATTAATACAATTGATTATTTATTTCAATTATTTAATGAAGGAAGGTTTTATCTGGCCTGTTGCGCCTACATGGGGTTTTTTAGTGTTGTTCGACAAGGAAGAAGATGGTAATAAGTGCTTGTGAAGAGACTACAAATGATCAAATATTATGAAGATGAAAATTTATTACCCTTCCAAGGATAGATGATTTTTTTATCAATTGAATTTATATATATTGGTTTTTGTGGTCTATCTATTGTTTGGTTATCAGTAGATGAGGTTGCAAGCAGATAATATATGTAAAACCATATTATGGTGTCATTATGGACACTTAGAGTTTGTAGTTATGTTGTTTAGTGTCGCATATTCACTATCTAATTTTATTAGACTCGTTAATTCCATATTTCATGGGTTCTTAGACTAGTTCATGGAAGTTTGCATCAGCGAAACTCTTTTATAATTGAATTATAAGTATGATCATTCTATGTATCTTAGGGATTTTTTACAAGTCATTTTACATTGTTATCTTTATGGGAAGTTATCAATATTATTGTTTGGATGTGTGTGGTGTATTTTTTGGGAATGTGATATATTAATAGGGAGTATAGGTTGATCCTTCCATCATTTATGATGTTGTTTTTTAGGTAGAACCTAATACTTTCTTGATATTTTTCGTTTCCATGGTCTTTTATGTTATTATTATAAGATTATATTTAATTTCTCCTGGAATAAAAACATGTTTAAATATATTGTGAGAAAGTACTAGGATTTAAAATGGAATGATTAGTATGAGGATGATTTCAATTACCTAGAGGATAAGGTGATCCATTTTCATTTTATTTAGTTACCAAATGAGGGAGTTATATTTATGGTTTTTTATTATACCGTACATCTAAGATTGGGTTGTGTATTAATCAATTGAAGGAAATTTATATAATATTGTCCTAAGAATTTATATACTCATTATCTACCTATTCCACGCATTATCTCATGTTTATAGCAATAGTTTTTTCTGATTTTATTATTGAATTACCCAATCAGTGACTTCTTTATCATCTACATTGATCATGAGATCTTTAATTATATCTTATCTCATCATGATTTTCATTAGTTTTTTTAGATTTTTATGGTGTTCTTATAGGACTGTGAAATCATGATCCCTTACACCCTGAGGAAAGGAAATGTTGTTCCATATACATTGAGTTGGAAGTAACAAAGAGATACTGTTCGGGAGTCTAAATATTCTTTCAGATTAATCATGGATGTTATAGTAATGCCTTATACTGTGGATGAGGATTATATAAGAAGTTTATTTTATTATAAAACATTGTAATTATCCTTATTATAATGGGTGAATGTTATGTGGGGAGACTAATAGGTAGAGTTGTTTCATGATTTTTTATTTCCTATTGATTCTTCTAAGGAATGGTCAAAGGATGAAAAACATCAGGTATTTTTTTAAGATTGTATTTTAATTACGCTAAAGATGAAATATGAGGGTCATCATGAGTATCATAGTTCATAATTGGAAGTTTATTCAGGTATATTTACAATTAATTTGGACTAGAATAGTTATTCTTGGTTTCCAAGGATGAAATAGTCTATCGAAGAGTTCATCTAAGTGTTACTGGACTATTATTAGTTAAATTCAATGAATAATTTTCTAGGTGGTTCTTTTCATTCATTTTAAGTCAACATGTTTAAGTGAGGGATATTTTGATTGATTTGTTTCATTACTTTACCTTTATACTAAGGATGATGTGATACTATTTGTTTCATTGTGGATCCATTAGTGAGGATGAATCATTTATTATAGGGGAAGGAGTTAAGTGATTTGGTTATTTTGGTGAGGAATTTGTGGATGAGATAGTGAATATTCATTGGGTTATAAGGATGACCATTCATGTTCTGGATCTATATTTTACATCTCAAGTCTCAGGTTGCCTTTACTATGCTTTTATCTCTTATGTATTCCATAATACTGAATCCCACACACAAATGGAAAGTTATATGGAGAATAATACTAAGACATTAGAAGATATATTTTTCACATGTGTTTTGGATTTTGGTGTATCATACCAGAAAAAACTTCCTTTTTTGAGTTTTCCAATAATAATTGCCATCACTCATTCATTGGAGTGACTTTTTTCAAGACATTTTGGGGGTTTCCTTTAATATCTCTATTATATGAGATCAAGGATATAGATTCATTGGTCCTTGGGTTAATTAATTATAGATATGAACCTAAAAGGTGTATATGATTCAAGTGAAGATAAACTCAATATAGTATCTTCATATTTATTATATTGACTATTGTCCTAAAAAAAGGTAAAATGATTTACCCTAAATTTTTTGTTCCATTCAAGGTATTGGAGTTCATCAATGATGTGTCATATCAGTTATCCCCTCCTATACAATTGGATCAGATCCATGATGTTTTATATTTGTAAGAACATTATCAATATCTCATCAATGATTCCCATATAATTTATTAATTAAAGTTTGATATAGGGGATAAAGATACGTTTTTGGAGTGGTTAGTTTAGATTCATGGTCATCGAGGAGGGTGTTATGTTTGAATTTAATTCCATTGGTTTTCATCTTGTAGAATAATTGTGTATTTTTGTAACATAGTTGGGAAAATGGGTAAAATATTAACACTCAGAATCATGATTTATTTTCTATCATTTTTTTCTTGAAATCTAGATGTTTGATTTAGTGATGTTTTGAAAGAAATTTATCATCCTTGTGCTATATTATACGTTAATTATGGGTTTTACACTTTTTGATATGTATTTTTCTATAATGTTTGGGTTTTCTGTTTATTTGTACCCTTACATATTTTGGATTTGAGCCTTGAGGTTCATAATCATTTTATAGGTCTCTATTGTAAAAATTCATACCTTATTATAAAATTACCTTGGGTGCTAGAGGTGTAAGTATATGGTTAGGGGTATGTGAAGTTAGATCTATGATTGTAACTAAAAAAATTAATTGTCCTATGGATATTTTCCTTCTGAAATGATTTGTTAGTTGGGGTGTTGGAATATGGTTTGATGTTTTTTCACCACATTGGCATAGGATGCGAGGGTTCAATGTTGTTCTATTTTGAGGTCATAGTTTGGTTTTACAATGAATATTTTTGGTTGTGGCATGATAACTTTTGAGTTGACCATATCTTAATATGGATGTGAGATGGAGAATTCTGATACTACAAGAAGGATCATGGAGATTTTGGGTTTTATATTCCATGAGTCTAGTTATGGAGTGGTTGATTTTAATTGTGACATGAATGAATGTTTTTTATTCCTAAATGATTTTGGTTATTCGGTTAATCAAGCCTGTGGTTTTGATTCTACCATATATTTCTTCCCTTAAAACATGTATTAATACACATAATTATGGAGTCTTGGGTTGTTGATTTTATGGTTCTACCTTTTGTGTGTCATTGTTCCATGGTCCCTATATCGAATTGTGGATTGCTTCAAAATTGAGCTGTGTTTTCCAGAGGATCATTTATTTTTGGAATATCCACCTTTATTTCTATATGACCTTCGTTAAAGAAATAGATCTATATAAGTATAAACTATGATATCCTAGTAGAGATAAAAAGTGGATCACAATATGATTTTTGAAGGTACTGTTGACTTGGACTAGATTTGGCATGACTAGGACGCATCATTCCATGATTCCATAAATTTATAGTTCTAATCTAAATTCAAAATACTATTCAAATTATTCTAATTCAATTTTTTTTCACCAAACCCTAGGTGGCCCAAGGTGCATTGATGGAGACCTTTGATCACTCATTTATTTTTTATTCCCTCGATATCAATAGATCAAACACTTTGTGATATAAGGTGAATTTCTCTTCTATTCCTCTTGGTTCTCTCCATGTCCTTCATTCTTGGAGAGGTTTTGAAATAAATGATGATTCAATTTTAGTGCTTTTGTGTTGTAATTACATATTTTTCTAGACATATAATAACTACATATTGTTCCTATGGAAGTATCATTTTTTTTAATATTCGACCAATAATTTTCAATGTACAATATGTAAACTTCATGACCAATATAGAATTTCACAAATAATATTGATAAATAAAATACTTGAACCAAGAGATGATATTTTAATGTAAATTTTATTATTAATTTAATCAGATGTTGGAAGGTTACCTTGATCTTGATATCTTTCTTCTTTGAGAAAGTCGATCCATATAACCTATTTTGTATTATTTCATTACATTACAAGGATCCAATATAGATCCCCTCTTATGGTGATGCATACGTGATCCTTCAATATTAAAAAAAACTGCTAAACCATAGGGTACTTGTGCGGATGATTTAGCATCTTCAATTGTTTACATTCATCACTTCAAATTACATCAGGCTTGAAGGAATTTTTATATTAATCTTCAATCTCCAGATAGGAATAGAAGAGGGGATAGATATTGCAAGGAATTAGCTGAACATAATTACTACCCATCTATATATTTTGATTGTTCTAAATTTATAGTCATTGGATTAGTGTATAAAATTTTATTAATTAAAAAATGTCCTTCAATAAATTACTCAAAACATATGATACCCTAAGACATAAACAATAACAATATTATTATTATTATTTTCTCAGGTTTTTCATTAACTGGTGAATTGATAAATATTACATTACTACCATGATAATTAATATGTGTCATATGACGGAATATTGTTTTTCTTTTCCATATTAGAATTTATTGAATACTTTAATAAATGTTAAAATTTAATATTTAATCATTAAAAAAATAAATACTCTATTAAAATATTGTACGAGATATTGTTTTAATATAAACACATATAAATAAATTATTTATTTCATAAATAAAAATTTATTCATTACAACATGAATAATAAGGTATTAATTATGATTGAATATTCATTTAATTGAAAAATTTCCCAGTAACAAAAAAATAATATAAAATATATTTTTATCAATGAATTAATATTGAATAAATATTAATTCTTTGTCATGAAATAATATTTATTCTAATTATTAAATATAAATTATATTTAATTGAGATAAATAGAAACACATTGTGTGTGGCCCTTTATGCCAAATCTTATGAAAATAAGGTATTCTTTCTAAAAGGTCGTGATTACATTATACCAATGGTTTAGGATACCCACAGAGGAAACTGATATGTTATGAAAAACAAATATTAATTCTCAGTGTGTAACATATTAACATTATCAATATATCTCATAAAGTATGTTTCACACCCAAGTCATCAACTGTATACTTGATATATCATTCATTGAGTATCTAAAATAATCATATCAATATACTCTGTCCATGGAATTTAATGTGAAAAATTAATTTTAATAAACAGGATGAAATAAAATATTCTATAAATACATAAGGGATAAATCCATCCTCAATTTATTCATTAATAACATATCATTTATGATACACCCAACATACCCAAAGTCACTACCATCATATTTCTTTGTGGTTTACATAAATATGTCAAAGTGAACAACTAATGACATGCATTAAAAATAATATTAAACTATAAGGATTAATACACATGCTCATATATAGGAATATCGAATGAAAGATAAATATGTTGAATTTTGATAAGTTGTTATATTCATATAATCTCTTATCTAAGGGATTACCAAGTGATAGCATCATGAGATGAAGTGTCATTTTCTAATGATTACCCACGCATAAAATTCAATATATTATGTGCCTTATCATATAATATTATATGACCTTATAACTATAATAGTTGGGATCCTAGAAAGAATTGGGTTTACTTTGATTACATGGATAGTTAATGTATTATTACATATTGTTCATTATTCTACGTGACTAAGATATAATAAAGTCTTATATTATTTTTTGAATTGAAATGGTCATGGAATTTCCCCCCATTGATGATAACCTTGAAATTCTATAACATATATTTAAATATAGTTCTACGGTTGGATGGGATACTATGATTCGACACATAGCATGAAGACTGTTTGGTGAGAGTACTCATAAGAAGATGACACTTCCTATCATGAAGTTCGTACTTGGTAATCTCCGATATATGTGTTTATGAGAACATACCCACTAGTATAAATTCCACATGTTCTAGTGTCATCGAATATTTCTATCTATGAGCATGTTTAATGATCCTTAGCCTTTAATAATATCATTAATATGTGTCATGACATACACACTTTGAATTACTGATGAAAACTATCACACAGAGATTTGTTAGTATGTAGGGTATCTAGGGAGCATCACTAGTGGCATGTTATTGATGGATAAGATGAGGAAGGGTTTGTCCCTTCCATTTATGGAAGTTGATATCTCAGCCCTTTTATTGAAATTGAACCGTCGCGTAAAATTCCATGGCCATGGTGTAATGACTAGTTTTTTTTCAGGTTGTTAAAGAACGACGTATCAAGCATAAATGTTGATGATTATATCATGAAACCTACTTGATGAGATATTGTGACAAAGGGATTATATTACATAGTGAGCGTTTGTTTGTGGATGTCATTTTTGTGACATTAAGTTCTTTCCCTTTGGTTCATTAACCCGTTTCTAGATAGTACTCTTGGACTTTAGGTAAGCCCACCTAATTCCAATGAAAAATAATCCTAGATGGTCACATTCTAAGTGTCCTTGGTGGTCTTGGTAAAATTATATTTCAATTTAATTAATGATATAAATATGATTCTCAAGGCCATGTAATAATTTTATTCAAGTTAATATTATCGCATAAATTAAATAAAATATATTTATTTATTTTATTAAACATTTAAAAAATATTTATTTACTAGTTTTTAAATAAAATATTTATCTAAGAGAAAATTTTATTTATTTATTTATTCTGGTGTTCAATAAATTGAAGTGTAGTTTGAGCGGACCATGTTGGGTCCGGTAGTAAAATAATTATTTGAAATATGGAAAATAATTATTAGTTGACACAAGTTAAAATAATAATGACACTCCTATTATTTTGTGATGTTCAATTTTATTCATAATTCAATTTTTCGAAAGTTGGCACACAATAAATAATGACACGATATTGTTATTATGAGCAAGGGTTTCACTAAGTTCATGAATGTATTAAATTTCCTTTATGAAATTAAATATTGTAACTGAAGTTAATCACATATAAATAGATAAGTATGTCTATTGTTCTAGGGTGAACACACTGCATGCTTTGTGAATTGAGAATTGTTGAGCTAGACAATTTCTCTCTCGAATACTCTTCTCTTCCCTCTCATGAATGAGACATATTATTCATGACAGAAAAACAAGCGATTAAGAATGACCGAAATAGGACACTCCCTTTTCCGCACTAGCACCCGAAGAATGATTTGTGTCGGTCAGAGGCCAAGAGAGCACGTGTGGATCACTACTGGAGGGATTCTAGTTTGGTTACTCGAAAGCGCGATGAGATAAACCGGAAGGGTCATTCCAAACAATCAACCTCATCAATAGATAAAATACCAAAGATCTAGGTATTCTTTTATTTTTTAAATTAATTAAATTAATTATAAACATGACGTGAAAGATCCTCTCTAATGGTTTTGGACCTCTTCCTACTTTATCCCAATATTTGATTCTATTCTGTGGAGACTGGCGTTCATCTTCATATTGATTCCAGAATAATCGTTGATCATGGTAAAAATTAAAGTTGGGTGTTGTCCGAACCAAGCTTCTATTGTGATCAGAACCTTCATGTGGAATTAGAGCATTTAAATCATAGTTTATAATTATTTAAATATTTCTTTGATGATTTACGCATTTAATAATTTAGTTAATTCAATTCAAGATAATCTTTCTGAAAATATGAATCTTGAGATATGTTTCTCTAATTTTGTTTTTCATTAAACTTACAGAAACAATATTTTCTTTTAATTTGGATTAAAATAAAATATAGGATCTCTTCTAGAGGTGCAAAGGTTCCTAGACGTACAACACAAGAACACATGATGTGTATTCGGCAGTACAAGGCATGTAGACAAGGTTTAATACACCGGGTCTGGTCCTCCAAAGAAATCCATGTCATTTGAGATTGTGTAAGTCTTAATGACTTCGTGTGTTAACCAGGAATAGGTGGAACATAGTTTCCGTATTACACACCATGTGGTCCACTGGACACGACGTGTAGTCCCTTCGGGTTAGGGTTGGACCGTGTACCTCGTACACGGCTTTCCAAGCTGGAGACCGTGTAATGAGGAACTACATAGCGTGTGGCCTACATTACACATCGTTTACTCTAAAAATTTCTGATGTACACTCACACACTATTTCCCCCAGACATGTACTTCTGATGGATAGTTAACAATAGTACACACCATGTAGTTAGAACTACACATCGTGTACCTATCCAAATTACATAGATTTATTAAAATTTAATATTATATTATACAAACCCTTGAGACATGTACCATCATATGGGCGTAATGCCGAGGCACAACACGTGATAGGTTTCATATATATATGTGGTTAATTTAACATCTGTGTGATGTTCATTTCAACCCATTGGGTAGTTATTAATAGGAATTCACTAGGTTTCCTCAAAGGTACAAGATACATTCAAATATAATTTTAAATGAATTTATTTGTTTAAAATTAAGATGGATGAGAATCTCAATGAAATTCAGAGAAGTGTTTAAGATAAACGGATTGATTAATTAGAGATGATAATTAAATGAATCAAGTGTGATTTTTCTTAAACAAAAAAAAATTAAAGAATTAAATGATAGTGTTATTTATGCATAAATACTGTTGCATTCATAGATAATGATGAGTTAGGCCTATACCTTTGTATGTGGATGTTTTTTTTTAATTTATTTATTTGAAATAAATTTTCTGGCCTACGAGCCTTCTCCTCATTAATATGTAGGGAATTCATGCACAAGGTTTATTATATGTAAATATCCTTTTTACCGCACACCTACATGTGAGTTAAAAAAGGCATATCTAATGTATAAAACTCCCAAGATATTAGAGGTGGTTCAAGATGGAGTCAAGGAAAAACCAATCCTAGGAGATACAAAGTTGGACATGTGAATGTTGTAAACACAAACCCAAAAGCATCATGGTGTTTCTCCCCTAGGTCTGGGTTAGTTAATCAATCGCTAGATAAACAAGTCATTATAAAATCTCATCACCAAGCCATTTACTTTATTTTATTTCTTTCTGTTTCATGGTTTATCATTATGGATGTGTTTTCACACTCACATAATTAATCAATTAATCAAGCCTAAAAAATGGAACAGAAATAAACCATAATTATTCAAAAATATTATCAAGACATTGTTAATCACTTAAGTAAGTTCCAATTAATGTTAAAAATCATGTGATAATGATAATAAGAAATTTATTCATATGAGATAAAACCCCCTCAAATAAAATATTATGTCAGAACAAGTATTCCGTTACGTGATTAAGGGAAAAACTCAATAAAACTATGTGTTTGACCAACTCTTTTTGGGACACTAACTTTTATACAGGAAGACCTTATGAAAGGTTTCGGGTTGAATTAACCATATTACATCCATTTCTATACTTTTTGTAATATTAGAGGCAAGAGTTGAGGAAATCCAAAGTCACAATTTTAGGATTGGGGAGTCCACTCAACAGATCAAGGAGCAGCAAGCCCGCAGTTGGAAAAGATCCACCTACCTAAATACTTTATAATATCATGAAAAACACTTTTTGGGTTATGAGAAGGGGAATATGGATCCTTGTGACTAGAATGTCAAGGAAACTGGACATTACAAGTTCAATTGTGAGGCCATTGGGACTTGATAAAATAGTGGGAGAATTAATAAAATTCATTATTTCAAAAAAAATTAATCAAGAATGTACTAATGATATGATATTTTAATTTTAGAATAAAATTGACAATCTTGTCCAAAAAACTAACCATGTGATCAATTCTGGATAAATACAACATCATCACTAGTATTAGCTTCTAGGAATGTATTAGACACCATTGAGTTATCCTACATGAACAGAATTATTTGCGAGCTAGAGTTAGAATTACATGATCCACCATCAAAAGAGGTAATTGACAAGTATTTTTTATTTTATGAGAAAAGTTTGAATGAAGTGGTTGAAGTTCAACATTTGATTCTGTCATCAATGGCTAGTCATCACATTAAGTCTCATGAAAACATGGATTCTTATAGAATTCTTGAGAACCTCTGTGGTCTTTACTAGGAGAGAGAAAGATAAGAAAGGTTTGACATCTCTAAGGCACTCTTTCAGAATAAGTTGGAGAAGGTTCCCCAAGTTGGCCTCATGTAGTCAATCTCATTGGCTACATTGAGCACCTATAGGTTATAGGGTTTACACTCCCTAAAGAACTAACCACTGATCTCAATCTCTAATCACTCCCTCAGAGCTTCTCTAACTTTGTTGTAAATTTCAATATTAACAACATTGGGATGTCTCAATCTGATATTCATATCCTCATTCACCAAGTGGAAAAAGATAAAAATCATGAAAATCCTTTTGTCCTTATGGTGAATAATAGTAAAGGGAAGTAGAAGATAGTTATGGCCAATGATTTCTCACTACCTTCAAGGAAAAGGAAGATCACAGGGGAAGAAAATGAAAAAGAGGCTGTTTGTTTCGCATGTGGAAAGAAGGACCAATAGAAGAACTCCTCCCAGGCTAAGAAGCAAGGGGAATCATCCGGTGCATTCGTTATCAAATTAAATTTATCTATTTCTACAAATTGGGTATTAGATGTACCTTGTGGTGCTCACATATGTATCCAAATATAGTAACTCTTTAGATTCATAGAGATTGACTGAGGGGAGGTAGATCTATAAGCAGCCAACAGAGCCAGACTTGCTGATGTAGTTGTCAGGGACTACCACCTCACATTGCCAACTGGGATGATCTTAGTGTTAAAGGTTGTTATTATGTGCCTTCTATTTCTAAAAACAATATTTTTTTATCCAGATTCGATACAGATGTATTTTTTTCAAGTTTGGAAATGAATTTTTCTTATTTTACAAATATAGCATTTGTTTTGGTAGGTCGTATTTATACAACGGTATTTACGTGTTGGATTACACAAACCAAGTAATGGAAATAGATAACAATGATACCTCCCATGACTCATACCACAACCAAAATTGGCATCACCGGCTAGGTCATGTAAATGGGAAATTATTTAAAAAGTTACATGAAGATGGATATTTAGATTATTTAAACTGAAACCACTTGGCTTATGTCATTTACGTTTATAAGGAAAAATTACCAAATCCCCATTTATAGGGAAAGGTTAATGGTCTAATGAACTTCTTGAATTTGTTCATACCGAAGTGTGTTGACCATTTCTAGTTTATTCAAGGAAAGGGTTCCCTTACTTCATAACATTTACATTTGATTTCAGTAGGTATGGATATATCTACTTAACGAGGTATAAGTCAGATTCTTTTGATAAATCCAGAAAATCCATGTTATCAAATTTACATGTGTGAGTTAGCGAAGCATTTTTTAAGGCCTCTTCAGGTAACAGACTCACACTCCCAAGGCACAATGTGTACCTTAATAGGATTCTCTAAGGAATCAAGGGGAAATTACCTATACAACCCCTCATAAAAAAGGTTATGGTGGATAAAAAATCCATATTCCGTGTGAGGGAGTGCATATCTAAAAGAGATAGTGGGAGTGAGATAGACTTCAATGAATTCAAGGCTCATGGTACACAAGAGTTGGTACAGGAACAGATTTCACAAATCCCAAGGGAAGAAGAATCTATTCTAGAGACAAAAGTACTACATTGGAGTACAATAGAGGTTTGAGAACAATAAGGGTGCGGCTTTCTAGTTACCAAGGATAGTGACACATTATTATTTGATAATAATGATCCTCTAACCTACAAGGAAGTAGTAAGTGGAACAGATGTTATCAAGTGGAAAGAAGCCATGAATTATAAAATGGATTCCATGTAAAAAAACAAAGTCTGGATTTTGGTAGATCCTCCAGTTTATGTAACGTGTGTTGGTTGCAAATGGGTATTCAGTATTAAACAAGACATGGATGGGAAATTCAGTACCTATAAGGAAAGACTAGTTGCAAAAGGGTTTAAAAAACTTCAATGAATTGACTATGTTGACACCTTTTCACCAGTTTCAATGTTGAAATACATCATAATTATAAATTCCATTACAACTTACTATGACTATGATATTTTTAAAATGGATGTCAAAACAACATTCCTTAATAGGAACCTTTAGGAAGATGTCTACATGACACAACCTGAAGGGTTTGTGACTCCAAAGGATTCCAATATGGTGTGGAAGTTATAGAAATCCATTTATGGATTAAAGAAATCATCCAGGTCATGGAACATTCATTTTGATAAATCAATTACATAATTTGGTTTTATCAATAATGAATGTGAGCCTTGTGTCTAAAAATTTTTTAGTGGGAATGCAGTTTTTTTCCTAATAGTATATGTTGATGACATATTACTTATTGGAAATGATATACCAGTATTATAGTATTTTGAGGAATGGTTGAATCAATGTATCTCCATGATGGACTTGGGAGAGGTAGTATATATTCATGGGATCAAGATACATCATGACTTATCCAAGGTATTTCTAGGCCTAATTAGAAGTATATACATTGATAAGATACTGAAGAGATTCATTATGGAACAATCCAAGAGGGGATTGTCTCTAGTGTCACATGGAATTCATCTTTCAATGAAAATGTGTCCTCAGACACTTGAGGAATTAATGAAAATGTTAAGGACTCCATACACATCAACAATTGAGTCTGTCATGTATGCCATGAAATGTACTAGGTTGGATGTCGCCCATGCATTGAGTGCAGTAGGAAGATATCAAGCTGATCCATGTGACCACCATTGGATGTCATTCAAGACTATATTAAAGAATCTGAGGAGTACTAAGGATATTTTCCTGGATTATAGAGTAGATAAGGAACTAATCATCAATGTATATGCAGATACTAGTTTCCAGACTGATCAAGATGACATGAATTTGCAAACGGGATACATCATCACTTTGAATGGAGGAGCAGTGAGCTGGAAGAGCGCAACAGAGAGTGTGGTTACAGATTCTATAGAAGAGTCTGAGAATATCATAGTTTCTGATCTTGCTAAAGAAGCAGTTTATATGAGAAGCTTCATCTAGGAGAAAAATGTGATACCTTGTAGTAAAGATGCCATCACAATGTACTGTGATAATACTGCAACAGTGGATCTTGCAAAAGAGACAAGGTCAAATTAGCAGATGAAGCACAAACATTAGATGTATCATCTCTTGAGATATTTTTCTTAAAGAGGTGATGTTTCAGTGATTGGTATTTCTACGGAAGAAAATCTATCATACCCCTTGACTAAAGCCTTGACTCACCAGAAACATGATCACCACGTGAGGTCTAGTGGACTAAAAGTCATAGGTTGTTGGCTCTAGTCCATGTGGGAGGTTTTAAGTTTTATTTTCCTAGAACTGACAAGTTTTAATTTGAATACATGTATATTTAATGTATTATTACATATTGTTCATTGTTCTACGTGACTTTGATGTAATAATGTCCTAGAGTATTTGTTTCGGTGCGGATGTGCGTCAGGTTACACTGTTCCGCCAGGACGCGTTCGCGCGTGCACCCGTCAACCCGAGGGGATAGGCGCGCGGCTTGTGGTCCCGCAGTCCCGCTTTCCAAAGGCGGGCGGCATCCGTCCCTTATTCAGGGGCATCTGCTCCTTGATCGAAACCGGGATGATGGGATGTCGGCTCCTCCTTCCTTGGACGTCTCCTCGAAACTCGTCGCCTAATCCGGGTCTCCCTCATAGATTTAAGACATGCTCGTGAATCTCGTTCCCGGCGCCATATCTTTATGGACACCGGTTAATTACGCTGCTTTCGCCCGGACGCTCCAAGGAGTCTGGTCGGGGCAGCAACCTGCGGTGAGGAGACCGGGTGGCTCTGGGTGCTGGGGGCGTGTCGTAACACTGCGGCTCTGCATGTCTGCTTTCCGTCCCTAATAGGGCTTCTCGAAGGCATGATGGCCTGAGGCATCCCGCACTGGGTGCGGGGAACCGTGTTGCCTGAGGTTTTCCTCAGCTTCCCATGTTTAACACGGGGTATGCCGCGAGTTTAACGTCCAGCGGGGACGGCATCGGACTGATCAACACGAAAAGTGGATCAGATGACAGAACCCCTTGCGGGGAACCTCCAACGCTGGGGCCAGCGTATGGGCGGCTTCCCAAGTGATGTGAAGTCGAGTGAAGTGGCATAACCCCCACCGGGATGTGGCGGCCCGGGTAAGGATCAGGATGGATGATGGAGTGAAGTTCTTGGACCCCGTAGGGGCTTCCTACGTACCGCGTGTTAGCACGGATCAAAGTCAACGTAGTTCGGGTATACAGTTTAACGTCATGCTGGACGTTGGCAAGCCGACTCACGAAGAGGTCGAGGCTGCCGGGCGGAGGATTGAACCGAACCACCTCGCACAGAGGGGTATGGAACGGCCGGGTGGATCCCAGTTTCACGTCATGCTGGACGATACAAGGAGGAATGGAAAAAGGGGCTGTGGGGAGGCACAGTGGAGATACACACGTGAAGTCTCCCACAGGGGCGGATTCATAGGTGAATCGACGCAAGTGTGAACCCAGGAGGGGTCCACTGATGGACGAACCGACGTGAATACGACCGGGATGACCAGGTGGTGGGCTTGAACCTCAGGTAGGCTTCCTACGTACCCTGTTTAGAAGACAGGGATCAAAGTCCACGTAGTTCCTTCTGTCAGGACTTACGCACTGAGGCAGCCCGAGTGCGGCAAAACTCAGTTGGAAGGGACTTGGACCGAAAGTAGGAGACACCTCGATCCCAGTCACACCCTCTACTGGCTTCAGCAGTGGGGAAGCGCAATGGAGATACACATGTGCGGCCCCCCCACAAGAAACTAGGGGTTTGTAATACCCTACCCCCGTGGGGAAAAGCCGCTCCAATTAAATCGTCCCTAAAGAGGGACAATCCCGACATCCCTGCAGAGACGAGCGGGTGGGGGCCACATCCAAACCGGGGGGGACCCTGCGTGCGAGGCACGGGATCGGGTGATGCGGACGGTTTAACGTCTTGCCGGACGAAGTACAGTTTAACGTCGTGTGTTGAGGACGAAGCGGACGGTTTAACGTCTTGCCGGACGAAGTACAGTTTAACATCGTGTGTTGAGGACGAAGCGGACGGTTTAACGTCTTGCCGGACGAAGTACAGTTTAACGTCGTGTGTTGAGGACGAAGGTGCTTGGCAGTTTAACGCCTTGTCGCGCGGACGATGGAGGCTAGGCAGTTTAGCGTCGTGCAGCTTGGACGTGGTGCAGTTTAGTGTCATGCAGGACGAATGCTGAACAGTTTAACGTCTTGTAGCTTGGACGAAGTACAGTTTAACGTCGTGTTGGACGAATGAGGTACAGTTTAACGTCGTGTTGGACGATGGATTGCCGCCGATGGGTTCGTGTCACTTCGCGCGAGCCTGGAGGGCCGCACGGGAAGACAACGCACGGTGCGGGCACCCAGGATGAAGATCATCGGGCTCCACGCAGGCGGGTACCCTCGGGGGGTTAAGGGGGGCGACCCTGGTGGATTGCGCGCAAAAGAGGATCTTTGCGCGCAATACCGCGGGTCGGCGCGCAAAATGGCGGGCTGGCGCGCAATCGGGCCAGCCCTTTGCGCGCGGATGATTGAGATTGCGCGCACCGGGCTTCGGGTAGCACACGGGGGCAACGGCTCACTCTTTAAAGAATGGCCACTTTGAAAACGGGGGGTGCGCGCAATCGGGCTGGATTGCGCGCACCTGGGGGCAATTGCGCGCAAGAGGCTTCTTTTGCGCGCAAAGGCCTTTGGGTTAAAGATTATTCAAAGGAAAGTAGCCAAGGGGATTGCGCGCAAAGGCGAACCCCAAGGCTCTATTGCGCGAAAGAAAGGAGGTTACCTGAAGATCGGCATTGCGCGCGGAAGGGGTTGGATTGCGCGAACGAGCGACGCTTCGGATTCTGGCAACCTTCAAAACGTCGGGGGTCGCCTTATATTTATAGGCAACCCTGGGCGCGGAATTCGCTTCACGGGCGCGGAATTCCCTTCGCGGGCGCGGAATCAGGCCCCGGTGCGCAAGGGAGTCGCGGGAGCTCGGGGCGCGCAAAATTGTGCGCCGGCCCTGCGGATTGTGCGCATCCCGGGAGGATTGCGCGCCGCGACTCAACTTTGCGCGCGGGCCTCTGAAATTTCGCGCACGCCCTCCGGGCTCTCCGGAACAGGCTTCCGACTCCAAATATCACTTCGCTTTCCGCCTTCGGAACTCCGTTTGGGGATCAACGGACTTTTCCGGCGTCTACAAAAGCCCCCCCTCGGAATCGGAACGGCGAGAGGTCGCAACGATCGGGTTCTGAGGGAGACGCCGGAATGCCGAAGTCCTGGGCGGCGCGGGACTTAGGCGTGCAAAAAGGGGCGCCGGGCACGCAATTCGCCGCCGTGGTCGCGCAATCACGCGTTCCGCGCGGCGCGGAATCCCGGCCTCGTCTATAAATAGGGGTCCGGGGTTCCGCGTTCCGTACACAGGCCTTCCGCGCGACAAGCTTCAACGCTCTCATGCGCGAAATTGCCTTTTCCGGTCACGAAATTCGCCCGATCGGCGCGCAAAACCATCCGGATTTCGCCCTGTCTTTACGCGAAAACCCGGAACTTTGCGCGACATTCTTCCCGATTGCGCGCCGTCCACTTGGATTGCGCGCCAACCTTCAAACTTCTCTACCAGCCTCTTCCGATTCCGCACGCTTCATCCCTTAACCCGCACGACTCCCGGAGCTTCTGAGATGGCCGCGCATCAAGGAAATGAGGGGAATGCCGCCACTCGCAGAGCTGAGATGGCGACGAACGAGGAGGTCTACGGAGCCAAGGAGATTGTTTCCAACAATCAATCCCTGTTCGACTTGCTGACGCCGGCCCAGAAGACATATCCACTGTCGGACAACCTGCCCCTCTGGAACTTCGGCATCCTAGATGAGGTTCCGGTGCCAGGGTTCGAGGTTGATGCGCCACGGACCTGGGTGACTCGGGAGGACGAGCTTCCCCGCTATAACATCACCAAAAATGGGCATCCTACCAGAGAGACCAGGCACTTAGATGTCTACGTCCTGAACCCGAGGACACGAACCATCGACGGGGGTGAGCCTACTGCGGAAAATTCTCCAGCCCTCTACTCGAGCACATACCGCCAGAGTGTTACTGACGACACCAAGGGCTGGCTGAAGGACTGGGACTTGCGGTCTGGGGGAAATTTCACCAGTGAGTGGGCATGGGCGTTCTGGGTACGCCACACTTGCGATCACTTCGCAGAGGAGCTGCGGTACATCGGCCTGTTTGAGGCGGTGTGGACGTCGCAGTTCCACTTCTACCAGCAGTCCGAGCTCGGGCCGGAGCTGTTCACCCGCTGGTCCCCGGATACCAACACCTTCCATCTTCACCATGGGGAGGTCGGCATCGGTCTCTGGGACATCCACTGCATCGGAGGTATCCCGCTGGAGGGCTACCAATACGATGAGTTCCTGCCCCCGAAGAACATCTGGGAAGACAGGTCACGGACTCCCATTCTGACATGGCATCTACTTGACCTGGCTACGCAGCGGCTTGGGATCAAAGACTTCCACAAGGACATAGCCTACAAGGAGTGGTTCGGCCAGTTCTTAGAGCATGACCCAGCGGTCAAGATGCCAGGCAGGGGGAAGCGGTGCCCGACCGCGGCTCAGAGGAGCCGGAACGGGTCGTACTGGCGGGTCCTAGAGACGGGTGACTACCGCTCATGGGGGTACCGCGTCATCGAGGCCCGGGACCCAAATGTCCGGTACGCGGCGTTCCTGGCCACCTTTCTGAGTGGGTGGCTCCTGCCAGTGCGGGACGCGAGAATGGGCGTTCGCCCGGCGACACTGGCGATGGCGGGCTCTATGGCCGCCAACAAGAGATACAACCTCGGGGTCCCAGTGCTGGCGAAGCTGTATGCCATCCTGGGACGCATCTCACGAGGTGGGTCGCCACGACGGATCTGTGGGCTCTTCCAATTCTTCCACGGCTGGGTGGCTGCTCACCTTGGTGGGTACACGTTTCCGAACGCCATCATTCCTCCGGGCAACGGCCTGCGACCCTCCCTGCTGAACATTGCGGGGGTCGCTCCGATGACCCTATGTGAGGAGGGAGTGAGGATTCGGATTGGCAATCATGCCAATTTCAACTTCAGCCCGTTCCCCACTCCCGTCGGCCAGATGATCGACAATGGGCAGGGTCCGCTGGAGCAGCATGAATACTTCCTGAACATGCGGGGCGGGGTGCTCGTGGCTCGGATCGACGGGAAGGTGATCTGCGAGCCTTACGTGCCAACCCGGTTCGCCAGGCAGTTCGGGTGCCTTCAGCGGATGCCGAAGAGGGTATTCACTACTGTTCGGGAGGAGACGAACCCTTGCGTCCTTCGCCAGATGTGGCTGATGTTTGCCGCTTTCGGCTCTGGCGACGTCATCACTCTCCCTCCTACCGGGGTTGACGCGGGCTTGGCAACTGAGTACGCCAAACACTGGGTCATCGCGTACCCCGAGGGGCTTCTACGGAAGCCAGTTCGGCGGCTCGAGGTCACCCGTGCGGAGACCGGGCATCAAGGAAGGAGGCGAGGCGCCGCCACACGGGGGAGAACGGAGGCGCGCCAAGCAGCGGAGCCGGCGCGGGCAGGGACTTCGGCGGCGGGAACATCGCAAGCTGCCGCCACGACTTCAGCGCCCAGAGAGGGGGCACGTGCGGTGGTCGACGAGCGGCCCGGGAATCAGGTGAGACGTCTGCTCGAACCCTCCCACGACGCGGTCTTCCCGGCGCTGTGGTCGGCCTGGATGACCCTGCGGCAGTCACTGGGGACCGACGCCATCTGGCGAAAGATACTCAGAGAAGGAATCTATCTGCCAGAGGTCGGGCGCCTCCAGATCTCCGATAGAGTGGACTTCAACCGGCAGTATGCGTATCTGACGGCCATGGACGATTACGCGCGCCAACATGGTCAGCGTGCGGAGCCATCCCTTCTGGTGAAGGTGATGCTCGGTCTAGAGCCCGCTCCAGAACAGATGTCGCCGGAAGAAGATGAAAGTAGCAGCGACTCCGAGGAAGAGGAGGAAATGGGGGAGGATGAAGGCTCCGAGGGAAGATCCCATCAGGGGAGCCCACGGGAGAGCGGCGAGGTGGCCGGCTCTGACAATGTTGATGTCACTGAGCTCCTCGAGGT
This sequence comes from Viscum album, assembly GCA_963277665.1. Classification (NCBI taxonomy): domain Eukaryota; kingdom Viridiplantae; phylum Streptophyta; class Magnoliopsida; order Santalales; family Viscaceae; genus Viscum; species Viscum album. The sequence goes on from OY728150.1 coordinate 489,057,025, forward strand.
CCGCTTCTATCCCTACTCAACCTGCTTCATCCATTCTCTTATGCAGCTTCTGACCCATTTCTCCACCTTTCTCAGGAGCACACGGAGGTTGGTCAGGCGTCCTCAGCGGGAGTAGGAGAGGCGCCAGCAGGACAAGGCGGGGGCCAGGCACCCATTGAATTGACAAGCGCGGAAGGGTCCCCTGCTGCAACTGTTCCTGCGGCGGCCGGGATAGCGGAAGACGACGCTCTGAACTCCCGTAAGTCTCCTTACTTTACTGCTGGTGCTTGCCGTTGACGATCCGTGACTAACCACGGCATGCCCTGCGCAGTGATCTCAACATTGGAGGCTCGTCGGGTTGCCGAACCCGGGCCATCCACGAGTGGACCGGTGGCAGACATGCCGCCTGCTCCGGAACAGACTTCCCACACCGAGCCGGCCCCACCAACTACTGATCAGGGGGCTGCGGACGTCGGCGGTGCTGACATCGGAGAGAGGTCGGGGGCTGACGAGGGTGTCAACGCCGCTGGGGAGAGAGAAGAAGGTCGCCCAGATGTTGGGGAACCTATCCCTCATGAGGACCTCCCAGGGGCGGACCCTGCAGCCGATCTGCTGGCTGCCTTCCCTGCCTACCGGCCTGCCGACCCCGAGGAGATGGACGACTCGGACGCGGAGGCGGTCGAGGAGAGCCGGATAACGCACCGTAGGGGGTGGAAGTGCATCCAGCGCTTCCTCAAGCGAGACTCATCAGAGTGGCTGGGGCGCATGGGATCGCTTCAAACCTGGCTGCGCTTCTTGTGTGCCGGGGGAGCTGATGCTCAACGCCTCCATCTGACGGTCCGTGATTTCATGGCCGAAAAGATGCGCGAGAGCTGCCGGCGTGCCGACGTCGCACAAAGTCGGGACATGTCGGAGAGCACGCGGGCGCTCCTCGTGGCGGGGCAGGAAGTCTGGCGCCTCAAAGGGCAGGCGGCAGAGAAGGAGGCCTTCGTCGCAGCGTGTACTGAGCTTGTGGAGCAACTAACGGCCCAGCTAATCGACGCCCAGGTACAGCTGACGGAGGCGGGCCAACAGATGGTCACACTTCAAGTCGAGCGGGAGCGTGCACAGGCCAGAATCGACGAACTGCGTGCTGCGACCGCCGACGAAGAGAGAGCACGCAGAGAGCGAGAAGCAGCTCTGGAGGCCGCCAGCCAAAGGGTAGCGGCGTTAGAGAGACTCATTCAGCACGCTAATCCCTAGGGGCTTTGTTTTTGCCATTCCCAAAACATTTGCTTCCGCTACTCAATATTTCGATCCATTTGTATGAATCACCATATTTATCTACATCTTTTGGTTTAACATGCTCAACCACAATTCGTTGTCTCGCGGGAGCGTTAACCAAACTTCAGGCTAACATGCTCAACCACAATTCACTGTCTCGCGGGAGTGCTAACCAAGCTCCAGGCATCCATAATTGGGCCTGGATTTCTAAAGAAAAGAGGGAGGTCATTCCTAGGAAAGGAGACCTCAGACCTAATCAATGTATCATCCCCCCAACCTGTTCCAACACACGAGCGGGACAATGCTAGGGGCGTTGAGATTTTATCCGAACATAGGGAAATGAGAAAGGGTGAATCGCGTGTCCCGAATCCAGACATCCACAACGGTCGGCCTTCCAGGAAATGCCCAAGACTGTAGGCGGACAGTGGATCGACCATAACAACTGCAATAGACGGACCGAAGGTCATCATTCATATTGTAGGAGGCGAACCACATGTCATCATGAATACCGCTTTGGGGGTTCCTTCAGACACAAGGGTGGAAATCCAGATCAACAGGGCATGCGAAGCATGGGGCGAAGTGATGATTTGTTCGGACAGAATCCAACGCTCTCAAAATTGCGCCACCGTGGGGAAAGAATATTAGGCGGATGCACTAATCTGGCCGTGAATCACCTCAATTCTCAGACAGCACCTCTTTGACGAGGAAACCGTCACTTCCCACCATCGCAATGGGGCATCCCGGGCTGAATCGGGGAGAATATCACAACTGCACCACTCTACCAGAAGCCAAGCCGGACGACCGGCGACGAGGAGGGGCGGGACTTAACGATCCCTGAGGCTCTGCCCGAGTCGAGATGCCCGGGCGTTCCTACGTACTCCATCAGGCTGGAGATCAAGCCACACGTAGTTCTGAGAGTGCAGTTTAACGTCATGAAGGACGTAGAACCCCATTTAGGGGAGATCTTAGTTTAGGGTCTTAGAGCTCGGACCATAGGGGCAGATCTTAGTTTAAGGTCTTAGAGCTCGGACCATAAGGGTAGATCTTAGTTTAAGGTCTTAGAGCTCGGACCATAAGGGGGGATCTTAGTTTAAGGTCTTAGAGCTCGGACCATAAGGGGGGATCTTAGTTTAAGGTCTTAGAGCTCGGACCATAAGGGGAGATCTTAGTTTAAGGTCTTAGAGCTCGGACCATAAGGGGAGATCTTAGTTTAAGGTCTTAGAGCTCGGACCATAAGGGCTTCAAAGTACGCCACATCGTGGTCCTATCCCCTGGATATGCGAAGATGCACTGAGGGATAGTGTCATGAGTGTCGAGGTTTCGCCTGGTCAGAATGGGAGGTGGAAAATGTGAATCATGCGGCCATTCACTCAAGGACTGGGGGCACCGAGGTAACGATATGGGAGTACTGCCGACCGTGGCGGAAAAGCAGCATCAATATCGCACTAACCGTTGATGGAATGAGGCAGCAAACGAGCATCGACCGCTCAATCGCAGGATTCATATCGATTTGCTGCCCGAGGCCATTGGGGGCACCAGCCCGAGTCGGTGGGAGAGCACTGAGGCATTGTGTCCGAACCATTCACGGGGGCTCCACCCAGGGCGTAGACGATGGGTCCGAATGAAAGGGAGCACGAAGCCTGAAGAGTGGAAGAAACCTGACCAAGCGCAACCTGACCCTCCTGGCAATAAACCAGAGTACTCTTGACACCGGTGGACCACTGCAAGGGGTCGAGGGACACGCCTTGAGGGTGACCTGAATGCGGCGGATTCCCCAGAGAAGGGGGAATCTCTAAGAGGTGGGGGGATGGACCCGAAGTTTCAAACATCCGGGCGTTCCTACGTATCCCATAAGAATGGGAATCAAGCCACACGTAGTTCTCGAAGCGCGGCGCAACACAATCGGGCACCAGCGCGGGGAAGGGTGCGGGTCTGACCCTCGCACACAGAAGAAGCGGCATTTGATATTTCTTGTTTGTCCTTAAAGGTGGATGGTTTTTCTTTGTGTGGCGACATGCCTGTGATTGAGAAATCTCTGGCGTCGCCACAATAATCAAGCCATGGAAGGCATTGATGAATGGCGTGGTTATTAACCAGCGCCCAACGCGAGTGCCCCCTGAGGAGAACATCACGATGCAGTTCCGTTTCTCGTCAGGCGGCCAAGACGATCACAGTTTACGGTCGTGTGGTAGGACCAGACAACACAGTTTAAGGTCATGTGGTTCGGACCATGGAGGAATCCGCTTATTGCGGTACGGAGGACACGGCGGAGGTGGGTACATACCCAGCCCTGCGGTCACGCACGATTCCAGGAGAAGAGTCCTGGGATAGGGGCCTGCGTATGTCCATCACCCGAGGGGCAGAGATGCTAGCCTCCAGATATACTGGGCCCAGAACGCGATTGTTCAGGCGACTCCTTCCTCCTTACGGGGACGAGGGTCCAGCTACGCATGGCCCTTAGGGAGGACATCCACATATATCCTTGGTGCTCAGATCATGGGATCCTCGAACGACACCATTACCCTGGTTGGTCTGCCTAACGTGTAGAGGTGTACTGAAGGTCAGTATGAAGAGAGTGTCGAGATTCCACTACAACGCACAAAGGCGGAGTGTGATGAGGTCTGTGCAACCAATGTTCAGAGCCTGAAAGAGCCGACATGGCGATCAAGGACGTTGCTGACCATATTCGCAACACAACATCCGATCGCGTCAGCCTAAGACGGGGCAAGAAAACGAGCATCGACCGCTCAATCGCAGGATTCATATCGATTTGCGGCCCAGGACCCGCCGGTAAATCGACCCGGAGTGGTAGGAGAGCACTGAGGCATCGTACCAAAACCGCTAACGAGGATCCCTTTGAGTGAAGGCTCGAACAAGAGGAAGCGCGAGGCCTGACAAGCAACACAGGACTTGTCGGGATTGAATCTGACACTACGAGTCATAGACCGAAGTACCCAAAACATGTTAACAGATCACCAGAAAGGATCAGAGGACTCACCCTGAGAGCAACCAAAAGAGGGCAGATCCCCGTGATCAACCAAGAGACGGGGCTGGACCTGAAACAAAAGCGTCCAGGCGGTCCTACGTATCCCATAAGGATGGGAATCAAGCCGCACGTAGTTCTTGAGAGGCAGTTTAACGTCATGCAGGACGATGAGAGGTGTGAGGTAGTCCCACACACGGGGGAGGCGTACGGCGCGGCCAGTAGACCGACGTGAATGAGGACATAACCCCCCGCTCACGCGATACGCCTCGCACAAAAAGGAGGAGAACTTGGGCCAGAGGCCCGACGCGGGATAGAGATTCCCGGGAAATGGGGCTGGGCCTGAAACATGAATGTCCAGGCGGTCCTACGTATCCCATAAGGATGGGAATCAAGCCGCACGTAGTTCTTGAAGTGCAGTTTAACGTCATGCAGGACGAAAAGAGAAAAAAGAAGGGGGAGCAGAAGGCATCCCCAAACGTGGGGGGCGTACAGCGTGGCGAGCAAACCGACGTGAATGAGGGCATAGCCCCGCGTTCACACCATACGCCACACACCTGGAGGCAACTGGGCCAAGGGCCTGAGATGGGATGGAAATTCCCAAAGGATGGGGCTGGGCCTGAAACATGAATGTCCAGGCGGTCCTACGTATCCCATAAGGATGGGAATCAAGCCGCACGTAGTTCTTGAGGTGCAGTTTAGCGTCATGCAGGACGATACGCTGGGCAGTTTAACGTCGTGCAGCTTGGAAGTAGTGCAGTTTAGCGTCATGCAGGACGAATGCTGAACAGTTTAACGTCTTGTAGCTTGGACGAATGCTGAACAGTTTAACGTCTTGTAGCTTGGACGTATGCAGTTTAACGTCGTGCAGGACGTCGGCACACTCAGACAAAGTACTGCTTGAGGAACCTAGTGTTGGTGGGAGGAGTGACACGCTCACCATCCATAGTCGCTAGGGAGTACGTGCCATTGGGATAGACCTTGTGGATGACAAAAGGTCCCTCCCACTTGGGCTCCAACTTGGGTGGATTCCTGCCGGGGATCATCGGGGCTCTTAGGGCTAGCACTAGGTCACCCTGCAGGAAGGAGCGGAGGCAAACCTTCTTATTGAAAGCTCGAGCCATTCTGCTCGGATGCCTCTCCAAGTTTTGCAAAGCGCGAAGCCTATTCTCATCCAGTGCTTCCAACTCGACTAGATGGGCTTCAGCAACTCTGTCCGGCGTTTGCTGGTCGTAGACCGCAGTGCGCAAGAACGGTAACTGGATCTCGATGGGCAGGACGGCCTCAGATCCATACACCAGGGAATAAGGGGTCATCTGGGTGGAATTGCGAGTCGTCGTCCGATAAGCCCAGAGGGAGTTGGGGAGCTTGTCCGGCCAACTCTTCTTGTTCTGACCAACCATCTTTTGCATAATGTTAGAGATGGTTTTGTTAAACGCCTCGATCTGTCCATTCGCCTGCGCATGATAGCGAGATGTATGGTTCGAGCGAATGTTATACTTGGCGTACAACTTCTTCAACTCGGCTGCTCGGAAATTGGTTCCGTTATCCGTGAGGATAGCGTGAGGCACTCCAGATCGATAGATGATATTGGAGGTCACGAAGTCAGCGATCGAACAGGATTTGACCTCTCTGAGCGGAATCGCCTCTGCCCATTTGGAGAAGAAGTCTGTGGCGGTCAGAATGAACCGGCACTGGCGAGCTGTCGCCGGCGGGTAAGGTCCCACAACGTCCAGTCCCCAGACTGCAAAGGGCCAGGAATACCTAGTGGTATGGAGAGGCTCCGGCGGCCGATGCACAAAGTTCGCATGAACCTGGCACACATGGCACCTCCTGGCATACTCGATGCAGTCATGGATCATGGAGGGCCAGAAGTATCCCAACCTCCGAATCTGGTGGGACAGCTTCGGCCCAGTCTGGTGGGCGCCACATGAACCAGCATGAACCTCTTGCATGACTCGTGGGATCTCAACTCCATGAAGGCAACGAAGGAGAACACCATCAAATCCGCGTTTGTAGAGGATCTGCTCCAGACCGGGACTGCTCTGGAGGACAAACTGTGATGCGCGGCGTCGAACTCGCTCGCGCTCAGCCCGATCCGATGGAAGAATGCCATGTTGGAGGTACTCAACCAAAGGCATCCTCCAATCATGGGCTGATCCGACTGTCATATCTGGGGTACTCGGGGCTCCGGGCATAGGGGCAACCGTGGTGAGATTACTTACCAACGGGCCGCGATCTTCTTCCGGGATAACGGGAGCGATGAGCCTGCGGCGCGTCACGCGGACGATCAGGTTTTCCTGTTCAGGCTCTGCAAGTGACGCAGCAAGGCTGGCCAAAGCATCTGCTCGACCGTTCTGCGACCGGGGAACATGGACAATTTCCGGCCGAGAAGGGAACCGGGCCATCAGAAGGAGGGTGCACTCCAACAATGGCACAAGTTCCGGCTTCCTGACAACATAGTCGCCATTGATCTGCTTAACGACCAGCTCGGAGTCCCCTTTCACACACAGACGGGGCACGTCGATCTCGAGAGCCAACTCGAGGCCGGTGATGAGGGCATGGTATTCCGCCTCATTGTTGGTACAGCCCTCTGACAACAGGAACGGGTATGGCAGCACGGCTCGCTCCGGGGTAATGAAGACGATGCCCAAGCCCACTCTGTTGAGCTTAGGATTATCGAGTCTTCTACCGGTGGGGCTCCGGGAGGCACCGTCAAAGTGCATCTGCCAGCATGGATCGGCTCGATCGACCGAGAGAATGGTCTCATCAGGAAAGCCTAGATCCAGCGGCTGATCCGCGGAGGTCGGGTGAGCTGCCAGAAAGTCTGCCAATGCTTGCCCTTTGATGGCCTTCTGAGACACATACCTGATGTCGAACTGCTGGAGAATCACAGCCCACCGCGCTATACGGCCAGTCAACATAGGCCGGCTCAGGATATATTTCAACGGGTCTACCCGAGAAACCAACTGTACCTCATGGTGCTGCAAGTAGTGCCGTAATTTCTGTACGGCAAATACGAGCGCCAGGCAGCTCTTCTCGATGGGGGAATACCTAACTTCCGCATCGAGGAGCATGCGACTGAGGTAATAGAGGCTATTCTCTGTTCCCTCGTTGTTCTTCTGGGCGAGAAGGGCACCCAGGGACCGTTCCAGGGCGGTCACATAGAGGACCAGCAGCTTCCCGGATACAGGCGGCATCAGAACTGGAGGTTGAAGCAGGTACTGCTTGATTTCCTCGAAAGCGGTCTGACACTCTTTATCCCATACATAGGTGGAACCTTTCTTCACAAGCCGAGAAAAGGGCTTACACTTGCCGGCCAGATTCGCGATGAATCGGCGTATATAGGCTAAGTGGACTTGGAACCATTGCAGTTCATGGATGTTACCTGGGGGAGGCATCTGGCTAATTGCCCTGATTTTCTCTGGGTCGATCTCAATACCCCGGTATCTTACCACAAATCCAAGGAACTTTCCGGAGGTGACCCCAAAGGCACACTTCAACGGGTTCATCTTCAGGCAGTGAGAAGAGAGGAAGCCGAACACTTTCTCAAGATCTTTGAGATGGTCCTGACGCTGGCGCGATTTGACCACCAAGTCGTCGACGTAGCATTCCACCAGTGTGCTGAGGATTGGCTTGAATATGCGGTGCATCGCCCGTTGATAGGTGGCACCTGCATTCTTCAGGCCGAAGGGAATGACCCGGTAACAAAAGGTACCTTGGGGGGCCCTGAAGGCAGTGAACTCCTCATCCTCAGGGGCCATCCGGATTTGGTTGTATCCGGAGTATCCATCCATGAAGGAGAGGGCTTGGAACCCTGCCGTGGCGTCAATCAACAGCTCTGTCACTGGAAGGGGAAAATCATCCTTCGGACAGTGGCGGTTGAGATCGCGGAAGTCGATGCAGACTCTGATCTGCCCGTTCTTCTTCCTGACCGGCACAATGTTGGCCAGCCATTTGGGGTACTGAACTTCCCTCACGAAGTTGGCTTTGATAAGCTTTTCAACTTCGGCCTCAACCATGGCACCGTGGGATGGGTGCATCTTCCTGGGAGGCTGCTTGAACCCACGATGGTTCGCCGGGAGACCAAGGCGGTGGACGGCTACCTGAGGATCTAGCCCCGACATCTCGTCATAGCCCCAAGCGAACACATCACGGTGCTGCCTGAGAAAGTCCACGTACTGCTGCCGCTCCTCAGAGGGCATGGCGGCACTGACCAATGTGGGTCTTGGATCTGCTTCGGTTCCAAGGTTCACCTGTATTAACTCATCGACTATGGCGGAGACGCCCTCCTCAAAGGCTGGGGGTGCATCTTCCACGTCCTCTCCACTCGGGGAGGGATCGTCCACGGGAGAGACTGCGTTGGAAACTGCATTGGGGCCACCAGATCCTACTGGGCCGCTGGTGCTGGCACGGGCGGCCACGGTCATCTCATCAGGAGACTCGCGGGCCGTCGAGACCATGGCGACGTCCAACCGGTGAATCGGGAGGACGTAAGCGTCATCCAGACTTGCCCAGGGATCACTTGCAACAGCGACAGGCTCAACCTCACCTGCCAGGACCTTCTTATCCTTGCTCTTGTAATAGTCCGCGTCCAGATAGCGGGCTTCACATGAGGCAAAAGGAGAGGCATCTCCTTGAAGCACGCCTACTCGACCATTAAGGGAGTATTTGAGGCATTGGTGGTATGACGAGGGAACCGCCGCATGAAGGTGGAGCCATGGCCTGCCCATCAATGCGTTATACGTAGTGTCCTGAGAGACTACCATGAATTCGGTGTTGGCAACCAAGTCACCGAACTGGGTCTTCAAACGTATCTTGCCGACCGGGGTTTTCTCGGTGCGGTCGTACCCCTGGATCCTGAGGTCGGAGGGAATCAAGTCATCCTCAGACAACCCCAATCTCCGGAGCGTCCGAGTTGGAATCAGGTTAATCCCGGACCTCGTGTCGACAAGACAGCGCCGGACTTCAAGGCCATTGAACTGGCCAGTAACATACAGCGGACGAATGTGTCCCTGTATAGGAGGGTCTTCATCCTTACCAGAGAACGAGATAACTGCCTGACATTCGGCGTCCTCGATCGTTTCGGCGTGAAAGGCCTCTGCAGCCGCAACCACTGTCTCAAACTGGAGGGGGCTTTTCAGGGCTTCAGCGAGTGCCTCGCGCATCTCAGATGACATGCGCAGAGCCTCAAGGATGGAGAGCCTTGCTAGGATGTCGGCCAAGTGCTTCAGGACATCATACTTTTTGGCCAAGCGCGAGCCCCTGGTTGCAGGAGGTTGCTCTGCGGTTGGCGGCATGACGGGCCTTACCGGTTGGATCGGCGGCCGACTGGTACTTGGCGCATCTCGCTGTTCACTGGTTGCAGTCCGGGAAATGGTCACCGTACTGGGGTCAGGAGGCCGGGATGGACTTGTGGCAGGGCGGAGCTGGTCGCGACGCGGCTGAGGCGGTTCTTCCTGGTCCCACACCACAAACAGTGGCGGAGGCGAATCCTTCATCCCCGGATGGGGGGGCTGCGCGCGCTGAGCTCGGTTTTGAGCCTGCTGCCTAGTCTCAGTGGCGTGCACGGCCTGGTTAGAGGTACCAACTGCTGTGCCCCGGCGACTCCTGTTGTTGCGGTTCTTCCGACGGTGGCGATGACCGGGGACACTAGGGAGGTTCACCTAGTGTTCTTCAACGTCGGGAACCGAAAAGGGATTTACCAGCTCGACAGTATTAACCGAAGCGTACCCAACACCGTCATCGGACGAATCATCCATCACCGGGCGGATCCGAGGAGGGACCCCCATCTCCGGGGGCATGAAATCGCCGAGAGTGCGGGATAGTGGCGGAACTGGCGGGGCGCGCTCTTCCTTCTTGCGCTGCCGCCGTTTGCTCCTCTTGGAAGAGGCAGGCTGGGACGACGATGCCGAAGCAGCACCCGCAGATTCTGGGGGCTCAGGCTGATTCAAGCGCGCACGGATGATTCCATGGGCGCGAATGGTCGTCTTGCGGGCCATCCAGTTATTATACTTCTGGGATCCGCGGTCGGAGACCAGCTGCCATTCGTCCTCGTTGCCACTATCGTCATCTGATCCCACGAACACGCCCGCCACTTGTGCTGGAGCTGGGCCCAACCTGATTACATTATTGTTAATCTGGTCTTGGAGCCAATCCTTGAACACATAGCACCGCTGGATGGTGTGCCCCAGTGCCCGATGGTAAGGGCAGTAGCGGGGGTTATCCGTGAGATGTGCCTCCTCTGGCCTCCAACACTCAGGCAGTCGCACAATCCTCTGCTCCAGGGCGCTCCAGAAATAACCGGGGACCTGATCCTCGTGAAATGAGTAAGTCATGTATCGCGGGCCCCTGGGAGCGTGGTCTTGACGAGGGGTTGGAGGGGCCGGCCGAGGAGGTGGACCCTGATTATCTCGCCTGGGTTGCGGCGGTACATTACGCGGAGGGGCCGACCGGTTCTGAGGCTGCCGCTGCTGGGCCGGGAACTGAGCCCGTGGAGGCGGATTCCTATGAGGCTGTGGAGCTGGTCTCGCCGGCAGCAGCTCCAACGGCCTGGGGGCCACTATCTGGGCAACAACAGCGGGCTCAGCCCTGCTGACTCTCCTTGCAGGAATCATAGGAGGCAGCGGGTGTGCATGGCTGGCCTGTTGCAGGGCTTCCTCAAGACGTTGAGCTTTGTCTGAGAAGTCCATGAACCCTCCGGGGTAATTCTGAGTGATCAGGGAAGGGACCAGCTCAGTCATGACGTTCCCGACGCACATTGTCAGCAACTGCTCCTGAGTCAATGGCATGTCAAGGGAATACGTGAGACCCTTCCATCGGGCGACGAAATCCACGACTCGCTCATCAGGCCTATGCTTGCACTTGAAGAGGTCTGCGATACTCGTCTTCCGGGTCGTGGAACTGAACTGGTAGAGGAACTGTCTACGGAGGTCCTCCCAGCTGGTTACCGACCCGACGGGGAGCTGGCTGTACCAGACAAATGATGGCCCTTCCAGTGTCTGAACAAAGCAGCGAAGCTTAGCGGCCTCTTGCTGCGCCGGAGTCCCCAACATAGGCCCGCACCTCGAGTTGAAATGGGCCAAATGCTGTGGCGGATCTCCAGTCCCGTTGAAGGGGGCGAAAGTGGGATTCCCGAATCCCGGAGGCGCCGGCATGTCATCCACCCATGCTGGGTATGGCTTGCCGTCCGGTGGGATCGCCACCTGCCGAGTCTCCAAAGCTTCCAAGCGGGCAATGAGTGCCGCCATCGGATCGTCCGGACATGGGTTCCAGTCCTGCCGAGGATCTCTAACCACGAGCGCATTGCATGGCCCCTCAATCGGGTCGTCGACCGGGTCGTCGAACTCGGCAGCTCGTGGGATGGCGGGCGGAGCGGCCCTTGGGGCAGCGGGAGGAATCCGAGCGGGGTCTCTTAGGTAGTCACGCCGCTCGGGAGGGTGTGGCGAAACATACCGCGCCCTCTTGCCATAGGCAATGGCCTCTCTCCTGTCGGCGAACACGGCGTAATCACGGTTGCCCGGGAGAGCCTCGTCGAGGAGCGGTTGTTCCGGTCCCTGCTGTCCTGGCCTAGGATCACCGTAGTCAGGCCGCCGTTCTGCAGCGTGCTCGGCGAGGAGCTGGTCGACCAGCTTCTTCTGTTCGGCGAGCTGTTGACGTAGCGTAGCCTTCTCGGGATCCTCCTCTGCCCTCTGCATGGAGGCAGATGGGTCGGCGGGCTTTATAGCCTCGCTGTGCTCTTTACCTTTGCTGACGTTTCGGCTCAACGTCAGTGCTTCAGTGGGTGCGGGGAGCCCCAGGAGGTTCCTCTGATGACGAGTAACTCTCACCGATGGAACTGACGACGGCTTGTCTTCGGGGGGGAAGCCCCCGTCGAGAAGTTCCAAGTCGTTCCCTTCTCCCGACAGGTCAGCCATATTGACTGTTTCCGTCCCTGGGGATATACCCTCAGGGCCACCCAGTGAATTGGGCTGTCGGCGAATCACACTGAAGCGTAGGGCAGCGTACTGCCCCCATCCACGGATATACACATGGGGAGTGGCTTCCTCGATAACTTTGCGGAGTACTTGAAAACACTCAACTCATCATTGTTGGAGGGCCTCGTGGTGCCCAAATGACCCGGGGTGCCGAACCGCGGGGAGCGTGGCCAGGTCAATTTGACGGCACTGCTCACCAATATCCTCCAGGTGCACTTGACTCCTGGGGTATGGCATTTGTAGGCGGTGAAGACAGGAGCGAGTCTCCCGGAGAGTTCGGCGGAAGCATTCGAACTCATCCGGGGTGAGCGATTCGGGTGCATCAAAGCCCGGTCCTGCGACTGGCCAAAACTTCTCAGGGAAGTGGCCCTCTGCAAGGACGGTCCAGAAGCTCCACGACTCAAAATCGGGACCCAGGTCTCCTTGGTCCTCTTCAATGACTGGGAACGGACGGGGAACCGGCAGTGGTGCCGAGGCGGGCCGCCGGGCCGACGGGCTGGCCGGCGGTGAATATGGCGAACAGGCCGATTCGCCTCCATATCCCGGGCCGCCCTCTGAGGGTGGCGGTGCCCTGGATACCACATCACGATAGGACGGGCCGGCGAGCGAACATCCTGCCATAGCATCGGTGCTCGCCGAGGGTGCACTAGATCGTGGTTCGACCGTCGGTCCCCAGAAAAAATCTCCGGCTTCTCCGATCGAGGCGGAAGGCACTTCCGGAGGGGCCGGTACCACCCGCAAGCTTGATCCTTGGGGGTCTACCAGGCCCTCGTTACTCCGGATATACCTTCGGAGAGAAGCGGGGATCACATCGATCTCGCTCTCGGGGAGTACGAGGCTGACGTGCCGCATTCCTACCCCTGCCCTTGACTGGCGGGATTGGGGGAAGGGCTCTGTCGCCGAATCGTACTCCGCCTCTGTATCTGAGAAGCGCACCGGTCGGATCTCTGTCTGGAATTCCGTAACATTCTTCCCTCGGCGTCGACGCCTTGCCTTCCTGCCCCTGGGTGGTTCTTCGGGGCAGGGCTGATCTCTGTCCTGGCGTCCTCCGGCCGCACTGGTGCTGGGGCCAAGAGGACTGGAAACCAAGGTGCGAGGGGCACTGGGACAGATATCAAAGGGGACGCGGGGAGAGATGATTCCGGGCAGGCCTCCGGGCCGGGATCGGAAGGTGGGATGACCCATGCCTCCTAGATCAGCCACACGGAGTAGACCCTGCTGGTGAATAGCGCTACCGCGAGGTGGTCCGCGGTGGCTACTGCCTGTACCGGCGACCGGGAGAGTCGACCCAACCTGCCTTTGGGGCGGTCGGGGCCTCGATCTAGGTCGGGCATAGAAGTTCCCCTGCTCAGGATGCGCAGGGGCCTGGCGACTGGAGCCAACAGTGGCTTGGGCCAATGCGGCCGTTGTTGCTAGGGCCCCAAGGTGGGCATCCTCTTCCGCTCGTGCCCGACGTTGTTTTCGGGACAGACGAGTCGGGATGAGCGGCGCGGGCAGGTGGAGAGCCCGCTCTTCGACTTGAGAGGCCTGGTGGCGGTGTCGCTGTGGCCTGGCGGGAGCCCTTACCGTAGATCCCTGGAGCGAATCCCGGATAGGGTGATCCCGAACATCTTCCACCTCATCCGCATAGGGAAGGGAACTGTCAGAGCGCTCCGGGGATAAGCTCCCGAAGCGGTTGGACGTCGAGGTAGGCAGCGGTGCCTCCCTGTGCGGCCCTCGGGGGCGGCGTTGGTGGCGAGGTGCAGCCTCCTCAAGGTCTAGGCGAGCCATGTCCCGGGTGGGGATGACTCCCTCCTCCTCATATCTCCGCACCAGGTTGTTGATCACCCTTCTCTGGATGACCTCCGAGGGGGAGAGAGGGCGTGGTCGTCCCGCAATTGCGGCTGCTGGGACGGCTGTGGAACGGGTGGGACCGCGCGGAGTAGCCGCGTCGGTGTTTCCCCTACCCCTGCGCCAGTGGGCGCGCGGCGATCGGGCACTGGATTGGGCGACCTGATTTCTGAAAGCAGGGAGAGGGACCCATTAACACTGACAGGAAAAGGAATCGACAACCAACCATTAGCACCACGACGCCTTCCGTGGGGGGAACCCAGGCCCTCGACGTTGCGAGACGGAGGGCCCGATTTCCCTTCCCCAGCCCCTGGCGGGTAAGACTGAATGCTTGGCCGGGCAACATGCCGGTCTTCCAACACCTCTGAAAGCCATCGGTCTTCGTATCGAGGAGAAGAGATTCACGTCGGGTTCACCATTTTTCTGTTTCGGTGCGGATGTGCGTCGGGTTACGCTGTTCCGCCAGGACGCGTTCGCGCGTGCACCCGTCAACCCGAGGGGATAGGCGCGCGGCTTGTGGTCCCGCAGTCCCGTTTTCCAAAGGTGGGAGGCATCCGTCCCTTATTCAGGGGCGTCTGCTCCTTGATCGAAACCGGGATGATGGGATGTCGGCTCCTCCTTCCTTGGACGTCTCCTCGGAACTCGTCGCCTAATCCGGGTCTCCCTCATAGATTTAAGACATGCTCGTTAATCTCGTTCCCGGCGCCATATCTTTATGGACACCGGTTAATTACGCTGCTTCCGCCGGGACGCTCCAAGGAGTCTGGTCGGGGCAGCAACCTGCGGTGAGGAGACCGGGTGGCTCTGGGTGCTGGGGGCGTGTCGTAACACTGCGGCTCTGCATGTCTGCTTTCCGTCCCTAATAGGGCTTCTCGAAGGCATGATGGCCTGAGGCATCCCGCACGGGGTGTGGGGAACCGTGTCGCCTGAGGTTTTCCTCAGCTTCCCATGTTTAACACGGGGTATGCCGCGAGTTTAACGTCCAGCGGGGACGGCATCAGACTGATCAACATGAAAAGTGGATCAGATGACAGAACCCCTTGCGGGGAACCTCCGACGCTGGGGCCAGCGCATGGGTGGCTTCCCAAGTGATGTGAAGTGGAGTGAAGTGGAATGACCCCCACCGGGATGTGGCGGCCCAGGTAAGGATCAGGATGGATGATGGAGTGAAGAGCTTGGACCCCGTAGGGGCTTCCTACGTACCGCGTGTTAGCACGGATCAAAGTCAACGTAGTTTGGGTATATAGTTTAACGTCATGCTGGACGTTGGCAAGCCGACTCACGAAGAGGTCGAGGCTGCCGGGCGGAGGATTGAACCGAACCACCTCGCACAGAGGGGGATGGAACGGCCGGGTGGATCACAGTTTCACGTCATGCTGGACGATACAAGGAGGAATGGAAAAAGGGGCTGTGGGGAGGCACAGTGTAGATACACACGTGCAGTCTCCCACAGGGGCGGATTCATAGGTGAATCGACGCAAGTGTGAACCCAGGAGGGGTCCACTGATGGACGAACCGACGTGAATACGACCGGGACGACCAGGTGGTGGGCTTGAACCTCAGGGAGGCATCCTACGTACCCTGTTTAGAAGACAGGGATCAAAGTCCACGTAGTTCCTTCTGTCAGGACTTACGCACTGAGGCAGCCCGAGTGCGGAAAAACTCAGTTGGAAGGGACTTGGACCGAAGGTAGGAGACACCTCGATCCCAGTCACACCCTCTACTGGCTTCGGCAGTGGGGAATCGCAATGGAGATACACATGTGCGGCCCCCCCACAAGAAACTAGGGGTTTGTAATACCCTACCCCCGTGGGGAAAAGCCGCTCCAATTAAATCGTCCCTAAAGAGGGACAATCCCGACATCCCTACAGAGACGAGCGGGTGGGGGCTACATCCAAACCGGGGGGGACCCTGCGTGCGAGGCACGAGATCGGGTGATGCGGACGGTTTAACGTCTTGCCGGACGAAGTACAGTTTAATGTTGTGTGTTGAGGACGAAGCGGACGGGTTAACGTCTTTCCAGACAAAGTACAGTTTAACGTCGTGTGTTGAGGACGAAGCGGACGGTTTAACGTCTTGCCGGACGAAGTACAGTTTAACGTCGTGTGTTGAGGACGAAGGTGCTTGGCAGTTTAACGTCTTGTCGCGCGGACGATGGAGGCTAGGCAGTTTAGCGTCGTGCAGCTTGGACGTGGTGCAGTTTAGCGTCATGCAGGACGAATGCTGAACAGTTTAACGTCTTGTTGCTTGGACGAAGTACAGTTTAACGTCGTGTTGGACGAATTAGGTACAGTTTAACGTCGTGTTGGACGATGGATTGTCGCCGATGGGTTCGTGTCACTTCGCGCGAGCCTGGAGGGCCGCACGGGAAGACAACGCACGGTGCGGGCACCCAGGATGAAGATCACCGGCCGCCACGCAGGCGGGTACCCTCGGGGGGTTAAGGGGGGCGACCCTGGCAGATTGCGCGCAAAAGAGGAGCTTTGCGCGCAATACCGCGGGTCGGCGCGCAAAATGGCGGGCTGGCGCGCAATCGGGCCAGCCCTTTGCGCGCGGATGATTGAGATTGCGCGCACCGGGCTTCGGGTAGCACACGGGGGCAACGGCTCACTCTTTAAAGAATGGCCACTTTGAAAACGGGGGGTGCGCGCAATCGGGCTGGATTGCGCGCACCCAGGGGCAATTGCGCGCAAGAGGCTTCTTTTGCGCGCAAAGGCCTTCGGGTTAAAGATTATTCAATGGAAAGGAGCCAAGGGGATTGCGCGCAAAGGCGAACCCCAAGGCTCTATTGCGCGAAAGAAAGGAGGTTACCTGAAGATCGGCATTGCGCGCGGAAGGGGTTGGATTGCGCGAACGAGCGACGCTTCGGATTCTGGCAACCTTCCAAACGTCGGGGGTCGCCTTATATTTATAGGCAACCCTGGGTGCGGAATTCGCTTCGCGGGCGCGGAATTCCCTTCGCGGGCGCGGAATCAGGCCCTGGCGCGCAAGGGAGTCGCGGGAGCTCGGGGCGCACAAAATTGTGCGCCGGCCCTGCGGATTGTGCGCATCCCGGGAGGATTGCGCGCCGCGACTCAACTTTGCGCACGGGCCTCTGAAATTTCGCGCACGCCCTCCGGGCTCTCCGGAACAGGCTTCCGACTCCAAATATCACTTCGCTTTCCGCATCCGGAACTCCGTTTGGGGATCAACGGACTTTTCCGGCGTCTACAGTATTTATTGCATTAATAAGGTCATGGAAGTTCACTGATATGATGAGAACTTTGAAATGCTATAAAAATATTCTTATGTATAGTTTTTTGTTGGATGAAATAATATGATGGGACACATAGCGTGCAGACCTTCAACTGCTAGTACTCGTAAGCATATGAGACTTCCTCTCAAGAAGTTCTCACTTTGTATTCTCTATGAAATGAGATTATGAGAACATACCCGCTAGTAGGAATTCTGCACGTTTTGGTGTCAATGTATACTTCTATATGCGAGCATTTCTAATTATCCTTATAATTTAAAATTATCATTAATACATGTCATGAATAACTCAAGTTGATTTACTGACAAAAACCATCACACATATAGTTGGTGCGAAGTAGGGTACGGTGGGTGCATCATGAGTGGCATGTTATTAATGGATAAGTTGAGGAAGTATTTTTCCCTTCTATATATGGAAGTTGATATCTCGGAACATTGATTGAAATATATCCATCATGAGAAATTCCATGGTCATGGTGTAACGATGAGTTTATTTTAGGTAGTCAAAGAATGACGTGTCAATCATAAAAGTTGATGACACTATCTTGAAACCTCCATGATGAGATTTCATGACAAAGGAATTATATTACATTGTGATTGTTCATATGTGGATTTCATTATTTTGACTTTATGTTCTTTCTCTTGGGTGCCTTGACCCATTTCTAGATAGTACTCTTGGATTTTAGGAATGCCCGCCTAATTATAATAAGAATAAATCCTAGAGGGTCACACACTAAGTGTCTTTGGTGGTCTCGGTTAAATTTTATTTTAATTTAATTAAATAAATAAATATTTTTCCTAAAACCATGGAATAATTTTATTCATGTTAATATGTTTGCATAAATTAAATAAAATATATTTATTTATTTTATTGAACATTTAATAAATAATTATTTACTAGTTTTTGAATAAAATATTTATTTATGAGAATAAATTATTTATTTAATTATTCGTCTATTCAATAAATGGAAGTGGAGTTCGAGCGGACCATGGATGGTCTAGTAGTAAATTAATTATTTGCAAGACAATAAATAATTATTAGTTGGCATAAGTTAAAATAAAAATGATGCTGCTATTATTTTATGATGAAGAGATTTATTCGTAAGTCCATTTTGTGAAAGTTGGTGCACCATAAATAATGACACTATATTATTATTATGATCATTGGTTTTCTTTAATTTAAATAATGTATTTAATTTCTATTATGAAATTAAATATTTTAATTGATGTTCGATGCATATAAATAGACAAGTATGTCTATTGTACCATGGTGAACTCACTGCACGCTTGGTGAATTGAAAATTGTAGAGCTACACAATTTATCTCTTGAATCCTCTTCCCACCCATCTGAATAATGAGAGCTGTTCCTCAAGGCTGAAGAACATGTGATCAAGAACGACCAAAAAAAGACACTTGCTTCGCCGCGCTAGCAGCCGAATAACAATTGGTGTCGATCAGATTCCATCAGAGTATGTGTGGATCTCTATTAGAGGGATTCTAGATAGGATCCTCACAAGATTAAAAAGATAATATGGAAAGGACATTCCGAACTATCATCATCATCAACGATGAAAATACTAAAGATCCAAGTATTCTTTTCATTGTGAAATTAATTAAATACATTATAAACATGATGTCGAAGATCCTCTCTAATGTTTTCTGGCCTCTTCCTTAATTATCTAAATATTTTATTCTATTATGTGGATACTCATGTTCATCGTCGTACTGATCCCAAAATAATCATTGACCATGGAAAAAATTAATGTTGGGTTCTGTCCAAACCACCCTTCCACTGCACCCGTAACCTTCAATAATAGGGTTTAACAATATATTTATTGCATTTTGAGGATATCATCATAGTGGGTAAGTGACATTACATTTTCAATGTGACAGATACTCTAGGACATTATTATATTAAATATATCAAAATATATGAAGGATGTGTAATCTGATATTTTAATTAATATCACTTCTTTGAAGGTACATGAAATATAATGTAAAAAATGTTAGTTTTAAGGCACCAAATCCAATATACTAAAACTTATACTAGATAAAACTACAATCAACTTTTAATCTGCTATCTCTATATAAATTATAATGTTTCTATTAGGTTCAATATTTAGTTATGGTGTCCTCTATGTTGTATTCTTTGGAAAATATTCTCATATTGATGTGAGCTCTATGAGAAATAACTTTCAATATTTGATATTTTTTATGTATTTTCTTCATATGTTGGTGTTACATTGTCTCTATTTCAAGATTCAATATTGTATTTCTATCATAGTAAAGTGTGATTAGGTCATAACTTCTCAGACCCTTATTAATATCTTTGATGATTTTTTGAATAGAAACTGCTTCGTAACTAGCATCAAAATCTATAATTTACTTAGAATATGATGTCAAATCATCAATCATGGATTTCATTGAGCTCTTACATCTGATAGCATCACCATTAAGAGTAAATATTTATCCTGTCATCTATTTTATATCATCTTGATTGGATTGGAAACTAGAATATTCATATCCTGTGATGAACATTTAGTCATATACACTGTAGACTAAGAACCTATATTTAGTACATCATAAATAAAAAAGTATAGTATTGAATTCCATCTAATTATAGTCAACTTAGTCATCTAGATATCTACCTATACTGCTTAAGGATTATGATTCATATGTAATTCTGTATAGTATATCATATATTAAATACCCAATCATTTAACATTATGAATTACATTCCATCCTCTATCTCACCACTTGTTTAGAAGGAAACATTTTCTTCGAATTATGAATTCCATTTGACAATTTTAATGTCCCCCTCTTCTATATTTTCATAAAAAATATTTTTATTATCTTATGAATATAATTATTTTGACTTATTCTAAGAATCATAGCAGGTCATGATTACAAGAACATATATTGCTTCATCTATGTCCTTCATGAAGAATATTGTATTCAAATAGTCTTTAACCTATATAAATACTCGTTTTTCATTTCAAAATTATTTATTTGTCATCAACCAAAACTACTATGAAAATTGTTTCACTCCTATTATATCTTTTATAGACACAAAGAGAACATTCATTCTTTATAAAACCATATTCTGTTATGGCTTCCTCAAACCTAATGTTCCATGACCTGGGCACTTTCATTAAACCATAAATGGATATATGAAACATTCAAATTGTATTGGAATCCCTTCGGGTTACAAACCATTTTGATTATTTCATATAAACATATTCCTAGAGATTCCCAATAAGGAATGTTGTTTTTAAATCCATCTAGAAAATATAATTCATGGTATGATTCTCTGGAATGTATAATTCTAATGAATTTTAGAATATAAATGAGGAAAAATATTCATTGGTGTCTATGAAATGATGCTTTAGGAACATTTTTTAACCCATCGGTCCTTATAGGTACTGAACTATTGATTTTTTTAGTTCTTATTATATAACTATTTAAATACAATGGTATTTATATCCACTAAAGGATATAACGAATCCTCGAATTTGTTTTTGTATATTGATTCCATTTTAGAATTTAAAGAAACTTTCCATTTGGTTTATTTTATACAATATAATACATCTTGGTGTGTTATATAAACATTGTTATGAACCAATAAAGAGTAAACATACTTAGTGACTAGAAACCCACTTCTTTCTAGTTCACTAACATTTATCATACTCATATGTAGTACTTTTGTATCTATAATTCCAACTTCAACTAGGCTTTGTGGAATATTTTCCTATTTCAACTCTTGTGTATCTTGATCCTGGATTTCAAAGAAGTATATCTAACTCCCACTATCTACTTTTCAAATTTGATCCCATTAAATAATCAGGGGTATTCTATTAATAAACCATTCTTATTTTAAGGACCATATAGGTAATATACTTTATTATCCTTTGGATACCCAGTAATGATACTATTAGTGACCTGGGTTAATTGTTTTTCTAAAAACAGCCTTAATAATTGCTTCGCATCCCCACAATAGTACATGTGACCACAAGGGTTTGTTTCTATACATTAGATGATATAAAATAACTATTTCATATTAACATGGAACTTGTTTTAGTATAAAAGATAAATTTTTCAATGTGTATCCCCAAACGGATAATATAGGAAATGAATTACTCATTATTTATCTCACCATGTCTAACATGGTGTGGTTCCAGCTTTCAATTACACCTTTTCATTGTGGCATATGAGGAGGTGTGAGATGTGATAAAATACCAAACTCCCATAAATAATTAATAATGTCTTCAATAAGATATTCACTAATATAGTATGAGTATATTTTCTTAAACTTCTTACCTATATGGATATTCACTTTATTCTTATATTCATTTAGACTATCTAATGAATCGAACTTATTCCTTATTAATTAGAATATCAATCCATGTTAATGTCATCAATATAATTTATAAAGTATGAGTACACACCCATTTATTCAATTAGAAATGGTCTGTAAACATTGGTATAATCCTACTCAAGAATATCAATGGTCCTTTAACCTTTTCCACTAAATATAGATTTGGTCATTTTTTCTAATAAAAATTTGTGATATACACCATGTAATTTTAGTTCAAAAGAATTAAAATATCCATCAAGGTGTAATTGGTCAAACTATTTTCATTTACTTGACTTATTTAGTGATTCCATTGTTGGTAGTGGTATAATTCATAGGAAATATCATTATTAACTATTTTCATTACTTGGGTTGTGTAATCTAGCATGTAAATATCATTATTTAAATATTCCTTACTGTAAAAAATTCTTTATTTATAAAAAATAAACACATATTTCAACAATTGAAATAAATACATTTATAACACATTGGGGCATAGAAATAATGTTTTTAAAAAAATATCATAATAATAATCCTTAAAAACCATTTTCATTCAGGCCAGCAATGTGAGGTGGTAGTCCCCAAAAAACAAAACATGTATGGGTCATTTGGTTACTCATATACCTAACCCACCTCATGAAATATTATAAAATATAACTTATTCCAATATTTGAATACATAATTTCACAACAAATTATGTATCTAAACCCCTTTTCATTGAAATTATAAGGCCCCAGCCTTAAACATTACTTAATCTTGAGTAATTTCAAGAATACACGTTAGGGATATTTTCAGTTTTAGAGTTTTAGATAATTAGATCATAAATCATGAATTACACTCAACATTTAAACAAAGTGGTTACATAAAATATAGTACTCAATCTTCCCATCATCATAAACATATTTAAAATAAAACATAGATTCTTTCTTGACACTTCCTCGACACTATCAACACATCATGTACATTTCCCTTGACCTGTGAAAAACATTTCAAAAACATGGGATGAGCATAAAAAGCTTAGCAAGGGATATAAAAGGGGTAAATGAAAACATTAGTCCATGTATGAAATCATAATTTACTTGTAAAACATAAGCATTTTAACATACCTCATCAAATCATGAATAAATCATTGAAATCATAAGAAATAAAGGTAACTTGAGGCATTCATAACATTCTTACGTAGGGAGTAACCCTCATGGATACGTTTGGAATACCCATCATAGTATATTCCCTAAATATCTTCAAAGAAACCTTAACATTTAACCCCTTCATGTTACCCAATTCATTGGAGAGCTATATCGGGCTCACTCGCCCATAGTTTATCACGGAACCACCCGTCTTCATAACAATGCCCAAGAACCATAACATAATCGTATAACATAAAACATGCATAAAGGAAACATAACATTTACACATTTTAACCACAAGATATCAATAAAACACATTGATATAATAAAATCATTATGAAAACCATTTTCAATTCCAAAATAAAAGAAAATTAATACATGGTATTTATTTTTCATTTTTAAAAAAAGTTATGGCTTGTAGAGGAAGCCGAAACTCAAATAATGGTCAAAGTGGGGGAGAAGTCATTGTCGCCGCATACGTACGAAAAAAAATTCCCTTTTTTCGTTTAATAAATGATTTATATAAAAATATTCCTTTTGAATAAATGTAAAAGTCAGAGGGGTTTATACACCGTATAAAAGAAAGTTGTGTATAAAACAAAATATGCCTCAATGAAAGAAGATTGAGACGAAGTCCTTTACCTTGTATCCGACTTGACTCGATTGTTCTTTAATCTCTTGAATAATAAACATGAGTTAATTTATAATTTCATAAGAACCTTTTTCAAGTTCATTATTCATTTTATATCACTTATTACCATGTCATGAACACTACGTAATTATTTAAGTTAACAATGGTCGTTTTGTCGATCATTAGTACTTGAGTCAAAAATAAACTCTTTATAATTACAAGTTGTTCATGTATCCATTATATCCAGAATTATATTAATGATTTAGATATCATATATATCATTTATAACTAGTATATACATGCATTTATAATATTACATAACATTTAGAGGTAAGAAATGAAATGCACCGTTCAGGGAGACGGTAAGCCGTATGTACACATGAACGCTACTTTCATTTCTATTTCCTATTTAATGGAATTGAATCATAATGATATAAAGGTATATTATAATTCATGTATAATATCATATATAATATCAATAACTCCATCCTTTATATGTCCCACATATGGCATTAACGAATCAAATCACATTGAGGGGGTGGTAGTCCACACTTCCTAAAATGAATATATTGCGTTTACCCATAATGGAAACCATAAGGGCATGCCAAAAATGAAAAATAAATAATCTTAAGGAAAAATAAACATACTATATATCATATATAAATATAGTGTCATCTTAATGGACACCTTTTATAGTGTTAGTAGAATATTGAACAATCATCGTTTCGTGAGGCAGAAATTTGCCATCCATGGAAACAGTATGCTTTTTGACCATTAGATGAAGGTGTGTGTAAGTGTAGCTCGAATACTTCTTAAAACAACATCCTAGTATATTTAAGATACTGGTGTTGTTACAAAATAATTGAATGGAAAGATTTTAGGGGGCTGGAGAAGCAAAATAAAACAAAATAACATTAGAGAAGACTTTACCTTTAAATCGTGTAACTCTTCTTGGCTTGAACCAAAATGGTTTCTTGAAGAGATTTCTGCCTAAGGTAAGGCTTCTAGGATGAATAGAGGGATGTGGAGAGATAAAATGACCAGGTATTGGCTGATCCAAAGGCTTGAGAAGTGTGGGTAAGGAGGTATAATTGGGGGCCTTTTATAAGAGGAGAGGAGGGGCACTCTTGGAAAGGTATAAAATGTTACTTTATTTTCAAATGAGTTTCAAATTTTAAAGGTCCCACATTGATGTATTTCAAGGATAAGGTGATAAGGGTTCGAAATATACTCATCCAATAGATCTTTCACAAGTTTAAGTCTTATATTTTACATTATCATTTCATTTTATTTAAATCATTCATTAATGAGGTAATCACTGCATCATCATGATGTCATAAATAATTTAATTTATTTAATGTCTAAAAATTATAAAAAAAATACTATGATGTAGGAAATCTTTTCAGATTTCTACTGATTATTTATAGTCCAATAGATAATTTATGTGGACAAACGTAAAAATGTTTTACTCAGGTGATACATTCTTTGTTATATTTAACTTTCTTTAAAAATAAAAAGATAAAAAGTCATTATCACACAAAAGTGATTCCATGGGGTCCCCATGTTTGGCAGAAGGCATCCTATGGTCATACATAACACAACCAGTAGCATTAGGACCCATTTTGGGGTCATTTGTTATTATTATGATATTATTTTATTATCCTTAACTACCAGATTACTAATTAATCAAGATAATTAAAGATAATTACCGTTGTTACTATTCATAATGTTCAAAAACAAAAGAGTTTTGATTACATAATTTGGACCTTCTTATTCCAAATATGTAATCCATTTTACTAAATTCCAATCACAAAAATTTCAATAATTAATTTAAAAATAATTTCCGTTGTTAAAACAAATAGCGGGTTTTTTTAGAAATAATATCTATGAAAAGTTTGGCACTTGTTTATGCCCAATTCCAAAGTGAAATTAATCCTAATGACCACCATTGGATTAAATGGTAAAAATATATTCTAATTTCTCTTTAAAACCAATTAAAAAGATAATTTAACCATATAATTAAATTATATGAAAAGGCAGTTTTGATGTAAAATGCAGTATTTTTCACTATTCATTAAAAAATGAACATTGTCAGAAAAATACCAAAAAATTGTACAATGTAAATTTCAATGTCCCAATCATAAATAATATATTTATTTTGAAAAATAGAGTGTATAAGATTGTCAAAAGTTTGATTTAATAAATGGTTTTCCATTAAAAGGCAGTAAAACAATCTTTTAAAAAGATTAGTGTATTCTGTTCTTAAGATTGGATTTATTCTCATTTTAAGCCTCTAAAACACTATATAATTAATAAATATACATAGATAAGAATTTATTATTATTCATTACTTAATTGGGATGTTACATCCTTACCCCCTTTAGAAAATTGCATCCTCGCAATTTCTTTACATATCGAATAAGTGGGGGTATTTATCCCTCATTTCATTTTCAGATTCCAATGTTGCCTCTTCACTCATATGGTTTGTCTACAAAACTTTTACATGATGAATCACCTGATTCTACAACACTTGCTCCCTGTGGTCATGAATCTGGACCGGTTGTTCCTCATAAGATAGATTCTCTTCCAACTGAACTACCTCTGGACCCAAAACATGAGATGGATCTGGCATTTACTTCCTTAACATTGAAATATAAAAAACATTGTGTTCCTGAGATAAACTCGGAGGTAAAGCCACTCAGTATTCAACTGATCCAACTCTCTCCAAAATTTCATATGGTCCAATTATCCTTGGACTTATCTTTCTTTTCTTACCAAATCGCATCACACTTTTCTATGGTGAATCTTTGAGAAAAACATGATCACCTACCTCAAAAGAGATATCCTTCCTCCTATTGTCTGCATAACTATTCTGCCTACTCTGAGCTGTTCTCATGTGTATCTGTATCAGCTGAACTTTTTTGCCAACTCTTCTACCAATTATGGTCCCATCAACTTCCTTTCACCTACTTCATCCCAAAAAGCTGAAGTTCGACATCGCTTCCCATATAATGCCTCAGATGGTGACATCTGTATACTAGAATGAAAACTGTTATTATAAGAAAACTCAACAAAAGAAAGATGGTGGTCCCAACATCCCTGATAATCCATCGATCAAGCACATAGCATATCCCCCAAAGTCTGAATTGTTCGTTCTAACTGCCCATCTTATTGAGGATGAAAAGCTGTACTAAAATTTTATTCAGTACCCAATGACTTCTGAAGGCCTTTCCAAAAGTTAGAAGTGAACCTAGGATCACGGTCAGATACAATGGAGAGAGGAACTCCATATATTCTGACTATCTCTTTAAGATAAAAACGGGAAAGTTAATCTAGGGAAAAAGTATCTCATATAGGAAGGAAGTGATCAGATTTAGTCAAGTGATCAACAATAACCCATATTGCATTATTACCTTGAGGAGTCTTCGGTAATCCCACAACGAAGTCCATTGATATATTCTCCCATTTCCACTCTGGTACTGGTAAAGGCTGAAGCATCCATTTCAGTAACTGTCGCTCTTCTTTAACCTGTGGACAAGTCAAACACTTCACATTAAAATCAGCAATGTCTCTTTTCATTTCGTCCCACCAGTAATACTCCCGAAGATCTCTATACATCTTAGTACTACCCGAATGAACTGAAAACGGAGAACTATGAGCTTCACATAATAACTCTCTCTTCAACTGTGAATTACATGGAACACAAAATCTCCTCCCAAATCTCAAAACACAATCATTATCAATGTTGAATTCAGGAAACTTACCCTTCTGAACCAGCTCTACCCTTTTCTGCAACTCACTGTCTTACTTCTGTGCTTGCTTAATTCTGCCTGATAGAGAAGATTTCACAGATATCTGAAACAAAACAGAAGGAAATCCTACACCAACAACTTCTATGCCAGATTTCATCAAATCCTTAACCAAAGGATCATGTTCCAAACGCAACATTGATAATGAAGAATTACTTTTTTGACTCAAATCATCAGCCACTTTATTTGATTTTCCTGAATGGTAATGAATTGTACAATCATAATCCTTGATTAATTCCAGCCATCTCCCCTGTCTCATGTTCAGTTCTTTCTGAGTGAATATATACTTTAAACTATTGTGATCGGTATATATTTCACACTTTACTCCATACAAATGATGCCTCAAATTTTTTTTAAAAAAACAACAGCAGCTAATTCCAAATCATGTGTAGGGTAATTTACCTCATGAGTTTTCAACTAACGTGAAGCATAAGCAATTACCTGATCATTCTGCATTAGGATGCAACCAAGTCCTTTCAATGAAGCATCACTGTATATAACAAACTCACCATTCCTAGAAGGTAGTGCCAAAACTGGATCATTCACCAATATTCATTTCAATTCTTGAAAACAATCATCACATTCTTTTGTCCAGATAAACATAAAACCCTTTCGAGTTAGCATAGTCATTGGACTCGATAAATGTGAAAAATTTCTAACAATCCTTTGGTAATAGCCTGCCAAACCAAAAAATCTATGAATCTTAGTTACATTTATGGGTCTTGGACATTCTTCAACAACCTTTGTTTTTGTAGGATCAACAGTTATCCCATCTTTAGAAACAATTTGACCAAAGAAAGAAATTTGTTGCAACCAAAACTCATAATTGCTGAATTTCCCATAAAATTTCTTTTCCTTTCATGTTTTCAAAATAACCCTTAAATGACTTTCATGATCCTCTTTACTTTTATAAAAAACCAAAATATCATCAATGAAAACAACCACAAACTTAACCAAGAACTCATAGAAAATTCTGTTCATAAGGTCCATGAATACAGCAGGTGCATTGGTTAGCCCAAAAGGCATAACCAAAAATTCATAATGGTCATATCTTGTACGAAACACAGTCTAGAGAATATCATCTTCCTTTACCTTCAACTAATGGTACCCCGATCTCAGGTCAATCTTTGAAAAATACTGAGCTCCCTGGAGCTAATCAAACAAATCATCGATATGAGGCAAAGGATATTTGTTCTTAACAGTGATGTTATACAAGGCTCTATAATCAATGCGAAGTCTCATTGAACCATATTTGTTTTTAATAAATAAAATAGGAGCACCCCATGGTGATGTGCTAGGTCGAATGAAACCTTTCTCTAATAAATCTTGTAATTACTCCATCAACTCTAAAAGTTTAGTTTGAGCCATTCAATAAGGGGGTTTTGAAATTTTCTTAGCATTAGGAACTAAGTCAATAGTAAATTCAACTTCCCGATCTGGTATTATTCTAGGAAACTCATCATGAAAAACATCAGGATACTCATTTACCACTGGCACATCATTAATATGAACAGTTCCCTTGTTTTCAACGATATGTCCAAGGTAACATTCATTTACATCTTTTACAAGTTTCTCAGCCTCTTGATATGTTATCAATAGTAACGGTTCATTATTGTACACAAACTAAAAGTCTTTCTGAAAAGAAACTTCTTTAGCTCTACAATCAATCTTAGCATGGTAAATAGAGATCCAATCTATACCCAGGATAACATCAAACTCTACTAGAGGTAAAACAATACGGTTTTCAAGTAGGTTCATTCCACGTATAAGGATAGGAATATTCTTATAAATTATTTTTGCCTCAACATTTCCCCCACGTATTTTTACCACAAGTTCAGGAGTCATTTCTTGATATGGTATTCCCAATTTACTAGAAAAGTTTTCAGAGATGAAAGAATGGGTAGACCCCGAATCAAACAACACACTGGCATTATCTGAAAAAACAAACAAAGTACCTGATACCACTTCATTTGATGGCCCAACATCTACTGAAGTAGTTGCAAAGGATTTCACAACCCCTTTCTTCTTGTAGTCTAACTACTTCCCATCACTCGAGCTCTTTTTCGGACACTCATTTGCATAGTGACCCATCTCATTGCACTTGAAACATTTTACATACTGTAAATCAAATTTGTTCTTACCATCACCCTAGTCTTTTTCAGTGCAATCACGAGCCTTATGTCCCATCTTACTACATCGGTAGCACATTCCAGAATTTAGAAGACATTCCCCAGCATGCCTTTTACCACATTTATCACAAATTGGAAACTTAGTTTTCTTACCATCAGACCTTTTTGAATAATTCTTCCCTTTCTACTACCACCTCGGTCTCTTCTTCTGTTGGTTGTCATAGAAAAAATGATCTTCAGAAAACTCCATTTCAACATTCTCAGCACATTGAACAATATTTTTATAACTTTTTAAGTCATGAGAATCCGATGCCCTTCGATATTTTAGGTTTAATCCTGAGTAAAAATGATTGATTTTACTATCATGGTCTCAGATAAAATTTGGAGCATACCTTTCCAATCGAGTGAACCTCTCTTCATAAGCAGCCACTGAGTCATCCTCTTGCCTCAATTCTAAGAATTGGTTTTCCATCCTAAGTCAAGAAGCCTTAGGAAAATACTTCTTAAGAAACATACCTTTGAATTAATCCCAGTCGAGAGCATCAATCTCATCAGCGTCCCTGATATTTTTAACCATCGTCCACCACTGATCTGCTTCACCCTCCAAACGGTAAATATAAATACTACCCTTTTGATTGTCTGAACACCCCATGACATCGAAAATTTTCTCCAGTGCTTTAATCCACCCTTCAGATAGAACAGGGTCAGATGATCCTCTAAATGATGGGGGATGTTGCCTCATAAAATGTTCCACCACTAAAATGTTCCTATGTGGTTGATCTGGCTGATCTCATTCATGGATACCACCACCATTTATTGCATGAGTCAACTGCACCATCATAGCAACAAACAGTTCAGTTCCAATTCCTACCATCTCAGGATGCTGATTCGGAAGGTCATTTCCTTCTGTATTCCTTCCTATCACTGCTTCCCTGTTTCCTCTGCAGAAAACAATTCTGAACAAACTTGTCTTAGATAAAGCAACATGGTAATCTTCAAATTCTATATCATTTCAATTTGACCATAAAAAATATTTTTGGATAATCATTTAATAGAATTATTACTCCTAAATTTATCTAAACCGACCTCTGATACCAACTATAAGGCCCCAGCCTTAAACAATACATAATCTTGAGTTATTTCAAGAATACACATTGATGATCTTTTCAGGTTTAGAGTTTTAGAGAATTAGATCATAAATCATGCATTAAACTCTATATTTAAACAAAGTGGTTACATGAAAGATAGAACTCATTTTTCCCATCATCGGAAACATATTTAAAAAAACATAGATTCTTTCTTGACACTTCCTTCACACTATCATCACATCATGTACCTTTCCCATGACCTGTGAAAAACATTTCAAAAACATGGGATGAGCATAAAAAGCTCAGCAAGGGATATAAAAGTCTGAAATGAAAACATTATTTCGTGTATGAAATCATACTTTACTCATAAAATATAATCATTTTAACATACCTCATCAAATCATGAATAAATCATATAAATCATAATACATAAAGGTAACTTGAGGCATTCATAACATTCTTACATAGGGAGTAACCCTCATGGTTACGTTAGGAATACCCATCACAGTATATTCTCTAAATCTCTTCGGAGAAACCTTAACGTTTAACCCCTTCATGTTACCCAATGAATTGGTGAGCTATATCGGTCTCACCTGCCCTTATTTTATCATGGAACCTCCCGTTTTCATAACAATGCCCAAGAACCATAACATAATCGTATCACATAAAAAAGCTTAAAGGAAACATAACATTTCCACATTTAAATCACAAGATATCAATACAACACATTGATATAATAAAAACATTATGAAAACTATTTTCAATACCAAAATAAAATAAAAGTAATTCATGTTATTTATTTTTCATTTAAAAAAGGTCATGGCTTGTAGAGGAAGCCGAAACTCAAATAATGGTCACGGTGATAGAGAAGTCGTTGTCGCTGCATACGTATGACAAAAAAACATTCCCTTTTTTCATTTAGTAAACGCTTCGTATAAAAATATTAATTTTAAATAAAAGTAAAAGTAAAAGGGGTTTATACACCGTATCAAATAAAGTTTTTTATAAAAAAAATATGCCTTAATGAAAGGAGATTTAGATGAAGTCCCTTATCTCGTATCCGACTTGACTCGATCATTCTTTAATCTCCTAAATAATAAACATGAGTTAATTTCTACTTTATTAAGAACCTTTTTAAAGTTCATTATTCTTTTTATATCAATTATTACCATTTTATGAACACTATGTAATTATTTAAGTTAATAATGGTCATTTTGTCGATCATTGGTACTTGAGTCAAAAATAAACTCTTTATAATTACAAGTTGTTAATGTATCAATTGTATCCATAATTATATTCATTATTTAGATATCATATATATCCAGTATATACATGCATTTATAATATTACATAACATTTAGAGGTAAGAAATGAAATGCACTGTTCATAGAGACGGTAAGCCGTAAGTACGCATGAACGCTACTTTAATTTCTATTTTCTATTTAATGGAATTGAATCATAATTATATAAAGGTTTATTATAATTCCAATATAATATAATATATTATATCATTAACTCCATCCTTTATACGTCCCACATATGGCATTAACGAATCAAATCACTTTGAGGGGGCGGTAGTCCGCACTTCCTAAAATGAGGATATCGCGTTTACCCATAATGGAAACCATAAAGGTATGCCAAAAATGAAAAATACAGAAGATTAAGGAAAACATAAAAATATTATATATCATATATAAATATAGTGTCATCTTAATGGCCACCTTTGAAAGTGTTAGACGAATATTGAACAATCATCGTTTCGTGAGGCAGTAATTTTCCATCCACAGAAACAGTATGTTGTTTAACCATTAGATGAAGGTTTGTGTAAGTGTAGTTTGAATCCTTCTTATAAAAACATCCTAGTATATTTAATATACTGTTTTCGTTACAAAATAAATGAATAAAAAGTGTTTAGGGGGTTGGAGAAGCAAAATAATACAAAAGAACATTAGAGAAGACTTTACCTTTAAATCGGGTAACTCTTCTTGGTTTGAACCAAGATGGTTTCCTGAAGAGATTTCTGCCTAAGGTAAAGATTATAGGATGAAGATAGGGATTTGGAGAGATAAAATGAGCAGGTCGTGGCCGGCCAAAGTCTTGAGAAGTGTGGGTAATGAGGTAGAGGTGGGGGCCTTTTATAAGAGGAGAGGAGGGGAACTCTTGGAAAGGTATAAAATGTTACTTTATTTTCAAATGAGTTTCGGATTTTAAAGGTCCCACATTGATGTATTTCAAGGATAAGGTGATAAGGGTTCTAAATATACTCATCCAATATGTCTTTAAAAAGTTTATGTCTGATATTTTACATTATTTTTAAATTTTGTTTAAATCGTTCATTAATGAGGTAACTGTTGCATCATCATGATGTCGTAAATAATTTAATTTATTTAATGTATAAAAATTATAACAAAAATACTATGATGTATGAAATATTTTTAGCTTTCCAATTACTATTTATAGTCCAATAGAACATTTATGTAGACAAAATTAATTTTTTTTTACTCAGGTGATACATTCTTTGTTATATTTAACTTTCTTTAAAAATAAAAAGATAAAAAGTCATTATCGCACAAAAGTGATTCCATGGGGTCACCAAGTTTGGCACAAGGCATCCTATGGTCGTCCATGACACAACCAATAGAATTAGGACACAGTTTGGGGTCATTTGTTATTATTATGATATTATTTTATTATCCTTAATAACCTGATTACTAATTAATCAAGATAATTAAAGATAATTACCATCTTTACTATTCATAATGTCCAAAAACAAAAGAGTCATGATTAAATAATTTAGACCTTATGATTCAAAATATTTAATCCATTTTACTAAATTCGAAAAACATAAATTTCAATAATTAATTTAAAAAGAATTCATGTTGTCAAATAAATAGCAGGTTTTTTTAGAAACAATATCTATGAAAAATTGGCACTTGTTTATGCCCAATTACAAATTGAAATTAATCCTAATGACCAAAATTTGATTAAATGGTATAAATATATTCTAATTACACAATAAAACCAATTAATAATATAATATAGCCATATAATTAAATTAGATGAAAAAGCAGTTTTGATTCAAAATGCAGTATTTTTCACTATTCATTAAAATAAATGAACATTGTCAGAAAAATACCAAAATATTATCCAATGTAAATTTCAATGTCCCAATAATAAATATTAAGTTTATTTTGACAAATAGAGTCTATAAAATTGACAAAATTTTTATTTAAAAAATTGTTTTCCATCAAAAGGCAGTAAAACAATCTTTTAAAAAATATTAGTGTATTCCATGCTTAAGATTGTATTTATTCTCATTTTACACCTCTAAAAAACTATCTAATTAATAAATAGACATATATAATAATTTCTTATTATTCATTATTTACTTGGGATGTTACATAAATTGATCGGTTACACTTGATAACAAACACACCTAAATCATCCAATTGCTCTTTTTCTAGGTGGAGTTTTCCTTCCCTTAGGCCATATAAATAAATTTAAAATAGAGGATTCATGTTCCCTTAATTTAACCTTGATACTAAACTTATTAGAGTGGTGTTGTGAAGAATACTTATATTTGAAGCTAGTCTTGGGGGACTTCTCCTTTCCTTTAATTTTATTATCCATAATGAAAGAATGATTTTTCACTTCATATCCTTGTAAATTATGAGATTTAGAGGGACAATAACTAGGATAAAAATATCTAAAATTTTATCACATTAAAATTTAAAATATAACTGGAGAATCTATGGGGGTACTTAAATAATGGGATACATTAATAGTAATTTAGGTAGATTAATCCCTTTTAATCTATAGTTTCTCATTGTAGCCAATATATTTGACTATATAGGGATTTTTTGGAACACTTTCTCCATGTTTTATCATGATGAGAAACATAGATATCTTGATTCATTCATTCCTTTATTTATACTAAAATTGTTTAAGTAGACGATGGATCATGTTATAGGCATCAGTGTAATCATATGAAATCCTGGGTTCTCTAGACATGGATGACAACATTAAATATCGAACATGTAGCACAATGTTTAGATTTTTTTATATATAGTATACTCCTCTTCACTTTCCTCATTAGTATTTGGATCATGGATTAAGTATTATAGTAGGTAAAATTTATGTAAATGGTACACAAATACCCAAAGGTGTCTAATCCATTCCTATAAGTTACTACGTATTAAAAGATTCCCATTCATCAGAATTGATTATTAGGATAAGGTGGCTGATGAACACATCATTATTCTAAAATAATAGAGAATATTATTAGTATATATCTTTATGAAAATTTATTTGGGACATAATAGTTTTATTTTTATTTTTATTTGTACTCCCACTATTTTATGAAGTCACAAAAACCCTCACCATTTAACTCAAAATTTCCAATCACATTAGATATTCAAATTTACTGGATCCATATTTTCTTTCTTTTGATCAATACTATGGTCATGAACACCATAATAAGTAGTTTATATAGGTGGTATTTCCAACCACAAGCTTTTAGTCCATTATTCTATTAAGTAGAATTCCCAATCCTGATATCCTAACTTGGATTTCCTTAATGATAACCTCAAAACTTTTAATGTATATACTATGGATCTTAAATAAAATACATGTTCAGTGAAGTTGACTCAAAATCTTTGTTAGGAATCCCCAAAAATTAATATTTCCCATGCCTATAGAATTTACCAATACTTTAACTATATCTTGTCTTAATTCGGATATTGGAAACAATAATGAATTAATATTAACATAGGGGATATTTTCAATTTTACCTAAATTTTCGTATTTTATCTTTTATTTTTCTTGTTAACATAAAATATATTTTACTTTAGTGATTAACCATGTACCAATAAAACATTCAAAGATAATATTATTCGTTTAACTTCATCTTTTCATATTAATTTTTTTATGTGATCATGGTAATGCATCCATAATTTAAATCATGTATAATATTGAAATAAGATAAATAAATTTCATGATCATAATATTATATAAAGCTTAATTTTTTGACCAAATAATAAATCAACCTATGGCCCAAGAGGTAAACTCTTTATACCTGTCTTCGAAATAGTTGTGGAATTGCACCCATCTATCTATGTATTAACCATGTTGGATTCATCTAGGTTCTATGTTGAACTATCTCTTCATCGAATCTTCCTTCAACCTACTCCATGTACCTTCAAATTATACTTTTATTACACATTTCATATACCTCACACACAATTAGGGGAACTAAAGGATTGGTTAAGAGAAATTACATAAAAAACATGGACATGATTGATTAATATAATAAAGGATATAGGAATTATATACATGCCATCATATTTAATTTAGTAATTAATAATTGGAAACCAATGTAATAAAATGAAATTTAATACAAAGAACACATACTTAGGTCTAGGGAAACCTCATGACCATTCATACATAGGAAACAATGGTGAATTTAAAACATATACCTAGAATTCATTTCAACTCACTCTTTGATATTATAAAATTCAAACAAATTAATCCAATTAATTATCTTATAAATGACTCAATTAATTTTTTTTTCAATTTGGTAGACCTAAATATTTCCATGTGATATGATTTTAATTAAAACAACAATTTATTTATAGTTAAAATGTAATAAAATAGTATACAACATTGTACTTGGAAAAAACTCAGTGAGGACCAATCTAAACTACTCAATATTTCACTTATTATATACAATTTAACAGAATTATATATTACATAAACAACACGTGGAACAATTAAGTGGAATATACTATCAAAATAATGACACATGGAACAAAAAAAATTATGTTTCAAGTACAATTTAATTGGAACTAACTCAAAAATATTAAATAACCACACATAACTTATAGTTCTGAATAGTATTTTGAATTAGTTATGAGTTTAATATAATAATAACATAATGAATGAAGTATAAATCTAGTTTAATTACTCTAGGAACTCATTTTTATTATTTTTAATAGTGTATTTAATTAAATTGAATATTTCCATGTAAATAGGTCAAGTACGTGGTCTGTGTAGGCCGATAACACTATGTATACTTTTCATGAGTGGGCATCTATATTACATGTGTTTTGAATCAACATCTACTTTACATGTACATTTATTTTGTATAAAGTTTTATGTATGGATAAACAAAATTTCATTCATGTTGAAGGACATTTACCCTATACAAATAGTGTATTAAATAGACACGGTGTATTAATTACATGATTCATCTTGAAAAAGTGTTTTCCACTACAAAAACATTTAGACTACATGGTGTACTATAAATTTACCCAACATGTAGTCCAAAAAACCTTTTCGCCCCTTGATGGTATACAAATGTTTCATTTAATTCTTGTACCATGTATTCAAAACATGATACCCTGGAGTCCATGTGGGTATCCTAATAAAATGAACAAGGATACACGAAATGTGAAAGTGGATTACATGTAGTGTGACACTATTTTATCACCTTAGAGTTCATGGCACTTACAAATGGGTTCTTGATATTTGATCCTAGCTTATTAGTATCTAATTATGGTTATGTGTGTGAGAAATAAATATAAGGATGAGTATTTCATGAAGATCTGATAAAGATCAAATAAAAAATGTGATGAAATTTAAATTTTATATTTATAATGATATGTAAACAAATAATTAATTATAAATTTTAAAATGACAACTCTGGAACCAAATCATGGTTCATGATTCAGTGGAGAAATCAATTGGGAATATGCTTAACTCATATATCATTATATTTCATTGAACATTCACAATGTACAAGGATTAAATGCCATAACCAGTGACAATATTTCTTCATAATATTGAAAAATAAAACTCTATAACCAAGATAAGTTCTTTTACTATAAATTATAAAATTAATTTAAGCAGAAGAATAATCATTACCTCAATATTGAGAGCATTCTTGGTTGAAGTTGTTGAATATTCAACATGATTGGTATAGCGTTATTTTGTTTTAATGACTGAATGTAGAGACCCTTAAGTGGTTACCCACACATGATTCTTGTATCTATAAAAAACACCAATGAACCACTAGGTGTTTGTGAATCTAATTAATCATCTTTAATTATTCTTATTGATCATTTCACATTTCTTCGGGCATGAATGATTTTTTACTTTATTCTACGTATTTTTGAGAGGTATAGAGGAGGATGAATATCTTGAGAGAAATATATTGTGAAAAAATATTATACTTCTCTATAATTAGTAGATGGGTTATTTTCAGAACAAAGGTTTTGATTTAGTATTTTATTAATTTCAGAAAGACCATTACAAATTTTATTACACCTTATGAAACTCCATTTCATACAAAAAATTATGATATTTTTATTATTTTCCCATGGTGTTATCTATCTGGAACAATGATAAATGTTCTTTTTTTGTCATGTAAATTAATATATTTTTTCTATACTAAATCATGGATCCCTAATTCTCCCTGGCATTTATCAACTAACCAATTAAATATTACTTATAAACATTTCATCATTTAATAAATATATTAATTTTTTATTCATTTATTGGACAATAAATATTTATTATTATTATCACAACTTCATATATTATTTATATAATAAATAATTTTTTATAACGGTGAGAATAAAAATAGATAAATAAATATTAAATATTCAAGTAATTATGCACTTACATTGTGAATAAATATTTATTAAATATCTTTTTCATCAATCAATACATCTTGAATAAATATTAATTCTCTGACTGGAAAATAATATTTTTATAATTTTTTAATAAAAATAACATCAAACTTATATAAATATTACCACTTTTTATCTATCCCTCTAGGCCTCTTCCTCAATTTAATTTGGCTAGATTTCCTAAATTTTAAAATTTATGCCTAGTAACCGGTCAAGGAACCCCTAGAGAAAAAAGTTACGACACAATGATAAAACCACATAGTAATGCTGATTGTGTAATATAATTACATTGTCTTGATATCACATCCAATCGGTTTCACACCCATTTCATTATCATATAATCATGATATGCCTTTCATTGAATAAAATAAAATAATGTAATCAATACACTATGTAAACGAAATTTAATGTGAATGTTTCATTTAAAACAAAGGGTTGATATATCAACTTCCATAATGATGGAAAGGAAAAATCATTCATCAATATACCCATCACTAAAAAATCATTCTTGAAACACCCAATATAACCACATTCAATGAGTTGACATTTCATTACATTTTATTAGAATACATAAAAGTGAAAAATGTGGAAAACATTAATAATAATCATAATGTCTATGGATTATTACAAATTCTCATAGAAAAAAATATCCAAGGACACATAAAAAAGTGGGAATTCTAAAGGTGGGTGTATTCCTATAATCATCCATCTTAAATATTACCAAGTGAACAGCTTATTAGATAATGTCTCAGCTTCTTATAATTACTCACAATTTAAGGTTAATATAGTATATTCCCTATAATATAATTTTATCCAACCATAAAACAAGGCTTAAGAATATCATCATGTCATTGCAAGGATATAGTCATAGTGGGGAACTGTTGCACCATTTTCAATTTAGAATATACTATTGGAAATTATGAAATTGAATTCATACTGAACTATAGATGATATTTAATATGATATTTAAATTATTATTCACTTTTATGAGAAAATATGAAATCTAATGTACAAATAGTTGGTTCTAGGATACTGACTCCAAAATGTTAGATGGTGGATTATTGAGTATAAGACTTGTGGTTGATCCTTGTGTATTGGGTTCTCTCAAATTAGAGTTTCCTCACATTACTAAGAAATGATTTGGAATCTTTTTTAAGGTAGGTTATTCAATAACTCTCTTTTATTTTTTGTAAATTATTAAACCATCATGCCTTTTATTTCATTGGTGGAATGTTATAGATTAACATAACAATGATGATGAATATGACTATAGGGAAGTTTTATATAAGGGATAATTTTAATATGTTCTATATGATTCCATGTTATTCCTTATGATTTAGGGATTTTCAAATATTGTTTCTGAAATAATTTCTTTTTCCCGTTATATTAATTACTTGATTCTACTAAATTTATATAAGGAACATTCATAATAGGGTGTTCATGTAATGTTGGTTATAAATTGATTATGTAGAATTTGAAAGTAATGATGTTGATGCATGAATGTGGAATTATGATTTAATATAAAAGGAATCTTATTAATAATTTACTTAAAGTTAATTTCTACTATGATAGATTCGTTTGATTTCAGATGTGTGGTATCTATTTCTATGATTAGATATTTTTTGGATTATTATTGAGTCTCATCGGGAGGATTTGATGTAGTTTTTTTATTTTTGTGATGCATGGGTAATTTTTCCCATGGTACTTTATTCATAGAGTGTTGTGTATAAAGGAGGTGGCCTTTAGGAAGTGATGGTGGATTTATGCTTTTATACTAGGTTGGTTTTGTGGTGTTGTGTTATGTATTGTATATTTATATTATAACTACGCATTAGCATGAAACTGGTTGGGAATAATGAATCTAGTAGTCGGTACTATAGTAGTTTTTATAATTATGGGATGTAAAATGATTATGGGTTATGGTTGGGATGGTTGTGAGTAATAAATAGTGATGATTGGGAAAAATATAATTATGTATAATGGGAAACATGAAGTGAGAAATTATTTTTGTATGGATTGAAATTAAACATAATTAAATTAATATCATTATAAATGTAATCAAACTATTAAATAGTTATTCTAGAATTTTTATTGATGATATTTGTAAGTGTAAAATTAATAATTAATGCGATGCTCTTTTTTTGTGGGGTAATGGTTAGGTTTTAGGGACAGTAGTGGCTTCTAGTGAATAGTAGTAATGACACAATTATAGTTATGGGTGATTGTAAAATCAAGTTACTTTATTAAGTAATACTAGACCCTAATTTTCTTCAGTAATTTGATAGATCCTATTTAAGGGTCCATCAGGTGAAATTTGAATTCTTTTGGATGTTTCTGGGTTGTCCACATTTGGGACACAACATTCCCAAACCTTGCACCCACCTAGTGAAAACTGTGCAACCCCAGACAGTGGGGGTTTTCACAGTTGGTACAATATTTGAAATAACCTAGACCCACCTAGTAGAAATGATGCACCCCAGTATAAGGGTTTATAATTTTTCTAACCATGTGACCCAACCTTGCTGACCATGCACACAGTAATTTTTATTACCATTTTTTTTAAAATTCTTGAACATTGTTTAATCCATTTCTCAACTCTAACATGACCTAAGTCAATTTCCTAGGTCTTTGAGGCTCTTAAGAACCCTGTTTGAATCCTCCAAACCCATTCCTTTGAAGATTTAAATTTGAAAGATCTCGTTCGATCCCTATCTGGTATGTGATTATCCGCTCATGTGTATTCTCCAACTCTCTCTTTCTCTCCTCCTTAGAGTGAATTAGATCATCATGCGGTTGATGGATCTAAACATCATCGATTTTAATATTAATTCTATATTGGAGTTCTATATACTAGTTTTTTTCATTTTTCGTTGTAAAATCTCATTACAGCTGTTGTTGATAAGTTATTTTCACGAAGAAAGGTAGGTGGTTCAGTTTAAGATTATCTATTTGTTTTAACCTTGAATTTCATGTTCTTTTAAATTACATTCAATTGATTTTTGAAAAAATTAATTTGATTTTAATTGGAATTTGGATATAAATTAGCATGTAATTTTGGAAAAACATCCAATTCCAAATGGAATTTTAATTTTGTATGTATTTTGAAATTGGGGGAATTTTGAAATGATTTGAAAATAAAATTTTAAAAATGGATTTAATCGAATTTATAAAATACTATTATTGTTTTTTATTGAAAATTAATGAATTCATGAAAAACCCATATTTTGTTTTTGACAGTGAATTGAAATTTTGAAAAGTAAAAGTTTTAAATTCAATTATGAATAATGATTTATTTGAAATGAAATAGTTTCCCCTCATTAAATT
The DNA here is from genome assembly GCA_963277665.1 of Viscum album. Taxonomy (NCBI): domain Eukaryota; kingdom Viridiplantae; phylum Streptophyta; class Magnoliopsida; order Santalales; family Viscaceae; genus Viscum; species Viscum album. Next base: position 489,098,455 of record OY728150.1, read on the forward strand.
GATTGTTTGAGAACATAAAATCTTTGGTAGTTTGTTGGTCATTTCAGAAAACAATGCTAGGATGAATATTCCATAATAATATATTGAAGATAGAATCTATAAAAAAATCTAATTAGGAAGATATTATCCCTGATGGGTTGCTAATAATTCATTTTTAGCCTAATCGTACGGGATATGTTTACACATATTTCCATGATCCCTGATATGAGAGTGTGATGATCATATAACTAGAAACTATCATACGACAGGGTAGATGGAATTGTTTCTTGTTGTGATTATTTTGCAATTTATTCCATTGATTAAGAATATTCTTTATTCATAATAGTGAAATTATTTAAATTTTTTTATAAAAAATGTTTATTTGATCCATGTTTGAAATGGTTTACATCATTATTGAATGAAAGCATGTTTTGTTTTAAATACAAAATAGTATTTCTATGAACTGGTTTATTTAAATTTAAAACATGATTTGGTTTATTATTATAGAATATTAGTATGGATCCCTTGGTGAGACCCTATTGGGATTTTTATATCACACCCTATGTTTTCCTTTAGGAATTTTTAGATTTCCTTCTACCAACTCTGAGTAAAGGGAATGTAACTCTTAGAGATGATGGATGTTCTTTATCCTTTAGGATTGGTATTTTGTATCATTTTAAGATGTTTTTCATTCTTTTGTTCACTTTTATAATATTCCCTTTTGTGTTTTTGTTATTCATATTTTGTTTCTAGTATTGTATCCCTATAGATCTTTGTGCATAAAAACTTATATATGTTATCTTACACTATTTTTTTAGAAATTTCATTTCTTATTTTATACTGTAGGATGTTAGGTGCTGTTTTTAAACCCATGGGGATCTAGAATGCCCTTCAGGCCATGTGAGGGTATGATGGGGTATTGGGGTACTAGCGTATCTAGGATAGTTTTGATAAAGATGTATTGGAGGTGTTGATTAACCATATTTATTTGATGTCACTATGAAATGTTGAGTATCTTTTCAAGAATTATGATGAAGTAATGAGTTATTTCCTGGTCATCTCTCAACGTAACAAGCCATTCTTCACTTAGGGTAGTTTGGAAAAGGTGTATTAAGGAATAATTTTATCTAATTAAATAATTTTATTTGTTTTTTATTTTGATAGGTTGAAATCCATATCTTGATAACTTATCTGATGGGATTGATTTTCATGTTTCTCTTGTTTGATTTATTGATATGAGTACTCTTTTAATTTCTTTAATGTTGTATACTGATGTGGTGTAGAATCATGACTCCAAGAAGAAATGTGTATAGGATCCTTGAGGATGATTCTAATGAACCGCAGTGATAAAATCCTCATATGCACCCAAAACACATTGACATTATCGTGCATGCCTTCCATGCTCTAGGACAAGCATACACAACTCTTCCAATTTAGGATCCAGTTGTGGAACCTTATATGGATGAATCTCAGAATATTTCCTTCACTAAAATCCATTAGTGTTCCAAGGATTTAATGATAGTTCATATGGTGGGGATTTGTTGAGAAATATAGAGGTTTTTTTATTAATTATAAACAACTTATTCGATTAAAGTGAAATGAGCCACCTTAGGGACCTAGAAGGAGATGGTGGGAATTAATGGATATGGAAAATAAGCATTAGTGGATGTAATTTAAATTATTTTTCTTTGAACCAATATGTCCATATTATATAGTGTTATCTAAGTCTATATAGGTTTTCAAACTCGAGCAGTCTGACAGACCCATTATGGTGTATATGAATCACTTTGTCAGCCTTGGGTAGTTTTAACCTGATTTTATATCAAACATGAAGATGAATACTCCATATTTATATATTTGACTTAGAACAAATACACACTCTTTTTTTACGAAATCTCACCTCTTATGGTTATGTGATGGATAGGGCGTTGATGGTTGAATATGATTTTCCTGGTGAGTCAGGGTTAGAGGGAGTACCTTTTTTTACCAGTGGTAGATTTGTGAGTTTATTTAAGGTAAATAGGTTGTGTGATGAGTCTCATGGTTGATCTTTGTAGAAGTTTTCTTCCAAACCTCCTACCAAACCAGTTAGAGTCCATTTTACTTGTTTCCAATGTGGTATGCCTGGTAATTCTAAATAGGTTTTCTCTGAGGCACCCAAGATTTATAGATCATGTGTATGTTTAGGGAACATGAAGAAATTATGTTATATTTTCTCAACTCCATGTAGTGAAACAGGATCATCAACACCAAAAATTCCAATGGTATATGTAGATTCTTCAAAAATAAAGGGGTTCTATCCACATACATCCTAAATAAAGATTATTTACATAGTGGAAACGTCTCTATATGAATCTAATATGGGTCCAATTACTGTGATATGTACAATTACTGTAGCTTCATCTTTAGTGAATCATTTATTTGATACTGTTTCATTTTATTCATTCATATCAACTCTTGTGAATATGCTAAATCTTCCTATGGGTCTTTTATCATAAGTGATGGATATTTCTGCATACCTTACAATGAAAAGAGATCATGGAGTCTATTGTCTTGCTTGTGTTTTCTATTTATTGGAATTTGAGATTAACTGGAATTTTATGGTTATCAGCATGAAACCTCTTGAAGTAATTTTAAATATGGATTGGATCATTTATAGGGACGCCAAATTTGATTTTATTGTTCAACGAGTCTCCTTTACTATGCCTGATGGGGTATCTTGTATCTTTCAGGGAAGTGGGACCAAAGTTCTATTAGAGTCAAAACTTCTTATCTATAGTTGGGGAAAGTAATATAAGTGTTTTATATTGATGTGGAGAGGAAATAATTGAGTGATGATCTCTCTAAAGTTGCTGTCGAGTTTCCTAATGTTTTTTATACTAACTTCTCTAGTTTTCCACTGGTAATGGTGGTAGAATTTTTTATTGATTTAGTTCCTGGTAGTAAACTTGTAGTTATACCTTATTACTATATGTAACCATCTGAAATATAAGATTTGAATACCCATTTGGATGATCTGTTAAATAAATGATTTATTTGACAGAGTGTGTCACATTGGGCAGTGCCTATTATCTTTTCTAAGAAAGACGATGTAATAATTCTCCTCTGTGTTGATAACTGAAGACTCAACCAAGTCACAGTAATGAACAACTATCTATTTCCATATGTTGATGATCTATTTGACTAGTTGAAAGGTGAAAAGTTGTTCTCGAATTTTGAACTTGGATATGGTCATCACCAATTGAGAATAAAAGAATTTGACATTCAAAAAACCACCTCCTGGTGTAGGAATGGACACTATGAGTATCTTTTCATGACATTTGGTATAACCAATGATACTGAAATATTTATATTTTTTATGAATAAGATATTATAGGAGTATCTTGATACATTAATGGCGGTCTCTATGGATGACATCATAGTTAACTCTCATCCTAGGGAGGATAACATGAGTCATATTAGAGTAGTTCCCGAATTGATGAGAAATAATTTTCTTTATGAAAGGTTGTTAGAATTTGTTTTTGGGGTTTCTAAATTTGTCTTGTTTGTATACATGGTCACCGAATAGGGAATATTAGTTGATCTGGATAAGGTGAAATTAGATATTTCCTATGAGAAACTGTTAAATGTTTTTTATATTTGGAGCTTCTTGGGATTGGTTGTGAATTATATGTGGTTTGTAAAGGATTTATCGACATTGGATTCTATGGTGATCTCTCTCACTCAAAAGGTGGTGGATTTTTCATGGGATGAGAAATGTTAGAGTCATTTTCTTGAGATGAAATGTATTTTTACTTTCTCCCTAGTGTTGAATCCTATAGAATGATGGGTGAGGCTATGTGGTCTTTTGTGACACATCAGGTTTTTGTTTGGGATGTGTTATTATGAAGGGTGATCAAGTGGTAGCCCTTATATATCAGTTTCATATGCTACATGAGAAGAATTATCCAACCCATGACCTTGAACTCGCATATGCGATTCATGAACTTATGAGTTGGAAGTATTAAATTTTCATGGAAATAACTATTGGTATTCTAATCATAAAATCTTGGGTTATATCTTCTCTAAAAAAGAATTGAATCTCTACTAGAGGAGTTGGGTGGATTACCTAAAGTCTACTGATTTCAACATTTCCTATAATCCAAGGAAATGGAAAGTCGTTGTTGATTAATTAAGCATGAACTTTCTAACCCAGGACATGAAAGAATCATAAGAAGAGTATAAATTGAGGTCTCTCTTTGCAGAGTTTCATTTATGTGTCCAAGAAATAGGGGTTGATTTTGTCTTTTCTATTGTTCTGTTGACCTCCACTCGTCTTGATATGATTTTTAAGAATATTAAATTACTAATGAATTCCATAGAATTAAGAAATCAATTTATTATGGTGATACCATGGATGAGTGTTCATTCTCTATATAGGGAATTATTTGTAATCAAAATTGATTTTTTGTTTTGTAATCTGTGAGGAAATATATAGTGGTTGATTTCCATAATTCATAGTTGGAAGTACACTGAGAAACCACTAATATGTTTTATGATAAAAAATTTTAATTCTAATGGCCATGTATGGGATGTGGAATTGCTAATTTTTTATCTCATTGTTATACTTTCCAAAAGGTCAAGGCTGATAACTAGAGACCATTGGGTTTGATTCATCCACTTCCAGTGCTAACTTTGAAGTGGGATTATATATCTATTGATATTGTGGTTGGCTTTCCACATACACCAAGAAATAATGTTGCGATATGGGTTTTGATCGATATGCTGATCAAATTAGATCACTTTATACCCAATCATAACACAACCAAAGTTTAGGTGATAGGAAATATCTATGTGAGAGATATTTTTCATTTTCATGAAGTAACATCTTATATAGTCTCTAATAAAGATCCACATTTTACTTATCTCTTTTGGAACGGCCTCCAAGAGGTACTAGATTTCTTAGGTTCATTTCAGTATGCCATACCATCCACTGATTGATGGATAGATAGAGAGGTATATAATGTTTCCTGAGGATATGGTTTGTTCCCAAATCATTCATTTTGGTGGAGCTTGGGATAACCATTTGAGACTGTTTGAGTTTTATTATAAAAATATTTAACTGTCCAATATTAGAATGGATTTTTTGAGGACTTGTATGGATATCCTTGTAAATCTCATTTGTGTTTGTTAGTGATTGGTGAATGTTCCTCGGTTTGACTAAGATTGGTCTAAGGTATGATAGAAAAGAATCAGTTTATTCATTATATAATGATGATGACACAGATTATTTATAAGTGTTATACTAATCCTCATCGTAGACTACTGGATAATTAAGTTAGTAACCAAGTGTTCTTTAATCTATCACCATGTTTAGAACATCGATGGCTTGGGAGGAAAGGGAAGCTTTATCTTCATTTTTTTGTAACATTTTGAGGTTGTCGAGTAAGTGTTAAAAGTTCCTTACAGCATAGAATTTCCACCACATTTGATGTTGATACATAATTGGTTTCACATATCTCATCTATGAAATTATTTTTCTAATTCATCTCATGTTTTGAGATGGTGTGATCGTGATATTAAGCCAGATTTATCCACAGTTGAGCAAACAATCAAGATAGATGACTCTGATATGAAGGTACTTAATGGGAGGATGATACCATTGGTCTATGCGCTATGGTAGTGGGATTTTGATTCACATGAGAAATGGGAGAGGGATGAAATGATGTGAGAGTGTCAGAATTATATTATTGATATAGAAACTTATTAACATGCTTTTTGGGGATATAAAGTCATGAGATGACCGAATGGGGCTTGAGCTAGAACTCCCCAATCCTGCCTCCAATAGTTCAGGTGCTGGAGACTAGTTCCAAGTTGGCGATCACACACATGGGAGGCCTTATCCTAAGTCCCCTATATGCACGCACCCATATTCACCTCCACTAAACATTGTAGATATATATATAAATAATAAATAAATAAAATTCTTATATACCTGTATCCCAACCAAATTAAAATAGAAATAAAAAAATAAAAATATATTCCCACAAAAAAAAATTACAAAAGTGTCCAAAATACTCATATAGAAGGGATCGTTGTGTAAACACCCACCGATAAGCTCCGCGACCAAGATATGGTGAAAACCCTAGTCAGTCCAGCTACTATACTCTGCCTGCTCTGGGTCCTACTAGGACTTCGTCTAATGACCTATAGTCTACACAATATATAACACATGTAGATGTGAGTATAAAAATACTCATTAGGCACCCTAAAACCCCAAATAAAAAAGGGGATCGCTAATAGGCATCAGTTATCTTGACCCAGCTAGAGGAAAACCAATCAAGAGAGAAACTCCATCTTGAAACATCCCCGGCTATACTCGACTAGTAAGATCAAAACCCCTATCATATCAATGAAAGTTACACACACTATAGGGAATCCTAGAAAATACCCATATATACACATATCTAACTCTATTTCTAATGTTTTTGACCATAGAAAATCCACAAAAAACATCTAGAGGGTCCAACACAACACACACAACAGTCTCATGAGGTTCCAACCTCATAAACATCAGCAGGCTCCTACTCAATGCTCGAAGGTAGAATCCTACCATGGAGTACACACACCAAGGGCCTAGCCAATCCTCATGGTACATATTCATGAGGGAATACTCTATAGAAAGTTCCACATAAGAAGTTATCCAGTGACTAAATCAACTCCAACTTTTTAGATGGGGGATCCCATCCATGCTCTGCTTGGGGTAACTACAGGCCCCATATAGAACAAAATACACAAACACCTCACCTAGAAGGGGGTCAATAATTATGTAGTGTTTGTCACGCTGATTCTAAAAACTCTACTAGGAAAATGTCATGGTAGATCCTAGAATGAGGAAATGGAACTCAATAAACAGATAGAGGTTCTAGGGACATGGCCTACTAGGGATCCATCCCCTTCTGGAACAATATCTTGGTTGGAGGATTAATGCCCAAGTAAAAATTGGCCACACCGATTCCAAGAACCCTGCCAGGGAAACGTAAAAGGTTGTGAGGATTTTTCTGAGCCTCTTGAGGCCACACATGATCCAAATCCACTGAATCTATTATTGAAGTAGATTGAGACCACTCACCCCATAAAGTGGGAAACACCCATGATTTACATATGAAAAGCAGTCGAAGTGGGGTTATAGTCCAACGAAGAGGATGAGATACCGAAAAACCACAATGAGAAAGGACTAGGGGGACCCACTAAACCCTACCGGCTGAACTACCACTAATAAAGACTAGGGTAACACACACACCCTGCCAGTCTAAACGTCACTCACAAGGATAAGGGGGATCCACTCAACCCTATTGGGAAAGGCATCATTAACCCAAAAGATCCACACAATATGGCATGCACAAGGCATATTCTAGGCCCAATCCATGGCCTCCATAATGTTCTACATGTAAAATTACTCATGATAGGATTCTCACAGGTCTGTATCCATGCTCTAAAGGTGGAGATATATGAGGAAAAATATCTAAAGAAGATACTCAAGAAGTAAACGACATGTACTAGGGAACACATGGAGTGTGATCCCTCTAGAGAACATGGTTGTGTATCACTTATACATGGTTGTTGAACCCATTTATGAGTACATAATGCATAATGGAAGTACACATCATGTCAGGCTTCACCCAACCATTGTTTATATTTATCCTTCACATAGCCTGGACAACCATGTCCCCTACAGACTGTGCATCCTATATTACATAGTGTGTTTATGTTATATGGCCACCTAGACTTGTGATTTACCCAAGTGAATTTATCAAACCAGATGTCTAGGTACATTGGATGTGTTCTTGTACAAAGTTGTGTACTATTACACAGCTACACTGGTTGATTCCCCCAGCCAAACGAAAAGGGTCTCTATGTGTTGTGAAACCCCCAGTACATGGCGTGTAGACCATAAAACATTGTCTTCCCCAAATGAGAAGAACACATGGAGTGTAGTACTAATTCACATGCTGTGTAGAGGGAACAATCAGTCAGAAATACCCTTAAAACGGCCCAAAACACCCCCATTCACCCCAAAACGCATTGATCAGCCCTTGAGGGGTCCCTAGAAATGATATAAAGATTTTAAAACCATAGAAATATGCATTAAAGTGGTATTAGGACCAAAAAAACCACATACATCAAGGGTGAAATGTCAATGGTTCGGGCGAAGAATGATACTCGGGACGTGCTGACTCTCAATCTGGAAATGATCATCATCAAAACATGGCCTAGATGGACCTCCTCAAATTGGTTCATTCATCGGCTGTAGGGAGAGGATAAGGGGGATATGGGGCCTTATATCTCTATGTTCTCACCAATAATAGAGGGGGGAGAGGTTTATTGTTTTAATTTTTATTTAAACAATATCCTTTTAACACCCCAAGTCGACTCTTCTCCAACCCAATACTCGGTGCCAATAAATTTTATTTCATAACTAGGGTAAAAATGAAATTATTAACCCAAACTATGGAATCCCACCATTTCATTACATAAATCTTCATTACATTTTACAAAAAGAGGATCTTTAAGGCCACGTTTCTTGGAAAAAAGGTACATAATACATGAAAATGTAAAAAAATATTTTAATCCTCTTAAAAGGATTCATGAAATGTTAATCTGAACTAAAATTACTACATCTCATAACCTATGGACATACATAAAAGGAATGGTTTAGCATAAGTCCCATTAAGGGTAAACAAGGGAATCAGTTTACTTATGATATCAATAATAACTTTAGGAAATACATAAATACATGGGAAATTTAAAGAGAGGCATATCATAATAAAAATATAAAGAATCATAACATAAAAATTTGGTTACAAAATTTAATTTATGCATTCATAATCATATCACAAGGGTACATCCCCATGGTTACATAAAAATCACCAAGGTTATTCACCAAGGTATTGTAAAACTTGTTATCTCTAAAGATTAATTTCTTTACCTAATGTATAAGAGATCTATCAAGGATAACCCTTAATATGTCTTTATTTTAATGTGATCCACATATATCTTAATCAAAAATTTCATAAATAACCCATAATGAATAGAATATATGGGTTATATATCAAAATATTGTTGTTTTAAAAAGTGCTTACAAACATGATCATTATGTCATTTGTAACCCATGAAAAGAGAATGAGGGATTTATGTATGAAAATTACATAATAATATAAATAATTTGTATGTAATGATAAATAACCCTAGAAATAAAATAGTTTCTGTTATTAATATAAGTAAAATAAAATAATTTTTCGATAAAAAGAAAGTGATTTTAAGATGAAATTTCTGCATCACAATGGCTAAGAAACATGGTTTTAGAATATAAAAAAAGAGATGGGACAGAAGTCACCCTTTCATAAGATAGTAATAATACATTATAAGGACAGAATAACATAGAGATAAGAACATGGAATGGTAATTTTAAATACATACCACATAAAAGATAATTTTAAAGAAAAAAAGAGAAGTTATGAATTCCGTTATAAAAAATTTGGCAGCCTAACAACGTCGCTTAAAAAAATAAAAAAATCAGTTGATGAGAGAGAAAAGGGTGTCTCATAATTTTCCAATAAAATTGAATTAAATAAGGAAATAGAATAACATACCCCTACATAATAAATTTTAAATTAGGAGACATAACATAAAATAAGTCTTGACTTAAAGAGGGGGGTTGAACGGTTCACTTACCTTGAAGAGTAACATCAAATACTCAATGGTTGGGACCTTGGTGCCTTGATGCCACCATGGGAGGGCTCTTTAGGAGGTAAAAAGACCATATAATAATTGAGAAGGAATTTATATTGAATATAATGAAGTAAAGGGTTGGTATTTATATCAACGTGAGGGAATATTTTATTAATTTCCATGGGACACCTCATTAGTGGTATTTGAAAAACCATGAGATTTCCCATGGTATTTTCCCATGGTTTTGGCCACTTGGAACACCTCATATAATATTTTAATCCAGATGAGTCTACCATAATTTTAAATTACATATTACTTCCTTATGATGTCATAAAACACACCAAAAACTCAAAAAACTGTATTTTTATTAGTCACTAAAAAACAAAACATATTATAAAAATCCCAAAGAATAACCCTAACCAAATATCAATGTTCTAAATTCAAAAAACGAAATCCATTTTATAAAAATAATTTTCTCAATATGATTTATTTAATTTTCAATTAAAATTTATATTTACCGAAAAAAACTAATACTTAACTAATAATTTATGAAACAATTATTTACTTTCGATATTATATCATATTACCATTCAAGATGCCTAACTTATATGTATACTTAATTAAGTGGGGTTACAAATCCACTGGTCATATTACTATTCATATGGGTTGTATTACTATTCATAATTTAATATTTACTAGAAATTAAGTCGATCTTATCAGACTCTAAATTTCTTACTGATCACAACTGTATATGTATATTTTTTAAAATAATTTCACATTATTAGTTATTTTAAGTATAAAAAATATTTTAATATACTCTTTTTTCAATATTCATCAATAATATGAAACTTCTAAAAATTCCTCCCTTATTTATTTTTCCATTCGAAATTATGAAAAATTACCATAATAAAAAATAAAAAGTTTACTTATACAAAAGGATTACACAAAGTAACTACGGCCTCATTACATAGATCCTTATAACTCCTATATAGGACCTAAGATTAAGGATTTCAATATAGATAGAATATTGTGGCATCTCAGACAACATTTTCGAGTGGTGATTTCTATTAGCATGAACTTCTCTCGAAGGTGATTACATTCAACCTTAACATGTTGAAGCTCAGCAAAGGGTTGGACTAGGGAAAATCCATGTGACATCACCTCTTTCCAAACATCAACAGGTGGGATTCCTATGGCCCAAGTCTTCTGGACGAGGCCATAAACTCTTCTTTTTGTATTAATCATACATCATCATTTGTATTTATAAAAACCATCATAACATTAAGATTATAGTTTTCAATGGTCATATGGACCAACAGTCATAATTAAAAAAAATTATATAATTTTAAAATCCCAAAGGTCTCATTTAAATTATACTCACATCATTAATAAAATTATATAGTTGTGTTCTGTATAAAATTAAATCGAAAACAGATTTGGGAAGAAAATATTATTCAAAATTTTGTGTCATTACATTCTTCCCCCATAAGAAATTTCATTCCGAAAATTTCAAATCATACCCCTAGAAGAGAAAAGGTGTGGGTACTTCTTCTTAATAACCTTTTCTAGTTATCATGTGGATTCTTTGTAATTGTGGTTAGTCCCCATTACTTTAACAAGTTGGGTAGTCTTATTGCATATAACATTATCTCTACGATCCAAGATCTCCACAGAGTGGTCATTTATAGTTGTGCCATCTATGGATTTGGTACATCTGAAGGGACATATATGTACTTCCTTGAGAGGAATACATTGAAGACATCATGAACTTGTGCTAGATATGGAGGCACTGAAAGCTGATAGGACACTGCTCCAACACGATGAAGGATTTCATAGGGACCAATGTACCTAAGGCTAAGCTTATTTGTCTTCTTAAACCTCATGACACTCTTCCAAGGTGAAATTCAAAGGAATAATTCATCACCAAAATCAAACTCCAATCCCCTTTGATGGATGTTGGAAAAGCTCTTTTTTCGACACTAAGTAGCCTTAATGTTTTGGTGGATGGAATGAACCTTTTCTGTTATCTATTGCAAAAGATCAGGCCCAAGAAGATTTATCTCACAATCTTCATCCCAACAAGTAGGAGATCTACATCACCTCCCATATAGAGCTTCAAAAGGCACCATTTGAATTCTCAAGTGAAATTTTTTGTTGTAAGAGAACTAAAATAATGGGAGATGTTGATCTCATACACCTTAAAATTCCATTGAGCATGTTCTCAACATTTCTTCAATTGTTTGAATAGTCCTTTCATATTTTTCATTAGTTTTATGTTGATATTCCAAAATTAAATTGAATTCAGTAGTTAGATCATGTTGAATAAGTCACCAGAATTGTGATGTGAACCTTAGATCATGATCAGATATGATAGAATGTAGAACACCATGCACCCTTACCACTTCCTTCATGTAAATCCTAGAAAATTATTCAAGATAGAAATATTCCTGAATAGAGATAAAATGGGAAGTCATTGTCATATGTTCCACTCTAACTCATATTGCATTGTTTCATTTGGAAGATCTTGGGAGACCAGTGATAGAGTCTGTAGTGATAATGTCCCACCTCAAAGCTAGTATGGGTAGTGGTAGTAATACACCTTTATTAAAAAAAATCTCTTCCTTCATATGCTGACATACCAGGTACCTTGTAGTATAGAAACCATTCTCTTTTTTATATTATCCAAGCAAAAATGATCACAAAGGTCCCTATAAATTTTCATGCTTACAGGATGTATAGATAAATTATAGGTATGAGCTTCATATGTCTGCTCCTTCTTTATTTCTAGAATAGATGGAACAAATAGTATTGTAAAAAATTTCAGTACACCTTCTTGATCAATATGGATCTCATGAAACATCCCATCATTCATAGCCTCAAACATCATATGTAATAAAGGATCTTCAATCATATATTTCTTGATCTTTCCTAGTAATGACGGTTGAGAAATAATTTGTCTTAGGGTTGATGATGTACCATCTCTTAAAATTCCCATTTCATGCTTTATTAGGTCATTGATCAAAGGATCTCTTTAATCCTAATCATGGATAGAACAACGGGGTCTTTCCTACTTAATGCATCATCATCTTTGTTTGATCTTCTGGGATGATAATGAATTGAACAATAATAGTCTTTAAGATATTCTAACCTTATCCTCAGTCGCATGTTCAATTCCTTTTGTGTGAAAATATACTTCAAACTTTGATGGTTTGTGTATATATCACATTTGACCCCATCATGATAGTTCCTCCATATATTCAGAGTAAAAACAACTGCAGCCAGCTCAAAATCCTAAGTAGTATAGTTCTTCTCATGAGTCTTCAACTTTTGAGATGCATATAAAATCACTTTGTCATTTTTCATTAGGAGACAGCAAAGCCCATTCGTAGATTCATCGCTAAAACTAAATAATACTTCTCTACTTGAGGGAGGAGTTTACACATCTACACTAACCTATCTCTTCTCTACTCTTGTAAACACTCATCACACTCTTTTTTTCGTATTAAATTAACCCCCTTTTCAGTTAACTTGGTTAGTGGATTAGAAATTCATGAAATGTTTTTCAAAAAACTCCTATAATATCCCTCTAATTGAAGGAAACTACAAATCCCAGTTATTATTATAGGCTGATGCCACTCCTCTACAACCATTTTCTTTTCATGATCAACTATGATTCCTTCATTTGTTACAATATGCCCCAAAAAAGCAATATGTTCTAAACAAAACTCACACTTTTTAATCTTTCCAAATATCCTCTCCTTCCTTATAATCTATCATATAACCCTTATATGATCTTCATTCTCTTTCTGAATTTTTGGAATATATTTGAATATAACCAATAAAAAACCACAAAGTTATCAAGGTAGTCCTTAGTGAATTTTTTTCATCAAATCCATAAAAATAAAAGGTGAATTAGTCAGTCTAAAGTGCATAACAAAAAAATCCTAATGAACATATCTTGATAAGAAGGATGTTTTTGGAATATTTCCTTTATTCACCCTCAATTAATTATAACCAGATATAAGATCAATCTTGGAAAAGAATTATTCCCCATGATGTTGGTCAAATAATTAATCAATTCTTGGAAGAGGGTTTTTTTATTCACAGTGATATCATTCAGTTCTCTATAATCAATGCATAGCCACATTGATCCATCCTTCTTATTCACAATGATAACATGTGATCCCCAAAGAGACACACTTGGTTAAATAAAACCCTTCTCAAAAATATCTTTGAGTTTTTTCTTTAATTCCTCCAACTCTATATTTTCCATCCTATACAGGGACATTGATATCGGATGATATCTACATACGAGTTCAATAGGTAACTCTACATCTTCTTCCGATGGAGGTCTAGTTAACTCCTCAATAAATACATTGTTGTATTACTAGATGATGGGGACATTTTTTATCATTATACTGTCATATCCTTCTCCTTCTTCCCTAACAAAATCCATAGATAAGGCTATAGGAGGTACTTATAGACAATGATTGGGTCGAAATATCTCTCCATGGAAGATAATTGTAGGTTTCCCATTAAAGACTACTGATATTTCCTTGCCTCTTCATTTTATATTAGTATTATAATATAATAAAAAGTTGATCCCTACTGTAATTTTGAATTCCATCATGGGAATGACTACAAGATTTGAGATAAGACTATTCCCACAAAATTAAATACTAGATTTTCTAAACATTGATGATGCTTGGATAATCCCACCAGAAGTTTTGACTGATAACTGTACTTTTATCAATTCAGGGGTTGATTCTAAATTCTTTGCATACATGGAGAAAATAAAAGAATTCATAGGACTAGAATCAAACAAAGTACTTTCTAGCTTTGATATAATATTATGTGTACCGGCCACCACATAATTTAGAGCTTCAACATCAGTTTTCATGCTAGAAAAATCACAACCTTGATCTCTTCTCGTTTTTTAGGCTGATGGTGATTCCCCTCCATTGCCCTTGGATTTGGACAATGATTAGAAAAGTACCCATGTTGTCCACACTTGAAGAATTAGACAAAATATAGGGTATTCACCATCATTCCTTTGTCGATAGTATTTGGATGTTATGGATTCACATCATGATGATAATTCCACCTGATATGCCCATCTCTTCCACACTTGTAGCACTTCCTGCTTCCAATAAGGAAGCTCCGCAAATGCTTCTTCCCACATTTGTTAAACCTGGGAAATTGAAATTGATTGCCTCCTCTACCCTAATTAAATCTACTCTCTAAGATTGGATCCATTGATCTTTTCTTATAATTTGATTTATGAGACCATTGAATCTCACCTAACTCTACTTCGACATTCATAGCACTCCACACGATCTCTTCATGGCTGTCATAGTCTCAGTTGTCTAGATTCTACCGCAGATGAGATCTTATTCCAAAAAATAATCTTTCAACCTTCCCCATTAGGACACATGACAACGATTTTGGTGTAATGGGAATGTCTTGTAAAGTTCATCTCGTAGCTTCCAATAGATTCATTCTCCCTCTGCATTATCTTGAGAAACTCCTCCATTTTTTACTCATCAAATGAGGTAAATAATTATTAAAAAATATCCCTCTGAACTCTTATCACTCCATAGAATCAACCTCCACTATTAGTCTCATGTTTGTAATCAGTTCTCCCCACTGTCATCCTCTCCCTCTAAGCAGTAAGCAGCCAGGGTGACCTTTTCTTATTCTGAAAAACATATTACATAAAAGATCATCTTGATACAGTTGATCCTCTATTCCATAATTGGTGGGTTGGTAGATACACTGAAAGTTGGTGGTTTTTGATGCATAAATAACTCAATAGAAATTTGTTCCCATCATTGTGAAATTGGTCTCTCATCTTGATTCAAGTTATTTCCCATAACTTCAGTCAGCTGGTTCATCATTCTTAGCAAAGTTTCCATTCTAGATTCTATAAGAGATTCATCATCACATGGTCCATTGTGGTCACCATTTTCATGGTTCCTCCTATTCCTCACCATTTTATAAATGAATAACACCATAATTAGAAGGTTATTACATTTATGAATATTTTAACTATAAAAAAATTTTATGTCTTAAAACTTCACGTTTAAACATATTATTCCTTAAAACCCATTACATTTATATATATATATATGTAATAATGATTCATAAAAATATTTTGATTAACCAAACATGTCTCTTGGGAGTGTTAAACTAGGAGTGCAGCAAGTCCTGTTGTCATGCACCAGTTCCCGTTCAAGTCTATCTCAAAGCAGTGTTTTCAGTTTTTACCCCTACATACATTTGTGGTCAAGCCATATCCACTTATTCATATATCTATATGGATCTATTTGTTTAGAACCCGCTTACTTAATATTTCACAAAAATAACATAAATTATTACAATATTTAATCTTTTCTATAGGGTAATTCTTGCAGTTTTCATATCCTAATTTCCACAAATAACTAAATAGTCTATTAATACCAACTATATCTTCCCGCATTTTTATTTCATATCTTTCAATACATTTTAAAAACAGAGGATCTTTGAAATCTAGTTTCTTAGAAACAGGTACAAAATAAATTAAAACATAAAAAATCAATTAATCCTCTTGAAATTTTCATCCTAAGTACAATTAATTCATCTCATAACCTAGGGACATACATTAAAGTAAAGGGTGGTCATAAGGTCTAGTAAGGGTAAACAAGGGAATCATTTTACTTGTTATATCAATAATAACTTGACGACATACATAAAGACATTGGAAATGGAAAGAGAGGAATATTGTAATAAAACGAAAATGAATCATAAGTTTAAAATGTGGCTATGACATTTAATTTATACATTCATAATCATATCACCAAGGTTCATCCCCAAGGTGTCATAAACATTACTAATGTTATTCACCAAGGTATCGTAAAACATGTCATCTCTATAGATTAATTTCCTTACATAATGAATTGGTGTGATATGAGGGAGAAACCTTAATATATCTTAATTTTCATGTGGGACACATAGGTTATAATCATACATTTCATAAATAACCCATAGTTAATAAAATATATGTGTTTTATATCAAAATCACAGTGTTTTAAAAAGTGCTTAAAAACATGATCATTATTTCCTTTATAACACATGGGATGGGAATGAGAAATTTATATATGAAAATTACAGAATAAAATAAATAATTATTATGTCATGGTAAATAAACCTTTAAATTAAATAATTTTGGGTATTCATATGGGGAAAATAAAATAATTTATTTATAAAAAAAGAGATATTTTTAGATGAAATTTCTGTAACATAACAGCTATGTAACAAGGATTTAGAAAACATTAAAAACAGAGCGGAAAGAGGTCAACCATTTATAAGAGAGTAATAATATTTTATAAGGACATAATAATATGGAAATAAGAAACTGGAATTGAAATTTTCAAGACATACAATATAAAATATAATTTGAATGAAAAAAAGAGAAGTTATGAATTCCCTTACAAAAATTTGGTAGCCTAATAGTGTTGCATAAAAATTCAGAAAATAGATTAATGAGAGAAAAAATAATCTCTCATCATTAGAAAATAAATTTTATTGAAATAAGGGTACAAAATGACATACCCTTAAATAATAAAATGGAAATTAAAAGACATAACATAAAAGAAGTCTTGACTAAAAGAGGAGGGTGAAGGATTCCCTTACCTTGAAGAGTAACTTCAAAAACATGAAGGTTAGGACCTTGGGGAGATTGAGGTCACATATGGAGGACTCCTTGAGAGGTAAAAAGATTATATATTCTTTGAGGGGGAATTTTTAATGAATGTAATGAAGGAAATGGTTGGTATTTATAGCAAAAGTGAGGGAATATTTTATTATATTCCAAGGGACACCTCATTAGTGGTATTTGAAAAACCATGGGATATCCCATGGTATTTGCCCATGGTTTTGGCCACTTGGTAAACCTCATATAATATTTTAATCCAAATGATTCTACCATATATTAAATTACATATTACATCATTATAATGTCATAAAACACACTTAAAACTCAAAAACTGTATTTTTACTATTCACTGAAAAACAAAACACTTTATAAAAAATCTCATAAATTCAACCTAACCTAATATCGATGTTATGAATTCAAAAATGAACTCCATTTTATATAAATAATTTTCTCAATATGAGATATTTATTTTTTAATTAAAATCATTATTTACCCAGAAAAAACTAATACTTAACTAGTTATTTCTAAAATAGTTATTTACCTATGCTATTATATCATATTTCCATTTAAGATGACTAAAGTTTATTTATACTTAATTAAGTGAGGTTACTATTCTATTGTTCATATTACTATTCATAAGGTTAATATTTCTATTCAGGATTTACTATTCATGATTAACTATTCATTAAAAATTAAGTTGATCTTATCAGACTCTATGTTTCTTACTGATAAAAATTCTATATGTCTGTTTATTAAAAAACATTACACATTATTAATAACATAATGTATAAAGAATATTTTAAAATATTATTATTTTTTCAATATTCTTCAATAATATAAATCATATAAAAACTCATCCTTTATTTATTTTGACATTTGAAATTAAAAAAATTTACAATAATAAGAAATAACTATTTTATTTATACCAAAGGATTACACAAAGTAACTAAGGTATCATTTCATATCCCTTTATAACACCTTCATCGGACCTAAGAGTAAGGTGTGTAATGGTGATAGAATTTTGGGGTAGATCAGACAACATTGCTGGAGTGGTGATTTCTATCATCTTGAACTTCCCCCAAAGGTGATTACTTCCAAGATTAACATGTTCAATCTAAGCTTGGGATTGGTCTAGGGAAAAGCCCAATGATGCTACCACCTTCCCATGATCCGACTGATGGGCTTCGTATGATCTGAGTTTACTGGATAAGGCAATCAACTCTTATTTTTGTATTAATTAAGAATAATCATAATTTTAAGAGTTTAGTTTTCAAAAGTCATATGGAACAATGGCCATAATTCACCAATGTTTACATAACAGTCAAATCCCAAATGTCTCAT
Source organism: Viscum album (assembly GCA_963277665.1). NCBI lineage: Eukaryota > Viridiplantae > Streptophyta > Magnoliopsida > Santalales > Viscaceae > Viscum > Viscum album. The sequence continues at coordinate 489,117,179 of OY728150.1, forward strand.
TTGAATTACACTCACCTCATTAATCAGAGTATATAGTTTTGTGGAGTAAAAAATAAAATAACACACACTTTCAGGAAGAAAATATTGTTCAAAATTTCGGGTCATTACAGAACCATAGCATAAGAAATATGATATGAAACTCTTCACATGAGTTATTCACGTTTCAATCAAAACTATGAAAGGGTGATAAAAAAAATTTAATATCACCATGACGATGCTCACCAGACCTTAGATTCCTAAACCAACTTAGCACCTGGCTTCAGAATGTTTTTTAGAAATATTATGTATTCTAATAGGGTAAAATCTAACTCACTAAATCTTGTCCACCTTAAGGATTTTCATTTGTGAAAATATAAATCCTAAGAATAAGGAAAAGGACATGAGCTCCCCCTAGGGACTCCCACACCAGAGAGATCACCAGTGGCACTTGTGCTATAAAAAACTTACACCAAGGAGAACCACAACACTGCAAGACCACCACAAAGTCCACCAAAGGTTCCCATACATTCCACAAGCACAGACTCATGGGAAACATCAAGTGTAACCAGAGGCCATCTATCTACCTCGACCATAATATCATGAAACTTTTGGAACATGTTTCTTTAGTTGAGATAGGTGGAAAACACCCAAATCATACCACATTAGTTACCAAAAGTCCAAGAAACATGGTACCTCACTAACCCACACCATAAACTAAAGAGATAATTTACAAACCTCATAGATACCCTGTCACCTCAGCTAACACTCTGAATCCTCAACGAGATCCAACCAAAAACACAAATTCATCATCAAACACCCAGGTCCACCTTCTTTGGTCTACAACTAAACCCGAACAAGCCCTAAAAGAATGCAACAATCTCTAAATGGTCTTCTCCAATACCAACACAATGATAGGGGAAACGACAACCTTATCACCTCATCTCTCCATGTGACTGGTGCCAATGAAAACCCTATGAAGGTTGACACACTCCCCACATTAAGTAATATTAATCAAGATCATGTCCATTGGTTATCCCATCATGAAAGACCTCGCAACCAAACCTAATCACCTCATGAAAAACACCTCTACCTGAGGGAGAACAAATAGGGTTACCCAAGTGTATTCATTGGGTCTTACAATCCCTTACAAAACTTCCACCAACACATGAAACCAACCTCGAACTCATAGTTAGAAGGAACTCATCCACCACACCTCGATATTATTTACATTGGGTGGCATTGAATTTCCCTTATGGCTATAAATCATGTCACAAGGACACAAATTAGTGGGGGATGTTTCTTTCCTTTTTTATAATTCAAATCCACTATGAACCATATTAAAACCACCTTGACAGTACCACATATAAGTTGGCGTCTAGCACGTGAGGGTACTCATGAACAAAAAATACCTTCTCATACACTCACACTGGGTCTTACTGGGCCCTCCAACTACTAACCTCCCTCGTGAAAACGATTTTAAAACAATAGTATAAGGGACTTATCCACCACACCTCGATATTGTCTGCTTAAGATGGAACTAACTCACCCGCGTGGTTTTGATCATGTCACAAAATTGTACCTAGGTGGGGGAAGGATCCCTCTTGCATCTTCAATTTGAAGCTGCCAAGAGAAACACTATAATTGTGATCCACTAAGGCCCTATGTCTTCCCAAATATCCCACAATAACACAATGAAAAGAAAAGATTACCTCCCAACAATGTATTTCAATCTAACTGCATAAAGAAGAAAGGACACAGAAGGTATCTTTATTAATCTGGAGCCTCTGGGTCAACACCCTCTAGTATGTGCCATCACCCAAGTCTCTATCCACCAGCTCCCTGAGCCTTGTCTGGACCACTTATCGATGGTGTTGGTGGCAACAGATCAAAGCACCAACCACCTCCTAACACTCTGGCTCTGACATCTCATCTGATGCTCAATGAAACCCATTGAAACTGCTACAACAGTCAAGGTGGTCCATCGACTGACCCTCCCTTAAAAGCACGATGAGTCACACAAACTCTCACAAGATGTCCTCGACTATTATAAGAAAAGAAGCACCTCCCCCACTACTAATAAAACCCCTCACATGGATCCTAAGTATGGGTATGGGTGTGCTTCTAAAAATTATGGTTCCTCCTTTTTTGAACGTGTGCAATATGTGAGTCATGCAAGACCTATAACTTAGGTGAACTCTATCTTTCAAGATCATGGTATGCGTGTGACGCTAGTGCATTGGATTCCACCACCAATAGAGCCATCTATGACTTAGTCTAACAATATGCATCCACTTGAACTCTCAGAGGTGGGTCAATGCGCTGCTCGATGGGTGGTGGCTTCACCAACTATGCAACTAGAGAATTAACAACCTCATGATCAGGCCATTTCAAGGAGACCTCATCACTCATTAGTTCGTACTCCAAACCCATATTAGAAACCTTGAATTCTGTCATCATGGAAATATCCTAAAATAAATTCTAGAATTACCATAGTCAAAGAGTATATATAGGGATCTGACTCAAGAAGGATAGGAAAACCCAAAAACTCCATCCTATGTAATTCATTTACCATTGTTCCCCTATGAAAAATGTCTTAATGTACTGAGTCTAATGAAAGGTTATTACAGTCCTAAGGAATGGATACTTTGGCCACCCACACCATCACTGTAGTCCATGGTCTAAAAGGTGAACTCGAAATATATAAACACCCTCCATATGCAACCCAAACCAAGATCATGACACTTTAGTCCCAATTTGGAACCCACTCTAATACTATTATGTCATGACCCGACCCAATAGGGCTCAAGATGTGACTCCCCAAGCCCAACTCTAATAGGCCAGGGGCTGGCGAATTGTGATTATTATACTATCACACACATGGGAAGTAGTAGGATAAGGTACCTATATGCATGAACCCACAAAAAGCTACATGAAATAGTAAAGAAATATATTTAGAAACTAAAAACTAAAATTCATGCATACATCTATACCAACAATAGTACATCAGAAATACAAAGAGTAAAAGAAATACGCCAACCAAAAGAAAACTGAAAAATCATCCAACCTACTCAGATGGAGGGGATCTCTGTCAAAACACCCGCTGATAAGCTCCATGACCAAGCTCTAGTGAAACCCCTAGAAATTCTAGGTACTACTCTATACCATATCAAGGTCCTACAGGGAATCCGTCGAAGGGCCAGTATTCTATAAAATACACAAAATTTGTGCGCAAATCCTGTGAATGGGTGAGTACAAAAATACCCAGTCGATGCCCCAAAATCCCAAACCAAAAAGGTAGTGACTAATATGAATCATTTAGCTGGACCTCTCTAGAGGGAACCCAATTGAGAGATAAACAATATCTCAAAAAATTCTCGGTTTTACTCAACTAGTCACCTCAACACCCCTAGCATGTCAATGAAAAATAAACACACCACAGGGACTCCAAGAACATACCCATATATACTCATCTCAGACTCCAAATCTTATGGTTCTGACCATAGACCATCCATTGCATCCAACTAGAGGGTCCAAAGTAACACTCGCAATTGTCATGTGAGGTTCTAACATCCTAGACATCAGCATGCTCCGACTCAAGGGTAAAACGTGGAATCCTACCATAGATTGCACAGACCAAGAGACAAACCATACTTGATGGAATATAGAAAAAGAGGTGGAAAGCATCAACAACTTGTAGTCGATGAGCCAACCCTCCCATCCCTGGTGGAAATCAACTGAGAGATGTTACTCTATCGGGAGACAAACTAATGACACAACCCATCCAAACCTCATGGTATATATCCATGAGGGAATGCTCAACATACATAACCATGGAAGAATTCACCCAGTGACTAAACCAACTCAAACTCTTCAGGTGTGGGATCCCACATAGGTTTTGCTAGGGGACACTACAAACCCTAGCTGGAACAACATACAAAAACAACTCACCTAGCAAAGGATCATCACCCATGTAGAGTTGGTCACACTGATTCATAGAACTCTTCCTAGGGAAAACATCATGGTAGGTCACAAAATGAACAAACAGATCCTAATACATAGATAGAGGGTCTGGTCCTAGGGCACATTGGAGCTCTATCCCCTTGTATAATGACATCCTTGATAGAGGATCGATGCCCAGGTAAATATTGGTCACATCAATTACAATAACCCTTCCAAGGAAATGTGAATGGAAATGAGGATCATGTTGAACCTCTTAAGGATGCACATGATCCGAATCTGATAAATTTGTTATCAAAGAGGATTGAGACAACTCACTCCCGAAAGTGGGAAACACCGACACCACACATTCACAAAGCATCCGAATAGGGGTCATAGTCCAATGAATGGGACATGATACCAAAAACCATCAAAGAGAAATTACCAGGGGGACCCACTAAACCCTGTCATTCTAAACATAACTCACAATGACCCTGGGCCCCCACTCAACCCTACGTGTCAAGGCATTGCTAACCTAGATTACCCACACAATAATGCCCACACACCGCACCTCCTAGGCCCAAAATTTTGCCTCTATCACGTTCCAAACATAAAAATAATCTTGATAGAATTCTCAAGGTCATGAATTAGATCTCCGAATGAGATGTTATAGGATGGAAAAGGTCTCAAGAAGATCCTCAAGGACTACACAACATGTACTGGGGAACACGCGATGGGTGAGCCTGCCCGAGAACCCTGTCTTGTATCCCTTATGCATGGTTTTCCAACACATTTAGAAGTAAATTTAGTGTAATAGAAGTACACATCTTGTCCCACTTTAAGAGACCCCTGATCATGTTTCTACCTCACATGGCCTGGCCATCCATTTCCCTTACACGTTGCGCATCCCATTCTACATGACGTGTATAGGTTATACGGACACTTGGTCTTTTTGTTTACCTGGGTCCATGTATCGGACCCTATGTCCTCATACTTTGGTCATGTTCTTGTACACAGATTTTTACTGTTACATGGCTATGCTGGCCATTTCCCTTGGCCACATGAGAAGGGTCTCTACACAGGGTGTAACCCCCAGTGCATGGCATGTAGACCCTAAAACATCATCTTCCATAAACGAGAAGAACACACTACATGTAGGTTTGGTTTAGATGGCATGTATATGGGAAAATCCATTGGATATTCTCTAAAAATAGTCAAAAATTCCCCTGTTCACCCCAAAATGCACAGATCGACCCTTTAGTGGTCCCTAAAAAGCACATAAGGGCTCTAAAACTTTATAATGATGTATACAAAGTGTTATTGGGACCAAAACTCAAAAACACCTACCTAGAGGGAGAAACATCAATGATTCGGGTGTAGAATGATGCTAATGATGCACTAATTCTTGATTTGGAGAAGATAGACAACATAAACAGGACTTTTCGGCACCTCCTCACCATGGATCATCCATCTGTCGATGGGAAATAAAGAGGGGGGATTTGGATCCTTATGTGTGCACCAAAGGGATATGGGGGGATAGGGTTTTTGTTTTTAATTTTTATTAAAACAATTTCCCCTTAACACCCTGGCCAGAATCACCTCCGACCTGACCCCTGACGCTGTCAATGTTTATGTCACGCCTAGGTTATATAATAGATTCTAAACCCAACCACAGGCTCATATTTAGGATCCAAACACCGACTATGATTTATTAATGTTTAAATAGATACTTCACATGGGTGATAATTTTTTTTAAATATCATTGTGACAAGGTTCACCAGCCCATTGATTCTTGTGTTGACTCAGCACATAACTTTAGAATTATTTTTAGACATATTCCAATGTCTGGTAGGGAGAATCCTCAGTAGCAACATAGAAAGTTTTTCTGTTGGGGAGGTTGTAACATACTATTTATTAATTTGGGTACTCCATGATCATTATTTTGGTCATGCATTACTTGGATCTTTTTTAGGGGAGCTTCAAGTGAAATTTAGAAATGTTTTTGGATATTTTTGGGATTTGAATGGTTGGCGCGTGGTTTTCCAAAACCATGTTCCATCGAATGGAAATTATGAATCCTTGTACATATGGGGGTTTAACAGTTGGAACAGGGTCTTAAATACCATGTACCCTAGTGTAGAGGACATGGTAAGGGGGCACAGTTTTTCGAACTGTATGTCCCTTCCCAGCTAACTATCAATGTGGTAAATTTTAATTCAAAAAATATTTTAAATTTTTTTGAAACCCTATTATATTCCACACTCAACCCTAACTCAACCTAAGTAGATTTACTAGGTCTTTTAGGCTCTCAAAAAAATCTTTTTGGCTCCTCAAGACCAATTTATTAGCTGATCGATGGGTGGTAGAGCTCATCTGATCCATATCCAGGAAGTTATTCTACTCTCTTGTGTCTTATCCCACCATCTATTTGTATCCTCCTTGGAGAGTGTTAGATAATAATGGTTTTTATGGATCTAAATTCCTTTGATTTAAATCTTGATTTTAGTTTGTATTTCTATATCTTTTTTTTGTTTTTCATTGTTTTTGAAAATCCCATTGCGGTTTTTTTAGACATGATCTCCATTAGTAAAGTTAGGTCATTCAATTAAAGATGGGTAATTTGATTTAAAGTTTAATTTATTATTGTTTCAAATTGATTTCAATTAATTATTGAAATAAAAATTTGATGCAAAATAGAATTTGGATTTGAATTGGAATGGAAATTAGAGAAAACTCCCAATTTTAAATCGAATTTGAATATGGGGCATATTTAGAAATTCATGGAATTTGTGAAATTAATTTCGAATTTATTTTAGAAAAAGGAATTTTTGAATTCATATAACCCAATGATTTGTTTTTATTTAAAATTTATGAATTTATGAATAACCCATGTTTTTTTTAATGCGAATTGTAAATTTCAGAAGGAAAAGTGGGAAACTGAATTGTGAAAAATGATTGAATTGAAATGAAATGATTTTTACTTTTTCAATCGATTAATTGAACACATGTGAGACTATGTAGTATTGGGTTACTTGGGACAACAATTCTAGGATGATTATTACTTATAAACGTATAGATGATGATAGCAATAAAAAAATCTAATTAGGGAGATATTATTCTTGGTGGGATTTGGATGATTCCTATTTTACATGAGCTTGAGGGCCATGTGTAAACATATTTCCATGATCACTGATGTGAGAGTGTCGAGATCCTATAAATTTAAACTATCCTACATCATGGTATATAATAATGGTTCATGTTGTGATTATTTTGAGATATATTCAATTCATTATGAAACTACTTTATTTTGGGTGGTTGATATATATAAATTGTTTGGTATAAAATGTTTATTTGAGAAATGTTTGAAATATTTTTATCATTGTGAAATAAAATAATGTTTTTTAATATAAAATTTTATTTCCATACCCAATTTTATTTAAATTGAAATCATGATTTGGTTTATTCTTATGGAATCTTATTATTGAACACTTGGTGAGAGCCCAGTGATAATTTTATCTCACACCCTATTTTTTACCTTCTATTGTTTGTAGATTTCCTTCTGCCAGGTCTGAGAAAATTGAAAGCACCACATGGAGGAGGTGGAAGTTCTTGATAATTTGGGATTAGAGTGTTCTTCCTTCTTGGGATGTTTTTATTTCTACTGAGTACTTTGATGGTGTTTTGTTTTGTGTTTTTTATATACCGATTTGGTTTCTAGTAATATCTCTATTTTGAGATTTGAGAATAATGAATTTTATCTACGATCATAATTTGTTTTTATGGAAGATTAATTCCATCTTTTTTATGATTACAGGTTTTAATAACTACCTCATGGGGAATGGGAATGACCTTCATGCCATGTCAGTTCCAACTTGGGTATCAGGGTACCAGGGTATCCAGGCTAGTTTATGAATGTGATGGTTTTATTGATTTGGTTTAAGACTATTAGTTTTGTATTTGACTATGGTTATGGGGTATATGTTCATAAAAACTGTATTTTCTTATGATTTATTAGACATAACCATCTGAGTTAGATGAATTTACTAACTGTTAAATGGTTTGGGTTGTGGGTGTTTTCGAGAACATCTTGGTTTGTGAGGGAAAAATGTTTCACTACTCTCTCTTCCCCTCTCTAAATTCTTGGTGTGGAATATTTTTTTAAATTTTCTAAATTATTTATACATAGTTAAAAATGGAATAAAGGTAGAGATATTATAATTTGATAATGATGTTTTTATTATAGGTTTTTCATGTGAAAAGTATAGGAAACATGGTTTGGTTCGATCAAGATTAGAGGATGGCATCAGGAAAATGCCTTACGTGTTCATGATACACTAATATCATGAGGATGTAGGATATAGTATTTATTTGATGATGAAAAATATATATGGGGATATTTTTTCATAGCCATGGTACATGGTATATTGTTATGAAATTATATATGATGTGTTATGGAAATACTATTAAAAGGATGCGGGCACTATGACATTTATTGTATGGGAATGAGATTGATAAACCAGTGGGGAAATTATTATGGTGAAAACTCATGACAAATATTCTATTTTTATATTATTATTATACATTGTTGTGATATTGGGTGACTAAGACATGGTGAGGTTGGTAGAAAGCTAACCAGGGATAGGTTTGATTTGGTTAAATTGTTTATTCACTAAGGTAATATTTTCCTTTTTCCACATATCAATAAGAGGTTTTCAGAAAGATCAAATTAAGTATACTTGAAGTATAATCCCAATATATTAATATTTTTTTTGTTTCTATGAGGGATTTGGGGGGAAAAATTTGGATTTTATTCTCTTATTTCAAGTATTTGTTGTGGTTTTCTATAATGAACCTGGATTTTCATAAATAAATATCCCATATTTTTTGTTTAATATACAACACATTACATAAATACACACCCAATGACCATTATAGTTTTGTTTATTTAGATACTAGAAAGACAATATTTTAATTTCATGAAAGATCATCAACATATCCCACAGATATCTTCTCAAATATCACTCCTCTTAGGAATACCCTACACAAATCTTTCTATATAACATGGGGAATGGATCATAAAAAAGGGAGAACTCATATGCTCAGTAAGGGTAACCAAATAGATACCAATGTATGATCATTATAGAGAATAAGATAAGCATAAGTCTATCTGATCATGGGAATAACTTGCAAATATCATACCCAACCTATCATAGATCATAAACATGAGTTATGAAATAAACATCATTATTTTAAAAAAAAATCCACAAGGGGGAGAAGTCATCATAAATAAATAATGAATCATAATATCCTGTGATAAAAGTGTGTCACCATCATAAATATGCAAAACCATTTCATATGTCAACGTTAACTGCCAATACCATCAATATAGTGGATTTGGATTTATCACATGTTTCCCATTTTCGTTTACGTTGAACATGTTTAACATTATGGATCAGAACACACAAGCATCCCATTGTGGATCAATCTCATCAAATTATTTCCCACTATAATCTCATGTGATACAAATATTTACCTAATTAATTAGTGGGAGATATTGGTCCCACCCATCTCATAATGAAAAGCTTATTTATTTGTTCCCTAAGATCATAAAACAATCATCACATCATAACACAAGAAATGAAATGGGTTTCAAAAAAATAATTATATAATATCATGTGGAAAATAGATAGGTTTCATAATTATTTTATCATTTCATCATAGCATAACCCCTGAAAAGAAGCAAGTTTTATAAGAAACTTCTCATGCTATAACCCATTGAAGAGAAATCAGTTTCATAAACATCATGCCATCAAAACATAAACCATTCAAATAATTAATATGAATGGTATCCTTGGATAATATAACATCAAGTCATAGGTAACATCAACGGATGTCATCTTATATGTAAAATAGTTTTGAAATATCATTTAAAACATTTATTATGGATAATATATATTCCACATTAAAAAACAATTTTTAAAATTTGATTTTTTTTAAAATACTTTTCTTTTAAAATACTTCCACATTAGTGATATTGGGGACTTATGGTAGGAGGGATAACATTAAAGGCAGTGATGTTAGTCGTTGTTTTGTGGGGTTAAGACCTTGAATTTGGAGGTGGTACGTGAGTTATAGTCTGCAGTGGGGACATAGGTTGGATCAGTTTTGTCAGTGAAGGATTTGGTCAGGGTTCCTGTGACGGGTGTAGGAAAATGGGTGGGTGGTATGGATGGATGATGAAGGTGGATAGGTGTATAAGGATTAACGGTGGTGGCGTGATGGACTAGTGGAACAACAATGCTCCCAGATGGACAAGGAAGGATTGATGGCTATCATGAGTTGGTGTGAAGAGGACTCTATTGGGATTGGTGGTTATGATTGGGGACTAGACAAAGAGCATGGGTTTTATAGATTGGTGAAACGACTATGCTAAGATACATGTGATTGAGTGTGCGGCTTCTACCATGGTTTAAGAGACAACAGCGGAGTGACTAGATGGTGTGGTTAATGGGGCCTTTTGACTATATAATATATGAATAATTTGGGAATGTTATACATTGGGTGGGGTTATGAACTTCCCATTGGAACGTGGGTGTGATGTGTGTGTTTGTTTCAAGGTATTTGTACCCCAAATATTGGATAATTGTAAATTAATAATCAAATTAATAATTGGTTATGGTGTTAGATAAATTAGTTTATACTATACATGATAAAATCAATATTCCATTAAAAAATTATATAAAAAGTTCAAACATGGGTAAAAATGGCTTTTATAAATCACAGGATAATAGTAAAACATTTTGAATCATTTTTATAAAACATAGTTTTGTAAGATGATGAATTTCCAACTGAAGAAAAAAATAATGTATTAGTTTATTAAAAAATATATCTTAGTTATTTTGAGTGCCAAATAGTAGGAAAATGATACTATTACTAGAAAATGTCATGAATAATCATAGGAGAAGAAAATTCATGAGATTATTGAGATATGGATCATAATTTTTATAATCAAAAACATAATAATAAACAGTCTAGATAAATGATCAGATTGAAACATAATATCTTTACCAATTTGGTAAATTTAAATCATAGGATCCATGAATTAATAACATAAAATTAAAAAAAATAACATGAGGATAAATAAATTCATGATATTACATGTCAAATGGGATTTATATGCACCTTGTAATAGAATACAGGTTCATAACATAACATATATCTCAAAGAAGGAAAATTGAGACAAAAAATCCCTTACATATTTAGTAACTTTGAAACTTTAAATAACTTGAGAAATAGATCATCAAATTTATATGTAAATCCCAATAAATTAAATGATTATAATCATAAAATAAAAACATGGTTATTATTTACCCCATATAAATAAATCATGTGGTCAATATGACAAGTTTCTCAGAGAAAAATAAAAGAGAGACTAAGATCCCTTAACATAAGTCTTGACTTCATTGGTACTCATTTGAGCCTACTATATTATAAATATAAGTTTATTATACATACACTAAATAACCATAATTATATATATCATACCATATATGGTTTAATTAGGTCTTTTTATTACCCATTTATTAGCTAGTCCATGCCAATGTTGGGTTTCGCGCAATAACCAATTTTTTTCATATACGTTTTGATTTATAATATTCAGTCTTCTTTATTTGATCTTGTTTCAAACACCTATTGAATAATAATCATAATATAATTATAATATTTTTATAGAAATTATATTTTTTATTTCCAATCATGAATTATAGTTTTGATAAATGTTGTACGTTACGATAATTGAGATGGTAGGCCATACGAACACATGACTAACATTTCCATTTTTCAAAGATAATTATGGAACTGGGGTGACTAAAATTTTATCTTTCTATAATGATATTAATTTTATTAATACCATATTATTTCTTTAAATATACTTATACATATCATCCTTTTTTTTTGATGAAAAGAGAGAGTCGCATAGTTTCATGAAGGCGGTACTCCACATGTACACAAACGACGTTGTCATCTTTTAGTGAGTGAAAAGTTAAAAAATAAAATTGTATATTATATTTTAAAATTTATAAATATGTCAAAAAAAATTTAATTTGTATCATATGTATTTACTACCTTTATCCTTATTGTATTCTCTGTAAATTGTTAGTGAAAACTAATCATGTCACTTTGTGAGGTGGCAGTCTATCGTACAGACAAGAAACATTATTGTATCCCATATATAATGTAAGGTAAATATTTATATATGATATAATAAATATATATATATAATTATTCTATAAACATAATATATATATATATATAATTTTTATCCATCATCATACCCTACTGTGAGAAGTTGTAATGTTAAAATTAATGACATCGGTCTGTGAGGCAGCAGTCCGCCATACAAACAAATGATGATTATATGACTCATTTGATGGATGTGGAGAAATTTGTAAGAAATTACATTAAAATAAAAATATATCAGTAAATTTAATATATTGAGGTTATTATATCATAATTTTATAATAATAATTGATTTTGGTGGACGAATAAACAAAATAAAATGCTCATTGATGAATGTTACCACTTCTTAGGATATTCTCCTTAGGTTTGCAGCCAAATCCTTACTAGGATAGATTTATATCCAAAATAAGTCTTTTATTATGATATGAGGGAATTTAAGTGGTGATTTTGGCAAGAATTGGCTGATCCTAAAGGGTTTTATGGTATGAAGTGGATGGGATATGGGGTTGTCTTTTATAAGTTATGTGAGAGACACACTTGAAATTGTTTGAAAGAAAAAATTGTATGCATGTTTTTATCACCCCAAAGGACAAAAATAGGAAACTATTAAAATGATAAGATATAAGGTCGAAATTTGGATATAAAATGGGTGTTTTAAAATCTTTTAGTTCATCCTTTTCACTTATATTCTTTGTTTAACCCATGATAAACCCATTTTTACCTAAACCACGGTAATTAATTTTTACTATTTTCAAAATTCATTTTGGTCAAAAATTAATTTAACTTTATAAAATAATATGAATTATTATTATTAAAAATATAAAACCCATTTATCCAAATTCGATTTCATTAATTGGAAAAAAAATTATTTAAAATTAATCCTAAAAATGCAATGAGAAAATGATTTTTAAAGAGAAAATGTTTTCACTTTTGTAAGGTTTGTATATCAAAATTCAATATGAAAATGATTAAAATAAACAAAATTTGATTAATAGATATATAATTTATATAATATTACTTTGAAAGAAATTTAAATACACTTTAAATTTATAAATAATTTAATCGAAAGGCACTTTAAAATTAAAATTCAGTATTTTCACAATTTAAGAAAAAATGATAGTTTTCTGAAAAATAAAAAAAATACCATAGATAATTTTGATATGATGATTTCAAAAATTATTTTTATTTTTCAAATCCTTTTTATAAATTTGTTAAAAATTATTTTTAATATATGTTATCCCAATGGGACAAAACATCTTTTTTAGAGAAATGCAGTTTTAAGCATGCCATTGGATTTATTATTCTCTCTTCTCTAGAAGATGAAAAAGAAAAATGTTTAATATTATATTGAATATATGATATATAAATTTTATTATTATAATTCATAAATTGTTAATTTTTTTAATTTATTGAGGAAAATAATCTTATTCGCATAAAAATAACTTTTTAGAAAATTATTTCCTTTTATTTTCAAAAGGGATTTATTTTTATTTCTAATTTATTAGTCACAAAATAATTCATTATATATACATGTGTAAATAAAATTTTAATAATTTATTCAACACTTTCCATAATCTCTATTCCAATATGTATGTGATAACTATCAAAAAAATAATTGTATTTGAGGTTTCATTTAAATTTAGGGATGCATATATCAAAATCTGTCAAAACTTTTAAATTAATTTCAAATATTATTTAATAAAATATCAGGATTTTACATTATACCCCGTTAAAATGAATTTCACCCTAAAAATATTTCCCAATAATCAAATGATTAATATTCTAAAATCCCTTTATAGAAACCCACATCGTACAAATGGATAATAAAACTTCCCTCAAAAATGTAAATTTGGAAACATAAAGATGGACTAAAGTAAATTATAATTTGGTTTCCACGAAAGAGAAAATATTTGTGAGGTGAAGATTTGGACATGGAATAAAAGTTTAAATAATTATAAAGTGTGATAGTGGTCACTGATTATAGGAAAGTGGGTGATCAAGATAATGTTAAAGACCACAAAACCATAAATCATAGAGGTGTGAAAATGTTCATTGATATCATTAAAAATATTGATAAAAGGACACAATTTTAATTCATGTTCATTTTATTAATATTTTATACTTTTAATGGGAATATTTAATTACTTTATTTCATTCTATTTCATAATCATAATACCACCCTTTTGTTGTACCTTGATCAATTTCATCTTTATTACTTACTCTAAGAAATGAAGGTAATTTTTATAAATCCAGAATAAACAATGGATCATAAGATCAATAATAATGATAATTATTTCCATATATATTTAGTTGTAACATATAAAATGGTTGGCACTGGTTATCCAATATGAATAAATATTCATATTTAAGAATAATACATTGATCTCTAAAATTTAATTCAACATTCAACACAAACCATTTCATAAATTGTAAACCTTGTGAACCATATAAATGATTAAAATACAAAACATTAGATCAAAGTTCACTACATTTTGAAATTAATATTATAATTAATCCCCCAAATATCCTGAAATAGATCTTAATTATCACATACCAAACATGTGAATACCTTCATCTTGTATTCTATTAAAATGTTGTAATAACATGAATTAATATAAAAGCTTGTTGAAAAATACAAGCTTCCATATTCACTAAATAAAACATATATTATTAGATTTATATATTAAATATAAAAGTGTTGAAAACTCCATTAAGGATAACATAAACTATTTTATCCAAAAATCATTAATCAATTCCAACTTCATTAGTACTATCCAATTTACATTATCCATATCAATCAACTCTTTATCCCAAAAATCATTATATCAAAATCAAGAATGTATAAAAGGATATATTACATTAATAATGTTATTTGCAGGAATATCACCATTCCATTAAATCATTTTCAAGTTCCTAAACACCTTTTAAAATATTCTTTCAAATCCTTAATGAAAAACGTTTACTGAACAATCCTTATACAATTCATAATTATTGAATTCTAATATAGTAACACTTAAATCATTCAAATTAATTCTTAAAACATTAAAAATGATACAACATCATATTATTTAATAACATCTTCCTTTAATTTTTCATTCATATTTTCCTCATCTTCAATATCAAAACCACTACTCATATAACAATGCTTATTATCTTCATGGTATTTCCCCTTAAGACCTATATTTCCATAAAACCCATACTTTATGCATTTAAAAAATTCAACATTTGATGATACCTTAGAGAGACCATTATTATCATCCATTTTTTTAATCTGATATTTCATCTTTTCTCTATAATAAATTTCTTTGTTTCATTTTTTTACACACTCAAAAACATCTTCCCCTCAATCTAAGACATTTTGTTGAGTGTTTCTTCCATCATTACCAACATATGGGAAACAAAATATTATTTCTCCCATGTTGTCTGCTACCCAAACTCTCTAAAATATCTATTCTTTTCTTCTTTGGTGATTATGGGATCAGGTGAAAAGGAATCTGGTTAATAATTTTCTTTCATAAATAATTACACATAATTGCAATATACATCACTCTAGTAATAATCCCATTCGGCAAATCCTCATCAAATTTTCCATCACTTTCAATGTTAAACCAGTTCTTTCAAGATTACTCCATTGAATAAAACCGAAAAATAGGAGTGTGATTCATACTAATTAAGATGAAAAACCAACTGCTTTTGAAAATATCTAATAGTATGTCTAAATAACACCACATTATTTTTAATATATAAAACTATTGGTTTATACTAGGATATTCATAGTCATTATATATTTAAATATTTTATTATTTTTCATAAAGATATTGTGAACTTCCAATGTATATCCTCTAAGAGTGTCAAACCAGGTGTGAAGCAAGGCCTGCTGTAATGCACCATGTGATGATCGGGTCAGATAAATGAACCCTTTTTGAGATAATTACCACTAGGTACATTGTTTCCAAATCCACATAAACTTTTAGTATCAAAACAACTATATAATTCCTTGGAAACCTGTTTATATATCCTTCACCCAATTTCCATGATATTTTCCAATAATGATTTATCCTTAGAGATATCCCTAGACATTTCCCTAGACATATACTTGTGCATGTCTTTATGGATGTTACTAATGTTTTTTCATCCCGATTTCTAAATATGGACTTCAACTTTTCTTTGATACAAACTATAATGACCAAGAATTTTCATACATAAATATCCCATATTTTGAGATGAATAGTCAACACATTGCATGGATACACACCCAAAGTCCATAATAGTATAGTGTATTTGGAGACTATAAACACTATATTATTATTTCCTAAAAGATCTAAAATATCTCCCATATGATCTTCTCGTATATTAATCCTCTTAGGAATACCTTACCTAAACCTTTCATCAATAATCAGGGAAGGAAGAAAAATAAAATGTGATATAGGATGATCAGTAAGGGTAAACATAAGTGATATCAATATATGATCATATTAAATATTAAGGGTGTATGATTATGAACATAACATATAACGTTCATACAAAACCTTTCATGGATAATAATCATGATTCATGGTATAAAAATTATAATTTCAGAAAACATGGGTCATAAGATTGAGAAATCATCATAAATCAATAATAAAGAAAAATATCATGTCATAAAAGCATAGAAATGTCATAAATGTAGAAAAACTTTTCATATGATAAAGTTAACTACCAATAACATAAACACAGTAGATCAAAAATTATCACATGTTTGCCATTGTGGATTACGATGAAACTGTATCCCATTGTGGATCAGGATAATCCTATTTCACATAGTGTATCAGGACACACTTATTTACCATTATGGATCCGGACACGCCTGTTTCCCAAAGTGATCAAACCCATAAACATGTTCCCATTTATTATCTCATGAGATATAAATCATTATCAATGTATTGGGGGAGATATAGGTCCTCATCCATCTCATGATGAAAATCATATTTATGTGTGAAAAAATATCATAAATCACTAATCATATCATAACCCATGAAATGAATTGGGTTTCATAAACATTTCATCATATTATAACCTGTAGAACAAGAGATATGTTTCATAATCATTTTATCATTTCATCATATAATAACCCGTGAAAAGAAGTGGGGTTCATAAGAATTTCCTCATGGTATAACTTATGGAAGATAAATGTGTTTAATAAATATCATTCCATAACAACATAACCCATTTAGATAAAGGATTACAATTCTATCATTCGATCATATCCTAGTAATTAATTTTCAATATCAATATATTTCCTCTTTGATGGAAAATTTTATTAAAAGATCCTTTAAAACATTTCTTGTGGAATATATCCTTTCCAAATTAGAAAAAAGTGTTTAAAAAATAAAAAAATTTCATAATACATTTGTTTTAAAATAATATAAGTGTATTATAAATGAATAATTTATGTAAATATTTCTCATTACATCAGATTTTTTTGTTCATTTCATAAATGTTAAAATTTATATTCCTTTCAATTTTTTGATAAAATCCAAATATTCATTTTCTAGACAATGACATGAATATTATTTTCAAAACATATTGTAAAAAGTTCATATATTGGTAAAAAATTATTTTTTAAATCATTGGATAATACTTAAAGATTTTTTTAATCTTTTTTAGAAAACATAGTTTTGGACGAAAACAAATTTCTGACCGATGAGTGAAATAAAGTTGGATTTTCTTAAAATGATTTTTATAAATTATTTTAAGTATCATAGATTGGAAAATGGTTATATTACATGAACATAAAATTAATAACAAGAGGATAATAAAATTAATTTTTTTTTAGAGATATACTATATTGTTTAATAATTTTAAGCATAATTATAAACAATCCTGGTAAATGGTAGGATTCAAATATAAAATTAATACAAATTTGTAACTTTGAATCTCAAGACCCATGAAAGAATAAAATAAAATTCAACATAAAATATAATGAGGATAAATAAATTCATGATATTACATGTTAAATATTATATATATACATATCATAACAGAATATAGTTTCATAACATGACATATGTCTAAAAAAGAAAATAGAGACAAAAATCCCTTACTGTTTTGGTAATTTTGAAACAGGACACTCCAAAAAGTATAGATCATAAAATTATAGTTAAATCACCTAAAATTAATGATAATAATCATAAAACACATTCATTGTCAGTATATGAACTATTTAAATGAAACATGCGGTGAATATGATATGTAACTCATAGAAAAATAAAATTATGATGGAAATCCATTACTATAAGTCTCATCTTACATCATACTCATTTAAACCTATATTGTAATAATTATATGTTTATGATAAATCTATTAAATAAAATTAATTATATATATCATACCATAATTATTTACTTATTTACTTTTACTAACTATTTATTAATAATTCCGTGTTAATGTTAGGTTTCAGGTAATAACCACTTTTTTTATTATAGGTTTCAATTTGTTATTTTCAATCCCCTTAATTTTATCATGGTTCCATCACCTATAGAATAAAAATATTTTCATAATTATAATATGTTTACATCAATAATACTTTTAATAAAAATCCTGAAATATTGTTTTGATAAATGAAGTATGTCATGATCTTGGAGACGGTAGGTTGTACTAACGCATAAGTAACATTTCCATTTTTCAATGATCCTTATGGAACAAAGGTGAGTAATATTTTTTCATTATATAATAATAATAATATCATAAATACCATATTATTTCTTTAAATATATTTATACATACCATCCATCTGGTGTGATGAGGAAAAGAGAGTCAGATCACTTTATAAAGCATGTAGTCCACACGTACAATAACGATGTTATCATCTTTTACTGAATGAAAATGATTGAAAGAAAATGATGTATTATATTATAAGAATAATAAATATGTAATTTTTTTCATGTGTATAATATATATTTTTTACCATTATATTTATTATATTCCATGTATTGCGTTAATAAAAACGAATCATATCACTTTATGAGGCGGTAGTCCTCCATAAACAGAAGCAACATTATCGTATCCCCTACAACTTGAAAATTAAAAAAGGAATATATGTTATAACATATATAGAAATATAATTATGTTATAAATATCATATATATATATATTATCCATCATCATACCCAACTTGTATATGTGATAATGTAAAAATGAATAACATCGGTTTGTGAGGTGGAAGTCCTCCAAACACATGAATGATTATTTCACAACCCATTTTAGGGAAGTGGAGATGGTTTTAGGTCATTAAATTAACATAAAAACATATTATTATATATAATATAATTATTTTATTATATCATCATGGTATAATAATAGTTTAATGAGGTTGAGGAAGAAATAAAATAAAACACCTATTGATGAACATTACCTCTTCTTCGAGTATCCACCTCCGGATTGCACCAAATCCTTATAATGTTGGATTTTTGTATAACATAAATCATCTAAAATGAAAATATGGAGTCCTTTCAGAGATTTGGAAATATATTAGATGAAAAAACAGGGATGAAGATGTAAATAGTTGAGCAGATGGGGTGACCTTTTCTTAGTGAGGTGAGTGAAACACTTGTAAATTTTGAATTAAAAAGATGTACCATATATTTCCACATTCCAAAGGGAACGAAAATAGTATATTATATAAAATATAATATATATAAGGTCAAAATATGGCCAAAATTGGTTTCTGGAATAGTTTTTTGTCATTTTTTAACCTTATCATCTTAGTTTACCCCCCCCCCCCTGATAAACACATTTTACCTTAACCATGATAAATATTTTTGTTATTTTTTCACTGTTATTTGTGGGAAAATAATAATTTGGACTTATTAGATAAAATAAATTCTTCTTATTAAAAATATTGAATTAAAATGTCTAAATTCAATTCCCATAAGTGGAAAATATTAATTTAAAAATAATCCTGCAAATACAATTAGAATTTATGCTTTCAATATGAAAATGTTCAAAATATTGTAATCATTTATATAAAAATTAAATAAGAAAATGGTTAAAATGACCTAAATTATATTAATATACATATATAATTAATCTAATTTTAATTTGAAACCATTTGAAGATAAAATTTTAATTTGTAAATAATTTAAATGAGAACGATGTTTTCAATTAAACCCCAATATTATTCATGATTCATCAAAAAATGAAAATTTTTAGAAAAAACACAAAAATTACCCTATCATATTATTTATATTATTATTTTAAAAAATAATTTTATTTTTTCAAATAATATTTTAAAAATTGTTAAAAATTAATTTTAAGATAAGTTATCTAAAGGCGATAAAACTTCTTTTTTAGACAAATACATTTTAAGCATATAATTTTATTTTTTTTCTTATCTCATATATAAAAAATACAAGATGAATGATAAAAATTATATTGAAAATATAATATATATATTTAATAAATGTGATTCACTAAGAGTAATTTTTTTAATTTGTGGATGTAAAACACACTTTTGTGCATAAAAATAGTTTTCTGAAAAATATTTCCTTTTATTTACAAAAGATTTTTATTTTCATTTATAATTAATTTTTCACTGAATAATTCATTAGATATAAAGGTTCAAACAATATTTTTATAATTTAGTTATTCCATATCATACCCTCCATTCTATTGGTTAGGTGATATAAATCATATTAAATATTAAAGTATGTAACATTTTGTTTAAACTCAATGTTTCATATAATGTAAGATATCTAAAAAATTAAATTAATTTGTAAAAAATATATATTTCATTAAATATTAAGAAGTAATAGAGTAACTCATAGAGGATTTTATTTTTGGAAATTACATTATATAAACAATTGTTTTCTTCAAATATAGATATATTGTGGGATATTAGTTTTTATTACTTATTATGGAGTTTATTAGTGGTTTTCTTTATATAGTATTTAGATTTTAAGGGTAATGCATCACATATGGGAATGATTATACCATCGGTACTAGTTTCCAACCCATGAAATATTTTATTATTTATTTGGTAGAACCCTCATTTTCACTATAGGATCAGGAGGGGTTCACAGTGGAGTTGTGTCATGATAGATTCATGTAAAAGATATGGATAAGTGATAGGATGAAGTTAGGTGTTTTACATTAGGGAGGATTTCATGGGTTTTGTAACTTAGGTTGTGATGTAAAAATGGA
The DNA here is from genome assembly GCA_963277665.1 of Viscum album. Taxonomy (NCBI): domain Eukaryota; kingdom Viridiplantae; phylum Streptophyta; class Magnoliopsida; order Santalales; family Viscaceae; genus Viscum; species Viscum album. Next base: position 489,138,512 of record OY728150.1, read on the forward strand.
TACCATCTAGGAAAGAAGTGATTATCACGCCCTATAATCTGATGTAATAAAAGTAATTGAATTTTTTACCCTAAAGGGGTAATTTTTATTATGGGGTAAATCCATATGAGAGGTACATAAATTATAATTTATTTCTCTTTTTATTATATGGGATATTCTTATGAAAATTAAAATGATTCAAATTAAATGATTCTTAATTAATTCTATAATACCAATATTAAGACATTATTTTCCTTGAATATACATGGAAATTGGTCATCATATTCTTGTGTTTATGAGTGATGAGGTAAAGAAAGATGTTATTTTTTATTGTAGGAGGGTTGAGCTTATTGAAAAGGATGTGTTGTGAAGAAAAATGTTGCTTGTTTTTAAGAACACATGTCTGTAAATGTATGTTAGGTGTTTTTTATTTCAATATGAAACACATATTTGAGGATATAGAGATCACCTTCAGTTTGATCTGTGTTTGGATGGAGCATTGGGTATTTCTATTTATTGTTTAGATGAGGGGAGAAACAGTATCTAGGTGATTTATATTTCTCAGAAAGTGTGATGAGTATGTGATTTCATGGGATTATTTCTTGAAATAGTTATGTGTATAATTCCTTTCATATATGTTAAATTTCATTAAGAGGAAGGATTTTCTCTCCCTCCAACTAAGGATCTTGAGCATGCAATTATTATTAATGTGTTCCTTGGACCTAAATCATATATATACTTTGATTAAAATTATATTCATATATTTTAATATATATATATATATATGTATATAAAGGTATTCATATCATAATCATAGTAAAATTTGGTCAATTTTTTATATATGTATGGTAATATACATAGATTAAATTTCATATGAAAGGATATACTAGTTCGTAAAAATAATTAGAACCCCTTCATACTTTGATAGTATTCTTAAATCAAATTCAATATCGTGTAGATAAATAATAATTAAAATAAAAGGTATTATGTTTGAACATTAGTTGTTTGGGGGTCGTAATCCATGAAACATATTCTCATAAAACTCACAATTGGTGATCTTGATTATAAGGGATTGTGGGGAATAACCTTCTAATAAGACCATCACTTGTTTCTGGAGTTATTTTATGTTCTTATCTATAAATAGATTACCAGTTAATTTTCTAATTGAAGGGATATCATATTTCATTTTGATTTCCAAAAAATCACCATATAATCAAATAATGGATCCTCATGTGCTTTACCAGACATTAAGAGGATCTATAAGATGTCTCTCTTTTTTCCTTATTGTTATGATACTCTGAAGATGACCATATTACATTAGTGTTTGACGAACGAAAAAGTTATAATTTATAATTTCATTAAATTTTAATTTTTTTATAATTATTTTTAATTTTACACAATTTATGGGAAAATATGGACACTATATTAGATTCTTTAACATGAATTAAGACTAAAAAAATTTAAAATAAATATTTTTATTGATTCTGCAAATCTAGAGTTTCATTAATTGACATCAGGGATATTTTTCAATTATTTATGCCTAAATTTTTTTCAAATCATTATAAATACTAATAAAGGGAATTTATATGGTAAAACTGACATAAGAGTATGTAAATTTGGGTTTGAATGATCTAGTTATGACTTTTTTTTTTTGAAAACTACTTGATTGTTGAAATAAAAAATGATATATGTGTGTGTTTTTGTGAAGCCAAATAGCAGGGAGTAACTATCCATTCATAGTGGGGATAAGTTGAAAAAAATAAATTATAATAAATTTATATCATCCATCAATTATCATTAATGTAAAAAATTAGCCCATGATAGACTATGGGAGACTTTGGGGGGGACTTTCTACCAACTACACATTCCAACAAAAATTGTGATATATTCTTTTTATAAAACCTCCACTAGCATTATAGGTATCCCTAATAGCACCCACGTGGGAAGGGGCCTCTCTCCATGACTCAAGTAGTGTCGGTTTCAGATAGTCCTGACCCCATTGGCCCAACTAGGCTCAGTGGGGGCCCGGTATTAGGCAAGTGATTCGATTTGGTTACAAAGATTCCTGAAAAATTAAATAAAGATTAAATAATATTAATTTAGATGTATGGAATTCATTCAAAGACTTCTATGATTCCATGGGTAGTTTATATAATTAATTATATGTTTCAAATTCTAGTTTAATTTATTAAAAATTTACTCAAGTTAAATTTTATAATTTTAAATTTATATTGTGAATTTTTAAAGAATGGTTTCATTTCTGGAGCATAGATAAACTGTGAATGTGTGGTTATTTTTTTATTTATTTAAATTATGTAATTTTTTTTAAAGGATCTAATAAATTAATATTATTTTTATGATATTTATATCACCACTCCTTCGTTAAATATATACAAGAATTAATTTCCACATTTTATTGATAACATTCATTTCCTACATCCTGATTTCCCCTCACATGTGTGTGATAATGTATTGTAAAGATCAGACATGCTGAATTGATTTGGTTCAAGTTGAGTGCCAATGTTATACCAAAGAAGTGAAATATAAGAGAGTTTCAATGGTGTTATAATATGATCATGTAATAAATCAAGGTATTAACTTGGGGTTAATGTTAGTTAATTTTCCACTCAATATATCTACCATTAGAAAAATCATGATTATGTCATATATTTATTTACTTATTTATGTATTCTTTGTAATTTTAATGATTCTACATTTCATATATGATTAGATAAAATAATAAACAATTTTTCTTAAATTTACTTAATATTTGTGATTAATTTCTCAATTTAAAGCACGATTATGTTCTGAGTGTGATCAAATTGAAAAAAATTAAATAGAAATGGATTTTTTTCATCATGAAAAACTAAAAATCCATCAAAGAAAATATTATGACATTATCACCATCTATATTTTTTTATTTTAGAAAATAAATTTTATGAGGTCATTATCTTACATATTTATGAGATTCTTCACTGATTTTTTGTTTTAAAAATTTGGGGGGTTGAAAAAACTAAAATTTGTATCAAATAAATATCAATAACTATATTGGTACATTTTCAGAGGCATGCATTGAGTAATTGTTAATTCATATTTATATAAGTTTGGAATTCAGTCAATGCCTTAAGGAGTCAAAAGTAACGATATTTTTATAAAAAAATTCTTCTTTGAATCTTTATGTGTAGTGGAATAAAAAATATTAAGGAAATTAGGAGAGGTTTTTAAGGATCCTTTCCACAAGAATATTCAAGCGACTGATTATTCTTATACTAGTAGTTGATGGATATGATGTTTTTTTAAATTAATGGGACAAATTTAATGATTTAATTAATTTATAATGACTAACAATAATCAAGATAAATATGAATATGATAAAGTTTATTTCTTGTAAATAAAATGGAAATCAACACTACTAATTAAATATCCCTATGATCAATATCTAATAAATATAAAATTCCAAACAAAAATAACATCTAGGGTTGGTACAAGAATATATGCATAGTAAAAATCCAAGTTAAGAAGCAATATGAAATTTAATACCAAATTCCCAATAACCCACTATGAGGGAGAAATAGGAATATGGATATAAATATATGAACCATCTAAACTATGTGTTAGATTTAAAATAATTATGATGTCATATATGTCCAGTAATACATGTAAAATTCAAGATATTGAATATTACAAAAAAAAATATCTTAACACCTAGGGATATACCGAGAGATAGAACAAGAAGATAGATATTCTATATCCAATGCACTTTAATTATATAGGATAACATACGTGAGTCTAGAAGGATATCATACATATATAATTATTGGTTGCATAGAGAGACAAAAGTTCCTTGGATTAATGTTGATCCATGAACTAAAAACTACTCTCAATACTGCCTCTGTAAAACCATACCTATCTACTTTTATTTTTACTTATATTATGAATATTGTGAACAAGTAATTCCCATATCTATTTTAAGTATTTCACCAAGAAAATAAGGATATAAATAATAAAAACTGTTCAAACCATATAGTGCAAAGTGGTGGAAATATAAGTCTAAGGTATCATATTTCAATCCTAAAACAATGACATTTATGAATTGACCTTCTAAGAATGAAAAGATACAAATGGAGTGAAATGAGTACGAATTAGTTTATTTTTCATGTGTAAATAAGGGAAATGAGAACCTGAATTTCATAACTAAAAAGAGGAAGCAATGATTTGATTTTTATTTAGGTTTATTTTTTATTGAATATAATTTTTCAATATCTACATGTTTGGTATTGGATATTACATTTGGTTTAACGTTTTTATTTAGAAATTTGAATGATATAGAATCATGAATATTGTTAAAGGGTTATATGGATCACTGATAATTAAATTTTACAAGACTAGAAGCATTGGTAGTAGGGAATATTCTTCATACCTTTCCGATAATTTTGGTTATCATAATAAATAATTTCTATTATGTACTGTCAATTAAAAAAATTTATTCATAGTTTCATGTTTAGAAACTATGAGGCTTTATTAAATATATGATCGAAATGTTTCTTATTTTTTTAAGATAACATGTATAGTGGTATAAAACATATGAACAATGAACTGTATATACATGATCTTTATAAACCAATTTTTGAAATAAATTAATGATTAATGAGAATAAATCATATCCTACTTTCCAATGGAACTTTAGGATTTTTCATGGAAATGTGAGATGATTAAAAAAATCAATAAGTATGGTGTTTAGAGTATTTTGAGTTAAAAATATCTATTTAATTTAACCCTTTATTACAAGAAAAATGATGTAATAAAATTCACTAGGAATGTATAAATATATATTAACATAAATAAATTGTTTCATACTAATATATGGGACCCAGTTCCAGTAGAGACAAGGTTTTAGTTTGCATACATCATAAATTTTACTAATGAATTTAGTATCTATAGTAATATATACCTGATGAGGTATAAGTCATATTACCTTATAATATTAAGAATATAAAAGTAAAGTATAAAATTATCTTGGTAATATGAAATTTATTATTTGATCTGATTGTGATGAATAATATCTACATGAAGTGTTCAATGGTCATTCAGAAGAGTGTGGGATAGTCTCCCAACTCACTCTTCCTAATATAAATTAGTAGAATGGTGCTTCTAAAAAGAAGTATCATAACATTCATTGTATATTAATATGGATAATGATTCATTAAATAGTGAAATTATCCTTTTGTGTATTTTTATTATAGATAGTTAAATATACACTAAAATAAGGGAAAACTAAAGTGGGGTAAATGATTCTATACAAGTAATGGTATGGAATGAAACCAGTTCTATCATACATCCATGTGTGGGGATGTGGGGTGTTTTCAAGGATAAAACCTAAAAAACTACCATTCTAAAAAATGAATTAAAAAAATTTAGGTTATCCTAATAAAATAAATGATATTACACATATAACCCTTTGTATAGAAAAATTTTATAGAGAGGCATGCCATATGTCTTCAAAGGAAAATTATTTACAATGGAAATATTGGGAGAAATTTTAGTTTGGTGATGTTAATTATATAGAATCATATGATTTGGTATGTGAAAAATCCTCTAAGATATATTAGGACATTAATATATTCTTGAGACACAAATATTTTGTAGGTTTATTAGAGTGGTTAGAAAACATGAGAGATATTGTATTCTTGGAACTGAGTATGTTGACATGTCAATTCTTGGGGAAAACAATAATGTTATTTGAAATAATTAATTATATGGAATGAATATTTCTTGTTGAAAATAATACATGCATTTAAAGATGTAGTACATGTAAAAAAAAATTTTATTTTTATAGACACTTTATGTGACAAAACTTCTTATGGGTGTATATGAGGTTTTAAGAAAAAGTTATATGTGGAATGTGAAATAAGTACCTATAAATATAAAATAGTTGTGAAGGGTTTTAAGAAATGTTCCATTATATAAAATGAAAAATAATTCTCACAAATCACGATGGTAAAATCAACCAAAATATTACATAGAATGGAATCCTTCCATAATTTTGAGATTTTAAAAATGGTTTTCAAAAAATATTTTCAAAATGTGATGATGGTTGATGATACTATATGATAATACCAAAAGTGATTATGATTTCATTGAGATCAAATAATATATGAATGATACAGATATCTATTTATTGATTGAAGTTAGAACCATGACAATCAAACAATTGTTTTTATGGGGCTATAAGAAAATTTGGATTTGACCAGAACCAAAATGAATCAAGTATTTATTTGAAGGTTAGTGGAAATACCATCATTTTTATATTATTATATTTTTATTAAATATAAATTTATCTAAATTATTTTAATGTCTTAGAGTAAGTATATAAGTTGTTAAATAAATGCTTCTCTATGGAAGACATAGGTGAATATGAATATATTCTAGCATTCAATATATTTTGAGAAAAAAACTCATAGGATGATTAGGATATATTAAATTATATATATACAGGGTACTCAGATGGTATAAAATTAGATGATCCAATACTGGATCTGTTCTAATGTAATATAGTATCGATCTCTCCAAAAAAATGTATCCACGAATATATGAGGATATTGAGAGGATGATTAAAGACCCATATTCTTAGATAATGGGATATATCATGTATAGAATGCTATGTAATAGGTTTGATGTAGACATTTCATTATGCATATTGGGATTATATTAGGCCAATCATTGAGTGTTTTATTAAATTGTTGAAATAATATCTTTAAGTAGATAGAAAAAATAAAGTATATAATCTTTGTGGTATGGAGGATATATGGAGCTAGTAAAAAAGGGATATTTATATTATATCTCCTAGAAATATTTATATGATCTGAAATCATACTAAGACTACATGTTTTTCCAATGTGGTGGTGAAGTGAGTTGAAGAATCACTGGTTAGTATATAGTCATAAATTCTATAGTGAAATTAAAGTATATAGTTTGTTCTTATGTAGCTAAGGAAGAAGTGTGCATACATATATTTGTATCATATATTGTAACTTTACCAAGAATTGAAGGCCTACTTATAGTATACTATGATAATAAAATATCAATGGTAATTTCCAAGTATCGTATGTTGCACAAAAAAATAATTAATGTTTTCTATATGTTTCATCTCTTAAGAGATTTTAATCAGAGAGGTGAAGTCACGGTTAATAGAGTTTCCACGTAGGATAACATGGTAAACCACCAAACTGAATACATATCTTAGTAGAAGCATAATTATCATGTGAGAGTTAGCATGTTTTTGTAATTAGTAATTTGATCTAGTTTATGTGGGATTATTGTGAGTGGGTTTCTTTGAATCAAATATTATATATAATTTTATTACAATTATATGTATAAATTTTGATATATACATGTTTTTTATAGAGGATGGTTCCATGGCCAGAAAACCATGGAAAAATTATTATAATAAAATAAAGAGGTTACAAGATTCTAAAAGTTGGAATCATATTACAATCCATATTATGAAAGGGGGTAAATCAACAGGAAGATCATCAAGTGAGGTAATATCTTTATTAACTCCCATGTTATCTTCATGATATATGTGAGTGATGATTTAATCAATGTTGAGAAGAGAGAAGGTTCAGCCTATCAAGCAGGTGGTGATCGACCTAGAAATTTGTGTCACACCATTCCATTTCGCTTGCATAATTGTGGTCGAGTCACTCTCAATCTGAAGGTCGTTCCAACCTTGTTACATGTAAAATGAGAATGTGTGTATCATACTCATTATTTCAGCCTCTAGCAAAGAATCAATTCCATAAATACCATAAAAGAAATTGAGGATCTGACCAAGATGGTTCCTGAAGATGGAACCACAACCCACGAGGACCAGATTTCCTTTGGAGGCACTATCCACATTAACCTTAATCGATCCAGGGAAAGGATCACTACAAAAAACATAAAAAGTTTGGGGGGTTTGGAAGAAGATTTAATCAATATGAAGATTTCAAAAGATTACAAAGTCATTCACTATGTTGTTGTAGTGGCCCTTTTGGATCATATTATCTTCACATATGGAAATAAAGATCCGCATTGGACCTGTATCATGGATAAATGATCACTTATTGTGAATAAGATCGTTTTTATTATACCATATCATGTGGTGAAGCCTATCAACAATAGTAAGAAAAAGGTTATTAATTTTATGAGAACTATCCATATCCACACAACTCTTTAATTGATATTTTACAAAGTCATTATTCAACCATCTACAACCAAATATGTCAAAAATATATTTCTAAAGAGAATATGTAGTGGCACAATAAAGAAATAGAGGTTTGGTATCTTCTCTGTGTTGATTACAGAGTCTGCATTTATAATAGAGTTGAATACCATACGATTTAATATTTCCCTTATTGGGGACCCTTTTATGAGAAAGGCACCAAATAAGAGTGATTCTTGAATGTGTTATCCAAGGTTTTTCAAAAGATTTTATCCAAAAAAAATTATATTCAGAGTTACAAAAATAATGATTGAAAAATAATTGAATTAAGCATACCATTATGTGCAGGTCCCCAAATTAAGATCTCATCAGTGGTATATAATGGAATGTTTTCAATGAAATTCATAATAGTATTAGGGAGATAATAATTTTGTGAGTTTATAAACTCTCTGATAGAAAGGTTGGTATTCTCACAACTTTTCCTAGGATAAACCATGGAAATTAAGAGAGTTCTAGTCTAGTTGACCAACCAGAAGTTCATCGAAAAGTCTCTAGAGACCATCAAACTATAGTTTTACATAATGTAGGAAAATGATTTATTATGTATGGAAAGATAGAGGAGTAATGAAAATTCATGTTTCCATTATTATGTTTTCCAAGAAATATATTTTTTAGAAAATCAATGGAGTTAGATTTATTAAAGAGAATATTCCAAGTGATTCGGGCTTGAATATCATCATTAATATATATAAGATTTTGTATACCAATGTCACCTTTTTCAATAGGTTTCCAACATTTCAACTAGGTTACGGTCACAATTTTTCTTTCCCTAGTTCTACCTATCAAAAAACCTTTTTTGATTAAGATAATTTTTTTAATTAGGCCAGCAGGCCATTTGCAAACCATCATAGAGTAAACAATTTTAGAAACAATAGTAGATTTGACAAGGGATATCTTCATTTCTATAGAGAGGGGTTATCCATTCCAATAAGATAGATGATTAATAACTTAGTCCATAATTGCATAAAAATGACAATATTTGGGTCTTCCCCAAAAATATGGGGACCCCTAGGTACATAAAAGGAAGAGTTCCCACTTTTATACCTAGGTTACTAATAATATTTCATTTTCAATTACGGGGAATATTTTTTCCAAAGAAGATAGAATATTTTATCCAACTAATGGATTTCCCAGAAATCTTCGGGTAGTGAACAAGGGAATTTTTGAGGTTTTTGAATGTTTCTTTTATCGCCATAAGGAAAAATAATGATATCATCACCATAAAATAGGGTGTGGGACCATTCACATTTTGTGAGACATGAATGGGATTAAGTTTTTTTTGATCAATGAGACAAGTGAGCCTATGGCTAAGATATTCCTTGGAAATGGAGAAAAGGATGGAAGAAAAGGGATCAAATTTTATTAGACATTTAGTACATTTGAAATATCCCTTGGGAGATCTATGAATCAGAATAGAAATGGAAGCCGAGTGGAACAAAGTTTTGATAGTTTAAGGAATCACTAAAGCAAAAAAATTGATGCAACTTGAAAATAAAGCTCCAATCCATGGTGTAAAAATATTTTTAAATGTCATGATTAATAGCAATATTTCCTCCTCTATATGAGTTTTTAGAGTGTTAATGCACTCTGATGCAAGAAAAATGTAGTTTTGAATGGATCTACCCTTTATAAAGACAAATTTATTTCAAGAGACAATTTTGTGAGTGATAGATGAAATCATATTAGCAATGATCTCCATGAAGATTTTTTAAAGGGTGTTAGTGATATAAATTGTCCTAAACAAGTGAATATTAGAAGAATTGTCTACTTTTGGAATTTATAGAAAGAAATTTGGCATTTAGGGCATGAGGGAGAACACTGTTGGAGAAGAAATATTTGACAAGCTTACAAATATCAAATTGAATAATATACCAATAATGCTAAAAGAAACCATTACTAAAGCCATCAGGGCTAGGAGAACTATTAGGATTTAAACTTATGGCAGTGTCATTAATTTTATGATCAAGATGAATGTTAATGAGAAATATGTTATCCTCATTATTTACCACTATCAAAATTATCTTAGGTACGAGATCCTTGTTATTATCATGTCCATTAAATATAGATTCGAAGTAAGAGACAATATGATTAGAAATATCATCTTCAGTATCTAAAAGGTTGTCTCCATATTTTAAAGAGGTTGGCAGCCTACAAGCTTTCCATGATCTTTGAAGGGAGATATAGAACATTGTGTTTCTATCACTGTCAGATAACCATTTAACCTTAAAGGCTTTTTTCCTCAGGTTCTCTCTAAAAGTGAGATGCGAGTTTAGCTTTACTAAAATATTGATTTCATGATTATGTGTTGGGGGATAATAATTATGGATACTTCGTCTACTTTAGTTCTAATTTTGTGATCATATGTAGAATATATCATGAGGGTTGATCTACCAATAGAAAGACCACATGTTTTTAAAGTCATTAGATGTTCCTATCTATGAACATGTGAATTGGTTTCTTCAATTGTAAATATTGTTAGTTCATATAATCTAATCGTGTACCATGATGCAATATAAAAGCTATGAAGTTTATAATATTATTTGGTCTCTTGAATATTGTACATCATTTATGGTATGATATTACTTGAATAATATAAAAAGGATTTTTATCTTTTGAAAGGAATAGTATATCTGAATGTTCAACTTATAATATTAAAAAAATACTAATTATGGAATAAAGGATAATGACATAAAATTTTCATCCTCCATTAAGATATGTCATGAGATACTGAGATTATGTTACATAAATCTTGCTTGTATGAGGTTTTCGTAACTATGACTACTCATCATCTCATTGTGGGATGTGATATGTTGATAGATTCCACTATTGTTATAAGATAATGACTCATTTATATTGAGATAAGTAACTATAGGGTCGTATTGAAATTTTATACGCATGTTCCACCAATTTAGATAAACTAATGTTTTGGATGATATGGTCTCCACGTGTGGGGATGGTGATTGTATGAGTCTGAATGATCAAAATTAAATTAATTAAATTATATTAATTGAGTTTATAATAGTAATAAATTAATTCATCTTTCATATTTATTTGAAATTTATTTATGTATTGATTTTAATTCTATAAAAATTATATATTTTTAATTTACATTAGATGTTCTAGTTTCAATAAATAATTTCAAGAGAAACGGGTAACGTTAATGGATCATTATTCATAAAATGAAATTTTAAATTGGATTATGTGTGTGATGAAACATTTTAACACTTATGATTTGTAATCTATGGCATTTGTCGTGTTATGGGTTAGTCTTTGGGTTAAATCTTTTTAATTGTTAAAATTATATTTTTAAAGAGTCAAAAATATTAATATAAATCTTTTCCAGAACAAAAAATCAGAAATTATGTGTATTGATTTAATATTCCCTCTTATAAATCTCTCTCCCATTTTTTAAGGAGTGAAACTGATGGAGGAAAAAACATCTATCAATTCCATATCATAAATCTATCATCCTTAATTCATGTGTCTGATGGGATGTCATGAAGTCATTTGATTTAACATGACAGAAACCAAGAATAAAATAATGATTTTCATTGTTATTTTCTGCATGTGTTCAGGATTTATAGGATTCATATCATGGAATTTTGTTGTTACTAAAAGTAAAATATGATTTGATTACATCATTTTTTGATGAATTAATTTGATATCATTTATGGTTTCCTTTAATTTTCTTTATTACATGTTTAAATTGTTTTTACATGAAAGGAAAATCAAGGTATAAGAATTGATGTTTAATCATTAATTAGGTTATAATTTTAATTAATATACCATTTTTTTCATTATTCTACAATGTCTTGGATTTTGTAACTAGGATTTTGGAATTCAATTCATGGATCCTTTCATTATTTACCACCTAAATGTTTTGGATGAGTAGGCCAGAGAACACTATTGTGAGTAGGTTTTTCATTGAAATTTGTTATATTTAGTTACCAAATTTACATTTTCTACTTATCTAAATTTATAAAATAGGGAATATTTTATTGGGTGATTTTTTGTGTAGTATAATTAATCATGAAAGGGGAGTAATATGAACGTCGTCATGTTAAAAACTATAGATTTATGATCTCATGTGTATGGATAGTAATGGTTTTGAATGTATAGATTTGGACTTAGAAATGTGATTCTCACTTCTCTGGAATTCACACTTATGAGGCCTATATTGTTATCTACATTTTATTTTTTTCATATGGAGGTTTTTGTAATAATCTGTTCTAGTGATGAATTGTTCTCGTTTGGATGAACATCATTGGTGGATTATTTTTTTGTTTAGCCTTAGTAGATGTTCCTCAGAGGCCTTATCTACAATAGAGTCAATAAGATTTAAGTTAGTTAGTGGTAGATGGGTAAGGTAAAGAAAAAAAATTTGTTGTCCTCCAACCTTGATGATATTATTATGGGAATTACCATTATGTTTTTTGTTTATATATTCAATGAGGATGAAGATATTGGCATGTTATTATTACTTCCCAAGAGAATGCATCTCTAAGTATACCATAGATCATTCAGTGTACCATTTTCTTAACATATAGGACATAGTTAACTATATTTTATTATAAGGAATCATATTCCTTTATCTCATTAACCATGTTCCATACCTTGGGACACAAGTTGGAGGGGATTCTAGTTCACTAGTATTAAATAACCATCTTGAGGTCTGCTGGTTTTCATGATGAGTGATTTTTATTTTTAGTTAATGATGGGGAACAATCATTCATTAAAGGATTTTTTAATGTTCCAGATATAACTAAAAATTATCAATATTGGTATGGATTGGATATATTTTATGAATGTGTTCATTGATGTTTTATGGAAGAGAATTGTATTATATTTTATATAAGGGATTCATTTGGTGATCATTAGTGAGAGGTACCATCTGATGGTTCTTAGAAATTTTGATAATATTTCTTCTTATCTAGAGTTGTTTCATTAGGTTACATTGAGGAATATGTGGTTTAATTTCCTATATTTGGTGAAGATATTTTGGGTGATTTAATTGAAGAGTTTGTAACACTACTCCAATGGCCTAATGTTGAGATTATAATACAGTTACAACCTGAAACATCTTCTACTTCGATGGATAAATTTTATATATACATATTTGAGTTATGAGATTGGAGAAATCATTATAAGGATTTAATATAGAAGGGATTAAACTAATCTTGTGTTTCTTTATAAGTGGTATGATTTGGTTCTCTTAAATGGTCTATGATTTAATGCAGTTTCTAATAGAATTATATTGATTGAATCGGTTAATGATCAATAATAATTATCATTATTCTAGGATAAATGATTTTTTATATTAATTTATGGGGTATTTCTATTTTTCTAAGATCTATCTATGGTGTAGGTATCATAAAATGATGGTGAATCAATAGTATATCCTAATGGTTAATTTATGTTTTCATTATGGACACATCCTATTCAGAGATATGTCATTAAATTTCATGGACTCCCCGAAAAACATTCATGGGAATCATGAAATCTATATTTCAGGAGTTGCTAGATCATTTAGTTGAATTGTTAATCGATGAAATCCTCATGTAATGAGGATCATGATGAATTTATTGGGACTATTTTTCAAGTCCTTAGACACCATAAGCTTAATGTAAAGTATACTAAGTCTAGTAATTAGAGATTTGAGGTATGTTGTTTTAGAAGGTGGAGTCTCAATAGGGAGTAGCAGTCGATACTTCAATGGTACATATAGTACTTTCTTTGGTGAAACCTAATAATGTTGTAGATGTGTCTAGTTTGGGTTATTATTAGAGGTTCTTGAATTATTTTTCAAGGAATAAATCCCCTTTTAGATCCATAACCTTGAAAAATAGGCTTTTTTATATACTGATAAATCATAAGAATCCTTAAAATAACTAAAGTTGTACTTAATAAATTATCCTTTATTATAGGTTATAAAGGAGGCAATTATGAATGTTGTTTTATGTGAAACTTCCTATTTAGATTGGGTTTCATATTTATATTTTATATGGTGGTGATCTCATATTTTACAAGGAAGTTACATCCTTAAGATAATAACTATTCCACCCATGATCTTTATCTAGCTGGGATGGTGAATACTTTGATTTTTTTGGTGATATTACATAATTATTCATTGCTTTGTGTCCTTTATAGATAAAAATATCTTGTAGAATATTTTCTCTCAATGATATTTGAATTTATTCCATCATAGGTGGGTGATATTTTTATAGTAATATGACTATAAGAACTTTTACACCCCAGTTAATGGGAATCCAGTCGATTATGCAATGAGTAGGAATCAGTGGGAATATGTGTTCTGTGAGTTTATAGATTCATTGAGAGTTATAAAGGAGATTCAAATGATCCATACCAATGTAGAAAATGTAGGAGTTGGATATTTACTATACCATAATTCTTTATCATCCTCCCTACTATAATAGTTGATGGAATCTTATTGGGGGACTATTGGATGTGATTGTATTGGGACAACATGTATTTCCTTACTTTTATTTTATGGATGGTTGTAGGATGATCAATAATTATTTTTGTTTCATTGGAGGGTTTTTTCCATTAGCGATGTGCAAGGAGGTTCTCAACAAGTTTCATAACACACATTTAGTAGTGAATAATTTTATATAAATTATTTATCATGCACTTATGTGTTAATTATTATTTATAGGTAAATTGATGTCAGTATATGTGTGTTTAATGGTTCTTAGTGTGTTATTAAGTGAATTTAGAGCATCATGATCCCAATAGTTTTTTCAGGCTTTGTATGTAAGTGATTAAAAATGGGTGTTCATTTTGAAGTAATTTATCATTGGTTTTCCTCAATAATGGGGATAATGTTATGTTACTTCTGTTTCTATGTATTAGTTGATGAGAAGATCTCATTCATTGGGGGTAAATTAGTTTAGTGTTGTGTATATTTTTGTGAGGTTGTGTGTGGGTGAGATAGAGAGGTTTATTGTTTTTTCTAGGATGATCATTTTTTATCAGAATCCCAACTTTAATTCATTACTCTAGGGTGTCCTTAATCATATTTTTGGATCTTTGATGCACCTTGGTGCTACTTCCTATCCTCATATGGGAAATTAGATGGGGGAGTCCATTCAGATTTTGGAGGGAATGTATCATGTATGTGTTTTGGATGTTTTTGATCATGCATGAATCACCAACCATTAGGTGAATATTTATATAACAATAACAATAATAATTACATTATAATAGATTTTTTTTAATTATTATATAATTTACCTTATATATATATATATATTTTTTGATGGAATGAGGTTGGATATTCGGATTTCCTTATGCTATATGTTGTGTTGATAACACCGGAGAAGGTAAAGGATATTTGAGAGGGGGTGAAGGTAGTGTAAGACCATCATGAGTAAAATATTGATTAAAGGAGCAGACCTATGGGGTTTGAGGTTGTTGATATTTTGTTCCCGATGGCTTCCCCTCACCGTTGAAGTGATGGTTTAGAGGAGATAATAAGAATTACCCATGAATTATTTATCCTTTTGAGGTTTTTTTCATTTTAGTGAGGTGGCATATCAATGATCCCTTTCACCATAATTGGATTAGATCCATAGTGTTTTCCACGTGTTGTATCTTGTCGATATATCCATAAGGACTCAAATGTCATTTATTTCTGTTCGTTAGATTTAAATTTCGATGCAATGTTCATGGAATAAAAGTTTTAAATTTTATATTGTTGAGATTTGGTGTTGTTCATGTGTGTTATTCCTTTGTTTAACTTATTAAGTATGGGTGGTATATTTGAAGAATGTATATGGGAATATGAGTCTCACATGTATGCTCATTATCCTAAGTTATTTTGAATGTCATTGTTATTAATGTTGGGATGTTTCACATATATCATCTTTGATTGACATTATTAAAACATATTCCATTTTTTAAATTGTTAATGATATAATTTTTATTGATTATGTTTTTTTCAGGGATTTATATGTTTGTTGTTATTTGTAAGACTTATTAGTTTTGTATTTATTATTAATAATAAAGTATTTTTGTGTGGTACTAATTCAATATACCAAACCTTTATCAATTGTTACATTGTGAATTTTTTAATTCATTGTAACACCCCGAAGTATTATGATATGTTTTATAAAATAAATTATTTTTCTTTGATATAAAGAAATATAAGAAACCCTGGGTCTAAAACAACCATAATGAAGTGTAAAATTTCTACCTGGACATTTTTTTGAAATTATTAATAAAAATAACTAAATAAATAAGTATAATTTGTATATAATTGGATAAAATGAATTCATTTTTCATCAACTATTTTTAATTTAAGATAGAAATCATTTTAAAGTAAAAGAGATGTTTTGCTGGAAAACCTATTTTTATACACGTAATGTGTTTTTATATTAATAAATTAATTGAATCAATATTGGTGAAATATTTTAATGATATTTTAATATTATAAATTCAATAAAAAAATTTAACATTCATATATTATTTTTCTATGCATTAGATAAGAATATATATCATGTTTTATTCTTTAAAATGTATTTTTGTAACAAATGGGCTTTGTTACGTTTTTTTAACTTTTGAAAAATGAATTTTTCCTATATATATATATTAAATTTTGAAAAATAAATTCCATATTTGGATTTAGTATGATCAAATGTCATATATTAGATCCTTTTATTTTTGGTCAATATGAAAAGTAACTATAGTAATGTTTTGTTTCCTTGATAAAGGTAAAACATGTAAAATGAGCTTGAAATGTTATGATAAGTATTTAATATTTCTATAAAACATGCCTTTATCCTATTTTATGCGTTTATTTAAGAAATTCGCATCCAAGTATCTAATATATTTCCACTCTATACCATATTTCTTGGATTACTACCTTTATTTTAATTTAATAAATAAATAAATATAAAATGTTACTCTCTTGATTTTAATATCTATAAAATAATACAAAAAGGCTAAAAATAGGATATGTTATGTTATAAATCTTTATTTGAAATATAAATTAATTTTATTTAAAATTGTAATTTATTTTCAATTATTATGTATTGAATAGTTACTCTAAATTCATATGTAATGCCGATATTGTGTTTGTTTAATTAATAGAAAAATAAAATAAATGATTTTAAAAATATTAAATGTAAGATATTTTCGATGAATTATTTTTTAACATAAATTTTTTAAATAAATATAACATATTAAATATGTTTGAAAAAATAATATTTGAAATCCTTTTCTATCATGATATCATTAATGTCAAATTAAATTAATAGTGTAAAAAAATACATTTATGATATTTTATGATAATAATATTTTATAAAATTATTTAAAAATATTAAAAATTTTAAAATTGACCATGTTGGATAATATATGTTCTAAAAGTTTATCCCTTTTATTTTTATGAGTGAATTTTCACATTCTATCTATGTCTATAACCATGTAATATTGAAAAATTATTATTGTGATTAAGATTAAAATAAGATAACTAAGGGGTTAATCAGAATGATAATGTTCAAAATGAACACAAAACTAGTATAAATTTCATTAATTGATTATATTTATAACATAAACTCTTTTTATTAAAATATATGGTAAATTTTATTCATTTTTATTTATAAATACTTAATTATATTTTTTATCTTTAAGTAAATTCCATAAATTCGGTTCCCCTTGCATATAAAAGTGAACCCCTTATATCTTCTCATTACACAACATTGAGACTTATAGATTTAAAATACCCTAAAAATTATCCTCCCAACATCCTTATAAAAATTCTAGTGGTTTTTTTCTTCCAAAAATATCAACCCTAGGATCCTTAAGAGGATAAAAAAATAAGTTATTTTAGAGAAGAGTTAATTGCCTTAAATGAAGAATTTTGTTTTCTTAAATCTTACATTAACTACTTTAAATAAATGGTATTTATCATAAAATAATAAATTAATAATTATAACTATAATTAAATGTTTTTTTTATGAAACCACTATTATCCACCCTCTTTCTTATCAAATGGGAAGTTAAATTGGCACTTGTGCGTAAGTAAAACTTACTTTCTACACATAGCGATACAATTCATTTTAGATCACCATAATTCATAGATGGTTGTCATAATGGTTTAAATTTATATAGATTATTATTATTTACCTAATTATTCATTTTAATTATAATATCTTATCTACATTATTGCCTTCCTATACTTTGGAAAATGATTACATCACTTATGAATATGTTTGGACTACCACATCAATGACGTGATGTGACTCATTTTTCATTTATAATTTTCATGAATTGTAATAAAAAATTTCTTATTTATGATATCTATTAAATTTTATATAAAAATTATTCTATATATATGAATTATTATTTACCTTTAATTTTTTCAATCTATTAAAAAAGTGAAAAAAATGTTCATGCATATGAACGACTTACTATCACCGTGAATGGTGTCATTATTCTATATTTAACTATTATGTATGATTAATTATATATATAATTAATATATATTATTTTTATATAATTATTAAAAAATTATGATTAGATCATGGTCAAAGTACAAGTATCGGGAGTGACATACAAAAACATGCAAGAAAAACTAAGTTGTTATCACCCTTAACAGTGATTTTGATAATCAATTTTTCTTAAATGGGTGAAAAAATGCCTTAATTATATCTACCATGGTACCATATAAATTATTATTATGATATAATATATGAATAATATATGTTTATTTATTATATAAGTTATTTTATTTCTTATAAACAATGATTATACTTGAGCTAAGGGAATTATATTTCAATCCTATTTTAATTGGGATTATTTATGCATAAATTTCCATTTGAGTATATTATATAACCATTTTAGGATAGATAATTTTAATATTTAATCTCATGTCGTTATTTGTTTATAAAAAAAATTTCATATCATTTTCCTCACTTTAAGTACTCGTGATATTGAAATAATATTTTTAATTAAAATCGACTATCTTTTAATATTCTGTCATGAATCTTTCTCTTCAATATCCATGTTTTCTAAAAATATTTTCTTGGGAAATATTACTATTCTATTATTATTTTTTTAAATCATTTTTAACCATATTTTAATTTTTGAAAATTGTTTTCAAATGAATCTTCATTTTATTTTTTGAATGATGTATCTTTTTACATTAATAAAATGTTAATGAAATGATTTCTTCTTTCTAATATGACATGAATGGAATTTCCCATCATAATGGACACTTAATGATATAAAGATTAATTTAAAAGTATCCATGTTTCTTTTAGAAGAAAATATTTTCCATAATATTTTAAAAAATTTTAAATTTCAACAATGTGATTTCGTAAGTAATAAGGGTATTTTCTTCAAGAAATAAACCTAATGATCTTTTAATGACAATATCATATATAATAAAATACTTTGTAGTAAATTATGATTTACTGGGGATATGATCCAATGATACCATCCATATTCTCTCTATATATGGTTTATTATGATAATGATTATTTTTTTACGAAAATTATTTATTTTACAGGGGTTATGCTATGATGAAATTATGAAATTTTTAGGAAACCCATTTTATTTACAAGGGAAGTTATGTAATTATTTGATGAATGTTTTATGATATTTTTGAATAAATATGAATTTTTTTAATTTTGTAATGGGAGTTACTATGAATATATTTCACTCTAATTCATTGTGTAGTGTTTTTTTGCTCATGAGATAAACAATTCAATTTTGTTGATCCAGTATAGGATACAAGTTGATGTGATTGATCCACAATGTGAAACAATTTGATAAGATTGAGTTTGTATGAAAAACTAGTGATTATTCCTGATCTATTATGATGCTATAAATGGGTATTTAGGCGTGATCAAATAGTATTTTATACTCTTGATAGTTAATAATTAAATGTGAAATTTTTTATATACCAATGATAGTGTCATGATTTTATTAAATTAAATTTTGTTTCATGATTTATTTCTATTGATTTCCCACCGTTATGGTTCATATATTTTGAAATGATAAATTTCTATTCTAGTTATTGTGTCTATGATCCATGATAGAATGTATATGAAGATGTTAATTTATGACCATGATCTCATACCATTATTCTTATATTATTCTTTCCTAAGATTATCAATTTATGTCTCTCATGTTTACCCTTACTGAGAATCTTAGATCACCCTTCCTTATTTTTTCTTTCCCTAGACTCTGATTAATGGTTTATGTATGATATATATATTAAGAGATCTATACGAGAATACATTTATTCGATTATTTTTTTGAAAATTCATAAAATAATAATATTGAGTATCTACTCTCTAAATACACTAATGTTTTACAGTCCTCGAGGAATAATTTGTGAAATATATTTAATATTCATATATAATGTTTTGATATTTATATATGAAATGATTGGGTCTCTATAGTTGGTATCATAGGATAGGATTAGCCAGTCCTTAAAGATTATGATTTTAAATCTTTGGTTAAAAACATTTCAATAAGTATAAATATAGAATAACATCCTAATGTTTTCATAATGACTATAGATGACCTATGTTAAACCTATAGTTACAAAAATTGAGATGTTTATTTCATGATTTAGACATCCCATAAATGATATTTAATAATTATTTGATAGCTTAGTCATCTATTAATAGTTTCATTCTAATACTTTTCTTTTTGGATTTAGTTAATGGTTAGAACCGTAAGACATCGTCAAAATAATGAATGTAATGTAAAATGTATTGATTTTCACCTGAGAATCCATATTCTATGGGAGATGGAATACATAATCCTATTTTTATCCACACACAACTTTGTAATGAAATGAATCAAATAGATATTCCAAAAAATCTAATGAGCAAACAATATAGTGTTTAATCTTTAATGAGGGAACATCGACCTTATTTTAGTAGATCTTTTTATACACTAGTGGATAAGTGATGGATCAAAACCATTGAGAAAATATTTTATATTCTATATCCCTTCGAACATGAAAATTTTATCCTACTAATATATAATTTGGATGATGAAAACGATTAATGGTGGAACCTTATTAATAATACCATAGAATATAAAGAAATTGAAATCATGTAATTGTATGAGTTTGAGGGGATATTTTTCAGTAAATACTTGCCTCATATTTTACATAATAATAAAGAGAATTAATTCTATGAGCTTAAGAAAAAGGGGGATGATTCATGTGGTACTTGCTAGGTAAAATTATAGTTTAACTATTTTCCTTGAAAGAAAAATTGTTGGACTATTTAGTGGATTAAAACCATTTAAATTAAGTGTTATAGTAATTAAATAATTTAATATTTATAAAGAAATTGTTCGATGTGCACTCAAGGTATAAATTGAAATTGTAGGTTCCCACCATTCCAGTGGTTTTGATAAGAAAATGAAGATGGGTCAGATTAAAACTGAATAAATAACATGGAAGAATGAAATTATATCCATATAAATTCCTTAAATGTGGGATTCGACATCAAGGAAATTACATTAATTGATATGGGAGGTAACATAAATGTGTAATGTTGGGTCATGAATCATTATAAAGTAGAAATTTGATGAACATGCTAGTTAATCAAATGAAAGAAAAGAAGTCACCAACTAATGCACCACCCATGCTCCAATTCTTCAAATTCAAGGAGTAAGGGTGCTATGAAAACCATGACATGAATCTGACATATTATGATTATCATCAGTATAAAAAACATCTTCAACTAAAATACAAATTGAAATCTCATGTGATCACAACTACTAAACTGAGAAACAAGAATTATGTGGTGAGAGGTACACATATCATCTACACTAGAATAGACAATATCTTATTTTATTTGAGATCTACCAACTCATTGATATCTAATTAATTTTCATAGGGTAAAAATTTACCAACTAAATGATTATATATTTACTTATTAGTAAAACTCGTAGTATTATGATGGTCAGATCTTAGTCCTACTTCTGTTACTCTATTGATGTTTTTGTGAAAGTGCTTCCTATAAATATTTTTTTCTCCATTTAGTTTGATTTGATGCAATTTAGAACAAGGATCGAAATTATTTATATCAAGATAATATCAATTTCTAAGTAAGGTAAGTCAAATTTAATATTCCAAATGAAAATATTATCATTTATCGGTAAGAGGATAAATATGAAAATTACTTATATCTTGTGGTTCTTAATTCCTATAAATAAAGGATAATTATCTTTGATGGTTGGGGAGAAACTCAACATGAATGATCTGTATATTTTATGGGATTCTATTTATGGATTCATAGAGGATTTTCTAATTATTCCTACAAATATTAATGCTTCATTTTCAATAGAACTCATACATGACGCAACTAATATTTCATAGAAACCTTATATAATTTCCCCAATTGAGTTTCATGAATTAGAGAATATACCCTGGAGAATTTTTTTTACGGGATTCATAAAACCTAGTTCATAATCATGGGGTGCACCTATAATTTTTTTATGATAGATCGGTAAATGTGTCTTTGCATTGACTATCGGGGACTTAACAAGATCACTATCAAGAAAAAATATCATCTACCATGTATCCATTATGTGTTTGATCATTTTTAAGGAGATAAATGCCTTACTAAGATTGAAATTCATTTTAGATATAATTAATTTATGGTTAAGAAGGAGTTCGTACCCAATACAACATTCTATATGAGGTATGGGCTTTATGAATATATAGTAATACCATTTGGACAAGATAATTTCTCTAATATATTCATGAATTAAATGAATTGGGTATTTGTAGATTTCCTTGATAAATTTTTTGTATTAATTATAGATTATATTTTTATATATTAAAAGAATAAGGAAGATAATAAATATATCTTGAGAATTATGATGAATACCTTAATGATGGAGAAGTTATATGAAATTTTTTCCATGTGTGAATTTTGGTGTAATAATCTTTTATTCATGGGCCATATAATCTCATGTGAGGTTGTTTTAGTGGATCCTGCAAAGATGGAAGTTATTGAGAAATAGAAAAGACAAATCATGATTACTAAGGTATTTAATTTTTGTGGGTAGTATGGATATTACTGACACTTTATTAGAGAATTCTCACGAATATCTAATACACTAACCATTAGGACTTGGAAGGGGTCCATGTTTTTGATGATTGATGAATGTAAAGAGAATTTTAATTAACTAAAGAGAATGTTGGTTAGTATTCATTTTATAACACTACCATTTGGTGGAGAGGGGTTTGTGATATATAGTGATACATCATAGAAGTGACTTGGAAGTTTCATAATGAAAAATGATATGGTGATAGAATATGTCTCGTGCCAATTGAAAATAATTGAGAAAAACTACCTAAATCAAGATTTGGGGATGGAAATCATAATTTTTTTCATTGAAGATATAGAGAAATTATATTAATGGTTAAAGGTGTGACATATATATAGATCATAAAATATTGATTTATAATTTCAAAATAAAAAGATGAATATGGTCTAGAGAAGATGGTTGGAGTTGATTAAAGATTGTGATTTCTCAAGGCATTTTGACCTTGGGAAAGTAAACGAGGGGTAAGATTATTTTTTTCCAATTAATCATTTAAAATTATAAATAATGAGGATTTACTAAGACACAATACTTATGTACTTGTAACGTCCTGACCCAGAATCCACTAAACCGGTGCTCCGAGCTAGTTCACCATAAGGCCTCAAGTGCGCCTCCCCATACGCCAAAGGCTTCGGACTAGTAGCGAGGCCCTAGGGTGTAATAGTGGGGTGACTATGCCCTCATAACAGAGTAAGAAACATCTGAAATAACTAAGTATCATACACAGCGGAATATAAACAGAGTGTGGAAATAAAAAACAACTGAAATAGAACATGTTGTAATAGTAAAATACTGTAAAATCCTGATCATTTATGCAATACAATACAACACTGGTCACCCCCTGGGGTGACCATATAGATATAAGTACAAAGAAACTGAAAGTAAATGTACAGGGCTCTGCTACTAACACTGAACCAATCCATGTACCTGATCTCCAGACAATATTAAACTATAGAAACACGATTAGTAGAACCAATGGAGCATCTCTGCTCGATCATGAAACATTGGGCCTCAACCCTATCCACCATGCAACTCATGCTCAACCTAAAAAGCAGACATAAGGTCTACACATACACCAAGGTGCACGTGTAGGGGTGAGATATAATCTCATTTGGGAACCCTGACAAGCAACCTATAACTGTACTTCTATGTGAATGCAACAGCAACGTGCTCAGCCTAGCTGGAGCACAACAAAGGAAGTAAACCAAACATGCAACCACCATCGAACCTAGGGTATGTAAACCCTGTCAACTGGGAAAGTTCCACCATGGATGTCTGTATCTATATACGCACACATGTATTCTACCATACCTATACACATATATATAAATATGAATATTCATGATTAAGTAATTCAAATAAAAAGAATAACATTTGCAATAGATCCTTGGGACCATAAGCCTGGTCTCCTGGAAATCCTGTGCAAGGGAATTGAGTTGGACATCGTGCCACTCAAGCCATGTATAATTAAGTCGGTCTCTGGGTCAGTAATCCCATCTACATGTACCTACTTTGGCTAACGCCCGAAAATATGCATCTGAACAAGATACAAAAAAAAAAGTAACCCTATGGGAAGTACTCATAGCCTGTCCCCTCTGGTTCAACCAAACAATCATAAGCAAGCATATAACACATTAGGTAGCCCTCTGGGAAGTACTCACAACCTACCCCACTGGTCCTACCTAGCAACACAGGAAACCCTCTGGGCAGCACACACAGTCTCACCCCTCTGTTTCAGCTAAACCGTAGAATCTCTTTGGAAGCACTCACCGTAAATTCATCCTATAGTCTCATAACATACAAAGGCACAGACACTCTGGGATCACTCACATCGATTCCCCTATGGTCTTGCAATGATAGCTACAGACTCTCTGAGGAAGATCTTACGTCTAATTCCTCTTGTAGTCTCAATACGTAACTATGGACACTATATGGAAGCACAAATTCAAATTCACATAGGCCCTGCGAATGATACTAATTTATAACTGACTCTCTAGGGAATCCCAAAATCGTCAATTCCCTCTTTAGTCTACCACACCAGGTTCACACAGCCCTGAGCAGTCCAGTCATGCGTAATTGACTATCAGTAGCCCTATGTAAGTTCAAAAACTACTTGGATAATAGTTACAATGAATCAAAAGCATATAAACTGCAGGCAACACATGCAATCAGTTATAACAAGAAAACTAGCATTTGCAATAGGGTTGGACTTGTAGGAAAACTGTGCCAAATGGTTATAAACAGCCAAATAGGGATAACACCCATGGGGTGATCCTCAAACATGCTGACAAGAAAACATTATTCATCTAATATCCACAAGAATACAAGTAGACTAAGGTAGATAATAATGTAGGATCAAAACCCTAACCGGAGATACCCGATACATGGGTATCCGACACATTTGCACAAAAACTCAAAGACATTCAACGTAAGGCAAAAAACCACGTACTCAAGAACACAAGGAAAAGTAGGAATCCAAACATCAAGAAAGATGCATCTCGTCATGCTCAGCCGCCTCCAACTAGGAAGCACCTCTGGTGAACACTACAACATCATCAAACTAAGCCAGATAGAAACAAACAGTGCAAGTGGCCCGAACACCCATCCCAACAATACATCCAAAGCCCAAAGATATTACCAGTTTGGCATGGGTTATAGGTGAAACCAGATCACCATCTCTACCCAAACCCTACATAACAACTAAGGGTCGGTTAAACAATGGGAACCCACTTGTTCCCTCAGGCCAAACACAGAGGAGGCATCATACTCAGGATCCTCCAGGTAAACACGAGTGGAGGCATCTGATTTAGGATCCTTAGCGAAGAGTAATGGAGGAATACTACACAGGATCCTAAAGGTTGGACAACATAGTCATTCCATAACATGGTTCCTATCAAAGGAAGATCAAGAGAGAGATCCTACAAGGGACTCCCTAGGTCAGCACACAAGAAAAGGCATCCCCCAGGGGATCCTTAGAAGTACCTAGTCTCGAAGCCTCATAGGCCAGAAAGGAACGTCTCACAAGGGGAACGTCCTATAAATAATAAGTTATGGGAGATAGATCATATCTGATCTCCTATTAAAGGTATCAACTAAGTTGGTCTAAACACCCAACCTAACATCCACACCAAGTCTCACTCTCAGGTGACAACTGAACTCGATAAGTGGAAGAAGATCCCCTCTATTTAGATATAAACCCCAAAACCCCGTTTATATTACCTAAAAATGTCAAAACGATTCCACCATTGTGATCTACGTGGAAAAACTCACAGAATTGACTACTCAAATGCCCAATTCTGACTTCCAGAGTCCAAGATATCTTAAAATTTCTAAATTGAAGTAGTACAAGGCCATAACACAATGGGTCTGCCTGTGTAAGAGTACACAGTGTGTACTTTACTGTACATAGTGTGTACTATTAACAAAAATTTACGTCATGTCCATTTTCTCCCGAAGACCTGCCCATGTACCACTACACGGTTTGTACTTAAAGTACAAGGCGTGTACTTCTTAAAAACCACTATACCATGTTCTATTTCACATGGCCAGCCACACGACTACCCACTACATGGCGTGTACTCAATGTACACGGCATGTACTTAGTAAAAAATCATCTTCCCCGAACGAGAAGAACATCTGGCATGTTCCCCTAGAACACACACAGTGTATACTGGGTTTTCTGACAGGAAATCCCTAAAAACGCCTAATTCGCCCGTTTTCGCCCCCAAAACAACAGATCGAGCCCCATGGGTATATAATAAATAAATAAAAGGCTTTAAAGACATAAAACAATATGTTTAATGGGGATCTATGGAGAAAAAATAAACGACCCTACCTTTTGGAAGAAACTGTCAAAGCTTCGGTTGATTTCACGGCTCCCAGTTGCTGCACGCCGAGTCAGCGCGTCGAGAGCTTTGAATCGGTTCCCTTCTTGCCTCCCAACTCTCCCTCTTTCTCAATCTGTAAATACCTCTAAAAGACACGGCCATAGAGGAGAACATATGGAGCATGCGCTAGAAGGAGGAGGAAGGATGTGAGAAGAATATAAAAGGAACTAAGGAAGAAAAAGGGGCCCAGGCCAGCCCCTGCGCCCGACATGAGTTTATGCCTTACTTAGGCTAAACTCCCCATTCCAGACTCAACGGCATAGAAAAAAACTCAATCTGATGTTCCATTTAAAAGTTATTTCCAAATGAACCTGCATGAATAATTTAATATTTATTTTAATAATATTAAATTTCAAATATTCTACAAAAAATCGAACAACTCGTATTTCCACCAGACTCCTATCCTAGGGTAAACATCTTATTCCGAGACCAACGGTGTGGTCGGGAAAATTATCTAAGGTCAGATGGTAGGGGGAAATGACCAGTTTACCCCTCACGGGCATCCAACAACAAAATTTCAAAATTTCTTCTCTAAACGACTCTCCAAAAAAATGAGGGTTCTTACAAACTCTGCAACATAAGCCTTCTTGTCCCCAAGAAGCCCAGTGGAGGAACCAGCAACTAGGCTCATAACCTGAGCATCTGCACAACCAAGCTGTCTAGACTATCTAATGACCTACCTTAGAGCATTAACCACCACCTTCTACACAGAAGATATTCAACTATGACCAAACTGGTACTCCCCACCATAGGAACACCCATGCCGTCATCTTAAAAGATTACTCTAATCTCAAAATCCAACTGGAAAACACCGAAGTTTAAACTAAATAAGAAAAACCACCCTCAAAAGGCCAATGGTTCACTCCCCACCATATGTATTTCCTTACACCGCTCCGAGAGCACAACCAGAACAGGTTTCATCCTCAACAGGGAAGTACATTAAGCAAAAAAAAATGAGCTCGGTGTAGGGTCGAAGCTCTCTCAGTATACTCAAGACGAATCAAGATAGTGCATGATCATCTCTTATAGGATTACACTAAGATTTCAACGAAGGTGTGTCTAGCTCCCTCCGAGACACACTAACATCCTAACAAGACCCTACCAGGATTCAAGAACGGGTCAACCATTTCATGGTAGCCCAAAATTTCACAAAGTCACCTATACAACATAAGTACATTCCAAAACATATTCTGGGATCCGAGTCCATAGAAAGTCTTGAAACATTTGTCCTCGGCTCGCACTTATCCACTCACAGATTTAGATTCAAATGATTCCACCCACAATAGCAACATCAGAAACACTGGTTAACCAGGCTAGGCACCTGAACAGGCCGGCTCATCGAAACTAGTCACGGAAAACAAACACTACCAAAAAGGAATTGGAAAATGATGGCCAACATTTCACACAATGGTTGCCCTAGAATAGAAAAGACATCAACCTACAAGGGTTCGATTCAAAACCAAGGGTATCTAGCTCTTCCACCTAGCCTTATAGAAAAAGCCTCACAACTGGGTCACAAGGTCAAACCACCAAGCCCAAAAGATCCAAAACCACTCAGAAGACTGTAAAGATAACAACAACCAATGAAAGTCAAAACCGAAACACATCATAAAAGGGCCCTGATCCTCGCTGAGCATCCTTATAAGGAACTACTCCCTGGAGTTAACAACCCAAGTAGAAAAGAAGCTGAACTAACACCCATTGGGAATCTATATATGAAAATACCCCAAGGAGGTCAAGTTCACAAGAAAATCCATGGTATCTATCGACATCATTTTCAACGATCTGACTAGATAACCACAGACCTGATAAACAACACCCAAAAAGGATTAAACAGAATGGAATCACATGAAATATCGGCCAACTGGGGTCACTGCACCACCTATACACAAGGACTGAGTCATCATTCTCACACCAAGGCCTCAACGTAGGTCCACATAACCTTCCATCAGAGTAAAAAGTATGTTTAAGAAGACCCAAAGGTCTCAGTCGTCAGTAAAAACATACACTAGCAGACCTATATTCTTTGAATCCCATGTTCCTAGTATGATGCATGAGATGCCTCTCGCCTTTTCTGGCCAAGAGTCAAAATATATCCCTAGCCTCTTACCATTGGCCAAGAGACATAGATCCAACGTAAATAAAAACACAACACAACATGTGCGTCACTCAAGACGAAAATCATATACAACTGTAACATCACAAAAAAAGAATAGCAATCCCAAACCCTGGCAACTAGGACATCTTACTAGAACAAGTGTTCATGACACACCAGCCTGATATCCATCACACACTCCAACACATTCCTAATACCCCTATCAACCATATCCCTAATAGTAACAACCAGGAAAGAAAACCCCTCTGATACCACTTTGTAATGTCCCGACCCGGAAGCCACTAAACCAGTTCTCTGAATCGGTTCTCCACAAGGCCTCAAGCGCGCCTCCCTATATGCGAGAGGCTTCCGAATAGAAGAGATGGCCTAGGGTGTGTTAGTGGGGAGACTATTCCCTCATACCAGAGTAATAAAACAGCGGAAATAACTAAGTATCATACACACCGGAAAGTAAACAGGCTGCAGAAGTAATAAACAACTGAAATAGAACTTGTTGTAATAGTAAAATGCTGTAAAATCCAGAACAGCTATGCAATACAATACAACACTGGTCACCCACTGGGCCAACCATACAGATACATGTATAAAGAAATTGAAATTAAAATTATAGGGCTCTGATAGTAACTTAGAGCCATTCCATGTACCCGATCTCCAGACAATATCGAACTACAGTAGCCCGATCAGTAGGACCACTCGAGCAGCTCCGCTCGATCATACAACACTGGGCCTTGTCCCTATACACCATGGAACTCATGCTCAACCTAGAAAGAAGACATAAGGTCTACATGTACACCAAGGTTCACATGCAGGGGTAAGAAATAATCTCAGTAGGGCACCCCGACAACAAACCTATAATTGTGCTGCTATGTGTATGCAATAGCAATGTGCCCAGCCTAGCTAGAACACAATAAAGGATGTAAACCAAACGTTCATATAAACATCAATACACACATGCAATTAGTTATAATATGAAAACTAGCATTTGTAATAGGGTTTTCCTTGCAGGCAAACTAGGCCAAACGATGATAAACAGGCAAATAGGGATAACACCCATGGGGTGATCCTCAAACATGATAATAAGAAAACATTATTCATCTAATATCCACAAGAATACAATTATTCTAAGGCTGATAATAATGCAGGATCAAAACCCTAACCCGAGATACCCGATACATGGGTATACGACACCTTTTCACAAAAACTCAAAGTCATTCAACGTAAAGAAACAAACCATATACTCAAGCACACAAGGAAGATTAGGAATCCAAACAACAAGAAAGATGCATCATGTCATGCTCAGCCGCCACTAACCAAGAAATACCTATGGTAAACACTACAACATCAACAAACCAAGTCAGATAGAAACAAACAGTGGAGTTGGCCCGAACGCCCAACCCAGCAATACATCCAAATCCCTAAGGGATTACCAGTTTGGTGCGGGTTCTAGGTGACACCCAATCACCATCTATACACATTACCGACATAACAACTCAGGGTCAGTCAAACAACGGGCACCCAATGGGTCCCACAGGTCAAACACATTGGAGGCATCATACTGGGGATCCTCCAGGTAAACACGAGTTAAGGAATCCTATGTGGGATCCTTAGTGAAGAGTAAGGGAGGAATCATATGCGGGATCCTCAATGTAGGACAAAATAGGAATTCCATAACATGGTTCTTGTCAAAGGAAGAACAAGATAGAGACCCTACAAGGGAATCCCTAGGTCAGCACACAAGCAATGGTATCCCTCAGGGGATCCTTAGAAGTACCCAGTCTCAAAGCCTCATAGGCCAGAATGGAACATCTCACAAGGGGAACATCCTATAAATCATAAGTTATGGGAGATAACTCATATATGATATCTTATTAATGGTCTCAATTAAGTTGGTTCGAACACCCAACCTATCATCCACACCAAGTATCACTCTCATGTGACAACTGAACTCGATAATTGGAGGAAGATCCCCTCAATTTAATTAAAAACCCCAAAACCCCCTTTATATAACCGCAAAATGTAAAAAGGATTCCACCATTGCAATCTACGTGGAAAAATGCTTAGAATCAACTTCTCACATGCCCAATTCTAACTTCCAGAACCCAAGATATCTCAAAATTACTAAATTGAAGTAGTACATGGTCAGAGCACAATGGGCCTACCAGTGTAATAGTACATAGAATGTACTTTACTGTACAAGGCGTGTACTATTTAAAAAAAGTTATGTCGTGTCCATTTTCACTCGAAAACATTCCCATGTACCACTACATAGCGTGTACTCCTTAAAAACCACTATACATTGTTTTATTTCACACGACCAGCCACATGGCTACCCACTACATGGCATGTACTCAAATTACATGGAGAGTAGTTAAGAAAACATTGTCTTCCCCATATGGGAGGAACACAATGCATGTTCCCCTATAACACACATCGTGTATATTGGGTTTTCTGATGGGAAATCCCTAAAAACAACTGATTCGCCCGTTTTCTCCCCTGAAACAACAGATCGAGTCCCATGGGCATACAAGAAAGAAATATAAGGCTTTAAAGACATAAAACAAAATTTTTAATGCATTTATATGGAAAAAACATAAACATCCCTACCTTTGGGTGGAAACTGTCGAAGCTTCGGTTCATTTCACGGCTCCCGGTTATCGCACGCCGACTAAGTGCGTCGAGAGCTTCAAATCGGTACCCTTCTTGACTGCCAAGTCTCCCTCTTTCTCAATATCCAAATCCCACCAAAAGACTTAGCCATAATGGAGTGCATATGGAGTGTGTGCAAGAAGGATTAGGAAGGAAGAGATAAAAAAAGAAAAGGAAAGAAGAACAGAAAAAGAAGAAAAAGGGGCAAGGGCTGGCCCCGATGCCCGACATGAGTTTATGCCTTCCCAAGGATAAAATCCCCATTGCAGACTCAATGACACAGATGAAAACTCAATCTGATGCTCCATTTAAATGTTATTTCCAAACTAACCTGCATGAATAATTTAATATTTAATTTAATAATATTAAATATTAAATATTTCACTAAAATTCTAACAGCTCAGACTTCCACCAAACTCTTATCCTAGGGTAAACACCCTATTCCGGGACCAACGGATTGGTCAGGAAAATTGTATGAGGTCAGATGGTTGGGTAAAATGACCATTTTACCCCTCATGAGCTTCCAAAAACAAAAATTCAAAATTTCTACTCAAAACGACTGTCCGGAAAAACACGGGTTCTTACAGTAATTTTGTTTGATAGAACTTGAAATCCTAAGGAACAAGGACAGATCCTATCTTTCTTAGATGAATGATCCACCGTGTATCCATATGAGGATTAAATGTGTGTAGAGGGAAGATTTATAACTATAAAATAAATTAAAAAGTTTTATTGAGTTCAACCATGATAGTGATGTAGTTTTTATTTTATGGAATATAGTGTATGCCCCATAAATACTATAATTAAAGAAGGAAATATTAGATTAAGATCATTGTTCTCTATTATCTTTTTAAGGAAATACAGATAGGAAACCAAGGCCCAATACTGCCTATATTAAGAATAAAATTAGTACAAATAGGCTGAAAGCCCACAAAAAATCAAAATTCCTCAAAAGGAAACTACAATAAAGTAGCAACATTCATATTTCCTGGATCTTTTTAGCAGGTATATTTTGTGGTCCAACATTAATAGCCTCTTCTACCTATTCCACAAGAATCTATTCCACATGGATTATGAAAACATTTCCAATTTTCTCTCAATTCGTGCCATCAATCAT
This sequence comes from Viscum album, assembly GCA_963277665.1. Taxonomy (NCBI): domain Eukaryota; kingdom Viridiplantae; phylum Streptophyta; class Magnoliopsida; order Santalales; family Viscaceae; genus Viscum; species Viscum album. The sequence goes on from OY728150.1 coordinate 489,171,619, forward strand.
ATCTCATTCTAGTAACCAATTTTCAAAGACTCAAATACTGATTTATAATAACACCCCCTTGAAATAGAAGGATTATAAGAGTTCATTTTCTTTACCACATCACTTAAGTGAGAGCCCATTGTGAGGCCTATATTTATAGTATTTTCATAATAGTTATTGAAATCAATAAATCTATCCAATATTTTTGGAATGTTTCTCACATTTTTATTAATAAAACATAAAGAACCGACTACATAAATAATACCATTAATACCCTTAAGAAGATCTTTAAGCATTATAGAATGAATCATTGTTGTATGAGTAACCTTAATATCCTCCCTTATAAATCCTTCATTACCAGTATCAATAGATCTAGTTTTGAGATTAATAATATTTTCTAGAATCTTTGAAGTGATGTTGACATGTTCAAATATATCACATAAAGATCTTTATTAATCAACAAAACAAGTAGAATCCTTCGGAGTATTTTCATGCATTGGAGGATAAATGTTTTTTATAGAATTAACCATATCATCCTCCTGTTGATCCATAATAATTTTTGCATCCTTCAAAGGAGTTATATCAATCTATATGGATGAAGGAATATCAAAATCCTGATTAGAAATTTCTAAGGGATTTGTATTATGTTTTGTTATCAAGGAAGAAACATCTTGATTAGTATAACTAGGAATATGAATATTCTCAGAAAAATTTTAAAACTTAGCATCCACAGAATCAACTTAATATTTACCAAATTGTATACTATTAACATATCATTTGATATGAGATCTTGGATTCTGAGGTATGACTAATTTAAAGCCTTATTTTTTAATAAAAATATGTTTATATTTTCCATTTCAAATCTGGGATGTAGATTCATGGTCATTATTGATCAGACGATTAGGAGGGTCCTGCAAAACATCGATAAGAAGCTGAAAATGTTCTTGGTTCTCCTGCTTAGGTATAGTAGCCAAGAATTTTTTCACCTATTAAATAGTAAGAACTGCATTAAAATGCATAGATAAAATTGGATTTAAAATATATAAATTATTAATAGAGGAAATGGTATCCTTAGACACATAATTAATGGAAGGCTTATGATATTTCTATCCAGATGCAGTTTTACCATCATGTATCTTCTTACTAGAAGCATGCTTTATTGTAGTAAAGTTACCATCGGAAGAGGTAATCTGATTTTTACATTCTTAAAACTGATGAAAAATTATATTAAAAATAAAATATCTTAAATATTTTCAGCATTTATCCCTACCATTTCCAATTTATCTAAAATTATAACAAAAATCTAGGATATATTCAAACTCAATATGCAACTCCAATTTAAATTCTCTAGAAACCACTAAGACTGAATCTACCAAATTATAATTAATATCATATTATACAGGAACTCTTGAATAGTGACCATATGTTGCTAGTCGCATACATTTTTCAATATTTATTGGGGAGCCTACCACTGATGAAATATCCCAAATTATGTCTAGATGCCAAAAATATCGGCTCATACCCCAAATGAAAATCCAAAACTGGACCATAGTGTTCTTTTCATAGTTTATATTTAACTGAGGATCCCAATCTTTTAAATGAAATATACTCGGATGAGGTTCAAAAAAACACTACCCCAAGATTTGATTTTTAGATCAAGTGATGGAAAGGTAATGTGAAGGAAACCCATACAGATTGGAACAATATTTCATCTATCGAAAACCCAAAATTGAAGTAGCCTCTTATTCAAATCCATTATTTTCTATGATTAAATACTTAGAAAAGGTGAAGACCATACAATTATAGAGTGTCTTAATTCCCCGATTAGATCATAAAATAACTTCATACTCAATTCTATAAATAAGCAGGAACCATTTATTGATTTTTTTTGTGCTCAGGCATGGAACAGGAAATAGAGAAAATCTTATCTTTCGATACATTTAATTGAGCTTTATCATTCGGAATGGCTCAAAGGCCTTCATTTTTTTGTTTTTTTTTGAAAATCCACTTTTCAAGGGGTGAGGGGGAACCCTTAAAATGTTAAAAGGATTAAAGACAATTACATGACTCATAGGTATTAGAGGGAATCACCCAGACAATACAACTTGTAACTGCTCCACCCTAGCGCATGTCATGATATCGACACTCCACCTTCGTAGGGTTGTTTGGATAGTAGTCCTATTAAAGATACACAGTCCCAGAACTAATGAAAATGTCATACCCTCTCATTTTTCCAATTTGGGTTAGCTCTGCTCAATTTAATGCACCTTCGCTAAATAATAATTTGGATCCTTATCCCTTGTATTCTGACTGGTACATCGTCTTATTCATGTGGCTCGAGGGCCTTGGGGTGGCCTTAAGGCCTTAAGGTGGCATGAAGGCCTTGGGTTGCCTGAAAGCCTTACAGGACCCGAGGACCAAACTGGTGGCCTAGAGGCTCAGATTGATGACTAATTTAGACTACTATAATCCCGAATAGTACCTTCTACATTATTTATATAGTGCCAGTAAATATGAATGCACCTATATTTGATCTGAGGTTTCTTGGATGCACTTGTCGATTCGTCACCAACCGGGATAAGCCTCATGTGCACATTGATATTTATCATTCTATTCCTGTCATTGATCCCCATACGTATCTTTGTTTGATATTATGTCAAAAAGATTCATAGAGGGGGGTGGATTCAACTCTAACGGAATCCTTAGAGGTTAGGTTTGCATTAGTTTATTTAGTCATCTTAATCAAAAGGACAATAAAAAACTCCACATCTTCAAAAAATTCATTCAAGAATGAATCCATCACAAAAAAAATTCTTTGGTCTGCATGGAGGATGGAGATTCTCTCAAAATAGGTTCTTTATCCAATCTCTATACATCCTAGAAGTACAATGATGTATAGTGATCTAGAATAATATTTTCGGTGGGATGACATGAAGAGGTATATTGTTGAGTATGAATCATGATGTCTAATTTTCCCTCATGGTAAGGCTGAAATATATAATTCAAATGTGATGTTATAAAAATTGCACATACCGAAATGTAAATAGGAAAAAATCACCATCGATTTGGTCATTAGAATTCCCAAGATATCTAAAGGTCATAATGCTAGATGGGATGTATTCAATTTACATGAAAAGTTAGTGTACTTAATTTCTATTAGTGAATATATCTATCTTGATCATCCTTCTAGAAATTATGTTAAGGAAGTGGTAAGGTTTCATGGAGTACCACATTCTATTGTATCTTTTTGGGATCTGAGTTTTACCTCAACGTTTTGGAAAAGTATTTACCTGGATCTAGATACAATCTTGAGTTTCAATACATCATATCATATTTTGATAGTTGAATTTTCTTAAATAAAAATTAAATACCTAGGGAATATAATGAGATATAGTTCTATTTATTTCAAACGTTGTTGGGATCAATGACTTCCTCTATTCAACTTATCATACAATAATGACATTAACTCAATCATTTAGATGGATCCTTATAAAGCCATATATCTAGAATAATGTTGGATAAAGAAATATATTGGGAGCTAAGGTTGATGAGTAAATGGAAATGAAAGTCAAGGACATTCATCAACTCATACGAGTGTCTCAGATTTGAAAAAAAAGTTATACTTACAATCATTAGTGAGATATAAAGTTTTAATCTGGTGATAAATTATTCCTCTGAGTCTTAGTTATGTACTTCACATTTAAATTATTAACTGTATTGGGACAATAGAATATTATTTATCACTTCCATAGAATCTATATCAAGTTTATGATATGTCACATGTATCTGTTATGAGGTAGTACATACAGATCCTTGAAATGTATTGAAATCGGAGATCATATCAATAGAGAATAATAACTATTATAAGGAACAAAAACTAGAGATTATGGATTATATATAAGAAGTGATGTGAAATAAGTCCCCTCACATGGTCGATGATTTTTAGCGAAACTATAAATTAGAGTAAGCTATAATGGAATCTCAATATTTGATGACATAGAATTATGATCAACTGTTTGTATTAGAGTGAAAAAATATTGATGTATAAATTCATTTTAAGGAGGTTAGAATGTAACACCATAATATTTTATAATATATGTATATTTTAATAAATTTAATTTATTTAATAGATTTTATACACCCAACCCCAAGTCTAAAATAACCATAATGAAGTATACATTTATCTCCTAACCATTGGATTGGTGGACATGAGTATTACTAAATAAATTATGAAAAAAGTATGGTTTACACATGTATATAATTAATTAATTGGTTATCAAATCAATTATAAATGAAGATACAAATTATTTGAATATAAAATATACATTATTATGAAAAGTAGTTTTGAGGAACATAATATATTTTTATCTTAATAAATTAAAATAATCAATATTGGTGAATGATTTTAATGAAATTTATTTATTTTATATTCAATGAAATGTTTCAACACTCATTTAATAAATGTTTTTTGGCATGAGATAATAATTTATTCCAGTTTTATTCTTAATGTGAATTTTTACAAACTACTATTTTCATCATATTTTGTGAACTATATTAAAATGAATTTATACCACTTATAGAAATTTAATCTTAAAAAATATAGTCTTTATTTGTAAATAAAATGGTTAAATTTGGTAAATACCTTCCATTTTATTTTTGTTCTATATGAACAGTAAACATAGTAAATTTTTGTCACCTAGGTAAGGGTAAAAAAACTAAAATAAGGTTAAAACATTAGGATAACGATTTAAAATTTTACTAAAACTAGCCTTTATCTGATTGGATGGGTTCAGTTTAGAAATTTTGATCAATTCCTAAAATATATTTCCACGTGTTGTCGTATTTCTTTGATTATGACGAATTTATTAATTTATGAATAGAATAAATATAAAATCTAACCCATATGATTTTTATATCACTAATTTTTTATCATGCCGACAAATAGTGTTTATGTTCTGTTAAAAATATTGTGACGAATCAACCTGGGTCAACTAGAAAAACCACCCGAACTGGCCCATCATAGGATATGAGTAAAATTGGATAATAAAAACTTATCGTGAATATAAGAAAAACAAGGCATACAACCCATATATAAAGAGAAAATAGAATATATATAACAAAATACATACAATCCGATCCAAAGTAGGCTAAAATAAAAAGTAAGTAACGTCCCCATGTTACCAACAGTCACCTCCAAACCAATCTATACTGAAAGAAACAATAACCATAGAAGCTAACATACAACATGAATCCCTTATTTTTACCAAAATCAAACAAAAAATGTATAAAAATACCCAAAGGAATAAGTTGGGTGTGAGAAAATCCCATTAGAATACCACCATAGTTTTTATACAAGAACTAATATCCAAAATGAAAAAATTATAGCTTTTAAGTCAAAATAGTTTTATAAAAAAAATTATAAACCCAAATCGTTTATAAATAATTTTCACATTTTATTCTATTAGTTGTCATAAAATCCTTTGATATTCTCAAACCCAAAATATGATAAGTATAAGTGGTAAAAAGGAAATATTATCCATGCATCAATAGATATATATGTAAACACATATCCATGAAACAACTTATCATGTTAAGCTATGTGATACAACCACATATGAAAACATGTGAGCAATAATCCATGATAAAAAAATCATGCGATAAATAACATAAAATTAAAAATAACCTCACATATTGGGCTCTAACTTATGGGACACTATGCACTAGAAACTCACAAAACTAAACAAGCATTATTTGGATCTAAGAGATATCGTTTCCTACCAATTAATATCACAAAAGGTTACCACCTAGTGGTGAAACACACACTAATGCTACTGGTTTCCCTTTAATGATGCTTCCAAGGTTCCCAATATGAAATTGAACAATTCACTTTCAATACCATGCTCACAGTTTCATGAAATTTTTTCAAATACAATAAAATCTGATTTTGAGAATGAAAACCCTTTCCCAAATCATGAAGATCAATTTTTTAAGAAACCCCTGTTTTAAAAACATTTTCCATTCCATGAAATCATTTGAAATTATTTATCACTTAATATCAATGAACAAACTAAAAGAATTTATCAATAACAACCTAAAATTCATCAAATTAACGCATTTTATAGAAATACATTCCTCAATATGGTAGAAACCTATATGCCTTCAACAACATTGACTAGAAACCAAGAGAATGACCATTGAAATAAAAGTAACACCAAAAAAATTTAAAAGGATCGATAGAAAAACTATCTAATCATACATCCATAGACCAAACATATCCACAACAAAAACAAAAGAATACGAAAAAGGAATACATACCCAAAGAGAATAAATACAACCACAACAGTGATCAATTACTAAAAAAAGTGATCCAGAAGGGAAGGAGTCACCCAAATCTCCTACAATGAGCTATGGGTTGAGAGTGTTGGAGGATACAATGAAAAAAAATTATAAACCACCCCTGAAGCACCATAAACCCCAAATTTGAGACTATTGCATGTCGTGTGACCCCCTTAAACATTTTGTATTAGATGAATACAGATATACGGAAAAACCCAACACCTTTTTATAAAAATAATGATCTTTAATATTTACATGGTGTGTAAGATTTACATGGCATGTAACCTTCCATGATGTGTACCAATTTCATTGGATCTTCCAAGTGATAATTAGACATCATCAAGCCTTATTACATGGCGTGTAAATCCATAGTATACTAAAAAACTATAAGTTTTAGGATATAAATTCCAAAAAAATACATGAATTTAGTATTATAGGAATAATAATAATTTTATTTTTGGTATTAGTCATCTGATGAAAAAGTAAACATAAAGAAAATGTTAAAACATACCTGAGATAAAGGTAATAGGGTTTTATGATCTCCCCACGATAAATTCTTTATGCTACAAGAAAACCCACATTATCCTAGATCCATATAAGGTGATGGTCATTACTACCACATGAATTAATCTCATGCCCAAATCTCATAGATATCCTATCCACATTACCATAGTACCCAAACTAGGGGGTTATTTCATCATGCATTAACTTTTCTTGGTGATCCATAATCTAAACTGTCCAGTCATCCAATGTTTTATCAGGCTCAAGATCAACATACTCTAATATAATAATATAGTAAGAAAAAATGTATATACCTCCCTAATTGGAAAAAATGAACCACTTCCTGGAAATATATCAATCCAGATGGTAAATGAATCTGATAGGATGTACTTCCTAGTCATATAATGATCTCAAATGGTCTAACAAACCATGGATCCAACTTACCCCACTTACCCAATCAGAAATGTTCTAAGCGGGGAGAAACTCTGAGAAAGACTCGATCACAAACATCAAACTTTAGCATCCAACACTAAAATTCTATATAGGATTTCTAATGACATTGTTTTATTATCAAACACCTTTGGATAAACTATTCCCTCATCATCATATCTTGAAAAACACTCAAACCATACAAGGACCACTCTCCCAACTTTGCCCAGCACAAGGGAGATCTATATGGTCTCCCATATAAATCCTCATAGGGAACTATCTTTATTGAATCCTGATATATATTTTAATATGGAAATTAAATAAAAGGAATATTATTTTCTCAATATCTTATGAAATAAAGAATGTAATCCTAGATCAAATCCTCTAAAACCTGATAACTATCTTTGACTATCCATTATTCCTTAGAAGATAAGTTGTACATATTTTAATATATCAACCCATCACCTCCTAAAATCCTTTCTAAAACCCGGATTTGAATCTTATATCTTTATCAGATACAACTATAGAGATAATCCCTTGTTGTCTCACAATATCTCAAACATAAAAGTACCCAAGCGGTTCAACTATCAATATCTCTTTGATTAGAAGAAAATAAACCCATTTAGTGATTCATCCAATGATCACCCAAATATCATCCTTTACACTATGAGTCTATGGAAATCCAATAACAAAATTCATGGAAATTACAAAACAATTCTATACCAAAATGGGTAAGGGCTGCAAAAACTTTGTAGTTCCATGTTCTTTGGGATTAATTCACAGACAAGTGAGGCACTGCGAATCAAAATCCAATATCGCCTATCTCTTCCCCTATGACCAATACTAATTCTTCATGTCATGATTAATATTTTTATCCCTAATGTGCATGTACCAAAAATAATGGTGTCCACTATCCGATAAATATTTTCTCGAGGAAAATAGAACAACCAAGCTACTATGGAAGAACAAATCTCCACACAGAGATCGAGACCACTCCCTTGATGTCTCCTCACCATTAAGGTTTTCACTATATCATTGGAACTCGATTTCTATCACCTTACTGAGCCAAAATCATTCATTAAAATATGAGTCACATTTCATCAAAACCACGAACACATATCCACTAACATCGTCCACTCCCAATCTCATATCATAAACAAAATTATCATAGACCACTACTCAACTGATTCCTTCACAGATTGTGCTAGAAATTTTATACTCAGTGCATTGGAAAGCACATTTCCTTTCCTAGGGTATATTAAACATCAAAATCAAAATTATAAAGATACCATACCCAGCATCATTATAATAAATTAATATCCCTATGAGTAATAAAATACTACTTGATTCTATCTTTATAATATACCGTAAACCACTCCCCAAAGAGATAGTGATACCACTTTTTGAGTTAATACATAATTGATACCAACTCAAGATCATGGGAAGGGTAGTTCTTCTCCTGAAGGTATATATAGAGATAGCCATAATCCACAACCTATTTCCCTTACATCAATACACATCCCAAACCAATACCAAAAATCATCACCGAAAATATCACAACCCAATCCCAATTCTAGAAGAATGAAAACTAGTTTTGAATTCATCCTCACCTTCAGCTCCTCAATATATCTCTCACACTTGTCATTCCATTCAAAATTTACACTATTGCAGTTTAAATTCATCATCTAAGAAGTAAGAATGGAGAATTCATGAACAAACCATCTATAGTAACCATCCAAACCCAATAATATCCAAGTATCATACAAATTTTTTGTGATCATAGGACATAACTATTTGTGCCATACAGGATCTACTCAGAAACCGCTTTCAGATATCTCATTCCACAAAAACATCACTTCTCATATCCAAAACTCACACTTATACAGATTACTATATATGAAATGTGTTTTCAATGTTCAAGTAATGATATTAGAATGGTCAATGTTATCATCCTCTTATATAGAGTTCACAAAAATATCATCCCTAAATAATATACCAAAATATTCCAAGAACTGATGAAAGATCTAATACAATAAATCCATAAACATTGTATAATCATTAGTGAGGCTAAATAGAAAAAAAATGTAAAATTCCAATATAAAATCCCAATTTACAACTCAGGTAAATACTATTCTCAAACTCAAAACTAGTGATAACCTGACTGTAGGTCATTTATTGAAATCCAAGAAGCCCCCTAAGCTGTTCAAGGAGATTATCAATCCTTGGAAAAAGATATTTGTTCTTTACATCCACCTGATTCATCATTCGATAGTCAATAAAAATTATTAGGATCCCATCTTACTTCTTATAAAACAAGATAGGTGGAGCCCATGGTGACATGATAGGATGAATAAATACTTTATCCTCCAGTTCCTCAAGTTGAACATTAAGTTCCACCAACTCATAAGTATCCATATGGTATGATGGTATAGAAATGAGAATCGCACCAAGGAGTTGGTCAAGAGTAAACTAAACCTATCTATATGGTAGGAAACTAGAAAAAACATCTAGAAAGATCTCATTGTACTCACACATAATTTAATGAAATAAAACCACAAAAAATGGTCAAATTTATCGAGAATCATCTCTGAAAACATTCATGATATTACGTATTTATATGGAACAACATTCCCTTACCATCCTGATCTAGAGTCCCAGTTACCCAGGAAGACATGAGTGACCCCATTGACTAGTAAGAAATGAACTCAAAGACAATAATATTCTATATCTCTCTTAACAATGATAATCCAATCCATTTTGAAAATCAAGTTGAAGATGTCAAGATCAAGAAAAAAATTTCCTACTCCACCTCAATGTTGACCATCATCACGTGACATGCATGACATCTGAAATCATATTTAGAACTCCTTCCTAAAGATGTAAAAATATCCAACAAAAATGGAATAAGTTCTATATGAACGCCCAACACTTCAAATAAATTTGAAGATATAAAAGAAATAGTATATCATGTATCAAACAAAGATTTCACTATAGAAGATGACATAAACAACCTACCTCTTACAGTACTTGGCCATGCTTCAGATCCCCCTCGAACATTTTATGTTTCATAATGTTGTCTGGTATTAGCCACATGAACATCTACCTTGGCCTAATGATTATACCCACCACCCGTGGAAGCATATTCATGAACTTGCAAACACTTTTTGAGAGTGGATCCTACCCTACTTCCTTAAGATATTATTTCAGAAAAGTGATCTAAATATATTCATCATCCAAAAAGATAACAAGTCTTGGGAGAATTTGTACATTTAGTAATTGAATGACCTCACATCCTGAAATAGTAATAAATGACCTGTTGTTTTCCTTTCACCCCCCATGAGTCTGGTCCTACGAAAAACTGACCACTCTTACGCTTCCTTTTCGGTCTAGAAGGTATATCCTAGCTAACCCCTAAATCGAATAAAGCTCTACCCAAGCCTTTATTCCCAACTATGTCTACCTCAGCTAAATATACCTTATCAACTACCTACACATAGGTAGAAGGAACATGAGTATGAACATTGATTGAATATTATGACTAGGTCCAAACTCAATCCTCTGAGCCTTTATGTACTAATTAGTGACATGAATTGGTGCTAGATGCACCAACTCAGAAAAATGGGAAGAATGCCCCAAAATGGTACATTGTCCCTCCTCTACAATCAAAAAATCATAGAACTTTTCCACATGTAATGTATCAAAGTAAAAAAATAAGGTTAAATATTCTCTTGATGGAATCCTCGGTAAGATCCTCTTGCAACCTAACTTTCACCATAGATCTCCACCATCTCCATTCTGGCCCTTCAATCACATACATTAAAAATACCACATTAGAGTTTTTTATATTCACCAAGAAGTTGATGACCCTATCTATCTAATAAATCCAATACTAAATTTCTTGGGGACATTTCTCACCTAGAATGAAAGATTGATTCTGATTAGTGAAGTCAAGGCCATGATCCACCACACGTCCTAGGTTTATGACACCCACTTAACCCAGAGCCTGAACAATGAAGATAATACCTTTTACCAAATTAGGGTCCACTGAAGGGTTCCCCTATGGAACATGTCTTGAAAATTCCTCTCCATGATTTGGAAGAACTCTTCTTAGACGCATTGTCTAATAGAAGAAAAATACCAATCATTCATAATCAATTTCCAAAATCATGGGACCAACTTATGGTATTGATAACAAAGTTTAAAATATTAAGAATTTAAAGAAACTATATTAGACATTACTTGAAAAGGAATAGTTAAATTTAAATAAACTCCACACAAATTTAATTTAAATGAACTCAATCTACATGTCTGAAACCTGGTAAAAATTCCCTAAGTACATATGGTAACTCGATTTCAATCAAAAAAGTTAGCTGGTCAGGCCCCTTTTATGAACCTACTACCAAATTTAGACAGTCCTTACTCTTGTCTACCCAAGACACAGAACAAAACATAGGAAGTACTAAAACGCGTTATTTTAAGCATCTAATTGATACCAAATTGTAATGAACCAACCTGATTCAACTAGACAAGCCCCACAAACTATCCTGTCACATGATTTGGGTAAAAAATGATAACAAAAATCAGCCCTGGATACAAGAAAGATAAATAATAAAACCAGAGTACAAAGAGGAAACATATGAGATACCATAAAATACATATAACACAATATAAAATTTGTTAAACTATAATGTAATTCAAGTCCCCATAAGACCTACAATCACCACTAGGCCAACACATTCTGAAGCCAACAACAATAAGAGAAGCCATCATACTACAAGATGCTCTTCCCTTTACCTAAATCCTCTAAAACAATATCAAAAAATTCTGAAATAAACAAATAGGGTGTGATCTAAAGCCTAGTAGGATACCACCAATGTTTATTTACAAGTTCTAATATCACAATATTAAAAATTATATCTTTTAAAACAAAATAGTTTTATAAAACATTACTATAAACACAAACCATTTATAAATCATTTTACCTTTTTCTTCATTTGGATTTACAAAAATAATTTCATATTCTAAAACAAAATTGATGAAAAGTAGTAGTGATAAATAAAATATTAAATCATATCCATAAAATAAAAGGTATATAGGTAAACACATATCCATGAAGCAACCTATCATGTGAAGCTATGTGATATAAACTCATATAAAAACCTATGAGAAACAATCTATGATAAAAAATAATGAAATAAATAACCATAAATGAAAAAAAACCTAACATATTGGGATATAGACAGTGGGAAATTACATAATATACACTCACAAGACTAAATAGGCGTATGTTGGATCCAACAGATATCGAGTCCTACTGATCGATATAAAAAAAGGATACCTCTTAGTGGTGAAACACACACTAAGGCTACATGTCTCTCTTTCTTGATGAACACAAGGTTCAGAATGTAAAATTGTCCTATAAATTTTCAAAACCAAGCTCAAAATTTTATAAAACTTATTCAAATCCAATCCAATTGACTTTGGAGTTTTAAAACCCATTCCCAAATAAATAAATACTATTTTCAAAGAAAAAACCCTTTTGAAAACATTTTCCTTACCAAGAAATAATTTGAAATGATTAATCACTTCAAATAAATGGAAAACCCAAAGGAATTTATCAATAAAGACATTAGATTCATCAAATTAACACATTTTATAGAAACTCATACCTAAACATGGTAAAAACCTAGCATCTTTTGACAATGATGTCTGAAACCCAAGATAACAACTTTATAAAGATAATTAATTCCCAGCCACTAAAAAGGATCGATAAAAATACTATCCAATTAAAAATACATAGCCAAACCACATTAAATAACATAAGAGAAGAAAGATATCCAAAATAGTGATCAATCATTGAATGAAGTGATCTGGAAGGGAAAGAGTCCCCCAAAATATTCTAGCAAGTTCTTTGGGTCAATATGGAATTGGGTTGCAATGAATTAAATGAGAAATCACCTATAAAGAACCCTAAAATACAAATTCATGAATATTACAAGACATGTAACCCGCTCACAAATCGTATATTCTATAAAACCGTGATATGCCAAAAAATCCGCTTCCTTTTTATAAATAACATTCTTTAATATTTACTTTGTGTATGCTCCACACAGTGTTGAACCTTTCACGTTGTTTACCCATTTCATGGAATCCGAACGGTGATAATTACACATTCTGTAACCCCATTACACAATGTGTAAATACCCATCATATTGAGAATACTATAGGTTTTATACCAAAAATTACAACAAATCCCTGACTTCCCCATTACAGGTATCCTCTAAATTTCATTTCTGTTATTACTCATCCAACGAAAAAGGAAACCAAAATAATATTTTAAGACATACATGAAAGAATGGTATGGGGAAATACAAATGTATATTTTAAATATAAGCTAATATTATTTATCATACTAATTTATTTTTAATTTTCACTATTATAATAATTTCCCTTAATTATTAAGCAATTTCAATGCAATATTTTTTCATTTAATATAAAATTAAAAGAAATGATATTCAAAAAATTAAAAGTAAAATAATTTGGATGAATAATTTTTTTCAATTAATTTTATAGATAAATATAATATTTTAATTTCATGTGACTAGTTTAGATTTGAATTCCTTTATTTTCATGTAGTTTTTAATGTAAAATTAAATGAATATTTTCAAAATTTTAATTAATGATATACTATGAAAATGATATTTTATTAAATTATAATAAATATAATAATTTTTATAGAGGAAAGGTTATATAATATATGGTTGAAAAATTTCATCCCTTCGATATTTATGATCCAATTTCCATCTTATAGGTATAGTTAAAACCCTTTAAAATTAAGAAATTCATTACCACATTTAAGATTAAAATTTATTAAAAATGGGTTTAATCAAAACGAAATGTTTTAAAATTACACAAAAACCAATCATATTTTCATTTTTTCATGATATTTTGACCTTATAAAATATTTATTGTATTCTATGTCCATTTGGAAGTTTTTGGATTGAGAATGACATTTTTATATTTTAATATTTTATGAATTTTGAAGAATGCCCTTCCCCTCACTTATATAGGGGGACCACAAATCTCTTTTCTTTAAAATAAATTTCACCTTAAATAATGACCAAACCTTTCCAAATTAACATCTAAATATAATTATATTTGTTATAGAGGCTTATTCCATCCCGAAAGACCACCCATTGTATCATTAAGTAGAGATCTAAATATGTTCTTTCAAATAGGATGTAATCGCATTAACAGATCAATTTCATTTTAAATATTATTTTAAATACTATAAATATATGGTATTTATATTAAAATATTTAATTAAGTTTCCTCAATATACTAACATTTTATTATGACTATTAATCCACCATTATACACCTTCTTTCCCATAAATGTTATCTAAAAGTACCACTTGTGCATATATATGGCTAATTGTCCCCACAAAGTGATATAATTCATTTTCCATTACCATCCTTAATGGATGGATATTATAATAGTTATAATGTATATAAATTATATTTATAAAATAATTATGATATTTTATTTATAATATCATATATACCTTATTACCTTCCAATCCATTGGAAAACGATAAGGTCGATCATTCGTATGTGTGGACTACCACCTCCACCAAACAAAGTCATTCATATTTAATTTCTTCTTTTAATGGATGATAATGAGGATAAATTTAATTAATATATATTTTATATATTATATGATAATTATTCTATAATGTTTAAATATAATTTATCTTTATTTCATTCTATATGATGAAAAGTGAAAAAAATCATTCATGCGTACGTACGACCTCCTATATCTATGAATGGAGTAATTAATTTTTTTATATATAACTATTATAGATCAATATAAATATATATGTATATAAAAAATATAGTATATTTATATCCTGATTAAAATTAAATATATTATTTAACCATGATCAGTGTACGAGAATCGGGGCATCCAATCAAAAACATGCATGAAAAAGGATGTAGTTATCACAAAGAACAGTGATTTAAACAAACAAATTGATAAATGGATGAAAATATATCCAAACTAAATCATACATGGTATGATAGAAAATAATATGGTTATATAATACATTTAAAATATACCTATAATTATTATATAGGCAGTTTGAATGCATAGTATGAAAAACGAAACATGAGGTAAGGGAATTATGTTTATATCCCATATTATTCAAGATTATTTATTCACGAATATCCATTATCAAATAGATACATTTAATTTATCTTAGAATTTATTTATTTCAATATAATAAATTTCTTCATTTCATTTTTCTCACTATCATTATTCAAGATATCTAAATAATGGTTTTCAAGGAAAATTGACTATGTTTTACTATATAGGTGAGAATCATTCTCTTATATGGGCATGTTTACGAAAAATATTTTCCAAAAGGTTTATAATATTATCCCATTATTTATTATGTTCATTTATACCAATTTTTATATTTCTAAAAATGGTTTTAATAGTAAATTTCTCATTATTTTCCAATTTCAGTTATTTTTCTCTTTTAACAAGAATGTGAAAATAATCATTTCTTTTAACTTAATAAATTTGAAGTGAATTTTATTCCATCATGACTAATCAATGTATTGAATAATAATTTAAAATTATCCATGATTCATTTTATATAAAATGTATTCCGTTATATTTTTGAAATATTTAATATTAAAAGAAATGATTTCAAAGAAAAAGGGGTATTTTTACTCAATATATATAGTAAGTGGTCTTTTAATGAAAATTTTATCTATGATATCATCCTTTGATGATAATTATGATTTATAGGGCATATAATACAATGTTACCTTTTTTATCTATTCATTGTATATTTTATTGTTATGGTGATGAAATGTTTTTGAAACCCATTTATTTCCCATGGGTAATTCTATGATGTGATTATGAATTTTTTTTGAAATATGTTTTCATTGCATATGAAATGATGTAACGATATGATGAATCTTTTATGATCTTGTGGCATGCATATATATGGTTTTTGTTATTTGATTGGTGTTCCTATAATTATATATCCCTATAATGAATTGTTTGATGATTTATATCTTAAAAGATAATTATAAGAAACAATTTTATATTCTTATGCCACTATGGAAAATAAATCGATATTCTTTATACACAATGGGAAACAAGTCAACATGCTTGATCATCAATGGGATAATATTTGATGTGATTGATCTATTATGGGAAATAGTTGATTAAGCCTAATCCATTTTGACATAGGAAATAGGTGTTGAGTCTTGATCCACTATGATTTGATGGTCTCGATAGATTAACATGACATATAAAACAGTTTCTATACCAATGATGGTGCCACACTTTTATAACATAAAATTATGGTTCATGAATAATTTATCGAGATTTTCCACTCTTATGGTTCATTTATTCTGAAATGATAACCTTTTATTAAAGTAATCATGTTTAAAATCCATGATATATTTGTTAGGAACAATGTATGTTCCATTCATGATTTTGTTAGCTTATTCTTCTCTTATTATTTCATATGATAATCGATTGATGTCACCATTATTTTCCCTTACTGTGTATCTGAGATCACCCAATGTTATGTTTCGTTTCACAGGTCATGAAGGAAGTATTATACAGGGTATATATATAAATATATACATTAATATGTGGTAAGTTATTTATAGGATATGTTGCATATAATTCATGAAATAAGAAGATTTTGTATCTAATCTATAATGATACTAAACTATTACTATCCTCATGCATGTATTTCTGAAATATATTGAATATTTATCTAATAATATGTAATATTAATGTGTGAAAATCTTATGTTTCAATATTCTTATGTGGTGGGAGTATGATGATTGAAGAAATGTGAAGTGGTAACTGATATTTTGGCCAAAGAAGTCTATTTTTTAATGATTGAATAGGTTTCACTATGAGTTCATTAATAGAGATATGTGGTGTGGTTTAATATTATGTTTGGGATTACATTGTAATACAAGTGTTTTTTGTGTCACAATGATTCAAGGTGCATGTTATGTTGGATCAAAGACTTTTTTAGAATAAAATAAAATCATTTTTATCATTTTACATGAATTTTGTAATAAAAGGAACCTTCTAATATGAACTGAAGCATTGATGAGTTTTAGTTTAATATTATATATTCCTGGTTGCAATTTAGTTTCCATAGTTATGAGAAATGTTTCTATAAGTTATTCTTATGTTATTATAGATCCTTAGTTAATCTCACAATAGGATTTGATTTTACCTTATGTGTGGTTGCATTATGGTTTGGATTAATACATGGTATTATGGAGTGTAGGATCAAAACAGAATATGTTTTACTACAATATGATGGGTGAGTTGTAGTTTATAAAATAAAACATAATTTTTGTCCAATCCTCTTTTGTAAATAAATTAGGAAAGGATTTATATTGATGTAAATTATATTATGAGATTAATATAATTTTATACCTAATTGTATAAAACATTTCTTATAAAATTCAAAGGGAAAACCCACTTATAAAAAAGGAATAAAAAACTTATACATAGTATATAATAAAAAATAATATAAACTTTTATAAGAATATTTCCACACATTATTATTGATTGTAAATAAGTATAAAAGAATACTCAATATATCCATGGTATTAAACTTACCGTAAAGGACTTATATCCTAGATAAAAAATTACTCGATCATAATGACTGGAAAAAATCATTATATCCGTAGCCTCGGGAACCCTCTATCAGATAATTTAGAATAACCTCTTTATTCCTTCACAATGGATTACCAGAATCAAAAAAAAGTAAGACACATAAATTCAAAATTCAAAATTTCTTAAGGAATTTACAATAATCTTTAAAATAAATTCCATAAGAAATATAGTATCTAAATTATTGGAATAGAGTGTACTCATGTAACAAGTTGTTAAAAAAGAAACGCTATAACTTCATATCATCATAGTAGTAAAAGATACATCCCCTAAATAATGTGGATTTATTTATATATGTTATTATAGTGATCATATTCCACATAAATTATGATCAGTTTCAATGTTTTTGGAAAAACCCCTTCATTTCATAATTTTGGTTCAAAAACTACATCTAATGGTCCTCATGACATATACCACTACAATGTATATAGATTCCATCAGATAGAATGTATTTTCTTTATCCAGTGGAATGTATAAAGTTCTTATTTTGGTAGTTATTTTTACAAGTTCATTATAAAATAATGGTTTACTTCCTCTTAAAATGTTTTCCCCATAGAATTGGTTAAACTATTTCGGAGGTAATTTATTATACTATGTCGTCTATATTTTATAAACCTATATGTAGTCAACTTTATGTTTACACATCTCATGTATAAAGTTGATTTTTTATCTAGTAAGGATTTTCCATCCACTATAAATGATACTCTTAATCTTGTAAAATGGTTACATTGCCTTCAAAACATCTAAAGAACTTGGGAAGTAAAAAATTTATAAAATTTTAATATTTTAAAGAAGTGGATTTTGATTTTCAAAATAAACATTAGAAAGTGTTGAAAGAATACTTTAAACTCAATAATATATCCCTTTTTTAAAATCACATAACATAAATTTTAAAAATAAAACCAATGTTAAAAACATTAAATAAATTTACTCCCTCAGAATTAGATAATATACTCTTTTATAAATGTTTCCTTTCTCCTTACCCATTAGATTCTTTCATCCCAAATGATTAGATACTTTATCCAACCTTGTTAGTTTTTAAAAGGTTTTAAACAGGTATAATGTATTATCTAAAATTATATGGAAAAATATATATGAAACAAGTAAAATGAAAATATTAAATGGCCCAAAATATCAATAATACATTCATCCAGGAGTATAAGGAATAAAAATTAATCCAAATTTACTAGAAAAAATCTATATAAACTTTATAAGAAAAGGAATCCTTCAAAATCATATATAAAAAATTTTAGTTTGATTATTAAAAATATTCAATAGTTTGGAAACAAAATAAATCACTCTTATAATGATCTTGTATGGTGTATTTCACCTTCTTTACATCCTCTTGATACTTTTTGGACTTAATAGCAACAATCTCCATTGTCTCTGCTTATTCTTCAAAATATTTATCTTCTTTCCATTAATTGTAATCTATTATTTTTTTTTCTTAGATATTTATTTATATTTCCGTATAATAAGATGCATAAAATTATAAACTACCTTTATAAATTTAGAAACCTCATAGTTTATGTTTCATGTATATTTTTAAACTAGCTTTGATTATTTTCTTATTCCATTAACTTCTTCTTCAAAATGAATGATATCACCTTCAACATGATTGAACTACTTGATAATACTTTTATATTTTATTGAAACCACTTTGTAATTAAATTTTATTTCCTTAAGACCATATTCATTCTGAATAACTATTTAAGGATATTTCTTTAGGGATCATGAGTTTTCTATAAAAATCTACTTTTCCTTGTATATACCTACATCAGACTTGTATGACTAGAAGGAGATGTATTATACCATCAATTTGATTAATGAATTCATTGAAATAGTTCATATTCAACTCCATTATTTCTATACTTATTCATAGATAACTATTAATAGAGTCAGAAGAAATATGTGGACCAAATAGAGATGGTGGTATTGAAGGTTGAGGATATTTTCTTCTTTCAATAGAGTGACTTTGGGAAACTTTTCTAACATTCACTTCCTCATCGATCCTATAACTATGTGATACTTTTGATTTTGAATGTTCATATTCTTCCTTTCGGGAATACTCTTTTTCTAACACAATGATATCAATGTATTTATTAGATTTAAATGAAAATGAATTATATGTTTTAGTTTACATTTATTCTAAATTTATATATTTCTTTAATTATTTACAAAGAATATCATTCTTCCTTAAATTTAATTTTCCCTAGATTTTCTAACAAATGTGAATCTTCTAAAACAAAATGTTAACCATTATTTTCATCAACAACTATCCATTTTTATTTATCCTTTAGAGTTGACAAAAGATGTATATAAACATGAGTATATTGGTCTTCTAGAAGAATTTACATTGGTTAATCAGACTAAAGAACTTTTTCTTTAGTCTTATGTTAAACACTTGATTGAATTTTCTCAATTCATTTTAGAAAATATATGTAAATTTTATATTTTATTTCTATTCCATCTTAACATGATTTTTTATCATTTTATCTATGTTTTTTTTAATTTTTTACCTTTATATCCAATGTATCATATTTATATAATATTAAAGAGGTGATATCATCTATTTTATGACCCATATTTTTTAAAAATTGCAGAAAACACATTATCAAAAAATGTTTTTTGGACCTTGGAATTTGTGGATATTTTTCAAAATATTTCCACTTTTCCAAAAATAAATTGTATTTATTTTAATTTCTGTAATGGATGTGTGTTTATCTATTTTTTCAAAAAACATTTTCAATGTAGGAATAAAGAGAATCCTCGTTTTTTAATTATCTATTTTATGATATATTAATTATTTCCCATGAAAATAGTTTCCTCAATATTGAAATTATTTTTATTTATAAATATTATCAAAAATATTATTTATAAAACTTGTGTAAAGAATAATAGTTAACATCATTGACCCAGATTTTACTGAATCGATGTAATTTGACATGCAGTTAACTAAGTAAAACAGCCTCATATAGAAAATAAAATATAATAAATAAATTTCAAGACACATTAAGGTATATTTTCATACTTTTATTAGTGTATTATAGTTTTTTATCTAGAGGGAAATTATACACACATCAGTTGATAGATGTGAAACATTCATCACCTTCTCATATGAAGAAAACAATGATGTTTCTACAATAGGCATTTCAAAATATCCAAGTTTCATAGGAAATATAATATTTCTTAAAAATATTGTAATCTACAAAAAATTAATATAAAATTATTATTATCATAAAAATTATTATGACTATGGATAGATAAATTTTCAACAAATTAATGAAAATTTACCTCTCGGTGAAAAATTATTTAAAAAATTTCTTATAAATGTTTTTCTAATAATATGAACTTCTTAATTTCATAAATGAATAATTAAATAGTTTCATATTTTGGAAAGATATCAATATGATTTAACTTAAGATTATTCTAAAAAACCATTTTTTCTAATGTTTTGATGAAAACATTGTCCAAAAAATATAGAAAACTTAATTTTTTAAAAAATAGGGAAAATTTTCTCCTTGTTTTTCTATGAGATCATTACTATATGGAGATAGATAAACAAGAAGTAGATAAATGATCATGTTATTTTTTCCATTCCGTGACTCTATTTGATAAATTATTATTTAGCATAATTTAAAGGCATTGTAAAGACATTAGAAAATTAATCTTTCATTCTGATGAATTGTAAAATTATATCACTTTTTTTTGTGTGTATACCATATGGAAATGGTGTTTTTATCAATTTTAATATCTCATGAACGTTGTATTGTGTTTTTAATAAGACTTATGGAACATATTTTATTAAAAAAATATGAGTTTTACTAAAACTCATTCCATGTTTGTTGAGTGTGTGTTGCAACCACAAAGGTTGGGCACAACAACATCAAGATACTACATATTCTTCTTTTATTGATTAAAGTGCTACTCAGTATTTATTGTTAAAATACCGAGAAACTAATTTATCTCTTATGAAATGAAAAGTTATATATACTCTTTTTCTCTCCATTTTACATGCACTAAATTCATCATATGAAAAAAAATCGTTTCTAGAAGAATAACATAGTCCAAGATCTATAATTCCCTTTTGGTAACGAAATATTCATCTTAAATATTTAATATGGGACTCATTTATATTTTATTAAAATATCATACATAAGAATATATTAAATATCAAATCTAGATGACTATAAATAATGTTTCAGAAACAACCAATAATTCCAATAAAAATCATCTGACCAACTTATTTCCATAATTAATCATGATATAATGTTTTTGTGATTTTGATAGGAGTAATAATACATTTAGTATTGTCATAACCAAATTTTTTAGTAGACACTTTATATAATTTTGTTGACACATAGAATATTATTCATGTTTTTGAAAAATTTGAAAACTATGAAAGGAAGTTAGTCCGCAAATCATTATCATTTCAAACTAAGACTTCATAAGAACTATAGGAATCTAAACTTAATTTTTGAGTTGATAAAAATATAATTTCATTAAAATAAATTAAAAAAATGAATATTTACAGAAAAAATATAATAAAATTAGTTGGATCTACATCTCCCTTAAAAATTATTTTTATGTAAAAATCTGGTCATGCTATTCTTCTAGGATATTAGTTATTATTTAAGTCCATGGAGTTCTATAGTATGTGTTAAAATATTATATGGTGATTTTGTTATTTCAGAACTATGTGGTTTTTCTACATAAACATCCTATTGTGTATATCTATTATGAAAATTATTTTTCACATCCATTTGATAAAGATTAAAATTTAATAAGTCCTTATAGGATATATGTATATAAATAGTTTAAAGTCTATACACTGGAGTGAAATATTCTTCATATTCTATTCCTTCTTGTTTATTATCACCCTATACAACAATAATTTCCATATTTCTTATGACTATTTCATTTACTTAATTTTTTTGTAGAAAACCCATCTTAATACAATTATAGGAAAAATTTTATGACATTCAACCAAATTCCAAAATATATTCTTTTCAAATTCATTGAGCTTATACTTCATTTATTTTATTTATCTCTATTACCTAATGCCTCACTACGAGTGTTAGGATTGAATTGTGATAAAGTTTCCCTATTTTCACATTCATTTCATAAGGAATATCTAATTTCAACATGTTGAACAACATAAACATTGATATTATAGATGGTATGATTCTTAATGATTTTTTAATTTAATAAAATTGAAAATCATTTATCTTTAATAACATGTTGAAATTTTTAAAGGGAAAAACATAAAAAACATTCCGTTGGTTGTTCTTTCTTTGGATTAATTTTCAAATATAGGTTAAAATTTAGTCTTATAAAAATCATTTCATGAAGTGGTTGTGGTTTTCTTTTAAAAGGTTGTTTTCCTTAAATATGATATTCACTTTTTCCTAAACATCTTCTTCACAAAAATGTTTATCATGTGAGTATTCACTCAACATAGTTCAATTATTTTTGGAAGAACTGTATTTTTTCATTCAACTAATATATTATTCTTAAGTTTTATATGATATGCGAAACTATATATTATAAATTTTTTACAGTATAAATTTTCAAAATAAGAATTTACAAATTCTCTACCATGATCACTATGAATAATTACAAAAGGAAGATATTTCTCATTTTTAGCATGGACTACAAATGTTTTATAACATAAAAAATATTTTCACATTTTCTAGATAAAATTGACACGTGTATTCCTTTCATGGTCATCTTCCATAACATATAAATTGTATTTTCCTCCAATATATCTAGTTTTTTTTGTCAAAATAAATCCATATTGACAAACTATAAAGAATCAGATGTTTAAACTTCACTAATTGATTTGAATATTGATATATGTTGATTTCCAAATTAACAAGGATCGAAAATATTAGAATATTTAAACCTAGGCTATTGTAAATATCTAAATACTACTCTCTTCAATAGTTTGATTAATTTTCTAACATTATAGTGTCCTATACTTATGTTCCATAACCATGATTTACATTCCACTGCACTAATGTAAGGTAGATCATGGATTCTAAAAACTTTTAGGATTCAGGCATAAACATTTTCATTCCTATCAGCTTAAATAATAAACATTCCTTTTAAACATTGAATAGTACATTTATCATTCATGAATTTCATAGGAAAAACTTATTCACAAAAATGAAATATACTAATTATATTTTATGTATTTTCTAAAAAAATAATACATTTGAAATTAATAATTTACCAAGATGTGGAATATCAAAAATACCATATATCACTCCTTGGGTTTTATCTCTAAAAGATAATTTTACACCCTTCGTCTTGACAAACTTTTGGATAAATTTCTTGTTACCTATCATATTTCACTAACAAACACTACCCATATACAATGTATTTCTGTTCTCAATACCCTTCTTTTTTTTGAAATAAAAATTGTAGGATCTCGATACCCAAACATTCTTGGTTCTATTATTGTTAGTAAAAATAACTTATGGAATACACATCATTCCAACTCATTTATGTTTTATTGCTCCTAATTATTTAGAAATATAATCATTCTAAAAACCAAATGATTTCACCTTATCTAAAGAAAATATCTTCTTCTAGTGTCCACATCTTTGAAATTTTATACAGAACAGAAAACTTTTCTAAACAGAGTATATATTTTTTAATTTTAGTTATGAATTATTAAAACCATTCATAGTTAAATATTTATGAGGTATCATTTATAAATACATAATATCAATATTTTTATTACCATATTTAAATTTTGATAAAAAAAATAAAAAAAATATATCATTATTTTATTATATATATACATTATTATAATCATTAGATAAGTTATAATTACATTGAATATTTAATTCAGAAGTAAGATTTAAAATTTATTAGAAAGGTTTTTAAATAAAATATTTTTTTTGGAAGGATATGCCTTATTTTTCATAGTAATTCTTAACATCCTTATTTTGTTTTTCTAACCAAGTTGAATATCTTGATACTTACTCAAATATTGTTAATGTATCCCCTTCATCATATTCAATAAATTTTTATTCTTTAGAATCAATAGAATATTAATCATTCAAAAATTGATAGTTTGCATTCAAAGTTAAATATATTAAGGATTATGAATATATTAGTTGTGGATCAATGATTTATTTTGGGAATATTTGTATTGAAAACCATAACTTTATAACTTTTACTACTATTATAAGAATATTTTTTCAGAATAAATACTTCTATAATTTTCACATTAAGTGTTAGAAACATTTATAATTTTATAATTTTTATTCTTGTAAAAAATTCTTGAACTCTTATCCTTCTTCTTAAAATAAATAAAATTTGATCTAATAAGGTGATAATTTTTACAGTCATAACAAATAAATTCATAACAGTTTTTGGTATAACTTATTTTTATTTTATTTTTCATTTACTTATTGTTATATTAATTCATTATAACAATATTATTCATTCTTTTGACATGTTCATAAAGTTCATATTCTCTCACTTCATATGAACTGATTTCTATTTCAAATTTTAAATCAACCCTCATATTTCATGAGAGCATAAATAATGTCACAAACCGAATCTGGTCTCCACTAATGACGGCACCAAATCCACCCATGACAAGTCACTAAGAGAATTCCTTTTCCCCATAGGCTGGTAAAAGTTCCCGAGTATCACTAAATTAGTTTTTGGAACGATTTACCTGAGTATGAAAGCATAATACATTAAAACTAATCAATAACAAGAATCTAAAATCTTCATGCCAAACATGTCTTAACAAAAACAGATCTGAATACATCACTTTAAATACATTAAAATAGGTCCAAATACAAAACAAATACAGCATCAATACATCCCCAACGACTCCACATGACAACGTGTCATCACCCACATGTCGTCTCCACAACTCTGCACCAAGGATGGGAACTAACATCACCTGAAGCCTTTCCTTTACCTGAGGAAAATCCAAGTATACTTACACACAAGGGTTTATATAGGGTTTGATCCTAAGCCCAATAGGATGCCACCGAAGGATTCCAAATTTCATGCAATACCAGGTGAAAAAAAAAGCAGTTTTAATTTTCAAATAAAAGCAGTGACAACTTCCACGAAATGAAACTTTCAATTGAAAACAGTTTTGAAAAAAAAACATTAATAATGTTAAAACATTAAAATAGTCATGTTAAATAATTTAATATAATTTCCAAAACAACCTAATACAAGATTAATTACCAATAATCCAATGAGTAACAAAATTGGGAATTCCCCAAGGCATTAGATAGTCTCGGGTCCTATGTACCTCGTACATCGGTGTAAAGTAAACATAGAAAAATACATTATCATGCACAAGACACTAGTAGGGAACATACACATAACCTATTGGTACCCAAAAATCATCCATATAGTTTATTAATAGTTTTCTTTATCCAAATTCAATTTTAAATAGGGAAAAACCACATATGGGTCACTAACAGTTCTAGTACAAATCTGCCCACCTAGGTACCCGAGATCCCCCCTTGGATCTCAAACAATTTCTACATGATACATTTATACCTTTTAATATAAAACATCAATAGTGGTCACATAAAAACATTATATTAGCTATACACATTTTGTACCACATAAAACACACAACAAAACACTTTGATTTTTAAGAAAACAATTTCTCAGAATTCCAGCATTGTTTTTCACCCTAAACTCTTTGAAATCACCACATTTCATATCATGTGCATACATAAAAGTCATAAAAACATAATTTTCATCCCAAATACATCTAATAGAAACCAACAAATCTTTTTTAGGGCAGTCTCATGTGATCCAAGAAATGATATTTTTGTAAAACCTCTATTTTCACATAGACATGGCACTTAAAACCCACATGTTTCACAAACACCATTAAATCCGATTTTTGTAGAAAAAATCAAAGGGAATAAAAATTAAAAATAGTATTTTAATCCCTATTACCATAATATAATATCAACTAAGTAATTATAGGGCATCCCCAATTAAACCATTAAATGCTTTCTAGGAAAAACCCCCCAACAATTTCCCATACAATTGGAACTTAAAATTCATTTTCATCGCAACCACCACTAAAACCAGTTTTTTTAGAAATAATAAAATTAAATGAACATGAAAATATAATAAACATGGAAATAAAATTCATAGAAATTTCATACACATGTAATCACCTACCAAATTATTGAAAACCCTTGAATATTTGTGAGAAAATCAATCCACACCACCATCCCACCAAGAGGGACCTAAATCAAGAATAAAACTACAAGAATAGACTAAGAAACCACAAGGTTAAACCCTAGGTTAGAATCTCTAGCATATGGTCATTTTTTACTTCATTAAAAAGTGAATAAACATCATTTAAAGGGAATAACTAATATGGAGAGACACTTACCTGAGATTCTTTGAAGTTTTTCCACAAAATCCTCCTTCAAAATGGAGTTCCAAAGAGGTTTTGAGAATATTTATGGGGCTTCCATGGATATTAGGTTCGAATCGGAGGAGGAAGGGCTGAATTTTGATAAATCAGGGGAGGGAAAATAGGTCACTTACAACATTTTAATGACCTTGACATTGGTGCACGATTTGTGTGCATGGTTTGGAATTGTGAACCTAAATCATGCACCCTCCTTTCTACCATCAACATATGTCCAAAATCCACAAAATTTTGTGGGGGATTAGGGGGACTCATGAGTATGTTTGGATAAAAAAATAAAATAAAAATAATTACCTTTAATGAATAATTTCAGTGTGAAAATTCTCCCCACCATAAAAACTTTTCGTCCCAAAAAGTAGACTAGAGGCTAGATCGGAAAACAAGAATGGGTACTCATCCTACACCATTGACTTCCTCTATTCGGAATCATGGGTATCACAACCATGCTACCTGTGAAACTAGAATAGAATAATAGAATTCCCTCAAAGCACCTTCTCTTGGGAGTCCACTATTTTCACTGGTCGCTTAAAGATCGAGAGGCCAGGCTCTTCCTCCAGTTCTTTCCAACTCAGCAAATTGGACATATCCATGTTGTATATCTTCAACATGGAGACATGAAAGAAATAATGGATATACATAAACTGAGATGGTGTGTCCAACATATATGACATCTTACCAATATGCTCGGTGATCTCAAAAGGGTCGACATATCGCAGCGTCAGCTTCCCTTGCTTTCCCAATCGATGATGGCCCATACAAGGGGACACTATCATGAATACCCTATCACCCATAGAAAATAATAGGTCTCATATCCTATGATCAGTGTAATAATTATGATGACTATGAGCTGTAAAAATATGCTACCTGATCAACTTGACCTTCTTAGAAGTCTTCTGCATAAGACTCAGCCCCAACAGGGAAGTCTCACCTTCCTCAGCCCAACATAGGGTAGACCGACATTTTCGACCATATAGAGCCTCAAAAGGGGACATTAGAATCAAAAATTGGTAACTATTATTATAGAAAAATTAAAATAATCCCAAATGGTTATCCTAAGAACCTCCAATGTCCAAAACACTTGCACGAAGCATGTCCTCTAGAATCTGATTCGCCTGCTCTGTCTGACCATCCGTTTGAGGATGGTATGTCATGATAGTCTTTATCTGGGACCCCCAGGACTTCTAAAGGCCTTCCCTGATCCATGAAGTAAAATGGGTGTCTCTTTCTGAGACAACTATTGATGGCACACCATGTAGTCTCACCACCTTCTGAAGATACAAACGAACCAACTCATCCACTTTAGTTGTATCATTGATTGGAATGAAGTGGGATGACTTGGTCAGACAAAAAATCATCATAAAAATGGAATTATTACCCCGAGGTATATGAGGTAATCCAACAATGAAGTCCATGGTGACCTAGTCCCATGTCCAGCTAGGAATGGGTAATGGTTTGAGAAAACTGGATAGCCACTGATGCTCTTCTTTCACCTACTAGCATGTGTAGAATCTTGACACAAAGTCCGCTATGTCCCTTCACATACATAGACACCAGAACTGTCATCTCACATCATAATACATCGTGGTGGAACCCATATGGACATCCCACTGAGACAGGTATCTATCTTGCATCACCACCTTTCTCATATATAACTGCACTACTGAATCGATTTTTAAGGATAGGATGCCCTCAGGAGATGAAGATGAATCAGAGGACATCTCCCCACCATGAAGAAGTTGCCTCGATCACTGAAAAATCTCATCACTAGGTTATTCCCACTAAATCAACTCCATGAGATAAGTAGTCAACTAGACACATGCCAAGAACTCACCTCTACCATGCTCCCTGGTCTCCTCATGATTCTGGGAAAATAATCCAATCAATTCCCACTCATCACTAGAAATCCTTAATGCTTGCACTATAACACTTATTCTATAGGCATTGTCCACTTTATTACCCTTTCCTGGTTTATAGACAATGTCAATGTCAAACACCTTCAAGTACTCTATCCAACGGCAATGTCTCATGTTGAGATCCTTCTGCGACAAAATATAGGACAAGCTTTTGTGATCTGAGTAGACCAAAAACTTCTCCCCAAAGAGTTAGTGACACCAATTCTTAAAATAATGCATCACCTCTATGAACTGAATTTATGGGTTGGGTAGTTATTTTTGTGTGGCCAGAGTTGGCGAGATCCATACGCCACCACATGATCATCCTGCATAGGCACGCACCCAAGACCTATACCTGAAGCATCACAGTAGACCACATACCCCTTTCCAACCTCTAGAAATACCAGAATGGGGGCATTATTCAACCTCCTCTTCATCTCCTCGATTGATTCCTGAAATTCTGGGCCTCATACAAACTTCACCACTTTCTAGGTGAGTGCAGTCATCGGTGAATCAAGCTGAGAGAAATCCCAAACAAACTGCCTGTAATAACCATCCAGACCAAGGAATCTTCTACTCTTGAACACATTCTTTATTTTCTCCCATGATATGACTGCACTGATCTTCTTGGGGTCCACTGAAACCCCCTTCTCAGAGAATACACACCGCAAAAATTTCACTTCCCTAATCCAAAAATTGCACTTCGACAATTTTTCTAGAGGTGGTGATTCCAAAAAACTTCCCAAGATGATCTTCAAGTGATGTTCGTTTTCCTCCTTAAAGCCAGAGTGTACTAGAATGTCATCCCCAAACACCACTACAAAGTAATCGAGGTACTGATTGAATAACCTATTCATGATTTCCATAAATAAAACTAAAGCATGGGTCAATTCGAAGGGCATGACAAAATACATAAAGTGGTTGTACCTACTTCGGAAGGCTATCTTCAGTATATCATCTTCTTTTACACTAAGTTTATGGTATCTAGAACACAAGTCTATTTTTGAAAACCACATTTCCCCCTTCAACTGGTCAAAAAAATAATCTATTCTGGGAAAAGGGTATTTGTTCTTAATTTTTACCTTATTCAACTTTTGGTAGTCAATGAACAACTGGAGGGATCCATCAACATTTTTCACGAACAAAACTGGAGTGGCCTTGGGGGAGACACTTGAGTGAATGAATACATTGGATTCCAAGTTGTCTATCTGTATCATTAATTGCCTCAGCTCAGTAAGGAAATTGTGATATGATGGAAGAGATATCTGATGTGTTTCTGGCCCCAGTTCAATCGAGAACTCCACATCTAACTTTGGGGGAAAACATGAAAAATCATCTAGGAATGCCTTAGCAAACTCGTACACTACATTAAGTAGTTCAACTTCATGAGAGAGACCATCGTCCAATAGAGATATTGTAACGACCTGAAATTTTGAATAAATCTTGTTTCCTAATTTTGTGTGTTATTTTATACTCAACAAAACTGTTTCATTTGATATCATGAGTATAATTAAAATGACATCGTTGGGTTTTGACAGTTATATGATCGTTGGCCAATATGACCGCTGGAAACTAAATGTTTCGATTATTGTCTCTAAATAAAATTGATCTTGGTTAATTAATATAGAAAGAAGATTTTATGACCTCATCCAGTAGTCTTGGGCCGATCGAAGCCCATCTAACAGAACATGGGAAAGAGGTAGCACAACTGGGATTTTCTCTGGACCAAACCCATGCCGAACATCATCGTGTGAAGCTAGAACGGAATCGCCATAACGAGAAGTTCAAACTGATAGAAATTACTACTCGTGCAATGTTGGTTGAGCCGCCCTCAGATTCTCTCACCTTAGCACACCTTACACTTAGGTCCTATGCTGGGGTTATAAGGGGATATGTAAGGAGACCATAACTACATTGTGTAATCCATTGTTATAAATAAAATTGTGTTCTCTTCTTATGGTGAAGTTTGTGAATTTTCAAATGTCTGGATAAATATAGTATGAATATTTTTGATTAATTTTAGAAAAAGTTTATTTTAAAAATGTTTATGTAAACCTTAAATAATTAAAAATTTGTAATGATTTTCAAAAAATGGTCTTCTACAATTATATTCAGTACGAAATTTAGAGTCAAATAAGATTAACTTAATTTTTGATGAATAGTAAATTGTGAATAGTGATTTTATGCTTAGGATTAGTAATGTGACCAAATGGATTAGTAATATCACTTAAAGAAAGTATTAATATAATCTAGGCACCTTGATTAAGTAATGTGATTCAAAAAAATATGTAAATAACTGTTTCAGAAATTATTAGTCAAGTATTAGTTTTTTAGGGTGAATAGTGTTTCTTAATTAAAAAGTAAATTAAAAATATTTAGAAAATTATTTTTATAAAATGGATTTCATTTTTGAACTCAGAGCATTGATATTATGTTAAGGTAATTTTTTGGTATTTTTCTGAAACAAATGAATTTTCTGTGAATAGTGTATTTATTTAAAAATTAAATTAAAAATATTTACAAATTTATTTTTATAAAATGGAGTTCATTTTTTAAATCATAGCATCAATATTTGGTTAAAGTGAAATTTTGGGATTTTTTTGAGAAAATTGAATTTTCAATGAATAGTGAAAATACAGTTTTTAAGTTACGTGTGTTTAATGACATCATTAAATGATGTATTAAGTATGTAATCAATATGTTCGACTTATGAATAGTAATATAAGGTATGATTTGTCCCAGGTTTCCAATACCATGGGAAAATACCATG
Source organism: Viscum album (assembly GCA_963277665.1). NCBI lineage: Eukaryota > Viridiplantae > Streptophyta > Magnoliopsida > Santalales > Viscaceae > Viscum > Viscum album. The sequence continues at coordinate 489,203,699 of OY728150.1, forward strand.
GGAAAGCCCAGGGTTTTGCCAATACCACCAATGAGGTGTCCCTTGGCCATTAATGTCTTGTCCCCTCACTTTCCCTATAAATACTCACCCTTTCCTCATTTAGTTTTCACTCCCAACTCTCCCCAAATTAAGCTCTGGTCTCATTACCTCTCAATGATTCCTCCCAAGGTTCCCCCAAGCCCTCAAGGTCCCAACCATTGAGTTTTAAGAGTTACGTTTTAAGGTAAGGGATCATACCTCTCTTTTTCTTTCCAAGTACTCTCTTTTATGTCATTTCTTTTAATCCCCAATTTCTTATGTTGGGGATGTTATTTTATATTCATCCTACTGGCCTTTTAATTTTCAATTTAATGATAAACCCCCTCCTGCTCTCATCATTTCATTTTATGAAGTTTAAGTGGCACAGTTAGGCTGCTGAATTTTTAAGAGATTCTTTCACCCTTCTCATTTTCAAGTTCTATTTTCTTTTCAAGTATTTCAAGTTCCTTATTATTATGTTGGGGTATGATCTCTATATCTATCATAATGATCTTTTATGTTCATATGATGAGAGACCCTATTTGATCTTGTCAATTCTTTATTGTTGAATATTATGCGGCGCCGTCAGGCTACAGAATTTTTAAGAGAGAAATCTTATTTTTTGTCTTCCTTTCATGTTCTTCATTTTATATGGTATCGCTTTCAAATTTCATTACCATGTTCTTAAATCCTTTATATTCTGTCCCCCTACTGTTTTATGGATCATTTATGTGTGGGTGACCCATGTCCCTTCTCTTTTCAATGTTTTCTAAAACCCTACGACATAGTCGTTATGCTACCGAATTTCCGTCTCAAAATGTCTCTCTCTTTTTCTCAAATTCTTTTATTTTATTAAGTGAATACTCAAAGCTCATTCTTCTAAAGGGGAATTAAAATATATAAAAAAAATTCTATTTTAAATTCTGGGATTTACATACATGAGACCCTCTTTCCTTTTCCGTGGGTTTAATGTGACATAAAGATCATGTCTTTAAAATAGTTTTTAAAACGTTATGATCATGAAATGAAACCCATTTCTTTTATGATATATGGGTTATTTATGAAATTTTTTATGATTATATATGTGGATCACATGATAATAAAGGAAAATTTAAGGGTGCTCCCTAATAGCACTCCAATTCATTGGGTAAAGACTTAATCTCTAGAGATGACCATTTTGACTGATACCTTGGTGAATAACCATGGTAATTTTTAATGACACCTTGGGGATGGACCTTGGTGAAACAAAAATGATTATCTTTGTTAAATGTTGTAGCCACATCTTCAAGTTATGAAATAATTTATTTTTATTATGATATGCCTCATGATTTCATTCTCATGCCTTAAAGATCTTTTTCATGACTTTATTGATGTATCTCCAGTTCTCATGTAAAATGTTTCTCTTGTATCCCTTACTGAGCCTTTTTCTTACCCATTCCTTTGATGTATTCTCCCAGGTTATGAGATTCCGTAATGAACTTAGGATGAACAAATTAAGAATCCTTTCAAGTGTTTAAGAAGAATTTTTTTCTCATGTAATAAGTTCTTGGTTTCCAAGACATTAAACCTTAAAGATCCTCAGTTTACTATAATGTAATGAAATTTTATGCGATAAAATGCTGGGATGTAATAGTTGGTATCAAAGGATGGTTTAGTTATTTTTGGAAATTAGGATATAAAAACTTTAGGAAGAAACCAATAGAAAAGTTTAAATATAGGAAATATTCCTGGTATTTTAGTGAGTATTGAGTAATGGGTTTCCAGGAAAATACATCCCTGTCTGGATACGAGCATGTAGAGGTGGCTCTGGCACAGATTTATATAGAGGTAAAACCCAAAATCACCGATTTGAGATAGACTCAAATAGGAACTGGTACACGACAACGGGCCTTGCTTCACTCTTGGTTACAACACTCCCGGGGGATATGATTTGGTAAATTCATAAGCTTAGTATGAACCATTATTAAAGGAACAAAGATAAAATAAAATAAAGATTCACATAATAATATATGATCATGGATAACCTAGTTTGGAACCTAGGGGATCACAAGTTAGCATATACTTTTCTTCTACAAGTTACCCTTCTATGCATTAGGTTCCTTTTTATGATTATTGGCTAAGTATTTAAGCCCCTAATTGTACTTTCTTTTCTTAGTTAATGGCGGGAAATGGAAGAACATGTCCCAACAACCAATGTGATAGGAAATGTGATGATTGTCGTATTAATATAATAGATATGATTAGGGGATTAAAATATGATTATTATTTTGGAAGACGTTCACTATTTTGGGAACCCTATTTGATCGAGGTAAATAGATTACTACGGTATTTTCCTTGAGGAGTAAAGGTTGACTTATATTTTGAATAATCAAAAAATTTAAGGTGAACTTCTAGTAATATAGGTTACTTATGGAAATGATTAACCTATCTTGGGGAAAATATGTTTAGTCTTGCTACTTTTGTTATAAGATGGTAGGAGTGGTTGATGTTGTTTGGAGATGAATGATGAAGTATATTTTGGAAGACTATGTTATCAAATCCATCTTATAATTAGGTTTCAATATTAGTTTGGTTTATTTTGAGGAATTTTAAGGACAGTTATTTATGGAATGGTCTATGATGAACTTTGGGTAGTACCGTTGAATTTTGAATATTTAAAGAGGTTTCCCTTCCTATGGGATTCTTTCTTTTTGAAGAGTTGTTTTATCTTACCCTTTCTATTTTTGGGATAATAGAAGAAATATATAGTTAATCTTTTGTGGATTATGTGATTCTCTAGAAGATGAATCTTGTGTTTTGATGAGACCATGTGTTTTTGAATGCTCATCGTTTGGAGAAAAGATTAGTTTTGGTAGAAAAATATTACGGGATGAAACTCTACTTGAAGGTAAATATATTTCATTATGTTTTTATTCTATTTAGTAAATGAATTCCTCAAAATTTTGAAAAGGAACATAAAATAAAAACATTTTTTGGTTTACGTTTTCTACGGGGTAATCAAATACCATTTACACACATCATAATTTTTTGATTTTCTTGTGGTTATCTTTATTCTAATCATGTTTTCTATCACTCTCCCTCAGAACTTGACCCTTTGTTTTCTCTTCCATATCCATGTTTTTCTATATGGAATCCTAGTATGGGTTGACTCGGGTGACCATTTTACTTCCCTTTCTTTCATTTAAAGTAATATTGTTACTGACTCTTTTTCCGATTTGGGACTTTCAATGAAATTTCCAATCCCAATTTTAAAAATTGTGAAGACGAAATTTCTTAAGGGTGAATATTGTAACGAGCCGAAATTTTGAATAAATCTTGTTTCCTAATTTTCTGTGTTATTTTATACTCAACAAGACTGTTTCATTTGATAGCATGAGTATAATTAAAATGAGACCATTGGGTTTCGACTGTTATATGATCGTTGGTAAATATGACCACTTGAAACTAAACGTTTCGATTATTGTTTCTAAATACAAGTGATCTTGGTTAATTAATATAGAAAGAAGATTTGATGGCCGCATCCAGTAGTCTTGGGCCGATGGAAACCCATCTAATAGAACATGGGAAGGAGGTAGCACCACTGGGCTTTGCTCTAGACCAAACCCAAGACAAACTTCATCGTGTGAAGATAGAATGGATTTGCCTTCGCAAGAAGTTCAAACTGATAGAAATTACTACTCGTGCGATGTTGGCCGAGCCACCCTCAGATTCTCTCACCTTAGCATACCTTACACTTAGGTCCTATGTTGGGGTTATAAGGGGCTATGTAAGGAGACCATATCTATGTTGTTTAATCCTTTATTATAAATAAAATTGTGTTCTCTTCTTATGGTGAAGTTTGTGAATATTCAAATGTACGGACAAATTTAGTATGCATATTTTTTATGAATTTTAGAAAAAGTATATCTTAAAAATGTTTATTTAAACCTTAAATAATTAAAAATGTGTAATGATTTTCAAAAAATTGTCTTCTATAATTATGTTTAGTACGAAATTTAGATTCTATTAAGATCAACTTAATTTTTGATGAATAGTAAATTATGAATAGTGATTTTATGCTTAGGATTAGTAATGTGACCAAATGGATTAGTAATCTCACTTAAAGAAAGTATTAATATAATCTAGGCACCTTGATTAATTAATGTGATTCAATAAAATAGGTAAATAACTATTTTAAAAATTATTAGTCAAGTATTAGTTTTTTCGGGTGAATAGTGTTTTTTAATTTAAAATTAAATTAAAAATATTTAGAAAATTATTTTTATAAAATGAATTTCATTTTTGAACTCAGAGCATCGATATTATGTTAAGGTAATTTTTTGGTATTTTCCTGTAAAAAAATGAATTTTCAAGGAATAGTGTATTTATTAAAGAATTAAATTAAAAATATTTAGAAATTTATTTATGTCAAATGGAGTTCATTTTTGAAATCAGAGCATCAATATTTGGTTAAGGTGAAATTTTGGGATTTTTCTGAGAAAGTTGAATTTTCGATGAATATTGAAAATACAGTTTTTAAGTTACGGGTGTTTAATGACATCATTAAATGATGTATTAAGTATGTAATCAATATGGAATAATTATGAATAGTAAGATAAGGTATGAGGTGTCCCAAGTGGCCAATACCAAGGGGAAAATACCATGGGTAAGCCCATGGTTTTGCCAATACCGCCACTGAGGTGTCCCTTGGCCATTAATGTCGTGTCCCGTCACTTTCCCTATAAATACTCACCATTTCCTCCTTTATATTTCACTCCCAACACTCCCCCAATGAATATCTGGTCTCATTACCTCCCATGAAGTCCTCCCAAGGTGCCCCCAAGCCCTCAAGGTCCCAACCATTGAGTTTTAAGAGTTACGTTTTAAGGTAAGGGATCCTACCTCTCTCCTTATTTCCAAGTACTCTCTTTTATGTCATTTCTTTTAAGCCCCAAGTTCTTATGTTTGGGATATTATTTTATATTCATCCTACTGTCCTTTTCATTTTCATTTGATTATAGACCCCCACTTTCTCTCATCATTTCATTTTATAAAGTTTAAGTGGAACCGTTAGGCTGCCGAATTTTTAAAGGATTCTTTCACCCTTCCCATTTTGAAGTTCTATTTTCTTGTCAAGTCATTCAAGTTCCTTTTTATTATGTTGGGGTGTGATATCTATATCTATAATAATTATCTATTATTTTCATATTATTAGAGACCCTATTTGATATCGTCAATTCTTTTTTGTTGAAGATTAAGTGGCACCGTTAGGCTGCCGAATTTTTAAGAGAGAAATCTTATTTTTTGTCGTCCTTTCATGTTATTCATTTCATATGGTATATCTTTAAAATTTCATTACCATGTTCTTAAATATTTTATATTCTGTCCCACTTCTTTTCTATTGATCATTTATGAGTGGGTGACCCATGTCTCTTCTCTTTTCAATTTTTTCTAAAACCCTACAACATAGTCGTTATGCTGCCGAATTTCCATCTCAAAATGTCTCTATCTTTTTCTAAAATTATTTTATTTTGTTAAGTGAATAATAAAAACTCATTCTTATAAAGGGGTATTCAAATATATACCAAAATTTTCTATTTTCAATTCTGGTATTTAGATACATGAAACCCTCTTTCCTTTTCTGTTGTTTTAAAGTGACATAAAGATCCTGTCTTTAAAGCAGTTTTTAAAACGTTATGATTATGAAATGAAAACCATTTCGTTTATGATATATGGGTTATTTATGAAATTTTTTATGATGATATATGTGTCTCACATGAAAATAAAGAAAAATTTAAGGGTGCACCCTGATTGCGCTCCAATTCATTGGGTAAAGACTTAATCTCTAGAGATGAACATTTTGACTTATACCTTGGTGAATAACCTTGGTAATTTTTAATGACACCTTGGGGATGAACCTTCGTGAAACGGAAATGATTGTGTTTGTTAAATGTTGTAGCCACATCAACAAGTTATGAAATATGTTATTTTTATTATGATATGCCTCATGATTTCATTCTCATGCCTTAAAGTTCTTTTTCATGACTTTATTGATGTATCTCAAGTTCTCATGTAAAATGTTTCCCTTGTTTCCCTTACTGGGCATTTTTCTCACCCTTTCCTTTGATGTATTCTCCCAGGTTATGAGACTCTGTAATGAACATAGGATGAAAAAATGAATAAGCCTTTCAAGTGTTTAAGAATAATGTTTTTTTCTCATGTAATAAGTTCCTGGTTTCCAAGACACTAAACCCTAAATATCCTCAGTTTTGTATAATGTAATGAATGTTTATGTGATAAAAAGGTTGGATTCTATAGTTGGTATCAAAGGATGGTTTAGTTATTTTTGGAAATTAGGATATGAAATCTTTAGGAAGAATCCTATATAAAAGTTTAAATATAGGAAATATTCCTGGTATTTTGGTGAGTATTGAGTAAGGGGTTTCCAAGATAATACATCCATGTCTGGATACAAGCAGGTAGAGGTGGCTCTGGCACAGATGTACATAGGGGAAAACCTGAAAACACCACTTTGAGCTAGACTCGAACCGGAACTAGTACACGACAACGAGCCTTGTTGCACTCTTGGTTACGACACTCCCAGGGGATATGCTTCGGTAAATTCATATGTTTTGTATGAACCATTATTAAAGGAACAAAGATAAAATAAAATAAGTATTCAGATAAGAATATATGATCATGGATAACCTAGTTTGGAACCTTGGGGATCACAAGTTAGGGTATACTTTTCTTCTACAAGTTATCCTTCTATGATTTAGGTTCCTTTTCATGATTATTGGCTAAGTATTTAAGCCCCTAAATGTACTTTCTTTTCTTATTTTATGGCCGGAAATAGAAGAACATGTCCCAACAACCAATGTGATTGGAAATGTGATGATTGTCGTATTAATATGAAAGAGATGATTAGGGTATTAAAAGATGATTATTATTTTGGAAGACGTTCACTATTTTGGGAACCCTATTTGATCGAGGTAAATAGATTACTACGGTATTTTCTTTGAGGAGTAATGGTTGACATATATTTTGAAGAATCGACGAATTTAAGTTGAACATCTAGTAATATAGGTTACTTATGTAAATGATTAACCTATCTTGGGGAAAATATGTGTAGGTTAGATACTTTTGTAATAAGATGTTTGGAGTGGTTGATGTTGTTTGGAGATGAATGATGAAGTATATTTTGGAAGACTATGTTATCAAATCCTTCTTATATTTAGGTTTCAATCACAGTTTGGTTTATTTTTAGGAATTTTAAGGACAGTTATTTATGGAATGGTCTATAATGAACATTGGGTAGTACCATGGAATTATGAAGATTTAAATAAGTTTCCATTCCTATGGTATTCATTCTTTTTAAAGAGTTTTTTATCTTACCCTTTGTATTTTTTGGATAATAGAAGAAATAGATAGTTAATCTTTGGTGGATTATGTGATTCTCTAGAAGATGATTCTTGTGTTTTTATGAGACCAAGTGTTTTTGAATGCTCATTCTTTGGAGAAAAGATTAGTTTTGGTAGAAACTTATTAAGGGATGAAACTCTACTTGAAGGCAAATATATTTACTTATGTTTTTATTCTATGTAGTAAATTAATTCCTCAAAAATATGAAAAGGAACATAAAACAAAAAATTTGTTGGTTTATTTTCCCTACTGGGTAATCAAAGACCGTTTGAACACATCATAATTTTGTGATTTTCTTGTGGTTAACATTCTCATAATCATGTTTTCTATCACTCTCCCTCAGAACTTGACCCTTTGTTTTTTCTTCCATATCCATGTTTTCCTACCTGGAATCCTAGTATGGGTTAACTCGGGTGACCATTTTACTTCCCATTCTTTCTTTTAAAGTAATAGTGTTATGGACTCTTTTTCCGATGTCGGACTATCAATGAAATTTCCAATCCCAATTTTTAAAATTTCTAGGACACAATTTCTTAAGGGGGGAAGATTATAACGACCCGGAATTTTGAATAAATCTTGTTTTTTGATTTTGTGTGTTATTTTATACTCAAAAAAACTATTTCATTTGATAGCATGAGTATAATTAAAATGAGACTGTTAGGTTTCGACTGTTATATGATCATTGGTCAATATGACCGCTGGAAACTAAACATTTCGACTATTGTCTCTAAAAACAAGTGATCTTGGTTAATTAATATAGAAAGAAGATTTGATGGCCTCATCCAGTAGTCTTGGGCCGATCGAATCCCATCTAATATAACATGGGAAGGAGGTAGCACCACTGGTCTTTGCTCTGGACCAAACCCAAGCCGAACTTCATCGTGTGAAACTACAACAAAATCGCCTTCGTGAGAAGTTCAAACTGATAGAAATTACTACTCGTGTGATGTTGACCGAGCCGCCCTTAGATTCTCTCACCTTATCACACCTTACACTTAGGTCCTATGCTTGGGTTATAAGGGGCTATGTAAGGAGACCATAACTATGTTGTGTAATCCTTTGTTATAAATAAAATTCTCTTCTCTTCTTATGGTGAAGTTTGTGAATTTTCAAATGTCTGGATAAATATAGTATGCATATTTTTTATGAATTTTAGAAAAAGGATATTTTAAAAATGTTTAGGTAAAACTTAAATAATTAAAAATGTGTAATGATTTTCAAAAAATGGTCTTCTACAATTATGTTCAGTACGAAATTTAGAGTCTAATAAGATCAAATTAATTTTTGATGAATAGTTAATTATGAATAGTGATTTTATGCTTAGGATTAGTAATGTGACCAAATGGATTAGTAATCTCACTTAAGGAAAGTGTTAATATAATCTAGGCACCTTGATTAAGTAATGTGATTCAATAAAATAGGTAAATAGCTGTTTTAGAAATTATTAGCCAAGTATTTTTTTCGTGTGAATATTGTTTTTTAATTAAAAATTAAATTAAAAATATTTAGAAAATTATTTTTATAAAATGGATTTCATTTTTGAACTCAGAGCATCTATATTATGCTAAGGTAATTTTTTGGTATTTTTCTGAAAAAAATGAATTTTTGGTGAATAATGTATTTATTTAAAAATTAAATTAAAAATATTTTTAAAGTTATTTTTATAAAATGGAGTTCATTTTTGAAATCAGAGCATCAATATTTGGTTAAGGTGAAATTTTGGGATTTTTCTAAGAAAGTGGAATTTTCGTTGAATAGTGAAAATATAGTTTTTAAGTTACAGCTGTTTAATGACATCATTAAATGATGTAATCAATATGGTCGACATACTAATAGTAAGATAAGGTATGAGGTTTCCCATGTTTCCAATATCATTGGCAAATACCATGGGCAATCCAAAGGTTTTTCCAATACCACCAATGAGGTGTCCCTTGGCCATTAATGCCTTGTCCCCTCACTTTCCCTATAAATACCCAACCTTTCCTCCAATAGTTTTCACTCCCAACTCTCCCCCAACTAATCTCTGATCTCATTACCTCCCAAGAAGTCCTCCCAAGGTACCCCCAAGCCCTCAAGGTCCCAACCTTTGAGTTTTAAGAGTTACGTTTTAAGGTAAGAGATCTTACCTCTCTCTTTCTTTCCAAGTACTCTCTTTTATGTCATTTCTTTTAAGCCCCAAGTTATTATGTTGGGGACGTTATTTTATATTCATCCTACTGGAATTTTCATTTTCATTTGATGAGATACCCCCTCATTCTCTCATCATTTCATTTTATGAAGTTTAAGTGGCGCCGTTAGGCTGCCGAATTTTTAAGGGATTCTTTCACCCTTCTCATTTTCAAGTTCTATTTTCTTGTCAATTCTTTCAAGTTACTTTTTATTATATTGGGGTATGATCACTATATCTATCATGATGATATTTTATTTTCATATGATAAGAGACCCAATTTTATCTCGTCAATTCTTTTTGGTTGAAGATTAAGTGGCGCTGTTAGGCTGCCGAATTTTTAAGAGAGAAATCTTATTTTTTGTCTTCCTTTCATGTTCTTCATTTTATATGGTATATCATTTAAATTTCATTACCATGTTCTTAAATCCATTATATTCTGTCCCCCTACTGTTTTATGGATCATTTATTAGTGGGTTACCCATGTCCCCTCCCTTTTCAATGTTTTCTAAAACCCTGTAACATAGATGTTATGCTACAGAATTTTAGTCTCAAAATACCTCTCTCTTTTTCTAAAATTATTTTATTTTGTTAAGTGAACAATCAAAGCTAATTCTTATACAGGGGTATTCACATATATATATCAAAATTTTATATTTTAAATTCTTGTATTTACATACACGAAACCCTCTTTCCTTTTTCGTGGGTTTAAATTGACATAAAGATCACATCTTTAAAGCAGTTTTTAAAAATGTGATGACTATGAAATGAAACCCATTTCTTTTATGCTATATGGGTTTTTTATGAAATTATTGATGATGATATATGTGTCTCACATGATAATAAAGGAAAATTTAAGGGTGCGCCCTGATAGCGCTCCAATGCATTGTGTAAAGACTTAATCTCTAGAGATGACCATTTTGACTGATACCTTGGTGAATAACCTTGGTAATTTTTAATGACACATTGGGGATGGACCTTGGTGAGAAGGAAATGATTGTCTTTGTTAAATGTTGTAGCCACATCTTCAAGTTATAAAATATGTTATTTATATTATGATATTCCTCATGATTTCATTATCATGCCTTAATGTTCTTTTTCACAACATTACTGATGTATCTCATGTTCTCATGTAAAATGTTTCCCTTGTTTCCCTTACGGGGCCTTTTTGCTCACCCTTTCCATTGATGTAATCTCCTAGGTTATGAGATTCCGTAATGAACATAGGATGAACAAATGAATAAGCCTTTCAAGTGTTTAAGAAGAATTTTTTTTTTCATTTAATAAGTTCTTGGTTTCCAAGACACTAAACCTTAAAGATCCTCTGTTTTGTATAATGTAATGAAATTTTATGTGATAAAAAGGTGGGATGATATAGAGATCGACGATAATTATAATTTATGACAACCTAACTCTGGGAGTGGAGGTCATGCGCAACCCGACCGAGGATCCCATTCCCCATGAAAAACTTGACGACTCCCATCATGTGTCATGAAACTCACCCGCCGCCTGTAGCAGTCAATGAATGACTAGAAGTGTACTAGATAATCCCTAACAAGTATTATAAAAAATAAATCCTTATCTAGGTCCAATAAGTCATACTCCATCTCAACCCCTGACATGGAAAGTGCACATGAGGGGCACCTGAGACCCTGCTCCTTCTTCTTTCCCAGCAGCGTCACCAATTCCATCGCAAAAGAAAAAAAAACTCGGTTGGTAAATTCAGAGTGTCCACACAACAAGAAGAAATGAATGAAATAGAAACACCATTATGAAAAAGAGTAGTAGATATAGAATATTTGATCAAAACGGTATCTTGATCAGTCAACAGTTCTTCCTCAGATCCAACCGGTGCCTGATCCACCTCATGGAGGTGTCTGGTCTCTGCCTGATCATGGTCGCCAGTCTATGGTTGGTCCCTGAACTAGATCTACCAAGAATATGACCCATCCCTACCACCACGACTACCAAAATTTTATCCCCCTGTCCTTGATAGCTCGAACTATGTTAGCACTCCTCTTGAAACAACTAACACAGCCCCACATAGAAGTGTACGTGCGACCCCACATAAGCACTAAAAATTCCCCATACCTGCACATTGGTAGTAAGGCTTCAGAGGAAGTTGGAATTATTTTCGGATATTCCCTAGATTCCCACACTGGTGGCACAAAACCAATCCTACATCAGAAGCTACAGATGAAAACTGCCCGAAAGGGTGGCCTGAACAACCACCTCCATTCTTCAATTGTTACTCCCGCTTCCTTTTCTTCTCTAAGATGATTCCACTGCCCACTAATGATACTAATCCAAAGAAACCATCCCTATATTTCAGATCAATTTCTACCATGCACTCCCGGTCAACGACATCATCCTAGGTCCTTAGCTTGAACAAGAACACCTGGGAGTATATCTCTGGTCACAAGCCGTTATAAATCCTCTAGACCTTTTCTTTCTCATTGGAGACAATTTTAGGGGCATACCGAACCAACTCAACAAAACAGTTGGCGTACTCCATCACGGTTTGATTCCCCAAGAAAACTTCTATGAACTCTTTATACCTAGAATACTACAACACCATATGGCAGTATTATTCATTGAAGTCATCCTTGAAATCTCCCCAACGCATCTTCTCATTCTTCCCAATTTGAAGAACCAATTCCCACCACCTGCCACTAGGACCCTCCAGCAGAAAGGAGTCACCTTTCACCCTGATCTCCTCAGATGTATCTAAAAACTCGAACAGGCGCTTGATCTTTTCGAGCCATTATTCTAATTATTTGGGTTCTATGATACCTTCGAATGTGGGAGGCTTATTTTTTAAGAACTCTGGGGCCTTTTACTTTCTCAGACCAGTGTCATCCTCTCTATAAAGAGTTGTAATAGGTTTTGGTCCTTTTTCTAGAGCCTGGACAACCCATACCACAGCCTCGACTATCCTCTAATCAATTTGTGAGGGAGAAATCTCTCTAGATTCCTCTTGTGGGTGCATTGGAGCTTTCTAGGGAGCCATGTTGCTACAAAATGAAACAGTCACAAAACAATAGTCAATACCAAAATTCATAAAATTTTTATCCAATAAGTCAAATATTAATAATTTAAACACATTATATTAATAGAATAATCAACTACTCCACCCCCGCCCGATGTCCATATGTGGTCTACAAAACAGACATCTCTCCTAGAATTGAAGTCAATCAGTTAATTTCCGACGTTCTTTGGTGACTCATGTTCTGCCATTAGGGGTACAGTACAGGACCCTACTCATGACCAAAACCCTAATCCTTGACATTATTATCTCATGTCTATCCCAACTCATCCCAAAATTGTAATATAATCCAAAAACATTGGCTCCTCTGATACCATTTTTTCAAGAACCAAATATGGTCGCCACTAATTTTGGAACCAAATCCATCCCATGACAAGTCCCAAAGGGAATTCCCTATCCATATAGTATTTAAAAAGTTTCTTAGTATCAATTAATTAGTTTTGGTAATGATTTACCAAAGTAGGATAGAATAAAACATTAAAAAAATCTATAACAAGAATATGAAATCTTCATACCAAACAAGTCTAAAAAAAATTGATCTGAATTAATGGATTTAAATATATTAAAAGAGGTAAAAATGCAAAAAAAATGACAGTAGAAAAACATCCCTATGTACTCTACACGACAAGGGGTCATCACTCACAAGCCATCTCCACAACTCCGCACCAAGGATGGGAACTAACACCTCGAACCACCATCACCCAAACCCTTCCTTTTACCTGAGTCAAATATAACCAAGTATACTTAAACCCAAGTGGTGTAAGTAGGGTGTAAGCCTAATACCAATTGGATACCAACCAATTATTCCAAAATACATGCAATACAATGTGAAAAAGAAAGCAGTTTTAATATGCAAAGAAAAGTAGTGGCAACTTCCAAGAAATGCAACTTTCAATTGAAAACAGTTTTCAAGATAAAACATTCAGAATGTGAAAAAATTTAATTAGTAATTTTATCTGGTGTAATATAAATCCTAAAGGTATCCTAATAAAAGGTTAAATTCCACAAATACAATGATCAAAAAAACCGGGAACACCCCATGGCACTGGATTGTCTCGAACCCTATGTACCTCATACATCGGTTTATAGTAACCAAATAAAAATCCATTCTCATGAATGAGACGCTAGTAGGGAAAATAACCATAACATATTTAGCCCCTATCATCATCCATATATATAATTTAGAGTTTTTGTTATCAAAATTCATTGTTAAACAGGGACAAAACCCATCTGGTTCACTAGCCTCACTAGTAAAAATCCACCCCCTAGGTACCTGGGATTTCCCCTTGTGATCAAACAATTTCCAAATGATAAATATGTCCCTCTTCATATGAAACATCTCTAGTGGTCACATAAAAATAGTACAGTATCTATACACACTTTATACAACTTAAAACACACAACAAACACTTTGTTTTTTAATAAAAACATTTCTCTAAAATCCTGCATTGTTTTGCACCATAAACTCTTTGAAATACCCACTTTTCATACCATGTGCATACTTAAAAGTCACTAAAATAGAATTTTCAACCCAAACTAATATTAAAGAAACCAAAAAATCAATTTTTGGGCTGCCCCATGTTAACCAAGAAATGATATTTTTGTAAAACCTCCATTTTCACACAAACATGGCACTAAAAACTCACATGTTCCACAAACACCATTAAAAAACATTTCTCCAACAACCAATAGGGATAAACAATCAAAACATTATTTTATGCCCTATTAAATTTCATTTTCAGTGCAACCACCACTAGAACTAGTTTTTGAAGAAATAATTGAATGAAATAAACATGAAAATATCATAAACACATCAATCAAATTCATAGAAATTTTATACACATTTAATCACCTACAAAATTAGTAAAACCCCTTTAATATTTGTGTGAAAATCAAGTTGCACCACTACCGCACCAAGAGGAACATAGATCGAGCCTTAAACCACAAGAATAGACCAAGAAACTCCAAGGTTAGACCCGAGGTTCGAAAACATATCCCTTATCATTTGTGACTTCAAGGAAAAGAGAAGAAACTTCCTGGAAAGGGGGGTAACTAAGATAGAGGGATACTTACTTGAGATTCTTTGAAGTTACTCCACCAAATGCTCCTTCAAAATGGAGTTCCAAATAGGTTTTGAGAAACTTTGGGGGATTCCATGACTATTAGGTTTGAATAGGAGGATTATGGCCTGAATTAGGTCAAATCCTAGGAAGTAAAATAGGTAATTTAAAACATTTATAATGACCGGGACATTGGTGTATGGTTTTTGTGGATGGTTTTGAATTGTGCACCTAAACTGTGCACCCTCCTTTCTTCAATAAAAACATGTCCAAAATCCATCAAATTTTGTGGGGTCCTAGGGGAGACTTAGGGGGGATGTTAGGATAAAACCGTACAAGTAAAATAATTACCTTTAATGAATAATTTTGGTGTATCAAATAAGATCAACATATCCAATAACTGTAATATTCATAGCATCATGATGATTTGTTTTTCTTAGATTCCCATTCATTTGGAATGATATTAATGATTTTCATAACCAGCTTCTCATAAGTCAAGTGTTTATCTCCTAGATATTGTAAACTATTAAACATTATCATAAAATGTTGATACATTTTCACAATGAATTATACATGTAGAAAATAAAAAGAATTATAATATTCTATAAGGATTTATCTTCTTTTTAAAAACAATTTGGTAGTTAAAAAGTGAGAAACATTAGGTTTCTTCAAAATATTACTTTCTACATAACATGAATAAATATTAATGTAAAAGATTATATTCATTGAACATAACAATTTGTTTCTAACATGATGATTGATTTTATATTCATGTTTCTCTTCTCTTATAAAATTAGTAACTTTTTTTCAAGATTATTTTAATTTAAAATCATTATTACTAAATTTTCAACACCTGAATTTATAAAAAAACATCTTCATTTGATCTCCATAGATCTCATAGTTCACACCATCAAATATAAGTGGTTTTCTTGGGTTTATATTCTCTTATATCCCAATTGAACAACCCTCCTTCCTATAATCAATGATATACTTCTCTATAACAACATGTGACATTAACAATTTATAATAAGTAAAAACTATCAATTGAATTAGTAAAACCTTCTATGATACCAAATGTTGGATTGAGAGAGTATATTTTTTACTACAAAAAATGAGTGAATTGTAGTTACCAAAATAAAACACACAATTTTCACAATCATGTTTAAGTAATTTTAAAAATAATCATATTGATGTACATTGTAATATCAGATTTATAAATGATTATAACCAATTATGGAAAACACTTCTTATAAAATTCAAAACATAATAAGAACTTATAAATACATGTAATAATAAAACTTATACAATGTAAATGATAAATAATTATAGAAAATTTTATAAGAATATTTTCAAACATTATCCTTTAGTATTATGGAATTCATAAAATAGTATCAAGGTACCCTTGAAATTAAACTTACAGTAAATTTTTACCATCCTAGACATAGAATTCCTCGATCAAAAAGATCAAACAGAATATTTTTTCATTGTACTTTAGAACCTTCAATCCAAAATATTATAATAAACTTTATCTTCCTTCATAATTGAGGACCTAAATTAAAATAGATCATACATATTGATTACAAATTCAAATGTTCTGAAATCATATATGATAATCCCCATAATGGCTGCCTTAATAAAACACCTTCTAAAAGATTAAAATATAGTAAACTCAAGTAACAATACATTACCAAATCTTCACTGAAAATTTGGATAATCAGAGTTATAAAATCTTCTTATCTTCAATCTTGTGGCTCTATCTATATACACTGTTCCAATGGTCATATTTTTTATATATTAGAATCACTTTCAATGACATCGGACAAACTCCATCCCCACTTGAGATTTTTGGTACTATATCTTCATCTCATATTCATTATGATATAAGAAACTATATTTTATATAGATTTCATATGATATAGTGTATTTTCATCATATAGTGGAATGTACGATGTTTTTTATAAAAGGTATTTATAAATGTTTTTTCAAAAAGCATGTCTGCCTATGTTAAATAAAGTGTGTCTAGTAGACATGGTATAACTATGTTGGGTGAACTATTTTATACTCTATGGTTTAGACATTATAAAAATATATCTAGTTAAATTTTTTTCCATCCTTATGATGAAAATTTTAAATTGTTCTTCTTGTAAGAATGTTTTGTCCTTTCAAACAGATATTTTCCAACAGATAAAATGGATACCATTCCAATGAAAACAACTTAAGAACTTGGGAAGCAAACAATTTATACAATTGCTGAATTTTAAATAATTGGATTGTAATTTTCAGAATAAAGGCTATAAATATTGACATAATCCTTTTGACTCAACATGGAGTTCCTGATTTATGATTTTGTGGTGTTTATTTTTTATTATCATTGTACCTTTAATCCCTTTTCTCACCATGGTTTGGTTATTATTTGAACTATTTTTTGAGGGCCATGTATTATGCCTTGGCCACAACAGTTGTCTCATTTTGTTCATTAATATCCTAGAGTTAATTATGATATGACCATAATATATTGGGTGAGATAAAGCAGGTTCAAAACATAATTTTTTAAGGTGATTTAGACTACTCCCATTTCAGAGTGACTATGACTTGTCATTAAGTGATTCATTAAATTTCCAATTTTGTTATATACTAAAAAACGATTAAATTTTTTTAACTCCATAAATGTTTCCTCGAATCCTATTTGGAAAAAGCTTTTTCCTAGGAGACCATTAAGCACTCATTTTTTGGTTGTCTCCCCTAACATAAAAAGATGTTAATTTTAATTTCCCATCCTATTTCCTTAGTTCTCCCAATATCATTCCATCATAGAGAGTTTGTGTTGATAGTGATTATTTATATTTTTAGTGATATGATATTATCTCGATGGGGAAATATTGAAGATAGACCTTGTGATTTATCCTCGTGTGTTGGATGTTAAGTGATTGAAGTTTCTTAGTCATCCTGCATAATGATTGTGAATACTGGGTAGAGGTAGGGAATTGAAGACTTATCCTTATTTATTATGTGTGAAATTTTAATATATAATTTTTTTAGTTTAATTTGATATATGGGTAGGATTAACTAAATAAATATAATGAATTAGAATAATGTTAAATTGAAGGAAAGGTATAATCCTCTTGTGTTTTATGTGATTCCATTATATATCTTATGATTAATGACTTATTTGATATCACTATTGAGGGGATTTGTTTCTTGTTGTATTATATGAATTATCTTCCACTATTAAAATTTTGGAATTAATTTTCATAATGTTTTATTTAATTGATGTTGGAAATAAATTTTTTTTCTATAAATATGGAATTTATAGTGATGATGCTTAAACATAGAATTATTATTTAATATAATAGAAATATTACTATAAATCCCCTCTAAGTGAACTAATATTGCAATTTATCTTTTTTATTTTGTATATGGATTATCTCTTTCTATTATTAGTTTTTTTCTATTTATTGTGACTCGTTAGGTGGATTCATTTTGATTTGTTCATGGTGGTAGTATTTTTTTTTTGGTTGTGGTATTAGTTTCTTTGATTGTTTTTGGAAAGGAAGTGGTTTGATGACAACAATGAAATATATGTGCTTTTGTAGTAGGTAGGATTATTTTTTGGGGGGGTTTCTGTCATGGGTTAATGTTATAGTTTCATGGTATCATTATATATTGTTTAGAATAATGAATTCTATGTATGGTAATGTGATGAGAGTGATAATGATGGGATATAAAATGAATAAGAGTTATGTATTGGATGAATTTAATTAATAAAGTATTAAGAATGTAATAAAAGTGAATTTTGAATAATTGATGGCATAAAGCTAAAAGTGGATGATGCGTGTCTTGACATTGAATTTGGATAAATGAATGTATCATTTGATACTAAACTGTAATTATAGTACTTGTATTTATGATATGTGTAAATAGGAAAGTAATATTTACTATTACTTATTTTGTGGAATCATAGTTTTTGTTGTGTTATATTGATGATAGTGGTATCTAGTGAATAATAGTGATAAAGAAGTGGTTTTTGTGGGGGATTATATTGTTGTTGTTTTTTGAAATAGTTAAGTTGGTTTTTCTAGGGGGATATAATATTTTTTTATTTTTATATGATTTATTATGAATCACAGCCAAAGTTGAATAAAATTATAGATATCTTAACATTTTGGGTTCCATGTGTCTTTTCCCAACATCTAGTTTGGTAAAGGAATGGATGGATTACTACTACCTCTTCTTCATACAATATTTTAGGCATAGTATACGAATAAATAACATGATATCATGACAAAAAATCTATAATAGCTTTCTGTTTGAGTTCCCAAAATGTGATAATGATTACATAAGGATATAATATATAATAGGGGTAATGTATTTTAGGAATAGGGAATGAGGTTTATGTCCCTCATGTTCATGATACCCAACTTTATGAGAATATAGGTTGTGGTTGTGATTTGGTGATGTAGTATTCTATAAAGGATATGTGGTTGTGGATATGGTATGTGGTATACGGATTCAATATGGGATATTATATAGAATGGTGAAACTATTGAATGTGTGGGAGAATATGGACATTTTTCATTAGGGGAAGAAAATGATAAGATAGTGAGGAAGAGACTGTGGGGTTCCTTCTTTACATATATAAATTTTTATTATATTCTTATACATGAAAATAATATTGATTGAGTAATCATTTGTGAGGTTTGGTGATTGTTGATGTGGATTCACTAAAAATTAATTATCTTTTTCCAACATGGATATATCTATTGGTAAAATTGAATTTTCTATTGGTAAAATGTTTTACCAATAAAATTTATCTTATCACTAAAATATTGTTAAAACCTCTGTTGTTAAATCTTATTACAAAAGTTAAAAAAATTCTGTTGTAATAATAATAATACAAACAGATAATATATGTTCTGGTCAAAATGCTTAGCAACAAATTTTTAAGACAAATTTATCTATTTGTAGTATTCTTAATATTCATAACGAATACCATTAATTAATATTTATTTGTCATTTATATATTATATAATATATTCTGTTTGAGTATTATAATATTTATTTCTAAAATTTTATATTATATTAATTATTCAGATATAATACACCAGTTTTAATTATCAAACCGAAAATTATTTTCGGACATGTTCAAACATAAAAAAGAATATATCATATTAATAATGAAATTTTATACAAAATGAAACAATCCTCTAGAAATATCGTCTCCTGACTGCAATCCTCCAACACCCATTATGGTTGGAGGATAATTACTTTCCCCAAATATCTTTCATCACCTCCATACAGGCCACTAGAAAAAACAAATCATGTCAACTCTAGTACCATTCGGGAAACTCGAGTATTTTTTACAGCACACTCTTTATCCCAAAGACCTACACCACATAATCAAAAAACATATCCACAAATCATTGCCAAATATCATCATGAATTGAACAAAAAAACTAAATTATAAAAAAATGATTTTCATAGAATGAAATATCAAAAAATCAAGTCACCTTAAATACTAGTTGGGAATCTCAAGTAGCTACTACACCGCACCCTCTAGCTACAAGATCCACACCACACAATAAAATATCACATCAACAAATAAATGAAAATAAAAAATATGAATTTAAACCAAGATACAAATAAATGAAAAAATAAAAAATGGTCTTCATAGAATGGGTATTATTCATTCATTGTCTCAAGGTTCTAGATGTGAAATATATCATAGCAGAAAAAAAAAATTATTAAACTTGAATAAAACCTCAACACCAAAAACATAATATGAATGAAAGAAAAAAAATCAAGACATACAAATCCACAATCACTATTCATCTTCCCATTTCTAATGGGTCAAAGGATATCTATTTTATATTATATCCATAGAAGGATTAACTTGTTATTCTCACTACATGTTGACCTACTAGAAAACAATAGAATAAGAAGTGTATAATAATAGAAATCATGGAAGAAAAAATTAAATATGCAGCATATCATGAAATTATGTTACCTTTATGATTTAAACCATGAGGAGAGACCCATATATAAATAGAAGAAATACCAAATATTTCCATTAAAATATTGAAATATAATAACCTAGAGATAGAAATGGGGATGATTTAGAACAAATTAAATGAGAGAAAACTAAAATGTGACATCCCACAAACCACATCACGTTAATCATTCTATAATATGATTAGTGAGAAAGAAAATGTTCATTCATATCCAGAATCTATCATATTATGTAAACCATAAAACTTTTTTCTAAAATGATAAATAGAATTGGATCTTCATCCATTGATACCTCCTAATCCAAAAATTGATTTATTTCATAAATGATTTTAAATGAAAAACATGAATGAACCTAGAGCTTAATTCAATGATACTTCAGTCTAGTTATGACAGAACAACACCTGAAATGGGGAAGAAGTAAAATAATTATTCTTAGCACATAATAATTCATTAATTAATTAAAATAATATTTTACCAGCAAAAACTAGAATTTCCTACATAGAATTTATATATATAACTTGTTTAGTCTCATGGTCTGGTTGATCTCACAGTCTTGGTTAATATAGAATTTCCATGATATAATTCAGTATCCAATTTCTGTCCAACTAATTCATTCTGAGGATATGTTAGTATAACTCAAAAACTATTTAATCTAGTGGGAAAACGTTGAACCAATACCTTATTTGGCCTCAGGTTAACTCCACCCATCAACTTGGAATTCAAACCACTGAATATAATAACTGTAGTGTCTTCCTCAACATAGATGAAGAGAACCAACTTCATTAGACAAAAATCTGCCCAAGATTAAGCTATTAACAAGCATGCATAGAAATAATCTCCTAAAATTGTTCAATAAGGTTGTCCAAAAATAGCAGTGAGCATACTTGGATAACTTTCCTAGATAACAAGGACATCCTTAGATTTCAAAAAAATGTTCATCATGAATGTCCTAAAATACCATTATATGATTGAAGATCAATTAATTGAGAAGAAAAAATAATAATCATTCAACTCAAACAAAAATAGAGTTGAAAATTAAAAATTAAATTGTGGATGAGAGAATAAACATTATGGGTTAACTTTAAAAAATCAATGGCACTATAACACTCATGGAGAGTGTGTGCAGTAAGGGAAATTAGTTCCAGTTAGGTAAATGGAACTTAATTAAGGGAGATTTTGTGCAGTGTTGTAACAAGCATGAGGGTTCTTGATCACATGGAGTTTGTGCAGAAAGGAAGTGTTTGTGAACAAGAACATTCCGAGACTTTTGTTCATGAAGAACACAGACTCTCTTTCTGCACACACGCTCTATGTCTGTACTAGTGCACACACTCATGGAAACACTACATTGTCATTGATGTAACAGAACTATTTCATGGATGAAACATCAAAAACATAGTAAGGTTAAATGTCACTAGAACGATACTCATGGATGAAACTGACTATCTTATTGAAACACAACATTATTGTTCTAGTGCACACACTCTATCTTAGTGCACACACCCTTCATGGATGAATCTAATTTCCCTTACTGAAACACAGGATGAGTGTTCTAGTGAATACTCTCATTAAATTTCCATTTCTTATCACAACATAAGTGTTCTAGTGCACATAATGTTTCATAAAAACAAAAATGGAGATTTCTATTGTTCTCTTTCACTCTCTATGGATGAATCTTATTTCCCTTACTGAAACATAGAAAGAGTTTTCTAGTGCACACAATCAACCTTATTACACACACTTTCACTTACTAAACACATATAACCTTCTTTTTTCAACTTAATTAAGTTGATTTCTCCAGGAATTTAAGTTTTTTTTAGTAATAGAACTAACACCACTTATTTTTTAGCATGATCATTATAATTGATAACTGTTATAACCAACCCATGTTATGAACCAAGTGAGAAGTTGAGGGAAATATGATCAAGGATTGATATATAAAACTAGTCATGGGTGAAAGTGACTTGGTTCAAGTAAATAATATAAAATCCAGATTGTACACAAATAGGTTTTACACAAACCTGCTTCCCAACCAGAGTGAAATCAATGTCCGTTCACATCATTTCATCTTCAGAGTCATGTAACAGGTTCTTGTATCATTACATATTTGAGCCTATTAAGTATTTAAAAGTGAATAGATAACATATATATTATATTCAATAAATATTCTTATTCATAAATGACATAAAACCCCTCATATTTAACAATTTACCACTTAGAATTAGGTTCTTTGGTAAGGAAAAATTCCTACCTAACCAGAGGTTTCATGCTCAATATTTTGGGGATAAAACTGTATTAAATTGTTAGTATAAGATCTTTTCTATAAGATATTTTCTGTGATGTTCTGGATTAGTCCAACCAAAAATAAACGTCCAAGGTGAAATAGGACAGGTCAAGGATATTGAGTTGATCATTGATATCCAAAAAATAAAAGAGGGAATTTTTACACTCCCATAATAAAAAAGGAATATCATTACCCTCATAATCATATTTTTTACTTGATTATAAATTTAAATAATAGTGCCCCAGTTTCTAAAAAGTAAACTAAGACTCAAAGAACAATTGAAAATGATGATTCCCACGCTTGTGTCTAGTCTCGGTATTATAATTGAAGGTGTAGGGAATTAAAATCCACTTAAAACCAGTGCTGTAAAGTTTTAAGTCATATAGTTTAATGTGTTTAAGAATAAATAATGCAGAAAATTAAATCCAAAAAACCCAACATTATCATTCAGTGGGGAATAGTGGCATACATTCCAGTGAAAGCTTAGATCGGCACCCTGAACCAACTGTAAGCAGCCATAACATGAAACCTTTAGTGATTCCCTGAGCTCACCTTTATTGAACACCATCAATTAAACTAAAAGCATAGAGAAAAATAAATCAAAACTGAACTCTGAATTAATAGAAAAGGAAATAATTATAAACAAAAACACAACCTATAACAAAACAAAACATGATCATCTCACAATAATGGACATCAAATATGTAAACATTTTCTTCCTAGATATAGTCCCCATTTTATAAATTAACCATTTCACTGTCATGTGCATGTTCAGTTTAGAAGATAACTGATGTCAGGGACATGTGTGTGCATGAATGGGAGTCAACATAATGATAATTGATTCTGAATAGTTAAATTAAATTACTTCCAATAGTTAATAATAGCAGTCCCTACAAAAGACCAATACTGGAGGAAACATCTTAACTATTCAGTGTCAGATTTAATTTAGAATCACTAGCTTTACCTAGTCTGCATAAACAGATTATACATGAAATCTTTATTAAAAGAACAAAAAGAAAAACTTGATGTTAATAATATAGGGGAAATCTACTACATAGTTATCTTAGGATTTAATTTACATGTCGAGGAATGAAATGTGTTAATAATTTTTCATCCTTAATATTTTGAATGTACCATAAACTGATATCATCATTTAGATTTTGAATATATCGTAGGAATAACTGTGGGAAATTTGAAGGGATTCTTGGCACAGATACGATTGATCTGGTGTGTTGGGGACCAAAAGGTTGTGTAGGGACACTGGTATAAAGCTATGGAGACGATGGTGGTCGAGTGAGGATGATGGCTTATAACACATGGAATGCAAAAGTCCAATTAGGGGTTTCACGCGAAGATGTCGACCGGGAATAGGGTGGGGGTTCGAGTGATTAAATCAAAGGGGGAAGTCAGCCGGGAATAGGTAGGGGTTCTTGCATAGATGTTAATAAGGAAATCCATCTAGTAACATTGAGGGGTTGCTGCAAGGAGGTCTGTGAGGATCGCTGATTGGGAAAAGGGAGGTAGGGTTGAGGAAGGGTGTAGCGGAAAGGGGTGGTGTGGTCAGGAGGGAGGGGAATGGGGTCTCATTAGTGGGATTTTTTAAATATTTTTTTCAGAAATTTTTTATGGTTTTGTTTCATTATAATTTTTTTCAATACTAATAATAATTAATATAATTTTTATTGAATCTTTTTATGATGTTTTGAAATATATAAATTTCATTATTATTTAAAAGATATGATTGTAGTGGATGATATATATATTTATATATTCAATATTTGGTAAAATATTTGATATATTTGAATAATTTATTGCTAACATATTTTTATGATGGTAAAATATTTGTTGGTAATAATAATTTTTTAACAATGGAATCATTTATCAGTAAATAAATTGTTTGTATTAATATAATAAGGTAGTAGATTTAATTATCGGTAAAGGATTTGTTGGTATTTAACTACTAATATAAATAGATATATTTGTTGGAAAAAATAAATGTTGGTACCCACAGTTAATATCAACAGAATTTAATATCTGTTGGAAATAATCATTTTTACCAATAGATATATTATCTGTCAGAAATATTATGTTGGTAAATGTCACTTTTTTGTAGTGATTAGGTGTAAGTTGATTATATTATTTATTAACTATGGCATTAATATAATTCTTCAAAATTTTCCAAATAGTTTTTAAAGAGGAACCATTTGAGTATACATGTATGCTCAATTCTATATATAATTGTAATATTCATATATCTATGAGGGGTTTAGAGGCCAAGTTAGATGTTACTAGCTCATGGAAAAGAGTATCTGTGGGACTCAAAATCATAGGAGTTTCTTTCAGTATTTACTTTAGAGAAATAAATTATAATTAAATTTACCTACATTGTTGAATATTGTTTTTTATTTTATTTTATAGAATTTATTTGTTGTTTTTAATATATGTTCATGTGATTATGATGCTAATGCTTCCCATGTGTGTATGATTATTATCATGAACCCCTCTCTCCAAAGGTACCCCTACAAGGCTAGAAGTTAGTAAAGGTAGATAATTATCCCCAATTCCCACCTCAAATAGGCCATGACATGAGGGGTGGAACCAATGGTATATCATTGAATCGCATGTGACTAATTACCCTCATTATGAATTTCAGGATAAAGGGATATGTTAAGAAACCCTGACCCAGCATTATGCTAAAATAAATAACAATTAATATTACATTAAATTCTATAAATTATGTGAAACAAATAAATGTAATAAAATTAAATCCATTTTAGTTACCATGAATCTCCAAAAACTATATAAAAACACTAGTGAACTATTAATTTCCATCTTAATCATGAAATATATCTTGTGGACCTGAAAATAGTTTATATATAAGTAGGGTGAGTATAACATGTAAACTCAGTTGGATCCTCCTTGTAACCCCTCATGAAAAATCTAAAAGAAATATATTAATGGACAATTAATAAACAAATTTAACAAACTCATCACCTATATAGAAAAATGAAAATTTCACATCCTCCTCATGGATAACTCTACACATAACACATAAAAGGAAATCATTCTATATTAAAAGGATATATTTAAATATAAAGGTACACCACTTCTATTTCCCCACTAGGTACATTCTATAACACCCCAATTCCATAGATCCTATTCTCATCCATTCAATAATGCATATTGAACCTCAGGGATAAATATAAAAACCATTTTATATCCCATGCATCCTAGTGTGGCCTCATCATCATATTTTACATCCCTTGAATCTTGTCTCATTTATAACCAAGTGTATACCAAGAAGACACTACATACCATATAAATTCATTATACCTGAATCTGTCACAACCTAATATATACACCCATGGAATTATATAGACACCATATATATATATATTTTATGGGCTATAACCCTAAGTCACTACAACTAGCATATTATTTTATAGTAAACATGAGATCAATCAAATCATGGTAGTAACGTACCCTATATAATAATCTATTATATCATATGATGTGCATGCACAAAACAATATAAAAGTGAGAGTGGGGGAGAGGGAGAATTCATCCATATATTACATCACCGTCATTGATGTTCGAAAAAATACCCATGAAACATTTGGGTAATGGTTTCTCTATTGACGGTGGTGTTAATGTGGATGAAGTCAGAAAATGTAAAATATGACAAACAAAACAATGGAAAGAGAAAATAGCTTTCCTGGGAAAAAACTACCACTACCGTCATAGAATACTCCTAACTTAAACTATTATGGTATGGATATAAAACAGGAATAAATTCATCAAAGGTCCATGTGGAATAATTATCCATTATTTTAAATTATCCAATTATTATTTCCAATATTAACAATTTAATATTTTATGCCAATAACCTATTGAACCATAATTAATTTCTTATATTCACAAGTAATTCATCATCATATGTATCATGATGAAGCAATCTGATTTTTTTATTAATCCATTTATCATTTCAAAATTATACAGGTGCCCTAGGACTCTACTTAAACTACCACAATCAAGATGAAATTTAAATGCATTGATTTAAATAAAGTCATGTAATTGGAATCCTAATTGTTAATATCCAACCTTTTCCCATTTTAAAGAATCAACAATTAAATATTTGTTGATGAAAAAGACCACCCTGAATTCATCTTTATGACCCCTGTGTTATTCCCACCCAATTGCGCATAAATTAATTTTTTCCACCATCATCGTCATCAAGGATCACTATATCGTGGGCTCCCCTACATTATTCGAAAAAATTCAAAACCATTAAAGAATCACAATATAACATATCAAATCCATAATACCATATTCTGTGCACAAAAACTGGCCACGAAGTCCATGTAATGGAGGTATTCAAGACTCCCACAATAAATATGAGGTCGTTCAACCATAAAAATGGTTTTTTTATTAAACAACCATTTTAATTCACATTGTGACATAACTAGATTTTTATGTATAATTTTTATGCATTAACCACTATATAGGAAGTCAAAAATAAATATATTGAAAATAAATAATAGAAAGATTTAATAAAATCTACAGTATTCAAACATTTTTCAAAAAGAAAGATAATTAGTTCATCTTTCCCCATCCAATTGTCGATTTTTTTTATCATTTAGGCTTTATATTGTTATCAAATTTCATAGAATATAAATCATGCTATAAAAATACAATAAGATAAACAATTAGGGAAGCATAGTATATAATATAATACCATGAAACATCCACAAATCATCAACACATTCATAATAAAAAATCTACAACCTGAGTCCCCATATTAAAAAATCTCAATTATAAAAAACAATTTATAAATCTCTTATCACTAAAAAATAATTATCTTTTTCCAACATGGGTATATCTTTTAGTAAAACTACATTTTTTGTTTGTAAAACGTTTTACCAACAAAGATTTTTCTGTCACTAATATTTTGGTAAAAAATCATTCCCTAATTTTTATTGCAACAGATAAAATGGTTTTGTTTCAATTATAATAATACCAACAAATGATATATATATGTTGGTAAAAATGCATAGAAACAGATTAATATGACTAATATTCTATTGGTAATATTAGTAAAATTTTTAAACAATATTAACAATTAATATTTGTTTGTAAATTATACTATAATTTTTGAAATTCCAATATTTATTGATAAAATTTATATTATATTTATTAATATAATTATAAATTACATATTATTATATATATTTTATAATAATTAGAAATTTGTCTTTTATAAAATACAAAAATAATAAGTCTTTATTTGAAAAAACCTGCTCCAATTTAATTTAAATACATGGTAAAACTTCATGAAAAGACCAGGAGCATCAAGAAACATATTATAAACATGTTCAAACACTAAGAGACTTTACATTAAACTCAATGAAACTTTGTCAATACTCTAATTCTCGCAAACATTAGAAGTCACTGTTGTATAATCCCCATAACATCAAATGAGCTATTATCTGTTGTAGTGGATCTAGACATGCTAAACTTCATCATCATCCCTTTGACTATAGTGGACCACCCTTCTATTCTGGAAGCCGCACCTATCCCCTCTCCCTCCACTATAGACATGCACCATCATAAGCAACTTTCTGATAATAGAAAAAAAAAACAATTGAAAATAGTTTTCATTTAAATTCAAGACATAAAAATAATAACACCTGATATAAAACTATCATACTTGAGGCTAATCTAACTAGTGGAAATAACAACCATCATTTAGTATAACTTTTTTACAAAAAACAGTGTCATGAATTGGTCAGACAATTCTTTCCCAAAAGAAATTAATTAAATAAAAATTATTACAATATAAACTCGAGTTGTAAT
The DNA here is from genome assembly GCA_963277665.1 of Viscum album. NCBI lineage: Eukaryota > Viridiplantae > Streptophyta > Magnoliopsida > Santalales > Viscaceae > Viscum > Viscum album. Next base: position 489,232,534 of record OY728150.1, read on the forward strand.
GAGCTTACATCATCAAATAATTGAGGGAGATACTTGATGATGTAATAGTAAAACTAAAACAAAATCTCATAATCCATCATACCTTCCAGAAACATCCAACCTTCAAGTATGAAGTCACCTCATCCAAAAAAGGTGGAAACTCCATGATAACATCAAAATCTCATAAGAAATATCTATAGTCTTTAAGAGACACATTAATTAAATTTTAAATACATCAAATAGAAGTGATTAAAATCATAAATACATGCATTAGATGATATAGAACTACACAGAGAAAAAACCACATGTAAAAATTGAAAATTCCCAATATATGCAGAAGATAAAAGAAGATCTCCAAAACCAAACGCACTATCCATTGTCTAGTGCATGAAAATCATGCAAATGAAACTAAATGATGATCACAGAAGGTCACTTACAACATCATAAATAAAATGTTGTATGTCCAGTAGTCTTTATAAACTTTGGGATGTTTCATTAAAGCAATAATCCTCCATTCCATCTCTTAAAAAGGAATTTGAATTAGGATATGAGGAACCGTGCATACAATATGGATAACCAACCCGTGACATCCAAAAAAGAATCAAAATAAACTAATTCAGGAAGCACAACATAATGGACGTAATTCCCTAATACTCTACCCAAAAAAGAAAGAATACACAGTCCACAATGTAAAGGTAGTGAATCCGGTGTCAGACTTCTTGCAATTATATCAGCTTCCAAGTTGACACATAAAAACATCAAATGCATTCCATCAAGCAGCAAGATAATGATCCCAAAAACACTGATGTCCTCTAGCACATTAATCCTCTAGCCAAAGTAAACCACCACCAAAAAACAACCAATATATCCCAACAAGAATATATAATGAATACATCTTTCAAATCATTAAAAACACAGAAAGTATCAATTGAGATTGTGGGTGAACATTTATAATATTAATCTCGACTGTAAATTAATCAATAAACATAAAATTCACAAGAACACTCCAGAAAGAAGAATGTTTCATAAAGAAGGCATCGACAAAAGTAAGAAGAAGGTCTCAAAAATTTACTTCATAAAGCAGGTCTCAAGTGAAAGAGATACTCCCCTAAAGAATGTAGGTTTATCCTCTGAATTTGTCCACAAAACATCACCCTTCCTCTTAAAAATAATTCAACCTTGTTTCAATCTCTAATTCAAAACAATGTTAACTATTTTTTATATTAAAGAATATCAATTTAAAAAATACATAACCAAAGAGTAAAATAATAATAAAAAGATGAAAGTGATATCAATAACCTCTACTTGTCTAGGATGAATTCAGAAGTAGCCATAAATTGATCCATAGAAAGAGCACCACAATCTCCTTATTTCCATTAATTTCCAGTTTTATTGTTCCAATAAAACAGATTGATTCAAACATTAGATGCATCGTTACAGTTAAAAAATAAACAATTGGGCCTAAATTAGAGTGGTGATTCAAAGAATCTACAAGGCCAAATTTGGATTTATATTTTGAATCCCAAGGCCCTAAATGTCCCCCAAACTAATATAATACAACTGAAACATGTGAGAAGACCCTTCTTCCAATTTTAAAAGAATATTTTATTTGACACATGGCACCTTGTGGTGAGGACAGATTGAGATTTTTTCACTCATCTTTAAAAATCTATAGGGAGAAAACTTGCTTTTAAGAGGAAAGGTGATGGAAAAAAATAAAGGTAACAAGAAGGTTCAAAAAAATAATTCTTCCCTTAAGTAACCAGATTTATCCTTTTTGAAAAAAAAATTAGTGCACACATGCATTAGTTCAGTAAAATTTGGAAATTATTTAAAATTAAATGCACATAACAACATGTAAAGAAACTCTTTTTAGTATGATAAGATACAAATTTATTGAAAATTTAACATTACAATCTACATGAAAACCTTTTTTATGAAAACTCAACCACTGATTTTCAACAAAATAATCATGAAATGTAAATTTCACAATAAACAACTGCATGTATTAAAACTCAACACTCAATCATCATGCAATGAATATCAGTGTCTAGGAATAGACACTCATCAATAAATAACCATAAAATGAAGTACATACTCAATGATCACAACACCAACATGCCTTTAGACTCAACACCCAACATGTTTTACAATAAATCAAGTATTTTTATAATAACCAATTTTTATAGTCATAGTGTAGTGATTATTTGAATTCAAATAGTAGTCACTGACACCAACCATTATAAGGAATGGGGTTTCAACAGGTAACAAAATGAATGAGATGTTTGATTCATATTAAAATCAAATGAAAAAATTACTTCCCTATAATGAGAGGGTGTTATCCACAAACCCTCCATCCTAATCTTTTTAAATTACACTCAACATGATGATTGGAGGCCTCAGATATAGTTTGATAGGGGATGGGGATATTAGAAAATGCATATTAGGGCTATAGAGACTATGGAAGGTGGGTTGTGGAGGGGAAGTGTAGGTATGAAGAGGATGGGGGGGGGGGGGTTGGGACACCATGGATGGAGGGGTCACGGGGGATGTTGAGGCATTGGGATGTTGGGGATGGAGGGGTTGTGGGGGGATATCGGTCGAGAATAGGAAATTGGTTTGTGTGAGGTTGTTGGTGGGGAAATCCATGGATGATTAAGGAGCCGACAAAGATGTGGTCGTGCTATTGAGGGAAATGATTAGGGCTGGGGGAGGAAAAAGTGAGGCAATGAGAGGTGAGGATAGAGAAAAGAAGGGAGGGATGTGAGGTGGGAGAGTAGAATTAGAGGCGGATTTGGGAGGCCAGAAAAGGGGTATTGATGGGTTTCATATTAGGGACATTAACAAAGGTGTCCCAAAAATACAATGTAACCAAACATTTCAAACTGTTGATATGTAAAAAATTAATGTTCCAAATATTCCACAACCATCAAATGAATGTTCCCATATTTTTCTCAAGGGTTCAACCTCACATATCTGTTTGAAGAAAAAAAATCTATGATTATTAGAACTCATGAAATCAAGAATCCGTGGAAAATAAATGACCTAGATCCCATAATAATTTGAATGTATTGAACAAAAAATTCATGGAATTATCAGGGATTCCCACATTCATAAACCTAAACGCTAGAGCATCTTAGTAACCTTATTTATTAGAGGCTCAAATAATTCTTCTTCCACAATCATTAGAAAAACCTTAAACAAAATAGTTGAATAAGATTAATGAGAAAGAATCAACACTATGAATACCTCAATAATGAAGAAAAAAACATTTTCACTTCGATTTTAACTATGCAACAAAGTTTTATAAAACGGGTCAAACATCCTAACAGATTATATTGAAGCTATGATTTTCAGTCATAAAATCCTATGTATAAGAATCTAATGTATATTAATCATAAAATCATAGTGTTTACTAAATAAAAACAATATACTAGAGCTATTGAGAAAGGGATTTGACACGACATAAATCCATAAACAAGATTCCCTTAACAAACCAACTTGACATCATATAATAAAATAAATCGAATGTGTTGCTTATTCAAACCATCCGCCAATCCACAAAATCACTCTCCTCAATATAGTTCTACATTTATAATCATTAAGAATTATTGATAAAATAAACTACAAAAAAAGAAGGAGGCGAGATGAATGTGGGATGGAGGCGGGTGATGGTGGCGATAAGGAGGTGAGCGATGTCTAGGACGGAGGTGGGAGATGTGTGGTTGATGGGATAGATTAGGGATGGAAGGATAGATCAGGGGTGGCGGCGACAAGGAGGCAGGACAAAGGCAAGATGGAGGAGGGAGATGTCTGGTCGATGGGATAAACTGGGGATGCCAGGATATATCAGGGATGTCGGCGATAAGGAGGCGGGAAAGAGGCAGTTATATGGTATAGATCAGGTAAAGAGTTATAGATCGTGGTTGGTGGAGAAAATGAGGCAGATGGAGGTGGGACGAAGGTAGGATATAGGTGGGTTAGAGACGGGCGCAGTGTAGTCCATGGGTCACTGGTTAGGGTTAAGTGGTGTTATTTTTTTTATAAAAGTATTTAAATGTTTATTAAATAAATAATATTGAAAGAAATAAAATAATTATTATTTAGAGAAAATTGAATAAATAATATTGAAAAATATAAAAAACATTAAATATTTTGAGAATATTGTAATTTAAAATATATTAAAGGATGTTTTTAATATAAATTCCAAAAATAAAAAATTAATTGGGTCATAAAAATAATATATATATATATAAACTATGTTTATCTTGATTGGTTATTAATAATACATTTTTTTATTAAATAGTTTTTTGTAACAGTATTTTTTTATGGGAAAATATTTTTTGGTAATAGTGTTATTAATAACAGTTTCATGTGTTAGTAAAAAAAATTGGTATTAGTATGATAATGTAATAGATCAAAATGATGGTAAAATATATGTTTGTATTGAATGATCATTATATATAGATCTATCTATTGGTAAAAATAAGTGTTGGTATTAAATATTAATACAAATAAAACATTATATCTATTGGAAATGCTCATTTTTATGAACAAGTACATTATATGTCAGTAACTTTCTGTTGGTATAAGTCATTTTTTTAGTATATTTAAATTTTATAATAACCATATATTTAAAAAAAATCATATAAATGACAATTTAAAATAAATAATACCACATCATGTGATGATCCATTTTTCATTTATATTTCCCAACCTAAATTTATATTAGTCATTTATATAAACTTTTTTTCTTTGTTAGATAATTTCTAGAAATCATGAAACATGAAAAATAATAATTCTATTTATGATATTTCCAAATTATTAGGATAATGATATATGTTTACAAAATGAAAGATTACATGAGTTTCGATTCATGTAACAATAATAACTATAAGTAATTCTTTATAATATGAATTTTTATCTTCTCTTTATTAATTTAAAATTATCCCAAATTATTTAAATAATAATTACATAAACTTTTATATTATTATCATTCATAATTTTGACCTCATCATTTTACCAAATAATTATAAATCATGATTACATCGAAATTATGATAAAATAATATAGAATAATTCAATACCTCATGAGAGTTTTTTATAGTTTCACTACACCCAAAATAGGGGATAAGAAGTTGGGTTGTATATAATATGGAAACCCATACGAAGAGGTATGAGTAATTTTAGATGGGTTAAAAAGACCCCAAGAGTGGGGGTTGGATAATCAAGGATTGATGGGAAGCAAACAAATAGAACAAGTAAATAACATATCATTTAAGGAACAAAAAAAATATTTTTCTTTATATCTTGGAAAATCATCCAAACCTACATATTTTATTCAATTTTAATTATGTTTAGATAAAATTCTCATTGATTGACTAATTTAAATCCCCTAATATCAAGGAATTAAATGTTATAAATAATATTCATTGATTCGGGTTACAAATATTATTTTACCTTAATTATTTTGTTATTTTAAATTAAAAAATTATGTCATTATTTGATAAACTGCTATTTGAGATAAAAACTAATGAACTGAACATGAGGAATAACCATGAAAAATGATTAAATGGATCAATTATATTGATCAAACCTATGACCAAATAATTTACCACATGAACAATAAATGAAACTGCATGGATCAATCACACTGCATGGGTCGAACGCATGACCAAGGGATTGATAGCATGAAGAAAAATATCGACAACATTAACATATATTAAAAAAAATGACCAACTGATTGACCACGTGAATGATTTACCATATAACGAAAAAGGTGACCACATGATGGAGAAATCAACCACATGATAGAACTTACAACTGTATGGCCAGTTAGGTGAATTGTAGAGACCAGAAGCCTGACGTACATGGACATTACATTACTTTTGCGGAATACTTAGTACATAACAAAAACACACACACAAGGATCGTAATAGTTTAGTGTCTTTGGAAACTTGGAATGTAATCTTCTAATCGTGGTGAAAGATCTTCAACATCACCCATAAAGATCTTCTTTTTTTTTACCTAAAACCTTTCTTTATATCCTGGGGAAAAGAAAACATAAAAGGGTGAGCTCAAATGCTCAGTAAGGGTAAACAAAAGAAATATCAATCATATCATATACATAAGAATATAACTTTTGGAAATCTTAACCTGTAAAAGAGATAATAATTTCATAACCTGGGATAACTCATGGCAGTGAAATGTAATCACAATAATCATAAATTAAAACATTAAACTTTGTGTCATACACACATAATCATATAGAATCATTTCTTATTAGTCAAGACTCATTGCCAAGACTATCTTAGTGGACAAAGTCCCTTTCTGAATCGAGTCACCCTCGTTTCAGTCCTGTTTCACTGAACCGGTATAACCTACCATTGCAGCCATGTCTATATCATGAGATATAAAATCTTTACCCAATGCATTGGAGGGAGATATAGGTCCCACCCATCTCATAATGATACCATTCTTATGTGTGCCACAAAATCATAAATCAGACATCATTTCAAACCCATGTAATAAAAATGGGATTCTTAAACAACATGACATCATAAAACAATTCATATAAGATAAAGGAATTCATAAAAATATTTCCATCACAACATAATCAAATCCATGTAATAATAGAGATAGAAACAGAACCCTTTATTATCTTAGATGGAAAATAATTTTGATAAAACACTTGAACTCCATTCTTGAGGAAAATATCCTTTCCACTTCAAAAACATTTTCCTTTCTTAACATGTATTACAATTTTAAACTAAAAGAAGTTGATTAAAAATAAACTTGAAAAAATGTAAAGGAAGCTTCTTGGAAATAATGTTTTAAAAATCCATTCATGCCGTATAAGTTAAAAAAAACATTCTTCTCGTACTTTTGTCGGAAAAGTCAAAAAAGTACCTCGTACGAAAAACGAAAAAAGATTCCTTTCATATATTTTACTAAAAACTCACCGAGGGGTAAAATAGGATTTAAACAGTTTTAGGTGAATGTAAATTATATTAAATATTGAGGAAACATGGATGTGGATGATAAAATACACCCCAGTAAATTCTAAAGTATAAACAATCTCGGATAAAAATGAGATTGTGATATTTCCCTTACCTTAGGTCTGATTTGCTTCGTAAGTGTCCGAACCTCCTGTATAATGATTTAAATAATGTCATTGACTTATTACATAATGATATTCATATATGGTTCACTTATGACTTTATATTACCCGTTCTTTGGTAAATTCCTTGTTAAAGAGCGTTTTGGGTAAAATTGTTTCATTTGTCGTCCGTGTTTTGACTTGTAATTATTCATATGATTACTTAGATCATGATTACTTAATTCCATAATATAAAACATAATATATATATATATATATATATTCAGAATATACATATATATAATAAATCAGTAAATGGAAAGAAATACACCGTTCATGGAGACGGTAGGCCGTACGTACGCATGAACGCTGTTTTCGTTTCCTTATTGAGTTGAATGGAATTAAGTAGATGAAATACATATATAAATAAATCCAGTAGCTTTATAATGTCATATATTTCATTATTTTTTCTTATATATACTTTATAATAATTCTTAAATGGTTAACATGGACAATGAATCTCATCGCGTCGTGGAGACGGTAGTCTGTACGTACGCACGAGCGATGATATCGTTCTCATGATAGTGGGACTGTATTGGAGTGTATGTATACTATTTCAGAATAAATATAACTTTAAATAAATAATATATAGTTATTATTTACACCATTATACCCATCCAAGTAAGGTGGTGGTGGAAAATAGATTTCACCACGGCGTGGAGACGGTATTCCGTACGTACGCACGTGCGGTGATTTCGTTTTCCGTAGGATGTATAGATGGTGAAATAGGATTGTTTCATACTTATAATAACATATCAGTATATGAGTGATACTGATGTTATTACTTCATAATGAAACAACCTAATAAGAAGAAGTGGAAGAAGAAATAAAGGTGAAAGAATCGGTAACGAAAATTACCTCTTCTTTGAAGCGCCTCTTTGAGACCTCCTCTTAGGGCACTAAAATTGGTCTTTGAGGAAGACCAGAACCTCTAGGATGTTTCTAGGGAAGTGGAGAAGAGAATTTGGAAGAAGTGGGCCGATCTTGAAGGCTCAAAGTTGTGTGAGGAAGAGAGGGATGGGGTGCCCTTTTATAAGGGAGGAGAGGGGCTCCTTTGGAAAAACTAAAAATATTATTTTATTATAAAGTCAAGTTCGGTTTTAAATATCTCAAAATTGATTTATTTAGAGGATAAGGTGGGGATGGGTCAAAAGCCTCTCATCCAATAGAATTTAGACAAGTTTAGGATCCTATTTTAACCTTATCATTTAGATTTAACATTAAGTTAAACAGTTTTACTTTTACCGTGTCTTCTTGTGTTCTTACACTATAAGGTTAATAAACTTACTATAAGAATGCAAACGAACCCCAAATTGTTTATTATTAATATATATAACCTTATCTAAGTCATTTGGCCGAACCTTAGATTTTTAGGAATAAAATAACAATTAATAATATAATATTTGTTTTAAAAACTATTTTATGTCAATTTTGACACTATTTAGTAATTGATTTTTGTAAAAATCATAACAAAAAGATAAGTTTTAAAAAAGTTAATTAAATAAATACTAACATGTCATATTAACCTAGAAAATTATTGTAATTCATAAAAAGTCTCAAATAATATTTATTTTAATATTTATAACATCAATTATGTCAATATTTCATTAATAAGATAATTAACGCATCATCATTGTGTCATAAATAAATTAAATTATTTAATGTATAAAAATTACAAATAAAATACCATTATGTAGGAAATCTTTTTATCTTTCTAATGAATATTTATAGTAGAATTTATCTTATTTATAACCCTATATTAAAAAATTTTTATTAAATAAACTTTGATTTTAACTCTTTTAACCCTTCTTTGAATTAAATAATAATAAATGTCCTAATCTACTTCAAGTGGGAGTAAATGGTCCTATTTTATTCCAAAGGTTGTTTTTGGTCGAATTACACTTATACAATAGAATTAGGACATGTGTTAGGGTAATAATAATATCATTTTTACCCTTAATTAGCCTATTTACTTTTAACCGTGGTAAATAAAAGTAAAACGTTACTATTCACCAAAAATTATTTTCATCTCATTGAACCACATTTTACTTACTGACATCAACCGTGTCTCTCGGATTTTTGAAATTCCACTCACAGAAGCGGTAAAATTATGTTTTATGAAAAATTCAGTTTTTTCTAACCACCACTTAGTGGTTTCACTATTCATCAAAAATTGAAAGTTTTCAGAAAAATACTAAAAATTCGGCCTAAGATATATTTGATATTATGAACTCAAAAATGATTTCTATTTTAAAAAATTAAAAACATATCAGTTGCATTAATTAATTTAAAAATTAATTCCCGCCGTCAAAACAAAAGGCGTGTTTTTAAGAGATAATAATTATCAAAAGATTGACACTTGTTTATAACTGGTTTAAATGTGAAATTACATCTAATGACCAACATTGTATTAAGTTGTAAAAATATATTCTTAATATACTTTAAAACCACTAAAATTAATAATTTATCACTATTAATTATTTCGATTGAAAAAGTTGTTTTTAATTAAAATTTAGTAATTTCCACTATTCATCAAAATATGAAAGTTATCTGAAAATTACCAAAATTTCACCCTAATCTAATTTCGATATTCTGAATCCAAAAATGAAGTCCATTTTGAAAAATAAAATTTACAAAATTTCAAAAAGTGGTTATTACTATTCATAATGGCTAGTTTTAATAATAGCATATCGTTGTTTAGTGAAACTTAGTATTGCGTACTACACACGCTATCAAGGAAGTTCACGATTGCGTGTAATGAAAGGAAAGTCAAGGATGCGTTTTGTGCAAGCTCCTTTTGGTGTAGCGTACAACACACGACATTAATGAAATTAAAAAAAATATTTTTCATAAAATCTCAGGGTGTTACATGAATAGACCACCAAACCAATAGACCGTAAGAACAACCAATAAATTTCATGAACAAACCAAGTTTCCTAAAGTAAAAACCAAGTGAATACATTTAAAATAATAACATAAATTAAAGAGTTAAAAGACTATGAACACCCAATTTAAACCTATAATACTTAAAAATAAAAAATAGGAAAGTTTTTATAAATTTGGGACCTTAAATATGAATCCAATCAAACAATATTCATCCTCAATAAATAAAAAAATTCATAAGAAGATAAACGTTTGTAAACAATCACCCTATGATACACCCCTAAACAATTTCACTCAAACAAGAACACAACCAATCCATCATAGGACTAATGCACATAACCACACATCATTTAAAACTTCCTTAAAACAAACTCATAGGGGAGATAATTATTAAACTAGGGAAAGGATGAAAAGAAATAATCATATCAAGGAAGAGAAATAATCACATAAAATGAAATAATATCAGACGAATTATATTACAATAACAAATAAAATAAAACATCTCATAAAGGAAGATCTACTGTTAAAAAACTATAGATATTAAAATTGAATCAGTGAATCCTTCTCCTAAGTGACATCCTCAAAGACACCACTCTACCATAGGAAACTAACAAAAGGAATGACATGAACACCTAACACCTTATTCTAATTTTTTGGAATATTTATAAGTTATACATTGATGTTAGAATCATTAAAATTCTTCCCTTCCCAATTGATTACATGGAATCATCATAATGAAATCGAGGAAGTTTTCTGACACCTAGAATATTTCATGAATTAGAATCATCTTTGGGGGTATTTCTAAATATTATTCCACATCTCCAATTCATGTGAACACCATAAAATGTCAAACTAATTAAGGATATTGAATAATACCTTCCAAACATATGATTACCATGTCATGGATATAACTTTATGAAAACATGATATTTTATGTCAAAATACAGAGTCCTCCTACTATGATCAACATCGGTATTATCAAAACCCCACACCACCTATATTCTATCACAAATCAACTATTCCTTCTCTATTAAAATCATCCCCTATTATATTCCAAGAAAAGATGAATCTCTGTCCACATTCCAACATAATGGAAATCAGAAAGGTCAGTTTTATAGTGATTTAAACAAATCCATTCCATTAATAGGGTGGTAATTTATAGTACAAAAAAACAACACTAATTGTAGGTGTCTCACCCCTAAACTTCAAAAATATAGAATGCAGAGACAAAATATTTTACAAATGTATGTATAGTCAAATATATCTAATTATATATTTAGGAATGAAAAGCACTAATAAGGTATAACTTGGAGCTAATAGGATTTTAAATACTTCACGACACAATGGAGGTTAAATATAAATTTTGATCAATGAGGAATGTATTCCAATCCCCATAAATCCTCACCACCTACTCCAGATACTACCTCAATAAAAAACTATAATGTGCGCAACTACACAATCAACATGATGTTAACTAACTTCATCAAGAGCTATAAGATCACCCATATAGGATCATTACCACATAGATCTCAAGGGATAACATGTGGTGAAATACGTCAGGTTATCCTCCCACAAAAACGTGGGGATATCAATCAGTTGAAGAATAGCATTACGAACATATTGTTAGGACACAAACTTTTCGATGAATAAACACCAAGAGAATAACATGGAATTTTTTTGCTTCATATGAATCCAGCTAAACTGTTTTCTTAGAATATGATACATCTTTATCACACCTAGATATACTAAAAAGGTATAGTTATTGAACTCATAGGGAACCACCTCATGAATTTTTTAAGGAATAAAGAGATTCCTCTTGAAATAGCACTTAATATTTTTCATCTTCATATAATACCTAGGGAGAAACACTAAAAAATATTGAATCACGTGTAAATTATGAATCATAATACTTCATCTAGGAAACCTCCACATGCTATACCCAAGATTACAACATAGTCACATGATAAAAAAAATTTCCATCAACTACTACAATATCAAGGTGCATCACTGAAAACTCTTCCATCACCCTCAAAGAGTCTTTGGAATCACGCACAAGACTGGTTTTCAATATCCAAATCAAGTAATTTTCCACAATATTTCATTTACCATGTGTAAATGAAATTTCAATATTATAATACTATAAGAATTAAATCCACAACCACTACTAAAAATTCAAACTATATTGGGAGAATAGACACCTCATATTCCCGTAATATGTTAAGACCATAAATCACTCACAAATTAGATAGTTCTGAAAAACATCAAGGAAAAACAAACAAGAGAAATATCAAGATCATGGGGAAAATTTTAACATTTATGAGGTTGTAACTTTTGAAACCCATGAGAGATAACTACTTTCTGATGCATCAATAGACAACGAAAGAAAATTTGTGATGTTTCACAATAAAAAATAAACACAACACCCTCCTATTTTTGAAAATAAACTTGAGAACTAACAAAATTCTCTTTTAAATACTAAAATATAGCCTTTCATTGGTCAATATACATAAGTTCCTGAATGTTATTAGCCAAATATGTCATAGCATTTACAATCTTGGATATTTTGTGTATGAACCACTTATAATAGCTAGAAATACCAATAAATCATTACTCCTTATCCATGTTATTGTGGTCTAACCATGAAACCATCTCCTCAGTTTATTTTGGATATAAAACTACTCTAGGATGATATATGACATGCCCCATAAACTGAAACATAGGTTCCTAGATTTCACACTTCAACTGATTCTCAAACAGATGATGAATCCAATGAATTCCCATCACAACTAACTGTTATTTTTCATGGTCCTCCTCTAAAAAAGTGAGAACACTGATTTCAACACTAAGGACCACAATAAACCAATCCAGATTGATGAAAAACACTGCATTCATCAATCCCATAAACATGGATAGCACATTTATAACTCTAAACAACATCACCAAAATCATTTAATGCTCATAAAGACATCTAAGTGTACTCTTCCTCATATCCCCATCATTCACTCACAAATGATTATTATTGGTCCTATACTGCGTTTTTGTCAATAAGTCAATATATGTTTTTGTATGAAGTGGAGATTCTGGGAGAATTTTTATGGATCCATCTAATGGCATTGGATGTCACACTTAGGCAATTCTCCTGGTAAATTGTGACGATCGATGAATTGATCTTAAATGTTTCAAACATGTGATATGGAGTATTTCACATTGTCTATAATAATTGATGGGCATGAAAAAATGAACTTATTAATTTCTGATGAATTTATTCCAAGACAATTCAATAATAATTTTCATGATGTGAGGAAGAAGTAAGGGTATTATATAAAGGGGATTTTAGAAGGATTTTGTCTTAGCATGGAAATACATTTATATAAATGGATATCTTTATAAGTATTTTTAATGGGGATTACTTAAAATATTAGTTCAACACCTATTAGCCACCATGGGATAGCCCTAAACCACACATAGGGGGACACGAGGTTCAACCCCAACAGAACGACCTACCCATGGAAGCAGGTACCGTGTATAATCCATGGATTGAATGACCATGTGTGAGGCATGTTGAGCCGTATATAAGACTGCAAATGAGGATGGGCGCATGGTGAATTTCCGGTGTGTTGGTGGGATGAAAGAACAAATCATGTGATTGCGAGAGAGGCTCTATCTTTTTCATGTATTTTCATCTAAATAAATTGGTATTATCAGGAAGCTATCATATGAAAAAGCAAGAAGACTACTGAGGAATTTCATGATCAATTAAATTATCATGCGACGAGAAAGATGAAATCATGAGATTTTGTGATCTCTCTGGGTCTATGTGGAGAAGTCGAGAATATCAGCATTCATGAGATCTCAAGATCTTTAGAAAATTGAAGAAGTCCTCAGCATTCCTTAAAAGTTAGTGATAGGTGGTAAAAAATGCCAATATAAACCAAGTAAGAACATAGATTCACTATTTCTGCATAATCAAAATAACAAGATAGAAAGATCTCTCATAAAAATTGAGAGTAGCCACATGATTCGTGCACACAAAGAAGAATAGTTTGCGGGATCTACTCACCCAAAAGAGAATCATGCAAGAACATTGTTCTCACAAAGTCACTTGAGATGGTAGCAGTGAACAGACTATTATCTTGAAAATGTGGTCTCATTGACATATATACTTTCTCATGAAGATGAAAAATGGATGACATTCAAGTTTTTTTAAATTAGTTTTTTAGAAAAAGATATTTTTTTTTAAAACAGCTAGGTTAAAAATATTCCCCAAAGGCTGCATTGTATATGGCTCCTTTGGGCCTTCATTTTATTATAAATATATATATATATATAATCAAAACAAAACAAAAATAAATTTAAAATTAAAATTTTCATCAGATTTCATCTGTTATTTAAAATCAAGCAGTACATCCATTACGACCATCTGGATTCTGATAGAATCTCTCACCCAGGGCATCCTTTTATAAGAGGTCTTACCCTATAAATCATTCTACATTTCTGATGTTGGATTCTGGTTCTCCCTTTCCAGAGTAGAAAATTCTACATTTCGGATGTGGGATTCTGTTTCAAGTATGTTACTTTGAAAAACTATAAAATATAAACTATAAGATCAATATAAATGAAACCTAAAATATAGATTAAATATATAATAAATAGTTTAAATCAAAAATAATTTCATAAAAAATGTTGATGGACAATAATTTATAAGGATTCAAAGACACCTACATTAAACATAAAAATGTTTCAAGTATGTGGCTTTAAAATCAAACAAAATATAAATTATAACTGCAGTATAAATGAATCATAAAACGTGGATTAATGATATAAAAAATAGTTGAAAATAAATTGAATTTCATAAAAATGTTTTTGGAAAATAATTTATATATTTTCAAAGACACCTACTTTAAACATAAAAACTTTCATGTGACTTTGAAAGTCTATAAAATATAAACTATAAGACCAACAAAAATGAAACATAAAACATGAATTAAACATATAACAAGTGGTTTAAAATAAAAAAAAATTCACAAAAAATGTAGATGAAAAATAATTTATAAGATTTCAAAGACACCTACTTGAAACTCAAAAATGTTTCAAGTATGTGCCTTTGAAAGCCTATAAAATAAAAACTATAAATAAAATATAAATGAAACTTAAAACATGGAATAAATATATATTAATTTATTTATTTAGTTAATTAATAATTATTAATTACTAATTTCTAATTTCTAATTATAATGAATAATTATATTACTAATTAACTAATTAATCATTATATAATAATTTTGAATAATTACTATTTAATAATTATAATGAATAATTATAATTTATAATTATATTACTAATTAACTAATTAATTATTATATAATTAATAATTATATTACCAATTAACTAATTAACTATTATATAATTAAAAATTATACTAATTAACTAAATAGTTATTATATAATAGTTTTTAATAAATAATAATTAATAATAATAATGAATAATTATAATTTATAATTATATTACTAACTAACTAATTATAAAAATGGTCTTGGAAACATCTTTCTCAAAAAATTGACTAATTAACTATTATATATTTAATAATTATACTAATAATTAACTAATTAACTATTATATAATAAATGATTAATAATTACTATGTAACTAATTACTAATTAAATGATTAATAATTATATTTCTAATTAACTAATTAATAATTATATAATTAATTAATAATAATTATTAATTAAATAACTAATTATTATACAATTAATAATTATATTATTAATAATTATATAACTAATTAACTAATTAATAATTAATAATTAATAATTAATAATTATGACAAATAATTATAATAATTAATTATAATGAATTATTATAACGAATAATTATAAGGAAAAACTATAATGAATAATTATAATGAATAATTATATTAATAATTAATTCATTAATTATTATATAATATTTTTTCTTAAATACTAATTAATAATTATAATGACTAATTATAATTTACAATTATATTACTAATTAACTATTATATAATTAATAATTATATTACTAATTAACTAATTAATTATTATATAATAAATTTTAATAATTACTAATTATTAATTATAAAGAATAAATATAATTTAAAATTGTATTACTAAATAGCTAATTAACTATTATATATGAAATATTTATATTACTAATTAACTATATAATTATTATATAAATAGTTATTATTAATTACTAATTAACTAATTAATTACTATATAATTAATTATTAATAATACTAATTAACTAATTAAATAATTTATTATATATTTAATCCATGTTATATGTTTCATTTATATTGGTTTTATATTTTATATTTTATAGGTTTTCAAAGACACATACTTGAAACATTTTTAAGCTTAATGTAAGTGTCTTTGAATGCTTAAAATTTACTTTTCATCAACATTTTCTGTGAAATTCTTTTTATTTTCAACTATCTGTTATCTTTTTAATCCATTTTTTATGTTTCATTTATATTGGTCTTATAGTTTATATTTTATATTCCTTTAAAGTCACATACTTGAATCATTTTTAAGTTTCAAGTAGGTGTATTTGAAAACTTATAAATAATTTTCCATCAACATTTTTTATGAAATTGTTTTTCTTTTCAACTATTTTTATATATTAATCCATGTTTTATGTTTCATTTATGATGTTCATTTAGTTTATATTTTATAGGCCTTCAAATTCACGTACTTGAAACATTTTTATGTTTCAAGTAGGTTTCGTTTAATCCTTATAAATTATTATCCATCGACATTTTTTATGAAACTATTTTTGTATTCAACTATTTCTTATATGTTTAATCCATATTTTAATTTTCATTTATATTTGTCTTATAGTTTATATTTTATATTCTTTCAAATCCACAAACTTGAAACATAATACCACATTAGAAATGCAAAATGTTCTACGCATGAATGGGAGCACCAGAATCCCACATCGGAAATGTAGAATGATTTCTAGGGTAATCCCTCTTATAAAAGGGAGACCAGGGTGATAAATTTTTTCAAAATCCAAATTTTTGTAATGGTAGTGCTGCTGGATTTTAAAAATCTGATAAATTCTGCTAAAAAAGTTTCAATATATTTTTTATTTTGTTTTTTTTATTATATATATATTTATAAACAAAACATAGTAAAAAAATAAATATAAATATAAATATAAAAATATTTTAAATATTTTTTTTGGGTTTTAGTGGAAAGGAGCAGTCATTGATGTCGCCTTTCATCCGAGGCCGAAAGGTGGCATCATAGATATCGCCTTTGGGGTGTAGTTTTAAAAATATTTTTAACCTAGACATTTTAAAAAATATTTTTTAAAAAACTTATTTAAAAAAACTCCATGGACAAACCACCACCACACTAGAATGGAATCCACATACAACACCTTATGTCTCATGAAGTAACTGGTGGAACCTACTTTGGTTGTGTGAAGAAGATTGAGATAATCTCATGAAGGATCTTGATGATATCCCATGAGCCATATGTGAATTGGTGTTTTCTAAATTAAAATGTTTCCCATGAAAATTAGTTTTTTTCTTATTATTATTATGCAAATATTCTATTTGGGTTGTTCTATTTTGCAACCTTTGTTTGGACCTTTTGATTTTTTTGCTTATTTCTGGACTGTGGCCTGCTGGTGGCTTGTTTTAGCCGACGTAATCTACTGGCCACCACCATGAAAATTTTCTCATACTGCTCCATGCTTCCTGTTGATGCTTTTTGATCCTATGGCTGTGGTTCCATGTTTTGTGTTACTTGGGTTGGGGATCCGCAGCTGACTGTGCATCTCATGCCTTCTGCATGTCCCATTTCTAATGGGATCTGTTCATCGATGATGTCTCATCTATTACACCTATCAAGGATACACCTCGGTGATGATGCTGGATTAAATTCATCATGTTTCTTTTGTTCCTAGGGGAATGAGATTCGTTGTCTAAACCTTGGATCCCATGATCACTGAGATAAATCCCTGCTATTCCGAGAGATGTTGTTGCATGCATGCCTTCCCGATGTTGATCCGGTGACCCCCAGTGGAGAACTTGGATCTTGCGTGTTCTGTATAGGCTACATCAAAATCCAAAACTTCTGACCCTATCAAATTCCTGAGTTCTTCGATGCTTCTTTTTTGTGATACTATTTTTTACCTTGAGTTTAGTCTTTGTGTTATATGGTAATGGTTTATTTACTGGTGTAGTTCACGAAGTTTGGGTTGCATGTGTGAGTATGTCCACATTGAAAGAGTACTCCACTAACACCGAGACAAATTTTATCATTGCCTCTTGGGGAACAGAGGTCTCTGTTCTTGAATAATTTTCATGATCCATGTGTGTGGTCTGTCCTATTTTGCTTTTATAATTTTATGTGCTCTTTGGTTTCCATTTTTCATAGAAATAAAAAAAATGGTGGTGTTATTGTCGTGGATTAGGAGAAAATAGGTCTGAACCACATAAATACTTGTGTTCCTTTTACTTTCCAGTATATATTTTTTCTATTATTTTGATATTTTTTATAAAATGATTCTTTTTGTAATATTTACTTAGAAGGTTTTCTATAAACCAAGAACCGATTTCATAACAAGTGGTATCTAAGCTTGTTATTCATCTTTTTTTAAAATTTCTGTCCAGTTTGAAATTGAAACTTTTGATGAGGAAAATATTTTTGATTTGTAGAGAGTTAAAATGCACACGTTATTAGTTCATAATGGACTTGTTGATTATTTACACGGTAGTAAGAAACCCATAGTGACAGTCATTTCCAATGGTCAGTCCACCACTTCCTATATAGATGTTGATGCTAGTATACTAGAAAAGGCTCGATGTACTCTTCTTTTAAATTTAGGTGATAAGTTTTTGCGTGAAGTTTCAGAGGAAACTACTGCTAAATATCTTTGGATTAAACTTTAACATCCGTATATGATTAAGTATTTTCTTGGGAATCTGTATAAAAAAGAGATTATACAATTTTAAGATGTCCCCTGGTTCTTCTATGAATGTTTATATAGATGATTTTATCAAAAAAAATTTAGATTTGGATAATATTGATATTGAGGTTAAGGATGTGAATCAGGCTTTAATTTTTTAACTTATCTTGATGATTATTTTAATTCATTAAGATATTCAATGTTGTATTATAGAGATTCCATTACGTTAAAAGAGGTTAAGTTAGATTCTCTTTCCCGTAAGCTTCAAACGCAAGGTTTAAAGTAATAGTCGAGTGCTGTTAAGATTCAACCTCGAATTGTTTATTCTAAGGATCCTGTGAATAACATGGGTAGGAAAGACAAGAACCAGTTTAAGGGTTTCAGTGTTTTGAGTGTGGTAATACCGACAACATAAAACGGTACTGTCCTAATTTGAATGATAAAGATACTATGGCCAAGTCACATGTTGTATGTCTCGGTTATGATTTTTCTAAATTCATTTACTTTGTATCCCCTTCATAAGAACTAGGCGAATGTTCTCTGTAGTCCTTTTCTTGCATTCCTAGGACTAGATCCACTTGTTTATGTGGGGGAACTGTGGTTGAGAAAAAGGGTTGTGTGGGATGGTCAAATCCATTCTGGCTTAGGTGGAGAAGTTTTTTCTTTTCCTATTTGATTTCTATTCAATAATTGTTATGTTTAGTTTTCTACTTCCAGTTGATTACTATTTCATTTTATGATATTTTATCTGTTTTTGTTGCTCACTGTATTTTATCTTGGGAAAGGATGTTTGAATTGCAAGTGTTGCATTTTTTTATGTAGTGGGAGTTTTTCTATTAAAACAAAAGTAATTTTTTGGGTAAGCTCTGTTTTAATTCATTTTATTAGGTAGTTTATTTTCTAAACATGTTGTAATCTATTAAGTAGTAGATTTTTTGCATGGGTAGAACATGTGCCACTACCGACACATGCTGGGTGATATTCATGCAGGGTGTATATTTGTGGACCTACGTTTTTCAGTCTTAGGAAAATATTTCCACACTACTAAGGATAATTAGTAGTTATTTTATTTTCTGGAACACCATCATCATGGTTTTTAATTTTGAGGATTCAAAGGGTGAGATTTCTGAATTGGTGTTTTCAAAATTAAAATGTTTTCCATGAAAATTACCATGTTTCATATTATTATAATGAAAATATTCTCTTTGGGTTGTTCTGTTGTTTGGCCTCTATTTGGACCTTTTTCTTGGATAGGCTTATTTTGGGACTGTGGCCTCCTATTGGGTTTTTCATCCGACTTGATCTAGTGGCCTAAATCATGGAAATATGCTCTTGCTGATCAATATTTTCTGTTAATGATTTCTGATCATGTGGTTGTGGTTCCATATTTTATTTTACTTTATTTATTGATTCGTCACTTCCTAAGAATTCACTGATTTTCTGCGCGTTTCATTTTCTGTGGGATCTGTTCGCTCGTGTTTCCTTATCTATTATGTATTTCAAGGTGTAATGCCCTGACCCCAGTTACCCAGAGTCGGTGCATCATTACATAACATTGGCATGATCACAAAAGATCAAGACTTGGAAGACCGATTAGTTTAGTAGCCTTGGAATCACTTGATACATTCATAAAGTTTACATTACATCATAAAGTGAAAACTACAACAACATCTTGTCTCCACACTCATATCCCCTTATACTATCCCTGCATGTCATTCATAAAATACTTCTTCACATCCAGGAAAAAATAAAACATTGAAAGGGGTGAGCTCAAATGCCCAGTAAGTATAATAATATAGCGGAAAGTTTAATAAATAAGCATAAACATTTAAGGCAATGTATCACTAAGACAAAAGACTTTTAAACTTGAACTTCAACATAATATGGAAAAATAAAATGAAATAATTCCATTTAATTATTCACATGGATATTCAAATAGTTGAATAATCACATGCAATATCAATAACCACTTTCATAATGATGGAATGCATAATGCCAGACTATCATAACCACATTGTCAAGGCCTTGTGCCAAGACTACAAATAAGATTTTGTCAAGGCCTTTTTCCAAGACACTATTTTGTCTCATGAGACCTACCGATGCATCGAGGAGCTATAGCGGGCTCCACCCGTCACTTACTAAGTCCAATGCATTCCTCATATAAACAGGTTTAAACATAACATAAACAATCGTATTAAAACTATCATACAAAATGTCAATACTTTCTTCATAAACCCTAAATGGTATAAAAATAACACATCCATAGTCAAAAATATCACAAAAACTTTAATACAATATGAAATTTTTGTATCATAATAAATCAACTTCAAATAAGATTAAAATCCATCAAAGGATGTTGACATAGATAAAATCAAAACTATTGGAGAAAAATATCTCTTTTTTTAAAATCATTTAAAAGATACATAATTATAAAATAAAACATTTATTTTGAAAATATCCTTATAATCTTTTAAGATAATATTCAAAGATTTTATAATGGAGTAAAATAGCTTCACCCGCCGTATAAATTAAAAAAAGACATTCTTACCTTAATTCTGTCGAAAAGGTTAAAAAGGACCTTGTTTGGAAAACGACATAAA
This sequence comes from Viscum album, assembly GCA_963277665.1. Lineage (NCBI taxonomy): Eukaryota > Viridiplantae > Streptophyta > Magnoliopsida > Santalales > Viscaceae > Viscum > Viscum album. Next base: position 489,254,100 of record OY728150.1, read on the forward strand.
AATTCCTTTATAAACTTCTTATAAAAATTAAATCAAGGGTATAAATGACTTTAACCCATAGTCTGTAAAATAGTAATAATTATTTGAAATACATTTTTAAGAAACATGGACGTGAATGATAAAGAGGTCCCAGTAGATAATTATATATAAACAACCTCGGATAATGAACAGATTGTGAAATAAATCCATACCTTGTACTTTTCCTTGGTTAAGTTTAGGTTAACCTCCAGTATAATGGTAAAATAATTGTTGTTAAATTATACAAGAATCATATACATTAATATGATATCATATATGATCTTTTAACGTTGTTTTGTTAATAATTTCTTAATATTATCGTTGTTTCGGGTGTTAACTTACTCATTTTATTTTATATGCTTTTATACATAAGTCGTTTTTGTTATGGAAAGGTTGTATATTATTCATATACAGAATTATATCAAGTCCTTAAACATTATTTTTAATCATCAAATGGGAATTACACTTGAATGGATATGATGGGGAATGAATCTCATCGCGTTAGTGGAGACGATAGTCCGTACGTACACACGAGCGAAAATATCATTCTTCTGATATTAAAATAATATATAATTGAATGTTATATCATATATACATAATAATTATCATGTTATATTTCTTATTTACATCAATTACACATCATTATCATACCCATCCAAATAATAATGTTTTGAATAACAATTACACCACGACGTGGAGACGGTAAACCCTATGTACGCACGTCTGGTGACATGTCATTAAAAGGATGGATAGAATAATGAATATGGTTGCACCATATTTATAATAACATCAAAGTATATATAATATACTAGAGTTATTATTTTAGAATGGAAATAACAGAGAAAGAAGATGTTGAAGAAGAAAGGAACTTGAAAGGGGTTGGTGAAAACATTACCTCTTCTTCAGGTTCTTCCTTTTGATTTGATCAAAAGGGCTCATTAAGTTGGATTTATGATCAATCTAAGGCCTCTAGGTTGAAATTAGGGAATTTGAGAGAATATTTGGGCAGGTTTTGGCTGATCCAAAAGGAATTGAAGGTGTTAATTAGAGGGAAGGGTAGGTGCCCTTTTATAAGAGTGGTGAGTGGAACCTTAGGAAAAGCTAGAAATATTATTTTATAATAAATTAATATTCAGTTTATAATGGCTCAAAAGTGGATTATTTAAAATTTAAGGTGGTTATAGGTTGAAAGACACGCAACCAATAGGGTTTAGGCAGGTTTGGGTCACTATATTAACTTTATCTTTTTGATTTAACTCTTAGTTAAATAGTTAGACATTTACTATGTCTCTTTGTATTTTTATATTATATAGTCAATAAACATACTATAAACTTCCAAGAGACCCCCCAAGTGGTCCATTAATAATAAAAATATCATTATATAAGTCCTTTTTCTGAACCTTATATTTTTAGGTATAGAATATCAACTAATAATATAATATTTGTTTTTAGAACTCCTTTATGTCAGTTTTGACACTATTTAATAATTGATTTTTTTAAGTCTTAAAAAATGTATTAATTCGAACCAAAATCATTTAAGAAATCCTAAAATTTAATATTAACCAATAAAATTCGTTTATGTCATCAAAACATTCAAATTATATTTATTTTAACATTTAAAAACTAATTATTTGATCCTTTCACTAATAAGAAAAATAATGCATCATTATTGGGTCATAAATAAATTTAATTATAAAATGTATAAAAATTATAAATAAAATACCATTATGTAGGAAATATTTTTATCTTTATAATTAATATTTATAGTCTAAATGATAACATATATAACCCTATGTAAAAATTGTTTTGCTATAAGATATATGCTTATATCATTTTTGTACTTACTTTAACTTAATCAATATAAAGTGTCATTATCACTTACTAGTGGATCCATGGGGTTCCAAAATCAACCCAAAGATGGCCATGGTCAGACATGTATCAACCAATAGGGTTAGGACACGTTTTAGGGTAATTTAGTATTATTATAATATGTTTTTTAGCCTTATTTACCGGATTAACCTTTTAACCATGGTAAATAAAATATTTACCGAAGTAATTATTCAAAATGTCTAAAAATAAAATTTAACTATTTACACAATTTGGACCTACTGATTATAAATATAGAATCCATTTTTCTAAATTCAAAGCACATAAGTGGCAGAAATTAATTTAAAATTAATTTCCGTTGTTAAAACAAAAGGCGTGTTTTCAAGAGATAATAACTATCAAAAGATTGACACTTGCTTATATACAGTTTAAATGTGAAATTATGTCCAATGACCAAAATTTGATTAAATGGTAAAAATATAATCTAATTATAATCTAAAATCACTCAAATTCATAATTTATCAATATTAATTATTTCGATTAATATGGTTGTTTTTAATTAAAATTTATTAATTTTCACTATTCATCAAAATTTGAAAATTATCCGAAAAGTACCAAAAATTCACCCCAATATAATTTTGATATTCAGAATCCAAAAATTAAGTCCATTTTGAAATATAAAATGTAAAAAATTTCAAAAAGTGTGTATTACTATTCATAACGACTAGTTTGATTGGTTGTGGTGTGTTAGAACTCGAAGTTGCGTACAACACACGATACTGTATTATTCAAAATGAAGTGTACAATGGAATCTTGGGTTGTTACATTATCCCCTCCTTCAAATAATTTCATCCTCGATATTTTTACAATACTAATGCATGAAGAAACTCGGGTGGTTCTTCATCATATGTTCCTCGGGTTCCCACGTTGCCTCTTCCATATTATGATTTCTCCATAGAACTTTTACCAGACAAGTCGTCCGGTTTCTCAGCACTTGTTCTCGCGTATCCAGAATCATGACTTGCTCTTCGCAATAAGACAGATCAGGTTCGAGTTCTAATTTCTCATAGGTGATTACATGCGTTGGGTCAGGCATGTATGTTCTCAACGGTGATATATGGAACACATCGTGAACTTTGGAGAGACTTGGCGGCATTTTCAAACGGTAAGCGACAACCCCAATTCATTCAAGAATTTAGAATGTTCTGATGTACCTGGGACTCAATTTTCCATTCTTACTAAAATGTATAACACCTTTACATGGATATACCTTCAAGAAAACATGATCTCCTACCTGAAATTACAAATCCTTCCTTCGGTTATCGGCAAAGCTCTTATGCCTACTTTGAGCTTCTTTAATGTGGTTTTGGATTACCTTAACCTTTTCCATCATTTCCACCACCAGTTCTAGGCCTACGAGTTTTCATTCACCAACATCATCCCAACAGGTTGGTGTGCGACATCTCTTTCCATATAACAATTCATATAGTGCCATCTGAATATTTGAATGGAAGCTATTGTTATAGGAGAATTCTACCAGAGGTAAATATTGATCCCAAATACACTGAAATTCAAGTGAGCATGATCTCAATATGTCTTCTAAGATTTGAATTGTCCGTTATGATTGTCCATCAGTTTGGGAGTGGTAAGCAGTGCTCAAACAAAGTTCAGTATCCCAAGATTTCTAAAGACTTTTCCAGAATCTTGATGTAAAATGGGGATCATGATCCGAAACAATTGATAGGGGTACTCCATGAAGTCTTTAAACTTCATTAATATATAGTCTTGCTAGAAGTTCAAGTGGTAGATATTATCTTATATCAAGAAAATGTGATTATTTGTTAAAACGATCAACAATGACCCGTATTGCATCATTCCTTCTAGGAGTCTTTGGTAGTCCCATGAAAAAGTCCATCGTGATATTATCCCATTTCCACTTCGGTATGGGAAGAGGTTGTATGACTCCTCCAGGCTGTTGCCTTCCAGTTTTCACTTGTTGACAAACCATACTTCTTGAAACAAAATTAGAAATCTCCCCCTTCATGTTGTCCCACCAAAAATGTTCCATTAAATCCCTATACATTTTGGCGCTCCCAGGGTGTATAGAGAAATTGGAACTATGAGTATCATCCAACAATTCTCTTTTTAGATCAGGTATATCAGGACACAAATTCTCTTCCCAAATTTCAAAATTCCATCTTCATACACAAAGTCATTCAATCTCCCATAATTCATAGCTTTAATCTTCTTTTGAAACTCTTCATCATCAGTCTGAAAACTCTTTATCCTTTCTAGTAAAGATGGTTTGACAACCATTTGAAAAGGCATTGATGTTTCACCTTCCATGGTGATTCTCATATCCATCTTTACTAGATCCATGTATATAGGATCCTTTTCAACTCTAAACTTGTTCAAAACTCCATGACCCTTTCTAATCAAAGAATATACCACCTTATTTTCCTTCCTTGGGTGGTAGTGTATCATGCAATCATAATCCTTGAGTAGTTCAAGTCATCTCCTTTGCCTCATGTTAAGTTCTTTATGTGAGAAAATATACTTCAAACTCTTGTGATCAGTATAAATATCACATTTTTCACCATAAAGATAATGTCTCCACATATTTAAAGAAAAGATTACAGCATCAAAATCAATATCATGAGTAGGATAGTTTTTATCATGAATTTTTAGATGTTTTGATGTATAGGAAATAACTCTATCATTCTGCATAAGGACACAACGAAGTCCTTTCTTCGATGCATCACTATAAATAACGAACCAATCATTCCCTGATGGTAGAGTAAATATATTAGAATTGACTAATCTTCTCTTCATTTCTTCAAAACATTGTTCACACTCTTTTTTCCAAACAAATTTAACCCCTCTACATGTGAGCTTCCTTAATGGGTTAGCCAATCGAGCAAAATTCTGGAAGAAACGCCAATAATAACCTACTAAACCAATAAAACTGTGTACATCAGTTATACTCGTCAGTGCTGGCCATTCTTGGATTGCCTTTGTATTAGAAGGATAAATAGAAATTCCATCCTTAGAGAAAATATTGCCAAGAAAAGAGATCCCTTGATGCCAGAATTCACACTTGCTAAACTTCCCATACAATTCATGTCTTCCAAGAGTGTTCAGGATAATGTGCAAGTGATTTTCATGATCTTCATAGATTTTTGAGTGTACCAATATATCATAAATAAATACCACTAAAAAATCATCTAGATATTCCTTCAAAACACTTTTCATTATATCCATGAATACAGAGGGTGCATTAGTCAATCCAAAAAGCATTACTGTAAATTCGTAATGCATGTACCTGGTTCGAAATGTTGTCTTCGGAATTTCTTCATTCTTCACACACAACTGATGGTATCAAAATACAAGTTCAATCTTATAAAGTTATTGATCTCCATGCAGTTGGTCAAATAAATCATCAATGCTAGGTAGGGGATACTTTTTCTTTATTGTTATAGCATTGATTTCCCTATAGTCGATACATAACCTCATAGATCCATCTTTCTTCTTAACAAAAAGGATAGGGGCCCCCCATGGTGAAACACTAGGGCGAATAAATCCCTTATTACTCAATTCCTCTAGTTGTTTCTTTAGTTAAACTAATTTCATAGTGTCCATTCTATAAGGGGTCATCGATATGGGCCTTGAAACAGTAATTAAATCAATGGAAAACTCAATTTCTTGTTATGGAGGATGTCAAGGTAAATCTTCCAGAAACACATCAACATATTCTATCACAATAGATACATCCTCTATTTGAACATTCCTTTACTCACCCACAATTATTTCATTCTCTTCCTCCCCAATAATTGAATTTAGTTGAGCTACTGGGGGTGGATCTATATAAGAATTAGGTGGGGACAATCCTACTATAAAGATAAGGTGTTCTCTATCATCATCATAAAAAATCATAACCTCCTTTTTCTTACAACAAAGTTTCACAACATGGTCTGAAAGCCATTCCATATCGGGGATTATATCAAATTCAATCATGGGTATGATGATGAGATCTGCAGATAAAGAACATTTATATTCTCTAATGGGAACAGATCCACAGAACATTGTAGCAATGATAATCCCCTTAGGAGTTTTAACTGAAAACTCCCTTGTTAAATCAAATTGGAAATATCAAATTTTCCTATCAAACTAGGAACATATGAAACAATGTGATGATCCAGAATCAAATAAATCATTGGATAAACTTGAGGGAACCATTAAATTACCTGACACCACGTCTTTTGGAGCTTCAACCTCAGTAGTAGTGATAACATAAGCTTAGCCTTGATCCCTTGGCCTTTTCTGAGGTAATTTCCCATGACACTTAGGACATTCATTTGTATAATGCCCCATTTCTCAACAATTATAACATTCCACGTTGACAACAACTTTCTTTCCCTTACAATCATGATCTTGGTGGCCTTTTTCACCACACTTGTAATAGACTCTCATTCCCTTCAAGAAAGTACTGGGGTGTTTCCTCCTACATTTACTGAAGGATGGATAATAAACTTTTCCCTTCATCCCTTTATTTCCATTTCCACAATGGTCTGCAGATCTCTTGTTCTCTTGCTTTTCTTTAAAGTCGTAAGACTTAGAGAATTATTTTTCTGTCGTGATAGCACATGAGACAATATATTCATATGACGAGAAGGAATGTGACACTAATGCTCAATGAAAAAATGGTTTCATCCCATCAAAGAAATGATCAATCTTACTTCTTGGGTTACGTATATAATATATAACATACCTTTCTAACTTTGTAAAGTTAGCCTCATAATTTGCGACATTCTCATCCTCATTTTATCTAAGACTCCGAAATTGTCTTTCCATGTTTGCTCGATGGTCATGTGGAAAGTATTTTTCTAAGAAAATATCTATGAACTCCCTCCATTCCATATTTTATACTTCGTCATCTTCCTTCATGTTTTGAATCAATGGCCACCATTGATCAGCATCTCCAGTGAGGTGGTAAACTGTCATGATAACTTTTTCCATTTCACTACTCCCCAACACATGGAATATTTTCTCTAAGGAATTTATTCATTACTCAGCTACTAAGGGATTTTTACTCCCATTGAATGTTGGTGGTTTTTTCCTCATGAATCAATCTCACATAGATCCTTCACACTGCATATCAGGGTTCTCCATACGGGTAAGGTTATAATTCATAACCTGAGTGAGTTGTCCCAGTATGGTGATTAGCTGATCAGTACTAGTTGCATCACCATCTCCACTATAATTATCTTTAGAAGGAGGGAAATCCATACATGGAGTGTGTGCATTGATACGATTTCCATTTCTTCTACCAAGCTCCATTTCTAAACAATGGCATACACTAGATTAGTTTAGGAATTTCAATACATAAATCCAAACTTGTAAAACACTTAACGTAAATTGAACAGTTTATGGAGATAACCCATAATCATAAGAATGTTTTCCTTGAGGAAGTATATACTCATAAACAATTCAAATATTTTTGTAATTAAAATGAGAATTATCCTAACCATATCCCCCGAGAGTGTCATAACCAAGAGTGCAGCAAGGCATGTTGTCGTGCACCAGTTATCGTTCGAGTCTACCTCCAAGCGTTGTTTTTGGGTTTTACCCTAAGGTACATCTGTACCAAAGCCGCCTTGACCTACTCGTATACAGACATGGATATATTTCTTAGAAAACTCACAAAATCTCTACAATACCAAAATTCTAGGAATTTCTTCAATACTAATCCTCAAAGTCTCTCTTATGGTGATGTGATCTAATGAGAGTTTATCTAAATCTAGCTCTCATGGGTTGTACTAAACTTCCTCTAATACCAACTGTAATGCCCCAACCCCAGTTACCCGGAATTGGTGCATTATTACATAACATTGGCATGATCACAAAATATCAAGTCTCAAAAGACCGATTAGTTTAGTAGCCTTGGAATCACTAGATACATTCATAAATTTACATTACATCATAAAGTAAAAACTACATCAACATCTTGTCTCCACACTCATATCCCCTTATACTATCCATGCAGGTCATTCATAAAATACTTCTTCACATCTTAGGAAAAATAAAACATAGAAAGTGTTGAGCTCAAATTCCCAGTAAGGATAACAATATAGCGGAAACTTTCATAAATAAGAACAAACATTTAAGGCAATGTATAACTACAACAAAAGCCTTTTAAAATTGAATTTCAGCATAATATGGAAAAGATAAAACGAAATAATTCCATTTACATATTCACATGGATATTCTACTAGTAGAATAATCAAATGGAATATCAATAACCACTTTAATAATGATGGAATGCATAATTCCAGACTATTATAACCACATTGTCAATGCCTTGTGCCAAGAATACTAATAAGATTTTGTCAACGCCTTATGCCAAGACACTACTTTGTCTCATGAGACCTATCGATGCATCTAGGAGCTATAGCAGGCTCCACCCATCACTAACTAAGTCTAATGCATTCCTCATATGAACATGTTTAAACATAACATAAACATTCATTTTAAAACTAGAATTTGAAATGTCAATACATTCTCCATAAACCATGAATGGTATAAAAATAACACATCCAAAGTCAAACATATCACAAAACCTTCAATACAATAAGGAAGTTTTTTATCATAATAAATAAACTTTAAATAAGCTTAAAATCCATCAAAGGATGTTGACATAGATGAAATCAAAACTATTTGAGAAAAATATCTCTTTTTTTAAATCATTTAAAAGTTACATAATTATAAAATAAAACATTTATTTGGAAAATATCCTTATAAGCTTGTAAGGGAAGCTTATAATATTTTATAATAGAATAAAATATCTTCACCCGTGGTATAAGTTAAAAAAAGACATTCTTACCATAATTCTTTCAAAAAGGTTAAAAAGGACCTTGTTTGGAAAACGACAGAAATATTCCTTTATAAACATCTTATAAAAAGTCAAACAACGGTATAAATGAAATTAACCCATAGTCTATAAAATAGTAATAATTATTTGAAATACATTTTTAAGAAACATGGATGTGAATTATAAAGGGGTCCCAGTAGATAATTACGTATAAATAACCTCAGATAATGAAGAGATTGGGAAATAAACCCTTACATTGTACTTTTATTTGGTTGAGGATAGGTTAAACTCTTGTATAATGGTGAAATAATTTTTATTAAATTATAAAATAATCATATACATTAATATGATATCATATATGATCTTTTAACATTTGTTTGTTAATAATATCTGAGTATTATCATCATTTCAGGTGTTAACTTAATCATTTTCTTTTGTATTCTTTGTTACATAAGTCGTCTTTGTTATGGATAGTTTGTATATTATTCATATATATAATGATACCAAGTCCTTAAAAATTATTTTTAATCCTCAAATGAGAATTATACTTGAATGGATACGATGGGGAATGAATCTCATCACGTACGTGGAGATGGTAGTCCGTACGTACGCACGAGCGACAATATCATTATTTTCATTTTAAAATAATATATAATTGTATGGTATATCATATATACAGAATAATAATCATGGTATATTTATTATTTACATCAATTACACATCATTATCATCCCCATCCAAATAATAATGTTTTGAATAACAATTACACCACGACGTGGAAACGGTAAGCTGTACGTACGCACGTATGGTGACATTTCATTCAAAGGATGGATAGAATACTGAATATGGTTGTACCATATTTATAATAACATCATAGTATATATAATATACTGGAATTATTATTTTATAATGGAAATAACAAATAAATATGAAGTTGAAGAAGAAAGGAACTTGAAAGTGGGTGGTGAAAACATTACCTCTTTTTCGGGTTCTTCCTTTTGATTTGATCAAAAGGGCCCCTTAGGTTAGATTTATGATCAAACTAAGGCTTATAGGTTCAATTGAGGGAATATGAGAAAATATTTGGGAAGGGTTGGTCCAATCCAAAAGGCTTTGAAGGTGTGAATTAGAGGGAAGGGAAGTTCCTTTTTATAAGAGGGGTGAGGGGAACCCTAGGAAAAGCTAGAAATTTTATTTTATAATAAATTAATATTCGGTTTATAATGGCTCCAAAGTGGATTATTTAAAATTTAAGGTGGGGATATGTCTAAAACCACTCAACCAATAGTTTTTAGACAGGTCTGGGTCACTGTATTTGCTTTATCTTTTTTATTTAACTCTTAGTTAAATAGATTGAAATTTACCATGTCTCTTTGTATTTTTATATTATATACTAAATAATCTTACTATAAACTTTCAAGAGACCCCAAAGTGGTACCTTAATAATAAAAATATAATTATATAAGTCTTCTAGATGAACCGTAGATTTTTAGGAATAGAATATCAATTAATAATATAATATTTGTTTTAAAAACTCCTTTATGTCAATTTTGACACTATTTAATAATTGATTTTTGTTAAAGCCTTAAAAACTTTATTAATTCTAAAAAAATTCATTTAATTAATACTAACATGTCATATTAACCATTAAAATTCAGGTATGTCATAAAAACGTTCATATTATATTTATTTTAACATTTATAATACTAATTATTTGATTCTTTCGTTAATAAGGAAAATATTGCATCATTATTGTGTCATATATAAATTTAATTATTCAATGTATAAAAATTATAAATAAAATACCATTATGTATGAAATAGTTTTAGCTTTCTAATTAATATTTATAGTTGAAAATATAACATATATAACCCTATGTAAGAAATTGTTTTGCTAAAAGATATATGCTTATGTAATTTTTTGTATTTACTTTAACTTAATTAATATAAAGTTTCATTATCACTTACAAATTGATCCATGGGGTCCCAAAATCGACCCAAATATTCCCATTGTTGGACATGTATCTACCAATAGTTTTAGGACAGGTTTTAGGGTAATTTATTATTATAATAATATTATTTGTTTACCCTTATTTACTGGATTTACCCTTTAACAATGGTAAGTAAAATATTTACCGAATTAATTATTCAAAATGTATAAAAATAAAAGTTACCTATTTACAAAAGCTGTATCTCCTGATTCTAAATGTGTAATTCATTTTTCTAAATTCATAACGTATAAGTGGCAGAAATTAATTTAAAATTAATTCACGTTGTTAAAACAAAAAGCATGTTTTTAAGAGATAATAACTATGAAAAGATTGGCACTTGCTTATATCCAGTTTAAATGTGAAATTATGTCCAATGACCAATATTGGATTAAATGGAAAAAATATAATCTTATTATACTCTAAAGTCTCTCAAATTCATAATTTATCACTATTAATTATTTCGATTAAAAAAGTTGTTTTTAAATAAAATTTATTAATTTTCCCAATTCATCAAAATATGAAAGTTATCCGAAAAGTCCCAAAAATTCACCCTGAGCTAATTTAGATATTTTGAATCCAAAAATGAAGTCCATTTTGAATGATAAAATGTATAAAACTTTAAAAAGTGGGTATTACTATTCATATCGGCTAGTTTGATTGGTTTAGGTGTGTTAGAACTTGAAGTTATGTACAACCCATGCTACTGTATTATTCAAAGAGAAGAGTATCGTGGAATCTTGGGGTGTTACACAAGGTGACCCATCGGTGTTACCACAACATTTAATTTATCCAAATTCTTTTTTTATGAGGGGGATGAGATTCATCTTCTTCAAACAATGAGACCAAGAGCACCAAGAGAAATCCCTTATGTTCTGATATCTGCTTCCTACATGCCTTCCTGACATTTTTCTAGTGACTCCCAGTGATGAACATGCATCTTGGGAGTTCTGTTTAGGTTGTTTCAAAATAAAAAACGGCTGACCCTGGAAGAGGCTTGTGTTCATATGTGATTCATTATTGTGAGCCCGTTATTTACCATCTGTTTGGTCTTTGAATTTTATATTTATGGTTTCTTTGATGTTCTAGTTTATAGATTCTAGGTTGTTGGTTCCGGGCACAGTGAAAGTGTTGTTGTGCTGGTACCCAACTTGAATTTTTACCATGATCAATTATTATTCTGCGATTAATATAATGAAGAAAGTAAGTCTCCATGGAATAGAATCAAAGATTTAGATAAAGAAAGAAGATGCCAGAAACCTTTATAGAGGATCTTGCACATCATGTTTATAATTAATTTATTTAATTTCATATAGAAAATAATACCTGGATCATTGGTATTTTCTTCATTGATGATGTTGATCATTTGTAATGACCCTTTTGGATTATATTGTTTCGCTTGTGAGGATCCAAACTAGAATCCCTCTATTGGTGATCCGCACGTGCTCCGATGGATTCCGATCGACACCACTCTTTCTCTGGGTGGTTGCGCGAAGAAGTGAGTGTCTTATGTCAGTCGTTCCTGATCACTTGTTCTTTGGACATGAAGAACATCTCTTGTTCTTGAGAAGGGAAGGAAGATGATTTGATAGAGAAATTGTTTATCCCAACAATTCTCAATTCACCAAGCGTGTGGTGTGTTTGTTATGGCACAATAGACATACTTGTCTATTTATAGGCACAGAACATCAGTTACAATATTTAATTTCATAACAGAAATTAAATACATTCATGAACTTAGAGAAAACCCATGCTTGTAAAAATAATACTATGACATTATTTATGGTGTGCAAAATTTCGCAAAATGGAATTATGATTAAAATTTCACATCACAAAATAATAGTAGCATCATTATTATTTTAACATGTTCCAACTAATAATTATTTATCATCTTGCAGATAATTATTTTACTACCAGACCAACCTTGGTCCATTCAAACTCCACTTCCATTTATTGAACACCCAAATAAATAAATAATTTATTTATTATCTTAAATAAATATTTTATTTACAAACTAGTAAATAAATATTTATTAAATGTTCAATAAAATAAATAAATTTATTTAATTTAATTTATGAGATCATTTTAACTTGAATAGAATTTTTATTCTACGGTCTTGAGAATAATATATATTTCATTAATTAAATTCAAATAGATTTTAACCGAGACCACCAAAAACACTTAGTGTGTGACCCTCTTGGATATTTTTCTCATTGGCATAAGGTAGGCTTGCCAAAAGTCCAAGAGTACTATCTAGAAATGGGTCATGGCACCCAAGAGAAAGAACATAAATTCACAACAATGACATCCACATATTAATGATCATTGTGTAATATAATCCCTTTCTCTCAATATCTCATCCAACATGTTTCATGATAGTTTCATCAACTTTTATTCTTGATACGTCGTTATTTTACTACCTAAAAAAACTCGTCGTTACACCTTGTCCATGGAATTTCGTATGACTGTTCTATTTCAATAAAAGGGCCAAAATATCAACTTCTATAAATGGAAGGATAAAATTATTACTCGACTTATCCATTAATATCATGTCACTCATGACACACCAAACATACCCTACTTCCCACCAACTATCTGTGTGACAGTTTTCATCATTAAATCAAAGTCTGTGAGTTTTGAAATGTATTGATGATAATAATAAATTCTAAGGATCATTACACACACTCACAGATAGAAATATACGATGACACCAAAACGTGTGGAATTCTTACCGGTGGGTCTGTTCTCATAATATTATGTCTTGGATATTACCAAGTGAGAACATCATGAGAGGAAGTCTCATCTACTTACGAGTACTCTCACCTGACAGTCTGCATGCTATGTGTCCTTTCATAGTATGTCATCCAACCGTAGAATTATATTTAAGAAAATTGTTATAGCATTTCAAGGTTCTCATCATAGTGGGGAACATTCATGACCTTATCAATGAAAAAATACTCTATTACATTATTACATCATAGTCATGTAGAACAGTGAACAATATGTAATAATATGTTTAATTGTTAAATACATTAAATATACATGTAATCAAAGTACAACCAATTGGTTCTAGGACACTAACTCTTTCAAAATCCCACTTGTACTAGAGGCAACTACCTACGACATTCATTCTATTAGACCTTACATGGTGATCATGTTTCTGCTGAGTCAAGGCTTTAGTAAAGATGTCTACCACGTTGTCTTTCATGGAAATACTACTTACTGCAACTTCACCCCTCTGAGAAAAAACCCTCAAGAGATGATACATCAGAAGTATGTGCTTCTTCTGTTGATGCGACAGTGGCACTATTTTGATAGAGCCACCACTATAGTATTATAATAGTACAATGTGATGGGATCTTTACTGCTAGGTATCACATCCAACTCCTGGAAAAAGCTTCACATCCAAACTGCTTCTTTATCTACCTTAAAAGCTATTATATACTTGGACTCTACTATAGAATCTACGACCACACTCTACATTGATCTCTTCCAGCTCACTACAACTCCATTCAATGGGAATATGTATCCCATTTACGACTTCATGTCATCTTGATCAGTATAGGAACTAGAATATTCCTATCCCCTGATAACTAGTTCCTCATCTCCTTCATAATCTAGGAACAAATCCTCAATATGCCTCAGATATTTTAGGATAGTCTTGACTGCCATCCAAAGGTAGTAACCTAGGTCATCTTGATATCTTCCTACTACACTTAATGAAAACGTATCATCCAGCCTAGTACCCAGCATGGAATACATGACTGGCCCAATCGCTGATGTGTATGGAGTCCTTGACATTATCATTCTTTCCCCATGTGTTTGAGGACACATTTTCGTGGAAATATGAATTCCATGTGACACTGGAAAAAATCCCCTATTAGATTGTTCCATACTGAATCTCTTCAGTATCTTATCAATGTATTTACTTTGACATAGGCACAACATTATCGTGGATTTATCACGATGAATCTTGATCCCATGAATATATGCTTCCTCTCCCAAGTCCTTCATGGTGAATAGTTGATTGAACCATGCCTTACCAGACTGTAAGACTGGTATCTCATTTCCAATAAGTAATATGTGTTCAACATATACTATTAGAAAAATGATTGTACTCCCACTAATCCTTTTTTAGACACAAGGCTCACATTAATTCATGATAAAACCAAATTCAGTTATGGCTTCATCAAAATGAATGATCCATGACCAGGATGTTTTCTTTAATCCATAAATGGATTTCTAAAACTTTCATTCCTTATTGGAATCCTTTGGAGCTAAAAACCCTTCAGTTTGTGTCATGTAGACATCTTCTTGAATGTTCCCGTTAAGGAAGGTTATTTTGACATCCATTTTTCAAATCTCATAGTCATGGTAAGCTGCAATAGCAAGTATAATTATAATGGATTTCAACATTGCAACAGGTGAAAATGATTTATCTTAGTCAATTACTTGACGCTGTTTAAACCCGTTTTCATCCAGTCATTCCATATAGGTATAGAACTATCTTTCCATGTCCAGTTTCTTCTTGAATGCTAATTTGAAACCAACGAGATTTATATCAACTAGAGGATCTACCAAAATCAATAATTGGTTTTGATACATGGAATCCATTTTAGGATTTGTGGATTCTTGCCACTTGGAAACCTCTGTGCCACTTACTGCCTCCTTGTAGGTTAGAGGATCATTATTATCAACTAATAATGAGTCATCATCCTTTGTAACTATAAAACTTTACCATTCTGGATCTCTCACCTCCCTTATACTCCTATGAAGTACTTGTGTCTCTGGAATGGATTCTTATTCCACGAGTCTCTGTGTAATATGTTCTTGTACCAACACTTGTGTACCTTGAGCCTCGACTTCCTCAAAGTCTATCTAGCTCTCATTATCTCTTTTGGATATGTTCTCCCTCTCAAGGAATATGGAATGTCTTTCCACTATAACCTTTTTGTCTGAGGGGTTGTATAGGTAATATCCCCTTGTTTCCTTGGGGTATCGTACAAAGGTACACTTTGTGCCTTGAGGTGTGAGTTTGTTACCTGAATATGCCTTAAAAAACACTTTGCTACCCTACATATGTAAATTTGATAACATGGATTTTATTCTACTCCAGAACTTGTAAGGAATACCATCTATCGATTTATTTGGTACTTGGTTTAGTTTGTGTGTCGATTTTTTTAATGTGTATCCCCAAAAGGATAATGGAAGACTCGCATGAATCATCGTTGATCTCACCATGTCCAACAGGTTATGGTTCCTCATTTCACTCACGCCATTCCATGCCATTCCACTTATGCGTGTATAGAGGAGCGAGTTGGGATAGGATCCCAAACTCCCATAAGTAATCAATGAATTCCTAATTAAGATATTCTCCACCACATTCTAAACAAGGTTTCTTAATCTTCTTACCAAGATGGTTCCCAACATCATTCTTGTATTCTTTGAACTTATCAAAAGAATCTGACTTATTCCTCATTATGTAGATATATCCATATCTACTAAAATCATTAGTAAAATTTATGAAGTATGAGTACCCTCCCCTTACTTCAACTGTAAATGGTCCACACACATCGGTATGAACCAATTCAAGAAGTTATTTATCCCTTTCACCTTTCCCACTAAATGGGGCTTTGGTCATTTTTCCTTGTAAACATACATGAAATATGCCATGTGTTTTTAGTTTGAAAGAATATAAATATCCATATTGATGTAAATTTTTCAAGAATTTCTCATTTACATCACCTAGTCAGTGATGCCAATGTTAGTTGTGGTATGAGTCATGTGAAGTATCTTTGTTATCGATTTCCATTACTTAGTTTTTGAAATCCAAAATGTAAAGACCATTGTATAAATGTGCCCTACCAAACCAAATTATATCATTGTAAAAGAAGAAAGATACATTTCCAAACATGAAACAAAAATCCATATGTATCTAATATGGATATAGAAATAATTTTTTTAGTAACAGAAGGCACATAATAACTACCCTTTAACACCAAGATCATCCCAGTTGGCAATGTGAGGTGGTAGTCCATGACATCTACAGCAAGTCTGGCACTTTTGGCTGCTCATAGATCTACCTCCCCTCAGTCAATCATCTTGAATATACTTTGTTCCTATATTTGGATACATATGTGAGCACCATAAGCTATATCTAAAACCTAATTTGTAGAAATTAATAGATTGCATTTGATAAAAATGGACTTAAATTGTCCCCTTACTTCTTAGGCTGTGTGCAGTTCTTCTTCCAGTATCCCATCTTTCCACATGAAAAACAAATAGCCTCATGTTTCTTTGCCTCCCCTTTGATCTTCCTTTTCTTGTAAGGCTGTGAAGAATCTTTGGGCTTAAAGCTCTTCACCTTCCCTTTCCTCTTGTTCACCATAAGGACCGAAGTATTTTCACACTTCTTATCTTTTTCCACTTGGAGAATGAGGATTAGAAGATCAGATAATGACTGGTTAATTTTTTCATTTTGAAATTGACAACCATGTTAGAGATGATATGAGGGAGTGATTAGAGAATGAGATTGGTTCCTTGTTCTTTAGGGTGTTTAAAACCTAGAACCTCTAGGTGCTCAATGTAGCCAATGAGATTGGCTATATGAGGCCCAGATGAGGCACCTTTTCCATGATTACTCTGAAATAGTACCTTAGAGATCACAAAACTTTCATATCTTTCTCTCTCTTGGTAAATACCATGATGGGGATCGAGCATGCTATAAGAATCCATGTTTTCATGAGACTTCATGAGATCATTAAAAATTGATGATAGCTTCAAACATTGAACGCCGACTGTGTCATTCATTTGTTTCTTATAGACTAGGAAATCCTCATCACTAGCCTCTTTGGTAGGTAGATTTGGAAATGCTGACTTCAGCACGTAAGACTACCGTTCATTGGGTAGGATAACCCGAAGGCATCTAAACCATTCCTGGAAGTTACTTCTGGTGAGGATGTTGTCTTTATCTAGAATTTATTGTAGGGATAGTTTGGTTGACGAGGTTGTCATTATTATTCTACAATTAGAAGAGAAAATCATTAGTACTTTCCTGATTAAATTTTATGAAAAATAATAATTTTTTATTAAGTATCCCAGTATTTTATCAAGACCCAGTGGCCCCAACCATTGAACTCAGAATGTCCAGTTGCATTGACATCATAGTGTCAAAGATCCATATTTCCCTTCGCATAACCCCAAAAATGGTTGTTCAAGTTATTAAAAAGTATTTAGGTAGGTAGGTCTTTTCCAAGTGTGGGCTTGTAGCTTCTTGACCAATTGAGTGGACTCAAAAAAACCTAAAATCATGAATTTTGTATTTCCTCATCTCTTGCCTCCAATATTACACCAATTTTAGAAAGGGATACTCATCTTTATGTAATATTGTTAAGTCAAACTGAAACATTTCATAAGGGATTCTTGTATAAATGTTAGTTTCCCAAAAAGTTTTGGTCAAACACATAGTTTTATTGAGTTTTTCTCTTAATCAAGTAAAAAAGGCTTCGTCTGACTTAATATTTTATTTGAGGTATTTTTATATCTTATGCATGAATTTTTATTATCATTATCATATTATTGTTAATATTAAGTATAAAAAACTTATGTGACTAACCATGTCTTGATAATATTTACGCATAAGCTTGGTTTATTTTAGTTCCATCTTGCATGCTTGTTTAATTCATTAATTATGTGATCGTGACAACACATTCATAATTATAAACCATGGAACTGATAGAAATAAAATAAAGGGCATGATCCTGAGCTCTTCTAATGGTTAGTTTATTTAGTGGTTGATAAAGTAACCCTATCCTTGGGGAGAAACATCTTGAACCTTTTTTCATGTTTACAGCTTTCCATCTATCCACATTTGTATCTCCTTGTATTGGTTTCATCTCAGCTCCAATTTGAACCACCTCCACTAGCTAGGGAGTTCCATCCATTACATATTCCTTTTTTTAAACACCCATTTAGGTGAGGGGTAAAAAGGGGTTTCATATAAAAGAAACATTGGGCACGCAGGCCCTACATATTAATGAGGATAAAGGCCGCATGCCAACAAATTTAATTTTAATAAATTAATTAAAAGAAATCATCCACATAAAAAGTTCATGGTCTAGCTCATAATAATCCATACATGCAACGATATTTAAAAATAAATAAAACTATCATTCAATTCTTTAATCATTCTTGTTTATGATAAATGATGCTCAATTCAATTAATTATCATGTTTAATTAATCAATCCTTTTATCTTAATCCATTTTCTGAATTTCATTAAGATTTTCATCCATAATAATTTTAAACAATTAAATTCATTTTAATTTATCTTTGTACACAACTTGTACCTTAGAGGTAACCCAGTGAATTCATGTTCATAACTACCCAATGAGTAGAAATAAACGTTACATAGACATTAAATTAAACACATGTATATAAAATGCCTATCACGTGTTGTGCCTCAGCTTTAATCCTGCGTTATAGTATATGTCTCAAGGGTTTTCATAATATAACAATAAATTTTAATAAATTTGCATAATTTGGATGAGTATATGACATGAAGTACTGACTACATGGTGTGTACTATCATTCACCTTCCATCCGATGTACATGCCCATAGACATGGTGTGTAGATGTATTTCTGAAATTTTTAGAGTACACAACATGTTCAATGGGAAACACGTCATGTAGAATCTATGTTACATGGTTTCCAGCTGTGCAAGTCATGTATAGTGTACACAGTCCAACCCTAACTCGAAGGGACAACATGACGTGTCCAGTAGAAAACATGGCGTGTAATCTGGAAACCACATGCCACCTATTCTTGGTCAACACAGGAAGTCATTTAAGATTTAGAGAGACTCCAACAGAATTCTAGGTTTGGAAAACCAGTCTGATGTATTGAATCTTGACTACATGATTTTTACTACCAAATACACGTCGTTTGTTCTAGTGTTGTACGAACATCAAGTTTTTACACCTCTGGATGAGATCCCCTATTTTATTTTAATCAAAATTACAAGAAAAGATCGTTTCTGTAAGGTGAACATGAAACAAAATAGGAGGAACAGATCTCGAGATTCGGAATTTCATAATGATTAAATTGAATTGAAACAACAAAATTATAAAATATGTAAATCATGAATGAAATATTTATGTAATTATAAACTATGATGTAACCCTTATGAGACCACTTGTTGGTTTCAAGCGCTGCAGAAGCATGGTTGTCTCAACACCAAAATTAAAATTTTAAAATAATCAATGATTATTCTGGGATCAATATGAAGATGAACATCAGTCTCCACAGAATAGAATCAAATATTTAGATAAAGAAAGAAGAGTCCCAAAACTTTTAGATAGAATCTTTCACCTCATGTTTATAATTAATTTAAATAATTTCATAAAGAAAATAATACCTGGATCTTTGGTATTTTCTTCATTTATGATGTTGATCATTAGTAATGACCCTTCCGTATTATGTCATTGCGCTTGTGAGAATCCAAAATAGAATCCTTCTAGCGGTTATCCACACGTGCTCCGATGACCTCTGATTGAAACCACTCGTTCTCCAGGTGCTAGCACAGTGAATCAAGTGTCTTGTGTCAGTCATTCTTGATCTCTTGTTTTTAAGCCTTGAATAATGTCTCTTGTTCTTGAGAGGGGCGAGAAGAGGATTTAAAATAGAAATTGTTTAGCTCAACAATTCTCAATTCACCAAGAATGTGGTGTGTTCGATATGGCACAATAGACGTACTTGTCTATTTATATGCATGTACATTTAGTTACAATATTTAATTGCATAATAGCAATTAAATACATTCCTGAACATAGAGAAAACACATTCTCATAACAATAATACTGTGTCATTATTTATAGTGCACCAACTTGCGCAAAATAGGATTATGAAAAAAAATTCCACATCACAAAATAATAGCAGCATCATTAATATTTAACTTGTTCCAACTAATAATTATTGACCATATTGAAAATAATTATTTTACTACTGGACCGTCCATGGTCCGCTCGAACTCCACTTCCATTTATTGAACACCCGAATGAATAAATAAATAATTTATTCTCTGAAATAAATATTTTATCTACAAACTAATAAATAAATATTTATTAAATGTTCAGAAAAATAAATAAATAAATTTAATTTAATTTATGTGATCATATAAACATGAATAAAATTATTCCATAGTCTTGAGAATAATATTTATTTCCTAAATTAAATTCAAATATAATTTAACTGAGACCACCAAAAACACTTAGTGTGTGACCCTCTAGGATTATTTCTCATTGGCATTAGGAAGGATTTCATAAAGTCCAGGAGTACTATCTTGAAATGGGTCAAGGAACCCAAGATAAAGAAATTAATGTTGCTATAATGACATCCACATATGAATGCTCACTGTGTAATATAATCCCTTTGTCTCAATATCTCATCCAACTGGTTTCATGATAGTGTCATCAGCCTTTATACTTGATACGTAGTTCTCTTACTACTTGAAATAAACATGTCATTACACCATAGACATGAAATTTCACCTGACGGTTCTATTTCAATCAAAGGTCTGAGATATCAAATTCCATAAATGGAAGAGATAAATCTTTACTTGGTTTATCCATTAATATCATGTCACTTGTGACGCACCCAACGTACCCTACTTCTATCCAACTGTCGGTGTGACGATTTTCATTAGTAAATCAAATTGAACGAGTCATGATGTGTATTAATGATAATCTTAAATTCTAAGGATCATTACACATGCTCGTGAATATAAATATCCGAGGACACCAAAACAAGCAGAATTCCTACTGGCGGGTCAATTCTCATAATCCCTTGTCTTGGAGATTACCAAGTGAGAACTTCAGGATAGGAAGTCTCATATGCTTATGAGTACTCGCACCTGACAGTCTGCATGCAATGTGTCCCTTCATAGTATTTCATCCAACCGTAGAACTATATTTAAGAATATTTTTATTTAATTTCAAGGTTCTCATCATAGTGGGGAACAACCAAGACATTATCAATTCAACAAATACACTATGACATTATCACATCATAGTCATGCAGAACAATGAAAAATATGTAATAATATGTTTAATATTTAAATACATTAAATATCAATTTAATCAAAGTATAACCAGTTGGTTCTAGGACACGAAATCTTACATGGGTTGTCTGTGTGAGTCAGTCTAGATCTAGAGAGTACTCTACTAACATCGAGCTAGATTTTATCACATACTCTTAGGTGGAAAAGGTATCCATTTTCAGATATATTTCATGGTCTATGTGTGTGGTCTTCCCTATTCTTATTTTTTGATTTTATGTGCTCTGTTGTATCCATTTTTTATACTAATAAATAAATTGTGGTGGTGTTCAATCCATGGAGTATAACCAAACAATTCTAAACCACATAAATACCGGTGTTCCTTTTACATTCCAACATCTTTGTTTTCTGTTCTTTTGATATTGTTGATAAAATGATTCTTTTTTGTGTTTAAATCAATCATTTTCTATAAAACAAGAACTGATTTTGTAAGAAGTTCTGATCTCATGAAGGATTTTGAAGAGATATGTGGAAATAATCTGTGTTATACTGAAGAATCCAACAAGACATTGGTTAGATAATGTGATTAAAATATAAAAAACATAGACACTCAATCTTTTCACATGAAGGAAATAATGAAATATCTCTTACTCATGTAAAATTGTTGAGGATAAATCTCCAAAAATAACCATTTAATTTTTGTGGGCAGTGCAATTTAATGAGATCAATTCACATGAACATTATGATCATGCGAATAAGGTAGTGAAGTTTCAAGATCAATTCATTCAAAATAATGCATGTGAAGAAACATTGATATTGTGAAGACACATGGTTAGCCACACTTTCATCATGTGATATCAATGAATATATTCCAAAAACTTTGATATGTCATGAACTTCCTATGATTTATTAAAAAGTGAGTAAAACCAAGTGGTTTCATGCAACTCATGCAATACATTACATGCACGCGTGAATAATCACTTAAGAAGATGTGATACCGAAAACATAATTAAATAGAACATAAAATAATAAGGTTTATAATATCATAAAATACATGGATGAAGTGTGTTTAATTTGAGACTGATGTTGGGAATATTATCATAATATATTACATACTGAGATGACAGTGTTTGAGAATTCAAGAAGATAGACTGATATAACATTGTGAATGATCCTTTATGAAAATAAATATTCTTGAAGAAACTATGTTCATCAAATGCAAAAAATTTAGTGAGGTTGGGACTTCATCATTAGAAGGAATCATATCCTAATCATTTGATGCATTAATGAAACTGATCTGATACAAGTGATCAGAATTGATTGAGCAAGACTGATAGACTGAACCAGTATTTTTTGAAGGTACTTAAAGAGTACATTGGAAATTGTGATCCAAAAAGATCATGGAGTAAGATCAACAGATCCAACTATAGTGGATCAACCTTGAATAAAGGTGGAAGTTTTCATTTGGATTTGGATCACGATGTTTGTTGTGTGATTCAAGAGCAGAAGAATCTAGTGCGGATTTTGGAGCAGTCTAGTGTGGATTCACGAAACACTGTGGGATGTTGTATAAATAAACTTCTCTGTGGATTTAGGGTAGATACAGTGGGAATTTTTATCAAGAATTTTTACCAATAAAAAAAGATTATAGTGGAGAATATGTGTCAGGGGGAATAACAAAGACGGCAAGGAGTATGTATTTATACCAAACCTTATAAATATTATGTGTTGTGGTCTCACGTATTAATTATACATACAAAGTGAGAATGCGATATAACACTTAATTGGTCAATAAACATAAAATTTCAATAGGGTTAATTAAAAAGAAATAATTTTTAAAAATTAAACCACCCATTTATCCCCTCCCATGTTAATGGTTATCCATCCTGGGGAACTACAAGTTATATCAGAGCATAGTTCACATCTAAAGATCCAAGAGAGTGTTTATGAAGTGAAAATTTCTGGAAATGAGTGAGCTAACTTAAATAATGAAAAAATAATTTACTCCTAATAATAATAATAATATTGAAATTTCTTCCAAGACTCAAAATAATATAAACAAGATATGTGAAATAAAGATGAAGAAGAATTTGGAAGTGCATACAAATATACTTCTCAGTGAAGATAATCAAAATGGTATATGTTGTAGGGATTCATTTGATTATTATTATTCTAATGAAGCCTTAATAATCTTTAATGATGATGGAGAAATTAGTAATATACTCCTTGAAATCAATGAAAATCTAATGAATTTTACCAAACAAGTTGAAAAGAGTATTTTTATAGGTGTCAAGGGTCTTTAGGATGAAAAAATACAGCAATAACAAGAGTCTAATTTTATAAAATAGGCACAGGATAAAATATTTAGGATATCTAAAAACCTCAAAAAAAACTTATAAAATCAATGGAAGGAACAATTTCACTTTTCAATGAATGTTATTTTGATACTATTGAAGATTTTTAAGGAAGTTTTTGATAGAAATAATTATTTGAAGTTATATTTCTAGAATCTTTATATGCATTCAAAAAATTGTACAAAGCTTCTTTGGTTGTCAAAATTTCTCATTTGAGGACAGAGATGAATGGATAAAGGATATTGAAAATTATTTTCATGAATAAATATTCATGCATGAATAAACAATGAAGAATCTAAAGGAGGATTGGGAAGACAAGCTCAGATCAGTTGAGGATGAGAAGAACTCCCTCAACATGAAGTGTTTAGATCTAGAAGTGGGAATTAAAATTGGGAATAACCAAAATTCGGGACTTCCCAAATAACTAAAAGAAGAAATGATGTCACTCCAGTGCGTATTGAGGATCTTGATTCTATAAATAACATTATATCACCCTCTAATAAAATGGAATCATCCTCCAAGAAGATGGTACCACATACCCCTGAAATAGTTTTATGTACTATTTATGTATTAAATACTGGTACAAGTTTCAAAACAAAATATGGGAAAGTATGGATGATAAAAAATGATCTTAAATACACAAACTAATGGAATAATTTCAAAATCCATATGAATAATTATTCCCCTAGAATAATACAAAGGTATGGTGATGTCTCTCAAAAGTATTAATATTTAAAATCTCTAAAAAATAAAAAATATTACACCAAAAATGATAGGAATAAGGATCATTGGATATTTTTGGACTTTCTATAAGTGTGGTCATGAAGATATAGAATGTTGTAATAGAATAAAAAATCCGAAAAATAATAGAAGTCTTGTATTTAGGGGAAGAAAATATGATGAAAATAGAAAAATTACATTAGATATGAAAAATTCATAGAATATGAATTTCTATAAAAAGAATAGATATGAATTATTTAAATATTTATATAAATATTGCAATAAAAATGGTCACTATTATGATGAGTGATGGTATGTACTTATCATTTATAAATAATTTTGACGATTTTATGAGAATTCCACATAAAAAGAAATGGAGGCAAAAAAAAGAAGTTGAAAAGTCGGTCTTGAGATGTGAACAAAACAAGAAGACCGTTAATCCAGCTACCACCAAGAAGAACAATGAGAGATATTATCCTATATCAATTGGAGACTGTGATGAGTCAAAAAAATCACTATCATCTATGTAAAATAGGGATAAATTATAAGAAGTATAACAACAACAGGTTTCTAGATAGAATACATATCAAGATAGAAGATTTAGGTTCAGTGGTTTTTTTGGTGTTGTGAAACTTATGGGGAAAAATCCATCTCTTACTGGTATAACATGTCATTTCTAGAAAACATGATTTAATCAAGGGGTCTTTATGGTGAAAAATAAGAATACAATCTCATAGAAATAATTATGTGACAAAAAATTCAACCATGTTAACAAAACAATACAGTTATAAAGTCTTAAAAGAAGTTTGAGGAAGATGTAATCAAAGGGGTCACAATATTGATAAATTCATAATAATAATTCAAAGATTTATTCCTTATGATTATAAAGGGAAGATACTACAAAATAAAAATATTGGTGAGTCATGTGAAAATTTTCAGAACATAGAGAATGTCAAGAAAGAATGCATAGTTTTCTGGAAAAATCAATTGAAATTTTTTAAAAAATTAGAGGAAGCTAAAAACTTTTAAAAGCTAATGGGATGAAAGTATCTTGAGAAATTGAGGAGGAAAAATCTATTCCACGTAATGATGATGAATTGTGTGTACGGTATGCTAAATCAGTACAAGCTCCACCACTACTAGAATGTGGGTTTTTCCCCACACTTATATACCAACGGTTTCATAGAACCATTGGTAAAGGATGGTTTAGGGGAGGTTTTACCAATGGTTCTAGTAAACCGTTGGTATTGATGTGTTTAGTGGATTTTTACCAACGATTCTCATTGAACCGTTGGTAAAAATGTGGTTGGGGGAGGTTTTTCCCAATGGTTCTTTAGAACCGTTGTTATAGGTGTGCCTTGAAAGTATATACCAACGCTTTTTAAAAACCATTGGCACAACTTTCCCCCAAATTGGCAGTGGCCCGTCCTCTCCCCCATTCGCGATACAGAACCCTAAATGAGAGCAACAAGTGATTTTGGAGCTCCTTCTACTGGACCAGTTTGGATCTTCAAGCTCCTTCAGGTTCCTCTTCTTCCATCCCATCCAAGGTGTTGAATCTACTTCTGAATCTCATAAGACCCATCTTAAATTAGGTATTTTATTAACCAGAACCTTATTTTTATTGAAATTTATCTAATATTTCAGTTTTTATATTTTATTTTGATGTGTTTATGTTTTTGTTTCTGTTTTGATTTAACCTATATGTTTTTGATTTAGACCCATCCTATAAGTTTTTTATTTTGATGTGTTTATGTTTTTGTTTTTATTTTGATGTGTTTAAGGTATCTTATTAACTGGTACCTTATTTTTTATTGAAATTTATCTAATTATGTTTTTGATTTAGACCCATCCTATATGTTTTTGTTTCTATTTTGATGTGTTTATGTGATGAGTTTGTATCGTCATTAAGATGTGTCCAATGATTCTTTGATCATTGTTTTGTGGAGAATGAATGGTTTAGGACCAGCATTACAAGTAGCTTCCAGTGAGACTATTTTAGTATAAGGGGAAATAAGATTATGATCTACAAGGGGGTGATTGAGTTGGTAGATACCAAACATAGTTTGTTCCTTGTGTTCAAGAACCATAAACAGTGTTCCAATTAGGTGGTCATCAGTAAAGACATAGGTAAGATTTCCAAGTCCTGTTTCATGAAGTTAAATTTGTGGCACTATAGTGGTTTTGGATTGTTTGAGGTACTCTTAGTGTATTGTAAACCCTCATTTGTTCCATATTCATTTAAATTAATTTAATATCATTTTTTTCACACACACCATTATATACTCTCAAACTATATTTAGAGTGTATTTTTATTATGGTGTTAAATATTTTAGTAAATGTCCATACTAGCTTATTTTATGTGTTCTAGGGGTTTAGGCTAATGACAAGGCTGCATGATTATTGTGGGGGTATTCATTTCATAGAAATATACCTATACTATGTCATCAAATGAATCAATCGTGGACAGCCCGACCACCCCCCGTGGACAGCCCCCCCCCCCCCCCCCTGGAAAGCCCCCCCACCCCCTTGACACCCTCGACCTCACTGGAAAGCACCGCCACCCCCGTGGACAGCCCGACCACCCCCCGTGGATAGCCCACCCACCCCCGTGGACAGCCCACCCACCCCCCTAGACAGCCCCGCCACCCACATGGCCTGCCCGCCCACCCCCTGGACACCTCGTACCCCCCATGGGCAGCCCGCCCACCCACTAGACACCCTGTACCCCCCCCGGACAGCCCCACCCACCCCTAGACACCCCGCTCACCTCCTTGGACATCCCGCCCACCCCCTGGACTCCCCCTACCCCATTGGACAGCATGACCACCCCCGCGGACAGCCTGCCCACCTAGACACCCCGACCCCCCTAGACACCCCGCACCCCCTGGACACCCCGCACCCCCCTTGGACACCCTGTACCACCCCCGGACAGCCTGCTCACCTCCTTGGACAGCCCGCCCACCCCCGGACATCCCGCTCACCTCCTTGGACAGCCCACCCCCTAGACACCCTGTACCCCCCCACCCACCCCCCGAACAGCCCCAACCACCCCTGTACACCCCTCTAACCTCCTTGGACTGCCCGCCCACCCCCCTGGACACCCCGCACCCCCCCCTTGGGCACCCTGTACCACCCCCCCCCCCCCCCCCCCCCGGACAGCCCGCTCAACTCCTTGGACAGCCCCCCCCCCCCCCGGACAGCCCGCTCACCTCCTTGGATAGCCCACCCCCTGGACACCCTCAAGCCCCCCCGGACAGCCCCACCCACCCCCTGGACACCCCGCTCGCTTCCATGGACAGCCCTCCCACCCCTCGGGACACCCCACACCCCCCTTGGACACCCTATACCCCCCCTGGACAGCCCACTTAGCTCCTTGGACAGCCCACCCCCTGGACACCCTGTACCCCCCCCCCAGACAGCCCCACCCACCCCCCACCCACCCCGCTCACCTCCTTGTATAGCCCGCCAAACCCCCTGGACTCCCCTACCCCATTGGACAGCCTGACCACCCCCATGGACAGCCCGCCCACCTGGACACCCCGACCCCCCTTGACACCCCCCGACCCCCTGGACACCTCCGACCCCTCGGACAGCCCCACCCCCCTAGACACCCCGCACCCCCCTGGACACCACGCACCCCCCTTGGACAGTCCCACCACTCCCCTGATCGTTATCATACTCGTCATCCTGATCTCCCTGAGGAATTTAGAGTATAAAACTCATGTACTCCTAACAAGATCCTTAAGGATTATGTATTCCTTGATCCACTTCCAATATCTTACTGGTAAATCCTTGGATATAGGCATTATAAATTATGTATCTTATTTTCTTATATACACTGTATTTTGTTGTATTTCTTAATATGATTCTCATATAGAGTAATGTGTCAGTTATGCTTTAATATAAAGTAAACAATTGTCGTGTACCTAAATATTTTTTTGATTATACTTAAATATTATTGAATTGCTTTGAAATGAATTATTACAGTTTCTTTACAAAATGGACAGAAGTTGGATGTACGAAACTGATCGGATTTCAACCAATTTTCAAAATAATTTGAACAACTTTCTAGATTTTTCATTTGACAAGGCTTCAGATAGTGGTCGCATACACTGCCCATGTTTTAATTGTGTTGGAAGACCTTGGTTGAGTCGTGATGCATTTAGCTATCATATAACCAAATATGGTTTCCAAAAAAACTATTATGTGTGTTATCACAATGTAGAGAAAATGGAATCTCAAAATTTTGTTGATCCAAATGATAAGACTGAATTGGAGAGTTTGATATATGATCGGTTTCCATTTATTCGACATCATGAGAAGGAAAGGATGTCCAGCCAACAAGATTTCGATACAAGCACACATGATGCGTCCAATGAAAATGATGATGTTGATAGGGTGAAAAAACTGAATGATGTTGTGATGACTCCAGTATATCAGCAATGTGTTAAAATGAAAAAGTTGTAATTTTTAATCCGATTATTTCATTGGAAAACTATGTATGGGATTTCAAATACTGCAATTGATTACATTCTTACCTTCTTTAAGGACTTACATCCAGATGATGTATATATTCCCTCAAACCACTATATGGCATGGAAGTTAGTTGATGAACTTGGATTCTCAAAAAAAATGCTTGCTCGAATGATTGCAGCTTATTTTGGGAAGAAACTGTTGAAATAAATGATTGTATCAAATGTGGAACCTCCCGATGGAAGCCAAAAGATGATGGATCACCATCTCGTATGCCACAAAAAGTAATGTGGCACTTTCCATTGATACCCAGATTATAGAACCTTTTCATGTCTGATGAAATATCTGTAAAAATGTGATGTCATGACACCGAGAGAAAAAAGAATAATGAAGAGTTGGTTCACCCTGCAGATGGATTTGCATGGTAGAGATTTGATGCTCGATATCTTGAATTTGTAGCCGACGTGCGTAATGTGAGACTGGGTCTTTCACGTGATGGTTTTAATCCATTTGGGCATATGCTTACTTCGCACAACACATGGCCGGTTTTCATACACATTTATAACCTTCCCCCTTGGTTGTGTATGAAAAATCCTTACACTTTCTTGAGTATACTGATATCTGGACCTTCTGATCCCAGCATTGATATAGATGTATACATGAAACCTTTAAAAAAAGAGTTGACACTTCTTTGGGATGTGGGTATGCCCACATACGATGCATGTTAGAAAGACATATTTCATATGCGTGCTGCGCTTATGTGGACGATCAATGATTTTATTGCTTATGAAATGATGTCTGGATGGAGAACTAAAGGAAAATTGTCATGTCCTGTTTTTATGAAGAATACTCGATCGAGAAGACTGAAATATCATCGTAGTTTTAGTTTTATGGGACATCGACAATTATTTTCAATGAACCATCCATATAGAAACAATCGTCGAAGATTTTACAATACCATGGAGAATGATGCTCCACCTCAGCGTATGTCTGGAACTGATGTGCTTAATGAATTGAAAGATTTTAGTTATTCATTTGGGAAGGGTGTAATGAAATCTAGAAATAGGGAAAATGTTTCCAATGATACCTGTTACAATTGGAAGAAGAAAAGTATATTCTTTTAGTTGATGTATTGGTCAACGAACTTGTTACATCATTTCCTAGACGTAATGCACATTGAAAATAATATATGTGAAATGTTGCTTTCGATTCTTCTAAATGTCAAGGGGAAGACAAAAGATGATTTACGATCTCGGAGTGACTTTGTAGATTGGGGGATCAGACCAGAATTGCATCATGTCTGTATCAGTGAAACTAAATGGCAAGTTCAATGTGCTTCTTATGTGATGACACCTACTGAAAAAAAAATCAATTTCTGGAAGTGCTACAGACTATTAAAGTTCCTGATGGCTATTCAACCAATATATCAAAACGGGTGAATAGAAAAGAGTTGAAGCTGAAATCTTTGAAGACTCATGATTATCACGTCCTTTTGCATGAGTTGATTCCAATAGAAATATGTCATCTCTTGTCCAATAATGTTTGAGTCTTAGTTATTTGGTTGTGCTATTTGTTTAGAGATCTTTGTGCTAAGAGGCTATCCAAATCCTTCTTGAAAAAATTGTTGGTAGAGACACCATTAATTTTGTGCGAGTTAGAGAAAATATTCCCTCCATCATTTTTTACATGCATGATGCATCTGACTGTCCATCTTCCGACAGAAATACTTCTTGGAGGACCTGTTTCTTTCTGTTGGATGTATCCAACTGGAAGAAACATGTGCACATTGAAATCATATGTTCGGAATAGGAATTATCCCAAAGGTTCTATTGTGAACGGTTACTTGGCTCAAGAATGTATGGATTTCTGCACAATGTATTTGTCTGATCTTACTATGAGAGTAAATAGACCAATGAGAAATGAAGAAGAACAGTATGGGCAAATTGAACCCAGTTTTCCATCACTTCCTCAGACAGGAGGAATTCCGGGATCATATACATTGACGACATTAAGCCTTGAAGAGCGAGAGATGGCACATTGCACAATGTTGTTCAATTGTGATTTGTTCGATGAGTATATCAAGTAAGTAAATTGTACAGGTATCTATTATCTTATCTCTTGTAATTTTAAATATTTTTTAAACTATTATTATTTTTATCTACAGAGAACATAAAGAATTGATATATAGAAAGAATAATTCTTTATATTTGAGAAGGAAAGAGACTTTTCATAGGAAAGGGTTTTCTTCTTGGTTGAAATTGAAGGTAAAAATATTTCTGTAATAACTAAATAAAAATAATATTTAATTAATTTTACTATTTGTTTATATTTCAGGTATTGAGTTTGCCTGCAGACTCTGTTTCTGAGGAAACAAGAGCTTTGCCTTTTGGTCCTAATACCATGGTTCGTGCTTGTAAATCACTTGTGATCAATGGATACAAATTTATTATCACTGAACGAGCAAGAAATATGAGAACACAGCATAATGGTGTTATGCTAACTACCACAACAGACTGTTATGCCAGTTCATCGGATACTAGAACTCGTTCTGAAAATGTTTCTTATTATGGAGTCGTGGAGAAAATAATAATTTTGGATTATTACTCACATGGTCGAGTCACGATGATGAAATGTCAATGGTCTGATTCAATGACGAGGCAAGGCACCTTTATTGATGATTGTGGATTTCGATTTATTGACATGACTCGCACTCTTGCCACCGATGAACCATATGTATTGGCATCAATGGTGAAACAAGTTTTTTATGTCAAAGATCATCGTCATCCTAAATTCGGTGTAATTATTGAAGTAAATCTCAGACACGTTTTTTGATGGTGGTGATGACGAATTTGACACTATCCCTACTGAAATTGGAAGAAATCCATTTATTACTTATGATGATGCCAATAACTCAATTGTCAGAGTTGATTGTGAACCTGAAGTTGTGGTGGGAATTATATAGAATCATACAGTCATGTTCTCACCAACATGTTTCACCTACATCATTCAGAGTGTGTATCCTAGTAATTACCTTCAAACCACCATAAATCTTCTTTTACTTTATGATTTTTATCAGAATGGTTTTGCTATATTTTTTTTTGGTTTACACATTAGTTATCTGTTTTTAATTTCTTCCATATTTGTTTTCATTGTAGGAAATGCCACCCATTGAAAAGAGGTGATGGAAAAAGATGACAGATAATAATCGC
Source organism: Viscum album (assembly GCA_963277665.1). Lineage (NCBI taxonomy): Eukaryota > Viridiplantae > Streptophyta > Magnoliopsida > Santalales > Viscaceae > Viscum > Viscum album. Next base: position 489,286,612 of record OY728150.1, read on the forward strand.
CGCATGATACATATGGGTGTTCCTCCACTCATCCCTGTTGTGAGTATTTTATTTCAAATATAAATATTTCAATAACTTATAATATCATGTGTTTACTTATGTGTTAAACTTTTTTTCAGAATTGACCCCCTAGACAAGAGATATCTGACGAGGATCCTGATATTGATCCCAGTAGAGTGGCTGGTGGTAGGAGGGGGTGGTGTTAGAGATGGACGATCATCTAGTGGGCCCGTTACTGAGGCCAGTGGTACGAGAGCTCATGGGCCGATAGTTAGACGATCCACTACCATAGACATATCTTCTTCACCCCATTTTGATCCTAGTGTGTCTCCAGGGACACATGGGATATTTAGACCTCCGATGTTTACACTACCAGTTGGCCAGACGTCTATGCCATCATCTTTTGCTTCTGGTTCATTATCTCCGAGATATTATATTCCACCTTCTTCGACTACTGATGCGACATAGTATGCGGCTGAGGAGTGTACACTGAGGGACACTCCACCTGTACAGGATATTCCTTCAGCTTCTGCACATCCAGTGATGCCTATTGATCCGACTACCACAAGTATATTTATCTGACTCTATCAAATTTTTATACCAAAAATTATTTTATTATAACTTGTAATGATATTATTTTTCTTTAATAATAGATTCATCTACTGATAGGAGGCGGGGGAGTGGGCGTACTCACTTGCGTGCGGTTTGGAACCGCCAGACACAGTTGATGTTTGAATATAATGTTGATGGACAAATGATTGAGAAATCTGGGCAGGAATGTTGTGGTTTTTTGGCGACGCTAGCCAAATACTCCGATATCATTCTAGTCAGCCCTCTCTCTTGGAGACAACTGCCACTCGAAGTCAAAGATAACGCGTGGGAAAAAATATGGGTAAAAAATCTATTGGATTTAATGTAGTATTTTTTTGTATTTATATGAACTAATCTATTGGTTTTCAGCTTCGGTTTAACTTCCTTGATGGCGAAGGTGCACGACCAGCACGTTTAAAAGAGTTAGGAGAGCTTTGGAGAGCTTATAAGCCTGACCTGTATGTTGGCTGGTGTGATAGGGTGGGAACGGATTTAGAGACATTACCTATTGTGGATGACTGCCTGATAGAGAATATCGCCAAATGATTACCCATTGGGAGACTGCCAAATTTAAGGTATTAATCTCATTTGATGTATTTAAATCAGAGTTTTCATATTTTTCATTAGTATAATCTTATTTATTATTAAACATTATTTAGGAATCTTCTGGAAAAAACAAAAAAAACATTGATTCAAAGCAATACCTCCACACTTTGGGGCGCACAACTATGTCAGATCATTAGAGGAAGCTGGTACGATATAGTTGTTTATAATTTTTCTTTAGGACTTTCCCATTTTATTATTTCCTACTTAAATTATGTGATTTATTGAATATTTAATATATGATTATACATTCACTTTATATTGTTTCAATGTCATTACAGAAGCACAAATTTAATATTGAAGGATGTATCCCTTGAGCAAAATTGTTTTTCTCGAGTAGAAGAAAAAAAGATGGAACTGCGGTAAATGAATCAACCCAAGAAAAGATTGTAAGTTTTAATTTGTTTATTTCAAAGTTTAATATCTATTTTAAAATTTATTAATCTATTAATATTTTTAACAGGCTACTTTAGAGGCTCTTGATTCCCAAGAGCCTAACAATTTTGGGCCACACGATCATTTATATCAGGTTTTGGGAGAGGTGCACTCTGGTCGAGTATGCTGCCAACCTGGTAAGAATATAGTCCCGACTAGGTATTGGTCCTCTCCAGGTATCCATTCTAGTACGATTGAGTTGGAACAGGTCAAGGAGAAAGCAGGAAAATCTAATAAAAGGGTCACAGAGTTGGAAGTACATGTTCAAATGAGTGACAAAGAATTTATGAAACTGGTGAAAGCTTTATCTTCATCACTTCCACCAGAGGCTGGCGCAGCTTGTCAGACATTTATGTCGTCGATGGGTGCATTATCCAATGCACCAGGCAATAGCTCTAGTGGCGATCAAGATCATGATGTTCCTGGTGATGACAAGGATTCTGAAGAGGATAAGGTCGAGGATGAGAATGAGGACGAGGGTGAGGATGGGGCCGAGGGAGAGGATGGGGCCGAGGGTGAGGATGGGGCTGAGGACGAGGATGGGGCCGAAAATGAGCATGGGGGCGATGATGAGGATGATGACAAGGACAGAGATGGCGGCGAGGATGAGGCTGATGATGATAGTGGTGATGCTGATGGTGATCAGGGGCAGATTGATCCATTTAATTTTTGAATTTTGTATAACTCTTTATTTTTGAACTTGGTTTTCCACTGTGGGGTTTTTCTCTGCTTCATAGGGATGTTGTTATCAGATCTCTTTTTTGCACTCGATTCTTATTGTATGATTAGTCTACAACCTATACCTTTAGTATTCCTTGGTACTGTGATTCCCTGTATGATATCTGGTTTGATAAGTTAATATGGTCATCTTAATATTCAAAAACAATCACTCGAAATTAGGGGTGTCCATGGGCCAGGTCGGGTCGGGTCGGGTCATGGGTGTTCTAGGGCCTAAGAAAATATGGTCATCCATAAGTAAGATTTAGAGCCTAAGGACATGACATGACAAATTATGCGTTTTAGATCCATGGGTAATATTGGGGGTTCATTTTAAAAATAATAAAATGAGGGTTTTGAGGTAGAAAATGATTTATTAGGGGATGAATTCCCTTGGTTAAAAAATATAAATAAGTGTGTTTATTTTTGATTTTGATAAATGGATTTTAATGATAATGAAATATTGGTTAATTTCTTTGGTTAAAAAATTTATTTTTAACATTTTTATTCTCGATTTTATATATTTTCATTCATTGGAAATATAATTTACAAACAAAAAATATCCAATTACTTATAATATTTATATATATTAAATTGAGTAATTTTGAGAAATTTTTATATTGTATTGTTTTCAAATTTTGCATATATAAAATGAAAAATATGAAGAGTTTATATTTCACCCTTAATATCAATTATTGACAGCACTTTTAGTTTATGGTTGGTGGCTTAGAGTGCACTAAAAATGGATTCAGATTCTATTTATACTTTAGAAAAATGATCCATGGGTCATTTTTGTCGTGTACGAGTCAACCCCACCTCAATCTGAGGTACGGTGTGGTCGGTACCACTCAATCTGTCTCACTTTTATTTGAAATGGACAGGATTTTAAGTGAAAGCAACTACCGGCATACAGAAAACTGACCAAACGCATTCGGATTGTGTTGAAACTTTAGGAAAACGATCCATGGGTCATTTGTGAAGTGTAAGAGTCATCCTCGCCTCAATTAGAGGCACGGTGTGGCCGGTACCACTCAAAGTTTCTCACTTTTCTTTGAAATGGACAACAGTTTAAGTAAAAACAACAACTGACATATGGGAAACAGACCAAACGCATTCGGATTCTGTTGATACGTTAGGAAAAATATCCATGGGTCTTTTTTTCATGTACGGGTCAACCCCGCCTCAATCTGAGGCACGGTGTGGCCGGTACCACTCAAACTGTCTCACTTTTATTTGAAATGGACATGATTTTAAGTGAAAACAACTACCGACATAAGGAAAACTGACCAAACGCATTCGGATTATGTTGAAACTTTAAGAAAACGATCCATGGGTCATTTTTGATGTGTACGAGTCAACCCCACCTCAATCTGAGGGCCAGTGTGGCTGGTACCACTAAACGTGTCTTTCTTGTGTTTAAAATGGATGGGCTTTTAATTAAAATAAACGACACATGGAAAACCGACAAAAACCATTCGGATTGTGTTGATACTTTATTAAAACGATACATGGGTCATTTTTGATGTGTACGAGTCAACCCCACCTCAATCCAAAGCATGGTGTTGCCGGCACCACTCAAAGTGTCTCACTTTTCTTTGAAATGGACAACAGTTTAAGTAAAAACAAAAACTAACATACGGTAAATGGACCAAACTCATTCGGATTATATTGATACTTTAGGAAAAGTATCCATGGGTCATTTATGTCGTGTAGGAGTCAACCCCGCCTCAATACGAGGCACGGTGTGGCCGGTACCACTCAAACTGTCTCACTTTTATTTGAAATGGATAGGATTTTAAGTGAAAACAACTACCGACATACGGAAAACCGACCAAACGCATTTGGATTCTGTTGAAACTTTAGGAAAACAATACATGGGTCATTTTTGATGTGTAAGAGTCAACTCTGCCTCAATCCGAGGGCCAGTGTGGCCGATACCACTAAAAGTGTCTTTCTTTTGTTTAAAATGGATGTGCTTTTAATTAAAATAAATGACATACGGAAAACTGACCAAATGCATTTGGATTGTGTTGATACTTTATTAAAACTATCCATGGTTCATTTTTGACATGTACGAGTAAACCCCGCCTCAATCAGAGGCGTGGTGTGGCCGACACCACTCAAAGTGTCTCACTTTTCTTTGAAATGGACAACAGTTCAAGTAAAAACAACAACTGACATACGGGAAACGAACCAAACACATTAAGATTATATTGATACTATAGTAAAAGTATCCATGGGTCATTTGTGTCGTGTACGAGTCAACCTCACCTCAATCTGAGGAACAGTGTGGCCGGTACCACTCAAACTGTCTCACTTTTATTTGAAATGGGCAGGATTTTAAGTGAAAACAACTACCGGCATACGGAAAACCGACCAAACGCATTCGGATTCTATTGAAACTTTAGGAAAATGATCCATGGGTAATTTCTAACGTGTAAGAGTCGACTCCGACTCAATCTGAGAAGCGGTGTGCCCGACACCACTCAAAGTGTCTCACTTTTCTTTGAAATGGACAACAGTTTAAGTAAAAACAACAACTGACATACGGTAAATGAACCAAACGCATTCGGATTCTGTTGATACATTAGGAAAATAATCCATGGGTCATTTTTGTTGTGTATGAGTCAACCCCGTCTCAATCTGAGGCACGGTGTGGCTGGTACCACTCAAACTGTCTCACTTTTATTTGAAATGGACAGGATTTTAAGTGAAAACATCTACCGGCATACGGAAAACCGACCAAACGCATTCAGATTCTATTGAAACTTTAGGAAAAAGATCCATGGGTTATTTTTGACATGTACGAGTCAACCCCGCCTCAATACGAGGGCCGGTGTGGCCGGTACCTCTAAAAGTGTCTTTCTTTTGTTTAAAATGGATGCACTTTTAATTAAAATAAACGACATATGGAAAACTGACCAAACCCATTAGGATTGTGTTGATACTATATGAAAACAATCCATGGGTCATTTGTGACATGTACGAGTCAACCCCGCCTTAATCCGAGGCGCGGTGTGGCCGGCACCACTCAAAGTGTCTCACTTTTCTTTGAAATGGACAATAGTTTAAGTAAATACAACAACTGAGATACGGGAAACGGACCAAACGCATTAGGATTCTGTTGATACTTTAGGAAAAGTATCCATGGGTCATTTGCGTCATGTACGAGTCAACCCCGGCACAATCTGAGGCACGGTGTGGCCAGTACCACTCAAACTGTCTCACTTTTATTTGAAATGGACAGAATTTTAAGTGAAAACAACTACCGGCATACGGAAAATAGACCAAACGCATTCGGATTCTGTTGAAACATTATTAAAACTATCCATGGGTCATTTTTGATGTGTACGAATCAACCCTGCCTCAATCCGAGGGTTGTTGTGGCCGGGACCACTAAAAGTGTCTTTCTTCTGTTTAAAATGGATGCGCTTTTAATTAAAATAAACGACATTCGGAAAACTGACCAAACGCATTCGGATTGTGTTGATACTTTAGGAAAATGATCCATGGGTAATTTTTGACGTGTATGAGTCAATCCCGCCTCAATCTGAGGTGCGGTGTGGCCGGCACCACTCAAAGTTTCTCACTTTTCTTTGAAATGGACAACAGTTTAAGTAAAAACAACAACTGACATACCGAAAATGGACCAAACGCATTCAGATTCTATTGATACTTTAGGAAAAGTATCCATGGGTCATCTTTGTCATGTACAAGTCAACCCCACCTCAATATGAGGCATAGTGTGGCCGGTACCACTCAAAATGTCTCATTTTTATTTGAAATGGACAGGATTTTAAGTGAAAACAACTACCGGCATACAGAAAACCGACCAAACGCATTCAGATTCTGTTGAAACTTTAGTAAAACGATCCATGGGTCATTTTTGATGTGTACGAGTCAACCCCACCTCAATCCGAGGGCCGGTGTGGCCGGTACCACTAAAAGTGTCTTTCTTGTGTTTGAAAAGGACATCATTTTAAGTGAATACAACTGAAATTTACACTTATCAATGATAGTCACAAAATCTTTTTCATGAGTTGGGTAGTTTCACTCATGGGTTCATAAGTGACGAGACTCCTAAGAAAATACCTTTTCACCATATATTATAAACAATACAAGTTCAATGCAAAATTCATCACAAATCATTACATACCAAAATCTTGGATCATAAAAAAATGGGATATGAGCCAATTTCAAACTCTAGGTATTTCTCATACTATTCTGCCTATTAGAATTTGATGGGGAGGTGGGGGCTATGCTGGTTGGGGGGTTTTGTAGGTGTGAGGTGAATTACTACTAGATTATTGTTGTCTTATGAAGATTGAAATAGGGAATTGTTGTACATGACATGGTTGGAAGAGTTTGATGATTTTATGTGTTTTTTGTTCTATTTTAGGTTTTTTTTATACTGTTTCAAGTCTGTATGTGGTTTTTGTGATTTTATTTATGCAGGTGTACAGTGGAGGGGCTACTGGAGGGAGGGGGATGTTGGGATGCAGTTCTGGAAAAACTCAATACTAACGGTTATAAACCGTTTGTATAAGGGTGCTGGAATTCTGGAAAAACACTATACCAACGGTTTAAACCCATTGGTATAGGTGTTCTGGATTTCTGGAAAAACTTATACCAATGGTTTTAAACCATTGGTATAGGTGTCTAGATTTCTGGAAAACCAATACCAACGGTTTATAACCGTTGGTAGAGGTGTTGCTGGAAAACCAATACCAACGGTTGTAAACCGTTGGTATAAGTTTTCTAGAAAATCACATTACCAACGGTTTAGAACCGTTGGTATAATACTTCCTAAAATGCATTACCAACGGTTTATAATCGTTGGTATACATTGGGTTAAATTTATATAACCAATATACCAACAGTTTGGATCAAACCGTTGGTATAAGGCTTTCCTCACGGCTTACTAGCCAATGGTTTGGAAAACCGTTGGTATAGGATATACCAAAGGTTTTCCAGCCTATACCAATGGTTTATAACCATTGGTATAACCTTATTTTCTATTAGTGCACACAATTTTATGGAGACTCTACCTAATCAGTAGGAGTTATAAAAATTTAATATAAAATCATAGAAGATCTCAGGTACTTAAATGACTATAATTTAGAGGAAGACATAACAAAAAGAAAATATTGAGGTTGGGAGAAAATAATGGCCAAGTTTGAGAGATAAATATCATCTTGAATGTTACTCCTGATGAATAAGAAGGTCCCTCTTAATTCCCTTATATATATATAAATGATTTTGTAAAAACTTGAAAGGAATTGAAGGATATGGATGAATCCCTTGAGGGGGTGCATTGATGAGATGAAGTTTTTGAATCTTCACTACATAGTAAATTTGAAACATATAAATAGCTTTATTAAATTGCTAGTCGAGGTATTCCAACCACACTTTCATCCATTGTTCTTAATTGTATTAAACATATTAATTAAGTGTGAGTGCATAATTGATGTCAAGATGAGAGAAAATGGGGGATATATATTTTTCACATGAACTTTCTGATGTTTTTATTAAATAATGTGTTGTAATTATCATTTCATTGATAAATATAAGTATTTCAAGACCCTTGAAGGATAATTGAGACATTCTGAGCATGATTTCACATATATGGTGGTTTATAGACATTTTAGATAAACTTGGTTACATATATCTTGTTTTCTACATTAGGTTAGCTCGTATGGACTTAGAGTTGATTAACTGAAGTCACATTTCTAAGATAACTATGTGATATCATCCCTCACTTGCAATTGATCATAAAATTTCCCTATAAGGGACAAGTTCAAGTTTTTTTTAAAAAAATATGAGATGAGAAGACCCACCACTTACCCTTTGAATATTGATTGTCAAAAAGGGGGAAAAATTTAGCACCACATATTGACATATGATATGTAATTATATTGAAAACAAAATAAAAAGGGGAATATTTTTGATCCAGGGTTTCATTTTTTATCAATAATTCAATATGTTTTGGTATATAAATTAGAGATTCCAAGAGAATTATATAGATTCATCTAATGGAATTTGATGTCATGCTTAGAAAATTATCCTTGTGAATTGTGATGATTGTTGAAGTGATCTTAAATGATTCAAACATGTGATGAGGAGTATTTCATATTGATTACTACAAGTGATGTCCTTGAAAAAAGAAATTTATTAATGCATAATGAATTCATTCGAAGAACACACAATAATAATTTTCATAATGTGAAGAAGAATGAAGGGTATTTCATGAAGGGTGGTTAATAATTAGTTTGGATTGGTATGGTATCAAATTTATATACTTGGATACATTTTATGTATTTATAATTGAGCTTAAAAAATTTGACCAACTCTTACTTGCCACCAAGGGATATCCCTCAAATGCACTTAGGGGGACTCAAAGGTCAACCCCCACAGGAAGGCAGAAGAAGGTGGGGTGGAAAGGGTTGTGTATTATCGAACAAGTGAATGCCTTTTTGTAAGTTGTGATGGGTCATGTATAGGCCTAAAAATTAATATAGATACTTGGTGCACGCCTGGTGTGTCAGTGGGTCGAAGACCATGTGGCGTATTGTGCGTGTGTGACTGATGTTGATCCCTGATATCCAGGTCGGGGAGCAGTAGTCATAGCTTGAGTAATAAAAAAGATTCACTTAAAATTTTTGATATAGGATGGATAATAATGGTAACTATTCCCACATCACTTAAGTTACACAAATAACCATGACTGTTTTATTTGACTGATCTGGATTGTATGATCTCCCATAACTCCTATATTTGAAATAAGTTGAGAATATTGAAAATAATTACTCAAATTCTACCTTTAGACAATTGATAATTTTTTGTGTGAGCTTGAGATAACCAACTGATCTCTCTTGACATGTCAAAGGCTTGAGACATGAAGGAAAAAATAAATAAAGGCATGAAATCATTATTTTGCATGCATTCGTAGATCAAAAATAGATCGATAAGGCATTCCAAGAACCTGTTGCAAGTATTGGGGTAGTGGAAGTCTGTGGTGATGATAAGACCACAAGGAAATGAGAATAAAAATGAAAAACACACATATTTATGTGGTTCGACAAGTTTTTCTATGTCCACAGGAGAAGGGGAAAATTCTATATTATCACTCTCTTTAGATCTCGTTAGAGGGTTACACAATTACACACATGTTAAACAGAATGGGATTTCATTATGTTAAATAGACTAAGTAAAAAATACATGTTTTGCTGGTTGTTTTTCATATCTCATCTACCCATGATAATTTCCTCCATGATTTTGACAACATCAACGAAGGCTGATGTCCACCACGTCGGCTTCCCACTATGGAAGAAAACCGATCTACATAGTTGTTTCCAACAAAGATGAAATCTTATTCCCACAATCATCTCCCTCTATTGGGTGTGGCCCCCACAAATCTCCCCCTCACTACTGATTTTGGGTAGAAGAAAAACCTACAGACTCATCGCAGGGATTGAAAACATCATCAACAAATCGAACACGATTCTTCTCGACATATGACGTGTCACTTCCACTTTATTCAATTTATCCCGAGTTGACTATGGTCTATATAAAATCATACAACCCTTATGACTCTTTCCTAATAATCATCTCTGCATCCCCATGTGAGATATCCAACACTCCACCCGCTGTAGAAATCTTGTATCCTCTCGCATAAATCCTACTAAATGATACCAAGTTCTGTATCATCCTAAGAATGAATTTCACATCAGCCAGTTTTCATACTACTCCACTAGGTGTCCTTAAATTAACCATACTGACTCCTCGAACTTTATTACCCATCACCAAGCCCCACTAAATCATGAACCTACTGAAAATTATGAAATAGCCTTCTTTCGTACATATATGTTTCGAGCTCCAAAAATTCAAAACCCTCATGTCTTCCTTTGGATTTTGAGCCTTCTCATTATTACTTTTTAGAAAATGAATTCACCACTTCATGTGCCGTATCTTTTGTTGTAATGACACTGCACTTTTTCTCATTCAGTTCTCTTATTTGTGTGAGATCGTCCTGTTATCATCCTGACTTCATCCTCTCCTGATGATTCTATGATGTTCACATCCTTCTCTTCGTCTATCTCTTTCCCAGCAATGTACTATTTTCACACCTCACAGTCTTTTTTATAATTTCCCTTTTTCTCACAATAGAAACATGTGATTTTACTATGATTGCGTCCCCTCGATTTTGGATAATATTATTTACCTCTTGACTTCTGATATCGGCTCCTCCCATGTTGATCATCTTGCATCACTATAATTTTCTCACTTGAGTGTGCCACGGGTCTTCATAATGCCTTCGAATCTTGAATTAACCCCATCACCTCATCTTGGATTAATGTTTCCTTCCCGATGACGAATGCAGTCACAAGTCCATAAAATGAGTTCAGTAGTCAGGATAAAATCAAAATTTCTTTGTCTTCCTCTTCAAATATCACACCGAGCCTGAATAATTATTTTATGATTCTTTTGAATTTGTTGGTGTGATCTAAAACAAAATATTCCCTCATCTATTCGCAATTGGTACAATTTATTCTTTAGGAATAATTTGTTGGTGAGTGATTCTCCATATACCACTGCTCCAGTTTCATCCAAATCTCATTTGGTGAGGTCACGTCCAACATTGATTACTTTACTTAGTTCTCTAGACATATTGAAATTGTGGTGAGGATCCACATTTAGAGTTCTTTCCACTCATCATCATCTATTCTATATATATTTTCTCTAATCAAAAATATGATAATGTCTTGCTGTAAAAGAATATCTTTTACCATCCTGTTCCACAAGCTAAAATTATTCCGACCATTGAACTTCTCATTATCAAATTTTGGAAGTGCTCCACCAGCAGCCATCATCGATGATGCATCCCTTGAATAGTACTTGAAGGAGTGATAATTTTGAAAATATAACCCTATTAATGCATCCTGAATAGTTAAAATAGTTGGAATCAACTCCTGAATTTCTGAAAATAGTGTCTGATTGGATGAGATAATGTCAAAACAATTTCAACGGTCCAAATCGCACGATGATCTGGTTATGATGTGGCTGCAGTAATAGTGGTTGAAAATCACATCAGAAAGTCACCATCGGCATGAATAGTATCTTCTTATCTAGCATGGGGGTACTGTATTACCCAGGTTTTGATCGAAAATTTTACCATCTCTATCTGCTTCGTTTTAGCACTATTTTTACACCACCTCCACCGTTGGAATCGTCTCGCCGAGCTATTTACGGGTCTGGCCTCAAAAAAAATCCAACAACTTTCAAATTTTTGGTTATTGGAAAAATTTCATTCCCATCACCATTTTTCTTCCAATGTATTTGATACCACTTGTTGGAGGCAACAGAGGTCCGTGGAGATGATAAAGATACAAAAACAAAGAGAAAAACAAATAACACACAGATTTATGTTGTTCAGCAAATTTGCCTATGTCCATGAGAGGAAGAAAAAATTCTCTATTATCATTCTCTCCAAATCTCGTCAGAGTATTACACAGTTACACACATGCTACATAGTATGGGATTTAATCCCATTAAATAGAAGAAGCAAAAAAATGTTTCGTCAGTTGGTTTGGGTAGCTCATTTACCCATGAAAATTTCTTCCACATTGTCGACTACTTCAATGAAGGCTATTTTCCAGCACATTGGTTACCCACCATGGAAGAAAACAGTTATGCACAATTGTTTCCGACAAATATAATATCTTATATGGAAAATCATCTCCCACTGTTGGTAGCGGGCCACACAACAAGAACCACCAACGATCATGTTATGGAATCGTGTGATGATCTTAAGATCATGTGATATAAGGGTGATGATCAACGGTGGAATGAAAAAAATAACCACAAAGTCATGATAGTTCAAAGTAATCACAAGAAGAAGAGTAACTGTGGGAGCCTTTACCTTTTGCATGGATTATCATCTAAATAAATAAGTTTTATTTGAAATAAATCATGAGACATCATAAGAAGACAACCAAGGAGTATTATGATTAATGAAGTGATCATGCAATAAAGAATTAGCAATCTTGTGATTGTGTGATATCTCCATCATTTTGTGGAGAAGTTGTGAATATTGGCATTGATGTGATCCTGAGATCCTTAAAAATTTGTGGAAGTCCTCAGCATGCCTTAAAATTTGGAGATAGGGGGTGTAAACATGCCTATACAAACCAAAGAAAAATTAAGAGTCGCTGTTATTGGAACATCCAAAAAATGAGAGAGAAAGATGTTAAATTTCTTTATATAACAATAATTTAAAAATAAATTCCAAAAATATGTTGTTTGGAAAACTTATTCCCAATCTACCCTTAAATCTAGGGTGATGTGGGTAGAAGGTTGGTTGTTATTTACAACATCGCCCACCTTAAAAACAATATTTTAAAGATGATGTCTCCGATAGTGCCTTCTTCAGAGGCATTGTAAAGAAGGTGTTGTCTTAGAAAGTGTATTCTTCACAATTTTTCTAAAGAATGAGCTTTCCAAATTAGCGTCTTCTTCACAATTTTTCTGAAGAAGGTTCTCTCGTACACAACGCCTTCCCTCTTTAAAAAATTAATTTTAATTTCAATAATTTTTTATGTTTTGTTTATATATATATTAAATAATAATATTATTATTATTATTAAACAAAAAAATCTAAAAAAATTATAATTATTAAATATAAAAAATATTGTTTACTAAATTAAATTTTATTTTCTTTTTATAGTATAATAAATTAAAATAATAATATTATTATTATTATTACAAATATGTGCATATTTTCATTTCAAATAAATGAATATTTATAATTAATAACATTATTAATTATATTATTATTTAGTATTATTCAATTCATAAATAATTAAATTATATATAACTTTTAAAATAATTATTTATTAATCAGTTTATTATTAAAATATTAATTATATAACTATTATGATCAATATAAATGATTAATAATTATATTATAAATTGTTAATAATAACATTATTATTAAAAATTATATTTCATATATTACAATTTTAATTAATATTTATTTTAAATTATATTATTTAGAAATGTATTAGTTACCTTTATAATTATATTATTCACATCATTATCCATAATCATTTTTGTAATTATTGAAAATATTGTAAAATATTATTGTTATTTATTACAAATGTAATTCAAAATATTTTAAAATAATACTAAAATTAATATTTAATAGTTATTATTTCTTGGACTTTCATTTTATTTTTGATTAATTATTATTTCTACAATCAATATTTTAAATTGAATTTATATTTTATTTATACTATATTTTATGTGCATAATTTTTTTGAAGGGTAAGTGTTATTTTTTTAATCAGTAAATTTTTTTCATGTAAATTTTTTTTGGTTTGTTATACTTGTTAAATTCTTTTTATTTTCAACTATTTTTTTATGTTTAATAGATGTGTATATTTAATTTAAATTGTTTTTATAGATTATATTTTATAGGCTTCCAAAGTCACATATATAAGACGTTGTAGTGTTTTAAGTAGATGAGTTGGAAAGACCATAAATTATAAAGTATGTAAAAAATATAAATGAAATTTGAAACATTAAATAAAAACACAAAAAATAATTGAAAATAAAAAAAATCATAAAAAGCATCGATGAAAAATAATTTCAATGGTACAAAACATTATTGAATCAAAACATAACATTTGTAATTATAAATCATTTTTATAAGAAATTTTTTTGTGTAAATTTAAATAAAATATTTATTATTTTTTTGACATTTCTTTTATTTTCAATTAATTTTTTCTTTCATGTTCAGTGTTTTAAATTCCATATAGATTTTATTTATACTTTATTTTATGCACCTAAATTATAGTGGGAAACTGTAAAAAGTACCCCTATCATGCAAAGTAACACACGAACAATATCTTACTTACATGATGGAATTGATGGGAAACTGTAAAAAGTACCCCTATCATGTGACTGGATTGTGTGTGGGTAGTGCGATTAATGAAGATCAATTCACATGAACTTTGTATGATCATTTGAAGGAGGCAGTGAGGTCGCAACATCTCTTCAAGAAAGAGCATACATGAGAATCATATTTGATCACCAAAAGACACTTTGTTAGCCATAACTGGATCATGTTAATTCACTTTGCAGATTTCTTAAACTTTGATAGATCATTCACTTCGGACGATTCAGTGAAAAAATGTGAAAAACAATGTTATTGCATGCAACTCGTGCAATACATTACATACACACTTGGAAAATTGATTGAGAAACTGATATACCTGAAACCTACTTAAATAGTACATAATATAATAATGTTTTTGATGCCCTGATATCCATGCATGAAGTGTGTTTAATTTGAGAGAGTGAAGATTGGAAGATTATCAAAAGAGATCATATACCAATTTGACACTGTTTCAGAATTCAAGAAGATAGACTGAGCGGACAATGTGCAGGATCCTTCTTGCAAATAAATATTTTTGAAGAAATTGTGTGAATCACTTGAACACATTTCAATGATTTCCAGAATTCATCATCAAAAGGAAGCATAGCCTGATCGGTTGTTGTACCAAGGAAACTGATTAGATACAGGTGATCAGAATAGATTGAGAAAGACCAACAGACTCAACCAGTAGCTGTGGAAGATACTTGAAGAGTACATTGTTAAGTGTGATCCCACAAGATCATGGAGTAAGATCAATAGATCAACCTATAGTGGATCAATATTGAAGAAACATGTAATTATTCGGTTGAAGCCAGGGAAAAAAGTATCTTGTGTGATTTAGAACCAGAAGTCTCTATTGAGGATTCTAGAGAAGGCTTGTGTAGATTCTATTAACACTGTGGGATGTAGTATAAAGAACCTAATATTTGGATTCCGGAGAGAAATAATGTGACACCCGTATTGACCATTGTAATCATGGAAATGATATTATAGTGGGGAATCCATGTTTGAGGAATAACCAACACTGCAAGGAGTAGGTCTTTGTACCGAACCATGTAGATATTTTTTGTTGGGTTGTCTCTTATTAATTTTTCATATGAAGTGAGAATTTGAGATAACACTGAGTTGATTAAGAACCTTATAAAGTTTAAGAGGTTTAATTAAAAAATTGAAAAAAGTAAACCACTGATTCACCCCCTCCCCACCCTCTCAGTTGTAAATCCAACCTGGGGCACTAAAATGTCATCCAGACCAAAAATTGGTATTCAAAAACTATCAATCTCTATAAAACTGATATAATATATCATTAATCCATTGGAGGTGATAATATTTATTCACCTTCACTTGATTTAAAAAATGGAAATCAATACATAACCTAAGACGGTCATTTGACTTTTTTACAAGAAATACTCAATCTTTATAAGGAGACACAATTGGCTAAATGAATCCTCTCTAATAGTGATCATCAATTTGAATTTGAAATTCCTATAGCTCAGAAGGGGTCATATGATATGGAGACATCGATATTAGAGAAAAATATTTTTATAGATCTATCCTAAACCCGATCTAATGTCATGGAGGGTAGTATCAAAACCTCTTTGAGAAAGACAACAGGGTAATATTCTACCACCCTATGATCTACCCCCAATTAAACCTCCACATAGCACAACATCATCCGATACATCAACGAAAATGGGAATTCAACATGCCTCTGGCCCATCTGAGGGTATCTCACACCTACAAACACATCTTTGTATCCATTATTATCATTGAATATGATGCACTTCTTGATTTAATCCACGATATCTTGAACCGATTACTGCTAAACCATTCCAATAATGATGTCATTTGGCTATATCAACAACCATAGGAAGTCTCCCCAAGTGCTGTGTTAACCTAGAACAAAATAATAATATATACACACCTCAAACATACTATCTAGACCTCCCAATAGCATAGTCAATGCTAAGGGAATTGGTAGCCTCTCCACCCCAAGTCCCAATTAATGGATAACAATGAGTGAAACAAAGGATTGTGTGTATCCTAAGTCAAACAAGGAATAAACTGAAGTAGAATATATAAATATATTACCTCGAAATACATATATTTTTCCTTGTGTTGGAAAAGATAAGGTGTGAATCTAACCACACCTACCTCCATGACCTCTTCATCCCTCATTAAAACCACCCAAATGTCTATATTTTTATCGATGTCCCACGGGATGAGGAATATCACATCAATGACATCTACCTTCTCCATTCAGTATTTTCTATTAGAAGCTAGCCGAATCTCTAGATTTTGATTTATTGGATGATGCTACTATATTGGATGAGCTTGAAATGAGACCCCAACCACATACTAACTAATGAGATATTTCAGAAACTCTCGATTTTTATAGTGATGATCAATTTAAGAAAAACATGCTATACCTAATCCACTAGAAGGTGACTAGAAAATTTTAAACAAGGATGAATGAGTTGAAGATGGCTTAAACATTCTCTATATTAATAAAGACTAATTCTTTAATCAAGAAACAAATAACCAATCACTATTATTCTCTATAGAAAATATTCTTTACACCCATTTAATGATGGTATAGTCTTATATAACATCCTCTCCATGACCACTTCCTTCTCCATCACCTCAGGATATGACATCAACAAAAATTGAGTGATCTGGTGCATGATCTCAAGGTGAAATTCCTCCTAAAAATTCCTTTCACTATATATTCTATGTGAAAAAATGTCCAAAGAATAGTGTTGGAGGTTCTTGAATTGGATATTGAACTATCAAACACTTGAAATCCATTGTCGATGAATAAGTATCCCTTTATGACAAGCCACATTATTGTTGGAAGAATGAAACATAGCATAGAATCGATCCCAAAAAATATCACATGTAACAAATGAATCCTCATGACCCACAAGGAAAAAAATTAACCACTTCCAAGATGACCTATGGAAAATTGTCACAACTACATAAAAATAGTTATATTTCCAAGAAAATATAGAACTAAAGGATATCTTCACCTAATCCAATGAATCTTATGTTTCATGATTAGAAATGCAGCCTTTATAATTTTTCACACACTAACGCTAAAACTCTCTGACTATCATTATACTAGTGTAATAACCATTAACCTATAATCTCACTCATTCCCTTATAACATCTTGTTAAACCTATTCAATATAAACCTATTGGGTACATTGAACTAGAGTTATAAATATAAAATAACAAACATTAAGAACTCCTAAACATTGAATAAAAAATATTTAAGGTCAATTATTATAATTAATTTAAAAAAAATCCATTGTACTCCCAATTCAAACATATGAACTCATAATCATGAAGGATGATCCTTACCTAGGAATATACCACATAATAATCATCTCTTCTCATTTCTTATTTAGTGAAAATGATTGACCATATGTTGGATAATGGGGGTCAGGGCATCTTATGTCCTATTTGGTCTCGTTTTTATGTCTCTTACTAATTTCACAAAAAACTATATACCCAAACGTAAAATTAATCCTAAATAATTCCTATTTTAAAACACTATCCTAACCCTCAACTACCCACATTGATACCATTTTATCAAAAACACTTCACTCCAAAGGAACCCCACCTAGTCCAGCAGTTAAAAAAGGGATTTAATGACCCTCGAAGACCACCTTAAATGTGACATAGATTAGTGACTAGAACGTTGGATATATAAATGATATATATGGGATGAATTACACCAAATATGTATTCATGGAGTAAGATATATGTTTACAAAACAAAAACCAATTTTATTAATACATAAAGAAAAAAATACTAATACATGTAATATCATAAAAATAATGAAATAATGGAATGTTAAAATATAAAACCTCAATAGAACCAAAAATCTCTGACGGCTCCTCAAAAATTCCCATGAACAAGTAACACTTTTTTTTATCACCAAATTGATCATGTGGGCCTCAAAAACAATTCATATATACATAAAGTGACCATAATTGGTATACTAAAAAATATACTCCAAAAAACCTCTCATAAAAATATGAAAGAAGCATACTAAAGCCCAATGAGTGAAAAATTTTAACATAAATATAACCTAAATATATAAACCTATTTTGATATACTCACCATGGTTCACTCACTATGTAATGAATAGAACGAAATAATTCTCTTTCCAAAGAATATATGTAAAACGGAAGGCTTTCCACATCCAATTACTCATTGGTTTCTCTCTCTTAAGGATTAATCCCACACTTCTTGTGTTCATAACTTCTATGTGTAATCCTATACACTGTGAATGAATATCACTTCCATTGTACATCTCATTCAACTTGGTATAACCTCATTAGTATATCAGTAATACCAGACATCTTGTCTCATCCATAACCAAGTTTATATCGAGAAGCCCATATAACCCATATAAATTCATTATACCTCAAGTGATCACAACACATTATTATACACCCATGGGAATTCACAACCACAATAGTTAGATAAATGTACATACTATACCCTCAAGTTGTTACATACCACACATAATTTTACAAAAAAATGGAGATCCATCACAACATTTTTAGGAATAAACCCTATATCATAATCCATTTTATATCTAGATAGACCAACACATAACTTTAAATAAAGGGATAGGTGGAGAGATATAAGTCATCTATAAATACCCTCACCAAATTGGTTGTTAGTGAAAAACAACCAAAACATTTGGCTTTTAAATATTCTACTAATTTTGGGGGTGAATCATATGAAATTAGAAAAAATAAAATAGTTCACACACAACCACACTAAGGGAAAATACATAGCCTTAGACTCATATACCACTATCATTAAACAAGACACACATATACCACCATTATGGTATAGATCTCAAAAATATATTCAAGCATCAAGGTTCTATAAAAATTATCTATACATTAATTAAAAGTCTCCTAGTTTCATGTCCATGATTAACACGTTAATCTTCTAAGACAAGGGATAATGGTACCAAAATTATATGTTTATATTCTAAAGTATTTCATTATCATATCCATCGTTATAAACCCAACCTGTAGAGTTATTAATTCATTTAGTATAATTAACCAACTTGAGTTACCCTCAATCTTAGCACCCTAACCAATCTTCCACATTCTCAAATAGTGTTTTCATTCTTCACAGGCTTGAGACTAGCACCCGAGCATCAAACAAAAACCAAGAGTGGATAATTTCACTCAACATAAAACATATGACATGGAATAGACATTAAAATAAGAAAAAAATAAAAGAATAAGAACCATTAGAAATACATTCCATAAGGAAAGACAAAAAAATGCAATACAACTCAAACTTGTTAAAACCAAAATTATAGGTCAAACAAAAACTAGAAAGAAAAACTAAAACTAGAAACAACTACTCTATGTGGTATGTGGGAATAATCCCCCTATACCACCACTAGATAACCATACCCAGCTTACAAGAACCTCAAAGCCTCAGTATGACACCTTGCCTTTACCTGTATCAACACACATAACAAGGTCTACACACCACTGAAGGGGTGTGTAGGGTGTGAGATAAATAGGATTAGTAGTATTCCACACTGGTGTTTCATAACAAGTATCTGTAAAAACACTCCCAATATGAGTTTTAAAAAAAACAATGCATGATAAGTTGTAATGTAGTTTTATATCAAAATCATGGTAAATATTTTCCCATTTTCCATAGTTCTAAAACAAACCAGGTAAATTTGTTTCAAATATAATTTTATCAAACCTGTTACATTTTATCAAATACAAAGCATGTATCGCATATCAAATTGTATCATCAAATCAGTACAAGACAAAGAAAAAAGGATAAACATTTAATGGATGACACTAGGTTAGGCTATCAGATTACTCATACCACATCATATGACCAGTGGGCACTATAGGTCACTAGAGCCAATGTATGATAGCCCTTCACTTTATTACATATTAACTCATGATTAAATATATAATATTACATATAATAAAACTTGGAAAATTGATAAGCCCAATGTCTTTGGGAATTTGGTACATTACATAACAATTTAAAATAAAGAATACATCAACTTTATTGAAAACTTCCACAACATTATCATATTATTCCATTATACTTAAAACATCATGGGATAACCTGTGGACATACATAAGAAAGGGGTGATCTATAAAGACTAGTATGAGAATAAACATGGAATAATATGATTAAAGTAATACATGATAGGCAATAATAATTTCAATGGGTCATAAAATGTGTGAGAATCATAAACATGAACAATGAGGCATGGTATAGCATGATAATCATAGAGGCAACATGGGAAATATAGAAAAACTTAAAATAATTGAATCATAAACATAAAGAAATGATAAAATCCAATACATCATGATGTAAAAGGTCCCTTGATAGATTAGTTTCACTCTATAATACCTTTCATGGAATCTCATAAGACTAAAATATTACCCAATGCATTGGAGTGTTATATAATTTGTCATGTACCCGTCACTTTCATTTCATTCTCATGCATATGTGTGACACATAGATCATAAAACAGGGAAAAATTTATCATCCTATTTTATTCCACAGTCAAGGAGTTAAGAATAAATACATGTAAGTTACCAATAAAATAATTATAAGTGCATAAAGGTGAACACCCTTGATAGGAAATGGGTACGTTTATTCACTATATAATTTTTTGATGCAAAAAATCACGGTGAAAGTTTGGTAGCATAATGATGGCATATGAATGTTCCTTGGAGGGATAGTGAGAGTGAAAGGGGTATCTCGTACTTTAGACATAAAATGGAATGTAAGGTTAATATGGAAGAAAATATCCCAACATTAGTAAATCAATATAAAAGACATAAGACAAATAAGATAAATGAAAAAATAGGAGAAAGTGGGGATCCCTTAATAAATTTCATCATGGTAACGGGTGTACATAAAGGTTCAAGGGAGGGATTAATGAGAGTAAAAGGGATATCTAATTATTTATAAATAAAATGGAAATTATGGGGTATATAGAAGAACATATACCAACATGAAAAAATTGAAATTTAGAGGAATAACATTAAATTTGAAGTTGAATAAAAAAGAGAGTGGGAGATCCCATACATAATTTTGGCATAATAACGACTTAGGTAAAGGTCAAAATGAGAGAGGATAAATGATATATAATTCAAATAACATAAATTTAACAGTAATGTAATATTTATAAATTAATTAAATTATAATCAATTAAAATTAAATAGACTAATTTCAAATATGGTACTTGAATTGAAAAGATGAGAGGAAGGTCCATTACCATGAGTGGGTGATTCCAAAAGCTTGGGCAGATTCTTGAGTGCTTTTGAGCACCTTGGGAGGAATATTGAGTAGGTTTTGTATATTAATTATTTGATATAGAGATTTTTTAGTGATGATAAATGGGATCTTGGGTGGGTTTATAAAAGAAATGAGTGGGGAATTCTTTATTATTTTTTCGAACTTAGTTTTTGGACTCTATATAATAAAATTATCAAAATTGAAAACCTTCCCTTGGGTTCTACCCATGTTTTATTCCAAATAGAAGTGTTTTTAATTACTATATAATTAAAATGACAGAAATTATTATAATATTACCCTTGGTGATGTCAAAATGATTCATTGCCTTAAAGAAATGATTTTAAAACCATAAAATATATTATAGGTTTTTGGAGGATTCATAAAGTATTTATAAAATAAAATGAATGTTGAATTATTTTAAATGGAAAACATATATTTAATTTTGTATACTAGTTGTAATTTTTATTACATAACTTTTTATTCATTATGATGTCATAATACACACCATATATTTATACTGTATTTAATTTTTACCTGAAAATTTGACAGTCTCAAAAAATTATGAAAAATTCACCATTTGATAATTTCGATGTCAGGATTAAAAAATAATATTCATTTTATTTGAATAATTTTCTAAATTTCTGAATTTTTAATTTTAAAATAATAATTGACATTTATTCAAAAATGTCTGTTTTTTTGACAAAAATATTTTTTGAACCCCTATAAAAATTACATTTTACTTCCTAAAAAATATGAGATATTTTAAATATAATAAAAATTATTTAATAATAATATTTCAATCAAATATTATTTATTTAAAAAATATATTTATTCATCAAAATAAATTCTTTAATTGAATTTGAATATTACCCAAAAATACAGTTTTTGTTTTATTATAACAAAATAAATATCATTTATAAAGTAAATATAATAAGATGAAAATATATTCAATATTATTTAGAATATACATATTCATATTAATATGGTGTTGATGAATATCCCTTTAAACCACCAGTAAACACCCTAAGAGTAAGTTGTGTGACGTTGAGACGTTCATGGGGTTATTCAGCGTAAATGGTTTGGGCCATGATATCGATAAACTGGAACTTCTCCTATGAATGGTTTTGCTCATGCTTAAGTTGTTGGATCTCTTCTTGGGATTGGTCAAGGGAAAATCCCATTGGTCTTATCTCCCTTGGAATATCTGATAAATGGGCTTCATTGGGTATGATCGTACTAGTTGAGGATATCACTTCCCTTTTTCGTGTTAATTGGATTTTTTATAACCCTATATTTACACAAATAATATGATTACTATTAAATAGATATATTATCAATGATAATGATTCTTAAATGAATTTTAAGTCTGATAGGATATAATGAAACCAAATAAGTGCATGTGTTTTCTATATCCGTAATATATAATAATGAATTTAATTAAATAAGAAGGATAATTTTATTTATAAAAGTTTAGGTCATTACAATATTCCCACCTTCCGAAATTTCTCCCACAAAATTTTCATTTCACACACTAAAACAGACGAGGGTAACTCAGTTTCATCACCTCCTTCAGTTCCCAAATCTCTTATTCAAACATGTGATTTATCCACATCACTTTGACCAAGTGCATCATCTTATTCTATATAACTTTCTCTTTACAATAAAATATCTTTTCCATATTCTTGACATGGGAAATATCATTCTCCAATGGCACCATCTCTATATTCAGTACATGTGAGGGGTCTAATATGTACTTTCTTAAGAGTAATATCTGGAACACATCATGTACTTGAGATAGGTTAGGTGGGAGTTTTAGTCGATTGGCCACCACTCTAGTACAATCAAGGATATCAAAGGGATATATGTGTCTTGGACTAAGCTTTCCCTTCTTCCTAAATCTCATGAATTTATTCCATGGAGATATGTGGAGGAATAACTTGTCTCTAATCTCAAAATCTCAGTATCATAAATTATTTTCATCATAGCTCTTTTTTTACACTGATCAACCTTAAAGTGATAATGAATGGTCTTGACATTTTCAACCATTTCCTCAACCATTTTATGACCAAGCAATTTGTGTTCCCCAACATCATCCCAACATGAATGTGTTCTACACCTCTTCCCATAAAGAGCTTTATAGGGAGCCATTTGAATGCTTTATTGGAAGCTAATATTAAATGAGAACCTGGCTAGAGGAATATGTTGATACCATTATCCATTGAAGTCAGTTGAGCCTGATCAAAACTTTTCCATGACTATTTAGATATTCCACTTATATTGGCCATCATTTTGGGGGTGATTAGTTGTGTTGAATTTCATCTTAGTATTTAGAGCATGTTGGGGAATCTTTGAGAACTTGGAGGTAAATATTGGGTCTCAATCAAATAAAATCAATAGTGGTGTCCCATACACCCTCACCACTTCCCTAATGTATATCCTTGCAAGTTGGTCGAGTGATACGTCTTCTCAGATTACAATGAAGTGAGTTGTCTTTGTAAGATGATCCACCACAACCCATTTGATGTCTTTAGAATACTAGTAACAAAGTCCATGGTGATATTTTTCCATTTTTAAGTAGGTATGGGTAATGGATTCATTATCCCCTTGGATTTCCTCTTTTACGCCTTCACTTTCTAACATACAAGACATCTTAATGGGTATTTCATGACCTCCTTCTACATATTGTCTCACCGTTAATGATCTCATAGATCTTGATACATCTTTGTGCTTTTTTGATTGATGGAGAAAGTCAAATTATTTGCACCATCCAACAAATCTTTCTTTAACTCAGGATCTGATGGTACACATAGTCATGACCCAAATCTCACAACACCATCTTCATTAACATTGAACTCCCATGATTTCCCTTTTCTTATAGCTTCAAATTTCTCCTGAATTCTCATATTGTATCTTTGAGAATCCTTTATCATCTAAAGAAGGGATCATTGATCAATCATTTTGGAAATTATTAATGATGTTCCTTCCTTTATGAGTCCCATTTCCATCCTTTTCCAGTCTAAGAATATTGGATCCTTCTCAATTTTCATCAATAATATAATTGTTGGATCCTTTCAACTTAGAGAATCTGTCACTTTATTTTATTTCCTAGGATGGTAATGAATTGAGAAATAATTATCCTTGATCACCTCTGAATATATTTTTTGGAAATATTCAGCTCCTTTGGTGTGAATATATACTTGATATTTTCCAATCTGTATATATTTCACATTTCTCCGCAAAGAGATAATGCCTCCGGATTTTCAATGAGAGGATCACTATAGCTAACTTAATATCATGTGTTTGGTAGTTTTATTTGTGATCTTTCAATTGCCTTGAATCATAGTTTATCACTTTTTCATTTATCATTAATACACATCCCAATCCCTTCTTCAAAGCATCATTGAATACCAAAAAAAGATCTCCACAAATGGGTATTGTGAGTATCGATGCTATGATAGGACTCTTTTTTAACTCCTTGAATTTATATTCACATTAAACATTCCAAAAAAACTTAACTCCCTACTGAGTTACCTTAGTTAAATTTTTTAAAATCATGGTAAATTTCACACAAATCAGTGATAATACCCATCTAACCCAAGGAAACTACTATATTTTTCACAAATGATGGACTAGGTCATCCTTCATTTGCTTCGATCTTTTATGGGTCCATTGATATTCCATTAAATTTGATAATATTCCCTAATAATGAGACTTAATTCAACCAAAAATGACACTTTTAATACTTTTCATAAATATTCTCCTTCTGTAAGGTCTTTAACATAGTACTCGACACTACTAGAAAATCTAGTTTTGGAGGCGGGGCACCTATAGCAGCCGCTAAATGGCAGCCGCTGCAATTTTCCCTAAAAAAACCTCTATTTTTCCCTCCCTCCCCTCCCCAACCCTGAGACCCCCCCTTCCCCGACCCCGCGACCCCGACACCGACCCCCAACGACCCTCCCCGACCTCGACCCCCGACGACCCTCCCCATCCCCCGGCGACCCCTCCCTGACCCCCGGCGACCCCGACCCCGCCGGCGACCCCGACCCCTATCAACACCGACCCCCGACCTCCCGGCGACCCCAACCCCCGTCGACCCCGACCCCCGACCTCCTGGCGACCCGACCCCCGGTGACCCGACCCCCGGCAACCCCGACCCCCGGCAATCCCCACCCCCTTGCCTCCGTGCTGCGCCACCGGCAACCCCGGAAACCCCCACTTCCTTGCCTCCACGCTGCGCCCCCGTGACCCCGACACCCCCTACTTGCGCTTCACCCCGAAGACCCCCACCGCCTTGCCTCCGTATTGCGCCCCCGTGACCCCGACACCCCCGCGACCCGGCAACCCCCACCCCTGCCCGCGTTGCACCTTTGGACAGCCCTGCCACTACCATCCCCTCGTGGCCCCGTTGCATCCCTCCGGCAAGTCCTCCTTCCTCCTTTGGACCCTTCCGGTCCATTGTGACCCGCCATATAGAACCCTCCACGCTTCGTCTAACGGTTCTGCTCCTTTCGAATCTGGTCGTCGAACCTCTGTTGTCAAGTCATTGTGCCGTCATGGATCCGCAATCGAGTCAGACCCCATTACCCACGGTCGAGTCCTCCGCAGGTAATGTTTTTTATCCAAATTTTGTTTTTAAATTTTAATGATATGTGTTTTTTAAGAATTTAAATTAGATATTTCACTTTTGATTTCTATTAAATACAGATATAGATAGGAGTTGGATTGATATGCAAGATAGATTTTCAGCTGAATATTATGAGGGGATTAAGCGATTTATGGATTTCACCAACAAATTTCCAAGCGATATGATCAGTTGTCCATGCAGAAAATGTGCAAATAGATATCTCTTCAAACGAGATAGTGTTAGAGAACATTTATTTTTGAATGGGTTTTTGAAAAACTATAAGACTTGGACGCGTCATGGAGAAGATTATGTTTCATGTTATCGCTCAGAAAATATTCATATTAATGTTTATTCGAGAATAGTTGATCCGATGAACATAATCCTGAATGATATGATGCGTCAATTTCAATCTAAAGATAGTAATGTCGTAAATGACGACATTGGATTGAGTAATCCTCGTTCTTCTGCAGATGGAGAAGCATGGAAATTCTTTGAAATTCTTGACGATGCGTGTACTGAATTATATCCTGGATGCACTAAATTTAGTAAACTTTCGTTCATCGTTGAATTGTTACACCTGAAGTCCTTCAACCAGTGGTCAAAAACCTCATTCTACATGTTGTTGGTATTATTGAAGAAGGTACTCCCTGCTGGAGCGAAGACTCCGGAGTCATTCTATCAAGCTCGCAAGTTAATCGATGATCTTGGTTTTATATATGATACAATTGTTGCATGTCACAATAATTGTATGTTTTTCAGAAAAGATAATGCGCAATTAAATAATTGTACTATTTGCTATACATCTAGGTGGAAGACCAATGAGATTAATCAAGGTAGTCAGATTCTTCCTGGGAGAGTCTTGAATCAAGGGAAACAAGTTTCCGCTAAACAGATGCATTATTTCCCACTGAAACCGAGACTGAAGAGATTCTTCTTGTCCACTAAAATTGCTAAATTTATGACTTGGTATTCAGAGAGAAAGAAAGAGGATGATAAGTTAACTCACCCGACAGATTCTTTGGCATGGAAAGAGTTTGATCAGAGACACCCAGACTTTTCCCAAGATGATCGTAATATTGGACTGGGTTTGGCAGTAGATGGTTTTAACCCATTTAAGTCCATGGTTGGTGCGACACATAGTACATGGCCAGTGGTGTTGGTTCCATACAACATTCCCCAATGGGTATGTATGAAGCAACCTTTTTTGTTACTGCCAATTCTAATTGATGGACCGAGAGGACCTGGTGATAAAATAGATGTTTATATGAAACCTTTTATTGATGAGCTGCAATAATTTTGGGCCAATGGTGTAATGACTTTTGACTGGTAGCAAATGAAATGTTTAGACTTCGGGCCGCTTTGTTATAGACAATTAATGATTTCCCAGCGTATGCTAACTTATCAGGTTGGTGTACAAAAAGAGAATTTTCTTGCCCTTATTGTAATAAGAGTAAGAAATCTATATGGATTAAGCACTGTAGAAAGTAGGCATATCTTAGTCACAGACGCTTTCTTCCTCCATTGCACAGGTTCAGAAAAGACCGTGTATCGTTTGATGGGAATAGAGAGTTTGACCCATCACCACAAATATTGTCTGGGGTTGAAATTTGTGCACAACTTGATGAAGAAAACATCCATACAATGTATGATTTTCAAGATTTATTGGTTCTTGCATTGCCTTCTATGCCTACTGCAAATAGACAGCGAAGTCATAATTGGAAGAAACGAAGTATTATTTTTGAATTGCCTTATTGGAAATATAATATTTTAAGTCATAATTTAGATGTGATGTGCATTGAAAAAAATTTATGTGATAATATTTTGTGCACCATTTTAGGCATCAAGGGGAAATTAAAGGAAATTGATAATGCTTGAAGAGATTTTCAAGAAATGCGATTGAGAAAACCTTTACATTTACAGCTGGGTGAAGGTAATCGGGAATACATGTCTGCTGCACAGTACACAATGATTAAAAAAGAGAAACAAACATTTCTATCAATTTTGAAGACTGTTAAGGTGCCAGATGGTTATTGCTCTAATATTTCGAAGCGCTTGAATATGACGATCATGACATTACAGGGTTTGAAAAGTCACTATAATCATATTATGCTTCAACAGTTAATTCATATAGCAATTCGTGATTTCTTACCTTCCCAGGATGTTGAGCCGTTGATTGGAGTTTCTAATTTTTTCAGACAGCTATGTTCTAGGAATCATCGCATGAGTGATTTGAAAAAGCTACAGGATAAGATTGTACTTGCACTATGTCACCTAGAAAAACTCTTTCCACCGTCTTTTTTTGATTACATGGTTTACTTGACCGTGCATTTAACTGGTGAAGTCATTGCTGGCGGTCCCGTGCAATTTAGGTGGATGTATCCAATAGAGCGATACTTAAATACATTGAAATGCTATGTGGGCAACAAAGGTCGTCCAGAAGAATCAATTGCCAAGGGATATTTAATGGATGAGTGTACTAATTTCTGTGCTTCATATATTGATGTGGTTGAAACAATGATAGATAAACCGTCCCAGACTGACGAGGGTCTTATTGGAGAAGGAATAACATTTGATATGCGGAACAATGAGTGGGTTCAAGCTCATTGATATGTGTTGTTCAACACTCCATCAGTTATGCCATTGATACAGTAAGTTTCATAGTTGATGTGTATTTTGTTTCTATATTTATTTTATTACTTATCTTATATTGTGTTGTGATTTAGGCTGCATATCACTGAGTTGAAATGTGAAAGGCCCCGTGCAACCGAGTATCAAATCCAACAACAACATTTCAACACATTTCATGAGTGGTTTAAGACTCATGTACGTATAATTGAATTAATGTTTTTATAGTGCAACTAAGTTTTATTTTTACAAACCTTTATCCATTAAAATATATATGTGAAATTTGAAGATTCAAAAGTTATGTGATTTAACCCAGCATGTGAGCGAAGAACTCAACCAACTAGCTGATGGTCCATTTATTACAGCTCGTCGATACAAGTCTTTGGATGCTAACAGATTCCGATTTTGTATTAGAAATGTTGACATGAACCGAGCCACACAAAATAGTGGCGTTGGTTGTTCTTTTGTTGGTGCGGGTTATTATTATGGATTTTTGAGAGATATTATTGACGTTATTTATGATCGTGGCTTAAAACACATACTGTTAAGGTGTGATTGGGTCGATCCAGTTCGTGGAATGAAAGTTGATAACTTCCGATTTACATTAGTAAACTTTAACAATATGCTGTATAAAGATGACCGGGTTAGCAATGAGACCTTCATACTGACATCACAGGCAGAACAAGTTTACTTTGTCGGCATTGATTCTGATTGGAAAGTTGTGGTGAAAATGTCTAGAAGAGGGGTTTTTCTGATTGACCAAGAGGAACCTGAAGTTGTCGCATTTCCTGATCAAACACTTGACCAAACAACAGTAGCTGTACGAGATGAAGATATACAATAGACCAGAGAGACAGTTGAAGGAGATATGATAGACTTGCATGATTAGTGGAAATTGTAATTATATTCCTACTTTTTATTTGTAAAAATATTTATGAGTTATATATGTATAAAAATTGCTTGATTTAACTATAATTTATTTTAACGTAGGTATGTCACAGGGTGGTCACAGTGGTTCACCTGATATTGTTGGTATGTATGTTTTCGTTTTTCTAAATTAATTGATTGCAATTTTCTGTTTATATTTCCCTATCTGTTTCTAATCATTAATTTATATTGTAATTGAATTATGAATTTATGTTTATCAGGATCTACTACTTCTTCCAGCAGACGCAGGGTTCCTGGTAGAGGGGTTCGATCCTGGAACTCTGGAGGCCGATTGGATGTGTTATTTGACGACACATTTCATCCAGTTGGAGATGGTGCTACTGCATTGAGTCGTCAGTTTGGGAATATGATACGAGACTCACACAGATTCCCTCTGATGACTCATGACTGGAGTTCTTTCCCTCAGGATGCGATGGATAGATTATGGAGGGAGGTTCAAGTAAATTCAATGTTTAATTTTTCATGATATTGTTATTATTATTGTCCCATTTACTGATAGTATTTTTAACAGGATAATTTGACATCCTATCCAGATGAGTTTCGGGCTGTTTGTATGTCCAAATGCCGAATATTATGGAAGGATTACAAGTCAAGGGTGAAGAGAGATCACTGGACACCATTTGTGGGTGTGCCAGACATTCTACAGTGAGTCCCTCCAGCCAGTCTTCCTGCGCAGTGGCAGGATTTGGTTGCGTTTTGGTCGAGTGAGGTAGCGATGGTAAGATTTATTACTTTTAATCTATAAATGACTAATTTTTCAAATGTCTATTAAGTAAATACGTTGAATGTAGACCAAGTCTGCTCATCATTCAAATAATCGGGCGATGCAGGCCACGCCTTCCAGACTTGGCACTCAACATGTGTCACAACTCAGACATGATGTAAGTTCAGAATTCACTATTTAATTCATATTTTAAAAATATTGTAGTATAACATGGTGAACCCCTTTATTATAGTTACACCAATGCGGCGAGCCAATCGATCGGATATCCATATGGATGAGGACTCGTAGGGCGGGTGATCCCGATGTTGTCGGTGTTATAATAAGAAAAATATTTACTAATTAATAAATGTATTTTATTATTTTATATAAATTATTCATATTTGTTCATTGATTCATTATATGCTACAGGATCAGTTTGACGCTCAATTAGTAGAGTTTCCAGAGGAGCAACGTCGTAGTATTGTGCGTAGAGATGAAATATTTCACCGTGTCGTGGGGCGTGACGGTCATGGTTATTCTTTGACTTATGGAGGTGGTGTCCCATGACGTGCAGTTGTTAGAGCAGATGTGATGGGTGCATGCAGAGAGTCAGGGATGTGCACACTGGATGAGATAGATGCTTCCATGCAGGATATGCAGCGCAATTTTGATTCACAGTTTCAGCAGTTACGTGCAGAGTATGAGGAGATGTTGTCACAGATGTCATCACGTATCGATGAAATGACGATGCAACAAGTGGAGCCACCGGTAAACAATAAAACAAACCATACTCAGATTGAATTTTATTGATATGTTTAAGATACATAATATTCATATATATTGTAGGCTCCGAATACATCTGGTGGACATCACAGTGATATTGGTGATCCAGATGAGAATGAACCCCATGCATGAGGTAATTTCATTTGTCTTTATCAATTCTTTAGAATTGTTTATATCCTTGATGAATATGATTTTCCTTTTTTACCTAGATTAGTTTGTTCTAAAATTTGTGTATGACATCTTCATGCACTCCAAGAGTGATTATGATCATACCCAACATCTTGACATCATACAGATTACACTTATTGACTATACATCAAGCTATATATATGTCAGTTTTGTATTGATTATATAGGTATAGTTATTGGGTCAAATAATTTTAGAGGAAGGTGTGTCAGTGGATGGAGAGAAACTCCAGACAGTTTTTTCTTGGGAGAATCCCAAAAACTCTTTCAATATTTTTATCTTTTTAGGGTGAGTGAATTGTGACGTGCATGCGCAGACGGCACATCAATCGGACGTGCGGTCTACGTCGTGGGACTCATTATGCGTTCTTTAAGTGTTGCGCGCGCTTGATAAACACGCATGGGGGGGGGGGTCCAAAAGGGCCGAACGAAGTTTGAATGCCCTGAAATCGGAAGAAATCAAAGGGTGAGTGAATTGTGATGTGGTCGAGCAGACAGCACGTCAATCGGACGTGTCGTGTGCCCGCGGTGACCGGGAACGCCGTTCTGGTGTCACAAACGGCCAAAACGGGCGTCTAATGGTCAAACGCATAGATTATGACATCGGATTGACCTAAAATCATAGGACAACAATCCAATTATTATTCACGACGTGCACGCGCAGACAGCACGTCAATCGGACGTGCGGTTTGCGTGGTAGGGCTCATTATGTGTTCTTTAAGTATTGTGTGCGCTTGATAAATGCATCTGGGGGGGTCCAAACGGGCAGAATGATGTCCGAATGGCCTGAAATCAGACGAAATCAAAGGGTGAGTGAATTGTGATGTGGTCGAGCAGAGGGCACGTCAATCGGATGTGTCGTGTGCCCGCGGTGACCGGGAACATTGTTCTGGTGTCAAAAACGGCCAAAACGGGCGTCTAACGGTCAAACTCATAGAGGACGACATGGGATTGACCTGAAATCACAGGAAAAAAATCCAATAATTATTCGCGATGTGCACGCGCAGACAGAACTTCAATCGGATGTGCGGTCTACGCGGTAGGGCTCATTATGCGTTCTCTAAGTGTTGTGCGTGCTTGATAAACGCGCGTGGGGGGTCCAAACGGGCCGAACGATGTCCGAATGGCCTGAAATCGGACGACGTCAAAGGGTGGGTGAATTTTGATGTGTTCGAGTAGACTTCACATCAATCGGACGTGCCGTGTGCCCGCGGTGATGGGGAACGCCGTTCCGATGTCATAAACGGCCAAAACGGGCGTCTAATGGTCAAATTCATAGCGGCCGACATCGGATTGACCTGAAATCACAGGAAAAAAATACAATTATTATTCGTGATGGGCACGCGTAGACGACACGTCAATCGGATGTGTGGTCTGCGCCGTCGGGCTCATTATGCGTTCTTTAAGTGTTGCTAGCGCTTGATAAAAGCGCGTGGGGGTCCAAACGGCCCGAACAAAGTCCGAATGGCCTGAAATCAGACGAAATCAAAGGGTGAGTGAATTGTGATGTGGTCAAGCAGACAGAATGTCAATCGGACGTGCCGTGTGCTCACGGTGACAGGGAACGCCGTTCTGGTGTCATAAACGGCCAAAACGGGCGTCTAACGGTCAAACTCATAGCAGACGACATCGGATTGACCTGAAATCGCAGGAAAAAAATACAACTATTATTCGCGACGGGCACGCGTAGATGGCACTTCAATCGGACGTGCGGTCTATGCCGTGGGGCTCATTATGCGTTCTTTAAGTGTTGTGCGCGCTTGATAAACGCTTGTGGGGGGGTCCAAACGGGCCGAACGAAGTCCGAATGGCCTGAAATCGGACGAAATCAAAGGGTGAGTGAATTGTGATGTGGTCGAGCAGACAGAATGTCAATCGGACGTGTCGTGTGCTCGCGGTGACCGGGAACGTCGTTCTAGTGTCATAAACGGCCAAAACGGGCGTCTAACAGTCAAACTCATAGCGGACGACATCGGATTGACCTGAAATCACAGGAAAACAATCCAACTATTATTCGCGATGGGCACGCGCAGATGGCACGTCAATCGGACGTGCGGTCTATGCCGTGGGGCTCATTACGCATTCTTTAAGTGTTGTGCGCGCTTGATAAATGTGTGTGGGGGGGGGTCCAAACGGGCCGAACGAAGTCCGAATGGTTTTAAATCGGACGACATCAAAGGATTAGTGAATTGTGATGTGGTCGAGGAGATGGAACATCAATCGGACGTGTGGTGTGCCCGCGGTGACCGGGAACGCTGTTCTGGTGTCAAAAACGGCCAAAACGGGCATCTAATAGTCAAAATCATAGCGGATGACATCGGATTTGACCTGAAATCACAGGACAACAATCCAATTATTATTCGTGATGGGCACGCGCAGGCGGAACGTCAATCGGACGTGCGGTCTGCGCCGTGGGGCTCATTATGCTTTCTTTAAGTGTTGTGCGGGCTTGATAAACGCGCGCGGGGGGTCCAAATGGGCCGAACAATGTCAGAATGGCATGAAATCAGACTACATCAAAGGGTGAGTGAATTGTGATGTGTTCGAGCAGACGGCTTGTCAATCGGACGTGCAGTGTGCCCGCGGTGACCGGGAACGCCGTTCTGGTGTCATAAACGGCCAAAACAGGTGTCTAACAGTCAAACTCATAGTGGACGACATCGGATTGACTTGAAATCACATGACAACAATCCAATTATTATTCGCGATGTGCACGCGTAGACGGCACACCAATCGGACGTGCGGTCTGCGTGGTAGGGCTCATTATGCATTCTTTAAGTGTTGCGCGCCCTTGATAAATGCGCGTGGGGGGGGGGGGTCCAAACGGGCTGAACGATGTCCGAATGGCCTGAAATCGGATGAAATCAAAGGGTGAGTGAATTGTGATGTCGTAAAGCAGACGGCATGTCAATCGAACATGTCTTGTGCCCGCGGTGACTGAGAACGCAGTTCTGGTGTCATAAACGGCCAAAACGGGCGTCTAACGGTCAAACTCATAGCGGACGACATCGGATTGACCTGAAATCACAGGACAACAATCCAATTATTATTTTCGACGTGCACGCGCATACGGTATGTCAATCATATGTGCGGTCTGCGCGGTAGGAATCATTATGCATTCTTTAAGTGTTGTGTGCGCTTGATAAACGCGCGTGGGGGGGTCCAAATGGTCCGAACGATGTCCGAATGGCCTAAAATCGGAAGACATCAAAGGGTGATTGAATTGTGATGTGGTCGAGCAGACGACATGTCAATCGGACATGCCGTGTGCTCGCGGTGACCGGGAACGCCGTCCTGGTGTCAAAAACAGCCAAAACAGGCGTCAAACGGTCAAACTCATAGCGGACGACATCGGATTGACCTGAAATCACAGGACAACAATCCAATTGTTATTCACGACGGGCACGCATAGACGGAACATCAATCGGACGTGGGGTCTGCGCCGTGGGGCTCATTATGCGTTCTTTAAGTGTTGCGCGAGCTTGATAAATGCGCGTGGGGGGTCCAAATTGGCCGAAAGAATTCCGAATGGCCTGAAATCGGACAACATCAAAGGGTGAGTAAATTGTGATGTGGTCGAGTAGACAGCACATCAATCGGATGTTCCATGTGCCCGCGGTGACCGGGAACGCCGTTCTGGTGTCATAAACGGCCAAAACGGGCGTCTAACGGTCAAACTCATAGCGGACGACATCGGATTGACCTGAAATCAAAGGACAACAATCCAATTATTATTCACGACGTGAACGTACAGACGACACGCCAATCGGACGTGCAGTCTATGCGGCAGGGCTCATTATACGTTCTTTAAGTGCTGCGCAAGCTTGAGAAACGCGTGTGGGGGGTCCAAATGGGCCGAACGATGTCCGAATGGGCTGAAATCGGACGACATCAAAGGGTGAGTGAATTGTGATGTGGTCGAGTAGGTGTCACATCAATCAGACGTGCCGTGTGCCCGCGGTGACCGGGAACGCCGTTCTGGTGTCATAAACGGCCAAAACGGGCGTCAAATGGTCAAACTCATAGCGGACGACATCGGATTGACCTGAAATCATAGGATAACAATACAATTATTATTCTCGATGTGCACGCATAGACGGCACGTCAATCGGATGTGCGGTCTACGCGGTAGGGCTCATTATGCGTTCTTTAAGTGTTGCGTGCACTTGATAAATGCGCGTGGGGGGTCCAAACGGCCCAAACGATGTCCGAATGGCCTGAAATCAGACAACATCAAAGGGTGAGTGAATTTTGATGTGGTCGAGTAGATGTCACATCAATCGTATGTGCTATGTGCTCACAGTGACCCGGAACGCCGTTCTGGTGTCATAAACGGCCAAAACGGGCGTCTAACGGTCAAACTCATAGCGGATGACATCAGATTGACCTGATATCATCGAAAAAAATCCAATTATTATTTTCGATGGGCACGCATAGACGGCATGTCAATCAGACGTGCAGTCTACGCTGTAGGGCTCATTATGCGTTCTTTAAGTGTTGCGCGTGCTTGATAAACACACGTGGGGGGGGGGGGAGTCCAAACGGGCCGAACGAAGTCCGAATGTCCTGAAATCGGACTACATCAAAGGGTGAGTGAATTGTGATGTGGTCGAGCAGATGGCACATCAATCAGACGTGTCGTGTGCCCGCGGTGACCGGGAACGCCGTTCTGGTGTCATAAACGGCCAAAACGGGCGTCTAACGGTCAAACTCATAGAGGACGACATCAGATTGACCTAAAATCAAAGGACAACAATCCAATTATTATTCACGACGTGAACGCACAGACGACACGCCAATCGGGCGTGCGTTCTACGCGGTAGGGCTCATTATACGTTCTTTAAGTGCTGCGCAAGCTTGAGAAACGCGCGTGGGGGGTCCAAACGGGCCGAACGATGTCCAAATGGGCTGAAATTGGACGAAATCAAAGGGTGAGTGAATTGTGATGTGGTCGAGCAGACGTCACGTCAATCAGATGTGCTGTGTGCCCGCGGTGACCGGGAATGCCGTTCTGGTGTCATAAACGGCCAAAATGGGCGTCTAACGGTCAAAATCATAGCGGACGACATCGGATTGACCTGAAATCATAGGATAACAATAAAATTATTATTCTTGATGTGCACGCGTAGACGGCACGTCAATCAGATGTGCGGTCTGCGCGGTAGGGATCATTATGCGTTCTTTAAGTGTTGCGTGCACTTGATAAATGCGCGTGGGGGGTCCAAACGGCCCAAACGATGTCCGAATGGCCTGAAATCAGACGAAATCAAAGGGTGAGTGAATTTTGATGTGGTCGAGTAGATGTCACATCAATCAGACGTGTTGTGTGCTCGCGGTGACCCGGAACGTCGTTCTGGTGTCATAAACGGCCAAAACGGGCATCTAACGGTCAAACTCATAGCGGACGACATCAGATTGACCTGATATCATAGGAAAAAAATCCAATTATTATTTGCGATGTGCACGCGTAGACAGCACGTCAATCGGACGTGCGGTCTACCCCGTGGGGCTCATTATGCGTTCTTTAAGTGTTGTGCGCGCTTGATAAATTCGCGTGGGGGGGTCCAAACGGGCCGAACAAAGTTCGAATGGCCTTAAATCAGACGAAATAAAAGGGTGACTGAATTTTGATGTGTTCGAGTAGACGGCATGTCAATCGTACGTGCCGTGTGCCCGCAGTGACCGGGAACGTCGTTCTGGTGTCACAAACGGCCAAAACGGGCGTCTAACAGTCAAACTCACAGCGGACGACATCGGATTGACCTGAAATCATAGGACAACAATACAATTATTATTATCGATGTGCACGCATAGACGGCACGTCAATCAGACGTGCAGTCTACGCCGTAGGGCTCATTATGCGTTCTTTAAGTGTTGCGCGTGCTTGATAAACACACGTGGGGGGGGGAGTCCAAACGGGCTGAACGAAGTCCGAATGTCCTGAAATCAGACTACATCAAAGGGTGAGTGAATTGTGATGTGGTCGAGCAGATGGCATGTCAATCAGACGTGTCGTGTGCCCGCGGTGACCGGGAACGCCGTTCTGGTGTCATAAACGGCCAAAACGGGCGTCTAACGGTCAAAATCATAGCAGACGACATCGTATTGACCTGAAATCACAGGACAACAATCCCATTATTATTCGCGATGGGCACACACACACGACATGTCAATCAGACATGCGGTCTGCGCCGTGGGGCTCATTATGCGTT
Organism: Viscum album; assembly: GCA_963277665.1. NCBI lineage: Eukaryota > Viridiplantae > Streptophyta > Magnoliopsida > Santalales > Viscaceae > Viscum > Viscum album. The sequence continues at coordinate 489,324,298 of OY728150.1, forward strand.
CTTTAAGTGTTGTACGCGCTTGATAAACGCGCGTGGGGGGGTCCAAACGGGCGGAATGAAGTCCGAATGGCCTGAAATCGGACAACATCAAAGGGAGAGTGAATTGTGATGTGGTTGAGTAGACAACACATCAATCGGATGTGCCATGTGCCCATGGTGACTGGGAACGCCGTTCTGGTGTCATAAACGGCCAAAACGGGCGTCTAACGGTCAAACTCATAGCGGACGACATCGGATTGACCTGAAATCACAGGAAAACAATACAATTATTATTCACGACGTGAATTCACATACGGAACATCAATCGAACGTGCTGTCTATGCTGTAGGGCTCATTATGCGTTCTTTAAGTGTTGCGCGCGCTTGATAAACGCGCGTGGGGGTCCAAATGGGCCCAACGATGTCCGAATGGCCTGAAATCGGACGACATCAAAGCGTGATTGAATTGTGATGTGGTAGAGTAGACGACACTTCAATCGGACGTGTCGTGTGCCCGCGGTGACCGGGAACGCCATTCTGGTGTCATAAACGGCCAAAACGGGCGTCTAACGGTCAAAATCATAGCGGACGACATCAGATTGACCTAAAATCACAGGAAAACAATCCAATTATTATTCGCGACATGTACGCGTAGAAGGCGCGTCAATCGGACATGCGCTCTGCACGGTAGGGCTCATTATGCGTTCTTTAAGTTTTGTGCGCGTTTCATAAACGCGCGTGGGGGGGGGGGGGGGGGTCCAAACGGGCCGAACGATGTCTGAATGGCTTGAAATCAGACGACATGAATGGGTGAGTGAATTTTGATGGGGTCGAGCAGACGGAACGTCAATCGGAACTTCCATGTGCTCGCGGTGACCGAGAACGCTGTTCTGGTGTCACAAACGGCCAAAACGGGTATCTAACGGTCAACCTCATAGCGGATGACATCGGATTGACCTGAAATCATAGGACAACAATACAATTATTATTTGCGACGGGAACGCATAGACGGCACATCAATCGGATGTGTGGTCTGCGCCGTGGGGCTCATTATGCGTTCTTTATGTGTTGCACGCGCTTGATAAACGTGCGTGGGGGGGACCAAACGGGCCGAACGAAGTCCGAATTGCCTGAAATCGGACGACATCAAAGAGTGAGTGAATTGTGATGTGGTCTAGTAGAAGGCACGTCAATCGGACGTGCCGTGTGCCCGCGGTGACTGGGAATGCCGTTCTGGTGTCATAAACGGCCAAAACGGGCGTCTAACGGTCAAACTCATAGAGGACGACATCGGATTGACCTGAAATCACAGGACACCAATACAATTATTATTTGTGACAAGAACGCGCATACGAAACATCAATCAGATGTGCGGTCTGCGCCGTAGGGCTCATTATGCGTTCTTTAAGTGTTGCGCGTGCTTGATAAACGTGCGTGGGGGTCCAAACGGGCCGAACGAAGTCCGAATGGCCTGAAATCGGACGACAACAAGGGGTGAGTGAATTTTGATGTGGTCGAGCAGACGACACGTCAATCGGACCTTCCGTGTGCCCGTGGTGATCGGGAATGCCGTTCTGGTGTCAAAAATGGCCAAGACGGGCGTCTAACAGTCAAACTCATAGCAGACAACATCGGATTGACCTGAAATCACAGGACAACAATCCAATTATTATTCGCGACGTGAACGCGTAGATAGCACATCAATCAGACGTGCGGTCTGTGCGGTAGGGCTCATTATGCGTTCTTTAAGTGTTGTACGCGCTTGATAAACGCGCGTGGGGGGGTCCAAATGGGCCAAATGATGTCCGAATGGCCTGAAATCGGACGACATCAAAGGGTGAGTGAATTGTGATGTGGTCGAGTAGACGGCACATCAATTGGACGTGCCGTGTGCCGGCGGTGACCGGGAACGCCGTTCTGGTGTCATAAACGGCCAAAGCGGGCGTCTAACGGTCAAACTCAAAGCAGACGACATCGGATTGACCTGAAATCATAGGACAACAATCCAATTAGAACAATAGAATTAATGATTTTAAAATTTTAAAACGGTAATCAAAATTATGAATATTATTTTAAAAATCAAATACTATAGATCTGTTACAGTAAGTTTGAAGTTAAATATTTGTTTTCTAGGTTTTATTCGGTACTAAGTTTGTTATTAAATTTTGTTATGCAGTTATATGTGATGATGGATGCAGAGCTTGGAAGATGACAACCGAGATTTATTTGGGTATATTAATGTATAAATGAATTTTTTAAAAAAAATTAAAATTTAACAGCGGCCACAAATTGGCGGCCACTAAAGACCATCCTGGCTTGCATACAATGTCCGCAAAATGGCGGTCGCTGATAGTAACAGCGACGGGGCAAAAGCGGTCGTCGTTTGACGGACGCTAGGCGGCCACTATAGGCCTTTAGCGATAGCTTTTGGCGGCTGCTAAAGGTCATTCTTGTACAGATGGTCCTCATTCTCATCCTTTATTTTGAATTAGATTATAATATAATCTATAAATACTACCAAAAAATTGTTGAGGTAATCTCTGAATACTCTATTCATCATGTTGATGAATATTTCTAGAGAATTAGTGAGTCTAAATGTAATTAATATGAACTTATAGTGCTCATAACTTGTACGGAAAGCAATGTTAGGGATATCCTACTTCTTGACCCTTACATGATAATATCATGACCAAATATCAAACTTATATAATTATTTTTCTCTATATAGATGATAAAAAAATTCATCAATCCATGGTAGAGGATAATTTTTCTTTATCGTGATCTGGTTCAGCTTATGATAATCAATGAAAAGGTGCATCGACCCAACCTTCTTTTTCATAAAGAGAACCAGTGCACCCCAAGGTGAATCACATGGAAATATGAACCGTTAATCTAGATTCACTTACAATTGTTTCTTATGCTCCTACATTTACACAACAACCATTCTATATTTAGTCTGGGATAATGGTATCTCCCCAGGTATATGATTTATTAAAAATTCAACCTCTCTTCCATGAGAGAGACCAAAATATTCTTTGGAAAACACATCAGTGTATTACATCACAATGGTCATGACTTTAAGAATGATCTTTTCTTTATTACCAATCATTTAATCTTGACACACTTTCTCATAGGGAAATAATATTCATGATTGATATTATGGTTCTAAAAAATATCAATCACCCTCCTTTCACTTGTACATAATCAGTGTTCGATTCATGATACAAAGAGTGACTTCTTTCTCTTGACAGTTTATGTTGGCTCTATAAAGGGAAATCCAATACATACCAAAAATTATATAAAATTAAACAAAAAAGATTATCACAATGTTTACTAGGAAATTCATCCCACAAATTTTTATCGGGGAGGATTTATATACTCAGGATGCAATAATTTCCCCATGTCCCATTTTCATCTATAGATCAACTTCCATGTTTTGTGGTTGTGTTTGAATAGTGATACTAAACATGAATCATATGAAGGAATCTGTAGAAAAAAAATCAAAATGACCATTAATTGTAATTGAATTTATAACTAGCATACATATAACCACTTTTTTTTCAGGATTCACCTCAGGGGTTGTGATGACATAATCTCACCCTTTCTTTCTTGTAGGTTGTTAGTTGTCTTTAAAACCCATTGGATTAGTGCATTGTTTTGAAAATTTCCCTTTTCCCTTGTAGTTGAAACAATGAATAATGCACTTTCATCACCATAGTGTATTTCTCCTATCAGTAATATCTGGCTAGGTGTCCTTCCATTTCGTACGTAAATCATTTCCTCATCCTCCTTAGGAAATTTATGGGGTGCATCATTCTACAATTTTGACAAGTTGAATGTTGGACTTTAATAACACCATTAGATTTATCCATTTAACCACTAGAATTATACTCTACTCTCCACTTCTTATCTGTGTGATACCCATGAGATTATCCAATATTCATTTCAACAATGTGGGAGCATCAAAATATTTCTTCATAGATATCAATGTCTTGGAATTCCAAGGATTTTTGTAGACTATGTTTTGTCCTATAAAAGAAGTTGTCTACATTATATTTGGTGATAATGTCAAAGACGAAGGAATATCATGAAATTATTGTGACGTTTTTATCATATGAACTGATAGATTCATCATCTTATTTCATGATTGAAAGGAACTTATTTTCAATTTTAAATGAAAAATGTGAGGAAAATATTTATCAAAATATATTTCTAGAATTCCTTCCACCCCATCACTTTAATATCTTCCTCAGGCTTCCTATTATTGATCAATGTAAACTATTTATCAACTTATCCCTCCAAACGATAAATATCCAATAGAACTTTCTCTTGCACAGAACATTGAAGGATGGAGATGATCGTCTCAATAGAGTTGATCCATTGTTCTGTAATTAATGGATCAGATGGTCCATTGAAAGTTAAGGAACTTTTTCACATAAAGGTCTCAATTGCAGCTTGTTATTTCTTAGGGGAATTTGGGAACTCCTCCTAATCCATGTTTCTATTCATAACTTTAGTCATATGATATATTATCATCATAAATTTTATTATTCCTACTCCCATTGTATTGGGTAACCCATTTGTCTAGCCATCACATTTCACTTCACATTGGTTGTTTACCTGATTCCTCCTATTTTTAGTTATAGGCTAGAATAAAGGAAAATTTTGGGATGAGTATTTTTAAACTATTAAACAGATAAAGGAGAATTAAATTATGTTAAAGTTATAACATTTAAATGAAATTTATTTCCTTGACGTATGGATTTCTAGGCTTCAATCTATGTTGTCAATGATTTGTTTCCTAACATATACACTTATTTTAATTTTTTTTAATAGTGGATTGTAATTATATTTTTAATTTACAAAATAATATCCCATGGGAGTGTCCAAACTGGTGTGAAATTAGGCATTTTTTCATGCACCAGTTCCCAGTTGAGTCTAGCTCAACATGGTGTTTTCGGGTTTCACCCCTATGTGCATATATGACCATATCCACTTGTAGTATCCAGACATGGATATATTTTCTTGGAAACCACTAACTATATACATTACCAAAATTTAGGGAATTGTTCCTAGGTTTAGTCTTTTCCCTCTGGATTTCTCTATAGTTTGGAAACCCTAATCCCAAAAATATCTAAACATTCATTTGATACCAACTATGAAAACCCTTCTATTTATTGCATATTAATTCATGAATTATTAGATAAGAGTACACATAATACAACCTTGAATATCTATATGTCTAGTTCCTTTGAGAATTAGTTACATTACATAAAAACTTAAAACAGGTAATAAATCATATTTATTAAAAACTATCTTAACATTCTCATATTATTCCTTCGTAGTTAAAAGTGCATCAGATAACTTGGGGACATACATAATAAAGCGATGAGTTATATATCCCATTAATGGAATAAACATGTAAAAACATGAAGAAAGTAATACATGTTAGACAATAGTAATATCAATGGGTCAAAAAAGGAGTGAGAATCATAACCATGAACAATGAGTCATGATATAGCATGATAATCATAGAGGTTTGATGAGAAATGTGGAAAGAACTTAAACAACTACATCATAGACATAAGAAAATGCTAAATAATAATAAATCTTAAAGGAAATGGTCATGTGATGGATTAGGTTCACTCCCTAATCCATTGAATGACATCTCACGGGACAAAAACATTTCCTAATGAATTGGATTGTTATAAGATTTTGGGTGTACCCATCACTTTCATTTAATTCTCAGGCATAAGTGTGACACATAGTTCATAAAAAATGGAATCATTTTTCATCAATTTTTTTAAATAATCATGGATTGTAGAATAAATACATGTAAGTCCCAAATAAAAATAAGTATAAGTGAATAAAGGTGAACACCCTTGATATGAAATGAATACATGTATTCACTAAAAAATTGTTTGTCCTAGAAAATCATTATGAAATTTTGGGTCCCCTTAGTATTTCGTCATATGAGAGGATCTAAATGTTAGGGATGGACATTGTACCTTGTTTAGTGGAAGAAGGCAAATGTTTCTTTGGTAAAATTACTGAAGGAGTTTCATGTGGAGTTCCTTTTATAGACCATGAAGGCTTTGAAGAGGTATGAGATACTCTCTATTTAGTAGGGTAGTAAGTCTATGAAGGAGAATGGGATCAAGTTCTATGACATTATAAGGTTTTCCCCCGATTTTTCCCAGATGATGGGTTCTGAGCGAGGAATCTTGGCGAGGCACTTTGTCCACTGATCTAGTATGTAGTTACTCCTTTTATATTGATAATGTATATGGGGGGTTTATAAGAAGGAAGAGGTGATCGAGAAGATTTACTTGCAAGGAGGATTTCCATGAGAGGGGAACCAACATGGTTCCTCAAGGAGTAGAGTTGTCAGTGGTGTGTCCCAGGAACCAGGGCCTTTAACGTTTTGACTAATTGGGAGTTGAACTCTACAAATTCCATTCTGACCATATGGGGATAGTGTTCCCTATTATCTTCATGGGTACTTTATAATAGAGTGTTTCATCAGTGGGGTTAATATCCATCATCAGGATTAGTTCACAATGGATGATTGAGCTTAGTTTGGTATAGGTGGAAGGCTTTAGTTACAACCTCAAAAGAATTTATCATTGAGCCTCTCAAGTATCATGGGAAGAAGGCTTATTTTCATGGCCTAACCCATACCGGGGCCTGAGCCGCAACTACCCCAAGCCCACCTCCATAGGCCAGGGAGTGGAAACTAGTGTTGGCGGCAAAAAAAACATGGGGAGTTCTTTCCATAAGTACCTGTACACACACACATCCAACTCAATGCAAAGTGTAGAGGGAGAGGAACAAATGGTACAAAACTTCTATAAAAAGGAAACCAAACATGCATAAACCTCTAAACATTACAAATAAAGGAACTATAAAGTAAACTAAAATGAAAAAGGGAAAAAAATGAACCCAACTAGAAATGTTCCACAACCTAAAAACAGGTGGAAAAGTAAAAATTTTTGGAGAGCCTCGCTCCTGAATCCTAAGTCATGACCACAACACGTAGTCCAAGCACCCTATATCTATAGCTCCTTGTAAATCACGATCAACCTGTCTTCCATCTACAATGGCACACTAAGTGTGGGAAAATCCAAAGAAGGGGTGATTATAAAAATACTTAGTAGGATACCCGAAAGGCTCAAGGGAGTTACATGAGAGGTACTGAAGTGAGGAGAAGTATAAAGAATAATGCACTGTAAAGATTATAGATCAACCCAATGAGAGAGAGAAGTAAGCTCATCCAAACACAAGGAGATAGAAACGATGAGAAGACACACTTATTGTAGAGTCTTTATGAACTATAGTAGGATAGTAGACTTATCCAACCATGATAATATAGTCACGAAAATCATGTGGCATACCCTAAGTATCTTCTGCTATCCTGGAAGGAGAGTATCCCAAACCAAATTAGTGGAAACTGATACAAGATATATATTTATATATATTTATATATATTTATATATATATGATCAACCATAGAAGCCAAAACGAGAGAGTAATAGGATATCTATCTCACACCTCATCCCAAGAAAATAGTCACCAACAGTCTGAGAAGTAACTAGCATCGATGCCTAGCATCCCAAACATCTTCACTGAACTGCAAGTCAAAGGGACTCAATCACCGCACCTTGATACTATCCACTTGGGTGGTTCTGTCTTGCCCGTAATATTTTATGTCATTTCACAAGGATGTGTATTAGTTGGAAAAGTTTCCCCCTTTCTCATGAGTACAATGGTATGTCAAAACATGTCTCTTCAATGTGTCACACAGTTGAGAAGTCTTCTCAAGCTCAAGGTCCCATACCTAGCCCAGATGGAGGGTTCCACTCTAGATTCATCGAGGACCCATGCACAACCCTACTGGAGGGTTACAATATAGTGTTGTCAAGGTACCATGCCTAGCCTAGCTGGAGGGTGTCACTCTAGTGTCGTTGAGGACCCATGACCAGCCCGGCTGGTGGGTGCCACTCTAGTCGTTGAGGACCCATGCCTAGCCCGGCTGAAGGGTTCCACTTGGAAAAGAAGAGGACTCATTCGCTACCTAGCATGAGGGAGTCACTCTGAAGACATTGAGGAACTACATTATTCATCCATTTTGGATCTTACCTCTCTGAAAGATCTTCTCGAATGCTACAACCCCACCCCACTAGAGGGTAATCTCAGTACTGCTATGGTGATTCTTCCTGATAACAGTTGTCTTCAAGAATCACCTTGGATAAGCATCACAATCGAAACATCGAGCATCACCTTAGATAGGAATCATGATCAGAACATCTCACATCACATCTCAAAATCCACTATATAGGGCACTATCATGTTCAATGTAAAAAAACACTCAGGATAAGCTAATCGCGGGCCAAAATCCAAATTCAGATGAAGGAGATATGATAGGTATAATATTCGAAAAGTGGTACATGACAAACATGGTGTCCGTACAACATGTGACCCCACCACTTCACTTGACCATGTACCTAGACATACGCAGGTACTAATCTATGAACTAATACCCGAAATCCATGTCAGTGTACTCCCAAAGTACACAATACCCCTATCTAAAAGGCTGATGAGCACATATTGATCATTGTTGATCCGAAGGATGAGAATGTAATTTTACTAGAAATCATCCTTAAATAGACCTAGAAAACCAAACAAAACACATTGATGCAATCCTTTCGGAAAATTTTGTTGGATGGACTATTCATTTTCCCGAAACGGACACCCGATGAAGAAGTTGCATCTATCAGTGTCATACCTGAATGGTGATTCATAGGTCTCATGCCTTGATCATTGAATAGATCATATAGTTCATACCCTTGCGATCCTCATGAAAAAAACACACGGGATTGGCTAATAATTCGTCCAAAATGGACACCCGGTGAAAAATTCACTTTTCACTACAAATTTCCAAAATGGGGATCATCAGTCCCACACCTAAAAATTCGGTTTACGCACCTATTATTAGTCTTTAAAAGAATTCCTCAACTCCAGGGTTGCATCACCTTTATCGGTGCATTAATTGGACATCGTTTACAGACATACAGCCTGGTACATGTTCCCTGAATAATAATAATTATATTATCATCATTAAAAATAGATGTTTCATGCCACCATGCCTTGAGCATGAAACAAAACATTCTCCAACTAAACTCCAAATTTCATTCTATGTGTAAGGTTCATGTCACCATAGATGGCATGTCTGACAGACGCCCGGTATGAATGATATGGGCATTTGAACATGTGCCTTGCCTGAAGGCCCATCCAAGCTGGACCGACCCAGTTCATTCGGTCCACCCCGCTGGCCCGCAGCCCAGCCATGAAGCATGGCCATGCATGATGGCCCACTATACCTCTACCTTTGCACCTCCAATATGCCTCGTGTGTGCCAACACCCTTCAACTGTGGCCCGCTGATCTTGACTTCCTCCACGCGACAGCACCACTGTTGAATGGCCTATCGGTGCTACCGGCCACTGCGGGTCTTCTGCAGACCACCAAGAACACCCTAGTGGTTGAAAAGGTGGTATGGGACTAGATCCATACTCCTCAGGATCCTATCTTCACAGCGCTTACCTCCACTCGACAATCCGTCCACGTTTTGATGCAGTGAAAAGTAGATGTTGCTTCCCCTTGCTGTCACACCTCCTCTAGAACCCAAAATGAAAAACTATCATATATCCATACTCTTCAGATCATGGCTTCTCAAACATATTACTATCTCTATGATTAGTCTATGATTTTATTGGTCAAAAATTTGGTGGATAAAGAAAATGAAGAACATACCACCATAAATCGAATCAGAAAATGGCCATTCTTAGTTTGGTGATCGTTAAAGGTTTCCAAAGCCTAGAAAATAGTCAAAAAATTTCAACAACAATTTCTACAATCAGGTGATACAAAATATAAAATAGGAATCCTACCTAGATTCTGGATCTACTGTTAGGTTCACTGCACTCTAATATACAAGCTCCTTAAGTTTCTTCACAATCCGACGAAAAACAGACGTCGATTATCTGATTAGAAGTGGAGAGGAGTTTCATCAGTGTCCGTGGGAGAAATGAGCCAACAATTTCTCATTTACCTTAAACGTGTATTTATAGAAAACTATAAACGTTTTCATGAACAGTCGCAGGATCCGAACTTCCTGCGCCCTCTAATTTTATGTTGTGCCTAGGTAAAACACCACATTACGAACTCAATAAGGATCTCAGATTTATAATCCAAGACTTTGTTCAAAATTAATTTGAAAATATGTCTGAGATAATATAATTTAATTCAATTATTTGATTACGGTTGTGTCCTTTGTGGTGCTTTCTATAGAAGGTCCGTGTTGAAAAAAGTTTACCCCACCTAGGGTAAACAGCACGCTCCAGACTCAACTGTGGCCTCAAATTTCTGATCTGAGATACTTTTTAAGATATATACCATTAAAATTATGTGAATAGTATAAAAATAATTATTATTTTAAAAAATATATTTTGGGAACACCGGGTCTCAGAATCACATGTCGTCTCAATGCTTTGCTCTGGAAACATGTGTAGAAATATTCCAAATCCTTACAAGAAAAAAACCCGGGTCTCTAAATCATTCCCTTCAAAATTTTCATCCTCAAAAAGAAAAACTAAAGAGAACACCACAGGATACTGAGCTCACACCAAGTTCTCACTTTCCCAGGAACTCTCTTTCAGATTTCCATGTTGTCATAGCACATGAACCAATGGAATTTCCCATCCTTGTATAGTCCTCTCCTATTGATGACATGTGTGAGATCATGCATGTATCTCCCTTACTGTGACACATGTGGAAAATTTTTTGTACCCACTCCCTATGTGGGGTTAGGAAAAGGCGTTAGGAACCCTCTCCAACCCTCTAAATGATATTGAATGGTTTTATGAACCTTGATGATGGTAAGCCTCCCTGGATGAAAACCAATACACAAGCCCTCATCATATCCTCCAACACACGGATAGTGTGCTTCTTCTGCCCATCGGTCTGGTGATGAAAGGTTTTATTCATCCATAGTTGGGTCCTGAATGTCTCTTAAAAGCCTCTACATAATCATGATGTAAACCATGCGTCATGATCAAAGAAAAATTTTGAAGGTATCCCATGAAGGAAAAGGTCTCCAACATGTACAACTACCCCCAAACACTCCATCAAACTCTACTCCTTGATAGAAAGGAAGCGCTCATACTTGGTGAGTTGGTCCAATATCACCCAGATGGTGTCCTGGACCATTGTTGTGCACATAATCCCTATTATTATGTTCATGGATATTCTATCCTATTTTTACTCTTTGATTTCAAGAGGCTACAACAACCAACCGAAACTTGGTTCTCAACCTTCATCCACATCATAAATGGAACCACTGCTTATACCTTAAACATGGTCTCAAAATTTTCAGCTTCAAAATATCCATATAGTATATGGACACTAGATATATGAGTAATGCAAGATATTGATGTTGATTTTTTTCATCTAGGACTCTCTCGCACACTCGAAAAGTGATAGAGTCAACCCCATCGACAAAAGAAAAATTGCACCCTCCTGCTCCATAAGGGTCACCTGTAGGGAAGATAAATACTCCAAAACCTCCCACAATAGGTAATCCTAGAACTTCCTTCTAATTAAATCTACTAAAATTTTTCCCCTTCCCAAAGTATAGACTACCTGGAAGTCATAGTTCTATAGGAAGTTCAACCAGCACATCTATCTCAAGTTCAAGTCTCTCTGGGTGAAGAAATACCTGAGACCCTGGTGGTCTGTGCAAACCACAAAGAATCCTCCCATAAGGTAGTGTCTCCACATCCTCTGGGTGAAGACTTCCACTTCCAAAACTAGATAGTGAGTTGGGTAGTTCTGTTCATGGGGTCTCCATCACCTTGACTTGTACTTGGTAATTATATTATCAAGACTTGATATTGAGAAAACACGGCACCGATGAACATGTTAGGTGAGTAAACTAATAAAACCATAAGAATCTAGACATGGAAAGAATGTTTCATACCCTATATATCTTCTATTCCCTTGTAAATAGATTAATCCCAAAACTAGATACTCCACTACACTCACTAGTGGAATCTTAAGAAAAATGGAGGTTATGTAGAAATATGCCACTAAAAATTCTGGAACCTGCTCCGACACTCTATTGCACAACCCTGCCATGAATTCACAAGTCAGAGGGACTCATCTACCACACCTAGATATTATCCCATTTTGGTGGCACTAACTCACCTTCATGATTTTTCTCATGTCACAAAAATACTTCTCAGTGGGGGAAGTTCACATCTTCCTCGTGCATTCATTGCTACATTGAACAACATCAACAAAGGGTTACACCAGTGCCTTGTGTCACCCTAGTAAAACCTCAACCAAGAATTAGGGAGGAAATATCACCTCACACAATGTCTAATAGGTTCTACCTCAAAAATTTAGAAGATACTCTGAGAAAACCTCTCATCATCTCACGTGTTGTAGAATTGTAGACATCCAACGCATGCAGCTGCCCGCTGCCCTGACCGCCAGCTCCCTCAGCCTGACATGGGCTTCCTTGTGGTGGTGGAAGGACCTCGTAGCATCATCCACCAAACACAATTCTTCATTATCATCTACCAACACTACCTCCCTAGGGACTACCCTGTCCTCGTTTGGGATATTCTTGATCATGGAACTACCACTACCGTTGATGTTCATCTACCAACTTTCAAAAAATCTCATCATGTTTGGCCAGGTAGTCTCTTTCCATGTAACCTCGCCCTTAACTAGCATAAAATTGGCCAATCCAGGGCTTCCCCGGTGCTCTATGTTGTCCCTAACCATGTATCTGAGTCTTATTTTGGGGAGGCCTCTTGATTTGAGAGCCTTCCAACAAACACCTTTTAGCTACAACATATATCCCAACTCTATTGATCCGACTTCCAAAATCGGCCCACTTTCACCCCTCTGACAGAAAAATCTTTGTCTCTGTCACTAGTGCTCCCTCCTTTACCTCAGAAATGTTGGGGATGCACAATAGAACTATGCTAGAGTGAATATCCTATATAGATACCATGCTCAAACTTTTGTCCCTGAATATTATAGTTATGGATCATGTCTAGAGAGTAACATCCAAGGTCTGTGAACCTAGTCACATAGTTAGTCTCTGTCACCCCTTTCTTTTGTAATTGAAGGATCTCCTGAAGTCGAGCAGAGCGCAAGGAGGAGGGGAGTACTCCTCACAAAATAGATTTTGTAAGTCCAATGAGAGTGCTGAGTCATTGTGTATCTGAGTAAACAAGCTCCACTTATGTGCAACTACTCTATGAAAAATGGATGGCCACCAAATCCACCATCTAAGTTATAGGTGTTAGAACAATACTAAATAGGCAAACCAATAACTCTAGCTAAACCTCCGCTTCCTAAGGGATTAGATGCCATAGAACCTCAGTGGTCTATGATGATAGAACATGCAGAGTGTACTCAACTAGTCAATGTCCTCATTCTACTCTGCTATAACTAATTTCTACTCAACTCGTGGTGGTGATACTACCAGCCAACCTGGAGGAAGGATATCACATGATGGATCTTTAACTGAGGCCTCATCGCTCACAAAATCATCATCACAAACCAAATATAATATCCTTGCTTGTTGTCATCATGGAGGCATAAAAAATCCATCAAAGAGTAATGTGGTCAAATGAGCATATATATATATATCAATAATGGTGGGGAGATGAATAAAAAAAGAAAATCTAAGACTCAATCTGATATGATGCATGTACCGTTGATCAATGCAACATATGTCTTGGCATGATGAGTCAACAAGTGGGTAATTAGGGTCTGGGTGAATGGCTATGTCAGCCGCCGCACCGTCACTAGACTCCTTGGACCGAGATATTCTCTAGAGGCACATTGAAACTATTTCCCTAAACCCAACCATTCATATTAAGGGTAAATGTCTGAACAACATCCCAAAGAATGAAATTTCTCTGATACCATATTGTTTCTTCCTGACCATACTAGGGCCCAATCCACGACTACCCCTAGACCACCTCCATAGGCCTGGGGTGGTGACTAGCACCAAAGGCACCAAAAACATGGGGAGGCCTTTGGATAAGTACTTGTACACACACACACACATCCAACTCAATGAAAAGTGAAAAGGGAGAGGAAAAAAAGTTAGCACTACTATAAAAAGAAAAACAAACTTGCATCAACCTCTAAAAATTATGAATAAAGTTTCTGTAAAGTAAACAGAAAGTAAAAAGTGAAAAAATACACACCAAAACCGAAAATTTCCCCGACCCGACAATAAGTGGAAATGAAAAATAACTAAGAGAGACCCACTATTGAATTCCAGGTCATGAAAACAACATGAAGTCCAAGAACCCTGTATCCCTAGATACTTTGAAGCCATGATCAACCTATCAATCGTCTACAAGGGAACACCATGTACAGACAAATACCAAGCATATGTGATTATTAAAATATATAGTAGGATGACCTAAAGTCTCATTGGATCAATAATATAGGTACTAAAGAGGGGAGAAGTAGAAAGAACAATGTATAATAAAGAGTACAACTCAACCCAATGAGAGAGTAATGTAAGCTCATCCAAACACAAGGATCTATAAAGAGTGAGAAGATACACTTCTCATCGAGTCTTCACTAACTATAGTAAGAGAGTAGACTCTTCCAAAAATGAGAATCTAGACACGTAAAGCATGTGGCATACCCTGGTCGTCTTCACCTCTCCTAGAAGGATAGTATCCAAAACACAATGATTGTGTACTGATACAAGATACTTATAAGCTCAAACAAAGAACCCTAAAAGATAGATCAAGGGTATCTCCATCTCATAGATCAACCCAGGAAAAGAGTCACCAATAGTATCATAAGTAAACATCATATATTCCCAGCATCCCACACATTTTCCCTGAACAGCAAGTCAAAGGGACTTAATCACCACACCTTGATACTATTCTCTTTGGGTAGCTCTATCTCGCCCACATTTTTTAGGTCACATCGTAAGGACATGTCTTGGTGGGAAAATCATCCCTATTTCTCGTGATCCCAACGGTATGTCAAAACATGTCTCGTCACAATGTCTCACAGTTGAGAAGTTATCTCATGTTCAAGGTCCCATACCCAAACCGGCTGGAGGGTTCCACTCTACTATCATCAAGGACCCATGCTCTGTCCATCTAGAGGACTACACTATAGTGTCATTGAGGACCCATTACAGCCCAGTGGGAGGGTTCCTCTCTACTGTCGTCAAGGACCCGTGCCCGGCCCAACTGGATGGTGGCACTCTAGTCATCGTGGACCCATGTCTAGTCTAGCTAGAGGGTGCCACTCAAAAAAGTATGAGGACCCATTCCATGCTTAGTAGTAGGGTACCACTATGAATTCATCAACTAACTACACTATATATCCCTTTTGGATGGTACCTCTAATAAACATCATTGGGAATTCCACAACCTCTTCCCATTGGAGGTTATGCCTGGTACTACTTTGGTGATTCTACTTGATCATAGTCATTTTTGAGCATCTCCTCGAATAGGAATCACTCTCAGAATATTGAGTGTTACCTTGTATAGGCATCATTCTTGGAACATCACACATCGTATCTCAAAATCCATTACAGAGGGCAACATCATGTTCTATCCAGAAACAAAACTTAGTATAGGCTACTTGCAGGACAAAATAGGATTTCATAAGAATGAGATATGATAGGTAGATGATTCATAAAGTGGTACACAAATTTTTTAGGCCCACACAATGTGTGAATTTTCCTCATCATCTTGTCATGTACCTATGCGTACACGAGTACTAAACTGTGAACTAGTACTCTCAAGTCATTTCAGTGTACTCCCAAAGTACATGGAACCCCTAGCCAAAAGATTGATGAGCGTGCATTTCTCATTGTTGATCTAAAATGAGAAAATGTACTATTACCGACATGCCTCCTCAAATGACCCCAAATAACCAAACAGAACACCCTGTTGTTATCCTTGTGGAAAAGTGCATCAGATTAACTATTCATTTTTCTAAAACAGACTCTCAGTGAAGAAGTTTCATCTCTTTGAATTATACCCAAACAATGGTTTGTGGGGACTACACCTCAATCTCGAAACACATCATATAGTCCAAACCCATGCGATTCTCATGGAAACACATAGGATCATATATCTATTTATCCAAAATAGACACTAAGTGAAAAATTCACATTTCACCACAAACGCCCAAAATGGGGCTCATGGGGACCACACCTCAAAATTATTTTTAAGTACCTAAAATTAGTCTTGAAAATTATTCCCCAACTCTGGGGTCACATAACCTTTGACGATGTGTCAATATGACATCATATCCAGACGTACGGTTTGATACAAGTTCCCCGAATAATAATAATTATATTATTATTATTAAAAATGTACATTTTATGCCACCAAGCCATGAACATTAAACAAAATTTTCTCCAATTGAACTTAAAATTTTTGTCTCAATGTAAGGGTTGTGTGGCCAGAGATGACACATCAACCAGACACCAGGTTTTAAAGATATTGGTATTTGAACTTGTGCCCGGCCGGAAGGCCCATCTGGGCTGGATCGGCCTGGTCCAGCCTATTCGGCCCATGGCCCGGCCACATGGGCCAACCACTAACCTTCACCCCATGGGGGTGCCCCATGTCCATTTACAGCCTTCTGTCATGACCTACAACTTGCAGCCTCCTCTTTACGGTCGCTGCCATGGGACGACCTACCGCCACCACCGCTGGCCGTTGCGAGTCTTCCACGGACCACCGGTAACACCCCGGTGGCCAAAAAAGTGATATGGACCATATATGGACCTATGTGATCTTCACAGTGCTAGCCTCCACTCGATGATCCATCGACGTTTCAAAACAGCAAAAAGTAGATTCTTCTCGCTATCATGCCTCCTTTGGTTCCCCAAAGGAAAAATCGTCATAGATCTGGACTCCTCAGATTGAGGGATTTTCAAGAATATGTCTCGCTCTATGATTCTTCAATGATTTTATGGGTCAAAAGGTTGGTGGAAAGAGAATGTGAAGTACATGAAATAAGAAATCAAATCAGATGCGAGTCATTATTAGTTTTTCCATTGTTCAAGGATTCCAAAGAAGATAAAATATTCATAAAATATTTTCGATAAAAGGTTCTATAATTAATATCTTCATAATATAACATAGGAATCAAACCAATATTTTGAATCCAATGTTATGTTCGCTACACTCTAATATACCAGTTCTTGATGTTTCTTATCGATCTGACAAAGAACAGACACTGATTCGCCGATCAGAAGGAGAGAGTATTTCGACCGAAATCCGTGGGGGAAATGAGCCAAACTTTTCTCATTTCTGTTAAACGCATATTTATAGAAAACTAGAAAAATATCCCCCCATAATCACGGGATCCAAACCTCCCACGCCCTCTCATTTTATGTCGCACCTAGGTAAAAAACCCCATTACGAACTCAACAGTGGTACCATATTTCCAATCTGAGGCTCTGTTAAAAATTTATTTGGAAAGATGTTTGAGATAAAATAATTTAATTCAATTATTTTATTATGGTTATGTCATTTGGGGTGCTTTCTACAGAAGGCTCGTCCCGAAAAAATTTATACCCCACCTTGGGTAAATGACATTCTCCGTACTCAACTGTGGCCTCATATTTCTGATCCAAGATGCCTTTTAAGAGATATACCATTTCCATATCCTGAACAGTATAAAAATACATAATATTTTTATAAAATTTATTTTGGGAACACCCGGTCTTGGAATCAAACTCCATCTCAATTCCTAGCTTCAGAAGCATATGTAGAAATATTCCAAAGTCTTTCAATGAAAAAATTGGGTCTCTATACTTATGCTCCACCGAGATCAGATGTGGTAGGTGGAGGTTTCCATTAGGATGTACCTCTCCCTATGTGACCTCAACCTGAACATGGTCATTGAAGTTTCCATTAGAATAGAGGCATAGGATTTGATCTTGGTCAGTTGTAGGTAGTGGAGCAAGCAACATTATTGGGTCCAGAGATAATTGGAGGTACACTCAGTTTATCATGTACCCTTATTTGTGCCTTGTTTTACTTAAGAGCATCATAATTATTATTTTTCCACCCTCTCTAGTTTGTTCTCTTGGACTAGAAGTAGATAGGCTTCCCATTCCCCTGGTTTTGAATACACTAGTTTGAAGCTAGACTATCTTCTTTGATGTGTGTTGAGGATGTCCACTAATGATGGGGCTACATCAATCAGGTGCAGATCATTTCTTAAATCAGATGTAACCATATGATTTCATCCTCAACACTGACTGATTTTATTTAGTGTGTGTTTTTATCAACTTATTTCAGAAGGTATTAATTTTCTCGTATGTATATGGCCATTGTGTGGTTTTTATTTTTGAGCGGGGTTTCCATGTGGTAATTCAGTGTTTGGGACCCCTTCTTTCTTTGGTGACTGAGTTGTCTGTGGAATCAGTAAACATAGGGATAGATGAGGATCCCAAGGTTCTCATTGAATTCCTATATGCATTCCCAAATGAGTTTTTGGTGTTACCCCCTCAATGCGATGTTGGGTTTGAGATATACTTACAGCCTGGTACGTCTCCTATTTTCAAGGGTCCTTATCAAGTAGATCCTTCTGAGTTGCAGGAGTTGAGGATTAATATAGATGATCTGATGCAGATGGGATTAATTTGACTTTGTGTGTCACTATAGGGGTCCTCTAATGTTATTCACTAAGAAGTAAGATGGTAGTATGAGGTTTTCCATAGAATTTTGGAGGTTGAACTATGTGAGGATCAATAATCAATATCCTCTTCTGAGGATTGATGATCTTTTCAACTAATTGAGGGAAGCTTGTTGGTTATCCAAGATCGATCTAATATATGGATATCACAAGTTTAGGTTGAAGGATGGAGATATTAATAATACTACCTTAAAATGGAGGTATGGTAACTATAAGTTCATGTACATTCCTTTTAGTGTCACTAACACACTACATGTGTTCATGGGGATCATGAAAAATGTGTTCTATGAATTCCTAGACCAGCTTGTAGTTGTGTTAATCAACGACATACTGATCTACACAAAGTTATAGGAAGAGCATGTCGACCATATCAGGGATATTTTATAGGTTCTTCGTCACCACAAACTCTATCAAAGTTTTTCCAAGTGTGCATTTTTGACACAAGAGGTGCATTTCCTTGGGGCATGTGTTTTATCTCAATGGTGTGGCAGTGGACTCGTAAAAGGTTGAGGTAGTTTTTCTTGGGAAGCACCCAAGAACATGGAAGAGACTCATAGCTTCCTTGGTATCATAGGATATTATCATAGGTTTGTTCCTTATTTCTATCATGTTTTATCCCTATTAACATAATTGACTAGGAAGGTCCAAGATTATATTTAGATAGATCATTTCTAGACAATATTCAGTTACGTAAGGGTGAATTATGGAGGAGGATTATTGTTTTATATAAATTCATAGTCTTTGTTGGTTGTGGAATCTGGAGGAGTCTCAATGGGGATACTCTGTGGAAAATGTAATGTATGATCTTGTTTACCATAGCGATGCTCTAGAGGGATGGCCAGAGGATGGTATGAACCAGATGATATTTCATGGGATTTTGTTTGTTCTGGTAGTGATGTGTGAGTCATTACTTCATGAGTTTAATTTATCACCATTAGAGTTACAACTGGGAGTTTTCAAGATGAACCCATACTTGAGGGAATAGTTTTGGTGGCCTGGGATGAAACGAGAAGTGGTAGAATTTGTGGCTTAGTTTCCAGTTTTCCAATAGGTAAAGGATAAACATCTTGTTCCTGGTGTTTTTTCTAGCCATTGGATATTAGAAAGTAAATATGGGATGAAATATAAATGGAATTGATCACAGGATTACCCCAATCTCCAGGAGGTTGTGATGCTACATGGGTAATTGTTGATCGGTTGAAAAAATCAGCTTGTTTCCAAGAAATAAAGGAGTCTGGCATAATGGATGTTTTTCATAGAGGTATGTGGATGAGGTTGTACGGGTACATGGAGTCCAGAGGTCTATTTTCTCAAATCGAGATGCATGTTTTACCTCATGATTTTAGAGTGGATTACAACATGATTTCAGTACTTAGTTACACATTAGCACTACTTTACACCCTCAGATGGACAGACAGACAGAGTAGATTACCTAACACTGGAGGACTTTTTATGGCCATGTATCATTGACTATGGTGGTTCATAGTCAGGAAACCTACCCTTGGTTGTGTTTTATTATAAAAACATCTATAACTCATCCATTTTAATGACCCTCTTTGAGGATTTTTATGGGAGGCCATGCAATTCTTTGTTTTACTAGGTAGAGGTTGGGGAGTTAGTAGTTCTTGGACCTAATGTAGTGCATATCATAATAGAGAAGTTTTAGTTGGTTCGAGAGAGAGTAAAAGTAGAACATGACTGAAAAAAGTCTTATTCCAATCAAAAGAAGAGGGAATTTGAGATCGAGGTGGGAGACCTTGTGTTCCTTAAGGTTTCCCCTCGATGTGGTTAGTGGAGGATTGGAACGGGTAGTAAGCTCTTGCCCCAATTTTGTTGGTCCCTTCATGGTGTCGGGGCACATTGGCAAGGTGTACTACCTATTGGAACATCCACCTCAACTGGATGGGATCTATGAAGTCTTCTAAGTCTCACTCTCTATCGATATGTTCACATTGAATCCCATATCATTGACTAGGGAGAGTTGGATATCGAGGATAATCTGACATTTGTGGAGAAGTCAATTGAGAACCAAGACCATTAATATAATGTGTTGTGAGGATAAATCATTACTTTGATGTGTGGGTGGTGGGGGTATGTTAGCCTATAGAATAGTACTTGTGATCATGGGATGCAGATGTGTGCCCAGTACTTAGAGTTGTTTTGAGATGTTTGATGGTTTCATTACCTTTTTTTTCTTTGATGTGATTTTTGGAACTTGTTATTTTATATGAGTTGTGATTATCCATTTTGGATATGATATGTGATAAAGTTATAAAAAATGAAAAGGGGCGGTCTTGATTACTAATTGAGAAATATTAAACTATGATGTGATTAAACATGTACGGGTGATTTAGTTCTTCCTTTAAGGGATAATATCTTGACATGGGGGATAAAATTTCATGACTCAAATGTTTGGGAAAGTATTTTTTATTGGGATGTTATTGGTGATTGGGTTGGAATGTTTGGTTTGGGGTGGTGTTTCAAATTTGACGAGATCCTTGAGAGGTATCTCAAGGGGTGGATTTTTGGAACATTTTCTCTCTTTTAATCTAGGTTGGTTTTAAATTCTCAATGGTGAGAATAAATTGATAGTTATTTAATGTAATGGTCTAGACCTTCCAGCAAATTACATTGTGATAAATAAGGTGGTTGAGGTGTCTAGGGAATTTCTATAGTTGTTGGGTGAAGGAAGGGATGATTGTTTGGGTGTTTTAGAAGAAAATAGGTGTTTTAGAGGATGAAGAAAAACCATGGAAGTAGCAGTTGGTGGTAGCACCTTGAAAATTTCACCTCATGGAAGCACTATTACAGTATCACTTGATGGTAGAACATAACAATAACACCCTAGTGGAAGCACTTGATGGTAGAAACTTGGAGGTAGAACATGATGTTATCACCCTAGCAGTAGACACTAACGATATCACACTGAAGGTAGCACCTAACGGTATCAAACTCATAGTATCACCTGAAGGTATCACCCTACCAGTAGCACTTGATGGTAGAACACTGGTGGTAGCACATGACGGTAGCACCCCATCATTAGCACCTACCGGTATCACCCCAACTATAGCACCTAATAGTAGCACCCCGGTGGAAGAACCTGATTGTAGCACCTGATGGTAGCACACTGGTGGTAGCACCAGATAGTGTCACATTGGTGGTAGCACTTGATAATAGTACCATGGTAGTAGAACCTAATAGTATCACCCAACAATAGCATGTTCTAGATTTTCAAGAATAAATATATTTTCTCTTTTTGAAGTTTCTTACATGAAAAATGGTTTTAATTCCTTAATTACTGAGTTTTAAATCCATTTTAAGGGTGGATAATCATATAATCTATTTATTAAAAGTCCTTAAACTTTTAGAATGGTTCAAAGATATGGTTTTGATGAGATCTGCCTTTAATGGACAATTAAAATCATATTTAATCCCACTAGGTTCATATATGATCTTTATAAATTGAATATCCTTCCTTTATTATTTCCTTCAATGGAAGGTCTCCAAATCCATATCCCCTTGGAGTCATAGGGCTATTTTATATTGTTTTCTTGAGTTCTTCCCTATAGGTGGTTTCCTCTTGTGCATGGACCCCTAGTTTCTAGTGTAGAAAGTTCGTGTAAGGCTTATTTATTCTAGGTATGGAATTTCTTCATTTATCCTTTAACTGTATCAGGTAGGGAGGGGTTCTTATGATTATCAATGTATAAATGGTTGCATATAATGTAATAAATATAGATTAATTTTTTAAATTAATTTGGTATGGGGAATGGGGGTTTTCACATGATTTTATGTTTTTTTGATATTATGATATTATATCTGTCTATATTATGGTATCACGGAAAATTATGTCCATTATTTGGCCCAATTTTTTGTATTTACTATACGTGATGAGATTCCCATGTTGTGTGATTATTTTGACACCACAGTATATAAATTTTTAACAACTTATACTCACCTAATGAATTGGTTGCACTAGGATATATGGATTATGTGATAACTCCCTTAAATAAAGAAGTGGAAATGTAGTCCCAATTTTTAAAATGATACATGCGTGTTTTAAAATATTTGGGGGTGCGGTTGTGTGTCAAGGATTGGTTGTGTTTATGTGATTCATGGGAAGTCATTTTGTTGTGATGTATGGGGGGTAGTTGATGTGATGTAGTTGTGCAGTGAGGCTATGATGGTGGTTGTAGTTTGGTTGTGTAGTGTAACGCCCCGACCCCAGTTACCCATAGTCAGTGCATTATTTTAATACGTAGGCATGATTACATGGAATCAAGTCCCAAAATAATGATTAGTTTAGTATTCTTAGAAAATAGATTACATACATGGATATTACATTATACTTTATAACATACAACACAAAAAATCCTTTGATAATTCCATTTCTCCCTTATCTTAACCCTACATCTCAAACATAAAACACTTCTTTGGATCTTGGGAAAATAAAACATAAGAAAGGGGTGAGCTCAGATGCTCAGTATGGGTAAATAATTTAGAAGAAGCTATAAAATTTTAAGGCAAGATGTTTAATGAAAACAATATCCTTCTAAATATAAACATGAACATAATATGGAAAAAATAAATCAAACATTACCATATAAACATGCACATGGATATTCTACTAGTCGAATAATCACATGTAATAACTAATTTCATAATGGGTGAATGCCTATCGCCAGACATCATTACCACATAGTCAAGGCCTTGTGCCAAGACTACAAATAAAGTTTTTTTCAAGGCCTTGTTCTAGGACACTATTTTGTCTCATGAGACCTACCGATGCATCTAGGAACTATAGCGGGATCTACCTATCACTTACTAAGTCCATTGTACTTCTCATATGAAAAGGCTGAAACATAACATAAACATTCGTATTTAAACTAGCATACAAAATGTCAATACTTTTTCTATAAACAATGAATGGTATCAAAATAACACATCCACAGTCAAACATATCAAAAATCCTTAAATAAAATATGGAAGATTTGTATCATAATAAATCAACTTCAAACAAGTTTAAAATCCATTTAAGGATTTTAACATAGATGAAAATGATTGGTAAAACTCTTTTAGAGAAATATCTATTTTTCATGAAAACATTTAAAAGTAACACAATTTAAAAAGGACTAAATTTAAAGACATTTTTGAATCAAAGTGTCCCATACCACTTTGAAACATTTCAAAGGAATTAAATTTTTAAAAACATTCATGTCCATATAAAAAAATCCTTAAAACCATTTTGAAATCATGCACATTAATGAGAATGATTTAGAAGAATAAATATTTAAAACATTTAAAATGATATTGTAGTAAAAAGTACCTTAAAAATAAACCATTTAAAAACTATTTTATGAAACATGGACTTGAATAATAAATATTTCCCAGTAGATACTTATGTAAAAACAACCTCGGATAACAAAGAGATTGTGAAATTAACCCTTACCTTGTTCTTTTCTGTAGTTGAGGGTAAGTTTAACCTCTTATATAAAGACCGTAGTATGTTATTAAATTATACCAAAACCATATTAATATTTATGATATAATAAATGATTCATCTAGGACTTTATATTACCCATTTAATAATGTTTTCCATGTTAAATTAACATTTCATGTAATAATCACTTTCTTTATCGTATGTGTTTTAACTTGTTATTCTTTATCGTATCATTTAGATAACGATTTAAATAATTCCAGAATATAAACCATGATTTATATATCATATATATTTAGAATATATATATTTATAATATATATATATATATATATGAAATGGAAAACACCATTTATGGATATGGTAGTCCGTACGTACGCATAAACGTTGTTTCCGTTTTCATATCATATTGAACAGAAATAAGTGAATAAGATATATGTAAGTACACACACACAGATATATATATATATATCTAGTAGCATTATTATTTCATATATTACATACTTATTAATGATATATATTTTATAATCATCGTTGAATGGTGAACATGGAAATGAATCTTATCGCGTCGTGGAGACGGTAATCCGTACGTACGCACGAGCGACAATATCATTATATTTATGGAAAAATCATTTTTAATTGGATGGTATATCATATATACATAATCATTATCATGTTATAATCATTATTTATATACATATTACTCACCATTATATCCATCCAAATAACATAGTGTTAAGTAACAAATTACACCACGGTGTGGAGATGGTAAGTCGTACGCACGCACGCATGGTGACATTATCATTCATAAGATAGATAGAATAATGAATATAGTTGTTCCATATTTATAATAAAATCATAGTATATAGAAGATACTTGTGTTATTATTTTTGAATGGAATCAATAAAGAAAGAGTAAGTGGAAGAATAAGAGAACTTGAAAGAGGGTGGTGAATTCATTACCTCTTCTTCAGGTTATTCTTTTTGATTTGATCAAAAAGGATCCTTAGTTTCTCTTTCTGACCAATGGAAGGCCTCTAGAATTAGGACTTGTTTTAGGGTAATAATAATATCATTTTTACCCTAAATTACAGTATTTACTTTTAACCGAGGTAAATAAAATTAAAAAAGTTATTATTCACCAAAAACTATTTTCATCTTATTGAACCAAATTTTACTTACTGATATCAACCGTGTCTCTTAGATTTTTGAAATTCAACTCACAGAAGCGGTAAAATTCTGTTTTATGTAAATTTGAAAATGCTCCTAGGAGGTGGGTAAAAGACGGTAAAAAGTTCAATAAAATATTTATGTATCTAAAATTATTAAAAAATGACTCCAATGAATTATATTGAACTTATATATGTATTATGTATCTATTTTGACCTAAAATAAAATAAAAATAAATAAATAATTATTTAAATAAAATGTCTGTTTTAACAAATAACTCAGTCTTTTTCACTATTTATCAAAATTTGAATGTTTTCAAAAAAATACCTAAATTTCACCCTAAGCTAATTTTGATATTATGAATTAAAAAATGAAGTCTATTTTACCAAATTCAAAACATAGAAGTTGCATATTAAATTAATTCCCGTTGTCAAAACCATAAGGCGTATTTTTAAGAAACAATAACTATCAAAAGATTGACACTTGTTTATGTCCAATCTCAAAGTGAAATTACTTACAATGACCAGAATTGGATTAAATGGTAAAAATATAATCTATTTATACTTCCAAAACATTATAATGTATAATTTAACACTATAAATTATTTTGATTATATAATTTGTTTTTAGTTAAAATATAGTATTTTTCACCATTCCCCCAAATATGAAAGTTATCAGAAAAAACACCAAAAATTTATTAAAAATAAATTCTTATGTCCCAATTCTAAAGTAGAAGTCTATTTTGTCAAATTGAATATATAAAAGTTTCAAATATTAGATTTAAAAATGGTTCACCATTAAAAAGAGGTAAAAGTTCATTTTTTGAAAAATACTTCTTTTATCTCAAAAAAAATGAATTAATTCTTACATTATGTCTAAGAAACTCATAATATGGATTCTAAAATTATACTGATTATATATAGTTAAAAATTCAGTTAATACTATTCATAACTACTTTTGAATGGTTAGTTTGGTAATTCGTGGTGTGCTTGAACACGGTGTTGCGTGTAGTGCAAGTTATTTAATTATGTTGAAGAAATAATGTACTATGAAATCTTGGGGTGTTACATTCTGCCCTCCTTCAATAAATTGTGTCATCACAATTTGAAATTGTTCTTCGAAAAGAAAAGGTTGAAAATAGAAAATACCTTTGCGGAGAGCTCATATCTAAAATTGGGTTAATAAAATTTTTTATTAATAAAAGGGAATATATTTATATATATATATATATATATACTTGACAAGTAGAGGTACATCCTTTAACTAATTCCTACCAAAAATTCATCTTTCACTAAAAAAGATTTAAAAAAATTTATTTATCCTAATCATATAGGGTTCCAAAAAATTGAATTTATAATTTATCTACCAAACCTTTTTAAAAAAACTACATTATTCAATCATGGACATCACATGGGCCAGTGGTAGGTGATAAACCCTTATCGCCCTTCAATTGCGGGTTCAAGTCTCGTGGCCTTGCCAGACACGACGGGTTGCCACCCGACCTCCGAGTTTTCCTTTTAGAGAAATCCAAAAATAATATCAAACTATAATTATCCAAAATACTTCTATCCAAACTAATAGTCCAAAATTTATAAGGAATGTAAACACAATGAAGATCCTTTTGGCCATGTAATAACATGTTAACACCTTCATCATGTGTTTTTTTAAAACACTACAACATCCTGAATTACCATAAAACTGTATTGATTACATTCATGCTCCCTTATTCTTTATAGAATACTAGATATACTCCTTCTATCCAAAAATGTTGTAAAATCCAACAATTATGGAATATAAAAAACATTAATCAGTTTCAAGGAAGTCAATAATATCCAATGTAATTTATCAAAATCAACCATATCTTATTACAAAATCACTACCTCATTATCAGAACCTTATTAAGGATTAACTTTCCTTCAACCATGTATTTTCCAAAAAGTGTAGCTTACTGTTAAGTCAATTTTCTTAGAACCATATAATCTCAAATCCTCAATAAAATAGTACTACAGTACAATCCTTATTTATCTCCACAACCCATATAACTATTATAATGTAGATACAACACTCAAATGAAATAATTCTATAATAACAACATAAGAACACTAGTCATTCCTCTACATATGAGGTAGTATAATAACTTTATTTCTATCCATTAACATCATTTTTGGTATACTATTATGACTGGGACATTGATTTGCATAGTTTCTCAACACCTTGGAGAAGAAGCATTTTACATTTGAAAGCTTTTTCTTACCCTTGCAATCACGTACTTGGTGTCCTTTTTCTCCACACTTATAACAAACTCCCATTCCCTTTAAGCATTTACCAAGGTGATTATTTCATCATTTATCACATATGGGAAAATAATTCTTTCCCCTATTCCCCTTATACATATTTCTCTCTACCATACTTTTCTTCTCTTGCTTCCCTTTAAAGCCATAGAACTCAGAAAATTCTTTACTTATCTTATTAATACATGATATAATCACATATAATAACTAATTTCATAATGAGGGCATGCCTAACGCCAGACATCATTACCACATAGTCAAGGCCTTGTGCTAATACTACAAATAAAAGTTTTGTCAAGGCCTTGTGCCAAGACACTAGTTTGTCTCATGAGACCTACTGATGCATCGAGGTGCTATAGCGGGCTCCACCCGTCACTTACTAAGTCCAGTGCATTCCTCATATGAAAAGGTTGAAACATAACATAAAAATTCATATTAAAACTAGCATATGAAATGTCAATACATTATCCATAAACCATGAATGGTATAAAAATAACACATCCCCAGTAAAACATATCACAAATCCTTCAATGCATTATGGAATATTTGTATCAAAATAAATCAACTTCAAACATGTTTAAAATCTATCAAAGGATGTTGACATAGATGAAAATGATTTGTAAAACGCTTTTAGAGAAATATATCTTTTTCATGAAAACATTTAAAAGTCATAAAATTTAGAGAGGAATACATTTAAATTAATTTTTGAATAAAATTTTCCCATACCACTTTGAAACTTTTCAATGTAATTAACATTTTAAAGATATTCATGTCTATATAAATAAATCCTTAAAAACCATTTTGAAAACATAGACATTAGTGAGAAATATTTAGAATAATAAATATTTAAAACATTTAAAATGATATTTTAGTAAAAAGTACCTTAAAATAATCCCTTTGATAACTCTTTTATAAAACATGTACATGGATAATAAATATTTCCCAGTAGATACTTATGTAAAAGCAACCTCTGATAACAAAGAGATTGTCAAATTAACCCTTACCTTGTACTTTCCTTTAGTCAAGGGTACGTTTAACCTCATATATAAAGACCATAGTATGTTATTAAATTATAACATAACCATATTAATATTTATGATATCATACATGATTCATTTATTACTTTATACTACCCATTTAATAATGATTTCCATGTTAAATTAACATTTTGGGTAATAATAGCTTTCTTTATCGTACATGTTTTAACTTGATATTCTGGATCGTATCATTTAGATAATGATTTAAATACTTCAAGAATATAAACCTTGATTTATATATCATATATATTTAGAATATTCATATTTATAATAGATAGATATATGAAATGGAAAACACCATTTATGTAGATGGTAGTCCGTACGTATGCATAAACGTTGTTTCCATTTTCATATCGTATTGAATGGGACTAAGTGAATAAGATATATGTAAGTAAATAAATAAATATATATATATATATATATAGTAGAATTATTATGTCTTATATTACATACTTATTGATGATATATATTTTATAATCATCGTTGAATGGTGAACATGGAAATGAATCTCATCACGTCGTGGAGACGATAATCCGTACATACGCACGAGCGACAATATCGTTATATTTATTTCAAAATTGTATGTAATTGGATGGTATATCATATATACAGAATAATTAACATGTTATATTAATTATTTATATACATATTACTCATCATTATATCCATCCAAATAAAATAGTGTTGAATAACAAATTACACCACGGTGTGGAGACGGTAAGCCATACCTACACACGCATGGTGACATTATCATTCATAATATGGATAGAATAATGAATATAGTTGTGAAATATTTATAATAACATTAAATTATATACGAGATAATGGAGTTATTATTTTTTAATGGAAACTATAAAGAAAGAGTAAGTGGAAGAATAAGAGAACTTGAATGAGGGTGGTGAAATCATTACCTCTTCTTCAGGTTCTTCCTTTTGATTTGATCAAAAGGGATCCAAAGGTTGGATTTATGACCAAAGGAAGGACTCTAGGATTAAGGTAGGATAGTTGGGAGGATATTTTTTATGGGTTTTTCTGAGCCAAATTTCTTTTAAGGTGTGAATTAGAGAGAAGGGGGAGTTCCCTTTTATAAGAGGGGTGAGGGGCACCTTAGGAAAAGCTAGAAATATTATTTTATAATAATTTTATTTTCAGTTTCTAATTTCTCAAAAATGGATTATTTAAAGGATAAGGTGGGTATGGGTCGAAAAACACTCAACCAATAGATTTCAGATAGTTTGGGTGACTATATTAACTTCATATTTTAGATTTAACTCTTAGTTAAATAGTTTGACATTTACCATGTCTCTATGTATTTTTATATTTATATGGTTAATAAACATACTATATACTTCCAAGAGAACCCCAAGTGGTTCATTAATAAAAAAACTATAATTATATAAGTCTTTTTTCCGATCCTTAGATTTTTAGGAATACAATATTAATTAATAATATAATATTTGTTTTAAAAACTCTTTTAAGTCAATTCTGAAACTATTTAGTATTTTGTTTTTTCTAAATTCATAACAACATTATTACTTAGAAAAAAATTCATATAACCAACCCTAATATTTCATATTAACCTATAAAATTAGTGTAATGAATAAAAAGTTTCAAATTATATTTATTTGGAAATTTATAATGTCAATTACTTTTATCTTTCATAAATTAGGTAATTACTGCATCATCATTGTGTCATAAATAAATTAGATTACTTAATGTCTAAAAAAAATAAATAAAATAACATTATGTATTAAATCTTTTTATCATTCTAATGAATTTTTATAGTCTAATTTATCTTATGTGGAACCCTATATTAAAAATATTTTAGTTATTAAACTATGATTTTAACTCTTTTAACTCTTCATTGAATTAAATAACAATAAATGTCCTAATCTAATCCAAGTTGACCTAAAAGATCATATTTTATTCCTAAGGTTGTTTTTGGTCGAATTAACCTTATCCAATAGAATTAGGGCATGTGTTAGGGTAATAATAATATAATTGTTACCCTAAATTACCCTGTTTACTTTTAACCGTGGTAAATAAAAGTAAAAAGTTACTATTCACCAAAAATTATTTTCATCTTATTGAACCACATTTTTCTTACTGATAACAACCATGTCTCTTTGATTCTTGAAATTCAACTCACATTAGTGGTAAAATTATGTTTTATGTAAATTTTCAAATGCTCCTAGGAGTTTGGTAAAAGAAGGTAAAAAGTTTAATAAAAATTTTATATATCTAAAATTATTATAAAATGACTCCAATTAATTATATTGAACTTATATTGGTATTATGTATCTATTTTGACATAAATAAATTTAAATTAAATAAGTAATTATTTAAATACAATGTCGGTTATAACCAATAACTTAGTGCTTTTAACTATTCATCAGAAATTGAAAGCTTTCAAAAAAATACCAAAATTTTACCCTAAGCTAATTTTGATATTCTAAATTCAAAAATGAAGTATATTTTACCAAATTAAAAACATAAATGTTTAATTAAAGATTAATTTCCGTTGTCAAAACCAAAAGATGTATTTTTAAGAAACAACAACTATCAAAATATTGACACTTGTTTATATCCAATCTCAATGTGAAATTACTTAAAATGACCATCATTGGATTAAATGGTAAAAATATAACCTATTTATACTTCCAAAACATTAAAATGTATAATTTAACACTATAAGTTATTTTTATTAAAAAATTTGTTTTCAGTTAAAATATAGTATTCTTCACCACTCACCCAAATATAAAAGTTATCAGAAAAAACACCAAAATTTTATTGAAACTAAATTCTTATCTCATGATTCTAAAGAAGAAGTTTATTTTTTCAAATTGAATATATAAAAGTTTCAAATATCGTATTATAAAATGGTTCACCATTAAAAGGCGGTAAAAATTCATTTTTTGAAACATACTTCTTTTATCTGAAAAAAATGAATTAGGTCTTACATTATGTTTAACAAACTCATAATATGGATTTTAAAATTATAAGGATTAAATATAGCTCAAAATTCAGTTTATACTATTCATAAATGCTTTTGAATAGCTAGTTTGGTATGTCGTGGTGTGCTTGAACTCGGTGTTGCGTGTAGTGCAAGTTATTGAATTACTTTGAAGAAATAATGTACTATGAAATATTGGGGTATTACCTTCTTCCCTCCTTCAATAAATTTCATCCTCACAATTTGAAATTGTACTTCAAAAATAAAAGGTTGAAAATAGAAAATACCTTTGTGGAGAACTCATATCAGAAATTGGGTTAATAACATTTAGTCTTAATAATAAGGGAATATATATATATATATATACTTGAAAAGTATAGTTACATATTTTAACTAATTCCTACCACAAACTCATCTTTCACTCAATAATATTTCAAAAAAATCTATATATCCTCATCGTATAGGGTTCTAAAAAACTGAGTTTATAATTCATCTACCAAACCTTTTAAAAAAAACTACATTATTCAATCCCGGACATCACGTGGGCCAGTGGTAGGTGATAAACCCTTGTCGCCATTCAGTTGTGGTTTTAAGACTCATGGCCTTGCCGGATGTGACGGGTTTCTGCTCGACCTCCGGGATGTCCTTTTATGGAAATTCAAAAATAATATCAAACTATAATTATCCAAAATACTTATGCCCAAACTCATAGTCCAAAATTTATAAGTTAAACACAATGAATATCCTTTTTTTGACGAAATAACATGTGAACACCTTCATAGTGTATTTTTTTAAAACACTGCAACATCCTGAATTACCATAAAACCATATTGATTACATTCATGCTCCCTTATTCCTTATAGAATACTGGATATACTCCTTCTATCCAAAAATTTTGTAAACTCCAACAATGATGGAATATGCAAATCATTAATCAGTTTCAAGGAAGTCAATAATATCTAATATAATTTATCAAAATCAACCATCTCTTATTCCAAAATCACTACCTCATTATCAGAACCAAATTAAGGATTACCTTTCCTTCAACAATTTATTTTCCAAAAAAGTGTAGCTTACTATTAAGTCACTTTTATTAGAACCATATAATCTCAAATACTCAATAAAATAGTACTGCAGTAAAATCTTTATTTATCTCCATAATTCATATAACCAGTATACTGTAGATACAACACTCAAATGAAATAATTCTATAATAACAAAATAAGAACACTAGTCATTCCTCTTCATATGAGGTAGTATCATTACTTGATTATTATCCAACAAAATCATTTGTGGTATACTCTTATGACTGGGACATTGATTTGTGTAGTGTCTCAACGCCCTGCATATAAAGCATTTTACATTTGAAAACTTTTTATTACCCTTGGAATCACGTAATTGGTGTCCTTTTTCTCCACACTTGTGACAAAATCTCATTCCATTCAATCATTTGCCAAGTTTATTATTTCCACATTTATCACATATGGGAAAATCCTTCTTTCCCCTATTCCCTTTATCCATCTTTCTCTCTACCATCCTTTTCTTCTCTTACTTCCCTTCAAAGCCATAGGAATCAGAAATTTTTTTACTTATCTTACTAACACATGATATTATTTCTTCATATGTTGAGAATACATGGGAGATTATTTCCATTATAAATTTTGGATTAATACCATAAATGATATGACCCTTCTTACTCTTTGGATCATAGTATTACTGGAGTTCTCATTCCTTCTTCTGGGTGCCATTTCTAAACAATGGCATACACTAGGTCAGTTTATAAATCTCAATTCATAATTCCAAACATTTAAAATACCTAACATATATTGAAAAGTTTACGGATATAATCCATAATCACAAAAATGTTTTCTTTGAGGAGATATATACTCATAAACCCTTCATAGTGGTTTGTAAAGAAAATGAAAATTATCCTAAGCATATCCCATGAGAGTGTCATAAACAAGAGTGCAACAAGGCACATTGTTGAGCACCCATTCCTGTTCGAGTCTAGCTCAAAGTAGTGTTTTTGGGTTTTACCCCTATGTACATCTATGCCAGAGCCGCCTCTACCTGCTCGTATCCAGATAGGGATGTATTTTTTTGGAAAAATCACAAAAGTTTTACAATACCCAAATTCTAAGAAGATATTATATACAAATACTCAAAGTCTATCTTAGGTTAATGTTCTCTAATCAGAGTTTATCTAAATCTAGTTTCCTAGGTTATTTCTAAACCTCCCTTTGATACTAACTGTAATTCTCAAACCCCAGTTACCCAGAGCCGGTGAATTATTTTAATACATTGGCATGATTACAAGGAATCAAGTCCCAAAATAATGATCAGTTTAGTAGTCTTGGAAAATATATTACATACATGGATATTAAATTACACTTTCTAACATACAACACAAAAAAATCCTTTGATAATTCCATTGCTCCCTTAGCTTAACCCTGAATCTCAAACATAAAACACTTCTTGGGATCTTGGGAAAATAAAACATAAGAAAGGGGTGAGCTCATATGCTCAGTAAGAGTAAATAATTTAGCGAAAGCTATAAACATTTAAGGCTGGATGTGTAATAAAAAATAGCCTTTTAAACATAAAAATGAACATAATATGGAAAAAATAAATCAATCATTACCATATAAACATGCACATGGATATTTTACTAGTCGAATAATCACATTTAATAACTAATTTCATAATGAGGGATGTCTAACGTTAGACATCATTACCACATAGTCAAGACCTTGTGCCAAGACTACAAATAAACATTTTGTCAAGGCCTTGTGCCAAGACACTAGTTTTTCTCATGACACCTACCAATGCATTGATGAGCTATAGCGGGCTCCACCCGTCACTTACTAAGTCCACTGTATTGCCCATATGAAAAGGTTGAAACATAACATAAACATTCGTATTAAAACTATCATATGAAATTTCAATACTTTATCCATAAACCATGAATGGTATAAAAATAACACATCCAAAACCAAACATATCACAAATCCTTCAATGCAATATGGAAGATCTGTATCATAATAAATCAACTTCAAACAAGTTTAAAATCCATCAAAGGATGTTTACATAAATGAAAATGATTTGTAAAACTCTTTCAGAGAAATATATCTTTTTGATGAAAACTTTTAGAAGTCACACAATTTAAAAAGGAATACATTTAAAGACATTTTTTAATCAAAGTGTCCCATACCACTTTGAAAATTTTCAAAGGAATTAACAATTTAAAAACATTCATGTCCATATAAATAAATCCTTAAACACCATTTTAAAAACATGGACATTAATGAGAACGATTTAGAGAAATAAATATTACAAACATTTAAAATGATATTTGATTAAAAATTACATTAAAAATAATCCATTTGAAAACTTTTTTATGAAACATGGACAAGGATAATAAATATGTCTTAGTAGATACTTATGTAAAAACAACCTCAGATAACAAAGAGATTGTGAAATTAACCCTTACCTCGCACTTTCCTCTAGTTGAGGGTACGTTTAACCTCTTTTATAAAGACCATAGTATGTTATTAAATTATAACAGAACCATATTAACATTTCAGATATCATGCATGATTCATTTAGGACTTTATAATACCCATTTAATAATGATTTCCATGTTAAATTAACATTTTGGGTAATAATCGCTTTCTTTGTCGTACGTGTTTTAGCTTGTTATTCTTGATCGTATCATTTATATAATGATTTAAATACTTACAGAATATAAACCATGATTTATATATCATATATATTTAGAATATTAATATTTATAATAGATAGATATATGAAATGGGAAGAACCATTTATGGATATGGTAGTCCGTACGTACGCATAAACGTTGTTTCTGTTTTCATATCGTATTGAACGGAACTAAGTGAATAAGATATATGTAAGAATATATATATATATATCCAAAATAAATATTATTTGACATATTATATACATATTAATTATATATATTTTATAATCATCGTTGAATGGTGAACGTGGAAATGAATCTCATCGCATCATGGAGACGGTAATCCGTACGTATGCACGAGCAACAATATCAATATATTTATAGTGATGTCATATTTAATTTAATGGTATATCATATATACAGAATCATTAACATGTTATATTAATTATTTATATACATATTCCTCATCATTATATCTATCCAAATAATATAGCATTGAATAACAAATTACACCACGACGTGGAGGCGGTCAGTCAAACGTACGCACGCATGGTGACATTATCATTCATAAGATTGATAGAATAATGAATATAGTTGTGCCATATTTATTGTAACATCACATTATATAAAAGATACTGGATTTATTATTTTTTAATGGAAACAATAAATAAAGATTAAGTGGAAGAATAAGAGAACTTGAAAGAGGGTGGTGAAATCATTACCTCTTCTTCGGGTTCTTCCCTTTGATTTGATCAAAAGGGAACCTTAGGTTGGCTTTCTAACCAATGTAAGGCCTATAAGAAAAATTTTGGATATTTGGGAGGATATTTGGGTAGGGTTTGGACAATCCAAATGGCTTTGATGGTTTGAATTAGAGAGAAGGGGAGTTCCCTTTTATAAGAGGGGTGAGGGGCACCTTAGGAAAAGCTAGAAATATTATTTTAAAATAAATTAATTTTCGGTTTATAATGTCACAAAAATGGATTATTTAAAGGATAAGGTGGTTATGTGTCGAAAACCACTCAACCAATTGGTTTTTGACAGGTTTGGGTCACTATATTAACTTTATATTCTAGATTTAACTCTTAGTTAAATAGTTTGACATTACCATGTCTCTTTGTATTTTTATAATATATGGTCAATAAACTTACTATATACTTCAAATAGAACCCCAAGTGGTTCATTAATTATGAACCTATCATTATATATGTCTTTTTCCCTGTCCTTAGATTTTTAGGAATAGAAAATTAATTTATAATATAATATTTTTTAAAAAACTCTTCTAGGTCAATTCTGAAACTATTTGGTATTTCGTTTTTTCTAAATTCATAACAGCATTATTACTTTGAAAAAAATTCATATAACCAACACTAGTATGTCTTATTCACCTATAAAATTACTGGAGTTCATAAAAAGTTTCAAATTACATTTATTTGTATATTTTTAATGTCAATTATTTTAATCTTTCATTAATTAGGTTATTAATGCATCATCATTGTGTCATAAATAAAATAAATTATATAATGTCTAAAAATATAAATAAAATAAAATTATGTAGGAACTCTTTTTATCTTTATAATTAATATTTATAGTCCAATTTATCTTATCTGTAACCCTATATTAAATATGTTTTAGTTATTAAACATTGATTTTAACTCTTTTAACTCTTCTTTGAATTAAATAATAATAAATGTCCTAATCTAATCCATGTGGACCTAAAGGATAATATTTTATTAATAAGTTTATTTTTGGTCTAATTACACTTATCCAATATAATTAGGACATGTGTTAGTGTAATAATATTATTATTATTAACCTAAATTACCCTATTTACTTTTAACCGTGGTAAATAAAAGTAAAAAGTTATTATTCACAAAAAATTATTTCCATCTTATTTAACCACATTTTAGTCACTAATATCAACTTTTTCTCTCATATTTTTTAAATTCAACTCACAAAAGCTTTAAAATTATGTTTTATTTAAATTTGAAAATTCTCCTAGGAGTTGGGTAAAAGACGGTAAAAAGTTCAATAAAATTTTTGTATATCAAAACTTATTACAAAATGACTCTAATTAATTTTATTGAACTTATATCATTATTATGTATCTATTTTGACCTAAAAAAATTAAATTAAATAAATAATTATTTAAATAAAATGTCAGTTTTAACCAATAACTCAATGTTTTTCCCTATTCATCAAAAATTGAATGTTTTCAGAAAAATACCAAAATTTCATCCAAAGATTATTTTGATATTATGATTTCAAAAATGAATCATATTTTACCAAATTAAAAACATATTAGTTTCATTTAAAATTAATTCCCATTTTCAAAACCAAAAGGCATATTTTTAAGAAACAATAACTACCAAAAGATTGACACTTGTTTATGTTCAATCTCGAAGTGAAATTACTTACAATGACCAGAATAGGATTAAATAGTAAAAATATAATCTATTTATACTTCCAAAACATTAAAATTTATAATTTAACACTATAAATTATTTTGATTAAAAAAGTTGTTTTCTGTTAAAATGTAGTATTTTTCACTATTCACCCAAATATAAAAGTTATCAGATAAAACACCAAAAATTTATTGAAACTAAATACTTATGTCCCAATTCTAAAGAAAAAGTTTATTTTGTAAAATTGAATATATAAAAGTTTTAAATATTGGATTTCAAATGGGTTCACCATTAAAAGGCAGTAAAAGTGCATTTTTTGAAGAATACTTCTTTTATCTGAAAAAAATGAATTAGTTCTGAAATTATGTCTAAGAAACTCATTATATGGATTCTAAAATTATAAGGTTAATATATTGTTCAAAATTCAGTTAATACTATTCATAACCTCTTCTGAACAACTAGTTTGGTAAGTTGTGGTGTGCTAGAACTCGGTGTTGTGTATAGTGAATGTTATTGAATTATTTTAAAGAAATACTGTACTATGAAATCATGGGGTGTTACATGTAGTGAGGCTGTAAAAGTTGTTTCCATGTGATGGAAGGTGTAATTTGGATGTGGTTGTTTGGATATTGATTTTTGATTCATATTGTGTGTTTTGTAGCGATATTTTCCCAAGTAGAATTGTAATTAGCAAGGATTTTCTAATATAAGAATAAACTATAACATGTTGTGTTATTTAAATGGTGGTTTTTTAAATATAAATTAATTGGATGGAAACTATTTAATACACTGGATAGTTTAATTGAAATGGTTTGATAACAGATAATATGGAAATTGTATTTAATTGAATATGGTTTGGGTCTTATGGATTTTGTTTCAGTTTTATGCATTTAGAGCTATCAGAAAAGTGAGTAAATATTTTGAGTTGGTTTGAACCTTCATTGTGAACCCTTGGGATGGGTTTCTATGTAGCTATTATATAAATACATTATATTTCCATGTGATTTATTTACACTCCCACCCATTTCGACCATCATGTATAGACACCCATATATATATATATGGGGGATGTTTTTCACAACATTTTGGAGAGAGGATGGATGATTGGTTACCCACTCTTCCTTGCTACCTATTTTAGGAATTGTTGGAGTGAATTAGATGTGATGGATAGAATATAAAAGTTTCTATCTACATGTGATGTGATTAGATGTTATAAACAAGGTGTCTTTGGGAAATATGTGATGAGATAGATTATGATGGGGGTCATGCATTTTAGGAGGAGGACATTAGGTTTATCTAAATAATGTTCATGATACCCCACTACAATGGTTATGATATTTGATGATATTTGATTGCAAAAGTGGTAGTGGGTGGGATGTGAGGTTATGTTATGTTATTCAGAAGAGGTGGGAGTGAAAGTACATATGATGTTGGGGTGTGAGAACAAAACATTAGTGGGAAAGTGGTGTGGGGTACCCTTCATCTATATGCTTCATATTATGTTATTATACTTGGAAATGTTATTTGGTTTGTGAGCCTTGATGAGGATGGTTTTGGTAGGTTTTGTAGGTAGGTTATATTGGTCATACTATTTTCTCACAAGTGCATTGGTATTCTCTTTTTTACATGTGCTTGAGAGACTTTGGTTTTCCTAATTTGTATACCTGTATTCTCACCCTACATATATAAAACTTTTTTGGGTTTCTAGGAGGATATTTTAGACCATGTTGGACATTAATAGCATGAACCTCTAGACATTTTATGTGTTATCTATTTAGATTTATTTTTGGGTATTTACTTTGGATAGTTTTACCTATATCAGTTTTATTTATTCATGTACTATGGGATGATTTTGGTTTCATTAAATAATATGTCTTGGAGTTTTTTATGGATTATTCATCTTATCTATTGATCCTATATTAGTATAGTGGATGATGAATCCCATTTCATGATATTTTTATACCCTTAGAGATAGTAGTCAATATTGGGCCTACTGATGGAGAGAATTGGGGGGGGGGGTCATTATCTATCTTTATTCAACGTTGTATCTTTGGTATAATGGGTTCATGATAGTATAGGAAAGGGTTCATGAATCCACTAAAGATAAAATCTACACCCTCATCATCTATAGTATCAATGATTTCCTTACCCATACCATCAATAGTATACATATATATCTTCAGGACAAAGGGGGTGTTAAAGAAACCAATAAGGGGGAAATAGAAGTAGGTGTCAATGATTTACCTAGAATCTATTGGATATTCAAACATTAATTTTTTCTTACCATTAATGTGGGATTGCCTATATTTGATTTATTTGGTCTCTATTGGATGTCTGATGTTGAATATTGTAATTCCAGAGAAGTGGGATTGAACAGATTCATCCTGACACTATGATTCATCCAAATAGTATCCTTTGAAATTTTGTGAGTGAGAGTGGCATCAATCTGGGCCACTGATCAATGATGAATAATCGTTTATCCTCCCTAATAGAAAATTGAAGTCCATTGAACATTGTGATGGAATATTGAACTAAAACCAAATGTTTTCTCAAAATCAATTTTCTTCCAAATAACATTTTCACCTTTCACCTAAATATTAATATGGTTTGTGATAGGATTCAAATGGTCTAGATCAACACATAGATGAGAAAATTTATTCTATTTTGGGAAAAGATTATGTTCATCAATATAGAGGAAATAAATGATCTAGTCCCTGATATCTTTCAGGATATTTTGGTTATGGAAGGGAAGCATATGATAGATAATATGAATCAAAATTGTTTCACATATTAAATCATAAACTCTATCAAAATTTATAATCCAATGAAAGAGATATAATATTTTATTGTTACACTAGTGTGACTCTCAGAACCAAGAATAGAATAAATTTTCATCTCAAAAAGGTGACCAATTAGATATTGATGATCCCAAACCCGCAAAAGTGTTAAAGAATATAGGCCCCATATTAATTTAACAACAACCTAAAATAGTTATGTTCATGTTTGATATAAATTGAATCTATCCATGAGAATTAATGTATGTAATGAATCTTGATCTTAAAACTCATATCAAAAATAAAAAATCGTTGGGGATCCCTTGAATTTTTTTGAATCATTCTCTGAGATATCAGTCATTGTAATAAATGGAAAACCCAATGAAAGTATAAAGGATCTGGAAAATGGACTATGATGATCTAAATAAAAGGAATGGTGGGAATTATTCAACCTAAAATTTTTCATAGGATCCTTCTAAACTGTCCACAAAAGTGGCCAGCACTGATCAAGTTTCCATCATTGGGACTTTGATATCCCCAGATAGAGAAAAAATGAATTTGAATATTCTTCTCTTAAATGGATATTATTTCCTTATGAGAAATAATAAATTTATTAAATGATTTATATAATTTATAGAATCTTTCTTGAATACATTCCCATTATGAGGGACTATATGGATGTGTTCCCCAAAGGGCAGTTTGTTCTTCGTCCAAACTAAATGGTAAAGTTCTCCATTAAACTTACACCAATATCTATAAACATATAAAATTATATTTATAGGATGGATACCTATGATTTTTCAGAACTAAATAATAAGTTATGAGAGAATTTATATAATGGTTTCATATTCCTAAGTGTATCACCATGGGGTATCTTATCCCTCTTCATCATGAAGATGTATTGGTAAATGAGACTCTGAAATATTTATAATAAAATAATCTATAACATGATAAATAAAAAAGTTTACCCTACTATGAATTGATTAATTTTTAGTCATCTATATAGGGACCAACTGTTCACTATGGTTAACCTCTATTCAGGATATCACCAATTAATGGAGAAGAAGTAATATATTTTGAATAATGTCACTTGAACAAGTTAGGAAAACTATGAGTTCATATTTATTCCCCTCAAACATACTAATTCTCCCATAATATTAATGAATAGATTCATTAGATATTACCTTGAAAAATTTTTCGTAGTCTTTATAGACTAAATTATGATAAATTAAAAGATGATGGAGGATAATGTGGGGCATTTGAATACTTTGAAAAAGGAATTGAGAAAAGATAAGTTATATCAATAGAATAAAAAATACGAATTTTTGGATGAAAAAAATATGTTTCTAGGGGAATTTTATCACCATGAAAGAGATATTTGTGGGTCCTTCAAAGAAAATGATGATTGTGGAGTTCCCCAGACCAATATCTTTGATAGTAATACATAGTTTCTTATACTAAATTGGTACTATCTTTTTTTGGTGAGAAATTTATCATGATTTTAAAACTAACTAACCAATATAACTCATAAGATAGTGAAGTTTAACTAGAATAATGAATGTGAATATACATTCAATGAATTTAAATGGTGTCTTATCACTACACCATTACTGACACAACCTTCATGTGAGGATGTTTTTAAGTATATAGTGATGCTTCATAGAAGGTCTAGGGTTATATATTGATGCATCGTTTTAACATGATAACCTGCACCTCAAGTCAATTGATAGTTCATCATCATAACTATCCAATTCATGATCTATAGTTCATTATAGTGTTCTTCACATGGAGTATTTGAAGGAATTATCTCTATGGAGAGAAGTGTGAAATATATATATAGATCATAACATCCATAATTATATATTCACATAGAAATAGATTAATATATTCTAATAAATGTTCTTAGATATGATCAGGGACTATGACTACTCAATCCATTACTATCATTGGAAGGTAAATAATGTGGCAGATGATCTAAGTAAAAATGATCCTATAACCATATCAATGGTGATAATTAAGAAGGATCCAATATTCTTAAACATTAAAATGGGTGTCCATGGAATTAAAAAAATAAGGAACAATATCTTACCAAGAAAAAAATATTTTGCATCGATCCCTTATAGAGAAGATAAATAATTCTCAAAGGGATAATATAGAAATATAGGAGAAAGTGGAAGCTATATAAAATGAAATATTATAAGAGTTAAAAATGGAAGGAGTTGTATGATTTAAGTAATGAATATACATTCCATCAATTATTGTGATATAGAATGATATATTGAATGATTAAAATAGAATTTCATTCTTTATCCACCCAGGGATCATGAAGATATATTAGGATATCTAAGAGCACTATTGGTGGGAAAAAATGAATAACAATATTACTAAATTTAAATCAAATTTATTGGTATTTTAGTAAGTTAACGAACAAATTGAAAATCCCATGGTGTGATTCAGATATTACTCATAAAATCATGGAAATGGAAAAATATCCCCTGGATTTTATTTGTATGTATTTTGATGAAATACAAAGGAAATAATTCCACATGGGTTGTAGTGGTTCATCTTACATGTACTTTTCTATTCATTTCTCTTCTGAAATACATCCTACTAGATCTACTTGAAATGATATACATTATAGAAGTTATGAGTATTCATGGAAAAATAATACCAATTTAATCTTATAAAGACCTAATATTTGCCTAAAAATTAACGAAAAGTCTCTAATATGCTCTAAAAACTAAGTTGAATTTTACTATGGCACATCACTTACAAAATGATGAAAACCCTATGAGAAAAATCTAGAAACATGATGATATATTTAGAGATTTCACAATTGAATTCAAAGGAAGATTGGATCAATTTATTCCTATATTCGATTTCTAAAACAATAATAACTTTTACTAAATAATTCAAATGGCTCCATAAGAAACCCTCTATGGGAAGAGATGAAGGATATATATATTGTGTGATGAAGTTAGTGAACACATGCTAATGGGACCTAAAATTGACAAAGAAATGGTAGAAAATGAAAAGGCTATTCTACATCCTATAAAAATATCTCAGAATCGAAAACAAGTATATGTTAGTAACAATTTAAGGGACATAGTTTCTGAGGTTGGATAAAATGTGTTCCTCATCATTTCTCCTTCAAATAGAATCATGATATTTGGGAAGAAGGTAAGGTTATGTCTTATGTACATTATCCCTTTAAGTTTACTTATTGTATCAGTGATGCTTTCTATCAACTATAGTTCCCACCAACATTGTACCAAGTATATGATACATTCCACGTATCACCTTTATGAAATTTCATACCAAATATCTCAAATCTACTAAATCTAGAGGTAGTAAAATTAGATAATGATCTCAATTATATGGATAAAAAAGTGAAGATATAGGAACATAGAGACAAAGTTCTACGCAATAAGACTACTCACCTAGTCATGTAATATAATAGAACCATAAGTACAGGTAGGTGATATGGGAACAAGAGGAAGAAATAAAATAGAAGTACCCACATCTATTTTCGTCATAGCATGTTAAATGAAATTTAAAGGGTGAAATTTCATTTGGGGTAATAATGTAATGACTGATAGTTTTATCAACATAATTTACCTTCTTGATATATAAATGTGTCTTATTTATTAATGTGATATTATATAAATCATATACACCACATGAAAAAAAATGAATTTTTTATATAATAAAAAATAACATTTAAAATTTAAATATAATCAATAAAATGTCAAACATTACAATTGGAAAAAGTTTAATATAAGATTACTATAATATGAAAATTTGGATATTGTTGATCCTCTCGAATGGTCGCATAATGAAACTAAATTGTGGAAATGAAACAGAATATTAGTAATGAAATACCCATTTTTAAATTGGATATATATCTAACCTTGATATATAATAGATTTTAATGAAGAATGAATGAAAAATATGGTATTTAAAAATTGTAAGGAACCGATATTACT
Source organism: Viscum album (assembly GCA_963277665.1). Lineage (NCBI taxonomy): Eukaryota > Viridiplantae > Streptophyta > Magnoliopsida > Santalales > Viscaceae > Viscum > Viscum album. Next base: position 489,368,806 of record OY728150.1, read on the forward strand.
ATAAAAATATGACAATTGGAATAGTAATGTGGTCATTGAAATAGTATTCTAACCCTTAAAAATAGTAACACGATTCATAGAATTGAATCCTCTCCTATGTAATTGTAAAATAATATTCATTTTTCATATAAATTGGAAATATATGAAATTTATAACATGATAAAAATAAATAAATTCTTTTAAATGATAAAATAAGTTTTAGAAGTTTCTTTAGAACAAATTTTATGTATTTACATTTTTATTATAAATAAAAAATAAAAAGAACTTTTATTTTTAGATAATGGGTTATTAAAATAATATTATGTTTTAATAAAATTATAATATAATTTTATGAGACCATTAATAAATTTTCAAAGGTACTAAAAATTAATGATAATATTAAAATTGGTATTTTTCAAATAAATAATGATTTTATTTAAAAACTAATTTTATTCATAAATGTAAATTTGTAATCATAATATTGTTTTAATATTCAGTATGTAATGATCAAAATGGTTAGGGTGTATATTTTTTATTTTTATAAAATAGTTGATTTTTTGGTGAATATTGAAAATTGACAGAATTAACTATTTGGAATTATATGTTAAATACTTGAAAAACTAATCCTTGGATGGTTTAAGAATATATAATCTGTAAAAAAACTAAATAAATTACTTTATGTGGTCATATGATTCATCCCTATTAGTATTTTGAGGCAAAATAATAAACTAATGAATATTATTTTAAAACTCTTCTATCCTCCCCTTATAAATACCATCCCTCTCAACCCCTTATCCTAAAACAATATAAGCCTTTTAGAATGAAAATTTTATAAAAAATTATTATACCAAACCAATCCCATAAATCCTCATCCTATTGGTCCCACTACTGACCATTATAAGTATCCATATGGGGTAGCCTAAGAGAAAGCAACTAGAGAAAAACACAAATTATCAACCAAAAAACTTTCAATCTTATTCTTCTTCTATCACACCCATATATATTCTATCCACCATGAAATATAAAAATAATCACCCTATATATAATGATATTTAATTATTATGGTTGAATATCAATTTCTTACCCTCCCTTAAATTAATTGTAAAATTAAAATGATTGTTCATATTTTGATTGATGCACTGCCTCTATGAAGAACATACTTTATTTTTCACCACCACCTTTATGGATGGTCTTAATATAATTATTTTGGTTTATAATTATATCAATAATAATATTTTACTTTATTTCAAAATATTTAATGCATTGATATTCGTAAATTTAAAAGAAATTATATAAGTTCATTGTGGTCGTCACAACAGACTAAGTGAATAAACCTCAAAACAATTATAATAATAATATTTGAACAATGTGTTTTTTAAATATTTGACTTTTAAAAAAATTAACTCCAAGAATAAAATGAAAATAATGTGTTCACACTACTATATTTATGGAACTATTTTATAAATAACTTCCATAATTATTTACTAGTGATGCTACCTTGGAACCATGACATGAACAACATTGGGAGATAATAAACAAAAATTAAATCTCAATTATATAACTCTAAATAAAATAATATTTTGATAAAAAATTAAATATATTTTAAAAAGGTCCTAAATAAAATATTTAATAAATATAATTGTATTACTAAGGATTTTAAGTGAGTGTGTATAGAGAATCTGGACCTGAAATAAGGAAACTCTCTGAACACCCTTTTTTCTTTGGGTTGTGGTATTTCTCTTTCTACCACATATTCTCTCTATAAATTTTAATTAAAACATTCTATATTCTATATATATGTACCTTTAATATACCTATTTTAAAATAGTTTTTTTGTTGGGGATATACATAATTTTAAATTTCTATTGTAAAATCATTATTTTTAGTATACCCGATTTAAGGGAACATTTTATTTCATATTTCTTTTCATGAACCACCCCATGAAACATTATTAATAATAAAATGTTTTTTAGAAATGATAGTTATTTTATAGAGAAATCACTTAGTTAACTTTTTTATTTTATGAAAAATATGATCCACTTACCATCTTTAATTATTCCATAACATTTTCCTATAACCTTGATAAATATGTTCAATTCCAAAAATTACTTATCTACACATCATCATGTAATTTTCTTCAAATAAACCATGTAATTGAGAAATTTTATTCTTTATCCATATATTAACACTCAAAATACCTAATTAATTATTCTATTTTGTATCCTTATAAGATATCTTAAATTATGATTTGAGGTAATATTATCTAACACATTTCATTCCATAGGTATTTATTATGATTATTCCATATGTTTGACTATCTTATGTGTCCCACATATGCATGTACATGTTGAGAAGTTTTCTTATATTTAACTCCATGGAATTAAGAAATTTTTACATCTAATGAGATGGTATGTATGTGAATAGGGAGTAAACCAAATCCATATTGGGACTCATTCCACTATCCTATGTTGCCTTGGAATTTTTCCTTGAATTATTCTTATTTCTTATTTTATGTTATTGAAAAATTCAGAAGATGAAATGAAAATATGATTCCATATTATTTATTTAATTTCCCCTTTTATTTTTCTTATAATTTCTTTTTATGATATCATGTTATTCTATTTGAATCTTATGTCTTGCTTCTTTATAATGCTCATCCCCTTACTAAGATTTAAAGATCACCCATTATTTTATGTATTCCCTAGGTTATCGTTTGAATTTTTAGAATAACAAAGGTATATAGAAGTAAATTATGGAGATTAAAATATAGTTTTTTATTTTAGTTTCAAGTTTATGTTTTAAAAATCGATTATTTAAAACACACTAAGCCACTGGATCCTTGTTTTGTGTTTATTGGATTTTTTTGTTAAGAATAATGTGATAATATATTTAAGTGGTTTGGTTCAATATATTACATATCATGAGATATTTCATATGAATAGTCCATTTGATCTTATATATCATGTGAAATTTATTACTTATCCCAATACTTGGCCAACTAAAATATCTTACATCTTAGGAGTATCTCTCTACTAGCAATGAAATTTATATTATGTACTATTTAATCCATAGGTATACTATTATTTACCCAAAAAAATATCATATGTATCATCCAAATTATATTATGTATCATGATGTTGAACTATAAATTTTCCAAATTCCACAATACCCCTATGAATATATTACATATCCTTCAAAATTTATTACGTATAGACTTGGATTTCTTACATATCAATAAAATAAAATATGTATCCAAAATTAACAATATATAAGGTTTTTCCCTTTAATAAGAAAAGCATGGAATTTTTTTTATTAAGTATATAAATTTTTAATAAATTTAGAATATGAATAAAATCTATAAAAACTGTGATTTTAGGAAAAAATTGAAATAAATCCAATAAATATCCTTAAAACTATATAAAATGTAAATTCTGTTTAATAATGAATTTTATAGGGATTAAATTATTGAATTATATATGTATAAAATTATTTTTCCTGATCTATTACTCCCCAAATTAAACATTTCTCTCATGGGTAATCGTCTTATAACAAATTCAAGTCAAACCTCTCAAGTCATAAATGGAATCTCATTTCACTTGTTATATCATTAGAATTATCATGCTTCTTACATGAATTTAAACACTATTATTTCTTCATTATTACTAAAATTTCATTCAACCTCCATCTAATACCCATACAATTTTTGTATCTTCCTTCCTTTAAATGTATATATATTCAATCAAGGAATTATGAGATAGGATTTTCTCATTCACAATAAATTTCATTATTTCCATATGATTGTTTTTATTATAGTTGTATACTTTATATAGTTATAAATGTGTATCAGTACTGGCTTATTTTCCATGGGTTGTTCTATGGGTTAATGTAGGTAGTTAGGATGTGAAAAACTAATGTAAAAAGATGAAGATTTTCACTTCAAATAAAAATGCATAATGTAAAATTTGGATAGTTATTGTAAAATAACTCTCTAAAACCTCTTATTACATAGTTAAAGAATATATATTTAGCAGCTTTTATATAGTGGTTATTTTAAAAACCACCGATAAAAATTGATTTATACCCTTTTAGCAGTTATTTTCAAAACCATTTACAAATAATGTATTTAGTGATGGATTTGATCAAAATCACTACTGAATTATATTTAATTGTGTTTTTATTCAAACCACTGCTATGTGTTTTAAAAAATAAACCCCTACCATTTCTTTTCCCCCTAAGCCTCGATGCTCCCTAGTAATTCTATCCCTAAGAATTTGTGTTATTATTTCATATTCATCCATTACAAACCTACACATCTATATCATCTCCCTTGTCCAACAGGCCACCACAACGTCACCATACCAAAATATGATTCCATTTCTTCTCATCTTGATGATCCTTATCATTATTTATCTACAAACCTTCACCATCACTGATCTCCATTTATATTCCCCTCATAATTATTTTATCTCTTTCTACAAAGGTATCATTTTTTTCATTCGATATGTCATTAATATAAGTATATCCAAATAAAAGGGGACATTTCCACTATTGTAACCACCAAAATATTTTCTATCAACCATTTTTCAACCATATTTTGGATAAAATATTTAATTATATACAATATTCACCCCCCCCCCCCAAATAGAGTATTATATAATTATTACTTTATGAACTTGTCATATCATATGATGAATGTAACACTTATGATAGTGACCATAAAAATCAGTGAAAATTTTAGTTCCTTGAAGATATTTCATTATAATCGATATGAATATATAATTAGAATCAATTTCATCAACATGTAGTGATAACCCAATCTTTATACTATGATATGTATCTCCCTAGTATGCTTCGACCCATTATAATGATGGTTTGGACTCTAATACCGTGATATTTTAGTGTTAATTTACCTATAAAAAATATTTTGTTGAATAGATTTTTTCTCACATAAAATTAAACTAAAATTAACTATGATGAGTATTATTGAAATAAAATATTATGGTAAAGTTTAAAAATTAATAAATTATGATAATACAGTTTGAAATGTCATTAATAAAAAAAGTGGAATAAATCTACAAAAAAATAAAAATAACATAAATATGAAAACATTATCTTTTTTATGTTCCAGAATGATCATAACTTAATATGAAACTATAAAAAGAATGAAAAATTGTATAAATATAATATAACTTTTTAGATATAATTAAATAACTTGAATGATTATAGACATGTACATAAGACTATATAAAGGAATGAAATGTGATAGTTATATATGTGGTTGTTGGGAATATAGTTATTGGATTTAAGGATATTGTAAATACAGTGGTTAAATAAATGTTCATTTAGTATATCCATCATTTATGTTGTGTAATTGAATATAATATAATTTATAATAATTAATAATGAAATAAAATGATAATATTTTATGAAAATATTTTATTTTATAAATATTTTTACCTGTTACACATAATTTTTATTAAAGAATTATATAATGAATTTGTAAAATAAAAAAAATTTAATAAAAATGGATTAAATAAATGGTTAAAATAAAAATAAATAGCTTTAACAGTGTTCATTTGTGATAACATAATATAAAAGTTTAAGTTTTCAGTTATATAATTTCTATAAATATTGTGCATCTCTATCTAAATAAAATTAATCATTTTTACCAAATGATTTTAATGAAATGTTTTAATAATTTATTAAATGAAATAAATTATAATATATATAATAGATATTAATATACATGTAATAATAATCTGTTTCTTTTGTGATTTACAAGTACAATTATTTTAAGAATTTATTTTAGACATTATGTGATTCTATATATAAATTTAATTTTAATCAACTCTATAAATTGTGTCTTCTAATTTTAGATTATTTATTTAATCATAATTATTATATTTGATGAAAACTTATTTTATTTTTAAAAAAAATAAAATAATTTACCAATATAAATATTATTTATTATGCTAAAATATTTATCTTTCAAGGAATTTATTTAGATTTTTTTAATTTTTACATAAATAAATTAAAACAATATCATTTAAATGATTGTTGTAATATTGTGTTTAAATATATAAATAAATATATAAACACTCATATAATTAGTAATTTATAAAATATAATAAAGAAAAAATGTCATGTATAAAAAGAAATTTTTGAAAAAAAATTCTATATATTTTTTTAATTTTAATTTTAATTTTACCTTATTATTGAATTGAATTATATTAAATGGAGTCAAAATTCCTAATCATAAAGTCTAAATATTTTAATAAGGTTCATATTCAATGTGTAGTAAAGAAATAATTTCCATGGTAAAAATTTAATAAAGGTTAATAAGGCTATAAATAGGTAATATAATGTGGCTTCAATTCTTCTATATTAAGTTGGATCATAATTTTTATAGAAGTGATTTGATTAGTTAAGATTTTATACCAACATGTCTCACAAACTATGCCCCCACCTAACTCACCTAAATCCCATGTGATTTCATCTTTACCCCTCACCTAACTTTACCTTACAAAGAAAAGTCAGTCTTTTTCACCTATAAAATGAGTCCACTTACATTCACTTCATGCCATACATATCATTCAAAATATCCTTGTAAATCTTCCAACTGCAATTTCCATTTATCCCTATTAAATTTTTGTCATCCCCAAGTTTATAAAAGTCGACCATGTCCCACATTTATAAGAATTATTTCAAGATAAGATTCAAGTCCTCAGTGTTAGTAATATAAACTTTATAAAATTTTATTCGTTATGATTCACCACAAAACATATTTTAACCACAATAAAAAAATTAAATCATTATAATTATTATACTTAAATGTTATTATATTTATGTAATAATCATTATCTATTCCCCCTATCGGCCGGTAAATGAAAATGTCACTCATATTTTTTACGGTCTTATGCCTCCATGAAAAATGTATTTCATTTTTCCTTATCACCTAATATTGATTTTTTTAAGAATGAATTTAAGGAGAAAAAATGATATTTAGTAAATTTTTATGATTTTTAATGATATATAAGGCATTCTATTTTTATCTAACTTGTTACTAATAAAACATATTTAGTTTGTTAAAATTTATAAAAATAAGCTTCTTACTAATTTTACCTTCAAAACTAAAAATCTCAGGTGATGAAATTAAAACATTATAAATCATCTTGTAATTATATTAATGTCTATTAAATAATATAGTAAATATTAAATTGGTAACAAGTTATAGTAATCAACATAAAAATTACAAAGCATGTACAAAAATATCAAAATCGCTAACATATAATGATGAAAATGAATTGTTACTAACATATAAATGTATTATAAATTATAATATTTAGAGTTTAAAGAAGGTAATAGTTATGAACAAGGTTATAAAATAATAATAATTATTATTATTATTATGTTGGATGTTAAATTACTTTCATAGAATATAACACTAATGTTAAGAGTTTTCTCATCTCAATTTCACATTAATCAATATACACTCCATATTCACCACTCATTTCCCAACATGTGGTGTATATACTACACAAAGACGCATTCTTATAAAAATTTCATAAAATTAATGGGGTTTAAAAATCCATATGATCTTATCTCTTTAAAAGTAATTTGATTCAAAAGTTACTAAAAACAATAGATTTTCCTTCCAATCAAATTTTCAAATTTAGATTGTTATGAATGAATTTCCATCAATGGAATATTTGTGAAAAAATTATCAATAAAACCCCCCATTAATTTTCCTATCCTTATATTATTCAGGGGTTTTTACATTTCTAATATCATTATTTAATCTTATGGTAAATAATTTACCCAATGTGATTCTTGTATGTGAAATTGTCCACACCTCTTAGTTTTTGTCAGGAATTTTCCTCATCCATGTCTAGATTCATTAAATCGTTTTATTGATGTATTATATGTGATTCAATAATTTAATTTGATCATTTTATAATATTTTTAATTTCTTTAAAAAATGTTTGAATGGAATTAGGGAGGGTTATTCAAGATTAACTATGTTATGATTTCTATGCTTATGTTTGTCTCATACCCATATGTTTCACATTATACCCATGTTATTATGGTTCTTAACTTATGTTAAACCAATATCCTAGATTTATGATTTATGATCCATGTTTTTTTGGGTATAATCTCCTTATGTTATTTTCATGGTAATATATTATGTTCTCATACCTACATGCCTATATTAGTCTCACTTATGATCTTGGATTATTATCTCTATTATTTACCCTTACTTAACATTTGACCTCACCATTTCCAATATTCTATTTCTCTAGGTTATTAACAAGATTATTATGTATGATTTTTTCTAAAGGAAATAATGTTAAAATAATATTTTGGGAAATTTTTAATTCGTCATAGAATGAGATATTTTTTTATATAATATTTAAAGACACAAAAACTTCTTATAATTGGGTGAGATTAATTATGAGATGAAATGAAAAGTCATGTAAAAATAATATAATTTTATTTGTGTTTGGGTCACCACAATATCTATAAAAGCGGGTTAATTTATTTTTTTGTATTAGGATGAGAAACAATTAGTGAAAACCCTAGTGATAATCCTATGTATAGGAAAATATACATTAATTTTTGTAAAGAAAAGTCTGTATAGTTACCTTGAAAATAAATCTATTTCTAGATACAAATTAGTGGGTACAGTATGTGGCATAGATTGACCTAGGGGTAGTAATGTTGAAAAAGGTTGGTTTGTATTAACTCTATCTTCACTCAGTTTATAATAAGTGGGCCTAACTTTACACCTGGTTGGGAACTCCTGATGGATATTCTTTATTATTTCAAATGATCTTCAGTGACCATTATTGAGAGTTTAAATATATTTTGAGGATGTAATATATATTTTTATGGTTTAGAGAGATTAATAGGAAAATTACTATAGATAACCTATAATGAATCCAGGAGATTCATATGTAAGTGTACATATTTCATTTATCAGTTATTCCATCTATGATAATAGTATTCCTTTTTATGTTCTTATTGAATAATGCATTCTCACCCCTCACTTTCCTTTAATTTATTAATTAGTTGGTGTAGATCTAAACATTATATACATTTCAAATGTGTTATTAGATATGTAACAATTTTTTTATTTTTTACAAAGATTATTTTATATTATCATAACTATTTAGGTCGTATTATTTTTTTAGATACAAGATCATATGTGTCTATAAACTCTTAATGTCTTATCAAAAACTACAAAACAATATTTTTCATAATTGATTTCAATGTATGCTAATTATTAAGAAAAATATGTGTATCTTAGTCTTTACCATTATAATAGGATATATGTCTCATTATAAGTTATACATGAATGATGACTATGTCAGGAATACCATAATATTTGTTATCATTAACATAATTTAAATTTTTAGTCCTTAGTTAATTTAAGTATTTTATAATGTAAAACCCTATAATTTTATGGCTAATTTAACTTAAAATAAATATTTTTATGAATACATTTTTTCACATGAAACACTATTATAAAATGAATTATGATTCGTTTTATTGACATTAAATATTACAATACTTGATATACATTAATAAATTATTAAAATATAATATAAAGGATCTTTAAGAAAAGTAAATGTGGAATAAGTCTGTAAATAAATAAAAAGACCACAAACATGAAATTGTATCCTTATGTTTTTTCTAAGAATATTAAAAATCTATCTATAATTATGTAAAGAAGGAAAAATTATAGAAATATAATAGATAAGTTGAGTGAGAATTAAATAGGATGAATGATTTCATTAATATTTATAACACTGTATATAGGAATGAAATCTATCCATTATATATATATATGGTTCTTAGGAATATAGTTGTTTAATATACAGATTTTAAAAATGTGGTCATTAAATATATGGTGATTAGTAATATCCAGTGGATAACTTTTGTAACTAAATAAATCATAATTAAAAATAATAAATAATTAAATAAAATGTTAATATTCATATCAAACATTTTATTAAAAAAATATTTGTAGATGTTGTATATTTTTATTATTATAGAATGATGTGATGTATTTATAGAATTAAATGAAATAATTTAATATAAATTGAATTATAAATGGTTATAATATAAATATTTTTTTAATAGTATTTAGTTAAGAATAATTTTATATAAAGGGGTATTTTTAAGTGAACATATTTTAAATAATTATTGTTCATATTTAAATTATTAAAATTAATCACTATAAAAGAATTATTTCAATGAAATTTCTTGAAAAAATATATATGTATATTAATTATCTTAATCAGATAACTATTACTAGGAAATAATATGAATGAATTGATTTTGTTCTATAAAAAATTTGGGTACAACCGCAAAAGCGGTACACATACAAAGACTAAAATACAATTAAACCCATTGTCTTAGGGACTTTACCCCTCGATTGTGCCTCAAACCCCTCCCCAACCTTACCACCCCAATTGAACACCAGGGGGTGGATTGATTTTGTTCTTTAAAGGTACATATTTTCTAAAAGAATTTTATATGTTTTTATACCATTATTAAAATTAATTATAATAAATTATAGATATTCAATCCCATAAAATTGTTATCATATATTTAATAAGAATATCCCAATTCATCCACATGTTCATTTTAATTTTTTAACATGAAAATAAGTTACAAAATTAAATATTATTTTCTACGGTAAAATGTGTATTTCATAAAGAATTGAATTTACAAACATTGTAAAAAAATTATCAAAATAAAATAAATTGAAATATATTAATTGATTACTGTAATAATGTATTAAAATATATAAAAAATATTTAAACACTCCTTAAATTTTTATTTTATAAGAAAAAATTATAAAAACACTTAATATTCAAAATGAAATTTTTCTAAAAAAGTATTTTTTTTTTTATATCTCATGTCTTAATTAAACTATTACTTCATAACTTTCTGTAATCCATTAGATTAAATGTATTCCAAATACACAATAATCATGTCTATATATGGTAATATGTGTTATCATGTATTTTTAGGTAAAGTAATAATTACCATCGTAAAATTTTAATAAAATTAGTATGGGTAAAAAGAGGCAACTTAATATTGCTTGAATTTTTATAAATTAAATTAAAACATGTATCAACATGTTTCTCCATTCATAACTCAGATATATCATGAAACTATGATGTAATTTCATCTTTACCCCTCACCAAATATTAGTTTCGATAGAAAAGTCCATCTATTTCACCTATAAATTAGATCACTTCTTCCCACTTAAATCAATAATTATGCCAAAAACATTCATAGAAAATATACCTATTTTACTTCCCCTGTGTACCTATTCCACATTTTATACCCCCTAGTAAAAATAATGTTTCACAAGTACTCCATTTCCAATAATTCTTTTAAGAGAATATTCAAATCCTTAACGTGAGTACTATCTAATCCCTAGCCTTTTCATCTCAATATTTATATTATAAATCTATTATAAAAATTCAAATATGATGACACTAGTATCATTATAATACTAAAAAATAATTATATTAATGTTATAACAATTTTATTATTGCCTTTTAAACATTGGGAAATGAAAATGTTACTTAGGTTAAGTGTGGATTATGACAACCATGAATAACATATTTCATTTTTCATTATCACCATACATAGATGGTTCTAAAAATGATTTTAATTTATAAATATTTCATTCATGAAATAATGAAGATTATATAAATATATATTATGTGATATATTAATATCTAACCCATTATTAATATACCAAATTTAGTTCATAAAAAATTATCTATCCATATTCATCACTGATTTCATCCTCGCAATTAAAAATCTCAAGGAATGGAATTGGGGAATTATAAAACCTAATAGAAAATATATTATAGTTACATAAATAATATTGTAATGGTTAACCTGGTATTAATAAATTGGGATCAACATCAACATCAAGATTACATAGTGTCTAAAAAATCAAAACAATTTAAACCCTCGTCCATTTAACTCTCCTCTAGTTATTACTGCTGTTTTGAATTCCCTCTATAAATTTCATTTCATGTTGCATAAAATTTACCCAATGTGATGATTTTATGTGAAATGGTCCACACCACTTTTTTAGTTGGAATTTTTCCTCCTCCATATCCTTATACATTAGATAATTTAATAGATGTATTTATCTATAAAAAACTAATTAAAGTTATTTTTAATTATTTTTAATATATTTAAAAAGATATTGAAATAAAAAATTTTCCACATTGTTATCTTATAAAAAATTGTCTATTTTTAAAATTTTCCATTTCAATGCATTCTTCCACCATTAAAACAAATCTTATTTAAGATTCTTCATTTCCATGTTTTTTAAATGGTCTTCCAAATAATCATAATTCTTATTGATTTTGAAAAAATGAACATTTAATTTAATTTTTTGGAGTTATTTATCTAATAAAATTAAATAAAAATTTTATCTATGTCTACATAATTTCAAGTTTCTTATAGATAGGTTTTTAGGATACCTATAACACCTTAGTCTGAACCAATTGTTCCAAACCTGAGCACCACATAACCTCATTCCCACCTCTCGGTATGCAAGAGGCCTCTAACTTACAACAAGGTTATATGACCTTTAATGGAGATACTATACCCTCAGTATCAAGACTTGGAAAAAATAAAAATAATATAAAATAAAATAATATAATATAATATAATATAATAATTAGAGTAAACTTTTAGAAACTAATAGATTCCATACCAGCCATAAAATAAATAGAAGGGATTCTAATGCGGTAATCCAACCCATGATAAATGTGTAGCTGGTAATAAATAAAAAAATTATGGTAATCCATTAGATTCCATTCCTATACCTCTCCCATCACCATGATCCTCAGCGGATCTGTCTTCCCTAGATCTCTTTCCCTTACTCAGATCATTATAAATTAATCTTTTATGTGCAATGAAATGCATGTGTAGGGTGTGAGTAATAAAACCTAGTAGGACACCAGAAATATATCCTTAAAAAAATTTCACATATATAATAATTTTATTTAATTATAATAATATATTTTTTAAAAATCCAAAAAAATAGAATCATGTATTGAGCGGTCATGTAGGAACCAAGCAACCACAAATCCTCTGACATACATGCTTCAGCTCCATGATGGAAGGGTAATGAATAAGTGTCATATGTAACCAAGAGTATACATTGAGATAATAAAACTGATGCTAATCATCTTCATGGAATTGTGTGTACAAGCAACTCGGTTGTCCCTGGGAATTAGGTATCTCATGTTACTCAATATAACACAATGAATCAAGCATTCTACATGGAAATTCACTAGGCATTAAGAAACATGGTACATGGAATTTAGGAATTGAGTTCATCCTTAATAAGGAATTCCATGGCCTCATTGTTTCTCCACTCTATGGTCAATTCAATCCTCACCATCATTTTATGTCATACACACTACCCCTTCAATATAGCATCATGTCATGATGATCCAATAGTTCTGAACACTAATAATGATACCGCCAAAGGAAAGGTCGCATACATAATAAGTTAAAGCATACATGGGAATAATATCATCATGAAAATAATGTATAAATATTTATAATTTAAATCAAAATCAAACATGGTTATAAAAGCTACAATAATTACTAACATCTTTAGGCATCATGACAGGTCTCATGGGATACACATACCCCAACATGTAATTATGATAAAAAAAGTTCAGCATGTAATTCCAACAAAAGTGTTGTATCAAGTAATAAAAGTGTATAAAATAGACACATATGTTAGGGAAATTCCTACATCAATGTTTTCAATGAGGAATTCACATGGTCATAAATTAAATTATGATCGAACATGTTGCACACCACGTAGAAGATGTTCACATGTCATTAGATACAAAATAATTTCCAATTCATCGAGAATAAGGTTTAGAATGGAGAATAACAAGAATCTATATCATAAAGGACATTTTAGAATCACATACCTTTAAGAGTCAATCGATGGATCAAAAAATGAGTTATGTCAAAGGAAGGGACACTAATGCATTGGAATATATTTTCAATCAAATAATTGATCATGAATTCATAAATAATTCTTTAATAATGCATTGGGTCTATCCAAAAATTATCAATACATCAATAATCCATCACTAGAAAGAGATAGAAGAAGAAATCCAATCTCATGTTGATCTTTTTATAAATACTTGCCCAAAAAATCACCATTTTTTGAGAATTCTAGGTTTCGTCAATAGAATTGATCATTAAAACATATTTCTCACCACCAATATACCACGAATTCATCTAAAACATTATGGTTAAATAATTTATCTTCCATTGAGAAGAGGCCTAGAAAGATTATTTGAGAATACTTACCAGAAGAACTCCCATTGTATAAGGTAGGTATCTATTAGATAAAGGATAAATTTCAATGCAAAATATCTACCATATAGCACCGCCGGTTTGATTTATGTGACCCTTTTTATACCTTTTTATGTATATTAATTGGTTGTGAAATGTTAGGGAGAAGTTTGGTAGATTTTTGAATGGTCTGGGAAGTTTTGGAGGCCTTTTTTGGGATGCACGGTTTGAGCAGGGTTAGGGGAAACCATGAAATATTCTAAAGTAACCAAGAAACTCAATATAGAATCCTGCCTTTTTATCACATAAACTTTCATTACATTTTACAAAACCGAGGATCTTTAAGGTTTAGTGTCTTGGAAAACAGGAACGTAAAACATGAAAACATAAAACATTCTTCTTAAACACTTGAAAGGCTTCTCCTCATGTTCATCCTAGATTCATTACTGCATCTCATAACCTGGGAATATACATCAAAAGAAAGGGTGAGAATAAGGCCCAGTAAGGAAAACAAGAGAAACATTTTACATGTGAACTTGAGATACTTCAATAAGGTCGTGAAAAGAACTTTAAGGCATGAGAAAGAAATCATGAGATATATCATAATAAAAATAACATTTTTCATAACATGAAGATGTGGCTGCAACATTTAATATAGAAAATCATGAACATATCACCAAGGTCCATCCCCAAGGTGTCATTTGAAAATTACCAAGGTTATTCACCAAGGTATCGTGAAAATTGTAATCTCTAGTGGTTACATCATTACCCAATGCATTGGAGCGCTATCAGGGTGCACCCTTAAATTTGCCTTTATTATCATGTGAGCCACATATATCATCATCAAACATTTCATAAATAACCCATATAGCATAAAATAAATGGGTTTCATTTCATAATCACAATGTTTTAAAAACTGCTTTAAAGACATGATCTTTACGTCACTTTAAAACCCACAGAAAAGGAAGGTGAGTCTCATGTATGTAAATCCCAGAATATAAAATAGAACATTTTGGTATATATGTGAATACCCCTTTAGAAGAAAGATCTTTTAGTTTTCACTTAATAATATAAAATAACTTTAGAAAAATAGAGAGACATTTTGAGACAGAAATTCTGCAGCATAACAGCTATGTTACGAGGTTTTAGAAGACATTAAAAAGAGAGGGAAAATGGGTCAAACATTCATAAATGACCCATAAAACAGTATATGGACAGAATAAGAAGGATACATGATCATGGTAATGAAATTTCAAGGACATACCATTTTAAATGAAAAACATGGAAGGAAGACAAAAATTAGATTTCTCTTATGAAAGTTCGGCAGCCTAACGGTGTTACTTAAACTTCAACAAAAATGATTTGAAAAGATAAAATAGGGTCTCTCATCATGTGAAAATAAGAGTTCAGTATGATAGATATAGAGATAATTCCCCAACATAATTAAAAAGAAACTTGAAAGACTTGACATTAAAGTAGAACTTTGAAAAGAATGAGAAGGGTGAAAGAATCCCCTAAAAATTCGGCAGCCTAACGGCGCCACTTAAAACTTCAAAATACTGAATTGAAGAGATCAAATGGGGTCTCTCATAATATGAAAATAAGACGCCAGTATGATAGATATAGAGATCATACCCCAACATAACAAAAAGTAACTTGAAAGAATTGACATGAAAGTAGAACTTCAAAACGAGAAGGGTGAAGAACGACTTAAAAATTCGGCAGCCTAACGGCGCCACTTAAAACTTCAAAATACTGAATTGAAGAGATCAAATGGGGTCTCTCATAATATGATCATGAGATATCAGTATGATAAATTTAGAGATCATACCCCAACATAATAAAAAAGGAACTTGAAATAATTGACATGAATGTAGAACTTCAAAACGAGAAGGGTGAAGAACAACTGAAAAATTCGGCAGCCTAACGGTGCCACTTAAAAAATCAAAATACTGAATTGAAGAGATAAAATGGGTTCTCTCATCATGTGATCATTAAAGATCATTATGATAAATTTAGATATCATACCCCAACATAATAAAAATGAACTTGAAATACTTTACATGAAAATAGATCTTGAAAAATGAGAAGGGAGAAAGAATCCGTTAAAAAAATTTCGGCAGCCTAACGGCGCCACTTAAAACTTCATGAAACGAAATAATGAGAGTAAGAGGGGATCTCTCATTATATGAACATGAAAAGGGCAGTAAGAGTAGTATAGAAGAACATCCTCCAACATAAGAACATGGAGCATAAAAGGAATGACATAAAAGAGATTACTTGAAATGAAAGAGAGAGGTCGGATCCCTTACCTTAAAACGTAACTCTTAAAACTCAAAGTTTGGGACCTTGAGGGATTGGGGGAACCTTGGGAGGACTCCTTGGGAGGTAAGGAGACCAGAACTTAGTTGAGGATGGTTTTGGAGTCTAAAAGATGAGAGGAGGGCTTGGTATTTATAGGGTAAGTGAGGGGACAAAGCATTAATGGCCAAGGGACACCTCAAAAGTGGTTTTCTCAAAAGCATGGGCCCTCCCATGGTACTTCCCATAAAGTTAGGCCACATGGGGACCCCCACACAATAATTCATCACCCTTGGCCGGCCAGCCCTTAAAAAAATCTCATGACATCATCATGACACAGTTATGATGTCATTAAACATACCGAAACCCTAAAACTGTATTTTCACTATTCACTGAAAATTCAACTTTCTCAGAAAGATCCCAAAATTTCACCTTAATCAAATATAAATGCTCTGATTTCAAAAATGAAATCCATTTTATACAAATAATTTTCTAAATATTTTTAATATATTTTTTAAATAAATACACTATTCACCGAAAATTCATTTTTTCAGAAAAAACCACAAAATTTTCCATAACATAATATCGGTGCTCTGAGTTCAAAAATGAAATCCATTTTATAAAAATAATTTTCTAAATATTTTTAATTTAATTTTTAATTAAAAATCACTATTCACCCAAAAAAACTAATACTTGAATAATAATTTATGAAACCGTTATTTAACCATTTTATTGAATCACATTACTTAATCAAGGTGCCTAGATTATTTTAAAACTTTCTTTAAGTGAGATTACTAATACATTTGGTCATATTACTAATCCTAATCATAAAATCACTATTCATAATTTACTATTCATCAAAAATCAATTTGATCTTATTAGACTCCAAATTTTGTACTGAACATAATTGTAGAAGACCATTTTTTGAAAATCATTACACATTTTTAATTATTTAAGGTTTACATAAACATTTTTAAAATATCCTTTTTCTAAAATTCATCAAAAATATGCATACTATATTTATCCGGTCATTTGAAAATTCATAAACTTCATCATAAGAAGAAATCCCAATTTTTATTTAAAACAAAGGATTACACAAGGCAGTTACGGTCTCCTTACATAGCCCCTTATCACACCAGCATAGGACCTAAGTGTAAGGTGTGCTAAGGTGAGAGAGTCCAAGGGAGGCTCAGCCAACATCGCACGAGTAGTAATTTCTATCAGTTTGAACTTCTCGCGAAGGAAATCCCGTTCTAGCTTTATACGATGAAGTTCAGCTTGGGTTTGGTCCAGAGCAAAGCCCAGTGGTGCTACCTCCTTCCCAAGTTCTGTTAGGTGGGCTTCGATTGGTCCAAGACTACTGGGTGAGGCCATCGAATCTTCTTTCTATATTAATTAACCAAGATTACTTGTATTTAGATACAATAATCAAAACATTTAGTTTCCAGCGGTCATATTGACCAATGGTCATATAATTGTCAAAAACCAATGGTATCATTTTAATTATACTCATTTTATCAAATGAAACTTTTTTGTTGAGTATAAAAATAAAATAAAATAACACATGAAATTAGGAAACAAGATTTATTCAAAATTTCGGGCCGTTACAATCTTCCCCCTTAAGAAATTGCGTCCTCGCAATTTTAAAAATTGGGTTTTGAAATTTCATTGAAAGTCCCACATCGGAAAAAGAGTCTGTGACACCATTACTTTAAAATAAAGAAAAGGAAGTACAAAGGCCACCCGAGTTTACTCATACTAGGATTCCATGTAGGAAACATGGACATGGAGGAGAAATCAAAGGGTCACGTCCTAAAGGATAGTGATAGAAAACAAGATTAGGAGGAAGTTAACCACAAGAAAATCCCAAAATTATGATGTGTGCAAGCGGTCTTTGATTACCTAGTAGGAAACGTAAACCAACAACGTTTTTGTTTTACGTTCCTTTTTATAATTTTGAGGAATTCATTTACTACATAGAACAAAAACATAAGAAAATATACCTACCTTCATGTAGAGTTTCATCCTTTAATAAGTTTCTACCCAAAACTAATCTTTTCTCTAAACTATGATCATTCAAAACTACATGGTCTCATAAAAACACAAGAATCATCTTCTAGAGAATCACATAATCCACAAAAGATTAACTATATATTTCTTTCATCTTTAAACATTATCCCAAAAACTGAAAGGGTAATGTAAAACAACTCTTCAAAAATAAAGAATCCCATAGGAATGGAAACTACTTTTAAATCTTCAAAGTTCCATGGTACTACCCAAAGTTCATCATAGTCCATTCCATTAATAACGGTCCTTAAAATTCCTAAAAATAAACATAACTAAGATTGAAACCCAAATACAAGAAGGATTTGATAACATAGTCTTCCAAAATAAACTTCATTGTTCATCTCCAAACAACATCAACCACACCTAACATCTTATAACAAAAGTATCTAACCTAAAAATATTTAACCCAAGATAGGTTAATCATTCCCATAAATAACCTAAATTACTATAAGTCCACCTTAAATTCACCGATTCTTCAAATATAATTCAACCTTACTCCTCAATGAAAATACCATTGTAATCTATTTACCTCGATCATATAGGGTCCCCAAAATAGTGAACGTCTTCCAAAATAAAAATCATATTTTAATCCCCTAATCATCTCTGTCATATTAATACGGCAATCGTAGCATTTCATTTCACATTGGTTGTTGAGACATGTTCTTCCATTTCCCGCCATTAACTAAGAAAAGAAACTATAATTAGGGGCTTAAATACTTAGCCAATAATCATGAAAAGAAACTTAAAGCATATAATGATAACTTGTAGTTGAAATGTATACCCTAACTTGTGATCCCCTAGGTTCCCATCTAGGTTATCCATGATCATATATTCTTATGTGAATCTTTATTTTATTTTATCTTTGTTCCTTTAACAATGGTTCATACTAAGCTTATGAATATACCAAAGCATATCCCCCGGGAGTGTCGTAACCAAGAGTGCAGCAAGGCCCGTTGTCGTGTACCAGTTCCCGTTCGAGTCTAGCTCAAAGCGGTGTTTTCGGGTTTTACCCCTATGTACATCTGTGCCAGATCCACCTCTACCTACTCGTATCCAGACAAGGATGTATTTGCTTGGCAACCCCTTACTCAATACTCACCAAAATACCATGAAGATTTCCTATATTTTAACTTTTCTATAGGCTTCTTCCTAATGTTTTCATATCCTAATTTCCACAAATAACTAAACCATCCTTTGATACCAACTATATCATCCAGCCTTTTTATCACATAAACTTTCATTACATTTTAGAAAACCGAGGATCTTTAAGGTTTAGTGTCTTGGAAACCAGGAACTTAAAACATGAAAACATAAAAAATTCTTCTGAAACACTTGAAAGGCTTCTCCTCATGTTCATCCTAGATTCATTACTGCATCTCATAACCTGGGAATATACATCAAAAGAAAGGGTGAGCAGAAGGCCCAGTAAGAAAAACAAGAGAAACATTTTACATGTGAACTTGAGATACTTCAATAAGGTCATGAAAAGAACTTTAAGGCATGAGAAAGAAATCATGAGATATATCATAATAAAAATAACATTTTTCATAACATGAAGATGTGGATGCAACATTTAATATAGACAATCATGAACATATCACCAAGGTCCATCCCCAAGGTGTCATTTGAAAATTACCAAGGTTATTCACCAAGGTATCGTGAAAATTGTAATCTCTAGTGGTTACATCATTACCCAATGCATTGGAGCGTTATCAAGGCACACCCTTAAATTTGCCTTTATTATCATGTGAGCCACATATATCATCATCAAACATTTCATAAATAACCCATATAGCATAAAATAAATGGGTTTCATTTCATAATCACAACGTTTTAAAAACTGCTTTAAAGACATGATCTTTACGTCACTTTAAAACCCACAGAAAAGGAAGGTGGGTCTCATGTATGTAAATCCCAGAATTTAAAATAGAACATTTTGGTATATATGTGAATACCCCTTTAGAAGAAAGAGCTTTGAGTTTTCACTTAATAATATAAAAGAACTTTAGAAAAAGAGAGAGACATTTTGAGACGGAAAATCTGCAGCATAACAGCTATGTTACGAGGTTTTAGAAGACATTAAAAAGAGAGGGAAAATGGGTCAAACATTCATAAATGACCCATAAAACAGTATATGGACAGAATAAGAAGGATACATGATCATGGTAATGAAATTTCAAGGACATACCATTTTAAATGAAAAACATGGAAGGAAGGCAAAAATTAGATTTCTCTTATGAAAGTTTGGCAGCCTAACGACGTTACTTAAACTTCAACAAAAATGATTTGAAAAGATCAAATAGGGTCTCTCATAATGTGAAAATAAGAGTTCAGTATGATATATATAGAGATAATTCCCCAAAATAATTAAAAAGATACTTGAAATACTTGACATGAAAGTAGAACTTTGAAAAGAATGAGAAGGGTGAAAGAATCCCCTAAAAATTCGGCAGCCTAACGGCGCCACTTAAAACTTCAAAATACTGAATTGAAGAGATCAAATGGGGTCTCTCATAATATGAAAATAAGATGCCAGTATGATAGATATAGATATCATACCCCAACATAACAAAAAGGAACTTGAAAGAATTGACATGAAAGTAGAACTTCAAAACGAGAAGGGTGAAGAACGACTTAAAAATTCAGCAGCCTAACAGCGCCACTTAAAACTTCAAAATACTGAATTGAAAAGATCAAATGGGGTCTCTCATCATATGATCATAAAAGATCAGTATGATAAATTTAGAGATCATACCCCAACATAATAAAAAAGGAACTTGAAAGAATTGACATGAAAGTAGAACTTCAAAACGAGAAGGGTGAAGAACAACTTAAAAATTCGTCAGCCTAACGGCGCCACTTAAAAATTCAAAATACAGAATTGAAGAGATAAAATGGGGTCTCTAATCATGTGATCATAAAAGATCAGTATGATAAATTTAGAGATCATACCCCAACATAATAAAAATGAACTTGAAATACTTTACATGAAAATAGATCTTGAAAATGAGAAGGCAGAAAGAATCCGTTACAAAAATTTCGGCAGCCTAACGGCGCCACTTAAAACATCATAAAACGAAATAATGAGAGTAAGAGGGGATCTCTCATTATATGAACATGAAAAGGGAAGTAAGAGGAGTATATAAGAACATCCTCCAACATAAGAACATGGAGCATAAAAGGAATGACATAAAAGAGATTACTTGAAATGAAAGAGAGAGGTCGGATCCCTTACCTTAAAACGTAACTCTTAAAACTCAAAGGTTGGGACCTTGAGGGCTTGGGGTAACCTTGGGAGGACTCCTTGGGAGTTAAGGAGACCAGAACTTCGTTTAGGATGGTTTTGGAGTCGAAAAGATGAGAGGAGGGCTTGGTATTTATAGGGAAAGTGAGGGGACAAAGCATTAATGGCTAAGGGACACCTCAAAAGTGGTTTTCTCAAAAGCATGGGCCCTCCCATGGTACTTCCCATATAGTTAGGCCACATGGGGACCCCCACACAATACTTCATCACCCTTGGCCGGCCAACCCTTAAATAAAATCTCATGACATCATCATGACACAGTTATGATGTCATTAAACATACCGAAACCCTAAAACTGTATTTTCACTATTCACTGAAAATTCAACTTTCTCAGAAAGATCCCAAAATTTCACCTTAATCAAATATCAATGCTCTGATTTCAAAAATGAACTCCATTTTATACAAATAATTTTCTAAATATTTTTAATTTATTTTTTAAATAAATACACTATTCACCGAAAATTCATTTTTTCAGAAAAAACCACAAAATTTACCATAACATAATATCGGTGCTCTGAGTTCAAAAATGAAATCCATTTTATAAAAATAATTTTCTAAATATTTTTAATTTAATTTTTAATTAAAAAACACTATTCACCCGAAAAAACTAATACTTGAATAATAATTTATGAAACCGTTATTTAACCATTTTATTGAATCACATTACTTAATCAAGGTGCCAAGATTATTTTAAAACTTTCTTTAAGTGAGATTACTAATCCATTTGGTCATATTACTAATCCTAATCATAAAATCACTATTCATAATTTACTATTCATCAAAAATCAAGTTGATCTTATTAGACTCCAAATTTTGTACTGAACATAATTGTAGAAGACCATTTTTTGAAAATCATTACACATTTTTAATTATTTAAGGTTTAGATAAACATTTTTAAAATATCCTTTTTCTAAAATTCATCAAAAATATGCATACTATATTTATCCGGTCATTTGAAAATTCATAAACTTCATCATAAGACGAAATCCCAATTTTTATTTAAAACAAAGGATTACACAAGGCAGTTACGGTCTCCTTACATAGCCCCTTATCACACCAGTATAGGACCTAAGTGTAAGGTGTGCTAAGGTGAGAGAGTCCGAGGGAGGCTCAGCCAACATCGCACGAGTAGTAATTTCTATCAGTTTGAACTTCTCGCGAAGGCGATCCCGTTCTAGCTTTATACGATGAAGTTCAGCTTGGGTTTGGTCCAGAGCAAAGCCCAGTGGTGCTACCTCCTTCCCAAGTTCTGTTAGGTGGGCTTCGATCGGTCCAAGACTACTGGGTGAGGCCATCGAATCTTCTTTCTATATTAATTAACCAAGATTACTTGTATTTAGAGACAATAATCAAAACATTTAGTTTCCAGCGGTCATATTGACCAATGGTCATATAATAGTCAAAAACCAATGGTATCATTTTAATTATACTCATTTTATCAAATGAAACATTTTTGTTGAGTATAAAAATAAAATAAAATAACACATGAAATTAGGAAACAAGATTTATTCAAAATTTCGGGCCGTTACACTCAAGGTCGTGGGGTTCCACATGGTTTTTTCACAATTTTTATAAATATTTGAGGTTGTTGTGAAAGATGTCCTTTGTAGTAGTATCATCTGCATTGTCAGCGCACGGTTTTCCGAATCGTGCAAGCTAACCGTGAAGTCCATTAAAAATGTTTTTTTAATGTGGTTGGTCGAGATTTTCCTTAAATCACCCATTTATTATCTCATACGAACCCTACATTGGATTCCTTGTTCCCAAGGTCTATAGGGTCTCTCCCATCCATTTTGATAGCAAATCAAAGGGGTTTCTTGGTGGTTTCAAGGAGGTTCATCTCAGGTAAGTCTTCTCTCTTAGTTTCATTGTGGTTTCCTCTAGATATTCTCGCATCCCTCTCTTGGTTTTCTATATCTACATTTTTTGCATGTAGATATAGGGTTTTGTTTCATTAATGTAACACCCCAAGCTTCCACGGTACGTTTCCCTTCGAATAATGTGATAGCGTGTGTTGTACGCAACCTCAAGTTCTAACACACACCACAACTAATTAAACTAGCCGTTGTGAATAGTAATACCTACTTTTTGAAATCATATATATTTTATATTTCAAAATGGACTTCATTTTTGGATTCGGAATATTGAAATTAGCCTAGGGTGAAATTTTGGTACTTTTCGGATAACTTTTATATTTTGATGAATAGTGAAAATTATTAAATTTTAATTAAAATAAACTTTTTTAATCAAAATAATTAATATTGATAAATTATGAATTTGAGTGGTTTTAAAGTATATTTAGAATATATTTTTACCATTTAATTTAATGTTTGTCATTGTAAATAATTTCACAATTAAACCAGACATAAACAAGTGTCAATCTTTTGATAGTTATTATCTCTTAAAAACACGTTTTTTATTTTAACAACGGGAATTAATTTTAAATTAATTTCTGCCACTTCTGTGTTTTGAATTTAGAAAAATGGATTACATATTTGGAATCAGGATGTCCAAATTATGTAAATAGGTAACTTTTATTTTTACACATTCTGAATAATTACTGCGGTAAATATTTTATTTACCATGGTTAAAGGGTAAATCCGGTAAATAAGGGTTAAAAAATAATATTATAATAATACAAAATTACCCTAAAACGTGTCTTAACCTTATTGGTGGACACATACCCAACCATGGGAATCCTTGGGTCGATTTGGGGACCCCTTAGAGCCACTTGTATGTGGTAGGGACACATTATATTAATAAAGTTAAAATAAAAATAAAAATGGCATAAGATTACATCTTTTAGAAGAACAATTTTTACATAGGGTTATACATGTTGGATTTTCGATTATAAATATTCATTATAAATATAAAAAGATTTCATACATAATGATATTTTATTTATAATTTTTAGATATCAGATAATTTAAATTATTAATGACACAATAATGATGCAATGTTTACCTCATTAATAAATCATTTAAATAAATAAGATTATAATGATTAAAATATTATCTAAAACCTATCCAATTCTTATTGGTTGATGTTATTTAGAATATGAGTCATCTTATCTTAGACCTCAATGATTTTTGGGCCATTATAAACCGAATATAATTATATTATAAAGTAATACTTTCACTCTTTCCTAAAAAGCCCCTCCTCTCCCTTATAAAAGGAGACCACTCCTTCTCATTTCTTCACACCTTCAAAGCCTTTTGGTTCGGCCAAACTCTGCGAAAATACTCTGACAACTTCCCTCACTACAACCTAGATGCCTTAGTTTGATCAGAAAGCCAACCTAAGGAGCCCTTTTGATCAAATCCAAAGGAAGAACCCGAAGAAGAGGTAATGTTTTCACCACCCCTTTTCAAGTTCCTTTCTTCTTCCACTTATTCTTTCTTTGTTCTTACCATTCTAAAATAATAACTCCAGTATCTAAAATATACTGTGATGTTATTATAAATATGGTACAACCATATTCAGTATTCTATCCACCCTTTGAATAACATGTCACCATACGTGCGTACGTACGGCTTACCGTCTCCACGTCGTGGTGTAATTGTTATTCAATATATTATTATTTGGATGGGTATAATAATGATGTGAAACTCATGTAAATAATAAATATAACATGTTAATTATTCTTTATATATGATATAACATCCATTTATATATTTTAATATCAAAAGAATGTTATTGTCGCTCGTGCGTACGTACGGACTACCGTCTCCACAAACGTGATAAGATTCATTCTCCATCGTATCCATTCAAGTATAATTATCATTTGATGATTTAAAAATGATGTTTAAAGACTTGATATCATTCTGGATATGAATAATATACAACCTATCTATTACAAACATGGCTTACGTAACAAAACATATAAAATAAAACAAGTAAGTTAACACCCGAAACAACGATAATACTAAGATATTATTATCAAATCAATATTAAAAGATCATATATGATATCATATTAATGTATATGATTCTTTTATAATTTAATAACAATTATTTCACCATTATATAGAAGGTTAAACTACCCCAACCAAGGAAAAGTACAAGGTAAGGGTTATTTCAGAATCTCTTCATTATCCGAGGTTGTTTATACGTAATAATCTACTGGGATCTCATTATCATCCACATCCATGTTTCTTCAAAATGTATTTCGAAAATTTTTTAATATTTAAAAGAATATGGGTTAAAGTCATTTATACCCTTTTTTGACTTTTTATAAGAGGTTTATAAGGGAATCTTTCCGTCATTTTCCAAACAAGGTGCTTTTTAACCTTTTCGACAGAATTAAGATAAGAATGTTTTTTTAACTTATACGGCGGGTGCGGTTATTTTCCGCCGTTATAAAATAGTCAAAGCTTCCCTTACAATCTTATAAGAATATTTTCAAAGAAAATGTTTTATTTTATAAATATATGTCTCTTAAATGATTTCAAAATAGAAAGAGATATTTCTTTAAAAAGAGTTTTGATTTCATCTATGTCAACATCCTTTAATGGATTTTACGCTTATTTGAGGATGATATAATATGATACAAAACTTTTATATTGTATTGAAGGTTTTGTGATATGTTTGACTGTGGATGTGCTATTTTTTTATATACCATTCATGGTTTATGGTGAAAGTATTGACATTTCGTATGCTAGTTTTAATACGAATGTTTATGTTATGTTTAAACCTTTTCATATGGGAATGCATTGGACTTAATATGTGACGGGTGGAGCCCGCTATAGCTCCTCGATGCATCGGTAGGTCTCATGAGACAAACTAGTGTCTTGGCACAAGGCCTTGGAAAAATCTTATTTTTAGTCTTGGCATGAGGCCTTGGCTATGTGGTTATGATAGTCTGGCATTATGCATTCCATCATTATGAAAGTGGTTATTGATATTTCATGTGATTATTCGATTAGTAGAATATCCATGTGAATAAGTAAATGGCATTATTTCATTTTATTTATGCCATAATATGTTGAAGTTAAAGTTTAAAAGGCTTTTGTTTTAGTTATACATTGCCTTAAATGTTTATTCTTATTTATGAAAGTTTCCGCTATATTCTTATCCTTACTGGGAATTTGAGCTCACCCCTTTTCTATGTTTTATTTTCCCAGGATGTGAAGAAGTAAATTATGAATGACTTGCAGGGATATTATGAGGGGTTAATAGTGTGGACTATGGAGACAATATGTTGTTGTAGTAGTTATTTTTTTATTTTGATGATGTAATGTAAAACTTATGAATATATCTAGTGTTTCCAAGGCTACTAAACCAATCGGTCTTTCAAGATTTGATCTTTCTTGTGATCATTCCAATGTTATGTAATTAATGCACCGACTCTGGGTAACTGGGGTCGGGGCGTTACAGTTGGTATCAGAGGAAGTTTAGTACAGACCTTGGAAGCTAGATTTAGATAAACTCTGATTAGAGCACGTAGACCTAAGATGAACTTTGAGGATTAGTATAGAAGAACTTCCTAGAATTTTGGTATTGTAGAGATTTTGTGAGTTTTCCGAGCAATACATCCCTGTCTGGATACGAGCAGGTAGAGGCGGCTCTAGCACAGATGTACCTAGGGGTAAAACCTGAAAACACCGCTTTGAGCTAGACTCGAACGGAAACTGGTGCACGACAACGGGCCTTGCTGCACTCTTGGTTACGACACTCCCGGGGGATATGCTTAGGATAACTCTCATTTTCTTTACAAATCATTATGAAGGGTTTATGAGTATATAATTCCTCAAAGAAAACATTTTTATTATTATGGATTATATCCATAAATAGTTCAATTTATGTTAAGTGTTTTATAAGTATGGGATTATGTATTTTGATTCATAAACTGATCTAGTTTATGCCATTGTTTAGAAATGGCGCCTAGTGGAAGAAATGGAAACCGTATCAATGCATGCACTCCATGTAGGGATTGCCCTCCTGGTCAAGATAATTATAGTGGGGCTGGTGATGCAACTGGTGCCGATCAGCTAATCACCATACTGGGACAACATACTCAGGTTATGAATAATAACCTTACCCGTATGGAGCACCCTGATCCGCAGCGTGGAGGATCAATGTTAGATCGATTCATGAGGCAACAACCACCAACGTTCAATGGGAGTACAAATCCCTTAGTAGCTGAGCAATGGATAAATTCCCTAGATAAAATATTTCAGACTTTGGGGAGCAGTGAAAGGGAAAAAGTTATCATGGCAGTTTACCGCCTCACTGGAGATGCTGATCAATGGTGGTCATTGATTCAAAACATGAAGGAAGATGATGAAGTATCAAATATGGAATGGAGGGAGTTCAAAGATCTGTTTTTAGAAAAATACTTCCCTCGCGACCATCGAGCAGATATGGAAAGGCAATTTCTATGTCTGAGACAGAAGGAGGATGAGAATGTCGCAAAGTATGAGGCTAACTTTACAAGGTTAGCAAGGTACGCTGGTGATTATATACGTATCCAAAGAAGTAATATTGATCGTTTCTTTGATGGGTTAAAACCATTTCTCCATCGAGCATTAGTGTCACAATCCTTTTCATCGTACGAAGACATTGTCTCATGTGCTATCAAGACCGAAAAGGAATTATCTAAGTCTTATGACTTTAAAGAAAAGCAAGAGAAGAAGAGACCTACTGATCAATCTGGGAATGGAAATAAGGGGAAGAATGGAAAGGTTGAATATCCATCCTGTGGTAAATGCGGTAAGAAACACCCTGGTACTTGCTTGAAGGGAATGGGAGTCTGTTACAAGTGTGGTGAAAAAGGCCACCAAGCTCGTGATTGCAAGGGGAAGAAGGAAGCTACCAACGTTCAGTGCTACAATTGCAGGGAGATGGGGCATTATGCAAATAAATGTCCTAAGTGTCAGGAGAACTTACCTCAGAAAAGGCCAAGGGATCAAGGCCAGGCTTATGCTATCACTACTGCTGAGGTAGAAGCTCCGAAAGACGTGGTGGCAGGTAATTTAATGGTTTCCTCAAGTTTAGCAAATGCATTATTTGATTCTGGATCATCGCATTGTTTCATATCTTCCCAGTTTTCTAAGAAAATTAGATATTTCCAATTTGATTTAATAAGGGAGTTGTTAGTTAAAACTCCTAAGGGAAGTATCATTGCAACAAAGTTTTGTGAATCAGTCCCCATTAGAGCACATAAATTTTCTTTATCTGCTGATCTCATCGTCATACCTATGATTGAGTTTGATATAATCCTCGGTATGGACTGGCTTTCAGACTATGATGCGAAGATTTATTGTAAAAATAAAGAGGTTACGATTCTTGATGATAATGATAAGGAACACCTTATTTTTAGAGCAGAATCATCACCACCTAATTCTTATTTAGATCCACCCCCAGTAGCTCAACTTAATTCAATTATTGGGGAGGAAGAGAATAAAATAACTGTCGGTGAGGAAAGGAATGTTCAAATAGAGGATGTACCTGTTGTGAAAGAATTTGTAGATGTATTTACGGAAGATTTACCTGGACATCCTCCAGAACGAGAAGTTGAGTTCTCCATTGATTTGATTCCTGGATCAAGGCCTATATCGAAGACCCCTTATAGAATGGCCACTGTAGAATTAGTCGAACTAAAGAAACAACTAGAGGAATTGAGTAATAAGGGATTTATTCTCCCTAGTTTTTCTCCATGGGGAGCCCCTGTTCTTTTTGTTAAAAAGAAAGATGGATCTATGAGGTTATGTATCGACTATAGGGAGATCAATGCTATAACGATAAAGAAAAAGTATCCCCTACCTCGTATTGATGATTTATTTGACCAACTGCATGGAGCTCAATACTTTTCAAAGATTGACCTTCGATCTGGATACCATCAGTTGTGTGTGAAGAAGGAAGACATTCCGAAGACAGCATTTTGAACCAGGTACGGGCATTACGAGTTTACCGTAATGCCGTTTGGATTGACTAATGCACCCTCTGTATTCATGGATCTGATGAATAGAGTTTTCAAGGAGTATCTCGATGAATTTGTGGTGGTATTTATTGATTATATCTTGGTATACTCCAAAACCTACGAAGATCATGAAAATCACTTGCGCATTATCTTGAAGACTATGAGGAGGCATGAATTATATGGGAAGTTTAGCAAGTGTGAATTCTGGCTTCAGGATATTTCTTTTCTTGGCCATATTGTCTCTAAATATGGAATCTCTGTTGATCCTTCTAAGACCAAGGAAATCCAAGAATGGCCAGCACCTACGAGTATAACTGAGGTACGTAGTTTTATTGGTTTGGCAGGTTATTATCGACGTTTCGTCCAGAATTTTGCCCGATTGGCTAACCCATTAACGAAGCTCACACGTAAAGGGGTTAAATTTGCTTGGACAAAAGAGTGTGAAGAATGTTTCGAAGAACTGAAGAGAATATTAGTCAATGCTCCTATATTGACTCTACCATCGGGGAATGATGGTCTCGTTATTTATAGTGAAGCATCAAAGAAAGGACTTGGTTGTGTCCTTATGCAGAATGATAGAGTTATTGCCTATGCATCACGACAGTTGAAAATTCATGAACAAAACTATCCTACTCATGATCTTGAGTTAGCAGCTGTGATCTTTGCTTTGAAGATATGGAGACACTACCTCTATGGTGAAAAATGTGAGATTTATACTGATCACAAGAGTTTGAAGTATATTTTCTCACAAAAAGAACTCAACATGAGGCAAAGGAGATGGCTTTAATTACTCAAGGATTATGATTGCACGATACACTACCACCCGGGGAAAGCAAACAAGGTGGCAGATGCTTTGAGAAAAAAAGACCATGGAGTTTTGAACATGATGAGAATTGAAAGGGATCCAATTTTCATGGATCTAGTGAAGATGGACATGGGAATAACCAGGGAAGGTGGAACATCAATGCTTTTTCAAATGGTTGCCAAACCATCTTTACTAGAAAGTATTAAGAGTTCTCAGACCGATGATGAATAATTTCAGAAGAAGATTAAAGATGTGAATGATGGGAGATTGAGAGACTTTGTGTATGAAGATGGAATTTTGAAATTCGGGAAGAGACTTTGTGTTCCCGATTTACCTGATCTGAAAAGGGAATTGCTGGATGATGCTCATAGTTCTAATTTCTCTATACACCCTGGGAGCACCAAAATGTATAGAGATTTGAAGGAACATTTTTGGTGGGACAACATGAAGAGGGAGATTGCTGATTTTATGTCAAGATGTATGGTTTGTCAACAAGTGAAAGCTGGAAGGCAACAGCCTGGAGGAGTCATGCAACCTCTTCCCATACCGGAGTGGAAATGGGACAATATTACGATGGACTTTGTCATGGGGCTACCAAAGACTCCTAGAAGGAACGATGCAATATGGGTTATTGTTGATCGTCTTACCAAGTCAGCACATTTTCTTGCTATAAGAGAAGATCTACCCCTGGAACGTCTAGCAAGACTATACATTAATGAAGTTGTGAGACTTCATGGAGTACCCCTATCGATTGTTTCTGATCGTGATCCCCGTTTTACTTCAAGATTTTGGAAAAGTCTTCAGAAATCTCTGGATACTGAACTTCATTTGAGCACTGCTTACCACCCTCAGACAGATGGACAATCAGAACGGACTATTCAAACCCTAGAAGACATGTTGAGATCTTGCTCACTTGACTTTCAGGGTATGTGGGATCAATATTTACCACTGGTAGAATTTTCCTATAACAATAGCTTCCATTCGAGTATTCAGATGGCACCATATGAAGCGTTATACGGAAAGAGATGTCGTACACCAACCTGTTGGGATGAGGTTGGTGAAAGAAAACTTGTAGGCCCAAAACTGGTGGAGGAAACGGTGGAAAAGGTGAAGGTAATCCAAAATCACATCAAAGCAGCTCAAAGTAGGCAGAAGAGCTATGCCGATAATCGAAGGAAGGATTTGTAATTTCAAGTCGGTGATCATGTTTTCCTGAAGGTATCTCCATGGAAGGGAGTCATACGTTTTGGTAAGAAAGGTAAATTGAGTCCCAGGTACGTCAGACCTTTCGAAATTCAAGAACGAATTGGGGCTGTAGCTTACCGATTGGCAATGCCGCCAAGTCTCTCCAAAGTTCACGATGTGTTCCACGTATCTCTGTTGAGAAAATACATGCCTGACCCAACGCATGTAATCACCTATGAGGAATTAGAACTGGAACCCGATCTGTCTTATTGTGAAGATCCTGTCAGGATTCTTGATACAAGAGAACAAGTACTGAGAAACCGGACGACGCGTCTGGTAAAAGTTTAGTGGAGAAATCATAAGATGGAAGAGGCAACGTGGGAACCCGAGGAACTTATGATGAAGAACCACCCGAGTATTTTTATGTAGTAATACCCTAGAAATTGCGAGGACGCAATTATTTGAAGGAGGGGAGAATGTAACACCCCAAGCTTCCACGGTACGTTTCCCTTCGAATAATGCGATAGCGTGTGTTGTACGCAACCTCGAGTTCTAACACACACCACAACTAATTAAACTAGCCGTTGTGAATAGTAATACCTACTTTTTGAAATCATATATATTTTATATTTCAAAATTGACTTCATTTTTGGATTCGGAATATTGAAATTAGCCTAGGGTGAAATTTTGGTTCTTTTCGGATAACTTTTATATTTTGATGAATAGTGAAAATTACTAAATTTTAATTAAAATAAACTTTTTTAATCAAAATAATTAATATTGATAAATTATGAATTTGAGTGGTTTTAAAGTATATTTAGAATATATTTTTACCATTTAATTTAATGTTTTTCATTGGAAATAATTTCACAATTAAACCAGACATAAACAAGTGTCAATCTTTTGATAGTTATTATCTCTTAAAAACACGCTTTTTATTTTAACAACGGGAATTAATTTTAAATTAATTTCTGCCGCTTCTATGTTTTGAATTTGGAAAAATGGATTACATATTTGGAATCAGGGTGTCCAAATTATGTAAATAGGTAACTTTTATTTATACACATTTTGAATAATTACTGCGGTAAATATTTTATTTACCATGGTTAAAGGGTAAATCCGGTAAATAAAGGTTAAAAAATAATATTATAATAATACACAATTACCCTAAAACGTGTCCTAACCTTATTGGTGGACACATACCCGACCATGGTCATCCTTGGGTCGATTTGGGGACCCCTTAGAGCCACTTGTATGTGGTAGGGACACATTATATTAATAAAGTTAAAATAAAAATAAAAATGGCATAAGCTTACATCTTTTAGAAGAACAATTTTTACATAGGGTTATACATGTTGGATTTTCGATTATAAATATTCATTAGAAATCTAAAAAGATTTCCTACATAATGATATTTTATTTATAATTTTTAGACAACAAATAATTTAAATTATTAATGACACAATAATGATGCAATGTTTACCTCATTAATAAATCATTTAAATAAATAAGATTATAATGATTAAAATATTGTCTAAAACCAGTCCAATTCTTATTGGTTGATGTTATTTAAAATATGAGTCATCTTATCTTCGACCTCAATGATTTTTGGACCATTATAAACCGAATATAATTATATTATAAAGTAATACTTTCACTCTTTCCTAAAGAGCCCCTCCACTCCCTTATAAAAGGAGACCACTCCTTCTCATTTCTTCACACCTTCAAAGCCTTTTGGTTCGGCCAAACTCTGCCAAAATACTCTCCCAACTTCCCTCACTACAACCTAGAGGCCTTAGTTTGATCAGAAAGCCAACCTAAGGAGCCCTTTTGATCAAATCAAAAGGAAGAACCCGAAGAAGAGGTAATGTTTTCACCACCCCTTTTCAAGTTCCTTTCTTCTTCCACTTCTTCTTTCTTTGTTCTTACCATTCTAAAATAATAACTCCAGTATCTCAAATATAATGTGATGTTATTATAAATATGGTACAACCATATTCAGTATTCTATCCACCCTTTGAATAACATGTCACCATACGTGCGTACGTACGGCTTACCGTCTCCACGTCGTGGTGTAATTGTTATTCAATATATTATTATTTGGATGGGTATAATAATGATGTTCAACTCATGTAAATAATAATATAACATGTTAATTATTCTGTATATATGATATAACATCCATTTATATATTTTAATATCAAAAGAATGATATTGTCGCTCGTGCGTACGTACGGACTACCGTCTCCACAAACGCGATAAGATTCATTCTCCATCGTATCCATTCAAGTATAATTATCATTTGATGATTTAAAAATGATGTTTAAAGACTTGATATCATTCTGGATATGAATAATATACAAACTATCCATTACAAACATGGATTATGTAACAAAACATATAAAATAAAACAAGTAAGTTAACACCCGAAACAACAATAATACTAAGATATTATTATCAAATCAATATTAAAAGATCATATATGATATCATATTAATGTATATGATTCTTTTATAATTTAATAACAATTATTTCACCATTATACAGGAGGTTAACCTACCCCAACCAAGTAAAAGTACAAGGTAAGGGTTATTTCACAATCTCTTCATTATCCGAGGTTGTTTATACGTAATAATCTACTGGGATCTCGTTATCATCCACATCCATGTTTCTTCAAAATGAATTTCAAAACATTTTTAATATTTAAAAGAATATGGGTTAAAGTCATTTATACCCTTGTTTGAATTTTTATAAGAGGTTTATAAGGGAATCTTTCCGTCATTTTCCAAACAAGGTGCTTTTTAACCTTTTCGACAGAATTAAGATAAGAATGTTTTTTAACTTATACGGCGGTTGCGGTTATTTTCCGCCGTTATAAAATCGTCAAAGCTTCCCTTACAAGCTTATAAGAATATTTTCAAAGAAAATGTTTTATTTTATAAATATATGTCTCTTAAATGATTTCAAAATAGAAAGAGATATTTCTTTAAAAAGAGTTTTGATTTCATCTATGTCAACATCCTTTAATGGATTTTACGCTTATTTGAGGATGATATAATATGATACAAAACTTTTATATTGTATTGAAGGTTTTGTGATATGTTTGACTGTGGATGTGCTATTTTTTTATATACCATTCATGGTTTATGGTGAAAGTATTGACATTTCGTATGCTAGTTTTAATACGAATGTTTATGTTATGTTTAAACCTTTTCATATGGGAATGCATTGGACTTAATATGTGACGGGTGGAGCCCGCTATAGCTCCTCGATGCATCGGTAGGTCTCATGAGACAAACTAGTGTCTTGGCACAAGGCCTTGGCAAAATCTTATTTGTAGTCTTGGCACGAGGCCTTGGCTATGTGGTTATGATAGTCTGGCATTATGCATTCCATCATTATGAAAGTGGTTATTGATATTGCATGTGATTATTCGATTAGTAGAATATCCATGTGAATAAGTAAATGGCATTATTTCATTTTATTTATGCCATACTATGTTGAAGTTAAAGTTTAAAAGGATTTTGTTTTAGTTATACATTGCCTTAAATGTTTATTCTTATTTATGAAAGTTTTCGCTATATTTTTATCCTTACTGGGCATTTGAGCTCACCCCTTTTCTATGTTTTATTTTCCCAGGATGTGAAGAAGTAAATTATGAATGACTTGCAGGGATATTATGAGGGGTTAATAGTGTGGACTATGGAGACAATATGTTGTTGTAGTAGTTCTTTTTTTATTTTGATGATGTAATGTAAAACTTATGAATATATCTAGTGTTTCCAAGGCTACTAAACCAATCGGTCTTTCGAGATTTGATCTTTCTTGTGATCATGCCAATGTTATGTAATTAATGCACCGACTCTGGGTAAATGGGGTCGGGGCGTTACAATTAGGTGATGATTTTAGGGATTTTTTATGATATTGAAGGAAATCTTGAGTGGTTTTGGTGGAGTGTTTTCCCAGATTTGTGGTACGGTTGCTTGTGGGTCGATTTTGCTAGAACCCTAAAGGTATGTGGATTCTCTCTCGACTCCACTTTTCAAGAACATAAGTACTTGTCTGTAATTAATTTTTTTTTCATGAAATTAATTGTGATAATGATATGTGAAGCTTGGTGGAAACCCATTGGGTGTTGATTTGGGGATTTTGGGTAAAATGGGATATTGCTGAAAAAAGGTTTTTGGTGTGTGATTTTATAATGTTGATTTTAAAGTCGATAATGGATTGAATTAGGGGTAATGTTTTATAAAATATTAATTTCAATAAAGACCTTGTTTTATTAAAACAAGTTTTGGCATGGAAAATGATTAAATTGTGTTTTCAATAAATGGGGGATTTATTGAATTGGTTTGGCATGTGTTAGAATTGGTTGTGTGCCTAATGTATAGCCTAGGTGTGATTTATGCTTATTGGTTGGATAAGTATTATGACTTGTGTTGATTTTGTGGAAGTGGGTGGGAAATATCACTATAAATTTGATAGATAGTGGATGGAAGGGTGACCATTATGGATAAGTTGTTGGTATTTACAACTAATTGGTAATATAGTGAATGTATTGGATGGAAGTTCAACCGTATTGGTTTTCCTTTTTGTGTGTTTCTTTGCAAGATAGAATTATTTGTGATAATTTGTGATGGTGATATGTATTATGTAATGGTTGTGAATTTACCTTATTTGATATGACTTGGTAAGGGTGTGTTGGCCTTGTAGTAATTGTAGAACTATTTGTTGTTTTATATGAATTGTTTTATGTAACTGTAACGGTTTTCTCCTAGGGGAGTTTTTAGGGATGTTATTTGGGGAAATACTACTGAGTATTATTACTCAACCCTTCTTTAAAACTTGGGTTGTTTTTCTGATGTTGTA
Organism: Viscum album; assembly: GCA_963277665.1. Taxonomy (NCBI): domain Eukaryota; kingdom Viridiplantae; phylum Streptophyta; class Magnoliopsida; order Santalales; family Viscaceae; genus Viscum; species Viscum album. Next base: position 489,405,606 of record OY728150.1, read on the forward strand.
TTCTGAGACACACGTAAGAGTAAATCATCTCATTTTTCTAGCAGTTTTTCATGATTCTTGGGTGGTTTGGTGGTGCATGGAGCATGGAGATTGTTGTGGAGCAGTGGAGGGTGACTTGGGTCTCTTGTTTAGTCTTCCACTCAATAATATGATTTTGGTTTGGTTTTATAGGCTTTTGGGAATTATTATTGATTAGTTTGGTTTTCTTTTGGTAAAATATGGTTCAGGTTACTATGTAAACATGCATCATGTATTTTTTTTGTTAATGGATTATTTTCTTGTTTGGTTTATCTCAAGGAAAAATTATTCCCCAATTTATTCTTGAATCCCTCAGAATTTATTGCCAGCATTTGGTGCCTTGGGAACATTTCTTAAGTCCGGGTATCACCTCACCGTCTTCTCAAACCAATGAGGTAGGGGTGAGAGGATACAAGTGGTATCAGTTTGTTCGGTCCCTTGAAATTAATTGTTGGTATTGGTGTTGACATTCGTTCTTGGTCCATTCTTTGAGTCTGGATGGTAGCAAGGTGTAGGATTGTCAGAACTTGGAACATATAGCATAAAAAAGATGTATCTAACCCTTTTATGTTGACCTTGAAGTAACCAGGGAGTTGGGATCATAAGTGTTTTGGAGACACTTACAGTAATTGGATATCTCATTGTCATGGGTGTAGCCAATAAAATGATCATGGCATGAATGGTAGAAATTACTTCCCTCTAGGATTCATATTTAATTTTGTATAATGACTTATGTTATGGTATGAATATATTTATGTGTGGAAAATATGGAAAATAATTCCAATGTGTTGATTTTAAATTTTAATGGTTGTGGTATTTTGAAAATGGGATGATTTTCAAAAATTAGTTGATTTTTCAGAATAGTTCAATATAATAAATCTGAAATTTTGGAAATATTGGTTATGATAGTTGTTATGTAATTTAATTTGAATAGTAATCCTTTTATTGATATGGGTGTGGGACTTATGGTTGTTTTTGTGTTGATGGAAGGGGCACTAGGTAGGCATCGTTGAGACCTACTGGAGGAAGCTACTGAAAATATGGTTGTACCTGAGCCTCAGGATAACCAAGAAGTACAAAGTATAGTGCCAGATTTCCATACTGTGGGAAGTGAGAATAAAGTGGTTGAACCAAAGCATGTGGATCATGCAGTTTACTTTCAAATTTAGAATCCACCTATCTTTAGGGGTGATTCGAAGCCAGATAGGGATGAAGCCTGGAGAAATAGAATGAATCGGATATATGAATTCTTGGGAACACCAATAGAGATGAAAGTGAAGTTAGCTACATACATGTTGGAAGATCTTTCCATTTAGTGGTGGGAGCTGACAGTCCAATCTGGGACGGACCAAGGTGTGACATGGGAGGGTTTTGAGGAATTGTTTAATACAAAATTCTACCCTCATACATTCATAATTAAGTGTACAATAGATTTCTTCTATTTGAATGAGGAGAACCTTTCTGTAATAGAATATGGAGCTACGTTTATGAACATAGTGGTGTTTTCACCTGAGTTTGTGGGTAGTACCTCGTTGAAGGCCTGAATTTTTGAAGTTGGGTTATAGTAGGAAATTTATTCCAATATAGTAGTGCTATGTATAAATGATTACACAAAAATGGTCAATAGAGATACAATGGCTGATAAAAGATCTTTTGGGGGCTACAGGTAGGAAAAGTATGTTAGTACCCACGAGGAATAGTGGGAACTCAAATGTTGGGTTCAAGTGGAAGAGGGACACCTATTTATAGGGTGGGAGTACGGCTTAGAATCTGATAGTAGGATCAGTGAATATTCCTATGAAGCCTCAGAGTAATCTAGTATGTTTTCACTATGGATATACGAGACACATTAAGCGGGATTTTATGGCATAAAATCGATCATGTCATAATTGTATGTAGATGGGGCATCTTCAACGGTATTGTCATAATGCTTTGAGGTCGGGTGTTTATGACACTCCCTTGGGGTCGCAGACATCCTTTGAATTGATTGGATAAGGGCATCAACATACTACTCATCAGTAGATCCAAGTTAGTCATGGTGATTCTGTAAATACCATGACACCTCAGTAGTGTAATAAAGAGAAGAGTGTGGGAAACAAGTTGTTGTTCAGAGTTGAAAAATTTATGATGGATGATCAGTCGGAACTATCCACAGTGCGAGGAACATTTCTTTTTAATTCCATGTTGATGAATGATTTTTTTTATATAGGAGCTTCCCATTATTTTCTTTCTTCCCATGCTATTATTTTGTTGGGTTTAAATGTGGAAATTATGCCTTCTATTTTAAAACTTCAAACTCCTCTAGGTCAAAAGGTGTTTTGAGCCTTCTTGTCTAGAGCATGTTGCATAGTTGTGGAGATAATTGAACTAATTTTGGGTTTCTCAGTGCTTTCAATGGATGATTATGATATAATCATAGGAATGGATTGGTTGGAAATGTTTAAGGCCCACATTAATTTCTATGTACTAACAGTTAGTTTTACGAAGGAGGATGGTGTTGAACACCTCTTTAAAGGGGAGAAGAATGAAAAGTTGGGTGAAACATATTTGTAGGAACTAGATGTTGGAATTATCTTGTATCAGTTAGTGTAATTGTTGTTGGAATCAGTAGAATGTGTTGAGTAGAGATTTCTCCTAGTATTTGTGGATCAGTTTATGGATGTCGTTACTGAACAATTCTCATGGTTTCCACCTATGAAAGAAGTGAATATTATTATTGATCTCCTTCAAGGGACCAGTCCTATCTCACTTCTCTCATTCCATATGGAACAAGAAAAATTGTGGGAATTAAAAGCACAGTTGGAAGAGTTAGAGAACAAAGTGTTCATCTGGGCTAGTGCATCTCTGTGGGCAGCATGAGTTTTGTTTATTAAAAATTTGGATGGATCTTTGTGGATCTGTGTGAATTATCATAGACTTAATTAGGTTATGACAATAAACTAATATACACTTCTACACATTGATGCTTTTTTTGACCAGTTTAGGGGATTTCAGTGGTTATCCAAGATTGACTTGAGGTTAGGATATTATCAATTGCGGGTGAGGAAGTTGGATATTTCCAAAACAACTTTCAAAATTTGATATTCCCATTACAATTATGTGGTTTTTCCCTTTGGTCTAAGGAATTCACCATCAGTTTTCATGGAATTAATGAATCAGATATTTCAGAGATATCTGGATTCTTTTTTGGTGTTTTCTATTGATGATATGCTAGTGTATTCAAGGAAAAGGGTGGAACATGAAAAGCACTTGGCGCTAGTGTCAGGGATATTGAGGGATCATCAGTTGTATGAAAAAAATTTAAAGTGTGACTTTTGGATACACAAGGTTTGTTTTCCTGGCCATTTTATTTCTGAGAAGGGTGTTTCAGTTGATCCGGAAAAGATAGAGGCTATTATCTCATGGAAACTTCCAAAGAATGTTTTTGAGATATGAATATTCCTTGGCCTGGCTGGGTTATATCGACGTTTTTTCATGACTTCTCATGATTTTCCTCACCGATGATAGCTTTAACAATGAATAATGTTCCATTTAAATGGTATGAGAATTGTTAGAAATGTTTTAAAGATCTAAATAGTCACCATAAATTAGTACCAATCTTGGTTTGTCCTAAACCAGGGAAAGGGTACATGGTGTATTGTGAGACATCGTGATTATGGTTGGGGTGTGTTCTCATATAGGTGGTTCATGTGGTTGAATATGGATCACAAAAGTTGAGTTTTTAAGAGATTAACTACCCAACACATGATTTGGAGTTATTGGGTGTGGTTCATGCTTTAAAATGTGACATCATTAACTCTTCAGTGTTAAATTCATAGTGTATACTAATCATATGAGTTTAAGACATATTTTCTCAAAAAGATATTTGAACTAGAGGAAAAAGAAATAGAGGGAGTATATCCAGATGCTAGATTTTGACTTAATGTACACACCAGGTAAGGGAAATTCAGTGGAGGATGCATTAAGTATAAAATCATATGCTTAGGTGGTGAAACCGACATCAGATCAGTGGTAGTTGATGTCGGTCATAGCCGACATGTGGTTGGAATGTGAGGACCGAGGTGACATGGTGATATTCCTTTTGGTTTTGTTGGTTCTAGACTTGGTTGGTTTGGTCAAAGAGGCACTGACATTTGATTCAAAGTGTATGGAAATCTGGTTGAAACTCAATGGAGGGAAGACCATTAAGGGTTGGGAGCTGAATGAAAATTCAATTTTGTGTTTTCAGAATCGGATCGAGATACTCTTTTATTTTAAGGAGGAACTTCTTAGGTATTATCATCATTTATGGTGGGATGTTCATCCTATAATTTAGAATATTTATAAGTTATTTAAATCATAGTTATGGTGGGATGTTATGAAAATGGATGATTTCAAGTTTGCTTTGAGATGCTTGAATTTTCAGTAAGTCAAATAAGAGCATCAACGATCTGATGGAATGTTGCAATATTTTCCTATTCTAGTGTGGAAGTGTGAACAAATAGTGATTGATTTTTTGATAGGTATTCTAAGAAGAGTCAGGAAACATGAGGTCATATGGGTGATTATGGATCGGCTCACAAAGTCGTCCCATTTCATCCTGATTTGTGAATCTCATACAGTGGAGGATCTATCCAAAATATATATCTGGAAAGTTGTAAAGAGGAATGGTGCTCCAGTTTTAATTGTATCAGATAGATATATGAGGTTCACATCTTGTTTTTTGGAAATCCTTATAGCACTCCCTTAGTATATAGTTGAGGATGAGAACGGTGTATCGTCCTCTGATGGATGGACAATCTGAGAGGAAGATACAAACTTTGGAGGATATTCTAAGGGCTTGTGTGATGAATTTTGGTGGTTCATGGGGGGATAAATTACTATTTGTGGAGTTCTCCAATAATAATAGTTGTCAGGATTCAATACATATGGATTCGTTTGAGGTATTGTATGGGCATCTGTGTCATTCTTCGCTATGTTGGGTGGAAATATGTGAGAATTTTATGATTGGACCGAGCCTTGTCCAAGAGACCATAGAGAAGATATAGTTCATTCTAAAAAAGGATGGATATGGCTCAATGTGATTAGAAATTGTATGTGGACCATCTTTGATTACTGTTGTCATTCAAGGTGGGTGATCATGTGTTTTTTATAATCTATCCTTGGTTAGGACATCGTCCTTTTGAAAAGAAGGGTCAGTTATCACCATGGTATATTGGGCCTTTTGAGTTACTTGAGCGGATTGGAGAGGTGAATTATCGGTTATCTTTTTCATCATGTTTTAGTTCAGTTAACAATGTATTTAATGTATCACAATTGAAAAAGTATCATTTGGATCGTGACCATGTGATTCGATGGGATCATGTCGAACTAGAGTCGGATTCTTCTTCGGTGCACGTGCTAGTGCAGATTGTGGATAGGAAAGAAAAAGTCTTGTGTGGTTAAATTATTGGTGTATTTTGGGTTTTATGATAGCATTTTCAGATTATGGAGGAGACTTGGGAATGGGAGAAAGATATGGCCAAGCAAAGTCTTGCGCTCTTTCTACAGAGTGGCGTTTCTCTACTTTCTGAGGACAGAAATTCCAATGGTGGGGAGAATGTAGTAGCCCCAATTTGATCTATTTGACACTTTTTTATACCTTTTTATTCATATTATGAATTTGGGAATGGTTTAGTGAAGTTTGGGAGGGTTTGGAATGGTTTTGGAAATTTTTGAAGGCCTTTTTAGCATTGCACAGTTTGAGCACAGTTAGGGGAAACCGTGCAGAATTCCCAGGTAACTGTGAAACTCAATGTAGTGGGGTTCCAAATGGTTTGTGCATGGTTTGTCTACAAATTTTAAGAGAGTATGTGAGATTACCTTCTAGTAAGTATCATCTACATGGTTAGCGTGCAGTTTTCCTAACTGTGTGAGCGAACCATGCAGCACATTAAAAATGTTTTTTTAACGGGGTTAGGCATGATTTACCTTAAATATCCCATTTCTTCTCCAATATGAACCCTACGTGGGATTCCTTGTTATCAAGGGCTATAGAGGATCCCCCACACATTTTTGAAGTAAATTAAAGTCTTTTCATAGAGGTTTGAAGGCGGTTCTTCTCAGGCAATTCTTCTCTCTTGGTTTCATTGTGGTTTCGTCTAGATCTTCTGTCTTCTATCTCTTGGTTTTCTAGATCTACATCCATTTCATGTCTATTTAGGGTTTTTGTTACCTTTGGTGATTATTTTAGGGATTTATATGATAGATAAGTAAATCTAGAGTAGTTTTGGTGGAACCTTTTCCCAGATTGGTGGGGCGGTTTCTTGTGGGTCAATTTCACTGGAACCCTAAACGTAGGTGGCATCTCTCTCGACTCCACTTTTCTAGAACTTAAGTCCATATATGTAATTAATTTTTTTCTTGAAATTAATTTTGATTATGATTTGAGAATATTTATGGAAAACCATTGGGTTATGGTTTGTGGATTTTGGGTAAAATTGGATATTGTTGAAAAAGGGGTTTTGTTGTGTGATTTTGAAATGTTGATTTTAAAGTCAATAATGGTTTGAATTATGGACAATGATTTATGAAAGAAGAATTGTAATAAATATTTTGTTTTATTGAAATGTGGTTTAGCATGGAAAATTATTGAAGGGTGTTTTAAATAAATGGTAGATTTATTGAAGTGATTTGGCATGTGTTAGAATTTTTTGTGTGCATAATTTATGGCCTTGGTGTGATTTATACTTATTCGTTTGTTAAGAATTATGGCTTCTATTTATTGTGAGGAAGTGGATGGGAAGTATCACTATAAAAGGTGATGTATAGTGGATAGACGGTCCACAATTACGGATAAGTGGTTGGAAAGTACCACTGATTGGGAATGTAGTGAACAGGTTGGATGGAAGTTTCGTGGTATTGGTTTGCCTTATTGCGTGTTGCTTTATAAGATGGAACTTGTTGTGATAACATGTGATGGTGATATGGATTATGTAGTGTTTGAGGATTTCCCTTGTTTAACATGTCGTTGTAAGGGTATGTTGGGCTTGTGGTGATTGTTTAACTATTGGTTGTTTTATATGAATTGTTTTATGTTTTTTTTTCATCGGTCAAAGACCAAGACACTATTTATTCAAAAAAAGAGAATGTGAAATTACATGAGTCTAGGTAAGGAATATTATTACAATCTTTTTCATAAAATGGGAGAATATCCATCAGAAAGGCATCCTTCCATGTAATGTCTTGGTTGACCCCCTTGTTAGCAAGACCATCCACAACCATCTTTGCTTCACGAAAGACATGTGGGGCAATGAAGTTAGTCCCCATAAGCGAATCAAGGCAGTTCATCCAACGAGTGGTCAGTGGCCATGAAAGATGCACCACACTCTCTTAAAGATCATGGAAAATAGTGGTTGAATCACTTTCAGTCCAAATATTGTTCTAACCCTTTTTCTTGGGAAAGGTAATGGCATGTATCAAACCCATCATTTCTTCCACCAGAGATGATGTAATATCACATCTGCCAAAGAAGTACCCATGGCATTGACCAAGGTGGTCTCTGAAGATATCCCCACAACCCACAGGGCCTGAGTTTCCTTTTAAAGAACCATCAACATTCACTTTGATCCATCCTAGGAGTGGGGCCTTCCAAGAGGCCTCAAAAGTGATCCTCGGTTGTTTGTAAAGTCCTTCAATCCGAAGCTGATGGAGGATCACAAAGTCGCCAACTATGTTGTCGGAATGAGCCATCTGGATCGAAGCATCATCCTTAATGGTAATGAGAATTCACGTCTTTCCTGCATAAAGAGTGGAAGAGTAATTGTTGTGAATAATGTAATTTCTATCATACCATCTCACATGGAGAAGTTCAACAACCTTGGATAGGAAAAGTTTCTTGATCTGTTGAGAAGAATCTAGATCCTCAGATTTTTTTTTAATTGAGCTTTGATAGAGTTAGTGAGTAACCATATGCAGTAAAAAATGTCAGAAATATAATTCCAAAGAGAATATTATGTAGAACAAGATAAGAATAAATGGTTAGTATCTTCTCTTTGCGGATGACAATAAGGACACCTTGAGCAAATTTGTACCCCAAATGACTGTAGACAAACCTCTGTGGGAACATGATTGTAGGAAAGATGCCAAATGAGAGTAAATCTTGAGGGTTTAATACATGGTATATTAATATGTTTTAACCAACATAAATCAAGATAAATGTTTGAGATATTATGATTATAGTAACTTTTGGAATCTAGGACACCATTGTGAGCAGGCTCCCAAATAAGAAAATCCTCAGAATTAGTAAAGGAATAATTATCAATAACATGAATGATGTTATCAGTAAAGTTGGAGGTACAAGAGTGCATAACATCTTTTATAGAGGTGTTATTATTTTATAGTAAGGAATCAAGAGAAACCATAAAGATAATGGAGGTTCCAGACTAGTTATCCATCCAAAAGTTTAAGGAAGAGTTCAAGCTAACCGTCCACCTAGAATTATTCATAATGTTCGTAAAGTAATGTCTTATAGAGGTCCAGATAGAAGTGTTAATTTAGTTAAAATTTACCTTCCTTATTTTTAAAAGGAATATTTTTTTGGAAAGTCAATGGATTCAGAATTATTATGAATTATCCTCCATGTGAGTCTAGCTTGAAGGGAATCATTAAAAAGACTGAGATTTTTTATGCCTATACCACCTTTTTCTAAGGTTTTGAAACAAGTGGCCCATAGGATGGTAACCAACCTCTTTTCAATAAAACTTTCAGACCAAAAATTATTCTTGATGAAAACATTGATTTGCTTCAGAAGACATGAAGGCCATTTTTGTGACATCATCGAGTAAACCATTTTGGATACAATGGTAGATTTTACAAGAAAGATCATGCCATCCATATAGAGTGACTTACCCTTCTAGGATGTGAGTTGGTTTATGACCTGATCAAAAACTTTGATTAAGTTCATGGATTTCGGCCTTCCCCAAAAGAGAGAAACTCCAAGATAGGTTAAAGGAAAAGATCCTTCTTTGATTCCTAGACTATTGATGATGTTATTTTTTCTAGAGGTGGAGAATTTTTTTCCATAGAAGACATAGGATTTGTTCCAGCTTATAGACTGACCAGGTATTTCTTTATAATGGGAAAAAGTATTCATTAAGGTTTGAATATTATTTTTATCTTCTTTTAAGAATAAGATGATGTCATCAGAATATTAGAGATGAGTAGGTACAATTAGGTTCCAAGAATCCTGAATAGGTTTGATATTTTTTTGATCTAGAAGGCGGGTGAGTAGCATGCTTAGATAATCCTCTGCAATAGGAAAGAGAATGGAAGATAAGGGATCACCTTGACTGACTCCCTTGGATCATTTAAAGTAACCTTTAGGGGAACCATTGATGAGTATAGAGATGAAAGATGAATTGAATAAAGAATTTATCCTCTTGATAAAACTGTCATTAAATCCAAAAGACTTAAAGACTTTGAAAATGAAGTCCCAATCAATGGTATCAAAGGATTTTCTAATATCTAGTTTAATGGAAATTTTCTCTCTTCTGGTGGGTTTATTGAGGGTGTTGGTACATTCATAGGATAGGAAAATGCATTCTTGTATAGACCTCCCCTTGATGAAACCAAATTGATTCCAAGAGATAATTTTATTGTATAACGTAGAAAGTCTATTGTCAAGTAGCTTAGCAATGATTTAGTAAATAGTATTTATAAGCGAAATAGACTAGAAAAGGTGAATTTCATAGGCATTTTCCACTTTTGGAATTAAAGTAAGAAATTGGGAATTAAGGCCATGAGGAAGAGTACCAGAAGAGAAGAAGGATATGTCAAGTTTGTAAACATCTGTATGAGCAATCTCCCAGTATTGTTGGAAAAAAGCATTTTTAAAACCATCAGGTCTTGGGGAACTATCAACATTTAGTAAAATGACAGTGTTTTTGATTTCATGATCAATGGGGATGATAAGAAGATAAGAATTGTCTTTTTCATCCACCTTAACAAGAATGACCTCAGGAAGGAGGTCCTTGTTGATATTTGGGCAACTGAAATTATTATCAAAGTAAGCGACCACATGATTGGAAATTCCTTCTTCAGAGTCAATGAGGATATCATTATTTCTGAGAAGAGAAAGTGGTCTACAAACATTTCAAATTCTTTGAAGAGAGTTATAGAACATAGTATTAATATCACCATCAGACAACCATTTTGTTTTAAAAATTTGTTTATGTAAGTTTTCATTAAGGGTAAGAAGGGAATTTAGCTTTATGGAAGTATTAATTTCAAGTTGGAGATCCAAGGATAAATCAAAGTTGGTGGAGGTGGTTTGAATTTGAATAAGCCCATGCTCAAGGTTATAGATGTCCTTGTCCATTTTTTTATATTTAGCATTCACCAACCCTTGAGTCATATTTTGAGGTGTTTTAATTTGGTAACATAAGGAAAAGAATCATTAAGATGATTCATAGAGTCCCAAAACTTTTTTATGACATTAGAACATTCCATGTCTATAGACCAAGCATTGTTAAATCTAAAAGGGAGTTTTGGTTTCACCCTTTTGGTGAAAAGTGTTATAAGAATGGGATGATGGTTTTAGTTGAGTTTAGGCAGTGTAATGCTAGAAATGGTTTCCCAGGTGTCTATAGTTGGTATATTTGTGGAAGACCTATCCAATTTTTTAGAAACAACTCTATTGTAGTGTCCTCTATACCATGTGAATTTACCACCAGTGAGGTTAATTTCAACAAGTTCATAATCTTCAATAGTGGTTCTGAATTCTCTTACGGAGATGGAAGAAAGGGACATGCCAATTTTTTCACAAGAGGATAGGATATCATTAATGTCACCGATCAAAAACTAGGGATCTTGAAGGGTTCTAGCTAACCCGTAAAGATCATTCCAAAGAGACCTACGGTCTTGATACCTATTCTTAGCATAAATAATGGTGAAAAAAATATGTGTGCCATTAAGGGAAAAATCACAGGTGAACATTTGTTCAGAGCTTTTAAGAACATTAACATTTTTTTAGAAGCATGATAGAAAACCCAAAGATATTCCATAGAATTATCTTCTTTGATGGAACCTAGAAAATTATAGTTATAAGTAAATAGTTACATGAATTTCAAGGAAAAGTTGGTTTCAGGTTCGACAATAGAAAATAATTTAGGTCCATGAGTTAAAAGAAATCGTTTAAGAACATTGTAAGTATCAAGGTTCGCAATTCTCTAGAAATTCCAGAAAAATAAATCCATTAAAACCTGGTTTTAGAAGCAGAACCCCCCCCCCCTTTATTTCTTGATCCACTCAAGCCTTTCTTCTTCTTTGTTCTTGTAAAAATTTGAGAAGTATCCAGAGAAGTTTTCTTTTCCTATTCACTTACAGGGGAACATAAAAGATGTTAATAGTATCGGCATTCAAAGTGGTCTGATTTGTTTCAGAAACAGGTTCTGAGGAGGCCAAAACAGTGTTAGAGCATACACCAGGTCGAGGCTGTATTTTCACTGTCACAATTTCATCTTTAGATGAGTTAATACATGGTTGAGGGGTCATAACTGAGTTTCCATATTGGAGGACCAAATAAGAAGATTTATCAATGTGTTTATATTCATCTGTTCTGTGACCTAAGCCCTCTATAGAGTCCTTATCATGTGACAATTGGTTTCCAAAGTGATGTCCAGCGTCCTCGGGTGATACAGAATTTGTAACAGATTGGTCATTTTTATCAGTAGAGTTCCCATCACCATTAAGAATATTAATGAGTGCATGATGTTTCCCAGTGTTGGGGTACCAATTTCTTTTCAATAATGTGTCCTTGGTTCCCTCATTGGGAGACAACGCATGATATGAAATAGGATTTTCATATTCTCAAGATGACAAGACTCTAGTGCCCTTGATGTTGTGGAAGGCTGGAGTCCTTTTATCAGATGCAAGGCAATCACCTTTATCTGCATCAGTTAACTCATGTTGCTCCTTAGTGTGGGGAGGATTGTTGCTTCCCAATTCTGATACTTCAACAGCCCTACTGGTTGGCACCGCAAGACCTGTAGTAGTGTGTCCAGAATCTGAGATGTTTAAAGTTTCAAACTCTTCAACCATCAAGTCTTATTTGGGCTTATCACAAGACACCAGGTTGGATTGCTTACAAGAATATATAACCATGTTTTTAATTTCCTCCTGAATGTTTTGGTCCAAGGTGTCCTCCTCCTCTTCATCAACAAGCATATCCCAATTCATTCTCGAAGTCTCTCCCAAGTGAGTTTCTTTCTTCACCCATATTTCTGATTTTTTCTTGAGTGGTTCTAACTTGTCAAAGACCCTATTCTTCTCCTTCGTTCCCCTACTAATTTCAGTATATCCATCTTTCTTCGGTTTAAGAATTTGACCTTTCATGACTCTACAATTCATCAATGAATGACCTACAATTTTGCAGAGATTTTAGAATGGTTTCAATTGCTCAAATTCAATACGGACCTCTGTTTTTTAGTCTTTAGAATTAATTCAAATGACCTCCGACCTCTTAGAATCCAGATCAACCTCAACCATAAATCAATCATATAAACCAATCTCATCATTTAAGGTACATTGGACAATATTTAGAGGGGTGCTAATTCAGGACACCAAGTCATTCAAGATCTTGGGATTCTAGAATAACCAGCTGAGTCCATGGAGTCTAACCCATATTTGAGATTTACTATTCCTAAAGGTATGAAGATTAAAGGTATAGTTCCATTCAGATATCCTTATCACATTGGGGTTAAGTTGCAGATTCCCAAATTTCTATACTCTATTGAGTTCTTCTGGGGATCTTAGAAGCATATGAAAAAAAACACTTTCCGATTGGAAAAAGCTTCTAGTAGGAGAAACCCCAGACATGGGTACTCCTACTCTTCAATTCATTAGTCGACCAAGATTTATCGCCTCTAAAGTATGAAATTCTACCCATATTCGAGAAGTTACACATCTACATTCTTTGTTGAAGAGCATTGGGTTCAGCTTCAACTAGGTATCTTCTGTCCTCAAGTCTCTTACATAGTGAGGCTTTTTTCATAGTAGATTTGCAGAGGTACGCTCATTTTAGTGCTTCTGTGAAAGTTATCCCTCTAGGGTATGTGTAGGGAAGTAATTTGGGAAAATCCCACTAATTATTATTACTCACCCTTACTTTGGAACTTTGGTGCTTTAAAAAATGTTGTATTCCATGACACAGGTAAGAGAAAGTCATCTCATTTTTCTAGTAGTTCTTTATGATTCTTGGGTGGTTTTGTGGTTCTTGGAGCATGGATCTTGTTGTGGACCAGTGGGGGTGACTTCGTATACTATGGGTCTCTTGTTTTTTCTTCATTTTGGTGCACTAATTTTGAATTGGTTGTATTGGATTTTGGGAATTGTAATGGATTAGTTTGGTTGTATTTTGGTACAATATGGTCTGGGTTTCTATGTTAACATGCATCATATTGTTTTTTTGGTAATGACTTGTTTGGTTGGTTGGTTTATCTCAAGGAAAAATCGTCCCCAAATTTATTATTAAATCCCTCAAATTTATTTCTGGCATTTTTCACCTTGGGAACATCACTCAAGGCCAAGTAGATCCTCATCCCCTTCTCAAGACAATGAGGTAGGCTAGGATGTTACGAGTGGTATCAGTTTGTTTGTTCTTCTGGAGTTAATTGTGGGTCTTGGTGTTAACATTAGTTTTTGGTCCATTATTTGAGTTGGGATGGTAGTAAGGTATAGGATTGTCAGAACTTGGAATGTATAGTATAAATAGATGTAGCTAACCCATTTTATTTTTAAAATCAATTTACCAGGGATTTGGGTGCATAAGTGTTTCAGGACACTTATAGGTATTGGACATCTCATTTTCATTGGTGTATCCAATGAGATGAGGATGGCATGCATGGTATAAATGACTTCCCTCTATGATTCATATTTCATTAAATATAATGACTTATGTTATGGTATGAATATATGGATGTGTGGAAAATTTGGAAATTGATTCAAATGTGTGGATTTGAAATGTGAATAGTTGTGGTATTTTGAAAATGGGACTATTTTCAAAACATAGTGGATTTTTTAGAATAGTGAAACATGGGAAATATGTACTTTTGTAAATCCTAGTTGTGATAGTTGTTATGTAATTGAATTTGAGTCACAAGCCTTTTCTTTCTACAATTGTGGGACTTATTCTTGTTTTTTTTGTTGATAGAAATGGCACTAGGTAGGTGTCGTAGAGACTAACCAGAGGAAGATGCTGAAAAAATGGTTGTACCTAAGACTCAGGTGAACCAAAAGCTAGTGTAGAGAATAATTTCATCTTTCCATGCTATGAAAAGTAGGAATAATGCGGATGAACCAAAGCCAGTGGATCCGGTGGTCCAGTTTCAAAGGTAGAGTCCACCTATCTTTTGGGGTGATTCGGAGCCAGAAAGGGATGAATCATGTCTGAATAGAATGAATAGGATATTTTAATTCTTGGGAACGCCAGCATAGATGAATTTAAAGTTAGACATATACATGTTGGAAGATATTTCCCTTCAGTGGTGGGAGCTGGCAGTCGAAGATGGGATGAACCATAGTGTGACATGGGAGGGTTTTGGGGAATTGTTTAATAAATAATTATACCCTCATACATTTAGAATTATGTGTATAAGGAATTTATTCTATTTGAAGGAGGAGAACCTTTCAGTAACAGAATATGAAGCTAAGTTTATGAACTTAGTGTAGTTTTCTCCCAAGGTGTCAAGTAGTACCTCATTGAATAGATAAATTTTTGAAGTTGGGTTACAACAAGAAATTTTTTCCAAGATATAAGTGTTATGTATATGTTATTAAACAGAAATGGTGAATAGAGATGTGGGGGCTGAGTGAGATCTTTTGGGGGATACAGGAAGGGGAAGTGTGTTGGTACTCATGGGAAATAGTGGGAAATCGAACACTACATTCAAGAAGAAGAGTGAAACTTATATCCAGGGTGGGAGTATAGCTCAAAATCCAATGGTAGGATCGGTGAATCATCCTTTAAAGCCTCAGAAAGATTTGGGATGTTCTCAGTGTGGGTCTATGGGACACCTCAAGTGGGATTTTTTGGAATAACCTCAAGAATTTCATAAGTATAAACATATGGGGAATCTTCAGCGGTATTTCTATAATTCTATGAGGTCGGGAGTTTGTGACACTCCACAGGGGTCGCAAGCGTCCTCTGCCTCAATGGGATGAGGGCAGAAAGATACTCTTTGTCAGTAGAGATGAGTTTTTCATGGTGATTCTGGAAATACCATGACACCTCAACAGGGTAAGAAAGAGTAGAGTGTGGAAAGAAAGTATTTGTTCGAAGCTGAACAGGTTATGATGGATGATCATTTGGAATCATCCACAGTGTGAGGTACAGTTTTTTTAAATTCCATGTTGATGCGGGCTTTGTTTGATACAGATGCTTCCCATTCTTTTCTTTCTTCCTGTGCTATTAGTTTTTTGGTTTTAATTGTGGAAATGATTCCTTATATTTTAAAACATTAACCTCCTTTTGGTCAAAAATAGTGTTGAGTCTTCCTGTGTAGAGCGTGTTTCATAGTTGTGGATGACATTGAACTGATGTGGTATTTCTCAGTGCTTGAGATGGATGCTTATGATATATTCCTGGGAATGGAATGGTTGAAAATTTTGATGTCCTAAATCAATTTATATGCATGAACGGTTAGTTTTACGTTGGATTATGGCATTCAACACCTCTTTAGATGGGTGAAGAATGAAAAGCTAGGTGAAACCTATTTTTTGGTATCGTCTGTTGGAATGATACCATATTATTTAGTGGATTTCTCTTCAGCATAAGTTGATGTTTTTTAGTAGATTTTTCTCCCAGTAGTTTTGGATCAGTTTATGGATGTATTTCTTGAATAATTCTCTGGGTTTCCACCCTCGAGAGAAGTGGATTTTACTATTGATCTCCTTAAGGGGACCAATCCTATCTCACTTCCATCTTACCGTATGGCAGCAGAAAAAATATGGGAATTAAAAGCACATTTTAAATAGTTAAATAACAAAGGGTTCATCCATCCTAGTATGTCACCATGGGTAGTTCTCATTTTTTTGAAAAAAAGGCATATGGAACTCCATGGCTTTTGTGGATTATTGTAGACTAAATCAGGTTACAATAAAGAACCAATATCCACTTTCCCACATTGATGATTTGGTTGAATAGTTGAGGGGAGCTCAGTGGTTCTCCAATATTTACATGATGTCAGGATATCATCAATTGTGGGTGAGGAAGGAGAATATTCCCAAATCATCTTTTAGAAGTAGATATGGCCACTAAGAGTATGTGGTTATGCCCCATGGTCTAAAAAATTCACCAGTAATGTTTATTTCATTGATGAATTAGATATTTCATAGATATATTGATTCTTTTGTGGTGGTGTTTGTTGAAGATATACTAGAGTATTTGAGGATAAGGGTGGAACATTAAAATAACTTGGCAGTAGTGTTGGGGATCTTGAGGGATCATCAGGTGTATGCCAAATTGTCAAAGTGAGACTTTTGGATATAGGAGGTTCGTTTTTTGGTCCATGTTATTTACAAGAACGGTATTTCAGTTGATTTGAAAAAGATATAGGTTGTTATCTTATGGAAATTTCCAAATAATTTTTTCGAGATACAGAGTTTCCTTGGCCTAGCTGGGTATTATTGATTTTTTGTTCATTATTTCTAATGATTGGTCTCACTGATGACAATTTTGATTAGGAAGAATCTTCCATTTCAATGGTATGATTATTTTCAAAAAAAAGTACGATCTAAAGGGTCTCCTTAAATCAGCACAAATCTTTGTTTTTCCTAAACTAAATAAAGGGTACATTGTGTATTGTGATGCATTGGGATCAGTTTTGGGGTGTGTTCTCATACAGGGGGATCATGTGGTTTTATATGGATCACGACATGTGATGTTTCACAATAATAATTACCAAACATGTGATTTGGAGCTAGAAGTAGTGGTTCATGATTTAAAAATGTGGAATCATTATCTCTTTGGTGAGAAATTCATGGTGTTTACTGATCATAGGAGTTTAAGACATATTTTCTCAAAAATAGATTTGAACTTGAGGAAAAGGAGATGGATGGAATATCTCAATATGTTTGATTTTGGATTAATGTAGACAACTAGTAAGGGAAATTTAGTAGAAGATTCATTAAATATAAAATCATATGCTTATATGGTGAAGAAGGCATCAGATCAGTGGAATTTGATGTCGGCCATAGACGACATGCGGTTGGAATGTGAGGATAGGGGTGATAGAGTGGTCTTATATCTGGTTATATTGGTTCCCAACTTAGTTGGTTTGGTTAAAGAGGCACAAACATCTAATTCTGAGTGTATGGAAATGTGGTTGAAACTCAATGGTGGGGACACCATTTAGGGATGGGAACTGAATGGAAATTTATTTTTGTGTTTTTAGAATCGGATGGTGGTACTTGTGGCTTGTCATAAGGTACTTCTCAGGGATTATCATCACTCTAGGTGGACTATCAATCTTGGAATTCAGAATATTTATACGGAATTTAATGTATATTTTTGGTTGGTTGGTATGAAAAAGTGAAGTGTCTAATTTTTTTTCAAGATGCTTGACTTTTCAACAACTCAAATCATAACATTAGTGACAAGATGGAATGTTGTAATATTTGCCTATTCTAGCATGGAAGTGGGAACAAATTTTGATGTATTTTGTGATAGGTATTTCAAGACTAGTCAGGAAACACAATGCCATATGGGTGATTGTGGATCAGCTCACAAAGTCAGATCATTTCATCCTGATTCATGAATCTCATACTGTGGGAGATCTATCCAAAATATATATCCAGGAAGTGATAAAGAGGCATGGTGTTCCATTTTTTATTTTATTATATAGAGATCCAAGGTTTGCATCTCATTTTTGGAAATCCTTGCAGTATGCTCTTGGGACACATTTGACGATGATCACGGCGTATCATCCTCAGATAGATGGCCAATACAGGAAGATGATACATACTTTGGAGGATAATCTAAGGTCTTGTGTGATGGATTTTGTTGGTTCATGGGAGGATCACTTATCATTGGTGTAGTTCTCCTATAATAATAGCTATCAGGATTGAATATATAGTTCTTCATTTGAGGCTTTTTTTTGCGCGTCTATGTCATTCTCTGCTATGTTGGGTTGAAATAGGGGAGACTTTGATGATTGGAACAAGCCTTGTCCAAGAGACTATAGAGAAGATCAAGTTGGTTAAAAAAGGATGGATATGCCTTAGTGTCATCAGAAATCTTATTCGGACCATCATGAATGATCGTTGTCGTTTGAGGTGGGTGATCATGTGTTTTTGAGAATCTCTCCTAGGATAGGACATCGTCAGTTTTGAACGATGGGTAATTTATCTCTGATGTATATTAGGCCTTTTGAGATACATGAAAAGATTCAAGAGGTGTCTTATTAGTTGTATTTCCCACCGCTGTTTAGTACATTGCACAATGCATTTCATGTGTCGCAGTTGAAAAAGTATCAGCCGAATCGTGACCATGTGATTCGATGGGATCTTGTTGAATTGGATCTAGATGCTTCTTTGGAGCACATGACAATATAGATTGTCGATAGGTAAGATAATTTCTTGTGTGGTAAAATCATCAGTTTAGTTCAGGTTTTTTGGATGTGTGGTCAGATTCAAGAGGAGACTTGGGAATAGGAGAAAGGGATGGCCATGAAATGGCCGCAGCTCTTTCTTTACAGTAGTGTTTCTCTACTTTCTGAGGATAGAAAGTCCAATGGTGGGGAGAATTTAGCACCCCAAATTTGAGTTATGTGACAATTATTTATACATTTTTATGAATATGAAGTGGTTGGGAAATGTTTGGGTGATGTTTGGAAGAGTTTGGATTTGTTTTGGAATGTTTGGGAGGCCCTTTTAGAGTTGCACGGTTTGAGCATGTTTAGGGGAAACTATACATAGTTCCCAGGTAACCGTGAAACTCAAGGTAGTGGGGTTCCACACAGTTTTCACATGGTTTTTATAACCATTTGAGGATTCCATGTGAGTTTCCCTTCAAGGAAGTGTCATCTGCATGATTATCAAATGATTTTCCTAACCATGTTAGCTAACCATGCAACCCATTAAAAAAGTTTTATTATAAGGGGTTAGTCAATATTTGCCTTAAATCACAAATTTCCTCTCCCATACAAGCCATTCCTTGTTCTCAAGTGATATAACGGCTCTCCAACCCACTTTAGAAGTAAATTGAATAGGTTTCTTGGTGGTTTGAAGGCAGTTCATCTCGGGTAAGTCTTCTCTCTTGGTCTCTTTGTGGTTTCCTCAGGATCTTATCACTTCCCTCTCTTTGATTTCTGGATCTACATTGGTCTTAGGTAGATCAAGGGTTTTGTTTCCTTTGGTTATTATTTTATGGATTTTTTATTATAGGGAAGGAAATCTAGAGGGGTTTTGGTGGAGTGTTTTCAAGATTGGTGGTGCGGTTTCTTATGGGTCAATTTTTCCAAAACTCTAAAAGTGGGTGGCTTCTCTCTTGAATCCTGTTTTATCGAACAAGATTCCTTGTTTATAATCAATTTTTTACTTGAAATTAATTTTGATTATGATGTGTGAATCATGGTGGAAACCCATTGGGTGATGATTTGGGGATTTTTGGTAAAATGGGACATTATTGAAAACAGGGATTTTTGTGTAATTTTAGAATGTTTATTTTAAATTTTATAATGGTTTGAATTATAGATAATGTTTTATAAAATAAAAATTTCAATAAATATGTTTTTTTATTAAAATTTGGTTTGGAATGGAAAATTATTAAAGGGTGATTTCAATAAATGGGGGATTTATTGAAGTAATTTGGCATGTGTTGGAATTGGTTGTGTGAATAACGTATGGACTTGGTGTGATTTATAATTATTGGTTGGTAAATTATTACGGATTGTGTTTATTGTGTGGAAGTGGGTGGGAACTATCACTATAAGAGGTTATGGATAGTGGATGTAAGGTCCACCATTATGGATAAGTGGTCAGGAAGTACCACTAATTGGGAATGTAGTGAATTGGTTGGACTGAAGTTCCACAATATTAGTTTACTTTGTTGCATGTTTCTTTATAAGATATAATTTATTGTGCTAATGTGTGATAGTGATATGGATTATGGCAAGGTTGTGTCTTTCTCTTATTTGATATGTCTTGGTGTGGGTATGTTGGGCTTGTGGTAATTTTTTGAACAATTGGTTGTTTTATATGAATTGTTTTATGTAATTGTGCTAATGGTTTTATACTAGTGGCATGTGTAGGGAGGTCATTTGGGTAAATCATACTGAGTATTATTACTCACCCCTACTTTAGAAATTTTGTTCTTTTACAGATGTTGTATTCTGGTACATACGTATGATTAAGGCATCTCATTTTGCAAGCGGATATTTGTGATGATTGGGTGATTTGGTGGCTCTTGGAGTATGGAGCTTGTTGTAGAGCAGTGGTGGGTGACATGGTTTAAAATGGGTATATTTTTTAGTCTTCCACTCAGTACTCTAATTTTGGTATATTTTTATTGGATTTTGAGAATTTTTATGGATTAGTTTGGTTGTATTTTGGTATAATATGGTTTGGGTTTCTTTGTTTACATGAATCATGTAGTTTTGTTGGTAATGGATTTTTTGGTTGTTTGGTTTATCTCAAGGTCAAATCATTCTCCAATTTATTTTGGAATACCTCGACATTCATCTCCGACCTTTGGCACCATGGGAACTTCGCTTAAGGCCTAGTATCACATCACCTCTTTCTCAATCCAATGAGGTAAGGGCAAGATGTTACATACTACCTATCTATAAAAAAGTATGATATCATTAAATAATCATCATGTGAAACATAGATGTGATTTAGATAATTTCACTTAACACCAATAGGTTGATGAATTTCTCATGGATATAAAGAGAAACTATTTATTTAGGCATTAACAAATCATTCAAAACATGACAAGTTAAGGGGTGAAGAATTGGGAAGCCAAGATTCATGAGAGAGAGTTTGAAATTTAGATTTAGTAAATTTTGTTCGTAATTAAACACTTTATTTGGTAAAAAAACTTGAAATAAATTTTTACAAGGTGTATTATATACACCCTCGTACATGGAATATCAAAAAGCCAATGGTCCTAACCAATTGGTCAGTGGCACTAGTGGCTATCTAGTGACTAGCCACCAGCTGACTAGTGTGCCAAAAAAAATTCCATGAATTCTTCATATTCCTCCAATGCGTCTAATGGGTATCTTGTGGCTTAAGAAAAACTATAATTCCATTGATGATCTGGTGGATACTTTCCATCAACCTCAATCACATTCCCTCTCTAAACCATCCACCTTCAGTTCTCGAACCCTTTGCCTCTATATACTGATATCTTATACTCCTATATGAATGAATAAAAATAAAATGAAATATTATTTTTTATCTTAACATCTCATACATCAAAAAAATTGTTTATGTATTAATTCTACCCCTCTAAAAACTTCTCTTCCTTTATATGAAACTTAAAAGGTTTTTCTTGAAAAACTTGGTCTATTGGTTCCAAACATTGTCCTCCTAGCCCCAAGAATCCTCCTGAATCTTTCCATAAACACATATAATCTAGACTATTGGAACCATATTCCCTTAATTAACATTTTCTCTACGTTCTAAAATTAGTACAAGACACTCCATGTATAATGAGTCAGGATATAGAAAAAACATCCTTGAAATCAATGACATTCATAGAATTGAGAAATTTTTTCTAGATCTGTGACATATGAAAAATCTCATTCATACTTCTATAGTGAGATGGAACATCCAAACTATACAAATATATCCCAATCCAATAAATTAACTTAAAGGATCCAACATAGTGTAGTAGTAGCTTTCCCTGCTTCCTCAAATATTGATGTATTTATTGAGGATTCACTCTAAAAAATTCTTGATAAGATATAATAAACTACAAAGGCCTTATACTATAGTTGGTGTATGAATTATTATGGATATATTCTATGAAAATCCTATTTTTAATCAACTACACTCTCTT
This sequence comes from Viscum album, assembly GCA_963277665.1. NCBI lineage: Eukaryota > Viridiplantae > Streptophyta > Magnoliopsida > Santalales > Viscaceae > Viscum > Viscum album. The sequence continues at coordinate 489,427,642 of OY728150.1, forward strand.
AGAGGTATCTTATACCAAGTTGTGCCCCATAACTACTACCTCACCTACCTCAGGACAATAAAGACGTGAATGACATGGCCTCCCATAAACATCCTCATAATGTTCCATTTGAATAAAAGCATGGTAAATATTATTTGATATGAAATATACTAATTTTAGGAGATCCTAACATACTATACCAAATTCTAGTGAATAATCTCAAAGAATATCCTCCAATATGTTAATCACCTGCTCAGACTTTTTTTCCTATGGATGTTATGACGTGCTCAATTTCAGCAAATTCCCTAAGGAATTCTACAAGACTTTACAAACTAAAAAACTAAAACATGCATCTCTTTAATATATAATTCTCATATGAAATACATTATTTGTATGATCTTATGGACATACATTTTTACTATCTCATCTACCAAGTGAGTATATCATATCATTAACAACTGAGAAACCTTCATTAAACAATCAAAAATCACCAAAACAATGTCATGAATCCTTGGGGTCTTAGGTAACACTTAAAAAATTATATCATGAAACCTTCCGACACAAATAAGAGAATATGAATTTGTTTTTGTAAAATTATAGGATGATATTTCTCATCTATAACACGTTTTTAGGTAATTCATTAAGAGGAAAAACAAGAAGTGTCCCTTTTCATCCCAAGAAATCTGCACTATCACCTTATGTCCGTATACATTTTTTTCCCACCATGATTTATCACCCACTTGGATGTATAAAAACCTTTAATTATATATCCCCCGATATAATCAGGGACTACTTCTCTCCCATGTACTATGATCACATATTCATCATCCATCAATTATGAAGGTATCAGGTAACCTCCTTCTAGATTATGCCACATCACAAAAAACACTTTGTCAGAATCCTGACCATCATTCAACTACTCTATAGAATAATATGTGATAAATAAATTGGTTAATGTGAAAAATCCATATCCCTTGGAAGCATCCCTCCACCACTTGACCAAAAAAATCACCAGGTACCACTGCTCCTCAGAATACTACTCAAACAAACTCCTTCTCCACCTGCATCTTACAACTAAGAGTATCTACAATGACCTTACCCATATAGGGTGAATATGATATATCATATTTAAATGTCATTAGGTACTCAACCTAATTCCTCTTATAGATGTTTAGGTACCACTATGTTAATATGTAACATAGGTTATTATGGTCAATGTTGACAAAAAAACCTCTCACCAAAGATATAGTCTCACCAACTATTTATAACATAGAACACTTTTTTCAACTCCAATTCATTAGTAAGACAGTTCCACTTATGGGTTTGCAAATAACATAATGCATAAACTACTACTTGATTCCTATTAATTAGTACTAATCCTAGACCAATTCCCAATGCATCACTATATATAGAAAAACTGATCTTAGGATCAGGAATTATTAGCACTATTATTGTAGTCAACCTCTTATTCATCTCATGAAATTCCTCGTTATACTGTTATGACCAGTGGAACATCACTCAGATATTTTTTCCATACATTCATTGGTGCTGATAAATAAGAGAATTCCTGGAGAAAAATATTTAGTATCCAAATAATTTCAATTCCTAAATCCACAAAATAAACATTGACTAGTTGGTGTAATTTTAATGTGGTGGAACATACCAAATACTATAACGAGATTTCTATCTTGATACTCTATTGTTGGTGAGTATATGAGGAAGTTTTCAATGATCACTATGATGAAAAAGTCCATATATGGATGGAAGATCATTTTAATGAGGTAAATTAAAACTATTGGTTCATTTTTAAGAAAAAAATCACAAGATACTTGTATATCCCATACCTGATCTGAAACATCATCTTTAGGATGTCCTCCTCTCTAACCCATAGTTGGTGATAGTTAGACCAAATATCAATCATGGAGAGCCACTGGGCTCCCCATTACTGATCTAAGAGGTCATCAATACTAGGAAATTTATATCATTTCCTCAACATCACCTAGTTCATCTTATATTAATCAATTCAGTGTCTAAGGATATGATCTGGCTTCTTGGAAAACAACATCGACGCACCCCATTGTGAAGGGATTATCCAGATAAATCCCATCTACTACATCTCCTCATGTTGAAAATTTATCTCGTTCCACTTAGATTGAGCCATATTATAAGGGGGTAGAAATTAGTTATCACCTAAAATTAGATCTACCTCAATGTAAAATCCCGTATTAGTAGGAATTCCAATGAAGCCATATCGAAATAAATCCTTATAGAGATCCATGACTAAATGAAATGATGAGGATCTAACATTAACCATGTTGAATGATTAAATTCATCATTCTATACCATGAGCATCCTAGTTTTACTCATGTCTGGACTAACTCTACCTACTCTCATCTCACAGTCATCTGTTATCACATACCTATATCCATTTAGTGAACTGAAAGATTCTCATGTCGGTTAGGAAATAATGCAATCTCAAAAACCAATCAACCATTTCATTAAAATAATTAGATCAAAGTTCATCATCTCTAAAATCATAAAATCCCGTAGGCATTCATAATTGGTGAAAACTAAATGGTACTCTTAGAATTTCTTAAGATGATACAATTTCATTCCCAATGGTGTTTCTATAGAAATTAAATAAAAAAAGAAAACTTGATTGGTAAGTCATGCCAATTGAGAAATTATGAAAACTGAAGGTATGGGGTCCATCAGTATCAAACAAGGTAGTTGATAAAGTAGATGTGATAAATACCATGAAACATACAATTTATGGCCCATCTACACCATTACATGGTTCATGATTCAAAAAAATAAACTTGGCATGCCTCAACTATGTGTCCCTATCCATGAATCTTCTATGTTCTCTTCATTTGGGATAGCTTTTGAGGATCCTAGTTGGATCCCCTAGTGGAAGATTGAGTCTTTCATATACCCATATGGAACCTCAACCTCGACTCTATTGTGTAAAAATGCTAGATATTTTTGGTGTTTCCCCATTACCATCACTGCCATTGAGGTGATTTTTAGTCCTCGAAATAGTACCTGAACATTCCATTGTTTAATCATAATATATCTCCTCCTAAAGGGTATGCAGAATCCAGACTCTACTCTACCTATATATCATTTCTCTACTGTATTTACTTGGTCTTCCTCTTTATTCCATCATAATAGTTACTCATGGAAGTGGTATGATTTTCACCTTAATTAGACATGAAGGGTATAAGTAGACTGATTGCTTGACCCTCTTCCATGATCTTCTATATGGAAAAGGCCATCTGCAAAACATATGGGTATGATTTTAGGTCAAATCTTTGTACTTATCAACTGATGTTGAGATGAAGTATAATCACAAAATTTCCAGCATTTTGAACTAAGTTTCCAGATCGAATAGGATAAATGATAATAAGATTAGAAAAAACGAGCATAGTTTGTGGAAACTTTCATGGAACCCTTCTGTAGCTCCATAAACTCATGCACTTAATAATTATTCTTTGTTTCATGGAAAACTCCTTGAATTGGAATCCCCCCGGTTGATACCCTTGCATCAACAATCATATCCTTTCTTTCTCCAACACAACCTAGTGGATCCCTAAATATGAACATTTCTGAATCAAACTTCAGGAATTCCAATGTTCAATGAGATCAAATATACCCTTGATTATCTCCAACTAGCCCTTAACATTCTACCATCCACTTATTCATAGAAATTCATGAGGATGCAGGAGTTGGATGTCCCTATTGTGGTCAACCATGGTCCTCAACACTCTTTTTCCCTAGGTAGGAACAAATAGAAGGGCTCATGACTATGGTGTTCCTTATAACTACACTATAGGAGATGAATTAGGTGTTTTATCCCTAACATGATAATCTTAACACGTGTCAGTGGGAATTCCTTGCAGTCTTCTATGAGGAAAAATCTCCTTATAAATGAAGGAAATATTTGAATATTTAAGAACTGTCCCAATCAGCTTATGTGATCACACAAAGGATTCTAAATGAATCAACCCATATCCCCAGTTATATCCCTTCAATAAATAACCAATACTCTCAATCCTTTTAAATTAGTTTCATTCATCATATATACTCAAAACATAAAAATGTTCCTTATTCAACTAATTAATTCCAATAGATATATATCACGATAGTAAGGAAAAATGGATATATTACATAACATTATATAAGTCGATCATGAAAAGATAGAAAACATCAATTGATTAAATTTAAGAACCATATGAAACACAAAAACATTGATATATATGAAATTTGATCCTACAGTCCTAGTCATGAAGCATGAAAACCCCCCCAAATCTCATAAAACTGTAACAACAATCCCATCAATAGTAACTCAGAGGTCCATTACACATGATTTGGTTATGAACATGGAAACTCCCTTACCGAATTCTCACATAACTATATCCTTTATACCGTGTATCAATTTTTTATATGAAGAAAAAAATAAAATTTTCTGATGATACAATTTTGTAACACCCCATCCCAAACCACTAGCTCTGAACTAGAGTTTCATATGACCTCATTTATGCCTCCACATATGCAAGAGGCTACTAACTAGTAGTGGGGGTATAACCACATCATTTGGAAAACTATAACCATAGAATGTTGTTATAGAATAATTAATAATATAACACATTATAATTAAATATAATAACTTTATTAATCATGTGGAAACTATGTAGATGGTATATTACTCATACAATAAATAAAAGGGATCCCAAAGTAAAAAATAAAAACTACATTGAATGTGTAACTAGTAATAAAAAAATAATACAATGGTAATCATATGGATTCTAACCTAGTACTTCTCACAACATCATACTCCTCTGCTCAACTATATTCCATGATCCTTATGCCCTTGCTCGGATCCCTATACTTAGAGTTTATATGTGGACCGAAATTCTGGTAAGGGATGTGAGTAATAAAACCTAATAGGGAACCACTAATTAATCAATAAAAATGTGTACATGTATAAAATTTTTATTATATGATAATAATATATTTTTAAAGAAGTATAAATAATGTGCAATCATGTACCGAACAATCATGTGCTAACCGAGCCACCACAATCCCCTAGTCGTACCAAAATCAGATCCATGCCAGAAGTGAATTAAAAAGTGTCAGAAGTAACCAAACTAGCCACATGGATAGTGAAACTATCACTTAGTATCCTCATTGAACCATGTGTACATGAGACTCGAAATTTATTAAGAATCATGTACATCCTGATACTCATAAAAACAATAATAATTGAGCATGTTACTCTTAAATTAACTAGGCATTGAGAAACATAGCACTTAGCTTCCTGGCATCGAGTATATTCTCAACATGCATTTCCATTTCACCTAGGTATCTCTACCCAATGCATAGGTTTGTTGTCTGCATCATTTAATTTAATAAACACTCACTCTATACATGTCTATCCAGTTACAACATTCCACCTATTCTAAGAATGAAGAAATATACCACCAAAGGAAATATGACATATATTACAAGGTAGAGTATATAAGGTATGAATATATATATATATATACTTTTGATCAACATCAAACATGGTTGAACATGATAAAATCATTACTCATGGTATTAGGTATCACAATGGTTCTCACAGGATACACAAGCACCCACATGAAAATAAAATCAATAACTGTTATCAAGGTATTATAACACATGAATTATACCGAAGAAAACAAGGGTATATGATATCCCCATAAGGTAAATACCTTACCACATCAAGGTTTTAAAAAATTAACTCCCAATTTCATTATGGGAATGATGACCATACACATTGGACAACACATATGGGTTTCCAATTTACCAGAATCCATTTATGATTGAAGAACAGATCATGGATTCATCATTGATTCCAGAATAAAGGCTTGATATTAACCAACTACCATTAATCCATAAATAATCAATCAATGGAAAGAGATATAAGTATAAATAATGTCTTTAAATGACCAGTCTATAAATACATACCCAGAAACTTCACTGTTATTGAGAATTATTTATCTAGTCAGTATATGTCATCATTGGAATGTCATTATCACCACTGACCTACCATGAATTCGTCAATTTATTATGTTCATGTCATTGATAATCTTTTGATAAGAGGTCTTGGTAGATAATTTAAGAACAAATACTTAATAAACCTTTGTTTTAGAATGTTGGTCAATGTTTGATCAAGAAGATATGCCAAAACTCCTTATCTACCACTAATCTATGATGAAAAGGGAAAATAATCAAAGAATAATTAGGAATACCCTATATCTGACAAGGATATATTATTTACTCACTGAGAGGAGGATGGATTTTTCATGGATCTAAAGAGAAAATCAACTTTTAAGCATCAACAGATCATTTAAATCTTGAGGAGGAAATGGGAGAAGAATAAGAAATCCAAGATTAATGAGGGTAAGTTCAAATATAGGATTTGGGCCATTATTTTTGGAATTAGTCCCTTAATGGGATGAAAAATGGGAGGAAATAAAATCCAATCAGATGAATTATTTTCACCATCATACTCGGAATATCTACAAAATAGTGGGCCTCACTGGTTGGCCAATGGAACCACTGGTGAGTTGGTACGTAGGGACTAGCTAACTACTATTCCTAGAATAACTCCATGGATTCTACCTCAACAACCTACTGGCTAGTGGAACCACACTAGCTGGTTGGTAGAGTCTATTATAGCCATCATTCCAATTGGAACAAAAATGGTTGGATAGTGGGTTCTACCAGATATTCGGTGATTATTTTATAGTTACATCAAGATAATTCCCTCTCCAACTCTTACACCTATGGATTCTGGACACTTTTCCACTAAATGTTTCCTTTAACACTCTCATTTAAATGTTACAGCATAAGAGGAAAGTGGATTTTTATTAACCAAACATGTAATAATTTAAAATTAAAAGTTTTTTTGTTACAATACCATCCATATTTATTATTTTGAATACATATAAAATTTTCTATGGATTCTTTCATGAGACTCGACACATTTTCATATTATAATTAACTAATGTTTTAAAAATGATAATTTTTATGATCCCTTTTCAAAAAAAATGTATTGATATCATTATGTTATGGGTGGGAAAAATATTCTATATCCCACTAATGAGTTGGAAAAAATTTCATATCTCATTATATTTTTATAGGAGGTAAGAACATGATTCCAAATCCACTATTTTATTCAAGGAATGAATGTCATTATTGATCCACTAATATTGGAGGAAGGAACGTGATTTTTGATCCACTATATTTTTTATGCATGAATGTGAATCCTATTCTATTATATTATGATTTTAATACCTATTTCTATTCCATATTAATATTTTCTTTCATTGTACTCATGTTATGATGGTTGATGTCTTATGTTATTCTAAGTTCCATCATTTTTCATTTTTCAACCTATTTTATTTGGGTATGATCTCTTAATGTTTGGTTCCTGGACTTTGATTATGTTCTCATGACCACATTATTATCTTATGCTCACAAAAGATATTCTATTTTTATCTCTATATTTTACCTTTACGAAGCATCTAATATCACTCTTTGTTTTGATTTCTACCCCTAGGTTATGATGAAGATTATTATTTATGATGTTTCTAAAGGATATCATGTAAACAAACTATTATTTTCAATGTTTAATACATAGTATAATAATATAATTATATAAATAATCTCAAAAACACTGTAAAACTTTAGTTTATGGGGTGTGATTAATTGTGATATGAAATGAAACTTCATGTAAAATATTGTAATATGCATGAATGAATGTTTAGGTTGTTCTATGTACCCTAGTATCTAAATATGAGTCTTACTATTAAGTGTATAACATACTTAAATCCACCTCAATATTAAAGATAAAGATAATTAAAAAAAATTAAGATGGATAAAGAATAACCAGAGGAGTGACTTAAGAATCTAAAATACAATAGATAATAAAGCGGGGAATTTTTATAAAACATACCACCCAAAATATAAAAATAACCCCAATTATAATAGGATCATGGCCATTAACAAAATCCTGATAGACCCCTAAAAACTATTCAGTGAGCAACCATACTATCTGTGGGATTCCAACATGGTTCTAGTGGAAGGAATAGCCTTATTGGATCACTAACTCATAAGTTGGACTCTCGATGAATCACCACTAGAGATTCTATAGAAAATTTCCATTACCACCAACATAATTCATCTTCATATTAGTATTTTTCTCCTTCTATCATATATTTAATAACTTCTCTAGTAACAAATCACATTATCACTCATGTAAAATTGGAAACAAACTATAATCATACCTCAATTCACTAGGTCATGACAACAATGAATATTTATTGAATTATTAAATATAATTGAAATAATTTTTTCATTATCTAAAGTGAATATGATTATAAAATTATTTTATAAATTATTATTATAGACGCAATAGGTAATGTAAACTAAATATTTATGATTCTTCCTTATCAAATCTTGAAACTAAATTCAAATTCTATAATATATGTGGGAAATCCTCTCTAAAGTAAAATAATTTTAAAATTATTTACAAAAATACAATTTTTTTATGGGGTGATTGTGATTATACTATGATTTTATTAAACATAAAAAATCAAAATCACAAATATGATATATATATTTCATTTAAATAGAATTTTATATAAATATTATTTTAATTAAATTTTTTTGAAGAATGAATTAAGATTTTAAATCAATTAGAGCATCATTATATTATATTTTTAGTATCACAACTAGTATTCGATAATTAATTTATAATATAGAAGATAAAATATACTAATATCTATAAATAAAAAATATTTATAAAAAAAATTTATACATTTTTTAAATTGAATCTATTATGTTTAAATATATTTTCTAATCAACATTGAAAATATTTCTGTAATTATCTTATACTTCCTTTAATGTCTCACCATTTGGTTTAAAAAACAAGGTAATGGGATGTCACATAATGATTTCAATTATATATTAAACTAATATATTTTTATTTTATTTATTATTATTCCTATTATTTACTATTTATAGATGTTTTTTGGTAGATAAAGATTGTAATTGATTAAGATATTATGGTGTTCTTGAATTTTTTATATTAAAATTAATCATGATAAGTTTTTTAATAAGGTAACATGTTTTTGTTTTATCTATGACCATTGATTAATGATTTAGTGGCTAAGTTCCATACCTAATCCTATTCATAATAGAAAAATAAGCTAATGAAGGTATAAGTGGTGAACATGAGACATTCAAATTTAATATGTGTTCTCATTCATGGATAGATTATTTATATTTTTTAGGTACATAGTAGGGATTTTAATATATTGGTTATTATTGGGATATGTATAAAATGAATAATACCCTTTAATATATATTTCCACTCATGGAAGGATTGTTTGAGTTTTGGAATTATAGTTGTCCTATTATTTTATCTAAAATTTATTAATTTATTCCAATATAGTTATATAACATTACATTTTATTTTAATATTTAGTAAATCGACTATGTATTGAAAAATATATATTAAATTAACTCGGAAAATAACTCATTATGTTAAAGTATTATATATGTTTTTAGATTTTGTGATTGAAAATTGATCCTTGGAATGAAGAACAAAATTTTCACTTGGAAAATATAAATTTAAGTGATAGTTCTAGAGATATAAATAATTTAAGACCATTATATTTAGACATCTTCCTCTTAAATATGTGTTTTGGTGTAAAATCCTATTACCATATTTTAGGTATTTCTCATATATATTTTCATATTCATTTTTATTTTGGTGTGTTTTCAAAGTATGATTGTGATGAATTGGTTTTAAATTATAGCACATTGGAAGACTTGGGTACTTAGGTGGAGGGTTTAGTAATATTAATCTTATGTTGATATTAATGGGGGTTCACTCATGGATTTTTTGTCTGATCCTTAATCCTATTGTTCTATGGACTTGATGGAAACTATTGGGAGGTTCACTTTTTGGGATGTTCCTCTACTGCCTAGATTTGATGCATGTATTAGGGGGCCTTGAGCATGCATGATTGTCTATACTGAAGGTATGATTTTCCTAGTTATCCTATCCTAGTGTGATATTTGGTGTGAAGTTACCTATTATTTTTCTTTTTCTTGTACTATTTTTTCTTGTAATGTCATGAATTTGATAAGATGCGTGATACATGATTTTTTAGAGTTGAGTTGAATTCTTTGATATATGTAATGGTTTGAAAATATTTTACATGGTTTTATTTGAAAATGTGGAAACAAAAAGGGGAAATTAAATATTTTACCCAAATTTTAATATAAAAAGTTTATTACTTTTTAATATGCTTTGTTTTCTTTAAATTTTAACATGTTTAGATTAGTATAGTGAGACTTGATATGGAACACCTATGTGGAATCCTACTTAGAATATTATCTCACACCCTGTGCACCCCTTCAACAATGCATATACCTTTTATGTATTTTTATGTATGGAATGGAATGGCACTATAGTGAGGTGGTGAGGTTTCTATAAACTCAATCTTCATATCTAGTGGTGAGATAGTAAGAGTTTTCCCATGCAATCGTATGGTGAAGTTGGTTTTCTGTTTTAGTATCACATGGATTTCGGACATGGAATTTGGGATGTCATGACTTCTTTTAGTTGATTCATTTACACTATTTCCTTTCAGTTATGGAATATTTTAATCTCTTTCACAACTTCTCTCTATTATATATATATATATATATATCTGTGTGTGTGTGTGTGTGTTTGTGTTTGTATGTGTGTGTGTCTATTCCATTTCATTACATTAGGTTGGGAAAAAACATTGGTTCTAGTTATTGTGGATGCATGGGTGCTAGTTTTCATCCCATTGGGATCAAGAATTCCCTATGAGAATGTAAAAAATTTAGGTTGTGTACTAGTTTGAAAGTTTATTCGGGTTGTGTTCATTATAGTTTGGTATCATAGGTGATATTTCCTTAAGATTCCTTATCTTGGTACATTTTATATACTAGAAATAATATTTTCAGGACATGGGAGGTAGGTTTTAGTGAGTTCCAAGCCATATCTTACCTTAAAAAGACTCAATTTACCATAGGATGTTGGGATGTGTGTATCTTATTTTGAGTTCTTGATCTTAATCTCAATTTTTTAGGGTTTTCTAGTTTGAAATGAGATTATTCTATTTTCTAGTCATTTCGTATCTTTAGTGTGCAATAGTATCCCTTTGAGACATATTCCATGGGTTCCTCAGAAGGTGTATTGGATGATCCTCAAGGGAATCCTCCAGTACATCAGAATATTATTGAGTCTATCATGTTGGAAATTCATGATATCAACCAAAATGTACCAAAAGTCTGGAATGTAGTTGTTGAGGTGCCACCAGGAGTTATACGATATAGGTATCGATCATGACTGTTCTTGTGTGGGAATACACCATCTTTTAAAGGTACGAATGAACCTCAAGAGGTGGAAGAATGGTTTGAAAAGATCAATCAGATCTTCAACATACTTGATACACCTGAGAGTATCAAGGTGAAGTATTCAATGTTTAGACTTGAGGGCCCTAGAAAATGGTGGTGGTATTCCATAGTATAGGTGGGTAGGCATGTGTGTTTGAAATATAATGGTTTTGATACTTTCTTCTTCTAGTTATTTTTTCAAAAGTCTCTAATGATAGTGAAATCTATGGTGTTAATCTCTTTGAAGTGGGGAGATCTTTTGATGTCTGATCTAGTTCATTTTTCACCAGAGGTAATTAAGAGTGACCAGTTTAAGGCTATGAAATATCTATTGTGATCGGATATTAGATCACATTTATTTATACTTAATATTTTGACCTACGTGGAGATGGTGGATAGAGCTATGATAGATATTATAGATGTTGTAGGTATGGTTGGAAATTATTCCCCTTCTCTTCCACCTAGTGGAAGCTTTAGTGTCATGTAAGGGAAAAAATGTGGTGGGATCATCATAGGAGTAATGGAGATGGTTATTAGCATCAGACATCCTTTTCTCCCTCAACTATTACTAGTACTGTGCCTATGACTTGATATCTGTGTTGAATGTTCAGAAACATCTAACAATATTTCCTTGTACCTTCAAAGATTTGAAACAATTATAGATGTAATGATCATATATAGCATTTTTCAGGTTATGTCTACACCTTAATGTTGTCATGAATCATTTGATTCAAAGTCTACTATGACATATTCATATTTTCTAATGACTAAAAGGATCTAGCCATAGGCCTCATGAGCTAATCACCTTCATGTAATGGATGAATTTTCTATAGAGGTGGATGCGGGTCCGCAACAGTTAGAGGTACCATATTTATTGTATCTTTAGTAGAAGTTTCATTATTTGATTCTAGTGATTCCCACTCATTTATATCTATCTATTTTATTAACATGATTAAACTTCCAATGGATCACATGTAAGTTTTTATGGAGTTAGAAACACCTCTTGGGTAGAGGAAAGAGTAGGGGTTTCAATGACCTTCTTCTTTGTTGTTGATAGGTTAAGAGAAGTTAATTTACGCCTTCATTGTTCTCAATATGGATTTGTTTAACATAATCATCAGGATGGATCTGTTTGATATGGATCTATTTTTATGGATTGTCTTGTTTCCCATCATGATGAGGTTGTTTGTCATCATTTGTGGGTTTTGTTTCTTATGGATTATGAGAGATATCAATTGTTTTAGGGAGAGTGGGATCTGATTTATTGTCATGCAGGACCTTCCCACCCAGTGGTTAGGATTTTTTTTCTAATGTAGTTGTTTATTCTAGTGATATTTCATTTATTTTTGACCTTCCCATAGTGTTATAGAATTCTCTAGTCATTTTACTAGATAATTTCACCTGTCTTCCTTTATAGAGGTAGGGGAGTTTTTGATTGCTATGATTTCGGGTATGTAGTCGATTTCAATACATTCTTATTGTTCAGCACCAGTGGAGTATAAAGAGCTCAAGATTCAGTTTCATGACCTGATGGATAAAATTTTTATTCTCTCTAGTGTTTCACCTTTGGTGGCCCATGTGTTATTTTCTAAGAAGGAAGATAGTTCACTCTAATTTTTTATGGAATATCCAATGTTGAACCGAGTGAATGTTAATAATAAGTATCATTTTCCTCTTCTGGATGATTTATATGATCAGTTAGAGGGGTAAAATTATTTTTTATAAGATTGATCTTCAATCATGATATCATCATATCAGAGTCTGAGAGTCTGATATATTAAAGACGGATTTCAAGAGATGGTATGGACATTATGAATATCTAGTGATGTTTTTTGGTCTGACTAACACTCCTATTGTTTTTATGTATTTTATAAATCATATATTCCATCAGTATCTCGACACTCTTTAGGTAGTGTTACTATATGAGATCCTGGTTTATTTGATATCAATTCATGATCACATGATCAGAAGCACCATTTGAGTTTAGTTATAGAAATATTGAGGCATCATCCTTTGTATGGAAAAAATTCAATGTGAAATGTTGGGATTTAAGAAGTAAATTTCATGGGGCATGTGATTTCTTATCATGGCTTGTGAGTTGATCCTAATAAGGTAAAGTTTATCTTGTCTTGGGTAGAACCACATGATGTCTTTGAGATTCATAGATTCTTTGGTCTTGCTAGATAAAATCAATAGTTCATTGAAAATTTCTCGAGGTTTCAATCACCTATGACCGCTCTTGCCGTGAAAGTGGAAAAATTCATATGGGATGAAAAGTGTTATTCTTTTTTTGATGAGTTGAAACAACTTTTGGTATCAAAACCTATTCTAATCTTTCCTGAGCTTGGTTGGGGATATTTCATTTTATGTGATGCTTCAAAGACTTTATTTTGGGTTCATGCTTTTTCGACCACATGAGTAGAATTAATCCCCTCATGATTTATACATCTCCACATTTATATATTCTCTTATGTTTTGGTGGTTTTATCTATTTGGGGATAGGTTCACAATATTTTTTAACCAAAAGAGTTTGAGCGATATATTTTATTAGAATGACTTGAATCTCATATATAGGTCATGGTTTTAATACCATCAAATTTTTTAATTTTTAGTATTATACACTCAGAGGAAAGGGATAATCATTGCAGACACCCTTATCAAGAAAGTACCATCTAAAGATTTTTTGAAATCGAAGGACGAGTGGAACCTTATGTGAATATTTTCTCAATTGCACCCGGATGCTCAGAAGGATGATTCAAGTATATTTCTAACCAATTTTCATTTATCACCATCTCTCCTTGAGTCTATTATATTGATTCATCATTAGGATGAATTGTTTAGAGGAATTCAAGGAACCCTCTATGATGGGGAGGCCATTTTTGGTTGGTGTCTCTCTTCAGATGGTATTCTCCATTTTGGGAATCGGTCTGTAATCACAGCATCTATGAGGAGTTGATTTTTTTCATAGTTCTTGATGTTTCACTCATATGGGTACTAAAATGATGTATTATGACATGATATGGTGATTATGGTGGCTGGGTATGAAGTGTGACATTGTTGATTGTGTGTCCTGCTATTTCAACTTTCAAAAGATAAAGGAAGAGCATCTAAAACCTTTTTGTTTTCTCCAACCTTGTCTGATTCCCATTTAAAATAAGGAATGAGGTGTCCATTGATTTTTTTGAATTACCATGTACTACCTAATGGATGAATTCTATCTAAGTGGTGATTTATCAGTAGATAAATATACCTCATTCCATTCCAATCAAGGACACCACAAAAGTTGAAGATATAGGAAAGCTGCATGAGCAAGATATTATGACGTTACATGGGGTTTATTATAATTTTGTTTTAGAAATGGATCCTAGGTTTATATTGAGGTTTTTTATGAGTATTGAAGATGTGAGGGGACTCATGTTAGGATGGGTACAGCTTACCATCCACTAACAGATAGTCATATTGAGCAAGCTATTTATATCCTGAAGGATATGCTATACACATGTGTCCTTGATTTTTGTGGATCACGAGACAACCTTTTGGGATTAATTAAGTTTTATTATAACAAAATTTACAATTCATTAATTATAATGGATCCTTTCAAGGATTCTTATGGCTGCCCATGCAGGTCACCTCTTTGTTGGGAAAAGGTGGGCAAAGCTTCTTTGATGGGATCAAGCCTTGTTCAAGAGATGTCAGTGAGGATTCAAGATATATGTTAGTGTCGAGTTACATCATAGAGATTATTGAAATATTTTTCATATTATTAGAATCATCCATTATAGTTTTTTGTAGGTTATGTGGTTCTATTGTCAGTTTCTCCTCGGCTGGGTCACCATCAGCTTGGAAATAAGGGAAAGTTGGCTTCAAGATATATTGTATTGTTTAAGGTCACTAATAATCTTGGGAAGTTTGACTATCAATTATCATTACTGGTTCATTTTATGTGAATTCATGATTTTTTATAAATATCACGTCTTAGAAAATAACATCTTGATTCCTCCTATATTCCAAGTGAGGAAGATATTTAGTTGGATCTAGACATTTCCATGGTTGAGAAGTCAGTGGGGATCATTGATTCTCAAGTAAAATTATTGTGTTAGATTAAAATTACCTTGGTTAGAGTGTTTTGGTGGCATGGATCAGATTCACATGATACTTTGGAGTATGACACATTGATAAGGTAATAGTGGACTCAACTATTTACCAAAAATCATTCTTCCACATGACTTCCCAAGGATGGAGATTATTATGGTGGGGACTTTGTGTAGAGACCTGAAGCCTGACGTACATGGACATTACATTACTTTTGCAGAATACTTAGTACATAACAAAAACACACACATAAGGATCGTAATAGTTTAGTGTCTTTGGAAACCCGGAACGTAATCTCCTAATCATGGTGAAAGATCTTCAACATCTCTCATAAAGATCTTCTTCTTTTTTACCTAAAACCTTTCTTTATATCCTGAGGAAAAGAAAACATAAAAGGGTGAGCTCAAATGCTCAGTAAGGGTAAACAAAAGAAATATCAATCACATCATATTCATAAGAACATAACATTTTGGAAATCATAACCTGCAAAAGAGAGCAAATTTCATAACATGGGATAAATCATGGCAGTGAAATGTAATCACAATAATCATAACTTAAAACATGAAACTTTGTGGCATTCACACATAATCATAGAGAATCATTTCTTGTTAATCAAGACTCATTTCCAAGACTATCTTAGTGGACAAAGTCCCTTTCTGAATCGAGTAACACTCGTTTCAGTCCTGTTTCACTGAACCGGTATAACCTACCATTCCAGCCATGTCTATCTCATGAGATATAAAATCTTTACCCAATGCATTGGAGGGAGATATAGGTCCCACCCATCTTATAATTAATCCTTTCTTATGTGTGCCACATAATCATAAACCATACATCATAGCGTAACCCATGTAATAAAAATGGAATTCTTAAACAACATGACATCATAAAACCATACATATAAGATAAAGGAATTCATAAAAATATTTCCATCACAACATAATCAAATCCATGTAATAATAGGGATAAAAACAGAACCCTTTTATTATCTTAGATGGAAAATAATTTTGATAAAATACTTGAACTCCATTCTTGAGGAAAATATCATTTCTACTTCAAAAACACTTTTCTTTTCTTAACATGTCATACAATTATAAACTAAAAGAAGTTGATTAAAAATAAACTTGAAAACTTGTAAAGTAATATTCTTGGAAATAATGTTTAAAAATCCATTCTTGCCGTATAAGTTAAAAAAAACATTCTTCGTACTTTTGTCGGAAAAGTCAAAAAAGTACCTCGTACGAAAAACGACAAAAGATTCCTTTCATACATATTACTAAAAACTCACCGAAGGGTAAAAATTGATTTAAACAATTGTAGGTGGATGTAAATAATATTACATATTGATGAAACATGGATGTGGATGATAAAATACACCCCAGTAAATACTTACGAATAAACAATCTCGGATAAAAATGAGATTGTGATATTTCCCTTACCTTAGGTCTGAATTGCTTTGTAAGTGTCCGAACCTCCTGTATAATGATTTAAATCATGTTATTGACTTATTCCAGAATCATATTCATTGTTATTATATCATATATGGTCCACTTATTACTTTATATTACCCGTTCTTTTGTAAATTCATGTTAAAGTAGCGCTTTGGGTGAAATCGTCTCATTTGTCGTTCGTGTTTTTAACTTGTAATTATTCATATGATTACTTAGATCATAATTACTTAATTCCAGAATATAAAACATGATTTATATATATATATTCATAATACACATATATAATAAATCAGTAAATGGAAAGAAATACACCGTTCATGGAGATGGTAGTCCGTACGTACGCATTAATGCTGTTTTCGTTTCCTTATTGAATTGAATGGAATTAAGTAGATGACATACATATAAATATAAATAATTCCAGTATCATTATTAGGTCATATATTGCATTATTACTTATTATATATACTTTATAATAATTCATGAATGGTTAATCATTGAGAATGAATCTCATCGCGTCGTGGAGACGGTAGTCCGTACGTACGCACGAGCGATGATATCGTTCCCATGGTCGTGGAATTGTGTTGAAGTGTATATATACTATTTCAGTATCAATATCACTTTATAATAATCATATATAGTTACTCATTACACCTTTATACCCATCCAATTAATGTGGTGGTGGAAAATAGATTACACCACGGCGTGGAGACGGTATTCCGTACGTACGCACGCGCGGTGATTTCCTTTTTCCATAGAATGGATAGAAGGTTAATTAGAGTTGTTTCATATTTATAATAACATATCAGTATATAATAAATACTGATGTTATTACTTTATCATGAAAAAACTAAATAAGAAGAAGTTGAAGAAGAAAGAAATTGAAAAGATCGGTAATGGATATTACCTCTTCTTTGGACAGCCTCTTTGAATCCTCCACTTAGGGAACTAAGATTGGTCTTTGAAGAAGACCAGGACCTCTAGGATTATTCTAGGGAAGTGGAGAGGAGAAAATGGCAGGGGTTGGCCGAGCTTGAGTTCTCAAATTGGTGTGAGGAGGAGGGGGAGGAGGTGCCCTTTTATAAGGGAGGAGAGGGGCACCTTAGGAATATCTCAAAATATTATTTTATATTAAAGTCAAAATCGGTTTATAATGGTTCCAAAGGGTTTTATTTCGAAGATAAAGTGGGTATGGGTCTAAATACTACCAACCAATAGGATTTAGACAAGTTTAGGTTATTATTTTAACCTTATCAATTAGATTTAACTCTAAGTTAAATAATTTAACATTTACCTTGTCTTTTTGTTTTCTTACACTATGTGGTTAATACACTTACTATAACATGACAAACGAACCCCAAATTGTTTATTATTAATATATATATCCTTATATAAGTCATTTGGCCGAACCTTAGATTTTTAGGAATAAAATAACAATTAATAATATAATATTAGATTTAAAAACAATTTTGTGTCAATTTTGACACTATTTGATATATGATTTTTGTGAAAGTCATAACAGAATTATATGTTCGAACCAAGTTTATTAAATCAACAATAATATATCATATTAACCTTGAAAATTAGTTGAATTCATAAAAAGTCCTAAATTACATTTATTTTGGTATTTATAACATCAATTATGTCAATATTTCATTAATAAGATAATTACTGCATCATCTTTGTGTCATAAATAAATGAAATTATTTGATGTCTAAAAATTACAAATAAAATTCCATTATGTAGGAAATCTTTTTATATTTCCAATTAATATTTACAATCTAATTTATCTTATGTATAACCCTATATTAAAAATGTTTTAGTAAATAAACTTTGATTTTAACTCTTTTAACCCTTCTTTAAATAAATTAATAATAAATGTCCTAATCTAATCCAAGTGGGCCTAAATGGTCATATTTTACACTTAAGGTTGTTTTTGGTTGATATACACTTTTCCAATAGAATTAGGACATGTGTTAGGGTAATATCAATATCATTCTTACCCTTAATTACCCTATTTACTTTTAACAGTGGTAAATAAAAGTAAAAAGTTACTATTCACCAAAAATTATTTTCATCTCATTGAACCAAATTTTACTTACTGACATCAACCGTGTCTCTCGGATTTTTAAAATTCCACTCACAGAAGCGGTAAAATTAAGTTTTATGAAAAATTCAGTTTTTTAACTACCACTTAGTAGTTTCACTATTCATCAAAAATTGATGTTTTTCAGAACAATGCCAAAATTTCATCCTAAGCTATATTTCATATTCCGAATTAAAAAATGAAATCTATTTTACAAAATTCATAACATAGAATTTGCATTAATTAATTTTATAATTAAATCCCGCTGTTAAAACAAATAGCATGTTTTTAAGAAACAATATCTATCAAAAGATTGACACTTGATTATGTCTGGTTTAAATGTGAAATTACATTCAATGACCAACATTGTATTAAATTGTAAAAATATATTCTAAATATACTTTAAAACCACTCAAATTAATAATTTATCACTATTAATTATTTTGATTAAAAAATTTGTTTTTAATTATAATTTAGTAATTTTCACTATTCATCAGAATATGAAAGTTATCCGAAAAGTACCAAAATTTCACCTTAGGCTAAATTCGATACTCCGAATCCAAAAATGAAGTCCATTTTGAGAGATAAAATTTCTAAAATTTAAAAAGTGGTTATTATTATTCATAACGGCTAGTTTTAATAATATTTTAATAGCATATCGTTGTTTCGTGAAACTCAGTATTGCGTACTACACACGCTATCGATGAAGGTTGCGATTGCGTGTAATGCAAGGAAAGTCAAAGATGTGTGTTGTGCAAGCTCCTTTTGGTGTAGCGTACAACACAAGACATTAATAAAATTAAATAGAATATTTTTCATAAAATCTTGGGCTGTTACATTCTACCCCCCTTAAAATGAATTTCGCCCTCGAAATTCGTCGGGGTTATAAATGGTTTACTATTCGAAAGTTTATTTAATATAAACCCACATCGTAAAAAGGAATATCAAAACCAATCTTTAAAAAAAAAATTATGAAACGTAACGGTTACCCAAATAAACTAATCACTGGGTTTCCACATAGGTGAAAATATGTATATGGAAGAGAAATCTAACCATCATGTTCTGATGGAGAGTGGTAGAGAACATGGCTATGGAAAAGCCAGTAATCACAAAGCCATAAATTAGTGACGATCTAAGGTACCATCTGATTCATCAGATATAAGATCACTAGGACAACATTTTTGGTTTTCAAGATCGTTTCCCTAAAGTTAAAGAATTTGAATTAGAATAAATACTTACTTTATGTTGGTACAACCTCACTATTGTTCGTGCCTTTAACAATTTCCACTTCATCTCTTAAATAAATGAAGTTGAATTTGTTATTCGTGAAGTGTTAGCAGATCATGTGATAGAATGACGGGTCATTCCATCTGTCTCAAAAGGTTAGCAAAATTTATATACATAAGTCGATCTATAGTGAGATTAATCATATATGGTTCCTAAAATGGACTTATACTTTATATATCATACTGATTAATATAATAAAACTAGTTTCTACTAAACAGGGACTTCCTGTAGGCCAGTGGTAGGCGATAAAGGCCAGTCGCACTTCGGTTGTGGGTTCGATTCCCACAGCCTTGTCCGAAGCGATGGGCTGTCGCCTGTCCTACAGGTTGTCCTTTTTCTAAAATTATATTACTATAACATCCCATCAATAATATCAAAAAAACTTCTATCCTTAAACAATACTAACTTATGTCCAACATAATCCATTCCAATCTTTAGGCTTATCCATAATACTGCAA
The DNA here is from genome assembly GCA_963277665.1 of Viscum album. Taxonomy (NCBI): domain Eukaryota; kingdom Viridiplantae; phylum Streptophyta; class Magnoliopsida; order Santalales; family Viscaceae; genus Viscum; species Viscum album. The sequence goes on from OY728150.1 coordinate 489,448,461, forward strand.
TCCACTCTCACATCATAGTGAAAACGATTACCAGATATTTAACACCATCGTCGATCCCCATATATCATAAGATATGTTTTGTTGGTCACATTCCAAACATTCAAAGTCCTTAATCATGTATTCTCTTGAAAACCATAGTGAAAACATGAATGCAGTTAAAATTTAACACTTTCCACATACCAAAATCCTCAAAATTCTATATACTCAAACAATGATATCACTTAGTCCTTATATCAATCATGAGCTCATGAATACTGTTAAACATTTCATTTTCTTGTTTTCCCTTTATTATGTGCATATCATCTTATTTCCAAAAATATTTGAATCACTTTGAATACCACATTAGACCAATACATAAATATTCCAATACTTTATGATACAACATTATTTTGGAATCCCATTACATAAACACTTAATCATTCCACCACATCGTTATCATATTCAACATCGCCAATGGTGATCGCATGTGACTTCCCTTTGTCCTTTGCCTTAAGCGGTTGCTCATGTCGATCATCAGTAACCCTTGGATTAGGGCATTTATTAGCATAATGCCCCATTTCCTTGCACTTGAAGCATTGAAGTGTTGGTGGTGCGTTCTCTGCAGTGTTTGCTTTGTTCACATCATTAGAAACCCTTTTTCCATTACTTCGAAACTCAGCTACTCGATGACCTTATTTTCCACACTTAAAACATTTTATAGTCCCTTTAAGACAATCTCCACCATGCTTCTTTCCACACTTTGAGCATAAGGAAACATTCATTTTCTTTTCACCATTATTCTGAGATTTCTCCTTGAACTCCATCTTTCATTTCTTTTCAAAACCATAAGATGGATATGTAACACCAACTTCCATTTGTACCTTGATAGCACAACGCACAATTTCTTCATAGCTACTGAAGTCTCTTATAGCTAATGCCCTTAGAAGACTTGGTTTTAAGCCACTGAAAAATCGATCAACTTTACTTTCAGGTTGGATGATAATGCCAGATGCATACCTTGCAAGTCTTGTAAAATTCGCTTCGTATATACCAACAGATTCATCATCCCTTTGCTTCAGTTCAAGAAACTCTTTCTCCATCTTTGTTCGGAGAATACGAGGGAAGTACTTATTGAAAAACAAGTTCTTGAACTCGTCCCATTCCATGGACTCAATTTCATCTCTTTGCCTCGCATTATTGATAAGATTCCACCATTGATCAGCTTCACCTTCCAAACGATATACTGCTAAGATGACTTTATCAAGCTCAGAACATTGAAGAACTGAAAATATCTTTTCAGTGGTACTGATCCACTGTTCACCAACAAGTGGATCAGAAGACCCACTGAAAGAAGGTGGACGTCGCCTCATAAAGGACTCAATAGAATATTGTTCCCTTCTCTGATCATTTGGAAGTCCAGAATGATTCATAGCTTGTGTAAGTATAACAATAAGATTTTGCACTCCATCTCCCATAACATTTGTTTGTTCAGGAGGGCAATCATTGCATTGTCCATTGCATTGATCAACACGGTTCCTTCGGGTTCCAGCCATCGTCTAAAACCCAAAAAGAATAGTGTGAGAGGCAAAAATCATGCTAGGGAAAACAACATAATAAAGGGGGAGTACCTTCAATATCTAACATCTTAGGTTTAATTCTATGATCGTTAGCGTAATTCTAGTACTATAACCTATACGTATACTTAACCTTAGGGACATCCCTAGACATACCTTAGAAATATCTCTAGGGATCTCACTAAATTTCTCGCATCCTAGTTTCCAAAGGTTGACTAAACCTTTCCTCTGATACCAACTGTAGAGACCTGAAGCCTGACGTACATGGACATTACATTACTTTTGCGGAATACTTAGTACATAACAAAAACACACACATAAGGATCATAATAGTTTAGTGTCTTTGGAAACTCGGAACGCAATCTCCTAATCATGGTGAAAGATCTTCAACATCTCTCATAAAGATCTTCTTTTTTTTACCTAAAACCTTTCTTTATATCCTGGGGAAAAGAAAACATAAAAGGGTGAGCTCAAATGCTCAGTAAGGGTAAACAAAAGAAATATAAATCACATCATATTCATAAGAACATAACATTTTGGAAATCATAACCTGCAAAAGAGAGCAAATTTCATAACATGGGATAAATCATGGCAGTGAAATGTAATCACAATAATCATAACTTAAAACATGAAACTTTGTGGCATTCACACATAATCATAGAGAATCATTTCTTGTTAGTCAAGACTCATTTCCAAGACTATCTTAGTGGACAAAGTCCCTTTCTGAATCGAGTAACCCTCGTTTCAGTCCTGTTTCACTAAACCGGTATAACCTACCATTCCAGCCATGTCTATCTCATGAGATATAAAATCTTTACCCAATGCATTGGAGGGAGATATAGGTCCCACCCATCTTATAATGAATCCTTTCTTATGTGTTCCACATAATCATAAACCATACATCATAGTGTAACCCATGTAATAAAAATGGAATTCTTAAACAACATGAAATCATAAAACCATTCATATAAGATAAAGGAATTCATAAAAATATTTCCATCACAACATAATCAAATCCATGTAATAATAGGGATAAAAACAGAACCCTTTTATTATCTTAGATTGAAAAATAATTTTGATAAAATACTTGAACTCCATTCTTGAGGAAAATATCCTTTCTACTTCAAAAACACTTTTCTTTTCTTAAAATGTCATACAATTATAAACTAAAAGAAGTTGATTAAAAATAAACATGAAAACTTATAAAGGAAGATTCTTGGAAATAATGTTTAAAAATCCATTCTTTCCGTATAAGTTAAAAAAAACATTCTTCGTACTTTTGTCGGAAAAGTCAAAAAAGTACCTCGTACGAAAAATGACAAAAGATTCCTTTCATACATATTACTAAAAACTCACCGAAGGGTAAAAATGGATTTAAAAAATTGTAGGTGGATGGAAATAATATTACATATTGATGAAACATGGATGTGGATGATAAAATACACCCCAGTAAATACTTACGAATAAACAATCTCGGATAAAAATGAGATTGTGATATTTCCCTTACCTTAGGTCCGAATTGCTTTGTAAGTGTCCGAACCTCCTGTATAATGATTTAAATCATGTTATTGACTTATTCCAGAATCATATTCATTGTTATTATATCATATATGGTCCACTTATGACTTTATATTACCCGTTCTTTTGTAAATTCATGTTAAAGTAGCGTTTTGGGTAAAATCGTCTCATTTGTCCTTCGTGTTTTTAACTTGTAATAATTCATATGATTACTTAGATCATGATTAATTAATTCCAGAATATAAAACATGATTTATATATATATATTCATAATACACATATATAATAAATCAGTAAATGGAAAGAAATACACCGTTCATGGAGACGGTAGTCCGTACGTACGCAAGAACGCTGTTTTCGTTTCCTTATTGAATTGAATGGAATTAATTAGATGACATACATATAAACAAAAATAATTCCAGTATCATTATTAGGTCATATATTGCATTATTACTTATTATATATACTTTATAATCATTCATGAATGGTTAATCATTGAGAATGAATCTCATCGCGTCGTGGAGACGGTAGTCCGTACGTACACACGAGCGATGATATCGTTCCCATGGTCGTGGAATTGTGTTTAAGTGTATGTATACTATTTCAGTATCAATATCACTTTATAATAATCATATATAGTTACTCATTACACCTTTATACCCATCCAATTAATGTGGTGGTGGAAAATAGATTACACCACGGCGTGGAGACGGTATTCCGTACGTACGCACGCGCGGTGATTTCCTTTTTCCGTAGGATGGATAGAAGGTTAATTAGAGTTGTTTCATATTTATAATAACATATCAGTATATAATAAATACTTATGTTATTACTTTATCATGAAACAACTAAATAAGAATAAGTTGAAGAAGAAATAAATTGAAAAGATCGGTAATGGATATTACCTCTTCTTTGGACCGCCTCTTTGAATCCTCCACTTAAGGAACTAAGATTGGTCTTTGAATAAGACCAGGACCTCTAGGATTATTCTAGGGAAGTGGAGAGGAGAAAATGGCAGGGGTTGGCCGATATTGAGTTCTCAAATTGGTGTGAGGAGGAGGGGGAGGAGGTTCCCTTTTATAAGGGAGGAGAGGGGCACCTTAGGAATATCTCAAAATATTATTTTATATTAAAGTCAAAATCGGTTTATAATGGTTCCAAAGGGTTTTATTTCGAAGATAAAGTGGGGATGGGTCGAAATACTACCAACCAATAGGATTTAGACAAGTTTAGGTTATTATTTTAACCTTATCAATTAGATTTAACTCTAAGTTAAATAATTTAACATTTACCTTGTCTTTTTGTTTTCTTACACTATATGGTTAATACACTTACTATAACATGCCAAACGAACCCCAAATTGTTTATTATTAATATATATATCCTTATTGAAGTCATTTGGCCGAACCATAGATTTTTAGGAATAAAATAACAATTAATAATATTATATTATATTTAAAAACTATTTTGTGTCAATTTTGACACTATTTGATATATGATTTTTGTGAAAGTCAAAACAGAATTATATGTTCTAACCAAGTTGATTAAATCAACAATAATATATCATATTAACCTATAAAATTAGTGGAATTCATAAAAAGTCCTAAATTACATTTATTTTGGTATTTATAACATCAATTATGTCAATATTTCATTAATAAGATAATTACCGCATCATCTTTGTGTCATAAATAAATTAACTTATTTGATGTCTAAAAATTACAAATAAAATACAATTATGTAGGAAATATTTTTATCTTTCCAATGAATATTTAAAATAGAATTTATCTTATGTATAACCCTATATTAAAAATGTTTTAGTAAATAAACTTTGATTTTAACTCTTTTAACCCTTCTTTAAATAAATTAATAATAAATGTCCTAATCTAATCCAAGTGGGCCTAAATGGTCATATTTTACACTTAAGGTTGTTTTTGGTCGAGATACACTTGTCCAATATAATTAGGACATGTGTTAGGGTAATATCAATATCATTCTTACCCTTAATTACCCTATTTACTTTTAATCGTGGTAAATAAAAGTAAAAAGTTACTATTCACCAAAAATTATTTTCATCTCATTGAACCATATTTTACTTACTTACATCAACCGTGTCTCTCGGATTTTTTAAAATTCCACTCACAGAAGCGGTAAAATTAAGTTTAATGAAAAATTCAGTTTTTTAACTACCACTTAGTAGTTTCACTATTCATCAAAAATTGATGTTTTTCAGAACAATGCCAAAATTTCATCCTAAGCTATATTTCATATTCCAAATTCAAAAATGAATTCTATTTTACCAAATTCATAACATAGAAGTTGCATTAATTAATGTTATAATTAAATCCCACTGTTAAAACAAATAGCGTGTTTTTAAGAAACAATATCTATCAAAAGATTGACACTTGATTATGTCTGGTTTAAATGTGAAATTACATTCAATTACCAACATTGTATTAAATTGTAAAAATATATTCTAAATATACTTTAAAACCACTCAAATTAATAATTTATCACTATTAATTATTTTGATTAAAAAAGTTGTTTTTAATTATAATTTAGTAATTTTCACTATTCATCAGAATATGAAGGTTATCCGAAAAGTACCAAAATTTCACCTTAGGCTAAATTCGATACTCCGAATCCAAAAATGAAGTCCATTTTGAGAGATAAAATTTTTAAAATTTAAAAAGTGGTTATTACTATTCATAACGGCTAGTTTTAATAATATTTTAATAGCATATCGTTGTTTCGTGAAACTCAGTATTGCGTACTACACACGCTATCGAGGAAGGTTGTGATTGCGTGTAATGCAAGGCAAGTCAAAGATGCGTGTTGTGAAAGCTCCTTTTGGTGTAGCGTACAACACAAGACATTAATAAAATTAAATAGAATATTTTTCATAAAATCTCGGGCTGTTATAGTTTGTAACATCCCGTTACCATATTTCAAGTTTTTTTCATCTCTCCATTCATATTACCCATTATTTGGGTTCATATTGGAACTCCCAAAGATAGAGATCATTTACTAGAGAAAATGACATAAATTTTGGTAATGCATGTTTTTTTGTATTGATGGAGTCTCGGTATTAATGTGTTAATGGATTTATGGGATTTTCCCCAAGTTTGAGAAATGTCCGAGGTGGTTTTTGAGTTTTGTACTAGAAACTATATTTTTTTAGTCTACAGGATAAATACACAACATGAAATAGTATTACACATCGTGTAAGGGATTCTGGGTAAAATCTATGTGTCTAGTATACAACATGAAAGGATTACATGCCATGTATTTGGTTCAGGATGTGCAATAGTAAAAGTTTTGTTTTTGTAAAAGGGTTATAATTTTTTCGATGTACTTGAGATTTGTAGATTATGTTATGTGTAATGGTATGACAAACAATGTAAATCTTGTTTGTTGTGGTTTCAAGGGATATTCACGAATGATTCCTCATTTATTCATCTTTATGATCTTCGATCTCAACCTAGGAGATCCCCCATTTGATTTTGGAGACCTCCTATCCTTCCAAATCAATTTGTTTAGAGGTCGGTCTCTTTTACGGTTGTGTTTTGTCTCTTTTTGTAAGATCTCTTTTAAACTTATTTTTTCTCTTCAATCATGGTAGTTCTATTTCATTTCATTGATAAATCTATTGATATGTCATGTTTGTACTTTGTGTTTCCTTCTATATCCTTCATGTGGTCTTCCTCTAGAGGTTAATCCTTGCATTGGTTGTGGTGTGACATAAAATTTTTATTGAGGTATATTTTGGTCTATCCTCTTCACCAACCCTTTTTGAAAATTGAATCAATACTGGTATGTGTAGATAGATTCCAAGGAATCCATTGTCTTCTTATTTTTCTTCCTTATTTTTAGGTCATGTTCGACCCGATTTTGAGGTAGATGGTTCTGTCTCTAGCCTATGTTGGATACTACATTTCTCTGGTTTTGATAAATTATTTAATAAATTAAATGGCATGATTTATTAATGTATTTGTGTGTGTGGAAATGGGTTTTTATAAAATATAGGATTTCCCTACATTTTGGTAAATGAAATAACATTTTTTTCCAATCATTGTGAAAGGGTTTTATGAATGTTTCTTCAAATCATGGTTTTGATGAATTGGTTTGAAAAATTTAGCACATGGAATTCCTTTTGTACTTAGGTGGAAGGTTTTGTAATGGGTATTATCTGTTGATACTGTTAGGTGGTTCACTCAGGGGGAATTCCTCTTCTCCCAAGGATATTTTTCTAGAGTCTTGGTAGACACTATTGGGAGGTTCACTTTCTAGAGTGTTCCTCTCCTTCCATGATTTGATGCATATGTCTAGAGGCTTGGGGCATGCATGATTATCTATGTTCATGGTATGAGTTTTATAGATATCCAAACCTAGTTTTATCCTTGTTATGATACTACCTATGCTTTTTATTTTATCTTGTGCTCTCTTATCTTATAATACCATGGATTTGATATAATGTGTGATACATTATTTCATTAGAGTGTATTTGACTTCACTGATATATAAAATGATTTGAAACTATTTTACTTGGATTTATTTGGAAATTTGGATAGAAAAATGATAAAATAAATTTTTTTATCATGATTTTAATATAAAAATTATCCTGTTGTTTATCATTCCTTATTTTCCTTAAATTTTAGAATGATCGGATTATTGTACAGATACTGATTATGGAACACCTCAGTGGGATCTTACTTAGTCTATTAGCTCATACCCTTCAAACCCTTTTGGAGGTGCATAGACCTTTTTTTGTATTTCGATATAGGTAAAGGCCACCCACTATAGTGAGGTAGAGAGGTCTCCATTAGGTCCATATGTGTATCTTGTGGTGATATGGTGGGAGTCTTTCCACACTATCACATGGAGTAATTGGTTTTCTATTTTATTAGTCCTTGGATGTTGGATTTATACATTGGGATGTTCTAAATTCATTGAGTTGTATCATTTCTACTATTTTCTTTCAGTTATGGAATGTGTTTATCTCTTTTATTGTTTTTCTGAATTATATATATATATATATAATATACTTGCTTCAAGTTGGTTGAAATCATTCCCTCTGGTTGTTATTGTTTCTCTAATCCTAGTCTTCACTCCTTGGGGATCGGAAACACCCTTTGCGTATGTGACAATTTGTTTTAGGTACCGATTGGAGAGAGTATTCAAGTCAGATTCATCATAGGTGTACTTGGCACAGATAATCAATAATTATAGAATGTTAATACAATTATACCTTTCTTTAGAATTAATTTTTCAATTCCATTATTATTGATAATGAAATTAAAAACAAGATAAATGAATCTTTTAACTGAGTGGGGAAGTATAATCAAGATATTAACACATTAATTGATCCCCATATTGATGATTTTAATATTAATGATACTTCCAGAACCAGAAAAAAAACATGATCAAGATAAAAATAGATTGATGGGTGATTTTTTAGGGACTGATAGTGCGGAAAAAAACTAGGCAAACAACTTCATTTTTTTGAATTTATCAAAGACAATAAAAGTAATTAAATAAAGGATGTTCCATGTATTCATAACTATTTTTCAACTAATGTTTTACCATATAAAATGTCTATATAGAATTACTCATAATGTAATTTCCATTATATTAACATTTTTGCATGAATCAATTGTTGAAGCACTGATCCCAAAATTATTTTAGGAGAAAAAAAGGTTATTCCAAAAATTGGACTCATTTATATAAGGATACATTCATGTACCTTGGATTTTATGTCATACTAGGAAGGATACATTGAAAGAAAAATTTTAAAAGGATATTATAATTCTAGATGCAATCCAATAAATACTAATTGTAGCCTAAATAAATGTACAACCATAAATAAATAGAAAAGTAAATCTAAAGTGAAGGTTTCAAATAGTATTACTTTAAAACCAAGATTGAAAATATTTTTTTATATATTTTGAAACAAATGAACATATAATTTTGAATGCATTAGATAATAAAAATGGTGATCTCTTGTTATATCCTAGAGATTATAATGTGTGGAAGCACAGTGATTCATTACATCCTGAATTTTATTTTGATACTAGAAATGTTCAATTGAGATTTGTTGTTGACAAATTAAATTCATTAGGGTTTTTATGTAATAATTATTTATTATTTCTTTTTTTATCTCTTATGATGTTGATGATTATATTCAACCTTTTATTCAATAATTACATGAGTTGTGGAATAATTGTGTACAAATGTACAATGAATCTATTAATAAAGCATATAAAATGAATTTTTCACTTATATAGATCCTTATTGAAATTTCTGAGCAAATAAATTTATTCGATTGGAACACACACTAGTTTTGTGGGACATTTTTATAACATTGAATTTGAGCCTAAAAGGCTGACTTATAAAAAAGTTTTTTTTCATGTGACAACATTGATTTCCTGACACAACCCATCAATTTTGGTTTAAAATTTCATAGTTTAATGATATAACATTATTAAGGATTTCAAAAATGATACTAATTGGAATAGAGATGATGGAATAATTATAAAATATTATTATAGACTCTAGAAAATAATTATAGTTAAATGAATTTAAGAAAATACTTAAAATATATCAGATATATGTGTAACAAAAAATGGAAGAAATTGTGGACTTTTTATTATATATATTTAGAATTTAAATTATTGCATCATTATATTTATTTTATTCTCACTGAGAAGAACGTGTGAGAAAAATTTCCATATACAATTCATATTGATTAGTGTATTCTAAGGATCATGTAAATGATTATAAAGACCTAGAGCCACTAAATATTAATCATGATCTAAGGGAAAATTTGAATATAACATATCCAGAATCAATTTATACAATAAAAAATTATTAATAATATACTTTCCTTCATTGAATAAAAAACATAAAATTGTTTGATGGGTATTCAAGTAATATTTTAACATGAGTTAATTTCATTCATGAAAAATTAAATGGATTGGAAATTCATGAAAAAATATCCTAATATAGCAGCAACAACATTTTACATTGTATAATTTGTGATCGAAGAAAATATCAACAATTTTAATTGACTTTCAACAATTCTTCAGACAATACTATGAGAATATCATAAGACCAATTGATTTAGATAAACCTCAAGAAAGACTTTTTTCAACACTATTTTATTTGGAGATGATCATTCCCCTATAATTTATTAATTTCATGATTCATTGGATAGTCTATTTAGTCTAAGATGATAAAGTTGGAGGAACCATATATTATTGATAGATGTATCCTATATATAAGTACTTTATTTTAGTTTTATTCCATTTAATTAAATATAATTTTATAAACCAATACTTATGATGTTTACATATTAATTTTTTTTCACATTTTTTCCTTTGGTATCTTTGTCATTCAAAGTCATATGTGAACAATATTTCTCATAAAAATGTTCCTATTACTAATGTTTACCTATCCAAAGGGTGATTAACCTTATGATCAAGGTATTTGGATTCAATATAGATAATATTCAATCAAGTTAGTCGTGTTCATTATAATAAAATTCATTCACAGATTGATAATAAAAAATAAGTATTTCCAAATTTAGTTCAAGGTGTCGGAAAATTAACTTAATTTTCATTAATAGGGTTATAGTTTAGATAAGATAAAAATATGTGATAACACATTATTATATTTTAGATCTATATATTAAATATTTGGGGACAAAAATGGAAATATATATATGGGGTTGAACTCAAAATGAGGTTGATATAATAATTTTTTTGAACTAAAAAATTGTTGATCGATTGGCGTTTACTAATAGTTCTTAATCTAATATATATTATGAATATTGATATGGTTTAGTTTTTCAATATAATTAAAAAAAATATATTAATTTTTCACAAGTAAAATATACACATAATTGAGATAAACTATAAGAAGATTTGAAGTATTGTGCTCAAGTTACTATAAAACATTTATGGAGATTCAATTATTAAAATATTGTTTGTTTATGTTTTCCCACTACAGATTGTGAGGATTTTCTCAATGACACAAAAAAATTATTTAATTTATAGTTATAGATAAATTTCGAAAAAGAATGTATATTGATAGTGTCAAGATAAATTATCATTAGGATTGTTTTATTGTGTTATTAAATTGAAAGTGTGTTCATACTAACACGAGTATAAGAAAATAATCATTAAAATTTACTTTTATTAACTTAAATTTATTGATTAATACTAGTGAACATGAAGAACACGATCTATATATATTTTATTAAAAATAAAACATGGTATATTATATAGATGATGTAGTAGAAAAAAAATTTAGTGTTGTTCTCCTCAACATACAAAGAGACATGTTTGATTTGGGTGAAAAAAGGTGAATTATTTTATGATAGGTAGCCACAAAATAAAATCACACTAATTTATTTTTTTCTTTATGATATTGAAAACATCAATAATGTGATAGATATAGATGATAAATAATAACAATAAGTAATGTTCACAATGGATTTTTATAATTATGTTAACAAAAAACCAAATAATTATTAGATAAAATATGAATTCTTTTCTTTAATTTCTAATTTTAAAAATATAAATGAAATTAATTCTAATTGAATTGATTTTTTTATTCAATTAATTATTTCATTGATATTTTCTAGTGAATTGTGGCACTCAAAAGTTTTTTAGAAGTAACAATTCTACAATACATGACAATAATTCTACTCTTGTTCCCCCGTGTACACTATGAGTATATAAGTGTTAATCTGCTAATTCTACATAGGGTACACATCATTACATAAATTACATAAATTACATAACTATATTGTGTTATATTACTATAATTTCATTCAAAGGTATACCTATTATTGAGGTTATTGGGGGTATTAGTCATTCAAACACTGATGTGGTTACCATTAAGAGGCTATTGGTAATTAATTTCTATCAGAATATATTAAAAAATTATAATATGTTTTTGATAAATATCCTAAATCCACACTTTTTATACATTTTATTAATTATATTCAATTCAATATTGTATCAGCATTCTATGAACACACATAAAAAAATAATAGTAGAATTTTTTTTCTTTAGTCTACTTAAAGATTCATTCATTTATTTATAATATTTTCCAGTAAAAAATTTAACCCCCTATCATCCCACCATGACTCTCATTTCCAAATAGTAATATTATTTTTTAAAAGTGATAAAAAAATATAAATTTAGAATAATAAATTATCACAATATGTTTAAAAATTAAAAATGAAATAATATTTACATGACAGAAAACCAATATTATAGATCATCCCACTATACATGACTATCCATATATTAGTGCAATTTTGGAACCATGACAGAATTTCCAAGGTGTTACAGTCAATATACACTCTATGAAAACATGATCTAATAATAAAAAAACCCAAAATTATATTCCTTATTATATGTAAGGGCTTTTGGGTGTAAAAATATATTATAGAATGAGTTATCAATTTTGGTGACTTCAAGCACTAGATAAAAAGTGATTTTATATAGAAAAAAAGGAACTATCATAATATATATCCAAGGAAAAGGGAAGATCATTCAATATCTAGCATTATAATTCATTTAAATCAAATAATACTTAAATAAACTCCAAAAATTAATAAACAATCATATTTATTATGATTTTTATTTTTAATTAGGTTCAGTTATGTCTTATTTATTTCAATTTTGTTGGGGTCACATTTTATTAGATGATTTCACATTTTCCCACCCAAAAAAATCAATGTTTTCTAAACCCTCCATAAAATAAGTTAACACCCACTATAAACCCAAAATTCATATTCACCCATAAATCTATATTTTACACATCAATTATATTTCTAAAATATTTAAATATTTATTCAACTCTCGTTTTGATGAAAATTACCTCAAGTCGCCCAAATTTCTGCATATCCTGATTCTTGATCACTTTCCAAGTCCTATAGTGTAAATTTTACAATATTATTTAAAAACAATAAAAACATCAATAAATAAATCCAAACTACATATCATTATAGTTTTGAATTACAAATTTCTCTTTTTTAACTAATTATGAAACATTTAATGGATTCTTATTCTATAATAAATATTAGGTAAAACATTCAAGAATCTAATTACATAAAAACTACAACTAACTATCCAAATATATCATAAATTTATTAAATCATTTAAATTTATATAATTACATACAAACCAATATTAATTTAATAATTTCATTTCAATTTAAAACAAATAGCTACAAAATAAAAAAATACCAAATTAGAATATAATATTCCCATTAATCGAATCTCATTATATTACAAAATTATACTATCTGAAAACTATGTTATATAAATATAAACACTAATTAACTAATAAAAATCATCGGATTATAGATTTTCATAGTAAAATAATCATCAGGTGATAATTAGTATTTATATTACATAATAAAATAACATAAATGATATTCATCATACATAATGAAATAATTTAAATGATATTAACTCACAACAAATATTTATCATTCATGTAAATGATATTTAATGATTTTATGGTTTAGGGAGATATCATTTTTGATGACTTGAATGAGGGGTTTATTATTAGAGTATTGTAGACTAAAATTGATGATAACATAACATTTGTAAACAATTTTGTTCCCCCTTCTTGGGAATCAATTATTAGGGAAACATTATAATTATCCACTTTTATACAATTGATGTAATATTTTATTTTTTATAAGTTTTATATATTTTATCAGTATAGTAGTGTAAACTAAAATATTATTTTTTTTTAAAAAAATTACATTACTAATATTAATTTATCTATATAAAACATAGGTATTTTAGGAAGGAAGTTGGAAAGGAAGTGATGATCTGGAAGATCCACCTAGAGATAGTGAAGGTGTGGGGATGTTATGAATAAGATGTTGTATTTTGTATTAGTTTAACAGCACACATTTTCATAATTTAAATACAATTTAGTTATTTTATTCTTATTTTTTGTACTTTTACATCTAGGAAATATTTTTAGTATTTTTTAATACAAGATGGATAGTTTTTTACATATATGTTTTATTATTGGTTGAGATATTAGCATAAATCCCTAGTAATTTCTTTTACTCCCACACTATGCTATATTATGTGTTGGTTTTAACCATAGATGATAATTTCATTTCATTTTTAACTACCACTAAATATATCATAACATATTTTAGTGGTGGTTTTGTAAAACATTATTAAATATTTAACCAAAACTAAATTAGTAGTTTTAGCTAAAAGTTACACTAATAATGTTTCCTTGTGAATGATTATAATGGTATATTTTTAAGCAATAAAAAAATATATAACCACCAAAAAATGCAACTACATTTTAAACTTATACTAAACACCATTCAATGGGAATATAATTTTCATAGTTTTGTCAATCGATATTAAAAATAGTGGTATTTTTCTAAATCGTCTTTGAACAAGAAGAATTTCCATAAATTCATTTTTCATGATGATTGATAAGAAGAATCATGAAGTAATTAGTGATATTAAATATTTTTTTCAGTTGTTCAAAACTAAATTTAAATAGTTTATCAATGCTTTTAATCACCATTAAATAAAAATAATAATTTTTGAGAGTATATTTTCTTATATTCTTATGATTTGACCATCTTAAAAATTTCTTGTATATAGGACCATATATTAAAATAAAATGATGAATGGTTCATCCTATATTATATTTTTTTATTTATATACATATATAATTTAGATTCAAATATGAAATTAAAATTTCATAGTTTTCAAGGGACTCTTATAACCAAATAATGATGAAATTCACCATGAATTTTTTCAAAAAAAAAACATTTTTACCTCCCTTGAAACACATGACAAAACAATACCCACTAAAAATTCCTTTTGATGAATCATGCACATTTATTAATTGTAGTATAGGATGGGATGATAGTATTTTAACGTGAAAAAATTACTCTATTTACATGACATCTAAGTGGATTAGAAAGGGTCTATTTGAAAAGGATGGCTCAAAAGGCTGATATTTCCATAAGAGGTTTTCAAAAAACATGCTCAATAATTTTCAACAAAATTTTTGATCTCTAATAGTTGAAATGGGATTTTTTTTTCAAAAATTTAATTTATGACTAAGTACTCCCAATAAAAAGAAAAATCTATAAAGATTACAAAAGGTTTAGAAACCTCTTCTATTGGAAAGATATGTATTGAGTATTAATTTCTTACATTGAGTTGGAATTTTACCAACAATTCTTTGAAATTACTATTGGAAATATAGGAATAAAATTCATTTCTATATTCATTTAAAACATAGATGTTAAAATTAACTCATATTACCAAATATTCCCTGATAATATAAATTCATCTTAGGTATTCATTTCATCTCAAATTATAACTAAAAATAGACAATATATAAATAGAAGTATAAACACAATATTTAAAATATGTTTTGTCACACCCTGGATGTATTTTTAAATGCCTTTCACTTTTTATATGGTTGAATAAAAATAATATATCAGCTAAATTATTGGGAAATTGATATACTACTTGACATACTGGGAATGACATCTTGAGTTAAGATCCTAAAATCATTCCATTGGTTTATAATCAAACTATCAAGGAGAACTACTAAATTATAATTTTATTAATACTAAAAAAATTAAATAAAATAATAAAGTGACAATATATCATTGTTTAGACACTAACCCCACATAGTTGTTATGATTATACTACCCCTAGTCAGGCAGTACCAAGTGATATCTTAAATATAATATATTATTTGGATTATGTGGTGGTAACCAAAATATATACTAGAAAAAAATTTCCTTCACTTTTAATTGGTTAAGAAAGACCACTTGGTCATTTTTTTGTTTATCAACTGCTTTGGAAATTAGTTACTACTTTAGTGGTGGGACTATACAATTGTATGATTCCTCCTCTTATACCACAATTACTTATATGGCCTCTTAATTTTTTTTATAGTTAATTGGTATTACATCATGATTTTAGACCATTGAGAGGTTATTTAAAATTTTACATTGAAAAAATTTAAAACAGTATGTATTTGTGCCAAAAATAACCCCATTAAATTGGCCAACTTGTATCATTATGTCTTCAGTATGGGATATTGGTTATTCTTCATAAAACACCCCCACCAATAAATGTTCCTTATGTTTTGGGACCATTATTTTATCTTATAACACATTGAGATTTTATAATACATTTCTCTTTAAATAAATTTGATTCCTTTGATAGCGTACAATATATGAAACATCGAGTCTGAATAAATCATGATATACTGTTAAAATATTATTATGTAACAATTATAACCTAGACACTGGGTTGAAAGGTATCTATAGGAAAAACTAAGTTATTAAATTTTTTCGATTCCACATTTTTAAAAATAATCTATTAGTCGTCAATTGATTATAAATGAAAATAAAAAAACATTTGAAAATAAAGGATTTGTTTTTATAAAAATCTATTATTATGTGAGAAATGTTCTTTTAATAATAAATCAAATTGATCACTTTTGGTAAATTATTTTAAGGAAATTTTTATATCATATAATCAATCAAATGTTTTAACTCTCGTCTTATATATTTTTTCAAGGCATGGGATAAGAAAAAATCTAGTTTTATGCTTAAAAACAATATTTTTCTAAAATCATATTTATTATGTTTTGTGCATTTATTCTAATGTTAACTTTTAAAAATTATAGGTATTGAATATAGTAAAATTTAAACCCTGTATTGAAAAAGGAGGTTAATTTTTTTAAATATTCCCCTTTTATTTTTTCTCAATATGAATAGTAACTGTGAAGATATTTATCACCTTGGTAAATGGAAAATTGGAGAAATCAAGGTTCAAACTAAGTGAAATGGCATAGTTTTTCTTCACATATCTTATTTTATGAATAAAATTATTACCTTGTCACATTAGTAAATAAATTGAAATGTTTAATGGACACCTTTCCATGAAAATGACATATATACTTAAATAAAAAAATGTTACAAAATGTCACTCTCTTAGTTTCAAATATCTATTATGTTTCCACATAGGTATAAAAGGGAGTTATGAAAGAAATAAAAATATCAAAATTTTAAATAATATTCATGGTGGTAATTTATTTATAATTTTTGGGAATTATATATGTACCCTAAATTTGTATGCAGTGCTGATGCAATATTTCTTCATTTAATAGAAAAATAAAATAAATATTTATAAAAAAATAAAATGCTATTTAATTTGAGTGTTTTATGGTGTTATTTTTTTGGGATAAATATGACACATTAGTGTTATCAGAACATATTATATTCAAGTTACATCATTTTCTTTATGTATTTTAAGTCAACTTAATAAAATGGTGTCAAAATTGACAATAATGATATTTTATGAAAATAATATTTTTTAAAAATTATTTAAAAATCATTAAAAGAGTAAAATAGGACAATTTGGATATTATATGGTCTAAAATTTCATAAAATATCCATTTATGAGACAAAATTTAACATATAAGTTAAATTATAACCCCTTAAGAGTTAAAAATATGTCACCATGGTTAAGGTTAATATAGGTTAACTACGGGAATAAATAAAATGATAAGGTTTAAAATACAACATAATCGTATAAAATTTTTTATTGATGATATTACAACTATGTCCTATAATAAATTGAAATATAATTCCATTTGGAGTACTTTTTTTCTTTATAATGGATCTTTATATTTTATTCTTGTAAGAAATTCAATATCTTTCCCTTCCCCATCTTATAAAAGGACACCCTTCATTTCACTTCACTACACTACATTAAGCTACATGGATTGACCAATACCTACCCATTTCTCTTAAAAACATTATTATACACATTCTAGAGGTTCGTATTTTTCCAAAATTTCAACCCTCGTGTCCTTAAAAGGATATCTAAAAGAGTTCTTTCAATGATTAGGAAATCACCTTAACCAATGAATTTCTTTTTACATATTATTTTAAATCTTCTAAATATATGGTATTTACTATAAAACAATAACTTAAATATCATAAATAAAATTAATTTTTATTATGATAATGAAAAAAAACATTATACCCCCCTTTTCCAATTAAATAGAAAGTAGAAGTATCGCTCATGTGTATGTACGACTTACTGTATCCACGTAGAGATACAATTCATTTTTCACCACCATATTTATTGTATAGGTATTAGTATGGGTCTAATGTTTATATATGATATTTATAAAATAATTATTCTTCTATAATAATAATATCATATCTACCATCTAATCTTCTAATCTGTTAAGAAAAAATAACATCACATGTGTGTATGTATGGACTTCCACCTCCACAGAGTGATGTGATTTGTATGTTATTTCTATTTTATATGGATAGTAATTAGCATTGATTTTAGGAATACATTTCATGACTCATCCCCCCAAGCCCGTGTCGTGACTACCCCAAGCCTGCCTTCTATAGGCCAGGGGCTCGCAACTAGCACCGGGTAGGCATATCCCAAAAAGGGAAGGCATTTTCCTTTAAACATGTACACACGTACAAAGCCGAAACTACAAAAAGTAAAAACAAATTAAACCACAACCATCACTGCGACAACTACTGAGAGTATAATACAAACTAAAAGTACAAAGGGACCAGAATACAAGCCCAAAACCACAAAACATAGTACAATTTCCACTGTCCATCTACTCGAGACCCCACATAAAGGGTAAGTGAAGGGTGGATGCATGTAGTCGTATAAGTATGCATCATTCGTCATGTCTCACTGGGCACCACCTAGTCTCGGACTACCATGGTCTACATTGAAGCGTTGATCTCCTGCACAAGACATGACATGTGTGGGTAAAGACCATGTAGGAGTGAGTAACACAATACTTAGTAGGGACCCCTAACCATGAAGGAAAGATCACAAAGAAATACTACACAACAAGATCACACAGTAAGACCAAAAATCAAAGACATCTCACAACAAGTATAACTTTTAGCATAGAAAGTCAGATTATTAGTCGTAGAGATGATTTATCTTGTACTACTACGAGAATCATCCCTAATAATCCAAAGAGGCTTAATCATCTACTAGACCACTAAGGTTTGCTCGGCTTCTGGAAAACTTAGGTCTGCTCATCTATTGAACCATTGAGGTACACTCATCTACTGAACCATTAAGGTACACTCCTCTGCTGGACCATTGGGGCTCACTAGTTTGATGCACCACTGAGGTATGATCAACTACTGAACTAATGAGGTACGCTCGTCTACTAAAACACTAAGGTAAGCTCATCTACTGAAACACTCTGGTAATCTTGTCTACTGAACCACTGAGGTAGACTCCTGTGGTAGACCACTGAGGATTGCTCGTATTCTGAACCACTGAGGTCCAATAATGTACTGAACCATTGAGGTAATCTCATACACTAAACCACTTAGATACGCTCATTTGTTGAACCACTAAGGTACGATCGTCTACTGTACCACTAAAGTACGCTCATCTATTGGACCACTGAGGTCCCCTCATATGCTGATCCACTAAGGAATGCTCCTATTCTAGAAAAATAAGGTACGCTTGTCTTCTGGACTACTGAGGTCTGCTCTTCTAATGAACCAATGAGGTATACTTGTCTACTTAACCATGGAGTTCCTCTTATCATATCCTTCATGTCACAGCTATCCATTAGATTCCATCTCTCAAGTACGCTTGATTCTAGGGGAATATAATCATCAAGCCATCAGTTATATCACAACTATCATGGAATCTCACTTAGAATATTCCCAAAGGACTACCATATCACAAGGTTCCCAATTCCATAGGCAGCTCGTCAATCAGATGCCCGATCTGAAAGATATTGGTGTTTTAGTAAATAGGGGTTGGTTGTGTTCGGACCCAGTGCCACTTGGTCGGACTGACCCTAGGGTCCCACATGACTCGGCCCATTTCAGATGACGTGACCAGACCTTGTTGGTTCTGGGCCTACCTGGTCTGGCCTAGCCCATTGGCCATGCCTATTAGGATTTGCTGGACTTGGCCTGGTTTGGCCATGGGTCCAGCCCTCCAGGTCACCCAGTGACCCGATCTGCATTCTCCAGCCAAGTCCAATCCATTTGGGCCGATATGGCCTATCCTGGCTTCCCAGGGGCTCAGTTTCCAATCCAGCCTAGTCAACATCGACTGGCTAGTTTTCTCCTAGCACAAACACCATAACAGTCTCTGTTTTGTGCCACACGCGGTCGGCTGCCTCCCTTCCGCACATAGTCCCATAGATCAGGTGCCCACATCATCCCGCAGCCCGGCCATGGGTCTCCAAAATCGACATGATTCCCTACTGGAATCGTGGCCACCTAGTCATAGCCTCCGGGGCGGACACAATGCCCTGCTGGTGATGCAATTCCGTACCACTCTTCGCCGCCTACCAATGTCCTCCTCCACCTGACAGGAAGCCCGACCAGTGCTGGCACCCTACACCATCAAGGCCACTACTAGTTGCAGCCCGCTAGCTGTGGCCTCCTCCATTGTGACCGCCGCCACGTGACGTCGTGATCTACTTCCAACATTGTTGCACCTCCACTGGGTCTTCACGATGGTGGTTCCATGCTTTGGGATCATTAGGCTAAGGAAAGGGTGATCAATGAGTTGTCTTTCATATCCCCATGAAGAAAGTGGGGTAACAAATGGGGGATAAATCCACACAATGAATTTGAGGAATGTACTTCTATCTTCGTTCGTCATGACATTGATCGGCTCTCATTAGAAGGATTGAATGGAGCAAATAAAATTAATTCAATTTAAACATGGATCATTTCTCCAAGAATATCCCACATGAACTATCCATCTGTGGGTTAACTTGTTTGTGAGTTATCCCATATTAATCTGTTAAACAAAAGAATTGTGGGGAAATAATTCACACAGAAATGAATTAAACCCCTACCTAGGATATAATTGTTGGTTGAGGAACAACAAAATCATAGGCCTTCGTTCTTTGTTCTTGATCCGCATCCCACCATTTCTAGTGATTCTTCAAAGGGTGGAGGAAAGTGTGTTCCTCATTCATCATCTCCACCCACAAAGCCTCAGAGAAATCCTATGATTATTCCAACAATCTCGCATTTCTTGTTAGGATATTAATTGACAAAATGCAAATCAAAATTTCTGTTACGCTGAATCATTAATGAGGTTATTTAATAAGGTTCAGCATCGCCTCGTCGATGTACCACAGTGCTGATGTGAAACTTCTTAATGATGAATAATACAAACAAAATAATTTTTAAAAATAATTTTATTTTTTTGTTCTTTAAGGTCTGAAAACAAAAAAATTTCATCGACCCGCACCAGTCAATGTTAGTCACTTCTTAAGTAAAACATCCCATTAAAAACTCAATGTTGGCCTTGTATTTTTAATCTGATTTACCATTTTTGAGTTATAAGGATTTGAAAATAAAATAACTTTTAATTAAATTATATTATTTACGGTTACATCCCAAAACCCAACTTTCATAGTTAGCCCACACTGGCCAATGTTGGACTGCACATAAGGGAAGTATACCCTCACAAACTCAACGGTACTCTGTGATTTCTAATCCAAATTACCATTTATGAGTTATAGGGATTTTAAAATAAAATAATCATTATTCAATTATTTTATTAATGTCCAAAAACTAATTTCCATTGTTGGATTACGCTGGCCAATGTTAGGCTTGGCCTAAGGAAAACATACCATCATGAGCTCAATGGTTTTCCCTATTTTCAATCTGAGTAACCATTCGTGAGTTATAAGGATTTGAAAAATGAAATAATTTTATTTAATAATTTTATTTACGGTTATGTCATTTTCATGTTTTCTCACTAGAGGCCCATGATAACTAAACATAAGTTTCACTTAGGGTAAACATGTCATCCTGAATGTAATGGTTCCCTCATATTTCTGCTATGAGAACCCATTTCTATGTTATTCATATTTTTCAAGAAAACTTCTTATGCATGCTATTTAAAAATTAACATTTTTTGATTGGCCATTCCGGGCACACTAGGCCTCGCAATCACACGTTGTCTTAGTGTCTAGTCTCAAAATAATCTCATATAATTTTTTTAAAAAAAAATTAATAGATTCCGAGTTATTAAATTACTCCCATCATTAGTTGTTTATGTCCTCATAAGCCAAAAAGGGCTAATCAAACAAAAGGTGGTACTGAGCACAAATCTAAGCCTCCCGCTCGCAAGTGCTTTCCTAGAGATTCCCATGCTTCAAACAAACATGTAGCAGGGGAATCAACCATCCATGAAGTATCCTCTCTTTTTGATCCCTTATATCCACCAGGTACTCTATGAAAGTCACCCCATTGTCAAATATACAACACATAGAAGAATCTCGAGCCCCCCTACTAAAATATTCTCCTGGGTAGTTAGGAAGTGAGTCAACCATGTGAGTCGGTCAATGGTAACCCAGATTGTATTGTGTCTCCTGGATGTACATGGTAAACATTCCACCAAGTCCCATGATATCCCATCCCACTTCCACTTCAGTATCTTGAGGGGTTGTTTCAAACCTACTAGAACCTGGTGCTCAGCCTTCAATTGCTGACAAGTGGAGAATCTCAATAAAAACTCTAACACTGGATTCATTAACCTCAGGCACTAGTACTGACATCGGAGGTCCTTGTACATCTTCACTACACCTAGATATACCACCAAAGAGGATGTATGGAACTCCCTCAACACTTCCTCCTATATCTCCACTAGTACAATGGCACATCCTCAAAAAAGGATAATGTGCTCTCTATATTTTGAATATTCATCATGGGAATTCCCTGTGGATATTTAGGAATGTGTGGTCTCATAGATATCATCTTCATGTTGTGACTCCCTAACTCGCTATAATATTGGAGGCGAAACTACCATCAACTAAAGATAATCTTCCTTATCTCTATCCACAATGTATATCTGAAGTGAGGCCAACTGCTCTGAGGCCTCATTCAGTAGCTAGGAACTTGATCTTCTAATTAGAGAATATGCCACCATGTTCACCTTCTCAGAAGTATATACTATTTTGAAGTCATGGTCCTAGAGTAAATCTACCCAAATTCATTATCTCTGATTCAAATCCTTTTAGGAAAATATATACTTAAGACACTTTTGGTCATAGTAGATTATGAATAATTCACCCATATGGTTGTGTCTTCATAGCTTTAGTGCGAAGACTACCATGGACAACTCAAGGTCATGAGTTACATAGTTCTTCTCATGTGGTATCCATTATTGTGAGCCATAATAAATCATTGATTTCCCCTGCATCAGGACATAACCAATACCAGTTTCTGATTCCTTATAGTACACCATGTAGTCAGTTCCCTCGGTAGCCTTAAGATAGGAGCGCTCGTCAAGATCTACCTTAGCTACTAAAAGATATCTTGTCTTCTTACTATCCAAACGAAGGTTTTTACCTTCATTATCAATGATAGCATCAGTTCTGCTACTTTGGAGAAGTCTGGTACAAACCTATGATGGTACCCAGCAAACCCAAGGAAACTATGCACCTCAGTAACACTCTTGTGTGGCTCCCAAGAAAGCATCACCTCGATCGTTTCTGGATCCACTGCAACTCCATCCTCTAAGATGACATGTCCTAGGAATTGGACCTTTCGTATCCAGCAATCACACTTCGAGAGCTTCTCGTAAATCTTGTACTCTCAGAGTGTGTCTATAACCATCCTTAGGTGTATTTCATGCTCCTCCTCAGATGTTGAATACACAAAGATGTCATCAATGAAGACCATTAAAAACCAATCTTAGTATGGCTGTAATTTCTTGTTCATGAGTCTCATGAACACTGTTGGGGAGTTTATCATGCCAAACAGCATCACTAAGTACTCATAGTGTTCATAGAGACATCTAAAATTTTCGTTAAATATGTCCTTATCTCGTACTAAAAGTAGGTGATAACATGATCTATGGTCTATCTTCGAGAACAATCTATATCCCTTCAGTTGATCAAAGAGGCCACCAATCCACAGTAGAGGATACTTTTTCCTCAAGGTCATATGGTTCAGGAACTTGAATTCCATGCATAACCTCAATATTCTATATTCCTTCTTGGTAAAATAACATTGGGGATGCCCATGGTTAAATGTTGGACCTTATGAATCCATTCCTCCACAAGTCCTCAAACTGTACCCTTAGATCCTAGAGCTCTGCGGTAGCCATATGATATGTAGATGTAGATATTAGTGTCATATTGAGGTATAGATCAATGTAGAAGCCTACCTCTCTTCTAGGAGGTATTCTTGGAACATCCTCTATAAATACATCCTCATACTCATCCACTACTGTAGAGAACTGAAAACTCAAAACATCCACTTCTACATGGGTAAGGATGTTTTTATATAGCTACCCCCTTCCTTTTTCCTCTAACTCCCGGAGCCTAGTGTGGACCACCTTGGGGTGGTTGTTGTAACATTCTAAAATGTATACCACCACATGCTGCTCTCCTAGCTCCTCTTCCACATTTTTTCCCTATAGATTAATATTTTCATGTCACTATCTCTGCTTTGGTGTCCCATCAACCATTTCACTATTAGAAAAACAGGTTGGAAAATCTCTAGTGAGGTTTCCATTCCTGTCTATTCAAAATCATTACCTCTTTCTAGGCTAACTAGACTCACTTTATGATCCTTCATCTATAGATTCCCTATCTTGGGACATCTTCTCAAAATGTCTCACATGTCATATATAGATTCCCTATCTTGGGAAATCTTCTCAAAATTTCTCACATGTCCATGTCCTTGACACTAACATTGGATTCCTACTCCCAAGTTCCTTGCTCCTATTTTCCCACTACTAACATCCACAGGTTGCATCTGCTCTGCTAAGGGACTTTCAACCAAAAAGGTTCCCTCCAGAACCCTAGCATAAGCAGGAGTGCAGATAGTAGTAGCCCTATCCTGGATGTCCATGAACACACCTCGCTCAGAGTCCCGATCCTTGAAGCACTAGTAAAATCATATTCATCGAGTACCTGGAAATATCATCACGCCTTGATGGATACATAGCTATCAATATGTCTTCCTGACGAAGCTATAGAAGCTCTTTGGAACACATAGCCCTTAGCTTTTATAGAAAGAGCCCCTTATCTAAGAGAGGTTCTCATGATCTGACCATGAAAAAGTCACCTCATCGTAAGATCAAGTATTCTAAACCCCACCACTACCCTGCTAATCCATGTAGAAGGATCACTACTTGGATTTCCATCTAATCTAATGGTGCCTTGACTAGATGGAGAACTCAGTCACCACCTAAAGCCAGTCTGTAGACTACTATGAGTTGGGCTTGCCTCAAAACAGGAGGTGTATATCTCACTGAAAATCATGTGAGGAACTAATTTTATGAGCCTCCTCTATTGGTAGAACCGGTAGTAACTTCTTACCAATGGGTGTTGGTAATGTTGGGACACCACTCGAAGGTGTTGTCTCAGGAAATGGTTCTTATACCGAAGCCTCATCACTATGTAGACCATCCTCATGGTCACGCACTGGAATCCAGGATGGCTGTATGTGTGGAGGAATCCTGAAAGAGATCACGGTGAATCATTATTAATAGATTATACCTAGTTAATTGACCTGAAATCTGAACTGAAGAAACTTAACACTTTTTCCGTATAAAAAAATCAGACTCTTAGTTCTTCTGGAAGAACCAGCCTCCCTTTGATACCACTTTGTCCTGACCCACACCCCAGGGCACACGCAATAACTTCCAGAATCCCACCTTCCATAGGCCAGTGGCTGGATGCTAGCACCGAGTAGCCATATCCCAAAAAGGGAAGGCATTTTCTTTCAAACCTGTACACACGCACAAATCCCAAACTGCGGAAAGTAAACACCATGTACACCACAACTGTCATTAAGACAAATACTGAGAGTAAAATATAAACTGAAAGCCAAGTGGGACGTGAATACATAACCAAAACCACAAGGGAAAGTACAACTACCACTGTCCATCCACTCGAGACCCCACCTTAAGGGTAGGTGAAAGGGAGCAGCTTGTATCCATATAAGTAGGCTTCATCCATCCTATCTCACTAGGAACCACCTTCTCCCAAACCACTAAGGCCGTTTTCGAAGAGTCTATCTCCTTTATGAGACATGACACATGTAGTAAAAGCACATGCAGGGGTGAGTAACACATTACTGAGTAGGTACCCCAAACCACAAAGGAAATATTAGAAAGAAACAACACACAACAAGATCACATAGCAAGACCACAAAGAAAAAATAGCTCACACCAGGTATAACTTGAAGTATAGAAAGTAAGATTATCAGTAATAGAGCTAATTCACCTTGTACTGCTAAGTGACTCATCCCTAATGAGCCATTGAGTTCTTCTCGTCTACTGGACCACTAAGGTCTGCTCAGCTACTAGGCCACTGATCTCTGATCATATCTTGAACCACTAAGGTAAACTCATCTGTTAAACCATTGAGGTTCGCTCATCTGCGGCACCACTAATGTACGCTTGTCTACTAAACCATTAAGGTACGCTCGTCTACTAAAACACTAAGGTATGCTCTTCTGTTGAACCACTCAGGTATTCTCATCCACTGAACCACTAAGGAACGTTGGACTGATGGACCACTGAGGTCTGCTCGTCTGCTAAACCACTAAGGTACGCTCGTCTGCTGAACCACTCAGGTACGATCGTCTGTTGAACCATTGAGGTACGCTCATCTTCTGAACTAATGAGGTTCGATCGTCTACTAGACCACTGTAGTACAATCATCTGTGGGACCATTCAGGTCTGTTCGTCTACTTCACCATTGAGGTATGCTCATCTAATGAACCACTAAGGTATGTTGTACATATCATTCATGTCACGGCAAGTTCTATGATTCCTATTCTCCAATACTCCTGATTTATAGAGAATCTAATCCTCACGCCATTGGTCATATATCTACTATCATGGAATCCAAATTAGAGTATTCCCAAAGGAAAATCTTATCACAAGGTTCCCAACTCAACAGACGACATGCCAATCAGAAGCCCGGTTTGAAAGATATTAGCATTTTAGTAAATGGGGTCTGGTTGCATCTGGACCAGGTCTGACTTGGTCGGACCAACCTGACCAACCCGACCTTAGGGTCCCGCATGACCTGACCCATTTCGTCCAACCCGTAACCCAGTTTGTTCTGGGCTGACCTGGTCCAGCCTGACCCATTGGCTAGGTGCATTAGGCTTTGCGGGACCTGGCCTGGTTCAGTTATGGGTCCAGCCCACCGGGTCACCCAGCACCTCAGTCCGCATTCTCAAGCCCTATCCAATTCGGTCAGGTCAGTACTGAATAGTCATGCCACCCAGTATCCCAGTTTCCCCTACAGCCCTTCCCGCATCGACGTGTCGGTTCTCCTCCATCCCAGGCCACCCAACATCCCGATTTAGTTCGTTGTCCTGACCTACATCAGCGGGCCGGTTTACTCCCAGCCTACATGCCTGAACGACATTTGTTTCATGCCGCACATGTCCGGTTGAGGCTGATCTCCTCCCCTCCACACATAGTCCCAAAAACCATGTGCCTACATCAACCTGAGGCCTGGTCGTGTGTCATTAACCACCATGCACCCTACTGGTGTCACGGTCCTTCACCGTCATGGCCTGCTGGCCGTAGCCTCCCAGCCTAACGTGGTGCTATGTTGTCACCCTGATTCCGCACTACCAGCGGCCGCCTGCCAATGACCTCCTCTACCTGACATGGCACCTGATTGGTGCCGCCACCCTCCACCACCGTGAACCCTACTATTTGTTTCCTCCTCTACTGTGGTGCGTCACTTTCTACATGTGATCGCCGCTGAATGCTACTGTAATTGGCAGCCATCATCGTCACGCCTCTACTGGGTCGTCATTGTGGTGGGTCCACAATTTGGGATCATTGCACCAATTAAAGGGGCTACAATGATCTTTCCTTCATATCCATATGAATAACTCTAAGAACGCTGGGTAAAAAATGGGGGATAAATCCACTCAATGAATTTGAGGAATGAACCTCCATCGTCGTTCATCGCGACATTGATCTTCCCCCATTAGAAGGATTGAATCGAGAAAATAAAATTAATTCAATTTAAATATGGATTAGTTACACAAGAATATTTCTCATGAACTATCAATCTATGAGTTAACTTGTTTGTGGGTTAACCCATTTTCATTCTTTAAATGAAATAACTGGGGGAAAATTCACATAGAAAAGTATCAAACCCCCACATGGGATTGAATTGTTGCTCGAGGAAGAATGGAATTATGCACCTCCATTCTTCATTATCGATTCACAACCCACCGTTGCTAGAAATTCTATGAAGGCTAGAAGAAAGTGTGTTTTCTGTTCTTCGTCACCACCCACCAAAGCCTCAGTGTAATCCCAGGATTGTGCCAATAGTTATGCATTGATTTTTTAGACTACTAATTGACCAAACGCGAATCATCATTTCTGATATGCTGTATTATGGCGTCGTTACGCTGACTCATTATTGATGATATTTAATGAGGTTCATTATCACCTCATCGCTAAACCACAGCACTAACATGCCACTTCTTAATGGTGAAGAAAACAATCAAAATAACTTTTTTAAGTTATTTTATTTTTTTCTTCTAAAAAGTATGAAAACTATCTTTTTTGGTCGACCCGCACTGGTCGATCCTAGGAACTTCTTAAAGAGAAAATTTCATGACAAACTTCGTTTTGGTCTCTTATTTTTAATATGAGTTACCATTTTTGAGTTATTAGGATTTGAAAATAAAATAACTTTTATTTAAAAAATATATTTATGGTTACGTCCCAAAAACCAACTTTCATCGATGGCTGATATTAGGCTCCACCAAAGGGAAGTATACCATCATGAATTCAATGGTAATCTCATATTTCCAACCCTATTTACCATTTATGAGTTATAAGGATTTGAAAATAAAATAATATTTATTCAATTATTTTATTTACGGCCCGAAACTACTTTCCACTCTTGGCATGTGCCAACTAATGTTAGGATATGCCTAAGAAAATCATACCCTCATAAGCTCAACGGTGGTCTCAGATATTCAATATAATTCACCGTTCGTGAGTTATAAGGATTTTTTAAAAATAAATAATTTTATTTAGTTATTTTATTTATGATTATTACATTTTTGGGTTTTCTCACTGGAGGCTCACGCCGACTAAACTTAAGTCGCGCTTTGGGTCAACCCACCATCTTGATGCAATAGTGCCCTCAAATTTATGATATAGGCACCCATTTAATATTTATTCTATATTTTTCAAAAAACTGATCAGGCGTGCTATTTAAAACTTAATATTTTTCAATGGTCCATTCTGGGCACACCAGGCCTCAGAATCGCACGTTGTCTCAGCGCCTGGTCTTAGAATAATCCCATATAATTCTCAAAAAAATCATGGATTTCTAGGATATTACGATACATAATATTTATATTATATAATAACTTTTTTTTGAATGGTGAATTATTATTTACCTTTATTTTGTTCCATTGGTTGAAAAATGAAATGAACGTTGGTGTGTATGTGAGTCCTACTTCATCCATGAACAACGTAATTCATTTTTCAATCTATAAAATTTATGGATTACTATAAATAAATATATAATGAATTTTTATGATATATATATCATTATTAAAATTCTTTACATGATGGAACCATGAACAATATACCAGAACAGAAACTACCAGGCCAAAACCATACGTAAAAAGACGAATTTATTAACCAGAATAATGATTTAATAAAAGAATTATTAACAAACATGTGAGAAATAATTATAATTAAATCATATATGTTATGATATATATTAGTATGGTTCTTTAATTTATTTAAAATAAATATATATTTATTATACTGGAGGTTTAAACATGTAAAAAGGAATTCAGACATGAGGTAAGGGTTTATTTCACAATATTGTCATTATTCGAGATTGATTAGGTTTAATTCTCGGTAAGTGAATACTTTTAATCAATATATGTATTTTCCATTAAATTTTATAAATAATAATTTTATTATTAATAATATGAAAGGAATATTCTTTCCATTTCACCCATTTGTGACTTTTTTAAAATGGATTAAAAGGAATCATCTTGTCATTTTTCAAACGATGTACTTTTTTACTTTTCCAACAAAATATAGAACCAATTTTTTTGAACTTATAAATAATGAATGTAATTTCCCGTTATTATTAAAGCTCAATTGATTGAATATTATTTTACCTACTTCCATAGTTGATTTCAATGAAAACAATTTCCCTATTATTTTGTAAATTTTTAGATTTTAAAGAATTGATTTCAAATTGTAAAAGTTATTTTCCCCAAAAATATTTTTAAGGATATTTTTATTGAATTACTATTCATTAGTGAAATCAATCTTTTATAATGATCTAATATGGTTATGTTGTAATGATACCAACCTTATCCTCTCTCTAGATGGTTTATCCTCATCTTTTCTATGGAATGTATTGATATTTAATATTCTAGTTATTCCAATATAGATAATTATTGATTTTCAATGAATGTTAATTAAATTATATTTTCCATTAATATGAGGAATACATTGGACTTATTATGTAATAGGTGTATATTGGAATTAAATAGGCCCTTGATGCATCAGAAAGTCTCATGAGACAAACAAGATTGGGTTTTTGGTAAATTCCTAACCAATTTATATAATAAGTCGTGGCTTGGGTACTTAATGGTATATATGTCTATGATCTAGGACTTGTTGGTATATATTTATTGGAATGATTCCTTGATGTTAAGTTTCTTATCTACAAAATTATGCATTTCCTCATTATGAAATCGGTTATTAATGATAATGTGATTACATGATTAGTTATGATATCCATGGTTAAGCTTTGAGCTCATGTGATTATTTATTATGGAATTACTTATTTATCATTTATTCCAAACTATATTATTTATTCCATATTCATCATCTATAGTATGCATACCCTTACATAGAATTTCAGATCACCCCTTTCTTATGTTTCAATTTCCTTAGGATTCCCAAAACTATTTTATGATTGATATACATGGATATGATAAAGGGGGAAAATGTGTTCTCAAACAAAATACAATGTTTTATTTTATATTTTCAAATATAATTTGATATTTAAGTATGTATCTAGCTTTACAATACTACTAAACTATTTTTTAATTTGGATGTGATTTATTGTATCTAGTGATAATGTAATTTTTTAACCATCAACATTTGGATACTAGGGTCACGGTCTATATAGTTGGTATCTGATAAAGTTTATTATAAACCTTGGGAACTTGATTTAGGAAAACATAGATTATATAATATAACCATATGAGTGACTATGAGGATATGTTTATGTATTGGATAACATCATAATGATTTTCTAAGGTAGATATTATATGGATTTATTCTAAATGAACCCCTATCTAGATACTAAAAGTTAATGTGGCTAAAGAATATTTTTGTGTAAGGTTAATAACTCAAAAAGGGTGCATTGTGATTTGACCTGATCATCACCTAGTGCATGGCAACAAGACTTACTACACACCTGGTTTGACACTCCTAGTGGATATTCTTGGGTTATTTTTAATTTTCATTACAAATAATTATGAAGTATTTGAAAATATTTTTATTATTTTAGAATATTCCCAATGAAACCAACTATATGATTTTGAGATCATCTATGCATAAAATACTCAATTTATGTTAAGTCTGTCTCTAGTTTTGAAATTATAAACTATGAATCAGAATTTTATAATATAATATAGTGTATTATATTTTCAAGAAATGGTTTATAGGGGAAGTAATTGAAACTCTATTAATGAACATAATACCTATAGGGATTTCTATTCTTGGAAATATAACAAATCTAGAGTTAGAGTTTCTATTGGAGATGAACAAATTATAATTATAATAGAGAAACTGACATATGTTATAAGTGAAAACCATTCTTATATAGACCAGTCTCATGATCCAAAAAATGGAATAATAATTCTCGGTTACTTCATGATTTAGAAAACCTAATCATTAAATGGGACTAAAAATATATTTGTATATGACCAATGTATAGTTTCCTTAAAAATCATATATCTCACTCTAGGAAATAATTAACGAGATAACGTTTTCATGGAATTATATCCTCTCTTGAGGGATGTGGATAAATGTTTCTCGTCGATTGAAAACACTAGGGATGATGAAGAAATAGAGAATATGGAATGGAAGTATTTTAAGAAAATCAACTTAGAAAAATATTTTCCTCGCAAACAACTAGAAGTTATAGAGTGACAATTATTGATTCTGGGAAAAAAGGAAGAAGAAAATATCAATACATATAATGTTAACATTACAATGATAAAAAAGAATGCCCTATAATAAGTGTTTAATCTAAATATAAATTTTATTTTTTATTTTGTAATCATAATACAATCCATTAATGGGAATAAATCTCACAAACATTATCAATGTATAAGGATATAAAAACTTGTTCTATCAAGATAGATAAATAATTCTCTATGTATTATGGACTCTGAGGAGATAAAGAGATAAAATGGATGGAATAGAAAAAACATATAATTGGTGGAATGGGAATGAAGTATTTCCCCACAT
Source organism: Viscum album (assembly GCA_963277665.1). Lineage (NCBI taxonomy): Eukaryota > Viridiplantae > Streptophyta > Magnoliopsida > Santalales > Viscaceae > Viscum > Viscum album. The sequence continues at coordinate 489,481,140 of OY728150.1, forward strand.
GTGATATTTTTGGAAAGAAACACCCTAGTACTTTCCTTAAGGTAATGGGAGTTTTCTTCAAGTGTAGAGAGAAAGGAAATCAAGTGCGTGAATTAAAGGGTAAGAAATAAACCTCTAATGTTTATTTTTTCAATTATAAGTATATGTGGAAATATATAAATGAATCCACAAAGATTCAAGGGAATATACCTAAAAATAATCTAAGGGATCAAGGATATGCCATTGATATTACTATAGTTAAAGTGGAAAGATTAAATTGTTTGGGTATTTGGGATTGAAGAATTATGTAGAAGTATTTCATCAATGATATTTTGGTTATATGAAATAAAAAACATATAATAATTTTATAAAAGTAGTTTTCTTTGAGAATTTTATAATATATTTTGAATGGTACTAGTAACCAAGAGAAGTTATAAGGATATATTTTTAGAGAACACATGAAAAAGGGAAAGAAAACACTTAATATATTCATAATGTTAAGGTAATAATGTTTTTTTGGGTAAATAGAGTATTTACATTGATGAAGTAAATTGGATAATATTTTTAACCTTAAAATTGATTGAAAAGTTTGACGAAAAAGTAATTTATTATGGATTTTACTAAATTTTTTAATTTATGGAATATCTTTGATAATCTATGATTTTATTTAAGTATTTAGGATAAGGTTGATTTTTTGAAGTAGTTATGTTTCCATTGAGATTTTATGGTGATTATAAGTGATTAAGGAACTCAATTAATTGATATGTGAAATTATAAACTACGTTACAGGGATAAAATTTTTATCAAATATTTCATATTTTTTATTTTATTTTTTTTCAGAAATATTTTGAAGGATTCTTAAGGTTGAAATTTTATGAAATAAATTACATTAAACATTAGAGGATATATTATTTGAAAATTCTTATAAACATTTTGAATTGTTTAAATACAAATAAAGAAGGAGATACTTTTGATTTTATCATGGATCTTATGATCCATTAATATTCAATTTCAGTGCTTTAGATAGAAAAATTCATCATAAATAATCATTGTCTGGAGAAAAGATGATATTTTTGTGGAAATTGATTAAAGGATTGAATCTTAATATTCGAATAATTGTATTTACTTATGTTATTACTCTATATATAAACAAATTATTCAACTATTGAGAAGAATCTTTAAAAAAAATTTATCCTACTATGATCATTTTATGTGAATCAAGGTCTTTTCTCCCATAATAGATATAGGGTTTTTTGTTGTTAACTTTCTAATGGTCATGTTCTATATCACTCTCTATTAGTCCTAGGGGTTTTTTTATCTTACATATCTATATTTTCACTTCCCTATAATTTTATCTTATTTGGAAACATTTTTATGTGTTATTCTAGATGACCTTCATATTTCTATATCCCTCTTTTCAAGAGGATGTTTTATTGACCCTTTTTAAGATGTGGGTTTTCAACAAAGTTATTTACCATAAAAGTTGAAACTTTTATGATTGAGAAATATTTACAAGGGAATAATTAATTTAAGGGGTATAGGATGTAAAACCCTTACAATTTATAATACATTACTATTTAATTAAATTAGATTCCTTTGATAACTTTTGTTATGTGAAACACTGTGTCTAAACAATCCACGACTTACTAGTAATATATTATTATGTTAAAATTATTGCATAACTACTGGTTTGGTGGGTATGAATAAGAATAAATAAATTTATAAAATGTATATATTAAACATTTATAAAATTAATTCATTATTTATCAATTGATTATAAATGAATATAAAAATCAATTTAAAATAAAAGAAATTTTTTTCTAGAAAACAATATTTATGTGTGCAATGTGTTCTTATATACATAAATTAAATTTGTCACTTTTTATATATTATTTTAATTAAATTTATATATTATATACTCAATAAATTTTTTTATCATTAATATAGAATATTGTTCTATGAATGGGATAAGAATAAATCCAATTTTATGCATAAAACTATATTTTTCTAAAAGCGGTTTTGTCGCGTTTTGTAAACATATTTTAATGTTAATTTATTCAAATTATAAGTATTTTATATGATAAAATTGTAACACCCAGAGATTTTATGAGAAATATTTTGTTTTTATTATGTTATAAACAACACCAAAGGAATATTTCACTACACACAACACTATCTTGGATTGTGTTACATTCAAAAGTGACCTTCCATGATAGCTTGTGTTGTATGCAATACCGAGTTTTACTAAACAGCGATATGTTATTAAAATATTATATAAATTAGCCATTATGAATAGTAATACCCAATTTTTTAAATTTTTTAAATTTTATCATTAAAAATGGAATTCATTTTTGGATTCAGAATATCGAAATTATCCTAGGGTGAATTTTTGGTATTTTTCTGAAAACGTTCATTTTTTGATGAATAGTGAAAAACAATGAGTTATAGTTTAAAACCGAATTTTTATTTAAATAATTATTTATTTTATTTTATGTCAGAATAGATACATAGTACCTATATAAGTTCAATGTTATTCATTGGAGTCATTTTATAATAATTTTAGATATATAAAAATTTTATTGAACTTTTTACCGTCTTTTACCCAACTCCTAGGAGAATTTAAAAATTTACATAAAACTTACTTTTACTACTTTTTTTAGTAGAATTTTGAAAATATGAGTGACACGGTTTATATCAATGAGTAAAATGTGGTTCAATAAGATAAAAATAATTTTTGGTGAATAATAACTTTTTACTTTTATTTACCACGGTTAAAAGTAAATAGGGTAATTAAGGGTAAAAATGATATTATTATTATCCTAACACATGTAATAATTCTATTTTATAAGTGAAATTCGACCAATAACAACCTTAGTAATAAAATATGACCATTTGGGTCCACTTGGATTAGATTAGGACATTTATTAATATTTAATTCAAAGAATAGTTAAAAGAGTTAAAATCAACGTTTAATAAGTAAAACATTTTTAATATAGGGTTATAAATAATATAAAATCGACTATAGATATTAATTATAAAGATAAAACTATTTACTACATAATGGTATTTTATTTATAATTTTTATAAATTAAATAAATTTATTTATTTATGACATAATGGTGGTGGAGTAATTACCTTATTAATGAAGTATTAACATAAGTGATATTATAAATACCCAAATAAATGAAATTTCAGACTTTTTAAGAATTAAAAAAAATTATTAGGTTAATATAACATATTAGGGTTAGGTAGATGAATTTTTTCGAAGTAATAATGCTGTTATGAATTTAGAAAAAACAAAATACCAAATAGTGTCAAAATTGACATAAAAGAGTTTTTTAAACAAATATTAAATTATTAATTGATATTTTATTCCTAAAAATCTATGGTTAGGCCAAACGACTTATATAATAATATATATGACATTAATGAACCAATTGGGGTTCTATTGGATGTTTATAGTAATTTTATTAACGATATAGTGTCAGAATTCCAGAAGACACGGTAAAAGTGAAATTATTTAACTTTGAGTTAAATCTAAATGATAAGGTTAAAATGGTGACCAAAACTAGTCTAAAACCTATTGGTTGAAAGTATTTAGACCCATCCCCACCCTAGCCTCTAAATAAGTCTCTTTGGTGCCATTATAAACCGTATATGAATTTATAATAAAATAATATTTTAAGTTTTTCCGAAGGTGCCCCTCACCCCTCTTATAAAAGAGAACCTCCTCCCTCTCCTCCTTACACCTCTTTGAGCCTTAAATCTCAGATAAACACTTTCAATTTCCCTTCTAAACTTCCCTATAAACACACTATATGTCCTGTAATTCTTCAAAGACCAACTTTAGTGCCCTAAGAGGAGGTTAAGAAGAGGCGCGTCAAAGAATAGGTAATATCCTTTACCAATCCTTTCCAATTTATTTCTTCTTATACTTATTCTTCTTTATATGTTTCATAATAAATTAATAACATCAGTATCACTCATATACGGATATGTTATTATAAATATGAAACAACCCTATTTCACCTTCTATCCATCCTACAGAAAATGAAATCACCACACGTGCGTACGTACTGAATACCGTCTCCACATTGTGGTGTAATCTGTTTTCCACCACCGCCTTACTGGATGGGTATAATGGTGTAAATAATAACTATATATGATTATTATAACATTATACTAATTCTTATACATTCCATAATCCACTCCAATACCATTCAATAATTATGGGAATGATATTATTGCTTGTTTGTACGTACGGCCTACCGTCTCCACGATTTGATGCGACTCATTCTACATGATCTTCATTAAATAATGCTTATATAAATGAATTGAATGAATAAATATGATATATATTATACTAATACCATTATTTAAATTATGTAGCTATAACCTAAAAATAGGAATAAGAATTTATTTTAAAAAACACGCAGAAGAACATAAAGCAATGAACACCCAAATAACAAGTAGCAATGAAATATTACTAATAAGAAGCTAGGAATATGACCATATATGATATCATAGAAATGACTATTATTATATAATAATTCAATGACAGTATTTAAATCATTATACATGAGGTTCGGAAACGTACAAAGCATATTGGACCTAAGGTAAAGGAAAATCTCATAATCTCATTTTTATTCGAGATTATTTATACGTCAGAATTTACTGGGGAATATTTATCATCCACATACATGATTCCTCAATAGGTAATATTATTAATAACCTCCTAAAATTGTTTAAATACAATTTTACCTATTGGTGAAATTTCAGTAAAATATATGAAAGGGATATTTTTTCGTTTTCAGTACGAGATACTTTTTGACTTTTCCCGCAAAAGTATGAGAAGAATGTTTTTTTAAAACCTATATAGCATGAATGGATTTTTATGATTTCAAAGAACATTATTTCCATGAAGCTTAGTTTACAAGTTTTCAAGTTTATTTTTAATTAACTTCTTTTATTTTAAAATTTTATGACTTGTTAAAAATGGAAAAATGTTTTTGAAGTGGAAAGGATATTTTCCTCAAGAATGGATTTAAAGTGTTTTATCAAAATTGTTTTCCATCTAAGATAATATAGGGTTCTATTTATTTCCCTATTATTTGATTTTATCATGTTATGATGGAATTATTTTTATGGAGTCCTTTTATCTTATAAGTATTATGTTATGATGACATGATGTTTAAGAACACCATTTTTATTACATGGGGTATGCTATGATGTATGATTTATGATTTTGTGGCACACATAATAATGGTATCATTATGAGATGTGGGACCAATATCTCCCTCCAATGCATTGGGTAAAGATTTATATCTCATGAGATAGACATGGCTGGAATGACATGTTAATCCGGTTCAATGATACAGGACTGGAATGAGGAATGAACTTGGTTCAGAAATGGACTTTGTCCACTATGATAGTCTTGAAAACGAGTCTTGACTAATAAGAAATTATTTTCTATGATTATGTGTGTATTCCACAAAGTTTCATGTTATATGTTATGATCATTGGGATTACATTTCACTACTATGATTTATCCCATGTTATGATATTAGGATCTCTTTTGCAGGTTAAGATTTTTAAAATGTTATGTTCTTATGAATACGATTTGATTGATATTTCCTTTTTTACCCTTAATGTGAATTTGAGCTCACCATTTTGTATGTTTTATTTTCCCTAGGTCAGGAATAAGGGTATAAAGTAGGATATGCCAAAAGGGACTCTAGATATGATGAAATAAATGGGATACAATGTAGATGCCTTATGAACTAGTTGTTTATGTTTCCCAGTTTCTAAAGACACTATACATATACGGTCCTATCATGGTTTTTTTATATTTTGTAATATGTGTGCTTCAATTCTGAAGTAATAACAATGTATGTAAATTATGGGTCATTATAGTTGGTATTAGAGGAATGGTATAGTCAACCTTTGGAAACTAGGATTTGAAAGCCTTAGTAAGAACCCTAAGGATATGTCTAAGAATAGAACACAATATTATTATTTTAGAAAAGGCCATGAATAACCTATGATAAGACCTTAAGTGTGAAATTTTATTCTTTATTATGTGGTTTTCCTATTATGATTAGTGTTTCTCACACTATTCTTATTGGTTTTAGTCAATGGCTAGAACCCGAAGGAACCATGTTAATGTTGAATGTGATGGGCAATGCAATGATTGTCCTCCTGAGCAACCAAACATTATGGGAGCTGGAATGCCAAATCGTGTAGCCATGGTCACTAAACTTTCTCAAGCTATGAATCATGAAATACGTCTAAACGAGCCAAGGAAAAAATAAAAATTCTATTGAATCCTTCATGAGGCAGCGTCCACCCTCATTCAGTAGGTCTATTGATCTATTAGTGGCAGAACAATGGATCGGTACCACTGAAAAGATATTTTTAGTTCTTCAATATTATGAACATGATAAATTCATCTTAGCAGTATATCGTTTGGAATGTGAAGTTGATAAATGGTGTAATCTTATCAAGAATACGATGCAAAGAGACAAAATTGAGTCCATGGAATGGTAAGAGTTCAAGAACTTATTTTTAAATAAGTACTTCCCTCATATTCTTCGAACAAAGATGGAGAAGGAGTTTCTTGAACTGAAGAAAAAGGATGATGAATCTATTGGTACTTATGAAATAAATTTTACAAGGAATGCAAGGTACAATTCTGGGATTATTATCCAACCTGAGAGTAAGATTGATTGATTATTTAGTGTCTTAAAACCAAGTCTCCGAAGGGAATTAGCCATAAGGGACTTCAATAGCTATGAGGAAATTGTTCGATGTGCTCTTAAGGTTGATATGGAGATTGGAGTAACCCATCGGTCATATGGGTTTGATAAGAAGAAGAAAATGGAATTCAAAGGGAAATATAAAGACCACACTGAAAAGAAAATGAGTTTCTCTTTTCCTCAAAGTGTGGAAAGAAACATGGAGGGAATTTTCATAAAGGTACAAGTAAATGTTTCAATTGTGGAAAAGAAGGTCATCGGGCATTTGAATGTCGAAATGATTGGAAAAAGATGTCTAGTGATACGAAGAAAGAAAAGTCTACACAAAATTCACCTCCCACACTTCAATGTTACAAATGCAAGGAAATGGGGAATTTTGCTAATCAATGCCATAATCCAAGGGTTTTTTATGATGATCGACGTTAACAAACTCTTAAGGCCAAAGACAAAGGAAAGTCACATGCAATTTTTATCAGCAATGTGGAGTACAATAATGAAGTGGGGAAAGGTACACTTACCATCCACTCTAAAGTAGAAAAATTTTTATTTGATTTTGGATCCACCCACTCTTTTATTTCTGAAGAATTTTATAATGGTAACATCGTACTACCTCAACAATTAGCTATTGAGTTAGTTGTGACAACTCCTAATGGAAAAACGGTTGCATCAAAAGTTTATAATTCTTCCCCAATTGACGTTTGTGGGAAAGTGCTTCCTAAAAATCTTGTGATCCTTCCTATAGTGAAATTTTATGTGATTCTTGGCATGGATTGGCTTCCCTTATATGGAGCTCATATCAATTGCCAAAGAAGGGAAGTCACATTTCATATTCCTGATCAATATATGATCATCTATTGATGCAAGGATGAATATAACCTTCCAGTGGAAATTTCTTCCATCTTATGGGTCTTGATTACAATAAATGAAGGTTATTTATCTCAAATGATTGGAGAGAAACTCACGATTAATAATATGCCCATTGTATGGGAGTTTGAAGATATCTTTCCAGAGAAATTTTCAGGTCTTCCACCAAATCATGAAGTTTAGATTTCAATAGAACTCATACCGGGTGCTATGCCCATTTCAAAGACACCTTATTGAATGGCCCCAATTGAGTTGCAGTAGTTGAAGAATAAACTCCAAGAGAATCTTGATAAGGTATTCATAAACCCTAGTGCATCACCTTGGGGAGCACCTATTCTGTTTGTTAAGATGAAAGATGGATCAATGAGACTCTGCATTGATTATCGAAAACTTAAATAGTTTTTTATCAAGAACAAATATCTTCTCCCAAGCATTGATGACTTATTTGACCAACTATGTGGAGCTCAATACTTTTCCAAGATTGATCTTCGTTTAGGGTATCATAAATTAAGGGTCAAAAGGGAGGATATACGAAAGACAGATTTTCGTACAAGGTATGGACACTATTAATTTATAGTGAGGCCATTTGGTCTTACTAATGCCCCTGTTATCTTCATGGATCTAATGAATAGAGTCTTTAGAGACTATATTGATCAGTTTGTGGTAGTCTTTATAGACTATATTCTTGTCTATTCAAAGAGAGCGGAAGAACATGAAGATCACTTGAGAATTGTATTAAAGACCCTAAGAAAGGAGAAGCTTTTAGAAAAATTTACCAAGTGTGAATTTTGGTTTCAAAAAGTTTCATTTTTGGGTCACATAATCTCAATGGAGGGGATATCTATGGATCTAGCAAAAACAGAGGTTGTCAAAAGATGGACAAGACCAACAACAATAACTGAGATCTGAAGTTTTCTTGGTTTAGCTGGATATTATCGAAGTTTTGTGAATGATTTTTCACGATTATCTAATCCACTCACTAGGTTGACTCAAAAAGGAGTTAAGTTAATTTGGACGGAGGAGTGTGAAGAGAATTTCAAGGAGTTAAAAAAAAGGTTATCCAGTGCACCTGTGTTCACACTGCCTTGTAGTGGAGAAAGGTTTGTGATCTACAGTGATGCATCCAAGAAGGGATTGGGGTGTGTTCTCATGAAAAATGATATGGTGATAGCTTATGCCTCACGACAGTTGAAAATCCATGAGCAAAATTACCCAACTCATGATTTGGAATTAGCTGCGGTAATCTTTGCATTAAAGATTTGGAGGCACTATCTCTATGGTAAAAGTTGTGATATTTATACTGATCATAAAATTTTAATGTATATTTTCACACAAAAGGAGCTGAATATGTGCCAAAGAATATGATTGGAGATGATTAAGGATTATGACTGCTCAATTCATTACCATAGTAGGAAAGAAAACAAGGTGGAAGACGCATTAAGTCAACAAGACCATGCTAGCTTATCCATGATGAGGATCACAGAAGATCCAATATTTATGGATTTACAAAGGATGGATCTTGGAATTATAATGGAAGGGGAAAAATATTATCTTTCTCAAATGAATGTTCAACCATCTATACATGTGAATATTAAAGAGGCACATAAAGAAGATGTAGAGTTACAAAATAAGGTGATAAATGTTCTTGAATTCCACATTGATTGTGATGAAATAATAAGTATCAGTAATCAAGTTTGTGTTCCTCCCATCCCAAAATAAAAAAAATGAAATATTGGATGAAACATATAGTTCTTCATCCTCTATTCACCCTAGAAGCACGAAGATGTATAGGGACGTGAAAGAGTACTTTTGGTGGGATGGCAAGAAAAAAGATGTTGCTGAATATGTCTCTCGATGCTTGGTTTGTCATCAAGTTAAAGCTAAGAGACTGAAGTGTAAGGGGATTTTACAACCATTAACCATACCATAATGGAAATGGGAGAACATCACTATCGACATTGTCACTAGACTTCCCAAAACATTCAAAGGCAATAATGCTATCTGGGTTATAGTTTACCTTCTTAAGAAGTTGGCACACTTCATTACTATTAGAGAAGATTTTTCTCTTCATCAGCTCCCTGGGATATATATAAATGATGTGGTAAGATTTCATGGAGTACCACTTTTCATTATATCGGATCGGGATCTGAGGTTTACCTCAAAGTTCTGGCGAAGTCTTAAGCATAATCTAATTACAGAGTTGAGTTTCAGCACTACTTATCATCCTTAGACAGACGGTCAGTTTGAGAGGAAAATTCAAACTTTGGAAGACATGTTGAGAGATTTCTCTATGGATTTCAAAGTTGGTTGGGATCAACACCTACCTTTGGTGGAATTTTATTATAATAATAGCTTTCACTCCAGTATTCAGATGGATCCTTATGAATCTCTCTAGGGAAATAAATGCATAACTCCAACTTGATGGGATGAAGTTGGGGAAAGAAATCTATTAGGACCTGATCTTGTTGATGAGATGGCAGAAAAGGTCTGATTAATTCAACAACACATAAGAGCAGCTTAGAGTCAACAAAAAATTTATACTGATAACCGAAAAAAGACCTAGAGTTTGAAGTGGGGGATAATGTTTTCTTACAAATATCTCCTTGGAAGAGAGTAATGAGATTTGGACAGAAGGGCAAGCTGAGCCCTAGGTATATTGATCCTTTTAAAATACTGGATCATGTTGGGAAGGTAGATTACCGATTGGAACTTCCACCGAATCTCTCTCAAGTTCATGATTTGTTCCATGTATCTCTCCTGAGAAAGTACATACTTGATCCTTCACATGTACTATGCTTAGAAGTTGTACTACTAGAGCAAGATCTTTCTTATGAAGAATAGCCAATAGAGATTCTGGATCGTATCGATAATGTTCAATGAAACAAGACCACTCGCTTGGTTAAAGTTTTATGGAGGAACCACAAATTAGAAGAAGCTACATGGGAACTTGAGGACATGATAAGGGAGAGGTATCCACATCTATTTGATACGAAGAGATGAATTTCGAGGGCGAAATTCTATTTAAAGGGGGTAGAATGTAACACCCAGAGATTTTATGAGAAATATTTTGTTTTTATTATGTTATATTCAACACCAAAAGAATATTTCTCTACAAACAACACTTTTTTGGCTTGCATTACATGCAAGAGCAACCTTCCTTGATAGCTTGTGTTGTACGCAATACCGAGTTTCACTAAACAACGATATGTTATTAAATTATTATATAAACTAGCCATTATGAATATTAATACCCACCTTTTGAAATTTTATAAATTTTATCTTTCAAAATGGACTTCATTTTTGGATTCATATTATCAAAATTAGCATAGGTTGAATTTTTGGTTTTTTTCTGAAAACTTTCAATTTTTGATGAATAGTGAAAAACACTAAGTTATAGTTTAAAACCGAATTTTTATTTAAATAATTATATATTTTATTTTAGGTAAAAATAGATACATAATACCTATATAATCTCAATTTAATTCATTGAAGTCATTTTATAATAAGTTTATATATATAAAAATTTTATTGAACTTTTTACCGTCTTTTACCTATCTCCTAGGAAAATTTACAAATTTACATAAAACTTAATTTTACCGCTTCTATGAGTGGAATTTCAAAAATCTGAGAGAATTGGTTAATATAAATGAGTAAAATGTGGTTTAATAAGATAAAAATAATTTTTTTTGAATAGTAACTTTTTACTTTTATTTACCACAGTTAAAAGTAAATAGGGTAATTAAGGATACAAATGATATCATTATTACCCTAACACATGTTCTGGTTCTATTATATAAGTGTAATTAGACCAAAAACAACCTTAGGAATAAAATATGACTATTTAGGTCCACCAGGATTAGATTCGTACATTTATTATTATTTAATTCAAAGAATAGTTAAAAGAGTTAAAATCAAAGTTTAATAAGTAAAACATTTTTAATATAGGGTTATACATAATATAAATTCAAATATAAATATTACATAGAAATATAACAATATTTCCTACATAATGGTATTTTATTTATAATTTTTAGACATTAAATAATTTAATTTATTTATGACACAATGATGATGTAGTAATTACCTTATTAATGAAATATTAACATAATTGATATTATAAATACCCAAATAAATGTAATTTGAGACTTTTTATAAATTAAAATAATTTTATAGGATAATATAACATATTAGGGTTAGTTAGATTAATTTTCATTGAAGTAATAATGATTCTATGAATTTAGCAAAAAAATACCAAATAATGTCAAAATTGACATAAAAGAGTTTTTAAAACAAATATTAAATTATTAATTGATATTATATTCCTAAAAATCTAAGTTTCGTCTGAAAGACTTATATAATAATATATATGACATTAATGAACCAATTTGGGTTCTATTGGTTGTTTATAGTAAGATTATTAACCATATAGTGTCAGAATACAAGAAGACACAGTAAAAGTTAAATTATTTAACTTAGAGTTAAATCTAAATGAAAATGTTAAAATAGTAACCTAAACTTATCTAAAACCTAATGGATGAAAATATTTAGACCCATACCCACACTATACTCGAAATAAGTCACTTTGGAGCCATTATAAATGGAATATTAATTTATTATAAAATAATATTTTAAGTTTTTCCTAAGGTGCCCCTCACCCCTCTTATAAAAAGGAACCTCATCCCTCTCCTCCTCACACCACTTTGAGCCTTCATTCTCGGCCAAACCCTTACAATTTCCCTTATCCACTTCCATAGAAACATAATAGAGGTCATGTTCTTCTTCAAAGACCAACTTTAGCACCCTAAGTGGAGGTTAAGAAGAGGCACGTCAAAGAAGAGGTAATATCCTTTACCGATCCTTTCCAATTTATTTCTTCTTCTACTTATTCTTTATATGTTTCATCATAAATTAATAATATCAGTATCACTCATATAATAATATGTTATTATATATATGAAACAACCCTATTTCACCTTCTATCCATCCTACGGAAAATGAAATCACCGCGCGTGCGTACGTACGAAATACCGTCTCCACGCCGTGGTGTAATCTGTTTTCCACTACCACCTTACTGGATGGGTATAATGGTGTAAAGAATAACTATATATGATTATAATGACATCATAATAATTCTAAGACATTCCATCATCCACTCCAATACCATTCAATAATTATGGGAATGATATCATCGCTCGTGCGTACGTGCGGCCTACCATCTCCACGATGTGATGTGACTCATTCTACATGATCTTCATTGAATAATGCTTATATAAATTAATTTTATGAATAAATATGATGTATATTATTCTAATACCATTCTTTAAATGATTTATCTATAACCTAAAAATAGTAATAAGAAATTATTTGACAAATCACGTATAAGAACATAAAGCAATGAACACCCGAATAACAAGTAGCAATGAAATATTACTAATAAGAAGCTAAAAATATGACCATATATGATATCATAACAATGATTATGATTCTTTAATAAGTCAATTATATCATTTAAATCATTATACAGGATGTTCAGACATGTACAAATCATATCATACCTAAGGTAAGAGAAAATCTCGCAATCTCATTTTTATCCGAGATTATTTATACTTCATAATTTACTGGGGAATATTTATCATCCACATCCATGATTCCTCAATATTTAATATTATTACTGTCCTCCTACAATTTAATTAATACAATTTTACCAATTTTTTAGATTTTAGTAAAATATATGAAAGGGATATTTTGTCGTTTTCAGTACGAGATATTTTTTGACTTTTTTGGAAAAAGTACGAGAAGAATGTTTTTTAACCTATACGTCATGAATGGATTTTTATGATTTCATAGAACATTTTTTCCATGAAGCTTCCTTTAAAATTTTTCAAGTTTATATTTAATTAACTTCTTTTAGTTTAAAATTTTATGACATGTTAAGAAAGGAAAATGTTTTTGAAGTGGAAAGGATATTTTCCTCAAGAATGGAGTTCAAGTGTTTTATCAAAATTATTTTCCATCTAAGATAATATAGGGTTCTATTTATATCTCTTTTATTTTATTTGATCATGTTATGATGGAATTATTTTTATGAATTCCTTTTATCTTATATGGATTATGTTATGATGACATGATGTTTAAGAATCCCATTTTTATTACATGGGTTATGCTATGATATATGATTTATGATTTTGTGGAACACATAAGAATGGTATCATTATAAGATTTTTGGGACCTATATCTACCTACAATGCATTGGGTAAATATTTATATCTCATGAGATAGACATGGCTGGAATAGAAAGTTAATCTGGTTCAGTGATATAGGACCAGAATGAGGAATGAACTTGGTTCAGAAATGGACTTTGTCCACTATGATAGTCTTGGAAATGAGTATTAACTAATAAGAAATTATTTTCAATGATTATGTGTGTATGATACAAAGTTTCATGTTATATGTTATGATCATTGGTATTACATTTCCCTACTATGATTTATCCCATGTTATGATATTATGATCTCTTTTTCAGGTTAAGATTTTCAAAATTTTATGTTCTTGTGAATATGATATGATTGATATTTCCTTTTTTTACCCTTACTGAGCATTTGAGCTAACCCTTTTGTATGTTTTATTTTCCCCAGGTCAGGAAGAAGGGTATTAAGTAGGATATTCCAAAAGGGACTCTAGATATGATGAAATAAACAGGAGATAATGTAGATGCTTTATGAACCTGTTCTTTATGTTTCCCAGTTTCTAAAGACACTATAACTATACGGTCCTATCATGGTTTTGTTATATGTTCTAATAAGTATGATTAAATTCTGAAGGAATAAAAATGTATGTAAAGTATGGGTCATTATAAAAATAGATTATATATTTTGAATCATGAGATTCAAATTTTTTAAAAAGGTCCCTTTTATTTTTTGTCAATTTGAATAGTAATCATGCTAAAATTTATCGCCTTGGTAAAGTGTAAATCTGGTTAATATAGGTTAATGATAAGATTTAAGGCAATAATTTTTCATCATAATTCTTTTATGATGAAGTAAATTCTATCTTTATACCTATATAATGTAAATTGATATTTTTAATGTAAACTTGTCCATGAAATTGACCAATATCATATTTAAAACAAAGAAAGTTACAAAATGTCACTCTCTTACTTTTAAATATCTCTTTGGTGTTCACATAAGGAAAAAAATAAAGTTATGAATGAATATAAATTTATATTTTGTTAATAATTAAATTAATTTCATTATGGTAATTTATTTATAATTTTTATAAAATATATATGTACACTAAATTCTTATGCAATGTCGATGCAGTATTTCTTCATTTAATAGAAAATTAAAATAATTAATTTTTAAAATGTTATATGTAATATAATATAAGTGATATATATAGTTAAAAAATTCAGGATACATATGAAATATTAGGGTTTTTTTAAAATATTATATTCAAATTAAATCCTTTTCTTTGTGTCTTTTAATTCAAATTAAAATAGTGTCAAAAATGAAAATGATGACATTTTTGGAAAATAATATATTATTAAGTTATTTAAAAATAATTAAAATATTTTAAGAGGATAAGGGGATAATATATGGTCTAAAATTTCATTTCATTTCCATTTATGTGAAAATTTTCACCTTATAAAATAATTATAACCCCACAAGAATGAAAAATATGTCAATATGGTTAAGGTTAAAATTTGTTAACCATGGGGTTAAACCAAAATATAAGGTTTAAAAGTCCACATAAACATATCCAAATATATTTTTTTATATGATATTTATTCTATATATTATCCTAATTTTTAATAAATGGAAATTTTGATGCATTTCTTTTAAGAATGACTTGGTTATATTTTATTCTTTTAAGTAATTCCAATTGCGTCCTCTCCCCCACTTATAAAAGGACACCCCACATTTCAAATATTTATGCCAAATTGAGAATACTAGCTCAAAAGTTTTTAACATATTTAAATTATCAAAAACATTATTGACATTATAGTGGTTATGTTCTTTCCCAATTTTTATACTATTGTCCTTATAAGGCTTTCTAAAAGTGTTATTTAAAAGAAGAGGTAATCACCTTACCAAGTAACATTCTTTTTAATTATTCTTTTACCTATTTTAAATTTATGTTATTTATCATAAAATAATACCTTTAGTATCCTAAATATAATTAATTACTATTATGATTATTAATACACCATTCCCCCCCTTTTCCCATCAAATAGATTGTGAAAGTATCGCTCATGCATAGGTACAACTTACCATCTCCACGTAGCAATAAAATTAATTTTTCATCACCATATTTTATGGTTAAGTATAATGATGAGTTTAATGTTTACATATGTTATTTATGAAATATTTATTCTTCCAAAATAATAATTTCATATCTACCTACTAATCTTCCAATCTTTCAGGATACGATATCATCGCCTGTGCATGCGTGGGGACTACCACCTCCATGAAGCGATGTGATAAATTTTTCAATTATATTTGACATGGATGGTAATGAGTATATATTTAACTAATATATATGACTTAGATGTTCTAAATTTCTAAAGGTTAATTTATTTTCTTTTATTTCATTCTATCAGTTGAAAATTAGAACAGTGTCCATGCGTACTTACGGGATACTATCTCCATAAATGGTGTAATTCATATTTCAATCTATACCATTTATAGATTACTATAAATACATATATATTTAATATATATGATATTTATATCATAATTAAAATTCTTTATATTATTGATCTATAAACATTTTACAGGAATCAAAACTACCAAAGAAAATATACATGAAAAATGAAGCACTTATTACCGGGAACTGTGATTTTAACAAATAATTGTTAATAAAAGGTGATAAAAGATTATAATTTAATCATATTCAGTATTATATATATAATTATATTTTGTGAATTTATTTATAATAAATATATAATAATTATACAGGAATCTCAATCACATTCGAAGGAAGTTAGATAAGAGGTAATGGTTTATTTTACAATGTCATCGTTTTTCGAGATTATGTATGTATAAATCTATGTTGGGGAATATTTTTATTCCATATCCATATTTTTATTTAAATTATTTAAGTAATCATTTTAATTTTAAATACATTTTTACCCATGTTTTACTTATACAAAATGGATTAAAAGAAACCTTTTTTTGTTTTCTTAATGAGGTACGTTTTGACTTTTCCAACAAAAATATGAAAATAATGTTTTTTAACTTATATTTTTCTTAAACAAAATTTCTTATTGATATGAATTATCAATTCATTGATGATTAATTTAAAAATTTCCATATTTCCTTTCAAATTAAATATTTCTATAATATTTTTTAAATTTTTTATTTTAAATAATTAACTTAAAAATGTAAGGGTTATTTTACTCAAGAATATTTTTAAGGATATTTTTATTGTATTTCTATTCATCAATGACATCAACCATTTATTTTGATTTACTGGGAATTTGTTATAATGGTACCATCCATATCCTCTCTCTGGATGGTTTATACTCACCTTGACTAGGAAAAGTATTGATATTCTGTATTCTAGATATTTCAATATGGATAGTTATTTATTTTCAAGGAATGATAATTAATTTATATTGTTTTTTCAAATGATTAATACATTGGACAAATAAATTGATAGGTGGGGACCAGAATTATATATCCCCACAATGCATCAGTAGGCCTCCTCAAACAAACTAGGATGGTTTCTTGGATGAGGCCTTACCCATTATATAAAAGTTATTATCATGAGGCATTGAATTTAGAAACCTTTTTTCACCTTATATGACTTTTAAATATTTCAAGATTTATTTTTTGATTGAGGCACTAATACAGCATGCGATTCGGAGGCTCATGGTGCCCTGAATTAAATTTATTCGAATATTAAATATATTTTATACTATGTGAAAATAGTTTCTAAAAGAAAATGGGATAACTCTAAAAGAATATTGAATCAAAAATCTAAGAACATGATTGAGTCCAAAACATGATGTTTACCCTATACGTGACCTAAAATAAGTTAGCACAGGATGTCCAGAAAAAAGTGTTTTTGGTTGGGTACATTTAGTTAAATATATAATTAAATTTATTTATTAAATTAAATTAAAATAATTGTGATTCTTCATAAATCCAATATTATGGTAGGATTAGAATAGTTAGCCACATAACCTTGGGATCTATTGAGAGATTTCTCCTTTAACCTAAATTAGAGAATTGGAATCCTAAGATTATGAAACTATGGATCAAGTCAGATCTAGGTGAAGGGAATGAAAGGAAACCTCTTATTCAGTGGTGAGCATCTCCTTCATTGTAAAATGATCCAATTTGAGGTAGGGATCATCAATTTTTGGATTCTACCTCTATTGATTAAATTCATTGAGCGTGATTGAACCAGTTCTTCTGATATCCACTATTTGATCCTCTATATGTTCCTGCACATCATATTTAAATTTTTTATTCAGTTTGTATCACCATAGATATCCCTGATTATGCTATTTTTCCAATAACACTTGGAAATATGGTTAAATATTAGTTTTGGTTTGTTTATCCCAATATCTCTTCGTGTCAGTCATCGTTGGACCATGAGATTTTGATTCAACATTTCTTGGTAGGACCAAACTCAATTGGACCCCCATATTCATAAAGGAATCATGTGAGACAAAGGTATCAGCAATCAAATATGGATATAAGGATGAATCAAGGTTTATAGATGGTTTTTTCGTAGATTTTTTATCTTAAATAGAGAATGGTGCGGCATAAGAAGCGTGTGAGGCATTTGGGACATACGAAAAAACCCCATGTGATGATAGAATCGATTTTTGGCCAACAGATGGCTGAAAATGATGAATAAAGGATAGATACACCAATTTCAGGAGGCTTTTAGGAAATATCTGAAGTGTTGGACTAAGATCTAGAATGATAGTGCAAAGATATAACTTTATAGAAGAATCCTGACTACTATAAGTGTACATGGATGAACACATGCCGTGTAGTACCCATGCATTTGTGGCTCTAGGGTTTGGAGAAGATAAGGATAACACATTTTGGGAATGGGTCACACATTGTGCGACCCACATTAGGTAGAAAAGATGTGTGAAAGAGCACAACAGTTGGTCCCTGTGAGGGATAACACGCCATGTACCGAAGTACATAGACATGGAAAAACATACATGGATATATCTAGAAGCACGAGTTGGACCCCATATGGATAAGGAACTCCATGTAGTCCACCTAAACACCGTATAGTGCTACACGGATAGTGATACATGTACCAAAAGGGACACATCTGAGAAGTGGAGTGGGACCACACCCCATGTGTGTCCCTTACACGCCATTTACCCCTTATTCCTTTCTAAAGAACCTTCTACCTCTCATATCTCCATTTTTAGACTTTTATTTTGGCATATGAGTAACCTATTATAAGTGTTTTTCACATAAAACATGATGGTGTACTTTATAGTGTCTTTTGGGATATTATGCGAGAAGTTCTGGCCATGATTCTTATTTAGGCATCACTCAATGATGATAGTGATCAGGAAGGTTCATTAGAGTGCTACCCCCTTGAGAACTAGGGAATGGTTCCTCTATCTATATACTGAGTGGTGCCACCCTAAAATACCAAGGGGTGGGTCCAATATTTATGGAGTGGTACCCCTATCAAATAGGGCATGATTCCTCCTTACTTTGGGTGGTACCCTATATGGAATTAGGGTGCAGTTCCTTTGTCTACTATGTGGTACCCCCTAATGGGTTAGGAAATGGGTACTCCATACTCTAAGTTTTACCCCCTTATGCACTAGGGTGAGGATCCTCTTCCCACAGAGTTATACCCTATATTGGACATGGCACAGGGCCTCCTTACTCTATGTGGCACCTCCTATGGAATTAGGGTGTGGGTCCTCTATATATTGAGTGGAACACCCCTGAAGGACCAGGGCATAGGTCCTCTTCTTGGAGATTGTTTCCCCTCAACTTTTTAGCATAATGGAGAGGTGTGGTACCTCCACATGGATACTCCTATGGATAGACATGTGAGATTATGGTAATTTGTGATGGACTTCTAGAACTGATGGAACTCTTTGACTGGGTTGTTTTATGAAATGGAGATCCCCTTCTCTCTCATTCTGTTTTCGTTGGCTTGAGCATATAAATATTTATATATGTATGTATCTATGCCATTTGTTTTATTTCTCTCTCTTGATTTGGGTTTATCTATCTATCTATTCCTATCATGTCTCTTACTATTACCCACTTCAACTATTAGGGAATCCTATTTTATATGTTTGTACACTCCCCTTCATGGGATTTTCCAACATTTTTCATGTATTATAAAGATTATGGAAAAGTTGGTAGTGACTACAGAGGATCATAGGGATTCTTGGTGCATTGGACCATGTACGGTGGTTAGATCTTCAAGATTTAAAGATGGGGTCTCCTATAATTTACTTTTCAGGTTTTTTCCGGTTGGGACATCTTCTTGGTTAGGTGAGTATTATTCCCCTATACTTATTAGTTTACACTATTGTACTCTTGTACACCCTATAGGTTTTTCATTCATGGTTTTTATTATAGTTGTTGTATCATTTTATTTTATTATTACTCTAAACTTATGCATTGAGATGGTTGGGTATGTTCATACAGGTACATTAGAAAAAGTCCTCCCATATACGAAATGTATTTTAGTGCTTGTTGATAGCCACTAGTCTATAGATGTTGGCATGTGGTAGTTGTGGCTTGATCCCTAGAGGTTCGGGCCATGATAATTTGGTATGAGAATGGTTCATTCATTGGGATATTATACGAATTAGTCCCCTAAGGATTTGGATGGGATTTAGGGAAATATTTTCAATGTTTTTTAAGTGCATATTTCAGGCCAGGTGATCCAATGTTGGTGTAGTGGCTGATATATCCATTCATCGATACATTGACTACCTACTTGTTGATTCAACATATTAAGGCATCGGTTGCAAGGATTAATGGTACATTAATCATAAAGGATTGAGTATTTTGACTTTACATTTTGATTCATCTCCCCATTATGTATATATATTATTATCTGATATTGGTATATCGAGATTAAAATTTTTAGATGCATATGTGATGATAACCAACCTGATTACCAATTCCAGATCATGAAGATGATCCGATGAGTGATGAGTCCTCAATTAAGGTTCAATCCGAAAATATTCTTCATCCAGGTGAATATGTAGCAAAACCCCCATCTGTCAAGAAACAGATCATATTAGTAGAGACGGTAGGGGAAATGTACAAGCTTAGCATACTCCATGAGTTTCACTACCAGAGGCCACTGAGATTCCTTGGTGATCTAGATCCTCAGGTAGTTTAGGACTGTCTAGAGTCAGTGTTCTGTGTTTTTAGGCATATCTGGACACCGTCAGATTTAGTTTTTGTGCTAGTAGCTATCCTTTTATATGGATCATTCTAGCACAGGTATATTCTTGTTACGCAAATTCATGATGAGTCAAAAATCTCATGGTCTAACTTCTAGTATTAGTTCTGTGAGGAGTAATACCCCACCTTATTGAACTTAGTTTATATTCAGGAGCTTATGGAGCTGTAGTAGTTAGGGATGAAATTTTTAGAGTATGCTATGAGGTAGACATATCTGACAAGGTACTCCCTTGATATGATCTGGAATGCATACTTTTGAGCATGGAATTTTGATTTGGGTCTCCACAAAAATATTTGTTCCATTATAGTGACCTTGTACATTCCCACTTATGTTGGGGTATTGGAGCATACACTAATGATGAAGAGATTAAGGGGACATAATTTAGATAGATTTGGTAGTGGTTATTAGAGGACTAATTCAATTGTAGCAGCTAGAAAATTCTAGTCGACAGGATGTTATTGCAGGTGACCTCCCCATGACCCGACTCAATCATGTAGTCATGTGGCACAGGGACCATGTTAGCCTATATAGGAGATGTGTTATTCATGTTATGGGAAATTTCACATGGAACATGATTTCCTGGCCATACTTGTGGTGGAGAGAAATATGATAGTAGATAGACCACCATGGTAGAGGTAGCACAATGATCATGGATCTCCTAGTGATGCACGAGATGATAAAAGTTACAATATTTGTTAACTATAATCTTGATTTAGTATTTGTAAACATATGTGAAATTCATTCATTCATCTCATTATCCTTAGTGTGAGAGCTATATCTCCCAGTTGAGTTGTTATCACTGTAGTTTTGTGCTAAGGTTTCTATAGGGAATTCTTCTTCAATATATTTTATCTTCCAGTAGTGCAAGCTATCATTTGGTGTAAAAAATTACTAATGGTGCCTTTTGTTCATTTTAATGGAACCCTATCATGTTATATTGTGTAAGGATTGGTTTTACAAGGTCTAAGACCATATTAACTATCACTACAGAAGATTCATATGCCTTCACACTGATGGGATGATATTCTCCTTTATGGGTGAGAGATATCTCATGGAAGGGTGAGTCGGTTTTATGTGTAGGAGGCTTCATCCCATTACCCATTAGTTGAATAGTGTATCCATTGGAGTAGTAGGATCCTAAAGTATCTAGATTCCTTAATTCATGCAGGACTTTATGGATTTCTCCCCTAAATACATTCTAGGATTTCCTTTATGGTGGGATATGGAGTTTTTCACCAAATTGCATCTCGAGAAAACTCTAATATCTTCTATGGAATATAAAATGTCCCCTAAAGAGATTAGAAAGCTACGAATATATTTGGAGGACCTTTGAGAGAAATTTTTTATCAAGAATAGTGTGTCACCCTAGGCATCTCCAGTATTGTTTGTGAAAAATGAAGATAGGAGCTTGCAGCTTTGTGTAGATTATCATCACTTGAACCGGGCCATGATAAAGAACAAGTTCCCATTTCTGAGGATTTAAGAACTTTTTATTAGTTTTGATGTGTGATATGGTTCTTAAAGATCAATCTATATAATGGATACCACCTTTTGATGGTTCACAAGGCTTATATTCTAAAGATGGCATTCTATTGTTTCCACAAACACTATGAGTTTCTGGTGATGCCCTTGGGTTTGATGACTACCCCTACTATTTTTATAGCTTTCATGAACCAGATTTTCTAGTAGTACTTGGAACAATTTTTTTATTCATTGATAAGATAATCATATTATTCGTGTCAAAGGATAAGTATGTAAAGCATTTGAGGATGATCTTATATTTACTTTGGTAGCCCCAGATTTATAGAAAGATCTTGAAGTTCTAATTATGGATTCACATGGTTCACTTCTTGGGTAATGTATTTTCTAAGCATGGTTTGTCCATGTACTGGGAGAAGATTGATGCAGTTTTTTTTGGGAGTGACCTAAGATCATGTCATAGGTGCAGAGCTTCCTTCACTTGGAGGGGTACTATAGGAGGTGTGTGGAATACTTATCTATGATTTCATCCCCTTTGACCATCTTAATGTGGAAATGGAATCCATTTTATGGATTGATTAGTGATAATTATCCTTTGATTAGTTGAGGATATGACTGATGGGTGCCCCTTTTTTGATACAACTGAAGTAATGCATGGCTACTTGGTGTATTGTGATGCCTCGGGAGATAGACTCAGCTATTTTTTGATGAAGTGTAAGGAAATTATTTAATTCGGGAAAATATATTTGAAAACCTACAAGTATAACTACATGACTCCTATCTTAGACCTAGTAGTAGTAGTCTTCACTCTGAGGATATAGAGGCACTATCTTCTGGGAGAGAACTTTTTGGTTTACTTAGAGCATCAAAAACTCGGGTAGGTCTTCACATAGAGTGACTTGAACCAGAGATAGAGGCTTTGGTTGGAGTCCTTATATTACTATCACATTGAGATAGTTTATACTCTTTGGAAGGAAAATGTGGTAGCATATTCCCTTAATAGAAAGTCATTGTCTCATTTGGTGCAGGAGGAATCTAAACAGATAGATTCCCTACAACTAACCATGGCTGGGCAAGAGGGTGTGGATTTTATTCTTTCAATGGTGTCGAATCCTCCATTTCTTCAGAATGTGAGATAGTCCCAATTGGGATACATTTATTATGAGGTGTTTCATGACTATATATCCTTAGTAGTTTCACCCGATGGATTTTCTAAAGGAAGGAATCACATAATCTTTTTCTTGGAACAAATGGTGGTCTCAGGCATGATTTGTGAGGAGTTTATGAGGTAGTTTCACACTTCTTCTTTATATATATATCTCAATGTGGGGAAGATGTATAGAGACCTTTATTGGCAATTTTTTTGGTCTATCATGAGATGGATCATGACTGAGTTCATTACTCAGTGCCTTACATATCATCAAGTGAAGGCTGAGCACTAGGTTCCGACAAGTTTTTTTCAGCCTCTAGAGACCTCAGATAGAAAATGGTTTGAAATATCCATATAATCTATGATAGTACTTATATATATAGTGAAGTATAATGATTACATTTAGTATATAGTGGACCGAATCATGAAGTTGACATAATTTATTTCAATCAGAGAGAAAAGTTTGATGGATAGTTTGGGGAATATGTACATTTTGAATATTGTTCACATTAATGGAGTTCCCTCAACTATTGTCTCCAGGAGTGATACATGGTTTATGTCATAGTTGTGGAGAGTCTTGTGGGAGGTATTTGGGTCCCAGATGAGGATGAGTATAGCCTTCCACCCCCATACAGATGGGCAGACTGAGTGCATTATCCTGGTGTTGGAGGATATGCTGAGATATTGTGTGTTGGACTTTGATTGAAGCATGGAGGATCAATTTTCATTGGTAGAGTTTGAATACAAAAATAGATGTCATCCTACTATCAGAAAGTAACCTTTTGAGGCCATTTATGGGAGACTCTGTAGGTCACCCTTGTGATGGACATATATCAGCGAGGCATCTCTTGTGGGTATATAGATGGTGTAGGTGATGATGAACAAAGTCTTGGTCATCCGTGAGCATATAAGGATATCCCATAGTAGACATATATCTTATGGAAATCAATTTTTTAGGCCATTAGAGTTTGAGAAGAGGGACTGCATTTTTTTATTGTCTCTAATATGAGGATTATATAGATTTATATAGGGAGGAAAGATAACCTCAAGGTTCATCCTGACATTCATTATCATGCAGAGGGTTGGTGAGGTTTCTTACCACCTCACCCTACACCCACAGTTGGAGTGGGTGTATAATGTCTTCCATGTATCACTGCTTAGGATACACATTCATGAACCCACACACATTATTAACTAGGGTGAGATATACATATATAATGGATCCACCTTTGTATTTCACTCGATGGTGATTGACAGGATATGACTCTACATGGGTGGACCTTCTCTTTGGTTCGTGTGTTGTGATAGCATGGGAGCATGAAGGAGAGTTCCTTGGATCCGGAGATCAAGATGTGGCTTCAGTATCCATATATTTTTATTTACTTTTTCTTTTTGAGGATGAAAATATTCAATGATGGAATGATGTAGAGACACTATTTTTTCCTTGAAAGAATTTGAAATATTTCTATAGATATTTTTAGAGCTAAGGGCTGATATAGAATGGGATTCCTAGGCATGGTGTTCCTGGAACTAATTTTATAAAAATATTAAATACATTTTAGATTACATGTGTAGAGTTTCTGAATTAAAATGGGGTAACTCTTAAACGGAATCTCAGATTGAAATTCCAAGAATAAGGTTGATTATATAATGTAATGATTATCCTAGATGCAACTAACGTTTAGAGAAAATTGTCCATGGGTAGGTGCATTTAGTTAAGTAAATAATTAAATTTATTTATTTAATTAAATGAACCAAATTACGTTTCTCTATAAATCCAATATTATGGTAGGGTATCTAGGTTTAGCCACATAACTTGAGTATCTATTGATAGGTTTCTCCTCCAATTGTTTGCTAATCAGGATTAGATGACAATAAAACTCTTTATCTAGGTAGATTAAGGAACAATGAACACAACGACTCATCTTCTTCATTTTGGGCATGTTTTTCATTGGAAAAAAATCCCATATGAGGTAGTAGTCTTAAATTTTTGGATTCTTCTTCCCTTTATTTAATTTATTGAGCATGAAAAATTATATTCCTATGATCTTTTCTATTGGAGCCTCTGCATGTGACCACGTATTGGATTTCAATTTTTTATTTATTTTTCTCTCCATGGATATCCCCACTTGTGTTTTTTGGGAAAGAATTCTTGGAAATGATTTTTAAACATCTTTTGTTTCTTCCTCCCAGTAATTCTTCACATTAGTCATCATTGGACCATGGGGTCACGACTCGACTTTTTTGAGTGGGATTGAGCCTGATCAGAAATCTAAATTTGTGGAAGAATCATGTGTGACAAAGGGATCAACAATCTAGGATAGATGTAGGGATGAATCATGTGATGAATACAGTTCTTTTGTAGATATGGGTTCTAAAATGGAGAAAAATTCAACTTGGGAAGTGTTCAAGGAATATGGTATATACAAAGAACCCCCATGGGATGAAAGAATTGGTCTTTGGTAGATGGATGGATGGAACTGAAGAATAGGGGAAAATTCACTGATTTCGAGAGGCTTGGAGGTGATATCCAAAGTGTCAGAACCCAATATGAAATGCATGGGCATAGATATAAATTTTAGGAAAAAATTCCAACTACATGGTGTGTGCATATATGAACAGACATTGTGTAATACCCTTGTGGTTGTGACACTATGGTTGGTAAAGGTTAAGCATCACATATTTTGTGACTGTATCACACATCATGTGACTGGATCACATGTCGTGTGACCCTCCCCAGGCATCAAAGACATGTGAAGTGAACATGGTCATGTCCCCATGAAGGGGAACATGCCATGTAATGAAGTATACCAAAACAGGTGGACTTATATGGACATTACCAGGAGCACGAGAAAGACCCCGGGTGGTTAAGGCATACCATGTAGTCCACCTACACTCTATGTAGTGCTACACAGCTAGTGATTCATGTACCAATAGTGACATGTACAAGAAATGGAGTAGTACCCCCATGATGTGTGGGCACCTTACATGCCAGGTACCCATTATTCCTTTCTAAAGAACCTTCTACATCTCATATCTCCTTTGTTTGGACTCAGATTGTTTCTTAAGAGATGTATATCCTGAGTGTTTTCTATGTACAATGCGATGGTGGCCTACGTAGTATATTTTAAGATATGATGTGAGATGTTCTGGGAATGATGCTTATTTATGTGGTGTTATATGATGGTACTGATCAGGCAGGATCATTAAAGTGGTACCCCTTGAAAGACTAGGTAATGGGTCCTTTATCTATCTACTGAGTGGTACCACTGATGGATCGAGGAATGGGCCCTTTATTTATGGAATGGTACCCATTATTGGATAGGGAGTGGGTCATCCTTACTCTGAGCGGTACCACCCTATTGAATTAGGGCGTAGGTCTAATATCTATTAAGTGGTACCCCTTGAAATATCAGGGTGTCATCTCTCTAGTTATGGATTGGTACCCCCTGACAGATTAGGGCATGAGTCCTCCTTAATCTGAGTAGAACCCCACCTAACACACTGGGGCATAGGTCCACTACCCACCGAGTTGTACCCCCCATCAGATAGGGTACATGTCCTCTTTACACTGAGTGGTACCCCCTATGGTAGTTGGGTGTGGGTCCTTACACGAATTAGTTGTAGTGTGTGGTAATGTCTATTGGTATTCATGGATTCCTATGCAGTTTGGCCCATTTTTCTTTAACTTCATCTTGGGTCATCCAAATCACCTCCAACTATAATAAAAACATAGAAAAACTAAAATTTACCTTTTAAATAGTGATATACATTAAATTATTAAACCAAACATGTAGTGAAATTTGTTATTATATTTGTAAATTTAAATTCAAAACCAATTTAACACAGTGGTGTAATGGTGAAATAAAACCGTGAATCCTGGTATAGTCACATCCCCTGATGAACTAGTGCATGGATCCCCTACAAGGAGATTGTATCCCCTAGATTGTGTGGAATAGTGACAACTAATGGTCCCTGCACACGGTTTCTCCTATGTATAGACATACAAGACTCTAGGAATTAATGATGGACTTTGGGAATTGATGGTACTCCTTGTCTTGGCTGGGCTATGAGATGGAGATCCCATTCTCCCTTGTTTGGGTTTCTTCATCTTGATAATATATATATATATATATATATATATATATATCCATGTCACTACATTTTTTTACTCTATTTTCTTGGTTTATTCCTATAGTTTCTCTTATTACTCCCCTATTCATGTTTCAGGATGTCCTACTAGGTATTTATATACTCACCCCTGCATGGTCTTTTCTCGCACATAATGTGTCTTACACAAACTACAGATAGGTCAGCGGTGACTATAGAGAATAATAGGTATACCGAGTACACTAGACTACATGAAGTGGTCGGCGCTTAGAGATTTGGAGCTGTGATCTATCAGTATTTACTTTTATAGTTTTGTTAGGATGGGATATCTTTCTGGTTGGGCATTTATTTTTCCCCTTTACATTTCACTTTACATTTTCATACTCTTATACACCCTTTAGGTTATTCATGAATAGTTTTTATTATAGTGGTTTCATTTTTTTATTTTATTATTCATCTGCACAGCTGCATTGAGATGGTCAGGTGTGTGTGTAAAAGTACATTAGGAATAGCCCTCACACACTAGTTATGCCTTTCAAAACTTCTTGCCACCCCTACCCAATAGAGGTGGGATTGGGGTAGTTAAGGGTCATGCCCCATAGGGTCAGGTAATGACATTTATGGTATATATTTCTTTGAATGAGGCATTGACAGTATAGATGTCTTGGCATGAGGTATTGACGTTAAGTTTCATATGTTTGAAATTATGCATTCTCTCATTATGAAATCAGTTATAGATGATTAGTTATGATATTAAAGGTTATTTTTCAAACATATGTGATTATTTTTTTCAAATTACATATTTATTATTTATTCAATTCCATATTATTCTTGGCTTATTAAGATTCCATTGTATGCATACCCTTACTAATCATCTAAAATAAACTATTTATTAAGTTTCTATTTCCCTAGGATAACAGCAAGGGTTTTATTATTGTTATCTAGGGATATACTAATGTGGAAAAAGTTTTTCAAAAAAATACATTATTGTATTTTTATGCTTTCAAATTTAAATTGAAATTCATGTATGTATATAGTTTTACAAGACTACTATACTATTCAGTCCTTTGGGATGTGATTGCTTATATCAAGTTATAATTTTATAAAGTTACCATTTATTATGGGCTACTAGTTTCATAGTCCTTATAGAACAACTATTGTTCAATATTCTTGTTCATCATCACTGTCTATGGGAATGCATGGATTGGCTGAATGGTAAAATCCAAAATATTTTTAGTTTTTGTCAAATTATTTTTAATGAAATCAGAATAAAATGAGTTCATGTTTACACTATCATCTTGTATTATCTTGGGTTGAATTTATTATTCATTACCTAGAACATCCAGGATGAGTTTTTCACAAGTGGGGGAAACTAGTCAATCTTCTATATCCTTCCTTCCAATATCACCTTCATAATGGTGTTTTCTTATTTGAAACCCCAAGAGAGGTACAGTGGTGATGATTCATCAATATTGAATATGTTAGGATATTTTAACATGTTACTCTCTACAATGATACTCCATTATGTATCCAATAGATATTAATCTCTATCATTTAGCTCAGCTGGTAAGAACTACTTAGTGATTTCTTCTAGTAGTGTTGGACTGGGTCCAATAATAAATGTTCATGTTTATATCTCTCAATATCCTCAATATTATATATGTGTAATGTTTGTTGTGGAATTTATTCATCCAATTCTTATTGTTTTTGTTACCCTAGTTTAAATTCACATAACATAGATATTCATTCATTATATATTTTATTTTGTGCCTAATACTATCAGTTACATGCATAATATTATTTTCCGTTGAAATTTATAATTGATAAATTGATTAATTTAAGAAAAAAAATAAAAAATAAGGAAAAACCTAAATGGTATATTCACAAAATGATAAGAAAAAAAGGGATTATGCCATCTACCAAAAAATGATTCTAAAATATTCAAGGGGATATCATGGGATGAGAATTAATTACAATTTAGATATCCTATAATATATCACAATGGCTAATCATGGTTATCTCTCTACAATAACTAACAAATAACTCACAATTTTTTTGATTTATTTATATTTTTAAATATATTTGAATGCAAGGTAGAATGGGGGGTGGTGTTTTGGAATGAAAATATAAAATAAACATGCAAGTGTAGATGAAAACAAAATGAGGTTAGAAAGAAAATAGGTAATACCTAGAGAATTTTCCAAGATGATGCTTCATTCCCACTTAAGATTTTCTTACCTACTCAATGGTCACAATCCATTTTATGTGCATTCATCCTCCTCTTAACATTTTTTAAATATACAGTGTTTCTTAAAATCTCTAAAACAATTGTATGTACACCTCCTCTATGGATAAAAATAAAGATGTATCCTTGATCAAAAACATAACCTAACCTACTTTCCTCATATACAATTACACCTATTCAAAACTAAACAACCATGAATCCATCATATACCATGATGATCAAGTGAAGGGAGTAAAAATAGTGGATGAAGAAGAAGTTCATACTAAAACAAGGATAGTGAGGACACTATCAGTAATCATCACAATTAAACATACTTGGGAAATAAAAAAATAAATAAGACAAAATTTAACATTAGTGGGATATGACATCAGTTCATCACTTAATTATTCTCCTAGGATCTCCCTCAGCTCAGTTATTCTTGATCAGGAAGATTGGTTATCATAGTGATAAAATTGGAAAAGAGAGAGAGAGTAAATGAATAATATATAGGGAATGGAATGAATTCTATTGAAAACATAGAATGAATATAAAGTAAATAGTATCTATATTAAGGCCACGTTCAAAGGTAAATTTTTTTGAATCCATAAAATTGACAAGAGGAATTATATTTATAATCATCAGTGGTCCTTAACCATTTTAGTATATTTCTATGTTGTAACTCTAAGCCCTTGATCACCTCTATGTGAACTGGTTGAAATATACATATTTCCCCATGGTATACAGATCTTGAATATTACCTGCTGTGAGATATTTTCCAAATTTTATGGACTAAATCAATTTATATATGCATTCAATATAGGAGTTTCATTAGATAAATTCTTAATTTTGGTATACAATTGAAATATGAATTTTTATTTTATTTTTATCACTTAAAAAATTAATTTTTAAATATAATCCTACATAGTTCCTAGATTTGTGATGATTAATACTAACATTTTTATTGATTTTGGAAACAAAACGAAACACAAACAACAAAAACAAAAGAACATAATGGTGGTCTAAATTAGTGGAGACCCAACGCATCATTAATAACAAAGATATTTCCGCATGACGGAAATGAACCTAAGATAAGGAAGAATGATAATCTTTGAGTTGGAGAAGCTTGGGATTCCAAGAAATACGCAACCACGTTCCCCTCTCACCATGTGTGGGTTATCTCCATGTTGAACCTCAAAAGGTGTTTTCATTTATGAACATAATATTCTACATTCCAAGGGAAACTGCCACTTTCAGTGAGTGCGTTATAGAGAATTAAGGAGTCCGTTTACACTTCCTTCAAATTTAAATTATTTTGCACACTTAACTCCATCCCTATAACCATCACCTTAACCTCAGCCTGAAGAGCATCTCCTCTACTGTAAAAAGCTGAGAAAGCAGCCACTACATAGCCCCTTTGGTCCTGAATGATGCCTCCACCCCTAATTTCCCCCCTTAAGAGGGAGCTATCAGTGTTGAGTTTTATCCCAGGCCTTTGGGGATGCCAACATACCCAATTTCCTTTCCCTCTCCTCCCTATCTAGTTATGCTCCTTTGGGATGAAATCCCTTATTGAAGGAGCACTATGGCACTCACTACACTCACCAGATAAATCCAGCAATGTGTTCTTTATCTTGAAGCAAATACCGGTGTTGGTGCCACATATATTCTTGTGTCTAGCGTCATTCATTTCTTTCCAAATGATCTGACAACCCGCATTAAGGATTATCACTTGTACCTTATGTTATGGACCATGCTCGCCAGTGCCATTGAACCATCTATTGAAGAAGTCCTTGTGAATCTTGTCTTGCTTGCGCCACCCATTTAACCATTCATACGCCTAACAAGTCAAGCGGGCCCATTCGTTGTCGAAGAATAGGTGCTTCAACATTTCCTTCTTGGGATTTCTACAACAACAGCATCTGGAGACCATGGACACACCAATATGTTGGATATTATCATCAATGGGAATCACGCTATTCCTTATCCACCACGTCAAAAATTTTAATTTGGAAGATATCCCCCTTCACCATAGTGTATCTCCCCACTGGTAACCCATGATCAGGTTCCTCCTTACATTTTCATATGACTTGATTGAGAACTTGCCTAAGGAGGAGTCTGTGAATATTAGTATATGTGGAACGCCACTGAGGATAACCTCAATGAAGATAGTGTGTTGATTATCATCAAGAATGGCTTGAATGAAGCCTGGATGGCAGCACGCATCACTGAAGGACATATCCGGTGTGGGGAATCCAAGAAACCACAGCCTTCCTCCCCCCCTAAATTTTGATGCCAAAAGTTCACTTCACATCACCCAATCAACCACCTAGCATGAGGTCGTAGGACCTCAATATACGGGTGAATAAGTTTCCATATCCTCGACGGTTGAGACCTCTACACCAAAATTTCCAGACCATATTTCTCTTTCATAAGCTTTCCCCATAGGGAGTGTCTGTCCATGGCCACCCATGCAATTTTGGCATTCATCCCTTGCATGGTCGAGGAGACACTCTGCATTTTGATCCCTCCATCATCTATAGGCCTAGCAAGACGCTTCCCCACTACCCAGTGATGTTTTCCTTCCAGCCGACCGTCCCATAAAAAGGAAACCATGATCATCTCCATGTTAGAGTCCACTCCTTTGGGGTCCTTCAAGGTAGACTAGAGATGCATGGGAATAGAAATAAGGATGCTATTGAAAAGGGTAATGCGACCTCCAAAATAAATATGCTTGTTTTTCCATTTGAAGATGCGACCAGTAATCTTACCCACAATGTTGTCAAAATGATGAACACAAATAAGGTAGGTGTTCACCGGTGCTCCAAGGTACTCCATGGGAAAATAACCTCTCTTCACAATTAAGTTATCATCCAGAACCCTCACCCTCCTATTTGAGAGTACTTTATTAGTATAATATAATCTTTTTTCCCTGTTAATCACCTTCCCACACCATTTGCAATATTCCTCAACAAGCATGTTCATTCCAACCACTGATCTTCTACTTCCACTGAGAAACATTATAGTGTCGTATGCGAACATCAGATGAGATATACCCTCAATAACAAGTCTTTCCCAATAAGGATGTAATTTACTTGTCTGCATACCCTTCTGTATATAATGACTAAGAACATTTTGAGATAGAATGAATAAGGTAGGTGAAAGAGGGTACCCCTATCAAAGCCCTTGGAAGGCCTGGAAAAGGCGAAACTGCTTGCCCAGAAATGAGGTGGAGATCCAAGCTGAGCTGAAGCAATGGAAAAGCAAGTCATGGGTCTAATTTGAGAAGCCCATGTTGTAACACCCCGAGATTTTAAGAAAAATATTCTTTCTAATTTCATTAATGTCTTGTGTTGTACGCTACACCAAAAGGATCTTGCACAACACGCATCCTTGACTTGCCTTTCATTACACGCAATCGTGACCTTCCTTGATAGCGTGTGTAGTACGCAATACCGAGTTTCACTAAACAACGATATGCTATTAAAATATTATTAAAACTAACCGTTATGAATAGTAATAACCACTTTTTGAAATTTTTTAAATTTTATTTTTCAAAATGGACTTCATTTTTGGATTCGGAATATCGAAATTAGCTTAGGGTAAAATTTTGGTAATTTTCGGCTAACTTTCATATTTTGATGAATAGTGAAAATTACTAATTTTTAATTAAAAACAACTTTTGAAATCGAAATAATTAATAGTGATAAATTATTAATTTGAGTGGTTTTAAAGTATATTTAGAATATATTTTTACAATTTAATACAATGTTGGTCATTGGATGTAATTTCACATTTAAACCAGTTATAAACAAGTGTCAATCTTTTGATAGTTATTATCTCTAAAAAACACGCCTTTTGTTTTGACGACGGGAATTAATTTTTAAATTAATTAATGCAACTGATATGTTTTTAATTCTGTAATATAGAAATAATTTTTTATTTCATAATATCAAATATATCTTAGGCCTAATTTTTGGTATTTTTCTGAAAACTTTCAATTTATGATGAATAGTGAAACCACTAAGTGGTAGTCAAAAAAACTGAATTTTTCATAAAACTTAATTTTACCACTTCTGTGAGTGGAATTTCGAAAATCCGAGAGACACGGTTGATGACAGTAAGTAAAATGTGGTTCAATGAGATGAAAATAATTTTTGGTGAATAGTAACTTTTTACTTTTATTTACCACGGTTAAAAGTAAATAGGGTAATTAAGGGTAAAAATGATATTATTATTACCCTAACACGTGTACAAATTCTATTGGATAAGTGTAATTCGACCAAAAACAAGCTTAGGAATAAAATATGACCATTTAGGCCCACTTGGATTAGATTAGGACATTTATTATTATTTAATTCAAAGAAGAGTTAAAAGAGTTGAAATCAAAGTGTATTTACTAAAACATTTTTAATATATGGTTATACATAAGATAAATTAGATTGTAAATATTCATTAGAAATCTAAAAGGCT
Source organism: Viscum album (assembly GCA_963277665.1). Taxonomy (NCBI): domain Eukaryota; kingdom Viridiplantae; phylum Streptophyta; class Magnoliopsida; order Santalales; family Viscaceae; genus Viscum; species Viscum album. The sequence goes on from OY728150.1 coordinate 489,515,602, forward strand.
TTCCTACATAATGGTATTTTATTTTAAATTTTTAGACATCAAATAATTTAATTTAGTTATGACACAAAGATGATGTAGTAATTATCTTATTAATGAAATATTGACATAATTGATGTTATAAATACCAAAATAAATTTAATTTAAGACTTTTAATGAATTCCACTAATTTTATAGGTTAATATGACATGTTAGTATTAATTTAATTAACTTTTTTAGAACTTATCATTCTGTTATCATTTTCAAAAAAATCAATTACTAAATAGTGTCAAAATTGACATAAAATAGTTTTTAAAACAAATATTATATTATTAATTGCTATTTTATTCCTAAAAATCTAAGGTTCGGCCAAATTACTTAGATAAGGTTATATATATTAATAATAAACAATTTGGGGTTCGTTTTGCTTCTTATAGTATGTTTATTAACCTTATAGTGTAAGAACACAAGAAGACACGGTAAAAGTAAAATTATTTAACTTAATGTTAAATCAAAATGATAAGGTTAAAATAGGAACCTAAACTTGTCTAAATTATATTGGATGAGAGGATTTCGACCCATCCCCACCTTATCCTCTAAATAAATCAATTTTTAGCTATTTAAAACCTAACATGACTTTATAATAAAATAATATTTTTAGTTTTTCCAAAGGAGCCCCTCTCCTCCCTTATAAAAGGGCACCTCCTCCATCTCTTCGTCACACAACTTTGAGCCTTCAAGCTCGGCCAACCCCTGAAAAATTCTCTTTTCCACTTCCCTAGAAACATCCTAGAGGTTCTGGTCTTCCTCAAAGACCAATTTTAGTGCTCTATGAGGAGGTCTCAAAGAGGCGCTTCAAAGAAGAGGTAATTTCCGTTACCGATTATTTCACCTTTATTTCTTCTTCCACTTCTTCTTCTTAGGTTGTTTCATTATGAAGTAATAACATCAGTATAACTCATATACTGATATGTTATTATAAGTATGAAACAAACCTATTTCACCATCTATCCATCCTACGGAAAAAGAAATCATCGTGCGTGCGTACGTACGGAATACCGTCTCCACGCCGTGGTGTAATCTATTTTCCACCACCACCTTAATTGGATGGGTATAATGGTGTAATGAGTAACTATATATGATTATTATAAAGTTATATTGATACTGAAATAGTATACATACACTTCAACACAATTAAACAACCATGGGAACGATATCATCGCTCGTGCGTACGTACGGACTACCGTCTCCATGACGCGATGAGGTTCATTATCCATGTTAACCATTCCAGAATGATTATAAAGTATATATAATGAATAATAATGAAATATATGACATGGTAAATCTACTGGATTTATGTATATATATATATTTCATCAAATTAATTCCATTCAAGACAATAAGGAAAGGAAAACAGCGTTCATGCGTACGTACGGACTACCGTCTCCATGAACGGTGTGTTTCATTTCATTTATCTATCTATTATATATATATATATACTGAATATATATGATATATAAATCATATTTTATATTCTGGAAGTAAGTAAATCATGATATAAGTAATAATAATGTCAAGAACAACTAGTCCAAACACCTACGATAAATGAAACGATTTTACCCAAAACGCTTCTTTAACATGGAATTTACAAAAGAACGGGTAATATAAAGTCATAATTGAACCATATATGATATCATAACAATTAATATGATTCTGTAATAAGTTAATGACATTATTTTAATCATTATACAGGAGGTTTGGATACGTACAAATCATATCGGACATAAGTTAAGGGAAATATCACAATCTCATTTTTATCCGAGATTGTTTATACTTTGGTATTTACTGGGGTGTATTTTATCATCCACATCCATGTTCCCTAAATATGTAATATTATTTCCATCCACCTACAATTTTTTACATCCAATTTTACCCTTTGGTGAGTTTTTAGAAAAATATATGAAAGGAATCTTTTGTCGTTTTTTATACGAGGTACTTTTTGACTTTTCCGACAAAAGTACGAGAAGAATGTTTTTCTTAACTTATACGGCATGAATGGATTTTTAAAAAATTATTTCCAAGAAGCTTCCTTTACATGTTTTCAAGTTTATTTTTATTCAAAATTCTTTTAGTTTATAATTGTACGACATGTTAAGAAAGGAAAAGTGTTTTTGAAGCAGAAAGGATATTTTCCTCAAGAATGGAGTTCAAGTGTTTTATCAAAATTATTTTCCATCTAAGATAATAAAGGGTTCTGTTTTTTATCCATATTATTACATTGAATTGATTATTTGGTGATGGAATTATATTTTTATGAATTCCTTTATCTTATATGAATTATTTTATGATGTCACGATGTTTAAGATTTCCATTTTTATTACATGGGTTATGAAATGATGTATGATTTATGATTTTGTGGCACACATAAGAATGGTTTCATTATGAGATGGGTGGGACCTATATCTCCCTCAAATTAATTGGGTAAAGATTTTATATCTCATGAGATAGACATGGCTGGAACGGTAGGTTATACCGGTTCAGTGAAACAGGACTGAAACGAGGGTGACTCGGTTCAGAAATGGACTGTGTCCACTAAGATAGTCTTGGCAATGAGTCTTTACTAATAAGATATGATTATCTATGATTATGTGTGTATTCCACAAAGATTCATGTTTTATGTTATGATTATTGGGATTTCATTTCACTACTATGATTTATCCTATGTTATGAAATTATTCTCTCTTTTGCAGGTTAAGATTTCCAAAATGTTATGTTCTTATGAATATGATGTGATTGATATTTCTTTTGTTTACCCTTACTGAGAATTTGAGCTCACCCTTTTATGTTTTCTTTTCCCCAAGATATAAAGAAAGGTTTCAGGTAAAAAAAGGAAGATCTTTATGGGTGATGTTGAAGATATTTCACCACGATTAGAAGATTATATCCCGAGTTTCCAAAGACACTAAACTATTACGGTCCTTGTGTGTGTGTTTTTGTTATGAACTAAGTATTCCGAAAAAGTAATGTAATGTATATGTACGTTAAGTTTCAGGTCTCTACAGTTGGTATCAGAGGAAAGTTTTAGTCAACCTTTGGAAACTAGGATGTGAGAACGTTAGTGAGATCCCTAGAGATATTTCTAAGGTATGTCTAGGGATGTCCCTAAGGATAAGTATACGTATAGGATATAGTCCTAGAACTACAGTAACGATCTTACAATTTAACCTAAGATGTTAGATATTGAGGGTACTCCCCCTTTACTATGTTGTTTTCTCTATCATGATTTTTTCCTCACACAAGATTCTTTTTGTGTTTTAGTTAATGGAGGGAACTAGAAGGAATTCGGTTAACATTGAATCCAATGAACAAATTGGTGACTATGAGCTACAAAATTGTGTAATTCCTAGAGAGAAAGATATTGTGATTATGCCGAATCAGTCATCGCGATATATGATTAACAAGGTGAAATTTAGTGGTATGCCTAATTCATCAAAGAAGAGGAAGATAAACTATTATTCATGTTCGCATGTTGAGGAGCATAATGAAAGGAAGATTGAGATTTCTAAAGAAGGGAAGAAAAACCTTTAGGAATACCTCAAATGGAGGGACTGATGTTATCTGTGTGGAGAAAAGGGTCATAGAGTGACAGACTGTTATGGAGTTCAATGTCTTATTTGCAGAGAACATGGGCATTACCCAACTCAATGCCCTGACCTAAAAAGTTACTTCTAAATCAAGGAAGGACTTATTCCAGGAAAATCATTGAAGTGGATGGATTGAAGTGTTTATGTATTGGTATTCAAGAATAATGTTGTTGAGGTACTTTTATGGTGTATTGAAATATTTATGTATTGGTCTATTGTGGTTTTCAATAATTTTAAGGTACCGGTAACCATGAAAAGTGATTCAAATAAAGTAGATGATATGCGCATAATGAAGGGATAAGGAGAAAATGAAATGTTTGACAATATTCATGATCTCATGATTGATATAAGGACTAAGTGATATCATGGTTTGAGTATATAGAATTTTGAGGATTTTGGTATGTGGAAAGTGTTAACGTTTAACTGCATTCATGTTTTCAATAAGGTTCAATGGGTATTCAAGAGAATACAAGATTAAGGCCTTTGAATGTTTAGAATGTGACCAACAAGACATATCTTATGATATATGGGGATCAACGATGGTATTAAATCTCTGGTAATCATTTTCACTATATTATGAGAGTGGACTGAAGTATTATGGATAAGCCTAAAGATTCGAATGGATTATGTTGGACATAAGTTAGGATAAAACGTTTTTCGATATTATTGATGGGATGTTATAGTAATATAGCTTTAGAAAAAGGACAACCTACAGGACGGGCGACACCCATCGCGTCGGACAAGGCTGTGGGAATCGAACCCACAACCGAAGTGCGACTGGCCTTTATCGCCTACCACTGGCCTACAGGAAGTCCCTGTTTAGTAGAAACTAGTTTTATTATATTAAGCAGTATGATATATGAAGTATAAGTCCATTTTAGGAAACATATATGATTAATCTCACTATAGAATGACTTATGTATATTTAATAACTTTTTCTAACCTTTTGTTTGAGACAGATGGAATGACCCCTCATTCTATCACATGATCTGCTAACACTTCATGAATAAAAAATTCAACTTCATTTATTTAAGAGATGAAGTGGAAATTTTTCAAGGCAAGAACAACAGTGAGATTGTACCAAAATAAAGTAAGTATTTATTCTAATTCAAATTCTTAAACTTTAGGGAAATGATCTTGAAAACTAAAAAAAATGTTGTCCTAGTGCTCTTATATCGGATTAATCAGATGGTACCTTAGATCGTCACAAATTTATTGATTTGTGATTGTTGGCTTTTCCATAGCCATGTTCCCTACCACTCTCCATCAGAACATGATGGTTAGATTTTTCTTCCATATCCATATTTTCACCTATGTGGAAACCCAGTGATTAGTTTATTTGGGTAACCGTTACGTTTCATACATTTGTTTTTAAAGATTGGTTTTGGTATTCCTTTTTACGATGTGGGTTTCTATTAAAGAAACTTTCGAATAGTAAACCATTTATAACCCCGACGAATTTCGAGGGTGAAATTCATTTTAAGGGGGGTAGAATGTAACACCCCAAGATTTTATGAAAAATATTCTTTTTAATTTCATTAATGTCTTGTGTTGTATGCTACACCAAAAGGATCTTGCACAACACGCATCCTTGACTTGCCTTTCATTACACGCAATCGCGACCTTCCTTGATAGCGTCTGTAGTACGCAATACCGAGTTTCACTAAACAACGATATGCTATTAAAATATTATTAAAACTAGCCGTTATGAATAGTAATAAATACTTTTTGAAATTTTGTAAATTTTATTTTTCAAAATGGACTTCATTTTTGGATTCGGAATATCGAAATTAGCTTAGGGTAAAATTTTGGTAATTTCGGATAACTTTCATATTTTGATGAATAGTGAAAATTACTAAATTTTAATTAAAAACAACTTTTTCAATCGAAATATTTAATAGTGATAAATTATTAATTTGAGTGGTTTTAAAGTATATTTAGAATATATTTTTATAATTTAATACAATGTTGGTCATTGGATGTAATTTCACATTTAAACCAGTTATAAACAAGTGTCAATCTTTTGATAGTTATTATCTCTTAAAAACACGCCTTTTGTTTTGACGACGGGAATTAATTTTTAAATTAATTAATGCAACTGATATGTTTTTAATTTAGTAAAATAGAAATCATTTTTGAGTTCATAATATCAAATATATCTTAGGCCTAATTTTTGGTATTTTTCTGAAAACTTTCAATTTTTGATGAATAGTGAAACCACTAAGTGGTAGTTAAAAAAACAGAATTTTTCATAAAACTTAATTTTACCACTTCTGTGAGTGGAATTTCAAAAATCCGAGAGACACAGTTGATGCCAGTAAGTAAAATGTGGTTCAATGAGATGAAAATAATTTTTGGTGAATAGTAACTTTTTACTTTTATTTACCACGGTTAAAAGTAAATAGGGTAATTAAGGGTAAAAATGATATTATTATTACCCTAAAACATGTAAAAATTATATTGGATAAGTGTAATTCTATCAAAAACAAGCTTAGGAATAAAATATGACCATTTAGGCCCACTTGGATTAGATTAGGACATTTATTATTATTTAATTCAAAGAAGAGTTAAAAGAGTTAAAATCAAAGTTTATTTACTAAACTATTTTTAATATAGGGTTATACATTAGATAAATTCTATTTTAAATATTAAATAGAGGGCCAAAAGATTTCCTACATAATGGTATTTTATTTGAAATTTTTAGACAACAAATAATTTAATTTATTGATGACACAATGATGATGCAGTAATTATCTTATTAATGAAATATTGACATAATTGATGTTATAAATACCGAAATAAATGTAATTTAAGACTTTTTATGAATTCCACTAATTTTATAGGTTAATATGACATATTATTATTGATTTAATTAACGTTTTTCGAACTTATCATTCTGTTATGATTTTCACAAAAATCAATTACTAAATAGTGTCAAAATTGACATAAAATAGTTTTTAAAAAAATATTATATTATTAATTGTTATTTTATTCATAAAAATCTAAGGTTCGGCAAAATGACTTAGATAAGGTTATATATATTAATAATAAACAATTTGGGGTTCGTTTGTCTTCTTATAATAAGTTTATTAACCTTATAGTGTAAGAACACAAGAAGACACGGTAAAAGTAAAATTATTTAACTTAATGTTAAATCTAAATGATAAGGTTAAAATAGGAACCTAAACGTTTCTAAATTCTATTGGATGAGAGTATTTCGACCCATCCCCACCTTATCTTCGAAATAAATCAATTTGGATCTATTTAAAACCGAACTTGACTTTATAATAAAATAATATTTTTAGTTTTTCCAAAGGAGCCCCTCTCCTCCCTTATAAAAGGGCACCTCCTCCCTCTCTTCCTCACACAACTTTGAGCCTTCAAGCTCGGCCAACCCCTTTCAAATTCTCTTCTCCACTTCCCTAGAAACATCCTAGAGGTTCTGGTCTTCCTCAAAGACAAATTTTAGTGCCCTAAGAGGAGGTCTCAAAGAGGCGCTTCAAAGAAGAGGTAATTTCCGTTACCGATTCTTTCACCTTTATTTCTTCTTCCACTTCTTCTTCTTAGGTTGTTTCATTATGATGTAATAACATCAGTATCACTCATATACTGATATGTTATTATAATTATGAAACAACCCTATTTCACCATCTATCCATCCTACGGAAAAAGAAATCACCGCGCGTACGTACGTACGGAATACCGTCTCCACGCCGTGATGTAATCTATTTTCCACCACCACCTTAATTGGATGGGTATAATGATGTAATGAGTAACTATATATGATTATTATAAAGTGATATTGATACTGAAATAGTATACATACACTTCAACACAATTCCACGACCATGGGAATGATATCATCACTCGTGCGTACGTACGGACTACCGTCTCCACGACGCGATGAGATACATTATCCATGTTAACCATTCCTGAATGATTATAAAGTATATATAATGAATAATAATGAAATATATGACATTTTAAATCTACTGGATTTATGTATATATATATGTCGTCTACTTACTTCCATTCAAGACAATAAGGAAAGGAAAACAGCGTTCATGCGTACGTACGGACTACCGTCTCCATGAACGGTGTGTTTCATTTCATTTATCTATCTATTATATATATATATATATATATATATATATATACTGAATATATATTATATATATATCATATTTTATATTCTTTAATTAATTAAATCATGATATAAGTAATAATAATGTCAGGAACAACTAGTCCAAACACCTACGATAAATGAAACGATTTTACCCAAAACGCTTCTTTAACATGGAATTTACAAAAGAAAGGGTAATATAAAGTCATAAGTGAACCATATATGATATCATAACAATGAATATGATTCTGTAATAAGTTAATGACATTATTTAAATCATTATAAAGGAGTTTCGGATACGTACAAAGCATATCAGACAAAAGGTAAGGGAAATATCACAATCTCATTTTTATCCGAGATTGTTTATACTTTGATATTTACTGGGGTGTATTTTATCATCCACATCCATGTTCCCTAAATATGAAATATTATTTCCATCCACCTACAATTTTTTAAATCCAATTTTATCCTTTGGTGAGTTTTTTGAAAAAGATATGAAATGAATCTTTTGTCGTTTTTTATACGAGGTACTTTTTGACTTTTCCGACAAAAGTACGAGAAGAATGTTTTTTTTAACTTATACGGCATGAATGGAGTTTTAAAAAATTATTTCCAATAAGCTTCCTTTACAATTTTTTAAGTTTATTTTTAATCAAATTCTTTTAGTTTAGAATTGTACGACATGTTAAGAAAGGAAAAGTGTTTTTGAAGCATAAAGGATATTTTCCTCAAGAATGGAGTTCAAGTGTTTTATCAAAATTATTTTCCATCTAAGATAATAAAGGGTTCTGTTTTTTATCCCTATTATTACATTGACTTGATTATGTTGTGATGGAATTATATTTTTATGAATTCCTTTATCTTATATGAATTATTTTATGATGTCACAATGTTTAAGATTCCCATTTTTATTACATGGGTTATGAAATGATATATGATTTATGATTTTGTGGCACACATAAGAATGGTTTCATTATGAGATGGGTGGGACCTATATATCTCTCCAATGAATTGGGTAAATATTTTATATCTCATGAGATAGACATGGCTGGAACGGTAGGTTATACCAGTTCAGTGAAACAGGACTGAAACGAGGGTGACTCGGTTCAGAAATGGACTTTGTCCACTAAGATAGTCTTGGCAATGAGTCTTGACTAATAAGATATGATTATCTATGATTATGTGTGTATTCCACAAAACTTCATGTTTTAAGTTATGATTATTGGGATTTCATTTCACTACTATGATTTATCCCATGTTATAAAATTATTATCTCTTTTGCAGGTTAAGATTTCCAAAATGTTATGTTCTTATGAATATGATGTGATTGATATTTCTTTTGTTTACCCTTACTGAGCATTTGAGCTCACCCTTTTATGTTTTCTTTTCCCCAGGATATAAAGAAAGGTTTTAGGTAAAAAAAAGGAAGATCTTTATGGGAGATGTTGAAGATCTTTCACCACGATTAGAAGATTATATTCTGAGTTTCCAAAGACACTAAACTATTACGGTCCTTGTGTGTGTGTTTTTGTTATGTACTAAGTATTCCGCAAAAGTAATGTAATGTATATATACGTTAAGCTTCAGGTCTCTACACATGTATCCTAGGACCTTTAAAATAAAACCCCATTCGATTCTGTAATAGGCCTTGCTAATGTCTAATTTGATAGACAGATTGTTCCCGAAGATCTTTTTGTCAATCCCACTGATTACTTCTTGCACCACTCCAATCGCACCCTAAATGGATCTCCCTTTGATGAAGCCATGCTGATCCACTTCTATCCATGTATTTAAGTGGGGTTATAATTTTTTGTTATGGATGGTAGAAAGAATCTTGTAAGGCATGTTACAAATGATTATTGGCATGTACTGCTCAAAAGACTGGGGGTTACCCACTTTCAGTATCAGGACCACCTAGGTTGCACTAGCTATGCACGGGAGGTGCCCTCCTAGGAATAAATCCCTCACAGCTCGTACTACATCCCCTTTGACTGTATCCCATGAATCCCTATAAAAATTAAATTATTATAAAATAAATTCATATATTTATTGAATGAATTATTTGGTTATCAATTGGTTTGAAAGGAAAATAAAAAACATTTGAAATTTAAAAATAGATGTTTTCTTGGAAAACTATTCTTATGCATGTAATTTATTTTTATATTAATTAATTATATTAATCAATATTTATGAATTATTTTATGGAAATTTTTAGATAAAATATTCAATAAAATAACATAACTTTTATCTAATGGTTTTTATTGTGCATGTAATATGAATAAATTCATTTTTATGCATAAATGTATATTTGTCTAAAAATGGTTATTTTGCATTTTTCATATTATTTTTAAATGAATTTATTTTAGATATAGAAATTGAATCTTTTAAAATCAATTCAATTTTAAAGAATCAACATAATTAATATAATTTAATATGGTCGTCAAAATTTTTCATCATAATGAATGCTGAAATCATTAAAAAACTGTTACCAAGGTGTGTGTTAAAAAAGATTTACTGTAGGCGATAAGATAAGATATACATCTAAATTTTCCACATAAACCTACATAAAATTTATTTTTTGAATATAATTAGAACTTATATTATAATAAGATATATTTATTCCTAATTTAGTTCAAATTTTGTAAGAATACAACCTTATATTAGGTAAATATTTCAAGTAATTTCATTTGTGTTCCTCCCCTCACTTATAAAAAGTAACATTTTATACTCCCTTATTTATAATATGATCCTTATATATCATACAATCCCCACATAAAAACCTTCATATCTTCATTAACTTAATTCTTGAGCTTCTTATCTTAACATTATACTATTCTATGAAGGACTAAGATGTAAGCCAACATAGGTCTCTCAATGAAATGGTTATCGTGTTACCCGACACTTTAAATGTTTATTTCGTCATATAATTCATGTGAATATATTATATATATCCTAAATATATACCAGAATATTAGAAATATATTGATATTTAATTATTATTTTTATTGGATAACCATTTACCTCCACCTTTATGTCAACTGAGAAATGAATGTATCGTGCATGTGTATGTGTGGATTTTCACCTCCACATAACGATATGATTCATTTTCCATCACCAAAACTTATGGATTGTTATTATTATGGATTTAAAGTTTATCTATGAACTTTATGAAATAATTATTCATCTGTAATTATTATATATTATATGCCCTCTTAACTTTTGGTATGTTTTGAAACGATAATGTCGATCATGCATATGTGTGGACTACTACCTCCATAAAGAGATGCGATTCATTTCACATTTCCACATTATATGGAAGGTAATAAGGATTTATTTAATAAATAAATAATATATTTTTAATATAATAATTATTATATAATGGTGAATTATTATTTACCATTATTTTATTCCATCCAATAAAAAGTTAAAACATCGCTCAAAAGTACATGTTGACTATTGTATCCACAAAGGGATGTAAATAATTTTTCACTATCTCATTTTATAAATGGTTATATTAGTGTATATAATACATAAATATGATACTTATACAATTATTAAGATTATAAAAATGATTAAAACCTTACCGAGGTTCAAGGATCAAAAATTCCAAACTGAAAAATGCATGAAAAATGAAACAGTTATCACCTAGAACATTGATACTAATAAGGAATTTTTAATAAATGGGTGATAAGATGTTATATTTAAATTTTATATACTATTATATTTATGAATATTTTTTTGTATTAGAGTTATACTAAATCTAAATTTATTATGGAGGAGTTTTGAACCCATATATTGTAAAATGAGACTATAGTTAATGGTTTATGTTATAATCTCATTTCTTTTCTGGTGTGTCTATGATAAATTTCTATAGAAGGAATTTATATGGTTATAATAATTTAGAACCCACATATATTTTTTATTCTCAATTTATTAATGTAATTTACATGTAATTTTAAAAAATTTCCCTCTTTTACACATAAAATGATTGAGAATTATTTTTTGTAAAATGTAATATTATTTCCTCTTTAGTCGAGAATAAATTTATTCTATGTAGATATTTTCATTAAGGTTTCTTTAAGATTGTTTTTACTATTATAAAATGATTTATTAAATTCATATTTTCTATATTTTACTTTCTATAAAATGATTTAAAAATGATATTCCTTTCATTTTCTGAATGATGTACTTTTTATCAATATTATGAACCAAATAGTTATTTTAATGTACACAACATGAACTACTTTTCCCAACATCATGAATTTTATAACGATCCAACCTAAGTCATAATATCACATCACTTGAAATAGTATTCCACAAGGTAGAGATAAAAAACAATAACTAAACAGGTCACATGAGTAACTGAATGGAGATAGATAATCAGAGTATAATGTCCAAGTAATGTATATATCAAAGAGACATACAAGGACCAGATAAAAAATCTAAAATTTAAAAAAAAATAAGAACAAAACATTGTGTCTATGCAACTAACCATCACCACTAACACATATCAAAATTAAGTAGAAAACATCCATGAAAGGCTAATGGTCTACATGGAAACCTTCCCATAACATGATACCTATAAAACATTATCTAAAAATTCCCAAATTGAAATATAGGGTCTGAGCATTTAATCCTAACAAGATACCACCAAATAATCTATACGAACTCTAATAACAAGTAACAATTATTTATAGATTAAAAATAAATTTTTAAATAAATTTAAAATAAAAACTATTTTGTAAGATAAAATATTATTTTCTTTCAAACATTACATATACACGTAAACCAGGAATTTGGAAAGTACAATTGAAATGGTATAAATTAATAAATATAAATACCAAGGAAAATACCATACAATAAACATGTGATAAATCAAACATGAAAAAATTCATTATGTATAAAACCAAGTAAAATTTGAGCTCAAGAATATTGGAAGATATAATAGGACATGAAAAGGAAAACTAAGCTAGACATGACATTAATACTACCTATATTGATTCCTTCCACAATATATGGATATCACAGAAAAAACCTAGTGGTTCTACACTCACTAAGTTTTCATATATCTATAAACTGATACATCCAATACTCAAAATTTTATATTTTTTTCAGGAAATTTAAATACATAATGATAACAATTTATAAACCATTTTCATAGAAAATGAAAACTGTTACCATGCTTGAAAATCCATTTTAGAGTCAAAATCACCTTTGTTTAATTTTATTGAACACATAATATGCACAAATTTTTTTTAAATGAAACCCTCTTTAAATAACTTTTAATTAAAAAATTAAATCAAAAAATAAATATCACAAACCAAACGAGATGAGTTTATAAGAACTATGAATTTCTCATGGGTCAGTACCAATGTATAGAAACAACTATGTTTCCATTAGGGGAAAACTAGTCTCCTTCAAAAATAAATATTTTAATAGAGGGACTTCAAACCTTACAAGAATATATATATATATAATAATCAACATCAATCCTCAATCCAAACCATTAAATCTAAAAATAATTTACCAATTGGGATTTTAACAAAGCTAGGGGATGAGATATCAACATGATATCTTTGAATAGGAGGAGAAAAAAATGAAAAATGGAACATACCTTAAATATATCCACCATGATCAAATTAAAATCACCATAAATACAAGGATACAACCATAAATATTGTTGGGGAGATTTTTGTTAGAGCGTAAGATTGATTATTATCTGATTAGGGGGTAAAATTATCAAGAAAAGTATAGTAAATTATAACTTTTCAGTTTTTTGGTTTGGGACGCATGGTTGGGCCACACGATATGTTAAACTATGTATCAACTTCGTATGTATACTTTACCTAGATAAAAATTACATATGGTTTCATGGAGAAGGTTGTAAAGTTTTTTAAACCATTCACCAACCATGAGTAGCTACTTTCCATGGAAAAATAAATCACACAGTCTTCGTGGTTATTTTTTTAGTTTGAAAAACCATGAAAAACCTCACTAGAGTCCACATTACCATAATGAGTGGTTATCAAATTGTTAGTACAAATCTTGTGCCCAAAATATTCACTTATTATATCTTTCCAAAAACATCAAAATTTCACCCCCTAACTCTAAAACCCACTTGATCATCAAAAGAGTATGATAAAACTCAAACTAGAGCATAAATGTGACCTTGATGTCATCATGATTCTCCCAACCATGAAAATATTTGTCCTTATAAAGTGTTAAATATTTTTCACTCACAAAAATAGAAGGCCATTGTGGCCTTATTACTATTTCCCACTCCTGAATCTCGTGCTTAAATTTTCTGCACAACCATGAGATGATCTGGTTGTTCAAGCATAGTGGGTTCAATCTTAAGATTAATATCATCTCATTCAATCACATTGGAAGTGTTGATTTGATACCATATATGCTAGGAATCATGAAAAAAATCATGAATCGATGTCAAGTGAGACAGTAAGTCCAATAGATATTACACTTTTTAAAGATTATCATTGATCTCAAAAGGTCCAAAAAACCTCTATGCCAACTTACCCTTCTTACCCAATTGACAGTGTCCTAGGAGATGTGTAACTCTGAGAAATATCTGATCACAAACCTCAAACTCAAATTGGAAATTATTATTGTCTATATAAGATTTCTAAGGTATTTTAGAATCCCCTAACCACATTCGGATTAACTATTCCATTTCTATCCACTCTTGGACAATTACAGGTCCTACCAAGGACCACTCTCTTGACTACACCCAGTAGAAGGGATATCTATATGGCCTCTAATGACAACCCTTTTCTTTATTATACATTAATTCATGATTTATTACATAATATTACACATAATACAACCCAAAGGATCGATAATTATAGTGTATTTTGGAATAATATACATTAAATAATAACTTAAAATAAATAATTAAATCATTTTTATTGAAAATTACCTTAACATGCTCATATTATTCCTTCATACATAAAACTACATGGGATAACCTAGGGATAAACATAAGAAAAAGGTGATCTATAAATCCCAGTAAGATAATAACCATGGAATAGCATGAATAAAGTAATACAAGTTTGACAATAGGAATATCAATGAGGCATAAAAGGAGTGAGAAACATAAAAAGGGACAATGAGGCATGATATAGAATGATAATCATAAAGGCAACATGGGAAATATGGAAAAACGTAAAACATTTCATCATAAACATAGGTCCAAGATATCTACCAAGATATCATGATGTGAAAATTCATGTTATGTATTAGGTTCACTCCCTAATCCCTTGCATGATGTCTCATGAGACTAAAACAGTACCCAATGCATTGAAGTGAAATGTAATTCTAGTCACACCCATCACATTTATTTCATTATCATTCACTAGCATGCCACATAGATCATAAAACATGAAATATTTTATCATCACATTTTATTCCATGATTAAGGAGTGTAAAATAGACATATGTAAGTCCCAAGTGAAATATTTATAAGTGTTTTGAGCTGAACACCCATGATAGGAAATTGGTATGGGTATTCACTACAAATTAGTTTTGCATGGAAAATCATGGTGAATATTTGGCATCATAACAGGGGCGTATAAATTTTAATAGAAGGGATTAATGAGATTTTAAGGGGTATCTCATCATTTATACATAACATTCGAATTAATGTGGATGTGGAAGAAAATATCAACATATTAGTAAATGAAGATAAATGATATAAGATGAAGAATATATCAAATAAAGACGAGAAGGAGAGGATACCCTAACTTGACCGGTTAATTCAAAATGTTTGGGAGGAGATTCTTGTGATCTTCAAGGAACCTTGGGAAGAATTTAGAGATGAAAGGGAAGAGTGAGGACATGACACAATGTTTTTTAGTGAATATAAATGGGATATTTTGTAGTTTTATATAGAAAATGAGTGGGGAATTATTTATCATATCTCAAACATTGGTTTTGGACTTGATATAAAAAATAACCAAAACCACAAACATTCCTATGGTTTTTCCAATTTATTTAAAAAATAAGGTTTTTTTTAATTATTTTATTATTCCAAGGGAAGCATTTATTAAAATATTATCGTTTCTGATGTGGAAGTGAGTCATGTCCTTAAAGAAATGATTTTAAAACCATAAGATAAATTATAGGTTAAGGAGGATTCATAATGGATTTATATAATTAAAAAAAATCTATAAATCATAATATTTTGAATTTAAAACATATATTTGGTTTTTAAACCATTTATAATTTTTATTAAAACAGTTTGGGTCATTATG
This sequence comes from Viscum album, assembly GCA_963277665.1. Taxonomy (NCBI): domain Eukaryota; kingdom Viridiplantae; phylum Streptophyta; class Magnoliopsida; order Santalales; family Viscaceae; genus Viscum; species Viscum album. Next base: position 489,531,612 of record OY728150.1, read on the forward strand.
ATGTTATAATACATGCTTTATATTTATATCATATTTATTTTTTACCTAAAAATTCATCTGTCTCGAAAAATTAGGAAAATTTAACCATTGGATAATTTATAAATTATGATTCAAAGAATAATATTTATTTTATCTAAATAATTTTCTGAATATTTTAATTTTCACTCTTAAAATAATAATTGACATTTATTAGGAAATGGTGGGTTTTTTTACAAATGGAGTTTTCAAACCGTTATAAAAATTACATTTGATTTCATAAAAATTATATGATCATTTATATTTAATAAAAATTATTTAATAATAATATTTGAAAAAAATATTATTTATCTCAAAAATCCACTAAATTCAACAAAATAAATTCCTTAATTGAATTTTAATATTCACCAAAAATATAATTTGTGTTTTGTTATATCAAAATAATTATCATTTATAAATTAAAAATAATAAGATGGAAATATAATCATTATTCTATAAAATATTTATATTCAAATTATTAAGGTCTTGATACATATCCCTCTAGTACACTAGAAAAATATCTAAGAGTAAGGTGTGTGATGGTGAGACATTCATGGGGTGGTTCAGCATACATGGTTTGGGTCATGATCTCAATGAGCTTGAACTTCTCCTGTAAATGGTTTCACTCATTATTAAGTTGTTGGATCTCTTATTGGGATTGGTCAAGCATAAAACCAAGTGATGTTATCCCCCTCATAAGCTCCGATAACATGTCTTCATAGGGTATGATCCTACTGGTTCATGTCATCACTTCTTTTTTCTATTTCTATTTGATTTTTTAATAGCCAATATCTATGTTGATCATACGATCATTGTTCAGCAGCTATATTATCAATGGTAATGATTCTTAATAGTATTTTAATTCTGATAAGATATAATGAAACCAAATAATTACATGTTTTCTCTATATCTGTGATATATAATAATGAATTTAATTAAATCACAAATGGAATTTTATTTATAAGAGTTTGGGTCCATACAATCTTCCCCCCTTCAGAAATTTTACCCTCGAGATTTTCATTTCACACACTAAAATTGATGAGTGTAACTCTTTTTCATTACCTCCCCTAGTTCCCACATTGCTTCTTGAAAATTTTGGTTTATCCACAACACTTTTACAAGGTTCATTGCCTTATTTCATATAACTTTGTCTCTATGATCTAAGATCTTCACCAACAGCTCCTCTTTTGAATGATCATTCTCTAATAGTACCACCTCTAGATTGAGTACATGTGAGGGTTTTGATATGTAATTCCAGAATAGTGATATATGTAGAACATTATGTACTTGATATAGGTTATTTGGGAGTGTTAGTCGATAGGCCACCACTCCAATGCAATCAAGTATCTCAAAGGGGTTGATGTATCTTGGACTACATTTTCCGTTCTTCCTAAATCTCATGACTTTCTTGCATAGAGATATGTGGTGGGATACCTTGTCTCCAACCTAAAACACTAGGTCTCATTGATGATTTTCATCATATATCTTTGTTCTACACTGAGAAGTTGTGATGTTCTATTTAATGGTCTTGACCTTTTCCTCTATTTACTTGACAATTTCATGACCTAGTAGTTTGTGTTCCCCAATTTAATTCTAACATAGAGGTATTATTCACCTCTTCCCATAAAGGGTATCATATGGATCCATTTGGATGATTGAGTAGAAAATTTTATTTTATGATAACTCTACCATAGGATTATGTTTATCCCATCGTACTTTGATGTCAACTGTGCATGCTCTCAACATTTCCTTGATTTTATGGATAGTCCGCTCAGATTATCCATCAGTTTGGGGGTGATAAGACATGATGATGTTCAAATCAGTATTTAGAGTATGTTGTATAATTTTATAGAACTTGGAGTTAAATATTAGGTCTCAATCAGATACAATCAATAGTGTTTTTACATGAAGCCTCACCACTTCTCTGAAGTATATCCTTTCAAGTTGATGAAGTGATAAGTCCTCTCGAATTGTAATAAAGTGAGATATATTTATAAGAAAATCCACCAAAACCCATTTAACATTATTTCCTCTTGATGTCTTTGAAATAAAAATGAAAAATTCCATGGTTATGTTTTCCCATTTCCATGTAGGTATGGGTAATGGTTACATCATCCCTTATGATTTTTCCTTTTACACCTTATCTTTCTGAAATACAATACATATTGATTTATATTCTACAATCTAATTCTTAATATTGTCACACCAATAGTTCTATTTGAGATCTTGATATATATTTGTGCTTCCTAGATGGATGGATAATGTCAAACTATGTACATCATGAAAAAAATCCTTCTTTAACTTGGGATTTGATGGTATACATAATCGTGACCTAAATCTCACACCTCCTTCGTTATTATCATTGAACTATGAGGATTAAAGTTTTTTATAGCGTCCAATTTATTCATAATTTCCACATCATATCTTTTGGAATCCTGTATCCTCTCCAGAAGGGATGGTTGAACAATCATTTGTGTAAGGATTGAGGTTGTTTTTTATTTTATGATTCTCATATCCATCCTTTTAAAATGTAATGAGATCGTATCCTTTTAATTCTCATCAATGATGAAATTTATGGATCCTTTCTACTTAGATCATACTCCACTTTATTTTATTTTATAGGATGGTAGTGGATTGACCAGTCATAGTCATTGATTATCTCCAACCATCCTCATTGGCACATATTCAACTCTTTCTACATGAATGTAAACTTAAGGATGTTGTGATCCGTATATATTTCACACTTCTCTCCAAAGAGATAATGAAACCAGAATTTCAATGTGAATATCTCTACAGCTAACTCCAGATCATGAATTGAGTAGTTATGTTAATGATATTTCAATTTCATTGAATAATAGGCTATCCGTTTATCATTTATCATTAACGCATATCTTAATTCCTTCTTTAAATCATAATTTAATTCCATCAAAAGTTATCCACTAGTGGGTTGTGTCGGTACTAGTGTAGTAATAATCCTCTTTTCCAACACCTCGAATATCGCTTCACATTCATCATTCAAAAAAACTTGACTCCCTTCTAATTTATCTTGGTTAAAGGGTTTAAAAATCTTGATGAATTTCTCAAAAATCAGTGATAATACCTATCTAACCAAAGTAAACTATGGATTCATATCATAGATATTGACCTCAACCATACTTCAATTTCTTCTATCATTGAAGGGTCCAAGTATATCCCATTACCTGTGACAATATTCCCCAATAATGACACTTATTTCAACCATAACTTACATTTTCTATACATTACATAAATCTTCTACTTTTATAAGGGGTTCAACATAGTGACCAAATGATTCTCATGATCCACCTTGATTTTGGAGTATATTAGAATATCATCTATAAATATTACCAAAAATTTGTTGAGTTAATATATAAATACTCTATTCATCAAGTCCATGATTATTTTTGGAGCATTAGTGCGTCTAAATGGAATTACTATGAACTCATAGTGCCCATACCTTGTACAAAAAGGGGTATTTGGGATGTTCTCCTCCTTTTACCTTACTTAATAATATCCCAATTGAAGATCCACCTTGGACAAGTATTCTTCTACACATAGCTGATTGAAAAATTCATAAATCCATGGAAGATAATACTTATTCCTTATCGTGATCTTGTTTATCTCATGATAATCAATGCAATTGAACATTGAACCATCCTTATTCTTGATGAAGAGGACAAGTGCAACCCAAGGTGAAGCACTTGGGCATATAAACCCTCTATCTAGATTCAACTGTAGTTGTCTCTTCAGCTCCTCAAGTTCCACAACATCTATTCTATATATATTCTTGGGTAATGTTAATTCCCCATGTATAAGATCGATTTAAAATTAAACCTCTCAAGTAGGAGGGAGACTGGAAAATTATTTCCAAAACACATCAGTGTATTCCCTCACAATGGGCATGTATTCAAGGAATATATTTTATATAGACTCGATCATTTTATCTAGATACTCTTTCTCATAGGGGAATAATATTTATGATTGAGATATTTTTTCTAAAGAAAATACATCCTCCCCCATTCAATTTTATTGAATCAAGGGTTGATACATGATACGGGGAGTGACTTACTTCTTACATAATTTTATGTTGGCTTAATACTGGGAAATCCAATCCATACCTATATTTTTATAAAATTTAACTAAAGGGAGTATCAAAAATTTCTTTAGGAAATTCATCCCACAGATTTAGATATGGGAGGATTTATATACTCAATATGCAATAATTTCCCCATTTTTCATCTTTACTGAAAGCTATAATTCCAAGATTTGTGGTGGTTATTAAATAGTTCTATTAAATTTTTGTGATATAAATGAATTCATAGAACCATAATAAAAAGGTATGTTCTCTATTCTTGAATGAATATATAGTGTACCTGTCACCACTTTTTTTTAAGGATCCACCACAGTGGTTATGATGAAAAAATATTTCCCTTTGTTCCTTGTAGGTTTTTGGATGTCTTTGATAATATTTTTATTAGTGAATTGGTTTAAAAAGTGCCATTTATTCGTAAAATTGAAATAATGAACCATGCATAGAGGTTAGACTGGAGCATTACATTCCTCCATCGCATTAGTGGGATTCTCCTATCATCAATGGCTAGGTATGTTTCCTTCCTTCCGGCACCTAAATCATTTCCTCACCCCCCTTATGCAATTTCTTAGATGCTTATTTACACACTTTTGACAAGTGGGATGTTCAAATTTCTTATAACTATTAGATTTATCCATTTGAACACTAGAATTAAACTCTACATTATACTTATTATACATGTGATAACCTTGAGATTCACCGATCTCCATTTTGACTTTGAGGCCTCTTTGTAAAATTTTCTCATAGCTATAAAAGTCTCATATCGACATGGATTTTAGTAGACTAGATTTTATCCCTTTAAAGAATGGGTTGAATTTGAATTTGAGGGTAATGACAAAGATGGAGGCATATCATGAAAGTCTTATAAGGTTTTCCTAGTTCATCAGGATAGATTCATTGACTTTTTTCACGAGGTAAAGGAAATCTATTTCCATTTTAAGTTAGAGAATTTGAGGAAAATATATATCCAAAGAAATTCATAATTACTTACACCCTGTCACTTAGATCACTTCCTTGGGATTCGTATTCTTGATCAATTTCCACCACTGATCAGCTTCCCCCTCCATATGATAAATATCCAGTAAAAATTTATCTTGCTTGGAACATTTAAGGATGGAGAATATATTCTCAATTGTGTTGATCCTTTTTTGAGATTAAGGGATTCAATGATCAATTGAATGTTGGAGGCCTTTATCGCATAAAGGTATCAATTCCAGTTTGTTCTTTCTTAGGGGGATTTGGGAACTCCTCATAATTTAGGTTTCTACTCATAACCTATGTCATGTAAGATAGTATATTCATAATTTTCACTATCCCTGATCACATTGGTTTGGGCATCTTGTTTGGGCAGTCATCACATTGACCTTCACATTTTTTTACCCAATTCCTCCTATTTATGTCCATTGTCTAGAATAAAGTGAAGATTAGGGATGATTATTTTTAAACTACTAAACACATAAATTGGAATTCAATGACTTTAAATGGAAAACATATAAATTACATTTATCTCTTAGCTTATGAATTTCTAGGCCTTAATATATGTTATTCATGATCTATTTTCTAAAATATATTCTTATCGGGGTTATTTCCCTTAATAATGTTTCATAATGATATTTTAAATTTACTAATTCATATCCCCTGGGAGTGTCAAACCATGTGTGTTTAAAGGCATGTTTTCATGCACCAGTTCTTGGTTGATCCTATATCAATGTAATGTTTTCGGGTTTTCCCCCTATGTACATATGTTCTAGAGCCACATTCAATTATAGTATCCATATGGGGATGTATTTTCATAGAACCACTTACTAAATACTTTTCCAAACTTTAGGGGTGTTTTCTTATACTTAGTTTTATCCTTGAGGATTTATCTAGAGTTTTCTAATCCAAATACTATGAAAATTACTAAACTTTTCCTTTGATACCAACTATGACAACCTTGCCCTTTGTTATAAATTAATTTATGATTTTCTACGTAAGGTTAAACATGATACAACTCAAAAGTTCAAGAAGGATAGTGTCTATGGTAATTTGGTACATTACATAACAATTTAAAATAGGGAATTCATTATCTTTATTGAAAACCTCCTTAAAATGATCATTTTATTCTTTTGTACTTACAATTTCAGGGGATAACCAGGGGACATACATAAGAAATGGGTGATCTATAAAGACCAATTATGGAATAAACATGGAATAACATCAATAAAGTAATGAATGTTAAATAATAGGAAGATAAATGGGTTATAACATGAGTGATAATCATAAACGTGAACAATAAGGCATGATATAGCTTGATAATCATAAAGGCAACATAAGAAATATGTCAACAACTTAAAACACTGCATCATAAACATAGGTAAATGATAAATTCTAAGTTATAATGATGGAAAAAGTACCATGATGGATTAGTTTCATATCATAATCCCTTTTATGGTGTCTCATGAGGCTAAAACATTACCCAACGCATTGAAGTGATATATAATTTTGGGCACACTCGTCACTTTCATTTCATTCACATGAATAAGTGTGCCACGTAGATCATAAAACATGTAATCATTTTTCATCACATATTATTCCAAGATTAAGGAGTGTGGAATAAATAAATTTAAGTACCCAATCAAATAATTATAATTTAATGAAGTTTAAAACCCTTGATTGGACATGGGTATGGGTATTCACTACACATTTGTTTGACATGGAAAATCATAGTGAAATTTCTTAAGCATAATGGGGGAATATAAATGTTCATGGAATGGATTAATGAGAGTGAAAGTGGTATCTCCTAATTTATAAATAAAATTTAATGTAAGGTGGATATGTAATAACATATCCAAAAATTAGGAAATGAAGATAAAAGACATAAAATAAATAAGATACATAAATAAAGAAGAGAAGAAGAGGATCCCTTACCTTGATAGGATGATTCCAAATGCTTAGGAGGAGCTTCTTGAAAGATTGGGGGAACATCGTGAGGACTGTAGAGAGGGTGGGGTTGATTAAAGACGTGATCCAAGGGTTTTGAGTGAAGAGAAATGGGATTTTTGGTGGGTTTATATAGAAAATGAGTGGAGAATTCATTATCATTTCTCAAACGTAGGTTTTGGACTTTATATAATAAAATAACCAAAACTGAAAACCCTTCCATGTTTTTTGGACATGTTTTATTCAAAATAGGGGTGATTTTAATTCTTTAATTAGGAAAATGTACAAACATATTTAAATATTACCCTTACTGATGTGGAAGTTGTTCAATTCCTCAAAAAAGGATTTTACAACCTTAAAAAATATTATAGGTTTTGGAGGATTCATTATGGATTTATAGAATTATTCAAAAAACCTAAAAATAATATTATTTTAAAGTTAAATATATATATTTGGTTTTGGATACCATTTATAATATTTATTACATCATTTGTTTCATTATGATGTCATAATACACACCATATTGTTATACCGTATTTAATTTTTTCTTGAAAATTCAACTGTCTCAGAAAATTTTGAAAAAACCATCATTGGATAATTTTGATGTTTTGATTCCAGATATAATATCTATTTTATCTAAATAATTTTATAAATATATTAATTTTCATTTTTAAAATAATAATTGATATTTATTGAGAAATGCTAGGTTTTTTACCATAACAGTTTTTGAACCCTTATAAAAATTACATTTGACTTCATAAAAATTATATTATCATTTATATTTGATAAAAATTATTTAACAAAAATATTTCAATAAAATATTATTTATTTCAGAAATACATTAATTCATTAAAGAAAATTCTTTCATTGAATTTTAATATTACCCAAAAATAAAATTTGTGTTTTATTGTATCAGAATAAAAAACATTTATAAAGTAATAATATTAAGATTTAAATATATTCATTTTATATAAAATATACATATTAATATTTTTTTCTCTTGATACGCATCCCTTTAATATGCCATCAAATTCTCTAAGAGTAAGGTGTGTGACGCGGAGAATTTTATGGGGTGTTTCGATATACATGGTTTGGGTTATGATCTCGATGAGCTTGAACATCTCCCATAAATGGTTTTTCTCATGCTTAAGTTGTTGGATCTCAACTTGGGATAGGTTGAGGGAAAATTCTAGTGATTCTCTCTCCCTTGGAATCTTTGATAAATGGGATTTTTAGGGTATGATCTTACTAGTTGAGGTCATCAATTCCTTTGTCTATGTTAATTGGATTTGTTAAAACCCTATATTTATAATAATCATACAATCACTTTTTAATGACTATATTATCAATGTTAATGATTTTTAATGATACTTTAGATTATATAGGATATCATTAAACAAAATAAGTGCATGTTTTTCTATATCCATTATATATAATAATGTATTTAATTAAATCACAAGGGGAATTTTATTTATAATGATTCAGGTCGTTACCAATGATATAAAATTATTTTAATGGAACCATTTTAATTGAATATTGATAACTATTATTATTGTTAAATTTTAAAAAATATAGATTATTTTTCCTTGACCCCAAAAATTAAGAATTTTTTCTTGAATAATATTCTCAAGAATTAGAATATCTTTCTCAGTCATCTCATTTAACTAAGGTTCCATTTAATACATTACTTCAATTTGTTTCCCATCATATCTTGAAAAAAAATTCAAAACAAAGATATAATTTTGGGTTCCCTATCAGTAAAAATTGTAGAAAGAAAATTATGATGCTTCACGATCTCTGGAATGTACAAGTGACTGAGCTCTTCCACTGTCAGTATCTCCTTGGTAGGGTGGAAATGATCTGATTTCATAAGTCAATCAATGATCACCCAAATAAAATCCTTACCACTTGGAGTCCATGGAAAATTATGATAACTTTTATATATATATCATACCACATAAACTTTATAATAGGAAAAGTAAGAAACAAACCTATAGGTTTGTGATGCTCCACCTTAATCTTCTTGTAAGTAAGAAATCATGACATGGCATCTATGATTGAACACCTCATACACAGCCACCAATACTGATGCCTCAAATTATAATACATCTTGGTAGACCCTAGGTTTCTATACCAACTAGAACAGTGTCTTATATCCATTATAACATTCCTCATAGATATAGAAACAACCAACTTACCTTATAAGCATAATTAACCAATGAGAGACTATGAAAAAACACCCAAGGTCTCCCCACAATAATTATTTTTATAGAACATTATAAATCAGTATCTATTACATGTTTGAGCTGAATACAATCAGAAAATGATGATTAAATCTTTACATAAGCTATGAAAATCTATGTACCATACTATTTAACTCCCAAGATCAACTTAGAAAACATACTCATCAGAGACAACTCCTACACAAATTCATTTAGGGATTGAGTCAGTAATTTCCTTCTCAATGCATCAGAAACACATTCATTTTTCTTTATGTATATGAAATATAAAAATTGAATATCTAAAGTTTCTCAACCCAGAGTCCATGTATCAAGTTTAGATCTATCTATGTAAAAATATACTTTAGGATCTTATGATATGAATATACTATAAATAATTCTCCAATGATATAGTTGTGCCATGTTTTGAGAGAATTGATCAAAGTTTCCTATTCAAGGTCATGTGTAGGGAAGTTCTACTAATGAGTGTATATTTGTTATGATTCATTGGCCACCAAAAACTTTCCCTACATTAAGACAGAACCCAATCTCATTTCCAAGGCATCATAGAAAATTACATAGCTCAAAACCAGTTCTAGAAGAACCAGAATTGGAGTTGAATTCAGTCTCACCTTTAGTTCATCAAAAGATATCTAACACTTTTCATTCAACTCAAATATGAAACCCTTACTGGTTAGATTTATTATGAAAGCACCAATATTGAATAATTACTAAAAAACCCACCATTAGTATCCATATTTGACCAAGAAGATCTATACATCAAAACATTTCAGGTTTTCTCCCACAACATTACTTCCAAAATCATTTTAGGATCCAATAATATTCCCTGAAAAGATATAAATCTCTATAGAAACATCACTTCATGGATCCAAAAATCATATTTAGAAATCATTCGATACGATTTGTGTTCTTTTATGATTTTGAGGTTGATATAAAGTGATCACTATCTTCCTACTCAAACTTGGAGTACACAATGATGTTATCCAAAAAATGAAAATGAAATAGTCCAATAACTGATAAAATAACTATTTCATAAATACTGTAGTTGAAATAGTATTATGGAATGGAATAACTAGGAACTAAAATTCCCATATCATTTCTAAAATTATTTCATAGGAATATCTTCTTCTTGGAAACTAAACTAATGGTACCCTAATCACATTTAATTTTTTTTTAAATCATTATGCTCCTATGATTTGATAAATTTTATAATAATTCCAAGGAAAAGGGTATTTTTCATTACAGTCACATGATTATTATTTCAGTAAAATTTATAAAGTTTGAGGAATTCATCTTTTAAATTTTTAAATAGAATAGGTGAAGCCCATAGTGAAATGATATGATGAATAAATCTTTTTTCCATGAGATTTTAAAGATAAATATTATATTTTATTATCTCAGTATGCTCCATATTAAATAATGGAATGGAAATGGGAAACATACAAGCGGGAAAGGAAAAAAAGAACTCAACGTCCCTCAGGGGTAGTATCCTAGAAAAAATCTTCAAGAAATACCCAGAGTTATGGATTCACTGATGCATGAAGTGAAATACACAAATGATGCTCTATTACATCATAGAACATTTTCAAAAACTGGCATGATATCATTCTAGAATAAGGAACAATGGGACCTGGTCTCTGTAATCTATGATCCTACTCATCCTTTAACACATGAGAGTCCCCATTGGGAGAAATAAATTGAACTTGATGATGATAATAGTCAATCTGGGCCTTCAAAATGATCATCCAATCCATTCCAATGATTAGGTAAAAGATATAAAATTCATGAACTATGAAATCCCATGCCACTTTGAAGTTATAAATCATCACCTGATATACTGAAAATTTTAAAACCTTTTTCCAACCTCTTTTCCAAATAATTGGAATGTTCCAACATGAACAATGTAATATCTAAGTGTGATCTAAACATGTCAACAAACTTTGATGATATAAAATAGTTCTCTTTCACCTATATCAAATATATTCTGAACCATTTAGGAATAGATAAAATTTACACCTTTAATAGTAGTTGAACCTACTTTAGATTCCTCTAGTGCATACTATGCTAAATAAATTCTTCCATTATCTATTACTCCATTAGTTTTCCTTATTGTGTGAACATGCCCCTTGGCATGAGAATGGGATCCAAAATACTTTAACAAAAATTGATTTTATTTTATAGAGGATCAAAAGACCTAGCCCAAAATAACTGGGCTAAGGGGGAACTCACAAGGGACTATTTTAATGGAGACCAAGGGAATATTTAAGGAAAAAGTTAGGTCCTACCTATGCAGAATACCCTAGTTTAGAAAATAATGTAACCGAATCAGAAGTCAGATCCTGCGATTCAAGATAATAATCACCCACATTCCCCTCAGGCCAATTATTAGAGATCCTCATGCATTAATTCATATATCACTTACACTTTTGGGTCTGGTAAGTGATAGACCATGGGATAGGAATATGTCCAAGAAATTTTTTGAAAACATGTAGGGAGTCTATCTCTAACATTGAAATCTAGATATTCCTACTGTTTCACATCTGAAGACTAGTAAGAACCACATTGGATTCAACCTAAAGCAAGTCACCATGTTCAAAAGAGGATGTGAATGTGATAAAAACAAATACATTACCATCCCACACTATACCACCTCCACACATCACACCTACGGTGCACGATATGTCAATATTTAGCTTCAAACTAATCTTTAAAGTAATACAATGAATCTATTAACCAAGACCGGGATTCAGGGAAGAAGCGTTATGAAAATTAGGGAACCTAAGAGATTGGATCAATAGATACTCTTCCAAATTATCCATTTTCTTGATCAAGTCACCCAATAATCTTTTCATCTTGAAGGAAATGGTTGTACAAGAACCATGAATACAAATGAAATAGGGTTTTTTTAGCGGTTTAAAGACACCAATAGCTAGAAATGAGGATAATTCATCTCGCTTTCATATTGTTGGTCTTATCTCCCATTCCCTAGATCTAGGAATTAAGAAATTTATCTCACATGGTGTCTGAAAAAAGCCACACTAGTGAAACTACCAAGACTTATTCAAATCCATCTCACCCATTAGCCTCACAAAAAAGGTGATTCCCTGTTTCAGCACCATTCATACTGCAACAATGCAATCTGGAAGCAAGTTGGATTCCAGAACACTAAAAATTATCATCCTTGGGGTATTTATCTAAGAAAAACATAATGTGATCATATAATCCACAATGAATACATTTCTTGGGTGCTTCAATATAATTAGGTTTAGTATGAACAACCCTCCAACGTTGATAGCTAAAAACATTATTCTTTTTATCTCGATGTGAAGGAGATGACAAGGAACCCATTTTGAGTTGGTTTTGGTTTGGTTTGATTTTTTATTTTGAGGGGTTCATTTCATCCACTTTAATTAACATCAGGTCACCATTCTCATTCTTCATGAAAAATCCAAATAGTTCATTCATCCATAACTAGGTATGGACCTACTTTCCAAATGTAGGTGGTCAGTTGGGGTTTCATACCCAATGACTCTTATGGAATCAAATTTTTCAAGAGGACAGTAGTTTGGGATCATCACACCCTATTGGAGAGAAATTTCTCCTACAATAGGACTATCTTATAGATTTAAGTCATATTCGATAATATATTCCTAATCCATATATGGGATAGGTTTCCCAAACAATGTGATCATATCTTAACCCCTCGTATGTGTAGAAGAAAAAGGGGATATCATTATTGAATCCATCTGTATGTATCTGAAGTTCCAAATCTATTTCCTACTAATGAATACATACTTATATACAGAATCTATATAACAAGGCACTTTGGAATTGTCTATCATGTAGGGAGTCTGTTAATATTCCAAGGAGATTATTGAACCATTATGATGCATCAAATATATCCTATTTATTGTAGGAATCTAAACCCACGTAGTTTGTTAAACCCATGCAGTTTAACATCATATATAAAATACATATGTGTGGGAACTTAAGAACCAAATATCTAAGCTATAGTCTTTAGGATACGTCCAATGTATCTTAGTTATAACAAGAATCAGAGTAATCATAGTTCAATCACACCCTTGGGAATGGCCCTAATGTAGATTCCCTAATGTGGGGGATGTTTTTATATCATGACACTCATTGGGTATTACATACTAAGATTGACCTGGCTAGTGTATATTCATGATGTGAATGAGATGACCATTCTAACCCCTTAATCACATGTGATCGATGCTTAATGTGAGAAATAAGTAATAATAAGTAATCAGTCTCACTACATATGGATGTAGGGATAATGTACTGAGACTAAACTTCGGATATTTAATATGGATCATGGGCCTCAAGGAGGCATCCTACGTATCCTAGTTATGGAATGAATCAAAGTCATCATAGTTTAGTTGGATTCTCATTCTTATGATGGATGAGGTAGAATAATCATCCAATTGGAAGGATTGGGTCTTGATGGTTGAAATGTTGTACACATTGAGGGACTTAAACTAAAGTAGATACCCATTTTAGTTTACGCTCTAGCATTAGGTGGGTTTCCTATGTATCCTAGTTATGGTAGGAATCAGATTCCTCATAGTTCAACTGGGTTCTCAATATTTTGGTGGATGATCAAAGATAACCAACCCATAAGAATGATTGGGTTTCTATGGTTGTAATGTAAGATACATGGAGAGACTTACAATTAAGTGGGTGCCTATTTGAGTTTGGTATCAGGCCTTAGGAAGGCATCCTACATATCCTGGTAAATGGAAGGAATCAGAGTCCTCATAGTTCAACTAGTTGAGGATTAAACACTAATATTTCCCTTATATTGATAGAGACTTGTTACATTAGTGATATAATCATTGTGGCTCCCTAAGACCATATGAGCTATGCTCAATATGAGAAAAAAGGGATGGAAAATAATGAATTTCATTTCTTGTGGATGAGGGACCCATGTAATGGGATAACCTTTTGGATACTTAATATAGAGATCGGGACTTAGGAATGAGTCATACATATCATGGTTATGGAAGGAATCAGAGTCATCATAGTTCGGTTTATGGGGGATTACACACTTACATTTCCCTTATATGAGGTACATATCATATTATGTTTCTATTTGGGAATAAAAACTAAGGTTTCCCATTTGATTGCGGCTTACACCCTAAGGGTAGAAAAGGTTAGTGAGTCCTAAGATGCCCATGGACCTAGCCTTCTTGTCTACCTGTCATGCATTGATTGTCTTCTAGACATGCCTTGATTGTCTGATTGACATGTCATATGATGTCTTCCTGACATGTCCAAAGACAATTGGATGATCCAATTGACTTTTTATGAGGGACATTGTATAACCTGGATGGCATGTCCTAATTTTGTCGAATGATCAAGACTGATTTGTATTAAGGACATCTCAAGACCTGGATGGCTTGTCCTGGAAGCCATCACATGATCTGAATGACATGATTAGATGATGTATCATGATGTAGCTGACATGTCTAGGTGTTATCACGAGATCTGGATGACACACTTATAGGGTATCACAAGAGTCAGTGTGACATGTCTCGAAGGTTGATGAATATCATAGATAACTTTTCTAGGGGGAAACATGAGATCTTGATAACATACCCAGAGGGCATCATGAGAACTAGTCAACATGCCTGGGTGCTTTTGTGAGACTCAACTAACATATTCTAGTTATTACACATGAGTCAGGTGACATGTTTGAAGGTCACTCCATGGTTTGGATGTTAAGCTTGGAGGGATTCACGTGGCTTGGGTATCATGCCTGGGGGTTCCATGTGACTTTATTTAACATGTACATAGGACTTCACATTGATCCAAAGAGTTTACCAAATGAGATCTGTGAGATCTGGGCGACAAGTCCATGATAATGGAATAGGGAATACAAGGCCAGGATGACCCGTAACACCCTGAGGTGCTGAGATCTTCTGTAATGTTTCTATGGCTCGGAAGGATTGAAGTTACTTTCTTTCAAGGAGAAGATTCATTTAGTTGGTAGTTCAAATCCCTTAAGCATACATAACATGGGCAAGAAAATTTGATCTCCACTTCTTTCCAAATTCCATGAGATATTTTTGAAGACTCAAATCTCCAGTCGATGGGTTTGGTAATGGTGGAATGCTATCCAGGAAAGGGTTTTCCAACCCTAGGATGGTTTATCTCTTAATTGTGAAGATAGATTTCTATTCCTTATGGTTTCATCATGAGGTGTGTTCCATAAAAATTTTGAGAATGTAATGTCATATTCCTTCTTTGAGAAAGAGTACAAATCATGGTGATGATAGGTCAAGGATGTTGAATAAAGTCATATAGTTTGGTATGAATATTATAAATCAAGTTCTAAAGTACTCAAGTTTGGATGATGATATGGGGTAATCATATCAACAATGAACCAAAACACACTGAGGTGTTGAGTTCTTCTATTGTGATGTCAAGTCTCGTAGGGATCAGAAATCCCTTTTTGTGGAGTGATGCATTAGGTTAATGACCATAGGCTCATATGCATGATCTATAGCCATACATGAATAGTCAAACAAATGGTCCATTACGAATGGGTATCCTTTTACAAGGTCCATGAAAGGTTTACAAATATTCTATGCATCGAAATCAGGAAGTGTGGTTTGTGGAAATTTTAATATCCATGAAGGGTTAGAGAACCCAAAAATTTGTCTCACTACCTAGTGAACATATTCTCGCAGCGAGGAAATTTGAAAAATCATTACTAAATTTTTTTATTGAATCAGGGGGTCTAGTGATCATAGATTTTCTTTTACTAGGGTTTTAGAGTAGGCCCTATGAGCTTTATACCTTGTCAATTTGAGCCCTAATTTTTTCCTAAACTGTAGAGATGAAGAGTTTAGCGACCAAAGACTTAACTTTTTCTCAACTTTCCCTTAATAGGTTTTTAACCTGAAATGTTTTGTGTATCTTTCACTATAATTTTATGGTGTTGCGATTTGGACCATTATAGGCTAGATTTTAAGTTCATATATCTTTTACCAATGTGAGGGAAGTTTAAGTTCATGACATAAAAGGACCTAATATATTGATGATGCAAAAGAGCCTAATTAGGATACCCAGGGTCAAGATTACCCCACCATCTTTCTAAGTGGGAGATGAAAATTTTGTAAATCATGGTCCAAAGTGCTCAGGTCAAGAGGATGACATGGGATAATCATACTAGGAAGGACCCAAAACACACTGAGTCACTATGTTCTTCTACAGTGATGTCAATTCTCATAAGGATCAAAAATACCTTTTTATAGAGAGACACGTTTCATTGATGACCATAAATTCATATACAGGAGCCATAGGAAAACTTGCATAGTTAAGAAAACGGTCCCTTGAAGGTGAGTATCCTTTTACAAGGGCCATGAAAGGTTTTTGGAAACATTAATAACTCAATACATAAGTAATTATTTATGTATTTAGTTTCTTTAAATATGATGGAATCACCCCATACTGTAGCTGATTGGGGTAAGGTATTCATGGTCCTTTGATAAGGAATAAAAAATGGGTGAAGTTCTACACAATTTATCATCATGTAGTAGGGATGTATTTGTCTCCATTTAGTTTAACATCATGAGGTAAGGATGATTTACATGCATTTTTTCATCTTATTTTAAGGACTTTTTCACTGTAAAGTTTCAATGTCATGAGACTAGGTCATTTTCCTTATAGTTTAATATCATCTAGTAAGGAAGTGTTTCCTTCCCTTCGGTTTAACATCATGCAATATGGATGTTAGAAGTGATGTGAAAAAATGTGAAGCCATGTTAAATGCATAATCATGTCTTATGTAGATCTGACTCATACATAGGAAAATTGGTCTTATATATCTCATCCCTTATGCATTTGTGGTGCATTTTTTTCTTTTGTTAGTAGTAGATAGACCAATGATTAGAGATCTGGTTGTCACTATATATCCTATGATGATATGAATCATGAAACACGTAGTTATTAAATGGGAAGCACTCTAAAAAAGTATGTACCATACTTATAGTTGAGTATTTTCCTCATTGATCGTGGTAGTTGGTCCTATAATTAGAGATCTAAGCATCACTACATATCATGTGGTGATAATAATCAAGCCACAAGTAGTCCCTGAGGAACTGTGTATTTTAACATGATGCAGCATGGATTTTGGTTTCTTGATGTGAAAAGGGGTTTGGTGGATTGACCCAAGTATATACATTTGGGCATCACAACTTATCCTATAGTAATATGATTCAAGCAATGCATAGTTCTTAAGGAAGAAAATTCCTATGCAAGTATAGCCTATGAAAAGAGAGGGGTATTTTAAAATTTGTTGTGATTAGACCTAGGATTGAAGTGTAGGTGTTACTACATATCATGTGATTTAAAGAATTAAGTCACATGTAGTTCTTGATTGGAGGTTTGTTAGGAGACAAATCACATACAATAGTGTTCCTCTTAGGAGAGGTCCACAAGAATTTATAGTTTTATGTCATGGAAGAAACATCAAATGTGTATTTTATCATAATGCATGGAGGAACCATGGTATTCCTTTTATGTTCCTACATTTAGAACCATGATGGTCTTGTCATGTGTTTTGATTCCTTGTTTTTATAGGGATTCCCTTACCAAAATTACTGAGCTCATGTGAGCTATTTTTTGTGTGAGAAACAAGGAATGGAGAGGGTTCCACTCACCCTTCATAGGAGATAAAGGATAGGATAGGGTAATTTCACATCATGTGGTAGCTTCAAAAATATATTAGATCAAGGAGTCCCTATGTATCTCATTGTAAATGAGAATCAGTCCATATGTAGTTAGAGAAACTCATGCAGTATAATATCGTGTGGTAAGGACATCATCAATGTAGTTTAATATCATGCAGCAAGGATGTGGGTCACCTAACATGAAAATGGAGTATCACTATAGATCTATGCAATTTTATATCATGCTTTAAAGTCGTCTATAATGTATTTTAACACCATACAGTAAGGATGAGGATCACCTGTTGTGAAAGAAAAGGAATATTGTGGTCGGTCCCACGACTGGAGTTTTGGGTGTCACTATGTATCATTTGATGGTAAGAATCAATCCACACATAGTTATTGGATGAATATATTCCCTATGTGGATATACATCTCACACAAGGATGTTCACATTTCATACTTCATTTATAAATACCTGGCTCGTGTGCGGTGAGTCATTAGCGAGACGGTGCGTCTCGTGTAGTTTACAATCATGAGGTGAGGACATTATCTGTATAGTTTAATGTCATGTGTTTAGGACATGAGACGATGTTTAGTTTAAAGTCATGGTTCCAAGACTTCAGACAATGTGCAGTTTAATGTCTTTCTACCTGGACAATCAACTGTGTGGTTTAACGTCTTCTGGTAAGGATGAGTTTGTATAGTTTAACACCATGCTACTAAGAAGACTTTTTATAGTTTAACATCATTTGTTTAGGATTTCTTCATACAATTTAAATTCATGTGGTCATGATGTGCGATACCATGTATTTTAAAGTCCTTTTAATATAAATTTATGCTTAATGACCGCTATGGAAAGTATTTCTAAATAAACCTTACATTGGAGGGGGTGTGACATGATCCTCGTCCATTGTGTAAAATGATTAAGCTCTTTTGTGATTGAACTTATGTGTGATGTAAGTCCCTTACTATTTGGGATCTGGATTTGGAAGATTCCTTTCAATAATAATTAGGGTCATGAGAGCCAAAACCGGTTCTCCTTGTAGTAATTAACTTTGGATAACCTTCTTATTAAAGGCTCATGTGATATGATTCTGACGGACTTTAAGGTTGTGAAATGTATGAAACCTATTTTCATTGAGCTACTCCAATTCTTCCAACTAATTTTGTGATGTTCATCATTTGAGAGTTGTCTAAATATTACTATTTAGGGAAAAGGTATATGTACATCTATTGGTAATACTACCTTAGTCACATACACCAATAATTATGGATTTTTTTGTGTACTAGTATGTGTGGTGGTACGGTAGGCCCATAAAGCATGGAGAAGCTTGTCCGCTTAGGGATTCAAATCCTTGTTCACCATATTCTAGAGTATATTTGATAGAGTCTTATTAAAGAATTATTTCTAGCCATTGTCTAATGCATGATATCGAGATGAGTTGTTGGATTTAGTATTGTACTCCTAGTATAGTTTCCTTAACTCTATAGAATAGAAGTCGTTGTCGTTGTCCATCAAAATTGGGTAAAGGAATCCAAACCTGGTGATGATATCAAAATTTATAAAGTTTATGATATTCATTGTTCTAAATTCATTTAGGGTTATTTACTTAGACCATTTAGAAAATATGTCGGTAGTAGTAAGAATCTATAGGAAATGCATAGTTATGGCTAGGGGATATGTCCCTACAACAACCATTTCCGAAATGGAAAATGGCTAGGAATATTTAGTTCTATGTTTCTGATTGTATATGGATGAAGTTTTCATGAATTTGGAATGTTTGAAATATCTTATTGAATTCAACACAGTCATGTATCATTTCTTTCTAGTTATATCCCAACATCTTGATTTAGTGGGAGACCCTGATTCCATGCTGATGAGTGTTATAGCATCCCACATGGACTTATTTGATTACAGTGAGAATCTATCCATATACTATGAATATGAGGAGGATTATATCGAATCTACACTTGTAGAGGGACCTTTGTTCATTTGGACCATTATGTAGGGTAAATTTCACTATACAACACCAAACATGTTCCCCTATGACTCTATCTGTCAGGAGAGTCCCATTATGGAGATAACCGATTATGGGATCCATTCATCCAGGGGTGGGTATTAGTTCATCACGCTCTATGGAAGTTTTAAACTAATTTATTTCTTCCATATTGAATATGAAAACTGATAATAACATTCTTCGGTGCGTGATACAAAAGATTTATTTCTCCTGAGTAGGGTCATCCAAGACTGTGTCTATATTAACCAATGCATCAGTGCAAGAACTGTATGATCAAGCACCATGATGAAATGTGCGATCAAAATTTAACTCCACCATCAAAAAACTAACATAGCTAGTGATATGGTCCAATTATTCCTTTTTTATGGAATATTATCCATTGATCTTCTTTATCACTTGTTATAAGTCTCCTTTTATGTTCATGTAGGCTATTTGCAGTTGTAGTTATAGTTCTAACACAGCTATGAGGGCTCAATATTCTACCTCGTTATTTATGAAGCCTTTGGATAGTGAGAAATATTATGGAAAAATGATTTATCTAGATATAAAACACAATCTCTAAGACAACTTGATTGAGATTCAAATTTTCAATCCTTTTGCCGATAGGACTTCAGGAGGCACCATCAAAATACATCTCCCATGTCCAGGGAGTTTCATGGGAATTGAAGACATCTTCATTTGGAAGCATGGTGTCCATCGATGTATTTTTAGAGGTATAATATTTTTTAAGGAAATCATTCAATGCGTTCCCTTTCACTGATTTCTGTGATATGACCAAAATATTGTATTGCTACAGAATGGACACCCATTGAGCTAGACACCCAGTTGACATAGCGCGGCTGAGAATTTCCCTTTCACGGCGATTCAAGTAATGTCTCATATTCTTCACTACAAAGATGAGTGCAAGGAAGTTCTCAACATATGGTTTTTGGGTCTCAGTACCTAGCTTTGTTAGGATGAGGTAGAAGAGATTTTTCTCACTCCCTACATCATTTTTTCTATGTGAGGAAAGAACTAGTGAGTGTTCTATGGTGGCCACATACAAGATGAGTGGCCTCCCTTCCACAAGAGGCATCTAGACCATTGGGTGCAGTAGATACTACTTGAGACTTTAAAATGCTTCTTGGAAGTCCCCTTCATATTGGTATGTGACTCTCTTCTTCATTATCATGGTGAAGGGGAGATCTTTTTTCAGCCAAGTTGCCTATGTAACACCAACTGTAGGTGAGGTTCCCTTGAATCCACCTTAGTTATTTGATATTTTTGGGGGTGACATTGCTAAAATGTCACTAGTATTATCTGGATTGACCTCGATTCCACAGTGACGTACCAAAAAGATAAAAAACTTCTCTAATGTTACCCAGAAGGTTCATTTTAGTGGATTTATCTTTAGACTGTGTTGTTGTAGCATGTCAAATATTGTTTGAAGATATGTTAAGTGATCACATCGCTATTAGGATTTTAACACTAGGTAGTCAACATAACATTCTAATATTCTTCCCAATAATGTATTAAATATATGATTCATGGTGTGTTGATATGTAATTCCAACGTTCTTTAACCCAAAGGGAATGACTTGATAGCATATGTTCCCCTGAGGTGCATTGAAGTCATTGGCTTCCTCATCTTTAGAGGAAATATTTATTTTAATTTACCCTAAATACTCATCCATGAAAGAAAGTCGTGGAAGTTATAATTCGCATCAATCAAGAGTTCAATGATTGGAAATGGGAAATCTTCCTTTGGGAAGTTCTCATTAAGATCTATGAAATTGATGCATATCCTAATCTACAGATTAATTTTCTTGATAAAGATGATGCTGGTGGTGCGGTTCAGCCGCAGCAAGCCCCCGATTTCTTTTTTCAGGGAGTTTGTTGGCTCTTAGGGCATTTCCAGCCTAGCGGCGGTCTCTGATATTTCCAGGGTAGCGTTATGTGTTCATTTTACCTCGTAGGAAGACTTTGCTCCGGCTTGGGGTAGGGAAGACCGCGGGTGTGGATCTTGGTCCTTCTTTTTGTTCTAATGGTCTTGGGAGTTTCCCTTTGGTAGAGAAGACCCATCGGCGGTGGTGTGGGTGGGTCTCCCTGGCCTCCCCCTTCCCTTTCAGAACCCCGTGATTCTGAGGTTGGTGGGAGATTCTCTGGGTTCTTTCCTCCGCTCAGATGATGCTATGGAGAATCTATTGTCTGCAGCTTGCCCTCATATTTTTGTGGTGCTTGATCGTTCGGCTTGGATGCTAATGAGGGTTCTTCTTCGGTTTGATGGCATTCTGAGCTGGTGCCAGCGGCTGGTTTTTCCTAGACCACCGCATTTTTGTGTGGTTAGCGGTATTCATGGTCATTCAGTGCAGGTTTACTGGAGGAAGAAGGGTGTGGCATGTTCTTCTAGCTCCGGGGTTCCAGGAAAATCTTTTGTAGGCTCAGAGTTGAGAGTTGAGCCTCCGGGGAAGGAGATGACCATTGAGGAGGGCGAGGGCTTTTTGAATTCCTAAGGTGAACCTCACGCGCATGAGGTGAGTTTGCGCGTGGAGGATACCTTTTCCTCGGATTCTCTTGGGACTCCTGTGGATCTGATTTTGTTGTCGCCATCAGCCTGCTTCGATTTAGTTTTCATGGAGGATGTTTCTCCACTGGTCGAGAAGGAGGTATCCTGGGACCAATGGGATATTCTCCTTCATGCTTCCCGGCTGCTATCATCTCCTTCTCTGGACTTCAAGATCTCGTCTCAACTCTCCGTAGAGTTCATCAAGCGCTCCTTCCTCCCTAGCATGCCTTTGATGCCCTTTCAATCCCCCCGGGGTGCCTTGCCTTCAGTGTGTGTGGTGAAACAGGTGTGATCTTCAAGATCCTATCCCCAACTTCACCTACTGGTTTCCCTCCTCAATGAGTAGGGGGAGTTTTCTCTGATGTCGACATCTTGGCTTTCGCTTCTGGAGGACTTGGAGTGTTCTCCCAAAAAAACTTCTCCTAGTTCACGTCATGGAAGGCTGTCTCTCGAGTATTCTGGTCCTATTACCCACTCTAAATCGAGGGAGGATGGGTTATCGTTTGTGGTTTCTCCTTCTAATACCCCTGGCCTGGTGGGCAGGAGGGGGGCTACTGTAATGGCTTCTGTAATTATTTGGAATTCCAACAGGTTGGGGGCTCGGGAGAAATGTGACTTCATGGTTGTTGAATCTCGTAAGAATAATGTCTCTGTTGTTGTTGTTATTGAAGTGAAGGTGGACCAGAATAAGCTTCCATCTGTGGCTAGATGGATGGTTATTACACTATTTTTTCATGGTGGTCAGGCTAACCAACACATCTGGGTTTCTTGGAAGTCGAGTGTGAATGTGGAAGTGACTAGCCTCTCCTCGCAATGCATTAACACCATGGTTTCCTGTACTGGGGGTGAATTTTTGTTCTCTTTTGTGTATGCTAGCACTGATATGCAGCATAGATCAGAGCTTTTGGGGATTAATCAGATCTTTCCAGTCTGGAAATCTACCATGGTTTATGGGTGGAGATTTTAACACTATCATAGACCCTAAGGAGAAAAGAGGCAGTTCGTGGCCCTCGGTGGTTTCCATGTAGGACATCCGTGAGTTCATTACTGCAGCGGGGCTTCTGGACCTGGGTTTTCAAGGAAGGTGCTTTATGTGATGTAATAAACGAAGGGGGTAGCATCGTATATGGAGTAGGCTTGATCATTTCTTGTCCAATCTCCAAGGCCTTGAAACTTTTTCTAAAACAATGGTCACCCATCTGTCTCGTTTTTTGTCTGATCATGCTCCGCTTCTGGTGGAGGAGAGATGTGATAATTCGTGGAGGTGGGCCTTCTTCTACTCTAGAAACTGGCACCAGTTGGATGGCTTTATGCATATGGTGAGGTCCTCGTGGTATCGCGAGGTGTCTGGGGATGCCTGGTGCAACCTTTCTATCAGATTACAGAGGCTCAAGAAGGACCTTCTAGAGTGGAGGGCTTCTAAACCAGATGTCTTTTCTAGTGTGAATGTTATCCAAGCTGATGTTGAGAACATGGAGTAGGAGATTCAGTCTTGCTGGGATGACAACCGTTTTGATATTCTATGTGAGAAATGCAGGTTTCTTGCTGAGAAACTCCTAGAAGTGAAACATGATTATAAACAACGTGCTCGGGTGCCGTGGTTGAAGGATGGGGATCACAACAGTGGGTTTTTCCATGCATGTATTGAGGAAAAGAGTGGCCTGAATCTTAACATTGATTTGGGAAATGGGGTCTTCTCCTCGGATGTGGATGTGATTGGAGGTCTGGCCTTGGAACATTTTGAAGGGATACTAGTGGGAGGGGTTCATGCTAGGCAAGGGGTGTTGTATGGGGTTTCCAGGGATATGAGTTTCTGACAATGTATTCCCCTCTTGGTTGGGCATGCAGAGAATGAGTTTCTAATGGCCATACCTAGTGAGGAAGAAGTTAAGAGGACGGTTCTGGAGATGCCTCAAGAGAGTGCTTCGGGCCCGGACGGCTTCTCGTGTTCCTTCTATGCGGCTGCATAGGGTATTGTGGGTCCTCAAATGGTGTTGGCCATCTAGGATTTCTTCCATGGCGGTACCCTCAATCAGGGGGTTGCAGCTTCAAGGGTGGTGCTGAGTCCGAAGGTTAAAGAGCCTAATAGCATTAACTAGTATAGACCAATAAGTCTGTGTAATGTGTCCTATAAAATTTTGGCAAATCTGATTTCGAGAAGGTTGAACTGGTATATTCCAAGGTTAGTGTCCAGGGAACAACATGTGTTTGTTAAAGGCCGGAATATTCAAGGAGTGGTGGAAGTTTCTAGTGAAATGTTTTATGATCTTAACAAGAAAACTATTGGGTCCAATGTTATTTTTTAGGTGGACATGGACAAGGCTTGTGATAAGGTGGATTGGAGCTTTATTCTCCGGGTTATGAGGCAGCTGGGCTTTCATGAGCAGGTTTGTGACCTCTACTTCAGATGCTACTCCTCCCCATGGATATCCATCACTCTCAAAGGGAAAAGATTTGGATTTTTCAAATCAGTATGTGGAGTCAGGCAGGGCGATCCACTTTCTCCAAATATTTTCATCTTGGCTCAGGAGGCTCTCTCAAGGAACTTACAGATGGGTTTGGAGGCGGGAAGGTTGTTGCCTTTTATCAGCAGGGGTGGCAGGGAGGGTGTGTATCATCCGATGTTTGCTGAAGATATCCTGATATTCACAAATGGACAGCAGAGATCGTTAAGGTTTCTCGGGGAGATTTTTAATAGGTATGGACGTTTGAGTGTTCAGTGCATCAATACCAGTAAGAGTGATGTTTTTATTTCCAACAAATGCTCGGGCAGTCAGTCCAGGTCTATCCAAGATATCTTGGGTTGTTGTAAGAAATATCTCCCTATGGACTACCTTGGGGTTCCACTTTCTTGTGGGTGTATTAAAAAATGTTTCTTTGAGAGGTCTATCAATCGGGTGTTGGGTCGTATCTTTGATTGGAAGAACAAATTACTTTCTTTTTGTGGGAGATTTATCCTGATTAACAGTGTTCTGTCGGCTATTAAAATGCATGTATTCTCAGTTTTATGTCCACCGAAGGGAACCATTGATAGAATGGAAAAGATTCTAAATTCCTTTCTTTGGGATTCCAATCATATTGGTCGTTTCCCTTGGAGTGCTTGGGCTCAGCTTGGGAAACCGATATAAGAAGGGGGTGTTGGTCTTAGTGACATTAAGGATACCTTGAAAGGCATGTAAGCAATACTTTCATGGGTACTATCACGGGTGACTCACTTTGGGCCGCTCTCTTCACAGCTCGTTATGGTGAACAGGGGGTGATTTCTGATGTTCATAGGCCATCTCATACTGGTCTTGCGAGACATATGTTCTCATGTTTGAATGAATTACAGGAATTGACACGATGGATTATTGGGAAGGGCGACATCCGTTTCTAGAGGGATAACTGGGTGGGTGGGAAGCTGTGCTTCCCTAGGTGCCCCACACCGAAGATTACATTCAGAGAAGCTTCCGACATTACATCCTTTATTCAAGTGGTTTTGACCTAGGAGTAGATGAAGATCTTTGGGGAGGTTACCTTGAATACAGAGGAGGACATATGTTGTTTCACGGGATCAAGTTCGGGGAAGTTCTCATCCTGGGATTATAGGAAGCTCCATCACAGTGAGTTGAGGTCTGATGCGTGGGCGCCGAAGTACTGGTGTAAAGAGCTTCCAACCAAGGTGATTTTTATGTTTTGGCATATCATCAATAGAGATCTTCCCAATGTGGAAAATATTCAGAGTAAGGGAGTTCACTTGGCCTCTTGGTGCCATTGTTGTGACGTCCCTCACAGCAAAACAACGGTACATCTGTTTTTCCAGAGTGAATGGGCCATTTTCTTTGGTCTAGCTTCCTACCCCTACCAAATCTGTCTGCTAGTTTCACCACTCTTCACGTTTTTGAATGATTGGTTCAATGTATCGGAGTTCATGGAAAGCAAGGAGAGGTTCATTATCCTTTCATTCATTTGCTGGAATATCTGGGAAGCTAGGAATCGGTCTCAGATGGGTGACCGTCATTCTAATAGGTATATCTGGGTCTAGATAAAGTCACTCTTGGTCAAGATGGATTATCTATTGAGAGGGAGTGCTCACCTTCTTGGATCCTTCAATCTGAATGATACTCCCATGCGCAGCATGCTGGAAGGTTGGTGGATAAGATGAGGGATGCCTTGTCGAGGTTTAAAGCTGAATGTTGCTGGATCGCCGATTGATGGGATCGTGAGAGGTGGAGGGTTGTTTCCAGACTCAATCAGTTTGGTTCTAATTGCCTTCAGTGCATATTTTGGACCAGGAAGTTCTTTGGGTTATGAGGCTAGGTCTCTTCTGGCAGGAATTCAAGTGTGTCGGAGGGCTGGCTTTCAAGTGGCTGAAGTTGAAACTGATTATGAAGTTTTGGTTCGTGCGGTGTGAGGAAGTTATGATCCGCCATGGGAACTGGCTTATGTGCTTTGTAACTATGCACTCTAAATGGATCTTGGGAGGAACATTCATCATTGTTTGAGGGAGGACAATTTTTTTGTAGATGTTTTGTTCTAAAGTGGGAGCTCAGAGGAGGATCTTATTGTTTACTCTAGTATTGGTTCTCTTCCTGTGGAGTGTAACTCCTTTTTTCAAGGGAACGCTCTAGGTTTTCACCACTTCTTTCCTCCTTGAGGCTGTTTCTAGGGTTGGTTGTTTGATCACCCTCATTTTATAATAAAAATAAAGTTTCGGTCTAAGCTCATTGATGGTGATGGAGACACCATCCTCAAATGTGGGAGGGGAATTCTTGAGGTCATACTCATCTTCATCCACATATGAGTTTTTGGAGACATTATCCTATGGAGATGAAAATCTAGGATAATCTTTATCGCTTCCAAGGTGATGGGGTCCATGAGAAGATACATTATCATCCCCCGCTTCCAGAGTCATTGGAGAGATATTTTGGAGTAGATTATATTATACACTTTCTATGGGGACAGAAGGTTATTGGACTTTGGGAATAGTTCTATCACCTCAACAAGGTTTATAGAGAGCATATAGTGACTATCACCCATACTCTAGGGATTTTAAAGGGTATTCCCCAAACTATTGGGGGATGAAACCTATATATCATCATCCTACATTGTCTTTTTTCATCCCCTTTTGTAGAATCCTTCTTCAGTATAGGTGTCTTCAAAAGTCTAAAATGGGGCATTGTCACCATGTTGTATACCAACCTTTACATTGATGGGGTATTTCATTCATTAATGGAATGTTGAAGGTACCTCCATGTGGCTATGGAGATAGGGCCTTCTGAGAAGGACATTGTATGTAGTGTCTCGCAGGATAACCATAAACTCAATATCAAATGTGAGATCCCCAAACTGATCTTTGAGTTTGATCTTCCCAAGAGGTCTTTTCTCACACTTATCATACCCATTAATTGTAAGATTTGTCATGGAAAAATATCATTTTCTATATCCCAAACATCATAGAGTTTGAATAAATATGGTATTGATCCCAGAACCATTTTCAATCATAGATCTTAAAATAACAACATTATCGAGTCTACCTAAAATATATAGTGGTCACAGGTGTCCCCGGATGACCTCTTCCAGATCATGCTCTATGAACGAGACGGTGACCTGGAATTATATGAGAATGGTCTCTATTTTATAGGTCTTAACTGCAGTGAATTAAATATAAAATTCCTATGCTATTTGTATGTATTTAACATTACCTGTTTGGGTTATTTTGAACGGTAAAGCACATTAAGGATTGAGAGTTATTCTAGGAAAATCACCATCTTTCTAGAATGTTGTAATTTTATGCCATAGGTTAGTACTTTACAAGGTGGGGTTTTTCTTGGACACATGGATCAAAAATTGAGGAACTTGATTTGGATGGGCATGGTGCTTCTGCATAGGTCGTGGGAGTATCTAATACTGTTGGCATGGGCCATGCCTTCCTTCCACATTTCCTGGGATGATTAGATAATCAGACACCCACTGGGCATCCATGGAAGAAAACTGGGTGCATACAACCACTAGAGGGTTTTGAGACACCTCCATGTCTTTTCTAGTCTAAATGGAGTGATTTACCATGGGTTTAAACTACATATATTTCCTCTATGGGGACATGACTGAAATATCAGGTCCCACCATCCATGTGGTATCCCTTGTATCCTCGTTTCTTGCACATGATGCCTACCGTTCCCCGGTTTTGTGTAGAAAACTCATATTATAAGGCGTATTAGTAACACTCCAAGATTTCATAGTGTGTTATTTCTTCAAAATAATTCAATAACTTGCACTACACGCAACACCGAGTTCAATCACACCTTGACTTATAAAAAAAAGCCATTAAAAGAGGTCATGAATAGTATTAACTAAATTTTAAACTTTATATAATCCTTATAATTTTAGAATCCATATTATGAGTTTCTTAGTCATAATGCAAGAACAGATTCATTTTCAGTATTGCACTTTTATCAACTTTTAATAGTGAACACTTTTTAAATGCAATATTTTAAACTTTTTGACTAAATGGAGACATCAAAAAAAATTTAAAATGAAACATCCCAAGCTTCCACAGTATGCTTTCCTTTGAATAAAACAGTAGCATGTGTTGTACGCAACTTCGAGTTTTAACACACACCACAACCGATCAAACTAGCCGTTATGAATAGTAATACCTACATTTTAAAATTATATATATTTTATATTTCAAAATGGACTTCATTTTTGGATTTGGAATATCTAATTTAGCCTAAGGTGAAATTTTGGTACTTTTCGGATAACTTTCATATTTTGATGAATAGTGAAAATTACTAAATTTTAATTAAAAACAACTTTTTTAATCAAAATAATTAATAGTGATAAATTATGAATTTTAGTAGTTTTAAAGTATATTGAGAATATATTTTTACCATTTAATATAATGTTAGTCATTGGACATAATTTTACAATTAAACCGAACATAAACAAGTGTCAATCTTTTGATAGTTATTATCTCTTAAAAACACGCTTTTTGTTTTGACAGCGGGAATTAATTTTAAATTAATTTCTGCCACTTCTGTGTTTTTAATTTAGGAAAATGGATTCCATATTTGGAATCATGATGTTCAAATTGTGTAAATAGGTAACTTTTATTTTTAAACATTTTGAATAATTACTGCGGTAAATATTTTATTTACCATGGTTAAGGGTAAATCCGGTAAATAAGGGTTAAAAAATAATATTATAATAATACTAAATTACCCTAAAACGTGTCTTAACCCTATTGGTTGATACATGGTCGACAATGGGCATCTTTGGGTCGATTTTGGGACCCCATGGATCCACTTGTAAGTGATAATGACACTTTATTTTAATTAAGTTAAAATGAATACAAAAATGACACAAGCATATATCTTTTAGCAAAACAATTTTTACATAGGGTTATATATGTTGGATTTTCGATTATAAATATTCATTAGAAATATAAAAAGATTTCCTACATAATGATATTTTATTTATAATTTTTAGACATTAAATAATTTATTTTATTTATGACACAATGATGATGCAGTAATTACTATAATAGTGAAAAATTAAAATAATTGATATTATAAATACCCAAATAAATATAATATGAAACTTTTAATGAATTAAACTAATTTTCTAGGATAATATGATATATTAGGATTGATTTAATTGACTTTTTTATAAGTAATCAATCTTTTATGAGTTTCAAAAAAATCAACTATTGAATAGTGTCAAAATTGACATAAAAGAGTTCTTAAAACAAATATTATATTATTAATTGATATTAAATTCCTAAAAATCTAAGGTTCGGCCAAGAGACTTATATCATGATAGGTTCATCATTAATGGACCACTTGGGGGTCGCTTGGATGTATATAGTAAGTTTATTAACCATATTATATAAAAATACAAAGAGACATTGTAAAAGTGAAACTAATTAACTTAGAGTTAATACTTAAAGATAAGGTTAATATAAGTACCCAAACCTGTCTAAATTATATTGGTTGAGTGGTTTCCGACCTATCCCCACCTTAACCTTTGAATAGTCAACTTTGGAGCCATTAGAAACTGAATATGAATTTATTATAAATTAATATTTCTAGCTTTTCCAAAGGTGCCCCTCACCCCTCTTATAAAAAGGCACTCCTCCTTCTCATTTCTTCACACCTTCAAAGCCTTTTGGTTCGGCCAAAATATGCCCAAATACTCTCCCAACTGCCCTAACTACAACTTAGAGGCCTTAGTTTGATCTGAAAGCCAACCTAAGGAGCCCTTTTGATCAAATCAAAAGGAAGAACCCGAAGAAGAGGTAATGTTTTCACCACCCCTTTTTAAGTTCCTTTCTTCTTCCACTTCCTCTTTCTTTGTTATTACCATTATAAAATAATAACTCCAGTATAATATATATATTGTGATGTTATTATAAATATGGTACAACCATATTCAGTATTCTATCCATCCTTTGAATAACATGTCACCATACGTGCGTACGTACGGCTTACCGTCTCCACGTCGTGGTGTAATTGTTATTCAATATATTATTATTTGGATGGGTATAGTAATGATGTGTAACTCATGTAAATAATAAATATAACATGATAATGATTCTGCATATATGATATAAAATCCAATTATATATTATTTTAATATCAAAAGAATGATATTGTCGCTCGTGCGTATGAACGGACTACCGTCTCCACGAACGCGATGAGATTCATTATCCATCATATCCATTCAAGTATAATTATAATTTGATGATTTAAAAATAGTATCTAAGGACTTGATATCATTCTGGATATGAATAATATACATCCCATTAATAACGAATATGGCTCACATAACAAAGAATATAAAGTAAAATGAACCCGTTAACACCCGAAATAACGATAATTCTAAGATATTATTAACAAATCAATGTTAAAAGATCATTTATGATATCATATTAAAGTAAATGATTCTTGTATTATTAAATAACAATTATTTCACCATTATACAGGAGGTAAACCTACCATCGACCAAGGAAAAAGTACAAGTAAGGGATTTTCTTATCTCACTTTCAATTCTGTGAGATTTCCATTGTTCGCCACTAAATTATTGAAAGTGGTGTATTGTGTACTGCCATTTGATATATATTATCAAGATTATCATTATATTCATGTTATTCTGTAAATCATTTGGTGGTTATTAACTTTTGGCCATACGACTCAGTTGATTAACGTGGTAAGGAGTTTCTTATCTCGCTCTTAATTTCGTGAGAATTCCATTGTTCACCACTTAATTATTACATGTGGTGTATGTGTACTGCCCATGATTGTATTCATTGTGTAATATAATTTAATTTATGGGTATTTACATAGTCATGGTATGATCCTTATTTCATGGTTGTTTGTTTCGTAAGTTACCAAATCGATAAGGGAATTTGAGATTTCAATTTCCACTCATTCGGCTTTACGCATATTTCATTGATTATGTTACTCCAAGATTATGTGTGGAATCACTATTCATTTGATTATGTCATAATTTCCACTCCCCTTCCTGTGGATATACTTTTGATACACATAATCACTCCATTGATAATTCTCAAGTCATTAATATGAATTTGATAAGAGTAATTTTAACTCTTTCACCATTTGTTGAGTTAAACATCCAATTCGTTGGTGTTGTTTCTACAAGAATATGTGTGAATATCCTTTGATTGTTTTACAATGAATATTCAATAATATTTAGTGTATTTATATTTTTTTTCACACATAATTATGTCGTTGATTTATCCTTAACCTAAGGATACGACCTTTATGAGAGATTTCATCTCAATTTACATTCAACTGAGACTTCTTTGTTGATATACACCAAATCACTTTTATGTGGTGTATATAATGTACTTTGACATAGTATATCATGAATCCCTTTATTCTCATGATATTACAAATTTTTGATTACCTCAAATATTTTTATTCAAGTGTCTCTCTTTTGGTTAGAATCTCTAACCAAAATACCATTTTAAAATGTTGTAAAGACTTATTCTTCTATATCTTGCTCATTAATGTCTATGTTTTAAAAATGGTTTTAAGGATTTATTTATATGGACATTAAAGTTTTATAATTAAAACTCCTTTTAAAAGTTTCAAAGTGGTATGGGACACTTTGATTCAAAAAAAATCTATTTTTAAATGGCTTCTTGACAAATAGTGTTACTTTTAAATGATTTCAAGAAAAGGGGGATATTTCCCTCAAATAGTTTTGATGATTATTTTCATCTATGTCAACATCCTTCATTATTCATGATTGAGGTTAATGTGATACAATACAATCTTCCATATTGTATCAAATGAGTTATGTTTGACTGTGGATGTTCTATTTTTATACCATTCATGGTTTGTGGTTAAAGTATTGACATTTCGTGTGCTAGTTTTAATACGAATGTTTATTTTATGTTTAAACCTATTCATATGAGGAATGCTTTGGACTTAATAAGTGACGGGTGGAGCCCGCTATAGCTCCTCGATGCATCGGTAGGTCTCATGAGACAAACTAGTGTCTTGGCACAAGGCCTTGGCAAAATCTTATTTGTAGTCTTGGCACGAGGCCTTGGCTATGTGGTTATGATAGTCTGGCATTATGCATTCCATCATTATGAAAGTGGTTATTGATATTGCATGTGATCATTCGACTAGTAGAATATCCATGTGAGTAAGTAAATGGCATTATTTCATTTTACCTTTTCCATTTTATGCTGAAGTTGAAGTTTAAAAGGCTTTTGTTTTAGTTATAAATTGCCTTAAGTGTTTATGCTTATTTATGAAAGCTTCTGCTATAATGTTATCCTTACTGAGCATCTGAGCTCACCCCTTCCAATGTTTTATTTTTTCCCAGGATTATGAAGAAGTAATTTATGAATGACCTGCAGGGATAGTATGAGGGGATATGAAGACAAGATGTTTTTTTTATGATGTAATGTAAAATTTATGGATGTATCTAGTTATTCCAAGGCTACTAAACTAATCGGTCTTTCGAGACTTGATCTTTCTCGTGATCATGCCAATGTTATGTAATAATGAACCGACTCTAGGTAATTAGGGTCGGGGCGTTACAGTTGGTATCAGAGGAAGTTTAGTACAAACCTTGGTAGCTAGATTTAGATAAACTCTGATTAGAGCACGTAGACCTAAGATGAACTTTGAGGATTAGTATAAAAGAACTTCCTAGAATTTTGGTATTGTGGAGATTTTGTGAGTTTTCCGAGCAATACATCCCTGTCTGGATACGAGCAGGTAGAGGCGGCTCTGGCACAGATGTACCTAGGGGTAAAACCCGAAAACACCGCTTTGAGCTAGACTCGAACGGGAACTGGTGCACGACAACGGGCCTTACTACACTCTTGGTTACGACACTCCCGGGGGATATGCTTAGGATAATTTACATTTTCTTTACAAACCGATTTAAGTAATATATACATAAGATGAGAGTAAATGACCTTGGTTAATCCTAATATGTTTCAAATTGAGAATATGGTGACATTTTAATCTCTAAATGATTTTACGACTACTATTACTCACACAATGATTTCTGGTTTTAGTCAATGGCTGGATTCCAAGGAAGTCATAGTGACTTTGAGAATGATGTACAAGGTGGGAACGGTGGTGGAAATGAGCAACAAAATGGAATGTTGATAGGCGTAAAAGATATCGTCTTTATGCCAAATCAGTTTTCCAAAAATATGATCAACAACATATATATTAACCAACTCCCAGACTCAACAAGGAAGAGAAAGGTGATAAATGATAAAATCTCCAGCAATGGAGACCATGGAGAAAAGAAAACTCAATTTTCATCATGCAGTAAATGTGGAAAGAGACACCCAAGAAAGTGTCTCAATGGGACAACGAAATGTTTTACGTGCAGGAAGGAAGGACATAAAGTGAAGAATTGCCGAAGAAAAATGAAGAGTACTATGGAAGAAGATAAAAATGGTCCCAAGAGTCCATTTACAGTCATTTGCCGTAAATGTAGGGGACCTGGCCCTTACCCGAATGAATGTCCTATTCTATAGAATATTTTCTTGGTCAAAGAAGAAGCTATGTGGAAATAAATGGTTGGAGAAAAATTTAAAAAGTATTAGCACTCCTTGTTGATGGGTTTACTTTGGAATAATTTTATCTTGTATTTGTAACCCCGCTGTTTTCCATGTGAGAATGATATTTGAGGAATAATTGTCTCTTCTCTTTTGGATATAGGTATAAATAACCATTTGGTTTTATCTGATCATTGGGGTTTGAGAAAATGATAAGTTATTATAATTTGGGATGAAAATGAAAAGTATGATATAACATTTGTGGTTAAATTATGTTATTTTGAGGAATTTATCTCATTTTGGTAATATTATAAAATATAGTTTTTGAAAAAGGACAACACGTAGACCGTGTGACAACTCGTCGCGTCGGACAAAGCTGTGGGAATCGAACCCACAACCAAAGTGCGATTGGGATTTATCGCCTACCACTGGACTACGTGAAGTCCCTGGTTAGTGTGACTATTTTTTTTGTTAAATGATTTTATTGATCAATAATAAGATGATTTGGGTTCTTATGTCTTATCAAATGAATACCCTTGGTATAGGAAAATGATTTGGTGATTAAGTGATAAATGTTATTTTGGAAGATGTTCGTTTTGTTAGGAATACTATATGCCCAAGGAAAATAGAATACAATGAGGTTTCATTTGTAGAGTAATGGTGGATTTTTATCTACGTTTTTATTGTTGATTTATAGTGATTTGGGTTATTTATGGAAATGATTAACCTATAACAGAGAATATGTGATGATGTTAATTACTTTTAAGTATGTGACTTTAAGAGTATTTGATGTCATTTGGAGATACAATGTAACATGGGAGACTACATAATCAAATTCTTCTATGTTTTGGGTTTCAATATTAGTTTGGATTATATTAAAGGATTTTAAGGACAATTTGTTATTGAATGGTATCTATTTAACTTTGGGGTATTGTTGGTTTAATTTTAGAAATTAAGATTAGTACATATTTATCTCAATGAATATCCTTTTGGGGGATCATTAGATCATTCACTAACCATTTTGGTTTTGATTAATCTTCAAAGACAATGTAAATATATGGTTTATCCTGCATGGATCATGTGATTATATAGAAGTTTATTCTAGCTCTTCCAGTGTGACCAAGTCTTCTTGAATACTTATCATTTAAAAAAAATTGATTTAGTGGTGGAAATTTATTAAAGAATGAAAATATACTTAAAATGTAAGTATATCTCATAATGTTCTTAGTCAATATCATAAATGAATTCCTCTTCCTTATGTAATGTAACTTAAAAAAAATGTTGTCCTAGATGGTACCGTAAATCATCACTAATTTATGGATTTGGGATTGTTGGACTTTTCATAGCCATGTTCTCTACCACTCTCCATCAGATAATTGATGGTTAGATTTCTCTTCCATATCCATATTTTCCTACATGGAACCCTAGTATGTGTTATTTTCGGTAATCTTCATACTTTCCACTCTTTATTTTAAATAGAGGCCTCATTAATTCATTTTTCGATGTGGGATTTCAACTAAGATATTTTGAAATGTCAAAAATGTGTTATCCCAATACCCTATGTTTGGTTGGACCGATGGTATTTCAAATCATCATAGATTGATGAGTTTAAGGACCTCAATTTTATACTTGTTTGTGATTGATGACCTCAATCACTACCTATAAATATTTACGTTTTTCCTCCAATTATATGTCTCTAATTACCACCAATGTTATCCTAATCGAGATCATAATTCGATGGTGACCCTTTCATTTCTCTTTTCCTCATATTAAGACTAAATTTTAGTAACCCAATTTCCGATGTGGGTTTTCCCACAAATATATTTTCTATTTTCAACCTTTTATTTTCGAAGAACAATTTCAAATTGCGAGGACGCAATTTATTGAAGGAGGGGAGAATGTAACACCCCAAGATTTCATAGTGTGTTATTTCTTCAAAATAATTCAATAACTTGCACTACACGCAACACCGAGTTCAATCACACCTTGACTTACAAAAAAAAGCCATTAAAAGAGGTCATGAATAGTATTAACTAAATTTTAAACTTTATATAGTCCTTATAATTTTAGAATCCATATTATGAATTTCTTAGTCATAATGCAAGAACAGATTCATTTTCAATATTGCACTTTTATCAACTTTTAATAGTGAAAACATTTTAAATACAATATTTTAAACTTTTTGACTAAATGGAGACATCAAAAAAAATTTAAAATGAAACATCCCAAGCTTCCACGGTATGCTTTCCTTTGAATAAAACAGTAGCGTGTGTTGTACGCAACTTCGAGTTTTAACACACACCACAACCGATCAAACTAGCCGTTATGAATAGTAATACCTACATTTTAAAAATATATATATTTTATATTTCAAAATGGACTTCATTTTTGGATTTGGAATATCTAATTTAGCCTAAGGTGAAATTTTGGTACTTTTCGGATAACTTTCATATTTTGATGAATAGTGAAAAT
This sequence comes from Viscum album, assembly GCA_963277665.1. Lineage (NCBI taxonomy): Eukaryota > Viridiplantae > Streptophyta > Magnoliopsida > Santalales > Viscaceae > Viscum > Viscum album. The sequence goes on from OY728150.1 coordinate 489,568,667, forward strand.
TACTAAATTTTAATTAAAAACAACTTTTTTAATCAAAATAATTAATAGTGATAAATTATGAATTTTAGTAGTTTTAAAGTATATTTAGAATATATTTTTACCATTTAATATAATGTTGGTCATTGGACATAATTTTACAATTAAACCGAACATAAACAAGTGTCAATCTTTTGATAGTTATTATCTCTTAAAAACACGCTTTTTGTTTTGACAGCGGGAATTAATTTTAAATTAATTTCTGCCACTTCTGTGTTTTTAATTTAGGAAAATGGATTCCATATTTGGAATCAGGATGTTCAAATTTTGTAAATAGGTAACTTTTATTTTTAGACATTTTGAATAATTACTGCGGTAAATATTTTATTTACCATGGTTAAGGGTAAATCCGGTAAATAAGGGTTAACAAATAAAATTATAATAATACTAAATTACCCTAAAATGTGTCTTAACCCTATTTTTTGATACATGGTCGACAATGGGCGTCTTTGGGACGATTTTGGGACCCCATGGATCCACTTGTAAGTGATAATGACACTTTATTTTAATTAAGTTAAAATGAATACAAAAATGACACAAGCATATATCTTTTAGAAACACAATTTTTACGTAGGGTTATATATGTTGGATTTTCGATTATAAATATTCATTAGAAAGATAAAAAGATTTCCTACATAATTATATTTTATTTATAATTTTTAGACATTAAATAATTTATTTTATTTATGACACAATGATGATGCAGTAATTACTATAATAGTGAAAAATTAAAATAATTGATATTATAAATACCCAAATAAATATAATATGAAACTTTTAATGAATTAAACTAATTTTCTAGGATAATATGATATATTAGGATTGATTTAATTGACTTTTTTCGAAGTAATCAATCTTGTATGAGTTTCACAAAAATCAACTATTGAATAGTGTCAAAATTGACATAAAAGAGTTCTTAAAACAAATATTATATTATTAATTGATATTAAATTCCTAAAAATCTAAGGTTCAGCCAAGAGACTTATATAATGATATTTTCATCATTAATGGACCACTTTTGGGTCGCTTGGATGTATATAGTAAGTTTATTAACCATATTATATAAAAATACAAAGAGACATTGTAAAAGTGAAACTAATTAACTTAGAGTTAATACTTAAAGAAAAGGTTAATATAAGTACCCAAACCTGTCTAAATTCTATTGGTTGAGTGGTTTTAGACCTATCCTCACCTTAACATTTGAATATTCAACTTTGGAGCCATTAGAAACTGAATATGAATTTATTATAAATTAATATTTCTAGCTTTTCCAAAGGTGCCCCTCACCCCTCTTATAAAAAGGCACTCCTACTTCTCATTTCTTCACACCTTCAAAGCCTTTTGGTTCAGCCAAACTCTTCCCAAATACTCTCCCAACTTCCCTCACTACAACCTAGAGGCCTTAGTTTGATCAGAAAGCCAACCTAAGGAGCCCTTTTGATCAAATCAAAAGGAAGAACCCGAAGAAGAGGTAATGTTTTCACCACCCCTTTTTTAAGTTCCTTTCTTCTTCCACTTCCTCTTTCTTTGTTATTACCATTATAAAATAATAACTCCAGTATCATATATATATTGTGATGTTATTATAAATATGGTACAACCATATTTAGTATTCTATCCATCCTTTGAATAACATGTCACCATACGTGCGTACGTACGGCTTACCGTCTCCACGTCGTGGTGTAATTGTTATTCAATATATTATTATTTGTATGGGTATAATAATGATGTTTAACTCATGTAAATAATAAATATAACATGGTAATTATTCTGTATATATGATATAAAATCCAATTATATATTATTTTAATATCAAAAGAATGATATTGTCGCTCGTGCGTATGTACGGACTACCGTCTCCACGAACGCGATGAGATTCATTGTCCATCATATCCATTAAAGTATAATGATAATTTGATGATTTAAAAATAGTATCTAAGGACTTGATATCATTCTGGATATGAATAATATACATCCCATTAATAACGAATATGGCTCACATAACAAAGAATATAAAGTAAAATGAACCCGTTAACACCCGAAATAACGATAATTCTAAGATATTATTAACAAATCAATGTTAAAAGATCATATATGATATCATATTAAAGTAAATGATTCTTGTATTATTAAATAACAATTATTTCACCATTATACAGGAGGTAAACCTACCATCGACCAAGGAAAAAGTACAAGTAAGGGATTTTCTTATCTCACTTTCAATTCCGTGAGATTTCCATTGTTCGCCACTAAATTATTGAAAGTGGTGTATTGTGTACTGCCATTTGATATATATTATCATGATTATATTTATATTCATTTTATTCTGTAAATAATTTGGTGGTTATTAACTTTTGTCCATACGACTCAGTTGATTAACGTGGTAAGGAGTTTTTTATCTCACTCTTAATTTCGTGAGAATTCCATTGTTCACCACTTAATTATTACATGTGGTGTATGTGTACTGCCCATGATTGTATTCATTGTGTAATATACTTTAATTTATGGGTATTTACATAGTCATGGTATGATCCTTATTTCATGGTTGTTTGTTTCATAAGTTACCAAATCGATAAGGGAATTTGAGATTTCAATTTCCACTCATTCGGCTTTACGCATATTTCATTGATTATGTTACACCAAGATTATGTGTGGAATCACTATTCATTTGATTATGTCATAATTTCCACTCCCCTTCCTGTGGATATACTTTTGATACACATAATCACTCCATTGATAATTCTCAAGTCATTAATATGAATTTGATAAGAGTAATTTTAACTCTTTCACCATTTGTTGAGTTAAACATCCAATTCTTTGGTGTTGTTTCTACAAGAATATGTGTGAATATCCTTTGATTGTTTTACACTGAATATTAAATAATATTTAGTGTATTTATATTTTTTTTCACACATAATTATGTCGTTGATTTATCCTTAACCTAAGGATACGACCTTTATGAGAGATTTCATCTCAATTTACATTCAACTGAGACTTCTTTGTTGATATACACCAAATCACTTTTATGTGGTGTATATAATGTACTTTGACATAGTATATCATGAATCCCTTTATTCTCATGATATTAAAAATTTTTGATTACCTCAAATATTTGTATTCAAGTGTCTCTCTTTTGGTTAGAATCTCTAACCAAAATACCATTTTAAAATGTTTTAAAGACTTATTCTTCTATATCATGCTCATTAATGTCCATGTTTTAAAAATGGTTTTAAGGATTTATTTATATGGACATTAAAGTTTTAAAATTAAAACTCCTTTTAAAAGTTTCAAAGTGGTATGGGACACTTTGATTAAAAAAATCTATTTTTAAATGGCTTCTTGACAAATAGTGTGACTTTTAAATGATTTCAAGAAAAGGGGGATATTTCCCTCAAATAGTTTTGATGATTATTTTCATCTATGTCAACATCCTTCATTATTCATGATTGAGGTTAATGTGATACAATACAATCTTCCATATTGTATCAAATGAGTTATGTTTGACTGTGGATGTTCTATTTTTATACCATTCATGGTTTGTGGTTAAAGTATTGACATCTCGTGTGCTAGTTTTAATACGAATGTTTATTTTATGTTTAAACCTATTCATATGAGGAATTCATTGGACTTAATAAGTGACGGGTGGAGCCCGCTATAGCTCCTCGATGCATCGGTAGGTCTCATGAGACAAACTAGTGTCTTGGCACAAGGCCTTGGCAAAATCTTATTTGTAGTCTTGGCACGAGGCCTTGGCTATGTGGTTATGATAGTCTGGAATTATGCATTCCATCATTATGAAAGTGGTTATTGATATTTCATGTGATCATTCGACTAGTAGAATATCCATGTGAGTAAGTAAATGGAATTTTTTCATTTTACCTTTTCCATTTTATGCTGAAGTTCAAGTTTAAAAGGCTTTTGTTTTAGTTATAAATTGTCTTAAGTGTTTATGCTTATTTATGAAAGCTTCTGCTATAATGTTATCCTTACTGAGCATCTGAGCTCACCCCTTCCAATGTTTTATTTTTTCCCAGGATTATGAAGAAGTAATTTATGAATGACCTGCAGGGATAGTATGAGGGGATATGAAGACAAGATGTTTTTTTTATGATGTAATGTAAAATTTATGGATGTATCTAGTTATTCCAAGGCTACTAAACTAATCGGTCTTTCGAGACTTGATCTTTCTCGTGATCATGCCAATGTTATGTAATAATGCACCGACTCTAGGTAATTAGGGTCGGGGCGTTACAATATTTATCATTGGATAAGGGTTATTCGAAGTGTATCATGTTGAAAGAACCAAAGATGAGCTCTTCGTCCAATGAGGGCTCTATTTGGTGGGGATGTTCATGTGCTTTGGATGTTGTAGGGAAAAATATGTAAGAGTCGTAGCTTTCATTGAAGTAGAATATGGATCATCTTCTTCTATTTAATTCTATTTCATATTGTCACACCAACTTATGGTAGACATGTATAATGTTAAATTTTGGGGTGGTGTGTCAATTGTGGTTCTAAACAACTATTATCTCAGGGTGGCATGAGTTTGGTCAAATGTTTTTCGAGTTATCCAGTTGTTTAACTTCATAAAACACCTGGTCATATCTTTCTTACAAACACCCTCTTCTTCTGATTTGGAAATGGTTATACAGTCCACCCACTCTAAGGAATTATCAAACACCACCTATCCAAAATTGACCAAGACTTGAAGGACATATTTTAAGATGAAGTAGTCCTTGATATTATGACACTGCCTTCTAAGGAAAGATAAATAATCGGGATGGTCGGTCAGGTTGAGATCATCAGGCTTCCTAGGTTATGGTAGCTTGATCACGTTTTTGTATATGTATGATAAGAAATAAAAGGGGACTTGTTCATTTTGGAAGTAGTATGCTTTATTCATCCATTCCTCAAATGCTCGGTGACCCAAATTTCTTTGTGCTTCTAGTCGAGGGTGATTTTTTAGATTTTGCTAATCAATAGGAAGTGTTGGGTAGTTTAGGACCTATCTAGGTGCTTGGATGAAAATTATACTATCTTGAGAGTGATAGATACAGATTTTTACTTTCCTATTCTTCTCTCTTATGTTGAGGTAATGATTTGAGTTTTGGATTGGTTTTGCTGAATGGAATCCTCCAAACATTGTGTCGTTTATACAAACTCATAGAACCCACCTAGATACTTCATTGGGATAATAGGCCTCTGTAACTCATCCTGGATATTTTAAGCATAGTGTTCCATCATTTTCTCCAATAATATAAAGATGACGAGTGAATAGGTTAAATCCTTCCATCTAGATATGAAGTTAGATACCACCTCTTTTTTATGCTTGTTGTAGTTATTTAAGTTGAAAATTATCATTTTTTCCGATGTGGATCTGAAATGATAAAGGAATTTAAGACAAAGGTCTTCCCATTCTACAATGTATCCTGCTGGAAAACTATTGTTCCAAACAATGGTTGGACTTATAAGAGTCTACAAAAAACACCTCAAATTGTTTGCCTCCTATTGATCTTGAGGGACCATCATCATCCCACATCTGGATATGAAGTGTGTGAGATTTTGTTCAAGGTCATATATTCCCTAAATATTAAAGAATATTGGATTTCCGAAATTGGGTGGGGAAAAAGTATCATACACCCACTCGGGATACGGATTCCTCTCAGGATGCATAGCTGTGTGTCTCCCTTCAATAAATTCTATTCAAGTAGTCAGGGACTCTATGATGTTAAGAATCTATGGGAAACTATTATTTGAGTTTTCTCTCATCAAAAATGAGTGGGTGGGGATTGATGAAGTGGCCCTTCCATTTTATCCTATTGATTCTTGATTCTTCCTAAGTCTGAATGGTTTCCCCGGTGAGGAAGAGGTTTTCACCGCAATAGAGGGAAGTTGTGATCATTTTTTACCTCCTCATTTATATAGACCTAGTTCCTAGATCCAAATCCATTATGATTCTTAGATACTTCTATTTCTAGAGGATTGGCTATGGGAGGAAGAATATTCATCTCTACTTGAAGATGATACCCCGTAGGAATATTTCTCTTGAGTATCTCCTCATTGAGTTGTTTAAGAGTTTTTATCTCATTATAATATTATGACAATTGTTTCTCCATGGATGGAACCTCAATTATTTTTTTGGTGATTAATATGTACCCACACCTTTCCCATTTTCTTTGTAATTATTCCACTAGAGAGACATCAAGTAGATATTCAGAGGTACCATATTTTGGAGCCTTTTTGGTTCTAGGTGCGTACATCCTCAATTTGTGCATCCAGATCACCCTCTTCATGGGGTAAATTTTCCCTATTATGGCCCTATATATTTTCATCATGATCCACCACATCTATTATATTGATTTTAATGACATCCAAAGAGTAATATTAGGAAATGGTGGTTGTCCCATTACTTTTGACGCAACATGAGGATTCAGAATTGCTTTCATCAGGGTCGTTACTTAAACCCTTAGCCATATTGGTCTATTTTGGTTTGCACCCCCTATAGAGCCTAATTTACTTTTTTATACACTCCTCCCATTGTGGTCAATGAATAGTGACCTTGAGGGAGTTTCTGATTGTGCTTTTCGAATGGGCCTCAAATAGTAGAGGTTTGTCTTATAGTGGGAGGAATGGATAGGATATTAACCATTGATTTTTACCTCCTGAACCGAAGTAGACCAATTCCCTCTATGTCTATGATGATTATGAAAATACCCCCCCCCATCCCTATAATGTAGGGGTTTTTCAGGGAAGAAATTAATATTGATTGATCCTCTTGTTGAGGATCTAATGATTCCAGTTTGGGATTTGATGACTCCTGAGATTTAAATTGAGATATAAATTCCCCTAACCCAGTGGGCTGGGGTTTATCCAGAATCACCATTAATTTTCCCACGAACCTCTCATTAAATGATGAACCTGGTGATGGTTATTAATATATAAATTTCCCTAGCACAGTGGGCTAGGGTTTGTTTGTAGGTTTTGATGATATGTCATGAATCCTCTTGGGAATTGACGATTCGATAGTTGGAGGTGGTGGTAGATATTCCCCCAACTCTATGAGTTGGGTTCCCTCTTGGATGGTTGATATGGTACTAGCTACTATGTCCCATTTGATGTGGCACAACTATGATCAAATAGGATCTAGGTGTGATGGAAGCCCCTGATGGGAATCATTATTTAAAGGAAGTTGTTTATTTGATCGCAACTTCAATATCTATGTCATAAGTTTATTATCATTAATTTAAGGGGACTAATTTAAAGGTATTATGGATATCATCTTCATCTATTATTAATTTCTAGGCATCATTGAAGTGGGGGTATTCTGTTGTAGTGGCCAACTGGATCGCGCATTACTGAATCCACTAATTTCACCAGAGGCTATGATATTACAGGATTTTATATCTAAAGGGTTTTGATTTTAGGGATATAATGAATTTAAATGATTCATATTTCTCCCATCCTCATATACACATGTCTAGATATTCTCTAGAAGTTAGTTAGTGGAGGGTTGTCATGAGGTGATGACAAACACTGCATAGTCATTTTTTATGCTCTTCAACTCTTGGGTTCCATGATACTGAAAAGGCATCCATTTCTAGCTAACAGTATCTTGTATTGATGAACTGAAGTTGATAATCATATCCAGAATAGGGTATATATAGAGCCTATAGTTTCTGATGAGTATCCTACATATTTTGGCATAGATAAGGCATTCACTTATTTTCTATCTCATATGGGACCTCATAATTAGAAGTCGAAAGAGGCCAGAACATGATGGGGAGGATGTTTCTAGCAGAATCCCTCCATATGACAATGTCTTCATCCTCTTCATTAGACATACACACCTCCATTTGATCATACCACTTGGGTTTATATACTGATTGGAGTGGAGTAATGCTGAAAGTTGCTGGGGAACAATATGAGGTTGACCCCCAATGTTTTGATAACCTCTCTATATGAAGGTGTCTGAGTTTTAGACACCTCTCTATATGGAGGTGTCTAGAAAAGGGGAGGATTTTATTTTCCATGGGATAAATCTCCAAGGGGAAGTTGACCATATTGGATGTTAAGGGTGGAGTCTGTATGTTTCATCTACATACTACCATGTGGAGGACTATCATGGTAATGATCATCTTCTGCTTCGGTTGAAGACTTGATGGACCCATGGGGTTTTCAAAATGTGTCTCAAAAAACCTCAAGGACACTAGAATTGAGATTATTAGTAATATGAGTCTGGTTCTACATCGTGTCCAGAATATGCTGAACTTCCTTTTAGAATTGTGTAGGGATATGAGTCTATTGTATGGAGGTTTCCAGAACTTGTTTATAACTATCTTGTGTTGCGGGAGTATGATCCCACTACTACGAAGTTTTTGGAATATTACAATGATATTATTCATTATCGATATAAATATGACACTATCTTGAGGCATATTTCATTCTGACTTGGTGAGCCTCAGCCAGAACAGAGTTATGATCCCAATACTATGTCTTTGTAATATTCCAATGGTGTTTTATGGTTCAGATATGAGCTAGTCCCAAGGCATGTGTTGCTCTCACTTTTTTGAGCCTCAGTTGGAATGGGAAGATGAGCATGTTCTAAATATGCATCGCCCAATAGAATATACTGACTGGCCTATGGAGTGGGAGAAGGTATATTAGCCTCCTCCTATATTTCCTCATAAGGATGTTGGTGCATTCATTAATTATAGGAAGTATGGATATGAGGCTAGCTCTCCTGATCTTCTGGAATATGTCATGCAGATTCACAAATAGGAATATGATCATGTCTTGAGGCATGTTCAATTCTCACTTGGTTATCCCTGACCAGAATGAAGATATGATCCTAATCCTAGGCCTTTAGAGTTTGTATATGGTCTTCTTCAATAGGAATATGAGCATAACCTAAGTCATGCACCCCTCTCACTTGGTGAGTCCTTTTTATATTGAATATATGAGCCCGATCCTGGTCCTATGGAATATGATGTTAGAAATTTTCGACATGCACATGCCTCTATCCTGAGGCATGTGCCGCTCTTATCTTGTGAGCCTCAGTTAGAATAAAAATATGATCACGGTCAGACGCCCCATCCTATACTGAAATATACCGACAATCCTCCTAGATAAGAGAAAGAATGTTTTCCTTCTCTTGAGTAACCACTTGGTAATAATGATCAGAGTGTTGGGCTACCTCATCTATAGGGATAGGAATATGCACTTGTCCCTATATCTATACCAGCACCAGAATACACTGGTAGAGTTCTTCAACTATTTCTAAGATGTAATGACATTTTAGAAAAGTATACAAAGGGATATAACCCTGCACATTTTCTATCTCCAATATATACTATCTGATATCTTTGATTGAATCAAGGATATGGGACCACATCTTTCCTCCTTGATCCACCAGAATATGTTGATGGACTTAATTCATAGGGGTAGGGATATGTGCCTCCCCCATATCAACTATAGGAATATACCCATAGACTAGTTCTAAGTGAGAATGGATATGACCTTTCTCACTAGTTACTTCCAGCATATATCGGTAGACATCATCAGCAACAGTGGGGATATGATCCAACTCATGTGTATCTAGTGCCTTCATCACCTGACGTGTCTTCCTTCATTCCAATGCATGGATTTAATAGGAGTAAGTGTGTCTTGTGGTACCCTTAGTAGGAAATTGATGGGTACCAGTGGGCTAGTGCTGGAGACGAAGGTTGATTGGAGACCTCTTAAGTGGAACCTAAATTGAAAGGGATCCATATTTTACTCCCTGGTCCACCTTCATTAGAGACTGAAGGTGGTGATTTTTATGCTCGTGGGATAATCACCTGAAGGGGTTTGCGATTTCAATGAGGGTCACTAGATTAGCTATAGATTTCCTTGGATGATGTAGAATCATCAGTTTTAGTACTTTGAGACCCTTGTGGGCAGCTTCAGGGGTCAATATTGTACCACATCAATGGTACTCCCGTACCATTGTGTTCAACACCTTACATTGAAGATGTCGGGTAGGTGAGATAATTTTGTGACTTTTGTGGGTTGCAGCCATAGTTGACTTGTCAAAATGGTCACTAAATGATGAAATTATCTTATATTGGGAAGGTGTTGATGAGAAAAGTATCAGAAATAATAAAAAATATAATGAATAAGGTCACTGATTAGGTAAATATCATAGGCATGATGTTATTAATCAGATATGCTTGGTTAATGCAATTTTCCTTTTATTCATGATCTCTCTATTATTCTCACATGGACTTATCAAAGTGAGGATGAACTTATTTCATGGGAACTCTAGTTACATAGGATCAACTGTAAGATTTATGTAAGGCTTTTCATCTATTTTGTATAGGATATAAAAAAAGTGGAATGATGCATAATAAACTAATTATTCTATTATTTGAGAGATTCATGTCTTGTTCACCATTTTTGTTTGCATATAGTGTGAAAACAAAATATCCTAATAGATAATAACATAATAATTTTTTATTTGGTTGATTCACGTTGGGCTCACTATTTTTTTGATGGGAAAGAGATGATAGGGAACCTCTGTCAATGTGGGTTCAGTTTGTCCTGATGGTTGATTATGAGGGGTTCATTTCATACACAATAATTAACATTTGGTTTCCATTTTTGTTCTTACTGGAAACTCCTAATGGTTCCCTCGTTGATATTTTTGTATATACCTGCTTTCCAAAGGCAGGTGGTCAGTTGAGGTTTCATACCCAATGACGATTAGGAACTTTCATTGGTCGAGAGGATGGGAGGTCAGGCTCATCAAACCCTTTTGGGGGGATTTTTTTCCTACTTTGGGGATATCTTAAAGATTTAATACATGTTCAATAATCCCTTCCTAATCCTAATATGGGATAGGTTACCCTGAAAAATGAACATAGGTTGACCCCTCTTGTGTTCAGACGTAAAAGGGAATCTCATTGTTGAATCCATGTGTATATATATGAAGTTCTTCTTCCATTTCCCTATAATGACTAACTACATATATTCTGAATCCAGATAAATAGGAACTTTGAAATTTTCATTCATGTAGGGAGGTGGTTAATATTGCCAAGATAGGACTGATCTATTATGAGGATTCCAACATGTCTTTTTTTATTTCAGTAATTAGAACCCATGTATTTCATTAAACCTATGTAGTTTAACTTCATATGGAAAATAAATATGCCTGGGAACTTAGGCATTGAATATTTGAGATTGAGTCTCTAGGAGATGTCTGACATATTCTGGTTATAGTAGGAATCAGAATTATCATAGATTGATCACTCCCATGGGACTAGACCCTAGGTATATTCCCTTAGATGGGGGATGTTTTTATATTATACCCCTCATTATAGATTACATGATGATATTGGGCCAGCTAGTAGAGATTCATGATGCGAATGAGATGACTATCTTAACTCTTTAAGACCACTTCATCCATGATCGATGTGAGAAACAAAGGATAACAAGTAATCAGTATCACTACATATGGATGTGGGTTTTATGTATTGGGACATCCCGTGGGATATTTAATATGGAGATCAAGCCTCAAGGAGGTATCCTACATATCCTATTTGTGGAAGGAATAAAATTCATCGTAGTTCAGTCATCTTCTTAGTTTTATAATGGATGAGGTGGAATAATCTGCCCATGGGAATGATTGGGTCCCAATGTTTGAAATTTATGAGACATGGTGGTACTTACACTGAATTAGATCTCCATTTGAGTTCAGTGTCAAGATGTAGGAATGCATACTATGTATCCTGGTTATGGAAAGAATTAGATTACTCATAGTTCAACTAGATTCTCAATATATCAACGGATAAGGAAAGATTATGAGCCCATGAGAATGATTGGGTCCCGATGGTTGAAATTTCAAAGACATAGTAGGACTTACACTAAAGTGGATTCCCATTTTATTTTGGGCTAAGGCCTTAGGAGGGAATCCTACATATATTTTTTATGGTGGGAATTAGAGTCCTTGTATTTAAACTAGTCGAGACTTATGCACTGACATTTCCCTTATAATAATAGAGACTTGTCACATGAGTGATATGGTCATTGTCAATACCTAAGAACATGTGAGATATGATCGGTGTGAGAAACAAGGGATAGAAAATAATCAGTCTCATTTTTTGTGGATGAGGGGCTTATATGCTCGTTTTCCCTTTGGATTCTTAATATAGAGCATGGACAATAGGAAGGAACCCTACGTATCCGGGTTATGGAATGAAGTATAGTCATCATAGTTTCATTATTTGAGTCTTACACACTGATGCTTCCCTTGTATTTGGGACATATCATATTATGTCATTGGTCAGGGCTTACACAGAGAGGTTTCTCTTTTGATCAGGGATTACACACTGAGGGTGTAAAAGGTTCTCAAGTCCTAGGATGACCGTGGACATGACCTGATTTTCTTCCTGTCATGCATTGATTTTACACTTGACATGCCTTTATTATTATATTGACAAGTCATAGAAAGTATCTCGGACATTTCCAAAGAAAATAACATGATCTAGTTGACTTTTTTTAGGGACATCACATGAACTAGATGTCATGTATGAAGATTATCGCATGATCAAGTCTAACTTGTCTGGAGGAAATTGCAAGACCCAGATGACTTGTCCTATAATCCATCACATGGTCCATATGACATTCATACCAAATGTCTCATGATCCGGATGACATATCCATGTGTCATCATGAAATATAACTGATACACTTAGTGGAAATTTCCGGAGTCAACGTGACATGTCTCAGAGGATTATGAATGTCATGGATGACTTGTCTGGGGGACATTGAGAGATATATTTGTCATGCCAGAGGGAGTCTCAAGATCTATTTTACATTATTGGGTGTTTTATCAAGACTCGTCTAACATGTGTGGGTGTCTCCATGCGATTCGGGTGACATGTCTAAAGGACACCACAGGGTTTGTATGGTGAGCCCGGAGGGCTTTGTGTGACTTGGGTGGCATGCCCAGGGGCACTATGTGACTTTATTTGGCTTGTCCATATGAATTTTCATGATCGGAACAGTACACCAATGGAGAGTCGTGAGATCTGGGTGACATGTCCTGGTGTTGTCACATGTCCTGGGTATTTTTCTCAATGTGCATGAAGATCAACATATATTTTCTTCACATAAGTCTCTCTTATTCTATTCTTTGTTCCAGTATTTTATTGTGAGTGCCTTATATTTCTTTCATTTCTATCTTGTTTTAAGTCTTTCATGATCTAGAAGATATATGATATGTTATTTTCATATCCTCCTAGAAGTCCTTTGTGTAATCTATGAGTGATCCATAAAAGTATTTATTCATGCTTCATGATTGCTCTAATTTTTTCCTACATCTTTCCTGATGTGAATATTTTTCGATCATGAGTTTGTCCCTTTGAGAAATCCGGTCTGGCACTTTGGTGCACCAGTGTGAGGTTCCAAGAGTTCATATATATATGTGTGGATCCTCATTATTTTTTATGCTAGGGGTGGGGGGTTTATAGGCCTCACCACCCCATCTATTTTCCACTTTTCATAGAATGTATCATGCGAATCTTGGATAGAATCGGTGTAATGTGTTTCATGAGTTCCCACTATAATTCATTCTGGGTGCATCCCATGATTTTCAGCAACCGAAATATCATCCCATCAACACCTTATTTATTGGATTATACCTAATTAATGGGGTCTTTATGAATAATATGGAAATACCAAGGGAATTTCATATTGTCAGGTAGACATATCCAAGTTCCTTCATGAGATCAGGATGCCTGTCACAAATCCTTTACGTGATCCCATGCGGCTTGTCTCAGAATTTCCATGAGACAAGGCCAACCTATCAGGGGTCTTTATGAAATCATAATGGATTTTAAAGGGGTATTTCAAGACTATGATGCGGTTTTCCTAGGTGTGTCGCATGATTATTATGATTGTGAGAGGCTCTATTTAGTTCTCTATTTATTTCCTTTGTTTCTTTACAAAGGATGGGGATTTCTTGAGTTTGTATGAATATTATTGAAGGCAATCACTCTACCTATTTGTGATGAATCACACGACCAATAAAAGTTCCTGTGGAGATGCGTGATTATTTCATAGAAAATTCCATCTATTTTTCCTCATGGATCAAAAGAGGAAGTCCAAGGTCTCATGGTCATGTTTGATACTCTTTGTATGACAAGGGCGATAAGCCAATAGAATTTTGCGAGATTAGGCAGGCATGTCACTAGGTGATTGTGGTGTTTTTCACACCTCCAGGGGTGCATCGCATGAACTTTATGATTTTAGGAGGCTCCCTCCTTCTCCCTATTTTATTTTTTTGATTATTTTAAAAAGGTTTGGGATCTTCTGAGGTTGCATGAATGTTTTCGAGGACAATAATTCTCCCCATCAGTGATGTGTCGTGTGAGTTTTACGATCACAAGAGGGTCTCACCTTTTATATATTTTCCTCCTGTTTTTTAATTAATTTTGGACGGTTTGTTAGGAATCCACTAGTTGAAAATTCACATGACTTGGTGGTGCTTTTCTGGATACCACCGTATAATCAGCGATTTTATGGGGTGCCTTTCCAAGAGAAGATGGACTTTTCAAATGGACTTCATGGGGCCTTCTATAGTCTATCTACTGCATGTTTCCATCCACATTACCTTATACTAGTCATGCGATCACATGTCTCCTAGGGGGTAATGTAATCTACAGGATCATGGAAACCTTATTCTTCATTTTTTGTGGGGAAAATAATACTCATATTCAGGTATTTCTTCCTTAGTGGATATTTCGATCCTCACTTGGTAGGAAACCAAAATTTTATAGAATAATAACCTAAAAATTGTCTCATTGTAAACATAGAATCCTTTTTCTTCCTTTTCTGATAAGATGACACATCTTGGTTACCCCTGTTGTAACTGAAGATTTACCTAAAACAATTTTTCCTATTATGTATACCTCGTCCAAAACCGCTCTATAAACCACCTTATTAATGTTTGGTAGGAATAAGAGAACAAAAATTAATAAAATATCTATCCTCAAACCCATATTATACCTATGAGATTTATGTAAATCATTATAAATGAGTTCTGGTGATATGTAGACCACCTCTGTGAAACAAGTGGATTATTGAAAAACTAAATGCTCCTTTTTCTCTATCATTAAAAATTCTCAAGTATTCAACAATTAAATTTTGTTTATATAGAACTAATAGTTTAATTCAGTTTTGATATAATTATATATAATATCCTCTTGTAAATTATCTTATATGATGGATTCCCACCATTTTCTTCTCGATCCTTCAAGCATGTAAGTGGAAAAACAAACCTTAGAGTCATTTTGAGTCTCTAAGAATTGGAAGAGCATATTAGTCTTCCCAATCCATATTCTAGATTCCAAGGTTCCCTTATCACAATTTAAGAGAAGTGGATTTTTATTTTTAAAATTTGATCCATAAACTACCACTCATCCCATGTTTCCAACACCCACCTGACCTATAGTCTGAGCTTTGTGGATAAAGAAATCCCCCATCAATGGGTCTACTGGGGGATTCACTTGAGGAACTTATCTCACATATTAATCACCATGATTAGGAATATTTCTCCTGGGATACATTCCGTAATAAAAAAAATATTAAATTCAGTAAAGAGAAAATTTCTAAATCAAAACATGAGTTTCAAGAATCAAAAATAAGTCCCTTAAAATACAAGAATTTAAAGTAAACATGGATTTGTTATAAGAGATACAAAAATTAAATAAGAATAGAAACACAATAATTTTAATTTAAATAAACTCAAAACCCAAGATTAATCATGATAAAAATTCCCTAACCACCAACAGTAACTCATGTTCAAATATAGAAGTGAGCAAGCATGTCACCATTCTACACTTACTACCCAAATTATGACAGTCCTAACTCATATCTACCATAGAACCTAAACCAAACCAAGGGATTTTCCACACTCTTCATGTTGGTTATGGTATCTGATATCATTTTTTCACAAACCATATCAGTTCATCATGTAATGTGACATGAAATGGCTCTCCACAATGTATAGATACAAAATAGCATCATAAAATTTCTCATGAGTCACTGAAAAAAGTTAAACAATTATATTAAAATAAAAAGGTAAAGTTAAAATCCATGAGACATAAAAAATAAATTACAAAAAAGGATAACCATGAAAGAAAATTTAACCCAAAAAAACATTATCTCTTTGTGACCAGACTTCACCAGAAACCCATCTCACAATCAAGGATATAACATCTAATAGAAGCTAGTGAACTACATAACAACATTCCCCTTACCCGAGACCTAATAAACGTCACCTAAAAACATCCAAAGGAAAAAAAATTATGTTGTGAGAAGTAAACCATATTTGGAAACCACCAATGAATGTATGAAAAATATATTACCAAGGACTTGTTAGTTTTATCTTTAAAACATACCTTGTTTACAAATAAATTTAAAATAAATACCATTTTTTAAATTATCATTTGATTTCATTTAAATCATACTATATTCATATAAACCAGGAATATTACAAGTACATATGACATGATATAAAGGAAAAGTCTAAAATATCAATGGAAACACCATATGATAAACATTTGATAAATCAAACATGAAAATAACAACATATATAATACCAATAACAATTTAAACTCTAGCCTATGGAAATATAATAATGTAAATGGGATGGAACACTAAGCCTAGAATAATGTGAATTCTACTGATATCGAGTCCTTCCACATTCTTTCAATATTAGAAGAATAATCCCTATTTGTTCCACAGTCACTAAGGTTTCATATGATCATAACACAATGTACCCAATATTCCAAATGTTCTTTATTTATAAAAACATTTATATAAACCATTCTAAAAATTTATAGAACATTTTCACATTAAAAATCCACCAATATCATGCTTGAAAATCCATTTTTTTCATTATAGTCACCTTTATGGAATTTCATCAGACACATCTTGTGAACAAAATATTTTTAAAGGAAACTGCCTTTAAGAACCAATTTTCATGAAAATATGTAATCAAAAAATAAATTTCATAAAACAAATTCATGTAATTTTTAATATACATCAGTATTTCAGGGGTTATCACCAATTTATAGAGACACATACCTCACCAATAGAGGAAAACTAGTCTTCTTTGAAAATAGAGGCTGGAATCAAGATAATTTAGTCCTCAAAAGCCTAGATCTGTATGAATAAACATCAATTCTTTATTTAATCCCTTAAATATAGAAACAAAATACCAATTTGGTTCCATAGACGAAATGGGATGAAAGATCAAGAAGATAAATAGGAAGAGGAGGATAAATATATCAAAAATGAAAAAATAAACCTTGAGAAATCCACCAAGACTGAAAGAAAATCACTAATAATACAAAGAGAGAACCCTCTAGAGCATTGGGGTGTGGTTAGTTCAATCCGAATATATATTATTAAGTGATTAAGATATAAATTGATCAAGGAAAGAAGGGTAAATTCCAAAATTCTTGTGGTTCAAATTGGGGTGCAGGATTAGGGTGCATGGTTTGTTAAACTATGTTCCATTCATGCGTGGATACTATCCCTACACAACCATGCTAAACAGTTTTTGGGATAAGGTCACAAAATTTCATAATACATTATTTTACCATGCATAGATACAATCCATGGATAAATAAATTACATGATCTCTTAGGTTAGGATGATTGATTTTAAAAACCATGTTAAAATCATGAAAACACCACTGTATTTCACATTACCATACTAAATGGTTAGTACTATCCAAGCACCCAAACCACGCATTGATCCTATTTTTACAAAAAATTTAAAATTTTAACCCCCAATTCTTGAAAACCTCTTAATCCTCAAAAGGGAATACAAAGCTCAAAATAAATCATACTTGTGACCCATAGGGAATAAAAACTACTTTATTTTTAAATACTTCACTTATGATATAACATGTATCTTTTCAAATAAAAATTTTTCCTCAATAATTTTTAATATTTTGGATTTTAAATAGGTTATTTCTAAATGAAAATGGTATTTTCCTCAAGAAATATTCTAGTGATGTTTTAATGTAATTTTTATTCTATGATAACTTCTTTTAATGTTACTTATAATTCACTGGGAATATGTTCCAATGATGCAATACACTAATTTTATTTGTATGTTTTATTATGATGATGTTTTATGGATAATCATATTTAACCTATTAGTTACCTATGGGTTAATAAAGTTAAGATAAAATATTTCTAAAACCAGTTTCTTTTCCATTGGTTATAATATGATGAAACGAGTAATGTTTTCATGATCATGTGGCACATTTATGGATTAATGTTATATGAAAATAGGTCCATTTTTCCTCCAATTAATTAGGTAAATAAGAAAAACTAATTAGATAGTTATATTATATTTTAACATTATTTTATGTTCACAACATTATGTGTAGACCTTTTTTCTTGTCGATATGTTGATGTGTGGACCTGGTTTCATATACATAAGGTTATCCGAGGACATGGTTTAATTTCCAGGACATAATGGGTGAACCTTTTACTATTTAAAAATGTTTACAATGATATAATATTCTACATTTTAAACATTCTTTTTATTATGATATGTATGATAGAGAATCATTTATTATTAATAATTATGCGCTTCTATGAAATTTTACCTTTTTGTGAAAAATACTTATTCCATGGATCACAATTATTTATATTTAATTGATTTGTTATGAATCTATAATTTTATCATCATGTTCATATAACCTTATACATACTTATGATTATTGATTGATATCTATTATATTTACCCTTACAAAACTTATGATCTCACTATTTCTTATGTTTCAATTTTCCCTATGATGTGAAGAATTGTTTTATTAAGGGTATGTCTTTGGAAATTTATAATAGACGAACCTTCTAAGAGATGTCGAAGATCCATTATAAAATATTTTTTTTATTTTTATAATCTCTAATGACACTAAATCTTCATGGTTCTAGGGCAGGTATAATTTTTTTATGTATTGAATATTCATCTAAAATGATATAACATTTATTTATGACATGCTCAAGTTTCCACAGTTGGTATCAGAATAGGGTTTAGTAATTTTTAGAAATTAGGACTAGAATATTTTGGTGGAAACCCTATAAATATGTATAAGTATAGGAAAACATCTTTAAATTTTGGTAATATAGAGATTGTGTGTTTTACTAGAAAATTCATCCCATTTTAAATAGTGTAATATTTATATGGTTGTCACATAGATTACCTTAGCGTTAATAAATATGAAAGGGGTGGATTGGTAATTAACTCAGTCACCACTTGTGAAAAATGAGTGGGCCTAATCCTACACCCCTGTAAAAAATTCCCAAGGGATATTCTTTGGTTAAATCACATTATATTTACAAACCATTAAAATAGATTTGAGTAGATGATGACTATGGATAAAATATGTTAAACCTAACGTTTCATTGATTAATAATATTGTGTCATAATTTAAGACATCTAAGGAATGATTTCCATGAATATATGACTATTAACTTGGATTATTTTATCATGATGATGACACTATGTTTTTTGTTTTAGTCAAAGGATTCAAATAGAAGAATGATCTACACAATGAATGTGATGATAAATGTAATGACCATTCTCATGAGAAACCAAATGGCCTGATATTTAGGATACAATATCATGTGGTTATGATCAATTAACTCTCTCAATAAATGAGAATTAAAATGGTATATATTTATATTTTGAATGAACCAATACAAAACACCATGAAATTTAATCATTCAATAAACAACATCCAACCAATTTTGGGGGTCATTCAATCCACTAGTTTCTGAACTATGGATCAGTGCAATGGAAAATATATTTTCCATTCTACCTTTCATAGACCATGTTAACATTTTCATAATAGTATATCACTTTATAGGTGAATAGGATCAATGGGGAAATTTTATAATGAATACAAGTAAGGTAAATAAATCCACTCCATATAATATAAGGTTCTTAATATGGTATTTTGCAATAATTACTATCATTGAACTCTATTTAAAATAGTAGGGAGGGGGTTTCTAGAGTTTAATAATAAGGTTGATAAATCAATCAGAACCTATCAACAAAATTTTGAAATACCTAGGATGTATACATTTAATTTTATCATTGAACTAGAAAGCATGATTCATTGATTATTTATCTGTTTAAAACCATGTCTTTGAAAGTAATTATCCATAAAAGATTTTGGAATCGATAAATTTTTTTTAAATGCATACTAAAAGTTGAAATAGAAGACATAAAATCTATTTTAAATGGTTTTGATGATTATAAATGAATGATTGAGTTTTATATAATATTTCGTGGTATTTCATATGGAGGGAAGAAGATATTCCAAACACCTACATTCCAAAAATGTGGTAAGGAACACTCAAGTATTTTCATAAAAGTAATTAGAATATGTTTCAAGTGTTGGAGGACTGAAAAATAAGAAAAATAATGCTTAAGTGATATGAAGTGTCTATAAAATGAAACAAATGGAGGAAAATATCAACTGAATACACCTCCCACACATTAGTTCTTTGGATGCGATGATTTTTTCCATTATGCTAATCAATTACCTAATTGAACTGATAATGAGTATAATAATCCTAAAAAATCTCTAATGTTAATGGGAAAAGGGAATGATTATACAATAATAGTAGTTTAATTGTGTTAGCATAATGATGAATTTAATGTTACAATTATCATCCACTCTAGAATTTCAAAAAAATACAGGTTCAACACACTATTTAAAATATGAATAATTTTCTAAGGGTATCACATCACCACCTGAATTATTAGATGCTGATTTTTCATTGAGAACATCTAAAGGTATGATAATAAAATATAAAGTCTATATCTTTTCATTGATAGAATTTTTTGGGAGGTGAATCATATAAATATTTCTATTCCCCTTCAAGATGCATTTGATTTTATTTTGGGCATGTATTAGATCTCTAAATATAGAGACTATATTAATTTTCAAGAAATATAAGATACATTTGATAATCTTAACCATCCTATGACTTCCAAAAAATTTGATTATGAACTATAACTCCCAAATAAAATTAATTCAATAATATACATTTTTCTACCTATTAATGGGGAGTATTTATCTCCAATTTTTAGGTCAAAACGCAACATTGATAATTGACTTAGTTTTGGTAATATGTTGTTGTATTTCCTCATGAAATTCCTAGTCTTCCCATAAATCATCATGTTCAGTTTTCAATATAAATCGTACCTATTACTACACCAATTTTAATAAGTCCATATTGAATGGATTTGATTTAGTTATAGTAATTATAGGATAAACTCCAAGAGAATATTTATAAGGGAATCATTCATCTTGGTGTTTCTCCATGGTGTATATCTATTCTTTTTGTTAAGAATAAATAGTGTACAATGCATCTTTTTATTGATTAGAGAAGTTAATAATATAACTATTAAAAACAAGTATCCTCTACCTTGTATTTATAATATATTTGATCAATTATGAAGAGATTGTTATTTTTACAGTATTGATCTTTGATTTGGATATCACCAGTTAAGGGTAGAAAAGGATAATATACCCAATACATCCTTTCATATTAGGTATGGTAGTTATGAATTTAGGGTAATTCTATATGCACTTGAAACTCTATAGTTAAATTTATTGATTTAATGGATATATTCTTTAGATATTACCTTGATAATCTTTTCATAGTCTTCATAGACAATATTCATATATATTCAAAGAGCAGTGGAGATCATGATGGACATTTTAGGATTTTTAAAAAGACCATGATAAAGTATATTCAGTATTCTAAATTTTCCATTTATGAATTTTGGCTAATGAAATTATCATTTTTAGGTCATATATTCTCATATATAAGGATATATCAGTGAACCTTCTAAAGATAGAATACATTGAGAAATTTCCCATATCCACTATGGTGAATGAGATCCATAGTTTACATAGGTTAGAAGAATATTACTGATTATTTATGACAAATTTATTATGTCTATAAAATTAAAAACCGATTTCAATGAAGAATATAGGAAAGTTCTTATAGTCAGATAAATGAGAGGGGAATATCATAGAAATGAAGTGAAATTTGGGAGTGCACATATACTCACACTTCCATGCAGTATAGAAGCATTTTTGATCTATAGTGATTTATCAAATATAGTATTGGGATGTTTTATTATGAATAATGTTATTGTAATAACAATTTTTTCTTTCCAATTGAAAATTCATGAGAACATTTATGAATATCATGATTTAGAGCTTATAGTGTTAATTTTTTCATTATAGATATGGAATAATTAACTAAAAGGTGAATTTTTTCATATATAGAATGATCATGAATATTTAGGTATATCTTCACACACAAAGATATGAATATAATCTTGAAAATATGGTTGGAGTTTATTAACTATTTTGAAAGATCAATACATTACAAAATAGGGAAATTGAAAAAGATGGTTGAATCTTTAATTTAGGAAGGCCACATTAATTTATACATAATTATAAGTGAACAAGATCCGATATTTTTTTATTTCTATAATATGTATCTCAAAATTCTGATGATATGATAAAAAATATATCTTTGTGAGATGGATTTCAAACCATCCATCTATGTGAGGATTGAATAGGTACAGAAGGGGAATGTGGAATTATAGAAGAAGGTTATTAATTTTCTTGAGTGTAAACATGATTTAGATGGAATTATAAGGTTAAATAACTTTTTAGGTTACCTATAAAAATATATTTGAAGAAGTAGTTATTGGAATATTATCATAGTTCATCATTCTTAATTCATCCTATAAATATGAAGATGTCTAAAGATATGAAATATAACTTATGGTGGGGAAAAATAAAGAGAGATATTGTAGATTTTGTATCTAATTTCTTGGTATTTCATAAATATATTTATGAGAGACATAAGTATAAGGTGGTGTTATAACCATTACCCATACCAGAATGGAAATGGAAAAAAATCACCATGGATTTCATCATTGAACTTGAAAAATAAAAAATGTCATAATGATATTTGGGAATAGTTTTTCACCTTAAAAATTCAGAACATTTTATTTCCCTTAATTATGATTTAACTCTCTATTAGAGTTAAATGATATAAATTAAGGTAGTGGTAAGGTTTCATGGAGTACCATATTCTATGATATCTGATCAAGATCCAAGGTTTACCTCGATTCTTTAGAGAAGTATTTAGAATTCTATCGATGTGAAGTTTAGTTTAAGTATATAATATTGTCTATACATAGATAGTAAAACTAGGGGGACCATTCAAAACCTAGAAGATTTATTTAGAGTTTGTAATATGTATTTCAAGGGTAGTTGGGATCAACCCCTTTCACTGTTTGTGTTTTCTTGTAACCATAACATTCACTCAAGTAGTCAAATGGGTCCTTACAAATCCCTATATGGAAAGAAGTGTACAAATACAATTTGATGAGAAAATTTTGGAGAGGAAAATATATTGTCACATAAGATAATTAGGGAAATGGCTGATATAGTTAGAACTATTTAGAAGCGCATTAGGGCATCATAATGTCAACAAAAAATTTATGCTGACAATAGTTAGTGAGATCTAATGTTCTTGAGTTAAAATTTGATGAAAAGGTAATCCTATGAACATTTAATAGGAATAAAATTATTATATTTGGAAGGAATTACAATATGATCCATTTAAATATCAGTCCCTTTGAAATCCAAGACCCTATCAGGATATTTTATTATCACTTGGTGATTTAATCAAATTAGACTCAAATTCATGATGTTTTCCAAGTGTCTCTCCTAAGGAAGTATATGCTTGACAATTAGAATGTGATGAACTCAGATATAATACCATGCTATAATTATCTCTCTTATGAGAAATAAGTGGTGGATATTCTAATTTAGAGTGATAAAGTTCTATGGAACAAGCCCACTCACATGGTCAATGTTTCTTATAGAAACCACAAATTTGAGGATGATACATGGGGCCCTGAGGATGTGATGACTCCTAAGTATCCTTAGTTGTTAATATCAGTGTTATATAATTTCAAGGGTGAAATTATTATAAGGGGTTACTATTTCATACCCCTATATATTATGATATATATATATATATCTTTAAATAAATTTAATTTCTTTATAGCTTTTTTTACACGCAATAAGTTTGAATAAACCGTGATATAATATTTAATTATTATTATTTAGTATTAAATTTATATTCTAATAATTTTAATAGAATGTATGAATAAGACAAAATTAGTTATGAAAAATTATTTTTCACAAATGTATAAAATGAATTCATTTTTTATCAATTGGTTACAAATGAAAATAAAATCATTTAAATTAAATAAATATGTTTTTTAGAAATACTATTTTTATGCATGAAATGTGTTTTTATATTAGTAAATTAAATTAATAAATATGGATGAATGATTTTAATGAAATTATTAGATAATATATTCAATAAAAAAATTATCATTCATCTAATGGTTATACTATGTAAGGATAAAAAAATTCAATTTTATGCACAAATTTGGTTTTCCTAAAAACTGTTTTGTAGTGTATGCCACACTATTTATAGAGGAATAATTCCCACTTATATAAAATTCATATTTTAAAAAAATACATATTTTTAACCATAAAAATTTATATAATTTAATATTTTCAACATAATTGTTTTTCATAATGAATTATAAAAATAATAAAAAATTTGTAATCATGGTTAGGGATAAAACCAGATTTCCATGGGATTAAATTAAGTGATAAGGGAAAATATTTGACATAAACATGTGTAAAAATAATTTATTAGATATATTTATACCATAAATTATTCTATAATTTATTTCCAATCTTTTGGTTCTTGTTTCATAGGAAATTGGCCTTATATTGTTTAACTCTTTTAAGTAATTCCATGTGTGTACCTCCCCTCACTTATAAAAGAGAACCTCTAATCCTACATAATTCATATTCATTGAGACTTAAATATCTTGCAATAAAAGGAAAAAAACATTCTTATCATCCTTATATAAATTTTTTTTATTCAATTTATTACTATAATACCATCATAAGAAAGATTAACTAGTAAGATAAATGAGGTCTTTCAGTGATGAGGTAATCACCAAACCCCACTCTTTCAAAGATTATTTCTTCTATTAATTTCAATAAATATGTTGTATAAAAACTAAAATAAATAATTCATAATCATAAATATATTTATATGTTTGTATGAATAGGGTGAATCCAATTTCCTCCTCCTTTTAATCAAATGGGGATGGAAGTATCACTTGTGTTTACATGTGGACTACCAGCTCCACATAGAAACACGAGTCATGTTCCACCACCAGGATTCATGGTTTGTTATTATGATATATTAAATGTTTATACATTAAATTTAAGACATAATTATTATTATATAATTATAATATAATATCTAAATTCTTATCTTCCCATCTGTTGTTAAATGATAATGACGATTGTGTGCACTTGTGGACCGCCACCTCTAGAAAGCGATGTGGTTCACTTTTCATTTTTATTTTACATTGTTGATAATAAATATAGATATAATGAATATATATGATATTTATGATATAAGATTTATTTTTAATGTGAATTATAATTTACCTTTAGTTCTTTCCATTTAATGAAATGTGAAAACATCACTCATGCGTATGTATAGAATATCGTCTTCCTAAAGTAATATTATTCAATTATCACCACCCTATTTTTGAATGGTTATAAAAGTTTATATAATGAATAAATATGAAAATTATATCATTAATAATATTGTATACATGATTAATCCATGAAAAAATATCACATGATGGAATTTAAGAACTAAAACATGCATGAAAACGCAATAGTTATCACCTAAAAATGTGATCTTAATAAATAATTATTAATAAATGGGTTGTAATATGTTATAAGTAAATAATATATTTTATTATATTTATTAATATGGTTCTATATAATATTTAAAATAAATATATATTTATTATATAATAGGTTTTAACTCATACAATGAAAGACGTGACTTAATGTAAGGGTTTATGTTACAATCACATTTCTTTTCAGGGTTATATATGAAAATATATATTAAGAGAAATTATATGGTTCATAACCTTTATAAACCATATATTTTATTATCCTATGTCTATTCATTTAATTTTAAATTAATATTACATTTTATGTCTCTTTTTTACTTAAAATGATCGAGATTTTTTTTAATAAAAACAGATATACTTCCCTATTTGATCAGGAATATTTTTCATCAATGACCATATTTTCCTTATAATATTTTCAATAATTATTTATATATTCAATATTTAATGATTAAATTCATCTTTACTATATTATAATACCTATAAAATGGTTTACAAATGATATTTTTATTGTTATCTAAACAAGGTAATTTTATCTAAAGGTGTAAACCTAATCATTGTTTTAATGTATACCGCATGAATTAATTTTCCTAAAAACATGAATTCCCTTTTAATTGAACCATAATTTAAAATATTATGTAGTTCATATCAAATAAAATTTTTTCCTTAATATTTTTAAAATTATTGGAATTTAAATAAGTTTTTTAAAAATGAAAATGGTATATTCCTAAAGAAATATTCTAATGATATTTTAATAGGACTTTTCTATATATGATAACATACTTTTATTATACTTATGATTCACTAGGGATATTATAAATTGATAAAATCCACATCATTTCTCGGGATGGTTTATGGTGAAGATTTGTTATGGATTATTCTATCAAACTTGTTACTTATCAGTGGGTTCACTATGATAAGATGAAATCATTGTCAAATATATTTATTTTCCTTGAGTAATAATATGATAAAAAATTAATGTTTTTGTTATCTTTTATCAAAAAAATTGTCTAAGGTTATTTGATGCATGGGTCAGTTATAGCACTCCATTACATTGGGTAAATATGGATAAATCATGGTATAACTATGTTATGTGTTAACCTAATTTTATGTTCATAACATTATGTATAGACATGGTTTTATGTCCATAAGTTTATGTATGGCCCCAGTTTCATGTATATATGTTTATGTGAGGACATTATTTCATGTCCTTCATGTAATGAGTGTACTTATTACTATTTATTCATGTTCATAATGTTATAGTCTTATTATTTTTTCATATTCTTATGTGTATGTTATGATAATATAGTTAAAGATTTATTATTGATGATTCCATGCTCTTATGATTTTGTCTTTTGTTAGAAGGATTCGACATTCCATGACCTATTATTAGTGAAATTTAATTGATTGGATATTACATTATTATTTTAAGATCATGGTATTATACCCTTATGCATACATTTTATCATTAATTAATATCTTCTATTTTTAAACTTACTTATCATTTGAGTTCACCCTTTCTTATGTTTCCATTTTCCTTAGGTCACAGGGAAATTATTTATGTAGGATATTTATAAGGAAACTAATATGATAGAAGATATTTCTAGAAGATACTGAAGATACTTTATGAAATATTATTTGTATGTATCTAGTCTCCAAATACATAAAACCACTAGAATTATGGGTGTGTAGAATTCTGTTATATTTTGGTTATTATTCTAAAATGATGTAATATTTATGTATGTAATGATTGGTTCACCTCAAGACTCATGAAACTAAACATGACTTATGAATTTAATCATCAAAGTAAATCTAAACCAAGGGAAAATATTAATATATAAGATTTTCTCATGATAGTTTACAACTATGAACACTACATGTTTTCCCTCTTAGAATATGATTAATCATATGTTAAATTCTAACACATTTAGATAATTGGGTGCAGTAATATAATAAAAACATGGGTTATAAATTCAACTATCAAGTGGGAAATCATTAACAAATTTTAATACCTTCTTTGAATGTTCTAGTGAAACATGTTTTTTGAAACCAAAAATATTAATATTGGATTTATTTTTAATAATCATTGACTAAATTCATTGAGAGTTCAATATTTGATGTTATATGATGTTGTTGAATGTTGTTGAGAAGTTTGGTGAAGTAAGCCCTCACTATGTCATGGGGAGACTAGAAATAATGTAGTGGAATAGTAAATGGAAATAATTAGAGAGCTATTGGAGTTTTGGAATCCATTTCAATCTACAAATATTTTAGTTGTAAATTCCTAGGCTACCCATGTTGTAGTAAAAACTTTTTTAGTGGAACAATGTGTTAAAGTGTCTCAAAAAATTCATGAAAACCATAAGATGTTAAAATTATATGAATTATATTTTACAATGAAGTTTGGGGACTATGGTTGTAAAAGGAATAATTTAATAGGGATAAAATCCATTCCAAACTATGGAATATGATGTTTTGTAATGAAAATTCCCTATGTAAAAACTTGGTATATTAAAACAGTCACAAAAGAAGCCATTTTGGACCTCATGTAAGAATAATTAGATCTCAAATTATATTAAATGGTATGTATGTTAGAAAAAATTAATATATAAAGGTCTCAAATTGGATTACTTGAAACGGGTTCTGGGAGAAGCATCTTTCCAATGATGAATATTTTTTGAGTATATGGTTTTCTAGAGTAGATGAAAATACTAGGATGAAATTAGAGAGTAAGAATTTCGATAGATTTTCTCAATATATAATCACTATAACAAGGTAATGGGAGAACTATTGCATGATTGGTCAAATAAAAAACGTGGAACTGGAGTTTGGAGTAGAGTATATTCCATGGAGTTTCAAAAATTATAGGTTAAAACCAGAATTGGTGGTTTGGCACTCCATTAACTATTTTGGAATTTATAGAATGAATATCACCAAACTAAATGGAGTTCAATGGTGGATATCGTGTTGAAAATTCTCCAATGGATGGATTTTATGTATATGATATTTATGGTATATTATTTCATGAAATTTGAATTTATATTTGAAAAATATTTAATGGAAATAGATGGAAACTAATGGAAAAGGTAGAGGAGAAATTTACATGATATTATATAGAGAATATAGAATAATTTAGGAAACAAAAAAATTGAAAATGTTGAGAGAAGGTTTTTAATTTAATTGAATACCTATATTGTTCAGTAATTTGTAGTTATACAATATTCCATTAATTTTTAGGCTTGGATGTAAATAGTTTATGTTCATAGCTATAAATATCTAGAAGTGGAGATTATAACATAGTGTAGAACACCCATTACTTATTTTTGTTATATCTTCTATTGTTATCTTTTTAAGTTTGATATATGTGTTCATATAATCTTTTTATGTAAATATCTTGAAAGGTAGTGAATAGAATATTGGAAGAGGAAATAGACCTTGGATGGTTAGAAATCATGTCCTAACGTTTATAATCCCCAACTAGTGATGTAGTGATTATTATCCATACAAAAAAATAATTTATATACACTCATTATATATATCCTAGTGTTGGTAAACCAAGTAAAATCATGATGATCATGCATCATTATTCCAATATTTTGGTGTGTGGTTCTGCAATCATTATAAGAAATATCATGTCTTTATAAAAATTAAGAATATATCTATTTGACTTGATATAAGAATAAATTTTATGTCATCTTAATTTTCAAACTTTTAAGATTTATTATTATACCTCTATTTACAATAAATTGTATTTCATAGTCTGTAGGATGTCGTTAAATTCTTATGGGACTACAAAAATTTAATAAAAAATAAAACTCAAACAAAATAACTAAAAAAATGTGGTGCTTTGAACATATGAGTTTGAAACCCACAAGGATGGTCCATATGCTATAAATTAATGAAATATATTGAAAAAAAATTGATTTATTAAAAAGATAGAGAGATATAAATTGAGGTTGTGACGTCCCGGACCTGAATGCCACTTAACAGGTGCCCCAAGCCTGGTGGGCCGCATGGCCTCAAGCGCATCTCCCCAAATACCGGAGGCTACTGACTAGTAGTGAGGGACTAGGGTGTGTATGTGGGGAGACTTCCCTCATTAGAAATGTGTACCATAGAATATGGAATATAAATAAATAGTAAATAGTGAAAAAATAAAATTAAATTGTATAAGCAAACTGATGCACTAGATAAATGATAATAATAATAACTATATCAACTAGAACAATGATGATGTAATTTCATGTCACTAGAAAACTAGAAAACATGGATACAAGACAATAGGCATATCATTTTACAGAAATTAGAAGAAATCAAAGACTAATCCAAGCATCCTAACATCCAACTCAGTCATCTACTATCAAGCTCCATCCTTTTAGCAAGCAATCAAGTGTTCAATGTTGTATGATTCCCTTTTTCAACACCTACAGTCATGTAATCTAATCCATGTACCAAACAACACTATGAGAGGGTGTGATATTAATCTCATTGGTCCCACACCAATGGTGTCTATTACCTTTGGCCCATGTAATGGGATATATCAGTGTGTAGGCATGCATATAATATGTAAAGAAAGCAGTACATTATACCTAAATAACCAATTACCTGCTTCATCCATCAGTTGGTGTCTGAAAATTTAACCATTTCATTAATTATTTAATTACCATTTAATTTTAAGAGTTCATTTGATTCATAGCCAGCACTAACATCACCTCATGATTGTATACGTAGTGAAGGTTTTAAGACATAATAAGGAAACCATAAAATGATATCTGGTGAGGGAGTTCGAGGGTAAAGACCAAGGTAACGTAGTTCTCACTGAATTCTAACTCATTATTATCTAATTCTATATTATTATCTAATTTTATATAAGGGGTAAGAGTGTAATCTAAGGAGTGTAATCCAAGTAATTCCACAATAAGGCACTTACCAAGTCCAAGGAGATCGACCAAGGTAAAATGAATCTAATCAAGGATAGGTCCCTATGGGAATTCACCATGAAACCTACTAGTCAATTGTGGATTTAAGGATTGTATCTAGGTTATCATGTAATAATGTAAAGGATCTGATGGATGTATATTGGGCATCCGTTGAATAGACAACAACTGGAGTCTAGGTGGGTATCAACCTAAGAAAACCGCATCCTTGAATAAGAATGGGGTTATCGAGACCTAAGGTATTATCCTCTCAGAATCAAAGAGTATCTCGAGTTAGTCTATTCCTATTTGATATTGAAATCATGTAGTAATTCATTTTGTCCAAGTATTTCTTTCCATTAGTGTGGATAGGTCAAGTATAGTTGCTACCATTTATGTATTGGTCCATGCCTAGTCTTCCATTAGTGTGTATAGGCCAAGTAGCATTGAAACCATTTAATCAAGTCTTAATTATTCATTAAGGTATATTCAATTAGAGATGTTCACTCTACTACCTTCAATAAATATGGAAAGGAGTTCTATGAACATGTTGCCTTTATTAAATCCCATTTATTAATTCCAAGTTATATACTTAGTATACTTTCCATTTCACATTTCGCATTAAATAATCAGTTGAATCACTAACCTTTGACGGTTCAAGTGGTGAGAATACATGGTCCATTCCATTATCCAATTCTAATTAATAACAAGACATTTATTATAGGAAGGCTTTCCTATAGGAAGTTCAAGAAAAGTCACACCTGAACGGTGGCTCAAACATGTTGAAACACTAAAACCCAATTATGGAATAACCTTCGACAAGGGGTGGATTGAGTTATGGGTGTAAGAACTAACAACTAATCACATATTTGGAAATAGAATAACCATACAATTATAAAAATTATATTCATGGAATGTAAATTTAAGAAACAAATTCTAATGAAATCGGTGGGCCCCACATAAATATTCCAAAATCAACAAACTTTAGGGATGAGTTATAGACCACCCACCTTAGGGTTGAAAGACTCTCCTACTCTGGTATTTGCCCTTGATTTGCCTCAGAATGGAGTAGATCTAAGAAAATGTGAAAAAACGCACCCATGAAAATATCTAGGTCAAGACTAATAGAGAAGAAAAATGGATAAAGGGGACTTGAGTACTTATCATTGTGCATCCAACGTGATAAATAGAATATCAATCGGATGTCGGACGAAAGAGATATCTTGATCCCAATATTTGGCCTTAAAAAAGATCCAAAATGAGACTAAAAGGTCTTAATCCCACTGGATCTCATATAAGGAAGGACTAGGGGTATAAATTGATCATTGAGGGAAAATTGGAAATTTACACAAAGTTTAAGCCTACACACAGTTTTTCCACACGGTTTTTCAAACCGTGTGCAAGTCGTGTGAGATGGTTCTGCCCAAAAAGACATCCTCTGCATAGTTTGATCAAATCATGTGCAAGACATGCACTGGTACCTATGAAAAATTGGGCATTTTCATGGTTAGGATGCACAACCTTGCACAACCAGTCGTGGTGGCTCTGTTCGAAAAAACACAATCAACATGGTTTGCCTAATAGTGCAGAATTCCTAAACGGTTTACTCTAAATCATGCGCCAAGCCTCTTTTCCCCAAAAAGATGGGTTTCGGGATCCGAACATTCCCTGGACACCCTCAAAACCTTTACTAAATCATTAGGCATCCATATTAGGTCTAAATTAAAGATTTAGACCAAAATTTAAAGGATCCATACCTGAGAGAAAAAACATGTTCTTATAGTCTTCCCCCCTTAAAAGAACTCAGCTCCGAGTTCTCCTTCCATAGGTAAAGAAACACTATCTGAGAACAGCTCCGTCCTTTGGGAACGTACGTCAGCTTTCCTCTCCCCACTCTCATCCTTTACTCGGCTGTGATTCCATATCACCCATACAATAGGGACAAATGTTCCTTAGAGAGCCTTCATTCTTCGATCAACGATGTGTACTGGATATTCCTCAAAGGTAGCATTGGTATCTAACTCAACTTCCGCAGGATAAAAGGTATGATATGGGTCGGACTGATATTAGCAAAGCTATGAGACATGAAATACATCCTTCATGGAATGGTACCTCTGAGGTAGTAGTAACTGATAGGCTATCGGCCCGACTCTCTCTAGAATCTCGAATGGACCAATGTAATGATATGATAGATTTCACTGCTTCTTTAATTGTCTATTCCCTAACCTAGGTGATACCCAAAGAAAAAAATGATCCCCAACCTTGAAATCAAGATATCTTTGATGGTGATCGGCATAATATTTTTGTCTAGACTGAGCAGTAGTCATATGTTTTCTTATCAACTGAACCTATTATGAATTCTCTTGAACAAGATGAGGACATAATAGGGCTACCTCACCTGCCTCTAGCCAACACAAGGGTGAACAGAATGTCCTACCATATAAGGCCTCAAAAGGAGAAATTTGAATCATCACCTGAAAAATGTTATTATAAGATAACTGTTTGAGAGGAATATGATTCTCCCAAGAACCTCCAAAATCTAGGGCACCTGCATGGAGCATGTCCTCTAGAACCTCTATTGTCTATTCTGATTGTTCTTTGGTTTGAGGGTGAAATGTTTTTCTTAGAATCACCTGACTCCCCATATATTTCTATAAACCTTTCCAAAACCTTGAATTTAAACGAGAATCCCTATCTAAAATGATAGTACATGGAACCCCATTTAGTCCTATGATCTCACGGACATACAGTCTTCCCAACACATACACATAGAAAGTCTCTCATATAGGAATGAAGTAGGATGATTTCATTAGTCGGTCAATGACTACCTAGATAGAAATGGTACCCCTTGGAAACCTAGGAAATCCAACTATGAAATCCATTGAAATATCTTCCCATTTCTATTCTAGGACTGGAAGTGTCAGTAACAAGATTGCAGGTCTCTAGTGCTTCTCCTTCACCTGATGATAGGTGGAACACCTAGTGATAAAGCATGCAATCTGACATTTCATTCTAGGACACCAATACTGTCATCGCATATCTCGATACATCTATGATATTCCTAGATAAACTACCCATTTAGAAGCATGGGACTCTTTCATCAACTCCTCTATCATATCTGTAGAAACCCAGATACGTCCACATAGACATAAGATATCATCTCTATCCACATACCAATCTGGAGGTGGGTTATCACCTGATATACTCTCACATAGAACCAAACATTCAAGATTCAAAAACTACCTACTCTTCACCTTCACAAGGAGGAAATAGGTAACTGTTAAGGCTGAGAGGTAAGACTACTCGTGACTATCATGAAACTTTATATGACGTTTATAAAATATGGCCATTAACTTCCATTCATCGATGGCCTCTTGTATGACTTGCATTTCAGTTTTATGACTCAGTACATCAGCAACCACATTACCCTTTATAGGTGTATAGGCAAGCTCAAAATAAAAATATTATAGATATTCGACCCTTTTCCACTATCTAATATTCAAGTCATGCTAAGAAAAGATATACTTGGGGAACTTGTGATCTATATACACCACATAGTGCTCACCCAAGAGATAGTGTCTCCAGTAACATAAGGCATGGACAACTACTGCTAGCTTGAAGTTCTGCATCAGGTAATTTCTCTCATGAGGCCTCAACTACTGAGATCTGTATGTAATGAATTTTTCTTCCGGTATCAACACTGATCCTAGGCCAATACTTGATGCAATGAAAAAGATGATATAACCTTTACCTGGTTCTAGAATAATTATAATTGGTGCTAAGACAAGCGTCCCTTTCAGTTCCTGAAAGGATTTATCACATTCTCATGACCATAGGAACATAACACCATGCTTTATAAGTCAAATAAGTGGTGAAGAAAGATGTGAGAATTCCTGTATAAAATGCTTGTCATATCCAGCAAGCCCTAAGAAACTCACGATATCAAACACGTTTTTGGGATGCTCTCAAGAAACTACGACACTATCCTTTTTTAGGGTCAATAGATACTCTTGATTCTAAAATAATATGACCCAAGAAGTGTACCTTGTCAATACATAAGTCACACTTATCAATATTGTCATAAAGCTGATGATCTCTTAGTGTACTCATAACTATCTCAAGATGTTTGGCATGGTCGTTATGAGTGCAAGAATACACCAAGATTTCATCCACAAATACCATGGAAAAAGAGTCCAAATAGGGGTGGAAAACCCCTATTCATAAAATCCATGAAAAATAGAAGGCTCATTCTTAAGACTGAGTGGCATAAAAATATACTCATATAGAACATACCTGATGCGAAAATTTTTCCACGGTAGGTCTGATTGTTTGACTCGCACATGATGATAACCCGATCTAAGTTCAATATTAGAGAAAATCTTTGCTCCTCAGATATGGTCAAAGAGATCTTCTATTAAAGGAAGTGGATGTCGATTCTTGACCATAAGCTGGTTCAACCTTCTATAATTCACACATAGATGTAAGGTTCCATCTGCCTTCTTAGCGAAAAGTACGGGTGAACCCCAAGAGGATGGACTAGGTTGTATAATTCATTTGGCCTCTAGGTCATCTATCTGCCTCTTAAGCTCCTAAAGCTCAGTAGGTTCCATCCTGTATGGAGGAATGGGCCCTCTATCTACTCCTGGACCAATCTCTATTGTAAACTCTACCTCTCTCTTAGGAGTTAAGCCAGAAAAGTCATTGGGAAAGACTTCCCTAAAACAATCAACTACTGGAGGAAAATAAGTTTGAAGAAAACCCTGATCCTCTATGAAAACATTTGAAATCTAGGTAGTCACTTCACCTAGCTCATGATGATTCATTACAACTCTCCTAGCCTGGACATCCCACTAACCTTTAAAAAGATAACTGCTACCTTTTGGTGATGTAAAGGAGACCCTATGGCGATAGCAGTCTACAAAGGCATGACAGTGGACTAACCAGTCTATCCTGAAAATGATATTGAATCCCATCATGTCAGGAACAAATAGATTCCACAAGATTGGGTAGCTGCCTACATCAAGGGGACAATACTTTCAATGGTGTATTCCCTCCGTCCGTAGTCCCAATGGTGTATCGAGGGTCATTAAACCGTAGTGATATTGTATCTCAAGTATGATAATTTCCATGATAGATACAGAAATAAAATATTTTTAATAACATGTATTAAACAAATAAGATATAATAGTGGAGGCTACTAGAATGATACCTCATACTGTATATGGTCCGGCAGCCTGGTCCTCGGGTATCGGCTGTAAGGCATGCGACTGACTTGATCCACAACCCTATGCAACAGATGGACCACCACGATCAGGATTGCTCTGCTAGTGCTACTAGTGATCAGGGGTATGACTAACATGTCTATGACTTCCTCCTCATCCAGACCAAACTGTACTATTCCCACTCCTCACCTGATACTGTGAAAAAGAACTCGCTCCTGAAGGTAGAGCAGAAGCTGATCCTTTTACACTCGAAGATGATGGAAAGGTCGTGCAGAAATTCTAAAGATAACCCATATGTCAAAAAGCTTGACACTTTATAGGGTCTCTATCACATTGAGGATTCTTATTCCCTGGTATTCCACATTGATGACACACCACAGAGCTATAAAATTAGATACTCTAGCTGCCACTTCCCAAACAAGAAACCTCAAAGGAACATTTCCTACCACTGAAAGAACTATTGGACTGACACGACACTAATCCTTTAAACCCGGTACTTGTGTCATCCCTTAGGTTACTCTTAGTGATAATTACATGATCAACTATTGCATAAAAGTTAGAAAGGTGAAACACATTCACCTGAGTTCAGATGGTGTACTTGAGCCCATACTCAAAACGTCTAGCACACAAAATCTCATCATCGGCTAAAAGCGATGAAAATAACTATAAATCATTGAAACATGATGAATATTACAAAACTGACATAGAACAATCATCAAAATTCATGAACTCTCTAGCTCTGTCAGCTCTCAGTGCCTGAGGAAAGAACTGATCATATAAGGTGGTTTGAAAATCATCCCATAACATGCCCTGATGATGACCAGACTGGGTAACCACATCCCACCAATGCTTGGCCGAATCCCAAATCATGTATGTAGAAATCTTGACTCTCCACTATGGAGGAATTTCCAGATGCTCAAAGATGGAATGTATGGACTCTAGACAAGACTTAGCAAAATGAGTGCTGCCATCCCCTAAAAGGTTATGACAATGCAGCTACTATAACTTGTGGGTCAGATCAGCCATCATAGGTGCAACCCATGGAACACCAAGAATGGACAGAATTAGATGTGGGAAACTATAACAGACTTGAAAATCAGTGTCTAGATCAAATATAGTAGGTTGTGCCTCAAGTGGAACTCGTAGAGGTAAAACTGTCAGCTCAGGGCCAGCCATGTTTGGAGCATAGTCGTCACCACCCTCATGGAAAACAACACGAGGGTTTCGGGGCAACATTGGTCTAAAAATTATAATCACACACCTGAGAACAAGCATAGTAGAATGATATAGCATCACTAGAGTATACTAAACAAAAGAAAACTCACTACTCAGGGCATACTACCCAAACTACCCACTTAGATAGCCATGTATCAGTAAGTGATCTCGTATAAGTTTCATGTCATTTTGTAGTTAATTTCTAGGTTCACTCTTTTACCTTTCATAAACAAGACAAGGCAGGATAAGGATATGCAACCAATTCATTTTAGATCCAGGATTCACTTCATAATGGATTTTCATTTCTGATAAATCAGTGCCCATACACCTATCACCAGAAACGACACCCACTTATTCATAGTATAATGGATGGACTCGATAAATTACTCATCCCAACCCATGAGGGCCCATACCCCTCATGAATTGAGATAGTAAATCACTCAATCGCAACCAAAGTAATATAAAATTATATGTAAACTATAACAACATCACTTTTCAATCACATGAATATCAAGTAATGTAAGGTAATAAAATGAACCTATATAGCATGTAAATATTCATGACATGTGAATTTTATGTGTCTATAATGATGCATGTAACAATGCTACTTGCCCTCATATCATTAGGCTACGGATGAAATAAATTCTCAAAAATAGTAATAATCAACCACACCACAAAACTTTTATGTCACCCAATGGTGAAATAATATCAATTATAATAGGAAAAATCAGCAGAACAGTTATAATTTAGCCAACTTGGTTTTTACCTTGGACATGGGTTCACGATGCCCAAACATGGATTATGACCAAGTTCCAAGATTTTTTATTCACCAATATATTGCCTCTAAATATTAAATAATGAAAGGAAACCACCTCTGATACCACTTTGTTACACCCTAGACCCAGAAGCAACTTAACAGGTGCCCCAAGCCCGGTTGGTCACATGGCCTCAAGCGCATCTCCCCAAATGCTAGAGGATTCTGACTAGCAGCGATGACCTAGGGTTGGTTCATGGAGAGACTATTACTTCATTAGAAGAGTGTATCATAGTGGAAGGAATATAAATAAATAGTAAATAGTGGAATCAATATAATTAAATAGTGTAAGCAAATCAATGCAATAGATAAACAAGAATAATATTTACTATATCAACTGGAATAATGATGATGTAATGTCTTGTAACACGAAAAGAATAAAACATGGATACAAGACAATAGGCATAACATGTTCCACAATGTAAAAGAAAGAAATGACTACTCTAAGAATCCTAAGATCCAACTCGGTCATCTGCTATCAAAATCTATCCTATCAGTAAGAAATCAAGTGTTTGAAGTTGTATGCTTCCTTTTTTCAACACTTGCAGTCATGTAATCTACCCTGGGTACCAAACGACACCTGAAGAGTGTGTGATATAAATATTATTGGGCCACCTCCAATGATGTATATAACCTCCAACCCGTGTAATGGAATATAATAGTGTGAAGGAATTCATATAATATGTAAAGAGAGAAATAAATTATAACTAAAGACCCAAGTACATACTTCCATCCTCGGATGGTTCCTGAATATGTAACTAGTTAA
This sequence comes from Viscum album, assembly GCA_963277665.1. Taxonomy (NCBI): domain Eukaryota; kingdom Viridiplantae; phylum Streptophyta; class Magnoliopsida; order Santalales; family Viscaceae; genus Viscum; species Viscum album. The sequence continues at coordinate 489,607,547 of OY728150.1, forward strand.
TTAATTAAGTAATTTTCATTTAATGTTAATAGGTCATGTGAGGCCTAGCCAGCCCTGAAATCACCTTATGATTGTATAAGTAGAGAAGGTTCCAAGACAAAACAAGGAAACCTGAAAATGATATCTAGTGAGGTAGTTACTAGGTAAAGACCAAGGTAACGTATTTCTTATATAATGATAACATAGTAGTATTTGATTCTATCTAAGGGGTGATAGTGTGATCCAAGGAGTGTATTCTAGGGAATTCCATAATAAGGCACCTACCGAGTCCAAGGTGATCGACCAAGGTAAAACGGGGATAAGCAAGGACAGGGCTCTATAGGCTTTCACCATGGAACATACTAGTCAATGCTAGATCCAAGGAGTGTATCAAAGGTATCATGTAATAATGTAAAGGATCCTATGGTAGTATACCAAGAATATGAGGATTACATAAGAACCAGAGTCTAGGTGGGTATCACTCTAAGAAAACCACACCCTTGAATTGGAATGGGGTTCCTGAGACCCAAGGTATTCTCATCTCAGAATCCAAGGTGAGATCGAGTCAGTCCATTACTATTTGATATTGAAATCATGTATTAATTAATTTGGTCCAATTCATGACTTCCATTAGTGTGGATAGGTCAATTAGAGTTGCTACTATTTATGTATTGGTCCTAGCCTGGTCTTCCATTAGTATGGATAGGCCATGTAGTATTGCAACCGTTTAATAAAGCCTTTATTAGACATTAATGTATATTCAATTATAGAGGTTCACCCCACTACCTTCCATCAAGATGAAAAGGGGTTCTATAAACATGTACTTTTTATTCAATCTCATTTGTTAAGGCCAAGTTATATACTTAGTATACTTTCCATTTCACATTTCTCATTTAATAATCAATTGAAGCATTTACCTTAGATGAGTCAAGTGGTGAGAATACATCATACATTCCATTATGAAATTCTCATTAATAACAAGCCATTTATTATAGGAAGCCTCACCATTAGGAAGGTCAAGAAAAGGCACACCCAAACGGTGGCTCAAATGTGCCGAAACAGTAAAACCCAATTATCACATAACATCAACAAGGGGTGGATTGAGTTGTGGGTGTAACCACTAAAAACTAATCACATATTTGGAAATATCATAACCATACCATTCTACCAAGTATAATTATGGCATGTAAATTTAAGAAATGGATTCTGATGAAATTGGTGGGTCCCACACAAATATTCCAAAATCAACGAACTTTAGAGATAAGTTATAGACCACCCACATTAGGGTTGTATGACTCTCCTCCTCTGGTATCAACCGCTGATTTTCCTAGGATCAGAGTAGATCTAAGAAAGGTTTGAAAACACTCACATGACAATATCTAAGTTGAGATTAAGAGAGAAGAATAACGGCTAAAGAGGACTCTAGTACATACTATTGCACATCCAACATGGTGAATGGAAGCTCTATCAGATGTCGGATGAATGAGATCTTTTGGTCCCTATTTTTTGCCTTCAAAAATATCAAAAATAATAGGAAAAGGGCTTAATCCTACTGGTTCTTGGTTTATGGAGGAAGAGGGTGTAAATAGACCATTAAGGGAAAACTGGAAATTTACCCAAAGTTTTAGCCTGCACACAGTTTGTCAAATTGTGTGAGGTAGTTTTTCCCAAAAAGACATCCTTTGAACGGTTTAATCAAACCTTGCGCATTCCCTGCATGGGTACTTGGGGGAAAGGGGAATTCACATAGTTAGGCCACATGGACATGCACCAACCATGTGAGGTGGATCTGTTTGAAAAAACACAATCCACATGGTTGGGCAAACCATGCGTAATTCCTGCACGGTTTACTTTAAACCATACATCAAGCTTGTTTTCCCCAAAAAGAAGGGTTCCAGGATCTGAACAAGCCCCAGACACCCTCAAAACTATTACTAACTCATTATGAATCTATATTAGGTCCAAAGTAAATATTTAGATTGAAAATTAAAGGATCCGTACCTGAGTGAAAAAACTGGGTTCTTATAGAAGCAAAGAAATTTTTTTAATTCAATAGATGAGACATGCTAGGTATTATGATTTTGAGGTTTGTGTTCAAGGGATTCAACTAATTATGGGTTCATTCATTTTTGGTGTCGAAATTGGGGATTTAAGGACCCTTCCTCTAGGTACCCTACACTAATATCATAATTTTACTGTTGTAATGGTCATCTACTAGGCTCAGTTAAAAAATTAGGAAACCTAATACCCTTTTTTAAGATAATCAGCCTAGATTGTAAAATAGTCATAAACAAACTGTGGAAATAAATTGATGAAATAAAATAAAACTACTTAGATAAAAATGGTCATGAAATAAAAAAATGGTGAATTGGAATTGATAAACAAGGTCTTAGAAATCCAAAACCTTAAAAATAGAAATAATACTTAAAAAATCAATTCTCCCTACAATCACATCACTTGACACAAAGAAGAATACTCTCTCTAGATAAACATGACAAGAATGAGCAGCATGGAAACCAAGAAAATAATGTTATTGAATAAAATAAGCTTAGTAGGGATCTTTAGTGGTGATCTAGACTCTGGTAGTGGTTTTCCATCAATCGTCCTCTCTAATCCCTCTAAGGTACAGTCTAAGGGTTACAATTTATAATCTGCTCCATCAAAAACTCACAATCTAGTATGTAAAAGATTCAAACTTTTGATAGGTTCATGACATTAAAATTTTTTCCTCCTTCTCTTATCTATACACACTCAAGATGTGGATTAATTACACTTCCTATAAAATCCAATTTTTACAGTATGAAAAGTTGTCCTCAAATTCATCATATCTCTACCTCGATGAACTCAATCGATGTATAGTTTAAAATATGCGAAAAAAGTTTCTCTAGATTCTTTATTCAGCTTATTATCCCAATTTTTTTTGTCTTCAAGATTCAATATTCTATTATTAAACTAAAATGCTTCATGCTCCATCATAAAGTGACTTTTTCTCATTAAATTCGTTTTTTTTTGTTCGTTTTCCAAAAAATTGATGTATCCTGCCATAAAACACAAAACAAGTAAAATAGAACACAAATTGTAAATAATTTCAATTAAATTAAATATATAAGTATATTAAAATTCCCTAAAATACATCCATGAAATACATATATCATTATTATAAACACTTGTCATTTCTTGGTCAGTTTTTAAAAGAAAATTATCATAATTTAGAATATAGTGAATAAAAAAGGAGTATCCTCAATTTATGTGTAAAATTATCAGGTGCATATGAATAGAATGTGAACTTACTTATGATATATTGGGAATCATGTTTACTCATCTACAGTTAATGAAATTAAATTATATGATTATAACAAAATTTTAATGATGGAAAAGGACAAAAAATCACTGAATGTTAATGAAATGACCCAGAATTACTTGTTTGGAGAATTTTATAATAAGATATAGTTTAAAGTGATGGGTTTTACTATAAATAAGGGAATATTGGAAAATATTGAAAATAATTTTAAAGATGATGAAAGGTGATAAAGTAAATGTTATAGGTTCTTTCTAACATATTTTATGATTTAAATTTGAGTTCAGGTGAAAATATTGATGGACTCTTCAACCACCTTCTCAGAGATTTTGGATCTATTTATAGACCTAGATATCACTCTAATGATAATGATATAGTGAAAAAAATCATATATATATTACCACTGAATTATAATATTAAGGAATCAATACTTGAAAAAGTTAATATTTGGGAATAATACATCCATGATCTACACCGCAATCCACTTTCATATGAAATTTGTGTAAGGTTTTAATGTTCATTTGAATATTCATCAAAATAAATTTCATTAAATGATGTTGAGAAAAACTCTTTTTAATGGAATGAAATTAAATATAATTTTATATATTACTTAGTATCTCTTATGGAATAGATGATTTATATTAGCAAAGGAATATTAAAGTGGTAACTCCCTTTAGCTTGTATTTGTTATAGGATGGTCAAGAATTTCAATAAAATGTATCTAAACTGATTTGATGGAGTGGATGATGTGATATAATTCAATTAATACTTAATAATTATGTAATCCACTTGGAGGAACTATAATTATGAAAATAAATGTTTAATAGAATATTCAAAAAAATGTACTCGGAAGACTAGAGGAAGGTGATGCTTAGGAAGATCCTTTAGAAACTGTTGAAATGATTTTTATATCAAAAAAATAAGATTATATGATGGCTATAGTGGGAAAATAAAAATATGAAGTTGAAAAGTGTAACGACCCGAATCTGGAGCCCCTCCACTGGTGCCCTGTACCCGGATCGCCACATGACCTCAAGCACGTTTCCCCGAATGCCATAGGCTGCCGACTAGAAGCGAGGGCCCTGGTGAGTCGGTGGGTAAACTATACCCTCATTCGGTAAGGTATACAGTGGAAAAACAACAGTCAACAGTGGAAGCAGTAACTACATGCATAACAGCAGAAACCAAACAGTGTAAGCAATGAATATATATATCAATGATGACAAAGATGCAACAGGTACAAGTATCTATGGAAAGAAGCAAACACAATAACATTATGGAATACAATTGGAAACAAGTGCAAAAGAAAAACAAAATAAACTCCTCAGCATCGCGAGCCCCGGCTCGGTCCCATGCTCTCCAGCTCCAGCGCAATCAAGATCCTGAAGTAGAAGGGTACTTGCCCTTATCTATACCTACAGCAACATACTCTTCTTGGGCCCAAAATCATGGCCCAAATAGGGTGTGAGATAAAATCCTAGTAGGAAATCACCCAAATATTTGTGCCTAACAGTCAATGAATATAAGGAAAGTAATAACACAAGAAGAAGTAAATAGAAACAGAAGCATCTACAATCTACAGTTCTAACAAAATAAGAGCACAAGAAAACAACCAGTAACAAAGGAAAAAGGTAACCCTCTGGGTAGCTAGCACAGCCTAACCCCTATGGTTCAACCTATAAGTACTAGCAACCCTCTAGGTGGCACACACAATCTCACCCCTCTAGTTCAGTTATGAAATTAAGAAGACTCTCTGGGGAAGCACTCACCGTCAATTCCCCCTATAGTCTTGTGTCGTGCTAAAGGATCTCTGGGGAAGCACTCAACGTCTATTCCCCATGTGGCCTGCGTCGAGGAACTACAGACTCTATGAGGAAGAACTCAACGTCAATTCCACCAGTGGTCTCGTATCGTAATTAATATACACTCTGGAGAAGCCCTTCCATCAATTCTCCCTTTGGTCTACTACTCTAGGTTCTCATAGTCCTGAGTAAAACTAACATGCTCAGCGCGCATGCATCGTCCAAGTAAACCTCAAGAACTACTTGGCTATCAATTAAGGCTCAACATCAAAACAAGGAAGAAGTCCACAATCCTACAACTTAGCATGACAACTAGTAAAATGCCAAACAGTAAGAATAAGCATAACAAACATTTAAGGTATAGTAATGCAACCATAATCCCAGGCAAAACATCTACTCTAGCAATCAAGCAAAGCAGGCAATACAACAAGGGAAAAACAGAAACACGTAATACCCCGTTCAATGGTATTGGTGGAATTTGCACAAAATATTCATCAACATTCTACAAAAGGCACAAACCACCTACCTCGATCCTAGGTGATCGATATACCTGAACCACGACGACAGATTCCCCTTGGAACGATGTAGATATGAGAAAACACACAAAAATCTCAACCTACGATAACTTGGAAACCAGAAGGAATCAAGAAACAAGGATCAAGCAGAAGGAAGAACTCACCACTGCGCTTCCAACGCAATAGACCGTGCTCGAATTGGAGAATGGACGGTGAGACAGAAGCTCAGGGAAGATTCGGCTGTATGGGTCGCTTCGGACAAACAAGAACTGGAGAAGAAGGTGAAAACGAGGGTTAGACGCGACCCCGGTCCGTTTAATGAAAAAAAAGTGAAATTACACGGAGTGTAATTTTATAGTACACGGTGTGTACTGGGTCCCTTCCATTCTCTGCCAAAATCGGCCTCCACGTCACCCCTACACACTGTGTGTGTGGCCCGGGTACGGACAACACACGGCTTCGAGCCGGATCAGAGTACACGACGTGTACTCAGAAAGTACATGGCGTGTACTTTGAAAATTTATAGAAAATTAATTTTTCTTAAAAACACCAGAAAAAAGGAAAAACATACCTGAACGAATATTCGGGTTCTTACAAACTTCCCCCCTTAAAGAAATTTGTCCCCGAATTTCCCTAACGGGGCGTAGAAGAAGAATCCCCGAACAGTTCTGCCCACTGCGATCGTACATCGGCCTCCCTCTCCCAGGTATTGTCCTGTACTCGCCCATGCTGCCATAGCACTCATACCAAAGGAATATACCGCCCATAGAGAACCTTCTTACTGAGATCGAAAATCCAGATAGGATGCTCCTCAAACGACACATCCGCTTCAAGCTCGACTTACTCAGGCTGAAAGGCGTGAGATGGGTCTGAAAAGTAACGTCGGAGCTGAGAGACGTGGAAGACATCATGCATGGCCCAATACCTCTGAGGTAGCTGCAAACGATAAGTGATCTGTCCCAATCTCTCCATGACCTCAAATGGTCCGACGTACCGTGGTGAAAGCTTACCCTATCTCTGAATCCTCTTGTGTCCCAATCTTGGTGCGACGCGTAGGAAAACCTGATCCCCAACCTCAAACTCCAGAGGTCATCTCCGCTGATCAGCATAAGTCTTCTGTCGAGACTGTGCCGAAGCCATCCTCTTCTGAATCAGCTCTATATGTTATGAGGTCTCCTGAATGAGACGAGGTCCCAGAAAAGCGGCCTCTCCTACCTCCAGCCAGCATAAGGGTGATCGGCATGGCCTACCGTACAAAGCCTTGTATGGTGCCATCTGAATGGTCGCCTGGGAACTGTTGTTGTAGGAGAACTCCACTAGAGGTATATGCTTCTCCCAAGAACCTCCAATGTCTAGTATACAAGCTCGGAGCATATCCTCAAGCACCTAGATCGTGCACTCGGACTGTCCATCAGTCTAGGGATGGTCTTCTGTACTCAAAAGTACCTGTTTACCCAAGGCCTTCTGAGGTCCCTACCAGAACCGAGAGGTAAAGCACACATCCCTGTCTGAAACAATGGAGCATGGAACTCCATATAGACGAACAATCTCTCGAATGTAAAGTTTCCCCAGATCATCAACACTGAAGGTCTCCTTAATCGGTAAGAAGTGTGCAACCTTCGTAATCTTATCGAGGAAAACCCAAACAACATCGTTCCCTTGAGGCATCCTCGGCAACCCAGTCACGAAGTCCATTGAAAAATCATTCCACTTCCACTCCGGAATGGGTAACTGCTGTAACAGGCATGCTGGTCGTTGATGCTCTTACTTCACCTGCTGACAAGTAGAACATCTCATGATGAAACCAGCAATATCTTTCTTCATACCTAGCCACCAGTAGTAGCGATTAAGATCCCGATACATCTTGGTGATGCCAGGATGAACTGCCCAAACTGAGGAATGAAAATCATGCATCAGCTCCTCGTGTATGTCTGTTGGCACCCATATGCATCCCTGGAAATGCAATATTTCATCCTCACCCACTACCCATCCGGAAAGAGGGTCCTCTCCTAACACACTCTCCCACAGGACTAAGCCTTCAGAGTCTGATAGCTTCCTCATCCATACCCGATCAAGAATTGTAGAGGTAACAGCTACAGAAGAAAGGTGAGTCTATCCCTGTCTGTCGTGCACCTCCAGATGCATCTCAGACAACAGAGCCATAAGTTTCCACTCACTACTGGCCTCCTGAATCTAAGTTCTCCTGCTAAATACATCTTCCACTGCGTTGCCTTTCCCTAGAGTATAGGCAAGCTCAAAATCAAAAGACTGAAGATACTCGACCCACCTGTGCTACCTCAAATTCATATCACGCTGAGTGAAGATATACTTGAGACTCTTGTGGTCGGTGAAGACCACAGAGTGCTCTCCCAGAAGATAGTGTCTCCAACAGCGTAAGGCATGAACAACACCTGCCAACTCTAAATTGTGTGTAGGGTAGTTCCTCTCATTTGTAATCAACTCCTGAGACCCATATGCAAAGACTCCATCCCCCTGCATAAGCACAGCTCCCAGCCCGATACCGGAAGCATCACAGTAAACAGTGTAGTTCTTGCCTGGATCCAGCAAGACTGGTATCAGTGCTGACGTCAGCCTCCCTTTCAGCTCCTGGAAGGCTGAATCACAAGAATAAGACCATAAGAACTTCTCCCCCTTCTTGGTCAGACCTTTCAAAGGTGCTACTAGATGAGAAAATTCTTGAATGATGTGTCTGTAGTACCCAGCCATCCCTAGGAAACTTCGTACCTCAAAGACGTTCTTCGGCTGCTCCTAGGAAACTACAGCTCTCACTTTCTCTGGGTCCACTGATACTCCTGCCTCTGAGATGACGTGACCCAAGAAGTGAATTTGATCCATCCAGAAGTGGCACTTAGAGAGTTTAGCATAAAGATGATGCTCTCTCAATATACTCAGAATGATCTCAAGATGGGTGGCATGGTCGTGTCGAGTGTGAGAGTACACCAAGATATCATCCACGAAGACCACGAAAAAGGAGTCCAAGTAAGGATGGAACACTCGGTTCATTAGTGCCATGAAAACTGCAGGCGCATTCGTGAGACCGAATGGCATGACTGTATACTCTTATAGACCATACATGCTCTTGAAGGCTATTAGAGGTATATCTGATGGTCTAATGTGCAACTGATGATAAACGAACCTCAAGTCGATCTTTGAGAACACCCGGGATCCTCGAAGTTGATCGAAAATGTACTCAATTCTCAGCAAAAGATATCGGTTCTTGACCGTCAACTGGTTCAGCTTCCGATAATCCACACAAAGCCGAAGGGTACCGTCTTCCTTCTTTGCAAACAGGACAGAAGAACCTCAAGCAGAAGTATTGGGTCGGATGAAACCCTTAGCCTATAGCTCCTCCAACTACTTCTTGATCTCCTGCAACTCAGGTGTGGCCATCCTATAGGGAGGAATGGACACCGGTGCCGCTCCTAGAATGAGCTCAATAGAGAAGTCTACCTCACGCTTCGGAGGAAACCCTGAAAAGTCCTCTGGAAAGACATCCCTAAAGTGATCCACTACTAGAGGAAAGTCCAACTGTGGAGTCCCCTGATCATCCAAATAAAGACTAGCAATCTGGGTCGTCACCCTTCCTAGCCCATGATGCTCGAGTCCTACTCGACTCGCCTGAACATCCCATTCGCCTCTATGAAGAATGGATTCACCCTCTGGTGAAACGAAACTCACTCTACGGCGATAACAGTCAATGACGGCCTGGAAGGGAACCAACCAGTCCATCCCGAGGATGACATCATAGCATGTCATCTCTAGGACATAGAGATCCCATAAGAAACAATACCCTGCAACCTCGAGAGGGCACTCTCTACACTGGCGCACACTAGATGTCCTCGTCTCCAAAGGTGTGTCTAGTGTCAACGAGTCAGTAGAAGAAAAGATTCAGAGTCCAAGGCTCTCCACAATAGAAATAGAGATAAAGCTTTGCGTAGAACCAGTATCAAAAAGGGTTGAAGATAAAACTGAGGCTACTAAAATCGTACCTCAAACAGTAGAAGGGTCGGGATCCTGCTCCTGATAAGTCTGATCCACGGCGAAGGGATTTCCTGTACTACGGCCTTGTTCCCCTGGCGGGCCACTCTGAGCTAAACCTCCCTACTGGTGCTGAGGAATTGGTGTTTGACCGCCACAGCCTCAACCCCCACCTCGGCCCAAACGGCCGGAAGAACTCCAGTTCCCCGACTGGTGAGAAACTGGAGGTGCTTCTCCTGAACGAGGAGTCATCGAAGAACCCTGGTCACCAGCTGCTGGTGAGAAGACCTGTCAGAAACACTAAAGGTGACCCATCTTGCCGCAATATCGGCACTCCACAGGGTCCCTCTAGCACTGCGGCCTCGTGTGCCCAAACCGGCCACACTGGTAGCATGTCACCTGGCTTCCTGACGATGCATATTGCTTCCTCAGATCACTGCGGGTGGGCTCTCTATGGCACTTCTTGCTGTCATATAGAGGAATACTAGCTCTAGAAGTAGAACCACCCTGGGTCACAACTCCATAGTCTCTTAGATTGCGCTCCGCAATCAGTTCCTAGTTGATGATGGAAGTAATGGAAGTCATCTAGAATATGTTCACCTATGATCGGATCTCCTGCCTGAGACCATCCTCAAACTTCCTTTCTAGGAACACCCCACTCCCATCCTGGAGGGTGTGAAGCGCTGCAGCTCAGTGAAACGAGCGGAATACTCCATGACAGAAATATTACCCTGCTCTAAGCTCATGAACTCCCGGGCTCGGTCAGCCATCAGGGTCTCCGGGTAGAAGTTGTCATAGAACACGCACTGGAACTCCTCCCAACCCATAGCCTGCTGCTGACCTACCTGTGAGATCACATCCCACCAACTCTTGGAGTATTCTCGGAGCATGTATGTGGAGAGCTTGACCCGCCTCTCTGGAGGCGTATCTAGATGCTCAAAGATAGTCAACATGGCTTCTAGCCATGACTCTGCAGCCTGAGGTCCTCCTTCTCCCAAGAAAGTAAGAGGATGCTGCTGCTGGAAAACCCACGTCATGTCTACCATAGACGTGTCATGAGGCGGCGCTCCTTGGAAGGCCTGCATCATCCTCATGAAACCTTCCCTGAACTGCGCATCAGCACCTGCAACTAGTATAACAGCCGGTTCCAAGGCTGGCCCAACTGGAGGATCAACAGGAAGTCCCAGATCATCCCTATCTGGCGTCTGATCACTGCCCGACGACAGACGCATGACCGGAGGACGTCTCAGAGGCATATCTCTGAAAGATCAAAAGCACACCTTAGATTAAGAAAACAAGGACAAAGAACACAAGATTACAAATGGAAATAGGGGAAGAAAACACACAAGTTTACAAAACTTTACTACACGATGTGTATAAAACTACATGGTGTGTCTTCTTATCCCACTGACATGGGCGTGTACTCCTTCCCTAAAAGTCATGTACACTTCAAACTACACGGTGTGTTGAACCCACACACAGCGTGTACTTGAAAATTTTTCCCCTACCCGAGTATCCTTACACGGCTAACCCACACGGTTTTTCTTAAATTGAGACTACACGGCATGTTTAATATGGACACAACATGTAGTGGAAAAGGCTTCGGTGTCCCGTGTTGTTCAACACACGGCCGTCTACATAGCTAAACCTTACACGGCGTGTTCCGAACAAACACGGCGTGTGTAGGCATGGTGACCTCGTCCCGTGTTGTTCGTGACACGTCCAGGTACCTGGACAAGACTACACGGCGTGTTCCGAACAAACACGGCGTGTGGAAAAGAAGGTAACGCCGGCCCATGTTGTTAGTGACACGGACGGGTACCTGTACAGGACTACACAGTGTGTTTCCTAAGGACATGGCGTGTTCTACCTGAGCTTCCATAGCCCATGTTGTTAGTGACACAGCTCCGAACTACACAACGTGTACCAACCGTACACTGCGTGTTCCTGAAGTAACGTTCACGACACCATGTTCTTCTCACACGGTCAGTGACATGGCCTGAAAACTACACAGCATGTATCCAAAAAGTACACGCTGTGTATTCTGGGTTTTTCTGGGCAGTAGCTCATAAACTGCTCAGACTCCCAGAACCACTAAAAACAAGGAAAAGAGGTGCCAAATTCCGATCCGTGAGGGCCCATACTCTGCACGAATCAAATCCTGGAATCTCCCACAGTCGTATACAAGGGAAAGCAAACAGCTCTCTAACATAACATCATGGATTCTATCAAGCATCTATCACAACAGCATGCATAATCTACACAAAGTCTATCACAACACCATGCAATCGCTAATTCACCCTAGATGGCATGGCAAGAATGCATGTCATGTGATTATACAAGTGTCTATATGATGCATGATATGGAATACCCTCATCTCATCGGGTTTCGACAGAAATAGAATCGAAATATCAAAACAATAACTGCACAAGTCATGCGAATCACTCTAGGTGAAAACATATCTACCATCAATCTCAAAACCAGTAAACTGCAATTAACAAGGTAGTATGGATTTTCCCTATACATGGGTTAACTACTCCCGAGCACAGCTTAATACCAAGAACTGAATCCATCCTAGCCCTGGCTAAAGTCTCTAAGCAGTAAAGCAAGAGAAAAGAATCCCTCTGATACCACTTTGTAATGACCTGAATCCGGAGCCCCTCCACTGGCGCCCCGTACCCGGCTGGCCACATGAACTCAAGCGAATTTCCCCGAACGCCAGAGGCTGCTGACTAGCATTGAGGGCCTTGGTGAGTCGGTGGGGAAACTATGCCCTCATTCGGTAAGGTATACAGCGGAAAAACAACAGTCAACAGTGTAAGCAGTAACAACATGCATAGCAGCAGAAACCAAACAGCAGAAGCAATGAATATATATAGCAATGATGACAAACATGCAGCAGGTAAAACTATCTATGGAAAGCAGCAAACACAACAATGTGCTGGAAAACAACTGGAAACAAGTGCGAAAGAAAAAACAAAATAAACTCCCCAGCATCACGAGCCCCAACTCTGTCCCATGCTCTCCAGCTCCAGCGCAATCAAGATCCTAAAGTAGAAGGACGCTTTCCCTTATCTATACCTGTAGAAACATAGTCTACTTGGACCCAAAACCATGGCCCAAACAGGGTGTGAGACACAATCCCAGTAGGCAATCACCCAAATATTTGTGCCTAACAGTCAATTAATACAAGGCATGTAATAAAACAAGAAGCAGTAAATAGAAACACAAGCAGCTACAATCTACAGTTCTAACAAAAGAAGAGAACAAGTAAACATCTAGTAATAAAGGAAAAAAGGTAACCTTCTGGGTAGCTCTCACAGCCTAACCCCTATGGTTCAACCTATAAGTACTAGAAACTCTCTAGGTGGAACACATAGTCTCACCCCTCTGGTTCAGTTATGAAATTAATCAGACTCTCTGGGGAATCACTCACTGTCAATTCCCCCTATAGTCTTGTATCATGCTAAAGGCTATCTGGGGAAGCAATCAACGTCTATTCCCCATGTGTCTCATGTCGAGGAACTACAGACTCTCTGAGGAAGCACTCAACATCAATTCCCCGTGTGGTCTTGTATAGTAATTAAAAGACACTCTGGAGAAGCCCTTCCGTCAATTCTCCCTTTGGTCTACTACTCTAGGTTCTCACAGTCCTGAGTGAAACTAACATGCTAAGCGTTCATGCATCGTCCAAGTAAACCTCAAGAACTACTTGGATATTAACTAAGGCTCAACAGCAAAACAAGGTAGCAGTCCACAATCCTACAACTAGGCATGACAACTGGAAAAATGCCAAACAGGAAGAACAAGCATAACAAACATTCAAGGTACAGTAAAGCTACCATAATCATAGGAAAAGCATCTACTCTAGCAATCAAGCAAAGAATGCAATACAACAAGGGAAAAATAGGAACACGCAATACCCCATTCAAGGGTATTGGTGGAATTTGCACAAAATATTCATCAACTTTCTACAGAAAGGCACAAACCACCTACCTCAATCCTAGGTGATCGATATACGTGAACCACGATGATAGATTCCCCTTGGAACAACATAGATCTGAGAAAACGCACAAAAAGGTCAACCTACGATGACTTGGAAACCAAGAGGAATCAAGAAACAAGGCTCAAGAAGAAGGAAGAACTCACCGCTGCGCTTCCAATGCAATAGACCGTTCTCGAATCGGAGAACGAACGGCAAGGCAGAAGCTCAGGAAAGATTCGGCTGTACGGGTCACTTCGGACAGACGAGAACTGGAGAAGAAGGTGAAAACGGGTGTTAGACGCAACCCCGGTCCGTTTAATTAAAAAAAAGTACACGGCGTGTACTGGGTCCCTTCCGTACTTCGCCAAAATCGGCCTCTATGTCACCCCTACACACCGTGTGTGTGGCCCGGGTACGGCCATCACACGGCTTCGAGCTGGATCAGAGTACACGACATGTACTCAGAAAGTACACTGCATGTACTTTGAAAATTTCCAGAAAATTCATTTTTCTTAAAAACTCCAGAAAAAAAATAAAAACATACATGAACGAAGATCCGGGTTCTTACAAAAAGGATGAAAAAATATAGGGGTTTCATGATCTATAAGTGGAGTTTTACAGGTATCTTGAGAATCATAACCTAAAAATAATGAATAATAATTTTATTGGACGATTACTAAAATATTCCTAAAGTAATGTTGATGATCTTGATGAATAAATTGATCTCCTAGAGAAAGCTATGTAAGAACATGAAAATTATCATATATAAACTGATGAAGTAGTGAACTATAATTTAATGATTTAAGAGAAGATTAAGATCATTGATGATCATAATAATTAAGTAAAGTAGAAAACAAATATGATTGAAACACTTGAATAGGATGTCTCATATTTGAGATAGAATCTTGGCATGGAAATAAAATAACATGGATTGGGGAAAAAAGAAATAGTTTAGAATGGTATTATATGATGTTTTCAAGGAATATAATAAAATATGCACAAGGAGTTTTGAGGTATTGTTGAGAACTCAAAGAATCAATTTTATGGGTATATTATTTCATGATTTTTATTTATAAATTAAGAAAAAAATATTAAATGTTAAGTGTAAAGTGATGTACAATATTAGATAAATATCTCATCCATTGAAAACATATCAATAATAAAGGAATTATAAAAGATATGTGGATATATGGAGAGATGGTAGAAACATGATATTTCCACTGATGTTGTGTAAATTTTGTGTCTACCTTGGAAACATGATGACTTATATCAATGATTTATAGAGTTATTTGAAAAGGGGATATTTTACATGTGAGAAAAGGAGAGTTAATAAATATTCTTCACATTATAAGAGAAATTTATTCTATATAAATTATTTCAACTGCTCTAAAATTAGTCATAATGTTGTTTATTTTTGTAAAATAAGGTCAAACTCTTTATATAGATGTAAAATATTAATGGATTCTAGTAAATTATATATAATTCCGTTGGGAAATAAATTTTATCCTTTAGAAGAGTAAGAATATGACTTGATTTCTTTTTTAGAATATAATGTCAAGAGACATACATATGTGTTAACTAATTATAGAGTGTCTTGGAAAGTGAGTAAGTTGAAGATGAAAGAGAAATCTATCCGTATTGAGATATCATTTAGGGATATGAAAAATAATATTATGTGGACTCTAGATAGTAGGTTATCATTCTACACTATAGGTAACTTGAATCTTCTTAATAATTTCAAAGTATATTATTATTGAATTAATTTTTGTATAAATATTAGAGATATAAGAATAAATTAAGTGTAAATACCCACTAATATAGAGATAAATATAATAATACATAAGTTATTTATATTGATAGTCCCCAAAAAAAACTTATTGTCTGTCAGTTATATTACATGAGATTAAAAGTTAATCTCAATAAAAGAGCCGAATATATCAAGGTAATGACTATAAACTCAGTTTTGTAGGGGTGGAGAACAAATACTAATTAGTATCAGGTGGAAAATAAAGATAATTATTATATTCTTAATATATAAGAGGATAATATATTATTTCATTATATACTTGGAATCTTTCATCAACAACATTTAGTGAATTTATCATTGTCAAAATATTTTTTTGATAATTTTTTTCTAAAAATGAATAGAGAAAATACATGTTATTCATGCTTGAGGGTAAATATACTGAGAAAAACCTACCATAAAAAGAATATGAGAGTATAAATTCTATTTAAGTTGGTCGTAACTGATATAAGTTTTCCAATCAATCAGGCTAAACCTATAAGTGTGAAATATTTTTACTTTTCTAATGATGACTATTGTTACTTGACTTGTATTATATTTATGTGGTATAAGAGAGAAGTGTTGGGATACCAAAAATGATTCGAAAAGAAGTCTAGTGAATGAAACTGGAATAATAATTATATTCTTATGAGAAAATAATTAAATAGAATATTGTTCTATGGGAGGTGAAAATTATCTATATAAACATGAAATAAAGCATGAAAATTCAGTGATAAGTACTCCCAAACAAAATGAAGTTATATAAAATAAAAATCACATGGTAAATAATATGGCCAAGATGTTATTGATATAATGTGTAATCTTCCATCACTCTAAGAAAAATGTTATGAATGTTGTTATATACACCATAAATCGATCATTAATTAGACTTAGAGAAGGAAAAATGACACATGAATGGTGGAAATTTAGTAAACCATCCTGAAACATCTAAGAGTTATTAGAAGAAAAAAAATTATTTAGAAAAGGAGGGAAATAGGGGAATATATGTTGATACAGTATAAGAAAAAATATTTTTAGGCTACTAAAAAATGAGTAAATCCTGTAAATATTTATCCCAAAGGATTAATAAGATTTTTTTAATATAGTTATGTTAATGTTATTTAAAATAATTCTAAAAAATTATTTACCTTCTATTCATGAAAAATATTATAATTAATATGAATAAATAGATGTGGATTTTGGGGAATAACAAAGTCCTTCAAATGTTCATGATTCTGAAGTTGAATTAGATGATGGGAATGGAATTTAATACTATCAATCAATGACTCAAAAAAGATGAATAATATTTTATATTTACCATATAAACATTATTGAAGTTAAATCTTATCCAATATAGTCTAATATGATGAGAATAATATGTTACACTATTATATTTTTATAGGTAAAACCTTTCTCATTTGAATAATTATTTTAAAATGAATCAAAGGTGAAAATAATGGATGAATAGATTACCCAAATTGACATGAATAAAACATTATAACTTCAGATAAAATTTATATATTTTGGTGTGATTAGTAGAAATTGGGTCTTTAAAAAAGTATAATGAAAATGGAAGAGTATTCTATAATAAATCAAGGAAGGTATGTAATGGACATGCTCATATTGAAGGAATTGATTTCATGGAAGGTGATATATTAATTATATATTTATATATATTCATCGTATTTTGATTATAAATATAAGTTATTCTATATTATTTTTATTATTTTTATTATTTTTCTAAAATAAAATTTTTTAGTTTCATTGTGAAGGAGTGTTGATGTATTTTTTTATTCTAAAAGAAAATTCAATAAAATAATAAAACCATAAATATAGAATATTCTACTTGTATGGTTCCCTAATCTATACATAAGATTCATTCAGGGGTTATAATTAAAAATTAGATAAGTCCTTACAAGGACCACATAAATAAGAAATATTATTCTTGCATAAGGGTTACCTCATGGGTTATCATATTGTAGATAGGTTTTATAAAAATACAAGATCCACATTCTCTGTGACTTGTAAATTTTGTTTTGGATATGTACTATTGATATGTAGGAAATTAGGGGAAATTTAGAAGATTTTAAAATAAATTAAATTTCTTCTAGAGGAGATACATGGGGATTTTTTGAAATTCCACTAATATATGGAGATTATCATTTACATAGTTAACTATTCCATTACACTATTTGTATTTTTATGCATGGAAAGGTGTACAAGGCCATGAAACCATTTTTTCAGTGAATAATGATGGTCACACCATGATAGAGGAGAAGAGGTAGGGTTTTATCAAAGTTAATAGTTATGGGGTTGTCATTGCACTGTGAAATTGTTTCTATATGATGGATGGTTTTGACATAAACTTGTAACATGAGAGGAAATATGTTCATGGGAAAAGTCATTATGATATGAGAACTAATCTTATGTTTTAAAGGAATTCTTGGGTCATGAGATATTTTTTTATATGGATGTTATAGTTTCATCATGAATAATATATAATTTATAGTGGATGGTGGTTTTTGTTACATGAACAATACCCTCAAATTAGGACATATATTTACATAGAACATTTAAAATAATTATCTCATATATATTAGGAATTTAAAAGGTATTACTATGTATAATTTACCTTTACATTAAATCACTTTTCCAATACATTAGCATAATTCAACATATTCTTTCAAATCCTTAATGAAAAACTTATATTGAACAATACTTATATATTTTATGATTCATAAAACATAATCTTTCAATTCCAATACAAAAATACTTCAATAATCATTCTTCCCTCTCCAAATATTAACTAGGCATCATTATCTTATTCCTTAATATCTAACTTCTTTAATATGTCATTTTTAGTATCATTATAATTAATATAAAAACCATTACTCATATAACCTTAATGATTATCTTAAAAATATTTTCCCATTTGGACATAGATTATAATAATTCATAAACCTTCCATCTTTTAAACATTCAATGGTCTATGATACCTTTATGAGACCATTATTCTCATCCATTTCATTCAATTAACTTTTCATATATATATATTTATATATTATTTTTCAATTAGTTTTTTTATGTCCTTATTTTCTACAAACAAAACAGATTATTGTTCCTTTAAGACATTATCTGAAGTGCTTATTCCTACATTATTGACATATAGAAAACTGAATCTTCTTTCCTCCATGGTCTCCACTACCCAAACTCTCTGCGAACTCTATCCTTCTCTTCTTTGTTGAGTTAAAGAGTTTGTTAATGTGAATGTGATTAATTATGTTCCATGAAAACTGATTCAGAATATTAACAACATCCTTTAATCAAAACATTTTCCCATTTAAATAATCATCATCAAATTTTCCATCACATTCAATGTTAACCTAGTTATTTCGGGTTCCCTCCATTGACTAAAACCAAAAATCATAGTTTGAGAAATTATAATCATAATGGGAAACCAAGTAATCATGAAAATCACTTATAGGATGTATTAATCATGAAATATTTTTTTAATCAATGACACCTTAGGTTTATCATTTATTATTCAAAATCATCATCTATTTAAATCCTTTATGATGGTTCATAATGATTTTGTGAATTTTCAAAGCATATCCCCTAGGACTGTCAAACCGGGTGTGTTGAAAGGCATGTTGTCATACACCATGTGATGATGAAGTCCATCTCAATTCCCCCTTTTTAGGGTTATTACCCATAGGTTCCTATATTCCAAATCCACATTGACTTTTAGTATCTAGTAAAGGATATAATTTCTTAGAAACCACTTTCTCAATACTTTACCAAAATACAATGACATTTTCATATAATTTGACTCATCTATAGACCTATACTTAGATAAATCCATATACATATCGTTAGAAATATCCCAAGGGATTTCACTAAAGTTTTCTCATCCTAGTTTCCAAAGGCTAACTAAACCTTTTCTCTGATACCATCTATAGAGACCCAGGATTTTCATATATAAATATTTCATATTTTTAAATGAATATTCAATACATTACAAAAGTACATGCCTAAAGACCATAATAGTTTATTGTCTTTGGAATCTTGGAACAAAATCATCTTAATTGGTGAAATATCTTCAATGACCTCTATAAAGATGTTCTATATTATTACTCTTTACAAACATGCCCTACTAAAAACTTTCTTTATGACATTGGGAAGGATAACATAAGAACGGGTGAGATCTGATGCTCAGTAATTGTAAACATGGGAGATATATAAGCATAACATGAGCACTAATGTAAGAGAACATGACCATAAATTTTGAAAATCATACCATACATATCAAAGATATTAATCTTGTGGAATAAATATTGGTAGTTCATAAGACATGAATAATAAGGCATTCAAAGACCATGATCCATGAGATAATAACATTTTCATAATTCATAGATTTTTGGAATGCACATAATCATAGAAAATAATTTCCTCAGTAGTCAAGAATGATTTTGAAAACAAATCATGGAACTCCATGGGTGGATATACCTCCTGGGAGAGACAAACCACCAACCCTAGTGGAAACCCTTTCCCTATAGAGGAATTGGTTCACTTCCCAATCCATAATAGTATTCAAGGTTCACTCGCAATACAATCATAGTGGAAAACGTATGTTATTGAACAAGTTTCACTACCCATTCCAGTCTTTTCTATATCATGAGATATAAATCCTTACCCAATTCATTTTGAGAAGATATAGGTCTCACCCATCATTGGATATAACGTAACCATCTTCCATGGTTATAACATAACCACTATCCTTGGTTATAACGAAACCACCATATCATAATAAAAAATATACATATGAGTGCCACAAAATCATAATACATTCATCATAAAAAAATATTAAAATAAATGGGTTTAATAATAATTTCATCATAACATAACCTATAGAAAATATATAGGTTTCATAATCATTACATCATAAAATCTTAACCCATTGAAAAAGAATCAGGTTTCATAAGCATTTCCACATGGTATAACATGTGTAAGAGAAATAGGTTTCATAAAAATCATGATATCATAAACATAAACCATTTAGAGAAATAATATGAATGGGATCCTTATATAATATCCCCCATTACGTCATAGTTAATATCAATGGATGTAATAATAGATAAAAAATGATTTTAATAGATAACTTAAAACATTTCTTGAGGAAAAAATGTTTTCCTCTTTGAAAAACACAATTAAAACATGAAAAAATTTTAAAAATAATTTTCTTTGAAAGTAACCATGAAAAGATAAAAAGGGGGATTTAAAAAAATAATGTTCATGACAATGGGAAATTCTATTCATGTCGTACATGTTAAAACCTAGATTCCTTTTACAATTTTTTTTCAAATTAAAATAAGAATTTTTTAGAAAACAACATGAATATTCATCTCAAAACATTTTTAAAAAATCTAAGATTGGTTAAAATGTATTTTAAAAATATTAGGATAATATTTAAACTTTTTTGAATATTTTTATAAAACATGGTTTTAGAAGAAAATGTATTTTTGACCAAAGAGATAAATAAAGTCATATTTCTCATAAAAACATTTTCTCAATTATTTAATGTACTAAAGAGTAGGAAAATGGTACTATTACTTGAAAATATCATGAATAACTAGAGGATAATAATTTTAATGAGTTTATTGAGATATGGATCATAATTTTTTATTATCAAAAACATAATCATAAACAATATCAATAAATGTTGAGATTGTAATATAAAATCCTTACTAGTTTGGTAACTTTGAATAATAAGTCCCATGAAGGAATAAAATAAAGTTAAAATTGAAATATATTTAGGATAAATAAATTAATGATATTAGGTATAAAATTTTGTGTATAGAAACATCATAAAATGATATGGTTGTATAAAATAACATATTTCTCAAAGAAGAAAAATTGAGATAAATATCCCTTGATGCTTTGGTAACTTACAAACCGTAAATCCCATGAAGGATATATCTTAAAATAGATATAAAAATACCAATTATTTTTAGTATAATAATAATAAAATACATTCTTTGGAAGTATATACATTATATAAAAGAAACATGTGGTGGGTAAGGAATTTGTCTAACAAAAAATAAATGTGACACGTAAATCCATTACCACTTTAGTAATATTTTGAATCTTAATCACAAATAAATAATAATATCAAATAAAACTTTAAATATCATGAAAAGAAGTAGATTCATAATACAACATGTCAGAGGGGCAGTATATACAACACAAAAAAGAAACGAGTGGTGAATTATTATTTATCTCGCAAAAATAAAAGAGAGACAATAAGTACCTTATTGTAAGTCTCAACATCCTTGATACTCATTAACCTACTTTATAATAAATATATGTTTATTATACATCTATTATATAACCATAAATATATATTACACCATATATTGTAACATCTCTAAATTTTATGAAATATCTTACTTCAAATTAATTAAATAAATTAATAGATTGCGTTACATGAAATATATAGTTCAGCTTGAATCACATAAAATACCAAATTTACATTTAATTTCATGAAACATCAAGTTCCTTTGATGACTTATGTTACACATAAGGCCGAGTCTTACCAGAAAACAATATAATATTAAAATTATTATCATAGTTTTCATCTAGCCATTGGAATGGAGGGAATGAATGAGATTAACTAAATTATGAAATTATAGTTTACAAATGTTTATAAAATAAATTAATTTGTTAACAATTAATTATAAATGAAAATATAGACAAATTGAATATAATAGATGTATATTTATGGAAAACAATTTTTATGACTAGAATGATGTTTTATCTTAATAAATTAAATTAATAACTATTATTAAAAGATATTAATTAAATCTATATTTTTTATTTTTAATAATATTTATTCAAATTCATCCAATAACTTTTATGGGCTTAAGATAAGAATAAATCCAATTCTAAACATAAAATTTTATATATTTAAAATGTAGTTTTACTGCCTTTTAAGGTGAGACTAGTTTAAAAACAAAACATTGACACTTTTACAATTTGTAGTTGAAAAAATAAAAATCATTTTTGATATTTTTATAACAAAATTTAATTTCATGTAATTTTTGTTACTTTTCTGAGAACTTTCATATTTTTAGGAATAGTGAATCACACCGAATTTTTATTAAAAACTACTTTTTTATCTAAATAATTTATAAGGTTAAATTATTTTTAATTATTTTTAAAGTCTAATTAGAAACTTTTTATATCATTTAAACAAATTTAGGTCATTATAATCAATTTAACATTTAAATTGGATATAAAATCATCTTAAACTTTTGAAATTTTCTCTTGAAACCCTTGTTATCTCATCATGCATGTGGGATTGATTTTCAATTACTTTATTCAACTTATATGATTGGAATTTTTAAAAATGGATTAAATATATTTAATATTCATAGTTTATAATTTATATTAAGGTCAACATAGTTTTTTACCAGAAATATTAGTGAAATCAATTAAAAATAATAATAGTGATTAAGGTACAAATGAGTTTACTTAGTGGTTAAACATTAATAATAAGGGGACAAATGACCAATAAAAATGTCAAAAACCTATTTTATGGTCATTATTAGACCATATACACTATTTTATATAATTCTATTATTATTTGAGGAACATTATGTAAGGTAGGACTCCCAATAGTGTTTATCTTTTTATATTTATAAGAATGTCACTCCCTCTCCACTATATAAAGGCACTCACACCGCCCCACTTATTCAAACCTATAAATCCATTTGTCTCATAAAAAAAATACCAGATAAGATCTATCAATCCCTCCTATAATCCTATAATTATCACTTTGTGCATAAGTTAAACTAAGGAAATCCTTTGGTGGAAACCACAAGGAGTTAACTGAAGAAGAGGAAACATTCTTTAATTAACACTTTTATTTTATTTATTTCCCCGCAAATTAAGTTATTATAATTACCTGATAATATAATAACCTTGTACCCTAAATATAATGATATATTTTTATGTTAATGTTTTTATTTACACCTACACATACTTCCATCAAATGGGTAATGAAATCACCGTTCGGGTGTACGGCGAACCACCACCTCGTGAAATGATGTCATTAATTTTTCCATTCCCACCTATTATGGATAGAAATTATGATAGAAATAATGTTTTTATATTATATATATGAAATTTATAATGGATTTTTACTTCTTTAATTATTATATAACATATAAATTTATTCTTTCCATTTTGTGGGGATATGATAACATTGTTTGTAGACGTGTAAGCAACCACCTTCTCAAGGTGATGTTAAACGTTCCCACTTTACATGGATTGTATTAATTATGGGTTTAAAAAAACATATATGATATAAATTAAACCGTTATGATATTTATGAAATAATTATCTTTACATACATATAACATAACATTTCCTTTTTTCCATTTTACACAATGAAAAAGTGATAACGTCGTTCGTGGATATGTGGACTACTACCTCTTCAAAGAGTTGTGATTCTTCCTTTTTCATCACCACATCACAAGAATGATATAAAAATTATATATAATTAAATAATATGGTATATATTATATAATTTTTATTCTTTAATGATGAAAGTTACACACCTTCTTTCTATAATGATCATTGAAAAATGGGAACGTTACTCATGCATACGTACGCCTTACCATCTCCATGATCGTAACATTGGGTCATTTGTCATAACCATATTTCATGCATTATTTTAAAAGTATAATTGATTTAAAAATGTGATAATTATTTTATTTTAATTATTCTTTAGTTGTTTAAATAATTACCTCATTGGCTATAGTCGACATCTCAAAGTTAGTTTTGACTAATAAGCCGAATATGGTTAAAACATCCTACTTAAACATTATTGATTAAGTAATTATATATAACTTATTTAAAAGTGAAATAAAATTAATAATAAACTTGTAAAAGGTTATAAATTAATTAAATAATTAAAATAAATATATTATTTAGGAATATAGAGGACAACTTGACAAATTAGACTTAAGGCAAGGGACTTCTTAACTCAATTTCCATTCATTGGGTTAAACTTCCATTTCATTTGTTATTTTATGCAACAAATATGTGTTAAACGACATGTGATTATATTATAAATTATTTCCACTTTTATTTTGTGGATTTAAATTTTTCATACATAATTATTTCATTTATTTATTCTCACTCCAATGATATTATCTTTGTGAGGGATTTCTTAAATAAATTTCCATTCACTAGGTTTAACTTCTATGTCATTGGTTAAGATATGCCAAGAATATGTGTGAAATGACATATGATTGTTTTATACTATATTTCAACTTTTCTTTTTTGGATTTAAATTTTTCAAAAATAATTATTTCATTAATTTATTCTCACTCCAATGATACACTCTTTATAAGGTATTTTCATCTCACTTTTTAAAAATGTGAGATAAATGTATTATTCACAAATTAATTATTTTTTGTGGTGAATATAATTCCCCATTTGATATATTATATCATGAATTCATTTATATTTATGGTATTTAAATTTTTCATTTTATGATTATTACATTCGGGGTTTCCACTTCATATGTTTCCATAGTTGTAAGGGGTTTCATCTCAATTTCCATTCCATTAAGACTTTTTCATTTTTATACACATAATTATATTTATATGGTGTATATATTACCAATAAATGTATTATATTATTATTATAATTTAATTTATATGGTTTTAAATATCCTTTTTAGGATCTCCCTTTCTTGGGGTTTATGGTTTCAATGTTACCAAAGCAGTAATGTATTTTTTTCATAATTTTCCTTCATTGATAAATTTGTTATGTTATATACCTAAATTATTTTATGATGTTTATATACTACTCATTTGAAATGTTATATCATGAAAATATTTATTCTCATGATATTCTAAGTTTCAATTTATTTTATTCCTTCATGAGGCTTATGATTCAAATGCTTCAAAGTAGTATGGGAAACATTGGAGTGTTTAAGGATTATTTTCCTAATGAATATTTTTATGATATTTTCATTTTATTTAAATGAATAAATGTAAAAAACCTTTTTTGTAACTTAATCTCCACTTGGGATATTTTATATTGATATTATCATCATTCTTTACTGGATTAATTAATATTGTTTTAAATAGATCATTATGGAACTTGTTTCTTCTATATGGGATAACCATGTTTCAAAGAGATTGATGTGGAACACATTCCTTTTACATAGCTTAATCATGTTTCAAAGAGATTATTACGAAACATTTTTCTTTTAAATGGGTCTATTATATCCTAAATATTGTTATGTAAACCATTTATTCTCCATAGTTTAATCATGTTTCAAATATATTGTTATGAAATTCGTTTCTTTTCAATTTGGTGATTATGTCCTAAGGAGATTATTATGGATCCCATTTCTTTTCCACAGGTTAATCATGATTAAATGATATTATTATGGAGAACATTTATTCTCCATGGGATAACCATGGTTTAAATATATTGTTAAGGAACCCATTTATTTTCCATGGGTGTATCATGTTTCAAAGAGAATTTTATAAAACCCCTTTCTTTTGCACTGGTTAATCAACTTATAAAAGGGATAATGGTTATTACTATGATTTTATGATGAAATTCAAGATTTTTTTATTATAATTTTGTAATGTTACTTGTAAATTTGATGAGTGGTTACGTAATAAACTAATGATGGGTGGTTCCATGATAAACCAATTTTGGGTGGTTTTATGATAAACCAATTATGAGTGGTTATGTGATAAACCAATAATGTGTGGGTCCATGATATCCCTATAATTAATTGGGTATGAAATTTGACCATATGATTATTATATTTGTAATAGTGAATGTGAGAGTGAAGTAAAAATAATGTCCCAAGTAAGTACATGTTTTCATTATGATTTCTATGTGTTTATAATGTTTCTAACGATCAATATTCATATCACATTGCTTGTGATTATTGATTATGATGACTATTTCCTTATCCATGTTTTCATATTTTATGATCTAGGTTTTTATGTGTATTTTTTCCTTTATGATTATCTTATGCACTTTGATTATTTCATCATAATCTTAAGCACTCTTATTCTCATTGATGACATTTAAATGTTAATTCTTATGTTTACACTTACTGATCATCTGAGTTCACCCTTATTATATTTCCTTTACCATGGTTTTTAAAGAACTAAATTGAATTATTTAGGTCTATAAATGATTTCGCATGGATGATGTTGATTAACTAATGTGAAATAATAAAATATGGGTGTAATGGGATATTTTGTTCAGCTTCATGAAATAGTTATTTATGAGCCCAAGTGGATATGAATTATTAATGTATGAGTTTTTCTTAATTCTATAAAACTATAAACCTAAAAGGTCCTCTATAATGTAAGTGACCCATGTTTTCCTTTTGAGGTTATAAGTTTTTTAAAAAAAAACTGGGTCATAGATTTCGACATTATAGCCTAAGATGTAAAGTTATGGATTTCAGAATAGGACTCAGGAGGTTTGGTTCTGGGCTGTTATAGTTAGTTTTAAAGTTCGATTTAGCTAAAATTTGGAGTTTAGTATGATTTCATGAGAGGATAACTTAATAGTTAATGATTTCATCATAGGTCTATAATATTAAGGATAATCATAAGTTCAATGTCTTGGACACCTATTTTATGTGTTTTAAGTAGTAAAAAGTTTTGAGGTTATCATTGAAATTTTTGGAGATGTTTTATTATGTTGGGTTATTTTTAACCCCTTGGATAAGCTTGAAGTGTTTTTATTGAGGTTTTATTTTTTAGGATTAATGAAAAAAACAGACAACCCATATTCTAGGTGACAACCTGTCATATATGTCTAGTCAGTGGGGCCTAAACCCATGAACAAAGGAATATAAGGGTTTCACGCCAACCATTGGCCTATGTAATGTCTTGGTTAGTACGACATTTTTACATGCTAATATTAGGTTTATTTTTAAAAACCTATGGTATTTTATTTGAGGAATAATATTTGATTTATCTTGGAAGAATATATGATAAAATCCTTCAAATCCTTGGGTTTAAAACTTATTTATAAAATTATTAATGAATTTTAAGGATATTTATTTATGGAATAATGTAGTTTTAACTTTAGGTATTATTAATCAATTTTGAATACAGGTGTATCGTATGAAGTTTTACTCATTTTGGGAATTATCTTACCATGTTCAAACCATTTTTGTTTTGGTTAATATCTAAATATAGTTGGAATATCTCGAATATGGATTGTGTGGTTACGTGGTCTTTAAAAGTTTATTTTTGTGCTTTAGGAATTAAAGAATCATCTTGAATAATCCCAGTTTGGAGAAAAAGATGTGATTTTTCTGTAAATTGATTAAAGGGTGAAATTTTACACATCAAGTAAGTATATTTTTTTATGTTTTCATTCTATATGGTGAAAGAAATCCTTCAACTTCAGGAAACAGATCATGAAATAAAACTTTATCTTATTGTAATGTTTTCTAATGATATCAATGACCTTTTCTACACTTATTTTGGTTGTGGTTTTTTTCATTGACTTACTCTTGAACATATTCTCTATCACTCTCAAATAGTCTATGGGAATTAGTTTTTTCTTCAAAATCAGTTTTTTAATTTCCCACCAATGTTCCCTCTATGAGAAATCTTTGTTATGTGTAACTTCAGGTGACCTTTATATATCTCACTTAATTTTTTAAGGGTTGTTTTATTTATTTCATTTTTATGATTTGGGCTTCAATAAATTAATTCTAAAAACATTAATCCTGTGTAACCAAGATGAATTTTGAGGGTGAAATTCATTTTGATAGGGGTAGGATGTAATATCCTAAAATGTTATGAAATATATTATTTCAAATTAATTTAAATTATTTAATATATTTCATTACATGAAATATATATTTTATCTTTTATCAGATGAGACACCAAGTATATCTTGTGTTTCATGCAACATTGAGTTCCCTTGATGACTTATGTTATACACATGATCGAGTCTTACCAGACAACAATGTGCTGTTAATATTATTATGATTGTTATCACCTAAACATTAGAATATAGGTAATGAATAAGATTAAATAAATTATGAAATTATATTTTACACATGTCTATGAAATGAATTAACTGGCTACCAATTAATTAGAAATTAAAATAAAGACCAGCTGAATATAAAGGATGTGTATTTATGAAAAAATTATTTTTATGACGAGAATGGTGCTTTATCATAATAAATTAAATTAATAATTATTATTAAAATATATTAATTAAATTTTAATTTTATTTATTTAATACAAAAATTAAATTCATCCAATATGTTTGATATGATTAATATACGAATAAATCCAATTTTAAGCATAAAGATTTTTATATTTTTAAAAGGTTATTTTACTACCTTTTAAGGGAAGACTTGTTTTAAAAATATATTTTGAAACTATTATAATTTTTTAAAAAAAAAAAAATTTATTATTGAAATAAGGATATAAAAAATTAATTTGGATGATTTTTTTTTTATTTTTCTGAGAACATTCATATTTTTATGAATAGTGAATGACATTGAATTTTAATTGAAAATAACATTTTCATCTAAATAATTTATAGTGTTAAATTATTTTTTTGTTGATTTTAAAGTATAATTAGATAAATTTCATATCTTTTAAACTCTTCAGGGTCATTTTAATCAACTTTACATTTAAATTGGATTTAAAAACATTTAGAACTTTTGAACATTTCTCATGAAAAACAAACTTTCTCATCCCATCTACAAGTTTAATTTTAAATTAATTTCTTCCACTTATTTGATTGGAATTATAGCAAAATGATTCCATATTTATAATAATAATATAATATAATATCTATTACTATTGTCTTAGTTTTTGACAAAAAATATTAGTGAAAAATTAAAATTAAATTTAGTGATTGAAGTAAAAATGAGATTACTTAGTGGTTAAACATTAATCTTAATGGGTCAAATGACCTACAAACATGACCAAAACCCATTTTCTAGATATTATTATACCATATAAAATATTTTATATAATATGGATCATTATTGGAGGAACATTATGTAATGGATGCCTCCCAATAATATTTACCATTTATATTTACAAGAATGTCACTCCCCCTCCACTATATAAAGACACACACCCCTACCCACTTCTACACATCTAAAAATCCATTTGTATCCTCCAAAAACTGCTAAAATAATCTCTCAAAATCCATCCTATAATTCTATAAACCTAAATTTGGGCATAAATAAAACCAAGGAAGTCTTTTGGTGTAAACGAAAAGGAGTTACCCAATGAAGATGCAACATTCTTCAACAACCACTTTCATTTTATTTCTTTATCCACCCCTTAAATTCTAATTATTTGATTATTTTATAACAACATTAGTATCCAAAATATACTTATATGTTTTTATGTTATTATTTCAACCTAAACCTAGATACACTTCCATCAAATGTGTAACAAAATCATTTTTTGTGTGTACGATAAACTACCGCCTCGTGAAACTATATCGTTTTGTTTTCATTTATCACATCTTATGGATGGGAATTGTGATGATAATATTTTTTTTATATGATATATATGATATTTATAATTTCTTAATACTTATTTAGTTATTATATAACACATATACCTTCATTCATACCATTTTTTGGGAATAAGATGATTTTATTTGTGGATGTGTGGACTACCACCTCCCCAAAGTGATGTGAAACGCTCACACTTTACAAGAAATTTATTAAGGATGGGTTTTAAAAAAATATGATATAAATTAAATATTTGTTATATTAATTACATAATTATATATCTATAAATATAACATAATATTTTCTTCTTTCCATTTCACACACTGGAAAAGTTATAATGTTGTTTGTGGATGTGTGGACTACCGCCTCGTCGAAGTGAATGTGATTATTCCTTTTTCATCACCACGTCACATGACTTATATATGTCATTATATATAATTAAATAATATTGTATTTATGATATAATGGAAATTATTTAAAGATAAACATTACTTACGTTCTTTCTATAATGATCATTGAAAAATGGGAACGTTATTCATGCGTATATACGGCCTACCGTCTCCATGATCATAACATTGGTTCATTTTTCAGAAACATATTTCTTATATGATCATAAAAGTATAATTGATGTAAAAATGAGATAATTAGGTAATTTTTATTTTTATATAGTTTTTAAATAGTTAACTCATTGACCATAGTCGACCTATCAAAGTCAGTCTTGACACATAAGCCGAATATGGTCAGAACATCCAACTTAAACATTATTGATTAAGTAATAGTATATAAATTATTTATAATTGAAATAAAAGTAATAATAAAATTTTAAAATTTATTAATCAAGTAAATAATTAAAAAAATATTATTATTCTTGAAGATAGAGGACAAGCACGAAAAATCGGACTCAAGGTAGGGGATTTCGTAACTCAAAACCAATTCATTTGATTACACTTCTATTTAATTGGTTATGTTATGCCAATAATTTGTTTGAAATTTACTCTAATTGTATTATAATATATTTAAAATTTAATTTTTTGGATTTAAATTTTTCACACATATTTATTTCATTGATTTATTCTCACTCCAATGATATGATCTTTTTAAGGGATTTCTTAACTGGATTTCCATTCATTGGGTTACAATTTTGTGTCATTGGTCATGTTAAGACAAGAATATATGTAAAATAACCTATGATTTATTTTATAATATATATCCAATTTAATTTTGAGTATTTATATTTTTCACATGAATTATTTCATTGATTCATTCTCACTCTAGTGATATGATATTTGTAAGGGATTTTCATCTCATGTTTTAAATTTGAGAGATAAATGTCATATTCACCACTTAATTATTTTGTGTAGTGTATCAACTACCCATTTTGATATATTATATCATTAATTATTTCAAATTAATGATATTTAATTTTTTAATTTTATTATTATTAATTTTTGGATTTTCTCTTTAGATGTTATCATAGTTGTAAGGGGTTTCGTCTCAATTTTCATTCCATTGAGACTTATTTGTTTTTATGCACTTAATAATTTTTATATGGTGTATATACTGACCATAAATTTATTAAATTATTATTATAATTTAAATTTAGGGGTTTTATATATCCATTTTAGTATATATATTTCATGGGGTTTGTAGTATCAAAGTTACCAAAGCGGTAATGTATTTTTGGTACAATTTTCCATCTTTGATACATTGTTATGGTATACACATAACTTCTTTTATAAAGTGTATATAATGTTCCTTTTACATTTTATATCATTAATATCCATACTATCATGGTATTTTAAGTTTTATTTAATTTTATTCCTTATTGTGGATAATTAGTCAAATGTTTCGAGGTGGTATGGGGAACTTTGGAATGTTTAAAGATTATTTTCATTAAAAATGTTTTAATGATCTTTTAATGGTATTTCCATTCATCAATGTAAACAAAACGTGTTGTTAATTATCCTCTATGTGGTATATTTTGTATTGATACCATCCTCATTTTTTTTCTGGATGGATTAATATTGTTTCAAATAGATTTTTATGGATCTTGTTTCTCCTCCATAGGATAACCATGTGTTCAAGAGATTGTTTTGGAAGCTGTTTATTTTTCATGGGTTAATCATGTTTCAAATAGATTTTTATAAAACCCATTTTTTTATTCTTTGATTATTTCCTAATGATATTGTTATGGAGTACATTTATTTTCTTTGGGTAAATAATTTTTTAAAGAGATTGTTAGAAAAACTGTTTCTTTTCCACAGGTTGATTATGTCCTAAAGGGATTGTTATGGAACCCTTATCTTTTACATGGGTTAATCATGTTTCAATGTGATTATTATGGAACCCATTTCTTCTCCATGGGATAACCATGTTTCAATGTGATTTTTAAATAACTCATTTCTTTTCTATGGGTTTATTAGGTTTTAAAGAGATTGTTATAGGACCAATTTATTATCCATGGGTTAATAATATTATGAAAGGAATAATGGTTATTCTTATGAAATTATAATAAAATGAAATATTTTATGAGTTATGATTTTTTAATGGTACTTATAAATTTTATGGTTGCTTCCATGATAAACTAATGACATGTGGTTACATGATAAAATAGTTACATGTGGGTCTATGATATCCCTCCAATGCATTGGGTATGAAATTTGAATGTTTGGTTATTCCATTTGTAAGAGTGAATGTAATAGTGAAGTAAAAATGATGTCCCAAGTATATACATGTTTTCATTATGCTTATTATGTGTTTATAATGTTTTTACTGATATATATTGATATCACATGGCTCATTATTATTGATTATGATTACTATTTCCTTTACCATGTTTTCATATTTTATGATCCAGGTTTTGAAGGGTATGAGTTCCTTTATGATTTTCTCATCCACTTTCATTATGTCATCATACCCTTATGCACTCTTATGCTCATTGATGACATTTAATTGTTAATTTTTATGTTTAACCATACTAATCATTTGAATTTCAACCTTATTTTTTTCATTTTCCACAGGTTTTAAAGAACAATGTTTAAGGATTCATGTATATAAATTATTTCACATTGATGATATTGATGGCCCAATGTGAAATAAGAAAATCTTGGTATAATGGGAGATGATGTTAAACTTTATAAACTGGTTATTTATGATTCCAAGTGTATGTGAATTGATTATGTAGGAGTTTTAACTAATTATCTAAAACTATGCACCTAAAAGGTCATCCCGAATGTAAGTTATCCACATTTTCCTTTTGAGGTGGTAAGTTTTTTTTTGAAAGAAGTTAGTCACAATTATCGGAATCATATCCAAAAATGTAAAGTTATGTATTTCAGTACAATATATGGAAGTGAGGATTCTAGAATATTATATATATGATTTACTTATGTCCTTATATTACCCATTCATTAAAAATTCTATATTAAAGTCATGATATGGGTAATAACCATTTTGTTTTTTGTATATGTTTTGAGTTATTAATTTTTGTACTCTTACATTAATCTTGGTTTAATAAACTTAATAATAATAATAAGGACATTATTATCATATTTATAAATCAATTATACTTTTAATATCAATCATGAAAGATGGTTTTAGAAATGAAGTACTTTATTATGATGGAGATGGTGGGCTGAACAAACTCATGAGTAACATTTCCATTTCTTCAATGGTCATCATGAAAAGGAGGTAAATAATATTTTATCTTTCAATAAAAATAATATTATAATTAATAAAATATTATTTCTTTAAATTTACTTATACATATCATCCATGTAGTGTGGTGATGAAAATATTGATTCACATCAATCCGTGAAGGTGGTAGTCCACATATACATGATCGACATTATCATCTTTCTGTGAGTGAAAGGTTAATAATTAAAATGATATATTATATATTAATAATTATAAATATTTAATGAATATAATAATTGTATCATGTAAATCGTATATATTAATTAAATTTATCCCTTTTATCATTCATGTAAAGAGTTAGTGAAAATGAATCACATCTCTTCGTGAGGCGGTAGTCTATCGTACACACGAACGATGTTATCGTATCCCCTAAGAGATAGAAATTAAAATTTTATATGTGATATAATGACTCCATAGATATAATTATGTTATAAATATCATATAAATACTTTATATTCGTCATCATACCCAACTGTGATAGGTGGTAATGAAAAAATGAATGGCATTGGTTCATGAGACAGTAGTTCTCCATAAACACAAATGATGATTTCATAACCAATTTGATGAAAGAGTAGTTATTTTTTGGTAATTAACTTAAAATAAAAATATATAATTATATTTAATACACTTATTATATTATATTATAATATTTTATTAATAATTGAAGGAGTTTTAGTAAGAAATAAAATAAAAGTGGTCATTGAATAATATGTTACCTCTTCTTTGGGTATCCTGTAATGGCCCAGACCCTCATGATCCATCCCTTTTCCAAATTCTTGGATCCTAAGGGGTCACCCCTCGTTCGGTTCGACCGATCGGCATGACTGATCGGCACGACTGATCGGCGCGACCGATCGACGTGACTCATCGGTGCGACTGATGGGAGCGACCAATCGTTGTCACCCAGCCTTGTCAGGTTTTTCCTTCTACAGTTTTTCCCGTAACGCCTCTTTTAGGCATTTTTGACCTTTTAAGGAATTTCAAGGCTGTTTTTAAACCATAATTAATATCTAAAAATCCTGAGAAACCTCCCTATTAAATACAATTAATTCAGTCGTGTGTAACCACCCAACCGCGTGGTAGAACCATGATCCGACTTCCAAGGCGTTAAAATTCTTTATCCCATAATGTTGGGGATCTCATCTGTTTATCACACTAGAAATTATTCTTCTCCCTTTTGGCTAGTCTCCTACTTTTCCTTGTGCATGCAAAGTCAATTTTTTCCCGAGGAAAGTGGTTCACCTGTGCAGGAGCACTGTGAGTCGCACATCCCCTATTTTGGCACATGGAGAAAAACTTCAATCTTTGATCAACCAAGTTGGGATTTTCTCCTTTGTCACTCCTTTCTATGTATCATGTGGGGTGGGAATCCTTTTTCTTCTATGGAAATTTATGAAACCAAACTTAACAATGATATTGAATAGACTTTTAAAGATTGAAGGTGGGGTGTGATCGATGTTCTGCTATACACTTTATGTTGTTATGTGTTGTGAATTGTACGGGCCTATGCTCACTAAAAATCATGGTCGTTGGTGGTCTTTATCTGTGCACTAATGATCCTCGGTGCTCCTGGATGTTTAAATAACCATAACATGAAATTGGTTAATTAAGTTTACTCGGTTAAATAAATTGAAAGCACCAGGATCAACCATTTTCTGTGAAAACCCCGGTTAAAGCACAGTGGAATTGAAACCAAGGAGTGTGTTAAATCTTTTAAATCTTAAAAAACCTGCATGGGCCGGCCTTGTGTTGGTGGTATCGATTTGGTTGTTTCTTTCGTGGTCCGATTGCTGGGGTGATACGAGTGGGGATGGGATCCCCTGTTGTTGTACTTTCGCTGGTTGTGAATTTGAGTTTGTGTGGTTACTCTGCTTATATCACGAATTGGGGTGGAATCCTCTGTTGTTGAGAAACCATTGGCTCCTAGATTTTGGGAACATGGGGCTGTATCTTGGGGTTTTCTTTGGTTTCAGTACTTCAAGGAATCTCAATTATCCCTTTGTTGTTGTGACTTTGTAAGAGAACCGGGTGTGAATGCTTAAATTGTTGTTTGGCTGTTTCTTTCCTTTTGTCTTGTGGTTATGTCTGTTAGTTGCCCGGTAGTGAATAATCCACCCTAATGGTATCACTTGAACATGAAAACAAGAATGGTTGAGTGGGTAATTAGTTTTGGAATGAGTTTTGACTTGGCCGCAAGTGCAGTGACTCCTTTTGTGAATGAATAGTAACAAGGGTGTTTGTGCTTAGGTTTTGGAACCCCTAGGTTGGGATGAGTGTTTTTTACCTATACATATACCTGTAGATTTTATGTTTCTTATGCGCGCCCCACCCAAGTTGAGAACTTAGTGTCGAACACCCCATTTCATGGGGAGGGTGTTTTTCCCAACAATCCTATGAGTGGCTGGTTATTAGCTCCTTTTCTGCTCCCTTTATTGAATAGCCCAAGACTCTTTGGGTAGGTTGTGATGGCCTGAGGTCCATTATTAGCCCAAGAATCTTCGTTCAGGGTAGTTGTGGTGGTTGGACCAGGTGTTTGCGGGAAGGTTGTCTCCCAAGTGTCTTTGGGATGAGGCCCAGGTGTCTTCGGGTGTGGTAGCAGGTTTTCTGACCTAGGTGTTTGCGGGTGTGGTTATGCGTGGTGGTTGTGGCCCAGGTTTCTACGGGCGGGATAGGAGTTATGGCCCAGGTGTCTGTGGGTGGGGTTTGACAGTGGGACTGCGGTGAGGTTATGGCCCACGTGTGTGTAGGCGGGGTGTGGTAGTGGGACTGCGGTAAGAATGGAGGGATTGGTTTGATGCGTAGGATGTCTTCAATAACCAGTGGGAAAGTGTTGCGGGGTACCCAAATATCGATGTGCTATTACTATATGTTACCTAACTTGTGTTATTTGAGGAGCGTGTCTTGGTGAGGTTTGGGTGGATAGCTTTTCCTTTTTGGGTGTTTGGTTATCTCTTTTTCCATGGGGCATTAGAATGTCTCCTCACTTGTGCACGAGAGTCTTTGGTTTTACCTACTGAGTGTACTTGTATGCTCAAAATACGTATCTAAAACTATTTTCAGGTTTCTAGGAGGACTTCAGGGATCACGCGGGACCGTACTAGCGTAGACTTTGGGGCAGTTTCTATTGTCGTTTTCCTTTTTCTTGGTACCTTACCTTTGGAGTTTTGTGGCTTGTATCTCTTACTTTTGAACATGTATATGGGAATGGTTTACTTTTGCCTTAACCTTTACTTTCAGATTCATTATTTTTGGGGTTGTCTTATCTCTCGATCCTATAAAAATAAAATGGGTAATGCCTTCCATTTTGTGTGATATTCTACACCCTTGGCTCTAGTCGCCACTCTGTTGCCTATTGAAGGCGGGTTTCAGGGATCATTATCTCTCCTTCAACTTAAATAAAAAAGGGCTTGGAAATATGCTGACCCTTCCCTCCTTTTGGTGAAGGTGGGTCATGAAAGAATGCTATCAGATGAGATAGGTTGAGAGATAGGATGGAGTCTGGAGTTAGGCACTTCGAGGTTTGCATGGGATGGTAGGGCAATAGTGTTGGGTGATCTTGGTGGGTGAAATAGGTCAGGGAAGACCGGCTAGGACAGGGGATTTTAGGGCCCCTCGTGATCCGATGTAAGGACTCTGGACCTACCGAACGACCAGGTGAGGCTACACTGATTGCAGGGTAGAGACCCTAGGAAAGTTACATGCATTATAATGACTTTTGTTCTCATGTTTCTGGGTATTTTGGGGGTTAAAAAGTAAATAAAGAAGTCAAATAAAATGTAAGAACAATATTCTACACTACCCGGGCTTAGGCATTCCTTATTTACTTGTAGCTTCGGCAACTGGGAGGCGACCATGGGTAGTGCGTGCGATCGAGGCCCAGGAGGTTGACTCGGTTGACCGATGGAGGGCTGACAGAGAGGAGGAGGATGATCATTGGTAGAAGATGCTTTGTACTTTCCAGTGGCAGACCCTTGGGAAGTATGAGGGAAGCACCTCAGACATGGAGATGGAGAGATAACTAGAGAGCTGGTGATAGCTTTCAGCTTAATCCGAGCTCCGGTGGAATGCCGGGTTCCTCTATCCGTGAGCCAGATACGGGGAGCGACACGTCAGTGGTGGATGCTCTCTCTGGGGGAGAAGAGGGAGGCTGAGGTGACATGGTCTGATTTTGAGAAGGAGTTCCGGGCAGAATTCCTCTCTTCTACGATGAAATCTGAGAAGAGAGAGGAGCTACTCTCCCTCCAGCAGGGGGTATGTCAGTGAGAGAGTTGGAGATCAAGTTCAAGGATCTTCTACGCTTCGATCTGGAACTCTTTCCAGATGAGGAGTCTTGGGTGAGACATTTAGTGGAGGCACTCCAACCTTCTCTAAAGTACGTTGTTACTCCCTTCACCCTACCGACATACTTATAGGTGCAGGAGAAGGCTGATTTGGTAGAGAGGATGCACACGCTGGGAGTTGTATCACGAGAAGGAATTCAGCTGGGATCGTTGAAGGGGAAGGTTGTCAGTAGCAGGCCTCCATCATCGGGACCCTCTAGGTTTTTATCGGCAGGGAGCATGCCTCATCAGTTCCAATTCTGATCCCTGGCCCTCGCCCTTTTCTTTTGGGACCAGGGTCGAGATGCTTCGTCTGCGGGAGCCACGAGCACCTTCAGAACCAGTGCCTGAATAGAGTGCAGTACGACGACAGTGTCCAGGCCCAGCACCCACCTTAGTAGCAGCAGCTTCCTGCTAGGCCCTTTCATTAGCAGCAGTAGGTGCAGCGAGCTCCTGCTCCTCTGAGGGAAGACGTTGCAGGAGGAGGCCTCCCCTAGGGATCTCCTCAGAGACCTCGACTAGGGCGTGGTCAGGGATGTGGCCGATAGCTGAGACGTAGAGGATCTATGTGCGGGTTGTTTCACGCCGTGGAGGCAGCAGTTCCAGCAGGACCGGAGATCGTTCAAGGTACGATCATTTTGTTTAGTACGCTTGCTTATATCTTGTTCGATACAGGAGCTTCACACTTCTTTGTTACACACAGTATGGCCTGTGCTTTGGGTCTAGATGCCGAGAGACTTCTAGTGCCCCTGGTTCTGAGAACACCAGTCGGAGGTCATACCCACTTAATATATGTTTGTTGATGATGCAGATTGATGATAGGGCCACATCAGTCAGTCAGGGACCTCATACTATTGTAGATACACCCATATGATGTCATCCTAGGAATTGACTGGCTATTCTATGTATGTGCCATCATCGACTTCTTCTGAGGAAGGGTTGTGTTTTTAGACATAGGTAGCTGACATGATACTTTCACCGGTGAGCAGGGCGACCATAAGGGCATCAGGCGAGAGGGACCCCTCCTCTCCTTGTTAGCTGAGCTATCAGTGGAGTCAGCAGATGTAGAGATGGTGGATGTACCAAGGATCGTCATTGAGTTTATAGATGTCTTCCCTAAGGAGCTGAGGACTATACCCCCTCGATGTGATGTCGAGTTTGGGATAGACTTGCAACATGGTTCTCGTTCGATTTCGATGGCTCCCTACCGGATGGCACCTTCAGAGCTACGGGAGTTGTGGATTCAGATTGATGATCTGATGAAGAGGGGTTATGTTAGACCAAGTGCGTCACTGTAGGGTGCTCCAGTCTTGTTCTCAAAGAAATAATATTGTGTTCTAAGGCTGTGCATAGACTACAGAAGGCTGAATCAGGTGACGGTCAATAATCACTACCCTCTTCCGAGGATAGATGATCTTTTTGACCAGCTGAAGGGGGCAGGATGGTTCTCCAAGATCGACTTTCAATCTGGATATCACCAGTTGAGGGTGAAGGAGGGCGACATCCCAAAGACGGCCTTCAGGTGAATATATGGGCACTTCAAGTTTGTGGTCATGCCGTTCGGCATTACAAATTCTCCAGCTGTATTCATGGGGCTTATGAACTCTGTCTTCCGGGAGTATCTGGATCGTTTTGTAGTAGTGTTCACCGATGACATCCTAATCTTTTCAAGATCAGAGGAGGATCACGCTGATCACCTGAGGACGGTTTTGGAGATCCTCCGACAGAACCAACTCTTTGGGAAGTTGTCGAAGTTCAAGTTTTGGACGCGAGAAGTGCACTTCCTTGGGTAAGTACTGTCCGAACAGGGAGTAACGGTAGACCCATCGAAGGTTGAGGCGGTTGTTTCTTGGGAGGCACCCAAAAACGTGGCAAAGGTCCGTAGTTTCATCGAGCTGGAAGGTTACTATCGAAAGTTCGTACCCAACTTCTCTCAAGTTGCAGTAGCTTTGATAGCCTTGACGAAGAAGGCTCGAGATTTTGTGTGGGAAGAGAAATGTGAGGTAGCCTTCAGCTATCTGAAGGAGAAGTTGGTTAGTGCCACAATGCTGAGGTTACCAGAAGAAGGGGAAGCATATGAGGTATTCTGTGATGCTTTAGGGTAGGGCCTCAGATGTTTGTTGATGCAGTAGTAAGGGGTGATCTTCTATGGGTCTAGGCAGTTACGTCTCCATGAGCATAACTATGCCACCCATGATCTGGAGCTTGCGGCGGTCGTGTTCGCACTAAAGTTATGGTGACACTACCTCATCGGGGAGCGCTTCGTGGTCTTAAACGATCACAATATCTTGAAGTATGTCTTCTCCCAGCGGGACCTGAACTTATGGTAGTGAAGGTGGATGGAGTTTCTTCAGGACTACGATTTCGAGATTTCATACACCTCAGGGAAAGGAAATGTGGTGGCTGATGCCTTGAGAAGGAAGTCATAGAGGGATGCGGTTTGAGAATCGGCGGACGCTTAGAGGGCGATGGAGGAGTTGGCTGCCCTGCACCTGGATGCGAGGATGGATGGATGTAGGGGTTGCCTATATCAGATGATAGTACATTCTTCTCTGTTACGTCAGGTGGAGGAGTCTCAGTGGGGAGACCCAGAGAGTGATGTAATGCATGACCAGGTTAGCCAAGGCAGTGCTCCGGAAGGGTGGGAAGAAGATGGAAAGAATCAGATTCTATTCTGAGGGAAGTTGTTCATTCCGGAGATGATGCGCGAGAGAGTCCTTGGTGAGTTCCACAGCTCTCCCCTGGCGGTGCACCCAGGAGTTTCCAAGATGTTCCAGGGTCTGAGGAGACAGTTTTGGTGGCCCGAGGCAAAGCAGGCGGTGGCAGAGTTTGTAGCCAAGTGCCTAGTGTGTCAGCAGGTGAAGGTTGAACACCATGTTCCCAGTGGTTTGTTGCAACCTTTAGATGTCCCCGAGTGGAAGTGGGATGAAATCTTGATGTATTTTGTCACGGGGCTACCCAAGGTTCAATGAGGGTGCAACGCCATCTGGGTAGTATTGGACCGATTGACGAAATCGGCTCACTTTCTGGAAATCAAGGAGTCGAGTGCAGTGGACGCTCTAGCACGGAGGTATGTGGATGAGGTGGTACGGTTTCATGGGGTTCCAAGGACCATAGTATCAGATAGGGATTCACGATTTACCTCACGAGTCTAGAGGGGTTTGCAGCATGCTTTTGGCACCCAGTTGCGCCTTAGCACTGCCTTCCACCCCTAGACAGATGGGCAGACAGAGCGCACCATCGAGACCTTGGAAGAAATGCTACGAGCATTCATCCTGGACTTCGGGGGATCATGGGTGCGACACTTTCCTCTGGTAGAGTTCGCCTACAACAATAGCTACCACTCTACCATTACCATGGCTCCATTGGAAGATTTGTACGGGAGGTCGTGTCACTCACCCGTGTGTTGGACAGAAGTTGGGGAGTCAGGTGTTCTTGGCCCAGAGGTGGTACAGAGGACAATGGAGAAGGTGCAGCTTATACGAGAGGATGAAGGTGTCTCAGGACCTGCATAAGTCTTATGAGATGATAGGATAAGGCCCTTGCAGTTTGAGTTCGGGGACCATGTGTTCTTGAAGGTCTCCCCTTCGCGTGGAAAATGGAGGTTCGGTAGGGAAAGTAAGCTCTCTCCCAGGTTCGTCGGACCCTTCGAGGTGTTGCAGTGGGTCGGCGAGGTGGATTATCAACTGGAATTTCCACCACAGCTACAAAGGGTGCACGATGTCTTCCATGTGTCCCGACTTTGTCAGTATCTACACGATGATTCTCACGTCCTCGACTGGGGAGAGCTAGATATCAAAGATGATGCAACCTTCATAGAACGGTCAGTGATGATCGAGGGTTGTGAAGAGAAGGTGCTTCATGAAAAAACCATCCCGTTGGTTTGCGTGTTATGGAGGCATGGTGGGCTTGAGAAGAGTACCTGGGAGAGGGAAGCGTAGATGCGTGCCCAGTACCCAGAGTTGTTTTGAGTTTTATCCTGTTTTTTCAGTACTTGTTGCTATGCAATGATTTACCTTGTTGACTATGGGATGTGCAGTTTACTTTTTCTGTGAATGAGTGTGAAGTGTCCTAAATGATGCGGAGGGGAGGACCTGATTCCTATTTAGGATGCATTAAAGTGGATGCGCCTAAACTCGTGTGGGCGAGTCAGTGCCACACAAAGCTGATAGTATCTTAACACGGAGGAAGGGAAACCCCTCTACCACTTGGCCGGACGGTTTAGTCTTTTGTTTTGCGTGGTTTCATGGGTAAAGGATCAGTAGGAAATCTGTGATTAATTCGGAGATAAGGTGTTCATGTGTCAGAGAGGTTCACTCTTGAGAGGTATCTTCTAGGTTGGTTGTTCTGACCCCCCCCCCTCTTTCCTTTGGGTCTGGTTCTGGATTCTCGAGGGTGAGAATAGTTTGAGAGGTATCTGATGTAATGGCCCAGACCGTCATGATCCATCCATTTTCCAAATTCTAGTATCCTAAGGGGTCGCCCCACGTTTGGTGCGACCAATCGGTGTGACCGATTGGTGCGCCCTATTGACACGACTGATCGACGCGACCGATCGGCACGCCCGATCGGTGCGGCCCATCAGTGGGACCGATCGGCGCAACTGACCGATCTACAGGACTGATCGTTGTCACCCAGCCTTTTCAGGTTTTTCCTTCTACAGTTTTCTCCGTAATGCCTCTTTTAGGCCTTTTTAACCTTTTAAGGCGTTTCAAGGCTGTTTTTAACCCATAATTAATATCTAAAAATCCCGAGAAACCTCCCTATTAAATAATAATTAATTCAGTCGTGTGTAACCACCCAACTGCCTGGTATAACCATGATCCGACTTCCAAGGCATTAAAATTCCTTATCCCATAACATTGGGGATCTCATATGTTTATCATGCTAGAAATTCTCCTTCTCCCTTTTGGCTAGTCTCCTCCTTTTCCTTATGCATTCGAAGTCCCTTATTTCTCGAGGCAAGTGGTGCACCTATGCGGGATCCCTATGAGTCGCGCTTCCCCTGTTTTGGCGCATGGAGAAAAACTTAAATCTTTGATCAACCAAGTAGGGATTATCTCCTTTGTCTCTCCTTCCTGTGTATCATGTGGGGAGGTCATGCTTTTGCTTCTGTAGAAATTGATGAAAGCGAACTTAACGAAGATAATGAACGAACTTTTAAAGAATTAAGGGGGGTGATCGATGTTCTGTTGTACACTTTATGTTGTTATGTGTTGTGAATTGTATGGGCCTATTCTCACTGAAAATCATGGCCATTAGTGGTCTTTCTGTTTTCACTAATGAACCTCGTTGCTCCTGGATGTTTAAATAACTGTAACATGGAATTGGTTAATTAGTTATACTCAGTTAAATAAATTGAAAGCACCAGGATCAACCCTTTTCTGTGGTAACCCTGGTTAAATAATAGTGGAGTTGAAACCATGGAGTGTGTTAAATCTTTTAAATTTAAAAATACCTGCATGGTCCTACCTTGTGTTTGTGGTAGCAGTTTTCTTGTTTCTTTCACGGGCCGATTGTTGGGGTGATATGAGTTGGGATGGGATCCCCTATTGTTGTAATTTCGCTGGTTGTGAATTTGAGGCTGTGTGGTTACTCTAGTTATATCACGAATTGGGGTGGAATGCTCTGTTGTTGAGAAACCATTGGCTCCTGGATTTTGGGAACATGGGGCTGTATCTTGGGTTTTTTTGGGTTTTAGTACTTTGAGGGATCTCACTTATCCCTTTGTTGTTCTGAC
Source organism: Viscum album (assembly GCA_963277665.1). Taxonomy (NCBI): domain Eukaryota; kingdom Viridiplantae; phylum Streptophyta; class Magnoliopsida; order Santalales; family Viscaceae; genus Viscum; species Viscum album. Next base: position 489,651,220 of record OY728150.1, read on the forward strand.
TTTGCAAGAGAACCGGGTGTGAATGCTTAAATTGTTGTTTGGATGTTTCTTTCCTTTTTTCTTGTGGTTATGCATGTTAGTTCCCTGGTAGTGAAGAATTCACCCTAATGGGATCACTTGAACATGAAAACAAGAATGGTTGAGTGGGGAATTAGTTTGGGAATGAGTTGTTACTTGGTCGTGAGTGTCGTGACTCCTTTTGTGAATGGATAGTAACCAGGGTGTTTGTTCTTAGGTTTTGGAACCCCTAGGTTGGGATGAGTGTTTGTTACCTATATATATATCTGTTATTTTTATGTTTCTTATTCGTGCCCCACCCAAGTTGATCACTTAGTGAAAAACACCCCATTTCATGGGGAGGGTGTTTTTTCCAACACTCATATGAGTGGCTAGTTATTAGCTCCTTTTCTGCTCCCTTTCCTGAATAGCCCAAGACTCTTCTGGCAGGCTGCGATGGCCTGAGGTCCATTATTAGTCCAAGAATCTTCGGGCAGGGTAGTTGTGGTGGTTGGCCAAGGTGTTTGCGGGTAGGTTGTTACCAAGTGTCTTTGGGATGAGGGTCAGGTGTCTTTGGGCGTGGCAATAGTTATTCTGGCCCAGGTTTTTGTGGGTGTGGTTATGCGTGGTGTTTGTGGCCTAGGTGCCTGCAGGCGGGATAGCAGTTATGGCCCAGGTGTCTGTAGGTGGGGTTTCGCAGTGGGATTGCAGTGAGGTTATGGCCCAGGTTTGTGCGGGAGGGGTGTGGCAGTGGGACTATGATAAGAATGGTAGGATTGGTTCGATGCGTAGGATGTCTTCAATAACGAGTGGGAAAGTGGCGTGGGGTACCCAAATATCGATGTTCTATTACTATATGTTACCTGACTTGCGTTATTTGGGGAGCATGCATTAGTGAGGTTTGGGTGGATAGCTTTTCCTTGTTGGGTGTTTGGTTATCTATTTTTTCATGTGGCATTAGAATGTCTCCTCACTTGTGCAAGAGAGTATTTGGTTTTTCCTACTGAGTGTACTTGTATGCTCACCCTATGTATATAAAACTTTTTTCAGTTTTCCAGGAGGACTTTAGGGATCGCACGAGACCGTACTAGCACAGAATTTGGGGCAGTTTTTGTTGTCGTTTTCTTTTTTCTTGGAACCTTACCTTTGGATTTTTGTGGCTTGTATCTTTTACTTTTGAACATGCATATGGGAATAATGTAATTTTTGTTTTACCTTTACTTTCAACTTTGGTATTTTTGGGGTTGTCTTATCTCTTGATCCTATAAAAATAAAAAGGGTAATGCCTTCCATTTTGTGTGAGATTCTATACCCTTGGCGCTAGTTGCCACTCTGGGACATATTGAAGGCGGGTTTAGGGGGTCATTATCTCTCCTTCGACTTAAAGAAGGAAGGGCTTGGAAATCTGTTAACCCATCCCTCCTTTTGTTGAAGGCGCGTCGTGACATATCATCCTTAGGTTTGCACCAAGATCCTTATTAGGTTGGATTTATGAACAAAATAAGGCTTATAGGATGGTATTAGGGGTGTTTCTAAGTTATGTTTTCAGTTCATTTCGGATAAAAATTGGTTTTATGGTGTTAATATTAGATTATAATGAGTGGCCTTTTATAAGCGAGATTAGTGGCACACTTGTAATGTTTTAAAAGAAAAAGGTGTACCCGCATTTTTTACCTACCAAAAGGGTAAAAAATAAATATAATTAAAACCATAGATATTATAATATGAAATTATGCCCACAAAAAATATTTTATACAAGTTTATAGTCCATTTTAACCCTTATCATTTTCATTTAACCATCAGTAAACTCATTTTTACCTTAACAACGATAAATAATTTTTATTGTTTTCAATATTCATTTTGGTCAAAAATTAAGTTCAAACAATAGTATAATATAAATTATTCTAATTAAAAATATTAAATCCATTTTTATAAATTGAAATCAAGTAATTGGAAATCATTAATTTAAAATTAATCCTACAGACGCGACAAAAAAAGCATGTTTTTAAAGAGAAAATGTTCAAAAGTTTAAAATGTTTTTATATAAAAATTAAATATCAAATTGATTAAAATGGATACAATTTGATTAAAATATGTATATTTTAACTATTTTTAATTTAAAACAAATTAAAAAAATAATTTAAATTTATAAATAATTTCAAAGAAAATGTAGTTTTCAATTAAAATTCAGTATTTTTCACTGTTCATCAAAATATTAATCATTTCAAAAAAAATTAAAAAAAAATCACCATAATATAATTTTTACAATATGATTTCAAAAATTAATTTCATTTTATCAAATAAAATTTCTCAAATCTCTATAAATTTATTATAATATTTTCTCATAAAATGTAATGAAAATAATTTTTGATGAAATAATATTTGTGATGAATATAATTACATTACCAAAAATTGATTGATTATTTACTAAGAATTTATAAATAAATTTATATTGAGTGTGATATATATATATATATATATATATATATATCATAAAGTAGTTAATATTATTCATACCCACCTATTTAATGGCTAGGTTATAACAGTCACACTTAAAATAATATTATTTCATTGTTCGCTGAAGCTCAGTATCACATGTCATGCATGCTAAAGAATAAACTCATTGTTCTGTGTATCACTAGCTAAAATACAACTTACATAAAATGAAATATATTATAAATTTAAATTATTTTTAAAAAATATTTCCTAAAATATTGCGATGATACACTTCACTGAAACAATTTTAACTTCACACATATCTTAACATGTAGGGAAACTCAACATGGGTCGTCCCTCAACCCCAATCTAAGATAAATGGAAAGTTTTTCCATTTTTTATGGGTGTTTAATAGAACATGAGTATATATTTTATACCTTTCATCTCACATTTATTGGTCAATATTATCTAGAAATAACGAATCCATTTTAAAAGAGTTTAAATGAACTAAGGGAAACTCATACGTTAATAAACGATCCTGAATTAAAATATATAATCCAACATATCTCGTAGATGATTGAATTTTCAGGTATTGAATGTGTTTTTTATTGGTTATTACAATTACCTTTCATTTTTTGGTCTTTTTTTTATTGAGGTAAAATGGGAGGTTTTGACTGCCGCATAGTTGGGATATGGTTAGACCTAACCATGTAGAAACCATGAGAAAACTACATTATTTTATCAGTTATGTTTTTCATATTTAGTGATTGATTTTCCTTACCAAGATAACAAACCATCAAACTTTACTAAGTTTTTCTAGTTCTACCCACATTATTTGTATAATAGTGCGTCCAAACCTTCTGATCTGTCCAGATTCCTAAAAATGTGATTTTATGAAAATACCAATGGTTATTTAAAACCTCTAATTTCCTTTTTTATCCACTATTAAAATTTACGGCCCTCTCCATATTAAAATCACATCTCTTACCTCTATTTTTCTTGATTCCAAGTAGATTTCCTCTTTCATTCTTTAACAAATCACTGATTTAAGTGCTTCTTCTTCTCTCCCTTAGAAATATTCTCTTATTTTCCATGGTTTTAACTATTCTCTTAGGTCATAGTAACATAGGGTTTATGTTGGATGATTCTAATGGAATATGGTTTGAGTTCTATGACTTTCTATTACATATTCAGGATCCCTCTTCACTTGTTAACTGGATTGTCACTGTTGGAATTGGTTTTTATTTTTAATGTTTGGTAGTTTCATAAGTTATATTTATTTCATGAACCTTCATTACTTACTTATTTTCAAGGTCATATTAAAAGTTATTTTAAATCATGTTATAGAATCATTGTATTATAATATAAGTGATATAATTTTTGGTCATTTTTTCTCATAATTTTGGAAATAAAATGGTTTTAAAAGGAAATATTTTTCTATAAAACTAATTGTTTCACTTTTGGTGATTGAAAAAATTCCCCTCTGTAATGGGAAATTATTTTAATGGTGAATTGGTAACTATTTAATAAGTAATATCACATGGGATGCAGTGAATTTAATTGGGAGCAATAATACATGAACTACTAAAATGATATCTGATACCTATTATTTGGAATTATGTTACAATGTTAATTGAACATTGTGATTAAATGTTTAGGGTTTCACTTTCTTAGGTAACCCCTTGCCTCTAAACATTGAGAATACTCTCCCTAAAAGATTTCATGAAGTTGGTTTTCATGGTTTTATTAGTGAGATAGTTTAGGATCCTAGGATTCCCTTGATCTTAAATACCTTAGATTTTACCTAGGGTGATTGTTTAAAATTTTTATTCAAATGGAATTATTTTTCATTCACATTTAAAAATTTATAAATAATGTTCTTGATTAATTCCTTTAAAATGTTAAAATATTATTTTAAATGGTTTAATTTTAAAATATAATGATTGTATTTATCAAACAAATATTTCTTATGAAACACTTAGTGGAATTCCACTGGGCTAGTTGTTCTCACACCCCACATACACTCAATTTGTGTGTGTAGACCTTATTTTGGGTGATTTGAGTTAAAGAAAGGAGCTACTAGTGGGGGATGGTACTCAAGATATTGGGGCATGATTTAATAGTGGTGATGTGGTGGTAATGATTCCTCATTCCACATGGATATGGGTATTGGTTTTTGATATATTTTTTGTTCAGGTTTTTGTATCAGGATTTTGTATCACATATTCTGCTTCCCATCCCATCCTTTTGTATGTGTACATACATAGATCCTATTTTGTTTAGGATATATTATGGAAGATGTTTATATTATTTAATGTTGTTTCTATTATTTCTTTTTTGATTTTTTTTATATTATGGAATCCATGTGATTAATTTTTTTTAGTTTTATTTGTTTGGAATCATATCTCATCATGTTATGGTGAGGTCATGATGGATTCTTGGTTTATACCCATTTGATGATTTATTGTGAAAACTATTACCAAGGTATGTTATTTATTCCTAGGAACTAGTTTTGAACCCTTGGGGACTGAGAACACCCATCATATATTTCTATAAACCAGATAGAGTACCACATTTTAGGGTTAACCTATATTAGTTAACATATATTGGTTTGTCAAGAATGAAATTTCCGAGTACTTTCTCTAGGGAATTTTGTTAGGGATCACAGTTTATAGACTATGAAACCAAAATATATGGACTAGGTGGAGGGGTTCTATTGTGACCCACAGGGTTGGTTCCTAGTTCACCAAACCATGAATCCAAACTATGTGGAGTGTGAATTTTTAGTTTTAGTATGTTTTTTATTTCTAAGTGATTTCTTATGATTCTTAAAGTTGTTTAAAGGACAATTATAATTTATATTCTTATTTTCTATCTATTTTAATGGTTTAATTTCTTCTTGTTTTGTTTTATATAGTGTTATACCCCCTAAAAGACATTCTATAAACCCTATAGAGGATGTTGTAAACATATTTTCATGAGATAATCCCCCAATAATCCATAAAATGAATGAATCAATTATTAAAATTATTTGAGATATAGATCAAGGAGTGGAACATGTCTTGACTATGGAAAATAAAAGTGGTTCGTGTTTGTGTAAAGATAGGAATTAAGATTGGTAATTTCTTTAGAATAATCCTCTTTCCTTTCAAGAGAACAACAATCATAAAGAGGGAGAGTATTGATTATAAAATTTTGAAAGAATATTTTAATTCCATGGGACCCTTGATAAAATCAAAGTAAAATTTATGCCTTCATGATTGAAGGTTTCAACCATAAATGGTGGGAGTCAATAGTTTAAGAGATGCAACCTGAGGTCCTAGAGTATAAAGACTTCAATATTATATTCACTCATCGCTTATATCTAGATACCCTCGATCTAGAAAAATATTTTGAGATTGTGTGTCTTAAACAAAGTGGATGAACAGTCATGGAATATGATAACTATTTCCATGAGCTCATTCAATTTTCATTTTTCATTGTTTCAAATGAAGAGTTGAAAGTCCACCATTTTGAGATGGGTTTACGATCTAACATTTGATCTCAAGTATCTTTTCTTAAGCTTGAGACTTATGAACTGTTTGTTGACTAGGACTTGATTTTGGAAATTGACCAGTCTAGCATGTTAGGATTGATTGGGGATCCTTCCATTCTTAGTAGAGGTGGAATCAGATCCTCAAAAAAGAAAAAGTAAGTGAGATGATGATGGAAAAAGAAGTGATAGTATCTCCATGATTCTTTCTCAATAATTTCCATAAACCACTAAGGCTAGTGTGTCTATTAACTATTATCAATGTGGTAATGCTGGGAATACAAATACTTCATAGCTAATAGACCATAATTCTTGTAACCCTTGTGGGAGGATGGTCCATCTATAGAGGTTATCTCAGGCTATCTCCACTCCCCAGAGTGGTTTAGGATCTTTACCTATGAGGGTATCCATGGTAATTTTTGATGTCTCAAAGGTATTAGTATCTCAACCTCGTTAATGGGGATGAATGTATAGTGATTCATATGGTTACATTTAGCTAAGGACTAATCCTTGAGCGAGTGGTTTCCTTATGCCCATTCATATGTGAGGAAGTTTCATACGGTAGATCAAGTACCAGTAGAGTATGATTTAGGACTAGTAACAGTGATAGGTACTATTTTAAATTATACATTTATAGAGACTAATTTGTTTGATATGGGTGACTCGCATTATTTTACATCTTATCATATTGTGGATTTTTTTATGCCCACATCCGAGCTTATGCCACGTTTTATGGAAATGTCAACACCTCTCAAAAGAAGAAAGAATAAGTATTTTCATGTCCTTAATAAATTATCCCAATATTATAAGTATAGATTTATTTGTATTTCATCATTATTGAAATGGATCCTTTTTATGTTAGTATTTGCATGGACTTTATAACTACTTTCAAGGCTCATATTTATTTCTATCATTGGAGTGTGACCTCCACCTCCCTGATGGAATCCCTCACATGTTTCAAAAGGAGTGCTACATGTGTTCTAGTTGAGTTGGACATCCTATCCTAGAATTTGGTAGGTTAATATTTTAATTATCATACCTTTTTATAGAGACCAATAATAAAACCTTAAAAATGATCTTCATCTAGTATTAAGAGAGTTTATGGAGATATTTTCAGATGACTTCTCAGGCTTCGCCTAGGAGTGAGAAGTTGATTTCTTGATTGATTTGTTACCTAAAACACATCCAATATCACTTATTTCATACCATATGGAACCATAATAGTTTAGATAATTAATTTTTCAAATATATGATTCGGAATCCAAAGGATATAACCATTCATGTGTGTCCCCTTTGCCTCCCCAGTGCTTTCATTAAGAAGGCATATAGAACACTCTATTTTTTGTTTTTATTACCAAAATTTAAACTAGGTTACCACAAACAATAGGTATCCATTTCACCATATTGATGATTTATTTGATTATTTAAATGGTAAATATAGTTTTAAAAGATCTACATGTGGCCAGGTTTTCCTCAACTCATGGTGAAGGAGGAAGATATTCTTAGGATTAGTTTTCAAAGGTATGGTCATTTTGAGAATATAATGATTCCATTTGGGTTTACCAATTATCCATTATTTTTTATGGTTTTCATGAACTAGATAATCCACCAACACATTTAATCCTTTGTTGTGGTATTTTTTTAGATTAAATTCTAGTCTATTTATGGAGTAAGGAGGAGCACGAAAATCACCTGAGAGTTGTTTTAGGAACTTTTTGTGATAATTACCATAAAGATAGGATATAAAAGTTTAGTTTATATATATAATAAGTTACATTCCTAGGGAATGTGATATCCATGTAGGTAATTTTGGTTGATCTTGAAATTTTTTGTGACATTATTTCTTTGGAAGAGATAAAGAACTTCTTCAAGATTCGAATATTCTTGGTTTTGACATATTATTATCAGTAGTTTGTAAGGAATTTATATAGGATTAAATTAATACTAATTTATCTTACCCAAAAGAGTTTAAATTTTTATATATCTATCTATTTTAGACAACCTTTAATGAGTTAAAGTGGAGGTTGAATTCAGCTCCTATTTTGGTTCTACTTGAGGCAGATCAAGGCTACAACATTTATTAAGATTTATCAAGTATAGGTTTGTGTTGGGTGCTTATGCGGGATGATAAAATGGTGTCGTAGTGTTCTCACCAACTCTAAACACATGATGATAAATAATATACCCATGACCTAGATATTTCAATGGTCATGCATTACCTTAAGTGTTAGTGACACTATATTTATGGGAAGAGACTCAATATTTATTCTAATTAAAAAAGATTAAGTTACATATTCTCCCAAAATCCATTAACCTCAGGAAAAGTAAGTGGTTGTAATACCTCTAAGAATTTGAATTCAACTTCACATATACACTAGGGAAAGGTTACATGGCTGCCAACTCTCTCAATGGGAGGTTTCCTTCCCAATATCTAAAGGATTCCAATAATGAATAGAATCTCATGGGTCTCATTACATGGATGCATTTGGAGGAAAAGGGGTATATATTTCTTTCTAGAATCCAGTTGATTACTTCCTTCTTGATCTTATTTATCAATGTCAACCAATAGATAAGGAACACCAATTGATAAGGAGGATAATAAATAGTGGGTAGACCACCAGTGAGTTCCCTCAGTCTTCTTAGGGTATTATTTTCTTTAGGAGGATTTACGTGGTTCCCTTATCTATGAGAAATGTGGTGATGTTGGATTTTCATCATTATCAATGGGTCTTCTATCTATTAATCACTAAGATGTATTATGAAATGAAGAACCAAAATTGGGGGATATGAATGATACATGATATAGTAGATTTTATATTATGATGTTACACCTTACAATAGGTTAAAGACAATGTTGAAACCCAAGATACCCTGAGAGGGGAGGATTAAATCATGGAGTTAAATTTTTCTATTGATACTTTATGATATCACCCCCATGTTAGGATGAACATGTAAAATTTATTTTATTTAATCATACATCCACAAAAATCATGTAAAAATAATTAAAACATAGTTCACAAAAAAAATACTTAGTTCACCATAAAGGAATAGTATAAGGACCATACTCTTCCAATGTTTCGGTTATACCAAAATATATTATGGTTCATTTTCTTGAATTATAATTGTTTCAGAATAGTCACTCCATGTTGGGTACACTCCTTTATAATGAATTTAGGGTTATCACACTATCTCCCACAGATCAATTCCATTGAATCCACCTTTCTCACTACTCCAAATGAAGTCTTCCCTGGTTTATTGACTTGAAGGTCACCTTTAAAGGGAATCAATGTTGATTAATAGTTTCTTAATTAAATCTTGAGTTCTATTATCTATATAATTCTTCAAAAAAAAATTAACTCACCTAAGTCATTAGCTTTTCCCAGGTATAGTTTTTTCAAGATCATTATTTCACCTAGGTTTTACTTTATCTAGGCCCTCTATTTCTCCCAAGTATGGCTTCACCTAGTTCCCCTTTGTCTAATTATACATCACCCATGTCCTTTTATTCACCCTGGTATGGATTTTCCCAAGGCTTTAGATTCACCTAAATATGCTTCATACAAAACCCTTCATTGAGGTAAGTTTACCTAGGTGGGTTCTCTATGCTAACTTTGTTATACCTTTTTCATGAAAATTAGTATACACATATCCATTATTCTTTCTATTTTTGATTATGATTTCATGATACTCCTTTCCCCTAGTTATTCACATGGGTAATTTTTCCAAAAGTGTGATTTGTGTGATGGGAGTGACACTAATCCTTCTCTAGATTTATGTTAAGCCCAAATTATGAGATTACCCAAGTATTTATAGGTAAAAGTACATACTATCATGCATACCTTTTATATTCACCCATACTTCCTTGTATAACTACTATATGGAAGACTCTTAGATAGGTGTATAACCCCACTTGTGCACGGTACTTTCACACATTACTAGCTTGTATTTCCAATATCCACTAGGGTGAAAAGGTTTCCATTACTTTGTAAATAATTTTTTATCTTCCTTTAATGTAATCTTGAAATTATTTTGAAATATTTGGACCTAATAATTTTGAAAACACTGGAAAATGTTTCCACATTAATTTGTCTCCCTTGGTCATCAGTTACCTTTAGCAGCTCAAAAATTGATTATAAACAAACAAAATATCCACCATAATCTTGAATCATCGTAGTTCCAATATTCAATCCCTTTGGGATTTTTTGAAATATTAATGGAAATTCAATTAATCCCAAACATCATACCTCTCATATTTGGTAGTGAAATAACTCACCCATCACTCTAAGTCTATATGATAAAATCTAAATATACAAAAAAAATATTTCCAGAGAGAATTACATGCCTCTTTCATGTACTCCCCCCATCTTTTATCACCATCACACTCAAGAACACCGTTCCCCATGGATCACATATTTCCCTAACTTTTAGACCATATAATCCCCTTGAATACGAGATTCTTTCTCTGATGCCACTTGTTAAGCACGTCAAATCTAGGTCATCTCAATTAAATTTCACTATCATTTACCCCACATTAAAAATGAACCAAATAAGGCTTTATATAAAATAAACACATTGGAGAAAGTGTTAGATGAAAATAGGGAGAGGAGATATTCTAAACCTCCTCAAGATGAGTGAGTTGGTTGAACATCGAGGTTCCAGTGATGTTTTTGAAACACGATAGTTGATAATGTATAGTATTGATATCAACCACTAGATATGTTTTTCCAATATGGTCTACTCTAATCACTTCGTGTTCCACTTTTTATTTAATAAAGTTATATATGATCTCAATATACTTGGTATGAGAGTGTTTTATTTTGTTTTTTGAGCTTGATCTTACTTTTATTATTAAAGTATATCACTATTGGTTATTTCAATTTTTCCATGATATCTTCCAACTGTTTATTAATACATGTAAGATGAGTAAAGTCCTTGGTCATAAAAATATATATTATAGATCTACTATGCTCAGTGATATGGTTTTCTATTTCTTACGCATTTAATAGAAACATTTGTTCCCAATAAATAATGCACCTCCACTATGGACTTACGGTCCACCACATCTTTGTCCTTACCCACATTAGAAAAATAATATAAATCATGATCATTTTATATATCATATGAAGACCGAAAATATATAGTGCCTTAGATGTGCCTCATTATTCATTTAACCACTTTAATATACTATTCATTTATATGAATTTAGAAATAAGTAGTTAAATATGTTACAAATTCAATATTTGGTCGTGTTATAGTCAAATATAGTAAGATTATAAAAATTATCTTTTACAAGGATGGAACCATAGGTTTCTTATCCACATACTTTCCAATATTTATTCCATCCATAATTGGAGTAAAAATTATTTTAGAATAATGCATATTGAACTTTTTCAATAGATCTTAAGTATAATTTTCTAAAGATATGAAGGTGTATTCTTTCTTTTGTATCACTTGTAGTCCCAAAAACTATGTAAGCACACCAATCATGGACAATTAAAATTATAATTTCATTTGGTTAGGAAACTATTCCATGTAATATTTTTCCCACAAAATATGATATCATCTACATAAACAAGCACCATAAATTGGTATTCCTTTTATATCTTTAAATAAAATAATGTCTGACACCACCCCTTTTAAATTTCCAGTTCATCAAATATGAATCCATCATAGAATATCATAATTTTGTTCCTACTTTAGACTATATAGATCCTAATTTAATCTACAAAACTTCTATTTCATCATTTCTAAATATAAATCCCATTGTTTCTCTAATATAAACATCTTCGTTGAGAACACCATTTAAGAATTTCATTTTGACATCCATATGATAAACTTAGTATCCTATTTGAATTATCATGGCTAAAAAGAGAATAATTGACTCCATTAAGGATATTTGTGTAAATGTTTCTTCAACATTAATTCCTTTAATTAGTTTATATAATTTAATAATGAAGCACACCTTGTTTCTGATCGCATTTCCATTCACATAAAATTTGTTCATGAATATCCAATTTATTCGGATCAAATTGTGATTTCATAACCTTTATATAAGCTCCCAAATCAGTTTTGTATCAATATCGTTTGAATATTCATTCATATAATTGACCCATGATTTATCTTTTTATTCCCCCTAAAATGTGGTTAGTATCACTATTGATAGTAAAGCTTCATGATCCACATTTCTCATTCTCCTTGTCTTTGTTAGTGAAGACTTGTACCCAATTATGTTGGATGGATATAAATTCTTTATCTTATTCCTCCTATGATGTGTGGATTGATTTTATTCCATAATAAATTCCTCTTCTGACATATCCCATGAGTTTTCATCATTTAAACCACTCCCTATAGCTTCTATAATTATACTGACGACATTTTCTTCCTCTTATTCACATAAAATATTAATGTTTTCACTTCTAGTGTTATTTACATCATTCTATTCAATGAATTTTATGTCATTGTTCTCCACAATTGTTATAAACCCATTACTATTTCATTTTTAGGCCTTACTCATTATTAAATATCTTAGAAAAACTCTTTCATTTTCAATATCACCATACTTTCCCTGATTTAATTATTTTTTAGGATATATCACTTACTTTAAAAGACACAAAAATGTTTCAATAAAGGCTTACTTTAATACCACATTTAATATGGGTTCTTCTCTTCCCCTAGGATTAGAAATTCTTAATTATATGTGTACACTACAACTGGTACTGCCTCATTCCAATAGTGATGAGAAATTCCACCTTCAATGAGTAATGTTTTTGACATATTGTTAACTATATATTATCTTCATTAAATAACAACCTTTTGTTAGGGAGTTATCCAAAAATGAAACTTCATGCTTTATTCCAAGTTTATCAAGATAGCTTTCAATCTCAAGGTAGGTATACTCTGTTACATTTTCAGACCACAATGATATAATTGTGTACTCAGTATTATTTTAGACACTTCTTAAATACCTCTTCATGTATCCCATAACTTCTATTTTCTTTTCATAAAAATGGAATATCATATTATGATATAGTTATTAATGAAAATATTGAAATATATTTTTCCATGTGTTTTACATATATTCATTAGACCATATACATCCGTGTGAACCAGATTAAGAAGATTAGCTGCCCTCTTGTTTTTTAGCCGATATGGATTTTGAACCATTTTCTCCTATATGAAAGCATTAAATGTCTTTTCATAACCTCTATTTAGAACTGATATATCCAATTAAACTTTTATCTTGGATAATTTTTCAATTCTTTGTTGGTATATGTGGCCTTACCTATGATTCCATGAGTTTTTTTCTCTAACCACTATAAGGATACATGAATTTTCATGATTTTACACTTGTTAATGATTATTGCTAATTATATTTCCTCTCATAAGAGATTTTTTAGCTCTAAATTTTATTTGAAACCCTTTCTCATTAAATATAACCTCAATAATAGAGTAATAATGTTGATCACACATAGAAATTTGTGCCATAACCCATCTATAAGGAGCACTTCGGTCTTCTTTATCTCATCACCTGAAAAATGTTTATCTCTAATAACTTTGATCTTTAAATCCCATAATTTCCAAAATGAATAGTTATATCAACTCTTCCTTTTACATTTTTAAATAGATTTAAATTTCCTTTCAATTATGATGAACATCCGCTATCAATAATCCTGGTTTTATTATTCTTCATTTTTTAAGAGAAAATTCTATCAAATTAGCCTTCTTAATCTATTTTTCTTCATCTATGAGATACCTAGTTAAGTAAAGTTATAAGATGAATTATATAATTTATCTTAATAATGAATTGTGAAATCATAATCATCCACTTCTTATAATAGATAGTGCCAATTTATTAGAAATTTTTTTCTTCATCTACCTATATTCATTTGTCCCTAGATTCGATAGTTATTATTTTCACTTAGTTTTCAATAATCAATGGTTTTAATCCTGAAGTTAGAAAAAATATATCTATAGAAATTATTTCATATATTTAGAGAAATATATGTGATCATTATTTTTTTCTAAATTTTAGGAGATTCCCCATTCAAATATCTTCTTTCCTCTATATAGTATAACATAGTATAGCCAAGGTAACCCAGGAACTGAGACTTCATAAGAGGTAAAATATACTATCCTTCATTCCTCTATGGGTACTCATAATTCACATATCCATTTGGTTTTTTTAATGTATCTAAGTATCTCATATAATTTTTGGCCTTTAGAATTCCTTTATTTGAGGAAATTATTGTTCAAACGTCTATTGACTTAGGTTTTATGTCAGAATCTCTAACCTTCTTCTTTCATTTGTCTAGATCTATCACTATAGATACTTTTTTACATCTCAACATCACATTTGATCCCACTTTTACCAAAAAAAACCTAGTTCTTTATTCATTCATATTGTTATTGACACTTTTAGAGCCTTTTTTGACCCCTTCTATCAATTCCCTATACATAAACCTCTTAAAGTGTAAATTATTCAATGAATCACTTATTTATAATAATAACGAAAGTTTTATTATTAATGACATGAAATTTTCATCAAGGTACTTGGCCTTACTAGATATCCCCTCGAAGATTTCATTAAGAATATTAATCACTATAGTTTGTTCTTTAATATTTAACTTGAAACATGAAACTTCTTCTAGATTTATCAGACTACAAAGCTGAATATCTAACTCTTCTTATAGCTATTCAATCTCTAATTTTATGAAATATACAAACTCAAAGAATTATTGTATAAGACTTTTAATTTTTTTAATTTTCATTCTTTAATATCAATTTCTTCAAGATCTACCTCAATTTCTACCTGAAGATCAACTGATCCTTCAGTTCATTGACATTTTCCAGTTCAAGCACTTTTATCTCAGAAGTTGCAATCGAAGCTTCTTCTTTATCATATTTTAATTCCTTTTCACCTTCCTACATATAATATTTATTTTATTTTATATCTTTATTTTAAAATTTCTTTCTCTATAATTCCATTCTGGATGAACTCCCAGTTTGGGAGTCTCTTCTATGAGGGAATCTACTTCATCGATTTATTGAAACTTATGACTCACTTTCGTCATCAAAAAATGTTCATGGGAAAAAATTTGTAATATAACCAAATTTACCACACTAGGAAGAATACTATGTCAAATTGTCTTCAAATATACCTTTTCTTTAGTGATCTTAAAATTTCTAAGTCAAAACTTAATTTAATTTTGAGTTTTTTATTCTTCAAGACCTTTATAGGGGTAAGAAGGTAAATTTATCCTAATTAATAACCTTAAAAACATTTTCTAGGGGACCCGTTGATCTCAAAGTGCGGTGTTTACCCACATAATAGTATTTGGTTCTATTTTGATCATTTTATGTTTTTAGGGATATTATAATTTTTTTATAAAATAAATAAATATCACATGATCATGATGGGGGTACAATGACCTTTTTTTATCAATGTTTGAACCTTGAGGATATTTCTTAATTGTATCTTGGGATGATTTAATAATTCTATAAGGAAAAACAATCCTTGAAAATCCTTGAAAATAACATAATAAAA
Source organism: Viscum album (assembly GCA_963277665.1). Taxonomy (NCBI): domain Eukaryota; kingdom Viridiplantae; phylum Streptophyta; class Magnoliopsida; order Santalales; family Viscaceae; genus Viscum; species Viscum album. The sequence continues at coordinate 489,666,729 of OY728150.1, forward strand.
GTATTATGTTTTTTAGTTCATGCATGTGTGTTTGTTATGAGAAAACTAAGACTATTGTTGAGTCTAAAGTGGTGAGTTTGCCTTAGGTTCAACATAATTTCTGATCACAATAAGAGGATACCTTAATTGGAGAGATACAATGTATTTTATTGAAAATGAAGTGGTATAATAAAAATAATATTAATATGGACATTATCAATATCATATTATTAAAATTATTATCATTATTATTAAAAAAAGTTGTTTTAGTCATAAAGTTTTACCAAAACATAATATTGATGGATAGTTTTCAAGATCATGACCCTAGTACAATCAAATTAAGAATTTATTCTGTAATATAGTAAAATATATATGTTTTGAAAAATGAAATGTTTTTCACCAAGTGTTCATTTTTGGAATGTAAATAATATATCTTGAGTATTTTTTTCATTAGGAACATAATGGTGTGGTCTATTTTTTCATCTTATGGATGAAGGGTTACATAGAGGATCCCATTATGGGACACATTGTAAACTTTTCTAGTTTTAGTGGATCTGTGTATCTTCTCACTAAAGACTTAGATTTTGATGATTTAGTATTCCATTTTGAGTGTTTTTATATATATATAATACAAGGGGAATTTAATTTCAAAGACGGATATATGGTTCTTGTTGGAGCAAGTGTGATCGAGTGTAGTGGAATTGCTGAGATTAGGTTCAACTTATAAGAATTATTGGTGAATTGTTAACCTAACTATATGAAATAAAGTCACCAAGTCACAATTTTCTCTCACCATATCTAGATTTGGTTGGTAATTCCCACATGGTTTTATGAAGGTGTATGGATCCTCTTCCAAGGGATCAGTTAGGTTCGGTATTCTGCTCACAAATTTTTGGCATGGGATCCTTTAGTTGTGGAGTCGGTATTCCACTTATGAGAAGAGCTTATATGATCCTAAGATCCTCTACCCAAGTTGGTATTCTTATTATAATAATGGTCTAGTGATACTCTATTATAGATTAGGAGAGGTTATTCAGGTTGATAGTTTTCTTGGTATGGAGACCTTGAAAGGCATGCAAAATTCTTTTGAGTCCTCACTATAAATATATCTCAGTTAATTTTATATGATTGTCTACTATGTCCACCCTAAATGGTTGATAATGCTTTAGGTTTGAGAAATATAACATTCTTGGTTTCTAGTGATGATGAAAATAGAGGAAGTCTATACATTAAAGACTTATGAAATATTTGTGCCCCCCTGAAACCCTAGAGGTTACCCTTGAGATTTGGTTTGAAACTCGATATTAAAGTCAATATTCATGGAATTTATTATGATAAAATCTTCCTTTTTTTGTTATAGGTTATGACTATTGAGTATAATAGCTGAGATAATTGAGATATTACTTAATTCCTTTATAATTATTTCTATAGATCATATCCTTATTCTTATTTGTATCCTTCATAGGTACTCATAATATTAGGGATCCGTGATGACTTGGAATTCTAGTTTCCCTTGTCATCCTTCTCATAGAAACTTCCATTCCTAGGGTCAAGTTGGATATTTATTGTGTTGGATTACTGTTTTATGGTCATCCTACTAGGTATGTTCATACTCAACCCATTCATGGTCTTTATGCCCACATGTGTTGTGTCTGTGCAGATGACACATATGTTCAAATATGGTCTACAGAGAAATGGACCTAGGATTTCTTTTATAGATTCAATGCATGGCGATCTTGGGTGTATCATGATATAGAATAGTGATTTGTGATGTTGGTGGTGATTTTTGTGATAGGAGTACATTCCATGAGTATATTCACTTTGAAAGGGATTCTTGGTGCCTTGGGATTTAGAGTTATTTCAGATGCATTTCTCCACTTATATTTATTTTGAGGGATGTTTATGTTTATGTTTTCATTTTCATGTATTTATTATTATTATTTGATTATTTTATAACTAATATTTTCTATTACTTGGTGTATTGTAGGTGTATTTATTGTAGTTTTGTATAGGATAAGTAACCCCATTCTATGATATATGCCTACTCGGTGCTAGTCATTAACCATTATCCTATAGAAGGAAGGATTAGGGTGGCACTCTTGGCTTACCATCAGCTCAAGTGGGGCCCCAGTGGGCCAGGTCATTTCACTATCCTCTATTTAATTTTATGTATATAAGAGAGGTAATTCCATCACCCACATTATAATTCCACACCACCCTATACAATTCATTAGTTCCCTAACTGACAGTCACTATTGTACATCAGTATTGTCTCCCCATACGTGAGAGGCTACCAACTAGTAGCATGAGTCTAAGGTGGTATGGTGGGGAGACAATACCAGCATTTAATATTAAGAAAATAGTTGAAATAAATTCAATCACACACACACCATCCATATAGGTAAATAGTAAAACAGTATCCAGGCTAGTACTGATAATAAAAAACCATATAGTAATTAATGAACTATAACAATACATTTCATGAAAAGAATACATAAACAAAAAAACATATACAATATCTCATAAACCAATAGATAAATTATTTGGTAGTATACCAAAACATATCTGCGTACAAATCCAGATGAAAACTCATGTGCTCCATCCTAGAAATCATAGAGTCATCAATATTTATTACATTCCCAAACCTACACATAAAATTTAATAATTATAGTTTCTCAGGTACTCAAGTTCCATGGTGGATCGAACAGTATGTGAGTGTAACTCAGTAGGCCAACACCAATGGCATCCCTAAAATAAATAGTCCATAATAAAGTTCATTCATTAGTTATATAAATAAAAATATATACGAATTATCAATTTCAAAATTTCAAAATTTTCAATTTCATAATTTATATAGAGTCAGTAAAACATCCATTGATGTTTGAGCTCCATGATGACACCCAATATCAGCCTAATACCTTCTTCATCTCAATATGATGACTCTATGATCATAGTATACATAATGGATCAATTGGTTCTATGGTATGCTACTAAGTAAACCATAGTCAAAATATTCTGAGGGAATCCACATGACCCATCCGAGCATCCCCTATCATCAAATCCCATAAGGAATCCAAGGGGGGTGACCCTTGGCATTCCACTAATCTCATATACCAATATGGAATAAAGGAATCATCATTAACATCTGGAATCATGGATTTATTAGAATTCATTTCTTATGCCCATGGAGTTCCACCAAAATAAATCAAGATGTATTCATGGATCTCATCCCACAGTATTCAATGAGGGTGCCCAGTAAGAATTTGTGGTATTAATCTGTAGAATTCAATATATATAGACATTATCCATATCCAAGGGGGTGACTCACTAATTAATTCAAGATAATGAATCTAAAATTAATCCTATGTATTTATCAAAGTATTCTATTGCAATGGCCCTCAATGAACCCAACAGTGTCATCACACCTTGGAATTCATCAACGTCCCATATTAGAATCTAAGGATCCCTCACAACATTCCACACCAATCAAGTCTATATAGTATCCATGCAATCTCTCTAATAAATTCCTAGAACATCAAAAAACAAAGTATAACGCATTTAATTCAATCAATTCATTCATTCTTCTTAACACTCCAAGATTCCACGGTACGCTTCTCTTGGAATAATACAGTAGTGTGTATTGTACGCAACTTCGAGTTCTAACACACACCATAACCAATGAAACAAGCTGTCATGAATAGTAATACCAACTTTTTGAAATTTTATAAATTTTTTCTTTCAAAATAGACTTCATTTTTGGATTCAGAATATCGGAATTAGCCCAGGTAGAAATTTTGGTATTTTTCTAAAAACATTCAATTTTTGATGAATAGTGAAAAACACTAAGTTATAGTTTAAAACCAAATTTTTATTTAAATAATAATTTATTTTATTTAAATATATTTTAGATTAAAATAGATACATAATACCTATATAAGTTCAATTCAATTCATTGGAGTCAGTTTATAATAATTATAGATATATAAAAATTTTATTGAACTTTTTACTGTCTTTTACCCATCTCCAAAGAGAATTTGAAAATTCACATAAAAATTAATTTTACCACTTCTGTGGGTGTAATTTTGAAAATCCAAGAGACACGATTAATATCAAGGAGTAAAATGTGGTTCAATAAGATAAAAATAATATTTGGTGAATAGTAACTTTTTACTTTTATTTACCATGGTTAAAAGTAAATTGGGTAATTAAGGGTAAAATTGATATTATTATTACCCTAACACATGTCCTAATTATATTGGATAAGTATAATTAGACCAAAAAAACTTAGGAATAAAATATGAACCTCTTTGGTCCACTTGTATTAGATTAGGAAATTTATTATTATTTAATTCAAAGAAGAGTAAAAAGAGTTAAAATCAAAATTTAATAACTAAAACATTTTTAATATATGATTATACATAATATAAATTAGATTATAAATATTAATTAGAAAGATAATTAGATTTACTACATAATGGTATTTTATTTATAATTTTTAAACATTAAATATATTTATTTATTTATGACACAATGGTGATGCAGTAATTACCTAATTAATGAAATATTAAAATAATTGATATTTTAAATATACAAATAAATGTAATTTGAGACTTTTTATGAATTCCAATAATTTTATAGGTTAATATGACATATTAGGTTTGGATATATTAATTATTTTCCAAGTAATAATGTTTTTATGAATTTAGAAAAAACAAAATACCAAATAGTGTCAAAATTGACATAAAAGAGTTTTTAAAACCAATATTATATTATTAATTGATATTATATTCCTAAAAATATAAGGTTTGTCCAGTGGACTTACATAATTATAGGTGTATCATTAATGAACCACTTGGGGTTCTCTTGGAAGTATATAGTATGTTTATTAACCATATAATATAAAAATACAAAGATACATGGTAAATGTCAAACTACTTAACTAAGAGTTAAATATAAAAGATAAAGTTAATATAGTGACCCAAACCTGTCTAAAAACTATTGGTCCAGTGGTTTTAGACCCATCCCCACCATAGAATTTAAATAATCTATTTTGGATCCTTTAGAAACTGAAAATTATTTTATTATAAAATAATATTTCTAGCTTTTTCTAAGGTGTCCCTCACCCCTCTTATATAAGGGCACTCCCCCTTCTCTCTAATTCACACATTCAAATCCATTTGGCTCAGCCAACCCCTGCCCAAATATCCGATAAACTTCCCTAACTTCATCCTACAGGCCTTCCTTTAGTCATAAATCCAACTTTTGGATCCCTTTTGATCAAATCAAAAGGAAGAACCCGAAGAAGATGTAATAATTTCACCACCCTCTTTCAAGTTCTTTTCTTCTTCCACTTCTTTTTTATTTGTTATTTCCATTATAAAATAATAAATCCAGTATATTCTATATACTATGATGTTATTATAAATATGGTACAACCATATTCATTATTCTATCCATCATTTGAATGACATGTCACCATAAGTGTGTACGTACAGCTTACTGTCACCACGTCGTGGTGTAATTGTTATTCAATACAATATTATTTGTATGGGTATAATAATGATGTTTAATTGATGAAAATAATGAATATAACGTGATAATTATTCTGTATATATGATATACCATCCAATTATATATTATTTTAATATCAAAAAAATGATATTTTTGATCGTGCGTACGTACGGATTACCGTCTCCACAAACGCGATGAGATTCATTCCCCATTGTATCCATTCAAGACTAATTTTCATTTGATGGTTAATAATAATGTTTAAAGACTTGATATCATAAAGGATATGAATAAGATTCATCCCATCCATAAAAAATATGACTCACATAAAAAATAATATAAAGGAAAACGAATCTATTAACAATCGAAACGAAAATAATACTAAGATATTATTAACAAAGAAATGTTAAAAGATCATATATGATATCATATTAATGTATATGAATCTTGTATAATTTAATAACAATTATTTCACCATTATACAGGATGTTAACCTACCCTCGACCAAGGAAAAGTACAAGGTAAGGGTTAATTCTATAATCTTCTCATTATTCGAGGTTGTTTATACATAATTATCTACTGGGACCTCTTTATCATCCACATCCATGTTTCTTAAAAATGTATTTCAAAAAAAAAATTTACTATTTACTAGAAAATGGGTTAAATTAATTTATACCCTTATGTGTTTTGAAAAGAATCTTTCCGTCGCTTTCCAAATAAGGTACTTTTTGACATTTTCGACAAATTTAAGGTAAGAATATTTTTTTAACTTATACGGCGGGTGCAGCTATTTTCTGCCATTATAAAATCATCAAATATTACCTTACAAGATTATAAGAATATTTTCAAAATAAATGTTTTCTTTATAATTATGTTACTCTTAAATGATTTCAAAATAGAAATATATATTTCTCTAAAAGGGGTTTTGATTTCATCTATGTCAACATCCTTTGATGGATTTTAAGTTTATTTCGAGTTGATTTATTATGATACAAAACTTCCATATTGTATTGAAGGTTTTGTGATATGTTTGACTGTGGATGTGTTATTTTTATAGCATTCATGGTTTATTGGTAAAGTATTGACATTTAGTATGCTAGTTTTAATACAAATGTTTATGATATGTTTAAACCTTTTCATATGAGAAATGTATTGGACTTAGTAAGTGACGGGTGGATCCTGATATAGCTCTTTGATGCATCAGTAGGTCTCATGAGACAACTAGATATGGAATTGGCCGAGGCCCTTCCCCAATTTTGATATATGGTTTTGGCCGATTCCTTAATCATTTTTAGACATCTTGGCTGAGGCCTTGACAAAATGTTTCAGAATGTATGGAATTATAAATTCCCTCATTATGAAAATAATATTGATTGTTAATGTGGTCATTAGACTAGTAGAATACCCATGATTATGTTTTATTATGGCATTATTTACTCAACTCATATTCCTGCCATAAAAGTATTCATGTTTATTATTGGTAAAGGTATGTGGTTTCAATTATTCCTCATGCTTAATATTTATGTCATTTTCTGCTGTATTTCTTACCCTTACTAAGCATTTGAGGTCACCCCTTTTCTATATTTCATTTTCCCAGGATATGAAGAAGTTAGTTATGAGTGACTTGCAGGCATAATCTAGGAGGCTTGGATGTTTCTAGTGAAATATATTCGTGTTGTATTTCTTTTCAAGTTGTAATGTTGAACTTATGTATGAATCTTGTTTCTAATAATACTAAACGGATCGGTCTTTCGAGACATGATTTCCTTGTGATCATGCCAATGTTATGTAATAATGCACCGACTCTGGGTAACTGGGGTTGGGGAGTTATATTTGGTATCAAAGTAAGTTTAATACAAACTTGGGAAACTAGATTTAGATAAACTCTGATTAGAGCACATAGCCCTAAGATAGACTTTGAGGATTGGTATAGAAGAACTTCCTAGAATATTGGTATTGTAGAGATTTTGTGAGTTTTCCAAGCAATACATCTCTTTCTAGATATGAGCAGGTAGAGTCAGCTCTGGCACAGATAACCTAGGGGTAAAACCTGAAAACACCGCTTTGAGATAGACTCGAATGGGAACTGGTGCACGACAACGGGCCTTTCTACACTCTTGGTTACGACACTCCCGGGGGATATGCTTAGGGTAATTCTCATTTTCATTATAAACCATTATGAAGGGTTTATGAGTATATACATCCTCAAAGAAAACATTTTTTATGATTATGGATTATATACATAAACTGTTCAATTTATGTTAAGTGTTTTACACGTTTGGATTTATGTATTGCGATTCATAAAATAATCTAGTGTATTACATTGTTTATAAATGGAGCCTAGTGGAAAGAATGGAAACCGTATAAATTCACGCACTCCATGTAGGGATTTCCATCCTGTTCAAGATAATTATAGTTGAGCTGGTGATACAACTGGTGCTGGTTAGCTTATCACCATACTGGGACAACTCACACAAGTTATGAATAATAACCTTACCCGTATGGAGCACCCTAATCCACAATACAGAGGATCAATGTTAGACTGCTTCATGAGGAAACAACCACCAACACTCAATGGGAGTACAAATCCATTAGTAGCTGAGCAATGGATAAATTCGTTAGAGAAAATATTCCATGCCTTGGGGAGTAATGAAAGGGAAAAAGTTGTCATGGCAGTTTACCGCCTCACTGGAGATGTTGATCAATGGTGGTCATTGATTCAAAACATAAAGGAAGATGATGAAGTATCAAATATGAAATGGAGGGAGTTTAAAGAAATTTTCTTAGAAAAATACTTTCCTAAGACCACCGAGAAGATATGTAAAGACAATTTCTGAGTCTGAGGCAAAAGGAGGATGAGAATTTCACAAAGTATGAGGCTAACTTTACAATGTTTTCAAGACATGCTACAAATAATATACGTAACCCAAGAAGTAATATTGGTCATTTATTTGATTGGTTAAAACCATTTATCCATCAATCATTAGTATCACAATCCTTCTCATCATACGAATATATTGTCTTGTGTGCTATCAAGATAGAAAAGGAATTCTCTATGTCTTATGACTTTAAATCAAAGAAAGAGAAGAAGAGATATGCTAAACACTCTGGGAAAGGAAATAAGGAAATAGGGAAGAAGGGAAGAATTGAATTTCCTCCCTGTGATAATTGTGGAAGGAAGCACCCTGGTTCCTGTCAAAAAAGAAATAGAGTATGCTACAAATGTGGACAGAAAGGCCATCTAGCAGGTGATTTTAAGGGAAAGAAAGATGCTACCAATGTTCAATGCTACAATTGAAGGGAGATTGGAAATTGTGAAAATGAATTTCCTAAGAGTCAGGAAAACTTACCTCATAAAAGACCAAGGGATCAAGGCCAAGCTTATGTGATTACAACTACTGAGGTCGAAGCCATGAAAGACGTGGTGGAAAGTAATTTAATGGTTTCCTCAAGTTTAGAAAATGCTTTTTTTGATTCTGGATCATCACATTGTTTCATATCTTTTCAGTTTTCTAAGAAAATTATATATTTCCAATTTGATTTAACAAAGTATTTTTCAGTCAAAAATCCTAAGGGATGTATCATCGCAATAAAGTTTTGTGAATCAGTCCCCATTAGAGCATAAAAATTTTCTTTATCTACTGATCTCATCGTCATACCCATGATTGAATTTGATATAATCCTCAGTATGGATTGGATTTTAGACCATGAAAAAAAAATATTGTAAGAAAAATGAGGTTACTATTTTTGATGATGATGATATAGAACACCTTATCTTTAGAGAAGAATCATCACCACATAATTCTTATCTAGAACCACCCCCAGTAGCTCAACTAAATTAAATTATTGGGGAGAAAGTGAATGAAATAACTATGGGTGAGGAAAGGAATGTTCAAATATAGGATGTACCTATTATGAAAGAATATGTTGATGTGTTTTCATAAGATTTACCTAGACATCCTCCAGAATGAGAAATTGATTTTTCCATTGATTTAATTCCTAGTTTGAGGCCCATATCGAAGACCCCTTATAGAATGGCCACTGTGGAATTAGTGTAATTAAAGAAACAACTAGAGGAATTGAGTAATAAGGGATTTAATCTCCCTAGTGTTTCTCCATGAGGATCCCTTGTACTTTTTGTTAAGAAGAAATATGGATCTATGAGGTTGTGCATTGACTACTAGGAGATCAATGTTATAACGATAAATAACAAGTATCCCCTAACTCACATTAATAATTTATTCGATCAACTTCATGGAGATCAATACTTTTCAATGATTGACCTTCGATCTGGATACCATCAGTTGTGTGTGAATAAGGAAGACATTCCGAAGACGGCATTTCGAACCAGGTACGGGCATTACGAGTTTACAGTAATGCCTTTTGGATTGACTAATTCACCCTCTGTATTCATGGATCTAGTGAATAGAGTTTTCAAGGAATATCTCAATGATTTTGTAGTGGTATTTATTGATGATATCTTGGTATACTCCAAAAGCTACAAAGATCATGAAAATCACTTGTGCATTATTCTAAAGACTCTTAGAAGACATGAATTATACGGGAAGTTTAGAAAGTGTGAATTATGGCTTCAGAAGATTTCTTTTCTTGGCCATATTGTCTCTAAGGATGGAATCTCTGTTGATCCTTAAAAGACCAAGGAAATCCAAGAATGGCCAGCATAGATGAGTATAACTAAGGTACGCAGTTTTATTGGTTTAGAAGGTTATTATCGACATTTCATCCAGAATTTTTCCCGGTTGGCTAACCCATTAACCAAGTCACACGTAAAGGGGTTGAATTTGTTTGGAAAAAAAAGTTTGAAGAATGTTTTGAAGTACTGAAGAAAATATTAGTCAATGATCCTATATTGACTCTACCATCGAGGAATGATGGGTTTGTTATTTATAGTGATGGTTCAAAGAAAGGACTTGGTTATTTACTTATGCAGAATGATGGGGTTATTGCCTATGCATCACGATAAATAAAAATTCATGAGCAAAACTGTACTACTCGTGATCTTGAGATAGCAGTTTCAATCTTTGCTTTGAAGATATGGAGACACTATCTGTATGGTAAAAAATGTGAGATATATACTGATCACAAGAGTTTTAAGTATATTTTCTCATAGAAAGAACTCAATATGAGGCAAAGGTGATGGCTTGAACTAATCAAGGATTAAGATTGTATTATACACTACCACCCGGGGAAGGAAAATAAGGTGGAAGATGCTTTAAGTAGAAAGGTTCATGGAGTTTTGAACAAGATGATCGTTGAAAAGGATCCTATATACATGGATCTGGTAAAGATGGATATGGGAATAACCATGGAAGGTGAAACATCAATTCTTTTTAAAATGGTTTCCAAACTATCTTTACTAGAAAGGATAAAGAGTTGTCATAATGGTGAGGAAGAGTTTCAAAAGAAGATTAAATCTGTGAATGATGGGAGATTGAGTGACTTTGTGTATGAAGATGGAATTTTGAAGTTTGGGAAGAGACTTTGTGTTCCCAATATACCTGATCTAAAAAGGGGATTGTTGGATGATGCTCATAGTTCCAATTTCTCTATACACCCTGGGAGCACCAAAATGTATAGAGATTTGAAGGAACATTTTTGGTGGGACAACATAAAGAGCGATATTGCTGATTTTGTGTCAAGATGTAGGGTTTGTCAACAAGTGAAAGCTGGAAGGCAACAACCTGGAGGATTCATGAAACCTCTTCCCATACCTGAGTGGAAATGGGATAATATTATGATGGACTTTGTCATGGGACTACCAAATACTCCTAGAAGGAACGATGCAATTTGCGTCATTTTTTATCGTCTTACCAATTCAACACATTTTCATGCTATAAGAGAAGATTTAACACTTGAATGATTGGAAAGATTATATATTAATGAAGTTGTTAGACTTCATGGAGTACCTCTATCGATTGTTTTTTATCGTGATCCGTGTTTTATATCAAGATTCTGGAAAAGTCTTCGGAAATCCCTGGATACTGAACTTCATTTGAGCACTACCTACCTCCCCCAAACTGATGTAAAATCATAACAGACTATTCAAACCTTATAAGACATGTTGAGATCTTTCTCACATGACTTTCAGGGTATGTGGGATCAATATTTACCTCTGGTAGAATTTTCCTATAACAATAGCTTCCATTCAAGTATTCAGATGGTACCATATGAAGCGTTATATAGAAAGAGATGTCGTACACCAACCTGTTGGGATGATGTTGGTGAAATAAATCTTGTAGGCCCAGAACATGTGGAGGAAACGATGGAAAAGGTGAAGGTAATCCAAAACCACGTCAAAGCAGCTCAAAGTTGGTAGAAGAGCTATGCTGACTACCGAATGATGGATTTTGAATTTCAGGTAGGAGATCATGTTTTCTTGAAGGTATCTCCACGGAAGGGTGTTATATGTTTCGTTAAGAAGGCGAAATTGAGTCCTAGGTACATCGGACCTTTCGAAATTCTAGAACAAATTGGGGTTGTAGATTATCATTTGGAAAAGTCGCCAAATATCTCCAAAGTTCACAATGTGTTCCACGTATCACTATTGAGAAAATACATACCTGACCCAATGCATGTACTCACCTATGAGGGATTAGAACTCGAACCCGATCTGTCTTATTGTGAAGAGCCTGTCAAGGTTCTTGATACAAGAGAACAAGTGCTGAGAAACCAGATGACTCATCTGGTAAAAGTTCTATGGAGAAACCATAAGATGGAAGAGGCAACGTGAGAACCCGAGGAATTTATGATGAAGAACCACCTGAGTCTTTTCATGCAATAGTATTCTAGAAATTTCAAGGATGAAATTATTTGAAGGAGGGGAGAATTTAACACCCTAAGCTTCCACGGTACGCTTCTCTTTGAATAATACAGTAGCGGGTATTGTACGCAACTTCAAGATCTAACACACACCACAACCAATAAAACAAGCCGTTATGAATATTAATACCCACTTTTTGAAATTTTATAAATTTTATATTTCAAAATAGACTTCATTTTTGGATTCATAATATTGAAATTAGCATAGGGTGAAATTTTGGTATTTTTCTAAAAACATTCAATTTTTGATGAATAGTGAAAAACACTAAGTTATAGTTTAAAACCAGATTTTTATTTAAATAATAATTTATTTTATTTAAATTTATTTTAGGTCCAAATAGATACATAATACCTATATAAGTTCAATGTAATTAATTGGAGTCAGTTTATAATAATTTTAGATATATAAAAAATTTATTGAACTTTTCACCGTCTTTTAACCATCTCCTAGGAGAATTTGTAAATTTACATACAAATTAATTTTACCACTTCTATGAGTGGAATTTCAAAAATCTGAGAGACACGGTTAATATGAAGGAGTAAAATTTGGTTCAATAAGATAAAAATAATTTTTGATGAATATTAACTTTTTACTTTTATTTACCACGGTTAAAAGTAAATACGACAATTAAGGGTAAAAATGATATTATTATTACCTAACACATGTCATATTCTATTTTATAAGTATAATTAGACCCAAAAAAACCTTAGGAATAAAATATGAACCTCTTTGGTCCACTTGGATTAGATTATGACATTTATTATTATTTAATTCAAAGAAGAGTTAAAATAGTTAAAATCAATGTTTAATAACTAAAACATTTTTAATATAGGATTATACATAAGATAAATTCAATTATAAATATTAATTAAAATATAAAACTATTACCTACATAATGGTATTTTATTTATAATTTTTATACATTAAATAATTTAATTTATTTATGACACAATGGCGATGCAGTAATTACCTAATTAATGAAATATTAAAATAATTGGTATTATAAATATCCAAATAAATGTAATTTGAGCCTTTTTATGAATTAAACTAATTTTATAGGTTAATATGACATATTAGGGTTGGTTATATTAATTTTTTTCTAATTAATAATTCTGGTATGAATTTAGAAAAAACAAAATACCAAATAGTGTCAAAATTGACATAAAAGAGTTTTTAAAACCAATATTATATTATTAATTGATATTCTATTCCTAAAAATATAAGGTTATGTCAAAGGACTTATATAATGATATTTATCATTAATTAACCACTTTGGGTTCTCATGGAAGTATATAGTAAGTTTATTAACCATATAATTTAAAAATAGAAAGAGACATGGTAAATGTCAAACTATTTAACTAAGAGTTAAATCTAAACGATAAAGTTAATATAGTGACCCAAACTGGTATAAAACCTATTGTTTGAGTGGTTTTCGACCCATAAACACCTTATCCTATAAAAAATACATTTTTTATCCTTTATATCCCGAAACTTATTTTATTATAAAATAATATTTCTAGCTTTTCCTAAGGTGCCCCTCACCCCTCTTATAAAAGGGAACTACCTCTTCTCTCTAATTCACACCTTCAAATCCATTTTTCTTGGCCAACCCCTGCCCAAATATCCTCTCAACTTTCATAACTTCATTCTATAGGCCTTAATTTATTCATAAATTCAACTTAAGGGTCTCTTTTGATCAAATCAAAAGGAAGAACCCGAAGAAGAGGTAATAATTTCACCACCCTCTTTCAAGTTCTTTTCTTCTTCAACTTCTTCATTCTTTGTTATTTACATTATAAAATAATAACTATAGAATATTCTATATAATTTGATGTTATTATAAATATGGTACATACATATTCATTATTCTATCTGTCCTTTGAATGACATGTCACCATACGTACGTTTGCACTGCTTACTGTCTCCGCGTCGTGGTGTAATTGTTATTCAATACATTATTATTTGGATGGGTATAATAATGATGTGTAATTGATGTTAATAATGAATATAACATGATAATTATTCTTTATATATGATATACCATCCAATTATATATTATTTTAATATCAAAAGAATGATATTGTCGCTCGTGCGTACATACGGATTACCATCTCCATGAATGTGATGAGATTCATTCCCCATCGTGTCCATTCAAGACTAATTTTCTCTTGATGATTAAAAATAATATTTAAAGACTTTATATAATTCTATATATTAATAAGATACATCCCATCCATACAAAATATGACTCACATAACAAATAATATAAAGGAAAATGAATTTGTTAACACCCGAAACGACAATAATACTAAGATATTATTAACAAAGCAATGTTAAAAGATCCTATATGATATCATATTAATGTATATGATTCTTGTATAATTTTATTACAATTATTTCACCATTATACAAGAGATTAACCTACCCTTGACCAAGGTAAAGTACAAGGTAAGGGTTAATTCTACAATCTCTTCATTATCTAAGGTTGTTTATACGTAATTATCTACTGAGACCTCTTTATCATCCACATCCATGTTTCTTAAAAATGTATTTTAAAACATTTTCACTATTTACTATAAAATGGGTTATAGTCATTTATAGCCTTGTGTGTTTGGAATGGAATCTTTCCATCATTTTCCAAACAAGGTAATTTTTGACCTTTTCGACAAATTTAAGGTAAGAATGTTTTTTTTACTTATACGGCGGGTGCGGCTATTTTCCGCCATTATAACATCATAAAAGCTTCCCTTACTAGCTTATAAGAATATTTTAAAAATAAATGTTTTCTTTATAATTATGTGACTCTTAAATGATTTCAAAATATAAAGAGATATTTCTCTAAAAAGGGTTTTGATTTCATCTATGTCAACATCCTTTGATGGATTTTAGGTTTATTTGATGTTTATTTATTATGATAAAAAACATCCATATTGTTTCGAAGGTTTTTTGATATGTTTGACTGTGGATGTTCTATTTTTATACCATTCATGGTTTATGGTTAAAGTATTTAAATTTCGTATGCTAGTTTTAATACGAATGTTTATGATATGTTTAAACCTTTTCATGTGAGGAATTTATTGGAATTAGTAAGTGACGGGTGGATCCCGCTATAGCTCCTCGATGCATCGGTAGGTCTCAAGATACAAGTAGACATGTAATTGAACTAGGCCCTTTCCCAATTTTTATATATGGTTTTGGTCGAGGCCTTAATCATTTTTAGATGTCTTGGCTGAGGCCTTGACAAAATTTTTCAGAATGTCCGACATTATACATTCCCTCATTATGAAAATAATATTGATGGTTCATGTGGTCATTCAACTAGTAGAATACCCATGATTATGTTTTATTATGGAATTATTTACTCATCTCATATTCCTGCCTTAAAAGTATTCATGTTTATTATTGGTAAAGTCATGTGGTTTCAATTATTCACCTTGCTTAGTATTTATGTCATTTTTCGATGTATTTCTTACCCTTACTGAGCATTTGAGCTCACCCCTTTCTTATGTTTCATTTCCCCAAGATATGAAGAAGTTAGTTATGAGTGACTTGTAGGCATAATCTAGGAGGCTTGGATGTTTCTAATGAAAAATATTCTTGTTGTATTTCTTTTCAAGTTGTAAAGTTGAACTTATGTATGAATCTTGTTTCCAATAATACTAAACGGATCGGTCTTTCGAGACATGACTTCCTTTTGATCATGCCAATGTTATGTAATAATGCACCGACTCTGGGTAACTGGGGTCGGGGTGTTACATTCTTGGTGTCTAATTAATCCCCTTTATTACCATTAAAAAATTTAAGTCCTTGTCAACTATTATCTCTTTCCACATTTGTAATAGGATATAACAAGCACATTCAAGGCACATAACATCCCTAGGTTACCATGTAAACAACCCTTTCCAATTCAATAATTAACACTTTTGAAAATATCACTTATGACCCCCATCAAGAGCCATTATACCAATTATTTGAGTTAGGAAAACACCAATTATAAATCCACAATTCACTTTAAGACATGAATACAAGCTTAAATATCAATCCAATACTATTGAGGAATTTGAAATTCCATCTCACACTCATTGATTCATAAAATTATTTCATATTTAAACTATTTAAACAAGTATATCCCATTTTTCAAAATAAAATCTATGGAATTCTATATTCTCAAATTTCTATCCTTGGGAGGTAAGGGATTTCATTGGGAAAAAACTAATGTCAACTTCCAAGTATATAATCCCATTGGAACCTCCCCATATAATAGGTATACAGCACATTTAAATAGGTATTTAATAAGGGTGGATACATAAATGAAGGATCCAATTAGATCCTAATGTCATCACCTTGGAAGTTGGGGAGACTACACAACCAATATATTTTAAATTTTAAGTATTATTATGGGTTTATTAGAGGGACCACCAACCTTATAATTATATGATTTCATGTATCAGGTATTAGCCTTCGGTTTAATATAAATCAGAATAAAATTATTATGTATAAATAAAATTAAAAATAGGTCATATTAAACATAATTTGATGTATCTTACTAGACATAAAAGGAAATGATGAAGGAGAGGATATAGACTTGTAGTCTTATGTCTAGCTCACTAAACACATTAATGGAAGTAAAATTTTCTTTTTGATGAAGGAGATCCACTAAGGGAATATAGGATGAAGGGGATGGTGTGTATGAGGATATTGAGTTGAAATGGGGGAGAAAAATGTGTGTGGGTTATAACATTGTACGGAAAAAGGGTAAAATTATAATTTTTAAGGGGCACACAGTTTGGCCATATGGTATGCTAAACTATGCACTAAACATGTGGTCGTCACTATCCCAAACACCCCACCTTTCATGATTGGACTTCATGGTTTAATAAACATGTTGCAACCATTAAAATAATCTTCCTAACCCTCTATAAAAAATTCTTGGTTTTTCTATAGCTATATACAAACTGTGCACTGATTCCAATGTCCAGGACACCTCACATGGTTTCTTCTTAAAACTATATGTTTTTTCCAAAACTATTCCATAATTGTGAAACTCAATTGTTCACTATAATATTTGAACTGAAAACCTTACTACATAAGGGTAACCATGTGGTTTTTTCTAAAATCCATGACCCAAATGGTGCACCCTTGGAAGAGTTCTCCAAAATATCCAAAACTAAACCTGAATCTCCCAACACATATATGAGAACTCAAGGAAACTTTCGGTCCTCCAAACATATAAAAAACCATCCATTTTTTATTTTATAACTCTAGTATTATTGATCAAAAACTTTGTTTCAATAATATCATATTCACCAAATGAATGTTCACCCCCCCCCTTAAATTTAAACTTGTTCGTACACAGAGAATTTTAAAAAAATCCTCCACACCATTTCCACTTTTATAGATATAAATATTATCTATGGATTTGAATACCAACCTATCAATTCATTAATTTATTCCCCTCTTATCATAACACACATTTCATAATCCATTAAACTAGTTAACAAATCATATAAAGAGTTCATGAACAAGTCCCTCTCTTCTAGAGCTAAAAATTTGGATTGTAAAAAGGTTTCAACCATAACAAGATATTCTTAACAATATCAATGTCCTTTATCACATCCCCAAGTACTTGAATAGATCCAATAACTTTCATGACTGGCTTGAAAAAGATATCAGCATTCTAATCCAGTATCATTTTCAAATCATAAAACATATTATGTAGAACGTATAGTTTAACTTACTTCAATTTTTTATCACCTTCATATATATTTTCCATTTTATCCCACATTTCCTTCACTGTAGTGAAAATCATTACTTTAAATTGTATTTTATCTAATGAAGCTTCAGTACGATCATTTTGAGATTTGGCATCAACATCAAACATTTTCGTATCATATTCAGTCATAGGCAGTCATGTCTTATCACTAACCTAAAACCCTTGAACTATGGAAAAGAGAAGTTACATACAAAGATATATCAAATGAGATATCCTTTTTTATTTTATATATAGTATTTTCATTGATCAAATAGAAAGAAACCCCAATAATTTATTAAATTCTTCATCTTAAATAATTCTTGATGGTAGATTTAATGCCTATAACTTAATGTCTCTAATAATATTTATTACACTCTAAGAAACCTTGAGAGGGGATGGGTGAATCAGGGTGTCAAATATTTCTTTTGATTATTTAAGATCTTGTCCCCATATTAGTAGTAATGTGTTAAGGCTATTCCATTTAATCACACATACACAATAATCATGTATGAGGGAATTAAAACACTGAACACAAAAAAAAATACCTAGTTCACTATAAAATTATAGTCTAAGGATCATATGTCGTTGATGTTTCAGTCATAATAGAATCTATTCTTCGTCACTATTTTTTTGTATTATAATTTTTCATCCATGATCACTATGTGGTAGTTGTAGTTCTTTTATAATTAATTAATGGTTAGCGTAATTCCTCACTCACATGACTTCTACCGACTCCTACATTATCACTACTCTATATGATGTCTTCATTTGTTTAATAACTTAATAGTCTCCTTAAAAGGGTATAAGTAATGGTTGAGAATTGAATCATTAAATTTTGAGTTTTATTTCTAGATAATTATTCAAATTCTTATTAGGTGGATCACCAAAATCTCTGGAGTCTCCCAAGTATATCTCACCCAAGTCCATTGTTTTGTCAAAGTATAACTTTTCCCAAGTCCCTTATTTTTTCCATGTACGACTTAACCCAGGTCTCTTATTTTACCCAAGTCTCCTTCTCTAAAATCCAAGGATTCTACTAGGTAGAGAATCTCCCAGGTCCTTAAATTAACCTAATTCTACTTCATGCAACACCCTTTTCTAAGGTAAGACTTCCAAAGTTGGTACTCCCTACTACATTCATTTTTTCATGTTCTCATAACATAGTTCACATAGGTCCTTCACTCTTCAAATTCTCACATCTAAATTTTCACTACTCCTTTACCTAGGTGCTTCACTCAATTCGATTTCATGCTGGTGTGAATTGTGTAACAGGAGAGCCTATATCCCTACTCTTCATTTACATTAACACCAAATAAAGTAATTAATAATTTATTTATAAGAAAAATAACATATTGAAACATATCAAATTGGTGATTATCTATACTTACACATGACACTAGTATATGACACTCATATATGTGTAATGTCTCACTTGTGTATAACACTTTTGTGTGGCACTAACACATGAAAATAATATGTTTTTACTAACTTCACTTGGATGAAAATATATATATTACTCTTAAAATTCTTTTTAATTTTCCTTCAATAGACTCTAAAAATTCCCCTAAAATGTTTTGGACCCAAAAAATTGGAAATCACTAGAAAAATTTTCCACTATAAGTTGTCTCCCTTGGTCATCAAGAACCTTTAAAAAATATTAAATGGATTAACAAAAAACACAACATCCACCTCCATATTTCATCTCCTTGGTTTCAAGAACTGAAAACCAGAACCCTCTAATTTTCTATAGCCTCTTCCAGTGCCTACCTAAAAGTGGCATGAGGTACCCATGGACTTCATCATTGGATTTTTTTCATACCTCAAAGGGTTGGAATTTCATTTGATTCATGATTATTCAACAACCTGATATAATATTTTTTTTCTAATAAATGATTCCAAAAAAGTAAAGGTGCTTAGAAGGTTATTCGAAAATGAGATTTAGAGGCTGAATAGGGACCCATCTACTATCTTTTTTGATAGGGACCCTTGATTCACCTCCATATTTTGGAAAGGATTTCAAAAGTTAATAGGATCCTAGTTAAAGATAAGTAAAACTTACCATCAGAAGACATATGGATATACTATATGGGTGATCAATATTTTGGAAGATAAGAATTGATCATGCATCTTAGATAGGTTCATGGGATAACCATTTGGGTTTGGTTGTGTTTTTCTATAATAAAAGTTACTAGACTTTGATTAGGATAGATCCTTTTAAAGTGTTGTATATTTGGTCATTTCAATCACCCCTCTAGTAAATTAAGGTGGGTGATACTTCTACAGTATATCTCAGTATCATACTTGATATGATGAGTAAGCTACAAGAGATTTTATAATGATTGGAGATGGATCAAAGTCGTTATAAGTCTTATACGGACCTCCTACTTCATCCTTTGGATTTTTAATTTGGTTGTATTGTGTTTTTCAAATCATCACCCTGGTTGGTTCACCAATGACTTGGGTAGAAGGGGAAGCTTACTCTGAGGTACATGGGACTGAAAGAGATCAAAAATATGATTGATATGGTGAATTATCATTTGGAATTAACTATTCATCTAGCATCAATACATGATGTTTTTTACATTTATCAATTAAAGAAGTATAACCAGGATCCCTCACATGGTCTATAGTGGGAAGATAATGAGTTTCATTCAGATGTATTGGTGACTGGAAAACTAATTTAGATCATTTAATCCTAATATAAATTGAATCATAGAAAATCTATCTTGGTCTATATGATTTGGAAAAATGGGGGTGATTCAAATGAGACTTGGGAATGGGAATTTCATGTGAGTAAGTAGTGGGCTCACCTATCTGTCGATCAACCATCATCATGATGGTCTTTTGGTGATATAAAGTGGCTTTGTGGGGAGAATTTCTACACCCATGATTTCATATTTAGGTATGGAGTGTAATTTTAATTGTTTATCGTTTTTACCTTTCACTCTTGAGTGGTTATTTATTGAAATTTTGAAAAAATGGGTGGTGGTGATTGTTGCGCAATTTGAACATGGTTAGATTTAACCATAAGGAAACCATAAAAAAATTCACAATATTTTATCAATTATCATTTTCAGGGCTACCACAAATTTTTCTTAACCATGTGGAAAAACTTTTCAACTTGATCAGGTGTGTCCATTTCCACCCACACGGTTGGCACATGGTTTGTAAAATTGTATACCCAAACCATGTGGTCTTCCCAGGTTTATAAAAATGTGATTTCTAAAAATTTCTTTATTCATTTAAAATACCAAATTTCCTTATTTTTTCCACTCCTCAAACTCAAAAACCTCCACATGTTGAGATCATCCCTCCCTCATCTCCTTAGCTTTATTCCAAGTGGATTTTTTATTGAATTCTCTATTAAATTACTAGGTAATCACCTACTCTCCTCTCCCTCAGTCCTATTATCTTTTTTTTCATGGGTTTAATTCTTCTCTAAGTCACAGTGACCTAGATTTTATGTTTTATAATTCTAATAGTGGGGCTTTAGGATCCATTTTCAAATATTAAGTGGATTATCACCATTTGAAAGTGATTTGGCTTGGTAAAGGTATGTAGTTTCAAAAATTGGACTTGTTTCATGAACCTTGAGTGATTTCTTGTGTTAAAGGGTTCATTAATAGTTATTTCAAAGAATATTATAGAATATTTAGAATCTAATATAAGTGATATTATTTTTTTCATTTCCTTATCCTAATATTGGAAATCAAATTATTTTAAAAAGCATTCTATATCTATAAAACTAATAATTTCACTTATGGTGTTTGATGAAATTCCCCTTTGTATTGGAAAATTCTTGTAATGATAGATTTGTAACTCTTAAAGGGTAAATAGAACATGAAGTCCAAGGTATTTAGGTGTTAAGATTAGGAAAATAATGACTAGACATGATACATCCTACCTAGCATATGTAATTTAGCTAAAACACTAACTGAACATCATGATGGCATGTTTAGGGTGTCACTTTCTGGGGTTACCTTTTCCTTCTAGGCATTTAGAATACTCTCTCAAGAAGTTTTCTCATAATTTTTTGTGGTGGTTTCATAACTGAGATAGTGTGAGGATACAAGGATTACCTTGAACTTAGATACCATAGGGTTTCTCCACGGTTCTTGTTTATAATATTTATTCACATGGATTTTTTATTCTTTTTTATTTAAAAATTTATAAAGATGTTCTTTATTCCTTCATTTAAAATGTTAAAATATTGTTTTTGTATGATTTAATCTCAAACTATCATGCTTGGATTCATCTAAAAAATATTTCTTATGAAACACTTGGTGGGATCCAATTGGGCTAGTTGTTCTCACATCATAAAAACGCCCAATATGAGTATAGAGACCATATTTTATAATATTTATGAAAATAAAAGATGTCTCTTGGTGGTAGTGGGTACTTAAGATATCAGGGAATGAGTTTATGGTGGTGAAATGGTTTGATCATCCCCCATGTCATATCGATATGGGTAGTGGTTTTGATTTATTTTTTGTTCCAATTTTTATATCATATCATTATATTGCCTATTCCATTTCCAATAATATCCTTTTATATATATACATGCTTGGATCATCTTATATTTATGTCATTTTATGGGTGATGTTTATATAGTTTCATATGGTTTCTATTTTATTTTTTCGATTTCATTTATGTTATGGAAATCAAGCGACTTACTGTTTTTAGTTCCATTTATTTGGAAGCATTACTCACAAAGTTATGGCAAGGTCATGTATGCTTCTTATTTTGGTACTTCTTGATGATTTATTAGGAAAACTATTCCTATGGTACATTTTTTATGCCCATGGACTAGTTTTTATCCTATGGTGATTGGGAATTCCCTTTGGGTCTTTCTATGAACCCACTTAGGTACTCGGTTTAGGGGTGTCCTGGGTTGGTTTGTGACACTTCCTAGGGAGAAAAAATAATTTTGTACCTTTTTTATTTTAATGATATTTCAATTTTATATATCAATTTTAATGAATAACATGTATGTTCTTTTTATGTGATGAATATATATATATTAATTATTTATAGATAACAATTAATTGTTTAATATTTAATATTCCTGAGTAATAAGTGACTTTTTTATTTTTTTAAATAATTTTAAATCTTGATTTAAAATGTGGGTCAGCCCATGGACCAATCCATTTAAAATATGGATCGGGCTTGACTAATTTTCATGATTTAGTATTAAATGTGTGCCAAAATGCATTGATCATTTTTTAGGCCCAGTTCATGGGGTCCTACCCCTCTCTACATTAGTCCAAATCATTAATCACTAATGCATTTTTCACAATTCTCATCGACTTCCCATATTACTTATATTCCTCCAATCATTGTGTTTCTTAAGTTTCCATAATTAAGGTGTAGTTTTCTACTTATTGAGCTATCTTCTCTCAAATTGTTTGAAGTTATATTCATGAATCATTTTACCTTGATTGATAATTGTTGGGGCTACTCTCAATATGGGGAGGGATTTACAAGAAGATTATTCAATGTTTGATAACTAACAACGAATAACTATATTTAATTTTTGATGACTAACATTGAAAAAATATTTTTTCAAGGGGGGTGAATTAACCAAAAACCCTGGGCCATTATTATTTCTCCTTCCCTTTAAATTTTCATCATTTCTCTTGAAATTTTAATTTTGTGTATCCCTCATGATTATCTATATATAAATAAATATAGTGGCACTCTCTGACCATGAATTTAAGGACACTCTAAAAACATGTAAACATTCTATGTTATTTCTTTTTTTATTTGTGTGTGTGTGTTTTTCTTCAGCACATAATTATGTGCATGTATTTTTATTCTCAACAAAGTGGTATCGGTGACACTATAATAATGATTAGAGAATATTTTTCAATGTCTGAAAAATTCATAGCACTATGACAATTCCATTAGTTTTTATCACAATTATTCCTGTATGTAATGCCATAACTCTCTAATTTCGAGTCTGATTTGGATTATCCATGAGTTAGTTTGCACTATGTTTATCATTTAAAAAACATCCATATGGTTAATTTTTTTATATTTGATCTGTTTCAATGGAATAAAATTCTAGTAATATGATTAAATTGGCTAAATTTAATTATAAAATCTAGAAACCCAAAATGGAATATCATTTATAAATTAAATATTTATGTAAGTCCATTATAGAACAACTAGAGAAAAATAATGGCATGAATCAACCCACCATGTCTCCACCTACATAGATAGTATGTCGAGTGCGCCTCCCCAAGATCACCTTGAAAAGTCTAGTGGATGGTGACTAGCATCAAGTCGGCATCTCACACAAGATGGCAGGCTTTATCTTGTTGTACATGTATAAAACCATTAATCTCTACACCAGATAACAATAATGAAATACCAAATAAATAACCTATTTGAGTATATATATATATATATATATTCATGAGACACACTAATATATATAAAGGACTTCCAAGCGCGTAAATAATAAATTAAATGGGTAAGATGAATGCCTAAAAAAATAGAACTCACCTATTGTAACTAAGGTGGGGGAATCACTGTAATGAACTAACTCCAGACACGAATGTCATGTTCTACTAACACCTCTAGGTTTCATTAATATATATTTTTACCAACACTATATCTATATTTATCAACACCATACTGCTCATTATCTTCCTAAGACACGAAAAATGTGATAGAAATTACCGTTTAGAGGTGATTATATACGCATCCAGTAGGATGCCTCGAAATGAAAAAATGAATAAAGAAGAAATGTCTCAGTTAACATAGAACTATAAAGGTAATGAATAAACCAATTAGGGTAGAATAACATGAAACCACAAACCAAGAAACTAGATATTTTTATAGATATAGAACTAGAGACCCCAAGTATTATTCTTTATAACTGATCTACTCAATTGTTTCGCACTATAAGAGACCACCGTACAAACTAAAAAGTAAATCCATACCAAAGTTATCTCACCAATCAAAGTGGGGTACCCATGCCTCACCAAGTTAAGTGTCAGTTCTGGGAGTTATAAACCCCTGATGGAGTAACCCCTCATCAAACAAGGTCATTGAATGAGGGAGTACATGACACCATAAATAGAGGACTTGTGACCCAATGATTCATGGAACACTGGTCAGGGGAGTTATTGACTATATAGTTTATATAGAGGACCCACTCCTTATCATGTGCAAGGTAGTACCAACTCCAATACTGAATTATATAAAACCTTCATCCCAAGTAAACAAAAAATTAAAAAAATTTAAAAAAATATTAGTGACCCAAACCATGTTGTAATCACATAGATATAGAAGTATCAAACCCTGAGGCACTCTTTGTTCGTCACAACCAAACCCCATCATCAGTCCAATAAAGTTGAATCCTATGACTATCTAGCTAACCTTAAAACATCCTCAATTAACCAAATAGACAATTTCATTGTGATTTTTATATAAAAATGATCAAGATGGGCATTTTGTTTTCTCAAAACTAACACAAAGGGAAAAATTCATGAAAACTACCATATAGGTGAATACCTAGTCCATGTGGTGACCTAAAAGGTATTACACATGGAACACTAGAGTTTGAAACCCCTTGGATCACCCATGAACCTATTTGTCTTCTAGACACATATTGCACACTAGCCATATCATAATAGGTGAACCTGACCTGCCTCACCTGTTTAACCAGCTATTTGGTGCCTAAGTTGGCTTGACAGGTCCTATGAGGTTCATCTTGTGAGGTTAGTCCCATGAGGATATGCCAATGAGGTTAGTCCAAATAGCTGGTACAACAGGGTTTGGCATGTTAGGGAATCTAGGGAGGTCAAGCCTAACAAGCCTGTGGTCGGTGGGGTGGAGTCCACTAGCCAACCCCTGCTATGGAAAGTTAGAATAGTCACATTGTAATCGTCTATGTTGGATATTGTAGATTAGCCAGCCCTACTTCCCCACCATATAACTGTCATGCGAAATCAACATACCACACCACCATTGTCCTACTTCATGTAGCTATCCACCTTCACACCATTGCACTACCATATGGTGATCACTAAAGTTTTAAATGTTTTTAAAAAAACTACATTAGAATTTAAAATACAATAAAAAAATAATAATTCAAAAAATATATTTACATCTTTATGATATTTAAAATCACAAGGTCAAAATTATATTTCTCTAAAAATCCCCAAGATTTACAACCATCTTTGAATAAGGATAAATATAAAAAAATCATAAAATAATTAGTGTAGTAAAAAATCACAAAATAAATAATAATAAAAATGAAGTAGGACATTTTAATTAAAACTTAATATAGCATTCTATTAATATTTTATTTTGAATATATTAACAGTTCTCATTTATTTTATTTTTTTCAAATTTATTATTCAATCATTCCCGGTAGACCACACATATAATTGATGTTTCATATAATCACATACACAAAAATAATAATAACATTGTTTTCCTATCATTTAACAGTTCTCATTTATTTTTTTAACTCCCGAACACATGTTTTAAAGTGCGTCAAACCTTTAAGAATAGTATATTCAGTCATTCTGGGTAAGCTGCATGTCTGATTGGTTTTTTTCCTACTCGTACACATCAAAAAAATTAATAAAATGGGTTTAAAATGACTTCACATCATTATGAGGTCATTGTATATGGATATAACTGTTAAACACACATTTTAGAATTTTTTAATAACCAAACCATGTTTCAGGTCATCCCAGGAAAATTGAACCTCATATTAAATTTTTTCTAGTTGACCATCACACAAATCACTGTATGATTGTTTTTATCTGATTTCATGGATTTTAGAGGTTTTTTGGTTGGTTCTAACCCATATATTCATGTTTTTAAATAGAATCAAACCTTTAAAGCCCACATATTCAGTCATTTCTTGCAAAACGCAAGTCTGATTAATGGTTGATCTACTCTTACGAATCATAAATAATAATAACATTACTTTTATATGATTTTGCATCATTAAAAAGTTTATTTATATGGATCTAACCATTAAATGAATGTTTTGGTGTTTCAAAACAACAAAACTACATTTCAGGTCATCCCAAGAAAATAGAATCTTAGATTGACATTTTATCTAATCAACTATCTCACAATTCAATGTAAGATTTTTTTTTCTAATTTCATGAAATTCGAAGGTTATTCTGTCATTTTTGACCCTCACACACATATTTTTACAGGGAATAAAATCTTTGAAAACCACATATTTGGTTTTCTTGATAAGACCACACATCTAATTGATGTTTTGTCTACTCATACACATCAAAAAAATAATAATAATTTTTTCCTTCCATTTCATGTCATTACAATGTTGTTTTCTATGGATAAGACCATTAAAAATGCGTTTTTTCATTTTAAAACATCAAAACTATGTTTCAGGTCATCCCAGTCAAAAATCACCTCAGGGTGAAATTTTTTATTCTTTACCATGTCACAATTCATTGTATAGTTGTTGTCCGATTTCATGATATTTGAAGGTTGTTCAATTGGTTTTGACCACCAAATGCACATTTTTAAAGGGCGTCAAACATTCAAAAACTACATATTCAATCATTCTGGTTAAACCACAAGTATGAATGATTTTTTTTATACTATTATACATCAAAAGTATTAATAACCCAATTTTCCTATGATTTCATGTCATTTCGAGGTCATTTTATATGGATTTGACTGTTAAATGCACATTCTGGCATCTTAAAGTAATAAAACTACAATTCTAATCATCCCAGGAAAATAGAACCACTGATAGATGGTCCTCATACTCGACCATATCAAAATTCCATTAATATTTATTTTCAGATGATCTCATGGAATTCAGAGTTCATTTAGTCAGTTCTTTCCTCCTTCGATGCATGTTTTTAAAGGGCGTCAAACTTTTAAAAACCACATATTCAGTAATTCTTGTGAGACTGTAAGTAAAATTGGAATTTCATCATCCTTAAGACATCAAAAATAATAATAACATGGTTTCCCTATAATCTCACTAAATTATGAGGTTGTTTTCTATGAATTTGACTACAAAATGCATGTTTTGGTGATTTAAAACAACAATTGCGTGTTTTGGGTTATATCAGGAAAAAATCACCTCAAATTGATGTTATTTATACTCAACTATATAAAAATTCATTATATGGTTATTTTATTATTATTTTAGGATATTTTGAGGTCATTTGGTTGATTTTAACCCCTAAACACATGTTTTTAAAGTGTGTCAAACCTTTTAAAATAACATATTTGGTCATTCTAGACAGATCACAAATCAAATTTATGTTTTCTCTACTCTAAAACATCAATAATAATAACAATAATATGGTTTCATATAATTTTACATCATTATGAGTGTGTTTTCTATATATCCAGCCATTAAACATGCATTTTGAAGTTTTAAAACAACAAAACTGTGAATCAGGTCATCTTGGGAAAATGGAAGCTCATATTATAATTCAGTCTACTCTATCATGTCATAATTAACTTTATAGTTGTTATCATAAAATTTCATGACATTCTGAGGTCATTCGTTAAATGTTTACCCCCCAAACACATGTTTTTAAAGGACGTCAAGCCATTAAAAACCAAATATCCAGTCATTCTGGTCATACCACACATCCAATTGTAATTCCTTCATCACATACACATAAAAAAATTATATTAAAATGATTTTACTATGATTTCACATCATTCTGGTTTCGTTTTCTATGAATTTCACCAGATAATGTATGTTTTTATGATTTAAAATAATAAAAGTTTATTTCGGGTCATTAAGGGATAAAAACACCTTGTATTGACATTTTTTGTACTAAACCATATCAAAATTCCTAGAAAGGTTTTTCCATATAATTTAATGACATTTAAAATCCATTCAATAGGATTTGACCCTCTAACATGTGTTTTTAAAGGGTTCTAAACTTTTAAAAACCGCATATTTAGTCATTTCGGGAAGGCCAAACATCTGATTGACATGACCATAGCTCATACACATCAAAAATAATAATAATAAGCTTTTTCAAAGATTCCACATCATTCTATGTCTAATTTTTATGTACATGACCATTAAACACACATTTTGGTTTTTAAAACAACAAAATTTTATTTGGGGTCTTCTCGAGAAAATGACACCTTGGATTGAAATTATGTCCAATAGAAAATTTTAAAATTCACTATATGGTTATTTTCATCTAATTTCACTATATTCCAAGTTTTTTTGATTGGTTTTTACCCTCTAACTTTTTTTAATAGGAAGAAAACTATTAAAAGCTACATATTCAGTTATTTCGAGAATACCGTATGTCCAATTGACATCTCATATACATGTACATGATAAAATTGAAAATAAAATTGTTTCCTATGATTTCATATCATTATAAAGTCCTTTTATATAGATCTAACCATTAAAAACAAGTTCTATCAGTTTAAAAAAAGTGTTTGGGGTCATTGAAGAAAAATAACACCTCATATTAACGTTTTGTTTCCTTAGCCATTTCATAATTCACGGTATGGTTTTCTTTGTCCAATGTCATGGAATTTGGAGGTTGTTCGGTTGGTTTTGACCCCCTTATGGGTATTTATAAAGGGAATCAATCCTTTAAAAATAGAATATTTGGATGTTTATGGTATATTGCATGTCTGATTGATGTGGCATCCCCTTGTACACATCATAAATAATAATAATAAAATAGTATTTCTATTAATTTACATCATTTTGAGGTTTTATTGTATAGATATTCCCATTAAACACTTGTTTGGGTGTTTTAAAATAACAAAAGTTTGTTTCGGGTCATCCCAGCCAAACAGACCCTTATATTGATGTTTCATTTACACCACCATTTTACAATTCACTATAAGTTTACTGTCGTATGATTTTATAGCATTCAAATCTCATTCTGTAGTCCCCCCCTGGCACACGTTTTTAAAGGGCTTCAAACCTTTAAAAATTGCATATTCAATGGTTCAAGGTAGACCCCATGTCTGATTCATGTGTCTTATACTCTTACATTTCAAAAATAATAATAACACAGATTTCCTATGGTTTTATGTCATTATGAGTTCATTCTCTATGGATCTAACCATTAAACTTGCATTTTGGTGTTTTAAAACAACAAAAGTGTGTTTCATGTCATCTTGTTCAAACAACACCTATGTCTACTCAACTATTTCATAATTCAATATAAATTGGTTTTCATCTGATTTCATGGGATTCAAAGGTAGTTTGTTTTCTTTTGACCCCTGACACATTTTTTTAAAGGGTGTTAGAACTTTAAAAACTATATATTTGGTCCTTTTGAGTAGACCGAATGTCTAATTGATATTTTATTTTCCTGTACACATCAAAAATAATAAAACAAATTCCAATGATTTTACATCATCCTGAGGTCATTAGCTATGGATCTGATTGTTAAACACATGTTTCAGTGTTTTAAAATAGAAAAAGTATGTTTTGGTTCATCCTAGCCAAATGACACCTTAGATTGAAATTTCATCTACTCAACCATTTCATAATTCGTTGTACAGTCATTTTCATCTAATCTCATAGAATTCGTAGGTTTTTTGGTTATTTTTGTTCCCCTAGCAGCGTCATGCCTTTTAAAACTGCATATTTGGTCATTTTGGGAATACCTCAAATCTGATTGACATTTCATCTTCTCATACACATCAAAAATAATAATAACACAGTTTTCCTATTATTTAACATCATTCAAAGTTTATTATATATATATATATATATATGACAATTAAATATAATTTTTGGTGTTTTAAAACAATAAAAGTCTGTTTCAGGTCATCCTAAGAAAACAACACCTCAGATTTACATTTCATCTACTTAAAAATTTTACAATTCACTATGTGGTTATTTTCGTCTAATTTTTTGGAATTTGAAGGTCATTTAGTTAATTTTAACCCTCTAATGTATATTTTTAACAGGCATCTAACCTTTAAAAACCACATATTTTGTCATTCTAGGAAGACCACACATCCGGTTAACATGTTATCTACTTATACAAGTCACAAATAATAATAAAATATTTTTCCTTTGATTTCATGTCATTATGAGGTTGTTTACTATGGATCTAATTGTTAAACATTAGTTCTGCTGTTTTAAAACAACAAATTCATGGTTTAGGTCATCCTTGAAAAATGAAACCTCGCATTAAAATTCTATTTACTTGAACATTTTAAAATTCTTTGTATTGTTGTTTTTATTTGATTTCATGAAATTCAGATGTTGTTCGGTTGGTTTTGACCCCCTAAAGAGCATTTCTAAAGGGAATTAATCCTTTAAAATAGTATATTCAGACATTCAGGGTAGATTGCATGTCTTATTGATGTGACATCTCATTGTACACATCAAAAATAATAATAACACAATTTTCCTAAGATTTCATATCATTTTGTGGTCATTTTATATAGATCTAACCATAAAACGCATGTTTGGGTCTTTTAAAACAATAAAAGTGTGTCTCAATCATCCTGAAAAAATGAAACTTTGGATTTATGTTCTGTATACACCACCATTTCAAAGATCAATGTACAGTTAATGTCATCTAATTTTACAACATTTGGAGCTCGTTCGGTTGGTTTTGACCCCCCCCCCCGATGCATGTTTTTAAAGGGAATAAAATCTTCAAAAATCACATATTCAATCATCCCAAGAAGACCTCACATATTATTCACATGTATTCTACTTGTACATATAAAAAATAATAATAACATGGTTTTTCTATGATTTCAGATCATTCCATGTTCATTTTTTATAGATCAGACCATTAAAAGCACATTTCGGCATTTTAAAACAACAAAATTGTGTTTCATGTCATCTCAGTCAAACAACACCTTGTATTGCCATTATTTCTACTCGGCCATTTTATAATTCAATATATGGTGTTTTTCTTTTTATTTCACGACATTTAGGGGTCTTTCGGTTGGTTTTGAGCCCATGGCACATGTTTTTAAAATGTGTCAAACCTTTAAAACTGTATATTCCATCATTTTGGGCAGATCACATGTCTGATTTATGTGTCATATTCTTGTACAGATCACAAATAATAATAACATGGTTACCCTATGATTTCATGTCATTCTGAGGTCAGTTTCTATGGATTTGATCGTTAAAATCACATTTTAATTTTTTAAAAACAATGAAAGTGTGTTTTTGGTCATCCTAGCCAAACAACGCCTCATATTTACATTCCATCTACTCAATCATTTCATAATTAAGTGTATTTTTTTCATATTATTTCAAGTCATTCATAGGTTTTTCGGTTGATTTTACCCCTTAACGCATGTTTTTAAATGTAGTCAAACCATTAAAAACCGCAAAATCATTCATTCCGGGCAGACCGCATGTCTGCTTGACATTATACCTACTTGTACACATCACACATCTTAATAACACATTTTTTCTATGATATCATGTCATTCAGATGTCATTTTCTGTGCATCTAACAGTTATAAACATGTTTTGGTGTTCTAAAACAACAAAAGTGTGTTTAGGTCATTCTCAGCAAACGACAAATCAGATTAACATCATGTTAGCTCAAAAATTTCAAAATTCACTATACGATTATTTTCATCTAATTTCAGGTCATTTGAAATTCATTTTTTTGGTTTAGACCCTTTGACACATGTTTTTAACGAGAAACAAACCTTTATAAACTACATATATGGTCA
This sequence comes from Viscum album, assembly GCA_963277665.1. Taxonomy (NCBI): domain Eukaryota; kingdom Viridiplantae; phylum Streptophyta; class Magnoliopsida; order Santalales; family Viscaceae; genus Viscum; species Viscum album. Next base: position 489,699,482 of record OY728150.1, read on the forward strand.
TTCTAGGCAGACCGCACATTTTATTGACATGTCATCAACTTATATACATCAAAAATAAAAAAATGGTTTTCCTATGATTTCATTACATTCTAAAGTCTTTTTGTATGTTTCTTATCATTAAATATAGGTTCTGACATTTTAAAACAACAAAAGTGTGTTTTGGGTCTTCCAGTACAAATGGAACCTCAGATTGGCATTCTATTTACTCAGTCATTTCACAATTCACTGTACGGTTGTTTTCAACTGATTTCATGTCATTTAGAGGTTTTTTACTTGGTTTTTACCACCTGAAGAGAATTTTTAAACGGTTTCAATCCTTTAAAAATATAATATCCAATCGTTCAGGGCATACCATATGTCTGATTGATGTGTTGTCTCCTTGTACACATCATATATAATAATAACACAGTTTTCCTATGATTTAACATCATTTTGAGGTTGTTTTATATAGATCTAACCATTAAATGTGTGTTTAGGTGTTTTAAAATAATAAAACAAAATTAGGGTAATCCCATCCAAACAAATCCTTAGATTGATGTTCCATCTATACTACCATTTTTCAATTCACTATATAGTTATTCTTGTCTGATTTTACTGCATTCAGAGCTCATTCGGTTGGTTTTGACACTCTGGACGCATCTTTTTAAAGGGCATCAAGCCTTTAAAATTTACATATTCAATCATTCCGGGCACACCACACATCTGATTTGTGTGTCTTCTACTCAGGCATATCAAAAATAATAATAACATAGTTTTCTTATGATTTCAGGTCATTTGAGGTCTTTTATAAATATCTAACCATTAAATGCATGTTTTGGCATTTTAAAATAATAAAAGTGTGTTTCGTGTCATCTTATTAAAATGACACCTCAAATTGAAATTCTATCTACTCAACAATTTTATAATTTAATATATTGTGGTTTTCATCTGATTTCACGACATTTGGAGGTCATTCAGTTGGTTTTGACCCCCTGTCACACATTTTTAAAGGGCATCAACCCTTTAAAAATTGCATGTTTAGTATTTCCAGGAATACCACTTATTTTATTGATTTTTTTCTACATTTACACATCAAAAATAATAATAACTTAGTTTTCCTATGATTTTACATCATTATGAGGTCATTTTCTATGGATCTGATCGTTAAATGCACATTTAAGTGTTTTAAAATAACAAAATTTTGTTTTGGGTAATCCATCCAAATGACTCCTCATGTTGACATTCTATCAAATCAACCATTTCATAATTCACTATAATTATATTTTCGTCTGATTTCATGGAATTCGTAGGTCATTCAGTTGGTTTTTACCCCTTGACAAACATTTTTAAAGGGTTTCAAACCTTTAAGAATCACATATTTGGTTATTCTGAGTAGACCGCACATCCGATTGATGTTTCATATACTCGTACATATCAAAAACAATAACAACAACAACAACAATAATAATAATAATATGGTTTTTAAATGATTTCACATCATTCATAAGTCATTTTCTATGGATCTGACTGTTAAACGCATGTTTTAGTGTTTCAAAATGATAAAAGTATGTTTTGGTTCATCTTGGGAAAATGACACCTCATATTGAAATTCATATTACTAAAAAAATAAAAATTCACTATATGGTTATTGTTATCCAATTTCATGTCATTCAAAAGTCGTTCGGTTGGTTTTGAACTTATGACACATGTTTTTATTAAGCAGCAAACCTTTAAAAATAGCATATTCTGTCATTTTAGGAAGGCCATTCATCTGATTGACATGTAATCTACTTATTCACATCCAAAATTATAAAAAAAAATTATTATGATTTCATTTCATTCTAATGGTTTTTTACTATGGATCTGACTATTAAATGTAGGTTCTATCATTTTAAAATAAACAATGTGTGTTTTGGGTCATCCTAGACAAACGACACCTCAGATTGACATTTTTTCTACTTGACCATTACATAATTCATTTTATGGTTATTTTCTTATGATTTCATGGTATTATGAGGTTTTTCCATTGGTTTCGACCCCATGGCGATCACTTTTTAAGGGCGTCATTCCTTTAAAAAAATCATATTTATTCATTTAGGGTAAAAAAAATCTATGATTGATGTGTTATCGCCTAATACACATCAAAAATAATAATAACAAATCTAACATATGATTTTATGTAATTTTGAGGTTTTTTCTAGACTTTATAATTAAACACATGTTTGGGTGCTTTAAAACAATAAAACTGAGTTTTGGGTCATCCCATCCAAATGGAACTTTGGGATGATGTTCCATCTACACCGCCATTTCAGAATCAATGTATAGTTACTATCATCCGATTTTATAGAATTCAGAGCTCGTTTGGTTGTTTTAGACCCTCTTGATTCGCATTTTAAAGGGCATTAAACCTTTAAAACTAAAATATTCAATCCTTCAAGGCATACCACATGTCTGATTCATGTGTCTTCTGCTTTTACATATCACAAATAATAATAACATGATTTTCCTATGATTTCATGTCATTCTGAGGTCTCTTTTTAGGGATATTCCCATTAAAAACATGTTTTGGCATTTTAAAACAACAACAGTGTGTTTCATGTCATCTTGGTCAAATAACACATCGTATTGATGTTCTATCTACTTGACCATTTCATAATTCAATATACGGTTGTTTTTTCCTGATTTCACAGCATTCAGAGGTCATTCAGTTGGTTTTGATCCCCATGAACACATTTTTAAAGGGAATCGAACCTTTAAAAACTGCATATTCATTCATTCATTCTTGGGATACCGCATGTTTTATTAATGTTTCATCTACATATACAAATCACAAATAATAATAATGTGGTTTTTCTATGATTTCAAGACATTCTAAGGTCATTTTTTTATCTGATAATTAAACAGAAGTTTTAGTGTTTTAAAACAACAAATGTGTGTTTTGAGTCATTAGATCCCCATGAGACATCATGTTGGCATTCCATCTACTCAACCTGTACCATCCCGTGTTTTTTATCAGATGAAATTACAAAGGAATTTTAATTTTATCATTTGATGGATGATTCGTTTTGTGAACCAAGTTTCAAAACTGAATCCCATGATTTGGAAACCTAAAATATGATGTTTTAAGAATTGGTTTATGGATCAACGGGTCCCTCAGATATCTCATCATGTTTTGGGAGCATCGGGGCCCATAATCCCTCTTTAAGGAAGAAGTAGGCAAGGCACACAGTTTGTCCAAAACCGTGTGGACTTTATAGGAAACCATGTGGCCTGGTCCAGTGGAGTAGGAGATGCCTCATGGTCTGGTCTAACCGTGAAGAATGAGCCTCACAGTCATGCGACCTGCTGAAGGTTTTTAATAGTGTGTTTTTTCAGGGGAAGCATATGGTTATCCAAACCATATGGCCAACCTGTGTGAGGGGGTCCGTGGGTAGTTCCTTAGCGCATGGTTGGCATACGGTTTTTCCAATCATGCATCCAAACCATGCACCCCTGTCTGTTGTGTGAATTCATATTTTCTCACTTAATGAATTTATTTTCTAAACCCGTGTTCTTTTCTTCTTCTCCTCCAACTTCATGAGGCTTCTTCTCTTTTCTCATGGAAATCCTCCTTCCCCAAGATAGGCGTAGAAATTTCCCCCTCATCTGAAGTCGGATTCAAGCTTGGTCAGTCTCTATGAATTCCACTTGAAAATATCTACATTTCTCTTAATCCTTTTTATGTATATATATCCCTCAATAACTTTATCATTGTGTGACATAATTCACCCTATTTTTAGGATGTTCATTATTTTCTTTGATTTCACTCGAACTGGGCTAAATCAAGCCTTGATATTTGATGTGTGGTTCGTCCTAAGCACAAGAAAGGTTTTAGAAAGTCCTTAATGAAGTCATGTTGCATTCTATATGGTGTGTTGTTGTGCCATGCAACAGACTCTTTTGGTGATGCCTATCTTTTCTCAAATAAATTAAATTGAACTCATTACCATGTTCAGTATAACCCTAGTGTTCAGTGAATCAACATTTGGTTTATTGCATTTTCTCTATCAACCTTGGTGGAGGTTTTTTTCCCTTTTTAGGCTTAATTACCAATTACTCAAATTGGTTAAACACCCTTAAGTGTGATTTGAACTTGTAATAAATGATTTCAGTAAAAAAAATGGAATCATGAAATATTGGAGGTCATGAGTTAGGCCCTTGAGCTTGTTGCTTCATGCTTTACATTTTATTTTTTGTTCTCTATGATTCACAATTGATGCCTTGTGTCATATTCTATACACATTATGCCTTCACCTATATGTTTCATGTATAATTAATTATTTCTTATTCCTTATACTTTGGGATTTTTTAGTGCCTTGTGCCTCATGCCTTATGCATTATATTCTATCACTTATGTATTATACCACTTTACTTATAGATTTTTCATTATGTCTCGGCTCTTGTTTATATTCTTATTAATCATGATATTCCTTCCTCTTTATTTAAGTTTTTAAATGCCTACATTGTGTTCCATGTGTGAATATACCTATATCTTTGTGCCCATTCTTATGTTGAATGCCTATGATCTTAGGCCTTATACCATAGTTTCTTATCACTTAATAGAATAATTGGGATAGATTTTTTAGTATGTATTATTCCTTTCCTCGTCGATGAGATGTGATTGTGAATGTTATGCCTCACCTATTGTGGTCCGGGAGAGAACACGGGTCCTCAATTAAGGACATCATGGATGGACATGTCGTTCTTGACTTGGATCTACATGACACGTCCGGAGTGATCCTATGTCATGCCTTGGATGGGCTCTCCAGTTGATTTTTTTATATTAGTGAGTGACACTAGTTTCCTATGGGAGAAGTCGTGGATGTAATATTTGGAAATATGGCTAAGACATGCCTCGGGTGATACCAGGTCCCCTATGTGAGATACTTGGTACAGACTCAAATTTTACCATACTGTGAGTGATACAAGGGACACCATTACGAGTCACCTTGGATGGACTCCATGGTATTGGTTATATTGAGGGATCATGTAACGGACCTTGGGATTCTATTATGGATCACCTTGGATAGTATCATGATTCTATTAATGGATTTTATGAAAGCCTTGAATGGATTACTTAAGGTGCATTATTATTATTTTTTTTATGATTACAAAGTGGTATCAAAATGTTTGGATGATTTACTATGGGTGTGACTACCAAGAAAAAGAAAAAGCTTGGGGTCGACCAACTTCTATTGCATCATATATGATGCCTTTTACATTACCATTTTACTTCTATAGGTTCTCTTGGTTCATAAATACATCTTAGGCTGAAGGTCGTAGAATCGGTCGAGTATCTATTTAGGAACCCGAACCAAAGTGTTATTTATTTATTTAATTATTTATTTCCTTTTATTCACTTATGTTGGCACACTAGTTGTTTTATAGTGAATGAACTGGTTTGATATAGACATTGTTTGTGGTGGCCTATAGGAATTATATCTCACACCCTTCTTGGGCTTCCATTACACTGGTGTACTAGAGAAAATATTCATGTTTACAGGTCAAAGGATTATTGGTTGTGTTATGTTGTGTTGTGTACTTGGGATCTAGGGAGAACAAGATTGACCTAGTACTCAGGATGATCATGAAGTTATCAGTTGGGATATTTTTCTTTATTTGTGTTTTAATGCTTATTTTAACGGCCCAAAGTTTCATTAATGGAAATCCCTCTTGATCTAATTAAATGTCTCTTTATGTTTATATAAAATTTCAAATTCTTTGGTTTTATGATAAGAGTTGTGATAATTACTTTTATAGTCATTGAATAGTGATCACATGATTAGTATAAATATAGGGCTTTAACACATCCAATTTTACTTAGACAAAGGAAGTGATGGCCTCATCCAATAGAATTTCCCCATACAAAGCCCATTTATCGGAGCTCGGAAAAGAGGTGGCTTCCTTGGGCTTCGCTCTTGACCAAGCCCAATCTGAGCTTCACCATTTCAAGCTCGAACGGGACCATCTACGGTAGAAGTTGAAGTTGATAGAAATTATCACTCGAGCGATGTTATCCGAGCCACCCCAAGAGTCTGTCACCATCGCACACCTTACCCTTGGGGCTTATGCGACTGTTTTAAGGGGTTATGTAACTAATTGATAGTACTATGTTTAGGTACATTATTTTTTCATATAATAATGAATATAATTTCTTGTCATTATTAATACATTGTAAATAATTTTTAAAGTACAAATGGTGTTTTTAGTTATTATTTAATTAAGAAATCTATTTTATTAAATTAAGGGATTTTTAAATTAAATAATATTTTAATAAAATATTATTATTATTATTATTAGATTAATTTTATTATATATAAATGATCATGTAAGTATATTAATGTAATTATAATTTTTATTAAGGTTTGAATGCCATTTTTGTCAAAACCTGTGAATTTTTTATAAATGTCAGTTTTTATTTTAAAAGTGAAAATTAACATATTTAGAAAATTATTTAGATGAAATAAATGTTATTTTTTGGAATCATGATGTCGAAATTATCCAACGGTGAATTTTACATAATTTTCTGAGAAAACCAAATTTTTGAGTAAAAATTAAATACCGTTTAAATATATAATGTGTTTTATGACATCATAATGACCCAATAGTGATGTAATAAAATACAATTATTTTCTGTTCGGCCAATATATTTTTTACCATTAAAATAATGTTATTTTGGGGTTTTTTGGCTTACTTTTCAAAGCATTAATGGACCCCCCAAGACTTATTAAACACCTTGTATTTTTAAATTAATTTACATGGGAGTGTGACTCACCTCCACATAAGCAACCCTAATATTTTAAGAAGTTAGGACTTTTGCCTTATAAAATATTTTTTTCCTATACCCTTTTCCAAAAATCATGGGCAAAAACCATGGGATGGTTTGTGGTTTGGATTAATTTAATGTAAGGGGTCCCAAAACTAAATAATAAAGAATTCCCTCACCTTTCTTATATAAACCCACCCAAGCTCCCACTTCCTCCTCACTCAAAGCCTTTTGATTTCGTCCAAACTATGCCCTACTCTCTCTAGAATCCTCCCAAGGTGACCTAATCTCCCAAGAAGCCTCTCACAAGCCTCTCTTTAGCCTTTGGAAGCACACTTCCAAGTAAGGGTTTTTTCTTCCTTTCTCATTTTTGTCCAATTTTCTTTAAGTTATTTTCCCTTTTAATTTAAATTATGAATGTTGGGGTATGTTTTCTCACCTCCCTCATACTTCCCTATTTATTTTTGAATAATGGGAGACCCCTTTCTCTCTCATTAAATACCTCCCATGTACACCCGTTACCATGCTGAAATTCCAAAAGGAACTTATCCCTCCTCATTTACATTCAAGAAATACTTTTGTATCATGAACCTAAATTCCATTAAAATTGATGGGACATGTATCTATATTACCTCCTTAATGTCCATTACATGTAAATATGATGATAAACCCATTTCTCTCTCATCAACCTTTTTTATGAATTCTTACGTCACGCCGTTACGCTGCTGAAATCACACTGATTTTCTAATCCAATGGCATTGTGTAGTGAATACCATGCCCATTTCTCCATCAAATGTATTCACCTTTATGCACATTTACTTATTTATTATAAAGTTTCATGTATGAATTCCACATTTCTTTATCGTGGAATAAATGATTATGTTTTATGAATCTATGTTTTATGATCCATGTGGCACACTTATGCATGAAATGAAATATTTAAGAAGGGTCCACCCTATTAGCGCTCCAATGCATTTGGTAAAGTATAGTATCATGATACTTCATGTGCAATGAGTGTTGAATCATGTTAATTCAAGTGCAACGAGGGTTTACTCGTGCTTTATGTGCAATGAGGATTTACTCATGCTCTATGTGCAATGAGTGTTGGCTCATGCTAATTCCATGTTAAGTGTTGTTGCCATATTTCCATGTTATGATTATCATGATTTATCATGCCTTTATGTTCATGTTTCTTTTATTCTCTATTGATATGCCTATTGTCTAACATGTATTTTACTCCTCATGTTATTCCATGTGTACTCCCTTACTGGGCTTTATAGCTCACCCTTTTCTTATGCATGTCCTCAGGTTATCCCATGCAATGCTAAGTACGAGGGAATGTAGTGGTCATGTAAAGGAAGTTTTCAATAAAGATTATGTATTTCATGTTTCAAATTTTTATGTAATGATACTAAGCCCCAAAGACACTAAACCTCTCGATCTTCTTGTTGTATCAGGCGAAGTTTTATGTAATAAATCATGTTTAAGTTTGTAATAAAAGCAGGGTTGTCATAATTATTATAACTCCTTTTATCTTGTAGAATCGCCTAGAAATGTGTGAATTATAATATGTATTGGAATTTTCCATTTAATTTAATTCAGTCATTATATTTATATTTCGCTACTTTTCATTTATTATTACTATTTCTGCTATTGTTTATCGATTTACACCCGATATGCCATTGTGGGACTCTAACCATGAGGGTATAGTCTCCCCACCATACCACCATTATACACTCATTGATAGTCGGTAGCCTATGACATATGGGGAGGCTCACTTGAGTCCATGTGGTGGCCTGTCTGGCTACCAGGTTATTGGCCAGTCAGGTCGGGACATAAAAAAGTCGTATCAAAGCTTATTTTCCCTTGTGTTTTTGTTTGGGGTTAGTAGACAGGAGACAAGTAATGTGTCAACGTTTGGAAAATAGTCATTCCTAGGAGTGATCAAACCATGTACAGGAAAAGTATAAGTATCTAGGGATAGGATTGTTTTTTATGTTATTCATTGTTACAGTTGATTTGATTTCACCTTGAGTGATTGGTTTACTATTCTCTTCTTACTAACTTATGAGATTTGAAAGATTTAACCTTGGGCTGTTATGACAAGTAAGTATCCTGAAATGATTTATGATACGAACATAGGGATTCACATATCATGCATATTCTATTCCATGTATATTTCATTGTTTGTATAATAGAAATTATTGGCATGCCTTGTGTGTTATCTGCTTACCTGTTATATTCCATTATAGGTTATTTCAGTAACATGCTTAGATTTTACCTACTTAGTTATTTGATTACATTCTTGGGTAGATAATGTTTAATTGTTTGATTGATATTCTTTCCTTGAGTTTTATTCCATGATTGAATATTTAAGTGTTATGATTAGCATGTTTTGATGCTTCCCTTATTTTCTTACTATGTTAAACTGTATTTAATGGTTGTGTTTTACATTCCTGGTTAAAATTTTTAATGTGTGAAATTGATTTTTAATGGTGAAACATCGCTAATCAATTATTACAAGTTTGATCCATGAATAATTGGTTCCATGGGATTAAACACTATGGTTACGATTAAATGGGAGTCATTTTCCAATTTGTGAAGTGTATGGTCACTTTATAAATTAGAACAGGGTGACCCATATAATCAAATAACTATAGAAAAAAAATTATACTTAAAGTATTTTTAATGAATTTTAAGGTTGTTCAATTTTTTCCCATTAATCCTAGATAAAGTGGTTGGTGTTAGATGGGAGCTTCCTTCAACTTATAAAGTCTATAGGCACTTTATAAATTGAGGAATGGTTTCCTATATAACTGAACCATCTGTTATGATCCTTATAAATGGAAATTGATGTAAATATAAATGTTTCTAAGTTTTGACCATAAAATATTTGGATTCCTTATTAAGGCCTGTACCTCTATGAATTGGGTGTAATGACCTATATGGACAAATTCCTTAAATGAAAAACTAGACCCAAGTAAATTAGTTGGGGAATGTTTCATATATAATGATCCACTAAGTGTATTTTAAATAATTAATGTTGAAATGATTGGGATGATTTTAATGGAACCTAAAATGGCTTAATGGGACCCCAGTAGGTCACTTTTCCTTTTAATATTCCTTAGTGATAAAACCCGTGGGGGTGTGCTTATGTTGTGTGTTGAGGGAATTTTAAAGTTCCCATAGACGCCTATTTGGGTTTACATTCAAACATAAAATAGATTTATTTTTTATTATTACCCCTTTAATAAATATAATACCTTTAAATATTCTTTTATCTGTAATTGTGTGAGGCATTATATGTAAATTAATGTTGTTTGAAATGGGGCTATGGGATGAAATGACATGATTATAGTGGGATCTCAATAAATAAATAATGTTAAATGTAAGTTTAATATAACTTTAATGGTTTTCCTTGCGATATTATCCAGATTATCTTGCCTTATTACTAGTTTTAGTTTTTGTTTAAAACTAATCCTTGAAATTTTTAAGGAAATAAATGAGTTTTTGTTTATTGACATAAACAAAATTGAACCTTAAGTGGTGATCTTGGTCTGGCCCTCATGAAGGGTAGTTTGGTGTCCCTTTATATCACCTTATAATGGGATGTTGAAAATTTCTAATAGGCCTCTTCTCCTATAGCTTGAACCTAAGTGATGGGATCCTTAGCCTAATAACCTTTTCTAGAATGATCCCTTGGTAGGGTTGAAGCTTCCTATTTCTGTAGGGGGTTAACCTATTGTAAGTACCACCCTCAGATCATCAGAGCTTTTAGTAGTCTCTTATGCCTATTTTTTTATGTATGGAATTTTTCAGGTGTCATTCTCAATATAGGACACTTATTTTCCAAATTACACCCATGTTTTGACGGGTGGTTGTGTATTGTTTTGACCCTTTCTACGAGTGTGAGCATTACAAAATGATTGGTTCTAGTGGGATAGACATGCCAATAGGTATGGTCGGACGCTTAGTAGGACTTGTGACCCTACTTCATTTTCCTTCTCAATATTGGGTGACTTGGGAGGTTGTCAGTTTTTTTACAGTCATATGGTTTAGTATGAAATTGAAATAGTTTTTTATGTGTGCCATAAGATACTTGAATTCATAGGGCTGAGAAGAATATAGATAGTATCAGGGATGTGTTGTTGGTCAGGTGATCTTTGTGTAGTATGCTTTGTCATACTCAATACCATCAAGTTGATAAATTTTGCAACAAACCATTTAGTTTTTTTGTTAACAGTTTAGTCTTGACCTCTTATGCTTGAATATAGGGTCACATATAGAGTAGAGTGATTTGGGCGTTGGAGGAAATAAAACTCATACCAATGCTCGGGATGACATTCTAAGAGGATCATATGTTTGACATGATAGTTAGTTGTTTTGGAATTTACTCCTAATTATTTGGTGGACATGGACATAACTTAGGAGGCAAGTCACGTGTACATCTCAAGGTGAACCTAATATAGAACTCTTAAGTAGTTGTTTTTTTATCTCTCGGTTTAACGCTTATTAAACCATGACGGAAACCTCTAGAAACCACAGTTAGTGGTTGATAGAGCATGTTTCATGGGGTGATAACCTTTTATTTGTAAATCCAACATTAAGGACACTCCTGTGGTGGAAATCATTGCTTCAGTTCTGGTAAAATGTGTCTTTCCAAGTACGAGAATCACAACTAAGAAGAAAATTTGGAAATGATCGGTCTTTATTAAAAAAAATTATGATTGGTAATCTTTGGTTTTAATTTTGTTTTTTATATAGATCATGATTATGTTCTTCTTCATTGTATGTAAAACTTTTAAAGACACCATTGGTCAAACATGGGCCTTGATGCATATTCTTTAATGGTCATGGGATTCATTGGCTTGTAAAAACTTCATGTTCGGGTAATGGTGATGCATCGGATGGTGAAGTCGAGCTTTATCTAACAAAAGTTGACCTATGGTGATTTGACTGTCTTTCTCCTTGCATGGTCGGTTACGAAAGATTTGGAGGTTTACCAATCTCTTAGTCTATGTTTTAGCAGAATTTCCTCAGGTCCTTTTTGGAAATCTTCCAAAACACTTAGTGTACACTCATCTTTTTGACAATCATGTCCTCTATCTCGACATCATCCAAGTACACCGGGAGAGCGTCAGTTGTACACAGAGCTAAAATTTAAAAGTATTTGGGATTGATATGTTGTATCTATTAGATTTCACTCTAGAAGAAAGGTTTTCCTTGGAGGTATGGTTAGTCCTGATTGATACTAGTTGTGTTCCCAAATATGAATACCATGGATGAACTCATGGACACTAGTGGTTTCATTTAACTTGATATCTAGGCGGATGTTTATTTAGACTCGATCATTGTTCTTGATATGTGGATGTTCGGATTTTTAAATATTTCTCACTTGTGAACGTTGACTTTAGTTTTCCTTGGGTAATTCCCTTAAACTCTATTTGATGATGCTAAGGCTACCTCAAACCTTAGTTGGGCTCAAGTGAGATTTTTAAATGGGGTAATGGTCCAAGTCTTGGATCGAGCTCAACGCGCCATCATCTAAAGGCATTGGTTCTATCTTTTGAAATGAACTGGCCATATAAGCCAATGCTTTAATCCATGTTGACCAAATATAGTTCAATTGGTTAGCCCTCACTCTTGCATATGTGGTCGATGAAGAAAAGCTTAATGGAACATTGTTGAGTTGAGGAAAGTACGGTGATTGTCGACCAAGACCTTCTTTGAAAAGTCAGCTCGACTAGGCCTTTGATACTGATTGGGATTCGACCAACCATTTAAGTTTTTAATCTTGTTAGGTGCACCGTTGGATCACTAAGGGAATGCTTAAATTGGTAGTTCCGTCAGTGGAATTTTGTGACTTGATTTTGGACTTGAAAATTTTAGAACCTGATGGTGAAGGAGATGGTGATGTGATCATGTCTTAGGTAATACGGCCTTGGGTAGGTGTCATATCAATGTTTTAGTTTGAAACAAAATACAAGTGTTTTCTTGAGTTTCTTGGGCTTATGAATCGTATGTTAAGGTGATGTGCAGAGGGGAATTTGACATTTAGAAATGAAAAATATCTATTTGAACAAGACTTCACAACTCAGGTAGGTCGATTGATGTTCATTTCCTTTCCATAAGGGTTCTTAGGGATGATACGTTTTGAGGTCGGGATATTGTTGCATCCCGTGTTTTTTGATCATTTGAAATTCTAACGTAATTTGAATTTTTCATTTGGTGGAAGGTCCATTTTGTGAATTGAGTTTTGGAATTGAATTTCATGAGTTTGAAATCTTAAATGTGATTTTTAGACTTGGTTTAATGACCAAGGGGTCCCTTAGGTGTATCATCATGTTTCGGGAGTTCTAGGGCCCAAAATCCCTCTTTACAAAAGAAGCTAGCAGGGTGCATGGTTTTTCTGAAACCATGTAGCCCTTAAAAGAAATTGTGCAGCCTGGTCTGGCAGAGAAGGAGGTGTCGTATGATATGGTCTAATAGTTCCAAATGAGTTGCATGGATGTGTGACCTCCTATAGGTTTTTGAAAATGGTTTTTTTCATAGGTTGTTCACGGTTAGCCAAACTGTGCAACCAGCCCGTGCAAGGGGGTTATTGGGCAGTGCCTTAGCACATGGTTTTTCCAACTGTTATACCAAACCGTGTTCCCATTATATTGGGTGAATTTATTTTTTCCCTCAATGAACCTAATTTATAAACCCCACTCTTTTATTCTGCTCCTCCAGTAGCATGAGGCTCCTCCCCTTCTCTCGTGGAGCTCCTCCTTCCCTAAGATATGCATGGAGATTTCTCCCTCATTCAGAGTCAGATTCAAGCTCTATCAATATCTATGGATTACTCACATAAAAATCTATGTTCCACTTGAACCTTTTTCTATTTATCTATCTCTCAATAAATTTGTCATGGTGTGACCTAATTCACCCTATTTTCAAATCATTCATCTATTTCATTTATTTCTCTAGAACCATACCAAATCAAACCTCAATATTGGACCTATGGGTCATCATAAACTCGAGGTAGGTTCTACAGCTTTATTCCCAATGTTTCCTTGCATTCTATATGGTTCATTTTTGTTCCATGAACTTGACTCTTTCGATGACGCCTCTCTTTGGTACAATAAAATAAATTGAACTCGTTACTATGTTCAGTATGACCCTAGTGTGCAGCGAATCAAACCTTGGTTGATCGCCTTGTCTCTAGCTGCCTTACTATAGGTTTTTCCCTTTTTTAGGCATAACACCCAATTACTCAAGTTGGTTGAAACCCCTTATGGGTGAGTTGCACTTGTGATAAATGATTTAATTAAATATTTTAATCATGATAAATTAGAGGCCATGAGTTGGGCCCTTGAGCTTGATGCCTCATGCTTTACATTTTATTTTTTATGATCTATGATTCACAATTTATGCCTTGTGTCATATACTTTATACCTTATGCCTTGTCCTGTATGTTTCATGTCTCATTTCTTATTGTTTGTGCCTTATACTTTGGTATTTTTTCTTAGTGCCCTGTGCCTAACTCCTTATGATTTATAATCCATCGCTTATGTATTTTACCGCTTTGCTTATACATTTTTCTTTATAACTATGCTCTTTATTATGTGCTTATGAATTATGATATCCCTTCCACTTTATTGAAGTTGTTAAATGGTTACATTGTGTGCCATGTTTTCATTGCTCGGTAGCCTTGTTCTCATGATTAGGCTTAATACCTATGGTCTTTTTCCTTATTCCATAGTTTCTTGGAACTTCATGGAATGCTTGGGATAGATTTTTTATCATGTATTATTCCTTTCCTTGTTGATGATATATTATTATGAATTCTATGGCTCACCTATAGTAGGATAGGAGAGAACACGGGTCTCTACTAAAGGACTTCATGGATGGACTTGTCATGCTTGGCTTGGATCTACTTGATGTACCAAGAGTAATCCTTTGACTTTAAATGGAAGGAATCTCCATGAACTTTGTTTATAATTCTGAGTGACACTAGTTCCCTAGGGGAGCAACCATGGATTAGATCATTGGGAAGATGGTTACTCCATGCATCGAGTGATACACGGTCCTCTATATGAGATACATGGTATGGACTCGGATTTTACCATTCCATGAGAGATACAAGGGATGTCATTATGGGTCACCTTGGATAGACTCTATGGTATTGGATATATTGAGGGCTCCAGCAGCGACCCTAGGGATTCCATTACAGATCCCCTTAGATGGGATCAGGATTCCATTACTAGATTTGATGGATTCCCTGTATGGATTACTTATGGCATATTATTATTGTGGTTGTTATGTTTACAAAGTGGTATCAAAATTCTTGGATGATGTCCTAAGGTTTTGACTGCCAAGCCAAAAACAATATTGGAATTGACCCACTTTTGTTTCATCATATATGATGTCTTGTACATTTCCATTTTAATTCTATAGGTTCCCTTGGTTTATACATTCGTCTTATATCTAAGTCGATAGAATAGGTCGGCTATCCATTTAGGAACTCGGACTAAAGTGTTATTTATATATTTATTTATTACCTTATATTCACCTATGTTGGAAAAATATTGGTTTTATAGTGTACAAAATGGTTTTATCTAGAAACCATATGTGGGTCCTACTAAGATTATGTCGCACACCCTACTCGGGCCACCATTGCACTGGGGTACCCGGGCAGATATTCATGTTTGCAGGCCCATGGATTATTGGTTGTGTTGTGTTGTGTAATTGGAAGATAGTGTGCATAGGACTGAGCTAGTACTCGTGATGCTCATGGAGTTGGACTTTGAGCTTGTATCATGTAGTATCATGTGGACATGCATGTATTATTACACATATTGGCATTTCCAATTTACTTTTATTCAGTCATTATATTTATCTTCCATTAATTTTAATCTATTATTATCGTTTCTACTATTTTTTATCAATTTAAACTTGATATACCATTGTGTGACTCTGACCATGAGGGTAGAGCCTCCCCATTGTACCACCATTAGACCTTCAATACTAGTCGGAAGCCTCTAGCATATAGGGAGGTGCAAGGCCATGTGATGACTAGTCTAGATTTCAGGTTAATGGTCAGTTGGGTCGGGATGTTACACAACCATTTCATAATTCACTATACAGTTATTTTCGTCTAATTTCATACCATTTTAGGTCGTTCAGCTAGTTTTAACCCCATAAAGCACATTTTTAATGGGCATTGAATCATTAATAATTGCATTTTCATTTTTTTAGGTAGACTACACGTTCAATTGAAATTTTTTCTACTTGTACACATGAAAAATAAAAAAAATGGTTTTACTTTTATTTCACGTCATTTAGAGGTCATTTTCTATAGATTTTATCATTAAATGCACGTGTTGGTTTTTTAAAATAACAAAAATGTGTTTCAGGTCATCCAAGCCAAAAAGCACCTCGGATTGATGTTTTTTCTACTCAACCATTATAAAATTCACTATATGGTTTTTTTTTATTTCATGGAATTCCGGGATCATTTGGTTGGCTTTGACCCACGAACACACGTTTTTAAAGGACATCAAACCTTTAAAACCCACATATCCAGTCATTCTGGGCAGACTGCACATATGATTGACATGACTTCTACTCAAACATGTCAAAAATAATAATAATGTGGTTTTTCTATGATTTCACATTATTTTGATGATATTATCTATAGAATTAACCGTTAAATTCATGTTTTGGTGTTTTAAAAAAACAAAAGTGTGTTTTGGGTCATCTCAATGAAATAGACCCTTGGATTGATGTTTCGTCTACAAAACCATCTCAGAATTCACTTTACAATTGTTGTCATCTGATTTCATGGTATTTGGTCATGATTAGTTTAGTTTTTATCTACTAACTCGTGTTTTTAAAGGGCATAAGACCTTTAAAAAAATAAGTATTTAGTTCACATCCAATTGTTTCTTGTCTACTCATACACATCACAAATAATAGTAAAATGGTTATCCTATGTTTTCATATAATTTTGGGGGGTTTTCTATGGATTTGACCATTAAATGCATGTTCTGTCATTTTAAAACAACAAAAGTATCTTCCAATTCATCCTTGAAAAATGAATCCTTATTGACACTCTTTTTACACAGACATTTCACAATTCACTATACTATTATTCTCGTCTGATTTCACAGCATTCGGAGGTCTTCTGGTTGGTTTTGACCCCCTGACGCATGTTTTTTAAAGGGGTCAAACTTTAAATACAGTATATTCAATATTTCCTAGCATATCACACATCTAATTGATGTTTCATCTACCCATACATATTAATAATAATAATAATAATAATAACACAGTTTTCCTATTATTTCATGTCATTTTGAGTTTGTTTCAATATATTTGATCGTTAAACACATGTCTGTGTTTTAAAATAATAAAAGTAAACTTCAGGAAATCCCAGCCAAATTGAACCTCGGATTAACATTCAATCTACTCGAACATTTCATAATAAATTTTACGATTTTTTTCGTTTTATTTCATAGTTTTTGGAAATCGTTTGATTGGTTTTGACCCCCGAACACACATTTTTATGGGTGTCAAACCTTTAAAAACCACATATCTGGTCATTCAAGATATACCTAACATCCCATTGACATTTTATCTAATCATACATGTCAAAAATAATAATAACATGGTTCGATTATTATTTAACATCATTTTCTGGTCATTTTGTATGGATCTGACCGTTAAACATATGTTTTGGTGATTCAAAACAACAAGAATGCATTTTAGATAATCGTAGCCAAAAAAACCTTATATTGAAATTTTGTCTAAATTTCTATCTCCAAATTCATGATACGGTTTTTTTCATCTTATTTCATAGCATTTGGAGGTCTCTCTGTTGGTTTTGACCCCCAAAAAATGTTTTTAAAGGACGTTAAACCATTAAAAACTATATATTTCGTCATTTGGGATAGATCGCATTTCAGATTAATGTATCGGCTACTCATGAATGTTAAAAATAAGTTAAATATTCTTTTCATTTGGTTTCACATTAATAAGATATCATTTTCTATCGCTTTCACCGTTACACTCACATTTGAATGTTTTAAAGCACTAAAAAACATTTTTCTATCATCTCAAGAAAACAAAAACTATGATTAGAACGATGTCAATTTCTATATTTTAAAATAAATTTATAGTTTTATCCTATAATTTCATGGAAATCCAAGATCATTTTCATGGTTTTGACATGCTAACACACATTTTTTGAATATTCAAATATTTAAAACCCAATTTCTCAGTAAGTCCAATGAATACACAATGGTAAAGCCCTAAGAAACTTCTACTACCAATTTAGTTCACCCATATACATGAAACACATGAATATCTATATATGAGGTAAATTTAGGATATATACAGTACAAAGTGACCCTTCAGAATAAAATGTACTAAGAAAAACAATAGTAATAACCCATCACCACTGGTTAAAAGAGAATGCAGAGATAAAGAAAAAATGGAATGGGCACCTCAATCTCAGGGATTACCTAAATCATTCTCATCCTTAAGATAGATAACTGATGAAGAGGGTAAAATGTACTGGTGATTTTCTTATTGGGGGATTGATTGCACTTTGATATTTATTCTCAAAATTAAAATACCACTAGTATCTAATTCTTATATGAAAAATCAGATCAGCAAAATTATCTCTTTATTTCAAATAATTTTTCTTAAGAAACATAAACAATGGAACTGTGAAAATATAAGAGACGCATTATTTCATTACTAGATAAACTTTATAAAATAAATTTTAAAATTGAAATATAGTACACGTAATTAGAAAAAAGAACAAATTTACAATAGAAAAGTCTTGTATATATATAGAACATATACATTTATAAATATCTTGTTTATATACAAAGGATATACATATAATACACACACGCACACACATAGAGAACATATGTTCTATATGTATATGTTCAAAAAATTTACATTCAAAACATATAAATCATATATATATATACAGAATATATATATATATATATATTGAATATATATATTCAAACCATTTAAAAGATATAGATAAATAAATATATTCAAAACCATTATATATATGGATCATATATATATATATATATATAATGTATATACTCAATTTATATAAAAAAATACATATGATTTATATATGTACTATATAGATATATATATATATATATAATATTTATGCTTTGTATATGTTCTCTATAAATAAATATAAATATATATATATATAGACACACACACATAGAACACAAATATGATCATACTCTGTTTATATACAAAACATACATATGTTATGCATATGTTTATATATCAAACATATATATATATTATTTATATGAATAATAGACATATGTTTTATATATAAAAAACCCATAACCACTAAAATAAAATGGGATGGAGCAGAAAATCTAACCTCATAAAAGGAAATTATATCATTTTAAAATTCATTAATATGTATTTCATTACAGTTCTAGTAACAGACACCATCACACATAAAAAATAGTTATTTTTGAAACAACATATATAATGAAATTTATAATCAGATGTAAAGTTTATCTACAGATGTTTACCTAAATAACATTCTATAATTTTATTCAAGATCACACAAATCTATGCCTTGGATAAAATTGATCACCAACATTCATCATTTAAGATAAACCTAAAAATTAATATAATCAATTAGTTGATAAGAAGAAATCATAAGAGCATATATCATGCTAATTAAGGAAATTAAAACCCAAATGTTTCAATCATTACAGTTAGGAAAATCCGAGAAAAATCAATTCATCTGCAATGTATTATAAATTAAATATTTATTGAATTTAGTTGTATAACTCTATATCTATAACACACCCTACAACAATATCGCAAGTATTGACGTTGTACCTACACCAGCTGCAATTAGGTAAAAACAAATTTCATAAATATTGAAAAGTGAAAAGTCATGTATATTATAGAATAAATAAAAACATGATTAAATAATTAAATACTAGAATATACTTGGCTCATGATGGTCAGACACTAGCCAATTTGATTACACGTTAAATCATTCGACGCATTTTTGTTGTCGACACTTCTTTAACATTAATGGTTCCATGGTTCCTTTTTTTATAGAATATAAATTAACTGAAATATAATAAAAGGAATAAAAGATATAGCTCAAACAACTTTACTGAAAGGATTCTCAGAAAAATAATCATAGTACTAAAATCTCTGACAATCACATTGGTACAGGAATGAGTATATGTAAAATAAAATAATTCTAAATAAAGTATGAATTGAATAGAAATTTCGATAAGTATAAATAAATGTAAAATAAAATAATTCTTAAATATGATTTATTTTTTAAATGAAATAATGGAATATAATTGTAGGTCATTAATATTGTCTTAGCTTATCACTCTATTAATAATATTTGATGCCCTTGAAAACAAAAAAACTA
This sequence comes from Viscum album, assembly GCA_963277665.1. Taxonomy (NCBI): domain Eukaryota; kingdom Viridiplantae; phylum Streptophyta; class Magnoliopsida; order Santalales; family Viscaceae; genus Viscum; species Viscum album. Next base: position 489,719,713 of record OY728150.1, read on the forward strand.
AAATAAGACCTTTATAAACTAAAAAATAAAGATCATTTAAGAGGAATTTAAGAACAATGCTGTAATGAAAAAAATTTCAAATTGTGTATTCATAATTCTATAAGATTTTACCACTATGAAAATTTTAAAATAAATTTTCCTCATAAAAGTTAAATATAAGAAATCACATAATAACTTTTAGTAAAAAATGAAATTTTTAAGACCTTTTTTATGTGATAAACAAATAAAACTAACACAAATGTAGTTTCAAAAAATTTTGTTGAAAGGGAATTAGAATTGATAATGTAAATAAAAAATCATACCCAAATGATCACAAATTAGATATATGGATCTCAAACCATTAACCAGCTGGAGTAGAGTGCAGAGTGAACATGGAAGCAGGGGATATGATCAGAGGGTTCTCTTAGGGAGGAAGGGTGGATGGGGGTTTCTGAACTGGGGAGGGAAGGTCGGTCGGAATGGGTGGAGGAAAAGGTGGAGGGGAGGTTCATCGATGGGGAGAGTCAAAATAGATGTAAGGGGCATCATAGGGGATGGGAGTTGATGGGGGTTTCAAAATGGGGGAAAGGGGCGTCGATGCGGGGAGTTGAAATGGGGGAATGGAAATTTATGGGAGAATGGGTGTTGATGGTGGGAGTCAAAATGGGGAGAAGGGAATTGGTGGGGGAAGGGGAATCCATGGGGAGAGTCAAAATAAAGAGAAGGGGCATCAGTGGGGGAAGTGGAATCAATGGGGGGGGGGTTGAATTGATGCTAGGGGCATCGGTGAGGGAAGGTTTGTCGATATGGGGATCTGGGGTGGAGTTTCAGAACGGGGCATGAGAGGAAGAACAAGGGGCATGGGGGGAATTCTATAGTGACTTCCATTTAGCGATCACTATTAGTATCATTAGTGATATCCAAATGGAGATCACCAATATCCCATAGAATCAGCTACTCGTTTTTCTTGTAGTGATGGTAGAAAGTAGTCATGGATGAGTTAGAATAATAAAAATTAATTTAATAACAAAATTTAATTTATGTACTGGCCGAGGCCAAATGACACTCAGTTTAAGTATTTCTTAGTTGATTCTCTAGGGTTATCCAAATAACCCTAGACAATTGACCGTGACAATTAACCAATGAACTTGGAATTGTCGATCAATGATGAATGCTATAAGATCATCAAAAAAATCATTGTGTGCATATTCTTCTCTAAATCACCCAATACCGAGGTAGAGATTTTTATTTAAATTACATATCTATTCTTCTGTATTAATGTTGAATCGTTCATCTTGAAATAATTTTAATTAATGTCAGTAATTTCTAATTGGGGATGATATGCTAATAGTTTTATTACAGATGATTTTATGATATTATTTGTAATATATTTTATGTTAATATCATAAAAAACTATATTCTTCTTTATTAATGATTAATGGGGTACTTTTATATGATATTTTTTCTACAGTCCTCAAAAACTCTTGATCAATGTTCTACATTCTTTATCATATGTTGTTATTCATTTGTATTGGTTTTCACAGTATGAATGTGTAGGGAAATAAAAGAGAAATAAAGTTGTGGTCACTTGGAGGCGAGGGTAGTGCACTAAAAGGGCTCATGTGAACCCATGTTTTTATGGGGAAACACCTGTAAGAATATGCATGGGATATATAATTATAATATTTATTTATTTATCTATACTTATAAGGATGGGTTGTGTTGTATAGCCATGATGAAGGGACAAGGGGTCCCTTGATTAGATAGAGGTAGTTTCTTTCATTTAGAAAGTAGTGGTATAATGAAAATAATATTTATGATGATATTATCAATATTATATTATTTAAATTATTATCATTATTATTATTATAAAGTTTTTTTTCTGATTTAACTTTTGACCAAGACATTTGATTGATGGATAGTTTACACCATTGTGACTCTACTCCTGTCAAATTACACAGTTCACCTGTGATATTGTTAAAAGTATATGTTTTAACAAATGAAATTTTTTCACTAATTGTCTATTTTAGGAAAGTAAATAATAAATCTTGGGTATTTTTTCCATATGGATCATTATGGTATGGTCTATTTTTTCATTTTATGGATGAAGGGTTATATAGCGGGTCCCATTATGAGACACATCATAAAATTTTCTAGTTTCAATGGCTCCTTGTATCTTCTCACTCAATACATGGATTCAGAAGATTCAAAGTGTTTTTGTACATAGAACATATTGGTGTCCTTACTTTTGATGATGGGGATGTGCTTCTTGTTGAAGTGAGTGTGATCGTGTATAGTGGAACTCTTGGGATTATGCTCATCTTATGGTCATTATTTGAGAATTTTTAACCCATCCAAATAAAAGAGTCCTCAAGGAACAATTTTTCCTCACCATATCTAGGTAGGGTTGGTAATTCACACCTGGTGTCACGAGCAGTCCCCTGGGGCCCATGTCGTGACTACCCCAAGCCCGCCTTCCATAGGCCAGGGGTTGGTGGCTAGAACCAAAAATGTGTATCTCTATATCGAGAAGGCATTGCCTTTAAACTTGTACAAACTCACAATCCAAAAACACAAAAAGAAGCAACCATGAAGTAAACTATTGGATTAAAAGGTGTACTGAAAGTATAGGGGCTGAAATTCAAGCCCAACTGAAAAGTACAAGTACAACTGAAAAAAGAAAATAGCTCTTGGATCGTCCACCGAGGATCCTACCTGAAGGGTAGGTATAGATCATCTCCAAAGCACTCCACGTCATCCTATCTCCTCTGCATACCACCTGGTCCTGGATCCCTCAAGTCTCAGCCCAACTGCTCGTCGTCTGCACAAGACACAACAAGGTGTGGGTGAATCCCATTCAGGGGTGAGTATAACAATACTTAGTAGGGACCCCAAGACCCCTGACGGTCTCCCAAAGTTTCACAAAGGAAAAACCTCAAAGAAAGACCTCAATAATAAAGCACGAGGAAATAGTCATCTCACACTAGGTATACAACTCTGAGATCAAGAATAAGGATGATTAGTTTTCGGTTATATCATCTTATTCCATTTAGAATTCCCAAAACTGATTCATAAAGGAGTTGTTCTACTATCGATCCACTCTTGGACGTAAGTCGTTGTCCCATGATGATCCACTGTAAGGCGGGTCCTCGTCGGGTCACACTACTCTTGATCCACACAGGGTCTCTATGAGGCTGATCCACACAGGGTCGCTATGACCCTGATCCACACAGGGTCGCTATGATGCTGATCCACACAGGGTCGCTATGATGTTGATCCACACAAAGTCGGTATGATGTTGATCCACACAGGGTCGTTATGATGCTGATCCACATAGGGTTGCTATGATGTTGATCCACATAGGGTCACTAGTATATAGGTAGGGATGATAAGTCATACAGCTAGATCATCCTGCTATGGTGTTTCTAATGCTGACCTGCATAGGTCGCTCTTCTTCTTCATGTCACAACCAGCCACAGGATTCCCGCTCAACAAGCTTGATTCTGGGAGAACCACTCCTCAAGCCATCAGTCATATTTAAACTATACGAAATCCCACAAAAGGTATACCAAAGGTACAAACCCATCATAGGGGTCCCAACGTGATAGATGGTGCATTGATCGGACGCTCGGTCTTTGAAATATGGGCACTTTTGTAAAAAGGGACTGGTTGGATTCAAATCTAATCCAACCCAGGTCACACATGAAACTCAATAAAAAATCACTTATAGTGTCTCAACAGGAAATCCCTGTCACTAGGTTCCTTATTCCACATACGGCGCGTCAATAGGACGTCTGGTTATTAGTAACATCCCTTTATGTGAAACGATGGTGATCACACCTCAGTTCAGCCCGGCTCGGTCGTGCCTTCTAGAATATGCGGAAGGGACTGATTCCTAAAAGGGGACCCAACTCCACTGACGACGTGTCAAATGGGACCTGGTTCATCAGTTACAAGCATATATTTATTCAGGGACCGGTTGGGTCTGGGCCCGGTCCCACTCCGTCAGACCGGCTCAACGCAACAGGTCCCGGGGTCTAACTGACCCTGCCTAGGTTCGGCCTATAAAAGGTCGGCTCTGTTCACTAGGTCTGGCCCATCAGGGTTAGCCCAGTTCAATTCTCAGGCCTAGGTCGTGGTTGGCCCATCCCGCCAAGTGGGGCTCGGCCCACCCGCACTGGCCCGCCAGGCTGCGGGTCCGGCTCCCATCTGGATCGGTCCGCCCAAAGGTGGACAGTTGTGTCCTGTTGGGCCCACGGTTACAGGGTCGTTTCACCAGCCGGTGGGGCGTTGCCCCACTGCATGAAAGTTCAGTCATTTGGCCGACCGGGTTCCACCAACGCGGCACATCGTGGGGCCGCACTGCGCCTTCTTGTCGTGGATGCTCCGCGCCACCCCTTCTGTCGTGGCCTGTTGGCTGCAGCTACTTCGTGCCGCCCTTTTCCCACATGACCGCCTCGGTTCAGTCAACTTCAGCCACCGCGGCATGCCATGGGACACCGCCCGCAATTGGTTGTTGTGGGTCTCCTCCAGCCACCGTCGGCCGTCGTCGACATGGCGCACTGGTGGTTTCTTCTGCAGGCCACCGGACGCGCTCTTGTGGCCCATTTTTGACTTTGTATGCGCCTACGGCTCTTCCGGGATACCGATGTCATAGCGTGACCTACTATTTCGTGTTTTCATCAAGTTGGAAATTATTCTCCAATGTTCGCATCAAGAAAAAAGTGGCGGAGGGTCTGGTCCTTGTTTGTTTGGCATGCTCCCTCTGCGTTACATGATAACAAGTGGAAGAGAAATTAATTCATCAAAGACAACTTCAAAATAAACCACATAACAAGATTAGACACCCTCTGATGATAATCGATGGAACCTCCTTCGTCATTGTCATCGGTTCATGATTTGGTGGCACTCACCACCGCTCACTGGAATCGGTCTTCTCCTCCAAGTGGTTGGTGTCGCGGTACTTTTCCAGAGCTTTGTCGCTTGGTGAAGTCGTTCCAACACCCCTGCCCAAGCTCCATATAAATAGGAGGGGGAAGTGGTGGTTAACATCCCAAGTAATTTATGAGGTTTGTTTAATTAATGAACCTTCCAAATTCCAACAGCACAGTTACAAACAAGGAGGATTCATGCCAAATAATTGCTTGACATGTCGTCGGTCCCACCACCACCTCTCATCCGCTGGAGAAAAAGAAAAGAAATAACATAACATAACATGTTATTTTATTAATCTTTCAAAAGTACACAAAATTAACTTTTCCACCTAACCTACTACGGGTGAAGTGAGGCCTCCCTTAAGCAAATCTCAGTGCTGTAGATTTAATGGTTCTCTCATATTTTTTAATCTGAGCACCGGTTTAAAAGATAGAAAATGTCACATGCACGTTTACTAAACCCACCTTAAATAAACTTCATAAACTCATTCCAGGCACACTGGGCCTCAGAATCACGTTCCATCAATTTTCGAAGACTCATAATAATTCCATATATTCACGTCCCCATAATCCCCAATAAAACTAGGGGATAAATGGGGGTACTAAGCACGTATCTGAGCCTCCCTCTCCCATGTGCTCTCCTGGAGATTCTTCTGCTTCCAATGAACTCAGACTAGAGAAATCGACCACCCACGAAAGACCCGCTCCTTTTAATCCTATATCTCTACTAGAAACTCTGCAAACATTGCCCCATAATCGATGTCTAGCTCTTCCCAGTCGATAATGTGTGATGGATCATGCACTTACCTCCTCAGATGAGACATGTGGAGAACTTCATGCACCTGATGCATCTGTGGGGGAAGAGCTAGGTGATACTCCACCTCGCCAAATCTACTGAGAACCTAAAAGGGTCCGATGAACCTTAGAGATAGCTTGCCGCCCCAGCCGAATCTCCATAAACCTCATCGAGGTGAGAGCCGTAGAAATACATGGTCTCTATCCTCGAACTCCAAAGGTCTCTTTCTATTATCAGCATAAGATATATCTCTTCTCTGTACAGTCTTCATCCACTCCTGGATGATCTGCACCTTCTCAGTGGTAGCCCGTACCAACTTTGGAACCATAAGTGCTGACTCCCTCAGGTCTATACATCATAGAGTTGATCCACATGGTCGACCATACAATGCCTCAAATGGTTCCTTACCGATGGTGGAGTGATATATTTTATTGTACACAAACTCCACCAAGGGAAAGTGATCCTCCTAACTACGGCCAAAATCTAAGACGCAAGCACGAAGCATGTCTTCCAGTGTCTGAATGGTCCGCTCCATCTGACCATCCATTTGTGGATGAAAGGTGATTCTCAAACGCTGATGAGTCCCAAAAGCCTCCTATAATCCCTTCCACAACCGTGATATAAAACGTGCATCATGTTTAGATATGATCGTCAATGGCACCCCATGAAGACCTACAATATCCTGTATGTAAAGGTGTCTCATGTCCTCTACTAATCCCTGCTCTCGGATGGGTATGAAGTGGGATGATTTTGGGAGTCAGTCAACGATCACCCAAATAGAATAATGTACCCTAGATGTTCATGGTAGCCCTTTCACAAAGTCCATGGAGATGACATCCTACTTCCGCTCTGGTACCTCTAGTGGTTGCGCTAAGCCTACTGGAACCTGATGCTCATTCTTCACTTTCTAACAAGTGAGGCATCGTGAAACGAACTCTTCCACTATTTTCTTTATCCCTGGACCCCAGTGCTAACTCCAGAGGTCCTAGTACGTCTTCGACACACCAGGATGTACCATCATAGGATATGTATAGAACTCCCTCAACACCTCCTCTTGTTGTTCCACTAGTACCATGGTACGTCCTTTGAAGAGGATGACGTGCTCCCCACCTTCAAAAAATCCATCAAGTGTCTGTCCTGAGGATATCTAAGCACATCGAGCCTCGCAGTATATGTCCCCAAGTTGTGCCTTCTGAACTCATTGAAGAAGTGTGGGAGTGATGGTTGTAGACTAGAGATAAGCTGCTCTATATCTATCCACAAAGGATATCTACACCGCAACTAGCTGCTTTGTCTCCTCACTCAGTAGATGTAAACCAGACCTCCTGTTGAGTGTGGCTACCACTATGTTCCCCTTCCCAGGAGTCTAGACTATCTCAAATTCATAGTCCTGGGGGAACTCTAGCCATCATCATTGTCTCAGGTTCAGGTCATTATATGAGAAGATATACCTGAAACTCTTGTGATCGTAGTAGACTGTAAAATTTTCACCCATCAAGTAGTGTCACCACATTTTCAAGGTGAAGACCACTACTTCTAACTCCAGTTCAGGGATAGCATAGATCTGGTCATGTTGTCTCAGTTGTCATGAACCATAATAGATCATTGCTCACTCCTGCATCAGGGCACATCCAAGTCCAATCAATGATGTGTCGCAGTAGAACATAACCAACACCCTTTTTTGGTAGCCTCAATATGGGGGCACTCATCAGTCTCTGCCTAAGCTCCTGAAAACTCTGTGGGAATCTCTCCATCCACACTAAGGGTTTTCCCTTCTTCTTCAATGCTGATAAGGGTTCCGCAACTCTGGAAAAGTCAGGTATGAATCTTCAGTAGTACCCAGCCAACCCCAGGAAACTTTGCACCTCGGTCACACTCTTGGGTGGCTCCCAAGCATGAAAAGCCTATATATTTTATAGATCCACTGCAAATCTAGTCTCCGAGATAATGTGTCCTAGAAAGTGGACCTCCCATATCTAAAACTGTAACTTCGAGATCTTACCATAAAGATGGTGCTCTCAGAGTGTATCTAGAACTATCTATAGATGATAGGCATGCTCCTCCTCTAACACCGAGTATATCAAGATGTTTTCTATGAAGACCACCATAAATTGATCGAGTTATGGGCTGAAATATCATGTTCATGGGGATCAAGAACACTGCAGGGGTGTTGGTCATGCTGAATGGCATAACCAAGAACTCATAGTTTCCAAACCGACATCTGAAGGTCGTTTTATGCACATCCTCATCTCGTACTCTAAGCTGATGATTGCATGATCTGAGGTCTATCTTCAAAAACCAACGATCTCTCTTCAGTTGATCGAAAAGATCATCAATCCTTAGAATTGGATACTTTTTATTCATGGTCACCCGGTTCAGGTTCCGATAATCCACACAGAGCCTCAAACTCCCATCTTTCTTTTTGGAAAACAAAATCAGGGTTGCCCATGGAGAAACAATGGTCCTTATGAACCCATTCCTCTGCATGTCCTCCAGTTGTACTCGTAACTCAAGAATCTCTATAGAATCCATCTGATATTTTGGTGTAGATATCGGTGTCATCTCGGGGTACAGGTCGATGTAAAATTATACATCTCTATGTTGACATAGTCTTGGAACATCATCAAGAAAGACATCGGCATACTGTTCCACCACTATAGGATATCTCAGTCACTCAACTTCAACTGCTCCAAGGGTAAGGCTAGCCAACTGATGGGTGATCGGATGCACCCTCCTCTGGGTAAGTCAATCATGTGCTGCAAAGGTTCCCTTATCACCGGTGAAGGAAAACCTAGTCCCAACCTCACGGACACACCACACTTTTCACCTAATGCAATCAATCTGAGCATGGATTGTGGATAACTAGTCCATACCCAAGATGATGTCATAAATCCTCGATGCCACTACTAGAAGATCCCATTTGAAGCTCTCAACTCCCAGAGTAAACTCACACTACCAACACCAGTGGGTAATCATCGAATCTTCTCCCGTATGAGTCTCTAATCGCAAGGATTGAGAAAACAGCTCTGTCAGAATCTCCGAGATCTGGATGGGTGTTATGGAAATGAAAGAGTGACTTGAAACTGTGTCTATAAGTAATCTATATAAGGTGGATTAGACACATATCAAACCACTAATCAGATCTGGAGCACCGTGGTCATAGGCCTCAGCTACCTGGAGCTGAGCTCATCCATGTCCACCTACTCCCTGTGATCGGGGTGGACCACCTGGAGGTGGTGGTGGTTTAACCTTGAACTATCGTCCACCACCTGCTACACGAGCCAATAATGTTCCTCATCTTCTGCCCTGTGGACCTCCTCACTCAAATCTCTTCCTCTTCCTTAGTGGCACCTCGACCATCTGTTGGTCGTCAGTGTGGCTGGTCGGGCAGTCGCAAGCCATGTGACTCTTTCTGCCACATGTGAAGCACAGTCTGCTTCTCTACTGGCCTATTCTACCTCGAGAGCCTCACCCCTTCAACCCTACATCCTAGGGTCATCCACCAGAATGTCTAGTCCACCTGGACCTTTGTTTCACCTACCTACTACCAGCCACAAATTACTCTACTATGTGGCTCCTGGTGGTGGGTCTCGATGTCGGTGTCTGCTCAGCAAGGAAATCCTCTACCAAGAGTGCTCTCTCCAGCACTCCATCATGTGTCAGGATGCAGAGAGATAGCATCGAATCTCTGATCTCTCGTTGAAGACCCGGCTCGAAGGTCTAGGCCCTCAAGAAAGGGTCCCACGCCATGTCAGTAGAGTAGCGTGAGAGGTCAGTGAACATCATCGAGTACTAGTCCACGGTCAGGATGCCCTGCTGTAAGTGTAGCAGCTCATGTATATGCACAAAGCATATAGTCATTATAACGATCTCTTCCCTAAAGGGGCCCTCAAAATCTACCCAGGTTATGGTCACCTTATCATGTGTCTACAGCATCAGGCTCCACCATCTCCCTACTGCTACCTGGAAAAGGCTGGTAGCTAGGATCACCATCTGGTTGGCTAGTATCCCAACCAGGCGAAAAACTCTGGCCACAGCCTCCATCCAGTCCTCAACCACCTTTAAATCCGTCTCACCTAAAAAGATCGAAGGCCCCTTCTGCTGAAACCCGTGAAACACTCTCAATTGGAATGCACCATCTGCTAGTGTGGCTAGTGGAAATGGCTTCCCAATGGGTAGTGGTGCTGTTGGAACACCACTCGAAGGTGCTAACGTCGTAAGAGGGCCCTACACCAAGGCCTCATCGCTCGGTTGGCTGTCATCGTGTAATCTCTCAGAAATCCTAGCTTTCTATCTACATGATGGAATCCTAAAAGGAAATAGGTGTTTCACGGTCAATAAGTTATACCTACTGAGTTGACTCAAAGAGATCAAAAGTAAAACACTTCCAAAACACAGGCAGTCAGTGTTTTCATGCACCGAGTCGGAAATCAGAATTTAGGGTCCTGGTGTATGGATACATTAGTCATCATACCAAAACTAGACTCCACGAACTGAAAATCACACTCAAAACACTTAACACTATTGCTTTATTAAAACTATCATAGTCCTAGTTCTTCTGTAGAACCGACTCCTCTGATACCACCTTGTCATGACCCGTCCCCTAGGGCCCGTGTCGTGACTACCCCAAGCCCGCCTTTCATAGGCCAGGGGTTGGTGAATAGCACTGAAGAGGAATATACCTATATTGGGAAGGTATTTCCTTTAAACATGTACAAACACACAATCCAAGAACAGAACAAGAAGCAACCATGAAGTAAACTATTGTAGTAAAAAGTGTACTGAAAGTAAAGGGGCCGAAATACAAGCCCAACATAAAAGTAAAAGTACAACTAAAAAGAGAAAATAGCTCCTGGATCGTCCACCGAGGATCCTACCTAAAGGGTAGGTACAGATCGTCTCTACAGCACTCCATGTCAGCCCATCTCCTCCGCGTACCTCCTGGTCCTGGCTCCCTCAAGTCTCATCCCAACTGCTCATCCTCGGAAGAAGAAACAACAAGGTGCAGGCGAAGCCCATGCAGGGGTGAGTATAACAATACTCAGTAAGGACCCTGATACCCCCAAAGGTCTCCTAGATTTCCACAAAGTAAAAACCACAAAGAAATACCTCAATCACAAAGCACGAAGCAATAGTTAGCTCACACCAGGTATACAACTCAGTGATCAAGAATATGGATGACTAGTCTTAGGCTATATCATCTTATTCCATTTAGAAGTCCCACAACTGATCTAGAAAGGAGTTGTTATATTATCAATCCACTATTGGATGTAAGTCGTTGTCCCATGATGGGCCACTGTAAGGCAGGTCCTCTTCAGGTTACACTACTTCTGATCCACATAGGGTCGCTATGATACTGATCCACACAGGGTCGTTATGATGTTGATCCATGCATGGTTGCTATGATGCTGATCCACACAGGGTCTTCATGATACTGATCCACACAGGGTCTCTATGATGTTGATCCACATAGGGTCTCTCGTATAGAGGTAGGGATGATTATTTGTACAGCTAGATCATCCTACTCTAGAGTTTCAGATGCTGACCTGCATTGGTTGCTCTTCTTCTTCATGTCACAGCCAGCCACAGGATTCCCGTTCAACACGATTGATTCTGGGAGAACCACTACTCAATCCATAGGTAGTATTTCAACTAGTATGAAGTCCCACAAAATTCATACCCAATAGACCACCCTGTCATAGGGGTCCCAACGTGACAGACATCGCATCGATCAGACGCTTGGTCTGTGAGATATGGGAACTTTTGTAAAAAGGCCCCAGTTGGATTCAAATATGATCCAACCCAGTTATCATGTCAAACTTTGTCAAAACACACTTAAATTATCTCAAAAGGACCTCCCTTTCACTAGGGTCCTTATGCCACAGAAGACGCGTCAATCGAACACTCGGTCTGTTAGTTACATCTCTTTCCGTGAAATGGGGTGATCGCACCTCAGTCCAGCCTAGCTCAGTTAGGCCTACCAGAATATGTCAAAGGGACCGCTTCCCAAAAGGGGTCCCAACGCCACTGACAGCGTGTCAAACGGACACCTGGTTCGTCAGTTACAGATGTTTATTTATTTGGGGACCGGTTGGGTCTGTGCTCGGTCTGACTCAGTCAGACCAGCCTGACGCAATAGGTCCCAGGGTCTACCTAACCATGCTCAAGTCTGGCCTGTTAAGGTTCGGCTCGGTTCACTGGGTCCGGCATGTCGGGGTCGTCTTGGTTCGGTTCGTGGGCTCGAACCACGGTTGTCCTAGTCCGTCGGGTGGGGCTTGCACCCCCCTCCCCCCACACTGGCCTGCTAGGCCGCGAGTCTGGCCAATCCCACTAGTGGGTCCGACCCGGCACGCTATCGGGTCCGGTCCATTAGGCTTGTCTGGCCTGCTTGGCTGGCCCGCGTTTGGCTCGGTCTACCCCGAAGGTGGACCGTTGTATCCCACTGGCCTCGCGGTTGCGTGGCCGTTTCGCCAGCTGGTAGGGCGTTGCCCCACCGTATGAACGGTCGGCCGTTTGGATGACTGGGTTCCACCAACCTGGCACCGCGTGAGGCCACGCCGCTCCTCCCTACCACAGTCTGTTGGCCGTGTCTGTTCCGCACCACCGACGGTGACTTCGGGCGCCGCCCTTGTCCCGCACGTCCGGCTCGGTTCGGCCGCCTTTGTCCACCACGGCACACCATCACGCACCATCATTTATCGCCCATGGTCGTTTTCTGTAGGTCTCCTTCGGCCACCATTGGCCGCCGCTGATAAGGCAGGCCGGCGGTTTCTTCTGCGGACCACCAAACATGATCCGTTGGTCCTTTTTTGACGACTTCTATGCCTACGGCTCTTTCGGGATACCACTATCATAGCGTGACCCGCTATTTTGTGTTGTTGTCAAGTTGGAAATTATTCCCCGAAGTTCTCATCAAGAATAAAGTGGTGGAGGGTCAGGGCCTTGTTCATTTGGCATGCTCCCTCTGTGTTACATGATAACAAGAAGAATATAAATTTATTCATCAAGTACAACTTCAAAATAAACACCCAACCTAGATTAGACGCCCACTGACGACGATCAATGGAACCTCCTTCATCATTGTCATCGGTTCGTGATTCGGTGGCACTCTTCACCACTTTCTGGAATAGGCTTCTTCCTCCAAGTGGTTGGCGTTGTGGTACTTTACTATAGGTTCATCGCTTAGTGAAGTTGTGCCAACACCTCTGCCCAATCTCCATATAAATTGGAGGGGTAATTGGTGGTTAACGTCCCAAGAAATTTATGAAGTTCATTTAATTAATGAACCTCCCAAATTCCAATGTCATTGTTACAAACATGGAGGATTCAACCCAATTAATGGCTTGACATGTCGTGGGTCCCACCACCACCGCTCATCTGCTGGAGAAAAATAAAAGAAATAAAATAACATAACATGTTATTTTATTAATCTTTCATATTTCTACAAAATTAACTCTTTTACTTGACCTAATACGGTTGAAGTGAGGCCTCCCTTAAGCGAATATTGGCACTGCGGATTCAATGGTGCCCTCAGAATTTTTAATTCGAGCACCAGTTCAAAATATAGAAAATGACGCTCGTGTGTTTACTGAACATACCTTTAAAAAGTTCAGAAATTAATTCTGGGACATTGGGCCTCAGAAACATGTGCCTTCAATTTTCACGAACTCGTAATAATTCCATATAATTAAAAAAAATTACAAGGAAAATCTGGGCCTTTATACCTGGTTCCAGGAAGGTGTAGGTATCCTGTACCAAAATATCATTTGTGGTCAGTATTCTACTCATAAATATTAGGCATGGGATCCTTCAGCTATAGAGTCAGTGTTTCACCGGTGACAAGAGCTCACACGGGCCTCGTATCCTTCACCCAAGTAGTTATTCTTCTCATCTTCATGGTCTTGGGATCCTCTATAATATATTAGGATATTTTATGCAGGTTTATGGTTCACTTGGTATGGATACCTTTAAGTAATGAAAAATTATTTTGGGTCCTTTTTGTAAATATATCTTGGTTAACCCTATACCCTCAGCTAGCATGTGCACCCTCAATGGGTGAGAATGAATCAGTGTTGAGCATTGGATTTTGGAAATAATGTGACTAGAGGAAGTCTATGTTTTAAAGACTTGTGCATGTTTTTTGGTCCCCCCCCCCCCCATACCCTAGAGGTTTCCCTTGAGATTTGGTTTGCAACTGGATATAGACTTCAGGATTCATGGACTTCCCAATGATCCAAGATTCCTAGTTTTATTATAGGGAATGATGATAGAGTATTATAATTGAGATAATTGATATGTTTATTACATCCTTTAGAATTATTTCTAATGATCATATCCTTATTATTATTTATCTCTTACATGGATGCTTCTAGTACTGGTGCTTCGAGCTAACTTGGAATTCTGGTTTCCCTTGTCATCCTCCTTGTGGACACTCCCATTCCTAGAGTCATATTGACTCTTTATTGTGCATGATTCTAGTTTTCAATGGATGGGTATGTTTACACTCACCCCATGCAAGGGATTTTTGCCCACATGTGATGTGTCTATGCATATGGCACACTAGTTCAAAGATGATCTGGATAAATATTGATTTGGCAATTCTTTTTCAGAGTCAATTCTTGGTTATCTTAGTTGGACCATGATATAACATGGTGATTCAAGATGGTGGTGGTAATTTTTGTGACATGAGTACATTCCAGGATTATTTTCACTATGGAGGATCTTCTTAGTGCATTGGGATTCATAGGTTTATCAAATGTATTGTTTTTCGTATATTTATTTTGTGGGATATTTTTGTGTTTATTTTCACATGCATGTATTGATTACTATTCAATTGATAATATATCCTACTGATATTTTTTATTACATGGTGTGTTGAAGGTATATTTGTTGTAGGTTATTATAGGATAAGGCCTCCCATACTGTGAGATGTGTCTACTCGGTACTAGTCACCATCGCTTGTCCTATTGGAGGTGGGATTAGGGTGTCACTTTTGGCTTACTATCAGCCTAGGAAGGTCCACATCAGATTGTGTCATGTCACAATACTCTCATGAATTTTCTATCTACAAGAGAGATAAGTCCATAATACACATTCTAATTCCCAGCCTCCCTATACCATTAATGGGTTCTCAAACTAATAGTCACTATTGTACCCTAGTCGCACATCCATATATGCCAAAAAACAACCGACTAGTAGTGTGGGTCAAAAGTTGTATGGTGGGGACACTATACTCACATATCATATTAAGGAAATAGTGTAAATGAAAGACAATCACACACACCAACCATATAGGTAAATAATAAAATTAAATCCATGAAATTTATGAAAATAAACAATAACGATGCATCAATAAATGAACTATAACAATACATTTTAAGAAATGAATAAATCAATAGGAAACCATAAACTACATCTTTAAAAAAATGATAAATGACTGGTAAATATAAAAAAATTGACCTGATCCCTAACCGAGTACCAAAATATTATACTCTATCCTAGAAACCACACAATCAGAAATATCAGTCACTTTCCCAAACCTATATATTCAATTATAACAATGATAGTTGCTCAGGTACCCAAGTTCCATGGCAGCCTGAATAGGATGTAAAAATAACATAATAGGCCACCACCAACGACATCCCTTAAAAAGAGTCCATAATAAAGTTATTGAATGAGTTTTATAAATAAACATTTATACTAATTATCATTTAAATAATTTTACAAATTACAATTTCATAATTTATATAAAGAGGTAGTAAAACAGCCACTGATGTTCATGCTCCACAGATAAATCTGATATCGTTCAAGTCTCTGCTTCATCCCAAACTGATGATTCTTTAATCATGTTACACATCATGGATCAAGTGGTTCCATGGTATATTACCAAGGAAACCATATTCACAATAATTCAAGGGAATCCATGGGGGCCAACTGTGCATTCCCTCTAATCAAATCTCAGAACGAATCCCAACCGGGCGATCCTTGGAATTCCACTTATCTTTTCTACCCATATAGAATAAAGGAATTATCCTTGACATCCTTAAGAATGAATTAATTATAATCCAAGGATTATTCCCATGTAATTCCACCAAAATAAATCAAGACATATTTAGGGATCTCGTTCTATGTTATTTAATGATGGTACCCTGCAAGAATCCATGGAACTGTCTGTGGAATTCAATACATATTCACATTATCCAAATACAAGGAAAAACCTCCCTAAGGTATTTTTTATAATTAATTTAAGAATAGTAAAATGTTATGCTCAAGTTATTTCATAGAATGACACTCAATGAATCCAAGAGTTTTATTACACCCTGGAATTCATCTGAGTCCCCTATTGGAATCTGAGGAACAATCACAACATTCCACACCAACAAAGTCCATATGGAATACATGAAATATCTCCAAGTAATTACTATCACATCAAAAAGAAAATTGGAACTTGTTTCATTCAATCAATTAATTCATCCCTTGCATCTAAGTAATCCCCTTCATTACATTAAATAATTTAAAGTCCATGTCAACTATTATCCCTTTCCTCATTTGTAATGGGATATACCAATCCCATGAAAGGCATATAAAATCAAAAGTTTACCAATTAAACACCTCTTTACCATTCAATAATTAACACTTTTGAACATATCACCTATGGTCTCTTTCATGGACCATTCTACCAATTATCTGAGTTAGGCCAGCACCACTTATAATTCCACATTTTACATTAAATCACCAAGACATGATAAAGTCCCAATACAATACTATTGATGACTATGAAATTCCATCACACAATAATCATTTAATAACATTATTCCCTTTCTCAACTATTTAAACAAGGGTATCACATTTTTCAAAAACAATCCAAATCATTCTATATTCTCACATTTCCATTATTAGGAGGAAAGGATTTTATTGGGCCAAAACTAAGGTCAACATCGAAGTAGAGAATCCCATTGAAACACCGGCACATAATAGAACTATAACACATTTAAATAGGGATTTAACAATTGAAATTACATAATGGAAGGATCCAATTACTTTCTGATGTCATGACCAATGAATTCGAGGAGGCTACAAAACCAATTCATTTTACAAATTAAATACAATTATAGATTAATAAGATAAACCACCTACCTTAGCCTTAGAAGAGTCTACATGTCCTGTATCACCCTTAAATTCATTATAAATTAAAAGAAAATGAAGAAGCATAAAAAATTCCACCAAATAGGATATATAAGACATAAATGGATGGAGCTTACTAGAAAACAAAATAAATGATAAAGGATAAGAAACAGATTCATAGCCTTACCTCTAGATTTTAATACCCATAGATGGAACTTGATTTTTCCATCAAATGAAGGAGATCCACCAAGGGAATATTGGTATAAGTGAATCTCATTGTGAGGCTATTGGTTCAAATGGGGGAGAAAAATAAGGGGTTTGGGTTATAAATCCATAATGGAAAAGGGTAAAATTGAAATTTTTATGGGGCACATGATTTGGCCACATGGTATGATAAATTGTGAAACAACCATGAGATCAACACAATCCCAAAGACCCCACCTTGCACAGTTATTCTACATTGTTTACTAACCATTAACCAACCATTGAAATCTAATATATAACCCTCTATAAAAAAATGCATGGTTTTTCAATAACTATATGAAAATCGTGCTTCAATTCCTAGTTCCAAGCCACCTCCCATGGTTTCCTCTGAAAATTGCATGTTTTATAATAAACTATGTGATAACCATGAAACTCAATTGTGAATTATAGTATTTTAATTGAAAACCTTCCTATATAAGGGTAACCACATGGTTTTCTCTAAATTGTGTGACCCAAATGGGAATCCGAGGAAGTGTTCTCCAAAACTTTCAAAACTAATCCCAAAGCTTCCGATATATATCTAAGACTCGATGCACCTTTTGATCCTAAAAATACATCAAAAAACATCCATTTAATATGATATAACTCTAGTATTCTTTATCCAAAACCTATTTTTAATAACATCTCATCCACCAAATGAAAGTTCACCCCCCCTAAATTAAAACTCATCTGTACACATGGTATTCTACACACACATCATCATAATTTACTCCTTTATAGGTGTATAGATTCTCAATAGATTTCACTTCCATCCTCTTACCTTTTTATGTCCCATAATTCCCATGTAATTTTATTTTAATTATATGGAATTATTTCAATACCGCGAAATCTGACTGTGCGTAATTCCGAGGCTCGGAGTGCTCGGAATGATCGATCGAAATATATTAAGTTTAAAATAGCATGCATGAGTGGTTTTACTGAAAAAGAGGAATAACTCTTAAACGGGTGTCCAGATTAGAAATATAAGGGCAACGTTGTGTTCAAGATGGCGTGTTTTCCCTAGGCACGACTTAAGTTTAGTCGGCGTAGGGCTCCCATGGGAAAACCCGAAAATGGCATAACCATAAATAAAGTAATTAAATAAAATTATTTTATTTTTCAAATGATTATAACTCACGAATGGTGAATCAAATAAAAAATATGAGACCATGGCCGAACTCGTGACAATATTCTTTCCTTTGGTAGATACTATCATTGGCCGGTGCGGTCCACTAGTGGAAGTTAGTTTTTGGCCGTAAATAAAATAATTAAGTGAAAATTATTTTATTGTAAAATCCTTAACTTCTAAATGGTAACTCTGATTTAAAATATGAGAGTATCGTTGATCTCATGAGGGAGTGCTCCCCTTAGGTAGACTATAACCTTGACCGGCGTGGGTCGAGGGTGACTGTTAATAATTTTCTGAACTTTTTTTACGGTACGTTTAGTAAACACATGGGAAACATTTTCTATCTTTTGAACTGGTGCTCATAATTGAAATCCAAGAGCACCGTTCAATCCACACCATCGGGATTCGATTAAGGTAGGCTTCATGTTGACCATAGTTGGTCGGGAGAGGAATTTAGTTTTGGACTTTTTTAAAGAATAATAAAATAACAATTTTATGTTATTTTCTTTATTTTATTTTTCCAGCGGACTAGAGGTAGTGAAGGGACCAACGACATGTCAAGCCATTAAATGGATAGAATCTCCATTCTTTTAACTGCGCCGTTGGGAATTTAGGTGGTCCATTAATTAAAGGAACCTCATAAATTCCCAACGGCATTACCCACATCCCCCCTCCAATTTATTTGGAGTTTTGGGAGGGGTTTTGGCATGAATTCACCAAGCAACGAAGCTCTAGAAAAGTACCGCGACGCCAACCACTTGGAGGATGACACAAGTTTCTGTGAGTGGTGACAAGCGCCACTGAATCACGAGTCGATGACAACGACGAAGGAGGCTCTATTGATCATAATCAACGGATGTCTAATCTTGGTAGCAGGTTTATTTCAAAGTTTTCTTTGATGAATTATATTCTCTTCCACGTTTTAGCATGTAAAGTGGAGGGAATGGGCCAAACGAACAAGGCTCAGACCCTCCATCGCTTTGTTCTTGATGTGATCTTCAAGGGAAAATTCTTTCCAACTTGACAGAAATGTGAAATAGCGGGTCACGCAACGGCGATGGTGACACGAGATCCTCGTAGGTGCTGACAACATCAAAGACGGACCACCAGAGCGTGTTCGGTGGCCCATGGAAGAAACTGTTGGTGAGCCACGTCGGTGACAGATGGCCATGGGTGATGGAAAGTGGCGCGTCGTCGCGCACCATGGCATCCAAAGGTAGTCGCCCCGATCTGACCACACGGGACAAGGGCAGAGCCCATAGGAACCTCTAGAAGAAGCTGTGGCGGCCATCAGGCCGCGGTAGGAGGGTGCGGTGCGGCCTGCACCGTGTCGTGTGGGTGAAACCCCGTCGGCCAAACAGTCGGCCGATAAATGTGGTGGGGCAGTGCCCCAATGGCTGGGGAATGGTCCCAAAAGTGCGGGGCCAGTGGGACACAACGGTTCGCCTTCAGGTGGACCAATCCAGACACGGGCCGGACCCACAGGCGGGTCAGCCCGGACCCGCGGGCCAACGCAGGGGGGTTGAGCCCCACCCAGTGGGCCGAGCCAACTGTGGCCCGGGACTGTGAATCAAACCAGACCAACCCCAATAGGCCAGACCAAGTGAACTGGGCTAACCATTTATTGGCCGGACCCGGGCAGGGTCAGGTAGACCCTGAGATCCATTGCATTAGGCCGATCTGACCAAGTCAGACCGAGCCCAGACCCAACCGGTCCCTGAATAAATAAACGCCCATAACTGAAGAACCAGGTGTCCGTTTGACTCACCGTCAGTGGCATTGGGACCCTTTCTTCTTGAAATCAGTACCTTTGGAATATTTCGGCAGGCCCGACCAAGCTGGGTTGGACCGAGGCGTGATCAACCCCGTTTCACAGATTGGGATGTAACTAACAAATCGGGATTCTGATTGACGTGTCATCTATGGCTTAAGGACCCTAGTGGCAAGGCGTTCCTTTTGAGATACTCTAAGTGAGTTTTTTAAGGGTTTGACATGTGACCTAGTTTGGATCAAACTTGAATCCAACTGGGCCCTTTTTACAAAAGTGCCCATATCTCACAGACCGAGCATCCGATCATCGTGTCGTTTGTCACTTTGGGACCCCTATGACGGGGCAATCCCTTGGGTTTGATTTTTTTAGGACTTTGTACCGGTTGAAATATGACTGATGGCATGAGGATAATTTCCCCCAGAATCAAGGGTGATATGATTGGGAATCTAATGGATAGCTATAATGTGAAGAAAGAACATCAATCCTATGTGGGTCAGCATCTATCGATCCTATGTGGGTCCGCATATATCGATCCTATGTGGGTCAGTGATCAGTGATCCTAAGTAGGTCAACATTCACCAATCCTATGTGGGTCAGCATCTACCAATCCTGTGTGGGTCAGCAGTATAGCCTCTCAACAGTATAAGATGATCCAGTGATACATCTAATCATCTGTACTTATGTACTTTTATACCTAGTGTGAGCTGAGACATTACCTTTGTGGTACTTTTACCTTCATGGTATTACCTTCGCGGTGTTACCTTTGTGGTATTCATCCCTGGTGGATCAGTTGTGTAAATGGCTTAAAAGTTGGAGCCTTGTGTTTCCTCGTGAATGAGACTAGTATATTTTGATATCTTAGATATATGTATGGGAATATACCTAAGTAGAGTTGATGACTACTTCGTGCTTTTTGATTGAGATCTTTATTTGTAGTTTTTCCTTTGTGGAACTCTAGGAGACCTTTAGGGGTCTCGGGGTCCCTACTGAGTATTGTTATACTCACCCCTCCATGGGCTTTGCCCGCACCTTGTTTTGTATTGTGAAGACGACGAGTGGTTGGGATGAGACTTGAGGGAGCTAGGACGAGGCAGTACGCGAAGGAGACAGGCTGATGTGTAGTGTTGTGGAGACGATATGTACCTACCCTTCAGGTAGAATCCTTGGTGGATGATCTAAGAGTTGTTTCCTCTTTTCATTTGTACTTGTACTTTCTAGTTGGGATTGTATTTCGGCCCCTTTATGTCGCGACCCGCCCTCGGGGTCCGTGCTGTGACTACCCCAAGCCCGCCTTCCATAGGCCAGGGGCTGGCGACTAGCACCAAGGCGTAAATCCCAGTAAAAAGGGAAGGCATTGCCTTTGAAAAGTAACAAACACCACAGAGTAAGCAAGCGGAAAGTAAACACTAAACAAAGAAGAGTACAACTGAAAGTGCGGAAAAGTAAATGGGCCAGAATACAAACCCAAACTAAAAGTAAAGTACAACTCGAAAGGGAAAACAGCAACTGAAAAGTAAAATCCGCTACACCGAGCTGTCCACTGGAAATCCCACCTGAAGGGTGGGTACAGATAACTCCTCTGCTCCACGGGTCCCGCCGTCCGCTCCGTGCACGTCCCGCCCAGTGGTCCACCTCCGGGTACCGTCCCGCTCTACAAGCCTCAGCTAAGGTCAACGTTGTCCGTCGTCTGCAACCAACACAACGTAGTGCGGGCGAAGCCCGTGCAGGGGTGAGTATAAGCTACTCAGTAGGGACCCCGAGACCCCTGAAGGTCTCTCAAATCCACAAAGGATAAACCACGAAGAAAAGTACAATCACGAAGTAACAACCGATACTGCTTAGGTATATGCCCATACATATACCTAAGTCATCAATTAAAATACGCTCCAACCTCCGAGCCCAAGTACAACTCAGTCCACGCAGGAAAGTATACGTATTCCACATAGGAAAGCAAAACATAATCCACACAGGATTGCACAACACAATCCACACAGGAAAGCAACAGGATTCAGCTCACACAGGTATACTTCTTCAAGGACGATAAAGATGATCACTGATCCATCTAAGTCGTCGGACCCACGAAGGATCGATAGGTAACTAACCCCCGCAAAGACCCACACAGGATCGCGCCCACACAGGACCTGTAGGCGCTGGCTCACACAGAACCGCTGAGCGCAAGGACCCACACAGGATCAGGCCCACACAGGACCTGTAGCACTGATCCACGTAGGATCGCTGAGTGCTGTAGTCGTTGTAGTCGAATCCACACAGGATCTTTGTACTGTCGTCGTCGAATCCACACAGGATCTCTGTACTGTCGTCGTCGCAGTCACAGTAGCAGTCGTAGCAGTAGAACAGTCGCAGCCAGCACTAGGGTTCCCGCACACAGCTAGCTCGTTCGGAGGGTCCGCTCCACGAGCCGAGAGGCTGATACATCAACTGTCACAAAGACCAGAGTTGATGTATCCAAAAGTTCCGTATCGACAAAAGGAACTCAACGCAACAGACGGCGCGTCGATCGGACGCCCGGTCTGAGAGTTATTGGCATTTTCGTCTCCGGGGCCCGGTTGGTTTTTAAGGCTAAACCAACCCGACCGTACTCCACCTGCATCCAAACCTCGGGCGTAGTATGCCAAAAGATCCGTCTCACTAAGAGGAACACAACGCGACTGACAGCGCGTCAATCGGACGTCCGTAGCTCAAGATATGAGCGTTTCCGCTCCGAAGGCCCGGTTGGTTTCGTGAACGAACCAACCCGGCCGAACTCAAAGTAATCCGAAACCTTGAGTGCGATATACCAAAACGACCGTCTTGATCCAAGGATCGCGTTGCCGCAGACGGTTCGTCATTCGGAGGTCCGAGGCTCAAGTTATGGGCCAAAAACCAAATCTGGTTCGAAACGGGGGGGTCCGGGTCCGGGCCGACCCGACCCGACCCCCCCCCCACCCCTGGGGCGGCGCGGCGGCGCGGGGTGCCGCGGCGGCTCGGGGTGCCGCGAGGAGCCGCACGCGGGGGCTAAGCCCCGCGGTTTTTCAAGAGGCGGCGCGGCATAGCCGCGCCGTTATTTTTCAAGCGCCCCCCCCCCCCCCCCCACGTGGGGGGCCTGCTGGTGCGGAACCGGGGGGGCCGGCTTCCCCCCTCCCTTTAATTAAAACCGCCCCCCCTCTTAAAGAGGGGGGTTTTACATGCTGGCCGGGGAATTAATTCCCCGGTTTAACGGCATCCGGCCGGCCAGCTGGCCGGCCGGTTTTCTCCAACGGGACCGGAATTTCCGGTCCCCTCTTCGGCTTCCGACGCTGGCGGCCCGGCCGCCGGTCTTCTCTTACGCCGCGGCCCGGAACCGGCCGCGGTCTTCTCGTCCCGCCGCGGCCCGGAACCGGCCGCGGTCTCCTCGTCCCGCCGCGGCCCGGAACCGGCCGCGGTGTTCGTCGTCCGGCGCGGTGCGACGGCACCGCGCCCCTTTCGCCATGTCTTGATTCCTTTCAACGCGGCGCGACGGCGTCGCATTCTTGAAGATTCTTCCTCGGCGTAGCGCGACGGCGCCGCGTAAAATATTTGCACGATCATCCGCGTGGTGCGACGGCACCACGCCACTTGCTTCCACCCGCAAGAATAAACAAGGAAGATGGAGGGGGGTTCGGCCGTGTTCGTGCGGTCCGGCCCCCCTCACGTTAAAATAATAACGCAACTTAAAGTAATTCAAGCCACACGTTAGTCTTGCTAAAATCACGATCAAGAATAAAATAAGGAAACCAAAAAGAAATCAACAACCCCTACCTCGGGTAAAGATCGAAGATTTGACAACGTCCCGCGGAAGACAACGTCGCGGTGGTCGGGCGTCGCGGTCGTCGTTCGTCAAATCCGATGACGAAGGGATGCGTTCGAAGAGACACGTCGTTGGCGAAACTTGCACGCCGACGAAGGTTGTCCGAAGAAGAGGTGGCGTCCCCTTCGTTGACACGGTGAACGAAGAAAGGAGGTGCGGCGTTCTTCGTCGGAGCTTGAGCATTCTTCGTCAAGATGAACGTTCTTCGAGTTCTTCGTCAGAGTTGAAGAAGAAGAAGAGCTCTCCACCTCTCAAGTAGACAAACAAAGAACCCAAAATAAAATAAGACAACATCTTATTTTATTATCACATAACACAAAAGAATTTCAAAAGTTTGAAATTCAAAAGGTTAAACTCCCATAATTAAAAAGGTAACTTAAGCCAATAAATGAGGCGTTAAGGGAGTTGAGAGAATTTGAAAGGTTTAGGGGTTCGTGTGGGCCCCACCACACTTAATCCTCCCAAGGGAGGTTAAGTGGGTGTGGGTCCCACTTCCAACCTCCTTTGGTAGGTTTTTAATAAGTTATAATAAAATTTGTTCTATACAAATTTTATTTAACTCAAACTAAAACCCCTAAAACTAGCTTTCAACCCGCAACAAACGCAACTCCCGAAAAGGTCTCTTTAAGCGAATATCGGCGCTGCGAGTTCATCGGTGCCCTCGGATTTCAATTCCGAGCACCGGATCAAAAGTTAGGAATTCCCGCTCGTTCGTTCACTGAACGTACCCGAGCCAAACTTCGGAAATTAATTCCGGGCACTCCGGGCCTCGGAATCAGGTGCCGTCTGAAACCGCGCTCTTGTAAAATTCTAAAGAAAATTAAGAAAAAATTTCCCTTAAATTTTACGGGTCTTTACATTACTCCCACCTCAGGGCTTTACGTCCTCGTAAAGATACAACAAAAACTAGGGAAACAAATGAGGGTACTGAGCACGCATCTGAGCCTCCCGCTCCCATGTGCTCTCCTGGAGATTCCCGTGCTGCCATCTGATGCGCACAAGAGGAATCGATCGCCCACGCAGGACCCGCTCCTGTCGATCCTCTATCTCCACCGGGACCTCCGTAAAAGTCGCCCCATCATCAACGTCAAGTTCCCCATGATCAATGATGTGCGTCGGGTCGTGCACGTATCTCCTCAGCTGAGATACGTGGAAGACGTCGTGCACCCGGTGCAACTGAGGTGGTAGAGCCAGGCGATAAGCCACCTCACCAATCCTGCTGAGAATCTGGAAGGGTCCGATGAAGCGCGGAGATAACTTGCCGCCTCGGCCAAATCTCCGAATACCACGTCGAGGTGAGACCCGCAAGAAGACGTGGTCGCCATCCTCGAACTCCAGTGGCCTCCGCCTCCTGTCAGCATATGACTTTTGCCGGCTCTGAGTTGTCCTCATCCGCTCCTGGATGACCTGGGCCTTCTCTGTCGTGGCCTGGACCATCTCCGGTCCCACCAGTGCTGACTCCCCAGGGTCTGTCCAGCACAAAGGAGATCTACATGGTCGGCCGTACAACGCCTCGTACGGTGCCATCCCGATGGTGGAGTGGTAGCTATTGTTGTACGCGAACTCCACCAAGGGTAGGTGGTCCTCCCAGCTACGACCAAAGTCGAGGACACATGCGCGGAGCATGTCCTCGAGAGTCTGAATGGTCCTCTCCGTCTGACCATCCGTCTGAGGGTGAAAAGCTGTGCTAAGACGTAGCTGTGTACCGAACGCCTCCTGTAACCCCTTCCAAAGCCGGGAAGTAAAGCGGGCATCTCGATCGGAAACGATAGATGATGGCACGCCGTGGAGCCGCACAATCTCCTGAACGTAGAGACGTCCCAAGCTCTCCACTGAGCCCTGCTATCTGATGGGTAAGAAGTGTGCCGACTTGGTGAGTCGGTCAACAATCACCCAGATGGAGTCGTGACCTCTGGAAGTGCGTGGAAGTCCAGTCACGAAGTCCATAGATATGCCGTCCCACTTCCACTCCGGAACCTCCAAGGGCTGTACCAAGCCTGCTGGTACCTGATGCTCTGCCTTCACCTGCTGACAGGTGAGGCATCGAGAAACGAACTCTGCTACAGCCTTCTTCATACCCGGCCACCAATGTTGTCGTTTGAGGTCCTGGTACATCTTCGCCACTCCAGGATGTACCGCTAAAGGAGAAGTGTGAAACTCTCTCAGTACTTCCTCTCGCAGAGCGACTGGTACCATGGTACGTCCTCTGAAAAGGATGCCGTGCTCTGCTCCAAGGGAGAAACCATCAGGTGCCTGTCCCGAGGATATCTGTGCACGCCGTGTCTCACAGTCAGCGTCCCCGCGCTGTGCCTCTCTGACTCGCTGCAGTAGTGGAGGAGTGACTGTGAGAGACTGAAGAAAGGCTGCTCCATCTCTATCCACGAAGGATATCTGCAAAGAGGCTAGCTGCTCCGTCGCCTCCTCGAGTAGCTGAATGCCCGTCCTCCTGCTGAGGGCATCGGCTACTACGTTCCCCTTCCCAGGAGTATAGACTATCTCAAAGTCATAGTCCTGGAGGAACTCGATCCATCGTCGCTGTCTCAGGTTCAGGTCCTTCTACGAGAAGATATACCTGAGACTCTGATGATCGGAAAAGACTGTAAAGCGCTCGCCCATCAGATAGTGTCGCCATGTCTTCAGAGCGAAGACCACTGCTGCTAACTCCAGGTTATGGGTAGCGTAGTTCTGCTCATGTGGCCTCAACTGACGTGATCCATAGGCGATCACGGCCCGCTCCTGCATCAGAACACATCCGAGTCCGGTCCCTGAAGCATCGCAGTAGACTACGTACCCTACTCCCTCCTCAGGCAACCTCAAGATAGGTGCGCTAGTCAATCTCTGTCTCAGCTCCTGGAAGCTCTGCTGACAACTGTCTGACCACACGAAGGGTTTCCCCTTCTTCGTCAAAGCTGTGAGTGATGCCGCAACTCTGGAGAAGTTCGGCACAAATCTCCGATAGTATCCAGCTAGTCCCAAGAAACTCCGAACCTCAGTCACGCTCCTGGGTGGCTCCCATGCTAACACAGCCTCAATCTTCGCGGGATCCACTGCAACTCCCGCCTCAGAGATAACGTGCCCCAAAAAGTGGACCTCACATATCCAGAACTGGCACTTCGAGAGCTTACCATAAAGCTGGTGCTCTCGGAGTGTGTCAAGGACAACTCGCAAGTGATAGGCGTGCTCCTCCTCTGTCGTAGAGTAAATCAGAATGTCGTCGATAAAGACCACGACAAACCGATCGAGGTATGGCTGAAAGATCCTGTTCATGAGAGCCATGAACACTGCTGGAGCATTGGTTACACCGAAAGGCATAACCAAGAACTCATAGTGGCCATACCGACATCTGAAGGCCGTCTTCTGCACATACTCGTCTCTGACTCTGAGCTGATGATAGCCTGACCTGAGGTCTATCTTCGAGAACCACCATGCTCCCTTGAGCTGATCAAAGAGGTCATCCATCCTCGGTAGCGGATACTTGTTCCTCACTGTCACCTGGTTCAGGCGACGATAGTCAACACAAAGTCGCAAGCTCCCGTCCGCCTTCTTGGCGAACAATATCGGGGAAGCCCAGGGTGAAACACTGGGTCGGATGAACCCCTTGCCCTGCAAGTCCTCCAACTGTACCCGTAGCTCTCGAAGCTCGGCGGGGGCCATCCGATATGCTGGAGTGGATATCGGGGCTGTCCCGGGGTACAAGTCAATATAAAAGTCTACCTCCCTGCGAGGAGGTATCCCTGGAACGTTGTCAGGAAAAACGTCCGCAAACTGATCCACCACTGCAGGAAAACCAGGACTCCGTACGTCAACTGCTCCAAGGATAAGGCTAGCCAACTGATGAGTGATGGGCTGTCCTCTCCTCTGCGAAAGTCCATCCTGTGCTGCTAAGGCTCCCTTCTTGCCGGTGAAGGTGAACCTGCTCCCGTCGGTGCGTACACATCGCACCTTGCGCCTAAAACAGTCAATCTGTGCATGGACCGTAGATAGCCAATCCATGCCCAAGATGACGTCGTAAGGCCTCGACGCTGCTACAAGAAGATCCCAGCCGAAGCTCTCGCCTCCTAGAGTAAGCTCACACTGCCGGCACCAGTGCGTAATCGTCGAGTCTACTCCCGTAGGAGTCTCTAGCCGTAAGGATCGAGCCAACGGCTCTGTCGGAATCTCCGAGCTCCGAACAAGGGCAGCGACTATGAAAGAATGACTCGCTCCTATGTCTATAAGAACTGCAGCAAGGGTGGAATAGACACAGATAGTACCTCGAATCATCTCGGGTGCGCCGTGGTCGTAGGCCTCTACTGCCTGGAGCTGTGCCTGTCGCTGCCCGCCAGCTCCCTGTGGTCGGGGTGGACCTCCTGGTGGTGGTGGTGGTAGAGCCTCAAAGTGTCGGCCACCACCGGCTGCTCGACCAGCTCCTCTGCCTCGTCCGCCTCCTCCCTACGGACCGCCACGGTCGACCCTCTGCCTCTGCCTCGGTGGTCCATCAACCGTCTGCTGCTCCTCGGCACGGCGGGTCGGGCAGTCACGAGCCATGTGGCCCTGCCCGCCGCACGAGTAGCACTGTCTGCCTCTCGTAAGACTGGCTCCGCGCTGTGTGCCCCGCACTGCTGAGCCAGTGCCCTGAGATCGTCTGCCTGAAGGTCTGATCTGTCTGGACTCCCGAGTCATCCGTCGACTGCCTGCTGCAGATGACTCTGCCACGTGCCGCCCTGCGGTGGGTCGCTGTGCTGGTGTAGACTCAGCAAGGAAGCTCTCGATCAGAAGGGCCTGCTCCAGTACTCCTGTCTGAGTCGGTATGCTGAGGGAGATCAGCGATGCCCTGATCTCGTGTCTCAAACCCTGCTCGAAGGTCCGGGCCCGGAAGAATGGGTCTCGTACCATGTCGGTCGAGTAGCGCGAGAGATCGGTAAATCTCGCCGAGTACTGAGCGACCGTCATGCTGCCCTGCCGCAGCTGTAGAAGCTCCTGGATACGCACCGCACGAAGGGTGGCTGGGACGAACTCCGAGTGGAAAAGGCTCTCAAAGTCCGTCCAAAGTAGAGATGCCTCATCGTGCACCTGGAGCATCAAGCTCCACCATCGTCCTGCTGCTGCGTGTAGTAGGCTCGCAGCGAGGATCACCATGAGGTCTGCTGGTGTCCTCACTAGCCTAAACACTCGAACTACTGCCTCCAGCCAGTCCTCTGCTGCCTGGGGATCCGTCTCCCCGCGAAACCTGGGCGGTCGCTGGTGCTGAAACTCATGCAGTGCGCTGAGGCGACGTGCATCGTCAGCGGCTACTGCTGGAAGCATCGGGGGATCGGCGGGTAAAGCTACCGCCGGTGCCACTACTGGAAAAGGGCCCTGCACCGAGGCCTCGTCGCTCGGTGGGCTGTCGTCTCGCTCGACTCTCGGAACCCTAGCTGGCTGCCGTCGTGGGGCCATCCTGAAAAGGAAACAGGTGCGCCATGGTCAGAACAGTATACCTGGTGAGCTGATATAAGTAATCACAAAGAAAACTTTGAAACACACATGCAATCAATGTTTTCGTGCATTAAGTCGAAAATCAGAAGTCAGGGTCCTGGTGTACGGATACGTCGGCCGCCGCACCAACACTGGACTCCCTGGACTGATAACCACACTCAATACACTAAACATTATTGCTTCACATAGAAAAGATCAGAGTTCGCGGTAGAACCGAACTCCTCTGATACCATTTTTTCACGACCCGCCCTCGGGGTCCGTGCCGTGACTACCCCAAGCCCGCCTTCCATAGGCCAGGGGCTGGCGACTAGCACCAAGGCGTAAATCCCAGTAAAAAGGGAAGGCATTGCCTTTGAAAAGTAACAAACACCACAGAGTAAGCAAGTGGAAAGTAAACACTAAACAAAGCAGAGTACAACTGAAAGTGCGGAAAAGTAAATGGGCCAGAATACAAACCCAAACTAAAAGTAAAGTACAACTCGAAAGGGAAAACAGCAACTGAAAAGTAAAATCCGCTACACTGAGCTGTCCACTGGAAATCCCACCTGAAGGGTGGGTACAGATAACTCCTCTGCTCCACGGGTCCCGCCGTCCGCTCCGTGCACGTCCCGCCCAGTGGTCCACCTCCGGGTACCGTCCCGCTCTACAAGCCTCAGCTAAGGTCAACGCTGTCCGTCGTCTGCAACCAACACAACGTAGTGCGGGCGAAGCCCGTGCAGGGGTGAGTATAAGCTACTCAGTAGGGACCCCGAGACCCCTGAAGGTCTCTCAAATCCACAAAGGATAAACCACGAAGAAAAGTACAATCACGAAGTAACAACTGATACTGCTTAGGTATATGCCCATACATATACCTAAGTCATCAATTAAAATACGCTCCAACCTCCGAGCCCAAGTACAACTCAGTCCACGTAGGAAAGTATACGTATTCCACATAGGAAAGCAAAACATAATCCACACAGGATTGCACAACACAATCCACACAGGAAAGCAACAGGATTCAGCTCACACAGGTATACTTCTTCAAGGACGATAAAGATGATCACTGATCCATCTAAGTCGTCGGACCCACGAATGATCGATAGGTAACTAACCCCCGCAAAGACCCACACAGGATCGGGCCCACACAGGACCTGTAGGCGCTGGCTCACACAGAACCGCTGAGCGCAAGGACCCACACAGGATCGGGCCCACACAGGACCTGTAGCACTGATCCACGTAGGATCGCTGAGTGCTGTAGTCGTCGTAGTCGAATCCACACAGGATCTTTGTACTGTCGTCATCGAATCCACACAGGATCTCTGTACTGTCGTCGTCGCAGTCACAGTAGCAGTCGTAGCAGTAGAACAGTCGCAGCCAGCACTAGGGTTCCCGCACACAGCTAGCTCGTTCGGAGGGTCCGCTCCACGAGCCGAGAGGCTGATACATCAACTGTCACAAAGACCAGAGTTGATGTATCCAAAAGTTCCGTATCGACAAAAGGAACTCAACGCAACAGACGGCGCGTCGATCGGACGCCCGGTCTGAGAGTTATTGGCATTTTCGTCTCCGGGGCCCGGTTGGTTTTTAAGGCTAAACCAACCCGACCGTACTCCACCTGCGTCCAAACCTCGGGCGGAGTATGCCAAAAGATCCGTCTCACTAAGAGGAACACAACGCGACTGACGGCGCGTCAATCGGACGTCCGTAGCTCAAGATATGAGCGTTTCCGCTCCGAAGGCCCGGTTGGTTTCGTGAACGAACCAACCCGGCCGAACTCAAAGTAATCCGAAACCTTGCGTGCGATATACCGAAACGACCGTCTCGATCCAAGGATCGCGTTGCCGCAGACGGTTCGTCATTCGGAGGTCCGAGGCTCAAGTTATGGGCCAAAAACCAAATCTGGTTCGAAACGGGGGGGTCCGGGTCCGGGCCGACCCGGCCCGACCCCCCCCCCCCCCTGGGGCGGCGCGGCGTGGCGGCGCGGCGGGGCGGGGTGCCGCGGCGGCTCGGGGTGCCGCGAGGAGCCGCACGCGGGGGCTAAGCCCCGCGGTTTTTCAAGAGGCGGCGCGGCATAGCCGCGCCGTTATTTTTCAAGCGCCCCCCCCCCCCCCCCCCCCACGTGGGGGGCCTGCTGGTGCGGAACCGGGGGGCGGCTGCCCCCCTCCCTTTAATTAAAACCGCCCCCCCTCTTAAATAGGGGGGTTTTACATGCTGGCCGGGGAATTAATTCCCCGGTTTAACGGCATCCGGCCGGCCAGCTGGCCGGCCGGTTTTCTCCAACGGGACCGGAATTTCCGGTCCCCTCTTCGGCTTCCGACGCCGGCGGCCCGGCCGCCGGTCTTCTCTTTCGCCGCGGCCCGGAACCGGCCGCGGTCTTCTCGTCCCGCCGCGGCCCGGAACCGGCCGCGGTCTCCTCGTCCCGCCGCGGCCCGGAACCGGCCGCGGTGTTCGTCGTCCGGCGCGGTGCGACGGCACCGCGCCCCTTTCGCCATGCCTTCATTCCTTTCAACGCGGCGCGACGGCGTCGCGTTCTTGAAGATTCTTCCTCGGCGTAGCGCGACGGCGCCGCGTAAAATATTTGCACGATCATCCGCGTGGTGCGACGGCACCACGCCACTTGCTTCCACCCGCAAGAATAAACAAGGAAGATGGAGGGGGGTTCGGCCGTGTTCGTGCGGTCCGGCCCCCCTCAGGTTAAAATAATAACGCAACTTAAAGTAATTCAAGCCACACGTTAGTCTTGCTAAAATCACGATCAAGAATAAAATAAGGAAACCAAAAAGAAATCAACAACCCCTACCTCGGGTAAAGATCGAAGATTTGACAACGTCCCGCGGAAGACAACGTCGCGGTGGTCGGGCGTCGCGGTCGTCGTTCGTCAAATCCGATGACGAAGGGAAGCGTTCGAAGAGACACGTCGTTGGCGAAACTTGCACGCCGACGAAGGTTGTCCGAAGAAGAGGTGGCGTCCCTTTCGTTGACACGGTGAACGAAGAAAGGAGGTGCGGCGTTCTTCATCGGAGCTTGAGCGTTCTTCGTCAAGATGAACGTTCTTCGAGTTCTTCGTCAGAGTTGAAGAAGAAGAAGAGCTCTCCACCTCTCAAGTAGACAAACAAAGAACCCAAAATAAAATAAGACAACATCTTATTTTATTATCACATAACACAAAATAATTTCAAAAGTTTGAAATTCAAAAGGTTAAACTCCCATAATTAAAAAGGTAACTTAAGCCAATAAATGAGGCGTTAAGGGAGTTGGGAGAATTTGAAAGGTTTAGGGGTTCGTGTGGGCCCCACCACACTTAATCCTCCCAAGGGAGGTTAAGTGGGTGTGGGTCCCACTTCCAACCTCCTTTGGTAGGTTTTTAATAAGTGATAATAAAATTTTTTCTATACAAATTTTATTTAACTCAAACTAAAACCCCTAAAACTAACTTTCAACCCGCAACAAACGCAACTCCCGAAAAGGTCTCTTTAAGCGAATATCGGCGCTGCGAGTTCATCGGTGCCCTCGGATTTCAATTCCAAGCAACGGATCAAAAGTTAGGAATTCCCGCTCGTTCGTTCACTGAACGTACCCGAGCCAAACTTTGGAAATTAATTCCGGGCACTCCGGGCCTCAGAATCAGGTGCCGTCTGAAACCTCGCTCTTGTAAAATTCTAAAGAAAATTAAGAAAAAAATTCCCTTGAATTTTACGGGTCTTTACACTTTACTTTCAGTATACTTTTTACAACAGTAGTTTACTTTGTGGTTGCTTCTCGTTGTGTTATTGGATTGTGTGTTTGTGAAGGTTTAAAGGCAATGCCTTACCGATATAGGGATATACCTTTTTGGTGCTAGTCACCAACCCGAGGCCTATGGAAGGCGGGATTGGGGTAGTCACGACACGGGCCCCGAGGGACGGGTCATGACAAAGTGGTATCAGAGGATTCGGTTCTACCGAAGAACTATGACCCTGATGTTTTTAATAGAGAAATAGTGTTACATGTTTTGAGTGTGGTTTTCAGTTCGTGGAGTCCAGTGTTGGTTTGGCGGCCGACATATCCATACACCAGGACCCTGAATTCTGATCTCTGACTCGGTGCATGAAAACATTGATTGCATGTGTTTTTGAAATGTTTCTACATTGATCTTTCTTGAGTCATCTCACCAGGTATAACATATTGGTTGTGGAACATCAATTTCTAACAAGATTCCTCCACGAAGATGGTCGTCCATTATTTATATTATAGATCATTCCAATGGCCCACTGAGCGACGAGGCGTCGGTTCAGGGACCACTCACAGTGATGGCGCCTTTGGGTGGTGTACCAGCAGCACCACCACCCATTAAGCAGGAGATGCTACCAGTGGATCATGCATGCCGACTAAGTGCATTGAATGAGTTCCAGAGGCAGTGTCCTCTTAGGTTTTGAGGTGAGATAGACACCCAGGTAGCAGAGGACTAGCTTGAGGTGGTTTTGTGGGTCTTTCGTTTAGTAGAGACACACGCTGAGCAGATAGAGATCTTGGATGCTATCCTTGTTCAGGGATCGGTGGGATGATGGTGGAGCTTGAAACTCTAGGTGCATGAGGAGACAACCCTCAACTAGTCGGACATTGATATCCTTTTAGGTTGGATTTTGTGCCAACAAAAATACGCTCTGTGCATATTCTAGAGCTGCTACATCTGTAGTAGGGAAGCCAGACTTTGGCTCAGTACTCAGTGAGATTTACTGACCTCTCCCGATCCACTACCAACATGGTACGTGACCCTTACTTCAGGGCTCGAACCTCTGAGATGGGAATCTAACAAGAGATCAGATCTGCGATAGTTTCTCTCTGTATCCTAATGCGGGCTGGGGTGCTAGGGAAAGCTTTGCTAATAGAGAGATTCTTTTCCGAGTAGGCACCGACAATGAGATCCCCAACTAGCCGACAGGTAGCGGAGTCATCTATATCTGGCAGTAGACAGACAACGTAGAAGCCCAAGTGGGCTAGTCCTTTCGGAGGGAAACCCCAGGGCACAGGGTCAGAGGTGCGAGGCTCGAGAGGCCAAGAGAGACAACAGCGAGGCATGATCTATTTTTCATGCGGGGGATAGGGTCACAGATCTCGTGACTATCCGACTCTCCGCATGGATGATCGGAATACGGTGGAGGGACCACCAATGCAACGACAACGGCAGGAGCATGAGCGTTATCCTGGCGGTGGATGAGGCTGGGGAGAATTACGTGTAGTAGGAGGTGGTCGGGGTCACTAGGCACTACCACCACCACCCCTAGGTGGTCCACCACAATCTCAGGGATAAGGTGGATGGGGACAGGCCCAACTATAGGTAGTAAAAGGCTCATTATCCTGACATCCCTGAGATGATATGAGATAATATTTGTATCTTCTCTAACATAGCTATAGTAAATATAGACACAGGTACCAATCGCTCTTTCATTGCCATGGAACTCCTTTGGAGCTCATAGATTCTGACAGATCCGTTGGCTCAATCCTTGTGATTAGAGACTCCTACAGGAGAAGATTCAATGATTACACACTAGTGCAGGCAGTGTGAGCTCACTCTAGGAGGTGAAAGCTTCAGCTGGGATCTCCTAGTAGCAGCGTCGAGGCCTGAAGACGTCGTCTTGGGTATGGACTGGCTATCCACATTCCAAGCTCAGATTGACTATTTTAGGTGCAAAGTGAGGTGTGCCTGTAAGGATGAGATCAAGTTTTCCTTCACCGGTGAGAAGGAAACCTTTGCAACATAGTATGGACTTACCCGGGGGATGGTGCAGCTAATCACACATTAGTTTCCTAGCCTTACCCTTGGAGTAGTTGATGTTGAGAGTCCAAGCTATCCTATTGTGGTGGACCAGTATGTTGATGTCTTTCCTAATGATGTTTTGGGACTACCTCCTTGTAGAGAGGTGGACTTTTACATCAACATGTATCCTAGGACGACACCAAAATCTACACCAGCATATTAGATGGCTCTCGTTGAGCTTCGTGAGTTACGAGTACAGCTGGAGGACTTACTGATTAAGGGATTCCTAAGACCCAGTGTTTCTCCATGGGCACCCCCGGTGTTGTTTTCCAAGAAGGCAAATAGAAGTTTGAGGCTATGCGTGGACTTCTGGTGCCCAAACCAGGTGACTGTGAAGAACAAGTATCCTTTGTCTAGGGTTGATTATATGTTTGATCAATTGAATGGAGCGAATTGGTTCAAGTAAAGATCAAATCAGTACTTTCTTGGGATCCACCCAGAATTGTTACTAAGGTGTGGATCTTCCCAAGATTAGCAGGCTACTATCAGAGGTTCATACCTGATTTCTCCAGAGTAGCAGCACCTATGACTGCCTTGAGGAAGAAGGGGAAACCCTTCATGTTGTTAGAGACATGATTATATATATTTCAACAGTTGAGGCCTCATGAGTAGAATTATGTGACTTTCCACATGGGGTTAGCAGTAGTAGTCTTCACACTGAAGATGTGGTGACACTACTTGATGGGTGAGTGGTTCATTGTCTACCCAAACCACAAGAGTCTCAGATATATCTTCACATAGAAATATCTGAATCTAAGACGGTGATGTTGGATAGAGTTCCTCCAGGACTATGACATTGAGAAACTATATACTCATGGTAAGGGAAATGTAGAGGAATATGCGCTTGGTCGGAGATCAAGTTTGCAGCTACTGAAAAAAACTTAAGAGAAATTAGCCTTGTTTCAGATATCCTATGTGGATAGAGATGAAATATTTTACGTCCACGCAATGGTAGTTTCCCCTCCACTCCTTCAGCGATCCAGGTAGATGAAACTCGGAGACAGCAGTTGCGGAGCTACATGTGCTCAGATATCCTCAGGACATGCACCTGACTGATATACTAAAGTTGGGGAGCACGCTATCCTTTTCAGAGGATGTACAGTTGTACCGGTGGCGCTACGAGAGGAGGTGTTAAGGGGGTTCCATACATCCCCCTTGGTAGTACATATAGACATGATGAAGATGTATCCGGACCTTTGGTATCAATACTGATGTCCAGGGATGAACACTACCCAGATTCAGCAGAAGTCTTATGCCAACAGGAGACGGAGACCCTTAGAGCTTGAATAGAGAGACCATGTCTTCATACGGGTCTTACCCCGACGAGGATTACGAAGGTTGTTTCGTGGCAGAAAACTTTCTCTAAGGTTAATCAAACCTGTCTAGATTTTTAGTAGAGCAGGTGAGGTGGCGTACTACCAAAATCTTCCCCCACAGATGCACTGGGTGAATAATGTTTCCCATATGCCACAGCTGAAGAGATACGTGTTTGATCCATCGCACGTTATCAACTAGGGAGAGTTGGACTTTGACGATGGGGTGACATTTACAGAGTTCCTGGTGAATATAGAGGATCAATAGGAGTGAGTCCTTAGTGGACAATGATTCCCCTGGTGTGAGTTTGGTGGCTGTAGGGGATCCTCTAGGAGAGCACGTGGGAGTGGGAGGATCAGATTCGTGCTCAGTACCCTCTTTTGTTTGGTTTGCCTTGTTTTGCCTTTCTGAGATGTAAAGCCCTAAGGTGGGGATAATGTAATGTCCTGGAATTTCTATGTAATTTTTTTAATTATATGGAATTATTTCGAGACCACAAAATCTGACGGTGTGTAATTCCAAGACACAGAGTGCTCAGAATGATCCGTCGAAAAATGATAAGTTTAAAATAGTGTGTATGAATGGTTATCCTGAAAAAGTGGAATAAATATTAAATGGGTGTTGAGATCAAAAATCTAATGGCACTGTTGCGTTCAGGATGGCGGGTTTATCCTAGGCACGAATTAAGTTTAGTCGGTACAGGTCTCCTATGGGAAAACCCAAAAATGGAATAACCTTAAATAAAATTATTAAATAAAATTATTTTATTTTTCAAATTCTTACAACTCACAAACCGTGAATCGGATTAAAAACATGATACCACCACTGAACTCGTGAGGGTATGATTTCATTAGGAAGATACTAACATTGGCTGGCGCGGGCCACCAGTGGAAGTTAGTTTTTTTTCGTAAATAAAAAAATTAAGTGAAAATTATTTTATTGTAAAATCCTTAACTTCTAAATGGTAACTCGGATTGGAAATCTAAGAGTAACATTGAGCTTTTGAGGGCGTGTTCCCTTTAGGCAGAGCCTAACCTTGACCGGTGCGGGTTGAGGGTGACTGTTAATAATTTTCTGAACTTTTTTTATGGTACGTTCAGTAAATGCACGGGCGGCATTTTCTGTCTTTTGAACCAGTGCTCGAAAATGAAATCTAAGAGCACTATTGAATCCGCAGTACCAGGATTCGCTTAAGGTAGGCTTCACTTCAACCATAGTTGGTAAGGATAGGAATTTAGTTTTGGAATTTTTTAGAAGAATAATAAAATAACAATTTTATGTTATTTTATTTCTTTTCTTTTGTCCAGCGGACTAGCGGCAGTGGTAGGACCAATGACATGTCAAGCCATTAAATGGCTAGACTCTCCATTCTTGTAACCACACCACTGGGAATTTAGGTGGTCCATTAATTAAATGAACCTCATAAATTCCCAAAGTCATTACCCACGTCTTGCCCCTCTTATTTATATGGATCTTGGGGAGGGGTGTTGGCATGACTTCATCATGCGATGACACTCTGTAAAAGTACCGCGACACCAACCACTTGGAGGATGAGACTGGTTTCTACGAGCGGTGATGAGCACCCCTGAATCACGAATCGATAACAACGATTAAGGAGGCTCCATCGATTGTCACCATCGAACGTCTAATCTAGGCAGGGGGTTTATTTTGAAGTTGTATTTGATGAATTATATTCTCTTCCACTTTTTAGCATGTAACGCAGAGGGCACGGGCCAAACGAACAAGGCCCGGACCCTCTGTCACTTCATTATTGATGTAAAATTCATGTGACAATTCTTTCCAACTCAACGGAAATGCGAAATAGAAGCTCACACAGCAGATACAATGACTTGAGAGCCTCGTAGGTGCTGAAGGCATCAAAAACCGACCACTGGAGCGCATCCAATGGCCCGCAGAAGAAACCGATGGCGCACCATGTCGGTGGCGGCCGACAGTGGCTAGAAGAGACCCACATCGACTAGCCATGGGTGGTGGAAAGTGGTGTGTCATCACACGCTACGGAGGCCAAGGGCAGCCGGCCCGAGCCGACCACGCAGAACAAGGGCAGCACCCGCAGGCGCCGCTGGCGGAAGCGGACGTGACCAACAAGCCGTGGCAGAGGGTGCGGCTCGGCCCATGCGATGGAGCTTTGGAAAAAACCGGTCAACCAAACAGCCGACCGATAAATGTAGTAGGGCAGTGCCCCACCGGCTGTAAAATGGCCCTGCAAGCGCGGTGCCAGCGGAACACAATGGTCCCCCTTTAGGCAGATCGAGTCGGACGCGGGCTGGCCAAGCGGACCGAACCCACCCAGTGGATCAGATCCGCCCGGCGGATCGGACCTGCTAGAGGGTCGGGCCGGACGTGCGGCCTGGTGGGCCAGCGCTGGTGGATTGAGCCCTACCTGGTGGGTCGGGACAACTGCGGCTCGGGCCCACTAATCAAACTGGGCCAACCCCGAAGGGCCGGACCAAGTGAACCGGGTTGAACCTTAACTGTCTGGACCTGGGAGGGGTCAAGTAGGCACCAGGACCCATTGCGTCGGGTCGGTCTGACCCAGACAGACCGGGCCTAGACCAAACCAGTCCCCGAATAAATAAACGCCTGTAACTGATGAACCAGGTGTCTGTTTGACACGCCTTTAGTGGAATTGGGACCTTTTTTTGGGAAGCGGCCCCTTTGGAATATTTTGGTGGGCTCGACTAAGCCAGACTGGACCGAGGTGCGATCACCCCCGTTTCATGGAAATGGATGTAACTAACCGACCGGGCACCCAATTGACGCATCGTCTATGGAATAAGGACCGTAGTGATAAGGCGTTGCTTTTGAGATACTCTAAGTGAGTTTTGTTAAAGTTTGACGTGCGAACTGGGTTGGATTGGACTTGAATCCAACTGGGCCCTTTTTACAAAAGTGTCCATATCTCACAGACTGGGCGTCCGATCGACGCGTCTTCTGTCATGTTGGGACCCATATGATGGGGAAGACCCATGGGTATGATTTTTTCAGGACTTTGTACTGGTTGAAATACGACTGGTGGCATGAGGAGCAGTTCTCCCAGAATAAAGCATGTTATGAGTGGGAATCTAATGGCTGGTTGTAACGTGAAGAAAGAACATCGATCCTATGTGTGTCAGCATCTTTAGATCATATGTGGGTCAGCATCTATCAATCCTATGCGGGTCAGTCCTCAATAATCATGAGTGGTTCAGTGCTCACCGATCCTATTTGGATTAGCATCTACCAATCCTATGTGGGTCAGCAGTAGAGCCTCTCGACAAAATAAGATGATCCAGTGATACGTTAAATCATATGTACTTTTCTACTTAAGTTATACCTGGTGTGAGCTGAGAATTTACCTTTGTTATACTTTTACCTTTGTGTTGTTACCTTCTCAGTGTTACCATTGTGGTATTATTCCCTCGTGGATCAGTTGTGCAAATGGCTTAAAAGATGGAGCCTTATGTTTCCTTATGAATGAGACGAGTATATTTTGATAACTTAGGTATGTGTATGGAAATATAACTAAGTAGAGTTGATGAATGCTTTGTGCTTTTTGATGGAGATATTTCTCTCTGGTTTTTCCATTGTGAAACTTTGAGAGACCTTTGGGGGTCTCGGTTTCCCTACTGAGTATTGTTATACTCACCCCTGTGTGGGCTTCACCTGTACCTTTTTGTGTCTTGTGCAAATGACGAGCAGCTGGGCTGAGACTTGAGGGAGCCAGGACCAGGTGTTACGTGGAGGATACGGGCTGACGTGGAGTGTTGTGGAGACAATTTGTACCTACCCTTTAGGTAGGATCCTCGGTGGATAATCTAGGAGATGTTTCCTCTTTTCAGTTGTACTTGTACTTTCCAGTTGGGCTTGTATTCTGGACCCTTTACTTTTAGTACACTTTTTACTACAGCAGTTTACTTCATGGTTTTTTCTTGTTGTGTTCTTGGATTGTGTGTTTGTACAGTTTTAAAGGCAATGCCTTCCCAATATAGGGATATGCCTTTTGGTTCTAGTTGCCAACCCCTAGCCTATGGTAGGCGGGCTTGGGGTAGTCACGGCACGGGCTCCAGGGTACGGGTCATGACATACTTACTTTCAGGGATTTATTTCCCTTCAGTCTTAACACACATTTCATAAGCCACCAAACGTCTTGTAAAATCATCTAAAGAGAGCTTGAACAATTACCTCTCTTCTAAACCTAGAAATTTGGATTGTACATAGGTGTCAACCATCACAAAAACCTCTTAACAATATCAATGTCCTTTATCGCTTCCCCAATTCCTCCAATAGCTCCAATAACTTCATTGATTTATTTAAAGAAGATATCAACATTATCATATAGTATCATTTTCAAGTCATCAAATGTATTATACAAAACTTAGAGTTTGGATTCCTTCACTTTTATGTTGCATTCGTATATATTTTCCAATTTCTCCCACATAGCCTTCACCATAGTGAAACTCATTACATTACAATGGATTTTATATGATGAATCTCTAGTAAGATCATTTTTGAGATTTTTGCATCAATACTAAACATTATCCAAACAGATTCATTCATAGACAGTCTTATCCCATCACTAACCTGAAACCCTTGAACTATGGAAATGAAAACTTCTATCCAAATATATTGAATAAGAGGTCTCATTTTGTTCTTTTAAATAGGGTAGTTTCATCGATAAAATATAATTAATCCCCTAGAATTTATTGAATTATCCATATTAAATAATTCCTTATGGTATATTTAATGCCTATAACCTAATGGATATGATGCCACTTATTAAAACCTAGGAATCCTTGAGAGGCGATGAGAGAATCAGGGTGTCAAAATTTTCTTTTCATTATTTAAGTTCTTGTCCCCTTATCAGTATTAATTCATTAATCTCGTTACATTCAACTACACATACACAAAAACCATGTATGTCAGAATTAAAACACTGATCATAACAAATTTTACTTAGTTCACCACAATGGGATAGTCCAAGTAGCATACATTGATGATGTTTTAGTCATACTATAATCCACTATGCTTCAATATTTTTGGTGCATTATAATTGTTCATCCATGATCACTATATGGAAGGTGTAGTTTCATTATAATTAATTTTGGGATAGCGTAATGTCATCCTCAGATCACTTCTATTGACTCCTCCTTGCTCACTACTCTATATGAAGTGTTAATCGGTTTAATAACTTGAACATCAAGGGAGTAAGTGTGGATTCAGAAATGAATCATTAAGTCTCTGAGTTTTATTTCTAGATAATTAGTCAAATTCTTCTCGAGGGGATCAACCAAGTCCCTAGATTCACCCAATTATATCTCACCCAAGACCACTATTTCACACAGATATGACTTTTCCTGGATACCATGTCTTTCCCAAGTATGGATTCACCCAAGTCCCTTACTTCACCAAAGTATACTTCTCCCAACTCCTTTTTTCCCTAGTATAGCTTCTCCCTGGTCCATAGATTCACGCAAGTCAACATCATAAAACACCACTTGCTAAGGTAAGTCTTCCAAAGTTGGATCTCCCTAATACCTTTATTGGGTCCTTTTCTCAAAACATAGTTTACAAAAGTCTTTCACTCCTCTTGTTCGCACATCTAATTTTGCACTTCCCCTTTTCCTAGGTGATTCACTCAAGTATAGTTTTCTCTGTTGTGACGTATGCACCGGGAGAGCCTTTAGTCCTCTTAATTTCCATTAACTCCAAATAAAAGAATTAACAATGTATTTTTAGGCAAAAGAACCTATTGGTGAATAGACCTTCGATTATCATCCATACTTACGCATGAAACTTGTGCATGATACTCTTAGATATACACATTTCTTCACTTACATACAACACTTCTATGAGGTACTAGAACATGACACTAGCATGTGGTTTCTAGCTCCACTAGGGTGAAAAGGAATATATACTCTAAAAGGACTTTTTAATATTACTTCAATAGATTACTCAAATTCATTTAAAATTATTGGGCCCAAAATTTTGAAAATTAGTAGAAAAAATTTCCACTTTAAGATATCTCCCTTGGCCATCAAGAACCTACCTTAAATCAGAAGTGGATTAACAACAAACACAATATCCACCACTATATTTAATTACCTTGGTTCCAAAAACCAATCACTAGAACCCCTCGGATTTACTATAGCCACTTCCAATTCCTACCTAAAAGTGTGAAGATATGCCCATGGAATTTTCATTGGATTTCCTCATACCCTAAAGGGTTGGAATTCCATTTGATTTATGATTGATCAGTAAAAAAATATGATTATTTCATTCTGATCAATGATTCCACATAAGTAAAGGATCTCGGGAAGATGTTTTTAATATATATTGGGAGGCTGAATGATGCTCCATCGACTATAATTTCATATAGGGACCATCTATTCACCTCCAAATTTTGGAAATACTTTTAAGGGGTGATGGGATACCAGTTAAAGCATAGTACAACCTACCCTCATTAGACATATGGTTAGACTGAGCAGGTTGTATATATATATATTGAAGGATATTATTTGTGCCTACATCTTAGACTTCAGAGGTTCATTGGATTACCATTTAGTATTGGTTGAGTTCAGCTATAATAATAGTTACCAGTCATTGATTGAGATAGACCCTTTTGAAGTTTTGTATGGTTGGTCATTTTAGTCTCCCCTCTATTAGATCTATTGGTTCTAGGTGCAGCGGAAGCATGTAGTGGTATGCGATGTATATTAAAATTTATTTTAATAATAGTTTCCCAAAACCATGAGAGAAGATATTATGCGTCAAATTTAAAATTAATTTATTTAATATCTGAAGAAATAAATCCCTAAGCTTATGAACATTATTAATTGATGATTTTTGATTGTATGAAAAGACCCTTTTAGATTGTCTTTGTTGTGTTATGAGGATCCAAGGTTAAAATCCCTCTGGAAGTGATCCACACATGCTCGATGATCTTCGAGAAACACCACTTGATCACTGGGTTCTAGCATAGAAAATAAAATTTCTTGCATTGTTAATTCCTAATCACTCATTCTTCAGTCTTGAAGGAATCTATCTCAAGCTTCTCCGTCTGAAGAGAGAGAGGAGTCGAGAGAGAATTCATTGTGCTCAACAATTCTCTATTCTCTATTTTTGGATGCAATATACAATAGACATAACCATCTATTTATAATATAAGGGTTTATGTTAAAATATTATTTAATTGTAAGTTGTCCATTAAATAACATTTAAAACCATTAATTAACCTCATACCACATAATAATAATATCATTTATTATTATTATTTCGGGCATGAAAACTTGTGCAATAACAAATATCTTGTAATAGTCTTGTTAATTAATATTTGT
The DNA here is from genome assembly GCA_963277665.1 of Viscum album. Classification (NCBI taxonomy): domain Eukaryota; kingdom Viridiplantae; phylum Streptophyta; class Magnoliopsida; order Santalales; family Viscaceae; genus Viscum; species Viscum album. Next base: position 489,763,402 of record OY728150.1, read on the forward strand.
CACTGGACTTGGTCTTGGTCCGTTCGAGCTCCTCTAGCATTTATTGACTAACCGAATAAATATTTTATTCATAAATAATTATTTTATTCATAAATAAATATTTTATTTATAAATAAATATTTTATTCACAATCTACTGAATAAGTTTTTATCAAAATATTCAATAAATAAAATATATCTTTTATTCAAAATCCAGCGAATAAATATTATATATATATATATATATTCACATAATCAAATAAATTATTTATTAATAAACAAATAATTATTTATTACCTTGTGAATGTTAGCAATCAATAAAACTTGAATAAATTTATTCCTTGGTCTTGAAAATATTATTTATTTCAATAATTGGATTCAAATAAAATTTAATCAAGTTCATCGGAAACACTTAGTGTGTGACCCTCTTGGATTATTTCTCATTTTCATTAGTAGGGATTAACTAATGTCTAAGATTACTATCTATAATCGGGTCAATGAACCCAAGAGAAATAAATTAATATCACAATGAAGATAACCACATAAGAATGTTCATTGTGTAATATAATCACTTTATCACAATATCTCATCAATCAGATTGCACATCTGTGTTAGTAACCTATATATTTGATATGTCTTTCTTTCAATATATGAAATAAACACGTCACACCATCAACATGAAATTTAGTGAAATGGTTCCATTCTAATCCAAGGGCCAAGATATCAGCTTCCATAAAGAAGGAAGGGACAAATCCTTCCTCGACTTATCCATTAATGACATGTCACTCGTGATGCACCCAATGTATCCAACTTCATCATGAACTATTATCATCATGTTTTATAAAATATATATAAGTATGTGAGTTGTAATATTCATTAATAAGAATATTAAAGTCTAGGGACCATCACACATTATTGCATATAGGAATATTCGATGACACCAAAAAATGAAGAATTCCTACTGATGGGTCTTTTCTCATAATCTCCTATATTAGAGATTACCATGTGTGAACTTCATGAGAAGAAGTCTCATCTGCTTATGAGGAATAACACCTGAAAATTTGTGTACTATTTGTCCCATCATAGTATGTTATCCAACTACAAAATATTATTTAGGAATGTTGTCATAGCACATCAAGGTTCTCATCATATCGGAGAACTGCTATGACTTTATCAATGAGACATATACTTTAGGAAATTATTACATTATATTCATAAATAATATATAGTTAAATTGATAAATTTATCTAGATTTCAAAATATGTTCTTTTTTTCAGCATCATAGACTTCAGAGGTTCATGGGATAACCATTTGGAACTAGTTGAGTTCTCCTATGATAAAACCTACTAGTCTTTGATCAGGATAGGCCCTCTTGAAGGTCTATATGGTTGGATATTTTTGTCTCCCCTCTAATGGATCAAAGTGGGTGAGTCTTATATAACAGATTTAAATATCATATAGGATATTATGAACAAGTTTCAGGTGATTTTATAATGATTGGCGATGTCTCATAGTCACTATAAATCTTATACGAACATCCTGTATCATCCCTTGGAGTTTTTGGTTTATAGACATGTTTTTTTCACGGCATCACCTTAGTTGGATCACCAACAAATTGGGTGGGAGGGGAAGGTTACTATGAGGTACATGGGATCTATAGAAATCAAAAATAGGATCAGGAAGGCATATTATCGGTTAGAATTACCTCTTTAGCTAACAAAAATCCATGATATGTCCCACTTTTCTCAATTAAAAAAGTATAATTGGGTTCCCTCCCATATTCTAATGTGGGAAGATCTTGAGTTAGAGTTATATGTATTTGTGATTTTGTAGAAAATTAAAACCATTTACTCCTAAGAGAAAGTGGTTTATGGAAAATCTATCATTATGGTATAAGTGATTTGGAAATGCAGGAGTGATTCACATGAGACTTAGGAATGATAATTTATTCTGTTTAAATAGTGGCATCACCACTTTTTCAATCAACCATCATCAATATGGACTTTTGGGGATAGAAATATGCATGGTGGGCATAATTTACACACCCATGATTCTATTTTCATGTATATAATGTATATTTTATTATTTTTATTCTTAACTGTCATTCCCATGTCTTTCCTTATTGAAATTTTGAAAAAATAATTGGTGGTGATTGTCACACATTTGGAACATGGTTAGAGTCAACCACGTGGAAACCATAAAAAATACAAAATATTTCATCAGTGATGATTTTCATGGTTAGCACCTATTTTTCTAACCGTGTAGAAAAACTATGCAACTTGATCAGGCGTGTCTTGCACATTGTTTAAAAATCATTCAACCAAACCTTGTGGTCTTCCCCGGTTCTTAAAAATAAAATTTTCCAAAAAAATCTGTTACTCATTTAAAACCCCCAATCCTTTATTGTTTCGACTCTACAAACTCCAATCCCTCTACATGTTGAGGTTAAATCTCCCTTCTCTATTTTCCTTGATTCCAAGTGGATGTTTTCTTGGATTCTTTTTGAAATCACTGGGTATGCACCTCCTCTCCTATCCCTCAATACTATTATCTTATTTTTCAAGGTTTTAATTCTTCTATAAGGTCTAAATGACCTATATTTTTTATTTTAAAATTATAATGGGGGGGCAGTTTCAGGATCCCTCTTCACTACTTTAGTGGATTCTCATCGTTAGCAAGTGATTTGTCTTGGAAAAGGTAGGTAGTTTCATAAGTTGGATTTGTTTCATGAACCTTGAGTGCTTGATTATTTCTAAGAGGGGATTAATAGTTATTTCAAATCATATTATACAATATTTAGAAGCTAATATCTGTGATATAATTTTTTATCATTGATTTCTCCTAATATTTGAAATCAAATGGTTTTAAATGGAATGATTTTTCTATAAAACCAATGGTTTCACATGTGGTGTTTGATGAAATTCCCCTTTGTAAGGGAAAGTTTTTGCAATTATGTATTGGAAACTCTTAAAGGGGTAATAGCATGTCTAAGGTATTTATGTGGGAGGATAAGGACACGCATGACTAGACATGGTACACCCTACCTGACATCTGGAATTATGCTACAACACTAACTAAGAATTTTGATGACATGTTTAGTGTGTCACTTTCTGGGGTGACCTTTTCCTACAATGAATTAAGACTAATCTATATAGAATATTTTACACAATTGGTTATAATGGTTTGATCACTGAGATCATATGAGGATACCAGGATTCCCTTAAACTTAAATACCTTATGGATTCTCTATGGTTCTTTTTTAAAATATGTATTCATATGGAATTTTTTTATTTTTTATTAAGATGTTATAAATCATGTTCCCGATTCATGCATTTAAAATGTTAAAATATTCTTTTATATGGTTTATTTTCAAACTAGCATGCTTGTATTTATCTAAAGAAGATTTATTATGAAACACATAGTGGGATCCTATTAGGATAGTTGTGATAACACCCTTGAAACACCCAATGTGAGTTTGTAGACCTTGTTTTGGAATATTCATGTAAAAAATGCACCACTTCGTGGGTACTCAAGATAGTGGGGCATGACTCAATGGTGGTGACATTGTGGGTTTAACCCTCATGTCTCATGGATATGGGTAGCGGTTTTGATTTATTTTTTATTCCTATTTTTGTGTCATACCATTATATCACTTATTCCATTTCCCATCTCATCCTTTTATATATGTACATGATAAGATCCACTTATTTTTATGAAACATTATAGATGATGTTTATATTATTGAATATGGTTTCTATTTTATTTTTGGGATTTTATTTATGTTATGTAATTATAGTGAGTTTTTGTTTTTAGTTTCATTTTTTTGGAAGCATGACTCGCCAAGTTATGATAAGGTCATGTATAGTTCTTGGTTTGGATCCACTTGATGATTTATTATGTAAATCATTCCCAAGGTTCATTTTTTATTCCCATGAACTATTTTCAACTTATGGTGATATAGAATTCCTTTTGGGGCTTTCAATGAACCCACATGGGTGCTCGGTTCAAGGTTAGTCTAGGTTGGTTCGTGACATTTCCTATGGACCAGAAATAATTTTTTCCCTTTTTATTTTAATGTTATTTCAATTTAAAATATTGATTTTAAAGAAAAAACATGTATGTTTTTTATATTTAATGAATACATATATATATATTAATAATTAAGTGATTACTATTATGTGTTTAATATTTTAAATTGCTGAATAATATGTGTTTTTTATTTTATTTTTAAAAATAATTTTAAATCTTGATTAAAAATGTGGGTCCTCCCATGGACCAATCCACTTAAAATATGGAACCGTTTGGACAAAGTTTTTTGAGCTTATAATAAATTTGAGCTTAAAAAGATCGATCATTTTTAAGCCCATTTCATGGGGTCATAGCCCGCTCTACACAAGTCCAACTCATTAAGCACCCCTACATTTTTCACAATTCTCATCAGCATCTTCTCTTTTTTGCATTCCTCTAATAATTATGTTTTCTTAGGTTCCATGATTTTTGGGTACTATTCTACTCATCAATATATCTCCTCTTGAATTTTATGAAGCTATATCCATGCATCAATTTACCTTTATTGAAAATTATAGTAGCCACTCTCAATATGAGGGGGGATTTACAAGAAGAATAATCAATGTTTAAAAACATATCATGAATGAAAATCTTCAATATTTTATAACTAACATTGAATAATGATTTTTAAAGGGGAGAGAATTTACCAAAAACCCTAGACCATTATTATTTATCCTCCCCTTTAAATTGAGATAATTTCTCATGAAATTTTTATGTTTTGTATCCTCCATGATTATCCATATAGAATGAAATATAATTGCTCCCTCTTCCCATGAATCTAGTCACATGTTAATACAATATAAAATTTCTGTGTTATTTGTTTTCTTGTATGTGTGTGTGTTTCTTCCAAACAAAATTGTGTGTGTGTATTTTGATTCTCAAAAAAAGTGGTATCAATGCAACAACAATGATGATTAGAGGATATTTTTCAATGGGAGGAAATTCATATCCCAAATACATAACTTTCCATTAGTTTTTATAGCAGTTGTTCCAGTGTGTAATGCCATAACTCACTCATTATGAGTCTGATTTGGATGATCCATGAGTTAATTTCCACTAAATTTATCATTTAGAACACATCCATATAGTTTTTTATATTTTTTCTACTTTAATGGAGGATAGTACCTGTAATATGATTAAATTGGATGAATTTAATTATAAAACATGGAAACCCAAAATCAAATATCATTTAAAAATCAAATATTTATGTAATCTCATAATAGAACCACTAGAGAAAAATAATGACATGATTTGACCCACCATGGCCCCACCTAGATAGGTAGTAAGTCAAGTGTGTTGTTCAATAGGCTAGGGGATGGTGACTAGCATCATGTACGCATATCACATAAGATGGGATTCCTTATCCAACTGTATATGTATAAAACCACTAATCTCCACACAAGATAACAATAATGCAATATTAGATAAATAAACAACTAGATTATGTATATATATATATATATTAATGTGACACACTAAGACCTATAAATGATTGCTAAGTGCGTAAATCATAAAGTAAAGGGGTACAATACATACCTAGAAACCAAAAAAAACAAACCTAATGTAACTGAGGTGGCTACCATTAATCTTTTGTTTCACTGACATTGTATCCATATTTATCACCACCATACTTATGAAAAACTTTATAATACCATAAAAATGTATGAGAAACACTCATTCAAAGATGATTATATATATACCTAGTAGAACACTCCAAAAAGAACAAAGAAATAAAGAAGCAGAGGCTCGGTCATCTTAGAACTATAAAGGTAATGAATGGCCCACTTATGGAAGAAGAACACGAAACCATAAACTAAAAACTAGATATTATTATAGATATAGAACTTGAGACCCCATGTCTTATTTTTTATAACTTAGTTAATCAATCGTTTCACACTATGAGAACCCACTATACAAACTACCTAGTAAATCCATGCCCATGTTATCTCACCAAACATAAAGCGGGACCCACACCTTACTAATGTTAGTGTTAGCTGAAGGAGTTATGAACCCCTAATAGAGTACCCCTCCTAATCAAACAAGGACTAAAAATGAGGGAGTACCTTACACCAAAAATAGAGGGCTCATGACCCAATGGTTCAAGGAATAGTGATTGGGGAGTTAAAGACTTTGTAGATCCTATGGAGGACCTAGACCTTTTCGGGTGTAAGGGAGTACCAACTCCAAACCTAAATTATAAAACAAAACATCCATCCAAAGTAAAAAATGTATGACTGGACTCTAAAAATCTAATAAGTACCCAAACCATTTGTCATCAGATAGATAGGGGAGCAATGAACCCTGAAATACTCTCTGTTCATTACACCCAAACACTAACATCATCCCTACAATGATAAATCCTAAGACTATCTAGCTAACATTGAAAAATACTTGAATGACCAAATGAGCTATTTCACAATGATTTATAAATAAAAATGATCAAGTTGAGAAATTTGTTCTCTCAAAACTAACACACTGTGAAAAAGTCATGAAAAACATATAAGAGAATGACTGAGCCACTTTGTGACCTAAAAAACATGTCATGTGGCACACTAAAGTGGGGGGCACCCTTGGAAAACTCATGAACCTGCATGGATTCCAAACAAAAATTAAGAAATAACCATATCATAATAGGAAAACCAGACCTGTCTCACCCGCCCAACCAGCTAGTTGGTACCTAGGTTTGCATGTCTAGGGCCATAAGGTTAGGCCCGTGAGGTTTGGGCCATAAGGGTGGTCCCATGATGTCGGTCCCAATGCTTGGGACTATGGGGTATGGCATATTAGGGAAGCTCATGAGGTCAGGACTGGCCAACTCATAGTTAGCGTGGTCGAGCTTGCTGGCTGACCCCCACTATAGAAAGGTGGTAAAATCAAGTTACAGTTATCTATATTGGATACCCTTGAGTAGTTATCCCCACTTCCCCAACATAGAACTACCATGTGATAGCCACCCACCACGCCACCACTGTCCCCCATCATGCGGCCAGCCGCCTTCACACCACTACACTACCACATGGAGGCCGCTAAAGGTTTTCATTTTTTTAAAAATTACACCAAAATTTAAAATACAAAAAAAACCACAATAATTGAAAAAACTGATTAATATCCCCATGATATGAAAAAACAAATGGCCAAAAGTAACTTTTTCCAATCATTCTCTGAGATCCATACCCATCTTCGAATAAAATTGAATATAAAAAAATAAAATAAAATAATTAGTGTAGTAAAAAAATCACAAAAAAACTAATAATTTAAATGAAGTAGGATATTTTAATGAAAACTTAGTACAACAGTCCAATGCCATTTGATTTTAATTATATTAATAGTTTCTATTCATTTTTTATTTTAAATTGCTTATTTTTTCATTCCAGGATGACCGCACATTTGATTGACATGTCTTCAAATCATACACATCACAAATAATAATAACATGGGTTTTCTATCATTTCAAATCATTCTGAGGTCCTTTGTTATGGATTTGACCATTAAATGAACGTTTTTTCTGTTTTAAAAGATTAAAAATGAATTTCATGTAATCCCATGAAAATAACAAATAATATTGATATATTTTCAACTAAACCATTTCACATTTCACTATATAGTTATTTTTTCTAATTTCATGACATTAAAAGGTTTTTCAACTGGTTTGGACCCCCTAACACATGTTTTTAAACGGTTTCGAACTTGTAAAAATGCATATTCGGTCAATTCGAGCAGACTTCAAATTTGATTGATGTTTTGTATACTCTTACACATAAATAAAGATAAGAACATGGTTTGCCTATTATTTTACATCATTTCATGGTTGTTTTATATTTATCTATCCATTAAACTCAAGGTTTGGTTTTTTAAAACAACAAAACTATGTTTCAGATCATCTCGAGAAAACGAAACCTCAGGTTGATGTCCCATCTTCTCCACCATGTCAAATTTTACATTATGTTTTTTTTTTCTAATTTCATGGCTTTTGGAGGTCATTCGATTGGTTTTTTCCCTTATATGCTTGTTTTTAAAAGGCTTCAAACCTTTAAAAACTACATATTCATTAATTCTCAGAAAACTGCATGTCTGCTTGGTGTTTCATCAAATATTATAGGGAAGAAATAATAATATCATGGTTTTCCTATGATTTCATGTCATTATGAGGTCGTTTTCTATAGATATGACTGTGAAATTCACATTTTGACATTTTAAAACAACAAAACCATGTTTCAGGTCATCTCTAGAAAACGGAACCTCATATTGATGTTCTGTCTTGTTGACCATCTCATAAATCACTGTATGGTTTTTTCAATTGGTTTTATGGATTTTATAGTTCGTTCACTTTGTTTTGACCCCCAAAAACATGTTTTTAAAGGGCATCAAACCTTTAAAACATGCATATTCAGTCATTTCCAGTAGAATAAAAGTATGATTGAAGTGTCATCTACTCCTATAAATAAAAAAAATTATAACGTAGTTTTTATGTCTACCCATCCATCTCAAAATACATTGTAGGGTTATTTTTTCCTGATTTCATGGAATTTGGAGGTTGATCAATCAGTTTTAACCCTCGGACGCATGTTTTTAAAAGGTGTTAAACCATTAAAAACTACATATTCAGTCATTCCGGCCAGAAAAAACTTTTTATTGGTGTGTTTTATACTCATACACATCAAAAATAACAATAATATGTTGCTCCTACCATTTCACATCATTTTGAACTCGTTTTCTATAGATCTGACAATTAAACATGCATTTTGGCATTTAAAAAAGCAATGCTATGTTTTGGTTCATCCTGGTCAAACGAAACCTCATATTGAAATTACATATACTCTAACATGTCACAATTCACCGTACAATTGTTTTTGTCTGATTTTGTTATATTTGGAGGTTGTTTAGTTGGTTTTGACCCCGAAACACACATTTTTAAAGGGCGTCAAACCTTTAAAACGGAATATTCAGTTATTCTAAGAAATACACAAGTTTAATTGATTTTCTTCTACTATTACATGTCAAAAATAATAAAAAAGGCAATTTTCATATGATTTCATGTCACTATGATGTCATTTTCTATGGATTTGATAGTTAAATGCATATTTTGGCATTTTAAACAAAAAATTGTGTTTCAGGTCATCCCAAGAAAGCAAAATCCCAAGTTGATGTTTTTTCTACTCAACCATGTCATAATTCACTTTACAGCAGTTTTTCATGATTTCACAACATTTTTAGGTTGTTCGGTTAGTTTTGACCTCCTTGGATGCATGTTTTTAAAGGACGTCAAACCTTTAAAAATTGTATGTTCGGTCATTCTGGATAGATCGCATGTATTATTGGCATGTTGCCTTATTGTAAAAACAAATTTTAATAATAACAATATTTTCCTATGATTTCACATCATTGCGAGGTCATTTTCTATGAATCTAACCATTAAAGGCACGTTTTGGTGATTTAAAGAAAAAAAAGTGTGTTTCAGGTCATCCCAAGAAAATAACACCTCATATTGATGTTTCATCAAATCAACTATGTGGAAATTCATTGTATGGTTACTTTCTTCTAATTTTACTGCATTACGAAGTCATTCGGTTAGTTTTAACCTCCTGAAGCACGTTTTTAAAGGGCCCCAAACCATTAAAAATGAATATTCAACCATTCCAGGAAGACCACACTTTCAATTGACATTTCGTCTACTCCTACACATAAAAAATAATAATAATATGGTTTTACAATGATTTCACATCATTGATAGGTTTTTTCTATGTATCTGATCATTAAACGCACATTTTAATGTTTTTAAAACAAAAAAATCATGTTTCAGGTCATCCTCGGTAAAAGGCACCTCATATTGACATCATGTCTTCTCTAATTTGTCACAATTCACTTTACGGTTATTATCATATAATTTTATGAAATTCATTGGTCATTCAGTAAGTTTTTACCCCTGTATGCATGTTTTTAAAGGACGTCAAACCTTTAAAACCTGCATATGTAGCCGTTCTAGGAAGATCACACATCTGATTGTTTTTCATTCCTTGTGTACACATCAAAAATAATAATAAAATTATTTTACTATGATTTCACATCATTCTAAGGAAATTTTTTATGAATCTTTCCATTTAAGGTGCGTTTTGATGATTTAAAACAACAACTATGTGTTTCAGGTCATCACAAGAAAACAACACCTCAGTTTGATGTTTCATCTACTTAACCATCTCAAATATCAAAAATGGGTTTTTCCCTGATTCAATGGAATTTGGAGGTTGTTTGGTTGGTTTTTACCCTATGATATGCATTTTTAATGGGCATCAAACTTTTAAAAACTGCATATTCAGTCATTCTGAAAAAATCACACATCCAATTGACACGACCTGAGATCATACACATCAAAAATAATAACATGGTTTTCCTATAAATTTGTGTCATTACAAGTCTATTTTCTATGCATCGTATCATTAAACACACGTTTTGGTGTTTTAAATTAACAAAAATGTGTTTCGGGTCATCTCAGAAAAAATGCAACTTGGATTGACATTTTATCTACTCAAAAATTTCAAAAATCATTGTTCGGTTATTATCATGTGATCTCATGGAATTCAAAGGTTGTTCAGTTGGTTTTGACCCTCTGATGTACATTTTTAAAGGGCGACAAACCTTTAAAACTGCATATTTTGTTGTTTCGGGCAGACGACACGTTCGATATACATATCATCTGCTTATGCACTTAAATAATAATAATAATAATAATAATAATAATATGGTTTTCCAATTAATTCATATCATTATGGCGTTTTTCTATGGATCTGGTCATTAAAAATGGGTTATGTCATTTTAAAGGAATAAAGGTGTGTTTCGGGTCATCCCAAACAAACAATGCCTCAGAATGAAGTTCTGTCTGCTCGACCATTTCACAATTCACTATAATTTTTTCTGATTTCATGGTATTTGGAGGTCATTCAATTAGTTTTGACCTCATGATGAGAATTTTTAAAGGGCACCAATCTTTTAAAAACAACATATTTTGTTGTTCAATCCAAACTGCACGTCTGATTGATGTGTCGTCTCCTCATACAGATCAAAAATAAAAAAAAATTGTTTTATGATGATTTCATGTCATTTCGAGGTCATTTTTTGAAGATCCAATCATTAAATTCACGTTTGGGCATTCTAAAATAACAAAAGTGTGTTTCGAATCATCCCACCTAAACAGAACCTTAGATTGATGTTCTTTATACACCACTATTTCACAATTCATTATACGGTTATTGTCATCTGATTTTACAACATTCAAAGCTTGTTTTTTTCATTTGGACACCCCAAACACATGTTTTTAAAGATCACCAAACCTTTAAAAACCACATAATTGATCGTTCGAGGTAGAATACACATCTGATTCATGTGTCTTATACTTGTACATGTCACTAGTAATAAAAACACAATTTTCCTCTGATTTTAGCTCATTCTAAAGAGGTTTTCTACAGACCTAACCATTAAACACACATTTGGAATTTTAAAACAACAAGAATGTGTTTCATGTCATCTCGATCAAAAAACACCTCATATGAAAATTATATATACTTGAAAATTTCATAATTCAATATAAAATGGCTTATTTCTGATTTCATGGAATTCATAGGTCGTTCAATTGGTTTTGACCCTCTAACACATGTTTTTGAAGAGCGTCAAACCTTTAAAAATTCATATTCCGTCATTCAGGGAAGAGTTTGCATTTAATTGATGTTTCATCCACTCGCGCACATAAAAAATAAAAATAACATGGTTTGCCTATGATTTCACATCATTTCTGAGATCATTTTCAATGGATTTGATTATTAAACGCGCGTTTTAGTGTTTTAAAATAATAATGTATTTTTTGGGTCATCCTAGCCAAATGAGACCTCATATTGAAATTATATCTACTCAATCATTTCATAATTCATTTTAAGGTTATTTTCATTTGTTTTTATGGCATTTCTAGGTCGTTCGATTGGTTCTAACCCCCTGACGCACATTTTAAAGGGTATCAAACCTTTAAAAACAAAATATTAGGTCATTCCGGATAGACCACACATCTGATTGATTTTTTGTCTGCTCATACACATCAAAAACAATAATAAAATGGTTTTCCTATGATTTTTCATCATTCATAGTTCATTTTATATGGATCTAAGCATTAAAAGAACATCTGTGTGTTTTAAGATAGCAAAAGTATGTTTCGGGTCATCCCGACCAAACAACATATCTGATTAATGTTTTTTTATTCGACCATTTCACAATTCACTATACTGATTTTTTTTATCATATTTCAAGGCATTCAGATTTTTTTTGTTTGGTTCAGACCCTCAAACACGTTTTTAAAGGACATCAAAACTTTAAGACCCACATATTTAGTCATTTCAGGAAGACTACATGTTCGATTGTTGTGTTGTCTACTCGTACAATTCAAAAATAATAATAACACAATCTTCCTATGATTTTACATCATTATGCGGTTGTTTTTTATCGATCTGATCATTAAACACATGTTATGGTGTTTTAAAACAACAAAAATGCTTTTTTGGTCTTCCCGATCAAACAACCCCTCCAATTGATGTTATGTCTACTAAAAAATCTCACAATTCATTGTACGGTTGTTTTTGTTTTATTTCATGTCATCCAGTTGTCATTTGGTTGGTTTTGATCATCTGTCACATGTTTTAAAAGGGATTCAAATCATTAAAAACTGCATATTTGGTGCACATCCAAGTGTTGTGTTGTCTACTCGTACACAACACAAATAATAATAACACAGTTATCGTATGATTTCACACCATTCTGAGCTTTTTTCAATGAATCTAATCATTAAATGCATGTTTTGTGTTTTAAAACAACAAACGTGTGTTTCGGGTCATCTCAAACAAACACCACCTTGGATAGAAGTTTCGTCTGCTCAACCATTTCCCAATTCACTATAATGTTGTTTTCATATGATTTCACAGCATCTTAAGGTTATTCAGTTTGTTTTGACCCCCTAGCGCACACTCTTAAATGGTTCCAAACCTTTAAATACCACATATTTGGTCATTCCGAGAGATTTCACATCCAATTGATGTGTCATCTACTCATACACATCACAAACTAAAAATAACATAGTTTTCTATTCTTTCACATCATTCTAAGGTCATTTTCTATAGATATGATCCTTAGATGCGCATTTTGGTGTTTTAAAAGAACAAAAGTGTGTTTCAGGTCATTTTGAGAAAAAGAAACCTTGGATTAGTGTTCCGTCTACTTGACCATTTCATAATTCATTATAAGGTTGTTTTTTATCTAATTTTATGGAATTAATAGGTCATTTAATTGGTTTTAACCCCTAGACATACGTTTTTTAAGGGTATAAAACCTTTAAAAGCTACATATCAGGTCATTTCGGATAGACCAAACATCTAATTGATATGTCTTATAATCATGAATTTCACAAGTAGTAAAAAAATGGTTTTCCTATGATTTCACATAATTGTGTAGTCATTTTATATAGATCTGACTGTTAAACATACATTTTCATGATTTAAAACAATAAAAATTCATTTCAGGTTATCCCAGCCAAATGATGCCTCGAATGGACAATTTGTCTACATGAACATCGCATAATTCATTATATGGTTGGTTTTGTCTGATTTAGCAGCATTCAAAGGTCGTTCGGTTGGTTTTAACCTAAAATTCGCATTTCTTTAAGTCATCAAATCTTTAAAAACCACATGTTCGATCATTCTAGATAAATTGCATGTCAGATTGATGTGACAAAAGCTCATTCATGTTACAGATAAGTTAAAATACATTTTTTATGATTTCACATCAATACGAGGTCATTTACTATGGATTTAATCATTACATCCACATTTTGGTGTTTCTAAACACTAAAAATGTGTTTTTATATCATCTCAAGAAAACGAAAACTCAGATTGGTGAATTGTTAGTTCTTATATTTTAAAAAAAATATGGGTTTTATCTTATAATTTCACTGATATCCAAGATCATTTTCTTGGTTTTGACATGTTGATGCACATTTTTAAAGACCCAAATATTTAAAAACTATTTTTTCAGTTAATCTGATGAATAAAAAATGGTAAGGCCCCCAAGAAAATTCTACTACCAAATAAGTGTTAGATTGGTGTAGCCCGATCCGGTTGGGCCAAATGCTTGTGGTCCGTACTACGCACCAGCCTGCAACTTTCTCAGGTCAAGCTCCGCGGTGAGCTTGTTGGGGGTTGCAGGGGGCAACACGCCCCTGCTCCAAGGGTCAAAGTCCCCCGGTCCAATTTTTCAGGCCTATAGCATCTCTAACATTGTAGCAAAGCTGACTGAACGACACTGACAAAGCATTGTGGTTGTGAGGATTTTGGAGTCAACTTTACTATAGACTTTTGGACTTCCAATAGGCAACCACTGTAGCACTTTTGACTTGGGCGGCCGCCTTTCACTATAGAAATGCGGACTTCTTGTGTATTTGGTGGAACAATGGATTGTCTTCTCCATTTGTAGACCATTTTGGGCTAGGGTTTCTATTAGAGAAAACTCTGAGATAAACTCCTGTAAATTGTGCTCCCGATTATAGTGAAGTTATTCTGCCTATCTGTGGACGTAGGGATTATTCTTGAACCACATAAATCCTTGTGTTTTCATTCTTTTTTTCCTTTTACTCTTCTTTGAATCGTTGTTTTATCATTGCAACTCCCTACGTTTCTGCATTAATAAGTTCACTTGGATGCATGAAACACATAAAGATCTATATATGTGGTCAATTTAGTAAATATACGGTACAAAGTGACCCTTCAAAAGAAAATTCACTGAGAATAACAACAATATAACCCACCATCATTAGTTAAAATAGAATGCAGGGATGAAGAAAAAATGGAATGGGAACCACAATATCAGGGACTACCTAAATCATTCTCGGCCATGAGGTAGAGAAACGATGTAGAGGGGGAAAGGGTCTGGTGAATTTTTTATTTGGTGAATGATTGGACTTTGACATTTCTTCTCACAATTAAAATATTTGTAGTCTACAATTCTAATTGAAAAATTCAAAGAAGAAAAATTATCTCATTATTTTAGAGAATTTGAGTTAAGAAAAATTAACAATCGAACATTTAAAATAGAAGAGTCAAGTTATTGCATTACTAGATAAACTCTAAAAATGAAATTTTAAAAATGAAATATTGTACATGTAATTAGAAAAAAACAAATTTAAAATAGACATGTCATGTTTATATATAGAACATATACATTAATAAATATCCTATTTATATACAGAGCATATACAAATATTATACACACACACACACATAGATAACATCATTTTCATACAAGACATATAAGGTATATATATATATATATATTCAAAACATATATGTATATATATAACATATATATATATATATATTGAACATATATATTCACGATATTTATATAAACATAACATTTATAAGATATACATAAATAAATATAGTCAGAGTCATTATATATATATAGTTATCATATATATATATATATATCTTCTATTTATATACACAATATACATATGGTTTATATATGTTCAATATATATTTATATATATAAAGAATATATTTATTCTTTGTATATGTTCTACATACATACACACACGCATTGAGAAAGAATACATATGCTCTATTTATATACAAAACATACATATTTTCTGCATATGTTTATATATTAAACACATATATGTTTTCTTTATATGAAAAATAGACATGTTTTGTATATTCAAAATCCATACCCACTAAAATAATATAGGAAGGAGCAACAAAACTAACCTTATAAAATGAAATTATAGCA
This sequence comes from Viscum album, assembly GCA_963277665.1. Classification (NCBI taxonomy): domain Eukaryota; kingdom Viridiplantae; phylum Streptophyta; class Magnoliopsida; order Santalales; family Viscaceae; genus Viscum; species Viscum album. Next base: position 489,779,262 of record OY728150.1, read on the forward strand.
TTTTTAGATTCCTTAGTATGTATTTTTTTTACAGTTCTAGAAACAAACGACATCACAAATAAAAAAACAGTTATGCCTAAAACAACAAATAAATGGAATTTATAATGATATGTTAAGTATATATAGAGAGATATTTACCAGAATACCATTAGAAAATTTTATTCAAGATAGCACCGAACTATGCCTTGGAAAAAATTGACCTCCAACAGTCATTATTTTGGAGAAACCTGAACATTAATACAATCAAATAGTTGACAAGAACAAATCATAAGAGAAACTATTAGGCCAATTAAAGGATTTTAAAACCCAAAAGGCTCAATAATTACTATTAGGAAACTCATAGTGAACTATCAATTCATCATAAATTTATAATAAATTCACTATTTATTGAATTTAGTTATACAAATCTCTCTATAACACACCCTACTACAATAACCCAAGTCACAATGTTGTACCTACAACCAGTTATAATTAGGTAAAGAAAATCGATAATTATTGAAAAGGGAAAAGTCATGTAAATCACACAAAGATGAATATCGTGATTCAAAAATTAAATAATAGAAACTACCTGGCTCATGATGATCAATCATATGCCATTTTGATTACACGTTCAACCATTTGACACATTGTTGTTGAAACAACTTTACGATTCATTGTTTTTTGGTTCCTTTTTCAGATAAAATATAAATTAAATGAAATAGAATAATATGAAGAAAATATATAGCTCAAAAAACACTTTAATAAAAGGATGAAAATAAAAAAACATAGTACTAAAATATGTGACAATCTCATTGGCACAGGAATGAGTAGATGTAAAATAAAATGATTTTTAATAATTTTTTAATTGAATAGAAACATGGATAAGTATAACACAATGTAAAATAAAATAATTATTTTATATGATTTATTTATTAAATATAGGAAGGGAATGTAATGGATAAATTTTTTGTGTAGGTTATTTTATCAAAATAGGTGTAGGTTAGATATAATTAGGAAAATGGGTCAAAGAGCCACTTCAAGTGGGGCTTGATTGATTTCGGGAGCATATCGCCACTTGAAGTGGCGCTGATAGTGTACAGTGCATGCGATCAGCACCACTTGAAGTGGTGCTCATACCTTTGGCATTAGCCTCCAGGCACCACTTCAAGTGGCGCCAAGGCCTCCCCATCCCTATCAAATCGGCTCTTGCCCCCCTCCCCCACTTCTCATCCTCACATCCCATCTTCACTCTCTCTCTTGTTCGGCTCTCTCTCTACTTCGGTTTCTCTACTTCGGTTGCTCTACTCGCATATCTTCCTCTCCAAAAATTTGAGGTAATTCATGTTTTAAATTTATTTAAAATTTTGATTTATTTAAATATTTATGTAATTCAAAGAATTAGTATATAATTATTGTATTATATTTAGAAATAGTAATAGTTTTTTTTAAATATAGTTAAGTAATTAATTAATTATAAGTAGGTAATTAATTATAAATAGGTAATGAATTAATTATAAATAGGTAATGAATTAATTATAAGTAGGTAATTAATTAATTATAAGACAGTAATTAATTAATAATAAGACGGTAATTAATTAATTATAAGAAGGTAATTAATTAATTAAAAGAAGGTAATTAATTAATTATAAGAAGGTAATTAATTAAATACAAAGAGGTAATTAATTAATTATAAGGAGGTAATTAATTAATTATAAGTAGGTAATTAATTAATTATAAGGAGGTAATTAATTGATTTTAAGGAGGTAATTAATAAATTATAAGGAGGTAATTAATTAATTATAAGGAGGTAATTAATTACCATTATGCAATCAATTAATTATCGTTAAACAATTAATTAATTATAATGTAGTTATGTAATTAATTAATTATAAGTAGGTAATTATTTATAATTAGGTAATTAATTATAAGTAGGTAATTAATTAATTATAAGTAGGTAATTAATTTATTATAAGTAGGTATTGAATTAATTATAAGATGATAATAATTAATTAGAAGAATGTAATTAATTAATTATAAGAAGTTAATTAATTAATTAATAATGAGGAAATTAATTAATTATAAGAAGGTAATTAACTAAATATAAGAAGGTAATTAATTACCATTAATAAATTAATTAATTGTCGTTAATCAATTAATTAATTATAATGTAGTTAAGTAATTAATTAATTATAATGTATCTAATTAATTAATTATTAAGTAGCTAATTAATTAATTATAAGTAGATAAATAATTAATTATAAGTAACTAATTAATTAATTATAAGACGATAATTAATTAATTATAAGATGATAATTAATTAATTATAAGAATGTAATTAATTTATTATAAGGAGGTAATTAATTAATTATAAGGAGGTAATTGATTAATTATAGAACGGTAATAAATTAATTATAAGAATGTAATTAATTAATTAGAAGAAGATAATTAATTAATTATAAGAAGATAATTAATTAAATATAAGGAGGTAATTAATTAATTATAAGGAGGTAATTAATTAAGTGTGATTGTGCACTTAATTAAGTGTGATTGGGCACTTAATTAAGTGCAATTGTGAACTTAATTAGGTTTGATTCGACACTTAATTAAATGTGATTAGGCACTTAATTAAATGTGATTAGGCACTTAATTAACTATGATTGGGCACTTAATTAAAATTGATTAGTGGATTAATTAAATGTGATTAGGGAATTAATTAATTGTCATTAGGGACTTAATTAAATGGGATTAGGGAATTAATTTAATGTGATTTGGGAATTAATTAAATGTGATTAGGCACTTAATTAAATGTTATTAAGCACTTAATTAAATGTGATTAGGGAATTAATTAAATGTGATTAGGGAATTAATTAAATTTGATTAGGGAATTACTTAAATGTGATTAGTGAATTAATTAAATGGGAATAGGGAATTAATTAAATGTGATTAGGAAATTAGTTAAGTGTGACTAGGCAATTACTTAAATCTAACTAGGCAATTACTGAAATCTAACTAGGCAAGTAATTAAATCTAGCTAGGAAATTAATTAAATCTAACTAGGAAATTACATAAATCTAACTAGGAAATTACTTAAATCTAACCAGGCAATTACTTAAATCTAACTAGGTAATTAATTAGTGAATTAGTTATATTAATTAGCGAAGTAATTATATTAATTAGTGAAGTAGTTATATTAATTAGCGAAGTAGTTATATTAATTAGAAAATTAGTTATATTAATTATTAAAGTAGTTATATTAATTAGCGAAGTAGTTATATTAATTAGCAAAGTAGTTATATTAATTAGCAATGTAATTATATTAATTAGTGAAGTATTTATATATTTCTTATTTAATATACCCTTGCATTACATTCTAGGTATGATAATGAATTTAGATTTCCATCTACCTTGACCTCAGTTTGTAATTGAATTTATGACATGAATTTAGTAGTTATATATATTTTTGCATATTAAGTGTTAAATTTTTCATGAAATGAATGCAATCTTGAGTAATGAATCCCTGGGTAGAGGGGCTTTGGGTGGGACCACCTACTTTCCTAGAGGCTTGCCTTTTCTAGGAAAGTGAATAGGGTTGGCTATCTGTCGCTCTGAGCTTACTCATGTGGAGTTTTTCAATTTCATATAACTCTATTATTTTACATGACTTGTTCATGAACCTCATGCATATAATGCATGTGGATATGTATGAATATGTTTGAATTCTATTTTTGGGTAATTAACACAAACTTATGGGCTGTGTAAAGAGTTACACATCAATATGGTTTGAACATAATGATTTGTTGGAGGGATTGGGATTCCAACCTAAATTACTAGAAGCATGCATACATAATTTGATTCTCTAATCAGATTTAATTTATAAATATGGTGTATTGTAGATAAAAAAAATGGATGCCTATATTTATTGCAACGGTAAAATAGTGGAGACAGAACAAGGATGTAGTTATAGTATACATCTATAAGTTGTTGTGATGCTTGGAGGATGTACTACTTTGGAAGCTGTGCAAAGGAAAATTCATCAAAAGTTAAAACTAGAGAGGAATAAACTGATAGAGTTCATCATATTCAGACATCTTCAATATATAGATAGGTTTTGGCATGTGGCCTATCTGGTAAATGGTGATGAAGATTGGGAATATGTACTTTCATTAGTTAAGTATCTACTTGAGAATTAAATGATGGAGTTGTATGTCTTTATAGCTACAATGGAGGTTCTATTGACATTGGAAGTCGGACCATCTCAATGTCATGATACTGTGTCATATGATCCAACAAATCAAGAAGTTACATCAGCATCGGTAGTTATTCCATCATTTCCCTTGGACAAAGTTTCAATGGATAGTCCTCCACATACCTTAGATGAATTGGTCAATGATTTTGAGGATGATGACAATTTCAAAGAAGAAGATGAAGATTAAGTTGAAGAAGAAGAAGATCATGTGGAAGAACAGTCTGTGCCCACTCATGTGAGGCTCAACCGACCATTGAACCATCCTCCACTATTGGATTCATGGTCGACTGATGGCATGAATCGCTTGCCAGAATTTGATTGGTCAGTTATTACTCCCAGTTCAGAATTTCTAGGAATCATTGGTGGCACAAATCGAGTGTCAAATGGATGTGTTCTGTATATTGGCAGAGAGTTTGATAATAAATAAGCAATTAAAAATGTGATAAAACTATATCACATCGAAATACATTACTCTTATGTTGTAGAAGAGTCAAAGAGTTCTTACTAATTAATTCATTGTGACAAATATGAATCGAACTATCAAATGTGTCTACAAGCTAGAATTGATAACACTTTTTATAGCTAGCACGTCACTAGATTTACTCCACACACCAATGTGAACCCAAGCTTATCACAGGAACACTCTTCGTTAGATGTTGAGTTTGTTTCAACTATTATTGTTGAAATGATTAGAGCATGTCAAGACGTTCTTGTGGTTCTGGTGATGGAGCGAATCAAACAACATTTTGGGTATCAAATCTCTTACTGGAAGGCATGGGCAGCATGAAAAAAGGCTATTGTGAAAGTGTACAGTGATTGGGATGACTCTTATCAAGTTTTACCACAACTTTTGGAGCTTTTACGCCATAATAATCAAGTGGTCTATCAATTACATACTAATGAATATGTTAACCAACACAACCAAGTTGATCATTCAATGGTTGTGTTTGATAGATTATTTTGGACATTTTTACCATGTGTGGAAGCTTTTAGACATTGCAAGAAGTTTATACAGATTGATGGAACATTTCTGTATGGAAAGTATCCAAGAAAATTATTTATTTTTTGCCACACAAGATGGAAATTGATCCCCTCTACCTTTGGAATTTTCAATTGTGGAGAAAGAGAACCTCTCATCATGGAGTTGGTTTTTAATATGTCTCCAAGAGTTTGTTACTGATGCAGAAGGGATTTGTCTTATTTCATATCGACAATGTGCAATCAAGGAGGCGGTATAGTCTAAGGGACTTACGTGGAGACCACCCTATGCCCATAATAAATATTGTATTCGATACAATGCCAGTAATTTGTGAAAGAAGTTAAAAAATGAGTCGATGAAGAAGGCAATCTTAAAAATTGGCATGAACATCCTTTTTCATTTTAAATTTTTTTGTCATAGTAATTTTATTTCTGTTCAGATGAGTTCTTGTTTGATAGAATATGAGCCTCAAAAACAAAGGATGGAAGAGAATCTTCAAGATATTCACAGATTGAATCCAGAAGTGTATGATTACATGATGTTAATTCCAAAGAAGAAATGGTTGTTACAATATAATGATGGGAGGAGATATGGTCATATGACCACCAGGAAGGTTATACGAAGACACATTGCCCTAGACACATAGGGAAATCATCTAATGGTTGAAATGAATCATTTACTCTATCAGTTGTCGTAAATGTTTGTACAAGTAATCATTTTTATCGTTATGACCATTTATAATCATATTTGTCTTATTTTTATATGGGGTAACTTTTCAAAAATGTACTTATATACAGGTAGATTCCTTTTTATTAGTTGGTGTTGGTTGTTTAAATCTATTCATGCAGTGCTAACCATTTAAAGGCCCACATTAAAAAAACAAAACCATTTTAACTATGAAATGAAAATGGTATCAGACTTTTATAATGAAAGATGAACATACAATGGTCAAAAAACAAAAGCGAGGAAACTCTGAATGTCTTCACCCCAACACCCCAACATGGGAGACAACATAATTTACACAATGTGTTTTTGATTCTTTCAATCATTATATGATAAATTTCATACCTTACATAATAAATTTCATATCTTACATGAAATTAATGTTTTATTGTTTGTAAATTCAGATGGACCAGCCACTATAATCTGCTTAGGAGATGCACGTGTCGCGCGATGTGTTGGCGCGACAACCTGTCAGACATCTTGCTATTCAGAGAGAACATCATTTCTATAACGAGGCACCCCTAGCAGCTATTTTTCCATACCTTAGACATGCATGATTTTATGGAGTCGCTATGTGAGACTTCAATACCATTGATCACCATTTTATTTTTTCATTAATTGAGATATGGCGGGCAGAGACACACACATTTCATCTCCCAGAGGGGGAGATGACCATCAATTTAGAAGATGTTGCCTACATATTGGGGTTACCCATCCATGGACATGCAATTACGGGCACCGGTAGTGGTGACTGGCCTACAGTCATACAGAGGCCACTAGGCATTGATGTCGTTGGCACACGAGGTGTTCTCCAGGGTTCTCTCTTGCATGTGAGGTGCCTTGATCAGAATTTTGATGTCATTCCTGATGATGCTGACGAGGATATGCTTATTTAGCACACACGGGCATACATTTTGTGGCTGCTCGGAGGCATCTTGTGCGTCAACTACTCTACTGCTTTGGTACACATGATGTACCTCCCATTACTTGAGGATCTGGTTCAGACGGCTATATACAGTTGGGGGTCCTCTGTATTAGCACATCTGTACAGATCACTTTTTACCAGTTGTCAGGAAGATTCATATCATATTTCATGTTGCATGGTGTTAGTACAGATGTGGGCCTAGGAGAGTTTTCCACGCATCTCTCCTCGAGCCATCGCACCACTTACATTAGAGCTATTTCAGGACTGTCCTCGGGGACGATGTTATGTCTACATCATTACTTTTAGTTATTTAGTACTTTTGTTATTTTTTTTATAAACTTTCCATATATTAATCTTTTTTAACTAGGTGGAGTCAGTCTCATAAGTATGTACATACTCAGAGACATAGTGTGCACAACTTCTGATAGATATTCGATTCCATGGTGCCAGCTGATGTAAGTTAAATAGTACATTTTATAGTCAATTTTTTTTGTTATCACTATTTTAAGTTATTTCAATATAATCTTAGTAACATTTTTGTGCTAATATTTGACTTATTTTTTTTAGTTTACATTTCTGGTTTCATGGACTCCATATACTGGTCATGTCTATGCATTACTTCCACCTTACTGCACATCTAGAATTGTAGATCATGTTGCAGTGGTTCCACTCATCCACTTCCACATCATTGAGTGGCACCAGCCAGATCGGGTCATGTGCTAGTTCGGTTTCATACATTATATCCCTAGTCCACCATAACAGCCTACCAATTTACATTCAATTGTGCTTACAGGCAGACAAACGACAAAATGGCGGGGATTTTATACATCTTATATCACGTTGTGGGACACGTGTGACAGATTTAGTATCTTTCCATTTGGATATACCACAGCATGAGGTCAGTTATCTACTAAGGGGGATTATGCAGACTGGTATCGACGTCACACCATCATGCATCTTACATGCCAGGGGATTGGCATTTAGTAGTTGGTATGCTTACTAAGAGTTGTTATTTTTGTTTAACTCATTTTTTGTATTAATTTGAATGTTATTTCATTTATAGGCAGACATCATTGGTCATCTTGCACATACCATAGAGCCTCAGGATGATGCATATATTTGGTGGGATGTAGTTCATCGAGATGTGTTGGCTCTGCTCAATCATCTGTGGTTGATATCAGTTTTTTTGATGAGGAGCCACAGGATTATCCTGATCCATATCCTCCAGTTGAAGCTTCTATGGATGATGATGTCCCTACTATGCCTGCTGAGGATGATGCACCGCCACCACCGCCGCCAACTGGACGACAGAGATGAGCACATCAGGAGGGAAGAGGCGATGACATTGACATCTGAGAATGGCTCCTGCAGATGTCACCGCACCACAGAGAGAGGATTCGGCCCAGCCGATTGATGATATTGCACAGTAGGGAGACGCTTATATACCATAGATTTCATCCCCACATATTACTATAGACTTCAATCTGGGTGCGGTCACACATCTTATGGGGGCCCCCTCTCCCAATGAGGCCTTCTTTAGTGCCCCATTTCTACCATTTATAGGAGCTTCAGAGCAATATGGCACCCCATATGATTTTGTGTCATCCTCCTCACATGGTTTTGGTCAGTCCTCTACACAGCACCATATGGAGGCACCATAAGCAACGGAAGAGGAGGAACCCACAACTAGGACACTGGAGCAACACAGACATTGGACACGGAGAAGACATGAGATTCAGATGTCGCGATGTGCTACCAGGGGCATCGTCGTTGATGTTTCAGATGTCATGTTGTATATATTAAAAAACGTATTTACTATGATAAGTAATTGTCATTTAATACAAATCACAAGAAATTTTAAAATATAGTAAATACAAACTAATTTAAATTAACTATTAATAATTTATATATTTTCAAAGTCTCATAATTGTAACATTATTTTGCTTCATGTATGTGACTTTTGAAGCATATAAAATATGCAGTACAAGTACAATCTAAATAAAATTTTTCACACAGACTAAACATATAATAATTTATTGAAAAATAAAAATAAACATAAACATATAGTAAACAAAAAATATTTTACGTGACAACTTAAATATTTAAAAATATTATATTTATAATTATATATGTGTAAAAATATTTATAAATGTAAATTACTAATTAGTAATTAAATGATTAATAATTAACCATTAATAATTAATAATTATAAAGATGAATAATAATTAATAATTATATTACTAATTAACTAATTAAATATTTTATAATTAATATTTATATTAATAATTAACATATTAATTATTAGAAAATTAAAAATTACATAATGAGGTATTTCCTTGTACGAACACCCTATAGAGAGTGACCTATGAGATTGATCCACAAGTTGCACTAATTATCCTACTTCCTCACAAAAGGTATGGTTAACCTATGTCTATAGTGATGAATCACACTAACACACTATAAAAAACTCCCAAGAACCACCCCTCATCAGGGGTGATCGAAGAGAGGAAGAGATTGGATGAATCCAAAGAACCACCCAAGATTTGCTATTAATGAGCACGCCCCCTACCATTTTTGAAGTATCTTGTTTTTTATCTAAATTATACTCATATTACTTCTTCTCTAACCTATATACTCATCCTATATATTTCAAATAGGATGAATATAAATAAATAATGGATGAATGCCAATCGGTTGACAAAAGATTATGAAAAAGGCGTGAAAGAGTTTATCAAGTTTGAAAAAGATCATGCATGTGACTCTTCTCAAATCCTTTGTCCGTGTTTATGTTGTTGTTATTCAAAACAAATTAGTCCAGATGAGTTGGAAGAACACTTGATCTGTCACGGAATAGATCAGAGTTATACATGTTGGAATAAAAACAGGGAAAAAATGAAAGTAGGTAGTGACTGGGGTGACACTGCATTTTATGGATCATCTGATATTATTACAAACATGAACAATGAAGATGACCGTATGGAGGATGTGATTACAGATGTGAATGATGATGAATATCGTATTGATGAAATGACAAGGACCTTCGAAGATGAACTTCGTGATTGCCCAAATTTTTTTGAGAAGTTAAAAAGTTGTGAAAAGACGCCATTGTATGCTGGTTGCACTAAATATACAGCATTTTCAGTCGTACTAAAGCTGTATAATTTGAAAGTAGACAATGGGTGGAGTGACGACAGTTTTACAAAACTACTTTCCCTCATGAAAGACATGCTCCCAGAAGACAATGAGCTCTCAAGCCGAACATACGATGCCAAACGAATGCTACGCTCTACGGGTATGATCTCTGAAAGAATACACGCCTGCCCGAATGACTGTATACTATTTCGCAAGGACCACAAATCACTTAAAGAATGCCCAAAGTGTGGTGCTTCTCAATACAAGAAAGATGAATCCAGTCCTACTAAAGTTGTATGGTACTTTCCAATCATTCCAAGGTTTAGACGCCTATATGGAAGTGAGGAGACTGCAGAACAATTAACATGGCATGTAGATACAAGAATTAAAGATGGGATACTATGTCACCCGGCATACTCTCCTCAGTAGAAGAGAATCGATCATGAGTATCCTGAATTTGGGAATGAGTCGAGAAACCTTCGTCTTGCGTTATCTACAGATGAAGTGAATCCTTTTGGTTTTCAAAGCAACAATCACAGTACATGGACGGTTATGTTGATAAATTATAACTTACCACCATGGTTATGCATGAAATGAAAATACATCATGTTATCTATGCTTATATCAGGACCAAAACAACCGGGTAATGATATTGATGTTTATTTAGCTCCATTGATCGAAGATTTGAAATTATTGTGGGATTCAGGTGTTACATTATATGATGCTTACAGAAAGGAAGATTTCACTTTGAGAGTCATATTGTACGGGACGATAAATGACTTCCCTTCTTATAGAAATTTTTCAGGATATATCATTAAAGGAACTCAAGGCTGTCTCATTTGCGAAGAAGGTACACAATCAACTAGGTTGAAACATTCATCGAAAACCGTGTTTCTAGGACATTGCATATTTCTACCGCGACGACATAAGTACCGTTCTTGGATGACATCATTCAATGGAAGTTCAGAAGAATGTACAGCACTGTCTCCACTAACAGGCGATCAATTGTTTGAGAAAGTTAAAAATGTGGACACTAATTTTGGTAAACCGGCTTCGAAAAACCATACGAAAATCAGTTGGAAAAAGATATCAGTTTTTTTGAATTACAATACTGGAATTGTCTGTATTTAAGACATTTTCTTGATGCTATGCATGTAGAAAAAAATGTATCTGATAGTGTTATCGGCACGTTGCTAAATACATATGGAAAAACAAAATATGGAATTAAGGCTAGTTTGGACATGGTTGAGATGGGAATACGAGAAGAGTTGGCACCAGTGAAGGGTGAAAAACGAACATTTCTTTCTCCTTCTGCTTACACTCTTTTCAGGCAGGAGAGATATTAGTTTTGCAACTTATTGAATGACGTAAAGGTTCTAGAGGGGTATTCTTCAAATATCAGTAACCTCGTGTCAATGAGCGACTTGAAGTTAAAAAGTCTGAAATCACATGACTATCATGTTTTGATGCAAAATATCGTTCCAATTTCTTTACATTGTATTTTTCACAATAATGTTCGCCATACATTAATGAAACTGTGTTTATTATTCAAAGCAATATGCAGAAAAGTTATAGACCCGGTGAAATTGCCAGCTTTGGAAAAAGAAATTGTCATCAAATTATGTGATTTAGAAATGTTCTTCCCGCCTTCATTTTTTGATATGATGGTTCATTTGATGGTCCACTTGGTGAGAGAGATTCAACTATGTGGTCCTATACATTATAGATGGATGTACCCCATTGAACGGTATATGATGATTTTGAAAGGGTATGCCAAAAATCAAAGTCGACCAGAGGGTTGTATTGCAGAGCGATATATTGTTGAGGAAGTCGTTGAATTCTGTACTGAATACTTGTCTGGTGTGGAAAGCATTGTCTTACCGAAATCTCGTCACACTGGGCAGCTTGAGGGTGAAGGAATTTCTGGAAGAAAGGTTGTCACAATCAATATTACAGATCGGGAGCAGGCCCACCTTTATGTTTTGCATAATAGTTTCGATGTTGACCCATATGTTGAAATCCACAAAGAAATTCTTAGGCATTTGAATCCATCTAGGGCTGAAAAATAGATATCAGATACACATAATCGACAGTTTATAGGATGGTTTCAAGATCATATTTTTAACAAGTCAGATGAAAATCTAGAGTCAATTTCAGAACGACTTCGATGGCTAGCCGGAGGACCAAGTGTGTATGCATTATCTTATAATGCTTATGTAGTTAATGGTTATACATTTTATACTAATGAACACGATGAAGACAGTACCATACAGAACAGTGTGGTTACACTTATGGCTGAAGCGATGCATGTTTCCGGTGCTAAGGACAGAAATCAAATTTATGCGAATATGTCATACTTTGGCATCATCAAACAAATATGGGAGTTGGATTATACAGAATTTCAAGTTCCTATATTTCAATGCAAGTGGGTTGATAACAGGAGTGATGTTAAAATAGATGATTTGGGATTCGTGAATGTTGATTTTAGTAAAGAAGGGGAGAAAGACGAACTGTTTATAATGGCATCACAGGTAGTGCAAGTATTTTATGTTCCAGATCCCGCAAATCGAAACGGGTCAATCATTCTATTATTGACCAAAACAGCTGAAGGGTCAGATAAAAATTCAATGGAAGATGACCCTTTCATTGGGACTTCGCAATCATTTCGCAGTGGTCCAAATGTAGACGACGTTTTGTATGTCAGAGGAGACCACAATGAAGGGATATGGATAGTTGAAAGAGGGGTCAAATCCCTTCAGCCTTAAAAAAAATAGAGTTCAATAATAAGGTTATTGATTTTTATTGTAATATAGATTGTATTACATTATGTTATTATCTGTTTTCTGCTGCTTTTATGTGATCTAAATTAAATGTTAAACCGGTTCTGCAGATAATGACTTCTTCACCTGCTGATGCACCCAATCCCGAGACACAACACGTCTCTCAACCTGTTGCAGCTGGTCCCACTGCTCAGAGACAACAGGTCTCTCAACCAGTTGTAGCTGGTCCCACTGTTGAGGTACAATAGGTCTCTCAACCTGCTGTAGTTGGTCCCAGTATCGATGCTAGTGCTTCGGAAAAACATAACGATGATGCAGAAACTGAGGAAATGGTAGGCGATGAAACCCCAGCGACACAAAAAAAACAGGTGCGCCGTAGTTTGATAGTTTTAGCCAAAATACTTAAGGCAAAAGCAAAAGGCATAAAAAATAAGGTGGGATGGAATAAACTAGGCCAGTATGTAAACCCCAACAAATCCATGTTTAGTAGCTACATTGGAATCGTCACTCGACAATGCGTTATGATTGATGTAGAGTCGTGGCACCATGTTGTCAGCGGATTGAAAACATTAATGTGGAAGAGATTATGGTAATATTACGATATCATCTATTTAATTTATTAAAATAAAATAAAATACTGAAATATTGACTAACCCTTCATCATCTCTTGAAGAGTGCATTTATAGTAGATGTTTCTCACAAAGAATATGTTTTAAGACTGGCAGGAAGGATTCATAGAGGCTTTCACACCATTTTAACGAAATATCATCTGAAAGATGCTGAAGGGAAAATCAAGCCGCACCCGCCTCCTCTTTATGCACACTTGATATCCCAAGGAACGTGGGATGCATTTTGCAACCGTCGTGCGGAACAGAATTTTCAGGTACATTGTGTTTGGTTACACGTTGTGTAACGTTTCTTGTACTCATCATGTTGATTGACAGGTTTTTATTTATGAAACAGCAACTGAGTGCTGAAAATAAAGAATGGGCAGTGAAACCAGCATACCCCTACCGTAAAGCAAGGCTGGGGTACGCTTCAATTGAAAAAAAATTGGTACGTATTTTAAAAGTACTGCAATAATTTTATGTGCCATAAAACAACACTGTAACCATGTTTCTCTGTTTATATGCGGATTGATGAAGCAAAATCTCAAGTCACTTCCATTCCACGCCCTGTTCTATGGAAATAGGCTCGTGTTAATAAAGAGGGGAAACTGATAGATGAAAACACACAAAAAGTGTGGGAAACATGTGTAAGTATGACATAATATAAACTTGTTTTGCTTTAAATCACTATTACATAACGATGCTTACTTATTTTTTCCATATTTTTGATTTGACATAGTCACAGGAATCAACAACACCCACACCGGATGCAGACATACTTTCAACGGCCTTGAAACAGCCAGAACAGTATGGCCGCGTCAGAGGTGTGGGTTTTGGGGTGTCACCCCGGGCATATTTTCAGGAAAAAAAACAAGTGGATGAACAAACTAAAGAATTTCATGTAATGAGAGATAGATTAGCTAACCTTGAAGAACTATTCCAAACTTAGGTAGAGATTCTAAAGAGTTTGATGGAGGAGAGGCGAAGAGAAAAAACAACTCAAGAACAACCCGCGTGAGAAGATCCACCCCTCACCAGCTTTGTGGTGAGCCATTCCCCTCAAAGACCTGACTTAACCGAGGTAATCAATGTTCTAATATTCGTTTTTGTGAAATGTGAATCACTTAGACATGGATACCTTTCATGTAATGATATTCTATAGGGTGAAAATGACTGTGATTTATATCTGTCAACTCCCACCCATCGCCTTGTAGCGAGGGCTACGGTGTTCAATATGCAGAACGACATGCTACACTCCAGACAACTTCCAACCGGTCAGGTCAAAGTGTCGATTAATGTTGCTCATGAGCCGAGCGCCGAACTACCCATGCCAAATGATGATGACGACATTCATACGGTGGAAAAAGTTGTTCGAACATTTGTTGCATGGCCGTCGAATCTACTGAGAGCGCGTTCACCCCGCCTATTCTATATCCACATTTAATATCATTGCAAGATCATGTGGATAAGAAAGTGAAAGAAGGCAAGAGTTGTACAATTTTTTGTGAAAAAGATATGTACGGAGAGGAAACATTAGATTTCGTTAGTGCCGACGCTGTTTTTGAGATCATCACATACGAATGGCTAGGCGCCTCAGTTATAAATGTATACATGAGGTATGTTTTCATGATTTGATTTTATAGAAGCTGATATACTTTGATAATTATGGATAAATACATCTCATATTTTTCACAGGTGTATATATGAAATACAATTGAAGTTATTTTCCCATGAATACAAATTTGGACTCATTAGTCCTCACACCATTTCTACACAACGAGAAGAAATAGATTCTAATTTTCAGGCTGAATTAATGTCAAATCTGCTCAGAATGTTTCAAAGAAGAATTATGACTGACAGACTCTTTTTAATACCAACATTTCCGGGGTAAAACTATAAATTTTAATCATATAAATTATATTATCATTTCTATCAGTACTTATTTCTTTTTGTGTTTTTAGGGAACATTGGATGCTCATTGCAGTCAATTTGGATACTCCAAAGATTTATTTTCTGGATTCACTGCATGGATATCCAACTAACCGACCGCACATGATGGCGATTGTAAATTTGTAATACACTAGATCCAACATTTTAGAACTAAATATCTAGGTATATAATTTAAATTATCTTTTAATGGGGATTTTTTTATGATAGGGTGGTGTATGAATATCGTCTAAAGGCTGGAATGAATCCAGGGCATAAGGATGACAATACCCACAATATCTTCAAATAGAGAAGTATCTAGGTATATATAATTATATTTCACTATCAAAATATATATCAAAACGAATTACTTATTTTTCTCTATGTTTCTGCAGTGTCCGAAACAAACAAACGATAAGGACTGCAGTTATTATGTTTGTAAATTTATGAAAGAGATCATATTTCATGAACGAACTAGCATCCCTGAAGAGGTATTTTTGAAAATAATTACTACTTAATTTAAAATAATTATTAATCCTTTGTGTATTTATATTTTTTCAGTACTACTATGACTGTCGCAAAAACTCCTATTCAGAAGATGATACAAATGTCTATAGAAACGAATGGGTAGCGTACCTGATGGAAGAATGTAAACAAATAGGACAATGAAGGTGAATTACTAATACTTATGTTATCTTTATATGGTAATTTATATCTCCCTTTACACTTATTAAGCATCTATGATCTCCCTTTCTTATGTTTCATATCCTTAAATTAGTGAATTCCTACTACTCAGTTTGAAATTGACATAACTTTAGAAAACAACAAAAGTGACATATGGAAAACCAATCAAACACATTAGGATTGTTTGGATACTTTAGTACAACGATCCACGAGTCATTTTTGACATGTATGAATCGACCTCACCTCAATCTGACGCACGGTGTCACTGGTATGGCTAAAAGTGTCTGATATCAGTTTCAAATTGAGATAAACTTTGGAAAACAACAATACTAACATACGGAATACCAAGCAAAGGCATTTGGATTGTTTTGAAACATTAGGACAACTATCCAAAAGTCATTTTTGTCATGTAAGAGTCGACCTCACCTCAATCCGATGCACGGTGTGACCGGTATGGCTAAAAGTGTCTGATATTAGTTTCAAATTGAGATAAACTTTGGAAAACAACACTACTGACATACGGAATACCGAGAAAACGCGTTCGTATTGTTTTGATACTTTAGGAAAACGATCCACGAGTCATTTGTGATGTGTACTAATTGACTGCACCTCAATTCGACGCATGGTGTGACTGGTATGGCTAAAATTATCAGATATTAGTTTGAAATTGACATAACTTTAGATTACAACATAAGTGACATACGGAAAACTGAGAAAACGTGTTCAGATTGTTTTTATACTTTAGTAAAATGATCCATGAGACATTTGTGACGTGTACGAATCGACCACACCTCAATCTGACGCACGGTGTGACAGGTATGGCTAAAAGTGTCTGATATCAGTTTCAAATTGAGATAAACTTTGGAAAACAACACTAATGACATACGGAATACCGAGCAAACACGTTCGGTTTGTTTTGAAACTTTATTACAACGATCCACGAGTTATTTGTGACGTGTATGAATTGACCGAACCTCAATCCAACACACAGTCTGACCGGTATGGCTAAAAGTGTCTGATATCAGTTTCAAATTGAGATAAACTTTGGAAAAAACACTAATGACATACAAAATACCAATCAAACGCATTCATATTGTTTTGATACTTTAGGAAAACGATCCACGAGCCATTTGTGACATATACGAATCGACCGCACCTCAATCCGACGCACGGTGTGACCGATATGGATAAAATTGTCTGATATCAGTTTGAAATTGACATAACTTTAAAAAACAACATAAGTGACATACGGAAAACCGATAAAACGCATTCGGATTGTTTTGATACTTTAAGAAAATGATCTAAGAGTCATTTGTGACGTGTGCGAATTGACCTCACCTCAATCCGACGCACGGTGTGACCGGTATGGCTAAAACTGTCTGATATCAGTTTCAAATTGAGATAAACTTTGGAAAACAACACTAATGACATATGGAATATCAAGAAAACGTGTTTGGATTGTTTTGAAACTTTAGGAAAACGATCCACGAGTCATTTTTGACGTGTACGAATTGACTTCACCTCAACCCCATGCATTGGGTGACCGGTATGGCTAAAAGTGTCTGATATCAGTTTCAAATTGAGATAAACTTGGGGAAAAACACTACTGACATACGGAATACCGAGAAAAAGAGTTCGGATTGTTTTGATACTTTAGGATAACGATCCACGAGTCATTTGTGATGTGTACAAATCGACCGAACCTCAATCCGACACACGGTGTGACCGGTATGGCTAAAGGTGTCTGATATTAGTTTGAAATTGACATAACTTTAGAAAACAACATACGTGACATACGGAAAACCAAGAAAACGCGTTCATATTATTTTGATACTTTAGGAAAACGATCCACGAGTCATTTTTGATGTGTATGAATAGACCGCACCTGAATCCAACGCACGGTGTGACCGGTATGGCTAAAAGTGTCTGATATCAGTTTCAAATTGAGATAAACATTGGAAAACAACACTAATGACATACGGAATACCGAGATAACACATTAGGATTGTTTTGATACATTAGGAAAACTATCCATGAGTCATTTTTGATGTGTAAAAATCGACCGCACCTCAATCCAATGCACGGTGTGGCCGATATGGCTAAAAGTGTCTGATATCAGTTTCAAATTGAGATAAACATTGGAAAACAACACTACTAACATACGGAATACCGAGAAAAAGCATTCGTATTATTTTGATACTTTAGGACGACGATCCACGATTCATTTTTGACGTGTACAAATTGACCTCACCTCAATCTGACGCACGGTGTGACCGGTATGGCTAAAAGTGTCTGATATCAGTTTGAAATTGACATAACTTTAGGAAACAACATAAGTGACATAAGTAAAACCCAGAAAACGCGTTCAGATTGTTTTGATACTTTGGGAGAACAATCCACGAGTCATTTGTGACGTGTACAAATTGACTATACCTCAATCTGACGCACGGTGTGACCGGTTTGTCTAAAAGTGTCTGATATCAGTTTGAAATTGACTTAACTTTAGAAAACAACATAAGTGACATACGAAAAACCAAGAAAACACGTTCAGATTGTTTTTATACTTTATGACAACGATCCACAAGTCATTTTTGACGTGTATAAATTGACCGCACCTCAATCTGACGCACGGTGTGACCGATATGGCTAAAAGTGTCTGATATCAGTTTCAAATTGGGATAAACTTTTGAAAACAACACTAATGACATACGGAATACCAAGAAAACGTGTTCGTATTGTTTTGATACTTTAGGAAAACGATCCATGAGTCATTTTTGACGTGTAATAATTGACCGCACCTCAATTCGACGCACAGTGTGACCGGTATGGCTAAAAGTGTCTGATATTAGTTTGAAATTGACATAACTTTAGAAAACATCATAAGTGACATACGGTAAACCGAGCAAATGCATTCAGATTGTTTTGATACTTTAGGAAAATGATCCAAGAGTCATTTGTGACGTGTATGAATCGACCGCACCTCAATCCCACACATGGTGTGACCGGTATGGCTAAAAGTGTTTGATATCAGTTTCTAATTGAGATAAACTTTGGAAAACAACACTACTGACATACGGAATACTGAGAAAACGTGTTAGGATTTTTTTGAAACATTATTAAAACGATCCATGAGTCATTTGTGACATGTACAAATCAACTGCACCTCAATCTGGCGCACGGTGTGACCGGTATGGCTAAAAGTGTCTGATATCAGTTTCAAATTGAGATAAACTTTCGAAAAAAACACTAATGACATACGGAATACTGAGAAAAAGAGTTTGGATTATTTTTATACTTTCGTAAAACGATCCATTAGTCATTTGTGATGTGTACGAATTTACCACACCTCAATCCGACGCACGGTGTGACCGATATGGCTAAAAGTGTCTGATATCAGTTTGAAAATGACATAAACTTTAGAAAACAAAACTACTGACATACGGAATACTGAGAAAACACGTTAGTATTGTTTTTAAACTTTAGGACAACAATCCATGAGTCATTTTTGATGTGTACGAATTGACCGCACCTCAATCCGACGCACGGTGTGACCAGTATGGCTAAAAGTGTCAGATATCAGTTTCAAATTGAGATAAACTTTCGAAAACAACAATAATGACATACGGAATACCAAGAAAACGCATTTGTATTGTTTTGATACTTTAGTAAAATGATCCATGAGTCATTTGTGACATGTACCAATTGACCGCACCTCAATCCGACGCACGGTGTGACCAGTATGGCTAAAAGTGTCTGGTATCAGCTTCAAATTGAGATAAACTTTCGAAAAAAATTCTAATGACATACGGAATACCAAGAAAACATGTTCGGATTTTTTTGATACTTTAGTACAACAATACATGAGTCATTTGTGACGTGTAAGAATTGACCGCACCTCAATCCGACGCACGGTGTGACCGGTATGGATAAAAGTGTCTGATATCACTTTGAAATTGACATAACTTTAGAAAACAACATAAGTGACAAATGGAAAACCAAGAAAACACGTTCGTATTGTTTTTATAATTTGGGACAATGATCCACGAGTCATTTGTGATGAGTACGAATCGATCGCACCTCAATCTGATGCACGGTGTGACCGGTATGGCTAAAAGTGTCTGATATCAGTTTCAAATTGAGATAAACTTTCGAAAACAACACTAATGACATAAAGAATACCGAGAAAACGCATTCGGATTGTTTTGATACTTTAGGAAAATGATCCATGAGTCATTTGTGATGTGTACGAATTGACCGCACCTCAATCTGACGCACGGTGTGACCGGTATGGATAAAAGTGTCTGATATCAGTTTGAAATTGACATAACTTTAGAAAACAACATAAGTGTCATACGGAAAACTGAGCAAACGCATTCGGATTGTTTTGATACATTAGGAAAATGATCCAAGAGCCATTTTTGACGTGTATGAATCAAACGCACCTCAATTTGATGCACGGTGTGACCGGTATGGATAAAAGTGTCTGATATCAGTTTCAAATTGAGATAAACTTTGGAAAAAAACACTAATGACATACGGAATACTGAGCAAACTCATTCGGATTGTTTTGATACTTTAGTACAACGATACATGAGTCATTTGTGACATGTACGAATTGACCACACATCAATCCAATGCACGGTGTGACCGGTATGGCTAAAAGTTTCTAATATCAGTTTCGAATTGAGATAAACTTTAGAAAACAACAATAATGACATACCGAATACTGATAAAACGCGTTCGAATTGTTTTGATACTTTAGGAAAACTATCCACATGTCATTTGTGACGTGTAAAAATCGACCGCACCTCAATCCGACGCACGGTGTGACCGGTATGGCTAAAAGTGTCTGATATCAGTTTCAAATTGAGATAAACTTTAGAAAACAACACTAATGACATACGGAATACCGAGAAAACGCGTTCGGATTGTTTTTATACATTAGGAAAATGATCCACGAGTCATTTGTAACATGTAAGAATTGATCGCACCTCAATCTGACGCACGGTGTGACCGGTATGGCTAAAAGTGTCTGATATCAGTTTGAAAATGACATAAACTTTAGAAAACAACACTACTGACATACGGAAAACTGAGCAAACGGGTTCGGATTGTTTAGATACTTTAGGAAAATGATCAACGAGCCATTTGTGACATTTACGAATCGACCGTACCTCAATCCGACGCACGGTGTGACTGGTATGGCTAAAAGTGTCTGATATCAGTTTCAAATTGAGATAAACTTTGGAAAACAACACTACTGACATACAAAATACCGAGCAAACGCGTTCTAATTGTTTTGAAACTTTAGGACAATGATCCATCAATCATTTGTGACGTGTACGAATTGACCACACCTCAATCCGATGCATAGTGTGATCAGTAAATCTTTTCATTAGATAAAGAATCAGTATTTATTAAATGAGATAAATCAATAAAAAACATATTGATTTTACATTATTCCCTTTCATTGTTATGAAAATGAAAACATTTGAGTTTAAAATTTCATATTTTATTTTCACATTTCCATATTAATGTATTCTTTCATATTACTGTTTTAATTTCTTTCATTATTGCATTACTAACATAATATTTGTTTTCTTATATAGGTGATTTTTTTTCCTTGAGTTCAGATGCTTTGTTCGGCAACAAATACCGTCAAGAGCGGATCACGGATATCAAAGGATGAAACATGAATGTTTATAACTGTTGTTGAATAATTGTAATTGTAACCATGTAAAACAGTGTTTAAAATGTATATAGCAATGTGTTTTTTTGTATTCATGATGTTAAGTAAATGTATATACCATTGTCAGTCAAAATATTGTGTGTGGGTGCTATGGTGTGAAGGTGTGCATGTGCTACATTGTGCAGGTATTCTAGTGTGCAGGTTCTGTTTTGTAGGTGCAGGCGATGGTGCCTTTATCAGCGCTTTTTTGAGCGCTGCTAAAGGACACCTTTGACAGCGCTAGAGGAGCACTAATAAAGGGTCTCCTTTATATGCGCTCCGAAAAGTGCCGATATAGGAGACCTTTATCAGGGCTAAAAAAAGCGCTGATAAAGGTATCCTATATCAGCGCTTCTCGGAGCGCTGATAAAGGGGACCCCCCCCCCCTTTTATCTACGCCGGCATTAACAGTGCTTTTCTAGCGCTGTTAATGCCGGTTTTTAGCACTGATAAAGGGCCAAGTTGTAGTAGTGGAGGAATAAAATACAAAATACTACAACCCAATGTAATAGATAAGGAAACACCCCAAGGTCCCTAAAGACACAACTCATCATGTCTAAAGCTCGATAGATGGATCCACCTTCAAGAGATCCTATCCCCTTGCTCGGACTTGGAAGGATAAAATCTACAAACACCCGAAGGAAAAAGTAGGGTGTGAGCTAAAAATCCCAATATGATACCACCAAAGATTCCATAATAGATGCAAAATATAGATTATCCAAATAAAAGATTTCAATTTTTAAAGATAATCAGGTTTGGAAATTCAACAACATATTTAAACGTAACATGCTATGTATTCTCAAAATGATGGAAAAATACTTTAAGCAAACACTTTACAAAATGACGGAATATTTCTAAAGTAATGGCTTAAATAAAATAGTTTATGTAAAAATAGAAGGCATGTAAAGTAACTAAAAGTATTGGAATACATTTATATCTCAAATATAAATAAACAAACGAGCAACATGGTCATCTTCCAAAAGGTATGATTGTATTAATAAGCTATAGGATTCGACACTCTCTATGTGAACTCAACAAAATGTGTATACACATGTCTTTATGACACTGGTCAAAGGAGACTCGTCACCAACCTGTCAGGGATGTGACATGCCGCAAATATGTTTTAGAACGTTGTCGTAGCGTAGAGTGTATCCAAATAGCTCACTAACTACCTAAGGCTTGCATGTTCTCTTGCATGTTCTCTTACATGATGGGTGAACTATTTTAAGACTGCTTAAAAATATGATCAATCTCATTCTTCTATTTCAAAAGTGCTAATTTATTTCCATTTTTAACCAAAATAAGTTTTATTCAAAAATATTCCTTTTTTTACAAGATAAATCCAATGAGTTTCTATCAAATCATTTTATGCCATTTGCCACAATTTGAAGTCCATTCAAAACCAATACCATCATTTCACAATTCATTTTCACAATTAAATTAAACATTTTAATTGAAAACATTTCCTTAAAATTCACAATTTAATTTCAACAATTTAAATCAGCCAATATCCATAAACACTCCCCAATTCAATGGAATTGGGGATTTTCCAAATCTCATGCCAAAACCATTTCAAATATATCAATTCACTGGAATCAGATTTTATTACATTAATTGAAAGAATGTTTAAGCATCTGAATTTAAATCAACTATTAAAATAAATCATGAAATTCAAGGTTAATCAATTTGGTTAATCGGGATGTAACTACCTACCTCAAGGTTGTTGATGTCTGTGACAATGATAATCCACCCAGTTCAGTTCAATACACCTCCTCATGACATTATTATTGTAAGCGGCGACACACCAATGCTCAACATTAACAAAGGGTTCTTAGAACCAAAACATCTATTTTATTTCACAAGTAGAATATTACATGAGATTACATTTTCTCTCTCCTAGATAATCTATAGATTATCATTTCATGTTAACTCATGCAATCGTAAGAAATATTCATAAGAATAATTATAAACCTCTTTTGATATTTATATCCCTCTAGTTTATTTCTCAAGGAAATAAAATATTACATGTGATAATATTTTATCTATCATGGTAATTTGAAATTATCGATTAAAATATTAAGTGTGATAATATTTTATCTCTCAGGGGTAATTCCAAATTTTTTATTAAAATATTACATGTGATAACATGATAAACAACATTTGAAAATTTTGATAATATTTGTCACGTGATAATTCTCTTATAATTATCCTTGGATAATTGTACACTTATTTTCTAATAATTTCTTTAACAATTTATCCAACTATAATTAATTTATGATACCTTTTCACAAATTATCTATTTATAATTTAGAATTGATCCTTTGATAATTTATTTTCAAATATCCATTAAAAAAAGAAAAATTGGGTTGAAGAATACCTTACTGCCTTCGAAAAAAATATTAGTTTGTTTCTGCTCATCGACACAAATTGAACAGTACTGACGACACGTAATTCAGATCAATAACAGATAAGTTATTAAATTTAGAAGTTATGAAGGGTACTAAAAATAATTAATTAATTAATTAAATGAAACAAAAACAAAACAAAGTAAAACAACCTGGTGTTGCGCATGGCCAAAAGAGGAACCGACCTGGTAAAGGGTGCTACGCATAGGAGGAAGCCAAAAGAGGAGTCGATCCGATGAAACACTTGCCGAGTTTCTGTCGTGGATATTACTATCTTGATAAAATCCTCAAAAAAAGAATCCAGTAGGCTCATATAAAACCCTTACCACATTTCAATAAGGGAAACTTCAATACCCTATTTAAAAACCCGTTTCAACATGAATGTTGATTAATGAAGGTTTTAATTCATGTGACTAAGGTGTTTGTGATTTTAAATAATCAAAAACGGACTATTTCTAAGCTTTTGATTTCTACAGCCGTTAAAAATGGAGGATCATGCATTTATTAAATAACTTGAACAATATAATCTATTTTTTAACAATTAAATAAAATTAATATTATCAATTGTTTAATGTAATTATTAAAAAACTTCAAATATTTAGCGACAAGATTAAACGCCCATTGTTCATGAAATTTATACCCTATCTAGGATAAACAACCCATTCTGGACACAACGGTGGTCTCAAATTTCTCAAACGATGAACCATTTGAGAGATATTAATGATTTATTAATTAAAATGGAATAATTAATTAATTAAAATAAAAAGGGTTATTTTTGCGAGCGAGGCATCCAATCACCCAATGCTAACAAATGTTATACTGTGTCTAGGGTAAACCCCTCATTACAAACCCATCAGTGGTCTTAGATTTCACATACGATGCACCGTTTGAGAGATATTTAATTATTTTTAATAAATAAAATATTATATATTATTTAATAACTTTATCTCACAAGCGAGGCGTCCAAAAGTTTGATGATTTCGAATATTATACCCCTCCTAGGGTAAACACAACATTTAAGACATAACATTATGCTCAGATTTATCAAACGACAAACCATTTTGGTGTCATTCAATTATTGTGAATAAATTTCCCGTGTTTAAAATAAGATATTTAATGTTTTTATTCTGTCCTCCCTGACTCTTTTTAGAACTTGAAGACTCATACTTACTCAGTGTTTAACTCAGAAAATATTTAATCGAATATTCTAGAGTATTAATTGGGTCTTTTACCAATCCTTGATGTGTCTAACAAAAAAGAAACTTTTCACTGATAAACCATTTTCCCCATTTAATGTACGAAATTAATAATTTAAAACAATAGGATTTAGGAATACCCAAAAAATCAATAATAGGATGTTATAACCTACCCACCATAGGAACTTTCTGTCTCCATAAATCCTACGAAAAATCCTCCACATCAAAAAGATGAGGCCACTGCTCTCTCTACAGTACCTCTCTCTCTCATGTCTCATGAGAATCAAAACCATGTTGTGATAGCACATAATCTAGAGATTTAATCATCCCACGAAGTACCTTGGTCTTAGAATCAACAACTCTGATCGGTCATTCAGTCATAGACAAATCAGGTTCTACTTCAAGATCACTCCCACTCAGAACATGAGATGGGTCAGATAAATGCTTTCGAAGCTGTGATGCTTGAAACACATTATGTATCAACATCATTTGTGGTGGTAGTGATAAATGGTAAACAACTTTCCCCACTAAATCAACAACCTCAAAAGATCCCACAAAATAGGGAGCAAGCTTCCCTTGCCTCCCAAGCTGTCGATGGCCCAACTGGGGTGAAACCTTCAAGAATACGTCACCAAAACTACTACTTCAAGTTTTAGAACATCATAGTGCTTCTTGGGTGCACAACCCATTGGAAATTATGGAAATCCTCTGTTATATCATTCTTTGTTGCTAACGGTGCAATATAATGGTTCCAATAACACAGAAAACCCTCTTTGGAGAACAACCACTCGACACCAGTCTCTCCATCATAAAGAGAGTCTCTAATGCTTACAAAATTCGTCAAAAACCTTCTATTCCTAAAGAATCATCTTGAGAAGAGAAGATGTTAGAGAACCATCATCTTTAACGGTGGATAAAACCGGTTCCACCCAGGGTTACACACTTGGGTGAATAAAGTCTTTCTCAAAAAGATTTTTCAACTAGAACATCAGTTCTTTAAATTCAGTTGGAGCCATTATGTAAGAGGGAAAAGAAACTGGTTGAGTACTGGCATCAAGTCACTGGAAAACTAAACCTCTCTTACAGATGCTAAACTAGAAAAATCAGAAAGAAACATGATGGGAATCTTGACGACAACTCGAGGGAGATCACTACCCAAAGAATCTCGTTTGAGATCAAAAGTAAACATTGATATCACTTTCCCCAACTCCAGATAAAAAGGTCTGACTCTTCTTGATCATAGGTCTCATACTCCTTGAAATACAATAGGCACACCACTGAGTGTAGTAAGTTAGATCCATCTAAGATTACAATAAATCTAGGCATTATTGGAAATTAGCCAATCCATCCTAAATATGACGTCAAGAGATTCCATGTTGATAACCATAAAACTCCAAGAAAACATGACATCTGATAGAGAGAAGACCCAAGCGGGACTGTGAAGACCCTTCTCTCTCTTTATACAAAGGGGTATAGTAATATTCATTGCATAAGATAAAATCTCCATTGGAAGATTAATAATATTAATGATATGGGTTGAAATAAACAAGTGATATGAACCGGTATCAAATAGAGCAGTCACTAAAGAAAAAGATATAGTAATGATACCTATCACGGTCGTTGGACATGTATCAGCTTCCTCTAAAGACTCTTCCACTGCGTGAAGAAGCTTCATTCTGGATGCTTGTGGCCAGAACCCTTTTGTACGTGAAGCATTTGATTTCCCCATAGTTTTTTTGATAATTCTGATGATCTTGTGCCGCTATGTGGAGTGGGAAAGTTGTGGAAGAACTTATGCAAGTTCCCCAAACGTCTACAGGATACACAATTCTTTTAGCCTGCTCAGTCTTGAAAAATTCCATAGCTTTGGCCAACACCATTGACTCTAGATATAATTATTCTGTTAAAATAACCTTTAAGCCCTTCCAATCTAAGAACTCATATTTCTTTGTCGTCACTATCGTATCCCACCATGTCTTGCTTGGTCCCTCCAACATAAAGGTGGAACACTTCACCATGATCTCTTTTGGTGTCTCCAAGAACTCAAACATACGTTCTATCATTCCCAACCATTCCTCAGCATATTGAGGATCAGTGGAGCCTTTGTAAACTGGTGGTTTCTGGTGAATTAACTCTTGAGAACAATTTCAAAGAACATACCCTTGAGGATCCACAACTGGACCCCGAACAGGGAATGGTGGTGCCTACCCCAAAGCCTGGATAGTACACATGATCTCCTCAAACAGATTTGAATCCACAACAAGATTCACACGTTGAGGTTCAACAACATCCTTCTCCTGGATCTGATTTACACATCTTCTTAGGTGCATAATGTTGTAAAACATCAAAATTAAACGTGAAGACATTAGATTAACACTCTAACTGAGTAATAAGATAAATTATTCTCAATAGAAGAATAAAACAATATTTGAATTTTACTCTATCCAAATCACAATAGAGAAAATACTGGAACTAAACCACAATACGTCTTTCCCTAACCACCCCTGGTGACTTAAGGTTCATTGAGGTGAGAGCTGGCCAGACATTCAATCACAACTACCTCCTAAGTCCTGACAATATTTCACAAAATCATATTGTTTTCAAGACAAGGCTCAACCTACATTTAATACCACTTTGTCACGAACCAGCCTAGGTACCCTTGTAACCCGATAACCGAGTTGGCCCTGACATAGCCTGAAGGGCATTCCTGATTCCCACGGGTTGGTGATTAGCACTAGGCATCACACAACATGAAAGTTGGAACAATTTTTCCACCAACAATATGGAAGAAAAGAAAAAAGATAGTATGCATAACAAAAGAAACTCCATTGGGAGTAAAAGTACAAGAATACAAAGAGGCATAAAATCCAAAGTACTACAACCTAAAGTACTAAACAAGGAAACATCCCCATGGTCCCTAAGAACAAAACTATCCACATCCAAAGCTCAACAGCTGGATCCACCTCCAAAATATCCTTTCCCCTTGCTCGGACCTAGAAGGATAAATTCTACAAACACCCGAAGGCAAAAGTAGGGTGTGAGCTAAAAAGGTCAGTAGGATACCACCAAATATTCCATAACAGATTCCAAATATAGATTATCCAAAGAAAAGCTTTAATTTTTTAAAGATAAAAAATGTTTGTAAATTAAAAAGAATATTTAAACAAAACATGCTATACATTATCAAAATGATGGAAAAATACTTTAAGCAAAAACTTTACAAAATGATGGAATATTTCTAAAACAATGGATTAAATAAAACAGTTACATAAAACACTTTAAGTAAAAACAGCTAGCATGTAAAGCAGTTCAAAAGTATTGGCATACATTTATATCTCAAATATAAATAAACAAGTAAGAAACATAGTCATATATCAAAAGGTATGATAGTATTAACTATCTGGATGATTCCACACTCTCTATGTGAACTCAGCAAAATATGTATACACATGTCCCTATGACACTGGACAAATGAGACTCATCACCAACCCGTCAGAAATGTGACCCACCGTAAATATGTTTTAGAACATTGTTGTTGTGTAGAGTGTATCCAAACAACTCACTAACTACCTAAATATTTCATGTGCTCTTACATGATGGGCGAACTATTTTAAGACTGCTTAAAAATACGATCAATCTCATTCTTCCATTTCAGAAGTTCCAATTTCTTTCCATTTAAAGCCAAAATTGGTTTTATTCAAAAACTTTCCTTTTCACAATATAAAATCAATGGTTTTCTATCAAATCATTTTAAGCCATTCGACATAGTTTGAAATACATTCAAAACCAATTCTATCATTTTACAATTCATTTTCACAATTAAATTCAACAATTTAACTAAAAAAATTTCCATCAAATTCACAATTTAATTTCAATAATTTAAATCGACCTATTTCCATAAACACACCCCAATTAAATGGAATTGGGGGTTTTCCAAATATCATGCCAAAACCATTTCAAATCTACCAATTCACTAGAATTAAATCTTATTACATCAATTAAAAGCGAGTTTAAGAAACTGAATTTAAATCAACTATTGAAATAAATCAAACAATTCATGGTTAATAAATTTATTTCATTGGGATGAAACCACCTACCTCAAGGTTACTGATGTTTCTGTCAGTGATAATCCATCGAGTGTGGTTCAATGCACCTTCTCACGACATTATTATCGTAAGCATCAACACACCAATGCTCGATGTTCATCAAGGGTTCCTAGAACCAAAACATCTATTTTTTTCACATGTAAAATATTACATGCGATTGAATTTTCTCTCTCCTAGATAATATATAGATTATCATTTTATGTTAACTCATGAAATCACAAGAAATATACATAAGAACAATTATAAGACTCTTTTGATAATTATATCCCTCTATTTTATTTCTCAAGGTAATAAAATATTACATGAGATAATATTTTATCTATCATGGATAATTTCAATTTATCGATTAAAATATTAAGCGTGGTAATATTTTATTTCCCATGGATAATTCCAATTTTTTTATTAAAATATTACATGGGATAACATGATAATCAACATTTGACAATTTTGATAATATTTGTCACGTGAAAATTCTCTTACAATTATCCTTGGATAATTTTACAGTTATTTTCTAATAATTTATTTTACAATTTATCCAACAATAATTAATTTATGATATTTTTTAACAAATTATACATTTCTAATTTATAATTGATCCTTTGATAATTTATTTTCAAAAATCTATTAAAAAAAGAAAAATCAGGTCAAAGAATACCTTGTTGCCTTAAAAAAATATTATTTTTGCTTCTACTCATAGAGATGAATTAAACGGTACTAACAACACATAATTCAGATCAATAACAAATAAGTTATTAAATTCAGAAGATATTAAGAGTACTAAAAATATTTAATTAATTAATTAAATGAAACAAAAACAAAACAAAGTAAAACAACCTGGTGTTGCGAATGTCCAAAAGAGGAACCAACTTGGTATAGAGTGCTACGCATAGGAGGAAGCCAAAAGTGGATTCGATCTGATGAATCCCCTGCCGAGTTTCTATCGTGGATAGTCCTATCATGATAAAATCCTCAAAAAAAGAAGTGAGTAGGCTCATATAAAACCATTACCATGTTTCAATAAGGGCAACATCAATACAATAATTAATGATCAGTTTCAACATTAATGTTTTTTAATGAAGGTTTTAATTCATGCGACTAAGGCGTTTGTTATTTTAAATTGCCAAAAACAGACTATTTCCAAGATTTTGGTTTCTAAAACCATTAAAAATGGAGGTTCGTGCATTTATTGAAGAATATGAACAGTATACTCCATTTTTTAATAATTAAATTAAATTACTATAATTAATTATTTAATGTAGTTATTAAAAAACTTCAATTATTTAGTTACATGATTAAACACCCATTACTCATGAAATTTATACCCTGTTTAGAATAAACACCATGTTCTGGACACAACAGTGGTCTCAAATTTCTCAAACGATGAACCGTTTGAGAGAAATAAATGATTTATTAATTAAAAAATAGAATAAATACATAAATAAAATAAAAAAAATGTAATTTTTGCAAGTGAGACATCCAAATACCCGATGCTAACAAATATTATGCCTTGTCTAGGGTAAAATTTTCATTCCGGACCCATCAGTGGTCTCATATTTCCCATAAGATGCACTTTTTGGGAGATATTTAATTAATTTAAATAAATAAAATATTAAATATTATTTAATAACTTTATTTAATGAGTGAGATGTCCAAAATTCCAGTACTTTAGAATGTTATACCCCTCATTGGGTAAACCCCACATTTCAGATATAACAGTATGCTCAGATTTCTCATACGAAGAACCATTTTGGAGTTATTCAATTATTTTGAATAAATTACCCGTGTTTAAAATAATATATTTAAGGTTTTTATTCCATCCTCCCTAAGGCTTTAATGACCTTGAAAACTCATACTTACTCAATGTTTAACTCAGAGAATATTTAATTAAATATTCCAAAGTATTAATTGGGCATTTTACCATTCAACGACGTGTCTAACAAAAACAAAAAATTTAACTGATAAACCATTTTTTCCCTATTTAACGTAAGAAATTAATAATTTAACACAAGAGGATTTAGGAATATCCAAAAATAGTAACAAGATGTTACACTCTCATTGGCACTTCCACTAGGAAGTAGGAAAGTTATTCAATTTTAAATTGTTTATGCAATTTCAAATAATAAATTAAATCAATTTATAATTATGTGTAACAATTGTTATTCATATTTTTTTTAATTATTTTTTTATAAAAATATTAGTTTTATAAATATACATTTTTTGTATTATGGAACTTCCACTGAAACTTCCATAGGGTAGTGGAAGATTAATTAAATTTAAAATTGATTACATAGTTTCAAATGGTATATTAAATCATTTTTATCATCATTATGTGTAACAATTGAAATTTTTATTTATTTTAATTATATTTAACAATAATATTAGTTTTAGAAATATAAATTTTTGTTCTAGTGTAGAACTTTCACTGGAAATTCCATTGGGACTTCAACTGGTACTGTCACTGAAACGCTAAATCTCCCACAAGCACTACCACTAGAACTCCCACTGGAACTACCACTGGAAATCCCACTGAAACTCCCACCAAAACTCTCAATGGAACTCCCACTAGAACTCCCACTAGAACTCCCACTAGAACTCCCACAAGAACTCCCACTGGGTGGTGAAAAATTAATTCAATATAAAAATGTTTAAACTTTTTCAAATGATAAAGTAAATAATTTTATAATAATTATGTTTGCAATTAGTATTTCTTTTAATTATATTTAAGAATAATATTAGTTTTAGAAATATACATTTTTTTTAGTGTGGAACATACACTGGAACTTCCACTAGAAGTTCCATTGGAACTTCCACTAGAAGTCCCACTAGAACTATCACTGGAAGCCCGCTGAAACTTCCACTAGGTAGAGGAAAATTAATTCAATTTAAAAAATTTCATTCAATTTCAAATGGTAAATTAAATCAATTTTATAATAATTATGTGTAAAAATTTCAATCTGTATTTCTTTGAATTATATTTAACAATAATATTAGTTTTATAAATATACATTTCCTTGTATTGTGGAACTTCCATTGGAACTTCCACTAGAACTTCCACTCGAACATACATATAAATTATTATATTTATATTTTGACAAAAATAATTTTAATATATATATATATATTTATAAAATTATTTTCATAATTATATATTATTTAGGAGAATTTCTATTTATATAGTTTATACATTTTTAAACGGATTAAATCCTATTATAAATTTAATGTACATTGCATGAACTTTTGTTTTTTTGTTGTAGGTTGTTGCAGTGGTGTTGATGTTGATGTTGTAGAAGCTTCTATTAAACTAGTTATAGGGATGATTTTCAAGTCACTTAATGAAGAGTAATCATTTTATGTCACATTTGGGGGAGTAGATGGGTTCAGTGTACGTTGGTAATTCTATAATAAAAGGAGAAAGGATAAATCAATTTTCACATTGATCCTTTTTCCATGTAGTAAAGAAGGTCATAAGAAGGTTGACAAACCTGATAGCGTGGTGAAATTTCCTCAGGCTGAGAAACGTACAGGTTGTGTGGCTATAATGGGGGTTAGTTTATTATTTTATCGTTAATATAAATGTACTATATTTTTTGAAGAGCATAATCATCCGTTTCACATCCCTAAATCAATTAATATGATGAGTTCACAAAGAAATATAACAGAAGCACCCACAGCTGAGTTAGATGTGAATGATTCTGCAGGTATTAAAACAAATATTTCCTTCTCCTTAGCGACAACTATCACAGGTGGTCAAGAAGTTATTGGGTACACACATGTCGATCAGTTGAATTTTTTAAGGTCTAAACGGGAAAGGGAATTTCTTCATGGTGATGCATGTTGCATGTTAGAGTACTTGCAAAAACAAAGTCATAATAATCCATCATTTTTCTACACTATATAGTTTGACATGAATGGAAAAATTAGTAATATTTTTTGGGTTGATCAAAAAATGAAGACATATTATGAGTTGTTTGGATATGTTTTTGTTTTCTTACACCACTTTTTGCACTAATAAATAGTTCAGGCCATTAAGTGTCTTTGTGGGGTTCAATCATCCTCGGGAAATTATCTTTTTTGGGGTGACTTTGTTATATGATGAAACTACGACTTCATTTTCTTGGTTGTTTCAAAAAAAATTACCAGTGCATCACATGAAACGACCTGAAAATATTTTTACTAATCAGGATGTGGTGATTTGAAAATCCATTTTTGAAGTTTTAGTGGGAACTTGAAGTTTCCTTTATTCATGGCATTTGATGCAAAATGGAATTATGCATTTAGGTAATTGGATGAAAGATGGATCTAGTTTTTTAACTAGATTTAAGAAGTGTATGTTCCAAAACCATGATGTAAATCAGTTTGATCAAGAGTGGTATTCCCTTAGAAAATAATATGGGGATGAGAAATCACAGTGTTTAGATAATGTATTCGTATTGCGAGAAAAGTGGGACCATTGATTTTTTAAAGATGCTTTAACATTGGTTATTCATATTAATCAATTAAGTGAATGTTTTAAAGGATTTATTCAAGATTATGTTCATCACAAGTGAAGTGTTACTGAATTCTTAGAGTAGTTTGAGTGATTGTTGGAGAAAAATCATTATCATGAAAGGAAGGTAGAGTTTGAGATGTGAGAGAAGTTTCCTTGTAATCTTTACACTTATCATGCATTGATGTGTCAGGTTTTTACTAGATATACACCCATGTTATTTGATTTATTCAACATGAATATCAATTGATTGGTTATTGTATTTTGATATCATGTATTGAAAGTGGAGTTCAATTCATTTAGGTTATTGGAATGTTTGGCTATGAAGATCAATTCCATGTATCATATAAAGCATATAATTAGGTTCTTGAATGTTCTTCTTGAAAGTTTGAGTCGGTTGGGTATCTTTGTTTTCATGTTTTAAAAATTTATGAGTGGATTGATGTGGGAGAAATACCTGAAAAATATATTTTAGGGATATGAACCCAATTGGATTGAAATATCTTGATGTTTGAAGGATATTCGGTTCAAATACTTGTTGATAGGAATTTAGTTATATCAAAATGTTACAAATATTTAGCACGAATGTGAATGATGTTAATTACCATATCTTGTGATACAGATGCGGATTATGACATTGCATTTTCTAATTTCAGTAATTTTAAAAAAGAGATGAGTATCATAAATACATCATCAGATAGAGTTAATGGTCATGATAGTTTAGACATGATTTTAAGACATGATTCTTTTAAAAAGAAACCAAATAGGAAGGGGGGAGATATTATGAAAATATTTTTAGGTAATGAAAAAAAATTCTACATCTATGATGATGGTATGCTTTCATTTTACGATGTATTTCATTTATAATAGTGTTTTTCTATTGTTGATGTGGTATTTGATAGAATTTATGTTTGTATGAAGGGAATTTCAAAGCAAGCCAGATCAGAATTTGGTGTTACAACTATAAAAATAGTTTTAAATGTATTTTTTATCAGCATTCATTTATATAATTGTTGTAATTGTGTTGTTCTTCTATTGCAGGAATACTTATCAACCAATTTCTATCTTCGGCTTTGTATATAGACCGACATAACATTCGAAGAGGCTGATCAGTTTTAGAGAACATTTGAAGGCAGTTGTTTTTCAAATTGTAATGATTGAATTGAAGCATTTATAGGATGCAATATTTCATTGTCGAAGAGGTTGTTGTGGATTGGGATTGGGATACCATTTTAATAAATGGAAAATGTGTTTTATGTATTATGTTGTATGAAACTGTGAATGTGATAGTAGTGAAGATCATGTTTGATGTCCTGAAAATGGGAACATATCTATTCATCCACTTACCAATTGAAATTATAATCACCAACTATAACAGGAAAACCAAATAAATTCCCTCAGAAAAAAATTCCCCTCATAAGGACATAATATTCACATTGAAGATCATGTTTTCTATCCTGAAAATGTGAACATAACTATTCATCCACTTACCAATTGCAACTATCATCACCAAATATAACTAGAAAAACAAATTCCCTCAAAATAAAATATTCCCCCCATAAGAACATAATACTCTCATTCCATTTTTTAAAACCAAATAAGACCACATTGCAATTACCAATTTCTATTACCAATACCAAATTTTACCCATTGAATTTTCCAAAACCAAATATAAACCATTGAAATTACCAAATCCAAATATATACCATTGTAATTAATAACAACAAATATAAACTATTGAAATTCCCAACACCAATTGTAATTACCAATAGAAAATATAAACCAATGACCAACACCAAATATAAACCATTGAAATTACGAACAAAAAAATATAAACCATTGAAATTTCCAACACTAATTTTAAACCACTGCAATTACCAACAATAATTATAACAAAAAAACCACAATTACCAACACCAAATATAAACCATTGAAATTACCAATAGCAAATATAATCCATTGAAATTTACAACACCAATTTTAAACCAATACAATTACCAACAACAATTATAATAGAAAAAACACAATTACCAACCCCAAATATAAACCATTGAAACAACCAACACCAAATATAAACCATTGAAATTGACAACACCAATTTTAAACCACTGTAATTACCAAAATCAATTATAACAGCAAAACCAAAATTACCAACACCAAATATAAACCATTGAAATAACCAACACCAAATATAAATCATTGTATTTTCCAAAACCACTTTTAAACCACTGTAATTACCAAAAAAAATTATAATAAAAAACCAAAATTACCAACACCAAATATAAACCATTGAAATAACCAACATAAATTATAAACCATTGCAATTGACAACACCACTTTTGAACCATGGAAATTACCAAAATCAATTATAACAAAAAAAACAACAATTACCAACACCAAATATAAACCGTTGAAATAACCAACAACAAATACAAACCATTGCAATTTCCAATACCACTTTTAAACCACTGAAATTACCAAAACAAATTATTACAACAAACCCATAATTACCAACACCAAATATAAACCATTGAAATAACCAACACCAAATATAATCCATTGAAATAACCAACACCAAATATAAACCATTACAATTACCAACATCACTTTCAAACCTCTTCAATTACCAACAAAAATTATAGTAGGAAAACCACAATTACCAACACCAAATATAAACCATTGAAATAACTGACACCAAATATAAACCACTGAAATAACCAATACCAAATATAAACCATTTCAATTTCCAACACCAATTTTATACCACTACAATTACCAAAAACAATTATAGTAGCAAAACTAAAATTACAAAAACCAAATATAAACCATTAAAATAACCAACACCAAATATAAAGAATTGAAATTTACAACATCACTTTTAAACCACTGTAATTACCAAAAAAATTATAATAGAAAAACCAAATAATGAAATATTGATAAGAATGAAAAAACAACCATTAAAGTGGGCAGTATAGCTGTTTAAAAACCAAACAACAGTAAAATGTAGTTTCTAGTAATAGCCATTAAAGTGGGATATATAAATGTTTAAAACCTTCCAAACTATTTCAATTATAATATAATTTCAGATCCATTGAACCCAACTATTTTACTTATTATGTTAATTTTGGTGACATTGTTTCCAAAAGAAAACTCATTCTTCTATAGGATATTTTAGTCCAACTGTATATAGGGTCTATAAGGAAACAATGCATTATATATAAGTGCATGTCATCAAATTCATCTTGGGATAGCTTCATGTTATACCCTTGATCTGTTGTCATCTTGTCAATGAGATAGAAAACAATTATCCCACAGTCTAATGTTGCTTCCCCCTACTAAAGAGTTTCTTCCAATATGAATGGTAGTGCGAGAGTAGTCTTCTATAAGAATTAAAGGATCCATTATTTGATGATTTATTTAATAAATTTTTTCTACAAGTTTTGTATAAATTATATTCAGTTATTTGGTTTATATGAAAATATATTTGATGTCGAAGAGGATATAATTTACCATTTTTGAAGCATCTTTCATGTAAAAATAAATTGTAATATCACCCATCTGAAGATGCATGGTGTTATAGTATCTAAAATATTTTTTTTCAATGTCAAACAAAACCAAAGTCCAATGCATATTTTTTCTGTTGATGAGGATAAAGAGTTTTCCCTTAAACAACATTGCTTATTTTATGGGTTTCTCTAACAAACCCTCTTTCAAATTGTTGTTTTTCCCTGATATAATGCTTTTTAAAAATGAATAAATTTAGATAAAATATTAATTAATACATTTAAAACTTCAAGAACATAGAAAATATTACACTCACCGTGGAAAAACTTGTAATCATAATTGATTTATCATGGAAAATTATGGACGTTTTCCTTATTTCACACTTATTTTTGATAAACTGAGCATATACATATATAACCTGATTCCAATAAAAAAATGGAGGATGTTTGAATAATTGAATATTATTTTATAGTATGCTTTGTTAAGTTAAATACTCACCCTTCTACTTGTCATGCTTTCGGTGTAAAGTTTGAAAATTTCATCTAATGCAACTGAATACAAGTTATTCTCAGCTTCCCATATATATTGACTACATTATAATAAAAATAAATTATAATAAAACATATAAAGTTCAGGGGAATTTAATAGAAATCCTTTGAATAAAGGGCGAACATACCATCCTGGTTCCTTCTGGAGAATCTTTTCTAGCTGCTCAAAGTCTTTTTTGTAGGTGTGTACTCTGGCTGGCCCATTTAGGTATACCTGAATGCTCTGTAATAACATTTTTTTGTGTTTTTTTTATACACTCCCTACCTCAATGGGGTTTTTCAGCTAATTTGGTTGTTCTACTATTTTTGTTTATGCTATTGTTGTTCACCTTCTTGTGTATCAGGTTTCATACTGATAAGATGAATCTAATTTCCTTTTTTTAGAGATTTGGAGTTCATATTTCTAATCATAGATCTCGTTTGGTGAATTTATGTTTCTATCTTTCCAGTTTGACTACTTTGATGTAAATGTGTGGTTTGTTCAGAACCTTCTTGCAGTTGATACGTAGGCTTCTCAATCCTTGTTTCCTTGGCTCTTTGTTTCTGGTTTTCCTTTTACTATTATGCTTCGGGGGGGAGATGTGGATTTTTTGTGAGGATCTGGATACATCCCAACTTAAATTGTACCCTCTATCTGGGTTTCTTCCTTGATAGAATGACTTCTTTCAACGCTACCTTCTCTTCTTTTTCACTCTATGCAAGAATTCTCACTTACTAAATGCTTGAGTATTGTAGTTATTTCATAATTTTTTCTAACAATTGCTTCTATTTTATATAGTTTTATTTTTAGGGCTAAATTTTCTTTTGTGATAAATATTATTCTATCATCCTCTGGTTCCCCTTTTCCTACTGGCCAATAGCAACTTCTATAATCATTGGTGGATCCTCAATTTCTGCATCTTCCTTAATCATTGGTGGATCCTCCTCAATTTCTATTTTTTTGTATCTGTAATATTTTTGTTTTTGACATATTTTTTGTTTAGAAATCCATTAAATCGATACTCTAATTGGTACAATTATTTCCCTAGCTAGAACTTGATGAATCTTTAATTTCTTTAAAGAAACATCAAAATTTGAGAGGCTCCACTTTCTGAATGATGGATTGACCGCTTGTTCATTCCCTTTCAATATTACACTTTTCTCACAGTACCAACACTATAATAACAAGAATCATATTAAGAGTATATTATACATTGAACTGAAAATAAATATTAATCCTTACCAATAAATTGATAATTTCCCTCGTAATCTTTGCATGATTTGTCTGAAATTCTTTAATTAATCTCATCAATTGTTGGTGGACGGAACAAGACCACCTTAGTTTTCTCATGTCTCTCATAGTATTTACATAATTTATAAAACCCCAACTCAGGTAAGAAATTGTAGTAGGGGAAAAACAGTCGCACATGTGTATAAAAATATTGGTGCTGCTATGTTAAGATGATCGGGTTCTTGATCTTTGTTTATTGCTTTTAAAAGATTTGATTTTATTACCTTATATGTCATCAACTTTACACTAGTTTGAAATATCCGTACATACAATGATGCATTGGTTGGTTTGAATGAGTAGGAGTCTTCTATTTCTGTTTGAACTTCTGTTATTCCAAAGACCCTTTGGATATCAGTTTTAGAGAAATCTCTTTCCCTCCACTGTATCAAAAAGCACTTTTTGAGTGATTGTAGTTATCCAATATATACAAAATAGAACTATTTTATTTTTTACAATCCGGTGTTGATATAGTATTGTATATGAACACTTAAAATATATTTCAAAAAGGATTATTGCACAAAGAATTTCTATGACCTTCTTTTAGATGATGTTTTATTTCTTGTAAAAGTCTTTCTAAAGATGTCAAATTGGACCTAAAATGAACACCTAAAAATTGAAAGTAATACCTTTACCTAGAATCAAAAAACTTACAGTAGGACTACAGAGAATCTAATAATTACACATTGAATCCTATAAAAATTTCACTACACTATATAAATTAAGGAATTATTGGGGTTATCTAAAAAATTACAGCATATAAGGTGGAATAAGTCTAAGTTCTAGTGGGACTTCTAGTGAAAGTTCTAGTGGAAGTTCCACTGGAATTTCTAGACTACCACATAAATATATATTTATAAAACTAATATTATTTTTAAATATAATTCAATGAAATATGGATTACAATTGTTACACATAATTTTTATAAAATTTATTTAATTTGAAATTTGAAATTATATAAACAATTTTAAATTGAATTAATTTTCCACTACCCATTAGAAGTTTTAGGGGAACTTCTAGTGGCAGTTCTAGTGGAAGTTCTAGTGTAAGTTCTAGTGGAAGTTCTAGTGGAACTTCTACACTACAACAAAAATGTATATCTCTAAAACTAATATTATTATTAAATATATTTACAAGAAATACTCATTGAAATTTTTACACATAACTATTAAAAAAATTATTTAATTTATCATTTTAAAAAGTATAATCACTTTTATATTGAATTATTTTTCCAAAACTCAATGGAATCTCTAGTGGAACTTCCTGTGTAACTTCCACACTACGAAAAAAATGTATATTTGTAAAAATAACATTATATTTAAATATAATTAAAAAAAATAATCTTTGTAATTTTTAGATATAATTATTTTAGAAATTATTTATTTTATAATTTAAAAAATTATAAGCACTTCCATTTTGAATTAATTTTCCAAAACCCAATGGAAGTTCCAGCGGAAGCTCCACTAGAACTTCCACTCAAACTTCTATTGGAACTTCCAACCTAAATAAAAAATTTATTAAAACTAATATTTTTTTTAAATAAAATTAAAATAAATTATAATTTCAATTTTTACACATAATGATTATAAAAATGATCTAATTTATCATTTAAAATTTTATAAATAATTATAAATTCAATTAATCTTACACATAGTGGAAGTTTCAATGGAAGTTCCACTAAAACTTCTGGTGAATTCTCCACTGAAACTTTTATACTATAGGTTTGGAAGATTGAATTAGAGTAGAAGTTCCACTGGGAAATAACACTTAGATTTAAAAACAATGTGGAAGCCACTGGAAGTGCCATCAATTTCCCTTGGAACTTCCAGTGGAAGTTTTAATTATAGTTTAAATGTAACATCCACAATCCTCTATTGGAAAGCATATGTGTCGATGGATGCTCTAGTGGAACCAGTAGTTGAAGTTATAGTGGAACCTATAATGAAACCTCCAGGGGAAGTTCCATTGTAACCTCTATTGGGGAGAAATAGACCAATGTCGTCAAACCTGCAAACATTACAAAATGGGGAAATTTCAATGGAAGATTTAGTAAAACTCCCAATGGTACTTTCATAGTTACAGTTGAAAAATACTATATTTTTTCCCTGTTATCATCATTTTTCAGTGACTTCAAAATGTGGAAATGAGAGCTTTTTGAATTCAAAAATGTCAGACAGACAACACTTACAGAAAACTACTCATATGAGAAAAGTACTAAATAAGGAATCGTAACAACAGAAATAAAATACAGATTTTTGAGTAAATATTTCAGAAAAAATAACTATGCCACACCACCTTAATCAACAATTTCTATGTTTTTTTTACAAAAAATGACTATTTTTGGATGAGATGAAACCCCACCAGAGTCAAGCAGTTCTCAAATAAAAAAACCTGCACCTTTGTGTTGGATGAAACTTACAGACAAAACGATACAACCTTCGGTGGAGTCGTATCTGCCGTTGTATTCATTGGATTCCCTATAGTTGTTCTCAGAGTAGCTTGATTTGTTATTGTTGCTACAGTGCCAACTTTTAGGGTTTTTTCACAATCGTCGCAGCCGACATTGATCCATCTCACAAAACACGAGGGAAAAACCGTCTCGAAATTCAAGTCGAAGGAATGTCATGAAGAGATGATCTGAGGGCTGGAAATACAATATGACAAGTGTTCTCATCCCACAGGTGTATTGGATATTCTAGTTAAAATGTTAACCAGATACGAAACTTATCCACTTAATATCATTAGTGACTGCCAAATAGCAGTGGCCCATCTCCCACATAATTACCTACACATTTTCATGTAATGATTTTTGAACGTATTCATGGATGGGTTAGAATAAATTAATTAATTAAATGAAAAATTAAATTATTTAATTTCTTATGCTTAATAACTCTATTTTAAGTCTCTCTTATGTGATTCACTAGGGTTATCCAAATAACCCTAGATAATTGAGAGAGAGATAGAAAGATAGATAATAAATAGACTTTTTTTCGTGGCTGAGGCAATTGGCTAATGAACTTGGAATCGAGGGTCGATGATAAACGTTACAAGATCATCAAGAAAATAATTATGCATAAATTATTCTCTAAATGATCTGATCCTGAGGTAGGGTTTTTTAAAATTACTTTTCTATTCTTCTAGATTCATGTTGAATCATTCCACTCGAAACAATTCAAATTAACAATAGTAATTCGAATTGGAGGCGATGTACACATGGTTCGATTATAGATAAATTATATAATATTATGATATATGTTTTATGATAACATCATTTCAAACAATATTATTCTTTATCAATGATTAATGAGGTACATTTATATGATATTTTTGAAACACTTTTCAAAATCTATATTGATCAATTTTCAATGTTATTTATCTTATACTAATATGAATTAGTATTGGTTGGATCATTATAAATGTGTAGGTAAATGAAAGGGAGAAATAAAGTTTTAGTCGCATGGAGGTAGGGGTAGTGCACTCAAAGGGATCTTCTGAACTGCCATTTTCATGGGGAAACACTTATAAAAATATGCATGGGACATATATATACACTTATAAGGGAGGGTCATGTTGTGTAGTTGTGATGGTGGTGGAAAGGGCCCCCTTGATTGGATAGAGTCAGTGCCTTTCATTGAAAATGTAGTGGTATAATGAAAATAATATTAATAATGATATTATCAATATCATATTATTAAAATTATTATCATTATTATTTATAAAATTTTGTTTTAGTCATAACTTTTTACCAAGACATGAGATTGATGGATAATTTATAGCATCATGACCCTAGTCTCGTCAAATTACACATTTTTTTGCAATATACTTAAATGTATATGTTTCACCAAATGCATATTTTCACTGAGTATTTTTTTGGGGAAAGTAAATACTCTATTTTGAGTATTTTTTGATATGTATCATTGTAGTGTGGTCTATTTTGTCATATGATGGATTAAAGGTTACATGGAAGGTCCCATTATGAGACACATCATAAAATTTTTCTAGTTTCAGTGGCTCCTTGTGCAATCTCGCTCAGTAATTGGATTTGAATAAGTATGTAGTCTATCCTGAGAGTTTTTATACATAGAACATGATGGTGTTCTTACACTATTGGAAATTGGTTTATTTACGACGAGACATTTATGATGGGGACCTATCACAAAAAGTTTTCCCAGGTTTAAAAAAAACCTATTACGACTGGCCTGTCGCAAATAGTATTCCTGAGTTTTTTAGAAAACCCAGTTGTGAATACTATTTGCAATGGACCCATCACAAAAAACTTCAAAAAAATTGAATAAAGTAATAGTAAATAATAATAATAACAATAAAATATTAAATAATATGAATATAATAATAAAAATAATAAAATAATATTTATAATATAATAATAATAATAAAATAATATTAATAAAATAATATTAATATTAATATTAATATTAATAAAATAATAATATTATTATTAATAAGATAATAAAAAATTATAAAATAATAAAAACCTCAATATTCTCATAAATATAAAAATAATAATAACAATGAAAAAATAATAAAAAATAATAATTTTAATATAATAATAAATAAGTAATAAAATAATTTATAAATAAGTAAAATAATAAAATTAATAATAAAATTAAATAAATTAATAAAATAATAAAAAATTAAATAAATAATAAAATAATAAAAAATGCATTACTCGCAACAAATATAGAAAACACACTATATAGAAATGTAAATATATAATATTACAAAAAAATACATTCAAATATTTTACCATAAAAAATAAATACATCACTAAGGGGGAGGGATTAGGGTGGCACTTTTGGCTAGTCACCATCCCTTGTTCTATTGGAGGCGGGATTAGGGTGGCACTTTTGGCTTACTATCATCCTAAGAGGGGCCACATCTGGTTGTGTCCTATCACATTCCTCTCATGAGTTTTCTATCCAAAAGAGAGTGAAGTCCATCATCCACA
Source organism: Viscum album (assembly GCA_963277665.1). NCBI lineage: Eukaryota > Viridiplantae > Streptophyta > Magnoliopsida > Santalales > Viscaceae > Viscum > Viscum album. The sequence continues at coordinate 489,823,450 of OY728150.1, forward strand.
TTCTAACGCCCTTCCTCCATGTACCATTGATTGGTGCTCTGACTGGCAGTCACTATTATACCCTAGCTGCACCTCCATATATGCCAAAAACCGTCGACTAGTAGTGTGAGTCAAAACTTGTATGGTGGAGAGACTATACTCACATATCAGATTAAGGAAATAGTTTAAATAAAGGCAATCACACACACCATCTATATAGGTAAATAGTAAAATGACATCCAAGAAAGTTCTGAAAATAAATAATAACCTTGCATCAATAAATGAACTAAAAAATACATTTCAAGAAATTAATAAATCAATAGAAACCCGTAAAAAATCTCAAAAACCAATTGATAAATTAATGGAAAATCTAATAAAATGGACATGGGTCCTAAACCAGTCCCAAAATCTTAATCTCTATCCTAGAAACCACAGAATAAAAAATATCAGTCACTTTCCCAAACCTATATCTTCAATTCTAACAATTATAGTTGCTTAGGTACCCATGTTCCATGGCAGCCTGAATATGATGTAAGTAAAACTTAGTAGGCCATAATAAATTGATTGAATGATTTCTAAAAAACATATTTATACTAATTAACATTTTAATAATTTGACAAATTAAAATTTCATAATTTATATAAAGAGGTAGTAAAACAGCCACTAATGTTCGTGATCCGTAGATAAACCCAATATCAGTCTAGTATCTTCTTATCCCAAATCGGTGACTCTCTAATCATGTTACACATCATGGATCAAGAGTTTTCATGGTATATTACCAAGGAAACCATAGTCATAATAATTCAAGGGAATCCACTGGGGCTAACTATGCAATCCCTTTAATAAAATCTCAGAACGAATCCCAAGGGGAGATCCTTGGAATTACACTGATCTTGTCTACCCATATACACTAAATGAATTATCATTGACATCCATAATCACGAATTGATTAGAATCTAAGGCTTATTCCCAAGGAATTCCACCAAAAGAAATCAGGATGGATTTAGGGATATCATCCAGTTCTATTCAACGAGGGTACCCTACAAGAATCCAAGGAAATATATGTGGAATTCAATACATATTCACATTATCCAAATACAAGGGTGAACCTCCATAAGGTATTTGTTATAATGAATCTACGAATAGTAAAATGGAATGTTCAAGGTATTCCATAGCAATGGAACTCAATGAATCCAAGAGTTTCATCACACCCTAGAATTCATCTGAGTACCCTATTGGAATCTGAGGATTGATCACAACATTCCACACCAACCAAGTCCATATGGAATAAATGAAATATCTACAAGTAATTCCCATCACATCAACAAACAAATTGGAACTTTTTCAGTCAATCAATTAAGTCATCCCTTGCATCTAAGTAATCCCCCTTATTACATTAAATAATTTAAAGTCCATGTCAACTATTATCCCTTTCCTCATTTGTAATGGGATATACCAATCCCATTCAAGGCATATAAAATCACTAGGTTTCTAATTAAACCCCCCTTTCCCATTCAAGAATTAAAACTTTTGAACATATCACCTATGGTCCCCTTCCTGGACCATTCTACCAATTATCTGAGTTAGGACAACACCACTAATAATTCCACATTTTACTTTAATACACCAAGACATGATAAAATCCAAATACAATACTATTGATGACTATGAAATTCCATCTCAAAATAATCATTTAATAACTTTATTCCCTTTTTCAACCATTCAAACAAGGCTATCCCATTTTTCAACAAACAATCCAAGTCATTCTATATTCTCACATTTCCATTCTTAGGAGCAAAGGATTTCATTAGGCCAAAACTAAGGTCAACTTAGAAGTAGAGAATCCCATTGAAACATCCCCATATAATATGACTACAACACATTTAAATAGGGGTTCAAAAAGGTAAATGACATAATGGAAGGATCCAATTACTTTTCGATGTCATCACCAAGGAATTCAGGGTGACTAAAGAACCAATGCATTTTAAAAATTAAATATGATTATGGATTAATTAGATGAACCACCTACCTTAGCCTTAGAAGAGTCTACACGTCCTGTATTATCCTTAAATTGAATCTAAATTAAAATAAAATGAAGAATCATACAAAATTATATCAAATATGGTATATCGTAATTAAATGGATGGAGATTACTAGAAAACAAAATAAATTATGAAGGATATAAAACAGATTCATAGCCTTACCTATAGATTTTTATACCCATATATAGAAGTCAATTTATCCATCAGATGAAGGATATCCACCAAGGGAAGAGAGGGAGAAGGGAATCTCATTTTGAGGCAATTGTTTCTAAATGGGGGAGAAAAAGAAGGGGTTTGGGTTATATATTCATAAGGGAAAAAGGGTAAAATTAAAATTTTTATGGGGAACATGATTTGGCCACATGGTATGATAAAATATGCAACAACCATGAGATAAACACAATCCCAAAAACCCCACCATGAATGGTTCTTATACATTGTTTAATAACCATGAACCAACCATTCAAATATACTATATAACACTCTATAAAAAAACTCATGGTTTGTCTATGACTATATGAAAATCATGCTTCAATTCCTATGTCCAAGCCACCTCACATGGTTTCCACTGAAAACCATGTGGTTTTTCGTAAAAAAATAGCTAACCATGAAACTCAATTGTGAATTATAGTATTTGAACTGAAAACCTTCCTGTATAAGGGTAACCACTTGGTTTTCACTAAACTATGTGACCCAAATAGGGCATCCTAGGATGTGATCTCAAAAACATCCAAAACTAAACACGAAGCTCCTCAGATATTTCTAATCACTCGATGAACCTTTTGATCCTAAAACTACATCCATAAACATCAATTTAATATGTTATAACTCTAGTATTATTTATCCAAAACACAGTTTTAATAACTTCCCTACCACTAAATGAATGTTCACCCCCCCCCCCCCAATTAAAACTTATCTATACACATGGGATTCTACACACATCGTCTTCATCATTTAATATTTTAGAGGTGTATAGATTCTCAATAGATTTCACTTCCATCATCTTACTTACTTTCATGGATTTATTTCCCTTTAATCTTAACACAAATTTAATAATCCACCAAACATCTTAGAAAATCATCTAAAGAGATCTTGAACAAATACATATCTTCTAAACGTAGAAATTTGGATTGTACATAGTTGTAAACCATCACAAAAACTTATTAACAATATCAATGTCCTTTATCGCATCCCCAAGTCCTCTAATAGCTCTAATAAATTCATTTATTTGGTTGAAGAAGATATCAACATTATCATCTTGTATCATTTTCAAGTCATCAAATGTATTATACAAAACTTATAGTTTGGATTCCGTCACTTTTCTATTGTCTTTATATATATTTTCCATTTTTTCCCACATAGACTTCACCATTGTGAAACTCATTAATTTACAATAGATTTTATATGATTAATCCCCAATAAGATCATTTTTGAGATTTTTCATCAATATTAAACATTCTCCAAACAAATTCAGTCATAGACTACTCTATCTCACCACTAACCTGAAACCCTTGAACTATTGAAATGAAAAGTTATATCCAATGATATTGACGAAGAGATATAATTATATTATTTTAAATATGGTAGTTTCATCCATCAAATAGAATGAGTCCCCTAGAATTTATTCAATTATACATATTTAAGAATTCCTAATGGTATATTTAATTATTATAACCTAATGGATACGATTCCACTTATTACAACCAAAAACACCTTGAGAGGGGATGGGAGAATCAGGGTGTCAAATTTTTCTTTTGATTCTGTAAGTTCTTGTACCCATATCAGTATTAATGCATTAATCCAGTTAAATTCAACCACACATACACAAAAACCATGTATATTAGATTTAAAACACTGATCATAAAAAATTTTACTTAGTTCACCACAATGGGATAGTATAAGGATAATATGTTTATGATGTTTTAGTCATACTATAATCCACTAGGATTCACTATTTTTTGTGGATTATAATTGTTCAGCCATGATCAATCTATGGAAAGTGTAGTTCCTTTATAATTAATTTAGGGATAGCATACCATCATCCTCAAATCACTTCTATTGACTCCTCCTTGATCATTATTATATATGAAGTGCTCATCGATTTAATAACTTGAAGGTCTCCTTAAAAGGGAGTACATGCTGATTGAGAATTGCATCATTAAAGTCTCTGAGTTTTATTTCTAGATAATTAGTAAAATTCTTCTCAAGTGGCTCACCCAAGCCCCGGTCTTCATGTAAGAATATCTCACCCAAGACCACTATTTCACACATATATTAATTTTCTTGGGTACCCTATTTTTCCCAGGTATGGATTCACCCAGGTCCCTTACTTCAACCAAGTATACTTCTACCAACTCCTTGGTTTTACCCACGTATATCTTCTCATAGGTCCTTAGCTTCACCCAAATAAACTTCATGAAACAACACTTGCAAAGGTAAGTCTTCCAAAGTTGGTTCTCCATACTACCTTCATTGTGTCGTTTTCTCAAAACATAGTTCACAAAAGTCCTTCAATCTTCTTGTTCAAACATTTAACTTTTCACTGCTCCTTTACCTAGGTGTTTTAATCAATTACATTTTTCTCTTGTGTGACTTATGCACTAGGAGAGCCTTTAGTCCTTCTCTTAATTTCCATTAAACCTGAATAAAAGAATTTACTATGTATTTTTAGGCAAAAGAACCTATTGGTGCATAGACCTTCTATGATCATCCATACTTATGCATGAAACTTGTGCATGACACTATCATTACATTTTCTCACTTACATAAAACACTTTTGTGTGGTACTAGAACATGACACTAGCATGTGGTTTCTTGATCCACTAGGGTGAAAAGGACTATATTACCCTGAAAGAACTTTTTAATATTTTTTTAATAGATTCTTCAAATTACTTTAAAATTATTAGACCCAAAAATTTGGAAAATAGTAGAAAAAATTTCCACTTTAAGCTATCTACCTTGGCCATAAATAACCTTTTATAAATTATAAATTGATTAACAATAAACACAATATCCACCTCTATATTTAATCTCCTTGGTTCCAACAACCAATCACCAGAATCCCTCTAATTTACTGTAGCCTCTTCCAATTCCTACCTAAAAGTGTGAAGAGATTCCCATGGAATTTTTCATTAGATTTCCTCATAGTCCAAAGGGATATAATTCCATTTGATTTATGATTGATCAATAAAAAAATATGATCATTTCATTCTGATCAATGATTCCACAAAATTAAAGGATCTTGGGTAGTTGTTTTTATTATAGATTAGGAGGCTTAATGGGGATCCATCTACTATAATTTCATATAGGGACCCTCGATTCACCTCTAAATTTTTGAATGACTTTTAATAGGTGATGGGATCCCAGTTAAAGCTTAGTATAAACTACCATTAGTAGAAATATGGTTAGAATGAGTAGGTTATATATATTTTGAAAGATATTCTTTGTGCCTGCATCTTAGACTTTGGAGGTTCATTGGATAACCATTTAGGAGAGGTTGAGTTCACCTATAATAATATTTATTAGTCTTTGATCAGGATAGAACATTTTTAATCTTTGTATGGTTGGTCATTTTAGTCTCCCCTCTATTAGATCTTTTGGTTCTAGGCACAGTGGAAGTGTGAGGTGGTGTGCGATATATATTAAAAAAAATCGTTGCCCGAAACCATGGGAGAAGATCTTATGTGTCAAATTTATAATTAATTTATTTAATATATAAATAAATAAATACATAATCTTATGAACATTCTTTGTTGATGATTTTTGATCATATAAAGACCCTTTCATACTGTCTTTGATATGTTGTGAGGATCTAAGGATAAAATCCCTCTAGCAGTGATCTGCAGGTGCTCCAATGATCTTTGAGAACCACCACTTGATCACCGGGTTCTAGCACAGAAAATAGAATGTATTGAATTGTTCATTCATGATCACTCCTTCTTCAGTCTTGAAGGAATATCTCTCATGCATCTCGTTCTTGAGAGGTAGAGAGAAGTAGTCGAGATAGAATTCGTTGTGCCCAAAAATTATCTGTTCTTGATTTTTGGATTCAATATACAATATACAAAACCATCTATTTATAAAGTTAGGATTTATGTTAAAATATTATTTAATTTCTAGTCGTCCATTAAATAAAATTTATAACCTTTAATCAACATCATAAAACATAATAATAATATCATTTATTATTATTTTGTGGCACATGAAAACTTGCACAATAACAAATATCATGTAATAGTCTTGTTAATTAATATTTTTCACTAGACTTGGTCTTGGTCCATTTTAGATCCTCTAGAATTTACTGAACAATGGAATAAATATTTTATTCATAAATAAATATTTCATTCACAATCTACTGAATAAATATTTATCAAAATATTCAATAAATAAAATAAATATTTTATTCAAAATCCAATGAATAAATATTTTATATATATTCACATAATAAAATAAATTATTTATTAATAAAAAAATAATTATTTATTACCCAGTTAATGTTATCAATCAATAAAACTAGAATAAATTTATTTCTCGGTCTTGAAAATAATATTTATTCCAATAATTGGATTCAAATAAAATTTAATCAAGGTCATCGAAAAAACTTAGTGTGTGACCCTCTTGGATTATTTCTAATTTCTATTAAAAGGGATTACCTGAAATCTAGATTACCATGTGTGAACTTCATGAGAAGAAGCCTCGTCTGCTTATGAGTACTCACACCAGATAGTCTATGTACTATTTTTCCCATCATAGTATGTTATTTAACTGTAGAAAATTATTTAAGAATATTGTCATAGCACATCAAGGTTATCATCATATCGGGAAACTGTTATGTCCTTATCAATGAGACGTATACTTTAGGGAATTATTACATTAGATTCATAAATAATATATGGTTAAACTGATAAAGTGATCTATATTTTAGAAGATGTTCTTTTTTCTTGAATCATAGACTTTATAGGTTCATGGGATAACCATTTGGAACTAGTTGAGTTAACCTATGATAAAATTTACCTATATTTGATCAGGATAGACCATTTTTAAGCTCTATATGGTTGATCATTTTAGTATCACCTCTAATGGATCAAAGTGGGTGAGACTTCTATTATAGATTTGAGTATCATATAGAATATGATGAGTAAGTGTCAGGTGATTTGATAATGATTGGTGATGTCTCATAGTCACTATAAGTCTTATGCGGACCTCCTGTATCATCCCTTGGAGTTTCTGGTTTGTGTACAAGTGTTTTTCAAGGCATCGCCTTAGTTGGATCACCAATGACTTGGGTGGGAGGGGAAGCTTACTCTGAGGTACACATGATCCATAGAAATCACAAATAGGATCGAGAAGGTGGATTATCGGTTGGAATTACCTCTTCGGCTAACGAAAATATATTATATGTCATAATTTTATCAATTAAAAAAGTATAACTTGGATCCCTCACATATTCTAAAGTGGGAAGATCATGAGTTAGAGTCAAATGTCTTAGTGATTGTGTAGTGAATTTAGACCATTGACTCCTCAGAGAAAGTGCTTCATGGAAAATCTATCATTATGGTCTAAGTGATTTGGAAACACAAAAGTGATTCACATGAGACTTGGGAATGAGAATTTCTTGTGTTTAAATAGTGTCATCACCTCTTTTCCAATCAACCATCATCAAGATTCTAAATACCCGACCACAGTTTGCTGGAGCCAGTGTCTTATTACATTACATTGGAATGATTACAAGAAATTAAAATCTCGGAGGAATGAAAAGTTTTGTAGATTTTGAAAAAAGATACATATATATAATTTCAGCATTACATCATGAAATGAAAAAAATACAAAATTATTACATTAATAACATTCATGCCTCTTAGATTATGTATGAAAGTCACTCATAACTAATTCTTCATATCCTGTGAAAATGAAATATAAGAAAGGGATGAGCTCAAATCCCCAGTACGAGTAACCAATAAAACAGAAGATAACATAAACATAAACATTAGTCATGGTGAATAATTGAAAACACATTCCTTTACAAATAATAAACTTGAACAAATTATGGCAGGAATATGAGCTGAGTAAATAATTCAATAATAAAACATAATCATGGTATTATACTAATCGAATAACCACATGAAATTTCAATTACTAGATTTCTGATGAGAGAAGTGCATATTCCGAACATTCTAAAACATACTTTCAAGGCCTCTAACAAGATGTATAAAAATTATTAAGGCCTCATCCAAAACCATATCTCAAAATGGGCATGGCCTCATTCAACACCATGTCTATTTATCCCATGAGACCTATCGATTCATCAAGAGGCTATAGAGGGAACCACCCATCACATAAAATTTATCATATGAGAGGGGAAAACATAAAAAACATATACATTCATATTGAAACTAACATATGAAATGTAAAAAACTTTACCTAAACATTAAGCTTAAACACTAACTATTCAGAGTAAATTGGTGAATGGTTTTAGGATAGCATATCCACAATAAAAATAGTCATTAAACATAAAATAAAATATGGTAGATGATATCATAAAATATTAATCCCAATAATACATAATAATCAACAAGAGTTTTCAAATAGATGAAAATACTCTTATAAAATCATCGAGTAATTCTTGAGATAAATACTCTTTTATTTTGAAAAGAAGAGTTATTTTGGAAAAGTATTTGTATAAAATCAAAACTGATGTAATATAGTATTTTAATAATAAAATGAGTGATTTTATAAATATAATGGTTTCTAAAACAGATTATAGAGTTCCCTTGAAAATAGGTAAGAAGTTGAGAAATTTCTTTGAATCGGGCTTATATTTCGGAAAGAATTTTGAAAGTTTATTTTAAAATGTGTAACTCCCCATAAAATAAAGAATGATTCTGGTCAGTAAAAATAAATAGATCTCTCACAAAAAAATTATTAGTATTTTATAACAATACACAATAATTTAATTTAGGTAATTAGAAAATAAAAGTAACCCGAATAGAAATGGAGATTCGGGTGAAAAAACCCTTACCTTAAGTCTGAATGTGTACCTCTCTTTAAATTAAGGTCCTGGAATATGAAATAATACTTAAAATATTATAAATTTATTTAGTTTATCATGATTTTATTAAGTACATTATTTCCTTATTGATTATTTATAAGATTTAATTTCGTCGTTCTTGTGTGTTTGTTTTCTTGAATTTCATAATCGGTTCACTTGTTTTTATGTAATGGAGTTCAAGTGGAAAGGATGTAAATCTCTAGAATTGAATTTAAATATTATTTATGAACATACATAGGTGTTTATGGTTATTTATATCATTTAGTTACATGTAATGAGGATGAATCATTAGATGAAATATTAATGACATTCACTTAGATTATTTTAGCAGTATTTTGATTATTATGAACTAGTTTGGTCATAAGATTTAATAATATGTATGTATACTAGTTCATGAATATTAAATAGGTTATAATACATATATTATATCCTGGTTAAACCATAAAAATGGTTTCATGACCAGTAATGAAGGATAAATTGAAGAACGAAACTACGTTGTCCACAAAGGATGTAAATTGGAACCTCACGGACGATGATTTGGTTTATAAAATAAAAGAGAGATAGTAAGAATATTGATGATGTTTCTTACATTAACATGATATAATTCTATTATATAGATTATACTGCAGTTATCATGTTCATTTGGATAGAGGATGTTAGTATAAGATAACAATAGAAAGGAACTCGAAATGAGAATGAAAGAAATAAAATATGATTTTACCTCTTGAATCCACCTCCTTGAGAATATCTTTAAGGGAAGGGGTTTTGGTATTTTGGAAATAAGAAGAACCCTGGACGTGGAGAGTGACTAGGGAAGGGTATTTGGGTAGAACTTTTAGGATCTTTAAGGCTTAGAAGAGTGAGAAGAAGAGGGAGCGAGAGGGGGTTTTATAGTGGAGGAGAAGAGTGAACTTTGAATATTTTATTCATTATTTTATAAATTCCCTCAATAAAACCAATAGTGTTATTTCATGTCACCCATAATAGTAATAAGTGCATGTGAGTTTGAAACAAGTGGTCTTACATCACTCATGATGTCATAAATATTGTATTTAACTAATAATTTGTATATACAATATTTTTCCATATTTCACTATTCATCTAAAATTCAAGTATTTCATAAAAATACCAACAAATAACCCAAACCATTATTCGATGTATAGAATTCAAAAATGAACTCTATTTTTGGAAAATAATTTTCTAAATATTATTAATTTAATTTTTAAATAAAATCATAGTTTATTCAAAAAATAACAATTTTAAAACTATTATTCGTTTTATATCACATTGAAAAATTAATCAAGATCTAATTATCTTATAAACTTGAGAAAATAAAATAAAATTATTATTTACTATTAATAAGGTTCATATTACTATTAATAAGGGTGTGTTACTATTCACCAAAAATCAAGTTGGTTCTATCAGACTCAAATGACATACTTATCAAAACTCTAAATGATTGTTTTTCAAAATTGAAAACATAGTAGAGGCAAAGTTGTGTTTAATGACTAGATTATAAAAGGTATTATTTTTGTAGGGACTTGGTGTTTCATGCATTCAATATTTATTTTCAAAACCTTGGGGTGTTACATTCTCCCCTCACAAAAATTTTATCCTCAAAATTCATAGAATGTTAACTCATAAAAATATTTCGGTAGGTCTTCCTCATAAGCTCCTCAGGATCCCATGTTGCTTCTTCAATTTTATGATTTCTCCAAAGTATCTTTACCAGAAGAGTCTTCTTATTCCTCAACACTTGTTCTTTAGTTTCCAGAGTCTAGATAGGATCTTCACGATAAGATAGATTAGATTCCAATTATATACCTTCAGAAGTGAGGACATGTGTTGGGTTTGGCATGTACATTCTCAGCAATGCGACATGAAAGACATTGTGTACTTTGGACCGGCTAGGCAGCATAGCCAAACTATAAGCAATAACTCCAATTCTCTCCAAAATTTCAAAAGGCCCAAGGTACCTAGGTATCAATTTCCCTTTCTTTCCAAATCTCATAACACACTTTCATGGAGATACTTTCAAGAAAACGTGATCACCCACTTGAAATCCTAGATCCTTCCTTCGATTATCGGCATAGCTCTTTTGTCTTCTTTAAAACATTTTGATATGACCTTGAATAGTATTTACCTTCGTTATTGGTTCCTCCACAAGCTATAGGCCCACAATCTTCGTTTCTCCAACTTCTTCCCAACAAGTTGGTGTATAAAATCTATTTCCATACAATGCTTCATATAGTGCCATTTAAATAATTGAATGAAAACTATTATTGTATGAAAACTCCACCAAAGGTAAATACTGATCCCACATACCTTTAAAATATAATGACCATGATCTCATCATGTCTTATAGAGTTTGGATCATCCTCTCTGATTGTTCGTCAGTTTGTGGGTGGTAAGCAGTACTCAATCAATGTTTGGTATCCAAATATTTCTGAAGACTATTCTAGAATTTTGATGTATATCATGGCTCAAGATCGAACAAAATTGAGAGAGGTTCTCCAAGAAGTCTCAAAACTTCATTGATATAGAGTCTTGTTAGGAGCTCCAGTGGAAAATCCTCCCTTATAGTGAGAAAATGTGAAGATTTCATAACTCGATCCACAATTACCCATATAGCATCATTCTTCCTTGGATTTTTGGGTAATCCAGTGACAAAATCCATGGTGATGTCATACTATTTCCATGAAAGAATATGTAGAGGTTGCATGTATCCATTTGGATGTTTCCTTTCTACCTTCACTTATTGACAAACTAAACATCTTGATACATAATCCGCAATTTCTCTCTTCATGTTATCCCACCAGAAATATTCCTTCAAATATCTATAAATTTTAGTGATACTCGGATGTATAGAGAAATTTGAACTATGAGCATCATCCAATAACTCCATTTTTAGCTCAGGTATAGCTGTAACACAAAGCCTCTTCCCAAATTTCACAATTCCATATTCACATACGAAGTCAGTGAACTTCCCCTCTTTTACAGCATTTATTTTCTTTTTCAGGTTCTTATCATCAGGTTGATAACTTTTAATCTTTTCTAATAAATATGGTTGGAAACCAAATGAAAAAGTAGTGATGTTTCACCTTCTTTGATAATTCATATATCCAACCTCACTAGATCCATGTACACAGGATCCTTGTCAATCCCCATTTTTTTGATAACCCCATGATCATTCTTGCTCAATGCATCAGCTACCATGTTTTCCTTTCCTGGGTGGTAGTGTATAGTACAATCACAATACTCAAGTATTTTGATCCATCTTAGTTTCCTCATGTTTAGTTCTTTCTGTGAGAAGGTATACTTCAGGATCTTGTGATCTGTATATGTCTCACATTTTTCACCATAGAGATAATGTATCTATATATTCATAGAAAATATTATGGATTCTAACTCAAGATTATGTGTGGGATTGTTTTGTTCATGAATCTTTAACTGCCTTGATCCATAGGCAATAACTATATCATTATGAATAAGTACAAAACCAAGTCCTTTATTTTATGCATCGCTATAGATCACAAACCCATGATTCCCTGGTGGTAGGGTTAATATTGTAGAATTCACTAATCTCCTCTTCAATTCTTCTAAACAGTGCACATATTATTTTTTCCATACAAAGTTAACCCTTTACTTGTAATCTTGGTCATTAGGTTGGCTAAATGGATAAAGTTCTGAACGAAACACTGATAATAACCTATTAAACCAATAAAACTATGTACCTCATTTATGTTAATTGGAGTAGTCCATTCTTGAACAGACTTTGACTTTGTAGGATAAACAAATATTCCATCATTAGAGACAATGTAGACTATAAAGGAAACTGGTTGAATCCAAAATTCAAACTTGTTAAACTTACCATATAATTCATTTCTTCTAAGATTCTTCAAAATAGTGTGCAAGTGATTTTTATGATCTTTATAGATTTTCGAGTATACCAAGATATCATCAATAAATACCACCAAAATTTCATCAAGATATTCCTTGAAAACTCTATTCAATAAATAAAAGAAAACATAGGGTGCATTAGTCTATCCAAAAGGAATTACTGTAAACTTGTAATGCCCATACCTGGTTCAAAATATTGTTTTTTGAATTTCTTTATTCCTCACAAGAAACTGATGATATCCATATCAAAGTTCAATCTTCGAAAAATATTTAACTCCATGAAATTGATCAAATAAATCATCAATGAAAGGTAAGAGATATTTGTTCTTTATTGTTATAGCATTGATCTCTATGTAGTCAATGCAAAACCTCATAGATCCATCATTCTTCTTAATGAAAAGAACAGGGGCTCCCCATAGAGAAAAATTTGGGAAAATAAATCCATTATCACTCAATTATTCTAGTTTTTTCTTCATTTCCACTAATTCCACAGCGGCCATTCTATAAGGAGTCTTTGATATAGGTCTTGAATCAGGAATTAAGTCAATGGAAAACTCAATTTCCCACTCTGGAGGATGTCCAAGTAAATCCTCTGGAAACATATAAATATGTTCTTTCACAATCGAAATGTCCTTTATCCAAACATTCCCTTCCTCACCCATAGTTATTACATTCCCTTCCTCCCCAATAATTTAATTTAGCGGAGCTTCTGGGGGTGGATCTAGATGAGAATAAGAGTGTGATGTTTCTTCCCTAAAGATAAGGGGTTCCACATCATCCTCAGAAATTATATCCTCTTTCCTCTTGAAATAAATTTTCACATCATGGTTTGAAAACCAATCCATACCAAGAATTATATCCATGTCAATCATGGATATGATAATAAAATCAGTATATAAATTATGTTTATATTCCATATTAGGGATTTCCTGACACAACTTTGTTGCAATGATACTTCCCTTGGGATTTTTGACTGAAAACTCCCTTAATAAATCATATTAGAAATATCTAATTTTCTTGGAAAAATATAAAGATATGAAAGAATGTGATGATCCATAATCAAATAAATTATTGGATAAGTTTGATGAAATGATTAAAGTATCTACCACGATATCATTAGGAACTTTAATATCAGCGGTTGTGATTGCATGAGCTTATCTCAACTCCCTTGGCCTTTTCTATGGCATATTTCCTTGACGCTTTAGAAAATCATTAGAATGGTGTCCAATATCCTGAAAATTATAGCATTGAACATTAGTAGTTTCCTTCCTCCACTTACAATCACCAGCAAGATGGCATTTATTTCCACATTTGTATCCTTCTCCTTTTCCTTTTAAGCAGGCACTAGGGTGTTTCCTTCCACAATTATCATAAGTTGGAAATTCTACTCTTCCCTTATTCCTCATTTCTATATTTCCTTTTCCAGAGTTTTCAGAAACCCTCTTCTTCTCTTTCTTTCCCTTAAAGTCATAAGGCTAAGAAAATTCATTTTCTATCTTGATATCATATGAAACTATATCCTCATATGATGAAAAACATTGGGAGACCAATACCTATCAAAGGAATGGATTTTTTACATCCAAAAATCGATCAATTTTTCACCTTGGATTATGTATGTAGTCCACAACAAGCTTTGATAACCATATGAAGTTATCTTCATACTTTTCAATATTCTCATCTTCCTTTTGCCTCAAGTTCAGAAATTGCCTTTCCATATCCGCTCACTATTCACGAGGAAAGTATTTCTCAAGGAATATTTCCTTAAAGTCCCTCCATTACATCTATTCTATCTCTTCCTCCTCCTTTGTGTTTTGTATTAACAACACACATTGATCTGTATCTCCCAATAGACAATAAACATCCATAACAACCTTATCTCTTTCGTTACATCCCAAAGCAAGAAATATCTTCTCTAGGTAACTTTTCCACTACTAAGCTACAAATGGGTTCTTAGTCCCATTGGATGATGGAGTTTGTTGTCTCATAAAGAGATCTAACAAAGCTCCTCTATGTGGTGGATCCGGATGCTCCGTAGAGGTGATTTTATTGTTCATAACCTGAGTAAATTGTCCCAGTATAGTTATAAGTTTCTCTGCACCAGTCGTAACACCAGAGCCAACATCATTATCTTACATTGGAGGGAAATCCCTAAATGAGATACACATGTTCATGCGGTTTCCATTTCTCCCACTAGGAATAATTTCTAGATAATAGAATACACTAGATTAGGTTATGAATCATAATGTATAATCTTAACTTAGAAAAATACTTAGCATAATTTGAAATTTTATGCATGGCTAACCCCATAATCACAAGAATGGTTTCTTTGACGACAAAATTACATTTAAATACTTCATAATGACTTGTAATTAAAATGTGAATTATCCTAATCATATCCCCTGGTGTTTCAAACCAGGTGCATAGTAAGGCCTGTTGTTGTGTACCAGGATACCCCGAGTCAATCCCAGAACTCCTTATTGGGGTTTTCACTCCAATGTACATCTATTCCAGAACCACGTCCACTTGTAGTATCCAAATAGAGATGTATTTTCTATAAATATTCACATAATTTATTCCTTACCAAAATACCAGGATGTTCTTGTATGTCTATCCTCAAATACTATCTTACAGATTTGTTCCCTAATCTATGTTTCTTAAATCAAGTTTCCAAGTTGTCTACTAAACTTCCTCTAATACCAACTTTAAATATCTGGCCCCAGTTTCCTGGAGCCATTGCCTTATTACATTCCATTTTCATGATTACAAGAAATTAAAATCACAAAGGAATGAATAGTTTAGTAGATTTAGAAACAAGATAAATATATATAAGTTCAAAATTAAATCATAAAATGAAAAACAACACTAAATTATTCCATTATAAACATCCATGCCTCTTAGATTATTCCTGTAATTCACTCATAATTTACTTCTTCATATCCTGTGAAAATGAAACATAAGAAAGGGGTGAACACAAACGCTAAGTAAGGGTAAGAAATACGACAGAAGATAGCATAAACATAAACATTAGTCATGGTGAATAATTGAAAACACATGCCTTTACAAATAATAAATTTTGACACACTATGGTAGAAATACGAGTTAAGTAAATAATTCCATAATAAAACATAATCATGGGTATTCTACTAGTCAAATAACCACATGAACTTTCAATTACTAGTTTCATAATTAGGGAAGTGCATATTTTGGAAATTATGAAACATACCGTCAAGGCCTTGGCCAAGACGTCTAAAAATGGTTAAGGCCTCAGCCAAAACCATATCTCAAAATGGGAAAGGCCTCGGTCAAGTCCATGTCTATTTGTCCCATGAGACCTACCAATGCATCGAGAGGCTATAGCAGGCTCCAACCATCACATAATAAGTACAATTAATTCCTCATATTAGAGGGGAAAAAAATAAACAACATATACATTCTTATTGAAATAAACATATGAAATGTAAATAACTTTCCCTGAAAATTAAGCTTAAACACTAACCATTCAGAGTAAATTGGTTAATGGTTTTAGGATAGCACATCCATAATCAAAATAGTAATTGAAAATAAAATTAAATATGTTAGATGAAATAATAAAATATTAATCCCAATAATAGATAATAATCAATAAGATTTTTCAAATATATTAAAATACTCTTATAAAATCATTGAGTAATTCTTGAGATAAATACTCTTTTATTTTGAAAAAAAAGAGTTATTTTGGAAAAGTCTTTGTATAAAACCAGAACTATAGTAAAATAGTATTTTAATAATAAAATGAGTGACTTTAGAAATATAATGGTTTCTAAAACAGATTATAGAGTTCCCTTAAAAATAGGTAAGAAGTTGAGAAATTCCTTTGAATCGGGCTTGTATTTCAGAAATAATTTTGAAAGTTCCTTTTAAAATGTGTAACTACCCATAAAATAAGGGAGGATTCTGATTGGTAAACATAAATATAACACTCACAAAAAATTTATTAGGAGTTCATAATAATACACAAGAATTTAATTTAGGTAATTAGACAATAAAAATAACTTGAATAGAAATGGTGATTCGGGTGGAAAAACCCTTACCTTAAGTTTGAATGTGTTCCTCTCTTGAACTTAAGGTCATGGAATATGAAATAAGACTTACTAATAACTTAATTAAGAACATATTAGGCATGTATTTAGTTTATCATGATTTTATTAAGTCTGTTATGTCCTTATTGATTAGTTATAAGATTGAATTTCATCGTTCCGGAGTGTTCGTTTTCTTGATTTTCATAATCGGTTCACCTGTTTTTATGTAATGGAGTTCATATGGAAAGGATTTAAATATACCAAATTTAATTTACATATTATTTATGAACATGAATAGGTTTTAATGTTCATTTATATCATTTAGTTACATGGCGTGAGGATGAAGTGTTAGATGAAATATTAATGACATTCACATAGATTATTTTAGCGGTATTTTGATTATTAGGAACTAGTTTGTTCATAAGATTTAATAATATGTACGTATACTGGTTAATGGATATTAATTAGGTTATAATATATATATATATATATATTACATCCTTTTTCAACCATAAAAATGATTTTATGATCAGTAATAAAGGAGAAATTGAAAAACGAAACTTCGTTATCCACGAAGGTTGTAAATTGGAACCTCACGGACAATGATTTCATTTATAAAATAAAAGAGAGAGTAAGAATATTGATTATGGTTATTCCATTCACATGATATAATTTCAGTATATAGATGATACTAGATTTATCATGGTCATTTGGATAGAGGAGGTGAGTATAAGATACCAATAGAAAAGAACTCGAAATAAAAATGAAAGAAATAAAATGTGATTTTACCTCTTGAATCCACCTCTTTGAGAATCTCTTTAAGTAAAAGGGTTTTGGTCTTTTAGAAAGAAGAAGAGCTCATGGACATGGAGAGTGACTAGGGAAGGGTATTGGGGAAGAACTTTGAGGAGCTTCAAGGCTTATAAGAGTGATAAGAAGAGGGAGTGAGTGGGGTTTTATAGTTGAGGAGAGGAGTGAATTTTGAATATTTTATTCATTATTTAATTAATTCTCTCAAGAAAACCAATAGTGTTACTTCATGTGACCCTTACTAGTAATAAGTTCATTTGAGTTCAAAACAAGTTGACCTAAATCACTTGTGATGTTATAAATATTGTATTTAACTGGTAATTTGTATATACAGTATTTTACCGTATTTCACTATTCATCAAAATTCAAGTATTTCAGAAAAATAAAAAAAATCACCCTAACCATTATTCAACATGTAGAATTAAAAAATGAACTCCATTTTTGAAAATAATTTTCTAAATATTATTAATTTAATTTTTTTTAAAAAATCATAGTTTATTCAAAAAATAACAATTTTAAAACTATCATTTGTTTTATATCACATTGAAAAATTAATCAAGATCCCATTATCTTGTAACCTTAAGAAAAAAATTAATATTATTTACTATTCATAAGGGTCATATTATTATTCATATTACTATTCATAAGGGAATGTTACTATTCACCAAAAATCATGTTAGTTCTATCAGACTCTAAATGACTTACTGATCACAACTCTAGATGACCATTTTTTGAAATTCAAAACATAGTATAAGAAAAGTTGTGTTTAACAACTAGATTATAAAACATGTTGTTTTGTAGGGACTTAGTGTTTCATGTATTCAATATTTATTTTCAAAATCTTGGGGTGATACAAAGATGGCCTTTTGGGGATAGAAATCTGCATGGTGGGCAGAATTTACACACCCATGATTCCATTTTCAAGTATAGAATGTTTATTTTATTATCTTTTATTCTTAACTTTAATTCCCAGGTCTTTCCTTACTAAAATTTTGAAAAAATAGGTGGTGGTGACTATCACACATTTGGAACATGGCTAGTGTCTACCATGTAGAAACCATAAAACACACACAATCTTTTATCAGTGACTATTTTCATGGTTAGCACCAGTTTTTATAAATGTGTAGACAAACTATGAAACTTGATTAGCTGGGTCTTGCACATGGTTTAAAAAATTGTTTAGCCAAACCTTGTGGTCTTATGAGCTTCTTCAAAATGAAATTTTCCAAAAACAAATCTCTTGTTCATTTAAAACCCTTAATTCCATTATTGTTTCCACTCTATAATCTCCAATCCCTCTATATGTCGAGGTTGCTTCTCCCTTATCTCTTTGCCTTGATTCGAAGTGGCTTTTTTCTTGGATTCTCTAATAAATCACTAGGTATGCACCTCCTCTCTTATCCCTCAATCCAATTATCTTTTTTTTCATGGGTTCCATTCTTTTATAAGGTTGAAATTTCCTAGATTTTATATTTTAAAATTATAATTGTTGGGTTTTAGGATCCCTCTTCACCACTTTAGTGGATTCTCATTGTTAACAAGTAATTTGATTTGGAAAAGGTAGGTAGTTCCAAAAGTTGGATTTGTTTCATTAACCTTGAGTTTTTTATTATTTTCAAGAGGGGATAAATAGTTCTAATAAAGCATATTATAGAATATTTAGAAGCTAATATCAGTGATATAATTTTTTGTCATTGATTTCTCCTAATATTTGAAATCAAATGGTTTTAAAAGGCATGGTTTTTCTATAAAACTAATTTCTTCACTTTCAGTTTTTGATGAAATTCTCCTTTGTAATAGAAAATTGTTGAAATTATGTATTGGTAACTCTTAAAGAGGGAATAGCACATGGAAGGTATTTAGGTGGGAGGATAAGGGCAGGCATGACTAGACATGGTACACCATACCTAACATCTGGAATTATGCTACAACACTAACTAAACATTATAATGACATGTTTAGGGTGTCACTTTCTGGGGTGACCTTTTCCTACAAGGAATTAAGACTAATATCTCTAGAATATTGTGCACAATTGGTTATAATGGTTTGATCACTGAGATAATGTGAGGATATCAGGATTATCTTAAACTAAAATACCTTATGGATTCTCCATGGTTCTTATTTAAAATATGTATTCATATGGCATTTGTTTTATTTTTTATTGAAGATGTTATAAATCATATTCCTGATTCATGCATTTAAAATGTTAAATTATGTTTTTATATGATTTATTTTTAAACTATCATGCTTGGATTCATCTAAGAAAGATTTCTTATGAAACACATAGTGGGATCCTATTTGGGCTAGTTGTTATCACACCCTTAAAACACCCAATGGGAATTTGTAGACCTTGTTTTGGAATATTTAGGTAAAAAAATCACCACTTGGTGATAGAGGGTACTCAAGATAGTGGGGGATTTTTTAATAGTGATGACATGGTGGGTTTAACCCTCATGTTGCATCGATTTGGGTAGCGTTTTTTATTTATTTTTGGTTCTTATTTTTGTATCATATCATTATATCACCTGTTTCATTTCCCATATCATCCTTTTATATATGTGCATGATTATATCCAATTAATTTAATGAACCCTTATGGATTATGTTTATATTATTTCATATGGTTTCTATTTTCTTTTTTGGGATTTTATTTATGTTATAAAATTCTAGTGAGTTATTGTTTTTAGTTCTATTTTTTTGGAAGCATGACTCGCCATGTTATGACAAGGTCATGTATGGTTCTTAGTTTGGATACACTTGATGATTTTTTATGTAAATAATTCCCAAGGTACATTTTTTATTCCCACGAACTAGTTTCTAGCTTATGGTGATCTAGAATTGCCTTTGGGACTTTCCATGAACCTACTTGGGTGCTCAGTTCAAGGTTAGGTTGGGTTAGTTTGTGACACTGCATATAGACCAGAAATATTATTTCCCTTTTTTATTTTAATGTTATTTCAATTTAATATAACAATTTTAATGAAAAAAGTGTATTTTTTATATTTTATGAATATATATATATATATATATATTAACAATTAAGTGATAATTATTATGTGTTTAATATTGGAAATTTCTGAATAATATGTGTTTTTTATTTTACTTTTAAGAATCATTTTAAATATTTATAAAAAATGTGGGTATTCTCATGGACTAATCCACTTTAAATATGGATCAGTTTGGACTAAGTTTTTTGAGCTTATAATAAATTTGAGCCTAAAAAGATCGATCATTTTTAGGCCTAGTTCATGGGGTCAAAGCCCACTCTACACATATGGGAAAAGGAAACACGATGAAGCATCACCTTATCAAGAGGCTTGATGATGGTGGATTCTTGGTGGAATCTGACCCAGAAGCACTTCAACAATGCACGCAGATGTGTAAATTTTCTGTCATGGGCTGTATCTCTTACCTCAAAGGTGACCACCCTTAGACTTTACCTCAATTATATTCGCATATTCCATACTACTGGAATGAATCAAAGTGGAATTTGATACCAATAGGTAAAGTCTATTTTAACATTTTGTTGAAATCAAAAGCTGATCTTGAGAAGGTTTGGAAGACTGGGAACATTAATATTAAATTGGGTTTCCTTACAATATCTGACCAGGACTCTACTTTCAACCCACACACATATATGAACACTATGGAACAAGTTCGGGTCAAACTGCATGGACTTAATTGGTTATTTTGGCGCCCAAAAATGCTGAATGATATTTTTTTATGTATCAGATCTCCTCTCAAAATTGATCAAAGAACCTTAAATGTCGACTTAAGATTCTTTGCTACAATTATGGTGGAAATTAACTTAGACTCAAAGGTTCCCAATACAATTAATTTCATTGCTAATGACTACAAAACTAAAATTGGAATAGAATATGAGAGGAAACCTCCATTTTGTGACCTATGTAAGATTATTGGTCATAAAATCTCCAATTTTAGGGTGGTTAGGAAGAAATTAACTCAACCAATTGAAAATTATTGGAAATAAATAAGGATAAATAGAAAATATAAAGCTCCCATGATTGATATACCTGAACCCACCCAAAAAGAAATCTAAAAATTGGGTGAAACAATCACATAATTTGGCACAAATAGGGGATAACTCAGGTATAATCTAGGCAGATGTTGCTGAATAAGAAGAAAAATCCATTAAGGATCAAAGTCTATTATAATAAATAAAAGACCTTGTTTTAGATACTATTAGGTTATCCAATCATGAACATGAGAATGAATAACCTAACTCTTGTCAACCTAAACTGATATCTAGCTCTTATCTCATCTATAATGATGAACGTACCCTGGGTAGGAGGGATACAATTTCGCCACCTGAACAATTGAAGTGCAATGAATGTAACACATGCACTGAATCTTTCATTGATGTTTGCCCTTGCTCAACTTTTGGTCAAACTGTGGATGTTCCTTTGGGTACTGGACAGATCTAGGACCCTTCCCTCTTAAATTCCACTACTACTTTAGGGAAAAATAAGGAAACCATCAATAAAGTAAATGAATTATAATCTTTTAACTATGATCACAACATTACTATTAATAACTCTAAAACTCTGGATTACACTGAAAATACTATAGAATATGGTAAACTTATAACTAGCTCGAAGGTTGTCCAGGACAAGGCACTATCCAATATTTCTAAGGTTGATGTAACTGTTTCAAAAGACCTGGAATCTGCTAAACCTTTAAAGGGTAATACAACCTCCAGACAAGATCCTATGAAAATGTAGATAAAAAAAGATACACTACAGCTACAGATGATTCTGGTGTGGAAAAGACAAAATATCTAGGTACACTTATTCCCACTTCTAAAAATTTCTTTTTTAATGGTTCTCATTCTATAAACAGTGTTGAAGGTACTATTTTATTGATGATGGGTGATAAGAACCCTACAGAATCAACCTTTAATGCTTTAATAAATCAACCTTCTAAGAGTAATGTTAAAGTAGATAATAGTTCCCCTGTCATATCTAACAATTACACTAATCTAGAGAAGAAGAATGCAATAAAAAATAAGGATAATGAATTAGATTTTTCTTCCTCTTCTCACAGTAAGTCTGATAATTTCTCTGATTCTCTAAATACCACTAGCAGTTCGATAGAATCTAGTAAACTAACCATTATCCCTAACTATGTTTAGACAATGGCACAAATAATGAATACTATGACTAATAAAAATGTTGTTATAACCTTGGAATCTATTAAACATAGAAAATTAGCCTCGGTACAGAACACTAAGCATTTTCAGGCTAATAATAAGTCCTTAGAGCAGAAGCAATGTCATCCACCTGTTCTGGAAACCACCAAACAGCAGGACACAGTTTCTTCAAAAGAACCAGTTACACCTATCCCTCTCTCTTCTAATTCCCATGTTGATAGTACTCAAACTATAGATAGTCATGACTGTTCTAGGCAGCCTGGAAACATTATATCCAACAAAAATGCCAATTTTTTGTTGATTTGTCCTAATAATCCTACAGACTCAACTATGAATTCCCCCATTAATGAACCTACTAAGAATAATCCTGTAATTTCTAACATTAAACAGGAACAAACCATGAATATTACTCAAAAGGCTAGAAGGTATTCTAGAAATAAAGGTTCCAAAAAAAGAAATAATTTAGTTCTAACTCCAAATTCAGGTTTAACTGAAGATCTTATTTTGTAATTGTCAGGGCATTTCA
The DNA here is from genome assembly GCA_963277665.1 of Viscum album. Taxonomy (NCBI): domain Eukaryota; kingdom Viridiplantae; phylum Streptophyta; class Magnoliopsida; order Santalales; family Viscaceae; genus Viscum; species Viscum album. The sequence goes on from OY728150.1 coordinate 489,846,982, forward strand.
AAATCGGACACATTCATTGTTCTAAAAATAATGGTTAACACTCACCATCCTATGTTATTTTCTACTGTTGAGCCAAAAATTACCTTCTCTTCTAAATACTCTCATTTGTGCCAGCATAATTATGTGTTTACTAGTGCAATCAAAAATAACTTCAATGCTGAATATTTATGTATTTTTTTCACACTCCTCTTTACTGAATGTTAGTGTCTTCAATATCTCTGATCTTATTTTTACTTGGAACATTAATATTGAGGACACACATCTTTTCTGATCTTTTGTTTATGCTAAGAATAGATACCAAGAAAGGAGAACTTTATGGAATGACCTTTCAAATCTAAGCACTAATATCAATGCTCCCTGGTTTCTTATTGAAGACTTTAATTCCATTCTCAACTCAAGTTAGAAAATTGTTCCATCTCATTCTTCTATTTCCATGAGAGAATTTAAAGCCTCGATCGAACACAAAAATCTTTTTTAAATTAATCTCACTGGTACGAAATTCACTTGGTATAGAAGAAATTACAATAAAGTGGTTGCCTCCAAACTGGATGGATCCTTCATGAATGTATATGCTTTAGATAAATGGGACATAATCTCCAGCACCACTCTTTACAAGCTAAACTCTGATCATCACCCCATCTTGGTCAATGTCTCCACCAAAGACATGAAACCCCAGTTGCCTTTCAAATTTAACAATGTGTGGTTATATGATGTCGAATGGTGTAATATCATCCAAAACTTGGATTTAAATTCCACATATCAATGACCCCTTTTCCTGTAATGTCAAATTAAAACTTCTAAAACAGACTCTCAAAACCTGGTGCAGCTCCAAAGCCAAAACAATTAACAATGAAATCATGCTTCTTGAGAAATAAATCAATGATATCCAAAAAAACACCATCACTGACCTCAACACTGATCCTACTCAAGAAATAAATATTGCGGTTAAACTCAATTCTTTTCTCACATTCAAATATAATAGGAGAAAAAAAGATATTAAAGTTAAATGGATATTAAATGGTGGCAGAAATACTAAATTCTATAACTCTCTTCAAAGAATCTGGAAATCCTATAGGCGGCTAACCTTTCTAAAGGATGGGGACAAGATTCTTGAAAATAAATATGACATTTCTCACCATATTGTTTCTTACTATAAATCCAACTTCAATGGCCCTGATATCAAAAAATACCTCCTTCCCGAGGTAATTTATTTAGTGATCACTGATGAGGACAACAACTTCCTTATGAAAACTCCTCTAGATCATGAAATCAAAGACACTGTCTTTAGTCTGAACCCCGATAGTGCTCCGGGTCCTGATGGATTCAATAATGGTTGATTCCAACATTATTGGGATGTGATTCACGTCAATGTTTGAAAACTTGTAAAATCCTTTTCTTCCAATGGTGTGCTTCTTCATGCTCTTAATGCTTAATTTATCACCTTGATTCCAAAATTGGACAATGCCTCTGAGATTCACCTGTTTATGCCCATTGCTCTTATTAATACTCTTTATAAAATCATCACCAAAATCATTTCTAACAAACTTTCAACTATCATGGAAAAAATTGTTTCTTGGAACCAATAGAGGAGGTAACATAGCCATTAAAGTTGACATTATAAAATCTTTTAACATCATGGACTGGGGATTTATCTTCAAAGTTATTCAAGGTTTTGGTTTTAGTATCTGTTTTATCACTATAATCAGAACTCTTTTCAACATGGAGTCTATCTCTATTTTGATCAATGGATATACCAAGGGATATTTTAAATCCACCAAAGGTGTCAGACAAGGGGACCCCCTCTCTAACATTCTCTTCTTAATAGTGGAAGACCATATTATTCGTCTGATTAATCATCTAGTGAACAAGAATAAACTGAAGCCCATCCACGTCTCTAGGAACGTGAATGCTCCTACCCACCTTTTTTTGCTGACGACATCATCATTTTTCTTCAAGGTGATAAAAGAAACATTATTAACCTCAAAACCGAACTCTCACACTATGAAGAGGTTTCTGGTCAAACCATTAGTTAGAAAAAATCATTCATCTTCTTTGGGAAGCACTTACCTACTAGTAGAAAAAGTAACGTTATCAGTGACTTAGGTATGAAAGAAGGTTCGCTCCCTTTCAATTATCTTGGTGTCCCCATATTTTGGGGTAGGCCCAAGTCTTGCCACTTTGTGTCTATAGTTAACCATGTTATAAACCATCTCTCTTCTTGGAAAAGAAAATCTCTTTCAATGCCAGGTAGGACTTGCCTTGTAAAATCCACTATTTTCTCCAAGATGGTTTACTCCATGATGATCTATAAATGGTCTGTTGGTCTTATTAAAAAAATGAACATTGTTATAAAGAATTTTATCTGGACTACTAGTATCCTTGAAAGAAAATTTGTGACTATTCCATGGTTAACATTTTGCAAACCCATATAGAATGGTGGTATTGGTATAAAAATATAAAGTACTTTAATGAATCCCTTTAAGAAAGACTCACTTAGAACCTTTTCCATAATACTTCTGAAGCTATCACTTTTCTCAAAAATAGATTTATTAACAAACTTAAGATGGGAAATTTGAATTTCATTAATTCTTTCATAAAGCCTTCATTCAAATAATCATTCACCAACATTATGAATAATTCCATATGGATGGTCTCCAGAGAATCCTCCAAGAAATTCTGGTTGGATAATTGGACTGGCATGCCTTTAATTTCTATGATATCTACCGCTCAAACCCCTGAGTGTACCAACTCCACTATGAGACAAATTATAAGATCTCAATATGATCATATCCCTAATTCTATTCTGAATATCATTGAAAACTACTCCTTCACTTGCACGAATGATTTTTTAATTTGGGAACCTGCTCACAATGGTATTCTTAACATAAATAATTTATACAATCATTTTTTCTGTAATGCTGAAATTGATTACAACTGGATAAAACATTTCAAAAAACCTTGGTTAAAACCTTCAAGATTCAATCTCATCTGGCATCTAGGTCCCAACAGAATTCCCACTAAGATTTGTCTTCAATATTTGGGGATAGAACTTTTCTCTAAGTGAAAAATCTATAATCAACACAGAGAAGATGATAACCACCTATTCCTTTCTTGTGCTACTACTTCTGCTCTTTGGAACTATATTCTTGACATTTTTTATTGTAGATGGTTACTTATTGACTCTATAAAAAACCAACTAAATAAATGTCCAGAAATTGAAGGCTCTCCGCAAATCAAGAACCTTTTCCTTGCTGCAGTTACTGAGCTCCACCTTGTGATATGGTATGATCGGAATGTTATTATTCATAACAATTACTCACTCAATCATAATATAGATCGGATGAAGATCCTTATTGCTATACATGAAGATTCTTTGATGCAAAAGAGACATTGCCACAACACAGTGCATGACTTTGGAATCCTAAGACTTCTATAGATTAGTGGCTATTTCTGTCAACCACATCGCACTCTAGAGGTGTTCTGGAGATCCCCTATTCTTGGATGGATCAAAATCAATATTGATGGCGCCTCTAAAGGAAATATGGGCCCTATAGGGTGTGGTGTTATCTTTAGGAATCGCCACAGTCAGATCCTTGGATGTTTCATGGGTGGTTGTGGCATTTCCACCTCCCTTGAAGCTGAAATGATGATTTTGATACATGTCATTGCATTTTCTAGGATCTTTGGTTGGAACAACCTCTGGATTGAAAGTGACTTGACGACCATCGTGCAAGATATTTGGAATGACATAACAAATCTATCTTGGCCGATTACTTCTCGTTGGATAGAATGCACGTGTTCGCTCATCAAGCTTAACTATATCATCACACATGTTTATCAAGAGGAAAACACAGTTGTAGATGGTCTAGCCAATATGGGAGTAAATCAAGACATCACCTGGTTCGAAGACCTCTCTGATGCTCTTATTTCCTTACATGTAAATGATTGTAACATGATCACATATTTTAGAATCCTATAAAATTTCTTTTATTAATAATTTTGCTTTGGTCCTTTTAGGGCAAGGCATCACCTTATCTATATATAGAGAAATAAATATAGTGGCTCCCTCTTCCCATGAATCTAGTCACGCGTTAATACCATGTCAAATTTCTGTGTTATTTATTTTTTTGTCTGTGTGTGTGTTTTTATTCTGAACAAAATTGTGTGTGTGTATTTTGATTCTCAACATAGTGGTATTGGTGCAACAACAATGATGATTATAGGAGATTTTTCAATGGGTGGAAATTCATATCCCTGGGACATAACTTTCCATTAGTTTTTATAACAGTTGCTTCAGTGTGTAATGCAATAACTCACTAATTTTGAGTCTGATTGATGATCTATGAGTTAATTTCCACTAAATTTATCATTTAGAACACATTCATATGGTTTTTTATGTTTATTTTGCCTCAATGGAGGAAAGTACTAGTAATATGATTAAATTGGATGAATTTAATTATAAAACTTGGAAACCCAAAAATCAAATATCAGTTAAAAATAAAATATTTATGGAGTCTCATAATAGAACCACTAGAGAAAAATAATGACATGACTCGACCCACCATGGCCCCACCTAGATTGGTAGTAAGTCGAGTGTGTCATTCAATAGGCTAGGAGATGGCGACTAGCATCATCTATGCATATCATATAAGATGGGAGGCCTTATCCTATTGTACATGTATAAAACTGCTAATCTCCACAGAAGATAACAACAATGCAATTTTCAATAAATAAACAACTAGAATATATATATATATATATATATATATTAATGTGAAACACTAAGATCTATAAAGGAGTGATATGTGCATAAATCATAGAGTAAAGGGGTACAATACATGCCTAAAAACCCCAAAAAGAAAACAAACATGATGTAACTGAGGTGGGGAAATCACTATAATGAACTAGATCCAGACACAAATATAGTCTACTACTGCCACCTTTAGGTACCATTAATCATTTGTTTCACTAACACTATAACCATATTTATCACCTCTATACTGCTCAACAACTTCATAATACCAGAAAAATGTAGGAGAAACACTCATTCAAAGATGATTATATACATACCAGTAAAATGCTCCAAATAGAACATAGGAATAAAGCAGAGGCCCATTCATCTTAGAACTATAAAGTAAACGAATGGCCCACTTATGGAAGAAGAACACAAAACCATAAACTAAAAACTAGATATTATTATAGATAGAGAACTTGAGACCCCAAGTCTTATTCTTTATAACTCAATTAATCAATGGTTTAACACTATGAGAAACCACTATACAAACCACCTAGTAAATCCATACCCACGTTATCACACCAAATATAGAGGGGGATCCACACCTCACCAAGGTAAGTGTCACTTGAGGGAGCTATGAACCCCTAAGGGAGGACCCCCTTCTCATCAAACACGGACTTTAAATGAGGGACTACCTGACACCAAAAATAGAGTGCTCATGACCCAATGGTTCATGGAATAGTGATCAGGGGAGTTAAAGACTCTATAGATCCTATAGAGGACCCACACCATTTCGAGTGTAAGGGAGTACCAAATCCAAGACTAAATTATAAAAAGAAATTATCCCTAGTAAAAAAAGGATGACTAGACTCTAAAAATCTACTATGGACCCAAATCATGTTTCCAACACATAGATAGGGGAGCAACGGATCCTGAGATACTCTCTGTTCATTACACCCAAACCTTAACATCAGCCCTACAATTCTAAATCCAAATACTATATGGATAACCTTGAAAAATCCTCGAATGACCAAATGAGATATTTCATTGTGATTTATACATAAAATTGTTCAAGTTGAGCTATTTGTTTTCGAAAAACAAACACAGGGTGAAAAAGTCATGAAAAACATATAGGAGAATGACTGAGCCACTTGGTGACCTAAAAATCATGACATGTGGCACAATAAAGTGGGGGAACCCTTGGAACACTCATGAACTGCATGGCTTCCAAACACAAAGTGAGAAATATCAATATCATAATAGGAAAACCACACTTGTCTCACCCGCCCGACCAGCTAGTTGATACCTAGGTTGGCATGTCCCGGACCACGAGGATAGTCTCATGAGGTTTGGGCCATGAGGGTGGGCCTATGATGTCGGTCCCAATGGCTGGGACTATGGGGTATGGCATGTGAGGGAAGAACGTGAGGTCAGGCCTGGCCAGCTCATGGACAATGTGGTGGAGCTTAATGCCTGACCCCCACTGCGGCAAGTCAGGAAAATCAAGCTACAATTATCTATATTGGCTATCCTTGAGAAGTTATCCCAACTTCCCCAACATAGAACTACCATGAGACAACCACCCACCACACCAGAACTGTCCTCCATCACGCGTCCAGCAACCTTCACACCACTATACTGCCGTATGGTGGCCGTTAAATGTTTTAATTTTTTCAAAAAAATTACACCAAAATTTAAAATACCAAAAAAACCACAATATTTCAAAAAATTAATTAATATCTCCATGATCTGAAAAAACACAAGGAAAAAAAGTAACTTTTTCTAATCATTATCCAAGATTCATGCCCATCTTCGAATAAAACTAAATATAAAATAATAATGAAATAATTAGTGTTGTAAAAAATCACGAAAAACTAATAATTGAAATGAAGTATGATATTTTAATTAAAACTTAGTACAACAGTCCAATGCTGTTTGATTTTAAATATATTAATAGTTTCTATTCATTTTTTATTTCATATTGATTATTTGGTCCTTAGAGGATGATCTCACATTTGATTGACATGTCGTGAAATCATACACATTGCAAATAATAATAACATGTGTTTTCTATCATTTCATATCATTCTGAGGTCCTTTGTTATGGATTTGACCATTAAATTCATGTTTTTTTGTTTTAAAACAATAAAAATGCATTTTAGGTCTTCGCATACAAACAATAACTCATATTGACATTTTTTAAATAAACCATTTCACATTTCACTATATAGTTATTTTTTTCTAATTTCATGACATTAAAAAGTTTTTCAATTTGTTTCGACCCCCTAACACATGTTTTTAAAGGGTTTCAAACCTATAAAAATGCATATTCGGTCATTTCGAGTAGACCATGAATCTGATTGATGTTTTGTCTACTCTTACACATCAATAATGATAATAACATGTTTTCCTTGTGATTTTACATAATTTCAAGGTTTTTTTCTATTTATATATCCATTAAACTCAAGGTTCCATGTTTTAAAATAACCAAACTATGTTTCGGATCATCTCTATAAAATGAAACCTCGTATCTATGTCCCATATCCTCCACCAAGTCACAATTTACATTATGTTTTTTTCTTATTTCATGGATTTTGGAGGTCATTTCCTCAGTTTTGTCCCCCATGTGCACATTTTTAAAAGGCATCAAACCATTAAAAGTTGTATATTCAGTCGTTCTCAGAATACCGTATGTCTGATTAATGTTTCATAAAATCTTATATGGAAAAAATAATAATAACATGGGTTTCCTATGATTTTAGGTCTTGTTTTCTATAGATCTCACTTTGAAGTGCACATTTTGATATTTTAAAACAACAAAAACATGTTTCGAGTCATCCCTAGAAAATAGCACCTAAATTTGATGTTCTATCTAGTTAACCATCTCAAAAATCAATGTATGGTTGATTTTAATTGGTTTCATGGATTTCAGAGGTCGTTCACTTTGTTTGGACCCCCCAAACACATGTTTTTAAAGGGTGTCAAACCTTTAAAATATCCATATTCGGTCATTTCGAGAAGAATAAAAATATGATTGATGCGTCATCCACTCCTATAAATCAAAAATAATTATAACAAAGTTTTTATGTCTACTCAACCATCTCAAAATATGATGTATAGTTATTTTTTCTTGATTTCATGGAATTTCAAGGTTGATCAATCAGTTCTAACCCTCAAACACATGTTTTTAAAAGGTGTCAAACCATTAAAAACTACATATTCAGTCATTTTGGCTAGAACACACATTTTATTGATGTTTTTTATACTAATACACATCAAAAATAATAATAATATGTTGCTCCTACCATTTTGAATCATTCTAAGGTCGTTTTTTATGAATCTGACAGTTAAACATGCTTTTTGGTGTTTTAAAACAACAAATATATGTTTCGGTTCATCCCAATAAAAAACTACATATTTAAATTATAGATACTCAACCATTTCACAATTCACTGTACAATTCTTTTTGTCTGATTTCATTATATTTGGAGGTTGTTCAATTGGTTTTGACCCCCAAACGCATGTTTTTAAAGAGCCTCAAACCTTTAAAACTGAATATTCAGTTATTCTAGGAAGACCAAAAGTCTAATTGATTTTTATTTTACTCTTACCCATCCAAAATAATAATAAAACAATTTTCATATGATTTTATGCCATTGTGGTGACATTTTCTATGGATTTGATAGTTAAATGCACATTTTGGCATTTTAAAACAAAAAAATTGTGTTTCAGGTCATCCCATGAAAGCAGAACCACATGTTGATGTTTTCCCTACTCAACCATGTCATAATTCACTTTAGAGTAGTTTTTTCATGATTTTACGACATTTTAAGATTGGTTGGTTTTGACCTCCTTGGATGCGTGTTTTTAAAGGACATCAGACCTTTAAAAATCACATATTTTGCCGTTATGGATAGACCGCACATCTGATTGGCATGTTTCCTTATTGTAAACACCAATAATAATAATAACAAGATTTTCCTATGATTTCACATAATTGCGAGGTCATATTCTATGAATCTGACCATTAAAGGCGTGTTTTGGTGATTTAAAATATCAAAAGTGTGTTTCAGGTCATCCCGAGAAAACAACACCTCATATTAATGTTCCATCTACTCAAATATGTGAAAATTAATTGTATGGTTATTTTCATCCGATTTTGTAGCATTATGAGGTCGTTCGGTCAGTTTTAACCCCCAAAAGAACGTTTTTAAAGGGCATCAATCCTTTAAAAAAGAATATTCCACCATTCAAGGAATACCACACTTCCAATTGACATGTCATCTACTTATACATATAAAAAATAATAATAACATGGTTTTCCAATTATTTCACATCATTAATAGGTTGTTTGTTATGTACTTGATCATTAAACACAAATTTTAATGTTTTTAAAACAACAAAACCACGTTTCAGGTCATCCCAGGTAATAAGCACCTTATATTGACAATATTTCTTCTCTACTATGTCAAAATTTACTTTACGGTTATTATCATCTGATTTTATGAAATTCATTGGTCATTCAGTATGTTTTGACCCCTGAATGTATGTTTTTAAAGAACATCAAACCTTTAAAACCCACATATGTAGTCGTTCTAGGAAGGCCATACATCTGACTTTCGTTCATTCCTCGCGTACACATCAAAAATAATAATAACATGATTTTACTATGATTTCACATAATTATAAGGCCTATTTTCTATGAATCTGACCATTAAAGGCATGTTTTGATAATTTTAAATGATAACAGTGTGTTTTAGGTCATCATAGGAAAACAACCCCTCGGTTTGAAGTTTCATCTACTTAACCATCTCAAATATCACAAAAGGTTTTTTTTCCTAATTTTATGGCATTCAGATATTTTTTGGTTTATTTTTACCCTCTGACATTCATTTTTAATGGTCGTCAAACTTTTAAAAACTGCATATTCGGTCATTCCGGGAAAACCGCACATCTAATTGACGTTACCTCAACTCATACACATCAAAAATAATAACATGGTTTTCCTATGAATTTATCTCATTACAAGTCTATCTTCTATGCATCTGACCATTAAACACACGTTTTGGTGTTTTAAAATAACAAAAGTGTGTTTCGGGTCATCTCAGGAAAAATGAACCTTGGATTGACATTCTATCTACTAAAAAATTTCACAAATCATTGTACTGTTATTATCATGTGATTTCATGGAATTCAAAGGTTTTTTAGTTGATTTTGACCCTCTTATGTACATTTTTAAAGGCCAATAACCCATTAAAACTGCATATTCAGTCATTTCAGGCAGACCACACGTTCGATTGACATCTCATCTACTTATACACATAAATAATAATAATAATAATAATAATAATAATAATAATATGGTTTTCCAATGAATTCATGTCATTATGATGTTTTTTCTATGGATCTGGTCATTAAACATGGGTTATGTCATTTTAAAGGAACAAAAGTGTGTTTCGGGTCATCCCGAACAAATGATACCTCTGAATGAAGTTATTTTTGCTCGACCATTTCACAATTCATTGTACTTTTTTTTCAGATTTCATGGTATTTGGAGGTCATTTGATTTGTTTTGACCTCATGATGAGCATTTTTAAAGGGCACCAATCCTTTAAAAACAACATATTTGGTCATTGAAGCCAAACTGCATGTCCGATTGATGTGGCGTCTCCCCATGCAGATCAAAAATAGACAAAATAGATTTTAGATGGTTTCATGTCATTTTTAGGTCATTTTTTAAAGATCTAATCATTAAATGAATGTTTGGGCGTTTTAAAACAACAAAAGTGTGTTTTGGATCATCCCACCCAAACAGAACCTCAGATTGATGTTCTTTATACACCACAATTTCACAATTCACTGTATGGTTATTGTCATCTAATTTTATGACATTGAAAGCTAGTTCATTTGGTTTGGACACCCCAAACACACATTTTTAAAGGGCATCAAACCTTTAAAAAACACATATTCGAATGTTTGAGGTAAAATGCACGTATGATTCTTGTTTCTTATACTTATAAATGTCATTAGTAATAATAACACGGTTTTCCTATGATTTCAGGTCATTCTGAAGAATTGTTCTACAGACCGGACCATTAAACACGTGTTTTGTCATTTTAAAACAACAAAAATGTGTTTTATATCATCTTGATCGAACAACACCTCATATTGAAATTTTGTCTACTTAAAAATGTCATAATTCAATATATAATGTCTTTCACTTGATTTCACGGCATTCAGAGGTCATTCGATGGTTTTTGACCCTCTAACACATGTTTTTAAAGGGCATCAAACATTTAAAAAATGCATATTCGTTCATTCAGAGAAGATCATACATCTAATTGAAGTTTCATCCACTCAAACACATAAAAAATAATAATAACATAGTTTTACTATGATTTTACATCATTCTAAGGCCGTTTTTAATGGATATTATTGTTAAACGCACGTTTTAGTGTTTTAAAACAATAAAGTATTTTTTGGGTCATCTCAACCAAATTAGACCTTGTATTGATGTTTCGTCTACAAAACCATTTCATAATTTATTATATGGTTATTTTCATTTGTTTTTATGGAATTTCTAGGTCGTTTGATTAGTTTTGACCCCCTAACGTACATTTTAAAGGGCGCCAAACCTTTAAAAATAGCATATTAGGTTGTCCCGGACATACCACACATCTGATTGACATTTTTTCTACTTGTACACACCAAAAATAATAATAATAATGATTTTACAATTATTTTTCATTATTCATAGGTCATTTTCTATGGATCTGATAATTAAACGCGTGTTTTGGTGTTTTAAGACAACAAAGTGTGTTTCGGGTCATCCCAGCGAAAAAATGCCTTTGATTAATGTTTTTTCTGTTCGACCATTTCACAATTCACTATAATGATTTTTTTTATCAGATTTTAGGCCATTCATAGGTCATTTTTTTTGGTTTCGACCCACAAACACACGTGTTTAAAGGATGTCAAACCTTTAAATCCCACATATTCGGTCGTTTCAGGCAGACTGCATGTTCAATTATTGGGTCGTCTGCTTGTACAGGTCACAAATAATAATAACCCCATATTCGTATGATTTCACAACATTATGAGACTATTTTTTATCTATTTTATCTTTAAACAAATGTTTTGGTGTTTTAAAACAGCAAAAATGCATTTTTGGACTTCCCGATGAAACAACTCCTCCAATTGATGTTTTGTCTACTAAAAAATATCACAATTCATTGTACGGTTGTTTTTGTTTGATTTCATGTAATTCGGTTGTCATTTGGTTGGTTTTGATCCTCTATAACACGTTTTAAAAGGGCATCAACCCATTGAAAACCGCATATTCAGTGCACATCCAAGTGTTGTGTTGTCTTCTCATACACATCACAAACAATAATAACACAATTATCCTATGATTTCACTTCATTCTGAGGTTTTTTTCTATGAATCTCACCATTAAACGCATGTTTTTTTATTTTAAAACAACAAAAGTATGTTTCGGGTCATCTCAAACAAACGCCACCTTAAATTGATGTTTCGTCTTCTTGACCATTTCACAATTCACTTTAATATTGTTTTCATATTATTTCACAGCATCCTAAGGTTGTTCGGTTTGTTTTAATCCCGTAACACACACTCTTAAATGGTGTAAAACCATTAAATACCACTTATTTGGTCTTTCTAGGAGATCGCACATCAAATTGATGTGTCATATACTCATTCACATCAGAAAATAAAAATAACATAGTTTTCCAACACCAATTTTAAACCATTGCAATTACCAACAACAATTATAACAACAAAACCACAATTACCAACACCAAATATAAACCATTGAAACAAACAACACCAAATATAAACCATTGCAATTGCCAACACCAATTTTAAACCATGACAATTATCAACAGAAATTATAACAGCAAAACCACAATTACCAACACCAAATATAAACCCTTGAAATAACCAACACCAAATATAAATCATTACAATTTCCAAAACCACTTTTAAACCACTGTAATTATGAAAAAAATTATAATAACAAAACCACAATTACTAACACCAAATATAAACCATTGAAATAACCAACATAAAATATAAACCATTTCAATTGACAACAACACTTTTAAACCGTTTCAATTACCAACATCAATTATAACAACAAAGAAATAATTACCCACACCAAATATAAACCATTTAAATAACCAATAACAAATATAAACCATTTTAATTTCCAACACCACTTTTAAACCACCGCAATTACAAACAAAAATTATAACAACAAACCCATAATTACCAACACCAAATATAAACCATTAAAATAACCAACACCAAATATAAACCATTAAAATAACCAACACCAAATATAAACCATTGAAATTTCCAACATCACTTTCCAACCTCTGAAACAACCAACAACAATTATAGTAGCAAAACCACAATTACCAACACCAAATATAAACCATTGAAATAACCGATCCCAAATATAAACCATTGAAATAACCAAAACCAAATATAAACCATTGAAATTTCCAACACCAATTTTAAACCACTACAATTACCAAAAACAATTATAGTAGAAAAACCATAATTACCAACACCAAATATAAACCATTAAAATAACCAACACCAAATATAAAGAATTTCAATTGCCAACACCACTTTTAGACCACTGTAATTACCAAAAAAAATTATAATAGAAAAAACAAATAAATAAATACTGATACGAATAAAAAAACAACCATTAAAGTGGGAAGTATAGATGTTTAAAAACCAAACAACAGTAAAATATAGTTTCCATTAATAGCCATTAATGTGGGTTGTATAAATGTTTAAAACCTTCCAAACCATTTCAATTCTAATATAATATCAGATCCATTGAACCTGGTAGTTTAAGTTATTATGTTTATTTCGGTGACATTGTTTCCAAAAGAAAACTCAGGCTTCTATAGGATATTTTAGTCCAGCTGTATATAGGGTCTGTAAGGAAACAATGTATCATATATAAGTTCATGTCATCAACATCATCTTGTGATAGATTCATGTTATACCCTTGATCCATTTTCAGCTTGTCAATGAGATAAAAAAAATTATCCCACAGTCTAATGTTGCATCCCCCTACAAAGGAGTGTCTTCCAATATGAATGGAAGTGCGAGAGTAGTCTTCTCTAAGTATTCAGGGTTCCATTATTTTATGATTTATTTAATAAATGTTTTTTTCAATTTTTGTATAAATTATATTCAGTTAATTGGTTTATATAAAAATGTATTTGATGTCGAAGAGGATATAATTTACCATTTATAAAGCATATTGCTGGTAAAAATCAATTGTAGAAGCACCCATATGAGGATTCATGGAATTATAGTATCTGGAATATTTTTTTTCAACATCAAACACAACCAAATTCCAATGCATATTTTCTGTGTTGATGGGGATGAAGAGTTTTCCCTTCAACTGCAATGCTTATTTTATGTGTTTCTCTGACAAACCCTCTTTCAAATTGTTGTTTTCCCCTGATATAATGCTTTGTAAAAATGAATAAATTTAGAGAAAATATTAATTAATATATTTAAAACTTCAATAACATGGATAATATGGCACTCACCATAGGAAAACTTGTAATCATAATTGATTTATCATGGAAAATTCTGGACGTTATGCTTATTTCACACTTCTTTTTGATAAACCGATCATATACATCTATAACCTGATACCAATAAAAAAATAATGGTGGATGTTAGACTAACTGAATATTATTTTATATTAATCTTTGTTAAGTTAAATACTCACCCTTCTACTTGTCATGCTTTTGGTGTAAAGTTGGAAAATTTCATCTAGTGTAACTGAATACAAGCTGTTCTCAGCTTCCCATACATATTGACTAAATTATAATAATAATAAATTATAAGAAAACATATAAAGTTCATGGGAATTTATTATAAATCCTTTAAATTATGGGCGGACATACCAGCCTAGTTCCTTCTCGAGAATCTTTTCTAGTTGCTCATAGTATTTTTTTATAGGTGTGTACTCTGCCTGACCCATTTAGGTATACCTGAAAGCTATGTAATAACATTTTTTGGTGGTGTTTATTTTGAAACGCTTCCTACCTCAATGGGTTTTTTCAGCTGATTTGGTTTTTTTACTATTTTTGTTTGTGCTATTGTTGTTCGTCTTCTTGTGTATCGGGTTTCATACTGATAAGATAAATCTAATTTCTTCTGTTTTATAGCTCTGGAGTTTATATTTCTAATCATAGATCTCATTTGGTGACTTTTTGTTTCTGTCTTTCCAGTTTGGCTTCTTTGATGTACATGTGTGGTTTGTTTAGAACCCTCTTGCAGTTGATATGTGGGCTCCTCTATCCTATTTTCCTTGACTCCTTGTTTCTAGTTTTCCTTCTACTATTATGCTTCTGGGGGAGATGTGGGTTTTTTAGGAGGATCGGGATGCATCCCAACTTCAATTGTACCCTCTTTCTGGGTTTCTTCCTTGATAGAACGACTTATTTCAGTGCTACCTTCTCTTATTTTTCCCTCTATGCTAGCATTCTCACTTACTAACAAATTGAGTATTTTAATTGTTTCGGAATGTTTTATAACAATTACTTCCATTTTATGTAGTTTTCTTTTTAGGGATGAATTTTCTTTTGCGATAACCATTATCCTATCATTATCTGGTTCCCCCTTTTCCTACTGGCCAACACTAACTTCCTTAATCATTGGTGGATCCTTAATTTCTGCAGCTTTCTTAATCATTGGTGGATACTCCTCAATTTCTATTTTTTTGTATCAGTAATATTTTTGTTTTTGACATATTTGTGGTTTAGAAACCCATTAAATTGATACTCTAATTGGTACAATTATCTCTCTAGCTGGAACTTGATGAATCTTTAATTTCATTAAAGCAACATCAAAATTTGACAAGATCCACTTTGTGAATGGTGGATTGACCTCTTGTTCATTCCCTTTCTCTATTCCACTTTTCTCACAGTACTAATACTATAATAACAAGAATCATATGAAGAGTATATTATAAATTGAACTAAAAATAAATATTAATCCTTACCAATAAAGTGATAATATCCCTCGTAATTGTTTCACAGTTTGTGTGAAATTCTTTAACTAATCTCATAAATTGTTGGTGGATTGCACAAGACCACCTTAACGTTATCATATCTCTCATAGTATTTACATATTTGATAAAATCCTAGCTTAGGTAAGAGCCTGTAGTAGGGGGAAAAATAGTCGCACATGTGTATAAACATGGTAGTGTGGTTGTGTTAAGATGACCGGGTTCTTGATCTCCCTTTACTACTTCTAAAAGAGTTTATTTTATTACCTTATATGTCATCAACTTCACACTAGTTTGAAATATCCTTACATACAATGATTCATTGTTTTGTTTGAACGAGTATGAGTCCTCTATTTCTATTTGAACTTCTGTTATTCCAAATACCCTTTAGATATCATCTTCAAAGAATTGGGTTTCCCTCCACTGAATCAAAAATCACTTTTTAATGGATTGTAGTTATCCAATACATACAAAATAGAACTATTCGATTTTTTACAATCCAGTTTTGATATAGTATTGGATATGAACGCTTAAAATATATTCCAAAAAGGATTATTGCAAAAATAATTTCTATGAACTTCTTTCAATTGATGTTTTTTTTTCTTGTAAAAGTCATTGTAAAGAAGTAAAACTGGACCTAAAATGCACACCTAGAAATTGAAATTAAGACTTTTACTTGGAATAAATAAACTTACAGTGGGACTATAGTGAATAGAATAATTACACGTTGAATCCTATAAAGATTTTACTACACTGTATAAATTAAGGAATTATTAGGGTTATCTAAAAAATTATATCATAGAAGGTAGAATAAGTATAAGTTCTAGTGGGACTTCTAGTGTAAGTTCTATTGGAAGTTCCAATGTAAGCTCCAATGGAATTTCTACACTACCACATAAATGAATATTTCTAAAACTTGTATTATTGTAAAATATAATTCAATGAAATATGGATTACAACTCTTACACATAATTATTATAAAATTTATTTAATTTTCCATTTGAAATTATATAAACAATTTTAAATTGAATTAACTTTCCACTACCCATTAGAAGTTTTACTGTAACTTCTAGTGGTAGTTCCAGTGGAAGTTCTAGTGTAAGTTCCAGTGGAAGTTCTAGTGGAACTTCCACACTACAACAAAAATGTATATCTCTAAATATAATAGTATTATTAAATATAATTAAAATAAATACTCATTACAATTTTTACACATAATTATTATAAAAATTATTTAATTTATTATTTAAAAATGTATAATCACTTTTATATTGAATTACTTTTCCAAAACTCAATGGAAGCTCCAGTGGAACTTCCAGTGTAACTTCCACACTACAACAAAAATTTATATTTCTAAAAATAATATTATAGTTAAATATAATTAAAATAAATAATCATTGTAATTGTTAGATATAATTATTAAAAAAATTATTTAATTTATAATTTAAAAAATTATAGGCACTTTCATGTTGAATTAATTTCCCAAAACCCAATGTAAGTTCCAGTGGAAGTTCTAATGGAACTTCCACACTACATAAAAAATGTATTAAAACTAATATTTTTGTTAAATATAATTAAAATAAATGAGAGTATCAATTTTTACACATAATGATTTTAAAAATGATCGAATTTATCATTTAAAATTGTATAAATAATTTTAAATTGAATTAATCTTACACCTAGTGAAATTTTAAATTGAAGTTCCACTAAATATTTTGGTGAAAGTTCCACTGAAACATCTATACTATAGGTTTGGAAGATTTAATTAGAGTAGAATTTAAGCTGGGAAATAACACTTAGATTTAACAACAAAGTGGAAGGCACTAGAAGTGCCATCAAGTTCCATTGGAACTTACAGTGGAATTTTTAATTATAGTTTCAATGTAACTTCCAAAAACCACCATTGGAAAGTAGAGGTGTCAATGGATGTTCAAGTGGAACCTGTAGTTGAAGTTCTAGTGGAAACTATAATTAAACCTCCAGGGGAAGTTCCATTGTAACCTCTAGTGGGGAGCAATAGACCAATGCCATCAAACGTGCAAACATTACAAAATGGGGAAATTTCAATGGATGATTTAGTAAAACTCACAATGGTACTTTCATAATTATAGTTAGAAAATACTATCTTTTTTCCCTGTTAGCACCATTTACAGTGACTTCCAAATGTGGAAATGATATTTTTTCAAATTCAAAAATGACAGACAGACAACACTTACAGAAAACTACTCATGTGAAAAAAGTACTAAATAAGGAATTTTAACAAAATAAATAGAATACATAATTTTGAGTACATATTTCGAAAAAATAACTAAGCTACACCACCTTTATCATCCATTTTTTTGGTTTTGTACAAAAATGACTACTACAGGCTGAGACAAAACCCCATCGGAGTCAAGAAGTTCTCTGATAAAAAAACATGCACCTTTGTGTTAGATGAAACTTGCGGGAAAAAA
Organism: Viscum album; assembly: GCA_963277665.1. Lineage (NCBI taxonomy): Eukaryota > Viridiplantae > Streptophyta > Magnoliopsida > Santalales > Viscaceae > Viscum > Viscum album. The sequence goes on from OY728150.1 coordinate 489,865,238, forward strand.
CAGTACTGCCTTCGGTGGAGTCGTCCCTACTATTGTACTCATTGGATTCCATATATTTTTTCCCATAGTAGCTCGATTTGTTATTGTTTCTCTAGTTCTAGATTTTTGGGTTTTCTCACAGTCGTCGTAGCCGAAGTCGATCCATCTCACAAAATGTGAGGGAAAACCATCTCGAAATTCAAATCAAGGGGATGCCATCAAGAGATGATCTGATGGCTGGAAATACAATAGGACATGTGTTCTAATCCCAAAGGTGTACTGGATATTCCAGTTAAAATGTTAACTGTAGATGATACTTATCCACTTAATATCATTAGTGACTGCCAAATAGTGGTGGCCCGTCTCCCATAGAATTACCTACTCATTTTTCTTGTATGGATTGTTGAAAGTATTCATGAATGGGTTAGAATAAAATAATTAATTAAATAAAAAAATTAAGTTATTTAATTTCTTATGTTTAATAACTCTCTATTTATGTCTCTCTTAGGTGATTCTCTGGGGTTATCCAAATAACCCTAGAGAATTGAGAGAGAGATAGAAAGAGAGAGAATAGAGAGAGTTTTTTGGTGGATGAGGCAATTGGCTAATGAACTTGGAATTGAGGATCAATGATAAACACTATAAGATCATCAAGAAAATCATTGTGCATAAATTCTTCTCTGAATGATCTAATCCCGAGTTAGATTTTTTTGTTTAAATTACATTTCTATTCTTCTGGATTCATGTTGAATCATTCCACTCAAAACAATTCAAATTAACATTAGTAATTCGAATTGAAGATTCTATACACATGGTTCGATTATAGATAATATTATGATATTATTTGATATATGTTTTATGATAACATCATATCAAACAATATTCTTCTTTATCAATGATTAATGAGGTACATTTATATGATATTTTTTCAACAATTTTCAAACTCTATATTGATCAATGTTCAATGTTCTTTTGCATATACTAATATGAATTTGTATTGGATGGATTATTATAAACATGTAGGGAAATGAAAGAGAGAAATAAAGTTGCAGTCGCATGGAGGCAGGGGTAGAGCACTCAAAGGGATCTTGTGAACTACCATTTTCTAGGGGAGGCACTTATAAAAATATGCATGGGACATATATATACACTTATAAGGGAGGGTCGCATTGTGTAGCTGTGATGGTGGGGGAAAGGGCCCCCTTGATTGAATATAGTCAGTGTCTTTCATTGAAAATGTACTTGTATAATGAAAATAATATTAATAATGATATTATCAATATCATATTATTAAAATTATTATCATTATTATTATAAAATGTTTTTTCAGTCATAACTTTTTACCCAGACATCTAATTGATGGATATTTTATAGCATCATAACCCTAGTCCTATCAAATTACACATTTTTTACGATATAGTTAAATGTATACGTTTCACCAAATGCATATTTTTCACTCAGTATTTTTTGGGGAAAGTAAATACTATATCTTGAGTGTTTTTTGATACAGATCATTATAGTGTGGTCTATTTTGTCATCTGATGGATTAAAGGTTAAATGGAAGGTCCCATTATGGGACACATCATAAAATTTTCCAGTTTCAGTGGCTCCTTATGCAATCTCTCTCAGTAATTTGATTTGAATGAGTCGGTATTCCATTCTGAGTGTTTTTATAGATAGAACTTGATGGTGTTCTTACACTACTGGAAATTGGTTTATTTACAGCGAGACATTTGCGATGGGGACCTGTCGCAAATAGTTTTCCCGGGTTTAAAAAAACCTATTAAGACTGGCCTGTCACAAATAGTACTCCTGAGTTTTTTAGAAAAATCTGTTGTGAATACTATTTTCGATGGACCCATGGAAAATAACTTCAAAAAAATTGAATAAAACAATATTAATAAAATATATTAAATAATAAAAATAATAAAAATACAAATATTAATAATATTAATATAATAATAAAAAAATATTAATAATATAATAATAATAATAATAAATATTAATAATATGATATTAATATAAATATTAATATTAATTAAGTAATAATATTATTATTAATAAGAAAATAAAAAATTACAAAATATTAAAAACCTCAATATTCTCATAAATATAAAAATAATTATAACAGTGCAAAAATAATAAAAAATAATAATTTTAATATAATAATGAATAAATAATAAAATAATAAATAAATAAATAAAATAATAAAATTAATAATAAAATTAAATAAAGTAATGAAATAATAAAAATTTAAATAAATAATAAAATAATAAAAAATACATTATTCACAACAATATAGAAAACACACTATATAGAAATGTAAATATATAATATTACAAAAAAATTACATTCAAATATTTTATCATAAAAAATAAATACATCACTAAGGGGGAGAGTCTTCTGGAGGAGCCAGAGGAGCTGGAGGAGCTAGAGGAGATGGTGGAGGGAACTTCATTCATAGACCATGAGTCAGACGTCGCATGTACTCCATCGTCTGCTCATGCTGCTGCTACTGCCATTGACGCATCTCCTCCTCCTCTTACTACTGGTGTCGACAAAACTCTTCCTACTCCCTGCACATACTGCCTATAAGCTCACCCTGAGCTCTCAGCTGCTACTGATACTGTATAGTAGATGATGATGACTCTCCACGAGCTCCTCTCAAACTGCACACCGACATCACAACAATACCATAATAACTCTCCAATTTTAATCAAGAGTTGATACCAATAACTTCGCCTTTCTCGAAGGAATATTGGGTTGTCTACATCCATGCTGCCTTATCAAATCTTGATGTACTGGTCTGATCATCAGTCTCGACCTGACTCTCAGTCTGCATATGAGACTTCGTGTCCTCATATGACTCCTTTAATTTCAATTTAAAATTAAAATAGTTAAAATATTATTTGTAGTTAATTTTAAAGATAAAAAAGAAATTATACTTACCACAATATGACGCTGGCGACCACCTCTAATCTCTCCAGTGACAGGATCACTGTAAATCCTCTTATAAATGTTAAAATCTATAATATCAGGTTGTTTGACTACATATATGTGTATAAAATAAATAATTTACATTTAAAGTTATATAAATTAATTAAAAAAGTACTTACCATATGTTCTCAATGCATATTGAATGTATGATTACCAGCATGATGTTTCCTCTCCAGTCTCCCCCAGTTTTGTTAACCTGCAGATGATATCCTCTGAAAACAACTACCCAAACAGTGTGAAAATAATCTATCCCAAAACTGATATGAAATGTAATCAGGTTAGTGGGAACAACAAGACTGATCAAACTCTATGACCCCTTCTTTCCTCGTTGTTGTCCTTGTCAAATTATGTAAAAAATGATGACAACGATCACGCATACAACCCTCCCATGCATTCCAGATAGAGTCACACATGCTCTCATCGATGAGATAACATAAACCCTACAAACAATTAATAATATCAAGTTATTTCTTAAATAAATTTAAAAATAAATATTATTTATTTACGTACCATCCAATGATCGAACACGCGGTGTTGAACATCAATGAAAATTTGATCACATGTAACCCATGCTCTAGAAAAATAATTTCACAATATAGCACTCCCCTGTCCAATATCTATATGCACAAAGATTTGATAAAAAATAAAAAATAATCAAACAATTATTATATAAATAAATTAATGATAATTAATGAAAACCAACTAAATACACAAGTAAACATACCTCTACATGCATGGATCGAAGCTAAGATGTGGACATCACTTGGGGATAGGGTCAGGAATCATCAATCTCGCTAGACCTCAACCCCTCCAAGTCCTCGGTGCACCGCTAGCAGTATGAGGGTCAGATGATCCAACATCCTGCTCATCATTAGGTAGATCAATACCCTCTAACTCATGAAAGAGTTCAGAGTCCATCTAAAACACAAAATAATTGTTGTTATCAAAGAGTTGAAAACAACTATTATATATAAATATATATTATATATGGTTATTACTATCATTTAACTATGTCAATCTTCATCTCCATACTCATCTTCATATATGACGATGTCAATATCTTCATATTCCTCCTCAACATCCTAAATTACCATAAGAGTTTCAGTTTCATCATCTCTTGTCATTTCAAATTCATTTGTTACATAAATTTTATCATCGTCACCATTGACCCTTAACGATGGGATATCCTCATCAATATTTTTGTCTCTTTGTGTAAAATATGTATTTAAAGTTTTCTCTTGAAAAATTTCATTTCCTTGCAATTAAATGGAACCACATTCACTTTGAATAAACTGATTTTCTCGAGATTTCATTTTTATTATACTCCACCAATCACCCAACTCTCTTTAAGTAGCACAGTAATTTACATAATAAATTTGATGTGACTAATGAACTAATAAAAATGGGTCATTTACTATAAGAATCCTTTTATATTTAATATCAATGATTATATGGCTCAAATGAACACACAATCCCCTCTCAGTATCCAACCAATAACATTGAAATATCATTATGTAATTCTGTCCTAGATAACACAGTTCAATAATTTCTTCCAGCATGCCATAAAAGTCAACTTCAATTTCTCTATGATGAGATCCTCTCAAGAAAACACCACTATTCATTTTTTTTATTCCTCGTATTCATGTGTATGAAATTGAAAACCATTCACCACATATGCATTATAAGATTTAACCATTTTGGATGGTGGGTTACTCAATACACACAATAAATTATCAATTTTATCAATATGTTGAGATACCTAAAATTTATAAAACAATTATCAATATAAAAATTAATAAATTGATTTATATTAAACTATAAACAATTTATATTACCAATTTTTGAAACCAGTAGGAAAAATTATTTTTTCGACATTCTTTAAGAACAACCACTATAATTTGTGGAAACTGTTTCTTGATATGATTATCATATAACCTAAAAATAAAATAATATTAATTTACTGTAAAAAATATTATAGAAAAAGTGAAAGAATCACTCATAGTAAAAATGGTGTCATTTATTCACAGTTGAGAAGAACATATGTATGAACTCTGTGATGTTCATCACATGAAATTCATCATTCATGAACTCCACAAAAGCCAAGTTCTGGATGATTAAAAATTGATAATTGATTTCTCATTTCATCGTCAACATTTACCTCATTATAGACCATGTGTTTTTGTTTTTAGGAATATTCTGATTGAATGTAATGAGGACAGAAAAAAGAAATTTACTCTAGCAAATAAGCTTTTTAAATTGATCCTTCAACTAATTCTTTGTTACATACTTTTTTCTTTAGTTTATATATGCATCTCTCGAATGGGTACATCCATCATAAATGTACTGAATCTTCACATTTTTCTTCATGTGGAAAATGTAATATAAAATTTTCTATTATGTAAAATAAAGTCGATGGAAATATTTTTTCCAGTTTACATAAAATTAAAACAACATATTCTTGTAGTATTCTTAGTGCATAATATTCTGTTGTCACTACACAAATGTCTCGGAAAAAATATGATATATTTGTTAGCGCATCACCAATCATTGAATTCAGCAAACCTTTTAATCCAATTAGTATAACTCTTTCCATTATAACATAATAGTTATGAATTTTTAATCGAGTAATATGACCATTTCTGACACATCTTCCCAAATTGGAAACCTAACCATCAAAAAGTCTCAAATATGAAATCCACTAGAAAAATAATAACCAATTTTCATTGGAAAGTGTATAATCTACTTTTGGATTCATTAACTTTTGTGATCTGATATTTTCCAATAGTTTAACTTTCGATCACCTGTGAATTTGGGCAAGATCTAATCGTGTCTTTACATTATCTTTGTTCTTACTCGGTGTATCCAAAAATGTATAAAATATATCATCAAAACAATTTTTCTCAATATTCATGACATCCAACACATAATGGGCTAACAAATCATACTAATATGGTAGATCCTAAAAAATTATTTGTTTTATCCAATTATGTTCTTTCCCAAAGTTGTCAATTTTCTGTTGGTTTATAGTTGGTCCAAATGTAATGGGAGGTAATGAAGAGGTGAATTATTTTAACTCTTTACCTGAGATCATTGTTGGAGTTCCATATTATTCAATTGTTCTTTTTCTAAAATGATATTTATTCCTTCAAAAAGGATGATTGGTTGGAAGGAATATGTGATGATAGTTAAAAAAATCAGGTTTTCTTTCATTAATGAGCATAACCGCTTTGATGTCTCTCATACAATACAAACATGATTTTGGACCATGTGTACTCTAGCCAGATAACATGTCATATGCGGTTAATTCACTAATTTTCCACATCAATGCAGCATTTAGTAGGAAATTTTGTTTCGCAACAACTTCATATGTACTGACACCATTACTCTACAATGAATTTAATTCCTTAATTAATAGTTTCTAATAAACATCAATATTCATTTTCAGATATCTTGGAATTAATAAGGTCAAAAATATATATAGATCCTTCATCAACTTCAAAGGAGGTAAATTGTACGGATTTATAAAGACAGACCAACATGAATACTAACTACTGTAAGAACCAAATGGACAGAAAATGTCAATAGAAAGACCCAATCACATGTTTCAGGTTTCTAAAGAAAAATATAGATGTACCTGATCAAAAGTTTTCCATGAATCACCATCATAGGAAATATTTAAGCTTTTACCTTCTGAAATATTATTTTTGTGCCATGACATTAATGTAATTATGTTCAGAGACATAAATAAACGCCACAATCTGGGTATAAGAGGGAAATATCTCAACTGTTTTATAGGAATCAATCGAGACTTCCCTAGTTGAGACTCTTTATACCTTGATTATCCACATGGGAGACAACTATCCATTGACTCATTGTCACCATAATATAACATGAAATCATTTGAACATGCATGAATCTTTTGATAACCAAGACCCAGATTATGAACTAGCCACTTATAATCATAGAAATTTATAAGCAACACATATCCTTCAGGTAACAGTGTTTTAACCAAAGAGAATATATGATCAAAGCAACTATTTTATATTCCATTTTCTGATTTAATATCCATAAATTTGGCAACTGATTCAAATTTTCTTATCTTGCAACCAGGATATAAGGCATCCACATCACACCTCAACAACTCTCAAAATTTTGATGGTTCCATCTAAGGAGTTAAATCAATATCATCCTAAGTTTTAGTTTATTTAAAATATTGACCTACCACATCATGTACTAAATTTTGAATCCATGATGGATCCAGAACAAAATTATTAGTATATTCTCTCAAACTAAAATCACCATGTTGATACCAAAAAATATAATCTATTTGAAAACCAAAATGCAATAGATGATCCTCAACATTGTCAAATGTATCAAACATCCTCAGACCACATTTTTTACATGGACACTTAATTGTACCTTATGAAACAAATTCTAGTTTGATGATGTAATTGATAACAAAGTTTTAACACCCTTAATATATACATGATTTATACCAGAACTGTTTAGATTCCATGTATATTTATCCAAGAATGATCATCTAGTAATGATTGTTGTCAACTTCCTTAATCCATATTTCACTAAAAAATATAAAATAACTATTTTTATGAATAATTTGATATAATAAAAACATGAAATAAAAAAATAAAATTTTTCTTAATTATTCTGAAGTATTCCCAATTACTGGTATTTATTACCAATTATTTCTAATTATGACTAATTATTCATAATTATTTAAAATTATTCATAATTATTTTTAATTATTAATAAATATTCCTAATTATTCATAATTATTAATAATTATTCATAAGTATCCATAATTATTTCTAATTATTCATAATTATTCATAAGTATTCATAAGTATTCATAATTAGTCATAGTTATTCATAATTATTCACAATTATTCATAATTATTACAAATTATTAAAAATTACTACAAATTACTACTTATTGCTATTTATTCCTATCTATTGCAATTTATTACTATTTATTACTATTTATTTCAAATTATTACTAATTATTCTTAATTCTTACAAATTATTACAAATTATTACAAATTATTACAAATTATTACTAATTATTCATATTTATTAATAATTATTACCAATTATTGCTAATTATTTCTAATTATTACAAAGTATTCATATTTATTACTAATTATTACCAATTATTCATATTTATTACTAATTATTACTAATTATTCATATTTATTACGAATTATTACTATTTATTCCTATCCATACCTATTTATTCCTATTTATTACTATTTATTACTATTTATAATAAATTATTACAAATTATTTCCAACTATTAAAAATTATTCCTAATTATTCTTAATTAATCCTAGTTATTCCTAATTATTACAAAATTTTACAAATTATTACTATTTATTACTATTTATTACTATTTATTACAATTTATTACAAATGATTACATATTATTCCTATTTATTCCTATTTATTCCTATTTATTATGAATTATTCCTAATTATTTATAATTATTACTAATTGTTTCTTATTATTACTAATTATTACTAATTATTACTAATTATTACTAATTATTACTAATTATTACAAATTATTACAAATTATTACAAATTATTACAAATTATTTCAAATTATTACTATTTATTGCTAATTATTACTAATTATTACTAATTGTTACTAATTATTAATATTTATTACAAATTATTCCTATTTATTATTAATTATTACTAATTATTGCAAATTATTCCTATTTATTACAAATTATTCCTATTTATTCCTATCTATTCCTATTTATTCCTATTTATTACTATTTATTACTATTTATTCCTTACTATTCCTATTTATTCTTAAGTATTCCTATTTATTCATATTTATTACTAAGTATTACTATTTATTACTAAGTATTATTATTTATTCCTATTTATTACTATTTATTACTATTTATTACAAATTATTACTATTTATTACATATTATAATTATTTCTTACAAATTATTACTATTTATTAAAAATTATTACTATTTATTTTAAATTATTACAAATTATTACAAATTATTCCCATTTATTACAAATTATTATAAATTATTTCTATTTATTCTAAATTATTACAAATTATTACAAATTATTAAAAATTATTAAAAATTATTACAAATTATTACAATTGATAAAAATCATTACACATTAATATTTATTAATATTTATACAAATTATTACTACTTATTACAACTTATTAATATTTATTACAAATTATTACTATTTATTACAAATTATTACAAATTATTCCTAATTATTCATAATTATTCCAAATTATTATGATTTATTCCAAATTATTACAAATCATTCCAAATCATTCTTAAATATCCCTAATTATTCCAAATTATTCAAAATTATTCCAAATTATTCCAAATTATTCCTAATTATTCTTAATTATTCCTAATTATTCCTAATTATTCATATTTATTACTAATTATTCATATTTATTACTAATTATTACTAATTATTCATATTTATCACTAATTATTACTAATTATCAGTAATTATTCCTAGTTATTCCTAATTGTTCATAATTATTCCTAATTATTACTAATTATTACTAATTATTACTAATTATTCATATTTATTACTAATTATTACTAATTATTCATATTTATTACTAATTATTACAAATTATTCATATTTATTACTAATTATTACTAATTATTCATATTTATTACTAATTATTCCTATTTATTAGAAATTATTCTTATTTATTACTAATTATTATTAATTATTCTTATTTATTACTGATTATTCCTCATTATTACTATTTATTCTTAATTATTCCTATTTATTACTAATTATTCCCATTTATTACAGTTTATTACTAATTACTGTTAATTATTACTAATTACTGTTAATTATTACTAATTACTGCTAATTATTTCTAATTAGCGCTAATTAGTATAATTTATTAGTATTTATTACTAATGAAACAACATATTTATAAAAATAAATAATGCAAAATAAAACTATCTAATTTTAATTTAATTTATTTTTCGCTAATTAACAATACTTATAACTAACATAAAATTAAATTAATTAACTAAAAAACAATTGATAAATATATTAAAACATAATCTTTTGTAAGTTATAAGGCATGAAAATTGCTTCGATATGTAATTTTAAACTTTGAAAAAATTTCAGAGAGAAATATGAGAGTTCAGAGAGAGATGAATTGAGAGAGGTGTGAAATGAAAAAAAGGATGGGTATCCATTACAAATGCTAACCCCTTATTAGTTAGGGGGTGGCAATTAAAAAGGTATTTGCGAGTCCCGTCGCAAATACCTACATGCCGACATAGTATTTGCGACCATATTTATCTTCCGTCATAAATAATATTTTTTGCGACTGGTCCCATCACAAATGCTAAACCACCACTATTAATTAGGGGTGGTGGTTAAAAAGGTATTTGCGATGGGTGATAAATCCCGTCGCAAATACCTACCTCCTGAAATAGTATTTACGATGAGAGATAAATCCCGTCGCAAATACTAAAAACCACTGAATGGTATTTGCGACAAGAGACATGTTCCCATCATGAATAGTCCCTCCCGATGGACTATTTATGACGAGACCCCTCATCGTCACAAATAACACATCTCAATTAATGATTTTTCCCATAATGTTACTTTTGAATATGGAGATATGGTCCTTGTTTGAGTGAGTTTGATCGAGTATAGTGGAATTGCTGAGATTACGCTAAACTTACAGGCATTCTTAGAGAATTGTTAACCCACCTAGATAACATAGTGTCATCAAGGCACAATTTACTCTCACCATATCTAGGTAGGGTTGGTAATTCCCACCAAGATCTTGGTAGGTGCAGGGATCCTCTACCAAGGGATCAGTTAGGATCAGTATTCTACTCACTACTATTAGGCATGTGATCCTTTAGTTGTAGAGTCGGTAATCCACCTATGAGAAGAACTTGCACAGGTCTGGTATCCTACACCCAAGTAAGTATTCTACTCATCATCATGGGCCTGAAATCCTTTGTTATAGATTAGGATAAGTTATGTTGGTTGATAGTTCTCTTGGTATAGAGACATCGGAAGGCATGTTTAATTCTTCTAAGTCCTTTTTGTAAATATTTCTGGGTTAATCTTCTTCCTTCAATTGGCATAAGCACCAAAAATAGGTGAGAATGCATTAGGCTTGAGTGGGATCCACTTCCTAGATTTTGGCAATGACATGATGAGAGGAATTCTATGTGTCAATGAATTATCCGATATTTTTGGTCCCCAGAAACCCGAGAGGTTTCCCTTGAGATTCAGTTCGCAATTGGTTATCGACTTCAGGCTTCATAGACATCCCATTAATCAAAGATTCTTTATTTGTTGATAGGTAATGATAATTGAATATAACAGTTGATACATTCATTACATCATTTAGAAATCTTTCTATGGATCATAACCTTATTCTCATTTATCTCCTTCACAAATACTCCTAGTACCAACGGTTTGGGATGACTTAGTATTATGGTTTCCCTTATTATCCTCTTCTTGGACCCTCCCATTCCTAGAGTCAAGTTGATTGTTTCTTGTATCTGATTCTGGTTTTAAGGGCATCCTACCAGGTACGTTTATACTCAACCCTTGCATAGGCATTGTGCCCACATGTGATGTTTGTGGAGATGACACACTAGTTAAAAGATGGTCTTAATAGATATGGATCTGTCATTGCTTGTGAAAACTCGATGCATGGTGATCTTGGGTGGACCATGGTATAGCATGGTTATTCGTGATGGTGGTCATGATTTTTTGTGATGGGATTACATTCTAAGAGTATATGCATAATGGGGGGGATTCTTAGTGCCTTGGGTTTCAGAGGTTTTTCAGAACCATTGTTTCTCTTATATTTATTTTTGGTATATTTTTGTGTCTATTTTTACATGCATGTATTCATTTCTATTTAGTCGATTATTTATCCAACTGATAATTTTTATTACATAGTGTTTTGGAGGTGTATTTTTTATTGATTTTCATAGGATGAGGCATCCCTTAATGGGATATATGATTACTCAGTATTAGTCATCAGCTATTGGTCTATCGTAGGTAGGCTTAGGGTGGCAATCTTGGCTTACCATCAGATCCAGTGGGGGCCCAGTGGGTAGGGTCATGTCACATCCCTCTCTTGAATTTTCTGTCCACAAGAGATAGATGTTCATCATCCACATTGTAATGCCCCACCACCCCAAACTATAACACCCCAAGTTTTTGTGGAAATTTTCAAATAAATTTAATATTTTATATATTTTTATTTGTATGAAATATTGAGTTTAGATTTCATTACATGTAATGATGAGTTTCTTTGATAGTGTGCATTAAACGCGATACTGGGCTTAAATTAACTATGAAATAATATTATTTTAAATATAACCATCATAAATTAGCTATTAAATATATAGGTATGAATAATATTAAATACTTTATGAAATTTACATATAAATTTCTAGCTCAATATAAATTAATATATAATTTTTTAGTAAATAATCAATCAATTTTTAGTAATGTAATTATATTCTTCAAAAATATGTTTTCTTTCAAAAATGATTTTTATTTTTTTTATTAAATAAATATTATATTTAATTTATTGATATTTTAGAAAAATATATTTGATAAAATTAAATTATTTTTTAAAATTTTCATATCAAAATTAACTTATGGTGAAATTTTGGGGCTTTTCGGAAAATATCAGGTTTTTAGTGAATAGTGAAAAATACTGAATTTTATAAAATTATCATTTCTTTTCAATAAATTAATTAATTTGAATTCTAAATTATGTTTTAAAGTAACATAAGTTTTATTTAGTTATATTTAATCCCATTTATTAAATTTAAATCATCTTTATATTTGATTTTAGTATAGGCTTATTTTTGGGTAAAAAAGGTTTTTTTAGAAAACTGTTTTAAAGTGCATAATGTTTCTCCAGTTAAATTAATTAAAATAATCCCTAATGAGAAATTTTTAAAATTAAATTTATAGTTTAAATATAAATAAATATTAATCAATATTTATACAATTAGTATTATTATTATACATATGATCATGTGTTAATTGATCTTCATTTGATGAGCCCGTAAAGGGCTCTGCGGCGCTAGGTTTCCCATCGCTGCCACCTTCCTCTCCCCTGTCCCTAGTAGGCCTATATTCCCCTCGAAAATCTCAACGCACTTGCGAGGCAGTTTCTCCCAGTGGCGTTGTCACACAGACTCGTTTTCACCCTCGGCGTTCAGCATCGTCGCTTGGCCTTCATCCCACTCTAGCCTAATGTTTCGGCTAGGGTTTCTCAAGGCGGCGTGATACGGACCAGGGTGCGGGTTTCAGATGCATCGATTTGGGGGTGTCGTTGATTTGCGCAATGTATGAGAGTGCTTTTGGTAGATCTAGTCTTCGGGTACAGCTCTGAAGGTGGTGGCGGGGCATGTTTCTTGACTCCTGATGGTTTTTTCATTGAGGTGATGACTTCACTCAGGTTTGTGGTTCTGATTTGGTGGTTTGGCGACGGACTGGGTTCTTCTTTAGGCGACATCGTGGTTTCTGATGATTTGCCTTTTTAATAATTTGTTGTGTAGTGACGAAGGAGATGATTTTATGGTTTTTGGTTCTGCTAGGTTTCTCTCTTGGTGCTTCCGGCTTGGATGAAGTTTCGTTTCTGTTTTCTGTTATGGATTGATTTTGCAATGGTTTCATCTTGCGGTTTGTTTGATTTGAATTCGTGATATTGCTTCTTTGGCATGTGGAGTGGGTGGTGATTTTTGTGGATGGGTCTTTGTTCTGCTGGTCTACTCCGGGAGGTTCGTCAGCGAGGAAGTGTCTTCTCCCGGGCCATCTCTGGCGGGGTGGTGACCATGACAATGACGATGATGGTGGGTTTTGTGTACCGACTACAACGTCGATGGATTTCCTCAATGGAAACGATGGATTCCGATTGGCCGATGGTGATGAGCCATTGATGTTGATGATGGCGGTGATGTGATGATGGTTCGACAATGATAGTGATGAAATAATTTGGCTGACGATGTGATGATGGTAGCCTAGTGATGTGGCTTACCTCGATGTAGGGTTTCTCAGGCGGCATGCTTTAACTGTATTTTGAGGTTTTCAATTTGAAAATTTGAATTTAAAAATTTGAATGTGGATTTTGGTTTGAATCATGTAAGAAGGTGATGTTCAAGTCTTTGTGAGGTTCCCACTCACCCAAAAGTGGCATTTTGAAAATGGAAAAAAGGATTGTGGTATTATACATAGATTTAATATAAAATCATCTTGTGTTTAAAATATACACTTCTTGAAAACCAACTTTTTCATCACATATGCAAGTTTTGTTCTAATTAAATTTTTTAACGATTTTATAAAATTAATTTGATAATATAAAATTCATTTTTCAAATAATAATTTCAATATTATATTAGGGTAATTTTTTGATAATTTTCTAAAAAGATTAATTTTTTGATGAATAGTTAAAAAATGCTAAATTGTAATTGAAACCCGCCTTTTATTTAAATCATTTATAAAGTTAAATTATATTTTAAATTGGTTTTGAAGTGAAATTTTTTCAATTAAAAATAAATTAATGTAATTTAGGTAATTTTAATCAAATATTTATTAACTTTTGATATAAGAACATTTCAAACCTTTGAACATTTTCTCTTTAACAACCTGTTTTCTTGTCGCGTCTACAGGGTTATTTTAAAATTAAAATTTGAATATTATATGAATGAAATTTAAAAAATGGATTCCATATTTATAGTTAAAATAATTTAAATTATATAGTAATTTGAAATTAATTTTTTACGAAAATTAATAGCAATAATAGTAAAAACAATTACCACGGTTATGGTAAAAATGGGTTTATCGGCAGTTAAACTAAAAATATAAGGGTAAAAAATAACCCAAACTTGTGAAAAACCCATTTACTATAAAAATTTAGGCCAAACACCTTATATAATTTAGAATTTTTCATTATTGGATCCTTTTTAGATGAAAAATACGTGGGTAGAATTCTTTCTTTTCAAAAAATTACAGGTGTTCCACTCACATCACTTATAAAAGGATACACATTCTCCTATATTCTTTACACCTTCACACTAATTTTTTTAGACCAATATTTTCCAGATAACTTCCAAAATTCATCAATATCATCCTATATTCATTATTTTTTACATAAATACAACATAGTAATCTTTTTGGTTCAAACCTAAAGAGGCTGCTCGAATAAGAGGTAACATTCATCAATGAGTGTTTTTGTTTTATTTCTTCCTTCACATCGTTAAGTTATTATTATACCATGATGATATAATGACCTTAGTATCTTAAATATACTTATATTTTTTATTTCAATTTAATTACCAAAAACCATCTCCACTTCCATCGAATGGGTTATGAAATCATCATTCGTGTGTTCGGTGGATTACCGCCTTGCGAACCTATGCCATTCGTTTTTCCAATACCACATATCATAGTTGAGTATAATGATGGATATATAATATATATATGATATTTATAATATAATTATACCTCTTTATTTATTATATCATATATACCTTCTCACTTTTCATTACGTAGGGGATGCGATAACATCCCTCATGTGTACAATGGGTTACTGCCTCAAGAAGTGATGTGATTCATTTTCACTAATGCTTTACATGAAAAATAATGAGGATAAATTTAATAGATTTATGTGATATACAATACAAAATTATTATATTCATGAAATATTAATCATTATTAAAGTATAATATATCATTTTATTTCTTACTTTTTCACTCAATGAAAGATGATAACACCATTCATGGACATGTGAACTACTGCCTTCACAAAGCAACGTGACCCTCTCTTTTCATCACCACACCACATGGGTGATATTAATAATTTTATTTAAAGAAATAATATTTTATTTATTATATTATTATCATTTTATGAAGAAAAAATATTACTTACCTCCTTTTCATAATAATCAATGAAAAATGGAAACGTTACTCGTGAGTAACTACGGCCTGTCGTCCCCATGATCATAATCTACTTCATTTCTCATAACCATATTTCAATATTGGTCCTAAAAGTATAATTTATATATAAATATGATAATTATTTCATTATTATTACTATAAATATAATAAAACTTTGATTAATTTAAAATTAATGAAAATAAAAAATCAAAATGTGTATGAAAAACAAAACGATTATTACCCAAAACGCGACTTTAACATAGAATTGTTAATAAATAGGTAATAAAAGGAAATACAGAAATAATATATGATAATATATATATATATATGTATGTATGGTTCTTTAATATATTTATAATAAACTTATATTTTTTATATAGGAGCTTCGAACATGTTAAAAGGAATTCGAGACTTACGATAAGGGATTTCCATTTCAATTTTATTTTTTGTAAGACAAATTCCATATTCACCACATGTTTATTTTATACGGTGTAAATAATTAAAATAAATTTATTTTTTTATTATTATAATTAAAATTATTTATATTTACATATCAATTTTACTATCTCTCTTTCATGGGATTTACATTTGAAAAGTTTCCAAATTGATAATGGATTTTTGTCTCAATTTTCCTTATTTGATACATATGATTATGTTATTCACCTATATTGTTATATGAGGTTTTTATACAGAAACATTTAAATGTAATATCATAAGTTTATTTATTCTCATGATATTTTAAATTCCTTTGTGGGGCTTATATTTCAAAGTTACTAAAGTGGAAAATATTTTATGTTAAAATCTTATTATTTATCAGTATTGTTTATGAATATGTTTTCGATGAATGAATATTATAATACATATCTATATAAACACATTAATTGTATTATACTATGGTTATTCATTACATTTTCAAGTAATTGTACCATTTTACACTCTTTGGTATTTAAATTAATTGACAAAATGTTTTATAAAATATATTTCTTTATTTTTCTCTTTGGTCAGAAAATCCGCTTTCTTCTAAAAGAATGATCTATAAAAATGTTTCAAAACTATTTTTATAGTATACTAGTATTTTTAAAATACTGTTTACCCTTGTTTTACTATTTTAACAATTTTTTTAAAAAGAATATTTATTTCATTTTCTAAAAAATTCCTGTTTGGATTTTGTTAAAAATGTGAAAGAAATATTCATTTTAACGTGTACGACATGAATGAAATTATCCGATGTCATAAACAATCATTGATTTGAAGTTTAATTTATAATTTTTCAAGATTATTTTTAAATAAAATGATTTTTAAAATGTTTTGTGTTCTAAAAATTCTTTTTAAGAGGAAATTATATTTTCCTCAAGAAATATTTTTAAATATATCTTTATAAGTTTCAAAGGATATTTTAAAAGAAAGTATATTTTAATAAATAAACATTTCAAGGGATTTTTATTTCAAATTAAATCATGTGATGTTATTTATGTTTCATTGGGGACATGATATAGGGATACCATTCTTATTCTTTCTCTAAATGGTTTATGTTTATAATGACAAGATGTTTATGAAACCCATTTCTCTTACAAGGGTTATGACATGATAAAATTATTATAAAACCCACTTTTTCCATGGGTTTTACTTTTATGAAATGATTAAATGATTATGAAACTCATTTTTTCATGGGTTCTGATACAATAAATGTTTTATGATATTGTGAAACATGTATGTAAGATTTTTATCATGGTAAGGGAGGGACCTATATATACCTCAAATTAATTGGGTAATGATTAATGACATTTGAGGTCAAAGGGTACACATGACACTATCCCAATCCTTAAAGAGGTCACACAAGAGGTTATCCCAAACTCAAAAGAGGATAAATGAGGGGTTATACAAATACTGAAGTAGGTACACTGTTCGTTATCCCAAGCCTAACATGTAATGAGTGTCTTGGTGGGTAGTCTTGATAGAATATTTTCTATGATTATGTATCTTCTAAAAATCTATGTCTTATTCTAATGTTTTTCTATCATGGATCATGTTCTTTGATTCCATTATGATTCATGTCTTATGAACTACCAAGATTTATTCCATGAATCATGTTTATGATCTATGATATGAAGGGTATGGTCTTTATATGTTATTCTCATTTTATCATACCCATATACTCTTGTTATATTGACAACTCTATTTTTTACCCTTTCTGAGCATCTGATCTCACCCTTTCTTATGTTTCCTTTCCCTAGAATATGAATAAAGGTATTATGTATGATATTTATAAGAAGGGTGTTAATTATGAAGCACTTGGTGGGAGATGACGTAGATCACTTGTGGACTAGTTGTTTATGTGTCCAAGTTTCCAAAGTCACTATATCTAAAATATTATAGCATTGATAGTTATGTTATTTAAGGAATATTTATTTATTAAGATGTAATATTTATGTGTTAGAATTTTGGGTCTTTATAATTGGTATCAGAAAATGTTTTAGTTATCCATTGGAAACTAGGATGATAAATATTTAATGAGATACCTAGAGATATTTCTCTGGATATTTATAGGGATATATCTAAGTATAAATCTAAGTATGATTCAAATTATAGAAAAATTTCATAGAATATTTGTAAAGGATAGAGAAAGTCATTTACAATAAATTACATCCCCCTATAGATACTATAAGTGTATGTGTATCTGGAATAGAGGTACATAGGGGTAATAAATATGAAAATGTTTCATTAACATGGACTTTATCATCAACTAGTGTATGATAACGAGCCTTGTTGCACACCTAGTTTGACACTCTTAGGGGATATTCTTTGGAAATTCACAAACTCTTTACAAACCATAATGAAGGATTTAAATAGATGATGGCTATGAATGACTTAGGATAACCCTAATTTGTTATAGATTTAAAATAATGTGTCTTAATTTATACCACCTAAATTATTTTTTAGACTATTTGATTTTCCATTATGATTAGTGTTTCTTACACTATGCTTTTTGGTATTAGTCAATGGATAGAATCATAAGGAATCATGTTAACAGTGAATCTGATGGAAAATTTAGTGACTATGAGAAACCAAATTAGATAATGAATAAAGAGTGATATATTGTGATCATTCCTAATAATTTATCATGATATATTACTAATAGTGTGAAAATCATTGAAATTCCTAAAGCATAAAATAATAGGAATATGAACTTTTATGAATATTTCTTGTGGTAATGAACACAGATAAAGGAATATTTGGCTTCCCACATGTCAATAAGGTGGGAAGTAGAGCCTATAGGAATATATAAAATATAGGGGAAGATGTATTATATGTTTAAAATAAGGTCATAGAGCGATAAATTGTTAAGGATTTCAATATCTTATTTGTGGGGAAGACGGGAATTTTTCAATTCAATGCCTTAACATAAAAATTAGCTTCTAAACCATGGAAGGACATATTCTATGTAAACCATTAAAGTAGATGGACTAAAGTCTTTATGTATTTGGATTCAATTATTATGTTGTATAAGTATTTTACCAATGGTATTTGGGTTGTAAGAATCATGAAACATCTATGGATTATGTTATTTTTGAAGCATATATGTCTTCGTGTAAGATTAAATTAAGAGTTATGGATTCCAACATGGTTGTATAATTTTAATGTTGATCATAAGTTTAATGTCTTAAAAACCCCTCATGAGTTTTTTTTGTTATGGTTTTTTATCAAGATTATGGATATTTTAGGATACATTCATGGCAACACAACACTTTGGTGTTGACGAGTAATGAATTTTTATTGAAATATAATTAATGGAATTGGTAAAATTTAGGGGTTATCTTATATTTTATGTTAAGGTAATTATGGTTTATTTCAATTTTATTACATTTATATTATTATAGTTTTGGAAAAGGGATAACCTGTAATTTGGGAGACAACCTGTTGCATCCACCAAGGCCATGGGGCTTGAACCCACAACTGAAGGGAAAAAAGTGTATAACACCTACCACTAGCCTATATAGAAGATTAATTTTTTTTAGGAAAACATAAAGAGAGATATTACTAGGTATGTATTTTGATGATTAGTAGTCCATAAAGTCAATCCTAAGGTCTAAAATGTGCTACAACCATATACCCAAAAGGAAATGGGAAGACATCACCATGGGTTCAGTCGTGGGACTCCCCAAAACATCTAAAGGGAGTAATGATACATGGGTTTTAGTCTATCATCATAAAAATTAATCACTCCTCATATATATCAGAGAATATTTCTCTTGGGTTAAGTTTTATAGGATATAAATTATGTAAGTGGTAAGTTTTCATGGAGTACCACATTCAATTGTATCTCATTGGGATCTAAAGATTACCTTGAAGTTTTGTTGAAGTATTTAGTAAGCTCTTGATATAGAGTTGAGTTTTAGCATGATATATTATTTACAGATAGATGTCTAGTCTAAGAGAATGATTAAAACCCTAGAGGATATGATAAGATATTGTTCTATGGATTTTAAAGGTGGTTTGGATAACACCTGACTCAAGTTTATATTTCTTTCAATAATATTTTTCACTCGTTCATTCATATGAATCCTTATGAGGACCTTTATGGAATGAAGTGTATTACTCCATCATACTAGAATGAAGTTGAATAAATATATCTATTTGGACCTGAGCAAGATGACTATATGAAATATAAGGTTATATATATTGAACAACATGAAAGGAAACCCCAAGTTTAATAAAAATGTTACGCTAATAACCGTTGATGTGATCAAGAATTTGAAGTTGGTGAGAAGTTATTTCTATCAATTTCTCTATGGAAGAAATAAGTTAAAACTAATATCTGGGTATATCATTCCCTTTGAAATACTTGGTCATATAAGAAAAATAGCTTATTGTTTGGCGCATCCACCAAACATCTCTCATGTTAAAAATGTGTTCCATTTATCACTCATGAAGAAGTACATACTGGATCCATCACATGTACTGAACTCAGAGGTCGTATCGCTAGAGTGTGATATTTCTATTGAGGAACAACCAGTAGAGATTATGGATTGAATATAGAAAGTACTGTGAAATAAGTACTCTCACCTGGTAAATGTTTTATGAAAAAACAAATAGATTGAGGTAGCTTTGTTGGATCCTATGGATGTAATGAGGAATACGTATCCTCAATTACTGGTGCCAAAGTGATGAATTTTGAGGGATAAAATCATTTTAAGGGGGTTAAAATATGACACCCTGAGGTTTTGTGAAATTAATTTACAAATAAATTCAATATTTTAGATATCTTCTATTTTATACAATACCAATTTTAGATTTAATTACATGTAATAATGAGTTTCTTTGATTGCGTGCATGACACACGACATCAAGCTTTAGTGAACCATGAAATAATATTATTTTAAATGGTACCATTATAACTTAGCCATTAAATATGAAAGAATTAATAGTATCTACAAATTTATTCAGTGTACATATAAATTTCAAACTCAATATAAATTTATTTATAAATGTTGTGTAAATAATCAATCAATTTTTAGTAAAGGAATTATATTATTCAAAAATGTATTTTTTTTAAAGACAATTTTTGTTGATTTTATGAAAAAAAAATTATAATTAATTTATAGATATTTTATAAAATTTATGTTATTAAATTAAGTTCATTTTTTAAATAATCATATCAAAATTAACTTATGGTGAAATTTTGTGACTTTTCAGAAAATATTAATTTTTTAGTAAATAGTGAAAAATACCTATTTTTATAAAACTATCATTTATTTAAAATAAATTAAGTAATTTAAAAGGGAAATTATGTTTTAAAGGAACATAATTATTCTTTATTTATATTTAATTCACTTAATTAACTTTGAAGCAACTTTATATTGGATTTTAGTATAAGTTCCTTTTTGTGTTAAAAAAAAGGTTTTTTTGAAAACAATTTTAAAGTGCATAATGTTTCTCTACTTTAATTAACTAAAATAAAATTTAATGAGGAATTTTTAAATAAAATTTATAGATTATATATAAATAAAATTTAATTTATATTCATACAATTATTATTATAATATATATACTTAATATAAAATCATCCTATGCTTGAAAAATACACTTCTCAAAAACCTACTTTTTCATCTCATAAGTGGGTTTTATTTTAAATATAATTTCGAAACATTTTAGATAAATGATATGATAAAATGAAATTTAATTTTTAAATCATAATTTTCAAATTATCTTAACGTTAATTTTTGATAATTTTCTGAAAATATTAATTTTTCGATTAATAGTGAAAAAATATTGAATTTTAATTAAAAACTGTTTTTTTATTTTAAATTATTTATAAAGTCAAATTATTTTTTAAATTGGTTTTAAAGTTTAATTAGTTTAGTTATACTTATGTTAATCCAATTTAGTTTATTTTAAACAATTTTATGTTGAATTCTGATATAAAAACATTTCAAACATTTTAACATTTTCTCTTTAAAAACCCGATTTCTTATCACATCTAGGGGATTATTTTTAAATGATATTTTTCCAATACCGTGAATGGAATTTTGAAAAATGGATTAAATATTTATAATAATAATAAATTATATTATATAATAATTTCAACTTAATTT
Organism: Viscum album; assembly: GCA_963277665.1. Lineage (NCBI taxonomy): Eukaryota > Viridiplantae > Streptophyta > Magnoliopsida > Santalales > Viscaceae > Viscum > Viscum album. The sequence continues at coordinate 489,887,782 of OY728150.1, forward strand.
ATGACCAAAATGTATAGTAAAAATAGTAAAAATTATTTGCCACGTTTAAGGAAAAGTTGATTTAGAGAGGGTTAAACTAAAAATATAAGCATTAAGAATAACCCAAAATTGTAAAAAACCAATTTTATGGACATATTTAAACCTTATAAATTATATTATTGATAATGGTTTATTATTGGATTCTTTTTACATGGAAAAATGGGGGTGGAATTCTTTCTTTTCAAAAAATTACAAGTGTTTCACTTACCATGCTTATAAAAGGACACCCCTTATCCTCTCCACTTCACACCTTAACAACCATTTTTTAGGAATATACCTACCAAAATAACTTACCAAGTTCCCTAATCTCAACCTATATGCCTTATTCTGGACATAAATACAATATAGGAATACTTTTGGTGAAAACCTAAGGAAGATACCTGAAGAAGATGTAACATTCATCAATGGTCTTTTTTATTTTATTTCATCCTCCACCTAATTAAATTATTATTATACTTGTATGTTGTAGAAAAATAACTATATTAGATATATTTATATGTTTTTATGTTAATTTAATGACCTCAAACCATCTACACTTCTACCAAATTGGTTACGAAATCATAGTTCATGTGTATAGCAGACTACCACCTCACGAAGTGATGTCATTTTTTTCCACTATAACCTATTATATTTGGGTATGACTATGGATATGAAGTATTTATATTATATTTATAATATTTTTAAATACCTTTACATTTCAAGGATTTTTTTTCTTAAATTCTTTAGAATTTTACGAGTATGCAGTTTCTGACGGCACCTGATTCTGAGACCCGGTGTGCCCAGAATAATTTTCTGAAGTTTAGCTCAGGTAAGTTCAGTGAGAGAACGGGCAGATTTTCTATCTTTTGAAGTGGTGCTCAGAATTGAAAACTTATGGCACCGATGAACTCGCAGAGCCGGTATTTTTTTAAGGGTACCTTTACCGTAGTTGCATTTTATGCGGGTCGAAAGTTAATTTTGGGGGTTTAATCTTAAATTTAAATAAAATTGTGTGGTAAAAAATTTTATTTTGTGAGTGGGTTATTTACTCACAAGTGTGGATATTTGTGAGGTGGGGCCCACACGAGCCCAACCTTCAACTCTCCATTAATTCCCTGCTGTTTCCCTTGACAATTCCCCATTAATACCCCTTGTTTAATTACTTTGACAACTCCACATATTGATTATGATGGAGCCTTCCTACCTCCCTCATCCCATTAAACGTGCCAACCAATTAATTTAATGTCAGCATTAAATTAATTGGCACCACTTGGAATTAATATGAATTGCCTAACAATTCTATTAATTGGAGCGCCTCTTTTTTCTTTTTGTTGGCGAATCTCTTTGGGAAAAGACTCTAGAGGATTAAAGGAGAGGTGGTTCTTCATCGACGAAGAACACTGCTCTTCAACGAAGAACACCCCCGGTGAAGAACACGAAGAACTTCTTCCTTAGATTCACCTCTACGTCAAAGAGCCTACTTCGCCTACGACAATGACCCTTCCCCTATCATTGATAGAACAACACCGTTCTTTCGCGACGCCCGTCTACCGCGACGATCGTCTTCCGTGGATCGACGACATATGACAACAACTTCGAGGTAAGGGGATTTTTATATTTCATATATATGTTTTATACTCTTGAACATGGCATTTAAATGATGGGTGATGTTTTGGACCACTAACACGGTGGGTACGGACTAACAAACAAGTTCGGACCGATCGTCGCTTTGTTCTTGATGTGTGGGATGATGGCGACTACAAAACAGGACCGCAACGACGATATAGAGCCTTCAAAGTGAAGTTCGGATCCCGAGATGACTGAAGGTGCAGACAAAATCAAAACTGGACCACCGGAATGACTCTGGTGGCCTGCGGAAGACCCCGGCAGTGCGGGTCGCCGGAGTCGGGGGCCGGCACCGGCCGGCCTCCTGGAGGGGGCGGCGCCCCGGTATGCCATCGGTAGAAGCCCGCCATGGCACTGGCCACGGTGGCTAGGAGAGGATCACGTGGCATTGTAGGATCTGGGTGACAGGCGGCGCCACCCTGGTGCCACGTTCGGGAGACCAGGGGTCGTGCCCCCCCCCCCCCCCCGCTCGGCTCTCTGGCCGAGCCAGCGCACACCCCCCCCCCCCCAGCCGGGCCGGGCCGGGTCATACAGAACGGGCCGCGCCGGCCAGGCTGGGTCACGCCCTGCCAGGCCGGACCCGGACTCAGGTCGGGTCGACCTGGTTCAGGCCGCCCCAGGGGGGTTGGGTCGGGTCGAGCCCGGCCCAAACCCCCCACTTCGGACCATTTTTTGTCCTTCAACCGTAACTTGAGCTACGAATCTCAGATTAATTCACCGTCAGTTGCGTAGGAACCCTTAGATCAAGATGTTCGTTTCGTTATATTACACTTGAGGTTTCAGCAATGTTTGGGTATGGCCGGGTTGGTTCGAACCCGAAAAAATTTTGCCCTTAGAGCGGAAATGCTTATAACTTAAGGACCGGATGTCCGATTGACATTCCGTAAACTATGTTGAATTCCTTTTGTTGAGATGGTTCTTTAGGCATACTCAACTTGAGGTTTAGACACAGATAGAGTATGTTCGAGTTGGTTTCATCTTAAAAAACAACCGGGCGTCCGATTGACGCACCGTCTTTCGCATTAGGTTTCTTTTGATGAGACAAAAATTTGGGATACATAAACTATGGACTTCGTGATAGTTGATGTATCGACCCCCCTTGCTCGAGGACCGGACCCTCCCGGAATCGAGCGTGCTGTGTGCGGGAACCCTAGAGCTGACTGCGACTGCATCGACTACTGTACTAGGATCCTCCGTGGGTTTGACGACGACGACTACCGTAATGGAATCCTCCATGGGTTCGACTATGACGTCTACCGTACTGGAATCCTATGTGGTTTTGATGATGATGTCTACCGTACTGGAATCCTCCGTGGGTTCGATGACGACGTCTACCATACTCGGATCCTCCGTGGGTTCGACGATGACGTCTACCGTACTGGGATCCTTCGTGGGTTCGATGATGATGACTATCATACTAGGATCCTATGTGGGTTCGACGACGAATCTATCGTACTAGAATACTCTATGGGTTCGACAAAAACATCTACCATACTGGAATCCTTCGTGGGTTTGACGACGACAGCTATCGTACTAGGATCCTCAGTGGGTTCGACGACGATGACTATCATTCTAGAATCCTCCATGGGTTCGATGATGACATCTACCATACTGGAATCCTCAGTGGGTTCGATGGTGATGAATTCTGTACTGGGATCCTCCGTGGGTTCAACAGCGATGATTACTGTACTTGTATCCGAAGTGGGTCCGACAGTTTGACTTCTGTTCTAGTATCCTACGTGGGTCCAACAGCTTAGCTGGTTAGTATCCTATGTGGGTCCGACAGCTTAGATGAATCAGTGGCTACATCTGATCATCTCTATCTCTATACGAAATATGTATACCTGTGTGAGATGGGTCTTGACTTTCAATCATTATCATCAATATGATTGACTTATTTTCTATGTGGAGTGGGTTGTACTTGGTCTCGGGAGCTGGAGTCGAACTGTGATTTATGACTTAGGTATATGTATGGGAATATACCTAAGTAGATTTGGTTGATACTTTGTGATTGTATCTTTTCTTTGTGGTTTATCCTTTGTGGATTCTGGGGGACCTTCGGGGGTCTTAGGGTCCCTACTGAGTATCGTATACTCACCCCTACACGAGCTTTCCCGCACTATGTTGTGTTGGATGCAGATGACAGAAAACACTTATCGAGGTAGCGGCTTGTAGAGATGAATGGTACCCGAAGGTGGACCACTTGGCGAGGCGTTCACAGAGCAGACGGTTGGACCGGAGGTGCTGTGGAGGCCATATGTACCCACCCTTCAGGTGGGATTCCCATGGGACGACTCAATGGTTGCCGCTTTACTTTACTACTGTTGTACTTTTCCTTTTTAGTTATACTATACTTTCAGTTGGGTTTGTATACTGGCCCATTTAATTTTCATCACTTACTTTTGTACTCAGTTTTACCTAGTGCTCACTTAACTTGCGTACTCTGTTGTGTTGTTTACTTATATAAAGGAAATGCCTTCCCTTTTTTATTGGGATTTATGCCTTTGGTGCTAGTCGCCAGCCCCTGGCCTATGGAGGGTGGGCTTGGGGTAGTCACGGCACAGGCCCTGAGGACGTGTCCTAAAAAATTGGTATCAGATGAGTCGGTTCTACTGCAGAAATCAGGACTCTGATAATTTATTTTCTGTGAAGCAAAAGTGTTCAGAGTATTGAGTGCGGTTATCACTCTAGGGAGTCCAGTGTTGGTGTGGCAGCTGACGTATCCATACACTAGGACCCTGACCTCTGATTTCTGACTCAGTGCACAAAAACACTATTTGCGTGTGTGTTTCCTTTAAAATGTTTTCTTTGTGATTACTTTGTGTCAGCTCACTAGGTATACTGTTTGACCGTGGTGCACCTACTTCTTTTCATGATGGCCCCACAAAGGCAGCCAACTAGGGTTCCGAGTTATGTGTGAGATGGCAGCCCATCGAGCAATGAGGCCTCGGTGCAGGGACCCATTACAGCAGAGGAACCAGCGGTACCACTACTCGCTAGGCCACAGATACCACCCACTCCAGTAGCAGAGAGTGCACACTGCCTGAGTGTGTTGCACGAGTTCCAGCACCAGAGGCCACCCAGGTTTCGGGGAGATATGGACCCACAGGCAGCTGCAGATTGGTTGGAGGCTGTCGTTAGAGTTTTCTTATTGGTAGGGACACCAGCCGACCTCATGGTGATCCTTTCCGCGACTCTCCAGCATTCAGCGGCAGGAATATGGTGGAGCCTGATGCTCCAGGTGCATGATGAGGCATCTCTACTCTGGCAGAATTCGAGAGCCTGTTCCAGGTAGAGTTTGTACCAGCCACCCTTCGTGCGGTACAGATCCAGGAGTTACTTCATTTGCGCCAGGGCAGCATGACAGTAGCTCAATACTCAGCGAGGTTTACTGACCTCTCACGCTACTCCATAGACATGCTACGGGACCCATTCTTTAGGGCCTGGACCTTCAATCAGGGACTCAAGCATGAGATCAGGGCTTCGATTATCTCCCTCAACATCCCAACGCAGGCGGGGGTGCTGGGGAGATCCCTTCTAGTGGAGACTTTTCTCATTGAGCAGTCAACAGGGGCGAGACCCTCCGCAGGACGACACATAGCGGAGTCTTCTACAGCTAGCAGTAGACAGTTGACGCAGAGGTCTAAGAGGACCAGGAAATCAGGTGGGAAACCTCAGGATACAGGTTTGGTTGTATGGGGCACATGAAACAGATCCATCCATACGAGGAGCAGGCGGTGCTATGCATGAGGTGGGCAGGGTCAAATGGCTCGATACTGCCCGACCCGCCCTGTAGATGAGCAACAGGCAGTAGAGGGACCTCCCAGGCAGAGGCAGAGGTTCGACCATAGTGCTTTGGAAGCAGGTGGATAGGAGAGGGACTATCTCCAGGTATAGATACTTTTTTTCATGATGCTTCTATCTTTGTTGATGTCGTTGTTTGTGGTTGCTTTGTGTCTTTGTACTTTGAGCTGCAGTAATAAAAGACACTTTTCCATGTGATGTTTTCTTCCCTAACCTTTTTTTAGGGTTGATACTGAGAGGATATGGTTAAAACTGTTGACTTGACCCTCACATTTGAGATTCCTACGGCAAGAGACCCAGTGACTACACACTGCTGCTGATAGTGTGACTCGACTCTTGGAGGTGAGAGTAATGGTTGGATCTCTTGGTAGTAGTGTTGAGGCCTTACGACGTCGCCTATGGCATGAAATGTACCATTCATGTCAGGATTGACTGTATTTGGCAAAGAACATGGTTCATCCAGGGGATGAGACCAAATTTCTCTTTATGGAAAGGGATAAATCTTATCAGCTCTTGTTGGACGTAAGAAAAAAAGGGTGTAGTACAGTTCTTTACAAATGGCTAGTCACACCCATAGTTCGTTGAGTGAACAGTTTACAATTTAATCTAATCTAAATAGTCTCAGGTACATCTTCTCGCAGAAGGACCTGAACTGGAGATAGCGGCAATGACTTGAGTTCCACCAGGACTATGACTTTGAGATAGTCTATACTCCTGAGAAGGGGAACGTTGTAGCTGATTCTCTCAGCAAGAGATCGGGCATTCAACTTCTAGGAGAGGCGATAGAGTAGCTATCCTCTTTGTAGTTATCCTTCGTAGATAGATATGGAGAATCCTTTCTATAGTCTCTCACAGTCACTCCTCCACTTCTTCAGCGAGTTAGAGAGGCACAGCGTGGAGACGGTGACTGAGAGACATGACGTGCTCATATATCCTCAGGGCTGGCACTCAATGGATTTTCTGAAGGAGGGGAGCACGCCATCCTCCTCGGGGGGGGGGGGCATATGATGGTACCATTTTCACTACAGGAGGAGGTGCTAAGGGACTTCCACACTGCCCATCTAGTGGTACATCTAGGAGTGTCAAAGATGTATCAGGACCTAAGACGATAACACAGGTGGTCAGGTATGAAAAAGGTTGTAGCAGAGTTCATTTCACGATGCCTCACTTGTCAGCAAGTGAAGGTGGAGCACCAGGTACCAGCAGGCTTGGTACAGCCCATAGAGGTCCCGGAGTGGAAGTGGGATGGGATATCCATTGATTTTGTGACGGGGCCTCCACGTACTTCCAGAGGACACGACTCCATCTGGGTGATCGTAGACCGACTCACCAAGTGGGCCCACTTTCTTCCGATCAGAGAGTAGGGCTCAGTAGAGAGCTTTGGACGCCTCTATGTTCATGAGATCGTATGGCTTCATGGTGTGCCATCGTCTATCGTCTCCGATCGAGACGCTCTCTTTACTTCCCGACTTTGGAAGGGGTTGCAAGAGGAATTTGGTACGCAACTATGCCTGAGCACCACCTTTCATCCTTAGATGGATGGCCAGACGAAGAGGACCATTCAGACTCTCGAGGACATGCTTCGTGCATGTGTCCTTGACTTTGGTCGCAGCTGGGAGGATCATCTACCCTTAGTGGGGTTTTCGTACAATGACAGCTACCACTCCACCATCAGGATGGCACCTTACGAGGCACTGTACGACCAACCATGCATATCACCTCTATGATGGACTGGCCCAGGGGAGTCTGCACTTGTAGGACCAGAGATGGTTCAGGCTATGACGGAGAAGGTGCATATCATCCAGGAGTGGATAAGGACTGCACAAATCCAAAATAAGTCCTATGCTGATAAGAGACGGAGACCACTGGAGTTCGAGGATGGCGACCACATTTTCTTACGAGTCTCACCTCGACGTGGATTACAGAGATTTGGCCAGGGTAGAAAGTTATCTCCTCGATTCATCGGACCTTTCTAGGTCCTCAGCAGAGTAGGCAAGTTGGATTACCGCCTGGCCCTTCCAACTTAGTTGCACCGGGTGCATGACGTCTTCCACATGTCTCATCTGAGGATATACGTGCATGAACCGACCCACGTCATCGATCACGGGGAGCTGGACATCAACGACGAGGTGAATTTCTCAGAGGTTCCGGTGGAGATCGAGGATCAACAGGAGCAGGTCCTTCATGGATAGTCGATTCCTCTAGTGCGTGTTCGCTAGTAGCACGAGAACCTTCAGGAGAGCACATAGGATCAGGAGGATCAGATGCATGCTCAGTACCCCTTTTTGTTTCCCTAGTATACATTGTAGATTTACGGGGATGTAAATACCTGAGGTGAGAGTAATTTAATGACCCGTAAATTTTAAGGGAATTTTTTTTTTCTTAAATTCTTTCGAATTTTACGAGTACGCAGTTTATGACGGCACCTGATTTCATGGCCCGGTGTTCCCGGAATAATTTTTTTAAGTTTATCATGGGTACGTTCAGTGAGCGAACAAGCGGGTTTTTCTATCTCTTGAAGCGGTGCTTGGAATTGAAAACCGAGGGCACCGATGAACTCGCAACACCAGTATTTTCTTAAGGTGACCTTTACCGCAGTTGCGTTTTATGCGGGCCGAAAGTTAATTTTTGGGGTTTAATATTAAATTTAAATAAAATTGTGTGGTACAAAATTTTATTTTGTGAGTTGGTTATTTCCTCCCAACTATGGATATTTGTGAGGTGGGGCCCACACAAGCCCAACCTTCAACTCCCCATTAATTCCCTGTTGTTTCCCTCGACAATTCACCATTAATACCTGTTGTTTAATTACTTTGAAAACTCCAAATATTGATTATGATGGAGCCTTACCTCCCTCATCCCATTAAACGTGCCAACCAATTAATTTAATTTCAGCGTTAAATTAATTGTGACCACTTGGAATTAATATGAATTGTTCAACAATTCTATTAATTGGAGGGCCTCTTTTTTCTTTTTGTTGGTGAATCTCTTTGGGAAAAGACTCTGGAGGATTAAAGGAGAGGTGGTCCTTCATCGACTAAGAACAAAGTTCTTCAATGAAGAACACCCCCGGGGAAGAATGCGAAGAACTTCTTCCTCAGACGCACCTCAACGTCAAAGAGCCTACATCGCCTACGACAACGACCCTTCCCCCATCATTGACGGAACAACACCGTTCTTCCATGATGCCTGTCTATCGCGACGATCGTCTTCCACAGATCAACGATGTATGAAAACAACTTCGAGGTAAGGGGATTTGTATATTTCATATATATGTTTTATACTCTCGAACATGGCATTTAAATGATGGGTGATGTTTTGGACCACTAACGCAGTGGGTACGGACTAACGAACAAGTCCGGACCCATTGACGCTTTGTTCTTGAGGTAAGAGATGTTGGAGACGACAAAATAGGACAACAACAGCGATATGGAGCCTTCACAGTGAATTTCAGATCCCGAGACGACTGCAGGTGCAGACGGAAGCAAAAACGGACCACCAGAATGACTCTGGTGACCCGCAGAAGACCCCACTGGCGCCGACCGCCTGGAGGCAGTGGCGCCCCGGCGTGCCGCCGGTAGAACCCCACCGCAGCACTGGCCGCAGCGGCAAGGAGAGGATCCTACGGCCGTGCGGGATCCAAGTGACAAGCAGTGCCACCCTGGCGCCGCGTTCGCGAGACCCCCCCCCCCCCCCCCGTTTGGTTCGCTGGCCGAGCCAGCGCACCCCCCCCCCCCCACCCAACCAGGCCAAGGTGGATCACGTGGGATGGGCCGCGCCCATCCGGGCCGTACCCACACCCGGGTCAGGTCGACCCGGTTCGGGCTGACCCAGGGTGGGTTGTGTCGGGTCGGGCCGGGCCCAGACCCCACACTTCGGACCGTTTTTAGTCATTGGCCCGTAACTTGAGATACGGACCTCTGATTGATGCGCCTTCAGTTAATTAGGAACCCTTGGATCGATACGGTCATTTTGGTATATTACACTTGAGGTGCTGGTGAAGTTTGGGTAGGGTCGGGTTGGTTCGAACCCGAAACCAACCGGGCCCTTGGAGCGGAAAAAGCTTATAACTTAAGGACCAGACGTCTGATTGACATGTCGTCAACTACATTGAATTCCTTTTCATGAGACGATTATTTTTGCATACTCAACTTGAGGTTTGGACGTAGCTGGAGTATGGTCGGGTTGTTTTTAGCTTAAAAACCAACCGGGCCCCTGGAATGGAAAAGCCAATAACTCTCAGACCGGACGTCCGATTGACGCACCGTCTGTCGCGTTGCGTTTTTTTTTACGAGAATGATCTTTGGGATACATCAAATTTGTACTTCGTGATAGTTGATGTATCGACCCCCCTTGATCGAGGAGCGGACCCTCCCGGAATCAAGTGTGTTGTGTGCGGGAACCCTAGAGCTGGTTGCAACTGCATCAACTACAGTACTAGGATCCTCTGTGGGTTCGACGACGACGACTATTGTACTGGAATCCTCTGTGGGTTCGACGACGACGTCTACCGTAATGGAATCCTCCATGGGTTTGATGACGACGTCTACCGTACTGGAATCCTCTGTGGTTTTGACGATGACGTCTACCGTACTAGGATCCTCTGTGGGTTCGACGACAACGACTATCGTACTAGGATCCTCCGTGGGTTCGACGATGACGTCTAAGGTACTGGAATCCTCTGTGGGTTCGACGACGACGTCTACCGTACTGAAATACTCCATGGGTTCAATGACGACATCTACCGTACCAGAATACTCCGTGGGTTCGACGACGATGACTATCGTAATAGGATCCTCTGTGGGTTCGACGAAGACGTCTACCGTACTGGAATCCTCTGTGGGTTCGACGACGACGTCTACCGTACTGGAATCCTTTGTGGGTTCGACGACGATGACTTCTGTTCTGGTATCCTCCATGGGTTCGACAGCGATGATTATTGTACTTGTATCCTAAGTGGTTCTAACAGTGTGACTTCTATTCTAGTATCCTACATGGGTCCGACAACTTAGCAGGTATAGTATCCTACGTGGGTCTGACAGCTTAGATGAATCAGTGGCTATATCTGATCATCTCTATCGCTATATAAAAGATGTATACCTATGTGAGCTGAGTCTTGACTTTCAATCATTATCATCGATGGGATTGACTTCTTTATTGTGTGGACTGGGTTGTACTTGGGCTCGAGAGCTAGATCCAAACTTTGATTTATGACTTAGGTATATATATAGGAATATACCTATGTAGAGTTGGTTGATAATTCGTGATTGTATCTTCTATTTTTGGTTTATCTTTTGTGGATTCTGGGAGACCTTCGGGGGTCTCGGGGTCCCTACTGGTTATCGTATACTCACCCCTACACGGGATTGCCCGCACTATGTTGTGTTGGATGAAGATGATGGACAACACTGATCGATATAGAGGCTGGTATAGCTGGATGGTACCCGGAGGTGGACCACTTGGTGATACATTCACGGAGCAGACTATTAGACTGAAGGTGTTGTGGAGGCCATCTATACCCACCCTTCAGGTGGGATTACCGAGGGATGACTCAGTGGTTGCCGCTTTACTTTACTGCTGTTGTACTTTTCCTTTTCAGTTGTATTGTACTTTCAGTTGGTTTTGTATACTGGCCCATTTAATTTTTAGCACATACTTTTGTACTCAGTTTTACCTAGTGCTCACTTCACTTGCGTACTCTGTTGTGTTGTTTACTTATATAAAGGCAATGGCTTCCTGTTTTTTTATCAGGATTTATGCCTTTGGTGCTAGTCGCCAGCCCCTAGCCTATGGAGGGTGGTCTTGGGGTAGTCTCAGCATGGGCCCCAAGGACGGGTCCTGAAAGTATAATTATAACTGTTGATAAATTATATCATATATACCTTTTTACTATCCATTCCCCATGGGATGTGATAATGTCACTCATGTGTACGGTGGACTATCGCATCATGAAGTGATGTAATTCGTTTTCACTAACGCTTTACATGGAAGATAAAAAGGATAAAGTTAATGAATATATATGATATAAATGGTTTAATTATGATATTAATGAAATATTCATCATTATTAAAGGTTAATATATCATTTTACTTCTTACATTTCACTCACTGAAAGATGATAACATCTTTCATGTTCGTGTAGACTATCATCTTCACGAAGCGACGTGACCCTCTATTTTTGTCACCTCACTACATGAGTGATAAGTATAAGTATATTTAAAAAAAATTATATTCTATTTATGATATTATTAACATTATTTATATATAAAATATTACTTACCGCATTTCCATAATGATCATTGAAAAATTGAAATGTTACTAATGTGTATATACAAGCTACCATCTCCATGATTGTAACATGCTTCATTTCTCAAAACCATATTTCATGATTGGTATTAAAAGTATAATTTATGTATAAATATGATAATTATTTCATTATTATTATTCTTAATATATTGGAACCATGATCAAAGTAAGATTACTAAAAATAAAAAAATCAAAATCCATACGAAAAAAAGAGGGTATTACTCGAAACATAACTTTAACATGTAATTATTAATAAATGGGTAATAAAAAATAATAATTAAATCATATATGGTAATATATATATAATTATGTTTGTTTAATATATTTATAATAAACTTATATTTATTACACAGAAGATTCAAACTTGTATGAAAGAATTTAAGACTTACGGTAAGGGATTTCTATTTCCCTTTTTATTTTTTGTGAGAAAAATTCCATATTCACCAAATGTTTCTTTTATGTGGTGTATATACTACCCATGAATGTATTTTATGACATAAAATTATTGGTATTTAAATATCCATTTGTTGATCCCTCTTTCAGGAGATTTATGGTATAAAATTTACCAAAACGGTAATGGGTTTTTGTCTCAATTTGCATTCTTTGAGACATATGATTATGTTATGAACCTATCTCCTTTAGGAGGATTACATTTAAAAGTTAAAAAAGTGGTAAATATTTTATGTTACAATATAATCATTTATCAGGATTGTTTAGGAATATGTTTCTGATGGAAGAATCTTATGATCCATTTATCAAGAAACATATGAATATTCTTATCATATAGTTATTAATGATATTTTAAAGTAATAGTACTATTTTTTCACTCTTTGGTACCTAAAATAATTGATAATTTTTTAAATAAAATTATACATTATTTATCTTTTCAATCATAAAATCCATTTTCTTCCAAAACCATGATTTCTAAAAATGTTTTCAAAACTATTTTTCTATTCTCCTATGACTTTTAAAATCCATTTTTAGCTATTTTGGACTTTTTAAATTTTTTTGAAAGGACTATTCATATCGTTTTCCATAAAATTCCCATTTGTCTTTTACTAAATTTTTTAAAGGAATCTTAATTTTAATGTGTACAGTATGAACAGAATTATCCAACATCATGACCAATCATTTCTTTGAACCTTACTTTATAAATTTTCAAGGTTATTTTCAAATAAAAATATTTTGAATATTTTATATGTTTTTAAAAAGTTTTTTTTAAAATTAGAAAGGATATTTTCCTTAAAAAATATTTTAAAAGAATTTTTAATGTTTATTTTATAAGTTTCAAAGGATATTTTCAAAGAAAATACATTTTTCCTCAAGAAATGTTCTAAGTGGTTTTTATTTCATTATAATTTAACATCTAAGATGACATCCTTTGACGTTACCAATGATTCACTGGGGATATGATCCAAGGATACCATTCTTATTCTTTATCTGCATGGTTTATGTTTATAATGAAAATGTATTTATGAAACCCATTTCTCTTCCATGGGTAATACCATGATGAAATTATTATGAAACCCATTTCTTTTTACATGTTTTGATTTTAAGAAATAATGAAATGATAATAAAACCCATTTTTCTAGGCTCTGATACGATAATTTTTTTATGATCTTTTGGCACATGTTTGTACATTTTTCATCATGAGATGGATTGGACTTATATCTTCCTCCGATGCATTGGGTAATTATTAATAACATATGAGCTCAAAGGGTACATTAGAAGTTATCCCAAGTTAGATAGAGGGAAAATGAGAGGTTATACCAATCTAGAAAGAGGGTACACATGAGGTTATACTAAGATAAAATTAGGTACACTGCTGATTAGCCCAAGACTAACATGTTATAAATGTATTGGTGGGTAGCATTGATAAAATATTTTCTATGATTATGTATATGCCACCAATCTATGTATTATGCCAACGTTATGCTCTTGTGGATCATGTTTTTTATTATATTATGATTTATGTCTTATAACTAACAATATATATTCAATGAATCATGTTTATGATCTATAATATTAAAGGTATGGTTTAACTATACCAAAACTAGTGTTTAGATTTGGTTTAATAAACTGCTTCTAATACATTTATTTTTTTCAAAAACGTGACACTTATCTCCCAACCCCCCCCCCCCTCCCCCGACCCTCACGATCCCACGACCCCCTGAAGCCCAACCCTCACCATGCCTTGCCGCCCCTCACCACCCCTCTATTTGTTGAGCTTGTTTTTTTACTTTTAATTTTTATATTTATCATCATGTTAATATATTGATAATGGGTATGTTACTTATTCCATGTGTATTGATGTACTGTTAGAATTATTTTTTTAAAAAAATCATTTTATCATGATAGTCCTAACCTTTTTATCCAATTCTATGTGAGAACATGTGTTACTTTGTATAAGTGGCTAGGTGGAGTTTTTTAATGTCATCTAGTAATTGGAAATATTTTATAATGCCATGTTTTATAACTAATTTGAAATTATTTAATCAAAATATGATTTAATTTGTGATATATTTTTAAAAAGGGATAATGCGTCCTTTAAAACTAGTTTTTCAAATAATTCAGGTTTGGGAACAAAAATAATTTTTTTTCCTAAATTAGAATTTTATTATTGGATCTTGAAATAGAATGGGTTATGATAAAAAACTATTTTAAATTTATATTTGTTTTAGATTGGGTTATAGATATTAAAACACAAAGTAAAATTTTTAAAAGGAAATGGGAAAGTAATTTTTAAATGTAATTCATTTATAATTTTTAAGTAAAATAGAACCTAGTGTGAAATTAGTTATAATACACATTCCAAGTGTACAAAAGCTTTAAAATGTATGGTGGGAAGTGATTATTCTCTCTCAAATTGTATCATTGTTCAGTTGCGTATTTTGTGATATTTCCAAAAACTAAATTGATATATTGGTTTTGAAAATAAGAATGGGTTTTCTATAAAAATTTAGATAAATTTATTTCCTTAATAAGCTATAATTTAAATATAGGTAAATCAAATAAAATACCAATGGAATCATATAATGGATAGTACCATGGACTATATTATTACTAGTATAGAAAATAAGGGATTATAAGGATGAGTGCGTATGGTATAGTATTGATGTTTCTTGATGGTTTGGTATTTTTTGTATTTTGGATTCATTAATTAGAAGTGAATTATAAAATTAGGGATACTTATTAGTTTGATAGTTTTTTATGTTGAAGTGTTGGTATTTTTAATGATTTGGGTTAGATTTTGGAGCTATAACTTAGACATGGGATGGATGAATTGGGATATGGTTTGAGGTGTGTTTAAAATTATGTATAAGTTATATGATATTGTTTTAGTTATTTGGGTTCTGGAGCTGGTTAGTTTTAGGGATTTGAGGTGAGTTTCAAAGATTATTATTATTGATATAATAGATTCCTAAATTCATTGATTTCCAATATATAGGCAATGAGTCTTTAAATAGATGTTTCTTGAGACTTATCTGTATTTAAAAGTGATTTTTTAGAGGATATAATGTGTTTACCTTATTAAATTTATTATGGAGTCATTAAGGTCTTATGTTGGAAATTTTAATGGAAAAAATATTTGATGGATTCAATTTTTGATTCTTATTAAGGGGTATTTTTTTAGAATGGATTCAAAATTGATTTAGGTTATTAATTTTACATTCTAAGTTATTTTTTGATGAGGTTTGTGGTTTGGTGTGTGAATTGTGGATTTTGGGTACTGACAATGGGTTTCCACATATATTTTACAATTATAGGTGACACTGGGTACCTGGTGGGAGTTAAATAGTTAAAGTTGGACTTGTAAGAGTCCTGGGTATCCTAAAATTGAAACCAGGGACCCCATGTCCCCATAAAATGTACTTGATAAAATTTATGTTTATAGAAATATATTTAATGTGAGTCTGTTTGGTTAATTACCCCATCTTGATCCTTTTCCCACTTTCTCCCTTAATAAGACTTTTATCTAGACACATAAGAGTCCCCTTTGAAATGTTTTATTGTTCATGATGATATATCATTTATATGTTTATGCAATTGATGCATTTTTTATGCTTCGGGTGGCCCCTGGGGGAATTTTACCATTAGTGTTGGTAATTCGGTTTGATCTAGAGTGTGTTGTTCAGTGAAAAAATGGTTGGTTGGAATGAGATGTGATGGTGGATGATGTGTGATATAGTTGTGTGATGATCATGGTTGTGGTGATGATGTGTGATTCAGAAGCATGGAGTTCGTATGTGAATTATGTATAGGGTTTTGTATTGTCTTGGTTGTTTCCTAATAGTTATATATTGATTGAAATATTTCAATCTCAAATTAAATAAACTTCACATGTATTAAATTTATTAGGGATGGAAATAAATTGATGAAATAATAAATTATATTATGCATGTTGAAGGTGCATTACATTTTCCTCTATAGAATATTTTTTTTTTGATATGAATAAATTATAATAATATATTGTTTTGATATTAATCATGTAAAATCATTTAATATAGGTCATGTTTATTATTTTGATATGAATCATGTCTATGGTTATTATGCAGTGAATTTTTAGTGTGTAAATATGGAAAGCTTTATGTTTATCTATCATTAATTGATTTCATTGTGATTACCTTAGGTTTCCTTATTTTAAATTTCACATGTATAACCTTGATTTTCTTATGAATATCATATGAAACATTTAGGAATTATCTTATAGGTTTCATCTTGAAACTTGTCTACTAGAATACATATTGGATCATTAGGTGCATCTAATCCAAGTATTAGTTGAGATTCACAGAGAGATTATGTTTCTTTGAAAAACACAATTCAGGAACATGAAGATTAGATATTCGCTTTGTAGAAATCATTGGTCGATTTATATCAGAATATGACCGGATCTGTCCATGGTGATATTGCATCGATGATGGGTGGTGATCAGGAAAATTACACAACTTCAAAATCATTTCATTTGCAAACATTTATTTTTTTAAGTTTAAATATAAATATACAACATTATTTAATTTTCAATATTATTGTCTTACAGGTGTTGGTAGTTGGAAGTAGAGATGGAGGTGGAGAGGGTAACAAGCAGTGCTCATTGTCGGACAATGGTTAGTGGTCTTATTGATTTGTTGGAAAAATATGGAAACAAAGGGTTTGTTCATGTATAATGTATCATGTATCATTTGTGGCACAAAGTAGTCACCTAAAATTTTCATGACCTAACATTTTCATGATTCCCCATGTTTGATAAAGGAATATGAATTTGATATGGCTTGATGATTTAGTAAGGTAGTGAGTTTAGAATTGGTGAAGTATAAAGTTGGTGGAGTATGAAGTAATCTATGTTCCATATGGAATATAGAGATATTTAATAGTTTCATTTGTGTTTTTTAGGATGTTTATATTAGTTTTTTGGACTAACTTCTATGTTGTTTATTTGATTCATTTTATTCATGTTGGAGACACAAGATTCACAACCGTTTCATTCAAGGATGGGGCCCAAAAATGTTGGGTCAACCATTGACCACATTTGAAACATGGGAATGATCACTTCTCACAATAGATACTTTGAGGTGTGAACCCTAGATGGTAGGCGAGCCTATTTTGGCCATGCGACATTACTATAGGGGAGAATAATACTTAGAGGATGATGAAGATCAAAATTGGGAGCTACACCACTATGTGCTTGAGCACATTGAGTGAGTGTTTATATAAGATAGATGATCATGTAATCATCCTATTATCAACTAGAATATATATATATATATATATATATATATCCATAATAAATTTTAATTTTTAATGGTCAATTATGAGTTGTGGTACTCCCATTATCACAATTTCCTATTTATGTAAGACCTCAATGTCCTAACGGTGCTCCCAAAAAAATTAATATGTTACTTAGGAGGATATTACTCCCGGTCCTCAATTTGTTTGAAATGATTGAAATCAAATTGACAAATCTCATACCATTCACACTATATTTTCCTTTAAAATCTCTCATAACCCATTAAAATGCACCTGTCTCAACCCACCATGTGCCTGAAGTGGTTCCTCACCGACCACACACTACTTTTAATAATAACTCATATTAAACTGCTTTTGGTTGAGTATTTTTCAAGAACACTCAATAATAATAGTAGATATCCCTAAAGATATATTATGAAACCTTTTTCCCAAGGAACCCCAATATCATTTTGAGCATGATCACCACTTCTTATAACCAACTTCTGGTGACATCTCTTGATCTTACCAAATCTTACTCGTTTATGTCACCATTCAAAAAAACATTCTAGTACCTTCCTAATCTGACACACCTAGATAATCAAAAGGTATCCCAAGACTAATGGCTAGACTCAAGCTTATACCAAGTATGTATTTGAACTAGTACCTAGCATTCACCATGGAATACAATAGTACCTAATTCTGGTTACCAAGAAACTCAAAAACTAAAACAACCATCCAACGACCGGTCCAACAGTCACATGAGAGTTACCCTCCAATATTTGACATTTGTAATACATATATTAAGGCTTTATATAAATAAATCCTTATGTAAAACTCCTATGGATTCCTTCCATAGAAAAAAAATGCATTGGTTTTAATTATTTATATTTGTATATAGATGCTCTCCCAACATACTTAGGATGGTGTCAATATATTTGGAATGATTGAATCTATAATAGGAGTACACCAAGTTTCTAAACATTACCCATTACTCTTCCAAAAATAAAAACATCCTGAATCTTTTGAAAAATTATATTGATAGGCCTGTTTAGATCTTCTCATACATGATCCATCAAAACAAGTTATACTTGCCTTGAACCAACCCTTGGTGCCACATCTCTCAATGATGTGTGAATAGGTCCAACAATGGGTCAACCACATCAGTGCACCCTAAAAACCTCATTTTACTTATTTGGTATATCATTAAAGGTTTACACCCCCAAAAGTTCATATCATATTTAACATGATGCATAGATGGAAGGCTCAACTCCCCTTCAAAATTTGAACATTGAAGCATCAATCAATCCACTACGAACATACTTGTTTAAGAGATTCCCATGTTAATAGTTGGTGTTTTAATTAAGGAATTTATCAAACAACCTTAGATACCAATGATACCATGCTATTTCATGCTTAACTAAAAAATTCCAATAATGAATCTCATCATTAATCAATGGTTGTGTAATCAACCAACTACCTTTCCATCATGTTTCCATGAATTCACAGACACACTAACAACCGATAAAACTCATGGATCACTTATTTATATTGAGAATGGATCTATCATCCAAAATTAGTTTAAACTCAAACCTAGGTTTTAAAATTCATCTTCATGTTTGAGATATGAAATATTGAATATACCAACTCATCAAATTCAAGAAGTCATTCTAACAATTTTCAATTATTCCATTATAGTTGTGTCCCTTTACATTAAAGGACATAATTTCCATAATACTCATCATTCTCTCCACATTATGAATATTCTAGGAAAAATTTTATTGAAATAAAAAACTTTTCATGACACATGCTTCATCCACTACTAAATGGGGTTCCAAAACTAGTATAACACACTTATATTAATCATCAACCTGAATTGAAAAAACACCATCCTATTACTAGTGTTATAGAATAGGTTTTATCATAGATGCATGTGTGATGATCTTACCGAGTCATGTTTAAGCTCTTAATCTATATCAAATATAAAGTAAAAACTAAAACTAATCAGTAGTGTTGTCGGACCCAATTATTTTTACAATGTTATCCTAAGCACTAGGATAAATCTTCCTTATTAGGATGTCTTAGGGATACATCTTATAAGTTCGTGCAATGTAATTTGAAGGCTTACAACTCAGAAGTTAGTTATATATGGTTTAAAGTCTTATATTTATATATATGAAACATTTTTAGATGTTTGATATACTATGGTTTAGATTATTTTGTTATATGTTCTCTATACATGGTTTTTTATGAAAAATTGTTGGATTATTTAATACTGAACATTGTTAGATGGTTTAGATTATTCTATTATATGTTCTATGTACATGGTTTTCTTTCTAGGGTACTGGTACTAGGGCTGCAGAATCTACTACCATATTTTACTTATAAATCTATATTTAGTAGCAGTTTAAACCACTGCTAACAAAATGAACTATATTTCATGGCGGTTTAAATCACCGCTAACGAAATGGACTATATTTCGCAGTGGTTTAAACTGTCACTATAGTTTGGTATTTTATTATCAGTAGTGGTTAAAACCACCTCTAAATAAATGAGAATTATTTATTAGCGGTGTTTATTGTGGTTTAGTGGTGGTTTTAATGTAAAAAAATGAAAAAAAATTAGTGATGGTTTAAACCACCACTAAATACGCCATTTTTTCACATGAAACTACAACTAAAACCACCAAAACCGTTGCTAAATATGTTTACTATGACACTTACCAGAAACCAATGATAAATTAAATAAACTACCACATGTTGGATACCAAAACCTAATTTAGAAATGGTTTTATGAAACCATCACAGAATCATGTCGGTGGTTTAAACTGCCGCTATGAAGCGCTTTTCTTGTAGTGTTTTCATATATTATTCTCATGTTCTCATACCCATATGAATATTTTATATTGAAATATCTCTCATTTAACCTTACTAGGAATTTAATATCACCCTTTATTATGATTACTTTCCTTAGAATGTAAAGAAAGGTATTATGTATGATATCTCTAAGAAGGGTCTTAATTATGAATCACTTAGTGGGATATGATGTAGCTCACTTGTGAACCTGCTGTTTATGAGTCCTTGTTTTAAAAAGAAATAGAACTAAAATATTATGTAATTGTTCATTATTTTATGTAATGAATATTCATCTATTATGTTTTAATATTTATGTATGAGATGTTTGGTTCTTTACACACACTTTTGATTGGTGCCCGGATAAGCAGTCACTACTGTTCCTCAGGCATGCCTCCCTTTATTACAGAGACTATAGACTAGTAGCATGGGTCGAAAGTGGTATGGTGGGGAGACTATAACCATATATAAAATTATGTAAATAGTGAAAATAAATTCAATCACACACAGCATCCATATATTTTAATAGTAAAACAACATCTAGGAAAGTTTCGACAATAAACAATAACCATGCAGTAACAAATTAACTATAACAATACATTTCAAGAAAGGAATACATAAATATGAAACCATATAAAACATCTCAAAAACTTGATGATAAATGAATGGTAAATATATCAAAATGGATCTGATTCCTAACCCAGTCCAATTCTTTTGTACTCCATCCTAGAAACCATATAATTAGTAACATCAATCAATTTCCCAAACCTATACCTTCAATTTGATAATGATAGTTTCTCAAGAACCCAAGTGTCATGGAGGCCTGAAAAATATATAAGTATAACTTAGTAGGTCACCAAAAATTGAATCCATAAAATAAATAGTCAATAATAAAGTGCATTCATGAGTTTTAAAAATAAAAATTTATACTAATTACCATTTTAATAATTTGAAAAATTGCAATTTTATATTTTTTATAAAGAGGTAGTAAAACAACCACAAATGTTTGGGCTATATGGTGACACCTAATATTGATTTAATACCTACTTTAGCCCCATATGATGAGTCTCTAATCACGGTATAGATTTCAGATCAACTGGTTCCGAGTTATACTACCATGGAAACCACAAAAACAATAATATAAGGGAATCCACATGGCCCAATCAGGCATTCCATCTCATCAAATATCATAAGGAATCTAAGGGGGTGACCCAGAATATTCCACTAATCTCATATACCTATTTAGACTAAATTAATTTTCTTTTACATCTAGAATCCCAACTTTATTAGAATCCAAGGCTTACACCCAAGGAATTCCACCCAAATAAATCAAGATAGAGTCGAGGATCTCATCCTGCTGTATTCAATGAGGGTACCCAGCAAGAATCTGTGTCTTTAATCTATGTAATTGGAGATATATTATCATTATCCAAATCCATGGGGGAGCCTCCCCAAGTAATCAATTATAATAAATATAAGTGTAATCCAACATCTTTCTCAAGGTATTCCATAACAATGGCCCTCAATGAATCCAAGAGTGTCAACACACCCTAGAATTCATTCGAGTCCCCTATTGGAACCCCAAACATGATCACAACATTCCACATAAATAAATTCCATATGGAATCTATAAAATATCTCCATGAAATTCCTATAACATTAAAAAACAAATTGAAACTCATTTCATTCAATCAATTAATTCATTCATTATGTCTAAGTAATTCCCTTTATTTCCATTAAACAATTTAAAGTCCATGTTAACTATTATCTATTTCCTCATTTGTAATGAGTTATACCAATACATTAAAAAGAATGTAACATCACCAGGTTACCAATTAAACACCCCTTTACCATTTAAGAATTAATTTTTTTTACATATCACCTATGGTCCCCTTCATGGACCACTCTAACGATTTTTTGAGCTAAGACAACACCACTTATAATTCCACATTTCACTTCAAGACACCAAGGAATGATAAAATCCCAATACAAGACTATTGATGACTATGAAATTCCATCTCATAATCATCGATTCATAACATTATTTCCTATATCAACAGTTTAAACACATCTATCCCATTTTTCAAAAATAGTCCATGCCATTCTATATTCTCACATTTCAATTCTTAGGAGCTAAGGGATTTCCTTGGTCCAAAAATAGGGTTAACGTCCAAGTAGAAAATCCCATTGGAACATCCCCATATAGTAGATCTAAAACACATATGAATAGGGATTTAAAATAGAGAAATACATAATGGAAGGATCCAATTACTTTATGATGTCATCACCTATGAAGTCGGGGAGACCTCAAAACCAATGATTTTTAAAAATTAAATATTATTATAGGTTAATTAGAGGGTCCACCTACCTTAGCCTTAAAAGAGTCCACACATCCTATATTAGACTTCGATTTAGTCTAAATTATTATTAAATTAAGAAACTATAAAATTCATTAAAAATAGTGTATATCAGACTTAAATGGATAGAGATTACTAGACAACAAAAGAAACAATAAAGGAGAGTAATTTACTCATTGCCTTACCTCTAGCTCATAACCCCATAGACGGAAGTCATTTTTTCCATCAGATAAAGTAGATCCACCAAAGGAAGATATACATAAGGGGAAGGTGTGTGTGAGTCTATTGGTTTGAAATAGGGGAGAAACATAAGGTTTTGAGTTATAATACCATAATGGAAAAGGATAAAATATCACTTTTTAAGGGGTGCATGGTTTGGCCACATGGTATGCTAAACCATGCACCAATCATGTAGTCAGTACTATCCCAAAAACCCCACCTTTCTTAGTTGGTTTCCATGGTTTACTAACCATGCTCCAACCATTAGAATCAACTACATAACCCTTTATAACAAATTGCATGGTTTGTAAATAACTATGTATAAGTCATGCATCAATGCCCAGGTATAAGACACCTTACATGGTTTCCTTTGAAAACCATAAGTTTTTTCCTAATATTTGTGCTAACCATGTAAATAAATTGTGCACTATTGGATTTTAATTGTAAACCTTCCTCCATAAGGGTAACCCCATGGTTTTCTCTAAAACTTGTGACCTAAGTAGTGTACCCTGGTAAAAGTTCTCTAAAACATCCAAAACTAAACGTGAAGCTATCAAGACATATTTGAGCACTCAATGAACCTTTTGATACTCAAAAAACATCCAAAAAATAATTTTTAAATTTTTTAAATCTGGTATTCCCGATCTATAACCTGGTTTTAATAACATCCCATCCACCAAAAAAAATTAATCTCTACCCCCTTTAAATAAAAAATCGCCCGTACACATGGAATTTTACACACGTCCAACTCACTAGGCCTGACTTTAAAGATTTAAATATTCTCTATGTATTTTAATCCTATATGATTAATTTCATAAATTTATTTCCCCTCTATCTTAACACACATTTTGTAAGCCACCAAACATCTTAACAGATCATCTAAAGAAATCTTGAACAAGTAACTCTCTTCTAGAGTTGCAAATTTGGATTGTACATAGGTATTAATCATCAAAAATTATTATTAACAATATTAATGTCCTTTATCACTTCCCCAAGTCTCTTAATATCTCTAATAATTTTAGTGATTTGGTTGAATAATCTATCATCATTATCATCTAGTAACATTTTCAAATAATCAACTGTATTATGAATATCTTGGAGTTTTTCTTCCTTGACTTGGTTATCACCTTGATATATATTTTCAAGTTTCATACATGTGGAATTATATCTAGTGAAACTCATTTCCTTAAAAAGGTATTTTATATGATGAAACTCCAGTAAGATCATTTTGATATTTGGCATCAACACTAATCATTTTACTAACAGATTCAGTCATAGATAGTCCTATCTCATCACTAAACTAAAACCCTTGGACTATGGAAGTGATAAATTTTATCCAAATATATTGCAGATGAGATCTAATTTTAGTCTTTTAAATATGGTAGTTTCTATTAGGCCGGAATATAGAAATATACACAATAGGGGGTGAAATGTGTCTTTTAAAAAACCTTCACAATTCTACCTTTTAATGAAAACTATAGATTATGTGGATAAGAAGTGTTTATATTCTATATAAAGGTATGAGAAATGGATAATATAGAAATATAGAACATGGTTTTTTATAGTGTTTTGGGGCATAAATATCCCCTAGTCCACTCTACCAATTACTCTCTTTTTGAGTTTGTTGAATTTCACTAGTCAGATCCTCATATCATTAGACCAATCCACAAATCAGTGTAGGAAGTTGACACCTTTACAAATAAGGGTAAAAACAGAGCCTTATGGTTCCTTAACAGAGAACCAAATATCCACAGCTTAGATCAATAAACTGATACTCCACCATAACTGATTACGAGTAGTTTAAACTTTCAATAAAAAGATACTGATTGAAAAGGTTCTGATTGAACTTCATAGTTTTAATAACAACTGATAGTAGATAGATCTTCTTCTATAGAAAATAGTTTCTTGAAGAAAGAGTAGTTCTGAAGTAGTCCGATTGTAATAAATCTTTAAAAAAAAGCTGCAACTATTAATAGTAATATACTTACAACAAATACAAGATTCAAAACATATATATCTCCAAGTTATAGCCTCTTCTATAGATAATAAATTCTTATCGATTGTTGTAGTAGATCTATAAAATATCTTCACAAGAATGTAGTTTCAATAGTAATATGTGTGTTGCAATATATGACTCAATATAGGTTGAAATATATATTTCTTATTCTTTGAATCATATATATATATATAGAACAAATGCACTGATAGAATAAATAAAGTAGAGAGCCTACTTATCAATTATAGATCCAAGAAAATTGCCTGATAAATCGTGAGAATTAAAATTCATAAGACATATCAGAGTAGTCGCAAATTCTCTTAAGAATAGAAGATAATTTCTCCACTTAATACGATTCTTTTAATTAATCATAATGATCTTTGAATCATTTGAAAACAAGCTTTAAATCGGTCTGAAATTCCCCAAATATTGTTGCATGTAACCATGATAAAATCGTAAATTCAAATCTTTGATGTTGAAAAGTCAAACATAGGGTTCCTTCACAAAATGATAAAATACCAAACACATGATTCAACTTCGTAGTGTTCATTCTACGAATGTAGTGTTGACAATGTAAGGTTGATCACAAAATTAAGGTTGATGATCAATATGTTTGCTTCTCAAACATAGGGTTCCATACTTACATAGGGTTCTTTAACTATACTTTTTCTCTTTGTCAAAATTTAAGGTTCTATCCAAACGTAAGGTTCTTTATCTATACATTTCTATTAACATAGGGTTGATTAACCATACGTGCTGATCTTTCAACACAAGGTTTAATAAAAACATAGTGTTTGTTCCTTACATTACTTTCTTCAATGTAGGGTATGAAAAAAATTTCCAAAATATTCTTACGAGTATTCCAAACACTTTGATGAATATTCCATGTGAATAATAACCTTGAATATAATTCCAAAATAAGGATTATAAAGAATATTAATTTCCTGAAATACACTTAGATTAATATCATTATTAAAACAAACAAGGGTATTTGTGAGCATCAAAATCAATAATATTTATAGAGTATTTCTAAGATAATACTTGCCCAACAATCTCCCCCTTTTTGATGATCACAAAACCCATAAAATTAATAATATAATTTATAAATTTGAAAAAATTTAAAAGATAATAATTCAAAATTTGATTTGACAGAATTATTTAGATAAAAAGAAATATTGTTTTTATTTAAATTTCTCCCCCTTTTATGAGATCAAAAAGAGAGTATATAAAATGATTAAAACATGTTTAATTTTGCACAGATTAGTAAGTGAATGTTATAATAATATTTTTAGATAAATAAGACTAGATTTTTGGCTATATACGTAAACATAAAAAATATATGAAATAAAGAAATGAAAATAATAATAAATAAATTTTATTGATCAAAAATTTTATAAGTACTATAGTTAGTGTGACTAAGAAATATGTTAGTCAACTGATAGGTTAGGATAGATGTGGTTGGGTAGGATTTTGAGAGGCTTGAAACATGTATTTTAGCTCTTCCATTTGTAACCACAACTTTCTCATAAGACTGTCTCCCAACTGCATAATCAAAACTCTGGAATCTTGACTAATATGTTATTTTTCAACCACATTTAATTTCAAAAAGTTTTGAAAACTCTTCTATTTTTATATAAACTATTCAATTTATCTATGAATTTTTTCAGAAGAAATATGATACCAGGTTCATTCTGAGTCAATTGGTCGACTGTAAATTTCTAATTTTCCAACAGAACTGAAAAAGGAGCACTATTGCACTGAAGATTTTGTAGACAATCATTCATGTCAGCCATAACAGTTGTGATTTCCTAAAATCTTCAAATCAGATTTGGATAGGTAGTAGGATAATATGTAGATGTACTAGCCTGATCGACACTACTCTTTATTGACTCAAATTGACTACCCAAATACCACTTTGGATCTGCAAAGTCTGACTTAGAAACAACTTCAGACTTGAGCTTTATAACTTCATTTATCAATTATCTCTTGAAAGTATCAAACTTATTTTTGGAAACAAAATTTTTTCTTTAAGATTCTATAACTTTTTCCTTTCAACTTCGATCTCTTTCCAAAGATTTACATTTTCTTCCTAATATTTATTAAAATTTATCACAAGCTCTTCAACCTGATTAGTCGGGGAATCAGATGTCCCTTCATTTGGATGTTGTAACTGATCAACTTCCATAATTTCTAAAGATATTGAAGTAACCTTCTCCACATACTTCTCAACTAGTTTTTCAACTAATTTGTAACTTGAAAAAGATATAATATCAATAAATTCTATTTTTTTCAGAAACAAATTGATTATTCCCAACCAAAAGATCAAAATCAGAGTAAATAAGATTCTAAATTATTTCTATAACCATATTTTTCTGATCTGAGCATCTGTTGTTGTTCTTGAATAGTTGTCTCTTACTTCTGAAAAAATGGAATAACAAAACTTTTCAAATCTTGAATTTGACTTTCAACTTGTTCTTCCTCCTCAATAATAGGTTTGTCCAAATTAATTTACCTCGTATCTTCTTCTGAACCCAACACTAGTTCTTCAACAGGTGAATCTACTCTTTCCCTTGGTTTCATAACCATTTATTCTAGTAGAATTTTTTCTTATTCTTCTTCAATAAAACTTAATTTTCTTTGGGTAGGTTTTTAAATTCCTTCACCTATGGTTTCTCTAATTTCTTTATTTCTAATAGCACTATGCTCCCCCTAAGCAAAAGCTCCAGAACCCTGTTTCTCATCAACACTAATAGGTAATAATATGCCTTTCATAGTACTCTAGAAAAAATCTAATTTCCTTAGAGTTCCTACATTGAGTACATTACTGTGATGAAAATTTATTTGAGAATCAATTAATCAAATCATATATTTCTTAAACAAAATCTAATAAATTACCCTTCCATAAGGATAAAAAGTCATCCTTGCATCTGATTGATAGAAGTACTGAAGATATCAAAACACATACCATTAAAAATTCAACTTTATCTCACTTAAAAATAGAAACATGATATACATGTTTGGATACATAATTCTCTCCATTTCATCCATACTTAGAGAAATTCCAGTTTGAATAAATTTAACTAAAATTTTTTGGTCTGCCTCGAGATCTTTGAAAAACATCTTCCTTGTGTTTTTCGAACCAAAAAGAAAAGACATAATATCTTTAGACTTATTATCATTATCCCCAATAGACCATAGATAAAAATGAAAGAGTCCCTATTGAGGATAGTTCAAAATTTGGGAATTTTCAGTAGAAGAAATAGAAAAAGTGTTATCTTCTATTCTCGAAAAAACAATATCTTCAGAATCACCAAAACTAAACTATAAGCTATAATACAAAATTTTTAGTTCTACCTTATAAAAAAACTATGAGTTTTCTTCATTGAACACAAATTATAGATCTTTAAATGATAATACTTGTTTTAGGATTAGATTCGTTTGGTAGAGCTATTCAAAATCTATAAGTTTTCCTTGAAGAATATTTCTTCCAGAAAATTGTTGTCGCTTTGAATCACTAGCTTCACCTTCTTTGGTTTTCTTGGTTTTTCTTCATTTCTAAAAATCTGAAAACTATTAGGTTCTTGATTTCTAGGGTTTTTAAGGTAGACAAAGGTAGACTAAGGGTTTTGGTATTCAAAAATGGTTTGAGAAATGAAATGATAATGGAATTTTAAAGGTTTCTCATAGTACCTTGTTTCCTGTGTCATTAAAAAACATAATTATGATTTTTTAAAACATGCAACACGAATAAATTTAAGATAAAAAAATAACTAAAATATATATCAAAATAAAATAAATATTAAAATAGATCATATTTAAAGTATTTAGAAAATAAATTTACCATAAGTAAATTAGAATAAATAAATAAATAAAAAGAGGTTAACTAAATAAATAAAAATATTGAAATTTATTTAAATATTAAATAAACCTAACCCCCATTAATAAAATCAAAACATATAGTGGGAAGTGGTTTAGTAAAAATATCAGCTATTTGATATTCAGTATTGACAAATTTTAAAGATATATCCTTTTTAAGAACATGATCTCTTAGAAAATGATGTCTAATATCAATATTTTTAGTTCTTCAATGACTTATAGGATTTTTTTGAAATATTTATAGAACTTGTATTATCACATAAAATAGGCGTACAACTAAAATTTAGTCTAATGTCCATTAGTGTGTTTTTATCAACAATACTTATGCACAACAACTGCCAACAGATACATATTCTACCTCGGCTGTTGACAAGGGAAAATGAGTGTTGTTTCTTACATGACCATGATACTAAAGATTTTCCTAAAAGATGATAGGTTCCCAAGGTAATTTTTCTATCTAATATAAAACCTCCAAAATGAACTTCTGAATATGATATTAAATTAAAATTATAAGTTTTTTTGATAAAGAAGTGATTGGAAGACAGTTACTTTTAAATATCTAAAAATCCTTTTCACAACAATAAGATGATATTATTTATGATTTGTTTGAAATCTAGCATATAAACATATAGAAAACATAATTTCATGTCTACTAGCAATATGATATAATAAACTACCAATCATAACTCTATATAACTTGTTGTCCATTGGTTTTCTAGCTTCATCCAAATCAAGTTTTATATTAGTACACATGAGAGTTTTATATGTCTTGCTATTTTCAAGACTGAAATTTTTCAATAAATCAATAATATATTTACTTTGGTTTAAAACATTTCCATAATATTTTTGATAAATTTGATGTCTTAAAAATAAATTTAATTCTCTCATCATAATCATTTCAAATTCATTTTACATAAGTTATGAAAAATCATTACAATTTTTTTCATTAGATGAACCAAAAATAACATCTTCAACATAAATTTGAACTAATAAAGTATTAGAATAAATGGTTTTATTAAAAATAGTTGGATATTCTAATCCAACAATAAATCCATTTTTCAAAGTAAAAGAACTTAATATTTCATACCAAGTTTTAGGCACTTGTTTATGGCCATAGAGATATTTAGTAAGTTTAAAAACAAAATCTGGTTTTTAAGAGTTTTCAAAACTATGAGGTTATTCAACATAAACTTACTCTATTAAATAACCATTTTGAAAGTCAGATTTATCATCCATCTGATATAATTTAAATTTAATATGAGATTTATATGCTAAAAGGATTCTAATTTCTTCTAATGCAATTACAGTGGAAAAGGTTTCATCATAATCTATACCTTATTCTTGATTATATCTTTTAGATATTAATCTATATTTTTTTCTAGTTATATTACCTTGAGCATCTTGTTTATTTATAAAGACCCATTAAATTCCTATAACTGGATAATTTAATGGTCTTTTAACTAATTCCCAAACTTCATTCCTTTTGAATTGGTTTAGATCTTCTTGCATTGCTAACATCCAACTCTCATCTTATAAGGATTATTCAAAAATATTTAGGTTCTAGTTGGGATAGAAAGGCAGAGAATTCAACTAGGTTTCTACATTTATTCTAGTTCTTATTCCTATGTCTAGGTCTCCTATAATAATTTATAGAGGATTATTCTTTTGAATTCTAGACTATCTAGGAAAAAAACTTTTATTTTCATCAGTATCATGTTCTTCTGAACTAGATTGAATTTTATTTATATTATTTTGAAAATCTTTTTTAGGTTTTAATGTCTCATGTTGTCAAAAGAGTCAGTAATTTCATCAGTTTGATATTTCTCTTTAATAAAAGGTCCAATTTCATCAAAATTCACATGATCTAATTCTTCAACAGTCCTTCACTTTTTATTAAACACTCTATAGAAATTAGAAGTTGCAGAATATCCTAAAAATATTCCTTCATCAACTTTTGGATCGAACTTACCAAGTTTATCCTTGGTGTTCAGGACATACACCTTACATCCAAAAACTATAAATTAATTTACTTTATGATTTCTGTTATTTTGAAGTTCATAATGTGTATTTTTGTAAATAATAAGAATTAAAACTCTATTTAAAATATAGAAGGATGTGCTTATAGCTTTTTCCCATAAGTAGGTAGGAAGATTGTATTCATTCAGCATAGTTCTATCCATTTCTTGAATTATTCTATTTATTCTTTCAACAATTCCATTTTGTTGAGGTGTTCTTGGTGTAGAGAAGGTGTAATTAATACCTAGATTTGAACAAAAGAAATTGAATTCTTGATTTTCAAATTATCCACCATGATCATTTCTTAATGAAATTATCTTAAAACCTTTTTCATTTTGAACAATTTTACAAAAACTTTCAAAAATAGTAAAATCTTAACTTTTGAGTTCTAGAAAATTGACCCATGTAAATATATAAAAATCATCAACTAAAATATTTACATATAATCTTACAGCCAAACCTTCTACTCTTGATGGTCCAAATAGATTCATGAGGACAAGTTCTAGAGGTTTTTATGTAGTAATTTTGTTAATAGATTTAAACGAAGATTTTTGTTTCTTGCCAATTTAGCTTGCATCACAGAATCTATAACTATCAAATTTAAGATTAGGTAAATCAGAAACTAAATGTTTCTTATATAATTTATGTAAATCATAAATATTAAAATGACCAAGTCTCTTATGCTATATCTATAACTCATTTATCTTAGAAGTTAAACAATTCAGTTTCTATTTACCTAAGGAATTTAAATCCAAAGTACAAATATTATCAGTTCTAGGTGCTCTAAACATAATCAATTTATCTTTAAATACAGAGTATGAATTGTTAAAAAAATCAACATAATATCCATAATCACATAGTTGAGAGATACTTATTAGGTTGTGTTTCATCCCTTGTATATATAGTACTTTGTTGATTGGGATAGTTTTTGGATCTCCAACAGTTACAAGTCCAATTATTTTTCCTTTGGCATTATCACCCAAGGTGACTAGAACTCCATAAATTTGAGTTAGGTTGTTGAATTTTGATGAGTTTCCACTCATATTCCTGAATCATCCACTGTCCATATACAATAGAGATTTTATTTTTATGTGACCCATTTCATACAAAGGTAATTATACAAAAGTTTGTTTTGGTACCCATATCATCTCGGTTCTGGTAGTGTTAGCTAGTAGAGATCTTGGAATCCAAATATATTTTTATTTTCCATAACTCATATAATTTTATTCAAATATACTTTTTGAAATAAATTCTATTTTAATTCCACTTATTTGAGGATTTCTCAAATTACAGTTTTTTGTTATATGTCCTTTTGTTCCATAAAAATGACAAATAAAAGTTTTTTATTTGGGAACAAAATAATTATTATATAGTTTAGATTTTTTACCCTTACTTCCAATAAAAAAATATTTTCTTTTTAATGAAATTTTTACCAAGAATTTCATTCTGAATATTTTAACCTTTTTTAAAAAAGAGAGTAGCATTTTTATAAGTATCTACTTCATCTTGTAATGCTTTAATCTTATTTTCATGATCAGCACAGTTTGTGGTAGATGAGTTAATTTTTTAAATTAACTTCTAATGTTCTTAAATAAGGTATCTCTTCTCTTAGAACATTATTGTGAATATTATTTAAATATTTGTGCTTCCTTAATAAAGATTCATATTTTTTTCTAGCATTGGGCAACAGGAAGCCAATTTATTATTTGAATAAGTTGAATTAGAATCAGAATTGGAATTAGATGAATAATATGTTTTTACCTTATCTTCTTTTTCTGTGAAGCACATATTGGCTTTCAGATTTGATTCTTCCTTTTCTAAATCATATTTTGATGAGCTATTGGAGTATTTAGAAACACTCCAAGTAGCCTTCATTGCTCTTTTGACCTTTTTTCACAATCAAAATTTTTATGATATTTATTTTCTGTATTTATCTTTTCACCTTTTAGATGCGGATAGTTAGGTCTTATATGAACTAATTTTTTACATTCTTATCATCTGACTTATCTTGAGTCTTTCTCATCCCTTTTTAAGGGTTTTCTGAATGCACTTTTCTTCTTATAAAACTTGCTAAACTTTCTGGATAATTGATCTAGTTCAATTTCAGAATCAGATGTGTTTGAATTTTTTTCTTCTCTGAATTCTTTCTTTATTTATATGATTTGATTCTAATATGTTATGTTTAGAGCAATATTATCCTATTTCACTAAGACTTTATGATCATTAGCTTCATATTTCATTTCAACTTCATACATCATTAGTGTCTTAATTAATTCTATCATTATCATATTTTTGATAGGTGATGATTGTCGAATTATAGTTGATATCCCATTACATTTAGTAGGTAGTACTCATAGTACTTTCAAAGCTTGATCTACTTGTTTGATAAGATCACCTAAGGATATAATATTATTGATAATCTATTTAATCCTTCCATTCATCTGAGTGATACTCTCTCCATCAAACATTCTAAAAGTATCAAATTTTAGCTTTGTTTTTTCATACCTCATCTGTCTTACATTATCTGTTCCTTC
Source organism: Viscum album (assembly GCA_963277665.1). Lineage (NCBI taxonomy): Eukaryota > Viridiplantae > Streptophyta > Magnoliopsida > Santalales > Viscaceae > Viscum > Viscum album. Next base: position 489,921,106 of record OY728150.1, read on the forward strand.
ATAGGAAAATACAATGGTTTGACACATTTCATAAGTAGTAAGACATTGTGAGACATGATTGAATTCATATATTCCAAGAACATAGATAATAACATTCATAGATTTATAATTTGTGTCATACTCATACTCTATAGTAGTAGTCCAAGTTACAGGATTTTCAAGAATTATATAAGGAGTAATGATCTTTGAGTAGACTTTAAATCCCAGATTCTTCAAATAGATAATCATTCATGATTTCCAACATCAATAATTTTCACAATTGGAATAAAGATCATGAACCATTGTCATTCCTTCTCTTTTATTAGTCATTTCCATCTTTTTATAGACCTTATACTTTTATCTTGTTATAGATTTTTTAAAAAAATTTCCTCTGATACCAATTGTTAAGTTGGAATATAAAAATATACAAAAGAGGGGGGTGAATTGGATCTTTTAAAAAATATTCACAATTATTCCTTTTGATGACAACTGTAGATTATGCAGATAAGTAGTGTTTATCTTATGTATGAAAGTATGAGTAGTGTATAACAAAGAAATACATAACACAACTTTTTATAGTGGTTTAGGGAACAATGATCCCATAGACCACTCCACCAATTTCTCTCTCTGTGAGTTTGGTGAATTTCACTAGTCGGGTCCTCATATCATAAGACCAATCCACAACCGAGTATAGGCAGTTGAAACCTTTACAAATAAGGATAAAAACAGAGCCTTCTAGTTCATTAATAGAGAACTGAATATCCACATCTTAGATCGAGAAGCTGATACTCCACCACAACTGAGTACGAGTAGTTGAAACTCTAAATAAAAATATATTGATTAAAAATGTTTTTATTGAACTTCATAGTTGTGATAGAAACTGACAGTAGATGGATCTTCTTCTTCAAAAAATAGTTTCTTTAAGAAACAGTAGTTTCGAAGCTATCCGGTTGCAATAGATATTTAAATAAAAGAAATAATGATTAGAAGTAGTATAATTACGAAAAATATAAGATTCAAAACATTTATATCTCTAAAGTGTAATCTCTTCTATAGATAAAAGAGTTTGATCAATTATTGCAGTAGATTTGTAAAATATCTTCACAAGAATGTAGCTTCAATAACAATATGTGTGTCACAGTATATGTCACAATATAGGTTGCAATATATATTTCTTCTTATTTGAATCATACATATATATATATTGAACAAATACACTGATATAATAAATAAAACAGATATCCTGCTTCACAATTCCAGATCCAATAAAATCACCTGATAAATTGTGAGAATTCAAATTCATAATACATCTCAAAGTAGTTGTAAATTCCCTTAATAATAGGAGAAAATTTATCCACTTAATATGATTATTTTTATTAATCATAATGATTTTTTAATTATTTGAATGCATGCTTTAAATTGGTCTAAAATTCCACAAAGACCATTGTATGAAACTCTGATAAAATCATAAATTCAAATCTTTTATGTTGAAAAGTAAAACATTGGTTCCTTTATAAAATAAAAAAAATACCAAACATAGGGTTCAAATTCATAACATTCATTCTCCGAAATTAGGGTTGGAAACGTATGTTTGATCCTAAAAGTAAGTTTGATGATCCATATGTTTGATTCTCAAATGTAGGGTTCCATACTTTCGTAGGGTTCTTTAACCACATTTTTTCTCTTTGTCAAAATGTAAGGTTCCATCCAAACATAAATCTTGTTATCCATAAGTTTCTATCAATATAGGGTTGATTAACCATATGTGTTTATCTTTCAACACAAGTTTTAATACAAATGTAGGGTTTGTTCCTTAGGTTTTGTTTTTCAACGTAGGGTATGAACAAGGTTTACAGAATATGCATAAGAGTGTTTTAAACAATTTGAAAAATATTCCACATGGATAATAATCTTGAATATAATTCCAAAATAAGAATTATAATGAATATTAATTTCCTGAAATACACTTATAGTAATATCATTAATAAGATGAACAAGGGTATTTTTGAGCATCAAAATCAATAATATTTATAGAGTATTATTGATAAAATAAATTCCCAACAGTTTCATCCATCAAATATAAGGACTCCCTTATAATTTATTGAATTCTAAAACTTAAATAATTATAGATGGTTGATTTAATGCCTATAACCTTATGGATTTGATTCCACTTATTGAAACCTAAGATATCTTGAGAGGGGATGGTGGAATCAGGGTTTCAAATTTTTCTTTTAATTTTATAGAATATTGTCCCTATATCAGTATTAATTAATTAAGCCTATTGCATGAAACCACACATACACAAAGATCATGTATATAAGAATTAAAATAGTAAGCATAAAAAATTACTAGTTCACCATAATGGGTAGTCCAAGTATTATACACTGATGATGTTTTACTCATACTAGAATCCACTGTTCTTGACCAGCTTTTTGGATTATAATTGTTCATCCATGATCACTCTGTGGTAGGTTTAGTTCCTTTATAATTAATTTACAGATATCATACTACCTCCCTCAGATCACTTCTGTTGACTTCTCCTTTCTCACTACTCTATATGAAGTATTCATCAATTTAATAACATGAAGCTCTTCGTCAAATGGTATAAGTGTTGATTTATAATTTCATCATTAAAGTATATGTTTTATTTATAGATAATTATTAAAATTATTATTTGGTGTCGTACCAAAGTACCTAACTTCACCCATGTATAGCTCTCTCAGGTCCACTATTTCACCCAAGTTTGAATTTTCTTATGTCCCCAGTTTTACCTAGGTATGTCTTCACCTAGGCTGCATATTGAAATCAAGTATACTTTTCCCATCTTATTGTCTTTTCCATGTATAAATTTTCCCAGTTCCTTAGCTTCACCCAAGTTTACTTTATAAAACACCATTTTCTAATGTAATTCCTCAATAGTTTCTTCACTCTAATGTCTTCCTTGTGCCCTGTTCTCAAAACTTAGTTCACACAGGTCCTTCACTATTCCTATTCACACATATTACTTCACACTAATCCTTTACTTATGTTTTTCAATCAATTCATGTTCCTGCTGGTGTCACTTATGCAATGGGAAATTCTCTAGTCCTATTAATTTCCATTAACTCCAAATAAAAGGAAGTAACAGGGTATTTATAGGAAGAATAACCTATCAAAATAGAGCCCTCAAATGATCATCCATACTTATGAATACACTAGTGCATGAAACTCTCAGATAGGTGCATTGCCTCACTTGCATGTATCACTTCCATTCAGCACTATCACATGACACTAGCATGAAATTCGTAGCTTCATTGGGGTGAAAAGGCCTATATTAATCCAAAAATACTTTTTAGTCTTCCTTCAATAGACTCCCAAAATTCATCTAAAATTTTTGGACACAATAATTTGGAAAACAATAAAAAAATTCACCACTTTAAGATATCTCCCTTGGTTATCAAGTAACTTAAAAAATCAAAAAAAGATTAATAAAAAACACAATATCTACCTCTATCTTTAATCACCTTGGTTCCAACAAACTAAGCACTAGAAGACCTCAAATTTTCTATAGATTATTCCAATGACAACCTAAAAGTGGGATGAGATAACCATAGACTTCATCATTTTATTTATTCATATCCCAAATGGTTGGAATTACATTTGATTCATGATTTATCAGTAACCAAATATGATCATTTCATTCTGATCAATAATTCCACAAAAGTAAAGTAGATTGGGAAGTTTTTCATAAAGAATACTAGAAGGATAAACAGGGCTACATGTTCTATCATTTATGATAGGGACCCTCAATTCACCTCTAGATTTTGGAAATGATTTTAACAGGTCATGGGATCCCAATTAAATCTTAGTACAAACTACCATAACCACACAGATAGTTAGACTGAGTGGGTGAAGATATGCTTTGTGCATGTATCTTAGACTCTAGATATTCATGGGATTACCATTTGGGGCTGGTTGAGTTTTCCTATAATAAAATTTACATGCCTTTGATCAATATAGATCCTTTAGAAGCTCTGTATGGTTGGTCATTTCAGTCTCTTCTCTATTGGATCATGGTGGGTTAGACTTCCATAGTAGATTTGGGTGTCATACATGAGAATATGAAAAAGTTTTAGGCAATTTGATAATTCTTAATAATGGCTCAAAGTCACCATAAGTCTTATGTGGACCTCTTGTGTAATACCTTATCATTTTTTCTTGGTGAACAAGTTTGTTTCAAGGTATTATCATGGAAAATATATCTTGTTGGTCTAAGTGATTTGGAAACACGGGAGTGATTCACATGAGATTTTAGAAAAGGAATTTCTTATGAGTAATTAGTGGCCTCACCTCTTTGTCGATCAACCATCATTGAGATGACCTTTTAGGGATAGAAATTGGCATGGTGGGTATAATTTCCACACCCATGATTCCATTTTTAGGGGTGGAATGTATTTTTTAATTTATTTTCTTCTTACCTTTCATTCCAAGTCTTTACTTTTTAAAAAATTTGTAAAAATGGATTGAATTGACTGTCTCACAATTGGTACATGGTTAGATTTAACCATGTGGAAATCATAATAAACCCAAAATATTTTATCATTTATTATTTTCAGGGTTAGCACGTGTGTTCCCTAACTATATAGGAAAACTGTGCAATTTGATCAGGTGTGTCTTACACATGGTTTAGAAAATCGTGCAACTAAATCGCATGGTCTTCCTAGGTTCTTAAAAATGTTATTTAAAAAAATCCTTTTTTTCATTTAAAACCCCTAATTCCCTTATTTTTTACACTCTTTTAACTCTAATCCTTCTACATGTCAAGATCACCTCTCCCTCCTCTCCTTGGCCTGATTCCAATTTTATTATTTCTTGTATTCTTCAATAAATCACTGAGTAAGCACCTCTTATCCTCTCCCTCAATCATATTATCTTCTTTTTCCTAGACTTAATTACTCTATAAGGTCATAATGACCTGGAGTTTACATTGTTAAATTCTAATAGAGGGGTTTCAGGATCCCTCTTCACCTCTTAAATGGATTCTTATCATTGGAAAGTGATTTGGCTTGGTAAAGGTATGTAGTTTCATTAATTGGATTGGTTTCATGAACTTTTAGTGCTTTCTTATTTTAAAGAGGGTATTAATAGTTATAAAATCACATTATAGAATATTTAGAAGATAATATAAGTGATATATTTTTTTCATTACTTTTTCCTAATATTGGAAATAAAATGGTTTTAAAAGGAATTATTTGTCTATAAAATTAATGGTTTCACTTGTGGTTTTGGATGAAATTACCCTTTATAATAGAAAATAGTTATAATGTTGTATTGATAACTATTTAAGGAGGAATAGAGAATGTAATTTATTTAGGTTAGAGGACTATAATTACACTACAATAATAACTAAACATTGTGATGACATGTTTGGGTGTTACACTCTGAGGGTGCTCTTTTCCTATTAAGCATTAAGACTAATCTATCTAGAGTAATGTGCACAATTGGTTATGATGGTTTGATCACTAAGATAATATTAGGATAATAGGATTCTTGTGAACTTAGATACCTCAAATATTATCCATGGTTCTTATTTAAAATATTTATTCACATGGTGTTTTTTTTTACATTTAAAATTTTATAATGTGTGTTCTTAACTATTTAGTTAAAAATGTTAAAATAATGTTTTTATATGGTTTATTTTCAAGATATAATTATTATATTCATCTAAAAAATATTGATTATAAAACACATTATGGGATCCTATTAGGTCAGTTGTTCTCACACCCTAAAAAACCCAATTGGAGTATGTATACATTGTTTTGGAATATTTTGGTAAAGAAATGGTGCCACTTGGTGTCAGCGGGTACTCAAAACATGAGGTCATGAGTGGATGGTGGAGACATGGTGGGATTATCTCTCACGCCACATGGATATGGGTAGCAGTTTTGATTTATTTTTGGTTTCTATTTTTGTATCATATCATTCTATAACCTATTCAATTTCCCATCTCATCCTTTTGTATATGTACATGCTTGGATCCTCTTCTTTTTATGAAACATTATGGATTATGTTTATATTGTTTCATATGGTTACTATTGTTTTTTGGTATTTTATTTATGTTATGAAATTCAAGTGTGTTATTTTTGTAATTTCCATTTAATTGGAAGCATGAATCACCAAGTTTTGGTGAGGTTGTGTCTAGTTCTTAGTTTGGACCCACTTAATGATTTGTTAGGTAAAAAATTACCAAGGTACATTTTTCATTCACAGGAACCATTTTCTATCCTATGGTGATTGGGAATTCCCTTTAGATATTTCCATGAATCAAATCAGGTTCTTGGTTCAGGGGTAGTCTTGGTTGGTTCATGACACAACCTTTGGACCAAAAAAAATTTATTCCCTTTTTTATTTTAATGTTATTTCAATTTAATATATAAATTTAAATGAAAAACATGTACAATTTTTATATTTTATTAATATATATATATATATATATATATTAATAATTAAGTGATAATTATTATGTGATTAATATTTAACGTTCTTAAATAACAGGTGTTATTTTATTTTATTTTCAAAAATTATTTTAAATCTTGATTAAAAATGTCAGTATTCCCATTGACAGGTCTGCTTAAAACATTGATTAGGCTGGACTAAATTTCCTAAGCATGTATTAAATGTGAGCCTAAATAGATCGACCATTTTTTTCCAAGTTCATGGGTTCTTAAACTACTCTACATTGGTATGACTCGATAAGCACCCCTACATTTTTCAAAATTCTTGTTGACAACCTCTCTTATTTTTATCACCCCCATAATTTAGTTTTCTAAGGTTCGGTGATTATTGGGTAGTGTTCTGCTCATCGAGAAATATTCTCTCAAAAAATTTTAAGCCATATCCTTGAATTGATTTACCATGATTTCAAAGTATTGGGAAAACTCTCAATCTAGGGAGGGATTTACAAGAATAATATTCAAGGTTAAATAACTAACCATGAATGACTATCTTCAATATTTGATACCTGACATTGAATAAATATTTTCTAGGGGTGAATTTCCCAACAACCCTTGACCATTATTATTTCTCCTCCCCTCTAAATTGAGATCATTTCTCATGAAATTGTAATGTTGTGTATCCTCCATGATTATCTATAGGGAAATAAATATAGTGGATACCTCTTTCTATGAATGTAGTTACACTATGAAAACATGTAGAATTTCTATTTTATTTCTTTTTTTTCTCTCTATGTGTGATTTTATTATAAATAAAATTGTGTGTGTGTGTTTTGATTCTCAACAAAGTGGTATCAATGCCAAAAAATGAGTATTAGAGGATATTTTTCAATGGATAAATAATTCATAGCCTTGGAGTATAGCTTTTATCAGTTTTATAGCATTTTTTCCATTGTGTAATGCCATAAACCACTCATTATGAATCTTATTTGGATTATACGTGAGTTAATTTTCACTAAATTTATCATTTTTAACACATTGATTTGGTTATTTATTTATTTATTTTTGATATTTGATCTTCTTCAATGGAAGGAAATACTTATAATATTATTAAATTGGATGAATTTTATTATAAAACCTAGAAAACGAAAATGGAATATCATTTATAAATCAAATATTTATGGAAGCCCATAATAGAACCACTGGAGAAAAATAATGACATGAATCAACCCACCATGGCCCCGTCTAGATAGGTAGTAAGTTTTGTGTTCCACCCCAAGCCCAACTTCAATTGTGTAGGGGATGGTAACTAGCATCATGTAGACATATCACACATTATGGGAGACATTATACTATTATACTTGTATAAAACCACTAATCTTCACACAAGATAACAATAATACAATCATAGAAAAATAACCGACTAGAATATATATGCATGTGACACACTAAGATCAATAAAGGGGTGCCAAGTACATATATTATAAATTAAATGGGTATGATACATTCCTAGAAAACCCAACATAAAACCAACCTAATGTAATTAAGGTGGGAGAATCACAGTAATGAACTAGATCTAGACACGAATGTCGTTTGTTACTACCACCTCCAGATACCATTAATCTCCCATTTCACCATAATTATATCCATATTTATCACCACCATACCGATAATAATATTCATAAAACTTGACACATGTGGTAGAAACACCCATACAAAGGTGATTATGTACATACCTTGTAGTATTCCATAAAAAGAAAAAAGGAATAAAGAAGAAAAGTCCCAGTAAGATCAGAAATATAATGTTAATTAATTAACTACTTATGGAAGAAGAAGCTAACTAAAAAACTAGATATTATTATAGATATATAACTAGATACCCCAAGTATTATTCTTTATAACATAGATAATTAACTATTTCACACTAAGATAAACCACCATACAAACTACCACGTAAATCCATACTCATGTTATCACACCAAACATAATGGGGGGGACACATTCCTCAATAATGTAAGTGTCAGTTTAGGGAAATATAAAACTGTAATAGAGGACCACCTCCTCATCAAACAAGTTCATAGAATGAGGGATCTCCTAACACCATAAGTAAAGGACTTGTGACCCAATGATTCATGGAAAAATAATCAGGGGAGTTCAAGACTCTATAGATTCTATGGGGGGAACCACACCATTTCGGGTGTGAGGGAGTACCATCTTCAATCCTAAATTATATAAAACCCACATCCCAAGGAAAAAAGGGATGAACAAACTCCAAATATCTATTTGGGACCAAAACCATATTGCCAACACATATATAGGAGAGTGTTGAACCTTAAGGTACTCTCTGTTCATCACACCCAAACCTTAACATCATCCTTACAATGCTAAATCATAAGCCTTTCTAGGTAACCTTGAAACATCCTCAAATGATAAAATTGACTATTTCATGGTGATTTATACATAAAATTGACTAATATGAGCTATTTGTTTTCTCAAAACTAACACATAGTGAAAAATTCATGAAAATGACACGTAACTGAATTGTTTATCCATGTGAAGACCTAAAATAGTGTGTCATGCAGAACACTAGAGTGGGGGTGACCCTTGTAAAAATCATGAACCTAAATGTATTCTATAAACATAGTGCTCACTAGCCATATCAAAATTGGAAAACCATACCCACCTCACCCACCTGACCAGCTGGTCAGTGCCTAGGTTGGCCTGAAAGGGAATTTGAGGTTAGGATTGTGAGTTTGGCCCATGAGGGTGGTCCCATGAGGTTGGTTCCAATGGTTTTTACTATGGGGTATGTAATATTAGAGAATATCGTGAGGTCATGCCTAGAAAGCTCAAGGCTAGAGGGGTGGATCTTACTGGTTGACCCTCCTTGTGGTAAGTTGGGACAATCACATTGCAGTCATCTATATTAGTTTCCCATGAGTATTTATCACTATTCCCACCCCCCATAGAACTATCATGAAACAACCACCCACCATGATTCCATTTTCCTACATCATGCGGTCATCCACCTTCACACCACTACACCACCATGTGGTAGTCTATCCATTCAAACCCCACAATAATCTTTCAATTCGTCATTAGACATCACCAAAATAATCAACAAAATTATAATAAAATTTTAAACCCTATATTTAAAAGGAAGGGAGGGTTTAATCTAATAATATTAATTTTTTCATCATATCATCATTAAAAACATGCAACCACAGAGAAACAAGTTAATATTAAAATCTCTAACCTAGGGATTTAGCAACACAGGGATTAGGGAAATCATGAACGAGTATTTAATACCAAATCAGAGGTTTAAAAATGATGAAAAAAATAAATATTAAAGAATTAAATATTGATATTACAAAAATAAGGTCTAACAGAAAAAATCCAATATGATTCATGGGTAATTCAGAAAGAAATTAAAAATAATGAGTCATGTCTCAAATCCAAATCAATCATTGTTGAAGATTGTGTTTATGTTGGGTTTTGCTAATGATTTTCTGAAGAACATATTCATTTGATCTTTGGAACTCTCTCAATATTACTCTATAATTCTAGGTTTTATGTTGGATGAATCTAAATTAGATAGATAACAAGGTTTAAATAAAAAGGGGATAGGGTGTGTATGTATAAAAAATAATTTAATTAATTTAATTAATCAAATTTAATGACACGCCCATGATGGAAAATCCTGGGGCCCTAATTTCTAACTAAAATTACAGCACCCCTAGGGTACAACCACCATTATGGAATAAATGGAAGTATTAGAATTCATTTTTAATGATTAGTTTATGAGATATTATAAATTCACCAAAAATTCACACACAACCTAAAAATAATATGTTATTTTAAATATATTAATTTTTAGAATCCATAACACTCAACGTTCCAAAATAGATCAACTACCAACATAAAAATAGTTTTAAAATTATCCTAAAGGTTAAAAATTAAAAAATAAGGGTCACTGTATCTTCCACACCTTTAAATATTTTAACTTTGAAAAGTAAATCCTATAGAAAAAGGAGATTGTATTGAACCTATATCTGACTCTCACATTCCCATAAGATCTATTGAAGGTTTCCATGATTTCATGAAACAGGATCCAATGGTATCTCCTGACTTTGAATGGTCCTTGATTACTAGTATTTGATCACCCTTGGGTACTCCACAAAGATAAAATCATCTTAAATGTCAAGATCTCCCCTGTCAATAACATGTTAAGAATCATACATGTACCTCCTCAGTTACCACATGTAGAGGATGTTGTTCACCAAATAAAATTGTGTAGGTAATTATAGGTGGAAATAAACCTCTCCTATCCTATGTAATATCTTGAAGGTCATATGAACAACAAGAACATTTTTTTTCCCTTGGTAAAACCTCCACATACCACATCATATTGAGACCTTCAGGTACACTTGATGTATTTCCCCAAACTCTAAAGGCCTATATCATTGGTTCACATTGGATTTTTGATGACTCGTGAGTTGTAATCATCTACTCTTGGATCACTTTAATTTTTTACTTATTTTTAAAAACCTCAACTCCATAACCATAGAGATGTTGACTATTTTATTACATTAGTACATTGATCACACATATAAAGGATCCAATAGTTTAATAGCCATAGGGAACTAGATACATAATAGAATTTTATAATACATTGGAAAGAAATAAATGATTAAAAACATGAAAAAAATTATTATTATCCCTTAAAGTCAATTTTTCATATATATAAATCATCTAGGTTTCCTGGGGAAAAGGAAAATAATATAAAGGAGTGAGCTAAGATACTCAATAAGGGTGAAAAGTACAACTGAAGCAATTATAAATAAATCATTAAGGCATGAATAAATTAACCAAGTCAATCCATATCAAATGAAACTTTGAGAACATACATATCTATGGACAATATATAAATAAATAACTTCTTGTATAACAATGACTAATTATATACTTATGGGAATTTATAATGTCAGATATATTAAATATATCATCAAAGCCTTATGCTAATACATCTTACATAAATGGAAATGATTCTCCTATTACCCTGTATTAGTTGTCTCGTGAGACCTACCAGTGCACTGGGGGGATTTATAACTTCAAGCTCCACCCATCACATAATGTTTTAATGAATTACATCATATAAAAACATATTACATGGAATAATATTTCAAGGAAAAAATATGTCGAAAAATTTATCAATAAGGCATATATTACAAGATTTTACCATATAGAAGAATGAATTATATAGTATGAAATCATTTTTCCAAATCCAAGAATCAATAAATATATATGAATTTATAATGGTATAATACTAATGAAATGATAGAAAAATAATTTATAATGGTTTATAAAGTGAATGTGCATTTTCTAAATTAAATCCCCCATGAGTGTAAAATTCGGATGTATCAAGGCCCGTTGTTATGCACCAAGTGATGATTGAGTCAAAGAATAATGAAAACTTTTTGGGATTTTGACCCATAGGTAAAACATGTCTAGAGACACACCCACATGTAGTATCCATACAGGTATTTGTTTCTTGGAAAACCACACACACATTACTTCACCAAAATTTTAGGATGGTTTTATGGTTACATGATAGTTTATAAATTATAACAGAATTGAAAAAGGCTATAATGAGATGAAGTAAGTAATATCCCAATATAAATAATTAAAATAGAAGGTGATAACAAGGAATTTAAAGAATTTATTTATATGAAAAATATTTTTTTTTAAAATATAACAGATAAATTTCAGATGAAGATTAAAGGGGGGGTTGGGAAAACCTTTACCTATATTTGGATTATTAGATTAGAGATGAACCTCATAACCAACAAAGTGTAGGACACTGGGACACCTTAAGAGGGGAGGGGTGAATTAGGGTGTCAACTTTTTCTCTTAAATTATCTGATGTTGTTCCCATGTTGGTTGGAATGTGTTAAACCTATATGATGGATATGAACAATAATTAAACAATCACATGCAAAGAGAACACACAACACTTTTACGTGGTTCACCAAAAATAGCTACATCTAAGTTTCATACGCAAAAAATGTGTCGGTCATACCAAAATCTACTAATCTTCAGTAGTTGTTGAGTATAAGAGTTTGGACACAATCACTCTATGCCAGGCACACTACCTTTACAATAATTTAGGGATAACTCACTGTGTCCCTCAGAACACTTTTGTTGACTCCCCCTTGCTCACTGCCATGGGATAAGTATTACACAGTTTATTTATATGAGGTCCTCTTTAATATATTTTCATTGAAATCGTTGTCTCAATCCAGCACGAGGCACTTCATGCATCGAAGTCTTCAATTGATATAATTGAAGGAACTGATCACAAAAAATGGATATTCAAAAGCCTATCGGAAGCATAACAACACACTTGAACGCAATTCCTCAACTTGCACGCAAGATTTGAGAATTGTCATGAAAGATGACTTTCGTGCAACCCCTAATTTCCACACAACCCTTATCTTTCATGAAACTACACTGAAGGTTTCAATTGTTCTTTTTAGACTAAAGGGACACCTTACACGCAAGATTAATTCTCTATAATTATTTTTCATGCAAAACTTTCACGCAACAGAGCAACCATATTTTAGTTGGAAAATTCTTAAATCTTTCATAGGGATAGCCGCCTATTTATAGGCCTTGATGACCCTGCACGCAAGTTTCTGACAGGTCTTTGTCAGTGCGTGCAAGATTCTTCCAGATCATGTAAAACCTCCTCTGATGTCGGATTGAGCACATAAGATTCTTCCATGAAACATCATCTTTCATGCACATTTTAGTTTTGGGTTCACTTTTTTCCTTTTCCATATTTTGATGTACTGATCTAAAAACAAGCCTTGTGTGCAAGTTTATAAACATCCATCTATCTTGCATGCAACTCCGTTTTCCAAAAACACTTTTCTACATATTCATATTTTTGGACCCAAAAATTTGGTAAACACTAGGAAATGATGCCACATTTAATACTATTACTTGCTTAAACTATATGATCCCTTTCCTGGAAAACTTACTGAATTTCTAATGAGGATTGACAACAAACACATACCATACTCCATTTCCAGTATAGAACAGTTGTGGTTCCAACACAAATATCTTCAATATTTAAGTGATAGAAATAAAAGAGACTAATTTGGAGACACATGATGATATAAGTTTGAATTTCGGTGTTGGAGAATGGGAAGAGGGGTGGTTATTTATACTTGAAGAGGGATGGTCTTAAGGGTTTAAATAATGATTATTTTCTAGTATGGACAAACACTTTTGGGTGGAATTAAGACTAATTTTTTTAGATTATAATTAATGTTTTCAAGTATGTTTAAGTTCTTATAATACATCATCCACCCATTTAATGTTGTAGTTTTTAGGTATTTTATGTTTTTACCATTTAACAATAACTCACTACATTATTTTACCTATACTGTTGTAACTCTTTTTTTACAACAACAATTTTTTAAATCTAATAATGAAATTAACCCCATTACCTATTATAGACCTTATAATTCCAAATATTTAATCCATTTTAAATGATTCAATTTAAAATTTTGATTTAAATTAATTCTAATATGATACACATATAACTCATAAAAATAGTTCTTTTATAAGAGACAAAATCAAGGTTTTTAGAATGCTTAACATTTATTTCTAAATGTATATAATTATGTTTTATATTATTTATAAAATAAATTTTAATTAATAAAAATGATTAATAAATATTAAATCATGATCATATCATTATTGATCATATAAGTTATGGTATTTTTTAAAAATAGTATTTTCACTTTTTACCCTAAAAATAGACATATTCATAAAATTATAAAAAATTAAAAATATTTAAATGATATTTATTTTATTATTTAAATTATATAAATATTATAATTTTATCTTTTAAATAAAAAACCTTATTCATTTATAAATAACTATTTTAATGAAATATAGGACTTTTTGACCGTTATAAAAATTACATAAGACTTAATTAATTTATATTATCATGTAAAAGAGTTTTATAAGATAATTTAGGAAAGATAAAATTTCTTTAAAACTTTTAAAATCACTAAAAACATAATTTTATTAGAAATTAAACATTTTTATAATTTCCAAAATTAAATTTTGTTTTGATAAAACAATCCCAATAGTCACTTTATTTCTCTGATATAACAAATAATATTAATAATACCCAATTTTATTATTAATCATTTGTCTTCAATACGAACGCACATATCAACCTATAAATATACCACCATTCTCATACTTCATCATTCACTACTTTTTTCACAAAGGTTCTTACACATTTACTGATAATGTTTATGATTTTCCTAATGCTTCTCTTTCTTTTTACAATCATTATGATAAGGGTGGTCTTCTTAGGTGAATTCAAACCTATGGAGTTTTTTTAGTGAATGTAATATTCTTATAAGTGTATATACCTTTGATATTACTTATTGTATTAGTCTATATATATGTATTATTTGTAAAGTTCGTATGAAATATAATAATTTTTTCTGTTGTAATACTAGGTATTTTGTTGGGTATGACCATATAATAAATGAATTGTTCTCAATTAATGAAATAAATATTTAATTAATTTTTATTAATGTTACTTAAAATTTTTTATGGATGGTTTAAAATTAATAAAAACTATACATAGAATAAGATAAGATAAAATAATATTTAAATTAAATAAACTATAATGTAAATTGGAAATTCATAAAAATGTACTATTTACATTCAACAATTCATTTTATCATGTTTCGCATAAAATGTCATATGAAAGATTCTCAAAATGTTTTATTTTAAAATTTAATGATTATAAAAGCTTGATTGATACTTTATTAACCATTAAATTAAAATGACCTAATTACAAAGAGGATTGTGAATATAAAACTATTAGTAAAAGGAATGTAGTTATCAAATAAAAAATGTATATTTAAAAATAATCATGTATATAGTAAAAGAAAAGTATATATATACAAATAATAGAGAATTAAATTAGGGAATAATATAGGATGATTGAAGGTGATACACCCTTATCGCCCTTCGGTTGTGGGTTTGATACCCATGGCCACGCAAAATGCGATGGGTTGTTTCTTGTCCTGTGAAGCACTCTTTTGCCAAAACCATTTTAATAATAAATTTCTAATTTCCTTGAAAAATAAATAATAAAATAACACAAGTGATAAATATTTGGTTTATTAAACCAAATAGGTTTATTTATCATTTATATTTCTTAAAAAATCATTGGAAATTGAAGATGTTACATTCTACCCCTTTATAAAATTTTTTCCTTGAAATTTTAATTATTACTTACTAATAACAATACATATAAGAATATAAAATGTTTTCATGACTTAAGATATTTCTTCTAAATATATAAAAACCTTAATATATTATGGAAAACAAGGTAACATATCTCTTCCCTCATAAAAGATATATAACAATATTCTCAACCATTTATTCCAAATATGATTCCTTATATGGTTATGATTCAAAAGAGTATATTGAAGAATACACTTTTTAAATGAATATCACCAGGTAATCCAATTCCATTATCACTATTGGAGGCTCAATTTTGTATCAAGTTTCAGCCATGAGTTGAAAAAATACATCATAATTTTTCGAAGTTATCTAAATTATTATACACAAGCACATAGGTGACACTATTATTGAAAGGAGTGTGATCATTAATAAATAGATTCATTTAGTTCTGGATCTTGAAAATTAAGTTTTTAATTGACATTATAAACTTGTCCTCCATAAAACCTTCATAAATGATCTAATAAGAATTTTTGAAAATATGGTTGGCTGCATAAATATGTAGAAAATAGTCTAATTTTTAAGATAGATATATTCTTCCTAGATTTCTCCCTCCTTTGCGGCCTCATGAAGGATGGTAGGACCTCTTTTTGTTTGGTACATTGTGAGTTATCGATAAATTCCCTTGTGGTGGTTCCAAAATTGCGAAATATGAGAAATATGTGTCTTTAAAAAATGTATAATGGTTTTGTAAGACCCATCATAATATATAATAACAAGAGGAGAGTTGGATATGTTGAAAAGTAACTTTTAGGTCATATAAATTCAAGAAAATGCATCATGATCACTTGAACTAGATTTCGAAATTATGATTGTAATTAAATCATCTAGGAGGGATAGGTGAGTATTTTAAGATTTCATTCCTTCCATATTGATCATATATATTTAATATGTTGAATCAATACAATTAATCCATGAAATAGACTACCTACTACCTAATTATAATGTAATTAGCTACCTCTTATTTTAAATCATCAAATAAAACCAAAATAATTAATTGTGAGTGATTAAAAATATATAGAGAGAATAAAATTATATAAATTTGTAATTATCCATATTATTATTATCTAAGGTGCCCATGTTCTAGACTAGTATATTTTAAGTTTAACCCATATCACTCTTGGATAAATCTAGGTTTCTTTAGGTTGAGATTTCACATACTCTTAACCTAATTCCTTAAATAACTATCCTAAAATTATCATAAACTTTCCCAAAAATCATTAAAATTTATGCTCTTGAAATTAAACATATCCTTTATCCATAAAATAAAAAATCAATTAATATATTTCTTAAAATAGGAAACTCTGTTTTAATCTATGTTATCTATGATCATTTTCTTATTAGGTTCTAATTGTGTTCTTTTAAATCTAGTTACCAATATTTAAAATAAGTTGTCCTTTGATAACAACTATAACAAACTCAACTCCATACCCCTAGAGTAGGTGGATGTTTTATTAAATTGGTACATAGATAAAAAAATATAGAGGATCAAACAGTTTAGTAGCCTCAGGGATCTAGATACATAATAGAGTTTTACATTACATTAGAATAAAATACATCATTAAAAACATGAAAAAAAATATTATTATCCTTGAAAGTCCATTTATCATACATTTAAATCTTCTTGGTTTCATGGGGAAAAGGAAAAATATAAAGGAGTGAACTGAGATTCTCAATAAGGGTGCAACATACAATGGAAACAATTATAAATAAAACATTTAGGCATGAATAAATAAAATGAGTTATGGAATATCAAATTTAAAGGAGGGAATTTATATCCATAGCCATCATATCAATAGATAAATGATAGGATAATAATAAATAATTATATATTGAGTGTAATTTATAATGTTGGACATCGTAAACATACTATCAAGGCCTTGTTCCAATACATCTTACATAAAAGTTATGGATGTTCCAATTACCCTATCATAGTTGTCTCATGAGAAATACCCCTGCACTGAAGGGTATATAATTCTTGTCTACACCATCCACATAATAGTCCAATGAATTCAATTACATCATAAAAGATTACATGTTATAATGTTTCAATTAATAAGTACTTATCACAATTTCTCAATGAGGCATATCTTATAAGATTTTACCATATAGAAGAAGGAATTATATGGTATGAAATTATTTTCCCCAATATAATAATTAATAAATATATATTATTTTGAAAAGGTAGTATACCATTGAAATGATATAAAAATCTTTTATAATGGGTCATAAAGTGCATGTTAATTATCCAAAAAAATCCTCTGGGATTGTCAAACCAAGTATACAACAAGGCCTATTGTCGTTCATTAGGCGATGATCGGGTTAAATCCCAATGCACCATTTTCAAGGTTATTACCCCTATATACAACTATTTTATAGCAAAAAACACTTTTAGTATCCATATGGGGATTTTATTTTCTTGGAAAACAACACACACTTTACTTCACCAACATTTCAGTATGGTTTTATGGATATGAGAGAGTTCAAGTATTATAACAGCTTAGAAAAAGGCTATAATGAGAGGGAGTAAGTAATATCTCATTAAAAATAGTTAAAGTGGAAGGAAATAATATATAATTTAAATAATATATATATATATATATCTGAAAATTAATATTAAAATTCAATATAATAAAGGAATTGAAAATGAAAATTAAAGAGGATGGTTGGAGAAACCCTTACATCTCTTGAGCTTCTTCACTTAGAGACAATCCTTTAAACCATCAAAAATCTTCAATAATGAAGAGGGAGAAATGGAAGAGAATATTTGTGTTATATATTATGAGATAAATTCTAATCTTGGTGCGGGAGAATAGGAAGAGGGGGTGGGTATTTATACTTGAGGAGAGGTTGTGGTAATAGTTTAAATAATGATTATGTTTTCATTAAGGCCAAGCACTTTTGGGTGGAATTAATTAAAATATATTAGGTTTAAAATTAATTTTTTCAGAGTTGGTTAATAATATATAATACATAAAGCACAAATTTAATGTTTTAGTTTTTATTTATTTTATTATTTTACCATTTAACTTTATTCCGCTACGTAATTTAACCTATACTGTAGTAACTCTTTTTTTACCATGAAAATTTTTTTATGTCTAAAATTGAAATTAACTTTATTACCAAATTTAGACCTTATAATTCAAAATATTAAATATATTTTACTTGATTAAATTTAAAAAAGTGATAAAAAAATAATTCTAATATGTTAGGCATATAACTCAAAAAAAAATAGTTTTTTAAAGGAAATAAAAACATGGTTTTCAAAATTTTAAGCATGTGTTTCTAAATGTAACTCATTATATTTTGTGTTATTTAATAAATATATTTTTATCCTGAATAATTATTAATAAATTTAAAATCATGATCATATCATGATCATATCATAAGAGTTATGGTATTTTGTAAAAATCGTATTTTCATTTTTTACACCAAAAATGAACATTTTCATAAAATTAATAAAAAAATAATCCTAAGTAACTTATGATGTGTCAGGACCAAAAGAGATATTTATTTTATAAAATTAATTCTCTAAATATGATAATTTTTTGCTTTTAAATAAAAAACTTTATTCATTTATAAATAATAGTTTTAATGAAATAAAAGACATTTTAACAACTATTAAAATTGTTTAGGACTTAATTAAATTATATATTATTCTTAAAGTGTTTTATAAGATAATTTAAGGAAGGTAAATTTTATTTAAAACTTTTAAAATTATCAAAAACATGCTCTTAATTTAAATTAAACTTTTCTATAATTTCAAAAAATAAAATTTTGGTTTCATAAAACAATCCTATGAGTCACATTATTGCGCCTACATAGCCAATAATAATAATAATATCAAACTATAATGTTAATAATTGGTATTAAAAATGAATGAAAATATCACTCTATAAATATACCACCATTATCATACTTCAATATTCACTACTTTTTTTACAAATTTTCTTACACATTCATTGATAATGTATATAATTTTTTAACGTTTCTCTTTATTTTTGCAATATTTATGGAAAGGGTGATATTATTGAGAGAATTAAAACATATGAAGTTAGTTTTAATGAATGTACTATTTTTCCAATCATATATTCCTTTACTATTCTTCATGTTATTAGTTCATATCTATGCATGATGTGTATATTTCTTAGGAAATGTAATGGTGTTTTATGTTGTAATACTAGGTATTCCATTAGATATGATCATACAATAAATGAAATGATTTCAATTAATTAAATAAATAATTATTTAATTTTTATTATGAATCATGTTACTTAACTTTTTAAAAGGATGATTTTAAATTAATAAAACCTATACACCTAATAAGATAAAATAAAAACATTTTGAAATTAAATGAACTATAATGTAAATAAGAAATTCATAATAACAAATTATTTAAATTTAACCATTAATTTTATCATGTTTCACATAAAATTTCATATGATAGTTTGTACAATTATTTTATATTATAATTTAATGATAATGAAAACATGCTTCATACTTCATTAACCTTTATATTACAATGACTTAATTACAAAGAGGATTATAAAGATAAAACTATTAGTAAAAGAAATGTAATTATAAAATAAAAAATATATATTTAAAATTATTTAAATATATAGTAAAAGGGATTTATATTTATAAAATAATGTCATTTCCCTTATCCCCCTTAAGTTGTGGGATCGATCCCCATGGTCATGCTTGAAGCGACAAGTTGTTTCTCAGCCCGTGAGCTGCTCTTTTTCGAAATCCATTTTAATAAATAAAATTCTATTTTCCTCGAAAAATATATCAATGAATAACATAGGTTATCAATATTTCATTTATTAAAAAAATAAATTTATTTATAATTTATATTTATGAAGAGAAATGGCCATTGTAAATTTGGGATGTTGTGGTTGTTAACTAACCTAACTCAGGTCCCATTAGCGTCTACTATCCAATCTATGTTCCACACAATGGTTACATTCATGGTATCTTGTAAAATGTCTCAATATGTTCCATGATGATAGTGTATTATCTTTTTTAGATTTATGAAAACTCCAATAAGGTTAATTTATCCTCCTAGAGTTTTTCATAATCCAACACACAATCCCTCAACATCACCTAAAGAACCAAAATGGTTCGCTCTATCTTCCTATTTGTCTAAGGTTGTAATATCATACCCAACCAAAATTGTCTCTTGAATACCTCATTTAATATTCTCTACAATTTATGTAAGACTCTAATGTTATAGTTTAAAAAGAAAATTTTGTTTGACTTCATATACCACATGTAATATCGTGCTTAAAGCGAACTGTGATACACTATTAAAATATTTTTATTTAAATATGATCTATATTACCTAGTCATTAGATTGGTGGGTATAAAAATAAGTAACCAAATTATGAAATATTTTTTAAAAAATATTCTATAATAAAAATTTATTGATTAATGTATAGAAAATATGAAATCAATTTTAAATAAAATCATATCTAATTAAAGGAGATATTTTTCAGAAGACTAATTTATGTATGCAATGTACTTTTTTGTTGAAGTGAATTAAGTTAATCACTATAGATTAATGAATTTAAGGAAATTTATAGATCATATAGTTAATAAAATAAATTAACTTTAATCTCATTGAGGTTTCTAGATAAGCAATGAGTATAAATTCAGTATAAACTTTATAAAAAATTCATCAAAAATGAATTTTATTGCATTTTATACACAAATATTATGATTAATTTCTATTAATTTTAGAAATTATATTTTATTAAATTGAATTAATTTTTTTAAATTATCTTGTAATAATAAAATTAAGATAATTTTTTGGAATTTTTTTGAAAAGTTCTATTTTTATGTGAATAGTGAAAATACCAATTTTACAAAAAAAACTGTTATTTTTTTTAATCAAAGTAATTTCAATATTACAATTTTTTTGGATTTTTTTTAAAGCCAAATAAGATTAATTTTATAAAAAAATAATATGATTAACTCTACTGGAATCAACATTATACTTCATTTTTTTGTGAAAATCATTTTATGCTTAAAAAATTATTTTTCTAAAAACTTTTTTTTCATTACGTATTGTGAAATTATACTAAGATTCGTTTTTAACACTTCTAAAAAATTAAATATTGTAAAATATATTTCATATTTAGAATTGTATGTGTAAAATTATTTGAATATGATATAAGTGTAGCCAATTGTCACCTATTTCCACTCAAAGGTTCGGTGCTCTACTATAATGTGTATAGAGGCACTCGGGTTAAATCCTCGGTGATGGTTCTATTTTTGGAGTCGAGTATTTTTGTTTTATCTTTTGAAAGGTGGGGTTTGTTTATATATCATAATTATATTTATTGAATGATGGTGTTTGATTTAAAAATTTGATAATGATTGGGGTGAGTTCATTATTGAGGACTTAAGCTTATGATATCCTTGATATTTGAAAAACATTTTATTAAATCAACTTTCACTTCACAAGATGATTTCGTTCAGAATTCCTAGTTTTGGATTTAATCCAAGACTCAATGAGGGTTATAAACTCTATCAATTATCATTTATGTAATAGTTAATATGTCATGAACCTATGTGTATTTTTGGTTCCAATAATCCTTAGAATACACATTTCAAACAAAATGTGTCAACAATCCATGGTATATCCAGTTTCACATACTGAACTGGAACTTCTTTTTTTTTGGATTTTTCAAAAAAAATAACTTTCTGGGTTAGTGAGAACCAAACAACCAATGGGAAGCATAAGAAAACCAGACATAGAGCAACACCCAAGTCCAGACCCACCCAAAAGATAATCCAAACAACATCAAACAACAAAAAACCCTAAACTGGCCAGTTAGGGAACCCTGTCAAGGACCGACCTTCCCAAAAAGCACAAACCATGATTCCCTACTCTCACAATCATTCCACCCGCCTTCACCAATCCACCATCAACAAAAACCAGATTGCCTCGACCAAGCTATGACCCCAACACACCTCCATCCCACCGACATCCATGGAAGGAAACTGTGATAGAAGCAAACAAATCAAAACACAAAACCAAACCAGATCCCTAGAGAATGAAATAGGGAAACAACAAAAACAATAAACCACACCATATTCAAGTAGATTTCCACACTTCGCAGCCTCTGTGCAATTGAACCCAGTATGCTGCAAACCCAACAAGCTGCCAAGAGTGCAAAGAGAGGAAGAGAACGTCGTCAGTGCCAAGATTTCTAGAGGGCGCCACCTGAGACCTAGTACTGACCTGAGAGAAGATGAATAACCTTCCAAACCCAGACCAGAATAAAATGGGGGGATGCCATCAGAGAAGTGGGCATGGTCATTGCGGATGCGGGAGCGAAACCTAAAAATTTGAATTGTCAGAGGAGGTTGAATGGCGATCTATATCAACAGAGATCTAGAGGCCTTACAAGTCTTTGAAACCTGAGAGCAGTCAACCCATTGCACCACACACAACCCAACCCCCGAATATGTCGAGAATAGTGAGGATAAGGGAGGAAGGGAGGTGGGAGGAGGGAGGAGGGATGTGGCATACAACCTTTTTATTACATAACTTTTCAATACATTTTACAAACAGAGGATTTTTAAATTCTAGTGTCTTGGAAATCAGGAACATAACACATGAAAAACATAAAAAATTATTCTAATCTACTTGTAAAGCTTCATTATAAGTTCATCCTAATTACAATTACTACATATCATAACCTAGAGACATACATTTAAAGGAAAGGGTGAGCAGAAGGCCCAGTAAGGGTAAACAAGGGAATCAGTTTACTTGTGATATCAATACGAACTTGAATAAAAACATAAGGATATGATCAATGGAAGTATAGGCATATCATAATGAAAATAACTTGAAGCATAACTTTAATATGTGGCTACAACATTTAATTTAGACATTCATGAACATATCACCAAGTTCCATCCCCAAGGTGTCATAAAAATTACCAAGGTTATTCACCAAGGTATCGTGAAACTTGTCATCTCTAGAGATTAAATCTTTACCCAATGCTTTGGAGCTCTATCAAATCACACCCTTAATATTTATTTAATTTAATTTGATCCACATAGATCATAATAAAACATTTCATAAATAACCCATATAGAATTAAAGAAATGGGTTTCATTTCAAGATCATGACGTTTTAAAAGTTCTTAAAAAAAATAAGGTCATTATGCCAATTATAACTCATGGAAAGGGAGTGAGGGTTATACGTATTTCAATTACAGAATTAAATATATCATCTTTATATATTTATGAACATCCAAAGAAACAAAATAGTTCTGGGTATTCACATAAATAAAACAAGAGAATATCTGGAGAGAAAGAGATAGAAATTTTGAGGCGAAATTTCTGCAGCATAACGGCTATATAACATGGTTTTAGAAAACATTGAAAAGAGAGGTTACAAGAGTAAACCACTAATAAATAACTTATAATAAAATATAAATATATAATAACATGGAGATAAGAACATGGTATAGAAATTTTAAGTACATACAACATGAAAAGGAAACATGAAAGAAAAGAGAAGACGTGATTCCTTTTACAAAAAAATGGGCAGCCTAACGGCGTCACATAAAAATTTAGAAAACAAATTGATGAGAGTGGAAAGGGTATATCAACAACTAGACATGAAATCCACAGTATGGAGAACATGAAAGAACATACCCTCAACAAAAATATATGGAAACTAGAAGACACAACATAAAGGAAGTCGTGACTTAAAAGAGGAGGGTGAAAGGATCCCTTACCTTGAAGAGTAACTTCGAAACCTTGATGTTTGGGACCTTGGTAGGCTTGAGGGAACCTTGTGATGACACCTTGGGAGGTAAAGAGACC
Source organism: Viscum album (assembly GCA_963277665.1). Lineage (NCBI taxonomy): Eukaryota > Viridiplantae > Streptophyta > Magnoliopsida > Santalales > Viscaceae > Viscum > Viscum album. Next base: position 489,945,705 of record OY728150.1, read on the forward strand.
AGAACAATGTTGAGGAGGATTTTTAAATGAAAATAATGAGGGAAAGTCTTGTTATTTATAGGAGAAGTGAGGGGAAAAGTCATTAATGGCAAAGGGACACCTCATCGGTGGTATTGGCAAAACCATGGGCTTTCCCATGGTATTTTCCCATGGTATAGGACACTTGGGACACCTAATACCTTATCTTACTATTCATAAGTCGACCATAATGATTACATAATTATTACATCCTTAATGATGTCATTAAACACCTGAAACTAAAAACTGTATTTTCATTATTCACCGAAAATTCATTTTTTTCAGAAAAATTCCCCAAAATCACCTTAACCTAATATCGATGCTCTGAATTGAAAAATTAACTCCATTTTATAAAACTAATTTTCTAAATATTTTAAATTTAATTTTTAATTAAAAAAACTATTCACCCGAAAAAACAAGTACTTGACTAATAATTTCTAAAACAGTTATTTACCTATTTTATTGAATCACATTACTTAATCAAGGTGCATAAATTATATTAATACTCTATTTAAGTGAGATTACTAATCCTTTTGGTCACATTACTAATCCTAAGTGTAAAATCACTTTTCATAATTTACTATTCACAAAAATTTAAGTTGATCTTATTAGATTCTAAATTTCTTAATTAACACATTTCCAGAAGACCATTTTTTGAAAATAATTACACATCATTAATTATTTAAGGTTTAAATAAATATTTTAAAATATCCACTTTTTCAAAAATTCATCAATATACATCCTATATTTATTCGAACATCTGAAAAAAAACACAAACTTAACCATAGGAAGAAATCACAATTTTATTTATCTCAAAGGATTACACAATGTAGCTACGTTCTCATTACATAGCCCCTTATAACCCCAGCATAGGATCTAAGTGTAAGGTGTGCTAAGGTTGTAACACCCCAAGCTTCCACGGTACGCTTCTCTTTGAATAATACAGTAACGTGTGTTGTACGCAACTTCGAGTTCTAACACACACCACAACCAATAAAACTAGCCGTTATGAATAGTAATACCCAATTTTTGAAATTTTATAAATTTTATATTTCAAAATGGACTTCATTTTTGGATTTTTAATATCGAAATTAGCTTAGGGTGAATTTTTGGTATTTTTCTGAAAACATTCAATTTTTGATGAATAGTGAAAAAACACTAAGTTATAGTTTAAAACCGAATTTTTATTTAAATAATTATTTATTTTATTTAAATTTAATTAAGGTAAAAATAGATACATAATACCTATATAAGTTCAATGTAATTCATTGGAGTTAGTTTAGAATAATTTTAGATATATAAAAAATTTATTGAACTTTTCACCATCTTTTACCCACCTCCTAGAAGAATTTAAAAATTCACATAAAACTTAATTTTACCTCTTCTGTGAGTGGAATTTCAAAAATCCGAGAGACACGGTTAATATCAAGGAGTAAAATTTTGTTCAATAGGATAATTTTTTTTGGTGAATAGTAACTTTTTACTTTTATTTACCACGGTTAAAAGTAAATAGTGAAATTAAGGGTAAAAATGATATTAATATTACCCTAACACATGTCCTAATTCTATTGGAGAAGTTTATTTCAACCAGAAACAGCCTTAGGAATAATATATTATCATTTAGGTCCACTTTGATTAGATTAGGACATTTATTATTATTTAATTCAAAGAAGAGTTAAAAGAGTTAAAATCAAAGTTTAATAACTAAAACATTTTTAATATAGGGTTATCCATAAGATAAATTCGATTATAAATATTAATTATAAATATAAAAATATTTCCTACATAATGGTATTTTATTTATAATTTTTAAACATTAAATAATTTAATTTATTTATGACACAATGGTGATGCAGTAATTAACTAATTAATGAAATATTAAAATAATTTATATTATAAATATCAAAATAAATGTAATTTGAGACTTTTTATGAATTATAATAATTTTATAGGTTAATATGACATATTAGTATTGGTTATATAAATTGTTTTTGAATTAATAATGCTATTAGGAAATTACCAAAAACAAAATACCCAATAGTGTCAAAATTTACATAAAATAGTTTTTAAAACAAATATTATATTATTAATTGATATTTTATTCCTAAAAATATAAGGTTCGGCCAAAGTACTTATATAATTATAGGTGTATCATTAATGGACCACTTTGGGGTCTCTTGGAAGTATATAGAATGTTTATTAACTATATAATATAAAAATACAAAGAGACATGGTAAATGTCAAACTATTTAACTAAGAGTTAAATCAAAAAGATAAAGTTAATATAGTGACCAAAACCTGTCTAAAACCTATTGGTTGAGTGGTTTTCAACCTATCCCAACCTTAACCTTTAAATAATCCACTTTGGAGCCATTAGAAACCGAATATGAATTTATTATAAAATAATATTTCTAGCTTTTCCAAAGGCGCCCCTCACCCCTCTTATAAAAGGGAACTCTCCATTCTCTCTAATTTACACCTTCAAAGCCTTTTGGATCAGCCAAACCCTACTCAAATATTATCTCAACTTCCCTTGATTAAACCTATAGGCCTTAGTTTGATCAGAAAGCCAACCTAAGGAGCCCTTTTGATCAAATGAAAAGGAAGAACCTGAAGAAGAGGTAATGTTTTCACCACCCTCTTTCAAGTTCCTTTCTTCTTCAAATTCTTATTTCTTTGTTATTTCCATTCTAAAATAATAAATACAGTATCTTCTATATACTGTGATGTTATTATAATTATGTTACAACCATATTCATTATTCTATCTGTCCTTTTAATGACATGTCACCATACGTGCATACGTACGGCTTGTCGTCTCCACGTCGTGGTGTAATTGTTATTCAAAACATTATTATTTGGATGGGTATGATAATGATGTGTGATTGATGTAAATAATAAATATAACATGATAATTATTCTTTATATATGATATACCATCCAATTATATATTATTTTAATATCAAAAGAATGATATTGTCGCTCGTGCGTACGTACAGATTACCGTCTCCACGAACGCGATGAGATTCATTCCCCATCGTATCCATTCAATACTAAATTTTATTTGATGATTAAAAATAATTTTTAGAGACATGATATCATTATTTATATGAATAATATAAATCCTATTCATAACAAATATGTCTCACATAACAAATAATATAAAGCAAAATGAATCCATTAACACCCGAAACGATGACAATACTAAGATATTGTTAACAAGTCAATGTTAAAAGATCATATATGATATCATATTAATGTATATGATTATTTTATAATTTAATAACAATTATTTAACCATTATACAGGAGTTTAACCTACCCTAAACCAAAGAAAAGTACAAGGTAAGGGTTTATTTCACAATCTCTTCATTATCCGAGGTTGTTTATATGTAATTATCTACTGGGACCTCTTTATCATCCACATACATGTTTCTTAAAAATGTATTTAAAATAATTCTTACTATTTTACAGACTATGGGTTAAATTCATTTATACCCTTGTTGATTTTTTATAAGAAGTTTATAAAGGAATCTTTCTATCCTTTTCCAAACAAGGTCTTTTTTAACCTTTTCTACAGAATTATGGTAAGAATGTATTTTTAACTTATACGGTGGGTGCGGCTATTTTACACCGTTATAAAGGCGTCAAAGATTCCCTTACAATCTTATAAGAATATTTTCTACTTAAATGTTTTATTTTATAATTATGTGACTTTTAAATGATTTCAAAAAAAGAGATATTTCTCTCAAATAGTTTTGATTTCATCTATGTCAACATCCATTGATGGATTTTAAGATTATTTGAGGTTTATTCATTATGATACAAAACTTCCATATTGTATTGAAGGTTTTTTGATATGTTTGAATATGAATGTGTTATTTTTAATACCATTCATGGTTTATGGAGAAAGTATTGACATTTCATATTCTAGTTTTAATACGAATGTTTGTGTTATGTTTAAACCTGTTCATATGAGGAATGCATTGGACTTAATATGTGACGGGTGGAGCCCTCTATAGCTCCTAGATGCATCGGTAGGTCTCATGAGACAAAATAGTTTCTTGGCACAAGGCCTTAACAAAATCTTATTTGTAGTCTTGGCACAAGGCCTTGACTATGTGGTTATGATAGTCTGGCATTATGCATTCCATCATTATGAAAGTGGTTATTGATATTGCATGTGATTATTCAACTAGTAGAATATCCATGTGAATAAGTAAATGGAATTATTTCATTTTATCTTTTCCATATTATGCTTAAGTTCATGTTTAAAAGGCTTTTGTTTTAGTTATACATTTCCTTAAATGTTTATGCTTATTTATGAAAGTTTCCGCTATATTGTTATCCTTACTGGGAATATGATCTCACCCCTTTCTATGTTTTATTTTTCCTAGGATGTGAAGAAGTATTTTATGAATGACCTCTAGGGATATTATGAGGGAATATGAGTGTGGAATATGGAGACTATGTTGTTTTAGTTTTCATTTTATGATGTAATGTAAACTTTATGAATGTATCTAGTGATTCCAAGGCTACTAAACTAATCGGCCTTTCAAGACTTGATATTTTGTGATCATGCCAATGTTATGTAATAATTCACCGACTCTGGGTAACTGGGATCAGGGCATTACATTTGGTATCAGAGGAAGTTTAGTACTAAACTTGGAAACTATATTTAGATAAACTCTGATTAGAGCACATAGACCTAAGATGGACTTTGAGGATTAGTATAGAAGAACTTCCTAGAATTTTGGTATTATCGATATTTTGTGAGTTTTATGAGAAATACATCCCTGTCTAGATACAAGTAGGTAGAGTCGGCTCTGGTATAGATGTACCTAGGGGTAAACCCCAAAAACACCGCTTTTAGCTAGACTCAAACGGGAACTGGTGCATGACAATGGTCCTTGCTGCACTCTTGGTTACGACACTCCCTGGGGGTATGCTTAGGATAAATCTCATTTTCCTTACAAAAAATTATGAAGGGTTTATGATTATATACTTCCTCAAAGAATTTTTTTTTATGATTATGGATTATATCCATAAACTGTTCAATTTATGTTAAGTGTTTTACATGTTTGGATTTATGTATTGCGATTCACAAACTAATCTAGTGTATGCCATTGTTTAGAAATGGTGCCTAGTGGAAGAAATGGAAATCGTATCAATGAACTCACTCCATGTAGGGATTGCCCTCCTACTCAGGATAATTATAGTGGAGATGGAGATGCAACTGGTACTGATTAGCTAATCACCGTACTGGGATAACTCACTTAGGTTATGAATAATAACTTTACCCATATGGAGTACCCTGATCTGTAGCATGAAGGATCAATGTTAGCCACTTCATGAGGAAAAAACCACCAACATTCAATGGGAGTACAAATCCCTTAGTATCTGAGCAATGGATAAATTCTTTAGAGAAAATATTCCATGCCTTGGGGAGTAGTGAAAGGGAAAAAGTTATCATGGCAGTTTACCACCTCACTGGAGATGCTAACCAATGGTGTTAATTGATTAAAAATAGAAAGGAAGATGATGAAGTATCAAATATGGAATGGAGTGAGTTTAAAGATATTTTCTTAGAAAAATACTTTCCTCGTGACCATCGAGCAGATATGGAAAGGCAATTTTTGAGTTTGAGACAAAAGGAGGATGAGAATATCGCAAAGTATGAGGCTAACTTTACAAGGTTATCAAGGTATTCTAGATATTATATACGTAACCCAAGAAGTAAGATTGATCGTTTATTTTATGGGTTAAAACAATTTCTTCGTCAAGAATTAGTGTCAAAATCCTTCTCATTGTACGAAGATATTGTCTCATGTGCTATCAAGAAAGAAAAATAATTCTCCAAGTCTTATGAATTTAAAGCAAAGCAAGAGAAGAAGAGATCTGCTGATCACTATGGAAATGGAAATAAGGGGAAGAAGGGAAAATTTTATTATCCATCCTGTAGTAAATGTGGGAAAAAACACCCCGGTACTTGCTTGAAAATAATGGGAGTCTGTTATAAGTGTGGTGAAAAAGGCCACCAAGCTCGTGATTGCAAGGGGAAGAAAGAAGATATCGATGTTCAATGCTACAACTATAGGGATATGGGACATTATGCGAATGAATGTACTAAGTGTTAGGATAACTTACCTCAGAAAAGGCTAAGGGATCAAGGACAAGCTTATGCCATCACTGCTGCTAAGGTAGAAGCTCTGAAAGACGTAGTGGCAGGTAATTTAATGGTTTCCTCAAGTTTAGAAAATGCATTATTTGATTCTGGATCATCAAATTGTTTCATATCTTCCTATTTTTCTAAGAAAATTAGATATTTCCAATTTTATTGGACAATGGAGTTGTTAGTTAAAACTCCTAAGGGAAGTATCGTAGCTACAAAGTTCTGTGGATCTGTTCCCATTAGGGCATATAAATGTTCTTTATCTGCTGATCTCATCATCATACCTATGATTGTGTTTGATATAATCCTTAGTATGGATTGTATTTCGGACCATGATGCGAATATTTATTATAAGAAGAAGGAGGTTACAATTTTTGATGATGATGATAAAGAACACCTTATCTTTAGAGCAGAATCGTCGCCACATGATTCTTATCTAGATCCACCCCCAGTAGATCAACTAAATTCAATTATTGGGGAGGAATAGAATTAAATAACTGTGGGTAAGGAAAGTAATGTTCAAATAGAGGATGTAAATATTGTGAAAGAATATGTAGATGTGTTTCTAGAAGATTTAACTGGACATCCTCCAGAACAATAAATTGAGTTTTCCATTGATTTAATTCCGGGTTCAAGGACCATATCGAAGACCCCTTATAGAATGGCCACTATAGAATTAGTTTAACTAAAGAAACAACTAGATGAATTGAGTAATAAAAGATTTATTCTCCCTAGTGTTTCTCCATGGGGATCCCATGTCCTTTTTGTTAAGAAGAAAGATGGATCTATGAGGTTATGTATCGACTACATGGAGATCAATTCTATAACAATAAAGAACAAGTATCCCCTACCTCGCATTGATAATTTATTTGACCAATTGCATGGAGCTCAATACTTTTCAAAGATTGACCTTCGATCTAGATACCATCAGTTGTGTGTGAATAAGGAAGACATTCTGAATACAATATTTCGAACCAGGTAAGGGAATTACGAGTTTACAGTAATGCCTTTTGGATTGACTAATTCACCCTCTATATTCATGGATCTAATGAATAGAGTTTTAAAGGAATATCTCGATGATTTTGTGGTGCTATTTATTGATGATATATTTGTATATTACAAAATCTACTAAGATCATGAAAATCACTTGCAAATTATCCTAAAGACTCTTAGAAGACATGAATTATAAGGGAAGTTTAGAAAGTGTGAATTCTAGCTTCAAGAGATTTCTTTTCTTGGCCATATTGTCTCCAAAGATGGAATCTCTGTTGATCCGTCTAAGACCAAGGCAATCAAAGAATGGCCATCACCGATGAGTATAACCGAGGTACACAGTTTTATTGGTTTAGTAGGTTATTATTGGTGTTTCTTCCAGAATTTTGCCTGATTGTCTAACCCATTAACGAAGCTCACATGTAAAGGGGTTAAATTTGTTTGGACAAACGAGTGTGAAGAATTATTTTAAGAACTAAAGAAAATATTATTCAATGCTCCTATATTGACTCTACCATCGGGGAATGATGGGTTTGTTATTTATAGTGATGCATCGAAGAAAGGACTTGGTTGTGTCCTTGTGCAGAATGATAGAGTTATTGCATGTGTATCATGACAACTGAAAATTCATGAGCAAAACTATCATACTCATGATCTTGAGTTAGCTGCTGCAATCTTTACTTTGAAGATATGGAGACATTATCTCTATGGTGAAAAATGTGAGATTTATACTGATCACAAGAGTTTGAAGTATATTTTCTCATAGAAATAACTCAACATGAGGCAAAAAAGATGGCTTGAACTACTCAAGGATTATGATTGCACGATACACTACCACTCGGGGAAGGAAAATAAGGTGGCAGATTCTTTGAGTAGAAAATATCATGGAGTTTTGAACAAGATGAGAGTTGAGAGGGATCCTATTTTCATGGATCTAGTAAATATGGATATGGGAATAACCATGGAAGGTGAAACATCAATGATTTTTCAAATGGTTTCCAAACCATCTTTACTAGAAAGGATAAAGAGTTCTCAGACCGGTGATGAAGAGTTTCAAAAGAAGATTAAAGCTCTGAATGATGGTATATTGAGTGACAGTGTGTATGAAGATGGAATTTTGAAATTTGGGAGGAGACTTTGTGTTCCCGATATACCTGATCTAAAAAGGGAATTGTTGGATGATTCTCATAGTTTCAATTTCTCTATACACCTTGGGAGCACCAAAATGTATAGGGATTTGAAGGAACATTTTTGGTGGGACAACATGAAGAGGGAGATTGCTGATTTTTTGTCAAGATATATGGTTTGTCAACAATTGAAAGCTAGAAGGCAACAACCTGGAAGAGTCATGCAACCTGTTTCCATACCTAAGTGGAAATGGGATAATATCATGATGGAAATTTTCATAGGACTACCAAAGACTCCTACAAGGAACGATGCAATATGGGTCATTGTTGATCATCTTACCAAGTAAGCACATTTTCTTGCTATAAGGGAAGATTTACCACTTGAATGTCTAGAAAGGCTATATATTAATGAAGTTGTGAGACTTCATGGAGTCCCCCTATCGATTGTTTCTGATCATTATCCCTATTTTACTTCAAGATTCTGGAAGATTCTTCAGAAGGAATTGGATACTGAACTTCATTTGAGCATTGCCTACCACACTCAAATGGATGGACAATCAGAACGGACTATTCAAACCTTAGAAGACATGTTGAGATCTTTCTCACTTGACTTTCAGGGTATGTGGGATCAATATTTACCTCTGGTAGAATTTTCCTATAACAATAGCTTCCATTCAAGTATTCAGATGGCACCATATGAAGCATTATACGGATATAGATGTCGCACACCAACCTGTTGGGATGATGTTGGTGAAAGAAAACTTGTAGGCCCATAACTGGTGGAGGAAACAATGGAAAAGGTAAAGGTAATCCAAAACCACATCAAAGCAGCTCAAAGTAGGCAGAAGAGCTATGCTGATAACCGAAAGAAGGATTTGGAATTTTAGGTAGGAGGTCATATTTTTTTGAAGGTATCTCCATGGAAGGGAGTTATACATTTCGGTAATAAGTGTAAATTGATTCCCAGGTACATTAGACCCTTCTAAATTCTAGAACGAATTGGGGTTGTAGCTTACCATTTGGAAATGCTGCCAAGTCTCTCCAAAGTTCACGCTGTGTTCCACGTATCACTGTTGAGAAAATAAATGCCTGACCCAACGCATGTACTCACTTATTAGGAATTAGAACTGGAACCCAATCTTTCTTATTACGAAGATCCCGTCAGGATTCTTGACACAAGAGAAAAAGTGCTGAGAAACCGGAAGACTCCTCTAGTAAAAGTTATATGGAGAAACCATAAAATGGAAGAGGCAACGTGAGAACCCGAGAAACTTATGATGAAGAACCACCGGAGTATTTTCATGCGGTAGTATTCTAGAAATTTTGAGGATGAAATTATTTAAATTAGGGGAGAATGTAACACCCCAAGATTCCACAGTACACTTCTCTTTGAATAATATAGTAGCGTGTATTGTACGCAACTTCAAGTTCTAACACACACCACAACCAATCAAACTAGCCGTTATGAATAGTAATACCCACTTTTTGAAATTTTATAAATTTTATCTTTCAAAATGGACTTCATTTTTGGATTTGGAATATCAAAATTAGCTTAGGGTGTATTTTTTGTATTTTTCTGAAAACATTCAATTTTTTATGAATAGTGAAAAAATTATGAGTTATAGTTTAAAACCGAATTTTTATTTAAATAATTATTTATTTTATTTAAATTTAATTAAGGTCAAAATAGATACATAATACCTATATAACTTCAATGTAATTCATTGGAGTTAGTTTAGAATAATTTTAGATATATAAAAATTGTATTGAACTTTTCACCGTCTTTTACCCACCACCTAGAAGAATTTGGAAATTCACATAAAACTTAATTTTACCGCTTCTGTGAGTGGAATTTCAAAAATCTGAGAGACATGGTTAATATAATGGAGTAAAATGTGGTTAAATAGGATAAAAATATTTTTTGGGGAATAGTAACTTTTTACTTTTATTTAACACGTTTAAAAGTAAATAGGGTAATTAAGGGTAAAAATAATATTAATATTACCCTAACACATGTCCTAATTCTATTCGACAAGTTTATTTCGACCAAAAATAGCCTTAGGAATAAAATATTATCATTTAGGTCCATTTGGATTAGATTAGTACATTTATTATTATTTAATTCAAAGAAGAGTTAAAAGAGTTAAAATCAAAGTCTAATAACTAAAAAAAATTTAATATAGGGTTATACATAAGATATATTTGATTATAAATATTCATTATAAATATAAAAAGTTTTCCAACATAATGGTATTTTATTTATAATTTTTATACATTAAATAATTTAATTTATTTATGACACAATGGTGATGCAGTAATTACCTAATTAATGAAATATTAAAATAATTCATATTATAAAAATAAAAATAAATGTAATTTGAGACTTTTTATGAATTCCACTAATTTTATAGGTTACTATGACATATTAAAATTTGTTATAAATTTTTTTTTCGAAGTAATAATGTTTTTATGAAATTATCAAAAACAAAATACCCAATAGTGTCAAAATTTACATAAAAGAGTTTTAAAAAAAATATTATATTATTAATTGATATTCTATTCCTAAAAATCTAAATCTCGGCCAAAGGACTTATAAAATGATAGGTGTATCATTAATGGACCACTTGGAGGTCTCTTGGAAGTATATAATAAGTTTATTAACTATATAATATAAAAATACAAAGAGACATGGTAAATGTCAAACTATTTAACTAAGAGTTAAATAAAAAAGATAAAGTTAATATAGTGACCAAAACCTATCTAAAACCTATTGGTTGAGTGGTTTTCGACCTATAACTACCTTAACCTTTAAATAATCCACTTTGGAGCCATTATAAACCAAATATGAATTTATTATAAAATAATATTTCTAGCTTTTCCAAAGGTGCCCCTCACCCCTCTTATAAAAGGGCACTCACCATTCTCTATAATTTACACCTTCAAAGCATTTTGGCTCGGCCAAACCCTGATCAAATATTCTCTCAAATTCCCTCAATTCAACCTGTAGGCCTTAGTTTGATCATAAATCCAACTTAATGAGCCCTTTTGATCAAATAAAAAGGAAGAACCTGAAGAAGAGGGAATGTTTTCACCACCCTCTTTCAAGTTCCTTTCTTCTTCAACTTCTTATTTCTTTGTTATTTCCATTCTAAAATAATAACTCCAGTATCTTCTATATAATGTGATGTTATTATAATTATGGTATAACCATATTCAGTATTCTATCTATCCTTTGAATGACATGTCACCATATGTTATGTACGGCTTACTGTCTCTATGTCGTGGTGTAATTGTTATTCAAAAAATTATTATTTGGATGGGTATGATAATGATTTCTAATTTATGTAAATAATAAATATAACATTATAATTATTCTATATCTATGATATAGAATCCAATTATATATTATTTTCATATCAAAATAATGATATTGTCGCTCGTGCATACGTACGGATTACCGTCTCCACGAACGCGATGAGATTCATTCTCCATCGTATCCATTCAATACTAAATTTCATTTGATGATTAAAAATAATTTTCAGAGACATGATATCATTCTGGATATGAATAATATACATCCCATACATAACAAATATGTCTCACATAATAAATAATATTAAGGAAAACTAATCCGTTAACACCCGAAACGATGATAATACTAAGATATTATTAACAAATCAATGTTAAAAGATCATATATGATATCATATTAATATATATGATTCTTATATAATTTAATAACAATTATTTCACCATTATACAGGAGGTTAAACTACCATAAACCAAGGAAAAGTACAAGGTAAGGTTTTATTTCACAATCTCTTCATTATCTGAGGTTTTTTATACGTAATTATCTACTGGGACCTATTTATCATCCACATCCATGTTTCTTAAAAATGTATTTCAAATCATTCTTACTATTTTACAAACTTTGGGATAAATTCATTTATACCATTTTTGTATTTTTATATGAATTTTATAAAGGAGAATTTCTATCGTTTTCCAAATAAGGTCCTTTTTAACCTTTTCGACAAAATTAAGGTAAGAATATCTTTTTAACTTATACGGCGGGTGCAGTTATTTTCCACTGTTAAAAAGTCATTGAAGCTTCCCTTACAAGATTATAATAATATTTTCAACATAAATGTTTTATTTTATAATTATTTTACTTTTAAATGATTTCAAAAAAAGAGATATTTCTCTCAAATAGTTTTTATTTCATCTATGTCATTATCCTTTGATGGATTTTAAGCTTATTTGAAGTTTATTTATTATGATACAAAACTTCCATATTGTATTGAAGATTTTGGGATATGTTTGATTGTTAATGTGTTATTTTTAATACCATTCATGGTTTATGGAGAAAGTATTGACATTTCGTATGCTAGTTTTAATACGAATGTTTATGTTATGTTTAAACTTGTTCATATGATGAATGCATTGGACTTAATATGTGATGGGTGAAGCCCTCCATAGCTCCTCGATGCATCGGTAGGTCTCATGAGACAAACTAGTGTCTTGGCACAAGGCCTTGACAAAATCTTATTTGTAGTATTATCATAAGGCCTTGAATATGTGGTTATGATAGTCTGGAATTATGAATTCCATCATTATGAAAGTTGTTATTGATATTGCATGTGATTATTCGACTAGTAGAATATCCATGTGAATAAGTAAATGGAATTATTTCATTTTATCTTTTCTACATTATTCTTAAGTTCAAGTTTAAAAGGCTTTTGTTTTAGTTATACATTTCCTTAAATGTTTATGCTTATTTATGAAAGTTTCTGTTATATTGTTATCCTTACTGGGCATCTGAGCTCACCCCTTTCTATGTTTTATTTTTCCCAGGATGTGAAGAAGTATTTTATGAATGACCTGCAGGGATAGTATGAGGGGATATGATTGTGGACTATGGATACTATGTTGTTGTAGTTTTCATTTTATGATGTAATGTAAACTTTATGAATGTATCTAGTGATTCCAAGGCTACTAAACTAATCGTTCTTTCGAGACTTGATATTTTGTGATCATGAAAATGTTATGTAATAATGCACAGACTCTGGGTAACTGGGGTAGGGGCGTTACAAAGGTGGGAGAATCCAAGGGTGGCTCGAAAAACATTTCCCGAGTAGTGATTTCTATAAGCTTGAACTTCTCCTGAATGCGATTCCGCTCCAGCTTCACATGATGATGTTCATCTTGGGTTTGGTCCAGAGCAAAGCCCAGTGGTGGTACCTCCTTCCCAAGTTTCATCAGATGGGATTTTATCGGCCCGAGACTACTAGATGAGGCTATCGAATCTTCTTTCTGTAATAATTAACCAATACCACTTGTATTTAGAGACAACAATCTCAACATTTAGTTTTCAATGGTCATATTGACCAATAGTCATATAATAGTCGAAACCCAACGGTCTCATTTTAATTATACTCACATCATTAATTAAAGAATATAGTTTTTTTGAGTATAAACTAAAATAAAAAACAAAATTAGGAAACACAAATTCATTCAAAATTTCGGGTCGTTACATTCTTCCCCCCTTAAGAAATGTTGTCCCTGAAATTTTAAACCGTATCCTCAGAAAAGAAAAAGTGTGGGTACTTCTGCCTCATAGAATCCTATGGTTCCCATGTGGCTTATTCATATTTGTGGTTTCTCCACAACACCTTAACAAGTTGGGTATCCTTGTTGCATAGAACCTTGTCTCTACGATCCAAGATCTCCACCGGCTACTCCTCATAAGAGAGGTCATGTTACTATTGTACCACCTCCGAGTTTAGTACATGTGAAGGGTTAGGTATGTACTTCCTCAAGAGGGATACGTGGAATACATTATGAACTTGTGCTAGATTTGGAGAAAGTGTAAGCCGACAGGCCACTGCTCCCACACGATCAAAGATTTCATAGGGGAAAATGTACCTAGGGGTGAGCTTCCCTTTCTTCCCAAACCTCACGACTCTCTTCCAAGGTGAAATTCGAAGAAAGTCCTTATCACCGACATCAAAATTCAAGTCCCTTCGACGTTTGTCAGCAAATCTCTTTTGCTGACTCTGATCAGCCTTAATGTGTTTTTGGATGGCATGGACTTTTTTCTGTCATCTCTTGCACAAGATCAGGCCCAAGAAGAATTATCTCACCAGCTTCATCCCAACAAGTAGTATTTCTACATCGCTTCACATATAGAGATTCATAGGGTTCTATTTGAATGCTCGAGTGGAAGTTGTTGTTATAAGAGAACTCTCAACAACTCAACTAAAGGGATATGTTCATCCCATCCACCCTTAAATTCCATTGAGCACGTTCTCGGCATGTCCTTGAGTGTTCAAATAGTCCTTTCAGATTGGCCATCAGTTTGGGGGTGATAGGTTGTACTGAAATTGAATTTAGTGCTCAGAGCTTGTTGAAGACTTCTCCAAAATTTTGATGTGAACCATGGATCACGATCAGATATGATAGAAATTGGAACTCCATGCAGCCTTACCACTTCCTTTACATAACTCCTGGAAAGTTGATCAAGAGATAAGTCTTTCCAGATAGATATAAAATAGGCAGTCTTGGTGAGACGGTCCACAATAACCCATATCGCATTGTTTCCTTTGGAAGTTCTCATAAGACCAGTGACAAAGTCCATAGTGATATTGTCCCACTTCTATGCTGATATGGGTAGTGGTTGCAATACCCCTTTAGGAAGTTTTCACTCTGCCTTCACTTGCTGACATACTAGGCACCTTGAAGTGTAGTCGGCAATCTCTCTTTTCATATTATCCCACCAATAATGATCACGAAGGTCCCTATACATTTTTATGCTTCCAGGATGTATAGAGAAAGTAGAGATATGATCTTCATCCTTCAGCTCATTATTAATTTCCAAAATATATGGAACACATAGTATTATACGAAATCTTAGTACACCTTCTTGATCAATATTGAACTCAAGAAACTTTCCATCCTTTACAGCCTCAAAATTATTTTGTATCAAAGGATCTTCTTTTTGAGCCTTCGTGATCTTCTCTAGTAATGACAGTTTAGAAATCATTTGGGTTAGGGTTGATGATGTCCCTTTCCTTATAATTCTCATGTCAAGCTTTACTAGGTCATTGATCAAAGGATCTTTTTGAATCCTCGTCATGGAAAGAACAACTGGGTCTTTCCTTCTTAATGCATCAGTAACTTTTTTTACTCTTCCTGGGTGATAATGAATTGAACAATCATAGTCTTTAAGAAGTTCCAACCATATCCTTTGTCTCATGCTCAATTCCTTTTGTGTGAAAATATACTTCAAACTTTTGTGGTCTATGTATATATCACATTTCTCCCCATAAAGAATGTGCCTCCATATCTTCATAAGAAAAATGGCTGCAGCCAGCTCCAGATCATTCATAGTATAATTCTGCTCATGAATCTTCAACTGTTGAGATGCATAAGCAATGGCCTTGTCATTTTTCATGAGGACTCACCCAAGCCCTTTTAGAGATGAATAAATAAAAATAACAAATCCTTCTCCACTTGAGGGAAGAGTTAACACTGGTGCAGTAACCAATCTCTTCTTCAGCTCTTGGAAACTTTCCTCACACACCTTTGTCTAGATGAACTTGACCCCTTTTCGAGTTAACTTGGTTAATGGATTAGAAAGTCATGAAAAGTTTTTCACAAACCTCCTATAATATCCTGCTAATCCAAGAAAACTACGAATCTCAGTTATTGTTGTAGGTTGAAGCCACTCCTCTACAACTTTTGTCTTTTTAGGGTCAACCATGATTCCTTCATTGGTTACAATGTGCCCTAATAAAGCGACTTATTGTAACTAGAAATCACATTTACTAAACTTTACAAAAATCCTCTCCTTCCACAGAGTTTAAAAAATTACCCTTAAATGATCTTCATGCTTCTCGCGACTTTTGTAATATATCAGAATATCATCAATAAAAACTACCACAAAGTTATCAAGGTAGTCCTTAAAGACTCTATTCATCAAATCCATAAAAATAGCAGGTGCATTAGTTATTCTGAAGGGCATAACAACAAACTCATAATGTCCATATCTTGATCGGAAGGCATTTTTTGGAATATCTTCTTTCTTCACACTCAATTGATGATAACCAGATCAAAGATCAATCTTATAGAAGAATTGAGCCCCACGAAGTTGATCAAATAAGTCATAAATTCTTGGAAGAGGGTATTTGTTCTTCCCTATGATCCCATTTAGTTCTCTATAATCAATGCATATCCACATCGATCCATCCTTCTTCTTTACAAAGAGAATAGGTGCTCCCCAATGAGACACACTTGGTCGGATAAGCCCCTTCTCCAAAAGATCTTGGAGTTGTTTCTTTAATTCCTCCAGCTCCACATTTTCCATCCCATATGGGGTCTTTGATATCGGATGACATCCAGGTATGAGTTTGATGGATAAATCTACCTCTCTCTCTGGGGGAGGTCCAGGAAACTCCTCGAGAAATACATAAACGTATTCCTGGACGATGGGAACATTTTGTTTCATCAAACTCTCATCTCCTTCTTCTTCTTCATCGATCAACTCTATAAATAAGGATATAGGGGGTTCTTTTAGACAAAGATGAGGTTGAGATATCTCTCCTTGGAAGATAACTGAAGGTTTTCCATTCAATACTACTGATATTTCCTTGCTTATAAAATTGATCTTATCATTATACTTTGAGATCCAGTCCATCGCTAGTATAATGTCGAATTCCAGCATGGTAATGACTACTAGATTCGTGATAAGATTGTGCTCACTAAAGTAAATACTAGAGTTTCTAAACACTGATGATGCTTGGATAGTCCCACCAAGAGTCTTGACTGAAAAATCTACTTTTATAAATTCGGGGGTTGATTCTAAATTCCTTGCAAACCTAGAGGAAATAAAGGAATGAGTAAAACCAGAATCAAACAAAGTACTTTCCAGATTTGAGAGGAAAACAAGAGTACATGCTACCACATCATTCATAGAATCGACTTCAGCTGTCGTGATAGAAAAATCATGGCCTTGATCCCTTGTCCTTTTCTGGGGATGATGGTGGTTCCCCTCCACTGCCCTCGGATTTGGACAGTGATTGGAGAAGTGCCCACGTTGTCCACACTTGAAGCACTGGACATCAGGTAGGGTTTGCACCACATTCCCCTTGTCGTTTGTGTTTAGAAGTTGAGGTTTCACCTCACCAAGACAATTCCTCGTAATGTGGCTATCTCTTCCACACTTGTAGCACTTCCCACTCCCGAGCAGTCAGTTCCCCGAATGCTTCTTCCCACATTTATTACATGTGGGAAGTTGCACTTGTTTTCCTTCTCTTCCCTGATAAAAATTCCTCCCTAAGATGGGATCTAATGATCTCTTCTTGTCGTTGGATTTATGAGACCACAATGTCTCACCAAACTCTAGCTCGACTTTCATTGAACTCCACACAATATCCTCATAGCTATCATAATCTCTGTTGCCTAGATTCTTTCACAGATGAGGTCTCAGTCCACCGAAGAATATATCAACCTTACCGTTTGGATCCATGAAAAAGCTAGAGGTATATTGTGAAAGCCTTCTGAAGTTCATCTCGTATCTTCCCATAGATTCATTCTCCTTCTGCTTCAACTCAAGAAACTCCTTCTCCATTCTTGTTCTAATGGAACGAGGGAAATACTTACTGAAAAATATCCCTCTAAACTCTTCCCACTCCATAGCTTCAACTTCCACTATTTTCCTTATGTTTTTCATTAGTTCCCACCACTGATCAGCTTCTCCCTCTATGTGATAGATATCCATGGTAACCATCTCTTGCTCTGAACAACATAGCACAGAAAATATCTTCTCTATAGAGCTTATCCATTGCTCAGCAATCAATGGGTCAGTCGATCCACTGAAGTTTGGTGGTCATTGGTGCATAAAGGACTCAATAGAATGTTGTTACCTTCATGGTGAGATCGGCCTCTCAGCTTGATTCAAGTTATTACTCATAACTTGAGTTAGTTGGTTCATCATTCGCATGAATATTTCCATTTCGTCTTCCATCGGAGGGTCGTCGGCGCATGGTCCATTGCGGTCACCATTTGCATGGTTCCTCCTATTTCCCACCATTTTCTAAAAGAATAAAATCTTAGTGAGAAACTTATTTCATTTAATAATCTTTTAACTATAAAGGATTCTACGTCTTAAAAATTCATTCTTAAACAATTATATTTCTCTATAATTCCTTCATAATGATTCAAAAAAAGCGTGCGATTAACCAAACATATCCCCCAAGAGTGTCATAACCAAGAGTGCAGTAAGGCCCATTTTCGTGCACCAGTTCTCATTTGAGTCTAGCTCAAAGAGGTGTTTTTAGGTTTTACCCCTATGTACATCTGTTCCAGAGCCTCCTCTACCTGCTCGTATCCAGACATGGATGTATTTGTTTGATAAACCACTTACTCAATACTCACCAAAATACCAGGAAGTTTTCCCTATATTTAAACTTTTATATAGGGTTCTTCTTAAATTTTTCATAGACTAATTTTCATAAATAACTAAACTATCCTTTGATACCAACTTTGGCATCACGCCTTTTTATTACATAACTTTTCATTACATTTTACAAACAGAGGATCTTTAAAGTCTAGTGTATTGGAAATCAGGAACATAATACATGAAAAACAACATAAAAATTCTTCTAATCCACTTTTACAGCTTCATCATAAGTTAATCCAAAGTAAAATTATTACATCTCATAACCTAAAGAAATACATTTCAAGGAAAGGGTGAGCAGAAGGCCCAGTAAAGGTAAACAAGGGAATCAGTTTACTTGTGACATCAATACGAACATGAATAAAAACATAAGGATATAAGAAATAGAAGTATAGGAATATAATAATGAAAATAACTTGAAAAATAACTTGAATATGTGGCTACAACATTTCATTTAGACATTCCTGAACATATCACCAAGGTCCATCCCCAAGGTGTCATAAAAATTACCAAGGTTATTCACCAAGGTATCGTGAAACTTGTCATCTCTAGAGATTAAATCTTTACCCAATGCATTAGAGAACTATCAGGGAGAACCCTTAATATGTATTTACTTTTATGTGATCCACATATATCATAATCAAACATTTCATCAATAACCCATGGAGAATAAAAGAAATGGGTTTCATTTCAAGATCGTGACGTTTTAAAAGTTCTTAAAAAATAAGGTCATTATGCCATTTATAACCCATGGAAAGGGAGTGAGGGTTATATGTATGTCAATTCCAGAATCAAATACATAATATTTTTATATATTTATTAACACCCAAATAAACTAAATAGTTCTGGGTATTCACATAAATAAAACAATAGAATATCTAGAGAGAAAGAGATAGAAAATTTGACGCGAAACTTCTGCAGCATAACGGCTATATAACATGGTTTTAGAAAACATTGAAAAGAGAGGGTACAAGAGTAACCCACTCATAAATAAATTATAATAAAATATAAATATAGAATAACATGGAGATAAGAACATGGTATGGAAATTTTAATGACATACCACATGAAAAGGAAACATGAAAGAAAAGAGAAGACGTGATTCCTTTTACGGAAAAATTCGGCAGCCTAACGTCGTCACATAAAAATTCAGAAAAAAAAATTGATGAGAGAGGAATGGTTCTATCAAAAATTATAAATGAAATGGATAGTAATTAGAACATATAATAACATACCCTCAACAAAAATAGATGGAAACTAAAAGACACAACATAAAGGAAATCGTGACTTAAAAGAGGAGGGTGAAAGGATCCCTTACCTTAAAGAGTAACTTCAAAATCTTGAAGTTCAGGACCTTGGGAGGCTTGAGGGAACCTTGGGAGGATTCCTTGGGAGTTAAGGAGACCATAACTTCATTGAGGAGGTTTTTTAAATGAAAATAATGAGGGAAAGGCTTGGTATTTATAGGAGAAGTGAGGAGACAAGTCATTAATGGCCAAGGGACACCTCATCGGTGGTATTGGAAAAACCATGGGCTTCCCATGGTATAGGCCACTTGGGACACCTCATACCTTATATTACTATTCATAAGTCTACCAGAATGATTACATAATTATTACATCCTTAATGATGTCATTAAACACCCGAAACTAAAAACTGTATTTTCACTATTCACCGAAAATCCATTTTTTTCAGAAAAATTCCCAAAAATCACCTTAACCTAATATAGATGATCTGAATTCAAAAATGAACTCCATTTTATAAAAATAATTTTCTAAATATTTTTAATTTAATTTTTAATTAAAATAACTATTCACCCGAAAAAACTAGTACTTGACTAATAATTTCTAAAACAGTTATTTACATATTTTATTGAATCACATTACTTAATAAAGGTGCCTAAATTATATTAATACTCTCTTTAAGTGATATTACTAATCCTTTTGGTCACATTACTAATCCTAAGCATAAAACCACTTTTCATAATTTTCTATTCACAAAAATTTAAGTTGATCTTATTAGATTCAAAATTTCTTAATTAACACATTTCCAGACCATTTTTTTAAAATCATTACACATCATTAATTATTTAAGGTTTAAATAAATATTCTAAAATATCCCTTTTTTTCAAAATTCATCAATATACATCCTATATTTATTCGAACATCTGAAAAAAAACACAAACTTAACCATAGGAAGAAATCACAATTTTATTGATCTCAAAGGATTAAACAAGGTAGCTACGGTCTCGTTACATAGCCCCTTATAACCCCAGAATAGGACCTAAGTTTAAGGTGTGCTAAGGTGAGATAATATGAGGGTGGATCGGCCAACATTGATCGAGTAGTGATTTCTATAAGCTTGAACTTATCCTGAAGGAGATTCCGCTCCAGCTTCACACGATGAAGTTTAGCTTGGGTTTGGTCCAGAGCAAAGCCTAGTGGTGCTACCTCCTTCCCAAGTTTCTTTATATGGGATTCGATCGGCCTAAGACTACTGGATGAGGCCATCGAATCTTCTTTCTGTATTAATTAACCAAGACCACTTGTATTTAGAGACAACAATCGCAACATTTAGTTTCCAACGGTCATATTGACCAACGGTCATATTGACCAATGGTCATATTGACCAACGGTCATATAACAGTCGAAACCCAATGGTCTCATTTTAATTATAATCACATAATTAATTAAAGTATATAGTTTTGTGGAGTATAAACTAAAATAACACACAAAATTAGGAAACAAAAATTCATTCAAATTTTCAGGTCATTACAAGGGAGGATGGAGATGGGAGGAATAGAGAAGGCGGAATAGGGAAACCCTGACCGAGGGGAGATCCTGTTTGATGCCCCTTATGGGCTCATCTCAATCTTGTTTCACATACACAATGTTTATTTAATGAATGTAAATCGATTGAAACATCTCAATAAATTAACATCCCCAAATTATGACCCACCCAAATGAATGATTTACTCATCCATTTAAAAGGTCAATAATCTAGTTGGGATGATTATGATGATTTTTTCAATGGAAAAAAAGGAATGAGATGAGAAAAATAATCATGTGCCAAACACACATAGGAGAGGTAAAGAAATTTAAACGTAGACATTGGATTGATTGAGGAAGTGAAATAGAGTGGGTTTTAAACTTAATTTTACTTGTATTAAGAAAAATTATAACACACTATAGAAATTGGATGAAGATGATATAATATTAAGATAAATGAATTAATATTTAAAAAAATTTACAACTTAAACACTTATGAGATTACAAATGAAGGAGAATGGAAAAGAACATGAAAAAAAGAGAGGTGTATAGGTCTCTCAAGTGAAAAAATGAGTATAAATGGTCCTACTAAGAATTTTTCAAGGATCTGATCATTCTAATTTGTCCCCCTATGTTCTAAAATTCAAACCTCTTTCAAGGATAATATGGGAGTGTATTTATAGCCCAAGGTGGTGGACTGTTGGCATTCAAAAACTACCCCTAAACATAGACCAACCATTTAAACATGAATAATGATTAGTATAAATAAATTATCTTAATCAATTTTGTATATATGGATGTGGAAAGTTTACCCTCCAAATTTGGAATCCATTAAACTTTTAGAGCCAAAGTTATTGTTGCTTTCCTAAACCATGTATTGTTGTCTAGTTTTGTACTGAAACTTTTCATGGTTTAAATGTGAATTTATTTATGGATATTAAGATGCCTTAAAATACAAAAAAATTATTCTGAAACATTAAGAGACTATATCTTGAATTTATCCCCCAAAAATTATATCTCAATTGGACTTCTAGATCGGGAGAAAAGTTAATAATTGTGGTTGTTTTGAAATCCTAGACATAATTGTGGGATATAATTTCATGAATTAATAGGGAAATTTATTGGTTGATTTGGGACTTAAATTTTTTATCCAAGTTGTAATGGAATGTACCTAAGATTATGGTGGATAATAATATTTTTTGGAATTCTAGATTGAGCCTAGAAAATATAACATCCCAACTGGTTCAGTTTTATTTGCAGATTAAATGGACCTTCTTATGTGGTCCATATGACCCTCTAAATTATAGAATTATCCAAAGATTCAATTAAATTATTTTTTTAAATTTGAATTATAATAACTAAAAAATAAGAGTGAAATCGTTCAAATTAGTATGTTAAATTATATGATTAAAACATTAAACTGTAGAGTAATCGAATGAATTCGAACAATGCTCTTTATATAAGTTTATGATTAAAACATGAAAATTGAATAAAAATTAATGATTTTTCAGTAAAGAATCAGGGATGGGATTAATGTAAAATCATGAATGAATATGTAATATCCACTCCACCACACTTAATATAGTTATTATCTCCACGCACACAAAACACAAGAACATAATAAAATCATTTCCATTCATCAACAAATATTAAATTGTTTTCTCCAATCAAGGGGGTCTAGACTAGTTAACTCATCCATAAATTATTCCACCAAAATTTTTACTATATTAATTTTTCAAAAAAATCATTTTTCATGTTTAAAATTTTAATTGGAAAATGTGGGAACTCAAGACCCACTCCTTTGAAGATGATATAAATTTATTTATGGAGGTTCACTCATTCACAAACCAAAAGTGAAAATATTAGAGTTTAAAAGATTTCTAAGCTTCTATTCCCTATTTTAAAGAAAACAAGAATCAATAGGTCTATTTTGGGTTTTTTTCCGTGGCTATAGGATTGTAGGAATATAATTTCCAAAAGAGAGGAAAAGTGGGGAGAAACACCAACATGGAAAAAATTCACAATTATTGAAATGAGACATGGAAGGTTATGAAAACACATATTTACAAGGCCATAAATTCATGAAGGAAGACATAAGAGAGATAAAAAAACTTTAAGAGAAAGAAGATATAAAATATGTAAAAAACATATAACTTCTCTTAACCGTATAAGAAAATATGAAACAAGTGTTATTTTTTTATTTTGTTTTTATTTTTTCCTTTTTTGGAAGTTTAAATTAGAACTTATATCACACCCATATCCCAATCCAAATTATATCTCCACACAATAGTAATTTTAATATTTATAACAAAATAAAAGGTTGAGAAATAGTGATTTTTTACCTTTCCAAGACATAACCCATTCTTTTTTTCATTTTTTTACACTCTTTTTCATTTTTTCGAACAATTTTCCATAACTGTTTTAAAAAATAACAAAAATATATATAAATTTACAAAAATAACTAAATGAAAACCTATCCCCACACTTAAATGGATGATTGTAATCAAGCATACGATGACATGTTGAAAATCATGTAAAGGATACCCAAAATGAAATCCATTCCCCCCCCCACACATAAATTTCAATAAAACATTCAATTAAATTCATTATATATGTTGGGTGGGACAATGTTTTGGGCTTGTAAAGTGGCCATAAAAATGGTTTTCATAGGCTCAAATAGGATTTAAAAAGGTGTATCAATATAAGGGTAATGGTAATCTATTTGGATATTATGATTTTCATGTGGTTCAAAAAAATTCTCTATCATATTAATTAACACTAATGTGGGAAATTTATATTAAATTTTGATAAATTCAAGACTCAAAATTGGGGGTGAAAACACATAATATGAAAACATGGTCATATGTGAACTTGGCATGAAATCTTAAGTTATTCTACATGGTAGAGGGAAAACATTTTCCCATCAAAAATATAGTATTCAAAACATATTGGTATTGACCCAAAATTGTTTACCTAAGTTTATGATGAAAATACAATATTTTTTAGATGAAAACAAGTATTTTAACTCCTAAAAATTATAGTAAAAAATTTCAAACTTTAATAGTGATTAATTGTGACTCTTTTTATTTTTGTTTTTTTAGTTTTTTTGTTTCTTTAAATACACACCCACACAAAAGTGAAAGAGGGAAAAATGGTTTTATGAATAAATTTCTAAAAAAGAGAGATAAAAGGTGAGAATGAGAGAAGAATAAGAATAAAGGGGGGAGATAGAGATAGAGAGAGAGAGAGAGAGAGAAGTAAGAGAGGGAGATAGAGTTTAAGGGAAATAGGTGCCCCCTGGTTTGCATTTGGTGGGTCACTGTCTCAATCTAGTGGTGGGTCTACTATAGTAGTTGGGGATCCAGTAGAAGTCGATGTGGTTCCTGGGGTGTGTGTCCTCTCATGAAGATTCTTTAACCAATTCTCATTAACCATGAATTTGCTTTTGGAATAAGGGTCTTGAAATTTCACTGTACCAAATGGGTAAACATTAGGAAAAATAAAAGGACCTACTCAATGAGAATTAAGCTTACCTCGGTGAACCTAAAATTGAGAATTAGAGATCATTACCTTTTTACCTTCATGAAATATCTTTCATGGGATTTATTTTTCATGGAGTTCCTTATCTTTTACATTATTTATATTAGAATTATTAGAGGAATCAATTTGAATATCCTTCTGTTCATTCAACTACAACAATATCTATTCACGAAAGTTTTCACAATAAAAATTACAATTTCTCACAGCCCAAATAACTTATGTTGGATTTTAAATATTAAATGATATGATTTACCAAAAACTAGACTAAATAGATATATCCCAATGGGTGTTTTATATGTTCTTTGATATTCTAAAAGTGATTCACCAAGTCTTTCAAAAAAGTCTTTTCTTGTGGGCTTAACAATTATCTCAGGCACTCTTTTCAATTCTCTATTGGAATGTTCAAAAATTCCATTTGTTTGGGGGTGATATTAAATTTATGTTTTATGTATAAAACCATTATTTTTTAAAAGATATTCCATATTTTGATTATAGAAATGGGTTCTTATTTCACTTACCAAGGCACACAAAGTTCCAAATTAATGGAAGATATGGGTATTGAGGAACTCATTAACAGTATGTTCACCATCCTTTCTAGTGGGTATGGCCTCAACCCACTTAGAAACATAGTTATCCATAAGACAAATGTAGTAGAATCCATTGGAATGGGGGAATGTTCCCATAAAATAAATGGCCTAAATATCAAAGATCTCATATAATATTAAAAGATTTAGGATCACTTTATTTCTTCTAGAAATTGTGCTAAAATTTTGGCAAGTCATACAAGATTGAAAGAACTCATGTGAGCCCTTGATGAGGGGAGTAAAGGACCCCAGAACACCCTGATAGGGGAGGGGTGAATCAGGGTGTCAAAAGTTTCTTCTAAACTGATGGATATTTTTCCCATATTGATAGGAACTTGATAAAACTATCTTAAGAGGAAGTTCAAAAAATAAAAAATCACATGCAATGAAATGACACAACAATTTAACTTGGTTCACCAGTAAGGGCTACATCCAAGGAGCATATGCCGATAGTGTTTTGGTAGTTCAAAAAACCACTAATCTTTAAAAGTTTTGGATTATAAGAGTTTAACACATTCACTCAGTTCTAGGTGCACTCCCATTACATGATTTTATGGAAATAAAAATGTGACCCTTGGATCACTTCCGCTGACTCCCCCTTACTCACTGCTTTGGAATAATCTTCACTCAGTTTATCAACATGAAAGTTGCTTAAATTTTTTAGAATTAAATCACACATCCTAAACTATAAATTGATGCTCTATTTATGTCCCTTAATCACCCATAGATGTAATTTATTTTCCCATACTCTAATTTGTTATTGAAATTAAATTTGAAAAAATATTAGGTCAATTTTCAGGCTTCCTTGGGTGTTTTGCGTACTGTGTTCTAGGTAAGGTGTGAGAACCAGCTCCTCCATGTACCACTTCTGTTTCTGCGTACCATCAAGCTCCTCGGCGAACTGCCCTAATCCACATACCGCATTATTCCAAGGACTACTCAGATTCTCCGCGTACCGTCATGCTCTATGTACTTCCTTCCTCCACCGCGTACTGGGAGAGATTCCTGTGTGAACTTCACTCTCTTTCGTGGATTGTTTTCCTTACATGGATAGTTCTCTCTACATACCATATTCTCCTCCATGTACCACTTCAAACTTTACTGGATTTCTTCCTAAATTTTAATCTCTTATCTCGTTGCTTAACCAAGGGGATTATTGTTCCTTAAATTGGAATGTAACTCCACAAATTTCGCTAATCTGATTTACCCAAATTTTCAATGTGGGACAATATTCACTGTATACTAAACTCCATCTGCTTATGGTTTGCCTCCACCACGTACCTCTCCTGTTTCGTGAACCGCAACAATCTATCCAACCTTCTTTAATCTGCGTACCACAATCATTCACCGCATACCATCGCTGCAAACCATTTTTCATTTCAACCTTCATTATTCCGCGTACTGCATGCCTTCCCTACATACTATTTCTATGAATTGTTTTCATTTACGCGCACCACTCTCCACACCTCTCTGCACACCACTCCACATACCGCTCTACGCACCACTATATGCACCACTCCGCATACCGTTCCCTCTTCTTGGAATGTGGCCATGAACCATTCTTGGAACATGGTATGTAGTCCTTGTTCTAAGGTTTTCGGTTCCCTTATTTTTTAGATTTTATTTTTAGTTTCACATAACATTAAATGCTATATAAAAACATTTGTTTTCCAACACCAAACTCCTGATTTTGAGGCCCCAAAAAATTGGCCAACACTAGGAAACTGTTCCACCTTAAATACTACTATTATCCTCAAACGTATAACCTCATTACATGAAAATTACCTAGTCATCCATGTGCAGATTAAAAAAAACACAAACCAAACTCCATTATTAGCAACGAAAAACCTTGGTTCCAACAATCTCCCCCTTTGGGTTTGTTGTAAATCTCCAGATAAATTCACTAATGCACCATCCACGATCAAAACTTGAACCTTCAAGAAACAACTCAGCCATAAATCTAAGTCTATGTGAGCAGTTATCAGTGTAGAAAACAAGAGAGAGGACATGAATTGAGTTCTCGTCCTTTTCTTTTCTCCCCCATAGTTTCATTTCTGGATGATTCAATTCTCCATATTTCCTATATCCATAAAGAAACAATTCACTCTCCATTGAATTTATCGATTCTCTCCATTAGAAATAAAACCAAAGATTGGTTATTTAAACATTGTAGAGCTCATAACAAACTCCCCCTGGATCGTACCTCCCCATGAACCTGCAACACTTCCACAAACAGATTAACACAGTGAAAATTTTTGGGGAGAGGGGAATCCTGTAACCTCCTTATACACTAGGAGGTGGCTGAACATCGAGGTTCAACCGATGTTTATCAAACACAGTCGCAGACAGTGGCTTGGTCACAATGTCAGCAACTTTCTCATTAATTCCCACATGGTCCATTTTGATCACGGCTTGTTCAAAATTTTCCTTGATGAAGTGATATCTAATCTCAATATGTTTCGTACGAGAATGATGAACATGATTCTTCGTAAGATCAATTGTGCTCTTGTTATCACATTAAATTACCATTGGATGTTTCACCTCATCACCTATGTCACTCAGTTGCTGCTTTATCCAAAGTAACCGAGTGCACGCTTTGGTAGCATATATATATTCAGATTCAATAGTACTAAATGAAGTACTTTTCTATTTCTTGCTCAACCATCCCACACATTTCTTCCCAATATAGAATGCTCCACCACTGGTAGACTTTCTGTCCACTACATCTCCAACCCATTCAGCATCAAAAAATGCTGATAGTTAACTATCTATTCCTACAGCAAAGTATAGACCAAAATTATGTGTACCTTTATTGTATCGCATGATTCTTTTCATTACCACCATATGTTCTTCCTTTGGATTACTCTGAAAGCATGCCACAAGGAAAGTTGCAAAGACAATATCTGGACGTGTCTCTATCAGGTACAGTAGGATTCGAATGATTCTTATGTACATGGTAGGACCCACATAAGTCCCTTCCTCATGCTTTCCAATCTTTGATTCAACTACAATCAGAGTTGACATTGTTTTGGAATCATACATATTGAATTTCTTCAGTAGCTCTCTTGCATACTTTTATTGAGAAATGAATCTATAATCCTTCTTTTGAAGTAACTGCAACACTAAAAAGTATGTGAGTTCACCAATCATGGAAATTTCAAATTTTGATTTCATGTGATTAGAAATTTCATCCACTAATTCATGTATACTTCCACCAAAAATATTATCATTCACGTATACCAATACCATGAACTGATCCTATTGAGAGTTATTTACATAGATATTGTGATTCACTCCTCTTATTTTATACTCAAGCTTTCTCAGGTAAGAGTCCAACTGAGAGTACCATGCCCGTGGTGCCATTTTCAGGCCATGAAGAGATTTCTTTAATTTACAAACCTTCAGTTCATCATTACCAAGAAATAACCCTATGGGTTGTTCAAAGTAGACTTCTTCATCCAATACTCCATTTAAGAATGTTTTCTTGACATCTATTTGATAAAATTTATAACCTCTTTGGATTGCCATGGAAAGAAATAGCCTGATTGACTCCAGTCTCTATACGGGAGAGAATTTCTCCTCAACATCAAAGCCTTTGATTTGAAAATATCCTTTACAGAACAAGAACACCGTATTTATGATCACATTTCCATGTTCGTCAAATTGTTTCTTGAAAATACACTTCGTTCCAATCAAATTATGATTTTATGGTCTTTTAACAAGATATCATGTCTGATTTTTGTCAATCTGATCTAACTCTTCATTCATTTCTTTCACCCATGACTCATCCTTTGCAGCCTCTTCAAATGATGATGGCTCCACAATTGATAAAAATTCAGATTGTGCATTATTCCTCATTCTCCTTGTCTGTGCAGGTGCATTCAGAGCCCCAATAATGTTGGAATGATAAATCTCTACTCTTCGATTTCTCTATTATGGTTCATCCATATTCTCTCCAGCTACGACTTCCTCTTCTGATTCTTCTTCAGTTTCAACATCATGATGTGACTCCTGAGAGTTTTACAAAACTTCCTCTACCTCTATATTAGCATTTGTTCTATGTTCACATTCGTTCTCATCTTCTATCACATCAGAATAAGAATTACTTAAAGCATTCAGATTTTTTTTCTTCAATGATCTTTACATCACTGCTTTCTACAATTCTTCCCAAGAGCTTATTGAAACACATTTAGGATTTCTTGTTCATTGAGTATCCAAGAAATATTTCTTCATCTGCATTGTCTCCATACTTCCCTTGATTTATTTATTTGTTACGAATAAAACATTTACTTCCGAAAACACGAAAATATTTCAAAGAGGGATTCCTTCCATGCCAAAATTCATATGGTGTCTTTTTTTGACCCATATATAGCCTTATTCTATTTTTAATATACACTATAGCTTGTACTGCCTCTTTCCAGTAATGTCGAGGAATATGACTCTCAATTAGAATAGTCTTTGCCATGTTGTTTACTTGTCGATTCCTACACTCAACAGCTCCATTTTGTTGTGGAGTTCTCACAGATTCCATATCATGTTGTACCCCATTCTTCTCTAGGTAATTTTAAAATTCAATGGATGTGTATTACCCTCCATTGTCAGATCGTAGGACTTTGATCTTCCTTCCAGTATAATTATCGGTGATTGGTCGATAGGTTTTCATGCAATCAAGCACTTGTTGCTTCCTGTGTATAACGACCACACATTCCATTCTACTGTAATCATATATTAAAAGAACAAAGTAACTCTCTCCATGTGTTCCAGTGACATTTATTGGGCCACACACATCTGTATGGATAAGGTCAAAGAGATTTTCTTTTCTTTTCTTCTTTGGCGGGTAAGAACTGCTGACTAGTTTCCCATGCATGCAATCATCAAAGGTCTTTTCTCATTCACGCTTCAGATTAGGGATATCCATGACTATGTTCATCTTATATATCTTTTCCATATCCTTCTGATTTATGTGCCCCAATATCTAATGCCATAAGTTTTTTTCCTCTCCAATTGTTAGGTAGAAAATTTTCTCTTTGCTGTCAACTTGATATAAGTTGCCTTATGTTCTATATCCTTCCATGATCGAATTCTCAGACATTCCTCTTATAGTACAACCATTTTTATTGAATTTCATAATAAGACCTGAGTCATAGAGTTGACTCACACTATGAATATTACGATGCAGTCTATCCACATACAAGACTTCAATTTTTATTAGCTCCCTGTTAGCTAGCTCAGTACTTCCACTGCCTTTTATCTTCAAAACACCATCATTACCAAACCTCACTATTCAATTGACCTTTTTCTTGAAATTCTTTAATAGGTCTTCATTCCTCTTTATGTGGGATGAAAATTCGCTATCAAGAATCTAGGTGTTGTTGTTCTTTGTACCTTTGAGGGCTACTTCTGCAAAATTGGTCTTTTCAATTTTCCTCTTTTCTTTCCATGAGATATTGGGTTGAGTATAGGGGGCTGATGGCCTTTCAATTCTATCTTTTATGCACATGGGTTATTCATATTCAAATTCTTCTTCCAGAATAGAAATCATGTTTGAAATAGCAACATTGTTTTTTTTGACGTGTATTGACTCGTCTCTGATCATTGAAAGAATTTCTCCTATCATACATCTTCCTGCAATACATAGCTTTATGGCCAATGTTAGAATATTGAAAACAATATCTATAGATATTATTTCTTCTATAAGAAGTAGGATATGAATATTTTCTCCTTTGTTGAACTCCTAACTCTTCTCCATTCATATAGCTCCTTGACACTTCGCATTATGACATAGTATGGATGAGATAGCCACAAAACTGACACTTCATGAAAAGAAATGTCTTATCACTTATATTTATCCTCATGCCTTTTTCCTTAGAAAAATAGTTTGAATACCTATCATTTCTGGAAATTCAAGGATAATCTTCAACTATCATTTTTTTTATTTAAGGATTTCATTTTCATCACTTCTGGTGGATTTTCAACATGATGAACTTTCATCTTGCCTTTATTCTGGCTCAATTTATTTATAGAATTTTACATTTCAACATCGCAACCAATTCAACTATTTCCCATGAATGTGGATCTTTGATCACTCAAGATCTTTTCAACTCTATCAGAACTACGTTTTGATCTCTCTAGAATCTCAGCATCCGATAACCTTCCAAATTGTATTTTTTTTCTTTCCTTCTTTTGAAATTGATTCACTTTCATGTTTACTTATCAGAGTAACAATATCTTTTTCGAGTCCCTTAATAGTCTTGGAATTATCATCTAGTCTCAAGGTATGGTCATTAATGACCTTTTATTGTTCTTAAATTCTGATTTTTAGTTCCATAACATCATTAGTGCTTTGAAGGATTTATGATTTTACTTTTACCACTTCTTCGAGTCGTTCAATTTCTGCTTCCAGCTGATCAATATATTCTAATGATTTCTGCACCATTTCTTTGCACTTATTTCATCTATTACATTTAATATCAATCTTACCAAAAACATACTTAAGTTTCAATTAAGGATCTACATTAGTAGTCAACTGATTATCTCTAGCTTTATCTGTAAATGGTTCTACCTTTTCAATGGTAACAATCATGGAGGCATGGTTTCTTGTATTAAATTCTAGTTCTTCTTCCTCATAGAATTCATTATCATTATCTTCCTCCTCACAGAATAAATCTTCTTCTTTACTTTCTTTTCAAATTTGAAGTTTCCATTTTTGAAGAATATTTTCCAAAGATTTTCAATGTTTTCAACTTTACTCTCTTCATAATCAAAATTTCTTGAGCACTGAGGGCAATGTTCCCAACTCTTCTATAGAAAAAAACAAGCCAAAGGTAGCTTGCCTTAAAATTTCCCTATTCCCTTCTTAAGCTTCTTGTCAATTAGGGGAAGAGTTTCATTTTCCTCATCATCTTCATAATTTCTGTCTCCTAAAAAAATTTAGGTTTTTTAATGGATTTGAATTCCATTTCCTTGCTTACACAAGTCGTAGCTTCTTCTAGTTTGATTCTCATTTCATAAGCTGATAGATTTCTCAAAAGATCATCCATTGTGAGTTTAGAGAGTTTTATTTCTTTAAGGTCTGAAACCTTTTCATTATAAAGGGTGGAGGTCTTCTCAATATTTTCTTCACTATGTAAATGTCTTTGATTTCGTCGCTCAGACCTCATATTTCTCCTACAACTTCAGTAATTTGATTGAAAAAGGAGTCTGTATTCTCATGAGGGTGAATCTTCAGATCATCAAACCTGTTGTGCAGTACTTGATTTTTCATCCTTCACTTTGCTATATCGTTCATAAATATTATCTATTTTATCCCACATTGACTTGGTAGGTGTGAAACTCATTACCTTTAGATAAATCTGACCATAAAGGGATATAGTGAGAGCATTATGTGCTTTTGCATCAGAATCAAGAAATTTCCTATCTATATTTGTCATTGACAGTCTTGTAGGATCAATGACTTGTATTCCTTGAATATAAGAAAATGATAATTCCATTAAAAGAGATCTTAGGTGAGATCTCATACTATTTTTCCATATTTTAAAATTACTTCCATCGAAGAGGAGGACTCCTTTAACATTGACTAGATTCTCCATGACAGACAAATTCAACACCAATAACCTAGATTTTATACCACTTTAAGGACCCCATAACACCCTGAGAGGGGAGGGGTGAATCAGGGTGTCAAATTTTCTTCTAAACTGATGGATCTTGTTCCCAGGTTGATAGAAACCTGTTAAAACTGTATGAACATGAAGGGAAGAAAATAAACAATCACATGCAAAGGAATGACACAACAATTGTACTTGATTCAGCACTAATAACTAGGTCCAAGGAGCATACACTGACAGAGTGTCGGTCATACCAAAAACCACTAATATTCATATGTTGTGTATTAAAAGAGTTTAGAATGGTCACTCTGTGCCTAGAGAACTACCTTTTCAAGGTTTTAGGGAAAGCACACTGTTTCCCTCAGATCACTTCAACTGACTCCACTTTTCTCGCTATGTTGGACGAATCTTTACTTAGTTTATCAACTTGAAGGTCACTTCAACTATTTAACATTAAATCATGCATCCTCAACTATAAATGGATGCTCTATTGAAGTACCATAATCACCCACAGATGTAATTTATTTTCCCGTACTCTGATTTGATATTGAAATTAATTTTGCAAAGTAATTAGGTAAATTTTCAGGCTTCCTTGTGTGTTCCACATATTGTGTTCTAGGTAAGGTGCATAAACCACCTACTCCACATACCACTTCCTTTTGCACATACTGTCCAACCCCTCAGCAAACTGCCTTGATCTGCATACTGCCTTACTCCACAGATTGCTCAGCTTCTCCACATATTTTCCTGCTCCGCATACTGCCTTTCTATGTCGTGTACTACGAGAGATTCCTGCGCAAACCACACTCTCTTACATGGAATATTTTCCTTACGTGGATGGTTCTCTCCCCGTACCATCTTTTCCTCTATGTACCACTTCGAACTTTACTAGTTTTCTTCCAAAATTTTAATCTCTTATCTCGTTGCCTAACAAATGGGATTATTGTTCCTTAAATAGGAACATAACTCCACAAATTTCACTAATCCAATTTACCCAAATATTCAATGTGTGAAAATATTCAATGTATACTAAACTCTATATGTGTATGGGTAGTATCCACTATGTACCGCTCCTATTTTACGAACCGCAGAAACCCTACCAACCTTTAGAACTTCACGTACTGCGTGACTTCACCATGTACCATCGCTGCGAACCATTTTTTTTCAACCTTAAACATTCAGCATACTACATGCCTTCACCATGTACCGTTGCTACAAACTGTTTTCGGTTCCGCGCACCGCTCCACACACCACTCCTCTTACCGTTTCCGCTGCCTGGAATGTGGCCACAAACCATTCTAAGAACATGGTACAGGGTCCATGTTCTGAGGTATGTGGTTCCCTTATTTTTCCTATTTTATTTGTTTTTTCTCATACCATTCACCCCTATCTGAAAAAACATTGTTTTCCAACACCAAACACCTAATTTTTAGGCCCCAAAAAATGTCAAACACTGGGAAACTGTGCCACCTTCAATACTTCTTTCATCCTCAAATGTATGACCTAATTCGTTGCAAACTCCCTAGTCATCCATGTGCAGATTACAACAAACACAAACCAAAATCCATTATTAGCAATGAACAACCTTGGTTCCAACAGGAAAGCCAAAATAATCTAGATTATATGACCTTTTTGGAGTTCCTTTATGGTCCAAAGTGGTTACCTTTTATCATTAATTGGTATAATTCCAAGATAGAGGAATGTTCATATTTATCAAAAAAAATATCATAATCACCATGTTAACCCTAGTTTTCTAACGTTTATTATCTTCCCTAAAATATTATTTTGAATCACTTTCCAACTTCACTTTTTATTATTTTGATTTTTTTATGAAAAACACTAGAAACCAAGTAATTTACAATTGGGTTGTACAATTGTGACTTTTTAGTGAGATATGAGAGGTTTTTAGTGGGAAATTTTAGATTAATGATTTCAGAATGAGAGGAATTATAAATTTTACTCAAGTGATCATCCACAAGGTTTTATTTTCTATCTCTATCTTTGTTCTCATGGTCAAATTCTTGGATCTTTAGGATCTATATTATTATCCTCAGTTTGGAAACAATTTTATTAAGTAAGAACTTTAAATCTAAATGGTCTATAAAGATGATGATCTTGGAACCCATGAGATATGGTAGGAATTTATCCAAGGAAAAAACAACAGTTAAATGTTCTTTATTAGTGGAAATGTAGTGATACGGAGTTTCATCCTGTGTTTTTTAGGCATAATAGATTACATAATTAATTGTTTCTCTTCATTGACCTTGTAAAGACCTAATGGCCCTATTAGAATCATCTCACATCAATTCAATGGGTAAATATAAACCTGACATTTCGAGTATTGGGGAATATGTAAGAACATAGTTGAGTTCAATAAAGGGTCTCTTGAATGATTCATTAAAACAGAATATAACATAATTATGAAGTAGATTAGTGAGTGGGAGGTAAATACCACTAAATTTTAGATGAATAGCCAATAGAAACAAACATGACCAAGGAATGAATAGATATATCAAGAATATGTGCATTCTGGATGTGATTGGATCACCTCTATCTAATATGGATCAACTTGAATACCCTCTTGAGAAATTATGTGCCCTAGAACAATCCCATTAGTAACCATGAGGTGAAATTTTTTAAAATTCAGCAAAATGTAACATTTGACACACTTTTTTTAGGACTAAGGATAGTGAATTCAAGAAGGATTCAAATGAATACCTATAAATGGTAAAGTCAACCATGAAGACCTCCATGAAATACTCAATGAATTTGGAAAATATACTCATCATACACCTCTGTAATTTTTTTAGAGAATTGAAAATACCAAAATGAATTCTCCTATATTTTTATGTTCTAAATGGGAAAGTGATTGTAGACTTTTCTTGGTCCCAAGGTGCAGTTGAGATTAATAAGTAGCCGATGTATCCATCAATAAAGAAATAATATAGCTTTCTAAAAAATATTTTTAGCATTTTATCAAGTAAAGGAAGTGGGTAGTGATATTTTCATGTTTTGATAGTCAATTTCCAATAATTGATGTATAGTCACCATTTGTTTTTCACCCGATTTTTTACCACCTCTCCATGTTCATTTGTAACAAAAATTATCCCTCACTTCTTGGTACAACTTGAATCGGACTAACCATTTCACTATCAAAAATTGGGTATATAATATCATCTTGAAGAATATTGGTAATCTATTGCATAACTACCTAGAGTATAAGTGTATTGAGTCTTCATTGAGGTTGTATGATTGGTTTGGGTGATTCTTCTTGATGGATTTGATGCATAAAAATGGAAGGGTTGATGCCTGGTATGACATCCAGGGTCAAACCTAAATCCTTTTTTACTCTAACACCAAAAAAAGTTTGGACTCCTTAGTTTTAGTAAGTGTAGTAGATACAATGAAAGGATAAGAGTGATCATGGAAAAGTAATTCATAATTTAGGTGTTTAGGAAGGGGTTTCAGACTAGTTTCATCCTTCATCTGTGGGACAGAAAACATAATAATAAAGGAAGGGATTCCAGTTGGTTTTAAATCATTTTCCTCATTACTATCCAATGTGGAATAGTATACATCAAAGGATATATAGGATTCCAAAGAGTTTTCAAGATCATTAAGATTGATGGAGTCTATAAATTAAAGGTCAACATCAAATTCTCCATTTATTAATTAGTTAACCATTGTGAAAATTTCACAAACTCCTCTCTCAATATAACATGAAGAACATGATGGATCAGGGTTCAACTGACTCTTGAAAGTGTCCTCAGAAGTATGGATAGAGAATTAAAATTGATCCTTTGATGGGTATTGCAGGGGTTGAAAAATATTGAACTAGGATATTTGGTCACAAAATTCCATATATAAGATGCATGTATGGATATCAATATTTTTCTATCTTTCATGATGAATGGTATTCCTAGAATCAAGGGAGATCAAGAAGAGTATGTCTCACCTTTCATGTTAAGATCATAAAAATTATCCGGGAAGATAAGATCATTAACCTAGGAAAGGACATCCTCAATTATTCCCTTAGGATTTGCAATGATTTTTAATAGACCCATACTTCTCATACATAATTATTACATCTTAAGAGACAAATATTAATTTAATAACATAATTATCCATGCCAAAATCAGTTATTCATAGTGCCTTTTGAAACTTGTACACATAAAAAAATGGTTCATAAGAGATCTACATCATCTCCCACTATGTTATTCATAACTAGAACCCTTCTTAGAATTATCATCCATAGTATATTTCTTCATAACATAGGTAAAGGTAACAAAATAAAGGTTGATTTTAGATGCTCGGTAAGGGTAAAAAAGGGAGATACATAAGCATAACTGATTATAAGTGTTTTAGAACATGACAATAACATTTTAAAACTATACCCTACATATCAAAGATCATAATCTTGAATCATGGAATAAATATTGGTATTTATTAAGAAATGACCCATAAGGAAATCAAAGTGCATGATCCATGAGAGAATAACATTGGAATAATACATGGAATTTATGGAATACAAATAAGAATATAAAAACATTTCAAAAGTAGTCAGGGATCACTACCAAGACTCTCAAGTTGACTTACCAAAACATCATAGTAGTCAAGGTTCACTACCTAGACCATCATAGAGGAAAAATTCCCTTACTAATCTAGATTCATTCCCTATTTTAGTCCAATCTATCTCATGATATATAAATCTTTCCCCAATACATTGGAGGGAGATATAAGTCCTACCCATCTCATAATGAAAATCATATATATGTGTACCCCAAGATCATAAAACACTCATTATATGACACAACCTATGGAAAATAGACATGTTTCATAATCATTTAATAATTTCAACATAACATAACTCATGAAAAGAAGTGGGTTTCATAAGAATTTCATCATGGTATAGTTCGTGGAAGAGAAACGAATTTCATAAAAATATTTCTATCATAAAAAATTTAGATAAATAATAAGAATGGTGTACTTGGTTCATATCCCTATTAAATAATAATCTACATCAAAGGATTTTATCTTAAATGGGAAATGATTTTGAATGATAAATAACATGAAACATTTCTTGAAGAAGATAAATTTTCTTTCAAAATAATTTTTTTAAAACTAAAAATTTATAAATAATTTTGGAAATATATTCCTTTGAAAATAAAATTTGAAAATTATAAAGTAATATTTTAAAATAATTTAAAACATTTCTTGAGAAAAAATTCCTTTTTACTTTGATATAAACTTTATAAAATATAAAATATTTTCAAAATCGTTTTCACTTTGAAATCATTCACATTAAATCTCAAATAAGTTTCAAAAATATTAAGGAAAAAAATTTCATTGAAAAGTTATTTTAAAACTTGTAAGGGAATCTTGAAATCATTTACTTTTCAGGAAAATAAGAAATATTGTTCATGACGTGTATGTTAAAAACAAAGACTTTTTCATATTTTTGATAAAAGCCAAAAGGGCAGTTTTTTGGAAAACGACATGAAGATTCATTTCAAAAAAATTTGTATAAATTAAAACATGGGTAAATTTTTGTTTAATAAATAATTTGAAAAAATTTTATAAACATTTTTGCAAACATTTTTAGAAAACATGGTTTTGGTAGAAAATGGGGTTTTGACAAAAAAAGAAAAATTTTCTTAAAAAATATTTTTTAAATCCTAAGTACATAAAGAGAGGAAAATGAATAGAAAACATTTATTCTCATGAGATAACCACAATATAAGTAAATTCATGATTTTATTGAGATATGGATCAAAAAATTTCATCATAAAAAACATAATCATAAACAATCCCAATAAAATTATAGATTGTAACATAAAATCTTTACCACTTTGGTAAAATTGAAACATATGCCCCAGAAATGAATATATTTAAATTAAACATAAAATATAATGAGGATAAATAAATTCCTGATATTACATATAAAATTGATTTATATACACCTCATAAATGAGATAAGTGTGTAATATAATCGTATGTCTCGAAGAAGGCAAATTGAGACAAAAATCCCTTACCGCTTTGATAACTTCTGAACTATCAACCCCATGAAAAAGTTATCCCTAAAAGGATATATAAATACATATGATTTCTAGTAGAAACATTATAAATTACATTCATTATAATTATTTAGACTATATCAAATAAATACATGGTGAATATGGCATGTGTATCACAGAAAATAAAAGTGAGATGGAAATCTCTTACCGTAAGTCTCAACTTCCTTCATACTCATTCAAAGCTCCTGTATAATAAATATATATTTATTATTAATATATCACAGAACCATTATTATATATATAATACCATATATGATTTACTTATGTCATTTTATTACACATTTCTTAACAATTACATGTTAAAATTGTGTTTTAGGTAATAACTGTTTTGATTTTTTCATATACATTTCTGATTTGTTATTTTTGGTCCTCTTACTTCTATCCTAGTTCCATAATCTACAGAATAATAATAATTAGATAATTATCATATTTATATATAAATTATAATTTTAATATCAATCATGAAAATGGTTTTTAGAAATGATGTATATTATGATCATTGAGATGGTAGGTTGTATGTATGCATGAGTAATGTTTCCATTTTTCAATGATAATTATAAAAAGGATTTAAGTAATATTTTATCATTATATATTGATAATAATATCATTAATAACATAGTATTTATTTCAATATAATTATACATATCACCTATATGATGTGGTGATGAAAATAGAGAGACACATCACTTCATGAATGTGGTAGTCCACACATACATGAACGATGTTATCCTCCTTCAGTGAGTGAAAATGTAAGATAGAAAATGATATATTATATTTTATTAATGATAAATATGTAATTAATATAATAATTATTTCATTTATATCATATATATATATATCAATTTTATCCATATTATCTTCCATGTAAAGCATTAGTGAAAATGAACAACATCGCTTCGTGAGGCGGTAGTCCATCATACACATGAACAACATTATCGTATCCACTATAGTATGGAAAGTAAAATAAATATTATATATGATATAATTAATAAATATTTCTAATTATTTTATAAATATCATATATATACTTTATATCCATCTTCATTACCAATCATGAGAGGTGGTAACGGAAAAAAGAATGACATCGGTTCGTGAGGTGAAAGTCTGTCGTACACACAAATGATGATTTCATAACCCATTAGATAGAAGCTGATATGATTTTATTTCATGTATTTAACAAAAAAACTCAGTATATGTAATATACTTGTGTTATTATATCATCATGGTTTAATAATAATTGATATAGGTGGACAAAGAAATAAAATGAATACCTTTGTTGAAGAACGTCACCTCTTCTTTGGGTATCCTCCTTAAGTTTGAACCAAACTCTTTCCAAGGATGGATCTATTCCCAAAATAAGGATTATAGGATGAGAGGAGGTAATTTGTAAAGTTTATTTTTTAGGTATTTTTTGAAATAAAAGGATATGAATTTGGGAATATGATAGGAGAATGGGTCTCCTTTTATAATTGAGGTGAGTGGCACACTTGTAATTTTTTGAAAAGAAAAAGGTGTACCCATATTTTTCTCATGAAACAAGGATCCAAAATGGAATCTTATCTGGAATTATAAATTATACGGTCTAAATATGGTCAGAAACATGGGGTTTTGACATGTTTTGGGTTATTTTTAACCCTTATTTTTTTAGTTTCACCCCCTATAAACCCATTTTTACCTTAATCGTAGTAATTAATTTTTACTGT
Source organism: Viscum album (assembly GCA_963277665.1). Lineage (NCBI taxonomy): Eukaryota > Viridiplantae > Streptophyta > Magnoliopsida > Santalales > Viscaceae > Viscum > Viscum album. The sequence continues at coordinate 489,986,738 of OY728150.1, forward strand.
TTTCACAATTAATATTAGTAAAAAATTAAGTTGAACTTATTAAATAATATAAATTAGTCTAATTCTAAATATGGAATCCATTTTTCTAAATTATATTCATATAATTGGAAAATTTTAATTTAAAATTAATCTTACAAATGTGATGAGAAAGCAGGTTTTCAAAGAGAAAATGTTCAAAAGTTTACAATGTTTTTACATCCAATTTCAATATGAAATTGATTAAAATAAACTAAATTGGATAAAAAGATATATAATTGAACTAATTTAACTTAAAAATATTTTAAAAATAATTAACTTTATAAATGATTTAAATTAAAAGGAAGTTTTAATTAAAATTCAATATTTTTCACTATTCATCAAAAAATTAATCTTTTCAAAAAATAATAAAAAAATCACCCTAAGTTAATTTTTATATGGTGATTTAAAATATGAATTTTATTTTTTCAAATAAAGTTTTTAAAATTTGTGGAAACTATTTTTAAAAATAAGCACACAAAAGGTGACAGAATAGCTTTTTAGAAAATAAATTTTTTAAGCATAAAATTAGGTTTATTCTTATCTATTTGTTAATTCATTTTATAGACATTTTTAAACAATATATTTTCATAATTTATTTACTTCTACTCACACGAGCTATTCCAATGGCTAGGTGATAACTATCATATTAAATAATAATATTTTAATAATATGTTGTTTCATTTAAAATCTGTGTTGTGTGTAGCGTAAGATAAAATCATCATTAAGTGTAATGCAAGACAAAATCAATGTTTAATTTAACATAAGTTAAAATCGATACTGCGTGTAACGAAAAATATATAAGTGGTTAAATTTATTTGAAAAAAAATTCATAAAATCTCAGGGTGTTACATTCTACCCCACCCCCCCCCCTTAAAATAAATTTCACCCTCAAAATTCATCACTTTGGTACCAACAATTGCGAATAATTATACATCATTATGTATTCAGGTTACCATGTAGCTTCCTTATATTGGTGGGTTTCTCACAAAATAATGACAAGGTGAGTGGTCTTATTTCATAGAACTTTCTCTATTCGATCCATAATCTCTACTGGTTGTTCCTCATATGAAATATCAAGATTCAATGGTATGAACTCTGAGTTCCATATATGCGATGGACCAAGTATGTACTTACTCTAGAGTGAAACATATATCACATCATCAACTTGATATAGGTTTGGTAGAAGTACCAAATTATAAGTTACTTCCCTGATACGATCAAGTGTTTTAATGAGACCGATATACCTAGGGAGTATTTTTAACTTTCTTTATTCCTGGTAAAATTTATAGAAATACCTCCTTACCAACATTAAATTCTAGATCACATTAATGATTATTATTATACAATTTCTATTAACTTTTTGAAATTATTAGATTTTTTTAAATAGATCTAAAATTTTATTCCATCACATAGACTTTCTCAAGTCCCAATAACTTTATTTCTATAACTTCATTCTAGTTAATTAGAGCTATAAACTTCTATCCCCAAAAGGATTTATAAGGATACATCTGAATTATCAAGTGAAATATATTGTTTCAAGAAAACTCAACTTGAGGAAGGTTTTTATCCCAACCACCTTTGAAATCCGTACAATAATATCTTATCATATCCTCTAGGGTTTTAATTATTCTTTCAAATTGACCATCTATATAAGGATGATATATAGTGATTAAAATAAAATTCCTATCAAGATATTGCTAAAGACTTCATAAAAAATAAAAGGTAAACTCCATATTAAAATAAAATAAAATTGAATTTTTTACTCTATGAAACCTTACTACTTAATATATATTCTGCAAAACATTTCAAAATTTAAATCTTCTCTGATAGTAATGAAGTGTGATGAATTCATAAGGTTATTGAATAAAATCTATAGTTATCTCAAATTCAAATATAAGATAAACCCTAAAGTTTGTCTATACCTTTGATCATATGTCCACAAAGTGTAAAGTAATTCCTCCTCAAATAAATTTTTCACTATAAATAAAACAATGGGTTGAATATCCATAAATTCCTCTTAAAATATCCTTAATCTTGATAAACTCCCATCACATAAAACCTAAAAAGTGGCATCAATGATTTTAAACTTATGATCAAACCTAAACACATAAACCCATAATGGCATCCATAACTCTTAAGTTAATATTACTTGGAGACATAAATTCTTCCAAAAGATAATTCACTCTTTACTCCTTAAGTAATATTTTATCCTATATAAAAAACATTTCCATTGGAATATTAGGTTAAAACTTGTATCGATAAAATATAAAATGTGATTTTGTTATTCTATAATTCATTTAGAGGGAGATAATCACATGAATTTTCATTAAAGTATGAACAATAAAATTTTCATAAGGCTCATTCATACAAAATCAAACATGAAATTACCAACTAAGGAGTGGATTATTAGTGTGCTTTAATCATCATAATTCACTACAACCATTGTCATTATACATGATTTCCCTTTGTCCTTTTTCTTTAGAGGTTTTTGTGCCTCATCATCCTCATTATCCCTTGGATTGGGTAATTTATTTTCATAAAGATCATAATCCTTTCATTTTAAGCACTAGAGTTATGGTGGCGCATTCTATGCAGCTTTTTATCTATTTTAATTAATAGATAACTTCTTCCCATCACTTCATAAATCAATTTCATTATGAACTTAACTTCCATACTTTAAATATTTATTAGTTCCCTTATGAAAATTTCCACCTTGTTTTTCCCACAATTTGAGCATAAAGGAAATATCATCTTATTTTCCCCATAGTTTATAGACTTTACTTTGAATTCCAATTTTATATTCTTATAAAAAACAAGAGATTTATACATAACTCCAACCTCAATTTTCACCTTTATAGCACATAGAATAATCTCATCATCACTACTAAAGTCTCTTACGGATAACACCCTTCAGATACTTGGTTTTAAGCCAACAGATAATCTATCAGCTTTACTTTTTGGTTGGATGAAAAGTACACCTCAATAGTCTTGTAAAGTTTTCTTTGTTAGTACCAACAGATTCTTCATCCTTTTTCTTTAGCTCAAGGAACTCCTTGTCCATCCTTGTATAAATAATATGAGGAATATAATTATTAAAAAATAAGTTATTGATCTCTTCCAAATATATGGATTCAATTTCATCTTGTTTCCTTTTATTCTTGATAAGATTCCACCATTGATATTATTCACCTTCCAAATAGTAGATAACCAAAATGAATTTCTCATGCTCCGAACATTGGAGTATGGAAAATATCTTTTTAATGGAACTGATACATTTCTCATCAACTAGTGGATTAGAAGACCCACTAAAAAAAGTTAGACATTGCATAATGAAGGACTCGATAGAATGTTGTTCAGTCCTTTGATTATTTGGAAGTCCAACATGATTCATAACTTGAAAATTTTTTGTGATCATAGAAAAAATATTTTGGGTTTTATCTCCAATAAATTTTGGTTTCTTAGGAGGAAAATATTTTCATTTTTAGTCTAAATTAGTATTAACACAGTTTCTTCAGGTTCCAACCATCGACTAAAGCCCAAATAATAGTGTGATAAACACTAATCATTGTTTGAAACCCCATAATCATGAAAAATAACTTAAAGTGTGTCTAAATCATGACACTTTATTTTCATTATATTACCCCTTAGGCCTAATCTTTGTCATTCATAAGCATCATTTACTTAAATCCTCAATCATGGTTCATAAAGAGTTTGTGAATTTCTAAAACATATCCCCTAGGAGTGTCAAACCAGTTGTGCATCAAGGCCTGTTGTTATCCCCCAAGTGATGATTGAGTCTATCTCAATGTACCCTTTTTGTAGTTATTACCCCCAGGTACCTATATTCTAGAGCCATATCAACTTATAGTATCTATACATGAATATAATTATAATTAAACCACTAGATCCATCATTTACCAAAATTACAAGACATTTTACTATACTTTGACTCATCCTTAAACTTATCCTTAAAGACATCCCTAGACACATCCTTACAAATATCCCTAGGAATCTCACTAAGTTTTTATCATCCTAGTCTAAAATGGTATACTAAAACTTATTCTAACACAAAATTTAGAGGCACATACTTTTCATACATAATTATTACATCTTAACAGATGAATATTCATTACAAAACATAATGATCCATGTCATAATCATTTAGGTCTAGTTCCATTGGAAACATGGAAACATAATCAATTGGTCCATAAGTGAGATATGTAATCTCCCACCATTTTTTTCAAAACTATGACCCCTCTTATTCTTATCATACATAATACATTTCTTCATATCATATGGAAAGGAAACATAATAAAGGTTGAGCTTAGATTTGCAGTAAGGGTGAACAAGGTGGATACGTAAGCATAACATGAGCATAAGGTTATAAGAACATGAGAATATCATTTTAAAACCTTACCATGAATATCAACTATTATAATCTTGTATCACGGAACAAATATTGATATTTCATAATACATAAATTATTATAAAATTAAATAAAATTATCCATGAGACCATAACATTGGAATAAGACATGGAATTTGTGGCATACACATAAACATATAAAATAATTTCCATAGTATTCAAGGGTCACTTACAAGACTATCATAGTGGTATGGGTTCACTCCTCAAACCATCATAGTAACCAAGGATCACTCTAAAGACCAGCATATCAAACAAAGTCCCTTACTAAACTGATTTCTCTCCCCATTCCAATTCTTTATACCCCATGAGATATAAATTTTTACCTAATGAATAGGAGGGAGAAATAGGTCTCACTCATCTCATAATTAACATTATAAATATGTGTTACACAAGATCATAAAGCATTTATCATATCATTACCCATGAAATTAAATAGGTTTCATAAAAAATTCGTCATATCATAACCTATGGAAATATATAGGTTTAATAATCATTTTATCATTTCATCATAGCATAATCCATGAAAATAAGTGGTTCATATGTATTTCATTGTGGTATAACCCATGGAAGAGAAATAGGTTTTGATAAAAATAATTCCATCATAAACCATTTATAGAATAAATAATATTGGTATCCTTGGTTCTTATTCATAGTAATATATAACCCACATCAAAGGATTTCATCTTATATGGAAAATGATTTTGAAAGATAAATAAATTGAAATGATTATTGAGGAAAATAAATTTCCTTTAAAAATACCTCTTTAAAAATGAGAAATTCATAATAAAATTTGGAAATATTTTTCTTGGAAAATATACTTTGAAACATATAAAAGAATATTATAAATAATTTAAAACATTTCTTGAGGAAAATATCCTTTTATTTTGAAAAAATACTTTTTAAAACATAAACCATTTTAAAAATACTTTTCACTTTGAAATCATTCATTTAAAATATAAAAAAACTCAAAAATATTAAGGAAGAAAAAATTATTTGAAAAGAGATTTGAAAATTTTAAGGTAATCTTAAAATTATTTAGAGTTCATTACAATGGGAAATACTTTTCATGTCTTGCATGTTAGAAACAAATATTCTTTTCACATTTTCAATAAAATCAAAATGAACATTTTTATTTGAAAATTACTTGAGGATTCCTTTTTTTTTATTTTTATTAAAACATGGTAAAATTTTATTTAATAAATCACGTGAAAAAAATATTAGAAAAAAATTTTAAAACATTTTTACAAGGCATTATTTTAGAAGAAAAAGTAGTTTTAACTGAAAATGTGATTTTTATTAAAAAGGTTATTTTTTGAAATCATGAGTAAATAAAGTGAGGAAAATGATGAGAAAAAATTTATTCTAATAAAATAACCAGAGGAGAATAAATTTATTGATTTTATTGAGTTTTTAATCATAAATTTTATAATTTTAAACATGATCATAAACTATCCCGATAAATGATGATATTGTAACATAAAATCATTACCACTTTTGTAACTTTGAAATGTAAAAACCATGAATTAATATCATTAAATAAAACTTCTAATATCATGAGGATAATTAAATTTATGATATTTCATGTAAAATGGATATATTTACACCTCATAAATAATATTGTTGCATAACATAATCATATGTCTCAAAGAAGGAAAATTGAGACGAAAATCCATTACTGTTTTGGTAACTTTTGAATAATAAAACCCATGAATGAGAGATACTTAAACAGATATGTAAATACCTATATTTTTTAGGATAATAATCATAAAATACATTCATGTTTTGTATATAAATCACATCAAATAAATATATATTGAATATGGCATGTGTCTCTTAGAAAATAAAAGTTAGACGAAAAATCCATTATTGTAAGTCTATCATTCCTACATACTCATTAGAAGATCTTGTATAATATATATAAGTTGGTTATAATTATATTATAGAAACATAATTATATATATTGTACCATATATAATTTACTTATTTCCTTTTATTACCCTTTTATTAACAATTCCATGTTAAAGTCACGTTTCAGGTAATAACCACTTTGATTTTCATATACATTTTGATTGCTTATTGTTGGTCCTATTACATTGATATTGGTTAAATAGTATATATAATAATAATATTGAAATAATTATAATATTTATAAATAAATTATACTTTTAATACCAATCATGAAATATGATTTTGAGAAATGAAGTACGTTACGATCATGGAGACGGTAGGCTGTACATATGCATGAGTAATGTTTCCATTTTTCAACGATCATTATTAAAAGTAGGTAAGTAATATTTTATCTTTAAATAATGATAATAATATCATAAATAAAATATTATTTATTTAAATATACTTATACATATCACTCATTTTGTTTGGTGATTAAAAGAGAGAGTCACATCGCTTCATGAACGCGGTAGTCCACACGTACATGAACAATGTTATACTCTTTCAGTGAGTGAAAAGGTAAGATAAAAATGGTAAATTATATTTTAAAATTTATTAATATTTAATGAATAAAATAATTATTTCATGTATATAATATATATTTATTAACTTTATCTTTATTATCTTCCATGTAAAGCGTTAGTAAAAATGAATCACATCGCTTTGTGAGGCAGCAGTCCGTCGGGCCCACGAATACTGTTATCGTATTCCCTATGAAATGGAAAGTAAAAAAATGAATATATGATATAATTAATATAGAGGTATAATTATTCTATAAATATTATATATATAATTTATATCCATCATAATAACTAATTGTGAGAGGTGGTAATGAAAAAATGAATAATATCATCTCATGAGGCGGTAGTCCGTCATAGACACAAATGATGATTTTTCAATCCATTAGATGAAAATGGAGATGTTTTTAGGTCATATAATTAGAATAAAAACATATAAGTTTATGTAACATACTTATTTTAATATATAAATATGTTTTAATAAAAATTTAAGTATGTGGAAAAATAAATAAAATTAAAATGCTTATGGAATAATTTTGCCACTTCTTTGGGAAACCTCCTTAGGTTTGCATCAAAATCCTACTAAGTTTGGATTTATTCCTAAAATAAATATTTTAGGATTATAGAATTTAATTTGGGAAGTAATTTTATCTGGTATTATCCAAACCAAAATGGATTTAATGTGTTAATAGGAGTCAATAAGGGGTGACCTTTTATAAGTGAGGTAAGTGGCACACTTGTAATGTTTTGAAAAGTAAAAGATGTACCCAAATTTTTATCATGACCCAAGGAACAAAAATAGAGTATTAGTGATAATTAGACATTATAGGGTCTAAATATTCCCATAAAATGGGTTTTGTACAACTTTTGGACTATTGTTAACCTGGTGCATTTTACTTTAAACCCTCGGTAAAACCATTTTTACCTTAATCAGGGTAATTACTTTTTATTATTTTCACTATTCATTTTGATAAAGAATTAATTTTAAATTATTATATAATAAAAATAATTCTTATTATAAACATGTAATCCATTTTTCAAATTCCATTCATATAAGTGGACATATTTAATTTAAAATTAATCTCACAGACACTATGACAAAGTGAGTTTTCAAAGGAAAAATGTTCAAAAGTTTACAAGGTTTTTATATCAAATTTCAATATGGAATTGATTATAAGGAAATAAATTATTTTAATAGATATATATTTGAAGTAATTTACCTTTATAATTTATTTTAAAAATAATTTAACTTTATAAATAATTTAAACGAACATGCAGTTTTCAATTAAAATTCACTATTTTTGACTAATCATAATAAAATTAATCTTTTCAAAAAATTATAAAAAATTAACACTAAGATAATATTGATATGATTATTTCAAAAATTAATTTTATTTTTTCAAATAAATTTTCTAATTTTTCAAAAATTATTTAAAAAAAATCGTGCAAAAGGTGACAGAACAGATTTTTAGAAAACAATTTTTTTAAGCATAAAATTGGATTTATTTTTATATCTTATATAGAAAATAATACTATTATTGTTAAATATTTGATTGAATATATACAATATATATTTTATTTAAATCATTCACTAAATTTATTTTGTTTAATTTATTTAGTTAAAACGTGTTTGTTTTCATAAAAATAGTTTTTTTCATAAGAATATTTCTTTTATTTGAAAATGGTTTTTTATTCTAATTTTTAATTTATTGGTCACAAAATAATTAATATTATATACATGTGTGAAACATATATTTTCATAATATATTTAATCTTATTCATTCTAGACATTCCAACAGCTAGGTGATAACAATCATATTAAATGATATTATGTTAATAATATTTAGTGTTTTTTTAAATTAAGTGTTACATGTAACACAAGATAAACTCAACTTTACATGTGACAAAAGAAAAACTTGGTGTTTACTTTAATTAAAAATAAACTTTATATTTCATTTAATGAATAATATATAAGAGAATTATTTTATTTGAAAAAAAATCACAAAATCTCGGGGGTGTTATAGCTTTGATTAGAAAACTTGATGAAAACACTTGTTTGGTACAAGGGACCTAGACCAAGGTTTGAGAATAGATATTTTTGAATGACATTTATCAAGGATCTGAGGTCTATGAGTGCATCATCAAATTTTTAACTATCTATTTATCATGGAACCATAAAGGTCCCTATATCTTTTCACTTCATGGGAATGAACTATTGGGTTGAAACATTTTTAATGGTCCTAAGATGTCTCCTATGGGAGTACAATTCTTTAAGAAATTTTGCATACTTAGGAATGTTTTTAATGGAATAAGAAGGGGGAATATTGACTTCAACACATATAATCATGTTGATTATTTCAAGATTGGGTTTAAAGGGATTAATTTCCTTAGATACAGCTTGAGGAAAGGGAATTGGGTTTCTAAGAGGGATATAAAGAGGTGAGGGAGTGGATTCAGGTTCTTTTTTGGGTTTTTTATTATTATTTTTTCCAAAAAAAAATTAAAGGTGATTATGAGGATTCATTATGAGCATATAAATTTTATTTATAGATCAAAGTATAACTATATTTATATTTTTATTGGTTTTAGGCAATGGTTGAGTTAAGGGATGGGAATAATTGGATTGTTGTTGCTGACATAGGTTGGATGCAAGTTGACCAATTTGGTTTTCAATATTTTAAGGCTATAATGGTGATGGGGGTAAGATGTTCCCAAACACATTCCCATGGATTCTTAGTATAAGAGGCATGTACCACCTTGTAATTACCTTGATTTTGGTTCTTGGGAAATCGATTGGATTGGGTTGGGAATTAGGAAGGCTCGTTAGGATAGTGTAAGCTTAGAGAAGAAGGAGGAGGATTTATCCTTTGAGGTTGAGGAACAATAGGATAAGGTTGTTGGATATTTCAACCACCTTTATGATACTATAATTTCTTTATATTTTGACGAGGGAATCGAGAGGGATAAGAGACAAGATTATCATACCTCAAGCCTAGGTTGTTGGTAGAAGAGAAGGGATCCGAGTGGGGTTGGTTGGAGTTTCTAATGAACTAACTTGACAGTTGAGGGTTGGTGTTCCGCCAAGAATATACTGCATTGAGCTCCATTAGGCCAAAATAATATGATTTTTCATAGAAATGTGTTAATTGGGTGAGCTGATAAGTTACAAATTCCATTGTTTTTTATAAGAGCAGAGATCATAGATTGTGGTGAAGATGAGGTTCGAGATATGGAAGCCACAACTAGTTGCCACACAAGACATGTAATATCGCCCAACCAATCATTCATCCCATTGGTATCTATGGATTTATTATCTTGGACTTTTTTTAATTGAGCATGTTCTCAAGTATGGAATTTCTGTATGTTTTTTCATGGTTCTTATGAGATCTCATACAGTAGTAGGTGTTTTTTCAACAAGATCACCTCCAATTTTGGAATCAATGAGATTTATCTCCAAATCCAATGATCCCTCATATAAGTAATGTATAAATGTTTGGTCATGTATTTAGTGGTGTGGGAATTTTATTCATAAACTTTTTGAGCCTCACCTAGTACTCATGGAGTGATTCATTGGGGAATCAATGAATGCCACTTATTTCCTTTCGGATAGAAGCAGTTCAAGAAGAAGGGGATAATTTATCTAAGAAGATTATCTTCATGTCATTACATGTTTTTATGGATCTACGATGGATTTAATATATCAATTACTTGGTGGAGTGATATAGGGATAAATATAATGCTTGAAGTTTGATTTTTTCTTCAGAAACCCCTTGAGGCTTCATAGTAGATCACACAACTTGGAACTCTTTTAGTTGAAGATGGGGATCCTCACTAGATAGCCCATGGAAATGAGGAAAAACATGAATCAAACCCAATATGAGTTTAAAATATGACTTTATTTTTAGATATTTAATACCAAGGGGTTGGTAATTAGTATTAGGGGTATCAAGTTCTTTAAGGGGTTTTACCTCAGATTATCCATGTCTAGATCAATTGGATAGTTAATGAGTGTGTATGGAGAAATTTGATTATTCATAACATTCCTCCTATATCATAAAAGAGTTCAATAGATTTATTAGTCAAAAAATTCTTATGGCTTGTTTTAGAGGATATGAGGAATTCAGATAAATTTTGAAATGATGAGGAAGGCTAGTTTTTAAAAAAAAATCAGATTTTTTGGTTTTTTTATTGATTTTGTTTTTAAATAATAAAATAAAAAATAACCGACTACAAGTTGTACCATCCCATTAAATGGCACAATTTGAATCATGTAATATTTTTTTTATCAACCATTCAAATACCATGTGATCTATTAAAATGTGTTTAGAAGCAATCGGGTCCAATCCTTGGCGATTGTAATATTTTTGAAGTAGATTGTTTTTAATTTTTATCTTTTTAATAGTGTGGTTTGTTTGTAAAGAATAATTAGATTGACTGAATGATGAAATTTTATTTAAAAAATTGATTAATATTGGAGTGATTTCATTATTTGGTGTTTAATCTTATGATATCCTTGATATTTTCAAAACACTTCATTAAATTAACATCCACATCATAAGATGATTTCGATCAAAATTCCAAATTTTGTGTTTAATCAAAGACTCACTTAGGGTTATAATGCATAAAAATTCTCATACATGTAAGTTTAAATATTTAATGAACCCATGTGTATTTTTTGATCAAACAATACATATAATCTACCTCTGAAACAAGACATGTGAATAGTCCATGACATATCTAGTTTCACATACACAATGTTAATCTAAATAATGTCAATCGAGTGAAATATCTAAATCACTTAACATACCCAAATTATGACTCACCCTAATGGATTAATTACTTATCCATTGATAAGTTTAGTAATATGGTTGGGATGATTATGATTATTTGGTAAATCAAAAATAAGAAATGATATGAGAAAAATAATTATGCGGTGAACACACACACAAGCAGTGAAGAGAGTTAAACAAAAAAATTTGATTGAATGAGGAAGTGAAAGAGAAAGGTATATAAAATTAAATTAAATTATATATAGATAGATTATTATACACTAAAGAAGTTAAAATAAGATGATAGAATATGAAGACACTTTCATTAATATTTAAATAAAATTACAACTTAAACACTTAGGAGATTAAAAATAAAGGAGAATGCAAAAGAACATGAGAACAAATAGAGGAGGAAAGGTATCTCAAGTGGAAACTTGATTTTGAAAGGTCCTCCCTGGATTTTGTAATGATTTTTTAGGCCAAAGTATCTCCCTATGTTCTAAAATCATTAGTGTAAAAACTAGATTTAACATTGATTTTTCTTCATTTTTGACATCAGTTTTTAACTGACATCTATAAAGGTGATGTAAAAAAATAATCCTTTTTTCCCTCGGTTTTCAAAAATGAACGCCTAAAATGATGCTAGGATTAGTTTCTAGCATCATTTATACAAATAAAATTATGCAGTAAATTGAGCACATGCTTGTTTTCTGTGTTGGTTTATTATAAACCAATGCAAAAAACCACATACGCGTCAATTTTCAGTATCGATTTTATTGAAAATGTACACCAGAAATCTTTTATTTTTTTAAAATGTTTCTTCGTCAATTTTTATGAAAACCAGCACTAAAAGTTAATTTTTTTAGAAAATTCAAAATATTACACTTCTAAAATAATAAAAATCCCTGTAATTAAAAAAACAATATACATTAATCAAATAACATTTATCATTGACTAAAAATCTACAAAAACTTACATGATTTTATCTAGTTTATCAAAAAAAATATCTACAAATTTGTATTATAAAGTAGAATTAAAACACACATACCTGAAATTTACAACATGATCATTGTTGGTTTTTGTTGAATAATTCATTATATATCATTATGTTTAAACACCTATTATAACAAAAGAATTAGTTTTTTGAACACATGTTATTAAAAAAATATAATATTTTTCTTAAACATTAGAATATACATACCTCAAATCGTAATCAGACTTAATAAATAGTTCACAAACAAAGATTTAAGATGGGTAAGTTCAGTTTGGGTATAAGACTAATTATCATTGAATGTCTACAATAACATTGAGTTATATGAGATTAAAAAATAGAATACTATGATAGAAAATATAAAAAATAATAATATAAGTAACCCTATCAAATTCAGTAGTTACCCTAATTGTGATTATCTCGTACATAAATTGTAGATTATAATAACCACATTCCACATGTCCTTGTTGATGATTACACTATTTTTATAAAAAATTAACTTATTAATAAAAACCAATATATTTATATATATCAAAAAATCAGAATAATATCCAATATAAAAAATAATTTCCTTTACTTCCACAGACTGGATTTCTTTCGGTTTCTTTATCAACATGTGTTCTTTGTTAATTTTTAGCCATGAAATACATTTTCATATATAGAAACTAATAATACATGTATAAACAATTATAATTAAACATAATGTGCTTATGAAAAACCAAAAAAACTTACCTATCTAATAAGGTGGAAAATATTTTACAAACACTCCCTAATAAAGAGCAAAACCAATATAAGGTCAATTCAATTGGAAAAATATTCCAAACATCCAATGCCCCCTAAAATTCAAAAATTTCATAATTAATGACATTATAATGATAATTTCTTCACAATTATGTTTTTTTCTTACTTATCAAGAAATGGAAAAAACCGACACCCAATCTTCGTATGTGATAATCTCTCACATATATATGAAACTCTATTAGGATTATTTACATATTTCACTTCCATGGAAATTTATTCTAGATTTATAAAATTGTAAATGTCTGTGATTTCATTTTGTATAAGAAGTGTGTGTAGAAACATAATTAAAATGGAAATATAGTTAGTCAATTTAAACCATATTTTATTAAAGATATAAAAATTCAAATTTCAATTTACTTATATGGAAAAAACTACAACACACTCAAGCTAAGCTATAACACCCCAAACATTTTATGGCATGTTTCTCTTAAATACTTTCAACTCATTAGATAACCTATATTGCATAAAGAACAGACACTCTTTGAAACAAATTTTTTTTATTTAGGAGGTAGTCATAACCTAGCTATCAAACATAAATTTTCCACTTATATGTTTTGAATGTCAAAAAATGAACATACACGGTTGTGACTAGGGTGATATTTGGAGTCTTATAGAATCAACTTAATTTTCGGTGAATAGTTACCTACCCTTATGAATAGTAACTTAACATTATTAATAGTAACTTGCCCTTATGGATAGTAATATGAATCTTATGAATGGTAACCATACCCCTAAAAGTGTAAATAAAATTTTGGAACCTTAAAAATGAAGATGGATATTTTAAGTGTGGGTATTTTTCGATTAAATGATTATTTTAATTAAAAATTAAATTTCTCATATTTAGGAAATTATTTTTGAAAAATGGAGTTCATTATTGGATCCTACACATCAATAAATTGTTAGGGTTAAGTTTTGGTATTTTTCTTAATTACATGAATTTTTGGTGAAAAGTAAAATAAGATAAATTTTGATAAATGCTAAAATACATGATTTATTGAGTCATGGATGATGTTCTGCTGATGTAAGAACACATGGTCCAAACTCACATGAACTTATTACTATTTTTGGTCATGTAATAATCAATATTTCATGTCTTATGTAAAAATAATAAACTAATGATTAAAATATTAATAAAACTCTCCTCTCCTCCACTATATAAACCACCCCACCCCCTCTTCCTCTCACACCACTCAAGATTTGAGCCTTACCTAAGTTATTCCAAATAAAATTCCCAAGCCCTATTCCCAAGTCTAATACCTTCTGGTCTCACCGAAAGGCTAAAAACAAAGGCCTTAAGGATATTCTCAAGGAGGAGTACTCAAGTGGAGAACCTATCTTCCTTTTTCTTTCGACTTTTTTACAAGTTCCATTCTAATTTTTCTCTATCCTCACCCCTTCATCAAAATAATATGATAATTACAGTACCTTACATGAACTGGAATTTTATTATGGTAATTTAATATTTCATCATAATCTCTCTTTACCCCTCCTCTTATACTAAAAATGAAAACACCGTCCAAGATGTGTTAATTTATCACATTCAAGGACGACGAGTTTTAAATTTCCATTACTATCTTCAAGACTAATCATAGAATATTTTTAATTGTTGAAAAAAATCGTAATATTTTTGTTTTATCTTATTTAATGTAATTTAATCCTTACACACTCATAGTATAAAATAATACTACAAAACGTGTTTATTGTTCACAAAACCGCCAAGTTAATCCAGGCGTTTAACATTAACTAATGAGTCATTATCATTATAAATAAATAAAATAATTATAAGATCATTTATATCTATTTAATGTCACTAATAATATATATTAATAATTCTATATGTTTAAGCACATTTCAAATGAACATCCATTAATGAATACAAGTAAACCGACCATGAAAACCAAGAAAGAAAATGCTTCCAAAACAATAAAATTGAACCTTTTAAACCAATAAAAAAGGCCATGAATGAACCTAAGATGGTTATAATAAATAAATTAAATATAGAGGATCTTCTAGAGTTATTAATTAATGAATCTAAATTTGATTATTCAGTTCATTAAGATCAATCAAAGATCACATTCGGGCATTAGGTAAGGGGTTTCTCATCTCACTTTTATTTCCTTGAGATTTCAATTAATCACCACTTATTTCTTGTATGTGGTGTATGTTTACTAAAATTTGATATATAATATAATGATTATCTTTATATTCCAGGTATTCATTGATTCACTTTATGATTATTAACTCGATTGATTACAATGTTGTGCGAGACTTTGTTTCAATTTCTATTTCATTGTGATTTACTTGGTATTGTGCACCTAATCATTCTTATGTGTCTACCTAATTCCTATTTGAGATAACTTTTCATTTTAAATTGTAAATATATTATATATCCATATTCTAGTTTCATGGATATGATTATTTTCTTAAGTCGTATACCCTTTTACATACGGTGTTTATTTTGAATGTTGTTTTAACTATGGAAATATTGTTGAATCTATATCCTCTACTTTATATAGATATTGAGAAGTCGTATTGTTATTGTATTAAGTCTATGTATGAATAATTATTTGTACTTTTAGTGATGGGTGAGGCTCACTATATCCCCTCGATGCATCGACAGGTCTCATGAGACAAATAAATTGGTGACAAACCCTTTGAGTTTGTTTCCAAAATAGAATCAGATGGGTATCTACCCACATACTTAAACCATTTCGACGATATATTGGTATCATGTGCTAGATACATGAATTCCAATTAATAATCATTATCATTATTCATTTTTAGTTATTACTATCCATGAGGTTTTCACTTTGAAAAAATCTATGGATGCAGTTTCATTTACAGTTTATTAATGGCGTGTGTTTTTCATTTGTTCACCACAATATATTGACTATGCCAATTTGATTATGATTCAGTTATTTTTGATTCAATATTAGACTATTTTTAACCCTTACTGATCATTTGAGATCATCCCTTTTATTTTTCTTACCTTCAACATGTTATGAAGAGGATACCATTTATTGACTTCTCGTGGATGCAGTTTATTAGTTTTTATTATGTATTATATTTTTTTTACTTTCCCAATGTAATATGAGTTACATGTATGTATATAGTTTCATAAAGACTACTATAATGATCATTCCTTTAGGATTTTGTTACTTTTAATCATGCCAATGTAATAATTAATGCACCGACTCCGGGCATCTAGGGTCGGGGTGTTACAGCTGGTATCAGAGGAATTTATTAGCAAACTTGGAAACTAGATTTATGAAACATATTTTAGAGGACATAAGCCTAAATTAGACTTTAAGGATAATCATAGAAGAACATCCTGGATTTTTTGTAAATTAGGGATTATGTGGGTCTTCCTACAAAATACATCCTTATCTTGATACAATATGTGGACGTAGTTCTGGAAAAGATGTACCAAGGAGTAACAACTATGATAAGGAGTTTTGGGCTTGACCTGGGGTATCCTAGTACACGACAAAGGGCCTTACTTCACACCTGATTTGTCACTCCTAGGGGATATTCTTAGGATAATTCACATTTTCTTTACAAACCATTATGAAGGATTTGAAAGTAAATATAAACAATGTTTATGATTATGAGATTAGTTGTGCATAAATATTCATATTATATTAAGTGTTTTCTGGCTTGAAATTATGAACTATGACCTAATTTAGCGGATTCCATTGTTAGTAATGGATCCAAATGGAAGAAGGGGAATCAATACCTGCATACAATATAGGGATTTCCCCACTATGAAATTCAATAGAGTTAGTGTTGGAGTGGATCAGATCATGACTATATTGAAACAACTTACTCAGGCTATATAGAATAACTATGATACACCTATATTAGATCATTTCATATGGAAGAAGCCCCCATCTTTTAGCGGGACTACTAATTCGGTGGTAGGTGAGCAGTGGATCAATTCCCTTGAAAAGATATTTCTGTCATTAAGATGAAATGAAAATGAAAATGTAGTACTTTCAGTATATTTCTTCAAGGGTGATGTTGATAAATTGTGGTACTTGATCCAAAATACCACAAAGGAATAAGAAATAGAAGATATTTAATGGATAACTTTTAAGGAAACATTCTTTGACAAATATTTCCCACATGAACAATGAACTGAAATGAAGAGGAAATTACTTAGCCTTAAGAAAATGGAAGAAGGGAGTGTTGTGAAGTATGAGGATACCTTCACAATATTATCTAGGTATGCTAAAGATTACATACATTATTTGGAAGAAAATATTGATCATTTTTTAAGGTCTTAATCCAAGTCTTCTAAGGGCACTGAATTCTCAAACATTTTCATCATACAATGAAATTGTATTTAGTTCCATCAAAATAGAGAAGGAATTTTGAAGATCAAATTTATTAAAGGGAAATCAAGATAAGAAGAGTCATTCTAATAACCATGGAAAAGATGAAGTGCCAATTAGGAAGAAGGTAATGAAGAAATTTCTATTATGCGAGAACTATGGAAAGAATCATCCTAGGAAATGCTTGAAAGGCATGGGAGTTTTCTAAGTGAGGAGAAAAGGGTCGCTGATCAAGTGAATGCAAGGTAAAGAGACATGTCAATTATGTTCAATTCTATAATTGTAGAGAGATGTGACACTTTTCAAATGAGTGTCATAAGCGACAAGGAAACTTTCCTTAGAAAAGGCCATAAGATCAAGGGAAAGCTTATGCAATTACAACCATGGAATTTGAAGTTCCTAATGATGTGGTGGAAGGTACTTTAATTGTTTCCTAAAACTTAGTCAATGCTTTATTTGACTTGGGATTATTACATTCATTTATATCTTCCTAGTTTTCTAAGAAAATTAGACATGTCTAATTTGATTTAATAAAGTATTTTCCAGTCAAAACTCCTAGGGGATGTATCATTGCAACAAAGATGTGTCAATCAATCCCCATCACTACACATAAACATGCTTTAGTTACTAACCTCATCATCTTAAAAATAATTTACATTGATATAATTATTGGTATGAATTGGCTGTAAAATTTTGATGTGAAGATCTATTGAAAGAAGAAAGAAATTACAATTTTTGAGAATGGTATAGAATCTCTTATCTTTAGAGCAGAAACCTTGCCATATGATTCTTATATAGATCCAACCCTAGAAGCTCTACTGAATGAAATTTTTGGGGAGGAAGAGAACATAATATCTATGGTAGAGGAAATAAATTTTCAAATTGAAGATGTACCTATTGTGCAAGAACACAGTGATGTATTTCCATAGGATTTACCTGAACATCCTCCCAAGCGAGAAGTTGAGTTCTCCATTGATTTAATTCATGGTTAAAGACCTATATCAAAGACTCCCTATATAATGGCCACTGTGGAATTAGTGGAGATAAATAAACAACTAGAGGAATTGAGTGACAAAGGATTTATTCAACCTGGTGTTTCACCATGGGGATCCTATGTCCTCTTTACTAAGAAGAAAGATGGATCCATGAGGCTATGAATTTATTATAGGGAAATCAATGATATTACAATAAAGAAAAACTATCATATTCCACACATTGATTATTTTTTTAATCAAATTCATAGAGACCAGTATTTTTTTAATATTGAACTTCGATCTGGATATCATTAGATGTGTGTGAGGAAGGAAGATATTCCAAAGACAACATTTTTAACCAGGTATGGGCATTACGACTTTACTGTAATGCCTTTTGAATTGACTATTTCACCCTCAATTTTCATGGATCTAATGAATAGGGGTTTCAAGGAATATATTTATGAATTTTTTGTGGTATTTATCAATGATATCCTAGTGTACTCCAAAAGTTAAAAAGACCATGAGAATCACTTACGGATTATTCTGAAAACTCTTAGAAGAAATGAATTATATGGGAAGTTTAGAAAGTGATAATTTTTTCTTCATTCAGTTTATTTTATTCACCATATCATCTCTAAGGATGGAATATTAGTTGATCCCATGAAGACAAAGGCAATCCAATAATGGCCCACACCAATGACCACAACCAAGGTACGTAGTTTTATTGGCTTAGCGGGTTACTATCAGTGTTTCGTTCAGAATTTTTCCTGATTGAATTACCTACTAAACAAGATCACACATAAAGGGGTTAAGTTTGTATGGATAAAAGAATATATAGAATGAATTGAATAATTAAAAAATATATTGGTCAATGCTCAAATTTTGACTCATTTATCTAGAAATGATGGATTTTTGATATACAATGATGCATCAAAGAATGGGATGGGTTATGTCCTTATGAAAAATGATAATGTTATAGCTTATGTATTAAGGAAGTTGATGAATCATGAGAAAAATTACCCAACACGTGATCTTGAGTTAGCAGCCATAATCTTTGTTCTGAAAATATTGATACATTTTCTCTGTAGTGAAATATGGGAGATATATACGGATCAAAAGAGTTTGAAATACTTTTTTACACAGAAAGAACTCAACATGAGGAAAAGGATATGGATCGAGTTACTTAAATATTATGATTTTTCAATACACTACCACCCA
The DNA here is from genome assembly GCA_963277665.1 of Viscum album. NCBI lineage: Eukaryota > Viridiplantae > Streptophyta > Magnoliopsida > Santalales > Viscaceae > Viscum > Viscum album. Next base: position 490,006,733 of record OY728150.1, read on the forward strand.
GGAAAGGAAAATAAGGTGGAAGATACATTAAGAAGGAAATATCATGTACTTCTGACCCAAATGAGGATTGAGAGAGACAGTATTCAAGGATCTACTAAAGATGAATATGGGAATTGTTAAGGAAGGGGAACCATCTTTCCTCTTTCAAATGATTACTAAACAATATTTACTAGAGATGATAAAAATCTCTCAATCTGTTGATGAAAATATACAAAAGAAAATTAAATATTTTAAGGATGGAAGATTGGAAGACTTCGTTTATGAGGATGGAGTTATGAAATTTGGGAAGAGGTTATGTGTTCTATCAGTACCTAAGCTAAAACAATAACTATTAAACGATGCTCATAGCTCAAATTTATCTATACAACCTGGTAGTACTAAGATGTATAGAGATCTGAAGAAACATTTTTTGGTGGGATAACATGAAGAAAGAAATTTTTAACTATGTGTTAAGGTGTCTAGTTTTTCAACAAGTGAAGGCTGAGAGATAACATCCTAGATGGGTCATGAAACCTCTACCTATTCCTATGTGTAAGTGGGATGACAGTATGATGAATTTTTTCATAGGACTATTGAGAACACCTAGAAGGAATGATGGAATATGGGTAATTATTGATCATCTTACATAATCAGTATATTTCCTTGCTATAAGAGAGGATTTACCACTTGATTGTCGGGAAAGACAATATATTAATAAAGTTGTAAGACTTCATGGTGCACCTCTATAGATTTTGTTTGATTGAGATCCCTAATTTAAATCAAAATTCTGGAAAAGTATCTAAAAGGCATTGGATATTGAGGTTCATATGAGTACATCTTATCACCCCCAAACAGATGGATAGTCTAAAATGACTATTCAAACACTGGAAGACATGTTGATATCATGATCTCTTGACTTTCAAGGTATGTGGGATCAATGCTTTCCTTTGGTGGAATTTTCCTACAATAATATTTTCCAATATAAAATTCAAAGGGAACCATATGAAGCATTATATGGTAAGAGGTGTTGAACTCTAACTTGTTGGGATGACGTTGGCAAGAGAAAACTTATAGGCCCAGAACTTATCGAAGAGACAATTGAAAAGCTAAAGAAAATTTAGGCCCATGTTAAAGTAACCCAAAGCAGGAAAAAGAGTTATGCTAACAACTGGAGAAAGTATTTTGAATTTAAAAAAGGAAATCATATCTTTCTAAAATTATATCCATTGAAGTGTGTCTTAAGGTTTGGAAAGAAAGGGAAATTGAGCCCTAGGTACATTGGACTATTAGAAATTTCAGAAATAGTTGGAGTTATAGCTTACCCTTTATCAATGCCACCAACTCTCTCCAAATTTCTTAATGTGTTCCACATGTCATTGTTAAATAAATACATTCTAGACCCAATGCATGTACTCACCTATGAGGAAATAGTGATGGAACCTGAATTTTCATACTGTGAAGAGCTTATCAAGATTTTTGATACAAGGGAGTAGGTATTGATAAATCAAACAACTCAACTTGTGAAGGTTCTTTGGAGAATCCATAAAATAGAAGAATAAATGTGGGAACTTGAGTATGTTATGAAGAATAACCACCCACATCTTTTTAAAGGGATTTATACATGAAAAATTTCGAGGACAAAATTTCTGATGGTGGGAAAAATATAACACCCCAAACATTTTATGGTATGTTTCTCTTAAATACTTTTAATTCATTAGATATTCTATATTGCATAAAGCACCGAGTCTTTTTGAAAAAACACTTGTTTATTTAGGAGGTAGTCATAACCTATTGATTAAACTTAAATTTTCAAATTCTGTGTCTTGAATTTTGAAAAATGGACTTACATAGTTGTGATTAGGGTGATATTTGGAGTTTGATAGAACCAACTTAAATTTCAGTGAATAATAACCAACCCTTATGGATAGTAACATATCCTTATGAATAGTAACTTACCCTTATGAATAGTAATATGAATATTATTAATGGTAACTATACCCATGAAAGTGTAAATAAAATAAGGCACCTTAAAAATGATGATGGATATTTTAAGTGTTGGTATTTTTCGATTAAATGATGATTTTAATTAAAAAATAAATTTCACATATTTGGAAAATTATTTTAGAAAAATGGAGTTCATTTTTGGATTCTACACCTCAAAAAATGGTTAGGGTGAATTTTTTTTATTTTTCTGTAATACTTGAATTTTTCTGAATAGTAAAATACGATAAATTATGATAAATGCTAAAATACAAGATTTATTGAGTCATGGATGATGTCATGATGATGTAAGAACCCTTGGTTTGAACTCACATGAACTTATTACTATTTTTGGTCATGGAATTATCACTATTTCTTATCTTAGGGAAGAATAATTAACTAATGATTAAAATATTAAGAAAACCCTCATATCTGCCACTATATAAACCACCCCTCACCCCCTCTTCCTCTCACACCGCTAAATATTTGATCCTTGCCTAAGTTATACCAAATACACTTACCAAGCCCTCTCCCCACGTCCAATACCTACTGGTCTTACCAAAAGTCCAAAAAAGGCCTTAAGGATGTTCTCAAGGAATTCTCAAGAGGTGAACCTCTCTTCCTTTTTCTTTCAAATTATTTTAAAAGTTATATTCTTTTGTTGCTCTCTTCTCACCTATCCTTGTCCAAATTATATGATAATTCCTATACCTTACATGAAATATAATTTCATTATTCTAATGGAATATTTCATTATCATCTCTCTTTCCCCCCTCTTATACTAAAAATGAAAACACCATATAAGATGTGTTAATTTATCACATTCAAGGGCGACGAGTTTTCAATTTCCATTAATATCTTCAAGAATGGTCATGAAACCTTTTTAATGGTTGAACCAGATCATAATATGTGTATTTTATCTTATTTAATGTACTTCAATCCTTACACACTCATAATATAAATAATAATAAAAATAAGTTCATTGTGTACAAAACCACCAAGTTAATCCAAGCATTTAACATTAACTAATAATTCATCCTTATGGTATATAAAAAAATAATTATAAGATCATTTATATATCTGTAATATCTCTAATTATATGTATTAAAAATTCAGGATGTTCAACCACATTTCAAATGAACTTCCATTCATGAATACAAGTAAACTGGTCATGAAACCCAAGGAAGAAAATGCTTCCAATAAAATAAAATTGAACCTATTAAACTCATAAAAAGGCCATGAATGAACCTAATAAGGTTATAATAAATAAATTACATGTAGATGAGGTTCTGGATTTTTTAATTAATGGAGATAAATGTGATTATTCAGGTTTTTAAGATCAATTGAAGAACACATTCAGTCATAAGGTAAGGGGTTTATCATCTCCCTTTTATTTCCATGAAATTTCCATTTTTCACCACTTATTCCTTGTATGTGGCGTATGTTTAATTACATTTGATAAATAATATAATTATTCTCTTTGTATTAATGGTATTCAATGATTCACTTGATAATTATTAACTCGATTGATTACAATGTTGTAAGGGACTTTGTTTCAGTTTCCATTTCACTGTGATTTACTTGGTATTATGCACCTAATCATTCTTATTTGGTGTACCTACTGCCCCTTTGAGATCATTTTTAATTTGAAATTGTAAATATATTATATATCAATTTTTTGGTTTCATGTATATGATTATTTTTATAAGTCTTATACCCTTTTACATACAGTGTTTATTTGGAATGTTGTTTTAACTATGGAAATATTGATGAATTTGTATCCTCTAATATATACAGATATTGATAAGGCATATTTTTCTTGTATTAAATATATGTATAAATAAATATTTGGACTTTTAGTGATGGGTGGGGCCTACTATATCCCCTCGATGCATCGACAAGTCTCCTGAGACAAATCAGTTGGCGACAAACTATTTGAGTTTGTTTCCAAAAATAGAATTAGACGGGTATCTAACCAAAAACATAAACCACTTAGACATTATAGTGGTTCCATGTTCCATATACATGACATAAAATTTATAAGAATTATCTTTATTCATTTTTATTTATTAATATCCATGAGATTTTCACTATGAAAAAATATATGGATATAGTTTCATTTGCAGATTATTAATAGAATGTGTTTTTCTTTTTTTCACCATGTCATATTGACTATGCCAATTGGATTATGATTCAATTATTGTTGATTCAATAATCCAATATTTTTAACCCTTACTGAGCATTTCATCTCACCACTTTCATTGGTTTACCTTCAACAGGTTATGAAGAGGAGACCATTTATTGAGTTATCGCGGATTCAGTTTATTAGTTTTTGTTATTTATTGTATATTGTTACCTTTCCAAATGTTATATGAGTTACATGTATGTATCTAGTTTCTTAAAAACTACTAAATTTATTTTTCATTTAGGATTTCATTCCTTTTAATCATTCCAATGTAATAAGTAATGCATTGGATCTTGGATTTTGTGGGAAGGGTGTTACACGAGCTCTTCAAAATCCACTAGATGCATGATATATTTTTTGATATTCTCAATGGATAATCTCTTCCACATATATCAGACATCATCCAAAACTCATAGATATTATTCAAGGAAGAATAATCCTGATATAATCTTTGTATCCCATAAAAAATATCAAAAGTATATATAGTCGATTGTCCCTAAACGTTTTTTTTCAATTGTGTGATTTATTTTTCTTTTTGACAATCCTATATAAGTTAAATATAAGAATACATTATAATTAATTTTCAATCATATGTAGTTAATATTAAAAAATGAATACCTCATATGAAATATAATAAAGAAGAACAGTTGTACAAAGTAAAAAATTACCCAGACAATCCCCAACTCTGGTAATCTCCCTAGTAAGAAATGGTAGTAGTGCATTAAGATCAATAATATCAAATGCTGATACTCTAACCTAACCCAACCACATTGGACAGTTATGTACAAAATCCCACAAAAATGAATTATTCCTAAAAGAAAAATATGTATATGAGGATCTCTAAAAAACAACTTACAATATACAGTTTGGTCCAAGTGAAGAGGTGGAGGGTCAAAGTAGGCAGGTTGGGAAGGGTAGTCTAGCTAGGATAGCTAGAGAGGCTGCACAACCGACTGAGTAGGCTAGGAAGACTGGAAAGGCTATTCAGACTATGATCATCTTGTCAAGTGTTCTAACAAAGCCAACTGCATGACTACTTTAATTTGATCACCCATAGACTATTTCATATCTTTTATATTGGATTTTAAGGATTCAATTTCTTTGTCTTATTATTGCTTACTTTGACCAAAAAAATTATAAATACTAACACCCACCGGATATCCTCTAACATGATCGGGGTGTTCTGGATTTCCTAAAGTAGTGGCTAGTATTTCCATCCTACCCTTAGGGATAAAATATCCTCATGCCTCTTTCTCCTGAAGTTTATCCTAAAATGAAAAATGAAAAAGTTATATTAGTTTTTATAATTTATAAAATAGAAAAATTGATGAAAAATAAATAATATTTACTTACAATTTTATCAGCTACTTCATTAGATTCCTCTATAATATACTTTTCATTTTTCATTCTTCTCACTCATTTCCATTTTTCATGGTGATTGGGAGGAGATAGAGGACCAAACTGGACCTCTTCTGAACCACTACTAGATTGAGCTCTTAATGCTTCAATTTTTTTGTTAATCATTTCTGCTCCAATAACAGATACCCTAAATATGATAAAGTATGAGGGTATACATTTTTCAACTAGATCTCTTGATGAGATATCCTAGCGGCATGTTATTTAAAAATAAACTAATAAGTAATTAGATAAATATATTATAAATTTTAAAATATAAAATAATTATCATACATGAAAATTTTATTCATAACTATTATCAAAAAAATTGCTTCCATGTATATGAATCTATAAATTGATACTTAAGGCATGATTTTTCAAACTTTTTCTTTCTAGAAGCATAATTTTTTATTAGTCTATCCATAGAACATCTGCTAAAGAGATATTTATTTTCTTAATTTATTTTGTTTTCTCAAAATCGAATGTCATCTATAAGTGAATAAATTAATTATGTCATTTAAAATATTTAATATTCAAAAAATGAGATTAAATAAATCAATTGAGATATTTTGTCATCACATCCTACCAAAGTTGTTGTTTAACCATCCTGTCCCTAGACATCCAATAAGAATATAAAATATTAATCCTAAAATGGCTATACATAGATTTATAACTGATAAACTGAACTGCATTTGGTCCAGTTGCATTATTATTATCATCAAAATGAATATGTAATCTCTCATCTCCATGAGCAAGTAAAAATTTGGAAAACATGTAATACCATGTTTACCAACTTTAGAACTTGATTTATCTATATTAATAGGAGAATTCTCCTCCGCTATGGATACATCAGTAGTCCTAATTTTTTTGATTTAATGTTTTTTTCATTAATTAATTATATTAGTGAATATTTAATATTATGAAAAAGTAGATATACCTCGGTAACTCCTCCTATCTATCTGTATCTAACATTGACATAAGAAAGTGTAATAAAATTTTTTGTACTTTCATATCATTATAAAATTGAATATTTATAGACAAGGTTGACAAAATTAAGTAAGTAAAAAAGAGGCATGCATTTGTAAGTTTCAAAAAAAATAAACAAAATATAAAAAATTACCAAAAAAATTAGGAAACTAATCTAGTGTTTTCGCATATGTCTTCACCATGATCATTACATATTTTATGCACTATGTCTACCTTATAGTCATTGTAATCATCCTAAAATCATGTAATAGATGAATAAGACTCATGTAAATCAAAAAAATCATCAGTATCCTCCTCATCACCCAAATGGTATCTTTTTTCCTTGAAAAATGACAAGCCAATGATCATTCTATCGATCAATGATATAAAATATATGATTTTCATGTGTCACCATAATAAATGGTTCCTCATTGTAATTAAATATTTTCAAATCAACCAGTGTAAATCCACAATCATCATGTTTCACACCACTATTGATATCAACCCTATTATACTTAAACAAAATGAATCAAAATTTTGTATAATCAATTTCCCATATATCCTCAAGAACTCCAAAATATATCAACAAAGCAAAAATTCGGTTTTTATCTTTTTCACTTGAAAAAATGCACTGCTTCAGTTATAACCATCACACTACTATTTTGAATAGTACTCTTGTCATCCATATTTTTTGTGTAAAGTGTGTACCCATTAATATCCAAACCGGTCCATGTTATCACATTAAGATATTGTCCCCCTACCAACCATTGTGATGACTCGGTAGGGTGAAGTAATTTACCATCATAGATGTGCTCATTTGAATTCCATATTAATTTTTTTGCGTCAATAGAATTTGAAAATAGATGATTCAACTGGGGAATTATTAGAAGGTACCAAATTTATTTAGCAGGAGCTATGATTCTGGTACTTAAGATTGAATCAAAGTAAAATTATCAAAATTTTATGAAAGATTTATTGGATTATATAACTAGAAAGTACAAAATTGACTTTTCATGAGTTTATATGTCAGTACCTAAGAATGAATTTGAGTTGACTTTTTCATCCATCTTATATCATGATGTCCCATATATAGGAAAACTTGATAAATATTCATATTCTTTCCTATACAATACATAATCATTTGGTAAATCATGTATCTTTTTATAATCCAATCCCATTGGACATAATATTCTCTTCACCCCATAATTTTAATCTAGAAGCCCATTACCTTCTAAAAGAAGCTCTTTTAAAAGCGCAAGTAAGTTAGATAAACTTTTATCACTCCACCCATTTCTTTTTTTCAAGTTAACTAATCTCAAACTGCTAATAACACTATATATTTACTTTAACTTGGAAATAATGGTTTTTCAGAATCTTTGTACACTCATTCAATAATTGCTGTTTTTTTAATGGTTTCAACACCTAAATCATGAATTAATTATTAAATATGATCCTCTCACTCATTATGTATATTTTCACCAAAATTGAATGTTGAATTTTCTATTCTTTCACCATGTGAGATCCAACATGTATAATTAAGGCTAAGACCATAACAGATGATACAATATTTGATTTCTCTAGAGTTTAATTTTCTTATATTCAATCGCTTCACACATAGAAAAAAAATCAAATCTATGTTTAAACGATTGTGTTTTCCAAATTCAAAGAATTTATCAACTCCTTTTTCATATTCAGTAGTGGTTCTTCATAAATATATCCAATAATGATCCATTAAGTACTTGATATTACAATATAATTGGAGAATATATTAAAACATTTAAACATTTAAATATATATATATATTGATAAATTTTATACATAAACACATTTAATAAAAATTATTGGTGATCAAATTTTATAACTTTTCGAACAAAAAAATGATGGTCTTAATTCTAAAAAAATTATATATATTTATCAAATCATATTATACATGGTATATCTTAATAAATAAATAAAAATTCTACATAAATTATCTTTAAAAAATATTCATAATTTATCTTTACATATAAAACAATACCTTACACACTTATATATACACTATAAAACATTAATAACATAAAATTACTTTTAAAAAATTATGCAAAAGAGAAGTTGAATTCAGAACAATTATGCAAAAAAATATACAAAAAATTATAGAATCATTTATAAAAATATAACTTACACAATTATCATAACAATTATATCAAAGATACAGTTGAACATAAAAACATATAATAACTAATAAACTATTATATATAAATTATTTGAAAATTAAAACTTAAAAAAAAGCTTAATATATTATATATAAATTTTGGAGTTGAATAATGAAAAACATTTGTAGCAATAGAAAGAACCCTGCAAGATTCAAGAAAAACAAGTGAAAAAATGAATTAAATTAAAAAACTATTATCATGAATAACAAAAAATGAATCCTAAATGTTTGTGCAAAAACAAATTCCAAGAATGAATTAATAATGCAAAATGACTGCAATAGTTAATAGACATCAAAATATATATTGGATAATACAAATTGTATCCTAAATAAAAAATATGTGTCCTGAAAAATGAAAAATTTATCCTGAATAAAAAATGAGTGCAAAATGTATCTTAAATGTAGTGAAAAAATTAATTAATAAACTATCATCATAACAAAAAATATATAAATTATTTAAAGAAAACTTAAAAATTTTGGAGTTGAATAATACAAAATGCATACTGAATTCCAATAAACTCAATAAAATTTTGTGGCAATTGAGAAAACCCTACAATATTCAATAAAAATGAGTGAAAAAACACATTAAAATAAAAAACCAAAACAAACCTCAAATAGTTATTGCGGATGAGATGTAAGATCTTGATGATGAAAAAATATATATAAAGGATGGAAGATTTAAGAGAATGAATAATAAAATAAGGAAAAAACATTATTTTAACAGTTAATTGAGGTCGTTGAGGGTGGTGAATTGTTGTCAAGTTCATTTAGATCCGTCACGATTCAAGATAGGTAGGGTTTTGAGCGAAATAAATTTCACGATTCAAGATCCCGATATATTTTTAACAGCTTTAGGGCATTGATTTTTCTTAAAAATGATGCGGTAAATTTAAAAAACTATTTTTGGCATTGATTTCCTTGAAATCCACTGCCAAATATAATTTGGATTATATTTTTGGCACTATTTTTCATGTAAATTGATGCCAAATATATTTTCCCCAAAGGTTCGGTGTTGGTTTTTTTGAAAATTGACATTGAAGCTTATATCGAACCAGTTTTGGTGTTAGTTTTTCTAAAAATTGAGGCCCAAAATCCACTTTATTTGTTTTTAACATCAATTTTTTTATAAACTGATGTCGAAATACTGATGTTAAATCCTATATTTATACTAGTAAATTCCAACATCTTATAATGAGAAGAGGGGAGTGTATTTATAGACCAAGGTGGTGGACTGTTTGCATTCCAAAACATTCCCTCAAAGATGGATCAACCATTTTACCATGAAAATGGCTGAATATAAAAAAACTATTCGTAAATGTTTTCTATATGGATGTGTAAAGTTAACCCTCCAAATTTGGTGGCCATTGGAATTTTGGAACCAATTTTATGGTTGTTTTTTTAAACCATGTGTTACTTTCCAGTTTTGCACCGAATTTTTACATGGTCTAAATGTTAATGAATTTATGGATATTATGATGCACTAAAATATAAATCATTTATTCTAAAAATTTGGGATCCTATATCTTGAATTTATCCCCACAAAATTAAAACTCAATTGGACTTCTATATTGGGAGACAAGTAAATAATTTTGGGCTATTTTCAAATCCCAAATAAAATTGTGGGCTGAACATTCATGCATAAATTGGGCCAATTATTGGTTGAGTTGGAACTTAATTTTTTTATCAAATATGTAATGTAATTTACCTAGAATTATGGTGGATAATAAGAAAGTTTTTATTTTTTTATTGAGTCTAAAAAATATAACATCCCATATGGTCTAGTTTCATTCATAGATTTAATGGGCCTTCTTGTGTAGACCATATATCCCTCTAAATGACCGAATTAACCAATGATCCCGTTGAATAATTTGTTGTAATTGAAATAAATAGCACTAAAAAATAAAAATCACATCATTTGGATGAGAATATTAAATTATATGATCAAAACAGTAAATTTTGGTGTAATTGTACAAATTAATACAACACTCTTTATATATGTTTATGATAAAAAACATGAACATTGAAAAGAAATTAATCATTTTTAGTAAATAATCTGTTTTGGGAGTAATTTAAAATCCCAAATTAATATATATTATCAACAACCCTTTTACTTTTTCCATATAAATAATTTTCCTAGGTAAAAGGTTTTTACCATAATAATGGGAAAATGAGTTAATTAAGGTTAAAACCATGTTATAAGATCAAAAACCTTATCTCCAAATGTGTATATGAGTTTTGATCGGCCCATACATCAAACCCAATCAATTTGGATCCATTTTTGATCCACTTGACATTGTTATGACATCCATTTTTATATTAATATATTTGTATTTAGAAAAATTCCACATTCTTTCATTTAATATCTTTTATATATTGTCATGATAAGGATAAGAGTAAATATATATTATGAATAAAACTAGATTAATATAATAATTTTATTTAAATTATATATATTTTTATAATTTATTTTCAATTTTTAAAAATAGTATAATTTTCTAAAATGCTTATGCAGTGTTAACGGACTGATTATAAAAATAAGAGAAAAATCAAGTAAAGGATTTTACAAATATTAAAATTAAAAAAAAATTGATTAATTATGGTGTTAAAATAATTTAATATATAACTATAAATTATAATTTATGATTAATATGATTTAATCTGAACTTTATTATTTCCTTGATATATTGAAATTCAAATTTTGTTAATAGTGTTGAAAATGACCTTAAATGATATTTAATGTTTGATAATTATTTTTAAAATATCATAAAATCATTATAATTATATAATAATTAAATGTAATATAAAATTTTATATAATATTATTCATATTTCATGTATTTGCCACTTTTCATTTTTAAAATTACATTCATGACCCTAAAAGATTGAAAAATTATAAAATTGTCATTGATGTTTAACTATAAAAAGGGACTCACTTCAACATTTTCAAAGGGAAAATCATGTTTGTTTTAATCTAAAAAATCATCCCAAATACACATATAAAATTCCATTAACACTTACCAATCCACTAGAGTGACCATTAACCTCTCCTAAAAAAACCAAAATCTTAATCAGAAGGATGATGTCAAAAGAGGAGGAATAATTCTTAACCAATTTCTTTTAAGTTTATTTTGTATTCTACCACATTCAAATATATCATAAAAATGTTGATATAATAATATAATTATCTAAAATATACTAAAATTTTATTATTTTGATGGGAAAAACTATTTTCTATCACCATTTTCATCTAATGAAAAATGAACACTTCGCTCTTGCGTACGTACGAACTTCTGTCTCTACAAACCAATGTGTTTAATTTTTCATCACTGAATCATATGGATAGTTAAAATGATAGATAAAATAAATATATATTATATTAATTAAATAATTCTGATTTTTGATATTTTATATATTACTTACTTTCTTACCCTCATATCCATTGGAAAAATGATAATAACACTCATTTATACATGTGGACTACCTCCTCCATGAAATGATGTGATTTATTTTTCATTATTTATTTACAGGGTAGATAATAAGGATAATTTTAATTAATAAATATGATATTTATAATATTATTATGATTATTTAAAATTAAACCTTTATCTACTATATTTTTTTCATCAATTAAAAAAATTAAAATGTTGTGCATGCATACTTATGGACTATTGTCATTATGAAATAATGTGCTTCATTTTTCATGAACACATTACATGTATGGTTTTAAAAGTATATTAAATTCATAAAAATTATAATTTAAAATTTTTTATGATTCTGGAGATGATGGAACTATGACCCCATTGACCACAGTCAACACACCAAATTTAATTTTAGAGAGTATGATCAAAACGTCCTCAAAACATTCAATATAAACTTAACCAATTTAGTAACTAAACAAATCCTAGAAATAAATGAAATAAAATAAATAATATTAAATAAATAAACATAAAAATGGTTCAATATTAATTATATAGTTAACATAATTTAATTATATAGGAAATTAAAACACATATACTATGAGTTGGGACATGAGGTAATGGATTTTTCTTTAAAACATTATTTTAAATGTTTTAAACTCTATTTCATATCTGTCCATATTATTTTATATAATTTAAGTCTTTTATTATTTATAATTTATATATTGTTAAATATAATTTTCAACTACTTGTTAATTTATTTATAAATTTATAAAAAGGAATCTTTTCAGTATTTTCTATAAAGGTAGTTTCTTTACTTTCCTTACAAAAGTTTAAAAATAATGCTTTTTTAATGTATACAACATGAATATATTTTTATGTAGTCATTTAATTTCTTATTTATTAAGATATATTTAATAGTTTATATGGTTTTTAAATGAATAACTATTTTCCACTGTTCTAGAATTGTTTTTAGATATTAAAAATGTTTTCAAAAGAAAAGAATATTTCTTCTCATTTTTATGAAAAAACTGAATGAGATTTTTTATTATGGGATAAAATGTGAATTTTTATGATTTTTATGATGGAAAACAAGATTTTATGTGTTTCATTCATGTTATGGTTCTTTTACATTATTGATGATGGCATGTGGGTCTGACATAGCCCTATAATACATTTATAAATATAGAAATAATTAATTGTTTATAAGTTACAATTATAAAGAGGACAAAGTTAACAATTTATAAGTTACTCTTATAAATTGGATAGATTTAAATTTTTATAAGATACTAAAATTAAGTTTACAGAGTTAACTATTAATAATTTACTCATATGTAATTATTGAAATTAACTAGGTGGGTTTTTTTATTTGTAAGACTGATTGTAAGAGTGATATGGATATAATGTCCCAAGGTACCTAAATATTTATTAAATGATTTCAGAAAGGATTTTATGTAAATATGTTTATTTAAAATTGTAATAAAGTTAGTTTATGATTTAAAAGAAGGTTTATTATTTTTAAAGGTGAATGGTTTGTTCTCAAGGAAAAATTTTCATGTTTTTCAAAAAAAAACCTCATGAATTATGATTTTCCATTTATGCTTACTTACAAAATGTTTTATGAAAAATTAAGTTATGAGGTTGATTTCATGAGTAAATAAATGATTATATGAGCTCATATTTTATTATATAAATTGAAAATTTTCTTATGGTTTTTCATGAATTTCAAATTTATTATTGGGTTACCTTTATTTTTATATTCCTTAACAAGGTTTGATTTGATCATCCCACATTTAAAATGTTTTTCATAGGGATTAAGGATGTATAGGTATTATAGTAAGGTAAATTTTTATACATCTTGAATAAATAAAAATTATCTTAAATGAAATAAGAGTATTAATATAAGAACCTATTTTTGTGAAAAAAATTGGGTATTGAGTTGGAAAATGTCGACTTTGTAATGTATGGTTTTGATATGTGTGATTTTTTCCTAATTATATAAAACTATAAACCTAAAAGATCATGAGAATGTAATAAAGTGAAATCCTTATTATTTAACTCATAATTATGGGATTTTTAAGGAATGGGTCCTTATAGTTGGTATTAGAGTAAATGATTATATAACTTTAGAGGTTAGGATCATGTTAATAAAAGACCTTTTGGGGATGATAATATATGGTTGTATTATTATGATATTGTATTATTATGATATTGTATTTAAGGGTTATTATGTTTCTTTATCTAATATATGTTTATTTTATAATGGTTTTCATATAATAAATAGAGAGAATGAGGTAGGAATATGGTAAGAGTATAATATATTTATAAAACAAAAACTTGAAATGGTTAGAGTTAGAGATGATAAATTTTTAACAATGTTAATTAACATAAGCTATAAATGGAAAACATTCAAGGGAAAAAAATTCACTATATAGGAACATGTCAATAGTGGATCATTTTATGAGACAAAATCCTCTATATTTTGGTGGAACCTCAAATCCAATGGTAGAAGAAGTATGAGTCAATGCTTTAGAGAAGATATTTGAGGTTGTAGGTTGTTCAAAGGATTAGAATTTAACTCTTATTGTTTATCATCTTGAAGGTGAAGCTGGCTAGTGGTGGTATTTGATTAATAATACCAAGGATAAGAAAGAGATTTATACTATGGATTGTATTGTATTTAATAATATTTTCCTTAAAAAATGTTTTCTGAAAGTTCTTCAACTTAAAATGTAAAGAATTTTTTTTGAGTTGAAGAAAACGGAAGAGGTCTTTGTGGCTATTTATAAGGAAAATTTTACCATATTGGAATTCCATGCATTGAATTTTCTTCTCAACCTTGAAAGTATGATTGATGGATTTTACATAGGTTTAAAACCATGTTTTATAAGGGACCTAGATACTCATGAATTTGGGATCTATGAGTAAATTGTTCATTGGGATGAGATGGTTGGGAGGTAGTTTATTGACTCTTTTTTGTACCATAAGAATAAGTATAAGATGAATAAAAGGTGGAAAGAGATATAGAAATATTAAATAATTAAATATTTAGGTAAATTTATTACATGCTCTAATTAAAACCAAAATCATTTTAGGGAATGTCTGATGGGATTAGGGAATTTTTACCAGTGTGTTTTGATTGAACATTTCTCTCATGACTGTAATGAAATGATCAATGGTAATAATTAGACCAATAATGGTAACTAGGTAGGTAAATGTTATAATTGTAATGAGATGGTATATAACTACCCATCCTTTTATTACATTACTATTTCATAATTTTAAAGATAAAAAACATAATATTATTACACATAGAGGATCCAAAGGTTTAGTGTCTTGGGAAAACTAAGACCGTATATAATAATTACAACATCAAGCATAAACATTTATTTAATTTCTTTTTCTCTAGATTCTTATTGGCACTTGTCCTCTCCTTAGTACATGTATCCACCTAAGGATATACATCAAAAGGGGTGAGATAAAATCCCAGTAAGAGGATTGATAATAACAATATAACATGTGGTGAGCATAATCATGTCATAGGCAAAAGATCATGAATATTGGAGGAAGCATAAATAAAAGACTTATAATGTGGCAATGCATAAAAATGAAACATCGTGTCATAGTGGTTAACTAACACACATACTTGTGAACAAATCTAGCATCTCGTTCACACATCATTTCACATTTACTCATGAGATTTATCACTTTACCCAATTCATTGGACCACTGTATAATTTCGGGCACACCCGTCACATTGAAACATTTATATTGCGCTATGTAATTCCGGGCACACCCGTCACATCATAACATTATCATTATCATGCTTTCCAAAATTAACATATATCAAAATTGAACATAAGTAACACATGAAAAGGAATGGGTTAAAACTCATATTAAAACATTAATAAACATTGGGTTCCCAAAAGAAAGAGGGAATAGCATACATGTTACAAGAACCGTCAACTTTGAGTGAGAAGTAAAAAAGTGTGTTCTTAAAAGAAGAGTTCTTTTGGAAAAAATTTTGTTTGACATAAAAACTAGTTTTAAACATTTATATCCCATGTAATGAAATAAAATTATGAAAAAAGGATTTTTAAGGAGTAATCATATAAAAAATGGAGTGAAGGAGGGAGAACCCGAAGGATGAAATTGGGTTCGAGAATTTCCCCTTACCTTATATCTGAACACTTCATTCACTTTAATCTCCTGTATAACCACATTAGATTAATTAATTGACAAATACAGAACCTTTTTTACATAAATATGGTTAATTATGGTTTAATTAAGTGATTTTATGTTCCTTTAGATGAGTTATAGAGTTTAAAAGCATTGTTCGGGAATGTTTGTTTTTATGGTTTCCTTGAGTGGTTCACTTGTATTCTTAAATTGGTGTTTGGGTATAAAATGGGTAAACATACAGAACATGTATTTAATTTTATTAATGATATTACATAATTTAAAATGATCTTATGATGAATTATACCATGTGGACGAATCATTAGATAATAATTAAATGGTGATTATTTGGTTTAATTTGGGTAGTTTTTCGATCACAAGGAACTTGTTTTATTTTATCACTTAGTAATATATACATAAGTTAGTTCCTGAACTTTAAATAGAACATAATAAATATAAAATATTCTGGTTCAACCATAAAAAAATTTTCATGACCATATCTAAAGGTAGAAATGGAATAAGAAAACATGTCATTCTTGAAGGTGATAAATTAACACCTCCCTGAAGACATTTTCTTTTATAACATAAAGGAGGGTAAATGGGGTTTGGAAGGTATAATATGACATTATCATCATAAAATTACAGTATATTTACAATACTTGAGTTACAATACCATTTGGATGAAGACAGGTGGGGATATATTAATAAATGAACTTGAAATTAAAAAGAATTTAAAGGAAAGAGAGAGAGGGGAATTACCTCTTAAATCCTCCTCTTGAGATCCTCCTTAAAGAAGCTAGGCTTGGTCTTTGGATGAGTCTATAATCTCTTGGATGTGGGAGAGGAGCTAGGGAAGGTTTTTTGGTAGAGGTTGGATGAACTCCAAGGCTTTTAGTGAGGAGGAAGTGGGAGCTTGGGTGGGTTTATATAGGAAAAATGAGAGAATTCTTTATTATTTAGGTTTGGGACACCTCACATTAAATTAATCCAAACCACAAAGCAATCCATGATTTTTGCCCATGGTTTTTGGAAAAGGTAATTGGAAAAAAATATTTTGTAATTCCATAGTCCTAACTTTTTAAAATAATGGGGTTGCTTATGTGGAGGTGAGTCACACTCCCAAGGAAAATAATTTAAAAAGGTAAGATGTTTAATAAGTCTTGAAGGGCCCATTAATTATTTGTAAAATAAGTAAAACAAAACCAAAATCACTTTATTTTAATGTTAAAACATATATTGGCCAAACATAAAGTTTATAGTATTTTATTACATCACTATTGGGTCATTATGATGTCATAGAAGACCTTATATATTTAAACGGTATTTAATTTTTACCCAAAAATTTGACTGTCTCAGAAAATTATGAAAAATTCACCGTTGGATAATTTCAACGTTATGATTACAAAAATAATATTTATTTAATCTAAATAATTTTCTAAATATGTTAATTTTCACTTTTAAAATAAAAAATGACATTTATCGAAAATTCACGGGTTTTGACAAAAATGGATTTCGAACCTTTATAAAAATTACGATTACATTCATAAAATTATAAGATCATTTATATTTAATAAAAATTAATTTAATAATAATAATAATATTTTATTAAAATATTATTTAATTCAAAAATCCAATAATTTTTCAAAATAGATTTCTTAGTTGAATATTAACTAAAAAACACTATTTGTGCTTCAAAAACTATTTACAGAGTAACAATAATAACAATTAAGTATATTCATTATTATATAAAAAAATAATTTACATGACCATAGTATGAGGGATTTTTCACATAACCCCTTAAAACATCCGCATAAGACCTAAGGGTAAGGTGTGTGATGGTGATAGACTCTTGGGGTGGCTCAGATAACATTTCATGCGTGGTGATCTCTATCAACTTCCACTTCTCCCGTAGACAGTTCCGTTAGAGCTTAACCTGGTGAAGCTCGGCTTGGGCTTGGTCAAAAGTGAAGCCCAATCACACCACCCCCTTTCCAAGCTTCGACAAATGGGCTTCATATAGAGCAATTCTACTAGATGAGGTCATCGCTTCCTTTATCTGAGTAAATTAGATTGTTAAAGCCCAAATTTATACTAATCATGTGATCAGTGTTCAATGGCTATATTAGAAATGGTCACAATTCTTAATGGTATTTTAAAATCCAAAAAACAAAATAAGTGCATATGTTGTATGACCATTTCACATATTAAGGCATTTAATTAGATCATGACATATTTTCATTAACCAAAGTTTGGGTCGTTACAATCTTCCCCCTTAAGAAATTTCACCCTCAAAATTTCATTTTACATTCTAGGCCAAAAACAGATGTGGATACTTTTCTTTCATGGATTCCTCTAGTTCCCATGTTGCTTCCTCAAACTTATGGTTCATCCACAACACTTTAACAAGATGGGTTGTCTTGTTGCGTAGAACCTTATCTCTTTGGTCCAGAATCTTTACCGGTTGCTCTTCATAGGAAATATCATCTTCCAACTGCACCACCTCTGAGTTTAGTACATGTGAGGGATCTGGTATGTACTTCCTCAGTAGTGATACATGAAACACATCATGAACTTGAGCCATATTTTGTGTAAGTGAAAGCTGATAGGCCACGGATCCTATGCGGTCAAGTATTTCAAAGGGGCCAATGTACCTTGGGCTTATCTTCCCTTTCTTTCCAAATCGCATGACTCTCTTCCATGGTGGTATTCGAAGGAAGACTTTATCCCCATTATTGAACTCCAAGTCCCTTCGATGGTTGTTAGCATAAATCTTTTTCCTACTTTGAGCAGCTTTGATGTGTTTATGGATGACTTCAACCTTCTCTGTCATCTCTTGCACAAGATCGGGTCCAAGTAGCTTTATTTCTCCAACTTCATCCCAACAGGTTGGAGTTATACATCTCTTTCCATACAGAGCTTCATATGGAGTCATCTGAATACTCGAGTGGAAGCTATTGTTGTATGAGAACTCAACCAATGAGAGATGTTGATCCCATCCACCTTTGAATTATAGAGAGAAAGCTCTTATCATATCATCAAGCATCTGAATAGTCCTTTCAGATTGGCCATCAGTTTTGGGGTGATAGGCCATGCAAAATTTTAATTCAGTACTCAAAGCATGTTTAAGGCTCCTCTAGAATTTAGATGTGAACCTTGGATCATGATCAGAGATAATCAAGAGTGGAACGCCATGTAGTCTCACCACTTCCTTCACATATATCTTTGCAAGTTGTTCAAGAGAGAAGTCTTCCCGAATAGTGATAAAATGGGCAGTCATGGTGAGTCGGTCAACCACAACCCATATCGCATTATTTCCCTTAGACGTCTTCGGGAGACCCATGACAAAGTCCATAGTAACATTCTCCCATTTCCATATGGGTATAGGCAATGGTTGCATCATTCCTTTGGACTTTTTCACTCTACTTTAACTTTCTGATATACCAAGCACCTTGATATATATTCTGCAATCTCTTTCTTCATGTTATCCCGCCAAAAGTGTTCTCGAAGATCATTGTACATCTTGGTACTCCCATTATGGATAGAGAATTTTGAGCTATGTGCATTGTATAATTGATCCTTCTTTATCCTGGGTAATGAAGGCACACAAATCCTCATTCCAAACCAAATCACACTCTCATCATTGATATGAAACTTCTACAGCTTCCCTTCCTTTACTGCTTTCACCCTCTTTTGTATCTCCACATCATACCTTTTTCTTTCTTAATATTCTCTTAGATTTATGGTTATGAAATCATTTGGGAAAGGTAGGATGTATCCTCTACCCTTATGATTTTTAAATCCATCCTTTGAAATTCTAAGAAGATAGAGTCTTTCTCAATCCGCATCATGGATAGAGTAGCAGGTTATTTTCTGCTTAGAGCATCAGCTACCTTGTTTTCCTTTCCAGGATGATAGTGAATAGAGAAATCGTAATCCTTGATTAGCTCTAACCATCTCCTCTGACGCATATTGAACTCCTTTTGTGTGAATATATACTTTAGGCTCTTGTGGTCGGTGTATATGTCACACTTCTCACCATAAAGGTAGTGATGCCATATTTTCAAGGAAAAAATCACTACTGTCAACTCTAGATCATGCGTTGGGTAGTTCTGCTCATGTATCTTCAACTACCATGAGGCGTAGGCTATCACATTTTTATTTAGCATGAGTACACAACCCAAGACATTCTTTTAAGCATCACTATATATCACAAACTTTCTCCATTTTTTGGTGGTGTGAGTATAGGTGCAGTGATCAGCCTTCTCTTTAGCTCCTTGAAGCTTCCCTCAAATTCTTCCTTCTATACATACTTTACCTATTTCCTTGTTAACTTAGTTTGCGGGCTTGAAAATCGTGAGAAGTTTCTCACAAAACGTTGGTAGTACCCAGCTAATCCAAGAAAACTATGGATTTCTGTGACAATAGAGGGCCTGGGCCATTCCTCAATTGCCTTTTTTTAAGGATCCACAAAAATTCCCTCACTTGTGATCACATGTCCCAAGAACATGACTTGATTCATCCAAAAGGCACACTTTATGAACTTGGCATACAACATCTCCTTTCTTAATGTTGCCAACACAAGTCTTAGATGTTCTTAATGTTCCTCCTTGCTCTTAGAGTAGATGAAAATATCATCAATAAACACTACCACAAATTTGTCAATGTAATGTCTAAAGACTATATTCATCAACTCCATGAAGATTTCAGGGGAATTAGTAAGTCTGAAGGGCATCACAAAAAACTCATAGTGCCCATACCTTGTTCGTAAGGCAGTCTTTTGAATATCTTCCTTCTTCACCTTTACTTGATGATATATAGAATGAAGATCCACCTTTGAGAAGTATTAAGCACCTCTTAACTGATCAAAAAAGTCTTCAATCCTTGGAAGAGGATACTTTTTCTTTATGGTGATCTTGTTGAGTTCCGGATAATCGATACATAGTCACATTGATCCATCCTTCTTCTTCACAAAGAGCACTGGTGCACCCCAGGGTGATGCACTAGGGAGTATGAACCCTTTGTCCAGATGATCTTGTAGCTTCTTCTTTAACTCCTCTAGTTCGATAGGGGCCATCCTATAAGGACAGTTTGAGATAGGATTAGCTCCAGGTATGAGTTCAATTGAGAACTCTACCTCACGATCCAGGATAATTCTAGGTAACTCTTCAGGAAATACATCATTGTAGTCCCTCACTATGGGTATTTCCTCATGGTTGGCACTTTCCTTAGACTCAACCATTTGGGTGAGGTATGCTTCTTTATAGGGAATCAACACCCACACCATTGAAGGATTTTTCAAAGGAGATTTATGATCTTCCTTGCACTTGTATAGGATTATGGGATGGTTTGGAATATGAAAAGATATTTTCTTTTACCGACAGTTGATATGTTCTCTATATAACGAGAGACAATCTATTCCAATTATAGCGTCGAATTCCACCAAGGGAAGTATTACAAGATTCACTGGAATAATCGTCCCACATACGGCAATAGGAGAAGATTCAAACACCTGGGTTGTAGTGATTTCACTACTTGGTGTTTTTATAGATATCTCTACTTCAAGGTTTCGGGGCTTCAATTCTATAGTTCTAGCAAACTTTCAAGATATAAAGGAATGCGTAGAACCAGAATCAAATAGTAATTTTTACATTATTGATTGAATAGGAAGTGTACCTTGTACGACTTCATTATCTTGCTCCACTTCTGCTGTAGTGATGGCATAAGCCTTCACATTTTCATTTGGATTTGGTGGCGGCTGACGCTGATTACCCTGGAGAACTCGAGGTTTGGTGCACTGGTTTGTATAGTGCCCTATCTCCCTACAGTTGAAACATTGAACCATGGGTGGTTCTCTCCTTTATTCCACCACATTCTCCTTCCTTTTAGTGTCTTCTTGACACTCTTGAGAATGGTGTCCTTCTTTCCCACACTTGAAGCATTTCCCCATCCCTTTAAGGCAGTTTCCATGGTGTAACTTCCCATATTTTTTGCATGTGATTCATTGGGTTTTCTTCCCACCCTTATCATTAGATCCACCAGCTTGAAACTCCATCTTTTGTTTCTTATCACCATAGCCATGGGACAATTCTCCAAACTCCATATCCACTTTGAGATCACATCAAACAAATTCTTTATAACTCCCAAAGTCTCAAATTGCAAGATCTATTCAAAGTTGTGGCTTTAATCCACTAAAGAATCTATCAATTTTGCTATCATTGTTGATAACAAAACCCAAATCGTACCTGACAAGCCTTGTGAAATTCACTTCATAGGTTGTGAAAGATTCTCCTTCTTTTTTCTTGAGCTCTATGAATTCTCTCTCCATCTTCGTGCGAAGAGTTCTTGGGAAATACTTGTTAAGAAACATTATCTTAAAGTATTCTCATTCCATCTCTTCAATTTCATCTCTTGGCTTGGTGTTCTTAATCAAAGCCCACCATTGATCGGCCTCTCCACCTAGACGATAAACGGCTAGTGTCACCTTCTCCATCTCAGAACAGTGAAGAACAGAAAAGATCTTCTCCATGGAGTTTACCCACTATTCCGAAACTAGTGGATCAGAATATCCACTAAAAGTTGGTGGTTGTTACCTCATAAAGAATTCAGTAGTCAATTTATCCCTCTTTGGTGAAGGAGGACATTCCCCATTATTATGGTTATTGTTCATAACCTGAGATAGTTGGGTAAGAATTTCCATGAAGATCTGAACTCCACCTCCCAAATCATTGGGTATGTTGTTTGGGAAATCGTTGCATTAGGCCTCACACGAGTTGTTGGACTGGTTTCTCGTGGTTCCCACCATTTCTAAAATTGAAAATGTTAGAACAAAACATAAGTCAACAATTCATTAATAACTTATTCATTTTTACTAAAATAATAACATATGGGATCCCTATGTAAAGGTTCTTGTGTACACATATGTACTTAGTCTCATGCTAGAGGTTTTCTCTAGTGTTCACTAATCCTAATTCCCAAATTAACTAAACGTTACCTATGATACCAACTATAAAGACCCAGACTTTTCTTACATTACTATTACTTCATTTTAATGATAAAAACATAATAGTATTACACATATAGGATCCAAAGGTTTAGTGTCTTGGTAAAACTAGGACCGTACATAACAATTACAACATCAGGCATAAACATTTATTGAATTTCTTCTTCTCTAGCTTCATATTGGTACTTGTCCTCCCCTTATTACATGTATCCACCTGAGGATATACATAAAAAGGGGTGAGCTAAAATCATAGTAAGAGGATAGATAAGAAAAATATAGCATGGGGTGAGGATAATCATGTCATAGGAAAAAGATCATGAACATGGGAGGAAGTATAAATAAAAGACTTGTAATGTGGCAATGCATAAAAATGAAACATTATGTCATAGTGGTTAACTACCACACATACTTGTGAGAAAATCTATCATCTATTTCACACATCATTTCACATTTACTGATGAGATTTATCACTTTACCCAATGCATTAGAGCACTGTATAATTCTGGGTGCACCTGTCACATTAAAACATTCATATTGCGCTATGTAATTCCGGGCGTACCCGTCACATCATAACATTATCATTATCATGCTCTCCACAATGAACATATATCAACAATGAACATAATTAATCCATGAAAAGTAATGGGTTACAACTCATATGAAAACATTAATAAATATTGGGTTCCCAAAACAAATAGGGAATAGCATACATGTTACAAGAACCGTCAACTTTGAGTGAGAAGTAAAAAAGTGTGTTCTTAAAAGAAGAGTTTTTTTGGAAAACATTTTTTTTGACATAAACACCAGTGTTAAAAATGTATATCCCATAAAATAAAATACAATTATTAAAAAATTATTTTTAAGGAGTAATCATATCAAAAATGGAGTGAAGGAGGGAGAACCTGAAGGATGAAATTGGGTTTGAGAATTTCCCCTTACCTTATATCTGAATTCTTTCTTCACTTTAATCTCCTGTATAACAACATTATATTAATTAATTGACAAATACACAACCTTTTTTACATGTATATGGTTTATTATGGTTTCATTAATTGATTTTATGTTCCTTTTTATGAGTTATAGAGTTTAATAACATTGTTCGGGAATGTTTGTTTTTATGGTTTCCTTGAGTGGTTCACTTGTATTCTTAAATTGATGTTCGGGTAAAAAATGGGTAAACATCCAGAACATGTATTTCATGTTATTAATGATATTCCATAATTTAAAATGATCTTATGATGAATTATACCATGTGGACGAATCATTAGATAAGAATTAAATGATGATTGTTTGGGTTAATTTGGGTGGTTTTTCAATCACAAGGAACTTGTTTTATTTTATCACTTATTAATATATATATATAAGTTAGTTCCAGAACTTTAAATAGAACATAATACATATAAAATATTCTGGTTTAACCATAAAAATGGTTTCATGAGCACATCTGAAGGTAGAAATGGAAGAAGAAAACATGTCGTTCTTGAAGGTGATAAATTAACACCTCATGAACGACATATTCTTTTATAACATAAATGAGTGGAAATGGGGTTTAGAAGGTATAATATGCCATTATCATCATAAAATTAAAGTATATTTACAATACTAGAGTTAAAATACGATTTTTATGAAGATAGGTGGGGAGATATTAAGAAATGAACTTGAAATTATAAAGAATTTAAAGGAAAGAGAGAGATGGGAATTACCTCTTAAATCCTCTTGAGATCCTCCTTAAAGAAGATAGGCTTGGTCTTTTGATGAGACCAGAGTATCTTGGATGTTGGAGAGGAGATAGGAAAGGTTTTTGGGTAGATTTTGGATGAACTCCAAGTTTTTGAGTGAGGAGGAAGTGGGAGCTTGGGTGGGTTTATATAGGAAAAGTAAGAAAATTATTTATTATTTAGGTTTGGGACACATCACATTAAATTAATCCAAACCACAAACCAGACCATGGTTTTTGCACATGTTTTTTGTCAAAGGAAAGTGGAAAAAAATATTTTATAAGGCCATAGTCCGAAATTTCTAAAATAATTTGGTTGCTTATGTGGAGGTGAGTCACACTCCTAAGGAAAATAATTTAAAAAGGCAAAATGTTTAATAAGTCTTGAAGGGTCCATTAATGCTTTGTAAAATAAGTCAAACAAACCCAAAATAAATATATTTTAATGTTGAAACATATATTGGATTAACATAAAGCTTATAGTATTTTATTACATCACTATTGGGTCATTATGATGTCATAAAAGACATTATATATTTAAACGGTATTTAATTTTTAACCAAAAATTTGACTGTCTCAGAAAATTATGAAAAATTAACCATTGGAAAATTTAGACATTCTGATTCAAAAAATAATATTTATCTAATATAAATAATTTTCTAAATATTTTAATTTTCACTTTTAAAATAAAAACTGACATTTATCGAAAATTCATGGGTTTTGACAAAAATGGCTTTCAGACCTTAATAAAATTACGATTGCATTCATAAAATTATAAGATAATTTATATTTAATAAAAATTAATTTAATATTATTATTATTATTTTACTAAAATATTATTTATTTCAAAAATCCAATAATTAATCAAAATAGTTTTCTTAGTTGAATATTAACTAAAAACACTATTTGTGCTTTAAAAACTATTTACAAAGTAACAATAATAACAAGAAATTATATTCATTATTATATAAAAAAATAATGTACATGACCATAGTACTAGGGATTTGTCACATAACCCCTTAAAATAGCCGCATAAGACCTAAGGGTAAGGTACGTGATGGTGACAGACTCTTGGGGTGGCTCAGATAACATTGCACGCGCGGTGATCTCTATCAACTTCCACATCTCCCATAGATTGTTCTGTTCGAGCTTAACCTGGTGAAGCTCAGCTTGGGATTGGTCAAGATAGAAGCCCAATGATTCTACCTCCTTTATGAGCTCCGAAAAATGGGATTCATATAGAGCAATTCCACTAGATGAGGCCATCGCTTCCTTTATCTGAGTAAATTAGATATTTAAATCCCAAATTTATATTAATCATGTGATCACTATTCAACGGCTATATTAGCAACAGTCAAAATTATTAATGGTATTTTAAAATCAAAAAACAAAATAAGTGCATTTGTTTTATGACCATTTCACATATTAAGGCATTTATTTAGATCAAGAGGGATTTTCATTAACCAAAGTTTGGGTCGTTACATAGTAAATTTTAATAATGTATTCCTAAATATAAGTAAGAAATGTGGAAATCATAAAAACCATAAACATAAAGGTTTAGACAAGTCATATTCCATTACATTTGAAGATGAAGAAACTCTGAAGGATATATAAAAGGTCAAAATTATTTTAATAGTTTTTACCATGTTACTAGATTGATATTGACGAATCGTATGACATGATTCATATTTTTTTATTATTAGATGGAAGTATTAAGGAATAATATGAAAAATATTTCATAAGTATTATAAAGTAAGTTGAATGATTTATGTTTCTAAATATATGGTTTCAAGAGTTATGATGTAGTGGTATTTTATTTAATGATTGATAAATTTAAGGGCGATCATATGTTCAAAGGCCTTGATGTCCTTTTGATGTTTTATGAGTTTAAGTTAAAGGTGATTAAGGATACATTAGGATATATTTATTGGGTTGATATATATTTAACCCTTAGTTTTAAAATGTTATTTAAGGAAGAATGTTATTCTATTTTTGAGAACATAATCTAAAGGTTATAGATAAGCTTTGGGGTTAATATGTTCTTTGATATTGAGGTAATTATGTTTAATTGGGATAAACTGTTGCCACATTTTTGGAGCATTTGTTTTATCATATAGATAACCATGGGATCCAAAAATAAGGATTCATGTTGTTGGTTAAGTAGTCATTGGATGTTCATCTAATGGGAATCCATGGGACATCATGAGAAAGAAGATGAAATATCTGAAGAAAGATATCCAAGAATGGTCATCCACTTTGAGAATAATATTACAGGTGTCAAAGAGTTGTAAGATTATATATCTTCTTTAGATGAAAGATTATAATCTAACTAGAGTGATTATACATTCATATCACTTATATAGAAGTGAAGATATTTTTTTTCTAAGCTCCTAGAAGCTGAAGGGAAGGGCCAAGAAAGGTCTCAAGTTTGGTAGGTCATGGAAGGAAATAGAAACTAAGCTAATTTTCATGAATTCAGTAAAGAAAAAATTATCATAGGAAATATAGACTTGTAGATAGAGGATGGGTCCTACAATAGTGATATTAATGTATTGGGTCCGAAGTCTTTAAACTTCTTTCATAAAATTCTTTCTGAGAGAGGATCCCCCATATGAGGAGGTTATCTAAGAGAAGACATTAATAACCCATTTTTTAAGAACATTCCTTTCATGGTTTCTGATGGTATGAATATCTATGATACTACTCACCTAGAAAATTATGAGATTTAGAATTATATCAATTACTTCAATCCTAATAGTGCACCCAACCCTGATGGTTTCCCAGGTTTATTTTACATGGTTTCATGGGATATCATTAACGAGGATATGCATAGAGATATCAATGATTACTTTATAGGAGGCCACATACCCAGAGCTATATGTGTTTCTTCCCTAATATGAATTCTGAAAGTGAATCACCTTTTATTTTTTTATAAGTTTCATCTAGTGGGTATTTACAACTTATCTTATAAAATACTCACTAAAATCTTGAATGATAGAGTTGTTACTATTTTACCTCAATTGGTTTCAAAATAACAACACCGATTAGTTAGGAATGGGAACACCTAAGGATTGATTACATGGGATAAATAAACAATTCATTATATTAATAGGAATGTTATGGGATTGAATATTATGGGAAAGGATGATATCTAAAAATTATATGACATGATATTGGGAAAAAGTTTCATCAAATTTATGTAAGAGAAATGTTTCCTAGAATGGTTTTGTGAACTTTTCATTCATTTTTAATCCTCTTCCTAGTTCTATATATCCATGGATGGTAAGGGTATGGGTTTATTCAAATCATTCAGACACCTCCTATAAGGAGACCTATTTTATACTACTTTCTTTTACCTAGACCAAGACAACCACAGTAGAAACATAGCCAATGTTATCGACTTTGTGATTATTTTTCCTTACAAAAGAAGGTATTGAACCATTGGTTTCTCACATTTTTTTTGTTAATGACGTTCTATTTTTTATATTGGAATATATAAATTTCCCTGGGGTTTTAATAATATTATGGATTAATATGAAAAATATAGTATGAATTAGATTATATATTCTAAGAGAAATGTGTTCATATCTAAATAATTTTCCATTCCCCATGTTGTTTTGATTGAAGAGAGGCTTGGGATCAAAAAATGTTCCTTTACCATTAATTATCTAGGTGATCCTATTTATTATTGGAGTTTTAATATTAAACCTTTTGATATATTGGTTCAAAGAATTCTAGGAATGATTATCAACTCGAGAAATCAACTTCTCTCTTTTAGAGAGCGGATCACTCTCATTAACTCCTTTATATCTTCTATTTCTATGCATATTTTTTTGTTATAAAATTAAACTAAGTAGTTATTTAGTGTATTAAATATGTTATCAAATATTTTCTTTGAGATTATTAGGTGGATGGGAAATATCATTGGGAAAGTTGTAGTCACCGAGATACCCCTATCATGGAGGGAGGTATCAGGATATGAAGCTTGTAAGAAACCATTCAAGGAATGAAATCTATAATATCGTGGGATATTATTTCAAGGGATTTGTTATGGGATTACATCATGAACAAAAATTATGTAAAATAACTCAATGTAATCTTGAATGTCCCTTATTTGTCCTCTTTGGTGTGGCATAGCATCCAAATAACTATTTTCACTATACTAGATAGATCGAGATGGGTGATTAGTTGAGGTGACCTTCTATCCTGGAAAGATAACTTAGTTAAGAATCTATTATTTTCCCCCACTATCCAACACCCAACATTAATTTCATCTTGGATAAGGTCTTATTAGGCTTCTCTTCATGCATAATCTTAAATGAGAGGTGAAACCTCTTTGATAGAATCTTCCCTACTAATGAGGATGATCCTTACTAATTCTATCCTACCATCTCGGGCATCTTTAACTGTAGGGACTTCTCAAATCTTTTTGATGCTTTGAAAGGGGAGGATTCTGAAAACTCGTATTCTTTATACACTTTATTTCATGATTTATTACATAAAGGTACACTTAATTCAATACCATAAGATCAAGCGGCCTAATGTCTTAGGAAAATTAGGTACATAGATCAATAAATTGAAACATAGATACAATGAAATTATTTAAAACATTATAACATGACCTTAAAGTTCATTGATATTCTAATACTACATGCGATAACATGGGGACATACATAAGTAAAAAGAAGAGCTATAAATATCTGTAAAGGAATAATCAAAGCATAACATAATGAAAGTAATAAATGTGAGTTAAGTGGAATATAAAGGTGATATTAAAGTGGTGAGAATCATAAACATGACTATAGAAGCATGATATAAGATGAAAACATCAAGGCAAGATAGAAATGTGGAAATAACATAAAACATGAAATAATAAGCATAAGTCAAGAATAAACAATGATACATCATAACATAATGTGATTAACATAACCTCATGTTCACTATACATAATATATCATGAGATAAAATCACTACCCAATGTATTTTAGGGATTTATAATTCTGTTCCCACCCATCACATTTATATCATGTAAATTAATTTATGTCCATATAGATCATATAACATAAAAATGTATTTCATCACTTTTAATTTCATGATTAAGGAGTGTGGGTTACATAAATGGGATTCCCAAATAAATGATGGATATTTAAATCTATGTGAACACCCTTGAGTGAAAATTGGGATGGGTATACACAACTAAAATGTTTGTCATGGAAAATCATGAGACAATTTCGACTACATAAAGAGTGTACATAAAGGTTCATGTAAGGGTTTAATGAGAGTGAAAGGGGGTCTATAATTACTTTAAAACCATAAGGATAGTACATGGAAGTGTAAATATATATATTATAACATTATTAATTGGAAATAAAATTCATAATATAAATAATGTACTTTAATAAAGAGGAGGAAGAGAATCCCTTACTTCATCACAGTAACAACATTAGTAAAGGTTATAATGAGAGGGGAAAACGATATATAATTCTTAGAAAATAAATAGTATAGTAAAGGGATATTAATAAATACATGATAACATAATAAAATGAGATTTAAATGGATAAATACAAATAAGTTTAGTGAATTTAAAATAAGAGAGAGAGATAGATCACTTACTTGAGAGGGTGCTTCTAAAATCTTGGAAGGAGCTTCTTAAGATCTTGGGAACACCTTGGGAGGTATTTGGATAGGGGTATGGAAAGGAAATTCATGATAAATGTATTTTTAGTAAATATTAATGGGATTTTGGGTGGGTATATATAGAAAAATACATGGGGAATCTTTATTAATTTTTAAACTTAGGTTTTACACTTTATATGATAAAATAATAAAAGATGCAATCATTCCCATGGTATTTCCCAAAATTTCATGAAAAATGAATTTTTTTCAATATTTTATAAGTCCAAGAACCAAAAATATTAAAATAATACCATTGGTGATATGGAATTTATTCATGTTCCTAAATAATTGATTTTAAAATATTAAAATATAATATAGGTTTTGGAGGATTCATTACAGGTTTATAAAATTAATAATATAACTTAAAAAACATTATTTTAAAGGGGAAATATATAATTGGTCTTGGAACTATTTTATATAATTTATTACATCACTATTTTACTATTATTATGTTATAATACAAACTGTATATTTATATCGTATTTAATTTTTACCAAAAAATTCAACTATCTTGAAAAACTATAAAAATACACCTTTGAATAATTTCTATGTGAGTATTTAAAAAATAACATTTATTTTACCAAAATAATTTTATAAAATATGAAATTTTCAATTTTAAATAAAAATCCTTATTTACTAGAAAATACTCATTTTTACAATACTAACAACTTTATAACCCTTATAAAAATTACATTGGACATCATTAAATTAAATTATCATTTATATTTAAATAAATATTATTTAACAAGAGTATTTCATCAAAATAAAATTTATTTGAAAAATTATTATATTTATCAAAAAGAGTGTTTAAATTGATATTATATATTTTCCAAAAAAGAATTTTACTTTCTTCATATCTAACTTTTATGAAATTAATTATTTAATCATATATGAGGTAATAATGAAAAATGGATAAATATAATCATTATTTTATGAAAAATAAAATAGAAAAATTCATATTACTGGGTTCTAGATACATAACCCTCTTATTACACTAGTGCATGTTCTAAGGGTAAGGTTTGCAATGGTTGTGCTTCTTTGGGTTGGTTCAGCAAACATGGTTTGGGTAGTTATCTCAATACGCTTGAAATTCTCCTATAAATAGTTTTGATCAAGATTTAGTTATTGAATCTTGGATTGGGTTTGGTCAATGGAAAATTCTTGTGATTCCATATCCATAATAATCTTTGATAAATATGGTTTATAGTGTATGACCCCACTGGTCGAGACTGTCTCTTCTTTCATCTGGGTCAATTGGAGTTTATCATAATCCTAAATATACTAATCTTAATGTTCATTATGAAACAAATATATTATCCATGGTTAAAAAATTTAATATAATTTTAAATCTAATAGGATATATTTTATAGTATTATTAAATAACAAAATTAGTGCATGTGTTTTCTATAACTACATTAGTTATTAAGGTATTTATTCAGTCAAAAGGGAATTTCATTTATAAAAGTTTGGGTCATTACATTTTTCTCTATTTTATAAATTACACCCTCAAAATTTTATTTCACACTAAAATAGATCAAGTTAATTCTATTTCATTACCTCTTTTTATATCAAAGTTTCTTCCTCAAACTTGTGGTCCCACCACAGTACTTTGGTCCAGTGATTTTTCTTGTTTCATATAAGTTTGTCTCTATGAACTAAAACCTTAATCGACTGATTCTCATTTGAAATATCATCCTATAAGGGTATCAACTCAATATCTGGTATATTTAAGGGGTCTGGTATGCACTTAATTAATATTTTTAGTGGTTCTCTCAGACATATCATCCATATAAAGGTGGTAAGTCATACTGAAACTCAACTCTGTATCCAATTATTACTAAATGATTCTCCAAAATCATGAGGTAAACCTCATATCTTGATCATATATAATAGATAGTGAAACTCTATAAAGTATTACCACTACCCTTACATATAACTTGGTGATTTGTTCAAGAGATAAATATTCCTTGATAGTAATAAATTGTGATGACTTTATAAGGATAGACTACCACCCACGTGGTGTTATTTTCTTTAGATGTCTTCCGGATTCCTATGATGAAATCCATGGTTATTTTTTCCAATTTACATAATGGTATGGGAAATGGTTTCATCATAACCTTAGACTTCTATTGTTCAACCTTGACTTGTTAGTATACCAAGCATCAAGAAAAACTTTTATAATCTACCTATTCATATTATCCCACTAGAAGTTATGTTTTAAATATATATATATATATATATATATATATTAGGGATTCCTGGATGAATAGAGAAGGATGAGATATGGGAATCATCCAAAAGTTCCCTTTTTCAGTTCTGGTTTTAATGGGACACACATTTGGGTTCCAAACCTTATGACCACATCTTTAGAAAATTTGAACTTTGGAATATTTTATAACTTTCTATATAGATCCTTATTAACTTTTTGGTCCTCCTTGATCCTTTCAATAATGTATGGGTGAGCATTTATTTGTGAAATATAGGATGAATTTAATTTTATGATTCTCATACCCATCATTTTCATGTCCAATAATATGAGATCCATTTTAATCCTCATCATGGATAGGGTTGTGGGATCCTTTCTACTTAGATAATATACCATTTTTTTTGCCTTTCAAAGATGGTAATTGATTGAAAAATTATAATAAATTATCATTTATAACCACCTTCATTGGAACATAATTAGATCCTTTTTTTAATATGTACTTGAGGCATTTATGATCCCTATATATGTCAAAATTTTCCCATTATAGATAATTTATCCATGTATTTAATGTGAAGATAACTAAAGCCAATTCTAGATCGTGGGTTGGGTATTTCTTCTCATGGATCTTTAATTGGTGTGAGTCATATTCTATAACTTTATTATCTTAAATGAGTACATAACCCAACCCATTTTTATATGCATCATTTTTAGATCACAAATCCATCCTCACTGGTGGGTAATTTGAGTACAATTTCATTGATTAGCCTCTTCTTTAAATCTTTAAATCTCTCCTTGAATTAATCAATCCATACAAACTTCACTACCTTCTAAGTTATCTGGGTTAGTGGGATTGAAAATCATGATACTTTTCTCAAAAATCAATGATAGTACCCAACTAATCCAAGGAAAATATGGACCTCTATCCCATATGTCAGACTGGTTCATCATTTAGTTGCCTCTATTTTTGAAGGATCCATAAATATCACTTTTTTTTTATAACATACCCCAGTAATTTTACTTCAACCATAAAAAACATACATTTTTTAAACTTTTCATACACATTTTTATTTTTCAAGGTATCCATTACAATATTCAAATTCTTCTTATGTTCCTCCTTTTTTTGGAGTCGATAAAAATATCCTCTATAAATACTACCCAATAAATTCATGGTAATACCTAATAACTATATTAATTAAGTCCAAGATAATTTTTGGAGCATTATTGATTCCAAATAGAATCATTATTAACCCATATTTCTTATACCTAGTATGAAAATAATTATTATAGATATCTTACTTCTTCACCTTTATATGATAGTATCCCGACTAGAGATCCACCTTGTAGATTAACTTGGATCCACATAGATGATCGAAAAAGTAATCAATCTATGTAAGATGATACTTGTTCTTTATCATGATCTTATTTAGATCATGGTAATAAATAGAGACACACATTTAACAATCCTTCTTCTTGATTAAAAGGATTAGTTCATCTCACGGAGAAGCACTTGGGTGTAAAACCCTTTATATTAATTATCTTGTAGTTGCTTCTTCAGCTCTTCAAGTTTGATAGTGGCCATTCTGTATGGAGTCTTGGATATTCGAAAACCCCCTGGTATGAGTTTGATTGAGAACTCAACCTCTTGGTTTTTAGGAAGACTAGGAAATTCTTTAGTAAATAAGTCAACATATTCCCATAAAATGGGCATGTCATCAAGTATGATCGTTTCCTTAGTCCCAATCATTTGATCTAGATACACTTTCTCATAAGGAAATAATATCCATACTTGAGATGATGATTCTAAAAGATATTCAACCTCCTCCTTGTACTTTTTTAGAATCGAAGGGTGATTTAAAGTATAGAGGGTGATTTTATTCTATTGGAAATTAATGTAGGCTTTATACAATGAAAATAGATACATACCCATAATTACATCAAATCCCACTAAAGGGGGTATCAGAAGGTTCATTGAAAAAATTACCCTAAAGATATTGTTAGGGGATAATTTATATACCTTGCCCTAAAGATATCGCCAGGGGGGAAGTTATATACCTGAGATAAAATTATTTCTTCATTATCTATTTCCACTTATATCACCATTTCCATGTTTTAAGGTGTGGTTTGAATAGTGTTACTAAATTTTCATGATATGAATGAATGCGTAGAACCATATATGACATGCCTTCCTTTTACTATTTGATTTTGGTTCTAATCATTTACTTCTTCTAAAATAGAATTAGGGATAGTAATTTTCAAACTATTAATCATATAAATGGAAAATATGATCATTAAAGGGATAATCCATATATTACATACATTACTTATCCTATGAATTTATAAGTTATCCATGGTGTATTTACTAATATAAAATTTTATTCATATTTTTATTCCCTACATTATGGTTCATAGAGATCTTTTGAATTTACTAAATCATATCCCCTGAGAGTGTCAAACCAAATGTGTAGTAGGTTATCTTTTTTGTTCATGAGGTGACAATCAAATTTATACCCAATGTACCCTTTTCGGGGTTATTACCCTTTGGTACAACTATTCTAGTGTTGCATCCACATTCAGTGTCTAGAAAGGGATTTTGTTTCTTTAAAACCACTAAATATATACTTAATAAAATTTATGGTCGTTTTCCAATGTTTAGTTTTATCCTTAATACTTTCACTAATGTTTTTTAATCCTAATCCCAAAAAATAACTAGACCTTTCACCTGATACCAACTATGATAACCCTTATAATTTATACACTTTATTTCACAATTTATTACATAAAGGTACAAAAAATGCAATCCCATAAGATCAATATCCCTAGTTTATTTGAGAAATTAGGTATATAGGACATTAAAATTAATTAAGGATACAATAAAAAATTTTAAAACTCCATAACATGACCTTAAAATCCATTGATCCTCAAATATTGCATGAGATAACCTAGAGAAATATATAAGAAAGGGGTGAGATATAAATATTAGTAAGGGAATGATAAAATAATAAAATGATGAAATTAATATATATGGGTCAAGAGGTATATAAAAGTAACATAGAAATTTTTATAATCTTAAACATGAACATTGAAGCAGGATATAAGATGAAAACATCAAGTGATATAGAAATGTGGAAACAAAATAAAACACGAAATCATAAGAATAGGTTAAGGATAAACACTAATACGTTAAAGAATTATGTGCTTATAATAAACTCCCACGAACTATACATGGTATATTAAGAGATAAAAACATTACCCAATGCATTATTGGGCTATATAATTTTAGGCCCACTCATCACATTCATATCATGTACATGCATTTGTGTGCCACATAGATCATACAACATAAGAATGTATTTAATCAATTTTAATCCTAATATTAAGAAGCGTGGGTAATATAAATGGGATTCCCAAATGAATAAAGGATATTCACATCTATATGAATAACCTTTAGTGGAAATGGGGATGGTTATACACAACACAAATATTTGGAATGGAAAATCATGAGACAATTTCAGCAGCATAAGGGGTGTACACAAAGGTTCATGGAAGGGTTTAATGATATTGAAAGGTGGTATATAATTACTTGGTAATAATATATTTAGTAATGTTATGTTTAAAAACATATGACAACATGAAAAATTGTAAATCAAAAGGCATGAAACAAATAATGTACTTGAACAAAGAGGAGGAGGAAGAGAATATCTTACTTTTTCATAGTAATGACTTAGGTAAAGTTTATAATGAGAATGGATAAATGATATATCATTATTAGAACCTAAATTAAATAATAAAGTAATATTTATAAATATTTTACAAAATAATCAATTGAGATTCAAAAGGATAAATACAAAAAAGGTGCTTGAATGGAAAAGAAGAGAGAGAGATCCCTTACCTTGAGAGAGATCTTTTAAATGTTTTTAATTAGCTTCATAGGAGCTTAGGAACACCTTGGGAGGGATTTAAAGATTTATAAGTATATAAAATTACTTCTTAATTTGTTTTGAGTGAATATGAATAGGATTTTGGTGGGTATTTATAACAAAATATATGATAATTATTTATTAATGTCTAAACTTAGGTTTTAGGATATATATAATAAAACAATCAAAACACAAAACCTTTCCATGTTTTTTGTTTATGGTTTATTCGAAAGATTATGGTTTTCAATATTTTATAAGTCTAAGAACCAAAAATATTAAAATTATACCATTGGTGATCTGGAAGTGATTCATGTTCATACAGAGCTTATTTTAAAACCTTAAATTATAATATAGTTTTTCAAGATTTATTAAAGGTTTATAAAACTAGTCAAATAACTTCAAAACCACATTATTTTAAAGTATAAATATATATTTTTTCACTTATTCCTTTTATACCATTTATGGTACCACTTTTGTGCTATTCTGATGTCCTAATTCCAATTATATATTTATACCATATTTAATTTTTACCCAAAAATTTGACTACCTTAGAAAATTATAAAAAAAATCACCATTGGATAATTTTGACATGATTATTTAAAAAATAATATTTATTTTACCAATATAATTTTCTAAAATAAGAAAATTTGAACTTTTAAATAAAAATCCTTATTTACTAGAAAATACTAGTTTTTAAAACACTAACAACTTTACAACCCTTATAAAAATTACATTGGACTTCATTAAATTATATTATTATTTAAATTTAAATTAATATTTTTTAATACGAATATTTAATGAAAATATAATTTAATTAAAAATTATAATATTTATAAAAAATCATTTTTTAATTGATAATGTATATTTCTCAAGAATAGAATTTTACTTTCTTCATATCTATTTTTTATGAAAATAATTATTTAATCATATATAAATTAATAATTAATAAGGTATAAATATAATAATTAATTTATTAAAAATAAAATATATAAATTCATTTTACAATGGTCTATATATATAACCCCTTATTACACCATTGTAGGCCCTAAGGGTATGGTGTGTGATGGTGATTCTTTATTGGGGTGGTTAGGCGAACATGGTTTGGGTATTGATATCCAAATCTTGAAATTCTCCCACAAATTATTTTACTCAAAATTTAGTTATTGAATATAAATCTAGGTTTGGTTAAGTTAAATTCTCGGTGATTCCATATCCCTAAAAATCTCTGATAAATGGGCTTCATAGGGTATGATTTTACTGGTTGAGGTCATCGCTTTTTCTATATATATCAATTAGAATTTACCATAACCCATGATATAATAATCATAACAGTCACTATAAAACATCTATATTATCAATTGTTAAGATACATAACAAATTTAAAATCCAACATGATATATTTTATAACAGTCCAAGATAGCCAAAGTAGTGCATGATTTTTCTATAACTGCATTTCTTAGTAAAGAATTTATTCATTCAAAGGGAATTTTATTTATAAAAGTTTGGGTTATTGTAAGGATACTTAGGGGACCAAGTGTTGAGGCATAGAAATCCTTTACAAGTTTCTTTTTCTCATATAGTGTGTGTGTCATCTTGTTATCCCCATGGATACAACTGTTTAATGTAGTGGTTTTCATCTGGCCTCCAAGTTCCTTTGTTGTTTGATCCATCAATATAAATCAATGGATAAATGTTTTCGTCCCATTGTTTAGGATATCTTCACATAGAACTTACTGGGAGGTTGACTAGGGATCTCTCAAGCTCTAGTAAAGTTCGAATAGATTATGGATTCGTGTTTTGACATTCTATTGATTAGTGGAGTCATGTGTATAGGGAGTAAGGTTGCCTTGGACACCATCTTATGGTCTATTTGGGATGCCAAGAATGGTTTTTGGTTTAATGGAAGGACATGAAATACTGATCACCTAAATATGAAACTCCTTATTTTTATTCATTACATACCTAATTTTATCAAGGGATTAAAGGAATGTTCCATTTTTTCTAGCTTTATGGACCTTCATTACTCCTTGGTTTTTTCATTCACTGGGTATCTTGGGTTCCAACCTCTTTAGGGATGAAATTGAAAATGGATGGATCTTAATAAAATGGAACAATGAAAAGAGTTGGTATTATATATGATCAGAATAGTTCAGTGATTATAGTATATAATTATTTTAAAGTTAATGAAATTATCTAATTGTTGAATCTAGAGACTTACTTTATGTACTTTCCAATTGTGAGTATAAGAA
Source organism: Viscum album (assembly GCA_963277665.1). Taxonomy (NCBI): domain Eukaryota; kingdom Viridiplantae; phylum Streptophyta; class Magnoliopsida; order Santalales; family Viscaceae; genus Viscum; species Viscum album. The sequence goes on from OY728150.1 coordinate 490,045,788, forward strand.
TATATCCTTGTTGGTTGTTGAAGTTGATTCATCTTTTATAACCATGTTTATGGAAGGAATCCAATTTTGACACTGGTCAATGACCTACATCATAAGGGAATGTAGAAATTTCCTAACCATCAATTTTAAGATTCACCATACCTAGAATAAATATAGAAAAGAGGATAATTATTTTTAAACCTTGGAAAATTATTCCTCCCTGCTTACCATTTTTCCCTCTTTAGGCTCTTGTTCACAAGCTTGTAATCTTTTTATTTATAAGGACATGCAAGGTCACCATTACTTTAGGATTCTAAATTATCTTTTGTTTATAATTTTCTATTTTAAATGAAAATTAATATACCATCCAGTCAATATATTGGGAACATTTTATGATTAATGTAAATAGAATTTTAGGAATAAATATTGAGTAAATTTATGGAATCATATATTATTTTATTATGGATTTATGTTGTATGACACCCTAAAATTATATTTTTTTATTTATGTGGTTAATTTCTCCCTTGAATTCAAGGTTTCATAGGGTTATGTTTTGTTATTTTATAAAATTTCTTAGAATCATTATTTAGGCACATGGTTTGGGTATCTAAGTAGTTTAAACTATATAATCTAGGTAGTTTTATAGAGTAGCGATCACACGATCACGACACAGTTTTAAAGATTATTCAAGTAAACTATGTGAACTACTCATTTTTGGTGATTTTGGTCTGTTTTAGTTGTTTTTATATGGGGATTCTATCAAAATATTTCCCACTCATACTCCACTGACATAGGAACCTCCCAAGTGAATGTTTTCTTCTTCCAAACCCCCCATGATGGATTCTTGTTTATTTCTTGGTAGCATTTCATTAGGATGAAAAGTTTAAATATCCTCCTTCATTATTTGATTTCTTCCCATTTTTCTCTTCTTTCTTAACCCTAATCGACATAGTTTTCCTATTTTCATGTCTAGGTTTGTTATTATTTGGTTCTTTTGGTTTTTGAGGGTCACAATCCATCTTAATAGACCTAATTCATTGAATTTTGTTGAAATTGGCATGGTTTAATATTTTTAGGTAGGTTTTTTCATTCTATTAAAAGTTATTTTGAACTTAAGTGATGATATATATGATATCTAGTTTGGTTTTCAAAAGGTTTTACATTATTTAGTGTGTTTTTCATTTAGAAAAATGGGTGAGTTAATTAGTTGAATGGAATTTTTTTTCCAAATGGTATTTAATGCTTTCTAAGTGTTTGATAAAATGAAATTTATGGTTTTACATAGGATAAATGATTGGTTTATTTTTATTTGGTCAAATTTGGATTTATAAAGTGAATTGATCCATTTTTAACGGGGTTTATTTATTTTAAAGGGGTGAATCCTTTCTTTAAAGGTGGTAGTTTTGTTTTAAATAGGTTTTCCTTATCCTTCAAAGAGGATATTTTATTAATGTCAACATTTATCAATTTACTTGATTTTATTGAGACTATGATTTAGTATCATTGTGTTTTCACTTGAATTTACACATTTTTTTTCAAAGGTGGTTTTAAAAATGGATTTCTAAAGGTGCAGTCCTTAGTTTCAAGGAAAAGGGGATGTGTTGGAATCTTTGGTAAAAGATAAATTTTATTGGCTAGTATTTTCACCCTAGTTGATTCGTAATGTTATCCATTTTATATGATTATGTGTATGTGTTAATAGTTATATGAATTTTGATTCATGTTTATACTATTTGGTTTTGGGGCTTGAGTGGGGTGTGTTGAAGGTGGAAAGTTCTTGATTGTTATGTTTTATTTCCTTTGGGTTATTTGATTTTCATGTTATTTATATTTTATTAATAGCGGTCCACCTTCATTAGCTATGACATGAAGAACCTTGTGCTTCTAAGTGGAATGTAAAGGGATGTTAGCAATGATATTGGAGAGTTATGCACTATCTAGTATCCTATAGTTGAATGTGATGAAATTTCTAGGGGGTTTCACCAATGAGGCCATATGAGAGTGATTTAGGTGACTAGACGTGTGACCATTAACCTATTGGAATTTGGTTCTAATTTTTTGTATCTAGTAATTTTTTTATTAGTTATTGTGGTATTTCCTCATTATATGTATCTTATTTTATGACTCTTATTTATATATTGTCATGTGAATTTATAATCTCTTTTTTATCCTACTTTAATGCATTGGTTATTTATGATTGAGATTTTATGATGTAAGACTTTCAATATGTAATTATTTTCACTTATTTATAAATTTCCATGGATTTTATTTTATTATGATTTCTCAATTTTATTTACTCAATTTTGAAAGGAGAGAATGTGTGTTAAAGTTTTAAAAAAGGAAAATAAGTGGTTGTTTCCCAGTAGGAACTGTTCTAAAATATATATTTTGAAATGTATTCTAAATCATGTGATGGTTTGTTTTTAAAAGAAATGTTTAAAATAAAAGAGAAGGTTTAACTTTTTATTTTTAGAAATACAAGTTTTTTTAAAGGTAATGGTTGGTTTTTGAAGTAAAATTACCTTGTTAATACCTCTTTGAGCCATGTTTTATATGGTGTGTATTTTAAATAATGATATAAGGTACTGTGGTTTTATTTTCACCTTGTGTAAAGGAAATGAAAACTTATTTTACTATTGAATTAAAACTAGTTAACTTTGTTTCTTAATAAAAGGAATGTAATGGAATCATGGTATTATACTAAAAGCCCATGGCTCACACCCTACACACTCACATTGGTGGCTATGTAGTCTTCATGTTTTTTTGAAAGTTATTAGGTTATGGATTATAGGTAGATTTTATATCAATATACATTGGGAATCAAGTAGTATTGATTATAGTGGTGACTCAAGAGTCATATTGTGGCCTTTGGTTTTGAATTTAGATTTTGATGGACCAGGTGGGTTATTTAGTGTATCTACCTCTCTGACCACCTGTTTAGATTTTGATTTGTTTCTTGGTTTTGTTTTATAAAATATTTTTATAAAATGGTTTCTTTTATGTGTAATATTTTTTGAATAAATATTTTTTTACCATTTATTTTTATCTTCCCATTTTTTAATGTAGTTTTTAAGTTTCCACTTATTTATTTTAGTTTGGTGACCCAATGCATGAAGATCTCATGTAGGGTTCCTGGTTTTAACCCATTATTGATCCTAGTTTTATAGAGTGTGAAATCATTCCCATGCATTCACTTGGGATACCCAAGTGCTTTTATCTAGTATGAGATGATTGGAAATGAATCTAAGGCCTTGTGGTGGAATGAATCAGGTCAAACCTGAAATGATTTTCTACACCCAAGTCAGTATTTCATAAGGCCTAGGGAACATTCTCTATCACCATGGACTGGTGAAATGCATTAGGGTATAAAAATTTAATGTTTAAAAATGATTTCAACCTCAATAAAACTAAGACGAATAATGGGTTCCAACTCGGAACCCAATATGAAGTCTTCATGCATTGGATAACCATGCCAATATAAATAAGTGAAAACAAAAATATCTCATCCAAACATGGAATAATAAATATAAATGATACTAAAATATATTTCCAAACATTTCTACACATAAATAAAACCAATTTATACAAATATTTTACAAAATAAATAATGAAATGAAGCTAAAATAAAGAAGGAGTCTAGAGTGGCTGATACACCACATGACCCAACTAGTCCACCAAACTCAGGAGATAAACTCCAACACAAACATGTAACTCTTGAGTCACCAACATTACCATCATCACCCAATTATCAATGGAGCTTGATAGAAATATAACCTAAAATACATAACTTAAGATCCTGTAGAAAACATGAAGACTACATACCCATAAATGTGAGTATGAAAGGTGTAAGACAAAAGCCGGTATGATACTACCATGAGTCTATTGCATTCTTTTTATAAAGAAAACAATTCCTCTAGTTTGAAAGTAATAAAAATTCATTCATTTATTTTACAAAAAAATGGAAATAAAAACTAAATACCTTATATCATTACTTAAAAGACACAATCTATGAAGCATGTCTCAAAGAGGTCTTACCAAGGTCATGTCATTTCAAAAAGTAACCATTATCTTTTAAAGCAACATTCATTTTAAAAATAAAAATTTTAAACGTTATCTTTTCTTTTAAACATCTATTTTTAAAAAAATCCATCATATTGTTTATAATTAATTTTAAAAGATATATTTTACAATGTCTTGAACTTAAAAACAACCACATCCTTTCACTTTTTAAAACTTTAACACACACACACCCTCAAAAATTAGTAAAGAACAAATGGAAAACATAATCAAATGAAATCCATGGAAATTCATGAAAAAGTTACAATAAAAATATAAGGAAATATTTACAATATAAATTCTCAATCTTGAATGACCAATACATCAAGGTAGGTTCAAAACAAGAGTTAAGAAACTCAAACGCCAATACATAAATAAGATTCATAACATAATTTGTATATCATTATGAAACACCAAAACTACTAATGGGACAATAAATGCATGTGAAAAATATGAACCAACTACCGATAGGTTAACAATGTCACATCTCATCACCCGAATCACTTTAAACTTGTCTCATCAGTGACACCCTCTAACTAGACCATAACATTTAACAAGGGGATACTAGATAGTTCATAACTCTCAACTAGAATATCTATAATACCTTGAATCTATGCTTATTAGCCTAGGGTTCTTATTCAATAACTAATGGAAGTGGATTGATATCAAATAAATTTCCATCAGAAGACAATTTCATATCCCAAAGGCAATAAAACACAATAATTGTAACACCCGAGATTTTTATGAGAAATATTTTGTTTTTATAAATAATCAAAGGAATCTTTCACTACACACAACACTAGATTGGCTTGCTTTACACGCAATCGCGACCTTCCTCGATAGCTTGCATCGTACGCAATACCGAGTTTCACTAAACAACGATATGCTATTAAAATATTATTAAAACTAGCCGTTATGAATAGTAATAACCAATTTTTGAAATTTTGTAAATTTTATTTTTCAAAATGGACTTCATTTTTGGATTCGGAATATCGAAATTAGCCTAGGGTAAAATTTTGGTATTTTTCTGAAAACTTTCAATTTTTGATGAATAGTGAAACCACTAAGTGGTAGTTAAAAAAACTAAATTCTTCATAAAACTTAATTTTACCACTTCTTTGAGTGGAATTTCAAAAATCCGAGAGACACGGTTGATGTCAGTAAGTAAAATGTGGTTCAATGAGATGAAAATAATTTTTTGGTGAATAGTAACTTTTTACTTTTATTTACCACGGTTAAAAGTAAATAGGGTAATTAAGGGTAAAAATGATATTATTATTACCCTAAAACATGTCCTAATTCTATTGGATAAGTTTAATTCGACCAAAAACAATCTCAGGAATAAAATATGACCATTTAGGCCCTCTTGGATTAGATTAGGACATTTATTATCAATTTACTTAAAGAAGGGTTAAAATAGTTAAAATCAAAGTTTAATAAGTAAATAATTTTTAATATGGGGTTATACATAAGATAAATTCGACTATAAATATTCATTAGAAATATAAAAGTATTTCCAACAAAATGTTATTTTATTTATAATTTTTAGACATTAAATAATTTAATTTATTTATGACACAACGATGATGCAGTAATTATCTTATTAATGAAATATTGACATAATTGATGTTATAAATACCCAAATAAATGTAATTTGAGACTTTTTATGAATTAAACTAATTTTATAGGTTAATATGACATGTTATTATTGATTTAATTAACTTTTTTTGAACTAATCATTCTTTTATAATTTTAACAAAAATCAATTACTAAATAGTGTCAAAATTAACATAAAATAGTTTTTAAAACAAATATTATATTATTAATTTTTATTTTATTCCTAAAAATATAAGGTTCAACCAAATGACTTATACAAGGTTATATATTAATAATAAACAACTTGGGGTTCGTTTGGCTTGTTATGGTAAGTTTATTAACCTTATAGTGTAAGAACACATGAAGACACGGTAAAAGTAAAATTATTTAACTTAATGTTAAATCTAAATGATAAGGTTAAAATAGGAACATAAACTTGTCTAAATTATATTTTATGAGAATATTTTGACCCATCCCCACCTTAGCTTCGAAATAAATCAATTTGGAGCTATTTAAAACCGAATTTGGCTTTATAATAAAATAATATTTTTAGTCATTCCAAAGGTGCCCCTCTCCTCCCGTATAAAAGGACACCTCATCCCTCTCTTCCTCACACCACTTTGAGCCTTCAATCTAGGCCAAACCCTGCCAATTTCTTCTCTCCACTTCCCTAGAGACATCTTAAAGGTCCTGTTCTTCTTCAAAGACCAATTTTAGTGCCCTAAAAGGAGGTCTCAAAGAAGCGCTTCAAAGAAGAGGTAATGCCCATTACCAATTCTTTCATCTTTATTTCTTCTTACACTTCTTCTTCTTTAGTTGTTTCATCATGAAGTAATAACTTAAGTATCAATCATATACTGATATGTTATTATAATTATGAAACAACCCTATTTCCCCATCTATCCATCCTACGGAAAATGAAATCATCGCGCGTGCGTACGTACAGAATACCGTCTCCATGCCGTGGTGTAATCTATTTTCCACCACCACCTTACTTGGATGGGTATAATGGTGTAAAGAATGAATATATATGATTATTGTAAATTGATATTGATTCTGAAATATTATACATACACTCCAATACAATTCCACGATCATGGGAACGATATCATCGCTCGTGCGTACGTACGGAATACCGTCTCCACGATGTGATGCGACTCGTTCTACATGATCTTCATTGCATAATGATTATATAAATGAATTGAATGAATTAATATGATATATATTACACTAATACCATTCTGGAAATGAGGTATCTATAACCTAAAAATAAGAATAAGAATTTATTCGACAAAACATGCATAAGAACAAAAAGTAATAAACACCCGAATAACAAGTAGCAATGAAATATTACTAATAATAAGCTAATAATATGACCATATATGATATCATAACAATGAGTATGATTCTGGAATAAGTCAATAACATTATTTAAATCATTATACAGGAGGTTCGGACACTTACAAAGCAAATCGGACCTAAGGTAAGGGAAAATATCACAATCTCATTTTATCCGAGATTGTTTATACTTTGGTATTTACTGGGGTGTATTTTATCATCCACATCCATGTTTCCTTAATATCTAATATTGTTTCCATCCACCTAAAATTGTTTAAATCCAATTTTACCCATCGGTGAGTTTTTAGTAAAAGATATGAAAGGAATCTTTTGTCATTTTTTGTACGATGTACTTTTTGACTTTTCCGACAAAAGTACGAGAAAAATGTTTTTTTAACTTATACGGCATGAATGGATTTTTATAACATTATTTCCAAGAATATTACTTTACAAGTTTTCAAGTTTATTTTTAATCAACTTCTTTTATTTTAAAATTGTATGACATGTTAAGAAAGGAAAATGTTTTTGAAGTAGAAAGGATATTTTCCTCAAGAATGGAGTTCAAGCATTTTATCAAAATTATTTTCCATCTAAGATAATATAGGGTTATGTTTCTATCCCTATTATTACATTGATTTGATTATGTTGTGATGGAATTATTTTTATGAATTCATTTATCTTATATGAATTGTTTTATGATGTCACAATGTTTAAGAATCCCATTTTTATTACATGGGTTATGCAATGATGTATGATTTATGATTTTTTGGCACACATAATAATGTTATCATTATGAGATGGGTGGGACCTATATCTACCTCCAATTAATTGGGTAAAGATTTTGTATCTCATGAGATAGACATGGCTGGAACGGCAGGTTATACCGGTTCAGTGAAACAAGACTGAAACGAGGAGTGAACTCGGTTCAGAAATGGACTTTGTCCACTAAGATAGTCTTGGAAATGAGTCTTGACTAATAAGAAATGATTATCTATGATTATGTGTGTATGACACAAAGTTTCATGTTTTAAGTTATGAGTATTGGGATTACATTTCACTACTATGATTTATCCCATGTTATGAAATTATGATCTCTTTTGCAGGTTAAGATTTCCAAAAGTTATGTTCTTATGAATATGATGTGATTGATATTTCTTTTTTTTACCCTTACTGAGCATTTGAGCTCACCATTTTGTATGTTTTCTTTCCCCAGGTTAGGAAGAAGGTTATTAAGTAAGATATGCCAAAAAAGACTATAGATATGATGAAATAAATGGGAGACAGTGTAGACGCTTTATGAAACAGTTGTTTATGTTTCCTAGTTTCTAAAGACACTATACCTATATGGTCCTTTCATGGTTTTGTTATATGTTGTAATAATTATGCTTCAATTTTGAAGTAATAACAATGTATGTAAAGTATGGTTCGTTATAGTTGGTATCAGAGGAAAGGTATAGTCAACCTTTGGAAACTAGGATGTGAAAGCCTTATTAAGAACCCTAAGGAAAAGTCTAAGCATAGAACACAATCTTAGTGTTTTAGAAATGACCATGAATAACCTAGGATAAGCCCTTAAGTGTGAAATTTTATTCTTGATTATGTGGTTTTCTTATTATAATTAGTGTTGCTCACACTATTCTTCTTGGTTTTAGTCAATGGATAGAACCCGAAGGAACCGTGTTAATGCGGAATGCGACGGGAAATGAAATGATTGTCCCCCTGAGCAACCAAACGTTATGGGAGCTGGAATACAAAATCTTGTATTCATGCTCACACAAATTTCTCAAGCTATGAATCATGCAGGAATTCCAAACGAGCAAAGGAAGGAGCAACATTCTATTGAATCCTTCATGAGGAAGCGTCCACCTTCTTTCAGCAGGTCTACTGATCTATTACTTGCTGAACAATGGATTAGTTCTACTGAAAAGATATTTTCAGTTCTTCAATGTTCTGAACATGATAAAGTCATCCTAGCAGTGTATCGTTTGGAAGGAGATGCTGATCAATGGTGGAATCTTATTAGGAATATGAGGCAAAGGGATGAAATTGAGTCCATGGAATGGGACGAGTTCAAGAACTTATTTTTCAATAAGTACTTCCCTCGTATTCTCCAAATAAAGATGGAGAAAGAGTTTCTTGAACTGAAGCAAAAGGATGATGAATCTGTTGGTACCTATGAATCAAATTTTACAAGACTTGCAAGGTACGCTTATGGTATTATTATCCAACCTGAGAGTAAGATCGATCGATTCTTTAGTGGCTTAAAACCAATTCTTCGAAGGGCGTTAGCCATAAGGGACTTCAATAGCTACAAGGAAATCATTCGATGTGCTCTCAAAGTCGATATGGAGATTGGAGTAACCCATTAGTCATATGGGTTTGATAAGAAGAGGAAAATGGAATTCAAAGGAAAATCTAAAGAGCACACTGAAAAGAAGATGAGCTTTCCCTTATGCTCAAAGTGTGGAAAGAAACATGGAGGGAGTTGTCTTAAAGGGACAAGTAAATGTTTCAAATGTGGAAAGGAAGGTCATCGGGCATTTGAATGCCGCAATGATGGGAAGAAGATGTCTAATGATGCAAACAAAGGAAGGGACACACAGAATGAACCTACTACACTTCAATGTTTCAAGTGCAATGAGATGGGGCATTATGCCAATAAATGCCCTAATCCAAGGGTTGTTGATGATGATCGACATCAACAAAATCTTAAGGCTAAAGACAAAGGAAAGTCACATGAAACTTCTATCAGCGATGTGGAGTACGATAACGATGTGGTGAAAGGTACACTTATCATCAACTCTAAAGTAGCAAATGTTTTATTTGATTCTGGATCCACCCACTCTTTTATTTCTGAATATTTTTCTAAGGGTATCACCATATTACCTCAACAATTAGATGTTGAGTTAGTTGTGACAACACCTAATGGCATAATAGTCGCATCAAAAGTTTATAATTCTTCTCCGATTGAAGTTTGTGGGAAAATGCTTCCTGCAAATCTTGTGATCCTTCCTATAGTGGAATTTGATGTGATTCTTGGCATGGATTGGCTTTCTTTATATGGATCTCATATCAATTGCCAAAGAAGGGAAGTCACATTTCATATTCCAGATCAATCTATGATCGTCTATCGATGCAAGGATGAACATAACCTTCCAGTGGAAATTTCTTCCATCTTATGGATCTTGATTCCACTAAATGAAGGTTATTTATCTCAAATGGTTGGTGAGAAACTCATAATTAAGAATATGCCCATTGTACGAGAGTTTGATGATGTCTTTCCGGAGGAATTGTCGGGTCTTCCACCAAATCGTGAAGTTGAGTTTTCAATAGAACTCGTACCGGGTGCTTTGCCTATTTCAAAGACACCATATAGAATGGCCCCAATTGAGTTGCAGGAATTGAAGAAGAAAATCCAAGATAATCTTGATAAGGGATTCATACGCCCTAGTGCATCACCTTGGGGAGAACATGTTCTGTTTGTTAAGAATAAAGATGGATCAATGAGACTCTGCATTGATTATCGAGAACTTAACAAGCTCACTATCAAGAACAAATATCCTCTCCCACACATTGATGACTTATTTGACCAACTATGTAGATCTCAATACTATTCCAAGATTGATCTTCGTTCAGGATATCATCAATTAAGGGTCAAAAGGGAGGATATACCAAAGACGGCTTTTCATACAAGGTATGGACACTATGAATTTATAGTGATGCCATTTGGTCTTACTAATGCCCCTGCTATCTTCATGGATCTGATGAATAGAGTCTTTAGAGACTATATTGATCAATTTGTGGTAGTCTTTATAGACGATATTCTTGTATATTCAAATAGTAAGGAAGAACATGAAGAGCACTTGAGAATTATATTGAAGACCCTGAGAAAGGAGAAACTTTATGCCAAATTTACCAAGTGTGAATTTTGGATTCAAAAAGTTGCATTTTTGGGTCACATAATCTCAAAAGAGGGGATATCTATGGATCCAGCAAAAACAGAGGTTATTAAAAGATGGTTGAGACCAACAACAGTAAATGAGATCCGAAGTTTTCTTGGTTTGGCTGGATATTATCGACGTTTTGTGAAAGATTTTTCACGATTATCTAATCCACTCACCAAGTTGACTCGGAAAAGGGTTAAGTTTGTTTGGACGGAAGAATGTGAAGAGAATTTCAAGGATTTGAAAAGAAGATTATCCAGTGAACCTGTGCTCACACTTCCTTGTAGTGGAGAAAGGATTGTGATCTATAGTGATGCATCCAAGAAGGGATTGGGGTGTGTTCTTATGCAAAATGATATGGTGATAGCTTATGCCTCACGACAGTTGAAAATCCATGAGCAAAATTACCCAACTCATGATTTGGAGTTAGCTGCGGTAATCTTTGCATTAAAGATTTGGAGGCATTATCTTTATGGTGAAAGGTGTGATATTTATACTGATCATAAAAGTTTAAAGTATATTTTCACACAAAAGAAGATGAATATGCACCAAAGAAGATGGTTGGAGATGATTAAGGATTACGACTGCTCAATCCATTACCACCCTGGGAAAGAAAACAAGGTGGCAGATGCATTAAGTCGACAAGACCATGCCAGTTTATCCATGATGAGGATCACAAAAGATCCAATATTTATGGATTTACAAAGGATGGATCTTGGAATTATAATGGAAAGGGAAAAATCTTATCTTTCTCAAATGAATGTCCAACCATCTATACATGTGAAGATTAAAGAGGAACAGAAAGAAGATGTCGAGTTACAAAAGAAGGTGAGAAATGTTCCTGAATTCAACCTTGATTGTGATGGGATAATAAAGTTCAGGAATCAGGTTTGTGTTCCTCCCATCCCCGAATTAAAGAAAGAGCTACTAGATGAGGCTCATAGTTCTTCATTATCTATTCATCCTGGAAGCACGAAGATGTATAAGGACCTGAAAGAGTACTTCTGGTGGGATGGCATGAAAAGAGATGTTGTTGAATATGTCTCTCGATGCTTGGTTTGTCAACAAGTTAAAGCTGAGAGACAGAAGTCCAAAGGGATGTTACAACCATTACCCATACCTGAATGGAAATGGGAAAACATCACTATGGACTTTGTCACAGGACTTCCTAAAACATCCAAAGGAAATAATGTTATCTGGGTCATAGTTGATCGTCTTACAAAGTCCGCACACTTCATTGCTATTAGAGAGGATTTCTCTCTGGATTAGCTTTCCAGGATATATGTAAAGGAAATGGTAAGATTGCATGGAGTACCACTTTCTATTATATCTGATTGGGATCCGAGATTTACCTCGAAGTTCTGGTGAAGTCTTCAGCATGCTCTGGATACAGAGTTGAGTTTCAGCACTTCTTATCATCCTCAGACAGACGGTCAGTCTGAGAGAACAATTAAAACTCTAGAAGATATGTTGAGAGCTTGCTCTATGGATTTCAAAGGTGGTTGGGATCAACACCTACCTTTGGTGGAATTTTCTTATAATAATAGCTTTCAATCCAGTATTCAGATTGCTCCTTATGAAGCTATCTATGGAAAGAAATGAAGGACTCTAACTTTTTGGGATGAAGTTGGGGAAAGAAATCTATTAGGACCTAATCTCGTTGATGAAATGGCAGAAATACTGGATCGTGTTGGAAAGAAGGGGAAGTTGAGCCCTAGATATATCGGTCCTTTCGAAATACTGGATCATGTTGGGAAGGTAGCTTACAGATTGGCGCTTCCACTGAATCTCTCTCAAGTACACGATGTATTCCATGTATCTCTCCTGAGAAAGTACATACCTAACCCTTCACATGTACTCAGCTCAGAAGTTGTACCGTTGGAGCAAGATCTTTCTTATGAAGAACAGCCGATAGAGATTCTGGATCGTAGAGAAAAAGTCCTACGAAACAAAACCACTCGCTTGGTGAAAGTTTTATGGAGGAACCACCAATTAGAAGAATCTACATGGGAGCATGAGGATATGATGAGGGAGAGGTATCTTCATCTGTTTGTTACAAAGTGACGAATTTTGAGGGCGGAATTCATTTTAAGGGGGGTAGAATGTAACACCCGAGACTTTTATGAGAAATATTTTGTTTTTATAAATCATCAAAGGAATATTTCACTACACACAACACTATATTGGCTTACTTTACACGCAATCACGGCCTTCCTCGATATCTTGCGTCGTACGCAATACCGAGTTTCACTAAACAACGATATGCTATTAAAATATTATTAAAACTAGCCGTTATGAATAGTAATAACCACTTTTTGAAATTTTGTATATTTTATTTTTCAAAATGGACTTCATTTTTGGATTCGGAATATCGAAATTAGCTTAGGGTGAAATTTTGGTATTTTTCTGAAAACTTTCAATTTTTGATGAATAGTGAAACCACTAAGTGGTAGTTAAAAAAACTAAATTCTTCATAAAACTTAATTTTACCGCTTCTGTGAGTGGAATTTCGAAAATACGAGAGACACGGTTGATGTCAGTAAGTAAAATGTGGTTCAATGAGATGAAAATAATTTTTTTGGTGAATAGTAACTTTTTACTTTTATTTACCACGGTTAAAAGTAAATAGGGTAATTAAGGGTAAAAATGATATTATTATTACCCTAACACATTTACTAATTCTATTTTATAAGTGTAATTCGACCAAAAACAATCTTAGGAATAAAATATGACCATTTAGGCCCACTTGGATTAGATTAGGACATTTATTATCAATTTACTTAAAGAAGGGTTAAAATAGTTAAAATCAAAGTTTAATAAGTAAATAATTTTTAATATGGGGTTATACATAAGATAAATTCAACTATAAAAATTCATTAGAAATCTAAAAATATTTCCAACATAATGGTATTTTATTTATAATTTTTAGACATTAAATAATTTAATTTATTTATGACACAACGATGATGCAGTAATTATCATATTAACGAAATATTGACATAATTGATGTTATAAATACCCAAATAAATGTAATTTAATACATTTTATGAATTAAAATAATTTTATAGGTTAATATGACATGTTATTATTGATTTAATTAACTTTTTTCGAACTAATCATTCTGTTATAATTTTAACAAAAATCAATTACTAAATAGTGTCAAAATTGACATAAAATAGTTTTTAAAACAAATATTATATTATTAATTGTTATTTTATTCCTAAAAATCTAAGGTTCGTCCAAATGACTTAGATAAGGTTATATATATTAATAATAAACAACTTGGGGTTCGTTTGTCTTGTTATGTTAAGTTTATTAACCTTATAGTGTAAGAACACAAGAAGACACGGTAAAAGTAAAATTATTTAACTTAATGTTAAATCTAAATGATAAGGTTAAAATAGGAACATAAACTTGTCTAAATTCTATTGGATGAGAATATTTCGACCCATCCCCACCTTAGCTTCGAAATAAATCAATTTTGAGCTATTTAAAACCGAATTTGGCTTTATAATAAAATAATATTTTTAGTTATTCCAAAGGTGCCCCACTCCTCCCTTATAAAAGGGCACCTCCTCCCTCTCTTCCTCACACCACTTTGAGCCTTCAATCTTGGCCAACCCCTACAAATTTCTTCTCTCCACTTACCTAGAGACATCCTATAGGTCCTGGTCTTCTTCAAAGACCAATATTAGTGCCCTAAAAGGATGTCTCAAAGAAGCGCTTCAAAGAAGAGGTAATGCCCGTTACTGATTCTTTCATCTTTATTTCTTCTTCCACTTATTCTTCTTTAGTTGTTTCATCATGAAGTAATAACATCAGTATCACTCATATACTGATATTTTATTATAAGTATGAAACAACCCTATTTCACCATCTATCCATCCTATGGAAAATGAAATCACCGCGCGTGCGTACGTACGGAATACCATCTCCACGCCGTGGTGTAATCTATTTTCCACCACCACCTTACTTGGATGGGTATAATGGTGTAAAGAATGAATATATATGATTATTGTAAATTTATAGTTATTCTGAAATAGTATACATACACTCCAATACAATTCCATGATCATGGGAATGATATCATCGCTCGTGCGTACATACGGAATACCGTCTCCACGATGTGATGCGACTCGTTCTACATGATCTTCATTGCATAATGATTATATATATGAATTGAATGAATTAATATGATATATATTACACTAATACCATTCTGTAAATGAGGTATCTATAACCTAAAAATAAGAATAAGAATTTATTCGACAAAACACGCATAAGAACAAAAAGCAATAAACACCCGAATAACAAGTAGCAATGAAATATTACTAATAATAAGCTAATAATATGACCGTATATGATATCATAACAATGAGTATGATTATGGAATAAGTCAATAACATTATTTAAATCATTATACAGGAGGTTCGGACACTTATGAATCAAATCGGACCTAAGGTAAGGGAAAATATCACAATCTCATTTTATCCGAGATTGTTTATACTTTGGTATTTATTGGGGTGTATTTTATCATCCACATCCATGTTTCCTCGATATGTAATATTGTTTCCATCCACCTACAATTGTTTAAATCCAATTTTACCCATCAGTGAGTTTTTAGTAAAAGATATGAAAGGAATCTTTTGTCGTTTTTCGTACGATATACTTTTTGACTTTTCTGAAAAAAGTACGAGAAGAATGTTTTTTTAACTTATACGGCATGAATGGATTTTTAAAACATTATTTCCAAGAAGCTTCCTTTACAATTTTTCAAGTTTATTTTTAATAAACTTCTTTTATTTTAAAATTGTATGACATGTTAAGAAAAAAAAATGTTTTTGAAGTAGAAAGGATATTTTCCTCAAGAATGGAGTTCAAGCGTTTTATCAAAATTATTTTCCATCTAAGATAATATAGGGTTATGTTTCTATCCCTATTATTACATTTATTTTATTATGTTGTGATGGAATTATTTTTATGAATTCATTTATCTTATATGAATTGTTTTATGATGTCACAATGTTTAAGAATCCCATTTTTATTACATGGGTTATGCAATGATGTATGATTTGTGATTTTGTGGAACACATAAGAATGGTATCATTATGAGATGGGTGGGACCTATATCTCCCTACAATGCATTGGGTAAATATTTTATATATCATGAGATAGACATGGCTGGAATGGCAGGTTATACCGGTTCAGTGAAACAGGACTGAAACGAGGAGTGAACTCGGTTCAGAAATGGACTTTGTCCACTAAGATAGTCTTGGCAATGAGTCTTGACTAATAAGAAATGATTATCTATGATTATGTTTAAATGACACAAAGTTTCATGTTTTAAGTTATGAGTATTGGGATTACATTTCACTACTATAATTTATCTCATGTTATGAAATTATGATCTCTTTTGCAGGTTAAGATTTCCAAAAGTTATGTTCTTATGAATATGATGTGATTGATATTTCTTTTGTTTACCCTTACTGAGCATTTAAGCTCACCCTTTTGTATGTTTTCTTTCCCCAGGTCAGGAAGAAGGTTATTAAGTAAGATATGCCAAAAGGGACTATAGATATGATGAAATAAATGGGAGACAGTGTAGACGCTTTATGAACCAGTTGTTTATGTTTCCCAGTTTCTAAAGACGCTATACCTATAAGGTCCTTTCATGGTTTTGTTATATATTGTAATAAGTATGCTTCAATTTTGAAGTAATAACAATGTATGTAAAGTATGGGTCATTATAATAATCATTTACATTCCACCTCCAACACACCCCCTTCAAACTCAAGCCCCAAACTCAAACCACATAAACATGAATCAAAATTCATATAACTATTAACATATGAATACAAGCATAAATAATGGATAATATCGGGGATCAACTAGGATATAAACATTATACAATAAAATTCACCTTTAACATAAGATTCCAAACAACCCATTTTCCTTAAAACAAAGAACTACACCTTTAGAAATCCCATTTTAAAACTACATTTAAAAAAATTTAAATACAAGGGAACACACAATGATACTAAATAATAGTCTAACTAAAACCTATGAAATCACTAAAAATATACATTAATCAAATATCCCATTTAAAGGATAAGAAAAACATCTTTAAAACAAAATAACCCCCTTTAAAGTAAGGAAACACCCCTTTAGAATAGGTAAACCGCTTTAAACAAAAGAACACTCCACTTTATAAATCCAAATTGTCCCAAATCATCATGAACCAAACATTTTTCTTGTGTAACACCATCAATGAAAGTTTATAAAATACTTTCAATGCATAAAATACTATTTAAAAACAAAGTTACATTGAACTAAGGAAATCACATATTTTACCAAAGAAAAACCCACCAATCATGGAAAACCTTTTACAAAACCAAAATATATATCATATAAATCATAAATTAAGTTTAAAAAAACTTTTAAAGCTTAAATAATTCAAGTAACTCTTTAATAAAATAATATAGATTGAGAAGACCGACCTCAAGAGGATAAATCATGTCACCATCAATGGAAGCCACCTTATTAGGTATCCTAAGATATATCATAACCTTTATAAACTAAAATACCTAAATAAGAACAACCCTAGCCCTGAAAATTGGTAAAAATGTCCATAAGTATTGGAGAAGAAGAGAAAAATGGAATAAACGAAATAAGAAGGAAGTAGGATCCCTAAACATTCAATTGAGATGAAATATCACTAAGAAATAACCAAGAATCCACCATGTAGGTTCTTGGAACAAGAATAAAACCTATTGAGAGGAACCTATGTTAGAGGAGTTTGAGTGGAGAATCTTTTGGGAGAATCATCAAATAAAAATAACTTGAAAAGAACAAAATACCCAAACCTAAGTAGGTTACATATTTTTTTCATATAGTTTATCACACCATGTATTGTCCCTTCGATCATCACCATCCAAAACTACTTAGGTCAGATGGTTTACCCTTCACAGTTTCTTTGAACATTCAGCTAAACCATACAACCCTATAAAAGTTCTAAAAATACTAAAATTTCACCCAGAGATATAACAAACTCAATGCATAAATTAACCAGATAAATATAAACAAGAAAAAGTGATTTAGGGGTACATATAATTATCCGCACCATGACACTTTCTAGACCCATAAATTAATCAACAACAAGAGTCCAAGGATAGGTTAATACAAACTCTCAAAAACAAAGGACCCGACTGTGCGGATAACTTATCATACTTGGAAACCAAGAACATGGAACATGAGAAGCTCACTCATAAGGGAAACCACTTAATTTTTTTTAATATTTTTTATCCACTATATAATTACAAATCCTAAAATAGGATTTCTCATAAAATAGAACATTTGGATAACTACTTTTATGGTTTAGTTTTAATTTTGGAACTAAAAAAATGCACATAACAAAACACAAAAGTGTTTTTGAGTCTCTAACTAGACTAAAATAAAAAACCAAAATCAATACCTCCAGAACATCTAAGGTCCCAAGAGATACAGGAAATGGAACGTCCCAATAAGAAAAAATCTCAAATAAAAATACCATATATGAGGGAATCACATATATATTATACTTAGGTATCCCAAACATTTAGATTTTATTTAATGTTTTGAAACCAGAAATAGCCACACCCAAAAGAATGATCATCATAAAAGAAAATACACTTCCACTACTTACTAGATGAATAAAAAATATTCTGTCAACAATGGAAAACCATCTCAAAAAACCAAAAGGATAAACTAATTGAGAGACACCAAAAAAGTTTACCAGACTAGACCAGTTAGGTAAGTCACTACACTAATAAGTATAAGCACCCCAAACATGAACATTCCTCAATATGAACCTGATTATGACATTGGGCCATAAAACTAAAAAAAAGGTAACTCAAGTAAAAACTCACAGAACACCTACTCTCAATGTTCTCAATCCATTCCCATTTCATCCATAAACAAAATCTTAATCCATGGTCCACACCATGAACAAGTGATAACAATAATCAAAGAAACAAGGTATAAAAAACTAAAAAGATCTAAAAAAAATCAAAAATTAATTTTATCCATTATAATAAATGATAAAGATCATAAAAAAATATGGAAAAAATTCTAACAAAATTAGAGGCTAAAAAATAGTACTCCAAAAACCGCAAAATTGTTTCTGACTTCCCCGTGGAATCAACACCTCAAACCATTGTTCGAATCAAAACTAGGTTTGATATTTTTTATTCCGGAATCTATACAGATTATAAAACCTCTATATGCGACCGACATGGACACACTAATGATTAGTACTTAGAAATATTGGAAAAAGGATATAAAATTATCATACATCCCACAATGGAAACACATAATTGGATTCCACTTTCCTCTAGCTAGATCACCTTCATTGACACTAGACGGGGTCAGCACATCACCCACCTTAGGTTTCCCTACCAATAGAGACTGAATTATGATATAATTATATATAATTTCCATGTATTTATTCATGAAAGACTAAAATACCATCAGGATGAGATCATGAAGAAGGCCTCTTGCACTCGACTAAGCCATCATTGAATCATCATCAGCCAACTCAAGAGAGAAATGGGATAGTCAAGTGAAATTTTAAACATAGTTCTTCACTGAATGATAAAACTAATGAATCCTCAATAATTATATAACCATTGAAATTATCACTTCCTCGGGATAAAACCACTGTAAGTATGAATCCTTGAAATATCCCTAAGAAAAAACCTCAAATGGTTGGGCGTGGATAGTGTGCTTTCACCAAACCAAACCCAATCCTTAGAACAAATGAGTGGTTTACCTTTCCTTATAGGTTCCTAGTGTTATTAGTGGATTGAATATATCTTTTACTTTAGTTATCCACTCTATCACCTTATGATATTATTGATCACCACTAAACACTTATGTATGCCAATTAAAAAACTCTTGCACATGATCCATGACCCAAGATGAACATGGACCTACCACTCCATCGAGAGTCTCAGTATAGTTAGAGATTGGGAAAACAATATCGATATCACTTGAATGAATGTCTAAGATATTCCCTTATTTACTTTTTTATTTCTCTTTGTGTGTCATATTATAAAATATACCAAAAAACCAACATTTAATAAATCAACTTAATATACCAAAATAAGTAGTATAAAACACAAGTTAAATGAAACAAGATTATGAAAAGCCTTTAAAATATTACTTCAAAATCTTCTAAAAAGCCTTTATTTACTTTTCAGAAAAATATGTGGGTTTATAAAAATACACTTTAAGGATCAATTTTATAAACCTTAAAACATATCAATCCCTATAATAAAAGGGAACCCACTTCTTGAAAACTATTTACCTCTTTGAACCACACACACCAAAATAATTAACTCTTTGGAAACTAATATTGTCCCAAAACCATTTCAAGGGCTATAAAAATATTAAAACCCATTGAATTATTTTCATTAAAACAATCATAATCCAAAATAATTTGATCCACTCAAATAATTTTTTATAGAGTTCAAAAACATTTCATAAAAGTAACTCAATCACCTAAAACATGGTTTTCAAAACAAACTTAAATACCAAAGAATAAAACATAACTTTAAAATTTTATCAAACTAGCATTAAATCCCCAAAATACCCACTTTATCACTCATAATAAGAATTATAAATCATAAGAGGTCATAAAATCATCGAAGGAGTGAAAACAAATCAAAAAATTATCCCCTATTCATGGTTTAGTCATATGATTTTCTAGATCATGGGACAACCATGTGAGTAATGGTAGAATTTATCCAAAATAGTTTGAATAGCCTAAAAATAGTTTGAAATTCCATACATCTTCTAGATCCCCTCTAGTTTCACTCTAAAACTAAAAATTTACTAATACATATCTTGGGGTCCTCCTATAGCTCATAGTAGTAGAAAACCACATCAAAAAACCACATAAAAAAACCCTGAAACCCAAATTCAAATTAAAACTTATGACCCCCATGGATACTTAGGGTCTTAAATAAGGAAGAGTTGGAAAAAGAACTTCTCTACACCCACCACTTGAGCCACATCACACCTAACATCTATCTACCATTAAACCATAAATACAAAGTGGAATATTTTACCATTTTTTAGTCAAACAAGCCCAGGGAAACCTGACCAGTCACCCAAGCTGATTCACTACATAGGAATTCAAGTTATTTATGAAACAATTATCATATATTAGATATTATATGATTAAGTAATATACATTTTTGGTATGTGACTTTATTAGTGATTGATGTTTCTTAGAGATAAATGTTAATTATATTATGGAATGATATATGATAAAATCATTCCAATCATTGGGTTTAAATTTTAGTCTAGTGTATTTTAAAGAGTTTTAGGGTTATTTATGCATGGAATGATTTAAGTTTAAATCTTGGTGTTATTTTGGAGGTTTTAAAGAAAAATGAATTATTTATTTATATGAAGGTTTAGTCATACTGGATATTATCTTAACTTATGATAACCATTTTAGTTTTGGTTAATGGATGAAAATAATAGAAATAAATTATTATTATTTTTTGGATCTTTTGATTTATTGAATATTAATTTTAGTACTTCATTCATGAATAATTCATCATTTTTATATATCATTTTAAATATGAGATGAAGTAGAGGTGAAAAAATGA
The DNA here is from genome assembly GCA_963277665.1 of Viscum album. Lineage (NCBI taxonomy): Eukaryota > Viridiplantae > Streptophyta > Magnoliopsida > Santalales > Viscaceae > Viscum > Viscum album. Next base: position 490,067,356 of record OY728150.1, read on the forward strand.
TCAAAACACAATCAAAGGATGAAATTGTGTAAAGAAATTAAGTAAGTATATTTTCTCATATTCTATATCTTGACAGTAAATAAAATTTATAAAATCAATAGATAGGAAAATAAATCTATCAATTATAATTACGTTGATATTAATTTAGGCTTTGGGGCATGGTTTTGAAAATATTTAAGTATCTTAGAAATTACTTACAAAGATAAAATATATATTTTATATTATTTACTATGTCACGATACACACTTTTTGGTATGAAAAAATTGAAAATTTCGAGGAATAAATTTCATTAAGGGAGAGAATTTAACACCCTGATATTTTAGTTTAAAAATAATACCATGTTTGATTATGTGTACCTCAAGAAATACCAAGCTTAAAATGAACTACAATATTCTATTAAAATATTATAGTTTGAATGTGATCATTATAACATAGTAATTGGATTAGAGGGTATGAACATGAATAATTTCATTATGAAATATATATAGAAAATTTTTCTTAGATATAAATGTACTGAATAATTTTTAAGAAATAAGAACTCAATTTTAAATAAAATCGTATAAGAATAAAGGAGATATTTCTCAGAAAACTGATTTATTCTTGGAATATATTTTTTATCAAATTAATCTAAGTTAATAACTATAGATTAATAATTTTAATGAAATTTATCAATAATATATTTAATAAAACAAATTAACATTAATCTAATTTTGTTTATTAGATAAGTAATGAGTATAGATTCATTTTATACTTCAAAAATACATTTTCTACAAAAATAGTTTTTATTGGATTTTTTTCATAGATATTATGATTAATATATACCAATTTTTGAAATTATCATGTCAAAATAATGTTATGATAAAATTTAGGTTTTTTCTATAAAGGTTTATTTTTAGGAGAATAGTGAAAAATACTAATTTTTCAAAAACTGTTATTTATTTTCTTTTAATAAAAGTAATTTAAATGTTCAATTTGGTATTAGATTTTTTTTAAAGTCACAAAAGTTTTATTTAATTAAAAATAATCTAATTAATTTTATTGTAATAAAAAATATACTTGATTTTGGTGTAAAATCCTTTAATGCTTAAAAAGGGTATTTTTCTAAAAATTGTTTTCATAGAATTTAGAACAATTATATTAAAATTAATTTTACCACATATCAAAATTGAATATTGTAAAATAGATTTAATATTTGGAATCATAATCATCAAATTGGTTAAATATTTACCTTTTATTTTTTTCCTTATAAATAATTTACTTAAGTAAAAAGTTTTCAGTGCGAAAATGGGTAAAGAATGTTAATTATAGTTAAAACTATGTGATTAGATCACAAAATATTATCTTAAAACGGGTGTATCTCATATTTATCAACTTTTACCTAACCCCCATTCAATTTTGATCTATTTTATATCCACTTGACATGATTTTGACTTCCCTTTTTATATTAATATAATTATGTTTCCAAAAAATGTAACTTTCTATCATTTAATATCTTAAATATGTTTTCATTGTAAGGATAAGGGTAAATATAGATTATTAATGAAAATATATGACTATAGAAATGGTAAAAATAATATAATCATGTTTATAATTTATTTTTAATTTTCAATGATATTATAATTATCTAAAATGGTATCTACTACATTATGAGGACATGTGGTTGGAGGAGGAGGTTGAAGATACTATGGTCATGTCATTGGTACAGTAGCGGGAGGTTGCTATAGAACATGAGAAAGTTCTAGAACTTCTTATGCATTTGGGAGAAGAATTAATGGGGAAAGTTCTTATGATTAATTACATGAAAGAGGAAGCATAGAATATGATGGGAAGATTGATAAATGTGGAAACTTATAACGAATAAGGTGAATGGATAGACAAGTAGGATCTTATACTGATTATAGGCATCAATGGATGGAAAATCAATACATATGAGTACCTGAAGGCTTGGGATAATCTGGAAACACACTTTGAAGATCTAATAACAGATGATCCAGACATAGAGGTACAATCCCTTTCTTAGAAATTATGTTGACAGAATTCCTCTGGAAGGCTGAAGCTAACTTTCAAAAAGTTATTGGTTTATGTTAGTGTTGTACTCGGGTGAAATTTGGGTTTCTCACTTTTCTTAAAAGTTATTTGATAATATAATTTTAACTTTCAGAAAAAATGGAAAAGCAATTAAATTATTTTAAAAACATTAAAAGTAATATGTTTTGGATAAATTATGGAATTACATGAACATTATATATAATTATGAAGTAAAATTTATGATTTATGTGTTTTAATTATAATTTGGTTGATGTCACAAAATGTTTGAAGTCAAATTTTGTGAATAGTTCTGAAAATGACCTTAAATGGTATTTAATGTTTAATAATTATTTAAAATCATTAAAAAATCATAAAAATATAATATTAACTCATTTGGATAATAAATATTTGATCCTATCATTCATGTATATTTTTTTCCACTTGTAATTTTAAAAATTACATTCATGACCCTTAATGATTTAAAAGTTGAGAAAATATAACTGATTTTTTACCGATGAAAAGGGAAGAACTTAATAATTTTCAGAAAACAACTCAAATTTGGTTTTATCTAAAATATATGACCAAATACCCCTTTAAAAATACATTCCCTTATCCCTAATCCCCCTGAGTTTCCATAAACCTCTCCTTAAAACTCAATAATCTCAATCAAAAGTAGGATGTCAAAAGAGGATGTATAATTATTAATTAATTTATTTTAATTTTATTTATTATTCTACCACCTTAAAATATATCATAAACATACTTATAAAATAACATAAATATCTAAACTATACCATAATGTTATTATATTGATGGTAAAACCCTTTTCAATCACCATCTCCATCCAATGGAAAATGAACACTTCATTTTTAATCATCGTCTCGTATGGAAGGTTAAAATGATGAATCAAATGAATATTTATGGTATTTATAACTTCATTATAATTATATAAATATTATATAATACTTACCTCTTTACCCTCTCATCCATTGTAAAATTATAACATCCCTCATGCATATGTGTGGATTACCACCTCTATGAAACAATGTTATTGATTTTTCATTTATGTCATACATGTTGGGTCATAAGGATGTATTTAATGAATAAATATTATATTTATAATATAATTAACATTCTATAAAGGTAAAAAAAATTCTTATTCATCCATTTGAAAAATGAAAATGTCATTCATCCATACATACAAACTACCGCCTCTATGATGCGACGTGCTTCATTTTTCATAAACACCTTACAATGATAGTTATAAAAGTGTATTAAATGTAAAAAATGATAACAATAAAATTTATAATATTCTATATATGATGGAACTATAACCCCTTTGATCATAGTCAATTAACCAAAGTTAATTTTAGAGATTTTGAACTGAACGACCTTAAAACATTGAACATAAACTTAACGGGGTTAGTAACTAAATAAAATATGTTAACAAATGAAATAAAAAAATAATAGTAAAGTATTAGACATGAAATTTTTTATTGATCAAGCATATAGTTAATATAATTTTATTATTTAGTAAATTAAAATATGTTTGTGGAAATTTGAGATACAAAGTAAGATATTTTTATTTAAAATGTTGTTTTAAGTGTTTTAAACTCTTTTCCCCAATGTCCAAATTTAATTAAATGTTTCAATAATGTTCTTATTTATAATTAAAATAATTTTAATGTTCATTTTCAAATACTTGATACTTTCCTTACAAAGGTTCTTACAAGAATGTTTTAATTGTTTTCTATAAAGGTTATTTTTTTACTTTTTCTACATGTGTAAAAATATTGTTTTTTAACATATAAAACATGAACAAATTTTCCTAATGTAATATAATCTATTATTCATCAATATTTATTTACATATTTTTATGGTATTTTTAAATAATATCCTTTTCCCTTTGGTTTGGAATTTTTTATTTTTAAAAATAGTTTCAAAATAAAAGAATATTTTATATCATTATTATGAGAAAGATGAGTGTTCTATTTCTTTTGGGATCAGATTACAATTAATATGAGTTTCATGATGAAAAAATAAAGATTTTATGTGTTTCATTCATTTTATGTTTTTTATAGATTTTTTATTATTACATTTTGGTCTTATATAGCCCTCCAAAGCATTGGTAAATTTGGACAGAGTTAACTATTTATAAGTAACTCCTATGAAGTGGATGAAGTTAACTATTTATAATTTACTCTTATAAATTCTATAGATTTAAATGTTTATAATTTTATTCAATTATTTGGATGGATAAAATATTTATAAGTTAGTCCTATGATGTAATTGTAATTAATTAGGTAGGTTATTCCTTTATAAGAGTGGTCTGAAGGTAATGTACCCAAGGTTCTGAATTGTTTATTCTATGATTTCAAATGGGTTTTTATGAAAAGAATTATTTAAAACGGTAATAAAATGATTATATGATTTAAAGTAAGATTTATTATTTTATAAAGGTTATTTTTTTCAAGTAAATGTTTTATTTTTTTTTTCAAAAAAGCCTCATGAATTGTGACTTTTTCCTTTACACTTACTTACAAAATATTTTATGAAAACTTTATCCTTTGAAGATAATTTCATGAGTAATTGAATTATTATTTAAGATCATAGTTTATTATTTAAAAGGAAAAATTTATTATATTTTTTCATGAATTTCAAATGGATTAATGGGTTCCATTTCTTTTTATATCCCTTACTAAGCTTAGTTTTTCTCCACCCACATTTTGAAATGTTTTTTATAGGGCGTAAGGGTGTATAGGTATTATTGATAGGTCAATGGTGATACAAATTGAATGAATAAAAAGTGACATGAATGAAATTGTAGTGGTAAAATAAAAATCTATTTTGTGGAAAAATGTGCATTAAGTTGAAATGTCCAATTTGTAATGTATGGTTTTGATATGGAGGAGTTATTCCAAATTATCTATAAATATAAAACTAAATGATCATGGGAATGTAATAAAGTGAGATAATTACTATTAAACAAATAATTATTGGTTTTTTAAGGAACAAGTACTTATAATATGGTCTTGAATCAGGCATCTCAGTGAGAAATGATCATCAAAGGTTCCCCATGTAGCCAAATGATCTCATCTAGGTACAAACATCCCAATATTTCCATCGAAATCTGCTCTCAAATAGAATGAAGGGGCCTAACTTGATTTTTTGGTCAATGATAAAACAAATAAATTCATAACCATTAACAAAAAATGGAATTCCTATAATGATTCCCATAGATATACAATTCAACTTCCACTCTGGAACCTCAAGGGGTTGGTCTAAACCCGTTGAAACCTAATGTTTAGCCTTCACTTATTAATAGGTGAAGCACAATGAGATAAACTCAGCAATGATTTTGATCATAATTTACTACCAAAAAAGATGTATATGGTCATGTTACATCTTCATCACACATGGATTTATCACAAAGGGGTAAGTATGAAACTCCTTTATCACCTCCTCTTATGGCACAATCAATACCATTGTCCGTCCTTGAAAGAGTAAAATGTGCTCCCCACCTTTATCATATCCATATGGTATATCTTCTAAGGATATATAGTCAAAAAACCTATAAATTTACATCTCCCATATAGTCATCCCTCATGAACTGAAGAAGAAAAGGGGACAATTACATCATTCAAAGATAGAGCAATTCTCTCACATCCACTAAGTTTAACTACATCACTACCAACTTCTCAACTGCCTCCTCCATCAAACGAGCTTGGGATTTCCTTCTATGGTATATAGATACCACATTGATGGGTTTCAAGTTTTCTAATTTTTTTAAATTCATAAGAATAAATATAGAAACCCAAAAATAATATCACTACACCAAATAAATGAAAACATGTATAAAATAAAAATGAAAAAACTATCTAATGAGTACCTTAAATTATTTTTGTCACTAAATTATCTTCATATGGTCTTGATGAAGATCACCATAGAGGGAAAAGGGCATATATTTTTTATATGAATCCAAAATATTCTTAATCACTTGACATATATATGGGATTCCTCTTCTCACCACAACAAGCTAGCATCTTGTAGTGCAAGGGTGTAAGAACAAAGAGAGCTTCATGTTCAAGGGAGTTTTGACCAATCATGAATAAGAAATAATACATCCCATCATCTCATGGTAGTAGGCTTTATAAATCTCTTTAATATTCTCTTATGGTGTACTTTCATTTACTCATGTGTTATAACACATGATTACATTCCTTGGCCAATTAATACTTTCATGAATGCATATGTCATATATTTCAACTTAATAAAATGTTATTAAAAATAGATAATATAAGAATTATTCACTTGAATGATAGAACTTAAATTTTTTTCACTACTTAAATCATAGTCATTTGATTACTTTATGATATGCAAGTCGTACAATACAACATTTATAGTAGTGACACCTTACAACATGGACCAATCATGACTTCTGATTAGCCAAAGGAAAAAAGAGTGTTTACATGATTTATGACATCCCTAATCATAGAATATAATATAGAAATATTAAATCATATGAAATAGGTAGTAGGATTTATAAATACATTGAAGATTATCCTATGGTGTGCTTTCATCTACTTATGTGTTATAACACATGAGTAAATGCCTCATCCAATTCATAAAATGCATGTATGAATGAATCTATATTCTATTTAATATTATGAAAAAATTATTAATAATAGATAATATGGGAATGATTCACTTTAATGATAGCACTTAATGTTTGGTCATTATTTCAATCATAGTCAATGGATTACTTTATGATATGGAAAGTTGTACACTACAACATTCATAGCAGTTCCACCTTATGATGTGAACTAATTATACCTTCTAATTATCCAAAGGATGAATCATGTTTACATAATTTATGATATCCCTTATCATATAATTTTATATATAATTATTAAATCATATTAAATTTGGATTTAGAATATATCTCCTTTTTACAACTTACACTAAATACTACAAGACTTTGTACCTTTTAACCTTATATTATATATTATACAATAACTTATGGAACCACATCCAAAACTCATTTTATATATCTTCCAAAACACTTTTGGAAAATCATCATTAACCCTTCCATGTATCATATTATATGTAATAATTTGTGAATACCCTTCCAAAACACTTTTAGATTAACTCTAAAATTATTTTAAAACCATCTCTTTAAGTCAAACTCAATCCTTATTCAGTCAACTACAAATTGTGACCCCATGGGCCTTTTTAGAATTGAAAAAATATGAATCTAAAATTTCATAAATTTAATAAAATAGTGTCCTCTATAAAAGAATCAATGATACTTAAGATACCATGGGATTTGAAGTGATCTCTATCAATCACATGTATCTATATACATGTATCCACCAGTTCTATATTCTACGAGTATAGACTATACAACTTATATGTTCTATATTCTACGAGTATATACTATACAAGTCGATGAATCCATCACATATCATTCACCACTGTGGATGAGCACATCATGTGTCCCTCATCTAAATAGATAAGAACATTATATGTACTATTTAGGTGTGGCCACACACTCCTCAGTATATCTCAATAAAGGGACCATATGTCATACTAATTATATAATAAGATAAATCCCATCTTGTTTGAGCTCTAATTGATGACATGATCAACAAAATACCCAACCACCACATGATTTTCTAAGCCTCAATGTTTGAGAAAGAAAGGTATCAAAGTATGAAGTTTATCATGTTAGGTATCTCAATAACCTTAGTTAGTAGGGAATATAAATATGATCCATACACACCAAATATATCAAATACATAGTGTATGACACTCCATGTGGTATACTTAATGGGCCATCCAGTTCAAGAAAACATTCCTTATATCTCATGAGCATATTCCATATCTCCATGAAATAATGTCATTCATTTTAACCTTTAAATTACATCATAACCTATAATACTGCATGAATTACATCAATTATAAATAACTAAAATTCATACTTTTAGAGGTCAATTATCATTGCATTTCATGAAATGTATATCAATATATACATATATGCAGCCAGTATGAAATAATGATAATGTAGAGATTACCTTTTATATGATAAGTTTTATATTCTTAAAACATTTAATAATACTTAAAAAAATACTACATAATCACTTGTCTATCATAACATATATGATATATTTCTATATAAACCTTATTTTTTCTCCACTTTCTACACATTTTTTAACTGATTACATCTATATGTAGTTCCTTCCACATATCTAGGTGACCACCTATTAAAAATACCCCACTAAACTCTTTAGTGATTAAAATCTATCAAGAAAGCAAGTTTTGATAATGGTGAGTTTTAGGAATCATATCCCTAATGTTCCACTCCTTTAACATGTTCAAACACCTTAACTCCTCAACATCAAATGCTACAATGTCAACTTCATCATTATCCTTTAAAACCTTTCCACCAAACCTTTCACTTGATATCTTAGGGTAATCAATGTAACTATTTACATTATTACTTACCAACATATTAGAAACTCTTTTAGGATGGAGTTGAATTCACTTAATTATGGTAACTAAATGAAACTCTTTACATTTCACTTTAATACCATACCCTAAATCACTTTTAGTATATTAAGTGAAATACACTTTGTATTTTTACTATTATAATATTTTATTTATTAACTTTGAACTTATCTAAGTTCAAAAATACTCCCACTAGCCTCTAAGACAATATATTCTCTTTATAATATCATGCTAATATGAAAAAAATACTTTTTGTTAGGAAATAAAAACTATTTCTTTTTAATTTGAATATTTAACAAATAAAAGTTCGATTCTATATAATATATGATATTAAATGTATTTGGAAAATTTTCTCTCAGAAAAGAAGACTTTATTCTTTAAAATATACCATCGATGGGTGGCAGGAACACCTTCTTTAATATTTTAAAAAATATCTAGATAAACCTTTTAGCCTAGATAAAGAATTTGTATCCTTAACTTCTTCTTAAAAATGTTATAGAATTCAATGAATCATAAAACATATGTATCACCTTACATTTTTTATACAAATACTTGGTAAATAAAAAACTTCTCTTATCATATATGATAAATGAAATAAATATAAACGTATTTTATTTCAATCCATTTGATATCGATATACTTATTTTCATTAAATATCCAACGTTGTAACTCATTATTTTATCACTTGAATGAAAACTTAAGCTCTATCAATTCTTCCCTTGATTTTAAACTATTTTATACTCACAACAGTTTTAAAATATAAATTTGGTATAACATACCCTTTAAAAGAACTTATTTCCATAACACTAACACCTGACAAAGAAATCCCTTAGAGTTTCATAAAACCCTCTAGATTTATCAAACAATTCCACCACATGGAATTATTACTCATTCTTCCTAAATTTACCTATAGGTTTCAATTTCTTTCGTTGGGTACTTCAAGAAACATTTTCAAACACTGTAACTAAATTTTGTTCTTTTGGTTTGAACTTTAACCCTCTTATATTATCTATATAGCACCAAAGTATAGACATCACATTCTCGATTAATCTATTCTCAACACTTGAGTATATTGGGAAAAAAATTCTTGAATTAATTAATATTATTAGAAAATTTCCATAGATATCAACATGATGAATTTCTTAACCAAAATAACCCTTAAGGAAACCACTAGCCTCACCAAATCTTTAACATACCCAATAGTGTAGAGTATATGAGTGGAGACAAAAATTATTTAGGTCATTTCATATAATTCCTTTTATACCTTATATGAAACATTATATACTTATCATAAGAATATAGATTCACCTATTGAGATACGTCAACATTTGGTTACTCAGAAAGGGATTGTTCTAACACCTAAATTTTCACCTTACATAAGAAATTTTATTAAATTACCGATCTTATGAGTTACTTAAATTAAGCTTCTCATTTTTATAGTTTTGTTTAATTATTAATATGGTATTATACACAAAATAAGCTTATATCATATGAGTATCATGTATGACTACAATTTAATAAATAATTTTCTTAAATGAGATCTCATTAAAATGATGACCCCTTTTAAAATCAGCATACACATTAGTGAATCAAGATCCATATTTCATCATGAATTATATCGGGTATCATGTAAATAATACATTACTATATATGGTGTACAACTATTATCAATTATATCATATATGATGCTTGGATAGTTGAATGGATAAATATTTATCTAAATCCGTCATATGGATATAAACTCAACTCAATTCTTCTGGTATCATAACAAGTAGGGTTTTCCAGCTAAGTGTAACCCAACAAAAATTAAAAGAACAAAGAAACTACCAATTAGGGTCACCTCATAACTTGTATTCCTTACATAAGATAATCCATGGGCACTTGGATTTGGCATGAAATAACCTGGTTGGATGATTGAGGTTTTGAAAAATATCCCATTATAAGGAATCTAATACTTATTATTTAGAAGGGGTTTTAATCTCACCATATTATTAGATGTTATTACCTTTATGTATGCATGATTCTAGTGATTTAGTTTTGGAATCATTTTCCATCCACTAAACCAATATGACCAAACCATGTTGATATGTTACTATTTACACAAACCACAATTTGTGTTACTCACTCAAAAATAAAAGTCAAATATATTTACACATGTCTAAATTCATCTCATTGATAAGCGTATTTCATGCATATATTTTTGAGTGTTTTATGTATTGATTTTTTATTTAAATGAATAATCTTTCCATTTTTGGGATGATTTGCCTTGTTTTATGATTTTTGTTAGGAAGCACCAAATTTATGAAAAATGAATTAAAAGAGGATATTTTATGAGAAAAAATACATTTCACACTATGAGCGAAGCGAAGCGGCATGACACCAGATTTTTTAGGAATTTTGAAGATATAAAACTGAAAAAAGACCCATTACACATCGTGTAACACTGTTACACGTCTTGAATTTATCAAGAGAAGCAGTTCCACACAAAACAAGTAGTGAAGAGGTTACATGTTGTGAAATGCAATTAAACATTATGAGTCTTGATTACATGTTGTGAAAGGAGTCAAAGTTTTAAATCTACATACGATATTTGTGTGAGATTTACGCAAACATAGAAAAACTTGGATCGGGATTACTAACTCATTTCCACATTGTGACACTTTTGGGAAACAAAAAATACAGATTCACAAGATCTTCTTTACAGATGGAATTTGACAAAAACCCCAATAAAAGGAACCCTTGGCTGCACTATTTGGGGAATTCGTGATGGAGGGCCACTACCGAACTCCCGCCAGAGGAAGGTGCACCTGCTGCTTCGCCAAAATTTTGTAGGTTCTTTTAGGAGGCCGCGGCTTTGGCCGCGGCTCTTTCTCTGCACGGAGGCTTCGTTCTGCGGCTAGGGTTTCACCTGCATCAGCGACAACTTCACCTGTGTCGATTTTGGCTTCATTCTTTGGCGGCTGTTGGGTGACAGACGCATTGAGCTTGAGCAGCTGTGGTTGCAATTGTTCTCTAAATGGAGATCTTCAGATCTGTGCGGATGGGTGCGCGGTGGCGGTCCTCTGCGGATGGAGGACGTCACGGCTCCTGAAGGATGGTGCGGGCGGGCAATGTTTGAGATCTGGTTCAGATCTGGTCCAGATCTGGTTTGACCCGATTTGGTTGGATTGAAGTTCGCGAGTTGATGGTCCAGATCCATCAGATCTGGGTTGTTTCGGTTCGTTTCTTAGGTTGTTGTGTTCTCGACGACGGTGTTCCGACGGTGGCGTGCTTCGCAGCGGGCGACGGGCGGTGTCTGTGACGATGGTGTTCCGACATGCTTTGTGGCGGGCGACGGGCAGTGGGCGGCGTCTGGTCGGCGGTGCATTTCCGGTCTAGTCCATATCTAGCTGATTTGGTTAGATTCGGAACGCTCCTCGGGATTCCGAAGGTCGTGCGACGGCGGCCCACGACGAGCGGGGCATGGTTGAGATGGACTGATGCAGGCGGTGGGGCTTGTGCGGCGTTGTGCGGCGTCTCCAGCTGTTGGCGCGGTGGTGATCAGGGTGTGCACATTAGTCAGTGGTGTTGGCGGGGTTTCTTGGCGGTCATTGCGGCGCCATGGATCAGAGCATTGATTGAGGATGGAATTAATTGGGTTTATGTTGGCCTTGTAATGGGCTTTGTCCCTCTAGGTTTTTGGACCACTGTAATTGGTTCAATGGTTCTTTGCACTCTTCCATAATATGTTTTATCGGCCTTCGGACAGCCGTTCTGATGGGTTCCCCCTCTTTCTCACAAAAAGGGCTTGTGTGTTTTTCTTTTTTTAGTAAAGGGGTTTGACCCCTCAACTTTCGTAGTATATTTGATTTCAATTTATGTTGGGATTTTTCATATGTTCTTCATTTCAATCTCTTTCCTAATTTCTCCTTGAATGATCATTGCGAGTGACATTAGAGATTAGTTTTAATTTTTTTTGTTCTTTGAGAATGACCATTGCATGAGTTGATTGAATTCTATTGTTTAATGTTAAGTCTACGTTTTATATTTCCTCCATGACCATTAGGTTTATCTATTCCCTATGTTTAAATTATGTTTCGGGTTACCCTTTGCAATCTGAAGTACAGACCCTGAGAAAAGGAGCACATAACACGGAGACCATTTTTGCATGACCTTTGTACTCTCTAGGACCTGATTTCGACAACTGCATGATTATTATTTGATTATTTAATACATTTTCATCTCATGAACCTGAAATCATTACTACCCAACAACCGTTTTATATTTTCTTCTCCCACTTTCTTCACAAACCAATGATTTATATTTTAGATTTTATTTCTTCAAATCAAAATCAGTTTAAGTTTATTTTATTTAATTAATATTTTCTCCAACCTTATCTCAGTGGGTTCAACCTCAGACTTTCAATTCCTACACTACCTTATAGTTTAGTGATTTTTTTGTTTCGTGTTTTAAATTTCTAAATTCGGTGTAGGGATATCAATTTTTTGACACCGTTACCGGGGATAGGAGTAGAGAATTTATTGATCAAATAATTTAGACAAACTCTTTTCTCATCTTTTTTGATTTCTGATTTTAGCATAGGATTTTTGTTTATTTATTTTTTATTACCTTTTACCGCACTTGGTATTTTTAGTTGTGATGGCAAGACTAAAAAGAAAAATGTCTACCAAGGAGAGGTTTTCCTTCTTGATAGATGATACGGTGAAACTTCTCATTGATGTAAAAATGATGAGAAGTTAAACCTATGAGTATCTGTAACCGTATGCATACTATGAACACACAACACCCCAGTCTGGAGTTAGAATTTTATGAGGAGAATCATAATCAAAGAAGCATGCATAATGAAGCAGAGGTAAGAACCACTTCCAATTCTGATATTTATGCTAATTTTGATGCCCTTGATCTCTAAGGTTCAGAAGACAATGAAGTGGGTGACCTTGATATAGAGATTGAATGGTCTAAAGAACACTTTAGAAAATAACCGCAAGAATAAGAGAATGAACAAGAAGAAGAAATTAATGAAAAAGGAACCTCACCTATTGATATTCTACAAAGCTTCCTAGAAACATTGAGATCATATCAGAAGGAAAAAAGATTATTTTGAGTAAGAGGATGAGGAAGATGAAGATATGGATACCACATTTATTACAAATTTTGTAAAAAATCTAAGTGTGCCATAAGAAGAAGAGGAAGAGATGGAGGAGGATGAGCTAGCTTCACCCTGTGCTGACTACACAGAGGAACAAATTGAAGTGGAAACAATAGAAGAATTTAAATAGGTGGATGCTAAAAATGAATAAATCATTGAAGAAAATCAACACATGCAACCAACATTTAAGGAAGGATAATTTTACCGAGTTTGGATAAATTCTAAGATTCTTTTGGCTATACTCATGCGTTCAAACTCTAGTCACCACCTCTGAGATCCATTCCATTTCCATTGAGTAGAATTCAAGTTGATATGGGAGGATTTGAAAGCCAAGATTGGGTGAACACGAGACTTTTAGCATTATAAAAAACTCTAATCAGTTAACACAGGTATGGTCGAGCAAAAATACCATTAAAAAAGAGAAGCTTCTAGGAGGCAACTCGATTTTTTATTACTTTATATGATTTTAGATTTATTTCTTTATTATGATTTAATTTTATATCAGGATTTAATTTAAATTCACCTTTTATTTTTAACATTATTGTAAGGGCCTATACTTTCACTTATTTATATTAATTATCAGGTCTAACAAAGGCACATGAAGTAAGTGGCAAGTAGTAGCTGATAGAATGAAAAAGAACCTGCAAAAAAATTATATGTGAATTCTATTTACACGTTATAAAAAGAAAAAGGAAGACACTGCACAACCAAATTTGAAGAATAAATATGAAAGGGGATTAAGAATTTCAATTCCATAATTTTATACTATACCCCTCACTAAAAAGGTTTTAGAGCTTTAACTAAAAATTTCATGCCCGCATTTGATTTCTTCTTTAATCAACTGAACTAAGAGACATAAACAGCCTAGGACAATTATCATGACATGTATTTAAATTTATTTTCCAATAAATTTGAATGAGATAAATAGGTAAACTAATTTTTAATGATAATAATGTGGATTAGTATTTGAAAAATAGTGATTTATGGGAGCATGTTAATCATTGTAAATGAAAGTTTTCTAAGATTTGACCATTTTTTTGAATTTAAAATATTTGCATTCATTGATTTAATTAATCGTATGCATTACCATGAGTAATTTTCCCGGCTATTAATCTCATTCCTGAGACATCCTCTAAGTAAATATTTTCCATTCTTTCTATAATATATTTATTGACAAACTCAAGTATGTTTTCTTTTAGAACTTTCTTTACATCTTATCAAAGTTATAACTGAACATAATTACTTTTAATATGATTGGGGCATTATTTTTTATTAGCCCTTATCCATGGACCCACAATACAATAATCCATTTTAATCCTATAGAATTCATGAACATCCATGTTAGGAAATGAGCCATGTTACAAGCCTATTTTATCCATTCTTACTTTCCTCTAAATTTTTTTCATGATATTTATAAGAATAAGTGTGGGGGAGGAACATTATTGTGTGTACTGGGTTATATATCATTGCAGATATTTTGATGGGATATTTTTCATTGTGATATGGGGAAGGACATGCATCTTTCATTGTATTTTCTTATTCACCTCTGTTGCTAAAAAATTAAAAAAAGACAAATGAAAAAAATAATGAAAAAATTGGGTTATGTTTTGGGAGGATAAAAAATAAACATTTTCTAGACCAACTATCTTTTGATCATATGTGGTTAGGTGATGAATGTGATATTTGTCTCAAGCACAACTTTCAAAAAATGAAAAAAATGAAAAAAGGGAAAGATAGGTTGATTCATTCATTGTGCTTGCATGTATCATGGGCCCAGTTTGATATTTTCATGGGAAGAGAGAGATTACATTTTTAAAAGGATACATTCATTGAGATTATATTTTGTTATCATGAAAAAATATTTAGAGTTAAACCTCCTTTTTGAGCATTTTTTTTATCATTTACCTAACTTCCCTAATCCTCAGAGTCATTTGATCCTTAATGATGAAGCCCTCATTATTAATTGTGTTTTATAACCTTATGAGGTATTGATGTTAGATGTATTTCAAGACTTTGGTAAGTTACATGTTTTTGAGGTATTTTCATCATTCTACTCATTTATACCCTGATGATGAGCTGAAAAATTCAAAGTGAGATAAATTGCAAGTGGCATGCATATTAATAATGGTTTGAAAAATGAAAACTGATGAATGAAGAAACTAGGATATTTTAATAGAGGAAAAGTAAAATACATGGTTGATTTGTTTCTTTGAAAAATGAGGCATTCATAAATTTAATGCATATGATGCTCGAGCAATTAATTTTCTATTTGATCAATTGATTTTATAGAAATTGAATTTGAAGCATGGTAACATGAATGTTCTTTGTAGTATGTTGTGATTCCATCCTTGATGGAATGTTTGAATTCAAGTATAGGGGTATTTGATAATTGTATTTCATTCATATATGTTAGAGTGTTTTATGTATTGATTTTTTTATTTAAATGAATAATCTTTCCAGTTTTGGGATTATTTGATTTTTTTATAATTTTTTGTAGGAAACACCAAATTTATGAAAAAGTAATAAAAAGAGGAGATTCTGTGCAACACTGGATTTTTGAGTAAGTATGATGGTTGAAAACTAGACAAAGACCCAATACATGTCCTGTAACACCATTACACATCATGAATTTATCAAGATAATTAGTTCCACATAGGATAAGTCATGAAGAGGTTACACACTATGAAATGAAATTACACATCGTGAGTCCTAATTACACATCATGAAAGGAGACAATGTTTCAAATCTACATACGAGATTCACATGAGATTCACGCATGTGGAAGAAAACTCGGATTTCAATTACATGTTGTGAAACTCATTTACACATCGTGAAACTTTTGGGAAACAAAAAAAAAACAAATTCATAAGATCTTATTTTTTTTCTAGGATTTTGACAAAAAATCCTATAAAAGGAACCCTCAGATACACCATTTGGGGAATTCTAAATGGAGGACCATTGCCGAATGCATGCTGGATGAAGGCGCACCTGCTGCTTCACCAACTTTATGTAGGATTTTATTTATTTATTTTCTGCAACCACTCATGGGTAGCATGAGTGGGTAATTTCTTAGTGTCGTGTAATGCATGGTGAATGGGGATTAAATGTTTAAGGTATTTTATATTTTATTTCAATTTAGGTTTGGATTTCACATATATTCTTTATTTCAATCCCTTTATTGATTTCTCCTTTCATAATCATTATGAGTGGAAATAGGGATTAAGATTAATTTATTTCATTCTTTGAGAATGACCATTGATTGAGTTGATTGAATGACATTGTTTAATGTGAATTCTAGGGTTGTGATTTCCTCAATGGACATTGGGTTTATCTCTTCCCAACATTTAAATTAGGTTTCAAGTTACCCATCCTTTGCAATCCGAAGTACATGGACTTGAGAAAAGGTGAACATAAGATGGAGATCATTTTTCATGATCGTTTTACTCGCTAGGACTCAATTCCGACAATTGCATGATTGTTATTTGATTATTTCACACCTTATCATCTCATGAACCCAGAATCATTGCTTCTCGACATCCGTTTTATATTTTCATCTCCCACTTTCTTTACAAACCAATGCCCAATAGTTTATATTTAATTTATTTAAATCCAAATTAGTTTAGTTTTTTTAATTAATATTTTCTTTAACCTTATCTCTGTGGGTTTGACCTCAGATTTTCAATTCCTATACTACCTTGTAGTTTAGTGATTTGTTTGTTTTTTTTAAATTTCTTAATTTGGAAACCTAAAGGGAATTAACAATGCATACATGTTTATCACTCATACATAAGGTACATAAAATTTTCATGTAAAGGCTTAGAATAATATTAAATTGACAATCCTCTCATGAGTAAACCTGGTGCTACAAATAGTCAACCCTTACCTTTCTAGAATAAGGCATATGCCACCAATCCAATGAGATGTCTGAACTAAAGTCCCTCATCCAGGGACACTTTACTCAAGAGAGATTCCAATTAATCAAAAATATAATACCTAATATATATAAACTATATTCAATAAATAAATTCAAGCTAATAACTTTAATTGCAAAGCGAGGTTAACATAGATGAAAAGTAAACCTATTATCATACCAAGCATGTATCTACTTAGATTCATTTATGATAATCCCTAGAAGTAGTTTGACAATTTTAAACTAAATAATGCATATATTCACAATATAAACAATTTATATCCATGAATGATAAATAATTCCATAACTATTAAATAAATGAAAAATCAATAAATTTAAATATGTGGTAAACATTTATGAAAAATTATTAAATAAAATATAGTTATACATACTTTATAATTTAGATATATATTATGGAAATTCCATAATCTTGAATATTTATATTTATTTCATAATATTAACACCTTCATATTTTTAATTATATATAATTTTACTTTAAATATATGATATTTCATGAAATATAAACAATTTATATTTCAATTTCCTTTATGTAATCATTTTACACAATCTAAATATTACATATTTAACATTATTTAAACCTTGATAAAATCAATCATCAAAACTACTTTTTATGTGCTTTAAATAATACCCAAATAAGGCTCTTAATTAAAAAATTCAAATTATTTATTATAAACAATTGATAATTTTAAAATAAAAGCACTTTATATTTATCATTATTTTTTATTTATAAACACTTCATAAATTAACCTTTTGATTTCTAAATAATTATTTTATTTATAATTCATAAGGAATTTTATATAATTTTTTGAAAAACTAATATGAACACATAATATTATTGAATATATAGCGGCCTAGGATTTTTATACATAAATATTAAACCATTTTAGATAAATATTCAATACATAACATTACAATACATGCCATAACCATAATGTTTTAGTATCTTTGGAGACTGGATACATAAAAATCTTTTTCCATGGATGATATTCAACATATATCACAAATATCTTCCCTCAAAGTACTCATCTTAGACATACTCTACATAAAACCTTTCTTCATAACCTAGAAAGAAACATAAGAAAAGGTTATCACAGATTCTCGGTAAGGGTAAACATGGGTGATCTTAATATATGATCATATGAAAACATAAGATAAGAATAAGGACATTAGATCATGATCATAACTTAAAAATTTCATTCCCAATATTTCATTGATCATAAAAAAGATTCATGACGTAAAAATTTATCATTTCAAAATAAATGAATCATAAGAGTGAGAAAACTTCATAAATCAACCATGAACCATAAGTTCATGTCATAATTGTGTCATAAAAGTATGGCACCATTATAGGCATAAAAAATATTTCATATATCAAGGTTAACTACTGAGACTATCAGATCATGGTGGATCTAGCATAAACACTTGTTTCCCATATCATAATTAATTATAAATCCCTACATGTTTCCCATAGTGGATCAAGCACATCGACATGTTTCCCATATTTGATCAATCACTTTTACTTGTTTCCCATAATTATATCACGATATATAAAACTATACCCAATTCATTGGAGGGATATATAATTCTAGGACCACATTCACATAATGAAAATCATACATTTTTAATTTAGAAGATCATAGAACATTCATCTTATCATCATATCATAACTCATAAAAATAAAAAGTGTTTCATAAAAATTTATAAATTCATCATAGTATAAACCATGGAAAATAAATTTTTTTTGTAAACATCACATAACAATAATCATAAACCATACGAATAAAGAATAAGAATGGTATCATAGGACCATATCCCCATTAAATAAAAATTAACATCAATAAATGTTATCATAGATGAAAAATATATTTAAAATATTATTGGAATATTTATTTAGGAAAATACGCTTTTCATTTTGAAATCACATATTTAAAATATTTCCAAAATATTGTGAAAATAATTTTCTTTGAAAATTACCTTGTAAACTTATAAAGGAAGCTTAAAATCCTTGAGTGGTCATGATGGTGGGAAATTCATTTCATGTCATGTATATTAAAACAAACATTCCTTTCAATTTTTTGGTAAAAAGTCAAAAGTAATTTATTTAGAAAATGAAAAGAATATTTATTTTAAACCATTTTTAAAGTTTCAAATATGTGTAAAAATGTAATTAAAAATCAATATGATAATTTTAATAAAATTATTTAAAACCTTATTAGAAAACATGGAAAAGGAAGAAAAAATGTTTTCGAATAAAGAGATAAATAAAGTCGATTTTCCTTAAAATGATATTTTTCTCACTTGAGTTCTTAAAAATATTAAAATGATATGAAAACATGTAATTTCTAGAAAAACCAAAGGATTAGAAAATTTATGATTTTCTTGATATATAGATCATAAAATTTCATCATCATAAACTTAAACATAAACAATCCTGATAAACTATGATATTTGAACATAAATCCCTTACCACTTTGGTAATTTTGTAATCATAAAATCCAAAAAAGAATAACATCATATGAAAGTTTAAATATCATTAACATAATTATAATCAAGATATAACAATTAAAAGGGTAATTATATAGAAATACTAAATATAAATAGGTGTATAACATCAAACATGTATCAAAAAATAATATTGAGATGAAGAACCCTTACCGCTTTGGTAATCACTAAATTAAAAACCCATGAAAGAGAGAACCTTGGAAGGTTTTTCAACTCCTAATAATTTTCATGAAATGTTTCATAAAAAATATTTCTTGGTATTATATACACCACAAAAGAGAATCAAGGTGTGAATATGGCATATGTCTCACAGAAATATACGTGAGACATGATAACCCTTACCATAAGTCTCATATTTCTTTATACCTATCTAAACATCCAATATAATAAATATATATTTATTATAAATATTTTCTAGAAACATACATTTATAATACCATATATATTTTACTTATAATATTTTATCACCCATGTATTAACAATTCTTTATTAAAACCATTATTCTAGGTGATAACTGCTTCATTTTTTATTAACATTTTGGTTTAGAAGTCTTGGTATTTATACATTTAACATTGTTATATAATCACCATATTATTTATAATTATATCAATATCACATATATTTATTATATATAAATATTTATCCATCCATAAAAGCCATATATAGAAAAATGATTTAAACCATTCATAGAGATGGTAAGTCATATGTACACATAAACATTGTTCTAATTTTTCGATGGATGGAACAAAATAAAGATAAATAATAATTAAACTTTCCATAATCATTATTATATCATATATAATTATTCAAAATTTCTCTTATTACCATATGCTTAAATTGGATATGAAAAATTAATCACATAGATTTGTGGAGGTGTTAGTCCACACATACGCACGAGCGATGTTATAATGGATACCATGGATTTATAGGTGGTAAAATAAGAAATAAAATTTAAAGCACTCGATTAAGAGCTATACCTATTTATTGAGAAACCTTTTTTAGCTTACAACTTAAACATTGAAAGGATGATATTTTTTAAAAAATAGAAACAATAGGATGTGGTGAAGGAATATATTATCATATTAGGGTAGGTATTGGTAAATATATAAGGATCAAACAATGTGAATATTGAAGGAGAGGGGGTGCCCTATTATAAGTGAGGGGAGGGTCACTCTTGGAATTAATTAAAGTATTAAATTAATATAAATTAATTTTCATGGGAAAATTGATCAAAATTGATATAATTAGAATATATTATAAGGATGTGTCAAAATAATCTCATTCAATAAAATTTTAACAAGTTTTTCTTATGTTTTACCCCTATATCTTAGTTTTAACCCAAGTTAACCCTTTTGAAAATTATCGTAATATTAATGTTTTCCACTATTTAAGCATTAATAATGTTACCATAAAAGGAAAAGAGACATAAGAATAGACCATGGATGAAATTATAAACCATATCCTATTCCCTTGTCTAAATATAATATTTTTATTAATTTTAAATAATTTAATAAAATATTATACATTTTAAAATATTGTTAAAGTTATTTTTGGAACTATTCACTTAATTTGACTTTGAAAACAACATGACAGCAAAGCAACTCAAAATATAAAAATTTTAAAAAAATATGTTATATTTATATGAAAATATAACTCACTCAAATAAAATTAATTTTATATTTTTTAAAATCATTTTTTGATTTTTCTAATCACTGAACAAGTATTCTGTCGGTGTTGCGAAATTATCTAATGTAATTATTTCATCACTAAAAATTAAAAATAATTTACAATGATAAAAAAATTAATTCATATTTAAAATGAATATTTACAACCTAACATAAGTTTCTTTTATCCTGGTTAAAAAATATTATAGATATTAACAATAAGATAATTCCATTTTTGACTTTATCTTTTACTTAAATATTATAATTGTTAAAATCAAAATTAAATGGAAAAAACGTCATATTTTAAAATTTTGGATAATTATATATGCCCCATTAAATAAAATTAAGGAATTTTTTTGAATTAATTTAAAGCCTTATCATATTAGTTTTAACCCTAATTAACCTATTTTACCTTTATTATGGTAACAAATAAGTATTTTGCTTGTTATTCAAATTGAATAAAAATAAAAGGGACCCGTTTATGAAATTTGGAACTCATGATTCCAAGTATGGAATCAATTTTTTATGATTCAATTTCTAGAAGTTTTAGAAATTAATTTGAGGGAAAAATACAAAATGTAATGAAATACAAATTTTCATAATAATGTCTTTTAAATAATAAAAAAAAGTATACCAAATTCAACCATAAAATTGATTCCTATGAAATTATTTATATTAATCATAATATAATATAACTAATTTTATTTTCAATTTTTTTTTAAAATAAAATCAAATTTAAAAAAAAACAAACAAAAATACAGTTTTCAATAAAAATGAGTATTTTTCACTATTTACTATAAAATCAACCTTTTCTATAAAAGTCCCAAAAATTCACCCTAATATAATTTTGATATTATGATTTCAAAAATGATATAATTTTTATCAAATAAAATTTCTAAAATTTCCAAAATATAATTATAATATTCACTCACAAAAAGTAATAAAACCTATTTTTAAATATTTTTTTCATGAATAAAATGATTACTAAAAAGTGAGTACTTATTTCCCAGTAATTAATTAATTCATTTGTATAGAGTATGACCATAATATATATTTTTAAAATTTGGTTATCCATGTTCACTCTACTAATTTAATGGTTAGTCCATACCAATATACTATATTATGATTCATTTAGACTCAATTTTGTGTGTATCAAAAGTTATCGAAGAAATTTAATTTATTTGAAGAGAAATATATAAACAAATATTAGGTAATTACATTATACCCCCCATTAAAATGAATTTTTCCCTCAAAATTTGGTCACTTTCATACAATTTTTTTATATCTCTGTTTTATCACATCCCCAGGTTCTGAAGATTCTTCCCGTAATTTGTGGTTTCACCTAAAAACATCGACCAGGTTAGTGGTCTTGTTTCATAAAAATCTCTCTCTACAATAGAAAATCTACATAAATTATTCCTCCTAAGAGATATCTTGCTCCAACAGTATGACCTATGAGTGTTTTACATGTGAAGGATCATATATGTACTTCATCAAGAGAGATACATGGAACACATCATGAAATTTTGAGAGATTTGATAGAAGTGTCAAATGATAAACTACCATCCCAGTATGATTAAGAATTTCAATGGGACCAAAATATATATGGATCAGATTTCCCTTCTTTCCAAATTTCATAACCTTCTTCTAATGAGATATTCATAGGAATTTATATTCACCAACCTCAAACTATAGATCTCACTAAAAATTATTAGTGTAATTTTTCCATCGACTCTGAGCTACCCTTATATGATGTTTAATGAATCTAAATTTTTCTTCCATATCCTCAGCTAACAAAGATCCAAATATCTCTCTTTCTCTGACTCCATCCTAGCACATTTATGTTTTCCACTTTGTAGTATAGATGGATTTATAAGGAGCCATATGAATACTATATTTAAAGTTATTATTGTAAGAAAACCTAACTAGAGGATGGTGTCGAACCCAAATACCTTTGAAATCCAAAGGACATGATCTCAACATATCTCCCGGAGTTTGAATAGTTCTCTTGGACTGAACATATGTCTAAGGATGATAGGAATTACTAAAAAATAACTTTGAATCTAGATCTTATTGAATACATAACCAGAACTTTAAGGTAAAACTTAGATCTTGGTCAAATACATTAAAATGTGGCACTCTAGGAAATCATACCACTTCCTTAATTAAAATCTAGAAATAAGATCAATAGAGAAATATGATTTGATGGAAATGAAGTGTTCTGAATTCATAAGGTGATTGAAATTAACCAAAAAAAAATTCCCCTTTTTTTTGGGGAATCCGAAGATGAAATTAATGGTAATGTTTTCCCATTTCCATTCAGGTATAGGTAATGGTTGTAATAGCCCCTTAGAATTATATCTACCAACATTAACTTTCATATATAACAGGAATTGAGAAACATACTATTCAATGTCCCTTTTCATGTTTTCCCACTATAAATATTATTTTAGATCTATACACATATTCATACTTGTAGGATTAATAAGGAATGTTTTTGAATTATCTTTTTTAAACAAACCCTTATTCAAGTCTGGAATTGATGTAAAAAATACATAGTTCATAAAACTTATAATTCCATCACAATCAAGGTTGAAATAATGATTTTTACATTCTATTACAACCCAACATCTTTTTTCTATGACTCTTTAATCCTCACATGGATAGATAGTTGAACATTTATCTAAGAAAGATAGGATATGTCCCCTTTCCTTTATATTTAAAGCTATATATTCCATAAATCAATAAGTATTAGATATATTTTGATCCCCATCATGTAAAAAATATAATGGTATGTCTGAATTAGTGCATTAGCCACCTTGTTTTCCTTACCAGGGTGTTAATGTATTAAGTAATAATAACCTTCAATTAATTCCAACCATATTCTCTAGTACATATTTGAATCAATCTATGAGAAGATACATTTCAAACTTTAATAATCCCCATATATATATCACAATTTTCTTTATAAAGATAATTCCACCATATCTTTAATGAAAAAATAACCATAACTAACTCCAAATCCTGATTTGGGTAATTATTCTCATGAACCGTCAATTATCATGATGAAAAATCTATAACCATATCATTTTTCATGAGGACACATCCCAGTACCTTATTTGATGTATCACTATAGATCACAAACCCTTGTCCACTATATGGTAGTGTGATCATAGGTGCAATGACCATCCTTATTTTTAGTTCTTTGAAATTATCTTCACATTCATTTGTCCAAAAGAACATAACCCCCTTCTGAGTTAAATTGATGAGTGGATATCATAGTCATGAGAAATATCTCACAAATAATAATTAATATCCATCAAAACTTAGAGAATTATGAATCTTAGTAATCATGGTTATTCTAAGACATTTCTCAATAACTTATGTCTTTTAAGGATTCACCAAAATACCCTCATATGAGATTATATAACAAAATAATGAAACTTTGTAAATCAAAAATTTGCACTTGTTAAAATTTTCATACAAACTTCTCTTCCTTATGGTATTTAGTAAAATTCTCAAATGGTCTTCGTGTTATTACTTTCTCTTTGAATATATAAGAATATCATATATAAAGTCTACCACAAACTATTCAAATAAATCTATAAGGACTCCATTCATTAAATCCATGAAGATACTTGGGGAATTAGTAAACCTAAATGGAACAACTATAAAATTAATAATTCCCATAACACATACATAAGGCTATCTTGGGTATATCATCCTTATTAACCCTCAATTTATTATATCTATAATGACGATAAATCTTGGAAACGTATTTATATATTTATAATTGATCAAACAAACTATCAATACGGTGTAAAGGATACTTATTCTTGATAATGATATTGTTAAGTTAACAATAATCAATTAGAATACACATTTACCCATATTTATTATTAAAAAAGAATAGATTAACCCCATGGTGATGCACTAGGGTGTATAAATACCTTATCAAGAGTCTCTTAGAGTTTATTTTTTCAATTCCTAATACTCAATTGGGGCCATTCTATAAGGATTCTTTGAAATAGGTGTATCACTTGGGATGAGTTCTATTGAAAACTCAACTTCATGATTTGGATGTAGACTAGGAAAATATTTTTGAATGAAATCAAAAAACTCCCAACAGAAATATCTTGAAATGTTGATTTTTCCCCAACCATATGAGATATATACCCTTTATGGATAAAAATTAAAACCCACAAGACACAAGTAATTTCCATTAGAATTTCATGTTTAACATTTCACTGATAAATAATCATAGGTTAATTTGGGATATGAAATTTGACTTCCCTTCCATGATAATTGATATGGGATCCATATAAAGAAATATAATCCATGATTAGAATCACATCAAATTCAACTAAATGGAGAATCACAATATTTACAAGAATAACATTAACATAAACTTTAATCGGAGAGGAACTATATACATGGGATGAAACCATTGTTATATTATTAGTTTTCACTAATAAATCAAAATCTAATCATTGAGGATATTAATTAACTTTCCTAGATAAATTTCATGACATAAAATAATTCGCATGACTAAGCTCAAATAAGATAATTCAATATTTGAGTGTACCTCTCACCACCTTAAATTATTTATTCTATCTTCAAACCATTCTAAAACCAAGATGGTTAGAATTAACATCAAACATATTTAATCAGAGTGGTCAATCATGAAAAATAATTCACAGGATATCTAAATCATAGAACCTTATTCTCATTATGGAACCTTAGGTTTAACCTCTATGGTCATTACCAAAACTTTATAATGTTATCCTATAATTAGAATTATCCTCGGGGTTTTTACAAAGTTTTTCTAACACGTATTTCCTAATATTAACTAAACCCTACTTTGATACCAACTATAGAAGCTTAGGAAGTTCATTCATAAATATTACATCATTTTAGATAAATATTCAACACATAACAATACGATTCATGCAATAACAATAATGTTTTAGTATATTTAAAGACTGGATAAATAAACATATTATCTTATGAAATATATTAAACATCTCCCATAAAGATACACCCAAATAGTACTCATCTTAGACATACCCTATGTAAAAAATTTATTCATAACCTGGGGGAAAGAAACATAAGAAAGGGTGATCTCAGATGATCAGTAAGGGTAAATATATGAGATATCAATCAATGATCATTTTAAATCATAAGATAATCATAAGGTTTTGAGATCATGATAATAACTTACAAGGTTCATACTCAATATGTCATAGATCATAAAAAAGATTCATGACATAAAACATTATCATTTCAAAAGACATGAATCACAAAAGTGATAAAATATCATAAGTCAATCATGAAACGTAAGTTCCAATCATAATCATTTTATAAAATTGTATAACCATTATAGGCATATAAACCATTTTATATGTCAAGGTTAACTACTAAGACCATCAAATCATGTCATATTAGGCATCATCACATGTTTACTATATAATAATGGATTAAGAATCCCTACTTATTTCCCATAGTGGATCTAGCACAATTACATGTTTCTTATATTGGATCAAGAACATCAACTTTCCAACCATATTAGATCAAGCGCAATGACTTGTTTCCCAGAGTGGATCAACCACACCAACTTGTTTCCTATAATTATATCATGAGATGTAAAACTTTACCTAATTAATTATAGGGCTACATAATTCTATACCCACCCATAAAATAATTAAAACCATACATATTTGTGGCACAAGCTCATAAAACATTAATCTTATCATCATATCATATCCTATGTAAATAAAATGGGTTTTATAAACATTTCATAAATTCAACATAGCATAAACCATGGAAAATAAATATGTTTCACAACTATATCATCATTTTAAACATAAAATATCCAATGAAACAAGAAGGATAGTTTCATTCAATCATATCTTGAGTAAAATATAAGTAACATCAAATTATGTTATCATATATGAAGAATATCTAAAAAATATTAATGGAATATTTCTTAAGGAAAGTACCCTTTTTATTTTGAAATCACATATTTGAAATATTTCCAAACTATTATGGATAAACCTTTATTTGAAATGACCTTGGAATCATATATAAGAAGCTTTAAATAATTTAATATTCATGATGATGTGAAATTATATTCATTCTATGTACATTTAAAAAAATATTCCTTTTGATTTTTTTGTAAAAAGTAAAAAGTAATTATTTTGGAAAACAAAAAGAAGATTACTTTTAAACTATTTTTTAAAATTTAAAACAAGGGTAAAAAAGAATTTAAAAAATCATAGGAGAATTTTAAAAAAATTCTTGAAAACCTTTTTAGAAAACATGTACATGGAAGAAAAAGTATTTGACCAAAGAGATAAATAATGTTGGTTTTTAAAAAAATATTATTTTAGTCACTTAAGTTCATAAAGGGAGTAAAATTTAATGAAAAACATGTAATTTTTAGAAATAAACATAATAGAATGAAATTCATTAGTTTTTTGATAAATATATCATAAATATTCATAATTATAAACTTAATCATAAACAATCCCCATAAACAATGAGATTGAAACACAAATCCATTACCACTTTAGTAATTTTTTATTCATAAGACCCATTAAGGAATTGAAGGTTCCAGACACAATAGAATTTCGTTAAAGGTAAATAAACAAGGTTTTTTCAAATTATATGGATCATTCACAAATTTTCAAAGATTTAAATGCCATGACTAAATAATTTTTTCTACCTAATATTGATATAAGAGAACCTAGAACTAAGAGAGGATATTTTCATGTTAAATTTATAATTAATTTATTTAGATCTAAATAATAATTAATTCATATTAGGATCATTATTAGATATAGATATTGATCATACTAAAAACACTATTCATATTACTTTCATTGTGCTTGAAGGATCTAAGTATAAAATCCATCTAGTAGTGATCCACACGTGATCCTTTGATCTCTGAATGGTCACTGATGAAACGTCATGTGATAGCATAGAGATCAATCATCTTGTGTTGTTCATAATGATCTTTACAAGATCCTTCATGATGGAAGGATTCTCTCTTGATCTTTTCATTCTTGAGAGGAGTGAAGAAGAAATTAAAGAGAGAAGTACTTTGTACAAAATGATTTTCAATTCGCGATTAACCCTACACAATAGACACAACCATCTATTTATAGAGCTAGTGTTTAAGTTAAAATACTATTTAATTGAGTATTGTCCCTTAAATAATATAATGATCATTATAAAACCCTATTTCATATATTAATATTATTATTACTATTATTTTATTATGTGAACTAACTAGCACAATGATAAAAATTATTTTTTTAGATTATAAATTAATACTTTTCATCAGAAAAGATCATGGTACACTTGATTTATTCCTAGAGATTTATCGAATGCATAAATAAATATTTATTAAATATTTATTCATAAATAAATATTCTATTAAAAATCTATAGAATATTTTTTGTTAAATATTCAACATATAAAATAAATATATTTTATTCACTGTATGGGGAATAAAAATTTATTCAATTTATGAAATCAATAAAACTTCTATAAAATTATTCCTTGGTATTGAGAATAATATATATTCTAGTAAATAAATTTAAATAAAATTTAATCATAGTCAATAGAAACACTTAGTGTATGAACCTCTAGGATTCATTCTTGTTGAAATTAGGCAGTCTTGCCTACAATCCAAGAGTACTATCTAGTAATAGGTTAAGACACCCAAGAGAAAGAACTTAATGTCACAACATCAACAACCACATATTAATGATCATTGTATAATATAATCCCTTTGTCACATTATCTCATCAAGAAGGATACAAATTTGTGTCATCATCCTATATACTTGATATATATTTCTTTGACAATCTGAAATAAAAATTTCATTTCACCATGGCCATGGAATTCAATGTGATGGTTCTATTCTAATCAAAGCACTGAGATATAAACTTCTATAAATATGTAAGGTAGAAATCCTTCCTTTAATTATCCATTAATAACATATCATTAATGTTGTACCCAACATAACCTATATCCCATGAACATATGGAATCATGATTTTGGTCAGTAAATATAAGTATGTGAGTCATAACATGAAATATTGACAATATTAATGTATAAGTACCATTACACATGGTCATATATAATAATATCTTAAGACACCAAAACATGATGAATTACTACTAGCAGTCCGGTTATCATAATTTCCCATCTTGGAGATTACCAAGTGCATACTTTATGAGAAGAAGTCTCATACGCTTATCAGTACTCAAAAATGATAGTAAATATACTATATGCCCCATCATGGAATATTATCCAACTACAAAACTATATTTAATAATACTATCATGGCACTTCAAGGTTCTCATAATAGAGGGGAACTTATATGACCTTTTCAATGTGATAGATTCCCTAGGACATTATAAAATGAAATTCATGAATAACAACAGACAATATATAATATTATGTTTTATTAATATTCAAATATTTAAATATACATGTAATCTAAAGTATAAACTATCGGTTCTAGAATACCAAATCCAAAAAATTTCCACTTGGACTAGAGATAACTAGTTATGACCTTTATACTACTAGAACTCACATAATGATCATGTTTATAATGAGTTAAGGCTTTGGTCAATGGGTCTTCCATGTTGTATTCTATTGATATTATTCTCACTACAAATTCAATTCTCTGATAAAAATCCATCCAGATATGACAATTAAAAAGTATATGATTCATTCACTGATGTGACCTTGGCTCCTTAGTGAGATCCACCACTATAGTATTATCACATTAGAGTGTGATAGGGTCACTACTACTAGGTACCACATCAAGCTCTTATAATTTTTTTTTATCCAAACTACTTACTTATCTACCTCAAAATACACAATATACTCAAACTCTACTGTAGAATCTGTGACCACAACCTTATTTAAGATATTCTACCTCAAAATACCTCCATTTAGAGTCAATATAAATCCTATCTAGGATTTTAGATCATCTTGATCTATTCGTAAAATAGAATCTACATATCATTTGATTATTAGTTACTTATCTCCCCCACATACTGGGAACATATCATTAGTATGCCTCAGAAACTTAAGGATAGTCCTTACTATCATCCAATGGTGGTCACCTCATCTATATTTATATCTTTCTACCACACTCAATACATAGAATATATCTATCCTAGTACATGGAATATAATAAATTATTGACCTAGTCACTGATGTGTATGTAATCCTTACCATCCTCAATCTTTTCATATGTGTTTGAGGACACATTTTCCTAGAAAGATGAATTCTATGTGATATTAGAAACAATACCCTCTTGTATTTTCCATGATAAATATCTTTAGTATCTTGTAAATATATATACCATGACCTGGACAGATCAGTCTCTTAGATCTATCATGATGGATCTTAATACCAATAATATATGCTTCCTCACCTAAGTCCTTCATGCAGAATCATTGATTCAACTTGGCTTTAAGAGATTACAATATTGGTATTTCATCTCCAATAATTAATATGCCATTAATATAAACTATTAAAAAAATGACTACACTCCCACTAAACTGATTATAGGCACAAGGATCACATTAATTCATTATGAAACCAAATTTCCTTATGGATTCATCAAAACAAATGTTCCATGACCTGGATGTTTGATTTAATATCTAAATGGATCTTTACAATTTTTGTACCATGTTGTAATCTTTTGGAGTTACAATCACTTCGGGTTGTGTCATATAAACATCTTCTTGAAGGTTTACATTAAGGAAGGTTTCTATGACATACATTTTCAAAATATCATAGTCATGGTAATACATAATGGAAAGTATAATTATACTGGATTTCAGCATAAAAACTAGTGAAAAGGTTCCATTATAGACTATGCTTTGATGTTGTTTGAACAATTTTGCAACAAGTAATGAC
Organism: Viscum album; assembly: GCA_963277665.1. Classification (NCBI taxonomy): domain Eukaryota; kingdom Viridiplantae; phylum Streptophyta; class Magnoliopsida; order Santalales; family Viscaceae; genus Viscum; species Viscum album. The sequence continues at coordinate 490,099,082 of OY728150.1, forward strand.
TTATAATTACTAACTTTTCTATCCATGTTCGGTTTCTTCTTGTATACCCATTTACAACCAATGGTTTTTACATCCACTAGAGGATCTACCAAAATCCATACTTGGTTTTGGTACACGGAATCCATTTCATAATTCATAGCTTCTCTCTACTTGGAAACATTTGTGCCACTTACAAATTTCTTTTAGGTTATAATATCATTATTATAAACTATTAATTAGTAATCATCCTTGGTGACTATAAAACCATACCATTCTGGTTCCCTAAACTCTCTTATACTCTTACATAGTACTTTTGTCTCTAGAATATCTTCTTACATAGGGTTTTTTTGAAATTTTTCCTAGGATAACTCTTATGTACCTTGAGCTTGGTCATCATCAAAGTCTATCTCACTCACACTATCTATTTTAGATATATTATCCCTCTTAAGGAATATGGAATTTCTTTCCACTATTAACTTTTTTTTATGAGGGGTTATATAGGTAATATCACCTTGTTTACTTAGAGCATACAATAAAGGCACACTTTTTTACTTGAGGTGTAAGATTGATTCCTGAAGAGGCCTTAACAAATTCTTTGTAACCATGAACTTTTAAGTATGAAAACACAGGTTTCTATCAATTCCACAATTGTTATGGTATACCATCTTCCACTTTATTTGGTACTTGGTTTAGTATTTGTTCTTTTGTTTGCAGCTTGTATCCCCAAAAGGATAATGGAAGACTCACATGACTCATAATTTATCTCACCATGTCCAATAAGTTTTGGTTTCTACTTTCACTTATACAATTTAATTGAGGTGTATAAGGGGGAGTGAGTTGAGATAAAATCTCAAAATCTCATAAGTATCCAGTGATATCTTGATTAAGACATTCTCTACAACGTTTTTATCATAGATTCTAAATATTCTTACCAAATGGGTTCTCAAATTCATTCTTATATTACTTGAATCTCTCAAATTAATATGACTTATACCTCATCAAGTCGACAATTACACATCTACTAAAATCACCAGTAAAAGTTATAAAGTATGAGTACCCACCCCTTTTTTCAACTAGAAATGATCTATACACATCGATATGAACTAATTCAAGAAGATTTTTGGTCATTTCACCTTTTCCACTAAATGGGGATTTGGTCATTTTACCTTATAAACATCTGTGACATACATAAATTGGTTTTAGTTTAAAGGAATCTAAATATCCAACTTATTGTAATTTATTAAAATGTTTTTTGTTTATATGGATCAGCTGATGATTCCAAAGTTGGGTGTGGTATGAGTCATGTAAATTACTTTTATTATCGATTTTCATTACTAGGTTCATGAAATCCAACACATAAAGTCCATTATTTAAATGTGTCTTTCCATAAAAAATGTTATAATTATAAAAATTGAAACATTTATTCCAAAATTTGAAAATAAATACCCAAGTATCTAGTCTGTATATATAAATATTGTTTTTTAATAAATGGAACATAATAATATTTTTTCAAAACCAAAATCATTCTTGTTGACAACGTAAGGTGGTATTCCCCAATAGCCATGACAATATATATGGCCCCATTGGATTATCATAGATCTGCCTCCCCTTAGTCAATCTTTATGAATATAATTGATTTATATATTTTAATATATATGTGAGCACCACAATCTTTATATAATAACCAATTTATAGAAATAGATAAATTTCACTCGATAACAAACACACAGGAAGCTTCCCCATGCTTCTTTTCCTAGGTATAGTTTTTTTTCTAGTGTCCCTTCTTACCACATGTGAAACACACAACATCCTACTCCCTTGTTTTTTCATTGATCCTTCTCTTTTAGGAAGGGAATTGTAAATAAAATTTTCTCTTAGAGATATTCTCTCAGCATTTTTTTATTCACCATAGGGATGAAAGGATTTCTGCACTTTTTCTCCTTATCAACTTGGAGAAGTAATGTGAGAATATCTGGAAGAGACTTCTCAATTTCGTTCATATTGAAATTTAAAAAAAATATGAAGAAGATCTGAGTAAGTGATGCAAGAATGATATTAGTGTATAGTTATTTAGTAAATTTAATCCCAAGAACCTCTAAGAACTCAATGTAGCCGATGATTTTGACCATGTGAGGCCCACTTGGGGCATCTTCTCCAAGAATACTATGAAAGATCACCTTAGAAATATCAAAATGTTCCTATATTTATCTCTACTAGTATAAACCATGAATATTCTTGATAAGTAATTGTTTTTTTTTCAAACCAATAATAAATTAAATTTTTATTCTCCTAAGAGTGTACCCTAGTGGTACAACCTAGAGTCAATCACAAGGAGGCCACTTACAAGAATTCTATTCTTATGATCAATATTATATTATAACTAATATAAAAAAAAATACCTAATATAAATATGGGTTTTATCATGAAATTAATTTAATATAATATATATTTTAATGAAAATAAAAATAAAAAATAAAATACACAAATATGTTAGTAGAATAAAATTGTTTCTCTTGGGGTTTCAAAGTGATGTTATCATTTTTATTCAAAATATGACCTTATTATTTTATTCAATGTATATAACCAGAGATTTCACTATATAACCACTCATTAAAATGGTATTACCCAGCACTGGGACATCTACATATAGGATTAATCTCTTTCACATTAATAACTAATCCAAACTCCACCTTTTGAATGACTTAGATAACAACGAGAAGGAAAATGAATGAATGAGGAGCAAGAAAATAGTATTCGAGAAAGTGGGGTGACCAATAACTATAATAATTTTCACCACTGATAAAATCTTACAATAAAACATGGGAAATATTAAAACCCCAATAAACTCAAACACTACAACTCCCCCTGAACAATGGTGAGGGTTATATATCCGCAAACATTGAGTTAAAAGAAGCATAGTGGGGGAAACATAAAATAAGAATCAAGTGACAATAAAGGAAGAATAAGATAGATAAAATAATATATATTGAAATTATAAAGAAATATTACAAAAAAAACACTACATTAACCCTCTAAAAATGGAAGACTCTAAGAATGGAAGAGGATATGATAATTTCTAGAAAGGGGAGTGGGAAATTTAAGCACCAAAATCTATCCACCTATAGTTTTAAATTTTTATTCCCACATAATGGAAGAATATTGTAAGGTTTATAACCATACAGTTTTTTCCTAGATTCATCTATATTAAAAAAAACAATCTCTATTTTTCACATGTGGAGAGAGTTTTGAAGCTTTTACTCTGAAAATATTTTCTAGACTAAAGACTATTGGTTTTCTAAATCACCTAGTTCCAATGCATTTATATCCTTGAAATATCCATAATATTGAGTTTTCTACTCTATAAAAAATTCTCATTAACAAGTTATATATCTTTATTTTTATTTCCTGCTCTTTTGGGATGGTAATTCTAGAGATATGGGCCCATCATTAAAAGTATCTAGATATGTTCACATATTTTGAGGCCAGAATTGTGAACTAGTTTTGGGCCCCCAAATTATGGATTAATATTCAGCTCTAGTTGAATGAAATGATTACAAAGACGTATAGAATCCTAAAAATAATTAATTTAAAATTTTCAATTATGTTATAAAAATTTGTGGCTGAAATACATAATAAAAAATAAAATAGTTTAAATCCAAAATTTGGTCATTTTTTCAATTAAGTTGAAAATACTACAAAAACCTAAAAATGTGACAATTTCCAATAAAATAAAACTATGGTGGGATTAAAAAAATTAATTAAAGTATAAAATATTTAAAATTTTTAGTTCCATCACGTACCCACACTTAACCATTACCCTCTTGGGCAATCATCAAATATTCAAATGAAAATCCACACAAGAATAAAAAATGAAAAAACAACAATGATATTTTCCAAAAAAAAAATTCCATCATGTATCCTTAATGGAAAATAGTTTTCTTTTATTTTTATCTCTCGCATTTAAATTCTCTCAACCTCCAAAATCCATTTGTGGCCCAGTCAAAACCTACCTTACATTGAATTTTTTGTCACTCTTCCCCAAAGAGAAATAAAATCTGGATTTAAGCTCATACATGGAAACTACATGTATCAAAAAAGGCTTGGAATAATTCTAATATCTCTACATCATGAGACCTAAAAATTAATTCAATCGTGAGGACTTATCGAGGTATTTTTTGTGTCTTAGGTTTGGTGGGTAAAATTATTTATAAATTAATGCTAAAAAGAATAGGTTGGAGTCTTAAGTACAATGCATGAATATTTAAGTAAAACCCTAAGAAATTTATTATTAAATCCCCCTAAAAAATTTTAAACACAAAACCATTTCCTTTTTTACATGGGATAGGAGACATGAAGTGATTATAATAAATGATATCATCCAAATTATACCTTTTTTTTCATTTTATTCATAGTGATTATAATTAATGATATCATCCAAACTAAAAAAATGTTTGAAAATCCAATTCAAGGAAAAAATTCTCACATAAACAATAATTTAAAATCAATTTCATCAAAAATCAAGTGAACTCTCTCAAAATCAATTCAAGTGTGAAAAATGAAATGAATATTAATTTAATCTAGATGTTAATAAAAAGATGAAAAAATAATAAAACACAAAAAAATAACTAAGTAGGATAACACTCCTCCCATACTTACATTTATCTACCCCTCATTTAATCTCAACAAAATAAATATATAAGGGAAAAAATCAAAGAGAAGGAAAGATACAACCTGAAATTACTTTCTAATGGTAGATTTTAGTTAAGATCCCAGCTATTTCTTCTCAAACATTGAAATAAGTAATAAAATAATATCATAAGAAAAATAATTAAAAATAAATAGACAGTGAAAAGAGGATAGAACATGGTTTGGACCCCCATGCGGGTGCTAGGTTTTTACTACCCCTAGTCAGGAAGATGTAGTTAATTAAATAAAATATGAATGCGAATGAAGTTTATTACTTAGAAACCACAAAATATTATTTATTCCCACATAAAATGGAAGATTACATGTGTGAGAACTCCCAAAATAAAATAAAAATATCCCCAACCCCCAAAAGATATGTAAGAGATATTTTGAGGTGTAGATGGGGATGGAAAAGAATAAAGGGGTTCTTCCTATTTAGCTAAGATGGAGGATTTGTGTCAAATGGTGGTGAATTTAGTATAGTATAATGTGTATTCTATTATATTTTCAGTTCAAGAAATTATTAATCAGTGATTTCTTGATATGTACCATCATCCTCCTATGCACCAATGTAAAACTCAACTGCTCCTCCATTCTCTTCTCAACAAAAGAAGCTTTTGTTTTATTTTTTATCCAGGGAATATAGTAGTGGTACATAATTTAAAAAATTCATAAGGGATATTGGTTTTCAATTCAAAATAAATAATATTTTAATGAAAATAATGCTCAGAAATTGAATCTCTCTAAAATCTTTCAACTTTGATATCTTTTTTCTTAGGCAGGGAAACAAGAAATCTATTTGTTGAAGAGTGAAGTGGATCTTCAAGTATTTCCTGAACCTCATCAATGTATTATTAAAATTTAGGTGAAACTTTAATTTTATTCTCTTTACCTTTTCATTTTATCCATTACATCCATTTATCTTTATCTTCTTCAACTTTAGTGGCCAATGATGTTACAAACTTTCTTGTTTTAACAAGAATTTCTAAATTCTCTTGATTCATCAAGGCGTTTTGATCCAATTGGATATTCAAGGTATATTACTTGATATATAATTTATTACTAGGATATTAATATTAAAAATAACTAATGTAATCCATTAGCTAATGAAATAATGATATTCAATGAAGCACTTTTTTTAGTTATTGAAATTTATGATTTTTTGGTTTTTTATGAAAAATAATGTGTGAAAGATATTGAACTCCTCGAAAATGAAAAAAATTTATAATGTAGTTGTTTTTCACAAACATATGATAGATTAAATTCTTATTCTCCTAATATTTTACTATAATGGTACAATCCATGGTTAATCATATAGAGGCCACATACACGAACTTTCTTCCTATCGTCACTATATTGACACTCCCATTTTCCCATGGTGATAAGAAGTTATCAATGAAAAATAAAATCAAGTAATAATAAAGTAAAAGGAATCAAAGGTTACAAGAAATAACCCATGGAATCCTACACAAGTCCCAAACTAGAACCATCACATAGGTCCTGCCTGCATGACCAATGCCACCACGTAGATCCAGCCGATGCGACCAGTGCCACTGCATAGGCCCAGAAAAGTGTGCCTAAGAGACTCTCATAGGTTAAACCTATACACTACCTATCATGAAATACCTATGTGACCTAAATCCTTCATCTAGGGTGCCAAAATTTCCTATAAATAGGACCCTTGGGTTCTTCATTTGGAACAACTAGATGACTTGAAGAATCCTCAAATCTCTGCTCACTTAATTCCTTTTCCCCAGTCCTCCAAACCATCAAATAGTTACTTATGTCTACAAAAGAAGAGAGAGTTAGAAGTGATCAAGGGATAAAGGTCCCTCAAGGTCTATAACACTAAGATAATTTAGGGTAACCATCCCTCTTAGTCAAAACTACTAGGTCAAAGACCCCTCCCAAACTCGGGACCTCTGCGAGACCCTTCGAGAGACACCTAAGAAAACCATTGGATCCTAGAGAAAGGACTCGCACATGTGTTATTTCATAGGTCTTATATAATCCAAAATTCATCCATAGCTCACACAATTCCACCCTACATAAATTACTCTTATTCCTCCTTGGTCAATCCTATATCAAACCTTTCAGTCCACCCAGGTCTACACTATGAGAGACCCTTCTATTTTCCCAAGTCCCACTCTATGTGAGACACCTATTGAGCCCTATTTTATAAATCCCATGTTAGGGTACCTCTTCCCCAGGATCCGTTGTCTGATAGGGAAAATCCAAGACCTCTCCCAAAGCCTCCAAATATGATTTATTAGAGCATAGGGAACACTAGCGTGTCCTATCAATTATACATTCTCATGGTAATAGGGGTACCAAATTTAACTTACCTAACATGAATGATACTCAAATTTTTGTCAATTATATATTCCCATAGTAATGAGGATTCAAAACATAGGAATAATAATAGGGACTTGGGGTTTGAAAACAAGAGAGGTGGTAGGAACATCAAAGCCCGCTCTCTCTCCCTGATTCCCCCTCTAAGATTCCACCCTCGTCTACTAGAAGACAAGGAGTAAATTTCACCTAAGGTAATACCTCATGAAGTAGGCCCCTAGTCCATGCTTCTAGGGTTATGAAAAAATAGAGGATATAGGCATATAAAATCCTTTTCTTTCTCTCATAGCCCTGACCGCATTCACCGACAGGAAAATGAGATTATGAGGTTTTCCAGATCATTCACTTAATTTTGTTTCTCACATCGAGCATGAATCATGTGGTATTAAAGGTTAGTGATGATCATGACATCTGTATGATAAAATACCTATCTCAAGGGAGGAATACTTTTCTGGATCTTCCTCTTTCCTTCCCAAGGGCCTCCTATTTGGTATAATCCCCTAACATCTTATTCTCAAAAGACCACATTCCCTGTGAGAAAAACCTTCAGAGGGTCACACCCCCGATGAATCAACCCTAGAGCCTCCTATATAAGTGTAATCACCATCCCATCTGAACTACATGGTAATTTATTACTATCCAAATGGGGTATGTAGGAATCCTCCCTGAGGTTGAAACCTAAAATCCAAAACTCACCCTAATCTTTTATGGGCCACATTACCTATAGGTCCATTTTAAACCTGTAAGGCCACATCCCTTCTAGGTCCCTCGATCCACCTTAGTTTAAGTCCCACACTAGCCTTGAATATGAACCTTCTACCTAGAAATTCTTTCCATACAACATTAAAATGCATGGTTTGGACCTTGTCACATAACCTTAATAGGTATGATGTGTCCTATTAAGTGGCATCAAATTATGTGATTTATGATTCCTTTCACAATGATACTTAGGAAACCCATCTCATGGGCCTCATCCCGACATAAAAAAAAATCCTATATTTTTGGATGGAAATAAATTCTAGTGCACCCCACTATGTGGTTTAAAATAAGAATCATAATGATAAATTGCATAAGAATCCATAATCATCATACAAAATGGTACCATCAATGGAAACCTAAAATACATACATATGTCTCTTTCGATGAATAAAGTCAAATACATAAAGATGATTCTAAATCCAATACATGCTCAAAATTGATTATTAATACAAGGGTGACCTGTTTCATATTTGGGATTTAGTAAAGGATTGATGAATATGTCTTAAATATACAAGAGAGTCCTGAAGTAGGAAATAATTCCCCATTAAAGGGTGAGATGAGCCTAACATACTAACCACTTAACCAACATGACTACCTAAGTGTTATTGGATCCATTTTAAAATGACCACCTACCTTTGGAAAGTAGGTTTATCAAAAATCATGAACGAGAGAACCATTGGGTGTTTCTGATTCCATGAATGAATCCCTTTAGAAACCACCCATAAAGGGGATAAAACAAAAATAGTGAACCTAACCTGAAAAACTGTGCAACATTCAACCCCCAAAAATAAAATTTCGGATGATAATTTTGATCAAAAACAAAAATGGTGAACCCAATGTGAATCCTTAACCAAAATTACTATTTCACCCACATATTAGGACCCTTTTACAAAATAATAGCAGTCTAAACATGGTTCCAAAGTGATCGATTATGCATGTGTTCATTTATTAAGATGATACTTTGATGAAGTTTTATTTTTTGTGTTGTTCACATATTTTAGTAACATTCAAAAAAAATTACTTCAATACAAATGGAATCTTACCAATTTAAGTAGATATATTCTTCAGTTACTACACAAGCTGGGTCCTCATCTAACCAAAGGATGCCATAACTGACCCATTGTCTTCAACGCCAAGTTTCAAATGTACCAGTTCAAGAGTATAAATTTAGTGGTATTCTACCAAACCTAGAGGCTACTTGAAAAGAACTATAACACATGAATCCCCACCATCCATCCACTTAGAGAAATTTGGTTTCCTAGAAGTCGATAACTCCCACAGCCATGTCAAACAGTTTTGAGATCCTTTCCTCAGAAATAAGATATAGATTCTCCCCTTACCTTAGGGAGTATGATAAATATGTTACTAATGGACTCATCCTAACAACATAGGGTTCCCATAAAGGGTCTCTTTCTAGTTTCTATCATAATTAAAACTGTATAGAATAAACTCCTCAGTATAATCAGGACACCACCCTACAGGCTCCATCTCAGGTCATTCGGACTTGAGCACCTAGAGAATCCTTTTGAGGGAATAAATAAAGCAACCAAGGATAGGCTAATATTCTTGTCCCCATAGAATAGGTAGTCCAAAAAAACATGGAGGAAACTTACGAGAAGATTCTAATCTGTACGTGTATGCCAAAAATATGCTAACATAGTTCGTAAGTAACGAAAAGAATCCCTCCATCAAAAATTAAGAGTAAAAATGAGAAGATTAAAATACCTTCTCATGTATATCATGTATTTCCATAAAATATTGTGGAAAAATATAAGTATTCACACACACATACCCTAATCCATCAAGTATGTTGGCATAATTCAACATCAACCAGAGAAACCATCCAGAAAATCCTGGAAAAAATTGGGGTAGAACAATATCTCTACCCCTATACATGAATATTTTTGAAATATAACGATGAGAAATGGAGGAAAATACCAGGCCTAAATCTCTTCCCCAACCATGGAATGGGCATATATCCCTGCTTCGGTAGCTGAAGTTACACAACATATCTTAAAAGTGATGAAAGAGAAAATGTAAATTCTTTCCCACATCCTACAAACCTTCCAAGATATAATGATGGAAATGTAAGTATCTAAAGGGAGGATATATAAATTCACCCCCTTAATTGGATCGATTCATCAACATAAAATGGGGGTAACTCTAGAGTAGAAACATATCCTTACTCCCATCTAGGAGGGTCATGGGAAAAATCCCACAATATATGAATAGTTGAATTGGGTCCATACCCCCTTCCAATAATAGGCCATCGGTCCATCCTAGTGGCCACTCTCAGGCAGGTATATATCTCTTCCAAAATCCCATAAATATGTTGAAAAATTCAGGTAACAACATGGGATCTACACAAATATTCCCCCATATATGAAATTCATTATCCATAGAAAGTGGTCCTAGTCTCTCGCAAGAGAGCATCCAAAAATAATCCTCACTAAAGGCGATTGGAAAATAAAGAGCCGGTGTATGAAACTTATCTACTAAATGATAGTGTTCTTAAAGCCCTAAAAAATTTAACTATTATGGCTCATGATCCTAACCATCCATTACAAAATTATAGAGGTAGTAGGAACAATTGTGATGGTCCTCCTTGTAGATTTTCTTATAATAGTACCAGAGGTCCTCCCCTAAAAAATTACCATAAAGGCTCACTTCATACCCATAATCTAATCGATCAAAAGAGACCATATCCTGATGAGAACCATGCAAACCCTTACCATGGCTAGAATATAAAATAAAAATAATGTATTACCCTTTTTACATCTCCTTTGAAGGTCCTCCCCATGGTATACGCTACAGGAATTACCCTTGTAGTCGGATGTCAAACCATAATGGTAGTCCTCCCCATAACGATATTCTTTGGGAAAGTCCTCCCTATAGTGAAATTTAATTTCATTAAGTAGGTACTCCTATTGTCTAATAAACTATAATAAATCCCTCATATCATGAGGAACTTGGGAAAATGAGGCCAATAATGTCTAATGTCTCTTCATTGATAAGTGACATCCTTTCTCAACAAAAATATGGAACAAGGGAAAAAAAATTCCGAACCACCCTTGGATTTATTGCCTTCCAATATAATAGACAAGGTACCTACTAAACTCACTATTCAAAACAAAGTATCCAAGAAGCTCCCACTTTGGGAAGATCATGTATAGGAATATCTGAGAGAAGAAGAGGAGAATATGTTACCGATGAGAAGAAAACTGAATAAAGATAATATACACGTCATATTTTAGCCCTCATCCACTTATCAATTAAACATTATAGAGGAACTTTAATAATAATACATTCACAACATCATTATGAATCTATGGAAGAATCCTTACCACCTAAAAATAAAGTTCTTACCTTACAAAGGTTATACAGACCATATTAAGGTAATAGAAGAACCTCATCGCCAAATTGATTTGGAGGACCTTCTAGCTATAAGATGCCCAAAATAAAGAAAACAATAGAAATATATTAAAATTTCTTGCCTCAATGTACTATAAAAATTATGTTTGCTGATCATCGATGCCCCACCCGATTTCCATATCATCGGATGGGGTGAACATGGAGCGCTGCATTTCTGCTCGGTCCCCGATCAGAAAAATCCACTGGAAGTGTCATCATACAATTTCATTACTCCAAGTAAGTTTACAGATGTGAGCCCCACCCAAAAAAGATGGTGTTCCTAGAAATAATAAACCTTAAATAAGTCTCAAAGGCATCAGTACCAATGAGATAAACTATATAAAGAATCCTTCACTAGAAATCCGAGAACATTGATCAAGATTATCACTTAAGAGAAACCAAAAATTGGATACCATTGATGCCCTCAGAAGCAATAAGATCATGTTCAGACCAAATACTACACCCATATTATGCTCAAATAATAAGGCACAAGATCAAGAGATCCACTGTGGTAGTAGAAACTATTGTGATACAAGAGTAGATCCAGCCCATAGGGATGGGTATTTTTTTAACACAACCTTCCCCTTCAAGGCTAGAAAATTCATCTCGAGGCATTTCAAAAGTGGAATGGAACCACCACCGGCCCACAAGAATGTGTTATTTTTCACCTCAACCTCGTATCCAATATAAATCATTATTTTCCCATTTAGGAAGAACATTACAAAATTAATCCTCCCAGTTCATCCCTTCTCACGACCTGGTTCCTTCAACAAGAGTGTGTATGAAGAAATTCTATTATGATTCCATTTGAGAAACATTTTACCAAGTACATATAAATGAGTCTTATATGTTATGGGAGAGGATCAATAATAATTGAAAACTAATTTTATTCATTAGGGGTAAAAATACACATAGAGATCCCAACTCGTTTGGCAGATAACCCTGAGACAACCGACCCTCTTATCATTCATAGGACGATGAAGTACCTAAAATGAATTATATATTGGTGAACTTCATTAGCACCACCCCTACAGATACTATAAAACATGAGGGTGATGTATAGGAATGGGAGGAGGAAGTGCATGTACCCAATATGTTCTACATTGAAATGATTGAATAAGGTGTGTGCATCTAAAACCATAAGCTTTCTATGAATTTGGGGATTCCCTCAACTATTCGAATACCACTACCTTGGTGAGAATATACCAAGGATAAGGGTAATGTTTTAGTCATACATCACCCAAAATATGAATAAGTTGACTCATCACACTTGAGGAAATTATTTCTCAGCAAGAGGAGAAGATGAAGGAGTTGAGAAAAATCAATGTAGAACTACTCCGAGCCAACATCCCTAACCATTATGTTCTACAAGTAGAGCCTCACCTTGTGCACCCAACTGATGTACCTCAAAGAATAGGGTATTTCGTGATAGATTAAATGGATTCAGAACATACTCTTAATGTGGGGGTACAAACAACCAATATATTTGGACCCCACGATAGTAAGGCATTAGGAGTTCCCTCCATTGGGTCTACAACCAGATAAAGGTTAGGCATATCCTCATAGGCCATCCCCTATAGGCTACCCATCACGAGTAAAAGTAGATATTCCATAATTTTCCCTAAAGATTTTTACCCCTACTCAATCCCCTATTCATCCAGACATCCCCTAGGGGATCCTCAATACTATTGATTCATTGGAAACGGAATGGGAGATATGGAGGAATAGAATGCACCAGTACTATTGAAAAGAAAGCCTTACCTCGAATGGGTGGATTTTATCCCTCCCCCATTGGACTTTGGGAACCCTAAATTTCCAATATTCAATGAATCAGGGGAACCTAAGTAGCATTTGATGCATTTCATGTCCTGTTGTGATCCAATGATGGGAACCCCTATATAAAAAAAAGTGATGAAACTTAGGTGTTTTTACAAACATTTTAAGAGACAAACTTCATATGGTATACTAGTTTTCCATCTCTCTTAATCACAAGATGTGAAGATTTTTGTTAATGGTTACTCTTTAAATTTAGCTCAACACTATAGAAGAAAACAATCCTTGACCTCTCAAACTGCAAAAAAATAAGAGAATGATAGGGTCTCAGATTTCATTGCTATGTAGAAAGGGTTGACCTACTCCATAAACCCACCACTTCCCTATTAATATTTGTTGTCCCTCTATATAGAGAATATTCCTGATGATTTTTGAACATCACTCATCTCTATGAAATACATAATGGGTTTCAGGACCTTACTATAGTTTCTTAGAGGTTGGAAGATTCCATATTGTGAACCAATGACAAGTCCCAATTAATTATATCATCTCAAGGGAAGAGAATAGGGAAAGTAGAGGCTACCTATATCACACTTGAGCTAGCACCTATGCTAGATCCAACTTCAAATCCCACACAATATCATACAACACCCCCTCCTAAGCATAAAAAATTCCCTCCTTGTCAGGATGAGAAAAGGGGAAAGAGGTGAAATTAGTTAAAGGAATATAAAAATAAATTTTATTCGTTCCAAGGTGAGAATGTCCCTAGCTAATTCATAACAGATTTGGAAAATATTTCTCAACTTTATAAAGCTCAAGAGGCCTGATCATGTTGGCCTTGATGATCATTCAAACTATTGACATTTTCAATGAACAATAGGGAACACTTTCTAGGAGTGATTTTTTTCAAATAAATCCTATAAAATATGGTTGAATTTGGGAAAGTGAAGTTGAGAAAACCACCAGAACAAGTGGCATGTGTTTCTATTGTTCCCTAGAAAAATAAGGCAAGTGGAAATAAGTTGTTGGTAAGGGTATGCAGAAGTTCAATGATTGGATTACCTAAAATACAATCAATCGAACTCACACCATCCTCAAGGCATAGTTAAATCAACCATTTGAGGCCTTGAATTATCCTTATATGGAACAACCAACCTCACCAATCCTAGGAACCTCTAAGAATTGGTCCTCTAATAAAGGACACAATCAAAGAAGCAAAAAATCAAGTACAAGAAGATGAGGCTGTATGGATTCCAAAACCATCGTGGAAACTCTCAATTTTTTTGCCTCTAACCCAGAAGATATGATAACCACCCCTCAAAATGGTACACCAATAATTAACCTATGATATAGAATCCTCCTCAGATAAGGAATTAAACTTCAATTCCATTAATGTCATTCACTTAATAGAACCCTTCTCAAAAGATAGTATGGCTATACACCTGAGCTAACCACACTAAATTGGGGAACTATATGAAGAGTATTCCAGATTCTAGGGTACTGAGGAAGGAAAAGTCATGTTAGAACTCAATATTTCAACTATATCTTTTCTAGGACTATCTATGCTACTGAACTCATGGGAAATCCCTCCAACAGGCCCATTTGGAGAACAAAAGTTCCCCCGAATATTCCAAGGGTCTTTCTGACCTGATCATCATGGAAGATCAATCATAATGGGTGTAATGTTCTAGTCTACCTCATCTAGGAGAAAGAGCTTCCTACCCTAACCCACTAAGGATAGTATCACCCTCAACTTTTGTTCCAAGAGATGATATGCCCATATCAAGTACCAAATCACCTAAAGTGCTTGTGAAAGATAAGTATCATGCTGAAATCATAGGACTTTGGCCTAGAAGTATGAAATATTAAATAAGTTATCCATGGTTATGGATAGGTCTTTAATCCTAGATGCCCTGAGTTTATCATAAGACCTCCAGAAAGCACTCATAGAGGCTTTGTTGATCCCTAAAGAGTTTCAAAACGAGGTTTCCACTGTTGAAGTATATCTTGTAGTGAATTATCTTTAATAGTGTCACAATATTATTTATTTTGTATAATAATAAAAATATTCCATGATTTAGGGGAACATCATACCCTTTTATGCATCTGGTGGGATAATTTTTTTTGATATCTGATGGGAATTCATTAATAAGGGCTCAGGGTTCAACCTCATCCCAGTTTGAACACTTTGTTGACTGAGCTAATGTGAGGCCAACATGTCCACATAATATCAAATGATAACAGGTTATGAAAAAATTGAGAAAAATATCCTTAGAAGAATCAAGACCAAATATCATTTTGGAGACCTCATATTCAACTCATAATTCATGGTTGTTTGGAAAGATATGGACTTAGATGTTGTGTTGGGAATGCCTTGATCACATCAACATGAGACAGTCCCCTCATTATACCACCACTGCCTCAATTATTTAATTAATTAGAAAATTGGAACGTTTCATGGTGATAAAACCCCATTTGAATCTATAAAATCACAGTATATCGATGTGAGATTCAAATAAAGGGAAGTGAAATAGCCCATAACTGACAGTATAGATTGAATCACTACCTCAAACGATCTAGAAATGACCTTGGAAAATACTTTCAATTGGTTCAGTGAATAATTCATGATTCCCATTAATAAGATCAAAGATATAATTCCCAGTTTAAGTATATATTCAATGACCTTCATGATATTAGTCATGAAAACCGAGCTTGATAACATTGAAAATGTCATCAACCCTTCAAATAGTGTTCAAATATCAAGTGAAAATATCCTCATTACACCCTTGTGCTTCAACTAATCCATCATATAAATTATAAAAAAATTTCATGTCATTAGGAAAGAGTGTATATATACCTTCTTGATCCCTTATCTCCCCTCTAAAGCTTCAAATAAACCCCATAACATCAGTTGAGTTAGAGGAAGCTACTTCATCTTCCATATTTCAAAATTTCGAATCCTCTCCTAACTCTAAGAAATATAATTCCACACCTAATCCCCTTATAAAGAAATATGAAGTAGAATAGGAGGAGGAATAGGAAGGGGGAGTGGAAGGGTACGAGGAATTGGACCTTAGGTATTTCCCTCCAGCATTAAAGGAAGGGGTCTCTACCACTATTTAATAACTTATACAAATAAATCTTGGTATAGAGGAGGAACCATGACCCACATTGAATAGCACGACTATATATTATGAGGAACAAGAGGTGTATTAATTCTTTCTAAATTATCATTGGGATGTGTTTTCCTAAAATGACATAGAAATATCAGGAATTTATCCCAAGGTGGCCCCCACCATCTGGTCTTGGTAGAAAACCATCGGGGTTACAAATAGGTAGTCATAAGGATACACCTGAATCACTCTGTGAAAATTAAGGGGAAAATTGACAAGATCATTAAATAAAACTTTATCAGGGAAGTTTATAACCCAATATGGCTAGCCAATATAGGTCTAGTTATAAATAAGAATAGAAAAATTAGAGTTTTCATCAATTTCATAGGTCTCAACCAACATTTTCTAAAATAAGACTTCCTGGTTCCAATAACCAAACTATTGTTTGATGTTATAGCTAGATATCATGTCCTTTCCTTCATGGAAGGTTACTCAAGCTATAAAAAAATTGGATGGCACAAGCAGATAAGGAATCCACCACTTTTTGGGCCCCTCAAGGAATATTTTTCTATCATGTAATTACATTTGGTCAAAAGAATGTTGGTTCTACATATCAATATTACATGCATCGTATATTCAAACCCTTTTTGGGAAAGTCTATCAAGTGCTATGTCAATGATCTGATGTTTAAATAATAACAACTTCCACAACACTTTGTTTATATTGAAACCGTCAATAATAAATTGTGGCATCATACCCTAAAAATTAACCCCTTAAATTGTTACTTTGGTGTTACATAGGGGAAGTTTCTTGGCTTCTTGGTATGCCATCATGGCATCAAATTCTATCATGAGAAGAAAAAGTTTATCCTAGAAATTTCACCACCTCAAAACCTCAAAGAGTTCATGGTATTATATGGACACCTTATGTATATCCATAATTTTATAGAAAAACTCATAGAAAAGTATTTTTCATTCACCAATTTGATGAAAAAGGGGGCCATATACCTATGTACTGATGACTATCTAGAAGAATTAGATATCCTAAAGAAATATCTTTTGAGTCCACTAGTGTTAATGCCACCTATTGATGGAAATACACTCATATTATATATGATATACCTATAATGATCAATGTATACTCTCCTAGCATAGAAGAACAATTATGAGAATGAAAACAACCTCTATAATCTCATTCGAACCATGCTTTACACTGAGACTCATTATTTAAATATTGTAAAGAGATATTTAGTTCTAATTTTTCAATCCATAAACTAAGACACTGCATGAAACACCATGAGAAAAATTTGGTCTCTCATAAAAACCCACTCAAATACATACTTAGTCATCCCATGTTGACTGAACATTTGGAATTATGGGTGGTCATATTACTGTAGTTTGAAATTCAGATTATGTCTCAAAAGGATATAAAAGGATAGGAATTAGTAGGATTACTTGAAAAAAAAACCCTCTATATAAATGACATTATTGAATCCTGAATTTCATGATGAATATATTTTATCTATTCAAAAATCCCCCCAGAAATGGGAGATGTATTTTTACAGTGCATCTAGAATCCCAATAGGGAAGATGGTAGAATACCCCAAGATCAATAAAGTCAGGTTGGGAGTCATTATCATCTCCCCAAAAAAGGAAATCTTCCCTTACTCTTTCATGTTATCAGAAGGTTTCACAAACAATGAGGTTGGATACTAGGCCCTCATTATAGGGAATGAACTATCACTTCAAATGCTTATAGACCACTTGAATGAAAAGGGTGATTTGGAATTAGTAATCAAAGAGATCAATGGTGATTATGCCATTATAAAGGACAATCTAATCTCCCTAATTCATTATGCCTTAAAACTAATGGTAGAATTCCCATTGAATGTGACATTGAATCACTTCCCAATATCATAGAATGGCCAGGTATATGTGTTGTAATATGTAGCTATAGATTTAGAAGATCCAAATTGAGATGAAATATTCATTAGCATTATGCATCATAGAATGGTCTCACCTTTTGTTCATATTGATGAGGTTAATTCTATCCCTGAACTAGAATGTCCTTAAACTGTTTGGATAAAACCTATTATGGAATGTCTTAAAAATGGAGAACTTATGTCATAATAAGATAGAAAGGATCAAAATCGAGGGTTATCAATTAACTTTACTCTTTATGATAGCTTAAACCATGAGAAATTCCTCTATAAATGGGGGTTCAACAGAGTCCTTTTCTGGTGAATTGATGGAGAAGAGACTATTGTTTTCATGAAAGAAGTTCCCATAGTGGCCTGCAGTTCTAACCAGTTAGGATTTATGATTTCCCAACAAATTCATAGGATTGGATATTTTTTGCCTTCAATGATGCATGATTTCAAGAAAGTTACCAAAAAGTGTCATTCTCGCCAGGTGCAAGCTAACTTCATCCCTCAACCCCAGAGTTTCTACACACAACCAAATACTCTTGTCCATTTTTCATATAGGGAATTTATATTGTAATACCATATCCTCCTTCTACATCTAAGCAGTTCAAATACATTCTCAGTATAACCAGTATTTTCCCCAAGTGGTCCGAATATTTACCCCTCTAAGAAGTTGGGAAAATAATATTATAATCTTCATGAAATCCAACATCATTACTAGATTTTATGTCCCTCGTATAGTACTAATGGAAAATGTCATGAATTTTTATTCTTATGAGTTGTAAAGGTTTTACAATGAGTAAAATATTAAATCAAGCTAGTCATATCTCTATCATATAATAGCCAATAGACAGATAGAGGCCTTTAATAAGATATTATCAAACATACTCTAGAAGATGGTGGATAAATATAAAATGTATTGGTCGAACAATATTTTTCATGCCTTGTGGGATTATCAAACTACATCCCACATTTCCACATAGACAAACCTGTACTCATTGGTATACTGGACAGAAGCAGTCCTACCAATTGGAGACCAATTTCCCTCTCTCATGTTTCCATCTTTGATAAGATATACATAGACAAGAAATCCCAAAATAAGTTGGATGAATTTAAGAGAGTAGATGAGAATATATTTCACACAATTCATCACTTGGAAGTCCAAAAAAATTATATAGAATGGGATTTTAACAAGAAATTATTCCTTCGTTCATTCCTCCAAGGAGAACTGGTACTAGTCCTCAAAACCTCGATGATACCAAGGAATAAATATCTAAATCTTGATATGAATTTGGATGGACCTTATACAATACACAAATTACACTCCAACATAGAATATTAATTGATCTCAATGGATATAGTGATTATTAAGACCCCTACCAATTCAAGGTTTCTCAATAAATATTTTGTGTAATAAAGATATCATCACCCTTACCACATGAATCTAAACTACATAAAATTTTCTTGGATTAAAAACCATAAAAAAAACCTATGGTCCTAATCATATGACCTAAAACTACATGACACCATAGTCGGATATGTAAAACCTTAAACTATATATCTTAACATCCTAGTCAGAGAATGAGAAACTATATGAAAATTTAATTTTTGTATGATGTAAAACTACATGGTCCATGTCCTTATTTCATGATACAAATCAATATAATATTTTGGTCTATGGTCAAGTGGATAAAAATCCATGTTGTTACTCTCCCACCGCATATCCATTCAAGAACTATGTTTTACTTGATTCTCACTTCGAAAAGATACACAGTGACACTCAGATCCTTATCCTGGTCTAGCCACAATATATATAAAAAATGTGATTCCCCCACTCTCCTATGTATAGTTCATATCTTTATAAGATATTCTAGTACATGTTATCACCTCCACCATGAGCCTGTATTCAGAAAATAAACCCTCTCCTACATATAAAAAACCAATGCATGGGACTCCAATATGGTTCGTTTCATCTACAGGCCAATAAAATTCCCTCCCTTTGAACATGAGTTAGATCTGTGTAGGGAATATGTTTCTGAATTATATATGGCTTGATTCATGTCCACAAAAATATATAGTAATTCTCGGATCCTCTGTCTTGTCCTAACTACAATTTCTAAACAAAAATGTCCCCTTCCCTATATATGAGTTAGATTTTCATAGGTAATTCCACACCCTAGATCCAATGAAATTCCAAATGCTTCCTTTTTTCTCAGACACATATTTTTCTGCACAACCCACTCCTTATCCTTGCAAACTCAGATCATCACAAACCCCATTTGGATTTTTGTAAAATAATTCCTGATACCCAAGGAAACCTTTTTTGACTATGTATTGAAATTCACAAATCTGGATTTGCATAAGTCACCCCCGAAAATCCTATCAACCAGAGGCAATTTTTTCCTCAAGATAAACATCTTCTATCTTCATAAACCATGATAATGTAATACTTGAAACTTACTCTCAAAAATTATATGTGTTCACTCCTTCCGCACTTTTCCCATATAATTTCAACTGATCTAAGAACCCCCAAGATCATGGTTTAATATTTCCCTCTTCACACTCAAAGTATTTTGGAACATCTTGGATAGATATGTCGCTCATCATTTCCATATGTATGGTCCTATTCATATGGATGAAAACTAAAAAACACCATTCATCCTTACCACATGATATTAAAATTCACGGTTAATATCCCTCTTATTTGATGTTAAGATTCTCCCAGAACTACATATGGATTGATTCTTACCCCTATGAGATATGTAGTGACACCTTGATCCTACATCCTGGTTTATCCACCACATGATTGAACTACCCCTATAATTTATTTTAATCACCTCTATATGGTAAAATAAACCTTTTCCACACCTTTTTCCTCACACCAATCATGGCTCACGTGGGATTAAGAATTATGGTAAGGGTTTCCCTGCATAATCAAGATGTATCAATTCATGATAGGTCTTGAATGGTCCTAGGTTCAAGACCTTAAAAGGAACACCAAAATTGTTTACCACATGATTCTAAAATTCATTGTTGATGTCTCCTGCATGATGTAAAACTACACATTTCCATGAACCTTGTCTGATAACACCACTATCCTATAAAAAATATATGCACCATTTTTAATGTGGATCATACCCATGTAAGGAATCTATCTAAGAACTATGCGTGGATTGATTCTCACATTAATGAGATAAGTAGTGACACCTAGATTGTAGTCCAAGCCCATCCACAATTATTTCTTTTAAAAATGTACCCCTCCCTATGTATGGGTCAGACTTGCACATGAAACTTTTTATCCATTCTTGTTTTATTTTGGAATATAATGATCCTAATATACTTAGGTACCATCCTTAGGTAAATCAAACTCTGTGTTTGGGGAAATCCGGATCTCCATAGGCTTCCCTTGGATATCTCTAATAGAATGTCTAATACCTGATGACACCTCTACTTGACTATGAATAATATGCCCTAGTGTGTCTCTACATAAGTCACACCCAAAAATTTTATTAACCATAGGCACTTTATTCCTTAGGATAATACTCCCCTATCTCCTTATATCCAGACAACATCATATTGAATTCCTCTTTTCATAAAATCCCCTTGATTATTCCCTGCATACTTGTCCCATATCACTCTTTGGATCAGAAATCCCACAGATTATAGCTTACATCCTTCCCTCTTCAGGACTAAAGGATAATGGAACATTCCTAGTCAAATCACCATGAAATTTAAAATCATTAATATTTTGGTCAAAGATAAACAACCTTAAATTTCATCCCTCAATGTCCTTGTTATAAGATGTTAAACTACACTATCCACAACCTGGTCACATGACATTAAATTGCATGATGATTTAACTCTCGTTAGGGGGGATCCTCCTCTTCTGATGTTTTCTATCCACCACATAACCCTGAAAATCATGTATGACTTGATTCTTATTCCACTAATGTACATAGTGATGCCTAGATCCTCCATTCTAGGCCCAGATGCTATTGAATCTAAAAAATTTGTGTTCCTCCATTCATGGAAACAACCCTGATCTGGGTGGAATGTTTTTTATTTCTTGTAGAAAATATCCTTTTCAAGCTTGTGGTCAAAATAGAATCCCCCTCCTTTACATTCAAACCAAATTTTTATAGGAGAAGTTTTCAATTCATGGACATTATCAACCTAGATGCTCTCTTTATTATTAAACAAATTCTATTCACAACCCACCCTTCAACATCTTGAGAAATATAGATCCTCATAAAATCTCCATCTATCAATAATAGAAGGTCTGATTCGAAAGGGAACCTCTGTTTTGACTATGCATAATATTCCCTAGTATGTTTCTATATAAGCTGCCTCCAAAAGGACTATCAACTAGAGGTACCTTCATCATCAAGATAAACCTATTACATTTCCATAATACCTAATAAAATCATGTTGGAAACCACTTTTCAATCATACATTGTGGTTATTCCCTTGATACTTGTATCATATTATGTTTCAGATATGGAAATCATAAAATTGTGACTTGAAATCCTCCTTTTGTGCACCTAAAGAATTTCAGAACATTCTCTGCTATAAATCCCTAATTGGGTCATCATCACATAAATCATGGTCAAAGTGGTTTGACCAAAAACAAAAATTTCATTTTTCTATCTTGCAAGACTCTGAACTTCCAATAAAAATAGACGTAGCACTTTCCAAGTTGAAAATCCACAAAAGGTAACCCTGGGAAAAAGTCAAGTTTCAGCTCGCTAGACATACACTCCACCTTATTTAGAAAAAATTGAGAAACTAAATTAAAAAAAGGAAATAGGAATAAAAATTTTTAAGTTGAAAAACTAAAAATGTAAGACTAAGAAAAATTTGAGTCTCTCTCGCTAAGTCTTCTTCATATGTATCTTAGGAAAAAATTAGGGTGGTGATAAAAAATACACAAAATCTCATAGGATCTTTTATGTGATTCTAGAACCATTAAAGCTATGATATCTTGGTCTTAAGACTTAGGAAAACATTATATTTCCCTCTCATTACTATCATTATAATTACAACACATTGATACAATGATGTTTAAATAAATTAGTTAGCTTCAATGTTACTGATTATCCAATAAAAACATATATTTTAATTACATTTTAATGGTATTAAATGTTCATTTTTGATCTTATGGGCTTGAGTTAGTGCATTTTCATTATGAACATCCATTCTCATCATTTGTGCACTTCATGCCTAATATACACCAATTTAGGCCCAATGAGTCATCTGATTCTAAGGAATGTAATTATAAATATTTTAATTTGATATTTAGGGAACTATATCTACACTTAAATGTGAACATTTTTTATTCAGGAATCAATGGATGATTCATAAACGATGATGGAGATATTTAGAGATGAATGTAAGCAATTCTAGAGAAGAAAGATTGGACAATAGCCCACTTATGAGACTGTGGGGGCCAACATACAGGCCCAATGAATCCCGAATTTTGTGGGATGATAGAATAAATGTTTCAGAACAAACCACTATTCATGAGATAATGCTAATTCGACCTCTATGATGTTCATTAAGGCGCCCCAAGTTAGAGATACAATTCTGGGCCAGATTCTGCGGCCCAGAAAAATAGCTCACTAATGTGATCATATTTCAGAATCCACAACTCCAAATGGGCCCAAATTTTACAGACGGTTATAAGAAATACGGATATCCATTTTCTTATTCTATAATATACAATTATTCGGCCATCTAGAATGTCATCTAAACACGTCTGTTCAGTAGATGAAAGCTGGCTGCCACCTCGGGTCAAATGTGGAAAAGTCCAAATTCCACAAGCTTTCCACCACCTATGGCCTACCAAAATTAATTGAGATGATTTGTACTGTTTGAGGATCGACCCAAGGGCTCAAAAATTACTATTTAAGGCAGTGGTTTTGGAGGATTTAGGAATCTTGGGTGCTTGGTTGCACTATAGTGTTATGCTGCTGCTTTGTGTTTGTAATCACATTTCTTCCTCATGTAAGTTGTTTAATTCAACTTAGTTTCTTAATAAAAGTTCTTCATTTAATCTTATTCTATTCTTTTACTTATCACGTTAATACCATTGGTTCAATGTGTGAATTTATTCATACCATACTTTGTGATATTTATCACACAACGGAGGAGTGATCTTTTTTTGTTGTTGTTTTTACTTCTTCAATTCCACCCTTGTAAGTCTACTTCCCGCTTCCGTTGAAGACATGTCATAAATGGAGGGATAAATATTTAATGTGTTGATCCAAGGGAGTAGCAAAGAGCTGGATTGGATGTTATTTATCACTCCATTAATGTCTAATCACTTCTTTTAAATGAGATTTTTATTTGATGACTTTAAAACATCTTCATCCTTATTGAATTTAAGGTCACACATTTCAAGTGCTAATACGAACCTCTACCTTGGAGTGATCAAAACTTTGATCGTTCAAGTGTATAGGTGATTATTATTAGGGTGTGTAGGCATTAAACTAGTAAGTGATGATTTCGTTTGATCTTATTAAATGAATCCATCTCAATTATAAGAAATTGAAATCATTAAAAAAGCAATTCATCCAATCCACCCCGAGTGATAACCTAGGATCAACTCATTCTTTTAAATTGAATTCACTTAAATATGTTAGTTATCATTTAAACCCATATAAAATCAACCCAAGTTGGCCACTTCATAGCCAAAAACAGTCCATAGAATGTACGTGTCTATAGGTTTCTTCTTAGGTCTCTGAGGATTCGATAACCCAAGCTAAACTACAAGGACCGTTCTACCTTCATCTCTTGGGTAAATTTGAGCGAGAATAAAATTTTGGCACTGTTGCTGGGGACCCAAGTAAGTCATCTAAACACCCATTCTATTCTCCCCCATTTCTTCTTTTCTCATCCAAATTCTCTTGTCTTGTCCCTTTCTCGTTTTTTTTCTTTTGGCACATGTCCGCCTACACCCGCGATCAATCAAACCATCTAGTTAGGGTGGATAGTCCTGGGGTTGGGGAGTCAAGTACACCAAGGTAACTCTTTCAATTAGATCATAATATTCCAAACACCCCCGAGTCAAAAATTGAGCCCATTTAAATGGAAGGTATTCAAAGAAACCAACTCATAAACCCAGGTGGGAAACAAAATGGAAACCCAAATGAGGCAGCCCCAAACTTGGGGAATGCAATTGATCAAACCATGAATGACTACCTCACACCTTCCTAGACCAATGCCCCCTCATGCATTAGACACAATTACCTAGGATATTCCAACTACATATTTAAACCCCATGTCCTAAACCACCTTCCCACATTCCATGGAATGGAGTCCGAGATGCCATACCTGCACATTAAGGAGTTCAATGACATTGTAGAAACCATGTGTCCCCCACATCAACTAGAATCAGCTAAGATGAGGATATTTCCTTTTTCTTTAAAGGATCGAGCTAAAAATTGGCTAAACAATTTGATACCATCATCCATAAATTCTTGGGGCCAACTACAAAGAGAATTCTACAAAAAATACTTTCCCCACCTCAAAACAATTGCACTTAAAAAGAGTATCCAAAATTTTTTTGAAAAAGAGGGAGAGTCATTCTATGAAACATGGGAGAGGTTCAAATACAATCTAAACATGGTTCCACATCATGGTTTTTTTATTCCTGAACAAGTGAGAATTTTCTATGAAGGGTTGGGTCCGGGGAACAAACAATTCATTGACATGATGTGTAATGGAACCTTTAAAAACAAAGCCCCAAATGATGCTTACGAGTATCTAGAAAGCCTTTATGAACAAAACCAAACATGGGGAACTTCACCTTATTCTGAAAAGCCACAAAGAACTACTAGAATTCATACACTTATAGAAGAGGAAAGCCTTAGGTCTAAACTCGCAGCACTCTCTAGGAAGGTTGAAGAGATAGACCTTAAGAAAGTCCATGAAATCCAAACTGTTGACCCTGTTTGCACAATTTGTGACAAACATGACCATAAGACAGAAAAATGCCCAACCATTACATCCATCAAGGATGTTCTCTTAGGAGGACCCCCAGTGGAAGTAAATGCTTTGAACTTTCAAAAGCCTCAATACCAAAACACCTTCAACCCAAGGTATAACGACCACCCATGCTTCCATTGGAAAGATAACCAACAACCTAGACAACCACAGGGACAAAATCCTTACCCCCATCAGAACTACCAAACCCATAACCAGTTCCAAACCCAACCTATCCAATACCAATAGCCACCGATCCATTTTCAACAAACCATCCCACCTCCAAAATATCCCCCTGGGAGAAACCAACCTACTCAAGCACCCACCCAAACTATTCCACAAAGCCTACTAGAACAACTGTGCAAAAAAATGGAAAGGATGAAGTCAGAAGTCTCTTCCCTTAAACAAGAACTTCAAACCATAAAAACTGGAAAGGCACCCATGCCTACTCAGGCGGTGCCATCCTCAACTTCAAGGGGAGAGTCAAGTTGCACTCAAACAACTCATGAACAACTAAAGGCTGTGATTGTTTTAAGAAGTGGGAAATCAATTGAGAAATATGAAAAACTAATTCAGAACCCACCTGAAGATTCAAACTTGGATGAAAATTCAAATGAACCACAAGATCAAACTGAGGAAACTGATAACAATGTGAAAGAAACAACTCTTCAACAAACAACCCCACAACCTGCACCATTTCCTCAACGCATGAGGGGGAAACCTAATCCTGAACTGAGTGAAACATTGAGGGAAATCTTCTCACAAGTCAAGTTGAACATACCCCTTATCGATGCAATCCAAACCATACCTACCTACTCAAAGTACCTTAAGGACTTGTGCACTTTTAAAAGAAAATTTTCACATAAAAACCAAGTCCTTTTGGCTGCTAATGTGAGTACCACCATTCAAGGGACCATTCTTCCTAATTTGAAAGACCCAGGTTGCCCTTACATCAATGTTGAACTAGGAGAAAGAAAAGTTGTCAAGGCCTTGTGTGATCTAGGTGCTAGTGTTAATATCATCCCCTATGCCGTGTACTGCTAGTTAGGCCTAGAAGAACTCCAACCCACATCTGTCACACTTCAACTTGCTGATCGTAGCATTAGGGTTCCAAAAGGGAATTTTAAAGGACGTTCTGGTAAAGGTTGAAAACTTCATATACCCTGCTGACTTCATTGTCCTTGACAAACATCCAAACTTAGGAAATAAGGAAAAAACCCCAATCATCCTTGGTCGTCCTTTCCTTGCAACAATCAACTCTGTTATCCGAGTCTGAAATGGGAACATGACCATCACCTTTGGAAACATGAGTCTAGACTTGAACATCTATAATGCAATCTCACAAATAGGGGATGACGAGGACATTCATGAAGTAAACATGATAGGAATCATTTATAATGAATCCATGGAACATCAAGGAATATTTGATGAGTGTTTAAGTCAGGATGATATTGATTTCCTTTGTTCATATGAAGGAAGTTTATCTCCTTGGCTTGAATCGTTTTCAAATTGCTCTTATGATGAAGTATTAGTTCCAACAATCAGTGAAACCTTTCAAGAAATCACTTTCATGGAGACCAATCAAACTTACTTCCCTCAATCTAATCAAGCCAATCTAGTAGCTAAAAATTCTACATGTGGGGAATCAATCCTATCTGAAACTCTAAAAAAAGAAATTGATCTTGATCTAATGTCCCAATCTTCTTCTGAAATTCTGAACTAACCTGATCTTGAATTGAAGGAACTTCCTGTTGCACTAAATTATGCCTTCCTAGGGGAAAATCAAACACATCCTATTGTCATTTCTTCTTCTCTTAAATCCAATCATGAAAGTATGCTTCTAGATGTCCTTAGGAAGCATAAGAAAGCCATTGGTTGGACCGTTTCTGATATTCCTGGGATTAGCCCACTTATCTGGACTCATAGGATTGTTCTAGAATCTGATTCAAAGCCATGTCATCAACATCAACGACGACTCAATCCTAATCTCATGGAGGTAGTAAGGAAAGAACTTCTGAAATTGTTAAAAGCTGGTATCATATATCCCATAGCTGAGAGTGAGTGGGTGAGCCCAATCCAAGTGGTTCAAAAAAAGGCTGGAATCACAGTGATAACCAATGAGGATGGAGAGATTCTTCCAACAAGGGTGAGTACTGGATGGAGGGTCTGCATTGACTATAGGAAGTTAAACTCATTCACCAAGAAGGACCATTTCCCCTTACCATTCATTTACCAAGTCCTTGAGAGAGTGGCAGGTCATGCGTTATACTATTTCTTAGATGGGTACTCAGGGTATAATCAAATTGAGGTCTCCCTAGAGGATCAAGGGAAGACTACATTCACATGTCCATTCGGTACCTTTGCCTTCAAACGCATGCCCTTTGGTTTATGCAATTCTCCTGGAACCTTCCAGCGGTGCATGATGGGAATCTTCTCAGACATGGTAGAGGATTTTCTTGAGGTCTTCATGGATGACTTCTCTGTGTTTGGGGATACTTTTGAGGGATGTCTGCAGAATGTGGAGAGAGTCTTGTCAAGATGTGAAGAAAATAATCTGGTCCTAAACTGGGAAAAATGCCATTTCATGGTTAAAGAGGGACTAGTTCTAGGCCATCTGGTCTCAGGTAGGGGGATTGAAGTTGATAAAGCAAAGGTTGACATCATTCATCACCTTCCATCACCCAAAACTGTCAAGGAAGTGAGGTATTTCTTAGGACATTCTGGTTTCTATAGAAGATTCATCAAGGACTTTAGTTCAATATCCCGTCCCCTTTGTGCTCTCCTAGTAAAGGATGCTCCATTTGTTTGGACAGAAATCTGTGAGGGTTCATTATCAACCCTCAAATCCTCTCTCACCTCTCTTCCCATTATGAAATCTCCAAATTGGAACCTTCCTTTTGAACTTATGTGTGATGCCAGTGACTTTTCTGTTGGAGCTGTGTTAGGAAAACGCTGTGATAAAACTCCTTATGTCATTTCTTATGCAGGAAAATCCTTAAATGATGCCCAAATAAACTACACCGCTACTGAAAAGGAGTTACTTGCTGTTGTGTTTGCTTTAGAGAAGTTTAGGTCCTACATCTTAGGATCCCCCATCACTGTGTTCACTGGCCATTCTTAACTAAAATACCTCTTCCAAAAACAAGATGCTAAGGCTAGACTGATTAGGTGGGTTCTTCTCTTACAAGAATTTGACCTCACAATCAAGGATAAAAAGGGCGTTGAAAATGCTGTAGCTGATCACCTCTCTAGGATGGAATTAAAAGACAACTCAAATCACCTTTCTGTGTCTGATTCATTTCCTGATGAACACCTATACTCTGTGAGTGACTGCCCTTGGTATGCCGACATAGCCAATTTCTTAGTTACAGTAGTCATTCCAAAATTCTTAGGGACTCAATATCGAAGTAAATTCCTTTCTGATATTAGACACTATGTGTTTGATGATCCATACCTCTATAAGTTCTTCCATGACCAAGTCATTAGGAGGTGTGTTCCAGAATCTGAACAAGAGTCCATCCTTAAATTCTGTCATAGTGAGGCATGTAGAGGTCACTTTTCCTCTAAGAAAACATTTGCTAAGATTCTTAAATGTGGTCTCTTCTGGCCCACCCTCTCAAGGGACTCCTACAAATTTTTTCAAAGCTGTCCTAGGTGTCAACAAGTAGGGTCCATCACAAAAAGGAATCAAATGAAACTCACTCCCATCTTAGTGGTTGAAATCTTTGACAGTTGGGGAATTGATTTCATGGGTCCCTTCCCAAACTCTTGGGGATACCTCTACATACTATTAGCTGTTCATTATGTATCAAAATGGATTGAGGCCATTCCTACTAAGTCCAATGATCATCAAGTTGTGATTCGATTTCTGAAAGAGATCATATTTTCAAGATTTGGAATTCCTAGGGCTATCATAAGTGATCGTGGAACTCATTTTTGCAATCGTCCATTTTCATCACTCATGGAAAAATATGGAATTTCTCACAAAGTGTCCACTGCTTACCACCCACAGACCAATGGTCAATCTGAGTTAGCCAATCGTGAAATAAAACAAATTCTTGAGAAAACTGTCAATCCTTGTAGGAAAGATTGGTCCGAGAAACTCTTGGATGCTCTTTGGGAATATCGTACAACATTCAAAACCATCCTAGGAATGTCACCATATAGGTTGGTTTATGGAAAAGGATTCCATTTACCTGTTGAAATTGAGCATAAGGCATTTTGGGCAATTAAGAAAATGGATTATGACCTCTCATTGGCCGGAACAAAAAGGAAATTAGATCTCAATGAACTGGAGGAATTAAGGATGGAGGCTTATGAAAATTCAAGGATCAATAAAGCTAGAGTTCAAGCCTACCAATCTAGGAATATCAAGGTCAAACATTTTGAATTGGGAAAACTTGTGATCTTGTATAGTTCAAAACTTCATTTACACCTAGAAAAGTTAAGGTCTAGATGGTCAGGTCCTTTCATAGTGCATCATGTATACCCCCATGGGGCAGTAGAGATTCAAGATCCCACAAGTGGTCACATTTTCAAGGTCAATGGTCAAAGGTTAAAAACATTCATTGAATCATTCAATAAATAGGAAATGGATGTTGAGTTAATTGAGCCAATCTATGAACCAGGAAAAAATTGATAAATTTGGGATCTATGTCGGGCTAACGACGTTAAACAAAGTGCTACACGAGAGGCAACCCGTGGTTTTTATGTTTCTAATCTTTCTGAATCATCTTTATTTTTCAAATAATATTACTTAATCATTTTTATATTTAAAAATAAAAAAATAGACTTTTGACCTATTCTTCTATTATGATTATGGATGGGTACGAAAGGGGAGCACCATATTCATCCGTGTCACGTGGTGTGATCCTTGAGTAATACCATACCCAGAAATTTAAAAAGAAGACAATGTATCATCAGTTTATTTTGTTTTATTTTTATTATTTTATAGGTTAAGACAAAAATAATAAAAATAATAATAATAATAATTAAAAAAGGGGACATGCTATAGGCCGTGGGGCAAACCCCGTCACAACCGGTGAAACCGCGGGGACTCGAACCCGGGACCGAAGGGAGACAGGGGCGCACACTTACCACTGACCTACGGCTTCTTGTGCTTCCTTATTCTATAATTTTTATATATATAATTATATTTTAATTCATTTATTATATAAATATAAATATATATATATATATATATTGTTTTTTTTGTTTTTCCTTTTTCCACTAGGGAACTTTGCAAGCGACATGGATATCAAAGGACTAAATTCGAGTGGCAAGAACTTCAAACTTCAACCACCAGGTGACTTTATTCCATGATCCTCATATTTAAATTTCCTTATTGAACTCCCATTTTTATTCCTCTACCCCATTCTAAATTTTATTTTTACGAAACTAGGGACAACTTCATTCTAAGTTGGGGGGTGTGGAAACAAAATGTTTGTTTAAAAAAAAACAATGATAAAAAAAAGAAGTAAAATTCCTTTATCATTCATATAATAACATCTTTTCTCACATTAAAACTACATATCAAATAATTTTTATTTCCTTGACTCTTAATTTAATTCATGATTAAGTTTAAAAGTATTGATTTTGGAAGTTTGGTTGTCCAATGAAAATTTTCATCATTTTTATTTTCATCAATTAAATCAAAATGCCACAATGCACGTCCTTTAGAATGTGGGTTAATAATTTGAATTTTTTGGGTCCCATAATAAATAGCATAGGCTGGTTTGATTTTTATGAATAATATGAGTATTCAAAAAAAAAATTTGCGTGTAGAGAAATGGATTGATAAAATGCGAGACTTTCGGCACTTGGGGATCGTGACTCCATAGTTTTCTAGCCCTGAGTTTTTCAATCTATCTCTATTTATGGAAATATGACTTTGTTTTTGATTAGTTAACTCGAGACGATGCCCGAGTATGTGGGCTTCACTTGGTGCCCTAAGGCCTTTGAGTCTGGGAGTCATCGGCAAAGTCTTGCTACGTGGGTTAATTTGATTAACTGCAATCTCAATTACTATGGCAATATTGCAACAAAAAAAAATCCAAAAAAAAAGAATGAAGAATACTCATATTAGGATTAAATGTGATTCCACCTAGCGCTTCCATGATTTCCCCCTTGAATAAAAATGAACCCCCATATCTATTGTGATACACAACACATCATTACACCTAATTGAGTTGGATGAAGTATGATGATGGATTTGATCAAAGGAATGGGCTTGGGATTGGGATCTGATTTTAAATTCATCTTGTTTTAAATTATCTTGATAGGTTATAAAAATATATTTGTGTGCAGTTTACATTGTGAGCACTGTTTGTTATAATGTGTTTGAAGAAAGGAATTCAAATAAAATCATTGAATTATTTGCTCGGGACTAGAAAATCTCAAGTTGGGGGGGTGTGATTATACAATAAAAAAATATATTTTAATTACATTTTAATGGTATTAAATGTTCATTTTTGATCTTATGGGCCTGAGTTATTGCATTTTCATTATGAACATCCATTCTCATCATTTGTGCACTTCATGCCTAATATACACCAATTTAGGCCCAATGAGTCATCTGATTCTAAGGAATTTAATTATCAATATTTTAATTTTATATTTAGGGAACTATATATAAACTTAAATGTGAACATTTTTCATTCAGGGATCAATGGATGATTCATAAACGATGATGGAGATATTTGGAGATGAATGGAAGCAATTATAGAGAAGGTAGATTGGACACCAGCCCACTTATGAGACTGTGGGGGCCAACATACATGCCCAATTAATCCCAGATTTTGTGGGACGATAGAATACATATTGAGGAACAAATAACTCTTCAGGAGATAATGCTAATTCTTCCTCTATGGTGGTCATTAAGGCGCCCCAAGTTAGAGATACAATTTTGGGCCAGATTCTGCGGCCCAGAAAAACACCCCACTAATTTGACCATATTTCGTAATAAACAACTCCAAATGGGCCCAAATTTTACAGAAGGTTAGAAGACATCTGGAGATATATTTTCTTCTTCTATGAACTACTCTTATTCGGCCATATAGAAGGTCATCCAAATGCGTCTGTTCGGTGGATGAAAGATGGCTGCCACCTCGGGTCAAATGTGGAAAAGTCCAAATTCCACAAGCTTTCCACCACCTATGGCCTACCAAAATTAATTTTAATGCTTTGTACTGTTGGAGGCACGACCCAAAGGCTCAAAAATGCCTATTTAAGGCAGTGGTTTTGGAGTATTTATGAATCTTGGGTGCTTGGTTTCATTGTAGTGTTATGCTGCCGCTTTGTGTTTGTAATCGCATTTCTTCCTCATGTAAGTTGTTTAATTCACCTTAGTTTCTTAATAAAAGTTCTTCATTTACTCTTATTCTGTTCTTTTACTTATCACGTTGATACCTTTGGTTCAAGGTGTGAATTTATTCACACCATACTTTGTGATATTTATCACACAACGGAGGAGTGATCTTTTGTTGTTGTTGTTTTTACTTCTTCAATTCCACCCTTGTAAGTCTACTTCCCGCTTCCGTTGAAGACATGTCATCAATGGAGGGCTAAATCTTTTATGGGTTGATCCAAGGGAGTAGCAAGGGGCTGGATTGGATGTTATTTATCACTCCATTAATGGCTAATCTCTTCTTTTAAATGAGATTTTTATTTGATGATTTTAAAACATCTTCATCCTTATTGAATTTAAGGTCACACATTTCAAGTGCTAATATGAACCTCTACCTTGGAGTGCTCAAAAATTTGATCCTTCAAGTGTATCGGTGATTAGTATTAGGGTGTGTAGGCATTAAACCAGTAAGTGATGATTTTTTTTGATCTTCTTAAATGAATCCATCTCAATTATAAGAAATTGAAATCATTAAAAAAGTAATTCATCCAATCCACCCCGAGTGATAACCTAGGATCAACTCATTCTTTTAAATTGAATTCAGTTAAATCTGTTAGTTATACTTTAAACCCATATAAAATCAACCCAATTTGGCCACTTCATAGCCAAAAACAGTCCATATAATGTACGTGTCTATAGGTTTCTTCTTAGGTCTCTGAGGATTCGATAACCCAAGCTAAACTACAAGGACCATTCTACCTTAATCTCTTGGGTAAATTTGAGCGAGAATCAGTTACATTATAATTACAAGGGAAAAAAGAATGAATACATAGAAGATTATGAAAGAAAATTATTTTCGTTCATGAATAAAAATTCATTGGAGTATCTAGAAATTATATTATCTCTTTTATATTTTACGAAATACCATCAATATAACTCTTGAGTTGTTGAAGGGTCTCTCAAACCCCATACATAGACCATCTAAGCTCAGCTATATGGACAATATCATCCTCTTTATCAAGGAAAAGATCATCTTTCATGGCTATAATAAATGTATTCCCTTAATCCTGGACCTCTTCCAATGAATGGTTAAGTTTTATGAGATCCCCTATGGAAGAATATATCTATTGTTGGATGTGTAATATTTGAAGGGATTTATCATCAATTTTATGCTTTCTCCACTCCAATGGCATGGTTGAGCTCCTCATACGATTTCATAGGTTGGAGATCATTAGTTTTGGTAAGCATCCCAGATTTGATAAGGAGCTATTGTGACTCATTATCCTACTACCATCAGTGAATGATCTTCTTCGCAGTAATAGAGACCATGTGATAGTCTAATCAACCATACCCTCAACATTTTAAACATGGGTTGGAGCTGGTGGAGTTGTGAAGGTTGACCCACTATGGGTGTCCTCAAGACCAACTCCTAAATATCTTTCCATATAAACTGGTGATATACCTAGAAATAATATTGAGCCTCTTGGATTTCCATAGGACTGGCCTCAATAAGATAGATGTACTCCGATATCAACTCGCTTATATAAACTGCTTTCATTATCCCTTAGGGAGTAATCACTGAATTATCGGGAGCTCGGAGCAGCGATTGTGAAACCCTAATGGGGTTAGCGGTGTCCCTCCCTTTGCCTCCAGCCAGCACAAGGGGGGAGGATCCTCAGCTTCCTCACAGTGGCTGGTGACACGAGTTCCACCCCTTCATTAACCCTACCTCTTTCCCAAGGTTTCCTGATATTAATCTTGGTCCGAAGGTCCCTAGTTCCAGGAAAGGCAACCTCGTGATCCCGCTATCGGTGTCAGAGTTTACAGAGGAAGAGAGCTTTCTGAACCAAATGATGGTTGCTCGATTCATGAAAAATCGGCCTTTGGTGGATGCCTTTGACAGGTTTGTTTCTAAATCTTGGGGGCTTCAGGATCAAGTGATGGTCGGTCTGTTTGATAGAAGGCATATGATGGTTCGCTGTTCTTCACTGGAGGATCTGGTTAGTGCTCTGTCATGTGCCCCCAGAAGATGTGGCGGATGTGGATTCTTCCTGTTTCGGTGGATCTAGGACTTATAGTTGCATCATGATTCTCCAGTGCTTCTGGTTTGGGTAAGTCTTCCGCAACTGCATCTCCCTTTCCAAAACCCGGCAATTATTCATATGCTAGGAAATCTAGTTGGTTGTTTTCTTTGTGTTGTCTCGCGTACCACTTTGGTGTGCCATCCAATCAACCCACATAGGTGTGTCGAAGTAGATGTGTCAAGGCTGCCAGTTGATTTTTTATAGATTGATGCTGGTGAGGAGGTTAGATGCATACAACCAGTGGTATTTGATCATTGGGTGGATTTTTGTTCTTCCTGCCGTAGACTGGGTCACATGGCCCTTTCCTGTAGGCGGGGTGCTCAGGGGACGGAATCAGTGCAGGCAAGAGTCCCTGCGACTTCTATCCATGATTGCACAATCCGGGACAGGTTATCCACAATGTAGGTTGATACCGGGATGGATATCCAGTTGTGGGACAATGATGTTTTGGGTGAGCCAGAGGAGGGGCACGAGGATGTTCAAATGGCGATGGTTCCAGTCAGACTCCAGGATTCTTCAGGTGCGGAGGCCGGTAATCAGAATCAGTGTCCCCCTTTGTTTTCTTCAGTGGCCATGAATACTGTGAAGCCAAAGGGGGCAGAACCGCGGGTTGCAGACATCTTTTCCCATTTGAAGCTTGATTTGAGGCTCAATGGATCTGTACAAGAAGTTCCCTTAGCAGTTTCTATAGTGAATTTACCAGCTACATCCAATTGTATCAAGGAAGGTGAGGCAAGCTTGGTAGGGAGTGATGTCCAAGGTCTCGGTGAACAAGGCCAAGGTTGGGAGGATACTAACAAGCATCCACAATTCATGGGTCACGGTTATGAATAGCCCACAGGCTCAACCCCGGTGCAGGGAAAGTCTTTCTTGATGGCTCCAACAGAACCTCAACGTGGACAAGGGAGGCTAGACAATGAGAGTGTCTTGGCGCCATTAGACCCAAACACCCTTGATGCTTCCCCTGCTGCACTTCTGAAGGTTGGGACCGGGGGAAGAATTCTAGTTTGGTGGATAAGGCAGGTAAGGAGGGGGATCCTTGTAAGTAGAGGCCTCTCAAAGAAGGAACGACTTTGAAGCTAGGGAATCGTTTTGAGGGGTTGGAAGTTCAAGAACCTTCACTATCTCAGGAGTATGATTCTTCAGGTGATGACAGCTATAGCCATCCTTCAGTGGATAACATGGATCGAATTCAAGGGAAATGTCCTCATAGCCCTAGAAGGAAGAAAGGGAAAAAATGAATTAAAGATTCAGGGGAGTGGATCATGGTTTAGGGGGAAAAGTCTAAGGGATGTAAGGATTACTCCCACTTGCCAAAACAAATGGAGACTAGGTTGGCTAAGAAGGGTAGAAACAAGGAAAGAACATCCCTACAAAAAGGGGAAGCGAAGGATCATGTAGGCATTCAAGAGACAAAGAAGAAGAGGTTGGGGAGTGCTTGAAACTTATCCTGCACTCCAAGGAAGAAATACTTGAGAAATCTATACGACCTAATGTCTCAGAAGAGGAGCTCAATAGAATCTATGAACAAAGGTTAAAAGTTGATGCCACAGAGGAGCAAGAAGTGTGGTTTGATAAACAAGATAGAATACTAGCCCGAGGCTTCAATAATAGTAAAATCAACTCAGAGGAATTTATTTAGACAATGGAAAGGATGATTTCTCACCTTGAAGAGATTATAAGAGAGGATCCGGATACCCAGGTTATTACACTGCACTGGGAACTCTATAGAGTAGGTGGTTCCAGTAATATTAGTCTTGTGTTTAACCATTTTGTGAGTTTTTCAGCACGTAGTGGTTCCTTTTTTAAACTTTGGTTTCCCATTTTTCATAAATATGGCATCATAATAAAAAATTTAAATTTGGCTGTTATCCCTTAGGGAGTAGTGTCTCTCTCACCTTTCACCACTGTTTAGACCAGCATGGATGTTTTTCCTTCCATTAGAGCTAATGGAACTAAGGGAAAAATGATTAGTCTCCAATGTAAAGGTGATAAAATTAGTTGAAGGCACTTATACTTTGATAGATCAATTTCTTGTGTAGATTCCTCCCGAGAATCCCTATCCTTGGTAGTTTGAGTCAGGATCTACTGATGAGGAGCTTCTTCTCAAGTATTCTTAGGAACAACCATAGAAATCCCATGTGGATATCTCAATTTAAGACCTTGAGATCTTATTACCTCAACAATAGTATCAGGAAGAACCCCAATACCCTAGTCATGGATCTCCTTGGCAATATTTTTTTCATATAAAGTTACACCAGTCAAGATCATTGATTTAACGTATTGGATATATGAAGGTCGCCCATAGAGGAAAACAATAGAAAGTGAAACTCTTGTTCATCAAATTCCTTATTAAAGTCACCAAACTCTTCCAGGGTGGTAGGAGTATCAATATCTTAGTAATGTGATTCCATTATTTTAATAAATAATACTTAAAGTCTTGTAGAATCCTCACCATTAGGGGTATCTGAAACACTAGACATAGAACCCAAATTGGATCCATCGTCAATATTTCTTGCTAAATTTTCAATAGGAATAACCCTTTTAGTTCTCACCGAATCAATATAATCAACAATAGCTTCATTTGATGGTCTGGGGTCCATTTCATTCAATTTAGGAGTAGTGAAAGGACCGTAAGTGGTGGTTGTAGGGTCCTCTAGTTTATGTGATAGATCTAAATATCATAAGAAAGAGAATTCAGGGATTTCTGCATGAAACCTTATAGTGTGCATTTGACATTACCAAGATTATACTCCCTCTCTACAGTGATACGAACAAATGTGGTCTATTCCCTTAATTCTTATTCTATTAAAGTGATAAACTCACTAATTGGAATATGTACCTCATCTGATATCTTCCTCCTCAGTTCTCAAAGGTTCATCTCTAAGACCGTTGAGAGAGGATAGTGGAGTGGATCCAATAATACACAAGCATGATCAGACATTTATTTTGGATGAATCAAGAATAAATGATTCTATGGAAACTTAAAATGAATAATAATTCACTTTTATAAGGACTTTATTCTCTTTCACCCCTTCACTTTTGATGGAATAAGGTGGAACTTTCCTCCTCAAATATAGGTACTAGAGGTGACAGCCAAGAAGACTCTCTCACTATATCCTCTTCAATATGGATTGAGGATAGATGCCCAAATTCAGGGGTTGAACCCATATACCTGATAGGGGTTCCTATCAGGGCATATTTTGGCTATGGGATACTAGACGATTCTCCCTCTACTGACTACAAATCAAGGTCATCCATTTCTTATTAATGATGTTTTGTTCAAAAAAAGGAATAAAACAAGATAGGAATAATAAAATCCAATACTAACATCCTAAGGATTGGTGAAGTCATCCTATTTAACAACAGACTATTCATAAAATCCTTTAGTATACCCACAATTCATTATATCCCCCACTCACCTTGTGGTAGTAATATGATTATTGGTGGTGTAAATGAGCATCTATAGATCCCAAATGTGTATTCCCACCTAAATAGTGTTAGCATCAAAGTGGAGGTTGGGTGGGCCTAGAACATCCCCAATATGTAAAATCTGTTGAAATAGTGGGTTCCTTAGACCCAACTATTCAGTGCTTTTAATTATCATATCGTGTATACAGTTATCTATACATGATTTCATCTTACAATTATAGTGTAGAATTTTCTGCATCCACTATTGAAATGGTAATGTCCAAAGAATAATTTTCGTATCAAGAGGTTATAGCAGATCCCATCCTATAATGAGAACTTCAAGATACTACGACATTAATCTTAAATATATATTCTATGGTCTAGATACATATTACTGATTTTACACAGTAGATATTTGACCGCCAGGTTTTGGGG
Organism: Viscum album; assembly: GCA_963277665.1. Taxonomy (NCBI): domain Eukaryota; kingdom Viridiplantae; phylum Streptophyta; class Magnoliopsida; order Santalales; family Viscaceae; genus Viscum; species Viscum album. Next base: position 490,138,337 of record OY728150.1, read on the forward strand.
GCTCATAAGCATTGAGACTTCTTCTCACGAAGTTCGCACTTGGTGATCTCTAGTAGTGAGATCATGAGGAATGACCTGCCAATAGAAACACCACATGTTTCAGATGTCATTGGATGTTCTAATATATGATCATGTGTAATGGTCTCCTAACTTGAGATCATTACCAAATTATGTCATTTGATTGTGTACTTTGATTCAAGAAAAAACCATGGAAATGAAGTCATGGCGAGGTATTTTGTGTTGGGTGAGTCATTGCTGGCATGGCATTGGTTGAATGGTTAAGAAAGGATTTGTCACTTCTGGGTTGTGGAAGTTATATATCTCAGGCCATGTTGATATGGATGGCAGTACCTTTATGAGACCATGACCATGGAAGTTGAGGGTAAATCTTTCCAGTTAAATCAACAAACAATAAATCAAGAAAAATGGCGATGACACGTGAGTGTGTCCTACTTTATGTGATATTATAGAAAAATATATTATATTACAAAGTGTGTGTTTGTAGGTTGGTTTTCACTGCTATAATAATCCTTATCTATTTAGGGGCCATGATGGGTTTCTAGATCCCTCTTTTGGTTTGTCAATACTATTCATTGCTGTCGAGATAATGTCCTAGAGGGTCACACACAATAGAGTATTCAAGAATCTTCCCTATTCAATTGAATTGGATTTTTGGACATGGTGGGCCCCACCGTTGGGGTCCAGTATTTTTCCAAAGAAAAACTACCACCAATATAATAAATATATTCATATTAATAAAGTTTAGAATAATGAGTATTGAATTTATTTATTAAATGTATTTACGAGTTTTAAGTAAATACATGAAAAATATTAATTGACAAATATTAAATTATTCAAAGTTCAATTAATTTTTAAGGGAGTGACGAGTTGAGTTAATGATTAAATTATTATAATGTAATATATTTTAATATATCACAAGTGAAAGATAATAATATTTATGACTTAGTTTAGTAATCATAAAATTTCATTGATAGTGCGTTAAGTATTCGGGGGCCGGTGAGGCGATACCGGGTATTTTAATTAACCACTAGAAATATAAGAGGAGAGGAGATTTCTAATTACTATTCATGGAGATTATATCTCTTCTCTTCTCTCCCATGATCTAGAGAGAGAAGATATAGATCCAAGGAGCATGGATCAATCACCCTCTCAGGCATTTCATGTGAAGTGATGTGGTGTTAGTTGGAGTGTCAAAGGCGTCGTCGCAATTCTGCACTAGCACCCAGATTACAGCAAACGGTGCTCCCACATATTTCTTGAAGTGCATGTGGATGATCTAGAGGGGTTTGATATCATATTATTTGATCAGTGATCACCAACGATGAGTAGACTTTGTACATTGATTTGGAATTAAACTAGGTACTTTATGGTTTATTTTTGTGCTTAAAACCCTTCAAGAGAGATCCTCAGCTTTGACCGGGCTGCTCTTCACTGATGTCAACACGTTTACGTTGATGTTCAGTGTAAATATTTTAAAAACCCACATTTTTTGGGCTTCTTCTACACGCCCAATTCCAACAGATTCTGTAACCCAACATGAAGGAATGAACACAATTCCTTTCCATCAGAAGGCTTGTCCTACCAAAATTAGACTACCATCGGTTGCATGAAATCCAAGGTTTATCCAACCTTTTTTAAGTATACTCAACACTCATTGATTTCAATAGCTTATTTTCTCTCTCCACCGTAGTTGAAGGATGGGAAGTTGGAGGTTGGGTTTCCTATGCGTGATGGAGACTGGACTGTCTAGGATCAAACTCAACTGACACAACCCTTTCAATATTTATGAGCGAACTAAATCGCAAATGGGGTCACTTGGGAGAGCTCAAGGCCTCACCATTTTTAGCCTCCAGAGAGGGTGTATCCTTTCTAGCAGGCTACCCCACCCAACAGTTGTTACAACTTTGACTCGGGGCATGCTTGTTGTCAATTCCCCTTGGGGATATGATCAGATACATGCTTCAGCATACCATGAGGTCAACCCAGAGAGGCACTCATTGGAGGAAGTTTAATTGCTGATTGATTCAACTCTACATCCATGATAATCTAGAGTTTTTGAGTCACAATGGGGTGTTTATCTGATCAAACATGCATAAGAGGGAATGCAATTTGTTGTTGTAGGCACTTAAACTTGCATGCAAATATATAGGGATCATAGGCCTCACAATTAACTTCATCATTTATCCAAGTCACTAGCATACAATCCCTGAATGAAATCATGTATGATCTCAGTTCCTCATTATCCTTTTAATTATTAGTAAATATCTCAGTGGGTGAGTCCCCATGTGGAATGTAGTTTAATTATATTAATAAATTTAATTTCTTCATAGTTTCACCATACTTTAGAGATAAGTATTGGATCCAAAAACACCCCAAAAGAATGGTCTAAATCGTCCTCTAGGAACTTTGATTTCACTCAGCACATCATAAGAGATTAAGTGTTCTTCAACCCATCCCCATAACACATGAAATTTCTATGTGATTCTAAAAGGGGCATGTACCACATACACAAGAAATAATCACTGTTGAATCCTCAAAAAAATGGGAGCCTCCACCCTATATGCCTCCCCTTGGATGAATTGGTCATCATGAAAAATGTCCCAGGCCTTACACCACCATTTTATTCACAAACTAGTAGCATATATATGCTTAACTGAATCATTAAGAAGCCTGAAAAAGTGACTTGGTGGGTAGGTTATACTTGATTGTGTACCCCCATCGGCTATACAAGACCTATTTAAAATTGGGCTAGAATTTACAAGGAATACCTCACTTTTCCATCACAGGATATATTGTTGGTAACTTGCATGTAGGTCCAACCCCTTTTTCTCCAAGAAATCATTCACCCACACCTCAAAATGGACATCAAACCTTTTATGGTGATCTTCATTCTTAATGTCCTAATCTAGCTCCAACAACTCTCCAGACAAAGAAGGCGTTCTTTCAATATTATCCCATGTGGATTTTAGTGGGATAATGTGATGACCCAATGTTTTTCAATAGAAATTCCTTCTTATATTTATGTCATAAAATAACATGAAAACACAACATAATGAACTATTAAGTGATACGTGACCTTTAAACATAAGTTTTTTACTTCTGTGTTTGGAATTTTAAAAATCCGACATGCACGGTTGTGCTCAAGATGATTTTTGGAGTCTAATGAAACAAAAATCATTTTTAGTGAATAGTAACGTACCCTTAGGAATAGTAACATACCCTTATGAATAGTAATATGACCCTTATGAATAGTAAATCATCCAAAATAATAGTAACCTTACTCATGAATAATTAAGTAAAATTTAGACATCTTAGAAAGTGACAATTTGACCTTAGTAAACGTTTTGGAATTTTGTAAGTCATAAATCATTAATTATAAATAATTAATTAATTTAAAGGAAAATTTATTTTCATAATTTATTTTCATTATTTATAAAATCAATGTCTTATAGTTTTTAGATAATTTTATAAGACCCTACGTAATTTTTGAAAGCACTATAAAATCAGTTTTAATCTTAATAACTGTTTTTATGATTTTAATTAAATATTAAATTAATAATATTTAGAAAATTATTTTTGAAAAATGGACTTCATTTTTGGATTCTAAACATTGAAAAATGGTAGGGTTAAATTTTTGGAATTTTTTTGAAATACTTGAATTTTTGATGAATAGTAGAATCTGATAATTCACAATAAATGTTGAAAAATGGATTAATTGAGTCATTGATGATGTTCTTATGATGTAAGACCACTTGGTTCGGGATCACATGATAAAATTACTATTATTTTTCATTCAAGACTCACTATTCCTTGTCTTAGGGGAAATTAATAAACTAATGAATTTTATATTAAGGAAACCCTTCTCCCCTCCACTATAAAAGCCACCCTTCACACCCTCATTTCCTCACACCTATCAAGCTCCAATCCTTCTCTAAACTCTGCCCAAACACCTTCCCTAGCCCCTCCCACATGTCCAAGAGATTCTGGTTTCATCAAAAGACCAAGCGTAGGCCCTTAAGGAGGTTCTCAAGAGAAGGATTCAAGAGATAATTTCTCTCCCTCTTCTCCTTTAATTTCCTTTCAAGTTCAAGTTCATTTCTTGATATCTCCCCAACTATCTTCATAAAAATGGTATTTTAACTTCATTATTATACATACAATGTAATTTTATGATTCTAATGTTATATTATATCATCCAACCCCTTTCCCTCTTCCATTTATTTTATTAAAGAGAACATTGTTCGTGAGGTGTTAATTTATCACCTTCAAGAACGACATGCTTTCTTCTTCCATTTCTACCTTCATATCTGGTCATGAAACCATTTTTATGATTTAACCAGAATATTTTATAAGTATTATTTCCTATTTAAAGTTCTGGAAATAACCTATGGCCATATTACTAAGTGATAAGTTAAAACAAGTTCGTTGTGATCGAAAAACCGCCCAAATTGACCCAAATAACAATCATTTAATTATTACCTAATGATTCATCCACATGGATCTAATATAATTCATTATAAGATCATTCAAAATCCTTTAATATAATTAGTTACATGTAATATCATTTCTGGATGTTTACCCTTGTTCTACCCGAACTTCAATTTATGAATACAAGTGAACCACCCAAGAAAAACCATAAAAACGAACATCCCCGAACGATGTTTTTAAAATCTATAAGTCATCCAAAGGAACATAAAATGACATAATGAAACCAGAATTAACCCTATTAATGTATAAAATGTTCTTGATTTTTTAATTAATGAATATAATGTAATTATACAGGACACTAAAGAGAAGGAAGCATTCAGATACAAGGTAAGGGGAAATTCTCGAACCCAACTTTCATCCTTCGGATTCGCCCTCTTTCACTCCATTTTTGATATGGTTACTCCTTAAAGATCATTTTTTCTTCATTTTATTTTCTTTTTCTGGTATATACATGTTTTTCATTGGATTTTATGTCAAACAAAATGTTTTGCAAAATAACTCTTCTTTTAAGAACACACCTTTTACTTCTCACTCGAAGTGGATGTTTCTTGTAACATGTATGTTATTACCTATTTATTTTGGGAACCCAAAGTTTATGAATGTGTTATTATGTGATGAAACCCATTACTTTCCATGGGTTAGTTATGTTTATTTTTGATATGTGTTCTATGTGGCAAGCATGATAATGATAATGTTATGATGTGACGGGTGCGCCCAAAATTATATAGCGCAATATGAATGTTTCAAAGTGAAGGGTGCGCCCAGAATTATACAGCGCTCCAATGCATTGGGTAAAGTGATGAATTTCATGATTAAATATGAAATTATGTGTGAAAAATATGCTATATTGGTTCACAAGTATGTGGGGTAGTTAACCACTAAGACATGATGTTTCATTTTTATGCATTACCACATTTCAAGTCTTATATATGCTTCTTCTCATGTTCATGATATTTTTCCATGTTATGATCACCCCATGATATATTTTTCTTATCTATCCTCTTACTAGGCTTCTATCTCACCCCTTTTTATGTATATCCTCAGGTGGATACATGTACTAAGGAGAGGATAACTGCCAATAAGAAGCTAAAGAAGAATAAATTAAATAAATGTTTATGTTTGATGTTGTATTTGTAATGTGTGGTCCTAGTTTTCCCAAGGCACTAAACCTTCAGATCCTATATGTGTAATACTATTATGTTTTTTATCTTTAAAATTATTTAATAGTAATGTAAGAAAATTCTGGGTCTCTATAGTTGGTATCAGAGGCAAGGTTTAGTTAATTTGGGAATTAGGATTAGTGAACCCTAGAGAAAAACTATAGTATGAGATTAAGTACAAATATGCACACAAGAGTATTTACATAGGGATACCATTTGTTTTTATTTTAGTATAAAATTTTCAAATTAATAATTTATTTATTCATGACTTGTTTACTTATTTTTTGTTCTAACCTTTTCTATTTTAGAAAATGGTGGGAACCAGGAGAAATCAGGCCAACAACTCTTGCGAGGGCAATGCAACGATTGCCCGAACGACATCCCCAATGAGTTGGGAGGTGGAGTTCAAAACATCATGGAGATGCTTACCCAATTATCTCAGGTTATGAACAATAACCATAATAATGGGGAATGTCCTAATTCACCAAAGAGGGATCAACTGGCTATTGAATGTTTTATGCGGCAACGACCACCGACATTTAGTGGATCTTCCGATCCACTAGTTGCGGAACAGTGGGTCAACTCCATGGAGAAGATCTTTTATGTTATTCACTGTTCTGAGATGAAGAGGGTGACTCTAGCCGTTTATCGTCTGGATGGAGAATCCAAACAATGGTGGGCTTTGATTAAGAACACCAAGCCAATGGAGAAAATTGAAGAGATAGAATGGGAAGACTTTAAGATAATGTTTCTTAATAAGTACTTCCAATGAACTCTTCAAAAGAATATGGAGAGAGAATTTATATAGATCAAGCAAAAAGAAGGAGAATTTTTCACAACCTATGAACTGAATTTCATAAGGCTTTCAAGGTACGCTTCGGGTTTTGTTATCAACAATGATAGAAAAATTGATAGATTCTTTAGTGGATTAAAACCACACCTTCAAAAGGCTCTTGAAATTTGATACTTTAGGAGTTATAAAGAAGTTGTTCGGTGTGATATTAAAGTGGAGATGGAGTTTGGATAATGGTCCCATGGCTATAGTGATAAGAAAAAGAAAGATTGAGTTTCAAGCTGGTGGATCTAATGACAAAGGCGGGAAGAAAAATCAACGACCCACATGCCAAAAATGTGGGAAGTTGCACCATGGGAATTTCTTCAAAGGGATGGGGAAATGATTCAAGTGTGGGAAAGAAGGACACCATGCTCAAGAGTTTCGAAAAGACATGAAAAGGAAGGATAATGTAGCCGATGAAAGGAGAGAACCACCCATGGTTCAATGCTACAACTGTAGGGAACTAGGGCACTATGAAAAATAGTTAACTAAACCTCAAGTTCTCGAGGGTAATCAGCGTCAGCAGCCACAAAATCCAAAGTAACAAGGTAAGGCTTATGCCATCACTACTGCAGAGGTGGAGCATGATAATGAAGTCGTACAAGGTACACTTCTTATTCAATCAAGAATGGAAAAAGTCTTATTTGATTCAGGTTCTACGCATTCCTTTATATCTTGAAAGTTTGCTAGAACTATAGAATCGAAGCCCTGAAACCTTGAAGTAGATATATATGTAAAAACACTGAGTGGTGCAATCATTACAACCCAAGTGTTTGACTCTTCTCCTGTTTCCGTATGTGGGAAGATTCTTTCGGAAAATCTCGTAATGCTTCCCTTGGTGGAATTCGACGCTATAATGGGAATGGATTGGCTCTCGTTATATATAGAAAATATCAACTATCGGGAAAAGGAAATATCTTTTCATATTCTGAACCATCCCATGCTCCTCTACAAATACAAGGAAGATCATGAATCTCCTTTGGAAAATCTTTCAATGGTGTGGGTGTTGATTCCCTTTGAAGAAGCATACCTCTCCCAAATAGTTGAGTCGAAGGAAAGTGACAACCTTGAGGAAATTCCCATCGTGAAAGAATACAACGATGTATTCCCCAAAGAGTTACCTGAAATTCCCCCGGATTATGAGGTAGAGTTCTCAATTGAACTCATACCCAAAGCTACTCCTATTTCGAAGTGTCCCTATAGGATGGATCCTATCGAACTGGTGGAGTTAAGGAAGTAGTTGCAAGAGAATCTGGACAAAGGGTTCATACGCCCTAGTGCATCACCTTGGGGTGCACCAGTGCTCTTTGTGAATAAGGATAGAACAATGTAGCTGTGTATCGATTATTGAGAACTCAACAAGATCACCATAAAGAACAAGTATCCACTCCCTAGGATTGATGACTTTTTTGACCAGTTAAGAGGAGCTCAATACTTCTAAAAGTTGGATCTTCATTCTAGATATCATCAGGTAAAGGTGAAGAAGGAAGATATTCATAAGACTACCTTCTGAACAAAGTATGGGCACTATGAGTTTTTGGTGATGCCCTTCGCACTTACTAATTCCCCTGCAATCTTCATGGATTTGATGAATAGAGTCTTTAGATATTACCTAGACAAATTTGTGGTAGTGTTTATTGATGATATTCTCATCTACTCCAAGATCAAGGAGGAACATGAAGAACATCTAAGACTTGTGCTGGAGACATTAAGAAAGGATAATTTGTATGCCAAGTTCAGAAAGTAAGACTTTTGGATGAAGCAAGTCACATTCTTGGGACATGTGATCACAAGTGAGGGAATTTCTGTGGATCCTTCAAAGACAAAGGTGATTGAGGAATGGATCAGGCCCTCTATGGTCATAGAAATCCGTAGTTTTCTTGGATTAGATGGGTACTACCGACATTTTTTGAGAAACTTTTCACGATTTTCAAGCCCGCTAACTATGTTAACAAGGAAAGGGGTAAAGTATGACTGGACGGAAGAATGTGAGGGAATCTTTAAGGAGCTAAAGAGAAGGTTGATCACTACACCTGTACTCACACTACCGAAAAGTGGAGAAAGTTTTGTGATATACAATGATGCTTCAAATAAAGGCTTGGGTTGTGTACTCATGGAAAATGATAATGTGATAGCCTATGCCTCATGACAGTTAAAGATCCATGAGCAGAACTACCCAACGCATGATCTAGAGCTGGCAGCCCTGATTTTTGCCTTGAAAATATGGCGGCACTACCTTTATGGCAAGAAGTGTGACATATACACCGACCAAAAGAGCTTAAAGTATATATTCACACAAAAGGAGCTCAACATGCATCAAAGGAGATGGTTGGAGCTAATCAAGGATTACGATTTCTCTATTCACTATCATCCTGGAAAGACGAATAAGGTAGCTGATGCTCTAAGCAGAAAAGATCCTGCTACTCTATCCATGATACGAATTGAGAAAGACCCTATCTTCTTAGATATGCAAAGGATGGATTTGGAAATCATAAGGGTATGAGATACATCCTACCTTGCCTAAATGATTGCACAACCATCCATCTAGGAGAAGATTAAGGAAGAACAAAGGGATGATGTGGAGATACAAAAGAGGGTGAATGCAGTAAAGGAAGGGAAGCTGCAAGAGTTCCATATCGACGATGATGGTGTGATTCGGTTTAGAATGTGTCTTTGTGTGCCTTCATCACCCAGGATAAAGAAGGATCTATTGGATAATGCACATAACTCAACTTTCTCTATCCATCCTGGGAGTACCAAGATGTACCGTGATCTTCGAGAACACTTCTAGTGGGATAACATGAAGAAGGATATTGTTGAATATATATCAAGGTGCTTGGTATGTCAGCATGTTAAAGCTGAGCGACAAAAGTCCAAGGGTATGATACAGCCATTGCCTATACCCATGTGGAAATGGGAAAATGTTACTATGGACTTTGTCACAGGTCTCCCGAAGACGTAAAATGGAAATAATGCGATATGGGTTGTGGTTGATAGAATCACCAAGAATTCCCATTTTATTGCTATTCGGGAATATCTCTCTCTTGAAAAACTTGGAAAGATATATGTGAAGGTAGTGGTGAGACTTCACGGTGTTACACTCTTAATTGTCTCTGACCGTGATCCAAGGTTCACATCTATGTTTTGGAGGAGCCTTCAATATGCTTTGAGTACTGAATTAAATTTCATCATGGCCTACCACCCCCAAACTGATGGCCGGTATGAAAGGATTATTCAGATGCTTGAAGATATGCTAAGAGCCTACTCTCTTGAATTCAAAGGTGGTTGGGATCAGCATCTCCCATTAATTTAGTTCTCATACAACAATAACTTCCACTCGAGTATCCAGATGGCTCCATATGAAGCTCTGTATGAAAATCAATGTAAAACTCCAACCTATTGGGACGAAGTTAGATAAAAAAAGCTACTTGGATCTAATATTTTTCAAGAGGTGATAGAGAAGGTTCAAGTCATCCAAAAACACATCAAATCTTCTCAAAGTCGGTAAAAGAGTTATGCTTACAACCATCGAAGGGACTTGGAGTTTGATGTTTGATATAAAGTCTTCCTTCGAATATCTCCATGGAAGAGAGTCATGCGATTCAAGAAGAAAGGGAAGCTAAGACCAAGGTATATTGGCCCCTTTTAAATCCTTGACCTCATAGGATCCGTGGCCTATCGTCTTGAACTTCCACTAAATATGGATCAAGTTCATGATGTGTTTCATGTATCACTACCGAGGAAGTACATACCAGACCCCTCACATGTACTAAACTCAGAGGTGGTGCAACTGGAAGATGATCTTTCCTATGAGGAGTAGCCAGTAAAGATTCTGGATCAGAGAGATAAGGTTCTACACAATAAGACAACCCATCTTGTCAAAGTGTTGTGGAGGAACCATAAGTTTGAGGAAGCAACTTGGGAACCAGAAGAGGCAATGAAGGAGAAGTAACCTCACCTGTTTGTGTAAAGTGAAATTTCAGTGGCAGAATTTCTTAAGGGGGGAAGAATGTAATGACCCAATGTTTTTCAATGGAAATTCCCTTCTTATATTTATGTAATAAAATAAAATGAAAACACAACATAATGAACTAATAAGTGATAAGTGACCTTTAAACATAAGTTTGTCACTTCTGTGTTTGGAATTTTAAAAATCTAACATACACGGTTGTGCTCAAGATGATTTTTGGACTCTAATGAAACAGAAATAATTTTTAGTGAATAGTTACGTACCCTTAGGAATAGTAACATACCCTTATGAATAGTAATATGACCCTTATGAATAGTAAATAATCCAACATAAGAGTAACCTAACTCATGAATAATTAAATAAAATTTAGACATCTTAGAAAGTGACAATTTGACCTTAGTAAACGTTTTGGAATTTTGTAAGTCATAAATAATTAATTAATTTAAAGGAAAATTTATTTTCTTAAAGTTTATTCATTATTTATCAAATCAATGTCTTATAGTTTTTAGATAATTTTATAATACCCTACGTAATTTTTGAATGCACTATAAAATGAGTTTTAATCTTAATAACTGCTTTTACAATTTTAATTAAATATTAAATTAATAATATTTAGAAAATTATTTTTGAAAAATGGACTTCATTTTTGGATTCTACACATCGAAAAATGTTAGGGGTAAAGTTTTGAGATTTTTATGAAATATTTGAATTTTTTATGAATAGTAGAATCTGATAATTCACAATAAATGCTAAATAATGGATTAATTGAGTCATCGATGATGTTCTGCTGATGTAAGACCACTTGGTTCGGGATAATATGATAAAATCACTATTCTTGGTCATTAAATACTCACTATTCCTTATCTTAGGGGAAATTAATAAACTAATGAATTTTATATTAACGAAACCCCTCTCCCCTCCACTATAAAAGCCACCCTTCACACCCTCATTTACTCACACCTCTCAAGCTCCAAGACTTCTCTAAACTCTGACCAAACACCTTCCCTAGCCCCTCCCCCACGTCCAAGAGTTTCTAGTCTCATCAAAAGACCATTCTTATGCCCTTAAGGAGGTTCTCAAGAGAATGATTCAAGAGGTAATTTCTCTCCCTCTTCTCCTTTAATTTCCTTTCAAGTTCAAGTTCATTTCCTGATCTCTCCCCACCTATCTTCGTCCAAATGGTATTGTAACTCTAGTATTATACATATAATGTAATTTTATGATTCTAATGGGATATTATATCATCCAAACCCCTTTCCCTATTTTTTTTATTTTATTAAAGAGAACGTTGTTCGTGAGGTGTTAATTTATCACCTTCAAGAACGACATGATTTCTTCTTCCATTTCTACCTTCAGGTATAGTAATGAAACCATTTTTATGGTTGAAAAACAATATTTTATATGTATTATTTTCTATTTTAGGTTCTTGAAATATCCTATGGCCATTTTACTAAGTGATAAGTTAAAACAAGTTTGTTGTGATCGAAAAACCGCCCAAATTGACCCAAATAACCATCATTTAATTCTTATCTAATGATTCATCCACATAGATCTAATATAATTCATTATAATATCATTAAAACTCCTGTAATATCATTAGTGACATGTAATATAATTTCTAGATGTTTACCCATGTTCTACCCGAACTTCAATTTATGAATACAAGTGAACCACCCAAGAAAAACCAAAAAAATGAACATCCCCGAATAATGTTTTTAAACTCTATAAGTCATCCAAAGGAACATAAAATTAAATAATGAAACCAGAATGAACCCTATTAATGTATAAAAGGTAATGGATTTTCTAATTAATTAATATAATGTCATTATACAGGACATTAAAGAGAAGGAAGCATTCAGATACAAGGTAAGGCAGAATTCTCGAACCCAAATTTCATCTTTTAGGTTCTCCCTCTTTCACTCCATTTTTGATATGGTTACTTATTAATGATCATTTAGTCTTAATTTTCTTTCCTTTTCTGGGATATACATGTTTTTCACTGGATTTTATGTCAAACAAAATGTTTTCCAAAAGAACTCTTCTTTTAAGAACACACCTTTTACTTCTCACTCAAAGTGTACGGTTCTTGTAACATGTATGTTATTACCTCTTTCTTTTGGAAACCCAAAGTTTATGAATGTGTTATTATGTGATGAAAACCATTAATTTCCATGGGTTAGTTATTTTTATTTTTGATATGTGTTCTATGTGGCAAACATGATAATGACAATGTTATGATGTGACGGGTGCGCCCTGAATTATATAGCGCAATATGAATGTTTCAAAGTGACATGTGCACATGAAATTATACAGCACTCCAATACATTGGGTAAAGTGATGAATCTCATGATTAAATATTAAATGATGTGTGAAAAATATTATAGTTTGGTTCACAAGTTTGTGTGGTAGTTAACCACTAAGACACGATGTTTCATTTTTATGCATTGCCACATTTCAAGTCTTATATATGCTTATTCTCATGTTCATGATCTTTTTCCATGTTATGATCACCCCATGCTATATTGTTCTTATATATCCTCTTACTTATCTTCTATATCACCCCTTTTGATGTATATCCTCAGGTGACTACATGTAATAAGGAGAGGAGAAGTGCCAATAAGAAGCTAGAGAAGAAGAAATTAAATAAATGTTTATGTTTGATGTTGTATTTGTTATGTGTGGTCCTAGTTTTCCCAAGACACTAATAATTTGGATCCTCTATGTGTAATACTATTATTTTTTTATCTTTAAAATGATGTAATAGTAATGTAAGAAAAGACCGGGTCTCTATAGATAAACTCATCGTACATCTCTCTAATGATAGGAGCTGTCGAGATCTTGTAAAAATCCCATAGACTGATACCAAATTATTTGTTTATTAGATGGAAATTGTTTAACTATGGGTTCCATCGGCTTAGTATATCAGATATAATATTTGGATTCTTATACACATATGTCTAGGCCACACAGATAGCCTCATAAATTCCAACTAGCTTTATCTCTATCACAAAATCAGCACAAGTATGGCGCCCCAATTACACCAACATCCACTCTAGTTTGACACATATTCTATGGAGGAGGTCCTAGTATTCCTTCCAATATTTCAATTAGTCTATCTTGGAATCATGAAAGATGGACGATTATTAGTGCATATTCAACTTGAGAGTATGAGGTTTTAAATTTGGGCCACAACTACTATGATGCATGACACAAGCTATGGGTGATGTTCCTTCATTGATATAAACACCCCTAACTGAGATGTTGATAGTGGTAAAGTTCATGTATTATTGGAATCGTGAGAGTGGAAGGAAATTATTCAGCTTTGGGATGAGTACATCATTGAGGATCCTGTAGTCATAAAGTGGTAGATAGTTACTCTCAAGGTATTCACAATGATACGTATTCAAATGATTCACCAAATCTGGGAGAGCGATGTCACATGCATTGTAATAATCTATCCCAATGCCATCCAACATCTCCTTGACATGATAACCAGACTATTCATTTGAAACTCTAGCCTTATCGGTATCCATTGGAAGTTTTAAATCAAACACCAAGATTTTATTAGAGTTAAAGTTTTGGTTTGGGAAAAAATTAGGAAAATTGGAAAAGGAGTGACCTCACATAGGTCACTCGTCCAAGTAACCATGCACAAGTCACTCAACCAAGTGAACTCACACAAATAACTCTCCCATTTGATGTCACACAATTCATTCACCTAGGTACATGCGTTTCTCAGATAATGGAATACAATGTATGTGCGAGCATATATTTAGATGATAGCCTACTTTAATGGGGATCACACGAGTAGACAGAAGCATTGGGAAGAGCGAACCACTACCGTGATGAGAGCACAGAAACGATGAGGGTGAGAGGAATAATCACTGAGAAGTAGATACTATTTATAGATGAATGGGTTCTTGTGTGGCTAAATTGGGTGGTATACCTATGTGAAATACCTGTATGCACACCTACACAGCCTACCCTTTCGTTATCCATTGTGCGATACACATGAAATAATGTTCTTCAAGCCCAAGAATGAATAAACATGGGTTTGTGGAGGCCATAAAACAAATAATCCATCAAATTCTTTATTTCTCTACCTTGGGATTAAACCCTCTTCCTTCGATCAGATCCAATCACAATTGGGGACTTTTGTTGACACTCCCATTTTCATAAGAGCTAAAGAATGTTTCAAAAGAAAATACCTCAAGTAATAGGAAAGTAAAAGGCATAAGAGGTCACAAGTGATTTCACAAGATATATTGTGAAAGTCCTAAACTGGAACCATCATGTAGGTCCAAACTTCATGACCAATGCCACTGTATATATCCAACCAGTGTAACTAGCGCCATCACATAGTCCTAGATAGTCATGCCCAAGAGATCCATGTAGTTTAGACCTACACACAACATGTCTACGTGAGCTATATCCTTTACCTATGGTCCTAAAATTTCCTATAAATTGGACCCTTTAACACTTCATTTGACATGACCGCAAGACCAGAAGACGCCTCAAAGATTTTCTTGACCTAGTACTTCACCTAAGTCTTTCAAACCTTCAGGTAGTTACATATACCTAAAAAAGAAGATATAGTTTTTAGTGTTCAATGGATTGAGGTCCTTAAAGGTCTATAACACAAATATCCTTGAAGTTAATCATCCAATCCCCCTAGTTAAAATTACTATGGAGAAGGCCCCCTCACAAACACATGACCAATGTGAGACCCTTACAGGAATACCTAAAGAAACCCTTAGAGCCTAGAGAAATTATTCACCAAAGTGTTGTTGCCTAGGTTGTGTGTCATCTAAAATTCATCCCGAGCTCACATAGGTACACCCTATGAAAAGAAATCTCAATCCACCTAGGTGTATCCTGTGTGAGACCTTTCAGTCCTCCCAAGTCTACCCTATGTGATACCCTTCTATTCACCCAAGTCTCACCCTACATGAGACACCCCTTGATCCCTCTTTCATAACACCCATGGTAGGGATCCTCTTCTCTTGGATCACATAACCAAGGGGGACTAAGCCATGACCTCTCTTAAAGCCACTGAATACATGTGATCAAAGCGAAGGGCACAGTAGGATTTCCTCTCAATTATAATTTCCTATGGTAATAGGGGTCTGAAATTTAATTATCCTAATAGGTTGTATCATCGTAGGGTTTTAATTTATACATTAATGTGGTAATGAGAAATCAAACCATAGGGATAATAGAAAGGCCCCGGGGTTTGAAAAAAATAGAGGAGATGGGAACACCAAAGCCCTTTATCTCTCATTGATTCCCTCTCCAGGTCTCCACCCTCACCTACCAGAAAATGAGAAGTAAAGTTCACCCAAGGGAGTCCCTCCTAGAGTAAGCCCCTAGTCCATACCCCTAGGGTTACAAAAACAAGAGAGGATACGAGCACATAAAATCCATTTATCTCTCCCATAACCCTAACCTCATCCACCAGTGGGTGAAGAAAATTGTGTGGTTTTCTAAATATTCTACTTCCTCTTGTTTATTAAAATAATAATGACACACATGGTCTTAGAGGTTAGTGAAATTCATAACATCTTCATGATCAAGTATCTGTCTTAGGGGAGGAATACTTTTTTGGATCTTCCTCTCACCTTACCAAGGGCCACTTATTTGGTATAATCCCCAAAAACTATATTCACAATGGACCACATTCCCTGCATGATAAACCTTTATAGGGACATACCCCTGATGAATCAACCCCAAGGAATCCACCATAGGTGTAATACCCAACCCATCTGAACTATGTGGCCTTTTATTCTGATCAAAACAGGATATGTAGGAAGCCTCCCTAAGGTTCAAACCCAACACCCCAAACTCACCCTAATCTTATTTGGTCCACATTTTTAATAGGTTCATTTTCAACCTAGGAGGACACATCCCTTACTGGTCCCTCAGTCCACCTCAGAGTAAGTCCCCCACAAGTCATGACTAGGTACATTCCTCCTAGATTTCATTATCGTACGACGTTAAAATACATGGTTTGGTCATCATCACATGACCTTAAAAGGTATGATGTGTCTCATTAAATGGTTGTAAACTACATGGGTGTTGATTCATTTCATAAGGATATATAGGAATACCATCTCATGGGGTTGATCCTAACCTCAGAACAACTCCCATCTTCCTGGATGATGATAAATTTCAGTGTGCCCCACCATGTGGCTTAAAAATAGAATCATAATAATAAATGAAAAAATAACCCCTAATATGAATACAAAAGGGTACCATCAATGGAGAACCTAGGATACATATATATGTCTCTATCGATGAATATACTTAGATACATACATATGATTCTAAAGACAATACATTCTCGCAACTTATTGTTAATACAACGATGGCTTGTTTCATAATTGAGATTTTATAAAGGATTTAGAAATATGTCTTAAATCTATGAGAGAGTCCCATAGTTGGAAATAATCCCCCCCAAAAGGGTGTGATGAGCCTAAACTCCCTTCATCTTGACCAATGTGATTTTCTAAGTATTTTTGGATCCATTTTCCAATGACCACCCTCCTTTGGAAAATAGGTTCATGAAACATCATGAATAAGGGAACCATTGGGTATTTCTAGTTTCATGAATAAAAATAATTGAAAACTACTAACAATGGTATGAAACAATAATGATGAACCTGAAAAGACAAAATGTTCAACATTCAACCCCCCCAATCAACCATTAGACACTATTTTTTATTAGAAACACACTATTAAAGTTTAACTAATATAAAAATAACCTACCTAATATAAATAGGGGGTTTGATTATGAAAATCATGTAATATAATACATATTTTAATTAAAATAAAAAATATATAGATAAAAAGAAATTTGATACACAAAGATGTCAGTAAAAGAAAACGGTTTCCCTCGAGTGGTTCATAGTGATGTTATCATTGTTATTCAAAATATATACTCATTATTTTATTCAATATAGTGATCCATAAATTTCAATATACACCCCCTCATTTGAATGGTATTACCCTACATCAAGACCTCTACATGTAGGATTAATCTCTTCTACAAAAATACCTAATACAAAATCCACCATTTGAATGACTTAGATATCAATGAGAAGTAAAATGAATGAATGAGGAGGAAGAAAATAGTAGTTGAGAAAGTGAGGTGACCTCTCACCAAAATAATTTTAACTAATACTGAAATAGTAGAATAAAACATGAGAATTCATAAAGTTACAATAAACTCAAATACCCCCACTTCCCCCCTCGAATAACAATGAGGGTTAGATCTCCAGAAACACGGAGTTAATAAAAGCATGGAAGGGGAAACAAAAAATAGAAAAACAACATAAAATAAAGTAAGAATAATATATCTAAAATAATATATATTTAAATTATAAATAAATATTTTAGAAATAAAATTACACATTAACCCCCTAAAAATTGTTATCCCTTGGAATCGAAGATGAGTTGACAAGTTTTAGAAAGTGGAGTGGAAAATTTTAGCTCCAAGATCTGACCTTATAATGTTTTGAGTTTTTTGGCTCAATTAGTGGATGAATCTAGGAAAGCGGTGGACTGTATTGTTGTTCCCTTGATTTTTACATAAGTACACATAAAATTTTATCTCCATTTCCCATGTGTGGAGAGAGTTATGACCCTTTCACTCTTAAAATATTTTTCTTCTTCTTGGAGACTATTAGAATTCCAAAGCACTGCATTTTAGTGAATTTATGGCCTTGAAAATGTTAAGATCTATAGTTTATTCCTTTATAAAAAAACTTTCACTGATAATTTATCTATATGAATGTATAATTTAATATCATTTGGGTTAGTAATTACAAAGATACGGTCCAATCATTAAAATTATCCAAATTTGTGTATAGATTTCGAGGCTTAGATTAGGAGCTATTTTTGGGCCTCTAAATAATGGATTGATCTTTAGGAATAGTTGAATGAATTTATTCTAAATATTAATAGAATAATAAAAAAATTAATTTCAAAATTTCAATTAGTGTTTACAAATTTATGTCTGAAATTCATAATAAAAAAAAATCATTAAAATCTAAAAGTAGGTAATTTTTCTAATTAAGATGAAAACATCCCAAAATCAAAAAATGTAACAATTTCATATAAAATAAAACCATGTTGGTATTTAGAACATATAATTATATTATAAAATATATGAAAAAGTTATATTTATAAATGCTTCAGCATTCTATAAGGATCTATGTTTTCATGATACTTTCTAATTTCACTAGACATGGATAAAAGCTATAAACACTGAACATCGACCACATCACTCATGAGTTTATCATAGAAAAATAACTCTTACTCACTCTCCTCATTATTATACATATTAGTCATGATAATTCTATAATGTATGATTTTTTTTCATATCACAACACAACCCTATGGTATCTGAACCATTTTTGGAAATTACTGCCAGTAAAGAGATGGTCTTTCTCTAATACTGATCATAGGGATAATGTGGATGATGAACTTTATATTTATTATAAAATTTTAAAAATCATATTATTAGTAATTTTCTTGATTAAAATTTTTATGAGATATAATGAATTTAAATATTATTAAGTCTCCCACTATTTTATCAAGTCCTAACAACCCCCACCATTAGACTTAGGATTTCTAGTTTCTAGGACATTATAGAGGAAATGATCTATATGCCCCTTCATATATCTCCAATGAGGGTTGTTAAATATGCTTGAAGGTATTTAGGTAGGTAAGTATTTTAAAACTATAGTCTTACAGGTTAGTGATCTTTTGAGTGGACTCCCCAATCCAAAAATCCCAACTTGGATATCTTAAACACTTACCTCCAAGTTACATGAAGTTTAGCGAGGGATACTTCTATTGTTTAAGATGGTTAAGACAACCCATAACCTTAATAATAACTCTATGATAAAAGTAAGTGTACCAATAATGGTTTTTCAAACACTTATTTCTATGACTTTCATCCCTAATCAAGTAATGAAAGGCTAAGTATCGCTTAATATTTAGTTGAAGGATTTTTTTATCATGCCTACAAATTAACTTATTTTTTATTTTAAATGTATTGTTAATATTAAGTGGATTTTACTTAACTTATTAAGCATGTTTTGATAAAACATTTTACACATAATCCATTTATTTATATTCCATATATGCACATTAGTTAGTTTATTCATGTGATCGTGGTCTTACATCCATAATATAAATAATGCACAAGACAAAAATAAATAAATGACCCATTAACATGCTTATCTAAAGGTTTATTTATTTACCAGACAAAAAATATACCTATGACCTATGGGAAAACTCATTGATATAGGCTTGAAATGAGTTTAATCATTATACCTATCCACCAGTGTATCACCTGAGTTGGTATTTTCTTAATTTCATCTTGAACTACCTCCACAAACCTTAGGATATGCAATTTATTATATGTATTTATAACTTGAATGTGGATGAGAAGAACCAAAGGATTGGTTAAGTGGAATTACATAAATCACCTTATACATGGAGTTACTACATATTAAATGGAGGTATGGATGCATTACATGACATCATATTTAATTAAATAATTAAATAATTTCAAATTTAGGCAATAAATTAAATTAAATAAAACCAATGTATACACATGTCTTATTCAAGCTCATTAATGTGAATACACATTCAATGAATATGAAAAATTACACTAATTAATATTCATTTCTATTCATTATTTATTAATAATATAAACATGCATTAATTAATTAATTAATTAATTAATTCCCTTTTATCTTAATAACCATCTGAATTTTATGGGAGATATCCACCATAAATGAGTTTATACCAAATAAAAAACATAACTAATAATTATAAATAATTATAATAAATTAATTGATCATTTAAAAATTCATTAAAAAAATTATTTAATTATCAAACGCGTGAGGTTCCAATCAATATAATAAGGTTTTAATGCAACAATTAGTAATTTAATATAATTCAATTCTTTCCATTATGGGAATCCAAAATGGTGTGTACTTATGAGATACATGTTGTGTACCTTGATTTCCATGTACCCTGGATAAATTCTCGGGGCTTCAATGTGTACCTCATGCAGACTACATGGTTCATACTAACCAACTACACACCTTGTATTACATTTTCAGTGTGTCTACACAACCCACTGAAGTACTTGACATGTTCTTCAAACATGGGACCACATGACATGTACTCTATCTATATGCCATTTATTCTTATAGTTGTGTGTATAACTCACCAAATGACCTAGTGTGTATTTTTAACATGATAAATAATGAATTACATGTCGTGTACACAAGATACACATCATGCATTTCATTAATGCTCCAGGCTGTCAGTCCCATACATGGTTTAACCATGTATTTAACCACCTAGTTTACATTATTTTCATTGATAAATCATATAGACTACATGAGTGTATTCTATAGCTACATGTTGTGTAATTCGACAATCCATGTTCTAGGTTGGCCCGGTCTACACATGGTGTGCAATAAATGTATGGTGTGTACTCAGGCTACACGCCGTGTAAACCAGTCTTACCATTCAAAATATTTATCATTTCCCATTGGAATATCTTGTCCTTCTTCATCTGTTCTTAGTAATATACAAAAATAAAACCCTAAAATGGTAATATAATATGTGGAAAAGATGTTTATTAAATTCGGATAAAATAATGAATATTAAGGAAATGAAATATCTATCCACTATTATGAATATAGATTAATAATCAAATAAATAATTATAAATTTAAAACCTAAAATACCTATGATACTACTTGAAGGTTCTAGGTGCAGTGAAAGCGACTTAATAAGAAATAAACCAAAAAGGTTTTTATCAAATTCGATGGATCATTCACAAATTTTCGAAGACATAAATTCCACGACTAATCAAAATTTTCAATTGAATGTTGACATAAGAGAACTTGGAACCAATAGAAGATATTTTCACATTAAATTTATAATTAATTTATTTATATCTGAAGAAGAATTACCTCATATTCTAATATTTCTTTGATTTAGAATTTGATTACCCAAACAACCCTATTTGGATTACCTTCATCACGCTTGTAGGATTAAAGTGTATAATCCCTCTAGGAATAATCCACACATGCTCTTTTGTTCTTTAAATAATCACTGATGGAACTTCGGGTGCTAGAACAAAGGATCAATCATATTATGTTTTACTCTTGATCACTAAAAATCCTTCAGGATTGAATGATTCTCTCTTGATCCTCTCATTCTTTAGAGGACTAGAGAATATGGAATTCAAGAGAGAATTCTATTGTGTGCAATGATTCTCAATTCTCGATTAACCCTATATAATAGACATAATAATCTATTTATAAATCTAGGGTTTAAGTTAACATATTATTTTATTGTGTAATGGCCATTAAATAATATAATAATCATTATTAAACCCCATGAAAAATAAAAATATTAGTATTATTATTATTTTATGGTGTATGTTAACTATCACAATGAAGAAAACTATTGTTCTGGATTGAAAATATTTATTTATCACCAGAGAAGATCATGGTCTAATCTATTTTATCCTCAATATTTATCAAATACCTAAATACATATTTATTAAATATTTATTAAATATTTATTCATAAATAAATATTTTACTCATAATATGGTGAATAATTTATATTAAATATTCAACAAATTAAATAAATATATTTTATTCACAATCTGGTGAATAAAAATTTATTTAATTTATGAAATCAATAAAACTTTAATAAAACTATTCCTCAATCTTGAGAATAATATTTATTCTAATAATTAAATTCAAATATAATTTAATCAAGATCAGTATAAACACTTAGTGTGTGTCCCATTAGGATTCTTTCATGTTGACATTATATGGGCTTACCTAAAGTCCAATATTGCTATCTAGCAATGAGTCAAGGAACCTAATAGAACTTAATGTCACAATGTTGACAACCACATACAAATATTCACTATGTAATATAATCTCTTTATCAAAATATCTCATGAAGTTGGTTGAACATCTATGTCATCATCTGATATGCTTGATACATTTATATTTTTGTATCTGAAATAAACATGTCATTATACCATGGCCATGGAATTTAATGTGATGGTTTTATTCCAATAAAAGGTTTGATATACCAACATCCATAAATATGGAAGAGACAAATCCTTTCTCAAATTATCCATTAATAACATATCATCTGTGATGCACCCAACATACCCTACTTCCCACATACATATGGAGTTCTGGTTTTGGTCAGTAAATCAAAGTGCAGGATTCATGACATGCAGTAATGAAAATCTAAAAGACTATGGACCATTACAAACACTCATAGATAGAAATATCCAATGAAATTAAAACATGTGTAATTCTTAGTGGTAGTTCAGTTCCCATAATCTCTCATATTGGAGATTATTAAGTGAAAAATTCATGAGAATAAGTCACATCCTTTTACAAGTACTCTCACCTAACAGTCAATATACTATGTACCCCATCATATAATGTTATTTGACCACAGAACTATATTTAAGAATATTAGCATGGCAATTCAAGGTTCTCATAATAGAAGGGAACTCCTATAACCTTATCAATGTGACCGATACCCTAGTACATTATTACATCAAATTCATATAGAATTATTAACAATATGTAATAATATGTTTCATTAACATTCAAATCTTATAATATAAATATATATATATTCCAATATAAAAAAGTTTGGTTCTAGAAAAAAAATCTATCAAGAATAACTTCAAATGAAACTTTAAATATCATGAACAAAAAATAATCATGATATAACAAGTCAAATTGGAATTATATACACCACATAAACATAAATAGGCACATAACATCAAACATGTCTAAAAAAATATTGAGATGAAGAACCCTTAACGCTTTAGTAAGCCCTAAATCAATACCTCATGAAAGATAGAACCATATATGGATTTTTAAATCCCTATAATTTTCATGATAATCATCATAAAATACATTAATGGGTTGTATATATACCACACAAAGGAAATACATGGTGAATATGAAATATGTCTCACAAAAATAAAAGTGAGATGTCAAAACACTTACTTTATCATATTGATTCATATTCATTCGAAACTCATGTATAAAAAATACAAATTTATTGTACATATATTATATAACTACACTTATATCATAATATATATTATTTACTTATAATATTTTATCACCTGTTTATTAAAAATTTTATAATAAAATCATTGTTCTAAGTGATAACTACTTCATTTTTATGTGCGTTTCGGTTTAAAAGTACCTATTGTTATACTTTGATCATGGTTTCATAATATCTATAATGATTATAATGATATAAATAGAATATATATTCAATAAATATATTTATATTCATCTATACATGGTATAGATAGAAAAATGAATTACATCACTCATGGAGACTGTATGTCGTACGTACGCATGAACGTTGTTCTAATTTTTTAATGGATGGAACAAAAGAAAAGTAAATAATAATTCAACTTTCCTAAATAATTACTATATCATATTTATTCATTAAATTTATCTTTATTTCCATCCATGTAAATTTCAAATAAAAAACAAATAAATCGCTTGGTAGAGGTGGTAGTCCACACGTACGCACGAGAGACACTATCATTTTCCAACGGATGGGAAGAAGATGAATACTAGTTATTACATCATTATAATACCAATTAAAAATATTTAATATACTGAATTTATTATTTTATAATAGATTCCATATAATTATAGGAGGTATAAAAACAAATAAAATTGAAAAAACTTGGTTAAGAGTGATAACTATTCTTTGAGAAACCTTATTTGGGCTACACATTAAGCATTGAAAGGATTGTATTTTAGAAAGACCAGAATCCCTAGGATGTGGTAAAGTAATATAATATGATATTAGGGTAGGTAATTTCTAATCTATAAGGCCCAAACTTTTTGAATAATTAAGGAGATGAGGTTCCCTTTTATAAGTGAGGGGAGGGTCACTCTTGGAATTACTATGAAAAAATGGATCCAAATTAATATAATATGAATATATGGCGAGTATGACTCGAAATAATCTCATAAAATAAAATTTTAATAATTTTTGGTTATTTTTTACCCATATCTCATAGTTTTAACCCCTCATTTAAGCTTTTGACAATTATCACAATATCAATGTTTTCCACTCTTTAAGGGTGAAGAATGTTACCATAAAAGGAAAAGTGAATAATAAATGGACCAAATATGATATTTTAAACCATATATCATTCACTTGGATGAATATATGATTTTTATTAATTTTAAATTATTTAATAAAATATTATTTATCATAAAATATCATTAATGTCATTTTTGGAATTATTCATTTAATTTGAATTTAAAATTAGCATGAAATAAAATTAATAAAAATATAATATTTAAATATTTATAATATGTTATATTTATCTATAAAATTCATGGGATATTATAAATCCCTCAAATAAAATTACTTTTAGTGTTTTTAGAATAATTTACTTGATTTTTTTACTACTTGCACAAGCACTGTGTCATTATGGTGTAAGCATTTAAAGTAATTATTTCATCACTAAAAATTAAAAATAAATTACCATGAAAAATATAATTCATATTTTAAATAAATATTTATAACCGAATATATATTTTTTATCCCTATCAAAAAATATTATAGATATTAAAAATAAGAAAGTGACATTTTTGACTTTATCTTTTACTAAAATATTATAAAGGTCAAAATCTAATATAAATGGAAAAAGGTCATATTTTAGAATTTTATATGATTTTGGATGAAATAAAATTGTAAAATAAGATAAATGAAATTATTTTAATTAATTTTAAGAATTATCGCATTATTTTAACCCTAATTAACTCATTTTACCTTTACCGTGGTAGCAAAAAATTATTATAGTTACTTTTCACATTGAAAAATATAATAGGTACCTATTTAGAAAATTTAAAACTCCTAATTAAAAATATATATTCTATTTTTAAATATTCAATTTCTAGAAGTGGAAGAATTTAATTTAATAGAGAAACACAAAATGGAAGGAAACATAGTTTTTTCAGAAAAATGTCTCTTAAGTATAAAAACGTTTTTATACCAAATTAAACCATAAAATTGACTCTAATGAACATAATTGTATTATTAATAATATAAGATTACTAATTTTACTTTTAAACAATTTTAAAAAAATGGAACTATATAATTTCATAAAAAGTATAGTTTTCAATAAAAATCAGTATTTTTCACTATTCTCTAGAAAATCAATATTTTTAGAAAAGTCCCAAAAATTTACCCTAAGATAATTTAGATATTCTGATTTCAAAAATTATATAATTTTTATAAAATTTTATTTTTAAAATTTTTAGAAATTAATTATAATATTCAATCAAGAAAAATAAATGAGTACTATTTTTGAAGAAAATGTATTTTTGAAAAAAAATGAATTTACTAAAAATTGAGTTCTTATTTACTAAAAATTAATCAATAAAATTTTATTGAGTAGGAACTTTATATATTTTTTAAATTTTTTAATTCCTGTTTACTCTTCTAATTTAACATCTAGGTTATAATTATATACTATATTGTGATTCATTTAAACTCGAGTTTGCATGTATCACAAGCTAACAAAGAAAATTAACTTTATTTAAAATAAATATATCATAAAATGTATGGTGTTACAAAATACTTATTCATAAATATTTTATAAAAAATTAATTAATTAATTATAAAGTCTTTATAATTAATTAATTTATTAACACTTTATAAATTAAAAAATATCCCCAAAAATAAATTTTATCATAATTTATAAGAAATTTATAAATGTTATGATCCAACTCTAGGATCACTAAGAGGGGGTGAATTAGTGATCCTATTTAAATATTTTATTAGTTAATCCCTATTGTAATTGACCTCTTAAACCTATGAAGGTTTTAGATCCACTAAATGTCTCTCAACATTACCTCGTATGAAAAATGAAAAGAAGAGGCATATGATATTTAAAAGGGTTAAATACAATCCTACTACTTTACATGTTTATACCTAACATGAATTCATCGACGAATTCAATTTAATCTTTTAAAACATAGAGTCTTCATTGTGTTCCACTCCCAAAATCTTCTAGAAGATACAATATCTCTACTAAAATGAATATTCAAACAAGGAAAATATTTGGATTTTCCTCATCCACATATAGATGAATAAAAAAATATTATGAATGTTATATTCCTCAAGATCTTAAATATTAATTGATTAAACCTTAATTGTCATGATAATATCTCTAGATTCTTAGAAAACTGGATATTCTCAGTATTCTTAAAAACCTAGGTTCATCGGACTTCCTAAATCTTAAATGACTCCAAGTTCAAGCCTCTTCAATTTATTCTATTTAACACTTGTGTATCAAGAATATTTTTTAATACTCCTAAAGTACAACACCCTATATTTTTGAGTTCATAGAGATCGTAACACCCTATGAATTTATAAGAATATTATTTTCAGTAGAAAATACAGCATATTACACTAATCTTAAAAAAACCATGAAATAATATTATTAATGTTATAACATAGCTATTGAATTTATGGGAATAAATAGATATATATGAATTATGAAATGTATATAAAGTTCCAAATCAATAAAAAATTACATGTAAATTCTTAGGAAATAAACACTCAATTTTTAGTAGAATCATTTTATTCTTCAAAATTACTTTTTCATTAAAAAATAAATTTTATTTATTTTTGTTAGCTAGTATTATAATTAATTAATTGAAATTTTAGAATTTTTATTTATTAAAAATGATATAATTTTTTAAATAATCATATCAAAATCATATTAGGTTGAATTTTTATAATGTTTCTAAAAAGATTTATTTTCTAGTGAATAATGAAAAATAAAGACTTTTATTGAAAGATTTATTTTTGTTTCAAGAATTTATAAAGTTTTATTTTGATTTAAAATGTTTTCAAAGTAAAATTTGTTCTATTATATTGTAAATAATCTAATTAAGTTTATTAGATTCAATTTTATGGTTTAATTTTTTATAAAAGAATTTTTATACGTAAAAGGGAATTTTTCTACAAAACTATTTTTCGTTAGGTTTTGTATTTTTATCTTAAATTAATTTATTTCACTTATAGAAATTGAATCATGAAAAATGGGTTCCCTATTTTTAATTAGGAGGTCCAAATTTGGTAAATTATTCCCTTTTATTTTTGGTCAATATGAATAGTAACCACAGTAAAAACAATTGCCATGGTAAAGGTAAATTGAGTTAATTATGATTAAAAATAATGTGATAAGGATTCATATTCATTCAAAAAAGTTTAATTATTTTAATTTAATTGTTATATTTTATCCATAATCATTAAAACTTTGAAAATGTGATCTTTTTCATTTTACCTTTATAAGATTTATGTAAAATATTAAATAAAAAATGTCACTTTCTTACTTTTAATATCTATAATATTTTGTGACAACAACAAAAAAACTTATGTTTAGTTATAAATGGTTATTTTAAATAAGATTTTTTTTATCATGGGACTTTATTTTTTATTTTTATTGATGATATAATTACCTTAAATGTGTACGCAACTCTGACACGATGTTTGTGAAAGTAGTAGAAAAATCAAGTAAATTATTTTAAAAACTATAAAAATTATAATTTTGGGTAAGATAAATTATCTCATGACTTTTGAAGATAAATATAACTTACTATTTTTTAAAGGTTTACATTCAAATTACGTTTTTTTAATGTTTTTTTCAAATTCAAATTACGTGAATAGTTCTTAAAATGACGTTAATAGTATTTTATGTAAAATAATATTTTATTATTTTTTTTAAAAAAATAAAATTTTTAAAAGAGGGAAATTAAGATTAAAAATGGTATAAAATTACACCCTTTGGACATTTATGGGCCAATTTTCATCATATAACTAAAATTATAATCCATCAATATTGAAAAATTCCCTGCCACAATTAACATTAAAATTGGATAACCAATTGGTTAAACCAAAATATAAGGTTTTAAATGATATATAATCCAATAAAAATTTTATTTTATGATTATTTTAAGGTCAAATATTCCTTATATTAGAATATATGTCATTTTGGAACCATTTTACACGAGTTATACACATATTATATTATATTATTTCATGTATTTCCAAAAATGACATTAATGATATTTTATAATAATAAATATTTTATTAAAGGATTTAAAATTCATAAAAATTATATCCTAATAAAATTGGATGTTATATGGTTTTAAATATCAAACATTTTCCATTTATGGGTCACTTTTATTTTTATAGTAACTTTCTTAAGCCCTAAAGAGGAAAAAAAATTGATATCATGGTAATTGTAAAAAGGGTAAACAGGGGTTAAAACTAACATATAAGGGTGATAATATAATTAGAACTTTTACAGATTTTATTTTATGAGATAATTTTGACTCATAATCATTTTTTCTTATAATTAAATCAATTTTTATCTATTTGACTATGGAAATTATTTTTTTCTTAATTTAATTTTTTAAGTAATTCCAAGAGTGTCCCTCCCATCACTTATAAAAGAGAACATACTATCCTCTCTTCCTCACACATTTTTATTCTTACAGATCATAAAAGACTATACTAATATCATCATATAATCCTTTATAATATACTATAGTTTCAGTTCTTTATAAAATATCATCATTTCAAGGATTAAGGTGTAATCCAAATGGGTATTCTCAATAAAGAGGTATAACTCTTAACTGAGAACTTTTAATTTTATTTCTTCTTATACCTCATCTAAATATATGGTATTAAAATAAAATAATTAATTAAGTATATTTAATATGATTTATTTTTTTATTATGATTTAACTACCATTATCCACTGTCTTACCATCCATTGGAAAATGATAATGTCGATCATGCATACGTGTGGACTACTACCTCAATGAAGCCATGCGATTCATTTTTCATTTCTTCTTTATAAGGATGGTGATAAGGATATATTTAATGAATATATATGATATATATGATATAATAATGATTATATAATGGTAAATTATTGTTTACCTTTATTTAATTCTATCTTTTGAAAAAAATAGAATAGTGTTCACGCGCATGTACGACTTACTGTATCCATGAATGTTGTAATTCATTTATCTATCTCAACATTTTATGAATGAATCTAAATATATATATATATATATAATGAATATATATAGTATTTATATCATTATTATCATTCTTTATATGATGTAACCATGATCAAATTATAAATATCGAGACACTCAAACTGAAATGTGCATAAAAATTGAAGATGTTATCACCTAAAACAGTGATTTTAATAAAAAACCGTTAATAAACGGGTGATAAAATATTATAAGTAAATAATATATGGTATTATATAATTCTGGTTTTAAAATAGATTTACAATAAATATATATTTATTATACATGAGTTTTTAACGTGTGTGAAGAAAGATGAGGCTTGAGGTAAGGGTTTTCTCATCTCACTTTTATGTCTGTGAGACATGTGTCATATTAACCACTTGTTTCATTTATTTGGTGTATATATAATATAAATGAATTTATTTTATGATTATTCTCATGAAAATTATGTGTATTTGAAAATACATATAAGGTTATCTCTTTCATGAGGTTTTGATTCAGAGACACCAAAGTGGTAAGGGTTCTTTATGTCAATATTATTTTGTTGAGACATGTTTGATGTTATGAACCTATTTATGTTTATGAGGTTTATATAATTAAAATTTTTATTGTTATATCATGATTCTCCTTATTTTAATGATATTTAAATTTTCATTTTAAGTTATTCTTTCATGGTGGTTATGATTCAAAAATTACCAAAGTGTTAAGGGATTTATGTTATAATATAATTGTTTATCATGATTGTTAATGATTATGTTTATCATGATGAAATTTTATAAAATATATCTCGTAAAAACCATAAAATTTATTCTCCTATCTTTATTTATGAAATTTAAAAGTTTTCCTTTAATTTTCCTCTCTTTATGGATTCAAGATATCTAAAGAATGTCTTTAATGAAAATTAACTTTATTTCTCTCTTCGATCAAAAATATTTTTTCTTCCATATCCATATTTTCTAAAAATGTATTAAAGAATGGATTTACTATCATCCAATTATTTTTTAAGTTATTTTTATCTATGATTTACTTTTAGAAAAATTAAAATGAATCTTATTATCATTTTCCGAATGAGTTACTTCTGATTTTTAACAAAAAATGTGAAAGAAATATAGGTTTTAACATAAATTGAATGAACAAAATTTTCCATTATCATGACTGATCAATGATTCAAAGTTTTCTTATAAAGTTTCCATGGTTCATTTCAAATAATTTTTTTTCTTAATATTTTAGAAATATATGGATTTTAAATAATAGATTTCAAAATGAAAAGGTTATTTTCCTTAAGAATTATTCTAGTGATATTTTAAAAGAGTTTTCATCTATGATAATAGCATTATTAGATTAACATTACTTTATATGGATCCTTACCAGTGTTATGTGTGGTGAAAATGCCTCATTTTATTATGTTAGTAGAGGCCTACAAGGATTTGATTCTGTTTCCTTCATCGTTGTCGGTCCCCACTTCCAGTTTGGTTAATTCCTCAAGGGTTTATTCCTTTAAATATGTTCTATAAAAGACCCCTCCTTAAGCACACCCACCTCATTTTCATATAATTTCAGACATCTCTCTCATTAAAAGGTTATCAGATTAGTTGGAGGGTTTCCCCATGGGTGGATCTCTCAGTGGACAATCTTAATGTGGCCTCAGCTTAGCATTGATGGTCCTTGGTGGCTAAATTCAGCTGTGAAGAACCATCCATTCTGTAATTTAGATATTTTTTTGTCTTTTGGGATGTCACCCATCTTATAGTAGTTTTTGGGATCTCAAGGAATGACTTATATATTCAGGTATTCTATGGGAATGATTTTGCGATGGCTTGGTCTCAGGTGGTTCAGTTTTGTGGTTCTTGAAGATTATCTCAATCAATATGGACTTGGGATTCACATTTGAAGAAGGATTTTGTCTCCATGGTGGTATGGGTGAGGATATAGGTCCTTTTGATACCATTACAGAACCCACTTATTTTAAAAATCATTGGAGATACCCTAGGTGGCTTTCTTTGTTTAGACGAGGATACTCAAAGTTTGAAGATCATGTCATCTACTTCAATCTATGTGGAACTGGACCTATCAATTACTTTTCCCTCTCTAATTCCCATTTTGTTTGGTGATAACTTCTCATTGTGGAAAAGGGTGTTCTATAAGGCAATTCCTAGGTTCTATGAGTAGTTTCATCTATAGGGTTACTCCTTAGCTATTTATAGGTGAATACTCATTGGCCTTAAGATGGTGAAGGAAGTGGGCAGATAAATTCAAGGTGATTAATCTTAATTTTTTTATGTTCTTGTGGTATCTAATCAGGTTCATTTACCCCCGGTTTTTCTGTTCTATATGGTTCTAGTGCACCCCCATAGTCCTGGATGATCGTCTTCTCTCTCAATCGATGATCGACCACCCCCTTTGGTGGCTCCTTCTTCCAACCTCATATCTCTCCCTATTCCACTATAGAATGTGCTTCCAATAATTTTAATTGTTGTTTAGAGTCTTAGGAGATCATGTTTTATCCAGTATAAAGTTCATGTTCCTTCTCTGGTGTTTCTCTCTCCTTCCTCTATAGATAGGTCTCTATCCCCATTGAGGGTCCCCATTTCCCTAACCATTTTGGGGTTATACCCAGAAGTAGTGGAGGTTTCAATTGATTACCCTTAAACCCTTTTGGCCTCTATGTAAAGTTACGCATTAAAAAATAGGTGGTCTCCAAATACTTCTCTTTAGACCCCTTATGAAAATAGGTTCTCTTATTACAGAAGATGAGGTGGCCTCACCTATCCAATCATTGTGAACACCAAACCAATTTTCTGCTTTGGTAGATTATGATATCAAGGGGGTCATTATCTTTAATCCCTAAGAAATGTGTTCATTTGAAGAATCCATCTACTTATGGTGCCTAAATCACATGTTTAAAGACTAAATAATCCTTTAGCTCATTGTGATCAGTCCCTAAATCTAATGGATCCCCATGCCACAAGGCCCCCAACCTTACCTATAAATGATATCTATCCTCATATGGAATGCCTAGAGTCTCAAGGATCAAGAAGAGACCACATTCCTTGCAAAAAAATCTCAAAGGAACCAGGTTTCAGTGCTATCCATTATGGAACCCAAGAAAAGTGATAATCACATCCCATTGTTTGTAAATAATATTGGATTTTTGGAATGCGTGAATGGAAATCCATGAAACAAACACATATGGATCTTTTGAAAAAATAGTATTTCCATGGATTAGTTGGATTTCTCTTCCCATAATATAAATACTAGAGTTTCCATGAGAAGAAAAACTTATTTTTTCTCATTGGTGTATGAAAAAATCAATGAAACTGAAAGGATGATCTTATGGAAATATCTATCTAACATATAGCTAGGGGACCTAACATAGATTATCGGAGGAGACTTCAACCCCATAGTATATACATTATAAGAGAAATGGATAGCAGTGTACCCCAATAGTGAAATGAAGGATTTTCGAAATTTTATAACCACATTGGGCTTATGAACATGGGTTTATTAAAGGATAGGTATTCTCAATGAAATAGTAAAAAAGGTTCATCGCAAATATCACTCATTTTTTGTTAGACCACTCACCTCTGATAATTCATTTATAGAATGAGAGTATGAGAGTAGATGAATTCTTTTACACATCAATATGGCTCAGGATGAATTCTTCTCTCAAGTTGTAAAAACTTATTAGGAGAAACTAGTACAAGGTGCCTCATGGGTGGGGCTAACCAATCATTTACAAAGGTTAAAGAAGGACATACAGGGGTTTAATTCCAATAGAATAGAAAATATGGATGTCATATAAGAGATCAAAAAACATTTAAAATATGTATGAGAGGCTATAGAATATAGTTATGATGATTTATTTTCCAACATGGTCAGCAAACAAAACATTCGATCTGAGAAACTACTAGAAATTTAAATAATTTCAAGGTAAAGGTCAATTGATCTATGGATTAAGAAAGGGTATATGAACACTACCTACTTTATGGTGTGTTTGTGAAGGATAATAATATTTTAAGAAGAATCATTATTATGATTGAGGATAGATCATACATAGGGTATGTTCAGTTATTAGGGAAGCTATCCATATAACACTATGAAGACGTCCTACCTAGAATGCTTTGTAATGATGGAATAATTCTTCTAGAGGTGGACATAGATGAAATATTTCTCCCAAATATACATATTATAGTTGAAGACAGGGACAATGTGGGCATGGAGGCCATACCATGAGAGAAGGAGATCAAGTAATCCATTTCAAGTATGAATACTGAAAGTGGACCTGGTCCTGGTAGTTTCCTAGGATCATTTTATATAGCTACATGGAAAACCATCAAGACATAAGTAATTGAAGTCATTTAATATTTTTAGAGGGGTGGAGTGATTATAAGTCCAGTTTGTGTTTCTATTTTTTTTCAATTCCAATGGTTAAGGACTCCATTTTGATTAATCAGTATAGAACCATACATTAAGGAAATTTTTCATATAATATCCTCACTTGCCTAATGAATATGATGATTGGATGAGTCATCCCAAGGATCATCATAGATGAAAAACAAAGATTAATTCAAGGACAAAATATACATGGGGTGCTAGGTATTTATAAATATAT
This sequence comes from Viscum album, assembly GCA_963277665.1. Classification (NCBI taxonomy): domain Eukaryota; kingdom Viridiplantae; phylum Streptophyta; class Magnoliopsida; order Santalales; family Viscaceae; genus Viscum; species Viscum album. Next base: position 490,172,598 of record OY728150.1, read on the forward strand.
GGTGGATGAAATCAATAATAATACTCTTGGATAAAACATTATGATAAAAATGGATATGGAAAAATCATGAAATTACATGGAGTGGGGAATCATGCTTAAGTTCATAAAATAATTTGGATTCAAAGAGTGGATTTTTGACCTACTCTTTAGATTATATGTATCACCATAGATCTCTATTTCAATCATGGGGAGTGGATTTGGATTCTTTATGACTATTTTTTGGCTAAGAAAATGAGATCCATTATTAGATAGCCTATTTATAATGGAATACAAATCCCTCAAAAGAAAGATAAAATGTGGTATAGATGAGGGTAAGATCTTTTCATATAGGAATAGGTATGAGGTCGGTATTTTTTAAAACCTTATCTTTGTTGATGAAATTCCGTTCTTTATCAATGATAGTAAATGATATATCAATGGATTCAATATGATACTAGAGTCCTATGGTAACTAGAGCAGACAATGGGATAACCTAGGGAAGGGAAACATTTATATATCCAAAAAATTCTTGGACAGATGTGGAAAAACCATAGAAGATAAAATGGGTGTAAAATGGAAAAACCTTATGATTTAATACCTTAAGGTACTCATTTTGGATGAAAAAATATAAAAGTATTTTTTTAAGGAATCATCAACCATATCATAGGTCTCATTTTTAACTGGAATAATTAATTTCTCTCATTTGGGGAAATGATAACACTAGTGAATAGTGTTTTTACATCCATACCAATGAATATTCTATTAGTCATCAAGGAGCCTAAGGAAACCATAAACAAGTTTTAAAAAATATTCACTGACTTCATCTGGGATTCCAACCAGGGTGGAAAATTCCATTAGGATTCTTGGGAAAGGATGGATAAACTGATCGATAAAGGGGGTATCAATTTAAAAATCATGTATGAGGCCATTCAAGGCATTCATGCAAGGATGTATTGGGATATTATCTAAGGGAAATCCTTCTAGTTGAGATTCATGAAGTAAAGATATAGAGAATATTGGTAAAGTTGGGGAAAATGACTTAAGAGGACCTAAAACCTTTAATATTTCATGATTGAGCAGTTGTACATCTTGAAGGAGAGGTTGAGGTGGGTGGTTGGATGCGGTAACATCACCTAGTGAAAGGAAAACTTATTTGGATTCATCATCTTATTTTTAGGGTTTCTATTCCTAGATATATCTTTTTGGGATGTTGTCATGTACCCTAGCCTTTCAAATACAACCTTGAGTGAGGAATAAAATATCCTTCATTGTAATATTTTTATAGAGGATAATATTGATAGATGAGTTTTTTAGAGTCTTGATCAGGCCTTTTAGTGAAGGGGAGTTACACTCGATTATCCACATAGTTCATGAGCCCAATGAGTGGTCCAGAAGGTTATAATGGAAAGAGATACCAGAAAATATGAACTTACTAGTTTGTAATGTGAGGAATATATCCATTTTTATGGATGATAGAGTTCAAAAAAGGGTATTTCCTTGGCCTGAAGTTTCCTGTGTTTTGAAACCACAAACTCAAAAATTATTTGGAAATTATTCTTTAAAGGAGAATGGATAGCAGAATATGGGAGAACATTTACCAATAAATGGGTATTACAGTGAATGGAGATTCAATTTTTGAGTTTATCACTACTTAGTTTCAAGAGGCTATCTAGAATGGTAATGATAATAAAACCCACAACATGGTGTTTTCAATGGTATGATGGGATTTTATGGGAGTAAAGGAATAAATTAAGAGAAGTCAGGCGCATCAATCACATATATATCTAAGTTTATGTTAAATATCTTGTGGAAGATCTTGGTTTTTTTATATTGGGTGGGGGTTCTTCAGTTTCATTTATGGGGATCCTATTGAGGAATTTGCTTCTCATATATAGTTGAGATATGGTCATACAAGGGTTGTGGTTTAAATGGAAGGCCCCTATAACAGGTATGAAACATAATGTTGATGGATCTTGTGTGTATGGATAGAGTAGAGGTGGTGGTTTAGTGAGGGGTGATATGGGTTCGATCATATTTTCTTTTAGTGATTTATATGGATAGGGAAATTCCATTGGGGCGGAGACAAGGGAAATGTACACTAGTCTTTCACTGTGAAATTTTTAGAACATCATTATCTCTATGGTGGGGTTTGACTCCAATATTTTTGTTGAGTTACTTTGTGATAATGACAACACCCCTTAGGACCTTTCATACTATATCAAGAAGTTATGTATGATCATTGGATAGTTCGTAAAAGATACACACTCTTGGAGGGAAGGAAACTATATGGATGAAGTCCCTGCTAGTAAAGGTAACCCAGGTAAAAGACTCATATTATATCAATGTAATGGTTCCCTCCCATGTGATTTTAGTCTTATTATAAGTGGTGACTCCCTTGGACTTCACCACTTTCTTACCTCCTAAATTTCAAGTCATCTTTAATAGAATGTTTATTTTGAGTAAGTGAGAGAGTAGGAATATGATGTAATGATACCGTCCTTATTATTTTTAGGGATTTTTTATGATTAATATTATGATATTTTTTTAAACTCATTTATTTTCTATATGTTTATGTTATGATTAATTTATTAAATTTTTATTAAACCCATTTTCTTTTCATGGGTTATGATATGATGATATGGTTAATGTTTTATGATCTTTTGGTACACATATGTATATTTTTCATTATGTAATGGGCGTGACCTGAATTATACAACACTATAATTATTTGGGTAAAGTTTTATATCACAAGATTTAATTATGGGAAATAAGTCGATGTACTTGATCGATGATGGAATATAGGTCAATGTTCTTAATCCTCTATTGTAAACAAGTCAATCTTCTTCATCCACTATGGGAAACAATTCAATGTGTTTGATCCACTATGGGAGGTAGGGATGCCTGATCCATCATGATATAGGAAATAGGTGTTGATGCCTAATCCACCATGATTTTTGGGTCTTGGTAGTTAACCTTGAAATATGAAATATTTTCTATTCCTATGATGTTTCCACACTTTTATTACATGTTTATGTTATTAACTTATAGTTCATGATTGATTTATGATGTTTTATCACTCTTATGATTCATTCGATTAAAATGATAAATTTTTAAGTAATGAATATTTTTTATGATTTATTATATATTGAGTATGAAATTTTTAAGGTTTAGTGATGATATTATACCCTTATTCTTATCTTATGATTTCATATGATCATTGATTGATATCTCCTATGTTTACCCTTACTGATAATCTAATCTCACCCTTTCTTATGTTTCTTTCCCATAGGTTATAAAGAATGTTTTTATGTAGGGTATATATATGATGATTATTATGTAGGAAGATATTTTTAGGAGATGTTAAGGATATTTAATTAAATAATATTTTTATGTATGAAGTCTCCAAATAAACTAAACCTTCAAAGTTATAGCATGGATTGTAATGTTTTGTATTGAATATTCATCTAAAATGATGTAATATTTATGTATGGAAAGTTTTGGATTTTATAGTTGGTATCATAGTAGATTTTAGTTAATATTTAGATATTATGGTCAGAAAATTTTGTTGAAAACATTAGGGATAAGTCTCAGTATTGGATAATATCCAAATTTTTTGGTAATGACCAGGATAACCAAAGTTAAACCTAAGGTGTCATAGATTGAAAAGAATATGTCATGATTTATACATTATATGATTAATTTTTCATGATTATATAGTACCTCACTATGACTATAGTTGATCACACTAAACCTTTTAGTTTTAGTCAATGGTTGGAACCATAATAATTCTTGTTAATGTAGAATGTGATATCCAATATAATGATTATCCTCATGAGAAACCAATTGAAGTAGGGGATAAAATTTGAAACCATGTGATTATTCCTAATCATATATATCATTATATTATTAAAAATCTCAACTTGGGTGAGTTTCCTAAAACACCTAATAAGATAAAAATGGAGTTTTAGGAATACTATGGAGGTAAGATGATTTAGCTTCCTACATGTTAAGTAAGTTAGAAGAATAACTAAAGGGAACATATCAATGGAATAGAAATATGTTTTCTATTTGGAAATGAAGGTCATAAAGTAATTGATTTCTGGGAAAACAAAAGAAGAGTTCAATGTAGGGATATTAATTTCATCCTAAGGTACAAGTTTTTATTTAATTTCTTATGTGTGGTGAACTTGGGAATTATCTAAGATAATTACCTAATCCAAGGGTTAACATATACACCAATAAAAGTCCTATGATAATCCAATAATTGAAGTGAATGTATTAAAGTAGTTATGTATTAGAATTTGATAATTATGTTTTAGAAGTGTTATATCAATGATATTATAGATATAATAATTATGAAATGTATAAGGATTATTTCATATTAGTTTTTATTTAAGGATATGAAAACATATGTTGAATAGTACCAATAACCAAGAAAAGTGATTTGGTGGTGAGGATATAATTTTTTTATGATAAAGAGTTTATTGAAATTGATAAATTAAAATAATAGTATTGATAACCTTGAAGTTGGTTAGTGATTTGATAAAAAAGTTATTTATGTCATCTTTGATGAAGTTTATTTCATTTTTTGATTTTTGGAATATTTTTAGTAGAATGTGATTTTATTTGAGGAATAATAATTGTGTAATTTTTTTGAAGAATATACGCTTTCATGTTATTTTGAATTAATATTTATTTATATCATCATGGGTTTGTAAGTTTAAGGATGATGAAACCCCTTTTAAGGTTTTAAGTGATGTGATTTTGAGGTAATTTGAAACTTTAATTAGGTTTTAGTAAGAACATTCTATTGAGGTTTAAATAAACGTTTGGGTTTGTATATTATTTTATCTTAAGTTAATTATGGTGTATTGAATAGTTTTATATAGATAAACATGATGGTTAAAAAATATGTTATGAATAGTAACCATAATGAATTTTTATTACCGTGGTAAAGGTGAAATTGGTTCATTAGTGTTAAAACTAATGTGATGAGTCTTAAAATTCATTAAAAACTTTTCTTTTATTTAATTGTATGATTAAATTTCATCCATAATCATCCAAAATTCAAAAATATGAAATTTTCTATCATTTAACTTAGATTTTTACCTTTATAATATTTAAGTAAAAGATAAAGTCAAAAGTGTCACTTTTTTAATATATATATAATATTTTTTGATAGAGATAAAAATAACTTAAGTTTATTTATAAATGGTCATTTTAAATATTAATGAATTTATTTTATCATGGTAATTTATTTTTAATTTTTAATGATGAAATAATTATCTTTAACACTTACGCAATGCTGTCACGGTGCTTGTGCAAGCAATAGAAAAATTAAGTAAATTATTTTAAAAACTCTAAAAAAATATTTAGTTGGTGATTAAAAGTGTCCCATTAAATTTTAAAATAAATAAAACATATTATATATTTTTTAAAGGTTTATATTCTAATTCCATTGTTTTAAAGTTATTCCGAAAGTCAAATTATGTGAATAGTTCTTAAAATGGCATTAATAGTATTTTATGTTAAATAATATTTTATTAAATTATTTAAAAATCATAAAAATATTAAAATAGGAAAATTAGAATTATATATGGTCTAAAATTTCATACCTTGACCATATATGATCCAATTCTCCCCATATTAGTAAAATTATAACATAGTAATATTGAAAATTTTGTTACCATGGTTAAGGTTAAAGTTGTTTAACATGGGAGTAAAACCAAAGGATAAGGTTTAAAATTATGTATAAACCTATAAAAACATAATTTTATAATTATATTAAGACCATATATTCATTATATTTGAATACAAGTTTACATGATTTAGATACATATTATATTATATTCTTACATGTATTTCCAAAAATGACATTAAGGATATTGTATAATAAGAAATGTTTAATTAAATGATTTAAAATTCATAAAAATTATATATTTGGTCATATTAATTTTATATGGTTTAAAATATCATCCATGTTACATTTATGTTTCACTAATCTTTTTATGATAACTTTATTGGCCCCCAAAATGTAAAAAAACATTGATATCATAGTAATTTTCAAAAGGGTTAATGGGGGTTAAAACTAAGAGATAAGGGTGAAAAAATAAGTAAAAAATGTAAAAAATTTATTGTTATAGATTATTTATAATAATAATAATCTTATATTATAATTATATCAAATTGAAGACATTTTTCATTGAAAAAAAATTTATATTAATTTAATACTTTATGTAATTCCAAGAGTGGCCCTCTCCTCACTTATAAAGGGCCACCTCCTCTCCTCTCTTCCTCACACATTTTGAGCCTTATATCTCCAAAAATACCTAAAATAATATTATACTAGATTAATTACCCATATCTTAAAACTTTTGGTCTTTCCAAAATACCATCCTTTTAGGGATTAATATGTATGGAAAAAGAGGATTCTCAATAGAGAGGTATAACTTTTAACTGAGCATTTTCAATTTTGTTTTTTCTTACACCTCCTCTAAATATATGGTATCCATTATAAAATAATTAATTCAGTATCTTAAATATTATTATTTTATATTATTATGATTAAACAACCATTATCCACCTTTTTCTCATATGTTGGAAAATGATAACATCGCTCGTGGGTACGTGTGAACTACCACCTTCACAAAGCGATGTGAATTGTTTTCATTTCCACTTTAAATTTATGGTAATAAGGATAAATTTAATGGATATATATATTATATAATAATAATTATTATAATTTGAATTATTATTTACCTTTATTTTATTACATCTTCCAAAAAATGAGAACAATGTTCATGCTTAAGTACAACATACCATCTCCATGAATGGTGCAATTCATTTTTCAATATCAACCATATAAGAATGAATATATCTATCTATATATATATGATATTTATATCATGATTAACATTCTATAAATTATGTAACCATTATCTAAGAATAAAGACTGGGACCACCAAATTGAAGTGTGCAAAAAAAGCAATTATCACCTGAAATAGTGATTTTAATAAAGAAATAATGATACAGAAGTGATAAAATATTATATGTAAATAATATATGGTATAATATAAGTATGTTTTTGGAATATATTTATAATAAATATATATTTATTATATATTATTTAACATACCAATATTTTTAGAAGGTAATATTATACTCGATAGCGTATAAGATATGCAAAACCAAGCTTAAACAAACAAAGAAATATTATTATTTAAATGTGACTATCATAACATAGCTGTTAAATTGGTAGGAATGGATATTATTAAATAAATTATTAAATATATAATTATCATAATCATTACTAATATATTAATTAATTTTTAGGAAAGAAGCACTCAGTTTTTAATAAAGTCATTTTATTCTTCAAAAATACATTTTCTTCAAAATAGTTTTTGTTTCTTTTTGTGAGCAAGCATTATAAATATTTTTTGGAACTTTTAGAAAATTTATGTAATAAAATGAACTTAATTTTATAAATAATCATACCAAAATTATATTAGGATTAAATTTTTTCATTCTTCTAAAAAGATTTATCTTTCAATGATTGGTGAAAAATATTAGTTTTTTAATGAAGATGATATTTTATTTCGAATAATTTACAAATTCAAATTTAATTTTAGATCAGTTTAAACTTTTAATTATTTTATTTTGATTTTAAATAATCTAATGTGGTTGTTTTAATGAATTTTATAATTGGACTTTGTATAGAAACATTTTATAATAAAAAATGTCATTTTTATGAAAAATCATTTTTCATCACATTTTGCTAGTTTTATTTTAAATTGAATTATAAAACTTATATGTTTTTAAACATGAAAAATAGATTCCATATTTATAATCATAAGGTATTTTTTTCAATAGGTCCTTTTATTTTTAGTCAAAATGAAAAATATCCTTAGTAAATTTTGTTTCCTTAGTAAAGAGTTAATCCCATAATTAAGGGTTAAAAATAAAATGATAAGGATTATAAAATGATAAAAAACATTCATAGATTTTATTATATGATTCAATTTCATCCATACTAATTAAATATTTAGTTTTATGGCCTTTGTTCCATTTGGATGTGATTATGACCTTTATAATACTTTAAGTAAAGAAAAATAAAAAATGTCACACTCTTTTTTTAGTGACTATAATATTTTTAACATGGGGATAAAAAGAAGATATGTTTGGTTATAAATAATAATTTGAAATAAAAAAGATTTTTTTCCATCATGGTAGTTTATTTTTAAATTTTAGTGATAGAATTATTACATTAAATTCCTACACAATGCTGATGCAATAATTATATAATTAATGGAAAATTAAATAAGTGATATCAAAAATGTTAAAAGTAATATAATTTGCGATAATTTATATAATATACGAATTTTATAGATTAAAATTACATGTTAGGGATGTATTGAATTATTTTTATAAAATTTTACTTTTTTTCTTTATGATATTAATTCCAATGTAATGAATAGTTATAAAAATTAACATTAATGATATTATATAGCAAACAATATTTTATTAAATGATATAAAATTAATAAAAATATTATATTCAACCAATTGATTAATGTATGTTTTAAAATATCAACCATGGCTCATTTATGTTATTTTTATCCATTTATTGTAACTATATTGACCCTCAAATATTAAAAATCCTTGTTGTTGTGGTAAGTGTGAAAAGGGTTAATGGGAGTTAAAACCAAATGACATGGTTAAAAACATAATCAAAACTTGTTTAATTTTTATTTTATTAGATTATTTTAACCCCTAATAATACTATGTTCTAAATAAATCATTTTTATCTATTTTAATTGAAAATTAGTTTATATTAATTTAGTACTTTAAGAAATTCAAAGAGTGCTCCTCCCCTCTCTTATAAAAGGGAATATCTGATTAACATTTATTAACACATAAAAAACAAATTGGTTCAGTAACTTCCTACTAAAATACCATCCTAGAATCTATCCAAAAAATATATAGGCCTTATTTTGGGCATAATACCAACCTTATGGGTCTTAAGTTGTAAATAAAATGTGGTTGTCTGAAGAAGAGGTATCATTCCTAATCGAACGCTTTTTTTTTATTTATTTCTCCACTTCCTTAAAATATTATTTAATCATTATGATATATTAAAAAAATTATCTTATATATAATGATATTTTATTATGTTAATGGTATAACATATATCCATCTCTAACCTCTATCAAATGGTAAAGGAATCCATTGTTCATGTGTACGATAGACTACTACCTCGCGAACTGATGTAATTATTTTTCCATCACTGCTTCTCATGACTAGTTATAATGATGGATTTAAGGTATATATATATGTTATTAATGAAATATTTTTTATTATTTAAATATAATTTAACAAATATTTTATTATCTTTCCATTCACTGATAGATGATAACATCTTTTGTGCGTATGTGTGGACCACCATCTCCATAAAGCGTTTTGATTTATTATTCACCACTACATCACAAGGATGATATATATAAGTATATTTAAAGATATAATTTTTTATTTATGATTTTTTTATAATTATTAAAATATAAAATAATACACATATTATTTTCATAATATTCATTGAAAAAAGTAAATCTTACTCATGCGTACATATAGACTACCGTTTCCATGATTGTAACGTAGTTAATTTTTCATAACCGTATTTCATAAACAATTTTAAAAGTATCATTGATATAGTAAAATTATGATTATTTCATGATTATAAATATATATAATATTAAATAATGAAAACTTTTATAATAATCTACCTACATAAATTATTTTTGACATATGGACTAAATATCGTCAAACTTCCAAGGTGATCCTAAATGATTAAGTAATTGTATATAACATGTTAAGAGGTAAAATAAAAGGAATAATAAACTTGAAAAGGTTATAAAGCAAGTAAACAATTTAAATTAATTTTTTATTCATGAATATAAATAACTTAAATGATGATTCATACTTGAGGTAAGGGACTTTCTTTTATAAATCCTCTTTAAAGGTTTCTTTTCGGAAACATTAACATAAAACCTTATTTTAAGGATTAATTTTTAAAATACTTATCTTAAATGTCAATGTTATTAATAATATTTTAATAATTTATTTATATATGTAAATGAATGAATTATAAAGGGTATTCTATTCCACTCTTGAATTTCTTTTAAAGGTTTTCAAAAAGGAATATTTTTACAGAATGTTTTGACTTTCTTTACAAAAGAAAAAAGGAATGTTCTATTTTAATGTATACATTGAAAATGAATTTTCCACCACTATAATTGTTATTTTATTATTATCTTACGTTATAATATTTCATATTTTTTCAAATAAAAACTGTATTTCCCTTTAAAATGGAAATTTTAGTTAGGAAAATTGGGTTTTAATGAAAAAAGGATATATCAATATTAAAAAATGTTTTCTTATAGGTGAAAAGAAAATTTTCATTGTGAAATAATTTATGTATTATATTATGATTATTAATAATTTATTATGATGATGGGTGGTTTCATTAAAAACCGTGTTTGGGTATCCCATTATATCTTTCCAATACATTGGGTAAAGGGATAGACTTAACCGATTAGGTTTCTTCTAATAGATAATGGTAATATACTATGATGGTTATTCAAATATTAATTATGATGGTTAATCCATGAGTATCTATGATGGTTAATCAAAGGTGGTGTTTGGAAGTTAACCTTGAGGGTTATTCCATGATTAGTTGTGATGGTTACTCCAAATTAATTTTTTGGAGTTGACTGTGAGGGTTCTTCCATGAGTAGTTGTGATAGTTACTCCATGCTTATTCAAAGTGTGAACATGATAGTTAATTAATGTGTAGCTATGATGGTTACTCAAAATTTAACCGTGATGGTTAATACAAGTGTAATTTTTATGGTTACTCCATTTATAATCATGATGGTTATTTCACATGTAAGAGTGAAAAGTATAACTTTTTTGAAAAAGTTTTCATATGATTCAAGATTACAAAGATACCTTTATGAGTTGTAATTTTCTATTAATATTTATTATGAAATATTTTATGAAAATATTCGGGAAGAGAATATTATTTATTGGGAAATAACGTTTTTATTTTTTTAAAAACCCTAAGTAATTTTGATAAAGGAAAATTTTTATAAGTATTCATGGACTTGTGGTTTCTTTCTTTATTTTATATCCCTCTATAATATTTTTATTGTCATTACATGATTTAACATGTTTTTCATATATTTTAAGGATGTTTAGGGATAAGGAATAGAAAAATAATGAAATTTTAAAGATGTTTTATAAAGATAAAACTTTTTATTTCATTAATGTTTTGTTTTCTGGAAAAAATATATACTGAATAGAAGTGTCCGACTTGTAATATATGGGTTTGTTATGTAAGACTTATGGTATAATTATCTAAAAATATAAACCTAAAAAGATCCTAAAATATAATATAATGAATTCTTGACTTAAAACTCAATATTATGTAATGTTTAAGTTTGGGTCCTTACAGTTGGTATCAATGGAGGGTTTAGAAAACATTATAGATTGGGATTTTTTATTTGAGTTTGTCTTATGATTTAAGGATACCATCATATATTTACATATTTAAGGTCTATTATATGTTCAAAGTCTTAATCACCCATTTTTTGTTTTTATGAAATGGATTTTGTAATGATTAATTATATTTTTTGGATTGGATTTAGAAGGGTAATTGAATTTGGTATAAAGGATTTTAAGGTTAAATTATTAAAGAATTTCTAAGGGTATTTTCTTTATAAGGTCCATTTTCATTTTAACATTCAATAATTCATTCATGTTTTAGTGATGTTATTTTCTATAGATTAAGGTTAATTTATCAAGATGGAAGAAAAGTTATATTTCAAAACCCTGTTATCCATTACAGATGATTTTATTATCACTATTATTGAAAAATATTATTTAAATGATTTTGATAAATTATTTAGGATTTAAATCACCTACAATAAACTATTTAACTTATCGAAAACATTTTCTTTACTCCAAAATTTTTTATGGTTTGTATATTTTTCATTTTATTTAAAAATCCAAACTCTATAAACTTCCTTGAAAATGTAAATAATATAAAGGACATGAATATATACTTTCATTATGTTGGGAATCATTTCATAAGATAAAGAGAATATCAAGAATATCTTCAAGTATCGATTCAAGGTATGAATTATTTTTTTATGTTTAAAGTATGAAACATGATTTTTTAGTGTATATAAATCATAAGGAAATATTTCATATAATTTATTTATAGGAATGAAGAATTAAGAAATAAGACAAAGAAGCATGGTTATTGGTTTAAGGATGTGTTTATGCATAGACTTTCTAGAATTATGATATAGTTGTATTTTATCGATATTATGAGAATCATAAAACATCTAAGGATTATTATATAAAAGGTTTTGTTTTCAAAAATTTGAAACATATGTATGATGGAATCGATACCTTTGAAGAAGGTTTAGTGAAAAATTGATTTTTTTGGGATACATTGATCATGTTTTGATAAATTTTTGAGGTATATGTAACCCTTAAGTTTAACATGTGATAATGTTACTTGAGGAATAATTCCATTAAATTTTGTGGAAATAATTTTAAAGGTATTTATAACCTTTAGGGTTTATATGTTATTTTATGTTGTGGTAATTGTGGGTTGTTACTTTGGGGGATGTAAGTCGAAAGGTTTGAGATAACCATTGAGGTTACAATATTCCTTAATATTGATGTTATGAAGGTTATTTTTGAGTATGTTCGTCATATTTTGGGAATATTATTAGAATTATATTAATATAGTTTTATTAAAATAATTTCTCATAGGTCGTTTTCAAGTTAACGAGGCTTAAAATCACAATAAAAGGGTGATAAGGGTGTAATGACTACCATTGGCCTTCATGATGTTCTGGTTAGTATGAAACCATTTTTTTAATTAAGCAGTTTGAAATAAAATAATAAAGTTTATTTTGGGAACATATGTTTTTTCAGATAGATAACCATGGTATTGGAAATTAATTTTGGTGATTATGTGATTAATGTTATTTATGAATAGGATCACTATAATTTAGGGAAAATTATAGGATTAAGGCAAAGAGAATTTTATGGGATTTTATTTGAGGATTAAATGATGAATTATCTTTTGGAAGCATAAATTATTTTATTGTGGTTTTATGGTGATTCAGTTTATTTTTGGAAATGACAAGAATATAATGGAAAACTATATGATTAGGGCATGTAAATTTTTGGTATGACACATTTAGAGTGACTCGTATTATTTGGAGATTAAATTATTATTTTTATTTGTTTAAAGGTTTAATAATTTTGGGAATTATCTTACCTTTTCATAACCTTTTGGTTTTGGATAATGTATAAATACATGAGGAATGTCTTCTTACCATTTTTTTTATTATTTAATTCATTAGAAGTTGGTTTTAGTGATTTTTACATGAAAAATTCATCTTGATTACTCATCATTTGGAGTAGAGTATGAGTTTTTAGTGGAAGTTAATTAAAGTATTAAATTCTTCTTATAATGTAAGTATATTTTCTTCTACTTTTAGTCTATACAGTAAAATAATTACCCAAATTTAGGATAATTATATTAAAACAATTTTTTTTCCTATTACTTTCTTTTCCTTTGAATGGGTGTTCCTTTTCACACCTCATCAATTTGTAGTTTTGAGGTAGTCAACTTTCTTGTAATCGATCACTTCCTTATGATTAATGTTCTCTATCACTATTCATCATCATTTGTAGATTTATTTTTTCTTCCATTTCCATATCTTCATTTACAAATAATTTCACCCTATTTGGAAACCTAATATGTGTCAATAAAATGACATTCTTACTTCCATTTCTCTCTTTTCAAGAGAAAGAAGTTTTATTAAAGAGTTTTATGATGTGAGATTTTAATAAGGGTATTTTTAAAATTTGAAACCATTTTTTTCTTATCCTAAGATCAAATATTGATGATACAGTTTATTAAATTGGGTTATAATGTAATATCCTAATATATTTAAAAGGAAATAATATGCTTGATTTTATACAAGATACACAACACCGAGCTTAAAAAAACAAAGAAATGTTATTATTTAAATGTGACCATTGTAGCTTAGATATTAAATTGGAAGAATTAAATAATATTAGATGAATTATTAAAAATATATTTATCCTACTCATTACTAATTTATTAATTAATACTTAATAAATAATCACTTTAAGTAAAGTCATTTTATTCATCGTCATTACATTTTCTTTAAATATGGTTTTTATTACTTTTTGTGTGAAAACATTATAATTAATTTGAGGAACTTTTAAAAAATTTATTTGATAAAATTAACTTAATTTTCTAAATCATCATACCAAAATTTTAATAGCTTGAAATGTTTGTATTTATCTGAAAAGATTGATTTTTCAAAGAATAGTGAAAATACTAGTTTTTAATAAAAACTGAATTTTCATTCAAAGTTTTTAGAAAGTAAAATTATATTTTGGAGTAGTTTTAAAATTAAATTAGTTATTTTTTATTTAAAATAATACAATTATGGTTTTGGAAATGAATTTTATAATTGGATTTAGTATAAAAACATTTTATATTTTAAAGGGGTATTTTAAAAAAAAAATGTTTTTCATCATGTTTTTTCAGTTTGATTTTTAATTTAATTTGGAAAATTATTTGTTTTGAATATTTAAATATGGGTTCCATATTTGGAATAAAAAGTTTCAAAGTTTTTTAATAGTTTCCTTATATTTTTAGTCAAAATGAATAGTAACCTTAGTAAATTTTGTTACCTCAATAAAGGGTAAATCAGGTAATTAAGGGTTAAAAATAAAATGATAAGGACTATAAAATGACCCCAAAACTGTCCTAAATTTTATTTTATATATAAATTTAATTAATATTAATCCAATATTTGGTTTCATGGATTTTTTCCATTTTTATGTGATTATGGGCTTTATAACATTTTTGTAAAGAAAAGTAAAAAATGCCACACTCTTGTTTTTAATAACTATAATATTTTTAACATGGGGTTACATTAAAGATATGTTCAGTCGTAAATTTTAATTTTAAATCTGAAATATTTATCTTAATCATGGTAATTTATTTTTAATTTTTAGTTAAGGAATAATTCTCTTAAATTCTTACACAATGATGAAGTAATAATTATTCAATTAATAGAAACTCAAATAAATGATATTAAAAATATTAAAAGTAATATAATATGAGATAATTTATGCAATACATGAATTTTATATATTAAAATGAAATTTTAGGGATGAATTAAAATATTTAGTTAATTTTAATTTTCTTATTGATGTTATTAATGACAAAGTAATCAATATTTCTAAAAATTGACATTAATGATAGTTTATAGTAAATAATATTTTATTAAATGTTATAAAATTAAAAAATAGCTTAGTATAAGTGATTAGTATATGGTTTTAAATATCATACATGTCTCATTTATGGTAATTTTATAATTTATAGTAATAATCATGACCTTTAAAGAGTAAAAAGACTTGTTGACTTAGTATGTGTGAAAAAGGTTAATAGGGGGTGAAACCAAAAGATAAGGTTAAAAACATAGTAGAAACTGAAGTAATTTTTATTGAATGAGATTCTTTTGAACCATAATAATCTTATATTCTAAATAAATTATTTTAGATCTATTTTTAATTAAAAATTAATTTATATATATTTAATACTTTAATAAATTCCAAGAGTACCCCTCTCGTCTCTTATAAAAGGGACAATATTCTTCTCACTTATTAACACTTAAAAAACTTTTTCTCAAAAAATACCTACCCAAATACATTTATAAAATCCATTCCCATGTTCCAAAAGTCCTTTTTTGGGTATAATACCAATCTTAGGGTTTTTAAAGCGTAAAGCAAAGAACGTTGTTCGAAGAAGAGGTCTTATTCCTAACTGAAAGATTTTGTTTTATTTATTCTTATGCTTACTTAAAATATTATTTAACCATTATGACATAATAAAACCATTGTATTTTAAATAATAATATTTTATTATGTTTATTAAATAACCTATATCCTTCTTCATCATCGATCAAATGGGAAAGGAATCTATTATTCATTTGTACATTGGACTACTGCCTTACAAACCAATGTAATTCGTTTTCCATCACCCTTTCTCATGGATATTTAAAATGATGGATTTAAGTCATATATATAAGATTAATGATATATTTATCATCATTTAAATATAATATAACACATATTTATTTACCTTTCCATTCACTAAAAAATTATAACATCGTCCATGCATACATGTGGACCGCCTCCACCATAAAGCTATGTGATTCATTATTCATCACCACATCAGTTAGATGATATATATAAGTGAATTTAAAGATATAATATTGTATTTATGATATTATAATCATTCTGTAAATAAAAAATAATACTTACATTCTTTCCATAATGATCATTGAAAAATGGAAACATTACTCATGCATACGTAGGACTACCCTCTCCATGATTATAACATAGTTAATTTTTCATAACTATATTCCATGGTTAGTTTTTAAAAGTAAAATTAATGAATAAAAATTATGATTATGTCATGATTATAATTTTGGATATTATGAAATAATGAAATTTTGGCCAGAGTCAACCCACCAAAGTTATTTTAGGCTTATGGACCAAATATCATCAAACTTTCGAGGTGAACTTAAATGATTATATAATTGTATATAACAAGGTAAAAAGTAACATAAAAGGAATTATAAACTTGAATAGGTTATTAATAAAGTAAAAAATTAACACTTTTTTTATTTGGGAAGATAAATAACTTTTTTGATGATTCAGACTCGAGGTAAGATACTTTATTTTAAAAATCCTCTTTATAGGTTTCCTTTTCGACACTTTAACTAAAACATCATTTTAAAGATTTATATTCAATAACTTTATCTTCCATGACCATGTTATTGATATTATTTTATGAATTTATTTCTGTATAGAAATTAATGAATTATAAATACTATTTTTGGCTTCCTTTTACTTTCTTTCACATGTTTTCAAAAACTAATCTTTTAACCTTTTTTTTACTTTTTTTACCAATGAAAAAATGATCATTTTATTTTAAAATATATGGTAATAATGATTATTACCTCCACCATAATATCTATTTTATGTTATAATTCATTTATATTCTTCCATGTTTTTTCAATTTAAACCCATCTTTCCTTTTATTATAGGAATTTTATTTTTGAAAATTGGGTTTTAAAGAAGAGGGGTATATCAATATCAGAAAATGTTTTCCTGTGGGTACAAAGAATGTTTTTATGATTCAATAATTTATGTATTCTATTATGGTTCTTGTAAGTTTTTATTATGAATGTCCTTTTTTTATAAAACAAGGTTGGGTGATCCAATTAAAACTTTCCAATGCATTGGGTAAAGGGATGGAGTTAACTGATTAGGTTTATCATAAGATATATTACGAATATACTGTGATGGTAATTACAAGATTAATAGTGATGGTTAATACATGAGTAGTTATGATTTTTACTCTAAGGTGGTGTTAAAAAGTTAACCATGAGGGTTCTTAAATGAGTAATTGTGACGGTTAATCTATGTTAATGTTTGGAAGTTTACTGTGAGGGTTCTTCCATGAGGAGTTGTGATGGTTACTCCAAGTTTAACCATGATTGTTATTCCAAGTGTCACAGTGATAGTTACTTCAAGTGTAGATGTGAAGTTTATGCAAAATTTAACTGTGATGGTTAATATTAGTGTAATTGTGATGGTTACTCCATTTATAACTATAATTGTTATTCTATATGTAAGAGTGAAAATTATAAATTTTTTGATAAAGTTTTCATGTGATTTTCAATATTGTAAAGAAAACTTTATAATTTTTAATTTTCCTATAATATTTCTTATGAAATATTTTATTGAGAACCTTTGGAAGAGAAGACGATTTCTTGGGTAAGAAAATGTTTATTTATAAAAAAACCCAAAATTATTTTGATAAAGGTAAATTTTTATAAGTATTTATTAACTAATGGTTTCTTTCTTCCTTTTATGTCCCTTACTGAGCTTTTTGTGCTCATTCCTCCTTTTAAAATGTTTTTTCATAGGGTTTAAGGAAAAGTATGTACAAGGATGAGGCCAAGATGAAATTATTAAGATGTTTCATAAATAAACTTTTTATATCATAAATTTTTTGTTTTATGGAAAAAATGGATACTGAATTGAAGTGTCCACCAAGTAATATATGGGGTTTTTATGTAAGACTTATGGAATAATTCTCTAAAAATCTAAATCTGAAAGGATAATCAAATATAATACAATGAATTATTGACTTAAAACTTATGATTATATAATATTTAAGGCTAGTTCCTATCAGTTTTTATTAGAATAGGGTTTAGAAAACTTTGTAGATTAAGATTTTTTCATGTGATGTTATCTTAAGAGTTATGGATACCATCATGGGTTTATAATTTTAAGGTTTATTGTGAGTTCAAAGTCTTAGTCGTCCATTTTGAATTTTTATGTAATGGATTTTTAAGTGATTACTAATATTTTTATATATTGGATTTAGAAGGGGAATTGACTTAGGTATAAAGGATTTGATGGTTAAAATATTATGGAATTTATAAGGGTATTTCCTTTTTGAGGACCATTTCCATTCTAACATGAAATAATTAAATCATGTTTTAATGATGTTATTTTCTACAGATTAAGGATCATTTATTAAGATAGAATTAAAGTGATCTTTTAGAACATTCTTATCCCTTAGACATGATTTGATTATCACTATTATTGTAAAATCTTGTTAAAATGATTTTGATAGATTCTTGAGGATTCAAACCACCTGTAAGAAACTGTTTGACTTATCCAACACCTTTTATTTTATCGAAAATTGTTAATGGATTGTTATATATTTTTAAATCTTTTTTCTAAATATCAACTATACCAAATTCCTCAAAAACTGAAATATCACAAAGTAATTGACTATTTACTTTCATGAAGTTGGGAATCATGCCGGAAGATAAAGGGAATATCAAGAAAATCCTGAAGTATGGATTTAAGCTATGAATCATTTTATTATGTTTAAAGTATAAAACATGATTAGTTTGATAGAGATGAATCATAAGGACATATTTTATATTTTTTTAGCAATGATGTTTTGAGGAATAAGACAAAGAATCGTGGTTAATGGTTTAAGGATGTGTTTATGTATTGAGTTTTCAAAATTATGATATAGTGTTATTTTGTTGATATTTTGAGAATCATAAAACACCTTAGTATTATTATGTAGTAGGGTTTGTTTTCAAAATTATCAAACATACGTTAGATGGACTTGATACCTTGAAAATGATTTAGTGAAAAAGTGATACTTTTTAGGGGAAATTTATTGAGTTTTGATAAATTTTTGAGGTATATGTATCCCTTAAGTTTAACATGTGAATAAGTAATTTGAAGAAGAATTTATTTAAATTTTTTGGATATAAGTTTAAAGGTATTGATAAACTTTAGGGTTAACATGATCTTGGATTTTAAGGTAATTATGGGTTATTACTTTTTGATATGTAATCCAAAATGTTTGAGATGACCTTTCATGTTAAAAAATTCCTTAATATCAATGTCGTTGAGGTTATTTTTGAGGAGTTCATCATATTTTGGGAATATTATTATAATTATATTAATATAGTTTTAGTAAAAGTACAACCCATAGTTCTGGTGACAACATGTCACATCTAGAAAAGCCATAGGTCATTAATCCACAGTCTAAGGGAGACAAAGGTTCAATGACTAACACTGGCCTACCTAATGTCCTGGTTAGTATTAAATATTTTTTTAATTAAATAGTTTGAAATATAAGGATTAATTTTATTTTGAGAACATATGTTTTATCATATAGATAACCATGGAATTAAAAATTAATTTAGTTATTATGAGATTAATATTATTTTCAAAGAGGATTGCTATTATTTTTTGAACATTAAATGATTAAGGTAAATAGAATATTATGGTATTTTACTTGAGTAATAAAGGTTTAATTATATTTTGGAATCATATATGATTTTATTGTAGCTTTATGGTAATTCATGTTATTTATAGAAATAATTATCATATATTGAAAAATTATATGATTAGGGAATGTACATTTTGGTTTGAGAATTCGAGAGTGATAGACATTATTTGGAGATTAAATTATTTTTTTCATTATTTAAAAGTTTATTGTTTTTATAAATTATCTTATCTTGTATTAATAATTTTTTTTGGATAATGTCTAAAGACAAAAGGAATGTATTATTAACCTTTTTTGGATTTATTTGATTCATTATAATTTTATTTTAGTGATTTTGGCCTGAAAAGTTCATCTTGATTACTCATCATTTAGAAAAAAAGATGAGTTTGTGGTGGAAGTTGATTAAAGGATTAAATTATTCTTTTCAAGTATATTTCATTATGTTATAAGTATATATATAGAAACAATTCCTCAACATTAGGAAAAGGTTCTTAAAATAAAATTTTTATCCTATTACTTTATTTCCCTATGAATGGGTGGTATTTTTTACACCTTATGAGTTTATTATTTTGAGTTCATCAACTTTCTTGTGATCGATCGGTCCGTTGTGATCAATGTTCTCTATCACTATTCATCATTATTTGAGAATTTATTTTTTATTTCATTTGTATATCTTCATTTCCTAATAATGTTCTCCTATTTAGAAACATAGTATATTTTAACCATATGACCTTCGTACTTCCCTTTCTCTCTTTTTAGTGGGAAGTTTTATTCACCCCTTTTATGATGTGGGATTTCTGCAAAGGTATTTCTAAAATTCCAAAACCTTGTTTAATAATCCAGAGTTTAAATTACGTGGACAAAATTTATTAAATGGGGGGATAATTTAATATACTAATATTTTAAAAATTAATTTCATTGCTCGATATCATAAGAGATATGCAACACAAATATTTAACAAAAAAAGAAGTATTATTATCTAAGTGTGACTATCATAACTTACCTATTATATTTTAGGGAATGAATAGTATTAACTTAATTATTAAATATATAAAGATTCCACTAATTATTAATATATTAATTAATATTGTAAATAATCAATAAATTTTTATTAAAGTCATTTTATTCTTCAAAAATATGTTTTCTTCAAAAATGGTTTTTATTACTTTTTATGAGAAACTATTATAATTAATTTGTGAAAATTTTAGAAAATTTATTTTATAAAATGAGAATTATTTTTTAAAATAATCATACCAAAATAATCTTGGGGTGAAATTTTGGTATTTTTCGGAAAAGATTGATTTTACAATAAATAGTGAAAAATACTGTTTTTTAATAAAATCTATTTTTTCTTTCAAAGTATTTAGAAAGTAAAATTATATTTTGGATTATTTTTAAAATTTAATTAATTCATTATAATTTATAAAGTCTATTTATGGTTTTTAAAATGAATTTTATAATTTAATTTAGTATAAAAATATTTTATACTTAAAAGGGAATTTTTTGAAAACCATTTTTTCATCATGTTTTTCCTATTTGATTTTAAATTGAATTATAATAATCATATTTTTTGAATATTGAAAAATTTATTACTTAATTGTAATCAAAAGTTCCAAATTTACTTAATAGATCCTTTTTTAGTCAAAATGAATAGCAACCTTAGTAAATTTCGTTACTGTAGTAAATGGTAAATCAGGTAATTAAGGATTAAAAATAAAATGTCAAGGACTATAAAATAACCCAAAAATTGAAAAAATTTTATTTTATAACTTTATTTCTTCCATATTAATCCAATATTATGTTTTATGGTTTTTTTCCATTTGTTTGGGATTATAACCATTATAATGTTTTATGTAAAGAAAAGTAAAAAATGTCACATTCATTTTTAAAAACTATAATATTTTTAAAATAGTGATTCACAAAAGATATGTTTAATTATAAATATTTATTTGAAATATTAATATTTATTTTCATAATGGTAATTTATTTTTTATTTTTATCCGAGAAATAATAATATTGAATGCTTACACATTGTTGACGCAATAATTATTCAATTAATGGAAAAATCAGATAAATTATATTAAAAATATTAAATGTAATATAGTTTGAGATAATTTATGTGATCCGTGAATTTTATATATTAAAATTACATGATAGGGATGTATTTTTTTTTTCAATTTGATTTTTTATTGATGTTATTAATGTCAAGGTAATCAATAGTTCTAATGTTGATATTATTGATATTTTATAGAAAATAATATTTTAGTAAATGATAGAAAATTAAAAAAATATTATATATATACAAGTTATAAGTATAGGGTTTTAAATATCAACCATGGATTATTTATGGTCCTTTATTCATTTATATTAATAATCATGACCTTCAAAGTTTGAAACCATTGGTGTCACGGTAAGTGTGAGAAGGGTTAATGAGGTGTTAAAACCAAAAGATAAGGTTAAAAACACAGTCAAAAACTTATATAATTTTTATTAGATGATATTATTTCGACCAATAATCATTCTATAATACAAATAAATCATTTTGGATCCATTTGAAATTGAAAATTAATTTTTATTAATTTAATAATTTAAGAAATTCTAAGTGTGCCCCTCCCCTCTCTTATAAAAGGGAGTATTTTATTCTTATTTATTCACACTTATTTTTTTTTCAACCAATAAATAATCAAATACCTTCCTAAAATCCCTTAATATGTTCTATATTCCTTATTTTTGGTATAATACCAACCTTATGGGTCTTAAAGTGTAAAGCAAAGTTGTCTGATGGAGAGGCGTCGTTCCTAACCGAACACTTTTGTTTTATTTCTTCTTACAATTTCTTAAAATATTCTTTAACCATGATGATATAATATAACCATTATATTTTATATAATTATATTTTTTTAATTTTAATTTAATAAATTATATTCAAATCCATCCTTGGTCAAACGGAAAAAGAAATCCATTGTTTAGGTGTATGGCAGGCTACCGCCTTACGAACTAATATAATTCATTTTATATCACCACCTATCATAGAGAGTTAAAAATATGTTTTTAAGGTATGTATATGATATTAATGAAATATTTATAATTATTTAAATATTATATAATGAATATTTTCTTACCTTTCCAATCCCTAAAAAATGATATCATCGTTTGTGCGTATGTGTGGCTACCACCTCCACAAAGTATATGATTCTTTATTCATCACCGTATCAAATATATTATAAATATAATTTTATTTAAAGATACAATATGGTATTTATGATATTATTATAATTATTTAAATACAAAATATTACTTACATTATTTCCATTATCATCTTTGAAAAATTGAAACGTTTCTCATGCATACGTATATACTAATGTCTCCATGATTGTAACATAGTTCATTTTTCATAAAAATATTTCAAAGTTGATTTTAAAATTATAATTGATATATAAAAATTATGATTATTTCATGATTATAATTATGGATATTTTTAAATATTTAAATCTTTGTTCATAACCAATATATCAGAGTAATTTTGAAATTATGGACTAAATATCATCAAACATCTGAGGTGAAAGTAAATGATTAAGAAATCGAATATAACATGGTAAAAGGTAAAATAAAAGGACTAATAAAATTGAAAAAGGCTATTAATAATTTAAATAATTAAAATAAGTTTTTTATTAAGTAATATAAAAAACTTATGGGATGATTTGAACTCTAGGTAAGGTACTTTATTTTTAAATCCCTCTTCAATGGTTTCATTTTTAACAGTTTAACTAAAGCCTTATTTTAAAGATTTATTTTCAAAATCATTATCTTCAATGTCCATGTTCTTAATATTATTTTATAAATTTATATATATATTGAAATTAATGAATTATAAAGGATATTTTATGTTTCTTTTTATATTAGTTCAAATATTTTCAAAAAATAATCATTTTTGGGAATGTTTTGACTTTCTTTACAAATGGGAAAAAAGGAACTTTCTATTTTAACGTATACGGTGACAATGGATTCTTCTAAAACTATAAATATTTTTTGATATTTTCATTCGTTTATAGTATTCCATTTTTTATTTAATGAAAAACTTAATTTCCCTTTATTCTAGGAATATTATTTTTGAAAATTAGGTTTTAATGAAAAGGGATACAACAATATCTAAAAATGTTTTCTTATGGGTGAAAAGAAAGTTTTTATGATACAAACAAATTATGTATTGTATTATCTTTATTGTATTTTTTTTATGATTATGGGTGTTTACCTTATAAAAAATGTTTAGGTTAGACTGTTATACTTCTCTAATGCATTGGGAAAAGGGACAGAGTTAAATGATTAAGTTTCTCATGGGAGATAATTGGAATATACTGTGATGGTCATTCTAAGATTAACTGTGATGGTTAATCCATGAGTTGTTGTCATGGTTAATCTAAGGTTATGTTTTAAAGTTAACATTTATGGTATTTCCATGAGTATTTGGGATGGTTAATCAAAGTTTAACCAAGATAGTTATTCCAAGTGTGGTCATGATGGTTACTTCAAGTGTAGTCGTAATGTTTACTCCAAATTTAATTGTTCTGGTTAATACAAGTGTAACTATGATGGCTACTTCAGTTATCACCATGATTATTATTACATTTAATATTTATGTGACACCCTGAGTTTTTATGAATTGTTATTTTTGAATAAATTAAATTTCTTTAATACCTCACATTACACACAACACTGAGTTTAGATTATGTTACACACAACTTTGAGTTTTAACAAACCTCTCTATATTTTTAATTTAATTATTTTAAGGATACAAGTATAGCTTATCCATTAAAATTAGTGAAATTAATTAAAATCAATAAATTAAAAAAAAATATATAATGGTTTTATATAAAAAAGAAATTTATAAAAAGGTTCTTAATTTTTAGAAAAGTCTTTACATGTTTCGAAAATACTATTTTATCAAAATATGATTTTCATTTATTTTTGTACATAATAATAAAATTATTTTTTGGAAATTTTTTAAAATTAATTTAATAAAATAAACTTTATTTTTGAAATTATCATGTCAAAATTAACTTCGGGTGAATTGTTGGAATTTTTATGAAAAGTCTAATTTTTTTGATGAAAAGTGAAAATACTGAATTTTAATTGAAAACTAGAATTTTACTTAAATTATTTATATAATTAAATTATATTTTAAATTGTTTTTAAAGTAAAATTAGTTCAATTATATATCTATTAATCTAATTTAGTTCATTAGAATATTTTTTATTTTGAATTTTGATATAAAAACTTTGTATACTTTTGAACATTTTCTCTTTAAAACCCCTCTTTGTCACCGTGTCTATGGGATTAACATTAAATTAAATTTTTAAAATCATATTAATGGAATTTTTTAAAATTTATTACATATTTTTAATAATCATAATTTATGTTATATAATGATTTAAACTTACTTTTTGACCAAAATGAATATAAAAAATAGTAAAAATTATTTATCACGTTTAAGGTAAAATGGGTTTATCGGGGATTAAACTAAAAATTTAAGGATTAAAATTACCTAAAAACTTGTTAAAAATATATTTTATAGAAATATTTTAACCTTATAATTTATAAGGTTATAATTTGAGCCATTTTGAACCCTTTTGGTCTGAGAAAAATGTGGGTACACCCTTTTCTTTCAAGAAGCTACAAGTGACCCGCTCACCTCACTTATAAAAGGCCACCCATTTCCCTATTCTCTTTACACATTAAAACCCTTTTATATAGGTAAATAATTACATAAATCACTTACCAAATTTCCTCCACCCATCCAAAAATCCTTATTTTGGATATAAATCCAACCTAAGAAGTCTTTTTGTGAAAACCTAAGGAGGATACCTGAAGAAGAGGTAATGTTCGTCAATGATCATTTTGGTATTATTTATTCCTCCACCTCCTTAGATTATTATTATACCATGATGATATAATAAACTTAGTATATTAAATATAATTATATGTTTTTATTTTAATTTCATTACCTACAACCGTCTCCACTTCCATCAAATGAGTTATGAAGTCATCATTTGTGTGTACGGTGGACTACCTCCTCTTGAACCGATGTCATTCACTTCTCCATTACCACCTCTAGATTATGGAGATAATGATTGATTGATTTTTTTATATTATATATATGATTTTATTAATATTTTTTAATTATTATATCACACATAACTTTATACTCTCTATTTTGTGAGAATAAGATAATGTTGCTCATGTGTACGGCGGACTACCACCTCACGAAGTGATGTGATTCCTTCACTATTTATATGGAAGGTATTAAGAATTTTTTTATTGAAAAATGTGAAATATATAACATAGGAAATATTATATAATAATAATTTATATCATTTAATTTTATTTCTTTCAATCCAATAAGAAAATGGAAACAGTATTCATGCATACGTATGACCTACCATCTCAATGAATGGTGTATTCCATTTCCTATCACTAAATTTTATGGATTAATATAAATAAATAAATACTGAATATATATGATATTTATATAATATTTTACATTCTGGATATTATGAAACCATGATCTAAGGAAGATGAAAAAAAATAAAAAGGTAAAACATACATGAAAAATAACGCAGTTTTTACCCGAAACGGGACTTTAACATTGAATTGTTAATAAACAGTTCATAAATGGTCATAATAAAATAATATATGGTATAATATATATAAATATTGTTCTTTAATAGATTTATAATAAAATTATATTTATTATACTTTATTTTTTAATGACTACGACCGAATTCATGACTTAAGGTAAGAGATTTTTGTCTCGATTAACCTTCTTTGAGACATATGTTAGGTTATTCACATATATTATTTTATGAGATGTATATAAAACCCATTTTAAATTTAATATTATGAATTTATTCATCATAGAGATATTTTAGGTTTCATTTTATGTTATTCATTAATGGGGCTTATGATTCCAAGTTTCTTATGTGGTAAATATTTTTTGTTACAATCTCATCATTTATCAGAATTATTTATTATTATGTTTCTAATGATAAAATATTTTGATCCATATCTAAATAAACTATCCTATTCATATTAATTATATTTTCAAGAAATAGTACAATTTCCCACAGTTTGGTATATATATTAATTGTTCATTTTTTTTTAAGAAAACCAGACTTTATTTTTCTCTTCAGTCAAAAATCAATTTTCTTACAAAACCATGTTTTGTAAAAATGGTTACAATAATGGTTTTAATATTCAACTATGATATTTAAAATAAATTTTTAAACATTTTTATGTAAGGACCCACTCATTCCTATTGGCTTGAGAACACAATGAGTCGTATTAGGCCTTAGGCAACATCCCCAACATACCAAAGGCTGGAAATAAATGCCGAAGGGTTTCAAAGACTAGTGGGGGTGATTTAACCTTGTAAAGATAAACTATAATCCAACCAACCACAATCCATAGAATCTATATGATGCATGAAAAAAATAATGATAATTCAAAAAATCTTTTATTTCAAAGTGAGCCCCAAAAAAGTGCTATTGTAGAAGACATCTAGAAATAAACCTAACAGAAGAAGATAACTCAACAAGACACCAAAATAACCAAAATAATCTAGGATCCACCAGATATATTCTCCACCACAACCAGACTTCTCAACAACTCAAGAAGTAGTGCTAAAACCTGCTACACCCCACCTTTTCCCATGTCCCAAAAGATGACATCTGTAAAAGCACCAAAGTTCCAAAGTAGGGGTGACTATAAAACTCAATAGTCTTTCCCAAATGACTTTCATACTCATTAAACTATTATAGAAGAGTTAAATAGATTTATATAAAATAGTTTATATAAAATAATTTTTGAAAACAATTTATAACTGAATATAAACACTTCTCAAAATAGTTTATGACTAAATATAAACTAAAAACATGTGAATTTTTTTTCTAGAAATATATACTCCAGTTAAAAATTTAAATTAAGTTCTAAATCACTTTCTGAAAACTGATTTAGAAAAGTAATAAACTCCACATAACAACAACTACCAAAAATGGATGCATCATTATGACAATTCCATACTCATGAGTGGTTTCTCATCGATCTACCAATTCATCACATGTTAATTATTCCCCATGCTCTATTAAGCCTTTGGAACCAGTAACATGATCATATTTAAACTATTCCAATAATTCAATATGATATTTCCACCAAGTTTTTCAAAAACCAAAACCAATTCCAAACAATTTCTCTCTTTTTAATAAAAATGCTTGTTTACTGAAAAATTTCCAACCATCCAATTTTCAAAACACTAAATAATTTCAAAAACCAATATATATACTATAAAAATTCTAGATAAATCAATTTTACAAAAATTCTAGAAGATCCATAATTTAAAAATCCCCATTTAAAATAAAAAACTAGGATTTTTCACAAAACACCCCAATTTTCCACATTTTCCACCACCTGTCACTAAAGAGGGTTTAACAATTGTAAAAAATAAAAAAACACAATTTAATTTAAAAAATAATAATTTTTAATGAATTCCAATTAATTCTATCAAGGGGAGATGAGTGTAAAGCCACCTACCTGACTCGTTTTGATGAAAACCAACAACGAATTAAGAACGCTCAAGAATTTGGGTAAAGATTCCCATAAACCACCCAAGATATCCTCCCCTATTATGAAAAACACCAGATATAACCTAATTTTGCTGAAAAAATCTTATATATACCCACAAGGGGAATGAATCTAAGGAAAATATATGAAAGTAGGAGTAGATCTACGAAATCGTGAAGAAAATGATGAAGAACATGCACTTACCTCAAGAATCTGCCTTCGATTTTCCAAGGAATGTATTTAGATCACTTCTAGATCTATGGGATAACCTCCTTCGGCCTTTGGGGGAGAAAAAATTTATGTTAGGGTTTTTTTGGGTCAAAATAGATCAAACATATGACCAACCCAGATTAGATCCATAAAGATAGGGAATTAGTTTTAGCTTTTCACGGTTTGGACACATGGTTTGGTCAAACCGTGTGCTGACCCTACCCCCTTTTTTACCCAAAACCCTCCAAAAGTACTCCAAATTCTCTCCAAACTTCCCACATAACCATTAAACATATGAAAATCATTATGGAAGGGTTACATACTAGAAACCGGGGGTGCTACATTCTCCCCACCATCATCCCTAGAAAGTTGGAAGTGACCGCAGCCCTGAAAGAGTTCTGGACATTGATCTTTCATTTTCTTCTCGAATTTCCAAGTCTCTTCCAAAATCTGACCAAGTTTCCATAAAACCTGAACTAGACCGATGCTTTTTTCATGAAATAATTTCACTTTTCTGTCCAAAATATACCCTAGGATATGTACCAACAAAGCATCTGTCTATAGGTCAAAATGATTCCATATGATCACATGGTCATGATTAGGATGATAATTTTTTAACCGAGATACATGGAAAACATTGTGAACTGAACTGAACTGTTGTGGAAACACCAACATATATTTCACCTCTCTAACCTGTTCTAGTATCTTGAAAGGGACAATGTATTAGGGAGAAAATTTTCCTTGATTCCGAAAATGCCAATGTACAATCCTTATAGAAACCCTCAAGAACACATGATCACTCACCGAAAATGCCAACGGTCTCCAGCAATGATTTTCATATGATTTATAATTTCTTTGAGCCATATCCATTCTATTTCTGATCAAATGAATCTTCTCTATGGTTTCTTAGACAAGGCTCAACCCAATTAATGAGGTATCACCTATTTCCACCCAACACAGTGGAGAACGATAAGGATGCCCATACAACGCTTTGAAGGGGTCCATATATATCAAATCCTGATAACTGTTATTGTATGAGAACTACACCAATGACAAGTGCTCTTCCCAAGAGCCACTAAAATCCATTAAAGAATCTTGCGACATGACTTCCAATGTTTTTATCTTCCTTTTAGATTGCCATTCTATCTAAGGATGATACACCGTACTCATAGTCAATTCAGCTCCCAAGGCTTTCTATAAGGATTTACAGAAATGAGATGTGAACCTCAGATCTCTATCAAAGACTATCTAAACCGGTATTATATGTCTCTTTACCACTTATTGGATATAGATTTTGGATAGATCCTCCACTGTATTAGTTTCATGAATTATATTGAAATGGGAAAACTTGGTGAGCTGATCCACTATCACCCATATGGAATCGTGTTTTCAGACTATTCTTGGGAGACCTATAACAAAATCCATAGCTATCTACTCCCATTTCCACACTATAATAGGTAAATAATACAACATACCCATCAATCGCTGATGTTCTGCATTAACTTTCTAACAAGTTAATCACTTTGAAACAAACTCATCCACTTTTATCTTCATACCATTCCACCAAAACTATTCCTTCAACACCTTGTACATCTTCTATATCTCCAAATGTAAAAGCCATCTCGAATAGTGGTAGGCATGAAAAATTTGTTCCTAACAAAAGATAAGTACAACCATCTAATCTATTAACCACAAATATGAAGTCCCATTAAGTTTTTATCCCTCAATGGTATCCCAACCATTGAGTTTTGAACTCATAAAAAAGCATTCTGTATCAGATGTCTGTGCCTCTTTAAACATTTTTACCAAATCAGGAACTACTGAAATTGAGAATAAAACCACAACATCACCTCAATTTTTTCATTTCAAATGCATATTGGATAAGAACTTCATCAACTTCCACTCCTCTGAAGCTTCCTTTTCCAACTATGCATATGAATTCCTACTTAATGCATTAACCACCGAATTGCCTTTTCCTGATGTATACATCAAGTCAAAGTCAAACATATGAAGATACTCTATCCATCTCCTTTACCTCATTTCAGATCCCTTTGTGAGAAAATGTGTATCAAGATCTTATGATCGATGAACACACTGAATTTCTCACCCAAGAGATAGTGACGCCAAGGATTTAATGCATGAATGACCACATCTAACTCTAAATAATGTTTTGAGTAATTCTTCTCATGCAATCTCAACTGTCTTGAACCATAAGCAACCACATGGTCTCTCTATATGAGAACACATCCCAACCCAGATCCTAAAGCATCATTGTAGACCATATATCCTCGTCCTGGTTATAGAAAAACCAATATAGGTGTCAATGTTAGATGCACTTTTAGCTCTTGAAAATACTTCTGGAATTTTTCACTCCACTGAAAAGGAAATTTTTCTTTGTCAACGCCGTCATTGGTGACACTAGTTGTGAGAAGTCACGAAAAAAATGACGATAATACCCAGTGAGACCAAGAAATCTTCAAATCTCAAATATGTTCTTTAGATATTTCAATGAGATAACTACTTCAATCTTATCAAGTTCCACTTAAACACCTTTTTTTAGAAATCACATGGCCCATAAAGCATACCTCTTATATCCAAAAATCACACTTAGATAGTTTGGCATACAAACAATGATCTCTCAAGATTTGTAACATTGTCTCCATGTGTTCCTCATGTTCTGCCCTTATATATGAATACACAAAGATGTCATCCACAAACAACACAAAAAAAGAGTCCAAATACCTCTAAAATATCAGATTCATCAAATCCATGAAAACCACTGGTTCATTAGTTAGACCTAAATGCATGACTATATATTCATAGTGACCATATCTGATTCTCAAAGCTATCTTCATAATATCTTCCTTCTGAACTCACAATTGGTGATATCCTAATCGCAATTCAATTTTTTTGAACCACTAATTTCTCCTAAATTGATTGACCAGATCATCAACCTGTGGAAGTGGTTACCAATTATTTATCATAACTTGGTTAAGCTTACGATAATTCACACACAACTGAAGAGTTTTATATGTTTTATTCATAAAAAAGACCAGTGATTCCCACAAAGACGTACTTGGATGAATGAAACCTTTTTCCTTCTAGTTCCCCCAATTTTAATTTCATCTCCCTTAATTCTATTGGTTCCATCCTATAATATGGATGGGAGATAGTCCTAGTCCCCAAAAGAAGATTAATAGTAAACTCCACTTCCCTTATAAGTGGTAACCCAGAAAATTTTTCAGGAAACACATATGGAAATTGATACACTATTACTAAAAAAATTCTATACCCAATCTCTTCCATCTATTCTAAAGTCAGTTCCACCAACTAATAAGATATTGTTCCAACTTCTGGTGCCAACAAGCCTGTTGCACCTATTTTTTCAACCCTTTTCCTATGAATAGATGATCGATGTTGTCTTCAATTGTGAAACTAACCTTCCTACTATAACAATCGATGTGAGCCTTGCATGCTGTTAACCAATACATTCCTAGGATTACATCAAAATCATCCATCTCTAGCACTGAGAAATTCTATTTCTACTCAATTCTATCAATAGTTATAGAACACACTCTACACATGGGGGATCGACATTCTCTTTCACTGAGAGGGGTTTTTATTTTTATCACACAAGGAATAATTTCAAGTTTCAAACTTAGAAAATAAGTTGTACAAGAAGCAATAAAGTAATGTGATGTACCTGTATCAAAAAACACTTGCATAAGGGTAGAATTCAGTAGAATCATACCACACACCATAGACGGTCCTACTTGATCATCCAAAGTCCCCTGCTCTGCTACATATAACTGCTTTGTTGTGGAACTCTACTCTTTGTTTCCCTAATGATATTTCCCCTGTTGAGGAGTCATGGTGTTCCTAGAATCACCATGGATAACTCTTCTCTACTAGAGGCTCTGATTATGTTGGCCCCACCCTATCTAATAATATGATGCCTACGACACCTGATAAGTGTTCAGAGCACCCAAACTTAGAGCACTACAAAAATATCACTAAAGATGTCCCATTTTGTAGCAGTTTTGAAGTTTTCATGGTTGTTTCGTACACTCTATCTTTATGTTGTCGAATGAACAACACTGATAACATCCCAACTGAACCTTTGGTTTAGGAGGAAGATTTACTGATCAAGTTGTTTGACTCTGATTCCCATTTCCACCTTAGAAATAGGTGTCCCTCTTCCTTTTTCTCTTAGTAGTTGAGTTCACACCATTTCCTATCAGTATCATCATGCCTCCTCATTCCATAGCTCTATAGATATCCTGCTCATGCACTGACTCCGTATTTACCATCTTCATATAATATATGATATAAAGTACCATAATCTTTGTCTGAATATCCTTCCCAAGTATTGACTTGAAGATGCATACCTTCAAGCTTGAACATGCTGAAAATTATAGTGAAAAGTGCACGAAATTCATGAATTTAGATTCATATTTATTATCAGAGAGTCTCTGTTTCTTTTGGATGAAAAAGTAAAATTTTCAATGGATTCTGAAAGTGTGAGGATAGAATTTTTTATTATAAAATTCATAAAAATCCTCCCAAATCAAGCCCTGATCCAATCTAGATTTCACCCCCAAATCCTACCATTGGCATGCAAGATCCTCCAGCATATAAGTTTCCAGTTTAACCTTCAATTATACTGGTGTTTCAATGATACCGAAGATTCGATTCATCCTATTCAGCCAACTCTCTTCCCTCTCTGGTTCTGAATCACCCTGGAAGATGGGTGGATTCTACTTCTAAAATTAGATGGAGTGGTCCACCTGTTATGGATCCTCCCTTCAGTTCCTTGTGTCTATATCTTGGAATTATTTGACTATACTTTTCACTAGCTCTTGGTTCACCTATGGTGGAGGTGAAATCACATTTTCAGCAGCTTCCTCCAGTTGGTTTCCACACCACCTACCAGGTTCCATTTATAAACAAATAACACATTCTGTAAGTTTCACTCTTCTATAAATTGATTGGATTGTCATGTAAAATTATATAACATAAATATAATATCATTTATTTCAAAATATAACCATTTTTGAAAATAAAACACTCTTTATTTTGAAAATCAAAACATTTTAAAAAAATCAACTATTTACTTTTCAAAGTCTTTCATTTGAAAACAATTTTCATCATTTTTTTCCAAAACTAAAACCATGCTCCAAATCATATTTCATTACTCAAAATGAGATATGAAATCCTGGTAATAATTCATTCATCTATAATGCATGTGATTCTAGTCTCATTTTCTAAACCAATGATAAAGAGACTCCACTATCCTACTAGTGTTTCCAAAACACTTACGTACCCAACTCCCTGCTAACTTGAAGTTCAGCATAAAAAGGTTAACTACATATTTGTATGCTCTATATTTTAAGTCCTGATAATCCTACTCCTTTCTAAGAATACTAACCATGGAATAGACAAGAAGGATTTAAACTCTAATACCAAGAAAACACAAGACTACTTGTTCCTTAGAGAATAGACCAATATAATAGCAATTGTAATGACCCACTCATTCTCATTGGCTTGAGAACATAATGATCCATTAATGGGCCTTAGGTGACATACCTAAGGCAGAAAAGGCTTAAAATAAATTCTTAAGGGTTTCAAATACCAGTGGGGATGATTTACCCTTTTAAAGATAAACTACGAACCAACCAACCACAATCCATAGTAGCTATATGATGCATGAATAAAATAATGACAATTCAAAAAATATTTTATACCAAAGTGAGCCCAAACAAAAGTGTTAAAGAGGAATACAACTATACATAAACCTAACAGGATAAGATAACTCAACAATACAAAAAAATAACCAAAATACTCCAGGTTCCACCAGATTCATGCCCCACCACCACTAACCTGCTCAACAACTCAAGAAGTAGTGCTAAAAAACCAATGCACCCTACCTTTTCCCACACCCTGAAAGATGAAATCTGAAAAAGCACCAAAGTTCCAAAGCAGGGGTGAGTATAAAACTCAGTATTATTTCCCCAATTAATTCCTGACTCACTCCACTTGGATAGAATATTTAGACATATTTATATAAAATAGTCTATATAAATCAATTTTTTAAAACAATTTATAACTAAATATAAACAATTCTCAAAAAAATTTATAACTAAATATAAATTAAAACCATGTGATTTTTTTTCATAGAAATATATAATCTAGGTAAAAATTTAAATAAATCTTTAAAACAATTTCTAAAAACTACTTTGGAAAACCAATAAACTCCACACAACAACAACTACAAAAAATGCATGCATCGTCGTGACAATTCCATACTCATGGACGGTTTCTCATCGATCTACCTAGTCGTCATATGTTAATTATTCCCCATGTACCATTTAACTTTTTAAACCAGAAACCTTATCATATTTCAACCATTCATAGTAATTTAATATGATACTCACACCATGTTTTTGAAAAACCAAAACCAATTCCAAACAATTTCCCATGTTTCAATAAAAACACTCATTTATTGAAAACTCCCCAATAATACAATTTCCAAAACATTAAATCAATTAAAAAACTCATATATATACTGGAAAAATTATAAATAAATTAATTTTACATAATTATAGAAGATCCATAATTTAAAAATACCCATTTAAAATAAAAACTAGGGTTTTTCACAAAACCCCCCAATTTTCTACATTTTCCACCACCTATCACTAAAGAGGGTTTAACAATTATACAGTAGACAAAAAAATTAATTTTCATTAAAAATTAAATTTTAATTCATTTCAATCAATTCTAATAAGGGTATCTGAGATCAAATCCACCTACCTCACTCATTTCGATGAAAATCGACAAAGGACGAAGAACGCTCAAGAATCCAGGTTAAGATTCCAAGAAACCACCCAATATATACTACCCTATCATGAGAAAAACCATATATAACCTTATTTGTCCTCAAAAAAATTATATATACCCACATGGGTGTATATTTAAGAAAAATAGATTAAAGGATGAGTAGAGCTAATAAACTGTAAAAAAAACGACGAAGAACATACACTTACCGGAAGAATCTTCCTTTGATTTTCTAAAGAACATGTTTGAATCACTTATAGATCAATGGGAGGACCTAATTTGGAATTTGTGGGAGAAAAAATTCATGTTAGGATTGATTTGGGTCGAAATAAATCAAAAAAATGTCCAAAACCAAATTTGATCCATAAATATAGGGAATTAGTTTTGGCCTTGCACAGTTTGGCCAAACCATTTATTGATCGTGAACCCATTTTTTCCCCAAAACCCTACAAAATTACTCCAAATCCTCCACCATATTCCCAAATAACCTTTAATCATATTAAAATCATCTTTTAATGGTTACATACAAGAAATTGGGGGTGTTACATTTTACCATTTTACAAATTGTTTTTAAAGGAATATTCATTTAATTTTCCAAAAAATGCTCATTTGGCTTTTACTAAAATTTTTAAAGGAATCCTCATTTTAAGGTGTACCGAATTATCCAATGTAAATACCAATAATTAATTTGAATATTACTTTATAATCATTAAATTTTATTTTAAAATAATAGTATTTTCAAAAAGTTTTATGTTTTAAATAAAATGTTGTTTTTTATTGGAAAGGATATTTTCCTCAAGAAATGTTTTGAATGATCTTTAAAAATAATTTTCCACCTAAGATGTAATACATTGAATTTTCCTATTCCTTAATAGTATATGATCCAAGGTTATCATTATTATTCTTTCTTTGAATGGTTTATGTTTTTATGGAATTATGTTTATGAAACCTGTTTCTCTTCCCTAGGTTATACCATGAGGAAATGCTTATGAAACACACTTCTTTTCACGGGTTATGCATTGATGAAATTATTATTAAAACTATCTATTTTCCATAGGTTATGACATTATGAAATTTTTATGAAACCCATTTCATTCCATGGGTTATGATATGATGATTGTTTTATGATCTTGTGGAACGCATAAATATGATTTTCATTATGATATTGGTGGGACCTATATCTCTCTCCAATTCATTGGGTAGATCTTTATATCTCATGAGATAGAAAATACTAGAACAGAGAGTGAACCAAGTTCAGTAAGAGACTTAGTATAAAATGATGGTCTTGGGAGTGAACCTTGACTACTATAATGGTTTGGGGAGTGATCTCGTTCTGCTATGATATCCTTGGAAGTGATCCTTGACTAATAAAGAAATTATTTTCTGTACTTATTTGTATTATGAAAATTCCATGTATTATTCTAATTTCATAGTCTCATTGATCATGTTCATTTATTTTCGTACGAATCATGTATTATGAACTACAAATATTTATTCCATGACCCAAAATTATGATATTTGATATACATGGTATGGTTTTCAAATTTTATTCTCATGTTCTCATACCCTTATGCTCATGATATGATTATGTGTCTCCCTTATTTACTCTTAATAATCATCTAATATTACCCTTTCTTATGTTTCCTTTCCCCAGGTTATGAAGAAAGGTAATATGTATGATATGTCTAAGAAGGGTTATAGTTATGAATAACATAGTGGGTGATGACAAAGCTCACTTATGGATTATTTGTTTATGTGTCCATTTTTCCAAAGGCACTAGAACTAAATTATTATAGAGTGGATTGTCATGTTATGTAATGAATATTTATGAGAAGTCTCATAAGTCTATGGATGAGCCAAATTATAGGAAAATGTCCTAGAAATTTT
Organism: Viscum album; assembly: GCA_963277665.1. Taxonomy (NCBI): domain Eukaryota; kingdom Viridiplantae; phylum Streptophyta; class Magnoliopsida; order Santalales; family Viscaceae; genus Viscum; species Viscum album. The sequence continues at coordinate 490,210,134 of OY728150.1, forward strand.
TGTAAAGTATAGATCGAGTGGTTTACAAGAAATTACATCCCTATTATGATACTATAAGTGGATATTGATCTGGAATAGAGGTGCCTAGAGGTAATAACATTGAAAAGGGAAAATTGAAAAAAACTCAATCATCACCAGGTGAATGAAAAAAGGCCTTGTTTCACACTTGGTTCGACACTTATGGGGAATATTATATGTAAATTAACAAACTAATTATGAACCATCATGCTGGATTTAAATAGATGATGACTACGAATAACCAAGGATAAACCTAAGGTTTCATAGATTAAAAATAAGTATTTAGTTTTTAGACATCCTATAAGTAATTTTTCATGATTATGTTGTTACCCATTATGATTATTGTTTCTTATGCTATGAATTTTTGTTTCATGCAATGGATAAAACCTAAAATAACTATGTTAATGCTAAGTGATATGGAAAATAAAATGATTTTCCACTTGATCATCCAAAAATTATGGGATATGGAATGAAAAATCTCATTTCTATACTCACACAACTTTCTCAAGATATGAATCATGTTGGACTTTGACAAAAAAAAGGAGGGAAAAATATTCTCTTGATTACTTCATGAGGCAGTTTCTACCTTACATCAGTAGAACCTCTAATCCTCTAGCTATAGAGAAATGGATTAGTACCATTGAAAATTTATTTTTTATTCTCCAATGTTTGGAACATGAAAATGTATTTTAGTTATCTTCTATTTAGAAGGTTAAGAAGATCAATTGTGGAATATTGTCAAGAATATGTAGTTAAAGGATGAAATGTTTTCCATGGATTAGGATAAGTACAAGAACTTATTTTTCCATAAGTTATTACCTTATATTTTTTATAAAAATATGGGGAATTAGTTCCTTGAGTTAAATAAAATGGATGATGAATCCATTGGTATATATGAGGTAAATTTTACATGACATGTGATATATGATTCTGTTATTATCATCCATCCTGAAGGTAAGGTTGATCAATTCTTTAGTGGCTCAAAACTACGTCTCTAGAGGAAATTATCCACAAGTGACTTTAGTAGCTATGAATATATTGTTCAATGTACTATCATTGTGGAAATAGAGGTTGTATTTATGTATCAATATCATGGTTTTCAAAGGTTAATGATGATGATCAATATCAATAACCTCTTATACTAAGGGACAAGGGTAAATCTCAAGTTATAAATATTTTTGATGATGCGTGTGATGAAAACGTGGTGGAAGGTACACTTACCATCCACTCTAGAACTATTAATGTCTTATTTGACTCTAGATCTACCCATTCTTTCATATTTGATGAATTTTATAAGGGTATCGAGATTCCACCCAAATGATTATATGTTTAATTAGTCGTTAAAAACCCTAATGGTGTGATGATCACACCACAAGTACATAATTTCTCTCTGGTGTATATTTGTGGGAGTTTTATTCCTACAAATCTTATAATTATTCCTCTGGTGAAATTTGGTGTCATCTTAGGAATGGGTTGAATTTATCTATATAAACCCCACATTAGTTTTCAAGGAAGGGAAGATAAATTGGAAATTTCAAACTAAAATATGGTCTTATATCAATGTGATCATATCTACTAACATCCAATAGATATTATACCTTTTGTATGGGTCTTAATTCCCATTTATAAGGGGTGTTTATCTCTAATGGTTGGAGAGAAACTCGATATCGATGTTCTGACTATTGTGCAAGAATTTATTGATTACTTTCCATAGGAGTTTCCTAGTCTTCCACCCAAACATAAAGTTGAGTTCTCAGTATAACTCATACCTAGTTCCACACCAATTTCAAATAATCCCTATAGAATGGCCTCAGTTGAGTTGCATGAATTAAAGAAGTAACTCCAAGAGATCCTTAAAAAGGGATTCATTTGGTCAAGTGTGTCACTTTGGGGTACAACTATTATTTTTTTAATAATAAATATTGATCGATGTGACTCTACATTGATTATTTAGATCAGAACAAGATCAAAATTAAGAATAAGTATCATATTCCCCTTATTTATGACTTATTTGATCAACTATGCAAAGCTAAATGATTTTCCAAGATAGAACTTCATTCTGAATATCATTAATTGAGGATCAATAAGGAGGATATACCCAAGATATCATTCCATAAAATTTATAGACACTAAGAATATATAGTGATTCCATTTGGTCTTAATAATTCTCCCAATATCTTTGTAGATTTAATAAATAGAGTCTTTATAAATTAACTTCATAATTTTTTTGGTAGTATTTATAGAAGATATTATTATCTATCCAAATATAAAGTAAGAGAATTAATATCACTTGATAATTATACTAAAGACCCTATGGAAGGATAAACCATACAAAAAATTTAAAAAGTGTGAAATTTGGATGTAAAAGGTTTCATTTTTAGTTTATATAATCTCAATAGAGGGTATATTAGTAGACCCATCAAAGATGGAGTCTACTGAATGTTTCCCTATACTAACCATGATGAATGAGATCCATCATTTTCTTGGTTTATCTGGATATTATTAATGATTTTTTGATAATTTATCATGATTATCCAATCCACTCACTATGTTAACTCGAAAGGGAGCCAAGTTCCCAGGGAAATGTGAATGGGAAGAAAATTTTAAGGAAATGAAGGGAAGATTAGTCAGTGCACCTATTCTTATATTACCCTATAGTGGAGAAGGATTTGTATGTGCTCCATCCATACTAGATTTGAAGAGGTTGTTAGAGAAGGATCATATTTCTTCATTATATATTCATCTTGGAAGTATGAAGATTCATAGAGATTTGAAATAATACTTATGGTGGGATGGAATAATGACAGATATTTTAGAGTTTATATATCAATGCTTGGTATTTTAGTAAGTTATTGATGAAAGAAAAAATTATAAGTGGAGTTTTCAACTATTAACCATACTAGAATGGAAATGGGAAAACATCACCATGGGTTTTTTCATTGGACTCCCCAAAATTTCTAAAGGGTATAATGTTATATGCATTTTATTTGATCACCTTACTAAGTCAACACACTTTACCGCTTTCAGAGAAGATTTCTATTTGGAACATATTTTCAAGATTTATGTTAAGTAAGTGGTAAGGTTTTATAGAGTACCATATTCCATTATGTATGATCAAGATCTGAGGTTTACCTCAAATTTCTGAAAAAGTATTCAACAAGCTCTTGATACGGTGCTTAGTTTTAACATTATGTATCATCCTCAAACATATTGTCCATATGAACGAACAAATCAAACCCAAAAATACGTGTTGAGATATTGTTCTTTGGATTTCAAATGTGTTTGGAATCAGTACCTTTCTCTATTTGAGTTTATTTTAAAAAATATATTTCACTTATAAATTCAGATGCCTCCTTATGAATCCATTAATGGAAATAATTGTAGAGCTCCAATATTCTATAATGAAGTTTCAAAAAGAAATATATTAGGACCTAAGATAGTTTAAGCAATGGAAGAAAAGGTAAGATTCATTAAACAATATATCATGGTAGCTCAGAGTCGACATAAATGTTTTGTTTATAATCACTAGTGTGATATAGAATTTGAATTTAGGGATAAGGTGTTTCTAAGAATTTATCCCTGGAATAAGGTTAGGATATGACCATTTGAAATTATTGATCATATCGAGATGGTAAATATCGGTTGTCACTTCCACCAAACCTCTCTCAAATTTATAATGTGTTCCATATATCTCTCATGAGGAAGTATATACATGGTCCTTCACATATATTAAACTCATAGGTCATACCGGTAGAGCATGATATTTCTTATTAGGAATAAATAGTAAAAATTATGGATCCTACATAGAAAGTTATATGAAACAAGACCACTCACCTGGTCAATGTTTTGTGGTGAAACCACAAGTTTTATGAAGCTATATTGGAACTTGAGGATATGATGAGGTATAAGTATCCTTATTTTTTTGTATCAGAGTGATGAATTTTGAGGGGAAATTAATTTTAAGGGGGGTAGGATGTAACACCCCAAGTTTTTATGAATTATTTTTTCTAATAAATTAAATTTCATTGATATATTTTTCTACATGAAATTCCATGATTAGCTTGTGTTACACATAACTCATAGTTTTAACGAACCATGATATATTATTAATATAGTTATTTAAATGAGAAAATTAAAACCTAGACATTAAACATAGTGGTATGAATTTTAATAAATAAAATTTAAATAATATGTTTAATTATTTTATATAAATAAAATATATTTATAAAAATGCACTTAATTTTTAGAAAAGTCCTTATATGTTTCAAAAATACTATTTTCTAAAAAAATGTTATTTATTTATTTTTCTAAATGATACTAAAATTAATTTTTGGAACTTTTAGAGAAAATATTTGATAAAATAAACTTAATCTTTGAAATCATCAAGTGAAAATTATCTTAGGGTTAATTTTTGGTATTTTTCTAAAAAGTCTCATTTTTTATGAATTGTGAAAATTACAGAATTATAATTAAAAACTACCATTTCATTTAAAATATTTACAAAGTTATATTATATTTTAAATTGGGATTAAAGTAAAATTATTCTAATTATATATCTATTAATTCAATTTACGTCATTTTAATAATTTTTATATTTATTTTTTATATAAAAACTTTGTAAACTTTTGAATATTTTCTCTTAAAAAACATTTTTTCTCATCACATCTGTGGGATTGATATTAAATTAAAATTTTCTACTTATATTATTGAAGGTTTGAAAAATTTATTCCATATTTTTAATCATCGTAATTTATATTATATAATAATTTCAAATTAATTTTTTACTAAAATGAGTAGTAAAAACAGTAAAGATTATTTACTATGGTTAAGGGAAAATGGGTTTACCGTGGGTTAAACTAAAAATATAAGGGTTAAAATTACCTTTAAAATTGTCCAAAATATATTTTATGGACATATATATATCTTATAGTGTCTAAGGTTCTAATTTGATCCATTTTTACCCTTATTTCATGATAAAAATGTGGGTACATCTTTTTATTTCAACAAATTACAAGTGTGCCACTCAACTCTCTTATAAAAGGACACCCATTATCCTCTCCACTTCACACATTAAAACTATTTTTTTAGAAAATAAATACCAAAAATAACTTCTCAAATTCTCTTATCCTATCCTATATGACTTATTTTCGACAAAAATATAACCTAGGAAGGATTTCGGTGCAAACCTAAGGAGGATACTTGAAGAAGTAGTAACGTTCATTGATGAGTGTTTTTTATTTCTTCCTCCGCCTTCTTAAATTGTTATAATAAAATGATGATATAATAATTATATTATATTATATATACTTAAATTTTTTTATTTTAAGTTCATGGCCAACAACCATCTCCACATCCATCGAATTGTTTACAAAATCATCATTCGTGTCTGTGGTGGACTACTGCCACACGAACTGATGTCATTTATTTTTGCATTACCACATATAGAGGACATAAATAATTAAAGATTTATTATTTATATATGATATATATTATTTTATTTTTATTATGGAATTATTATATCATGCATACCTTCACACTCTCTATTTTTTTAGAATAAGATAACGATGCTTGTGTGTATAGAGAATTACCGCCTCGCGAAGTGATGTGATTCATTCACACTTAACATGGAATATTTTAAGGGTGTTTTAATGAAAATATTTGATATAGATAACATAAAAAGTATTATATAATTATAATATATATTCATTTATTTTCTTTCATTCAATCCAACAAGAAAATAAAAATAACATTCATGTGTACATACGACCTACTGTCTCCATGAATGATATATTTCATTTCCTATCACCGAATTTTATGGAACAATATAAATAAATACATACTTAATATATAATATATTTATATCATGTTTTACATTTTTGATATTATTAAACCATTATCTATGTAATAGGACCAAAAATAAAATGTCGAAACATACATGAAAAACAAAGCTGTTATTGCTTGAAATGTGACTTTAACATGGAATTGATAATAAATGGTTAATAAAAGTTCATAAGAAAATAATATATGTTATGATATATATAAATATTTTTCTATAATTGATTTATAATAAACTTATATATATATTATACATGAATTTTGAATGTGTGTGATGGAATTCAAGGCTTAAGGTAAGGGATTTTGGTCTCAGTTTTCCTTCTTTGAGACATATGTTATATTATACACCTATTTATTTTATTAGGTGTATATAACACCCAATTTAAATTTAATATCATTAATTTATTCACCCTTGTGATATTTTAAGTTTTATTTTATGTTATTCCTTCATTGAGATTATGATTCAAAGTTACTAAGGTTGTAATGATTTTTTGTTACAGTCTCATCATTTATCAGGATCGTTTGAAATTATGTTTTTAATGATAAAATATTATGATTCATCTCCCAATAAACTCATTAATATTATTTTCACATGGTTACTCATGGTTTTTTCAATAAATAGGACCATTTTCCCACTATTTTGTACTTTAATTAATTGTAAATTGTTTTTAATAAAATATGACTTTATTTCTATCTTTGGTCAGAAATAAATTCTATTCCAAAACCATGTTTTCTAAAAATGTTTTAAAAATTACTTTTTCTATTATACTATAATCCTTAAAAGAAATTTTTACCTATGTTTGACCTTTTAAAAAAAATTAAATGAATATTAATGTCATTTTCCAAGCAATTCCTATTTGAATTTTACAAAAAATGTGAAAGGAATATTTTTTTTAACATTTATAAACTTCTATGATATCATGAATAATCATTACTTTGAATATTACTTTATAATAATTCCAGGTTATTTTCAAATAAAATTATTTTCAAAATGTTTTATGTTTTAAATTAATGTTTTTTACAAAGTGAAAATGATATTTTCCTCAATAAATGTTTTAAATTATCTTTCAAAAATAATTTTCTATATAAGATGACATCTATTGATGTTACATATTAATTACTGGGATATAATCCAAGGATACCATTCTTATTATTTGTTTTAATGGTTCATGTTTTTATAGAATGATGTTTATGAAAACCTTTTCTTTTCCACAGTTTATACCATGAGGAAATGCTTATGAAACCCACTTCTTTTCACGAGTTATTCTATGATAAAATGATTATGAAAATTATCTCTTTTCCATAGGTTATGATAAGATGAAATATTTAAGAAACCCATTTCATTTCATGGGTTGTGATATGATTATTGTCTTATGATCTTGTGGCACAAATAAACATGGTTTTTATTATGAGATGGGTGGGACCTATATCTCCCTTAAATTCATTGGGTAAAGATTTATATCTCATGAGATAGACATGAATGGAATGGATAATGAACCCAGTTCATTAAGGTAATTTTTTTTCTATGATGGTCTCAGGAGTTAACATTGAATACTATGATGGTTTGGGGAATGAACCCATTTTCTATGATATCATTGCAGTGAGACTTAACTAATACGAAAATGATGTTTTGTGATTATGTGTATTCCACAATCCATGTCTTATGCCAATGTTATACTCTCATGGATCTTGTTCATTGATTTCCTTATGATTCATATCTTATGAACTGCCAAACATTATGTCATAACCCAAGATTATGATCTTTGATATGCAAGTTGTGATTTTTAAATGTTATGATCATGTTATCATACCCTATTCTCATGACACTATAAGAAAAGAGCCTCATAGAGGTGGTTTAAACCACTATTATATGATTCTAATATAGTTTTATAAAACCACCTCTAAATTGGGTGTCAGAATCCAACACATGGTGATTTATTCAATTTAGAGGTGGTTTATGGGAAGTGTCACAGTAAACATATTTAGTGGCGGTTTTGGTGGTTTTAGCGACAGTTTCATGTGAAAAAATGGAATAATTAGCAGCAGTTTAAACCACCAATAATTTTTTTTTTCATTTTTTACATTAAAACTGCCTCTAAAACCACCATAACCACCGTTAAACACTAACATGCATATATTTTTTAGTGGTTATAACCACCACTAATAAGATAATATCACACTATAGCGACGGTCTAAACCGATACTAAATATGGTCCCTTCGTTAGAAGTGGTTTTAAACTACCGTTAAATATAGATTTATAAGTTAAAAAATGCAGTAGATTATACATCCCCAGTAGCAGTTCCCTGAAAAAAAACCATGTGTAGAGTGCTTATAATAGAATAATGTAAAAAACATAAAATTTTTTAGTAGTCAACAATCTAACAATGTTTAATAAAAGAACCATATAAATAGAAAATATAAAAGAATAATATAAACCATAACATCTCAACAATCTAACAATGTTTCATAGATTTAAATCTAAGACTTTTAACTATATATAACCAATGTATGTGCTGTAAGACTTCAAACTACATAACAAAAACATAGAAGATGTATCCCTGATCAATCCTAATAAGGATGATTCATTCCAGTGCTTAGGAAAATATTATAAAAGGAATTGGGTTCGACAACACTACTGATTAGTTTTAGTTTGTAATTTATGTTTGATATAGATTAAATGCTTAAAAATGGCTCTATAAGAGCATCATGCATGCATCTATGAGAAAACCTATACTATAAAACTTATAAGTGGATGATGTTTTTTCAATTCAGGCTGATGATTAATATAAGCGTGTTATCCTAGTTTTAGAACCACTTTCAGTAGTGGATGAATCATATGCCATGGAAATTTTTTATTTAAATAAAATATAGCATAGGAAATTCCTACGGTAGGGAGAATGATGAGTATTATGCAAACTGTTTTCTTTTCATATAGAGGGAAACAATTGTAATGGACCAATTGAAAATTGTCCGAATGACTTCTTGAAGCTGATGAGTTGGTATATTCAGTATTTCATATCTCAAACATGATGATGACTTTTAAAACCTATTTTTTTTTGTTTAAAATAATTTTTGATGATAGATTCATGGTCGAGATATATAAACGATCCATGAGTTTTACCAGTCAGTAGTGTGTCTATGAATTCATGGAAACGTGATGGAAAGGTGGTTGGTTGATTGCCCAACCATTGATGAATGATGAGATTCATTGTTTGAATTTTTTGGTTATGCATGAAATAACATGGTATCATTTGGATATAAGGCTGTGTGATCAATACCTTAATTAAAAAACCAACTATTAAGATGGGAATATCTTAAATAAGTATGTTCAAAGTGGATTTATTGATGCTTCCATGATCAAATTTTGATGGGGAGCTGAGCCTTCCATTTATGCATCATATTAAATATGATGTAAAATTTTGGGGGTGTAACCCTTTAAAGATTTACCAAAGATGTACAATGAGGATTTTAGGATGTGTCGAGGTGGTTGACCCATTTTTGGACCTAGTCACACATCATCGAGAGACGTGGAATCAAGGGTTGGTTAAAGGAAAGTATAACATGTTTTGATGGAGAATATTTCAGAAGATCTAAACAGTCCTATCAATATAATTTTTCAAAAATGTCAGGATGTTTTTATTTGTGGAATAGGAATGGGTAATGTTTAGAAACTTTGGGTAATACTATTCTATATTCAGTCATTCCTAATATATTGAAACCATCATAAGTATGTTGTGAGAGCATTTATATACCAATAAAAATAATTAAAACCAATGCATTTTTGTTTGGATGGAAGGAATACATGGGAGGTTTACACAAGGATTGATTTAAAGAAATCCTTAAGATATGGATTAAAAATTTCAAATATTGTAGGGTAAAACTCATGTGAGTGTTGGACCAGTCATTGGATGGTGGTTTTAGTTTTTGAGTTTCTTGATGACTGGAACTGGGTATTAATTTATTCCATGGTGAATGTTAGGTACTAGTTTAAAGACATTCTTGGGAGAAGCTCGAGAATAGGCATTAGGCTTGGGATACTATTTGATTATCTAGGTGTGTTGGATCGAAAATGCACTAGAATGTTTTTTATTAGAATGGTAACATAAATGAGTAAAAATTTGTAAGATCAAGAGAAGTCATTGGAATTTGGTTACAAGCAGTGTTGAGCATGTTCAAAGTGATATTGGGGTACCTTGGATAAAATGTGTCAGAATATGTCTTTAGAGATGTTTACTATTATAGTTGAGTGTTCTCGAAAAATAATCAACCAAAAGAAGTTCAATATGAGTTATTTCTAAAAGTAGTATGTTGTTAGTGAGGAACCACTTCAGGCACATAGCGGGTTGAGACAGGTTCATTTTAATGGGGTTTGAGAGATTTTAAAGGAAAATAGTGTCAACGATATGAGTTTGGTCAATTAGATTTCAACCATTTCAAACAATTTGAGGACTAGGGGTAATATCCACCTAAGTAACATATAAAATGTTTTGGAAGCACCGTTAAGACATATGTAGACATAAATTAATTTCAAAAATATTATAATTCAATAAAATAATGACATTTAATTACACCATAATGTATTAAAATTACCTTTATTTTTGAATCAAAAACTTCATTCTTACATGATGAAGGCATATGCCCCCAATCATCATATGTAATCAAAAAAGAAATTGGATCCACGGATAAATGACCTTAAATATGGACATGTGATCCTACGACATCATCCATAGGGACCCCATAGGAATAAAATGGGACAACTATCTTTAGTCTGGTTGGATTCCATACATCTGAAATTTTCATATTTCTCTCTAGAGTGGAATTATTTCCATCTTTTATGAACAAATAGTTAGTATAAAAAATTGAAATAATTTTATTCATATTAAAATTTGTACCTATAACAATATCCCTCCAATATCCCCATGAAGAACTATGAGTGGTGCCCTACTCCCTCACTGCTGAGGCTGCTGAATGGGAAGACGTCAATTGAGCTACTAATGGGACACTCACGGAGGGTGGGACAAATGGTACAAGGGGGAAAATAGATGGTGTCTCAAATGTTGTAGAGAGGGAGATAGATAGATCATCATCTATCAGTGTGGTCGATGGAATAGTATAATGCTTCCTCTTTGACATTCCTATCATTTAATCAAATAAAATTAAATTCAAAACATATAATTCAAAAACATTATGCAGAAAAAAATTAGAAATTATAAAAGATGCAAAGTACTAATAGACAAATATACATAATAATGATAAATAATGAAGCATTTTATATAAGGTTTTTTATTTCCTTATTAATGCAACCAGTTGTATATACTTATCTTTAGGATTCCATAAAAATATTTTTTATAATTATAAAATACCCAAAAATGACATAAAATGTTTTCTGGGTCTAAAATGAAGCATCAAAGAAGGTTGTGTGAAACAAGCTGATATATAGTTGAAAAAACTAAAAAAATACACGACACCCATGGTAAATGATGAAATGGTTGATAGGTGGAGTATCATATAAAAATAGTCAAATCAAAAAGGACTATTCCCATGGTGTGAGGAACTTTGAAGGCATAACAATCAACTACGATATATAGTGTATATGTAGTGGTGTGAGTGTTTCATGCTTGGGTGGGGGATTTGAGAGTTTCTCAGTGGCTATTCTACAAGGGATGTGATATATATAATTTCTTAAAGGAAAACAAATTTATATTAGATTGCGGAATGAGTTATTTTGGAAATGGTATGAACCATAGTATGTTACATGAAGGGCTTCTAAGGGGTTATCCTTGAGAAATATACTAATTATTGTAGGGCCATAGGAAATATATAGGATGAGATATGGAAATGGACTTAGAATCTTGAAACTTATGGAGTGAGAAGATTTGGATGTGGGAATGGGTGGAATGGCCCATGATAAGTCATTGGTCTTGGGGAATCTATGTTGGTGGATCATAAAAGAGAATAGTCACTCTCTTTGGGTGTGTTTAGTGTAACTAGGTGATTGTAATTTTGGAATATTCTCTCTTGAGTGTGGGGATACTTTGGGATGATGAGAAATCATTATATAAGTAAGAATTCCTAGTGAAAGGTAGTGTAAGACGTAGATAGTGTTGAAAGGGGTACACCTTGGAAGAACTGAGTGGATTTTGGTTAGTTCATATATGGAATTGGTTCTTAGGAAGTGATGGGAAGGGGAAAAATAATCTGGTGATATCAGGATAGTGAAAAACCCATGAGGGTCATAATGAGTGGTATGATCATAGGGTCAAGTTGTGATGTGTAAGTGTGGCATAAGAGTATGAGATCATTATGGATTCTATGTAGTAGTTTTTTATATTTGAGATGAGGTTGAGGAATTTATATATAAGGATCTGAGTGTAGAGTTACATATCCAAGGTTCCCATCTTTTCTTGAGTTATATATTTGTGTTTATTTCTGGTATATACCTCATTTTAGTGTGTTTTAGCTCATAAAGTAGGTCAAATATTAAGTTTCTATCCTCACACAACTTTTAATAATGATTGATATGTATGTAAATATCCATGGGACTTACCTTATACTGATATGGTTTGGCTTGTGTGGGAGGTTGAAAAGTTAGATACCCTCATCAAACTACTTCCGATGTTGAATAATGGATATAAAATGTGTCCATCAGACCCTACCAAGAGGGAATGATTCAACTTGTGAGAGATTTTTGATATTGAGATTCTATCCTTAAATATCATGTTATATGTGATGGATTTTATATATGATTAGCACTGGCTATTGTGATTACCTTCCCTTATGTTTTTTATTATGGTTAGTACTAGATATTGAAATTACATTCTCTGATGGAACTCTAATGACTTGTGACTATAATAGATGTATAATTGTAATTGATTGAAACACACGAGGTTAAGATTTGAGCTAACTTGGTTAGCACCTAATGACCCTACATGGATTATAGTAGACAAGTTTCAAGATGAAACCTGTAAGATAATTCTCAAATATTTCGTATGATATTCATAACAAAATCAAGGTTATACATGTTAAATTTAAAATAAGTAAACTTAAGGTAATCACAATGAAATCAATTAATGATATAGAAACAAAAAATTTCCATATTTACACACTAAACATTCTCTACATAATAACCATAGATATGATTCATATCAAAACAATAAACATGCCCTATATTAAATGATTTGACATGTTTAATATCAAAACAATGTAGTACTATAATTTATTCATTTCAAAATAATAATAAACATGCTCTAGAGTAAAACATAATGCACCTTTATCATACACAATATAATTTATTCTATCATCCATTTATTTCCATCACCAATAAACTTCATACGTTTGAAGTTCATTTAATTCGAGAATGATACTTTTCAATCAGTCTATAACTACTAGGAAACAACCAAGCCAATACAAAATGTCATACATAATTCATATACCAACTCCATGCTCTTGTATCACGCATTATCCCCACAACCATGATCATCACACAACTATATCACACATCATCCAACATCACATATCATTCCAACCAACCATTTTTTCACTGAACAACACACTCTAACTCAAACCCAATTACCACCACTAATGGTAAAATCCTCATAGGGACCAGCTGAAGCACAAAAAATGCATCAATCACATAAACAAATAAATTATATTTCATCATGAACACTACCAAATTTAAAATTGAAAAAATGTAATTCATTACATTTCATAATTAATTTGGTTTTCATTTTTATATAATTCTATATTTCCATTGAAACAAATAGAGGAGTTCACATTAATGAACATCCAAAAAAATAGACGGGTTCACTTGAATGAACATCCATATAAAAATATAAAATGATAGAGAAAACGGGTAGAATAAGGTACCTTGATTAGTGGGTATATGTTTTTTGATGATCTAAGTGGTTATAAGCCACAATAGATATGATCAAAGGGAGTGAGGGGAAATGAGGCTTAGGACCAGTGGTGTGGCACGGTGAGGGTAGGGCTTCGGGGAGTTGGGGGTTGTGGAGGGTTGGGTGAGTGGGGGGCTTGGGGGAGAAGCGTCGGGTTTTTGAAAAAAATATAAGTTTTAACAGTAGTTTTTAATAAACAACTACCAAATTATTTAAAAATATTTAGCAATAGTTTATTAAATCGTCGCAAAAAAATTGCATCTAAACATTGATTTTGGCGTAGTGTGATATGCATATGTGTCTCCACTTTTTACCTTTACTGAGCATCTGTTATCACCCTTTCTTATGTTTCATTTACCTAGATTATAAAGAAATGTATTTTGTATGATATGTCTAAGAAGGATTCTTGTTATAAATAACATAGTGGGAGATGACATAGCTAATTTATAGATCAGTTGTTTATGTGTCGATATTTAAAAATGCACTAGAACTAAATTATTCAAGCATGGATCAACTTTTTTATTTAATGAATAGTCATATATTAAGATTTAATAAATATGTATGATAATTTGTTTTCTTTACAAGTGAAAAGTGTAGCTTTCGTGAAAAAAATTCATATTATTTTCAATATTGAAAATAAACCTTTTTGAGTTTTAATTTTCCTTTAACATTTCATGTGAATTTTTTTATGAAAATCACTAGGAAGAGAATATGATTTCTTGGGAAAGAATTTTTTTATTTTAAAAAAACCAAATTGATTTTGATGCAAATTTTTTTTTATAATTATTCATTGACTAATGCTTTATTTATTTATTTTTTGTCCCTTACTAAGGTTTTTGTGCTCATCCCACATTTTAATATGTTTTTTATAGGGTTTTAAGGATGATTAGGGACAAGGATGGGGGAAATATTGAATTTTGAATATGTTTCAAGAAAATAAAAATTGTTATATAATAAAAGTTTTATTTTATGGGAAAAATGGATACTGAATGGAAGTTCCCCCTTGTAATATATGAGTTTTTTATGTAAGAGTTTTAGGATAATTTTCTAAATATATAAAACTTAAATGATCCTATAATGTAAGAGAATTAATTATTGGCTGGAAAATCAAGATTATGTAATGTTTAAGGTCAAGTCCTTATATAGGATGTATGAACGCGTATGAAGTTAGACGATTCTTAAGGTAAAGGTTTTCTATTCATACTTTTATTTATATAAAAAATATACCATATTAACCACTTTTTTACTTAGTTTGATTTATATACTACCCATTAATGTCTTTTATTATTCTTCCCTTAAAACTTATGGGGAACTAAAAATACATCGATGGTTCTATCTTTTATGTAGTTTTGATTTAAAGATTACCAGAGTGGTAAGGGTTCTTCATCTTAATATTATTTTTGTTGAGACATGTTTGATGTTATACACTTATTTATATTTATAAGGTGTATATAATTCAACTTTTACATGTTATTTAATGATAATCCTTATGTTAATTATATTTAAAGTTTCATTTGAAGTTATTATTTTATGGGACTTATGACTCAAAAATTTCCAAAGTGTTAAGGGATTTATGTTACAATCTCATTGTTTATCGAGATTGTTTATGGTTAATTTTTCGATGATAAAATTTTATGAGCTATATCTAAAGAATCCCATGTCTTTTCTTATCCACTATTTATTTCTTGAAATTATTGGGTTTCCTTTCATTTTTCTCTCTTTACTAATTCAATAGACCAAAAGAATTATTTTAAAGAAATTAGATATTATTTCTCTCATCAATCAAAAATATTTTTTCTTCTATGTCCATGTTTTCTAAAAGTATTTTAAAGAATGTTTTTACTATTATCTTATGATTTTTAAAGTGATTTTTTATCGATGATTGATTTTTTAATTTTTTTAAAGGAATATTTTTTTTTCTGAATGATATAATTTTTATTTTTTACCAAAAATATGAAAGGAATATTTATTTTAATATACACAATATGAATTGGATTTCCTGTCATCATGATCAGTTAATGATTTGAAGCTTACTTTACAAGTTTCTATAGTTAATTTCAAATAATGTTTTTTCCTTAATATTTTATAATTATTTTTATTTTAAGTAAGTTATTTTAAAATTAAAATGTATTTTTATTAATAAATATTCCATCGATATTTTAAAGAAATTTTCATTTATTATAACATCCTTTTATATTAATTATGATTTATTGGGAATATAATCTAACGATTCCATACTTATTAATTATCTATATAGTTTATGATTATGATAATGAGATGTTTATGAAACCTATTTATTTTATATGGTTTATGCTATGCTAAATTTATAAAATGTTTATATTTTCTTTACATGGGTTATGATATAATGATATGATGAATGTTTTATGATATTATGGCACACATATATATGGGTTCCATTATGTTATGGGTGGTACTAGAAATATATATCCCTCTAATGCATTGGGTAATTTTTTATATCTCATGAGATAATTATCGGAAACAAGTTTATGTTCTTGATCCACTATGGGAAACAAGTTGATGTGCTTGATCCAATATATAGAAAACAAGTTGATGTGATTGATCCACTAAGGGAATCAAGTCGATGTGCTTGATCCACTATGGTAAATAGGTAGGGATTTATGATACATTATGATATGGGAAATGGGTTTTTGTTCCTATTCATCTATGATTTGATGGTCATGGTAGCTAACCTTGACTTATAAAATGGTTTCTATACCTATTATAGTGTCATGATTTTAGACATGATTATGATATGAACTTATGGTTCATGATTAATTTATGATATTTATCACTCTTATCATTCTTGTATTTTGAAATGATAAATTTTTATGACATGAATATTTTTTATTATCTATGACATATTAGGTACAAATTTTTTATGTTATGGTCATGATATCATACCCCTATTATTATATTATGCTTTTATATGATCATCTATTGACTTATCTCATGTTTACCCTAACTAAGCATATGATCTCACCCTTTCTTATGTTTCATTCCCCTATGTTATGAATAAAGGTTTTAAGTAGGGTATGTCTAAGATAAGTACTATGTGGGAACATATTCATGGGAGATGTTTAATATATTTCATCAAATAAGATATTTATGCATCTAATATATAAAGACGGTAAACATTTATGGTTTTGGAATATATCATATTGTTTTATATTGAATATTCATCTAAAATGATGTAATATTTATGTATGAAAAAATTTGGTAGACTATTCTCAATTTCTTCTTTTTATTATGTATGTATCGTCTCCCTCTAAACCTAAATGTATCAATCCTCCATCTACAAATATATAGTGTAAAATCTAACTGAAATGGACACATGTGAGACTTTAAATGGGTAATTAAAATCTATGATAGATACTCAATAAATTGTTCAATAAATACCAAAAAATAACTACTAGTAGTCTTGTTTTTTCCTCATACAATATAGATTAAATATCCATTTAATCCCCTATAATTAATGTTTCATAACTCCTCATAATTATGTGTATATCATGGTCTAATTTCTAGATACATGATTATAGAAGAATTTAAGATTTGTACAATCATTATCTCATTTAACGGTAGGTATATTCCCTATGATTTCCATGTGTATTTCCCTAACACGCATTTCACTAAGGCTTGGTGTAGAATCCTTGGTCATTTTTCCCTCAATACTCCTTGAACCGTGCCTTGTCAAGTTGTGCTACTTCCCATGTTAGATTTTGAATTAAAGCGGCATCTCCCATAGACTATTGGGTCCTTAATAACTCTACACCCATTTTGGGTGTCCCTTTGTTATATAGACCATCCATAGATCCACTACACCAAGTGAAACAACATGTTCATGGTCATGTTAGCCTGCATGAACTATATGAATCTAAATGCTTGATCATACCCTCAACATGGATTCTATTCTATGGCTTGGTGCAAAAATGTTGGTCACAGTGAACTCACCATGGGGACAACCATGGATTCTATTATATGTATTGTATCCCATGTTTTCCTTCTCAAATCACTTGGTCTTTTATGTAGTGAAAATATCATATCCTAGATTTCACTATGGTCATATTGAACTCACCCTTGTTGCATAGGTGAAACAAGGTTTCAAAATGGTTCTCACCATAACAACTTTTCCCATTTTGGAACTGATGTTGGCCCAAATCCTCAGCAACACACTTTAAGAAATGGGTATGGTCTTGACTTGATTCCTCTTAAAATTTCACTAAGTTCTCACTTTATTATTTATTTATTTATTCTATATATTCTTATTAATGATAAATAAAATCCAATCAAAAATACTTAAAAATATCTCCAATTGGATTTTTTTCAAGGCTCTCTCCAATTGGATTTGTTATCAATAAAACTATCTTCACGTCAACATCTTAAAAAAATAATCCACAGTATTCTTCACTTTTCCAACTCATCATATTCTTTAATATTCTTCTCAATCTCTACCCCTTTTTGAGTATTTATATCCCTTTCTCCATTCTATCCCCCTTATGTAAAATCAAATTAAAGGGTTGAAAAGTGGGATTTTCAAAACTCATATTTATTCGAGTAGATGAAATCACATGATATCCTAGTGTTGTAATGGTGTATCCTGATCATTTTAGATGAAGTTGGGATGAATTCTAGTGGCCCAGATTGTACACTAGTCTGAAACTCTATAATGTTACACCTAACATAATAATAAGAAAACCATATCTCTTTGGTTCTCTAACCTATTGGGAACTCTTACATGTTAATTTTGTCTCTAGAACAACTTATTCTACCATGAATTAGAGAATTTATTCATGCACCAACTCTTGTGTATCTTGACCCCTGTCTTCATCAAATTTGATATTTCTATCATTATTTGCTTTGAAGATATTTTCCCTATCAAGGAATATGGAGTGTATTTCCACTATTACCTTTATTTCTAGTGGTTATTATAGATAATATCCTTTTTTTAATTTGGATATACTATAAAGATATGCTTAGTCGATGATATTTTTTTTTTCAAAAGAAGTAGCCTCAAAAAATGCCTCACAACCCTACATGTGTGGATTTGACAAAAATTATTTCTTCACATTCCATAACTCATATGCTATTCCATGTGTACCTTTAGTTGGCACATGGTTTATTGTGTATTTTACAATCTGTAATGTGTATCCCCAAAAGTATAATGGAATACTTCCATGACTTTTCATTGATCTCACCTTGTATAACAAGGTTTAGTCCCTCCTTTCACTAACATCATTCACATGGGGTTTGTAAAGAGGAGTGAGTTGAGATGACCACGTGACACCAACAAGGAACTATAATAGTGAATATTTCTAGATGTTGGTTACTATAGAAACTCAAAATTTGTAGAGAGCGGTATTGTAGGTCCATGAAATTACATCCACCAGTCACCAAAGCATAGTAAACTTACTATATAGTTAGTATAACAATGATATAATCTTACTTATAATATCATTCAAGCTAGTTTTTTTGTGTGCTTGAAACTCTAATTGTACCCTATAATTCTACTTCTATAAAAAGTGGATCTTATTCCTCTCAATAGACATATGGATCATTTTTTGAACCACATAAATCATTGTTTCTACGTTCATATTCTTCGTATTATCCTTTCTTTATTTTCTTTATCTATAAAAATTTATATCATTGAAAGTATTTGTGTTTCCAAAGCACTAAGAAAATATGCTTTGATTAATATACTCTAAGACTACTTGGGATATCCCAGTGTAAAAAACAATAGATATGTAATCAAGGTTATCTAATTTTTCTCTAAAAACTATTTATGTGATAGAATTCTAAAATTGTTAACATAGGGGTTTCTTTAACAAATTTTATAAAAATAATCCTCTTTTCTGTATTTCACCATGATATCTAGAAATTCTAGATTTATACAGCTTATACTAATTAGTGACCCCCCTATATAGATTCACTCCTTTACTCTTTTTCATCATGGAGTAGTATTCTATTAACATCCCAACATCTTCATTGTTTTTCCAGGGTGATATACTCAAGAGTCTCCATAAATTCCCTACATGTTATAACAAAACATATAAAAGATAAAGGGAATAAGGAGGGATATATTTTTTTTCCATAGAGTTACTCTTAAAGCTAATAGATTCCTCTCAACCTAGTCCATTATGCCCATCCATTATTGATCTCATAATTCTTGTGTGAAGAAAGATTCATCACATATGGTTTAAAAACATATTCACTTCCTTGATATGACCCATATTTCTCACACTTTTCACACTTCTTCAGGTTATCTCTTGTGGATTTTTTTTATCATGACCGTGTTTTTATTTTTCTAAATTACCCTGATTTATCTAATTTCTTAACTACTATACTTACCAAAACTCCCCCTAAATTCTTTACTCTATTTGAGTAAATACATATTAAACCTATACACAAAGACTTTGTCAAAAAACCATCAACAAAACCAATAATGTATTTTAAATTATGATATTCTTGTATGATTCAATAATTATTTGGAATCGTACTCTTGATTTACATCTTGAGCCTTCCTTTTCATAGGTGGTGATGGTCTTATTGATGCATTATTTTCTTCCTTATATCTTGAAGTTTTCCTTTCATATCCCTCATATTGAACCTTCTTTGAGTTATTTATAACACCTGAACATTTAAAATAGATGGATCATTTTTTGGATGTGAAGATTTACCTTGATCCTTTGTTCCTCTCATTTCACCATTTTTAGAATATTCTCCTCCAACCATAATAGATTTTTTTAAATCTTTCTCTCCATATTGAACACAACTTTAATTATTGTACAAATTGATTGTCTCTCAAAAATATCCCCTTATCTAGCATCTATATTTTCTTCAAGATCAAAAATTATATTTTCTTGTACAATAATATTTACTTTGGGGACCTTGATCTCTTCAACATATGTTAATTCCTTGTTGATCAGTTCTTACTTTTTGTAATCAATAACTTCTTTTTCCTTTTCACTAAACATATTCACATGAGAAACCATTACTTTATTATAATTACCAATATTTTTATTATCTTTATTGAGTTATGGAATCTACTCATGACAATATTCCAATTTATCTTTTAGTTTCTAATTGATCTTTAATCTCCCTTCTTTATTATCACTACTTTATGGATAAAAATATTTTTCCACATGAGAAACAAGTGTGAATTATTTTTTGGAGTTATTGGATGATCCATCATCCTTGTTTAGAAAACATAGTATATTGGTGTTAGATCTCTTATTTCTATTATCCTTCTTTCTCTTCTTTGTTATTTATTCTTCTGCATATGATTTAGACTCCTCAACCTTTTTCTTTGGGAAAAAATTTTCAATATGGACAATACCATTTAAATTAAAACCTCTAAGATATTTTTTCCATTTACTTTCCAATTTACCTTTAATATTCTCTTTGATAAGATGGATACAATATAATTCAGATCTTCTTCATCCTATTAATCAAAATCATCTTCGAAAAAATTATTATTCATTTTTATATAGGCTCAAAGGTAACTTTTTTCCTTCTCATACTCCTTACAAACTCATGCCTTCCTCAACTCATATGCAATAAGGATGTTGTGAAGTTCATCCAAAAAAAGGTCTTCTTGATATTCTAAATCCAATACCATGGGATCATAAAAATCTATAAAGTTCCTCATAAGCTTATTAATAATAAATTTTCTTCTAGTTTCTCACAAAATCCATGGATAATACTAACTATTTCATTTACTCGAGTGAAATAGTAATCAATATCTTATTCTTCACCCAGCTTAATATAAATAAATCTTCTCCTACAAACCCAAAGTTTGGATTCCTTTACTTTAAAATTTCAATCATAACTGCTCTTCAATTCATCCCAGATTTTCTTTTTAGTAGAAATAATCATCACTTTTATGTATACCTTCTCATTCAATGACATAAAAAGTGGATTATGTGCCTTTCCATTCATTTATATATTATCTTTTTCACTATGGGTAATTTGGGTATTCTCAGTAATGTATTGGAAGCCCTATATAGTGGTATATCTTATCTCAAGATTGAGATAAATTAGGTAAGGAATCATTTTATTCCTCCAAATATGTTATTTTATTCCCCTAAATGAAGAGACTCCTCAGTTGTCCACATAGTTGAGATTATTCATGATTCTTAGATCAAGATGGGGGTTCCTCCTTTGATGCCACTTGTTAGGATCCAACATTTGGATCACTAAGAGAGGGAGGAGGTGAATCAATGATCCTAATTAAATATTTTATGAGTTACTACCATTAGTTCCCAACCTATTGAACTAGTTAAGGATCTAAATCCACTCAATATGTATCAACCTTGCCTCACATGCAGGATGAAAAAAAGGATCACATGATATTTAAAATATTTGGAATCCAACCCTACTCCTTATAATCTTGGACCCCAATATGGATTCATCCACTACTTCAATGTAATCTTTTAAAACATAGAGTCTTAACTTTTCTCAACTCCCTAAATCCATATGAATATATAATATCTCTATTATAATGAATATTCAAACAAGGAAAACCTCAGGATTTTCCACCTCTACATATAGATGAATCAAATTTCATGTGAATGTAATCTTACTCTAAGATATTCAATAGTTATTGATGCACTCCTGCTAGTCTTGATACATTATCCAGATTTAGAGTGAACTAGATCTTCATATTTTTATTGAAAAATGAGGTTATGAGGACCTCCTACCCCCTCAAATTAATCCTAACATCAACATATTCAATTTATTCTCCTTAAAACATTTGTATCACATATATTTGGTACTTCTCTTTAGGTAAAAAAACCATCTCATTAAGTACTCTGTTTTTGGGTGCACAGAGACTCTTATGAATTTATTCATCTTCTTACTTATGTATCTTATACCTATAACATTACATGAGTTGATACCCCATCTATAAATAGGGAGGGTCAAAGCCAATCGAATTGGAAACATGTGAGCTTTTCGATGGGAAATTTAAATCTCTCATAACTCCCAAATAACTAATTTAATAACTCCCATGAAATAACTTCTCATGGTTATCCATTTTACTCATGAAACATGGATGAAATATCTACATAATTAATTTTACATATTCCTCATAATTCTGTGTGAATCCGGGTATAATTTCAAGACATATAAGTATGGAAGCATTCAAGATCTACTCAAGTATCTTTAAATTCAACTCAAGAAGTGGTCCATATGATTTCTTAATGTCTTTATAGGACACAACTTTCACCATGGATTAGTTAATAATCCTTTTCCATTTTTCCCTCAACACACCTTGCACTATATCTTGTCTGGTCGTGTTGCTTCCCTTCTTGGATCATGACCTAGAGTACCTTCTCATATCTACCACGGGTTCCTTAGCAACATTGTATGCATGTTGGGTGTCCCTATGTTATAAAAAGAAACCCTAAATCCACCATTCCCAGTGAAATTGTGTGGTATTATCCTTATTGTTCTCCTTGAACTGCATGATTCCAGATGCTAGATCATAGCCTCACCATAACTTTTCCTCTATGGCTTGGTGCATAGAAATTGGTTTTAGTTCACTGACCATTGGTACCAACATTGATTATCATGGCTATATTGTATCTCACATTGTCCTTCTCAAATTATCAGGTCCTACATCCAATGAAAGTCTCATACCATAACCTTTACTATGTCTATATAGGAATCACCTATGTTTCACAGGTGAACTAAGGCTTCATAATGGTTTCCACAATGAATTCTCTCCCTGAGTTGGAACTCATGTTGTCCTAAATCCTCAAAAAACACACCCTAAACCATAGGAATGGTCTTTCCTTGATTCCTCTTAAACTTTGATGAAGTTCTCACTTTTTTCTTTATTTATTTCTTCTATATATTCTTATTTTCAAAACGTACAATCCGATCCCAAATACCTAAAAATAAATATTATAATTAAATTAATGATTTAATTTAAAGAAAAATAATTTCTACATCTATAATATTTTATGATCTATAACATTTCATATATTATGATTAATAATCATAGTCAATGATCCAGAGGAAATTGTAAGTTATTATTGATAGAACAATGTTGAGTGACATCGATTGTATTTTATAACTAATAGCCTTATTATCGCCTATTATAAACATACATAAGGGTATTTAACTACCATGAAAAATAAAGTTACTCTTATATATTAGTGAAACCACCCTTACATATGAATCATATTTTATAATTTGGGTGGTTATCATAAAGGGGATATGATACTCTATTTTAGTAACCACTATGAAAGCTACATTAAGATATGATATATAGGATTTGTATGTAATTACTAATGAATATCCATGGTATTTTTATTTATTATCTACTTAAAATATCCCATATCATAATTCATGACTCAAACAGTCAAAAAAACTTTTGAATCATATTTTATGATAGAAATAAGACATTAAATATGACTAAAATTTTTATTTATCATCATTATTTCAAAAATATAAAAGTATAGAATGAATCTAATATGAAAACCTTGTTTAAAGGGGTCTAAAAACATTTATTAAACACAAAATAAGTAATGTATAAATATAAATCCAAGATCACCATGCTAGATAAATGAGAACATGTGTAAATTGGAAAGGAGGAAACTACTAAATGAGAAACTTTCATCATTTTTTCCACTACATCATATTTGTATGGGATTTATAAGGATTGCCATAGAGGAATAAAAAATATTTTCATCCTCTAGAGGTATCCATGGAATACTAAATCACCTAACGTTTGTGTCAGATTCCCCTTCTCACAACGATGTGATAACTCCTCATATTAAAAAGGTGTATGAACAAAGAGAGCTTTAGGTTCAAGAAAGTATCATCTAAACATGAATGATCATGGATACCTCCCACTATCACTTAGAATTGGTATTTATTAATACCTCAAGGATAATCCTCCCATGTACTTTCATTTACTCATGGGTTATAACACATGAGTAAATTCCTCTAACAATTCATGAAACACTTGAATTAATGAATATACCATCAATTTTATCTTATGAAACAATTATTAATGATACCCAACATGGTAATGATTCACTAAAATGATAACACTTAAATTTGTTTCTCCACTTTAATCATTTTCAGTTTATTTCCTTACAACATGATAAGTCATAAACTATGAATTTCATGGTAATTACACCTTATGATGTGGCCCAATCATACCTTACTATGTTCTAAAGGAAGAATCATGTTTACCTGATTTGCGATATCCCTTATAATAGAATTCCATATGGCCATATTATGTAATATTTAATTTTTATTTAGGGAATATCTTTTTTTTATTTCCCTTTCCTGGAGTATATAAGATCTCAAAGTTGTAATCCTATAGGAATTATTGCCAATGTCTCTTCCTTAAGTTAGTATCTCTTTAAGCGAAGATGTATTTGAGGTTTTTATAATCCATGTAAATGATAAAACACTCAAAATTAAGGTAATTAATCCAACACTTAGATTTGAATGCCATTGTAACAAGCTCTAAATCATGGTTCACATAGTTCTTCTTGCGAGGTCTCAAATGTTTGGACCCATAAGAAATAACCACATAATTCTACATTAGCACATAGGAAATCTGGGATCTAAAGGCATCACATAACATGATTTACTTGACTCCTTCCTCTAGAAACCTTAAAATTGTATCACTGGTAAACCTCATCTTCAACTCTTTGAAAGATGTATAGAATCTATTATACCAAATGAAAGGAATCTATTTATAGGTAAGGTGGTTATGGATGTCTCATTCCTGGATAATTCACCCTAAAATATATTGTAATATCTAGATAACCCAAGGAAGATTTGGACCTAAATCTTACTCTTGAGTGACTCCTAAGAAAGAACACCCTCAATCATTGTTGGGTCTAAAGCTGCTACTCCTTCTAGGATTACATTACCTAATAAGTGTACCTCTGATGTGGATTTATTTTTACATAGTTTTTCCAAATCCTTTATTTAATTTTTATCAACTTAATTACTTATTTTTAACGCTTTTTAATTAATTTTGGAACTTTTGTAATTTTATCACTACTTCTCTTAATTGATCATTTTTTATAATTAAATATGCATTTTTAGTCCTTTTTTATAGTCTTTCTAATTATTCTAAATATATTAAATTAATTTTTAGTTTAATAATATTAATCTGGTTAATAATTTTAAATGCCTATTAATTAATTAATTATTATTTGTATTTGTATTTATTTAATTCAGTTTTTAATCTAAGTTTGTACCATTTAATTATTTTTTATTTAAATAAATTAACTTTACTCTTTAACCGGTTCATTTGTTCTATTAAGAAAATAAGTTTAAGTTAAAGTTTAATAAAATAATATGTTCTTAATGTTAAGTTTCATTTCATCATCTAACTAATTAACCTTTTTATTTAGTATCTTTAGTTAATTTTAAATATTGTAATTTTATGTTTGCAGTTAATTATTTATAGGTGTTCTGCATTCATTTAGTCTAATATTTAGCTAATCTTAACATTTATTTTCTTAGTTAATAATTAAGTTGCTATTATTTTTAGTTTGTTAAATAATTTGGTTAGTTTTTATTTACAGTTAACTATTTAATCTTAAACAATTTTGTTAATGTCTCTTTTGTGTTAATTAATTATTGTTGTTCTTTTTATTATCTGCTTTAAATTAATGGTTAACGTTTTATGTCAAACCAAAGATTTTCTATAACTAATGCTGAGTCATGACTCACCGATTACTTCAAAACACCATTAGTCTCTCGCGACAGACTGATGTTGCAACACACCGATCCTTCCATCGAATTCGGTATCTCTTTTTAAACTATCGGTGAGATGTTATTTATTTTCCATCAGTGTTTCACACACTGATACTTTTTTTTATTGTAACAAAAGGTTTGACAAGGCACACCGATGTTATTTGGAACTGTTTAATTCTTTCATCGGTGAGTTCAGATATTGTTTTCAACTACAAGTGAGTCAATGACTCACCGATCCATTACCCTTTCATCGGTTTCACGTCATACCTGTTACTTTATATTTTATCTATCGGTTTATAATTTATTTTAACTATCGATGAGTCGTCACTCACCGTTCTATTTATTTTATTTTGTTCCCCTGCTACTGATACTTATTCTTTTTCCCTACTGCCTACTACTGATCCTTTTCTAACTGTCGGTCTCACTTTTTCCTGCTTCCATTTCTTCTATCTATGAACGACCTACTGATGCATCCGTTTCTTATTCTCTTCCTTCAGTGCCCAACACCGCTGCAAATCCTCATCACTTCTGCCACCGATGCTTACAAATTGATCCTAATACCACAATATAGAATCACAACAAAACAGACCCGGACCAGAGTAGCGTTTAAATTGTTGAGGTGCTGAGAATTTTGACACAAGTTGAGAAATCACGGGATGATAAGCCTCTGCTATTTTCATGAATTGAGAGCTGGAGTAAGAAGAGACCGCACCGCCGCGCCATTGCTGTACAGAAGGAGATCCACTCTTCACCGCGCAGTAGAAGAGAAGCCCGCTGCTGTCCGTCTGAAGGAAGCTGCGCTATCTGCTTAAGCCGCTAAGAGAGGAGGAGCTCGACACCGTGCTTGAAGCCGAAGCCGATGTGCACCGCACTGCAAGAGCAGGGAGCCGCCGGTTTCCAGGAGGAAGAAGACCCTCCCTAGGGTTTCACCATGGGGTTTGGGAGGAAGAAGGATTAAAAAAACATAACAAAAAAATGAAAAAAATAAATAGATACAAATAATAATAAAAGTAAAGTAAAAAAGAAAAGTTAAACAAAAGAAAAAGCAAAAAAAAGTTAAAGTTAGAGTTAACTTTAATATAGTCAAATGGATATAAAATAATTTGTAAAAGTGATAAATTTAAACAAATATAATTTTATGAAAAGATAAATTATAAAATTAAATTAATAATAAGTTTTAACAATTAATTAATCTACTATTAATAGTATAAATATATAATTAAGAACAATTATAAATAAACTATAAAATATACTTATTAATTTAAATATATTTAAAACTTCAGTTTTAATTCTAATTATTAAATTAAAATTAACTAAGTAATTAATTAATCTAACAATTTAATTTCATTCATAGTAATAATTAAATTGTTAATACTATCTAAAATATTTTATTATTTATTTATTTATTTATGTTCTTAATTTTTAATTACTTAGTTTAAAAAAATTGATAAAATTAATAACTTAGTATTTATATTTATTAACCTAATTAAGTTAATAAATTTTTAATTAAATTATGTTTTACTATAGTAATATTTAGTGGATAATTTTATAAATAATATAAAAGTAAATAATTATCAATTAAATTTAGTTAACTATTAACGAGTTAAAATAACACTTAACTATAAAATTAATCATTTTTCATTATTTTTTTTCATTTTTATTTATTTTTCTTTTCTAACTTTTCAGGTTCAATCAAGGGACTTAAATGCGTCTCGGTTCATGCAACTAACTCAGCGGGAGTTAGTTACAATGGAAATTCTAGTGTGGCGTGCCTGTCGTGGATGAAACGCACATGTGCATTGCTAAAGTGAAGAACTTTTTGAATTTGGTGATGAGAGCAGTGACATATAGTATATGACGGTGGATATTAAAGCAGACCATTAGTAGAATTTGAGGGGACTCTCATTCTGATTCCACGCCACACCATCTTTGAGAGCTAAGACTCCCGGGAGCAGCACTGGAGATGAGAAAGGGACCGAGGAGCCCGAGAGAAGAGCAGTATTTGGGGAGTACTTCTTCCCTTCATCCTTAAATTTTGTACTCTGTTCTTGTTTGTTTTTCATTTCTTTAATTAAGATGATCAAAGGATGAATTTTCTAGCTCAAGAATTAAATTCTATTAGTTAATCTTTTAGTCTTCTTCATTCACTCTACATTTTTCAGAATCATATTCAATCGGCAAGATTGAATAATGATTCTCTATTTTTTTGTTTCACACCTTAAATGTTTTAAAATTCATAATTTCAAGAACTACCGGCGATGTGATTATTGAATACATTTATCAAAAAGTTAATGTCTTAAATTGTGGAAATTTACGGCGAGTTTATTTTCCACTGTTAACCTTTTCTAACTGTCAAACAGTTTGACTGATTTTGGAGTGGTGAAATCCTAAAGTCAGTCTTCTGTGTGTTGAGTTTCCTAGCGAGGGAGACTTTTCATATTTATTTCTTGATGTGTGATTCAATAAAGTGTAGTGGATAAGATATCCATTAAACCAGTAGTTTGGAATTCTTGAGTATTACTTTTGATCTGCTCCTTCAACCTTGCTGATTTATTTTAGTATTTTGTTCTTTTATGTTAGTTTTACTATAGTTATTAGTTCATAAGTATATTTTTAATCGATTTAGTCTATTTCTTAAAAAAAGTACAAAAAAAATTTAAAGTAAAAACAACTTAAAAAATTCACACTCGCTTCACTACTGACAACAATGGAGTTACTTTTGAATAAAATCTAGAACTCTCATCTGACTTTCCTATGGTTCGACACTGCACCACTATGCTAGTGTAGATTAATAAATGTAATTTTTAGGGCAATGACGACCTACGACCTCTTCAAAATTTGGAACTGTTGCCGGGGAAGGCATGCACTGAGAGTCTAGGGTTTAAAAAAACAATAAAAAACATCAAAAAAAACTTTTAAGAAAAAACTTTTAAAAAAAACTGCTTTGAACTGGAACCTACTATTTGGGTTGTTGTGAAAAAATCTGTTTCATTATGAACTGTTGTGTATTTAATCTCATTTGGTTTTGATTTAAAAATGGATGTTAATCAGAACTGGTATCAACCGGGGCCTTACTATGTTTTTTGTGGTTGTTATGGACATACTTCCTACCAGTGTGTCTATAACCAGCCACAACAGACTACTTTCATTGAAGAGGATGAATATCTTGAATCTAATCCTGACACCCTAGCTAAAATTGAATTAATTGATTCTAAACTGGATGCTAGGGTGGAACTAATTAATAATTGGTTATCTAAAACTCATGAAATTCAACTTAGATATTCTCAAGAGTGAGATCAATGAATGAAAAGATTAGAAACTATGCTCTTGGAATTACCACAAAGGGTTAAAGAACAAGAAGAATTTTAAGAGAATAAAAAAGAAAATGTGTATAAAATATTTGAAAATAAAATTGAAGAATACATTGACTGTGAAACTGGGAAAAGAAACATTCACTTTGAATAATTTGAAACTGTTGAACCTAATTTAGAAATAACCAACTCATTAAATAAATAACACATCATTGAAAATACAATAAACTTTAATGGAGCTGAGTTGGAAAATTTTGAAACTGAATTAAAATAGATTGAAAAAGATAGCCCAGTTCTTTACATCATTCCTTCTTTTGAGAAAAATTAATGTTTTAGAAGTTTTGAGAATGAAATCACTCGGGTTGAAGATGTACTAGAAAATGTAAATTTGAATGTTAAAAACTATTTACCCAACTTTTCTGATATTGTGAACAATGAGCCTGAACCTGAATTGGGGAATATGTTGGAAGATAAACTTAACCTGGAAGTTAAAGAATATAATGTTTTTGAACCTCAACTGAAAACTTCTCTTCCATGTTTTGATATTTTTAACCCAATAATTTCTGGAATATTTTTGGATGATGAGGATGAGGGAATGGTATTTGAAGGAAAACTAACAGATGAGTTTGAATTTACCTATTCTCATTGTAATTACTTTTCTGAATCATTGTGAAATGAAATGGAAATCATTGTTGACCAACTTGAGGAGAATTGTCTTAATTTGAACATTCTGGAAACTGAATTTATTCAAACTGAATTGTACAATTATTCTCCTGAAATTGAATTGCAACACACTACAAACCATGTTTTAGAAAATGACCCTTTTGAACTTGAACTTGAAAAAGTGGTTGAACAAACATTAGATGATGGTTGCAGAATTGATTTGATAGAAGTATTAGATGTTCAATGTGAGTTAACAGATGAGGATCTTTTGAAAGAGATTTATGACATTGTTAAACCTAAATCTTTGAATAGTGACAAAATAAATTCTCTTCCCTATCTGTCATTTCCATCCTCACCTGTAAAGGGTGATGAGCCTTCTTGTGTTACAGATAGTAGTTTAGAGGGGGAATCATACTTGATTTCCATTGTTTATGATTCAGTTCATCACTTTATTAAGTCTCCTCTTAAACCTGCTATTCAGTATTCACCCGTTTTCACCCTTGAACTTGAATCTATTAGTGTTGAGGTTAAGAGAGATAGTCATGAAAATAATTCCACACCTTTTGAAGCACCTAGTACTATGTTGTCCCTTCATGTGAATTCAACTCTTGATAACTCTAAAACAAAACTGAAAGTGGACAGCATTACACCCACAACTATTAAAGGGTTCTTTATATAGGTTATTTCACGTTATGAGAGTTTGGTTTTAGTCTACTTTAGTCCTGTTTTCCACAAATATCATTTTTATGTTAAAAATAATTGGGCCAAACACATGCGGTGGTTCCTATTAAAGAAACCACATCCACCTAGTGACTATGGTTAGTTTCTATGTGAGTCTGGCTGGGGACTTTAAACCTAGCGCTGCATGGGAGGCTACCCATGGTTTCCATTTTGTTTTCAATAAAACTTTAAAATTGAGATTAAATAAAGTCTAACTGAAGACTTTAAATTCAGTGCTTCATGGGAGTCAACCCACGCTCTTTCTTTATTTTCATTTTTTTTTATTTTTTTTGTGTTGAATAATGTGAAGCTTTGATGCCTACTATCTGTTATGTCTTTGGTGGATTTTTGGTCTGTATTTTTCATGTATTGTGTTTTTAGGATGCTACTGCTGTGTAATAATGGAGTTGAATTCCCATGATCATCTCTGGACAAGAACTAGTCAGGGCAGTATTCCAACTTTTTGCATTTGTTTTCTTCTCCTGTTTATGTTAATAAAATTCTACTCATTAAAAAATTCTGTTTGTTTAAAAAATTCTGCTACATACTTGCTGAAAATCTTCTGCATAAATTTCATATAAAAATTTCTGTTGCTTGATGTTGTCACTACAAAAGTCTCTTTTTATTAATAAAATTTTCTTGTGCCTCTTGCTGAAGAATTGTATTGCATCGTTATTAAAATCTTTTCCACTACTTGAAACTAAGTGTGGGGGGGGGGGTACATGCTACTGGTCTTCTAAATCTGATAAATTTTGGGGTGTTTAGCATGAACTTTTTCTACTTTCTTGAATATCTAATTGAATAAATTCTTCTAAACATGCTTACATCCAATTAACTCTGCACCCATAAGTTGCATGCCTTGTTTGAACTTTAATAAAAAAAATCAATGGACTTAAATGATAATGGGTGTACTTTTAAATGAACTTGCTGATTATTTATTTATTGTGGAAAACAATATTTTTGAACTTCATTGAGACCCTTTAAACATGTCATCTATCTAGTTAATTGAAAATCTGTTTTGAACCTTAATATATTAATTCTTCTTCTCCATATTTAGAAGTCAACTTTGGTGAAAAATTTGGGTTTTAAGTGTGGGGGAGGGGGTCAATTCTTGACTTTTCTTAACTGTGATTTATTGTAATCTCATCAATTCCCACTGAAACTTCAAATTTTCTTGTAAAAAATGGTTATTATTATTATTATTTTTAAATTTTTTCATAATTTTAGGCTTTAAATTTTTCTCAATTGGGTCTTGCTTTAGGATAAGTTCCTTGCTGGTAGTTAAGGACTGCTTAGAACCTGAAATTGAGGATAATGGATGATTTCTGAGTGATATTGCTTAGTGATTTGATGAAAATCCAGTTTAGGAACTACTTCTAAAAGTGATATGGGTATCCTTTTTAATGGATTTATGATCATATTTTTGGAACTATAAGTTTGATTCTGATTCTAGGGTCCTCATTCATCATCTTTTAATGATTAAAATTAAATTCTTTAATGAGCCAATGTAAATGAATTTTATATAAATCTTTTGAAACTAAAGTAATTTGGGCATTTGGGATCCCACAATGAGTTTCTGAGACCCTATATGATGGGTGCATCTCTGTTAACTTTAAATCCCTCTGTACACTATGAATAAGTGCATTGCACAATGCTTAGCACAATGATACATGGATTGGAATAAATAAATAAAGTGTCTAAGGTCAAAAATGAGCTCATTAAGGTGAGGGGAATGATGAACTCCATATGAAGAAAGGATCAATTGGTTTATATGGGAATCATTTTGATTGTATCATTGTGGTGATTCACAAAAAAATTAATTATTTTTTGAACCTAGGTGAAAAACTCAAAGTAAAAAGTTCCTTGGTCAAGGTCTTAATTCCATTGATATTTTATCCCCTGCCATTTTTGGACTGAGAACCTAAGACTGGATTGAAGTTAGTTACTAAGTTGTATCATATATGAGGCATGACATCTTCTTTGATGGATGTTCTTTGTGTTCTTAATTAATAGTGAGTATTTTATTATGGGAAAGATTCATATGAGTAATTGATTTTCTAAAAGCCTTCTATTTTGTGTTGTCCTCTGTTTTCAGTGCTGGACATGTTACAGTTTGATCTAAATCATAAATACACTTTACTGTTTTTTAAAGGAAATAAGACATGAGATTGTTTGAGGAAAAACAATGCTTAAGTGTGGGTAAATTTGATGTGGCTCTATTTTTACATAGTTTTTCCACATCTTTTATTTAATTTTTATCAACTTAATTACTTATTTTTAACACTTTTTAATTAATTTTGGCACTTTTGTAATTTTATCACTACTTCTCTTAATTGTTCGTTTTTTATAATTAAATATGTGTTTTTAGTCCTTTTTTATAGTCTTTCTAATTATTATAAATATATTAAATTACTTTTTAGTTTAATAATATTAATCTGGTTAATAATTTTAAATGTCTATTAACTAATTAATTTTTTTTTATTTTCATTTATTTAATTCAGTTTTTAATACAATTTTTTACCATTTAATTCTATTTTATTTAAATAAATTAACTTTACTCTTTAACCGGTTCATTTGTTATGTTAAGAAAATAAGTTTAAGTTTAAGTTTAATGAAATAATATTTTTTTAATGTTAAGTTTCATTTCATCATCTAACTAATTAACTTTTTCTTTTAGTATCTTTAGTTAAATTTAAATATTGTAATTTTATGTTTGCGATTAATTATTTATAGGTGTTCTGCATTCATTTAGACTAATATTTAACTAATATTAACATTTATTTTCTTAGTTAATAATTAAGTTGTTGTTATTTTTAGTTTGTTAAATAATTTGGTTAGTTTTTATTTACAGTTAATTATTTAATCTTAAACAATTTTGTTAATGTCTCTTTTGGGTTAAGTAATTAGTGTTGTTCTTTTTATTATCTTCTTTAAATTAATGTTTAATGTTTTATGTCACACTGAAGATTTTCTATAACTAACAGTGAGTCATGACTCACCGATTACTTCAAAACACCATCGGTCTCTCGCGACACACCGATGTTGCGACGCACTGATCCTTCCATCAGTTTCAGTCTCTCTTTTTAAAATATCAGTGAGATGTTATATATTTTTTATCGGTGTGTCACACACCGATACTTGTTTTTATTTTAACTAACGGTTTTACAAAGCACACCGATGTTATTTGGAACCGTTTAATTCTTTCATCGGTGAGTTCAGATTTTGTTTTCAACTACCAGTTAGTCAACGACTCAGCGATCCATTACCCTTTCATCGGTTTCACGTCATACCTATTACTCTATATTTTATCTACCGGTTTCTCATTTATTTTAACTATTGGTGAGTCATCAATCACCGTTCTATTTATTTTGTTTTGTTCTCCTGCTACCGATACTTATTATTTTTCCCTACTACCTGCTACCGATCCTTTTCTAACTGTCGGTCTCACTTTTTACTGCTTCCATTTCTTCTATCTATGAACGACCTACCGATGCATCGATTTCTTCTTCTCTTCCTTCAGTGTCCAACGCTGCTGAAAATCCTCATCACTTCTGCCACCGATGCTTACAAGTTGAACCTAATACCAAAATCTAGTAGCATAATAAAACAGACCCGGACCAGAGCAGCGTTTAAATTGTTGAGCCGCTGAGAATTTTGAAACAAGTTTAGAAATCATGGGATGATAAGCCTCTGCTATTTTCATGAATTGAGAGCTGGAGTAAGAAGAGACCGCACCGCCGCACCATTGCTGTACAGAAGGAGATCCACTCTTCACCACGCTGCAGAAGAGAAGGCCGCTGCTGTCCGTCCGAAGGAAGCCGCGCTATCTGTTTAAGCCGCCAAGAGAGGAGGATCTCGACACCGTGCTTGAAGCCGAAGCCGCTATGTGCCTCACTGCAAGAGGAGGGAGCCGCCGGTTTCCAGGAGGAAGAAGACCCTCCCTAGGGTTGTGCCATGGGGTTTGGGAGGAAGAAGTATTAAAAAAGCATAACAAAAAAAATGAAAAAAATAAATAGATAATAATAATAATAAAATTAAAGTAAAAAAGGAAAAGTTAAACAAAAGAAAAAGCAAAAAAAATTAAAGTTAGATTTAACTTTAATATAGTCAAATAGATATAATATAATTTGTAAAAGTGATAAATTTAAACAAATATAATTTTATGAAAAGATAAATTATAAAATTAAATTAAAAATAAGTTTTAACAATTAATTAATCTACTATTAATAGTATAAATATATAATTAAGAACAATTATAAATAAACTATAAATAATACTTATTATTTTAAATATATTTAAAACTTAAGTTTAAATTCTAATTATTAAATTGAAATTAACTAATTAATTAATCTAACAATTTAATTTATTTAATAGTAATAATTAAATTATTAATACAATCTAAAATATTTTATTATTTATTTATTTATTTATGTTCTTAATTTTTAATTACTTAGTTTAAAAAAAATTGATAAAATTAATAACTTAGTATTTATATTTATTAACCTAATTAAGTTAATAACTTTTTAATTAAAATATGATTTATCATAGTAATATTTAGTGGATAATTGTATAAATAATATAAAAGTAAATAATTATCAATTAACTTTAGTTAACTATTAACGAGTTAAAATAACACTTAACTTTAAAATTAACCATTTTTCATTCTTTTTGTTTGTTTTTATTGTTTTTTTTCTAACTTTCCAGGTTCAATCAAGGGACTTAAATGCTTCCAGGTGCATGCAACTAACTCAGTGGGAGTTAGTTACATAGGAAATTCTAGTGCGACGTGCCTGTCGTGGATGAAACGCACATGTGCATTGCTAAAGTGAAGAACTTTTTGAAGTTAGTGGATGAGAGCAGTGACATGCAGTAGATGATGATGTATATTAAAGAAGAGAATTAGTAGAATTTGAGGGGACTCTCATTCTGATTCCACGCCACACCATCTTTGAGAGTGAAGACTCCCGGGAGCAGCACTGGAGATGAGCAAGGGACCGAGGAGCCCGAGAGCAGAGTAGTATTTGTGAAGCACTTCTTCCCTTCGTCCTTAAATTTTGTACTCTGTTCTTGGATGTTTTTCATTTCTTTAATCAAGATGATCAACAGATGAATTTTCTAGCTCGATAGTTAAATTATATGAGTTAATATTTTAGTCTTCTTCATTCACTCTACATTTTTCAAAATCATATTCAATTGGCGAGATTGAATAATGATTCTCTGTTTTGTTGTTTCACACCTTAAATGTTTTAAAAATAATAAATTCAAGAACTAATAGAGAGCTGATTCTTGAATACATTTATCGAAGCATTAATGTCTTAAACTGTGGAAATTTACGGCGAGTTTATTTTCCACTGTTAACCTTTTCTAACTGTCAAACAGTTTGACTGATTTTGAAGTGGCAAACTCCTAAAGTCAGTCTTTTGTATGTTGAGTTTCCTGGAGAGGGAGGCTATTACTCTTTATTTCTTGAGGTGTGATTCAATAAATTGTAGTGGATAAGATATCCATTAAACCAGTAGTCTGGAATTCTCGAGTACTACTTTTGATCTGCTCCTTCGACCTTGCTGCTTTATTTTAGTATTTTTTTCTTTTATGTTAGTTTTACTGTAGTTCTTAGTTCATCAGTATATTTGTAATATATTTAGTCTCTTGCTTAAAGGAAAGTACACAAAAATTGTAAAGTAAAAACAACTTAAAAAATGCACACTCGCTTCACTACTGACAGTAGTTGAGTTACTTTTGAATAAAATCTAGAAATCTCATCTTCTTTCTCTATGGTTTGAACCTGCACCACTGTGCTAGTGTAGGCTAATAAATGTAATTTTGAGGGCCGT
Organism: Viscum album; assembly: GCA_963277665.1. Taxonomy (NCBI): domain Eukaryota; kingdom Viridiplantae; phylum Streptophyta; class Magnoliopsida; order Santalales; family Viscaceae; genus Viscum; species Viscum album. The sequence goes on from OY728150.1 coordinate 490,247,158, forward strand.
GACAACCTCTGACATCTTCAACCTCCCAAACCCAAAGCTAACACTTTGATATATTATCATAAATATGGTGCTCTCAATGAAAGTCTATAACCAAACTCAAATGCTCAGTGTGATCATCCTCTAATATTGAGTGGAAAAGGATGAAATCAATGAACAAAACTATAAAGAGGACCAAAAAGGACTATAGGATCTAGTTTATAAGGCCCATGAATTTAATATCTTGATTTTTTAAAAGATAATAAAAACCCTATTTGTTAATGATTTATAAGTATTTTTTAGGTGAAAATGTAATTTATCAATAAAAATCATTTAATAAATCTCTTTAATGGGTTTTTGTATGGGTAAAATCTTAGTTAACACCTTGGAATATTCTATAGAGTATTTTCAAAGTCAAAATCTGAGTTTGTGTGAGATTATGAGGCCTGTAGATTCTCAGTGCAAATAGAAAAAATATATTATATATATTATATTGCGCATGCATGATTTATTGAAAATAATTTAATATCTAAGGAACAATACATCATATGAGAAATATGAGACCACTGTTAGGTCCTAGAAATGGGGTTTACCCAAGGTGAAGCACAACTTTTGTGTGCATTGAATGTTTAGTTAGATCGAATGTGAGGATAAGTTATTTAATATTTTTATAATATTATTTTTCTAAATATAATTTAATATCTCTCAAATGTCGCGTCATATGAAAAATGTGAAACCTCCATTAGGTCTAGGACATGCGGGTTACCCTAGGATGGTGCATAATTTTTATATGCGTCGATCATTTAGTAATATCGCATACGAGAATAATTCTTAATATTTAGTTATATTATTATATTAAAAATAATTAATTAATATTTAATTTTTTAGATAGTTCATCTTCGCCAATGGATTAGGAATTCATTTTTATATGAATGGTAATTTAAAAGATCATATTTGAAATCATTTTGACATGAAAAATTCAACAATTCATTAAATTGGTGAAATTAATGAATCTGTCATAAATTCTAGGTTAAAATGGTGGATAAATTGGGCAACTTGAATTTTATTGGTATGTATGTGGATTTTGGGTTATAAAATAGATGAACCACATGGTGTTCCATTACAGTCAATCCGATCAAGTTCAATCAACCCCGAAACTCCCTTACATGCATTTGAGAAACCTCCCACAAATCCTGTTGGTGTTCTTCTTTGGTTTTTGTAGTAGCGACAGACCCTCCTCCATATGCCTGGAATGAGGTATGTTTGTTTCATTATTTATTTAATTTATCATTTTTTTATTTTTTCTTCTTATTCTCAAAATTATGAAAATAATAATAATTTTTTTTTATTTTTTATATTAAATGATAAAACCTAAATTATCATAGGTTGGTTTCGTGAAATTTTTGGAAGATAAGTATAAAAATTATCAAATGTTAATTTCATCAAATTATCAAAATATAATTATGAAGAATTATTGAATAATAATTTCATTGAATTATAAATGATAATTCAAGATGATTATTAAATTATAATTTTAAATAAAATTATTAAAGGATAAATTATTAAAATTATAAAAATATAATTACAAGGAATTATCATAGGATAATAATGAAAAATCATTACACAATATTTAAAATGTTTTTTCGAAGGATAGTTTATCAAAATTATTAAAGGGATATAATAATGAATTATTATGGTTATTTTATAAAATAGTTATCAAATTATATTTTTTGTGAAACTATGAGAGGATAATTTTTTAAGGATAATTGTGAAAACATGCATTGAACTTAGATGATAATTTGAAAACTATATAGGAGAGATAAAATATCATCACTTGAGATAATTTAAATTATAATTTTAAAATTATCCATGACAGATAAAATATCATCCATTGTGATAGTTTAAATGATAATTTGAAGATTATCCTAGAGAGAGAAATTATTATTGCAGTTGATATTCTATTTCCTTTGGAATTAAAATAGTTGGTTTCGACTCTAGGAACCCTTAACAAAACTTGAGTCTTCAACATGTTGAATTTTATGATAATAAGACCATGAATAAGTGATACAGATAGTTGAGAATTCCACTCCAGCTATCAGATCACATTGGGGTGTTTGTCCTTACCTTTGACATCAATGAATTTTGAGGGAGGAAGGTCCTTACCTTTGTGGGCCCTTTTTACACACGTATTTCTGTGTTATGATTTATCCATAGATTGATTGATATATATGCTTGACTTGTGTTCATATGTGGGTGTGGGTGTAGCATGTGAGACCTATTAAGATGATTGTTTCTATGAGATGCGTTAGAGTAGCCTCTTTCTATGTTATATGGTTTCACATGATGTTATATTGCTACTATATATTCCTCATTATTTCATGTTGTATTATCATGGTCACCCTTATTGTGTACTATTTTTTTCTAGGAGGTTTTGTGCTTGGTACACATGATAGTTGATCATCAGGGTCTAGTCTTCCCTTCGGGGGGGGGGGGGGGGGGTACGCATGATGTGCGATGACGATGACGTTGGAGAATAGTATCCTTATGACCTCACCACTACTTGATTCCTTGGGTAATATGAGTAGTTGGTCAACACTTTAGTAATCGTAGAGTCCAATTATTAATCGATGCATTATAAATTATGAGTATGATATAGATACTTGATGCCTTGTGGATTAAGTGTATTAATCGATGCCTTGTAGATTTAGCATAGGTTACCGTAACTAATTGCCTTGTGAATTCCAAGCGTCCTGCCAATATCCTTATGGATGGATTGTGATTTCATTATTGCTTTATGATTATCCTTCTAGCATAGGACTGAAGTAGGTACATTTGGGGGTTGTTGCGTCTTGGTTAGAGCATGTCCACTCAGTTTTGGTTTGTATTTTTTACTTTTTATGCACTTATTATTATTATGGAATAAATTTTTATACTTGAGAATGCCAACTTGAGCACACATTGGTGGTGTCCTACTTAATATTTTAATCAAACCCCACTCAATAATTTCGGTGTTCTTTTATATTTTATGAGATATCCAGTGAAGGGTAAGGGCCCTATGGTGGATAGCTAGGCTAAAGATCATGGATCTGGTGGTAGGCTAGAATGGACAAAAGAGATACATTTCATTTATAATTTGTTTACATATCTTCTTTATTTATCACAAGACTTTCCACTTTTGGGAGATATTTTTATTTACTCATCATGTATATCATATTTAACTTTAAACATGTTTACTTTGATTATTTATTATATTGTTTATTATTGATTATTTATCCTATGACATGATACAGAGGGTATAGTCTCCCCACTAATGGAATCAGACCCTTACTACTAGTTGGAATTCATTGAGAGAATCCTTGAGGTAGTCCAGACTACTGAGGAGTGGTGCATGTTCCTAGAGACCTTCATCTTTTAGGGACCTTCCAGGAGATAGTCGGCTTCCATGAGTCAGTCTGGGAGATGAGAGGGTCTAACTTGGTAAACCTTCAAGTAGATATTTCTAAAGCAGTATTTTTCTGACATAATGAATCTAGACTGTACCAAGGATTTCATGGAATTATGAAAGGGTTCCATTTCTTTCTCTACATGTTATACCTGATTTATAGAGTCACCTCTCTTTGATCAGTTTTTAGATGGGAATGAGGTGTAGAAGGCTTAGAAGATCGATATATTCCTTCGATTGGATCTCAGACATCAAGTTAGGGTATTTGACCTGATAACTTATACATGGGTATTTTTAAAGGCCCTGAACTTTGAGAAGGGACTAGAGGAGGATAGGGTAGAAGGATTACTCCCAGGCCATAGTGATCCATTGATCGATTTTCCTTTCATTTCAAAAGAAGTTTCTTCTAGCATTAAGAATAATAAGACTAGAGAAGTGCATCATAGTATTAGCATGAAGGAAGAGAAGAGTGTATCTTATTCAACCCCTTTAGGAAGAGTTTCACAATGTTTCAACTGTGGAAAAAATGAACACTTCAGTAGGTTATATATAGTACCACAAATCACATGTCAGTAGTGTGTAAATTTAGGGAATCTTCAATAGTTTTTCTTTAGGATTTCTAGGATGAACTCTCACAGAGGTAGGGGTCAAACATAGGGATCTTATTAGGGTTCTTAGAAGTAGAATCAGACTAGTAATTCACCTTAGGGATAGGGAAGAATAGATAATTCAGGTTTCATATACATAGTAGATAAAACACCAGATGATGGTGGATATGGACCATCCAATATTCGGGGTACAGCTCAGATCACCTCTACTTTCTCTAATACTTTATTTTATACTGATTCTTACCATTATTTTATATATGAATAAGTAGTTTATGGACTTGAATTACCAGTCAAGTTATCCACTAAGTTAATCTCCTATAATACACCATTGAGAGAGAGAGTGGACTATCTTCATTGATGCCTAGAGTGTCCGCTAGCCTTCATTGGATACAGAAATATGTGGGAATTCATGATTATAGGGATGATGAATTTAGATGTGATTCTTGAGATGGACTTACTGACTATCTTCCAATATCGTATTCATCGTTATCATAAATTGGTATCTTTTACCTCTCTAAAGGGAGAGAAGTTCATGATGATTGTAAAATGGGAACTAGGAGTATGAATATTTGGATTGAACTTGAGTCAGATCGAGACAATCATAGCATAGATGACAGGATTAGATATTTGAACAATATCAGTGGTACCCCCCTCATCATTTCCACCAATCATGGATCTCTATCAGGATGTCTTTCCAGATGACTTTATAGGATTACCTCATAATAGAGGAGTTGACTTTGAGTTATATCTCCTACCAAGTGAGAAACCCTTTTTCATAACCCCATATCATATGGATCTTTCTAAGATAAAGGAGATCTAGGTAAAACTAGATGACTTAAAGATAAAGGGATTTATCGTTCCAAGTACTTCACCATGGGGTGAACCTGTTTATTTTTCTCTAAGAAGGCGGACAGTAGTCTTTGTCTATGCATTGATTACTGAAAGCTGAACTAAGTGATGGTCAAGAACTGATATCTGTTATTCAAGATCAATGATATTTTTTATCAACTATGGGTACCCTAGTGGATCTTCTAGATTGATCTTCGATTGGGATATCACCAGTTTCATGTTAGAGAGGAGGACATTAAAAATACATAATTTTGGAGTAGGTGTGGACTATATGATTACTTTGTGATGTTGTTTAGGATGAAGAACGCATCATCAATATTCATGGATCTCATGAATAAGATCTTCCATCCATACCTGGACTCATTTTTTGTAGTAATCATTGAAAATATCTTTATCTACTTGATGAAACTAGAGAAACATGATAAGCACCTATAGATAGTATGGAGTATGATTTGAACACATAGGATTTATTTCAAGCTATCTAAGTGTGACTTAAATATTTGAGGGGTAACATTTATAGGACTTATGGTGTCTTAGACCGATATATCTGTAGACCCAGATAAAGTTTTGGAAGTCATGTCTTGGAAAAATCCTAAAAATGTGTTTGATATTAGGATCTTTCTGGGATTAGTAGGATATTACCAACAGTTTATCAAGAACATATCCCAACTATTAGTACCCATGATAGCACTTAAAAAAGGGAGTGAAGTTATTGTGGTTAGACTAATGTCAATAGTCTTTCCTTGAGATACAGATAAGGTTTATGGGATCTCCAACATTGACACTCCTGAAGCTAGGGATTGATTATGTGGTGTATTGTGATGCATCAAGAATTGGTTTGGGAGTAGTGATGATATAAAGGGAGTAGGTAGTAGCTAATGGGTATCATCATCTATGACCCCATGAGAGGAACTACCCTACACATGACTTAGAGCTAAAAACTGTGGTCCAAACTCTAAAATTTAGGAGACACTATCTCTTTGGTGAGATATTTATTATTTACATGGAACATAAGAGCATTCACTATATTTTCACACAAAGGGACCTAAACCTAAGATAGAGGCATTGGGTTGAGTATCCAGATACATTCAACTTTGAGATGGTGTATGCACCTAGTAAAGGTAGTACCATTGTGAATGCTCTTAGCAATAAGACACATGATGAGTAGGATCTTGGAAAGAGGTCCTCTGAGGAGCAGTAGAACTTGATGATTTTATTGGATGATTGTAGGATAGATGCCTCAGAGGACCAGGGTTTTATGACTTGTGATCCCTTAGTAGTCACATGTTCACTTGTGGACTAGGTAAATGCTGAGTAGAAGTTGAAATTAGAGTGTACTGTAATTAGGGAACAACTAGCTGGTGGTTTCTCAATACCTAGATGGTTAATGGATGAAGATGATGTTATTTTGGTACTTGGGTGAGTGGTAGTCCCAAATACCATCATAGAATATCTTATGAGTGATTGTCATACCTTCATATGGGAATTACATCTTGGTGTGACCAAGAAATATCATGAATTCAGGTGATATTTCTCATGGATAGGGATTAAGAGAGACATTGTTGGTTTTATATCCTGATGCCTTACCTATTATAGTGCGAATTTTGTGCACCAACATCTTGGTGGATTGTTACAACCACTTATGATACCTATGTGGAAGTGATAGGATGTCATGATGGACATTGTGATGGGGTTACCCAGAATATTGTGGAGTCTTGATGCATTCTAAGTGATTTTCGATCGACTAAATAATTATTCTCACTTCTTGCTGATTAGAGAGACTCACTTAGTAGAGGAGTTGGGGAAAATACTTTTTTCGAAAGATTGTATGCCTAAATAGAGTTCCATTGAGAATTGTTTCAGATATAGATGATCATTTTATGTCATGATTTTCACAATACTTTAAAAATTCCCTAGATACTCAACTGATATTTAGGAAGACGTACCATCCTCAAACCGATAGATAGTCCGAGTAGACTGTATGCATATTGAAAGATATTCTTCAATATTTCATTCTAGAATTCAATATAGAATGGTTTGGTCACCTATCCTTGGTTTAGTTTTAATTAAATAACAATTACTAGTCTTTGATTCGAATGGCACCTTATGAGGATATTTATGGGAGGTCATGTCACTCATTGTTCTATTGGAATGAGGTGGGTGAGGGAGTGGTTTTTGGCCCCAGTATATTTTAAGAGACCTTTGAGAGAGTTTTGATGATATGGAAGAGGTTGATCATGAATCATAATAGACATAGATATTATATTGTCCGTAGGAGGATACCCATGGAGTTCGCTATAGGTGATCAGGTGTTATTGAGAGTGACTCCTCAGTTAGGGCACATATGTCTATAGAAGAAGGGAATGGTAGCACCCTGTTTTGTTGGAACCTTTGAGATCACTAAGAAATTAGGGGAAGTGGTGTACTATGTAGACCTCCCTTATCACATTCGAGGTATGCACGACATGTTCCATGTGTCATAACTTTGGATGTGCATACCTAACCTCATACATGCTGTTGATTGCAAGGATTTTGATCTAGATATTAATGCATCTTATGAGGAGCATCCAATGTGGATCGTAGATCGAAGTGAGAAGGTGTTGTGAGGAAAGATGGTACCACTAGTCTAGATTTAGTGGTAGCATAGACGAATCCAAGAGGATACATGGGAACACAATTCTGATGTTTGAGCTTAGTGGACTAAGTTGTTTGAGAAGGACTTCTAGAGATACTTGTCGAGGATGAGAATTTGATAGAGGGGGAGAATTATAAAATCCTGGTTTTTAAAAAGATAATAAAAACTCTATTTTTTAATGATTTATAAGTATTTTTAGGTGAAAATGTGGTTTTATAATACAAATCATTTAATAAATGTATTTATTGGATTTCATAAGGGTAAGAACTCAGTTAACATCTTGAAATATTTTAGGGAATATTTTAGGAGTTTGGAACTGAGCTAGTGTGGGATTCTAAGGCCCATAGAGCCTCAACACAGGAAGAATAAAAAATTAAATATATTATATTATGTGCATGTGATTTATTCAAAATAATTTAATACCTTCTAAATATTGAATCTTATGAGAAATATGAGACCATCGTTAGGTCTGGGACATGGGTTTTACCCTAGGTAGGGCATAAATTTTGTGTGCATTGGATTTTTTCTTAGATCTCATGTGAGGATAAGTTATTTAATATTTTTATTATATTATTTTTCACAATAATTTAATATCTCTTAAATGGTTCATCATATGAAAAAACTGAAACCACTGTTAGGCCCCAAACATGAGGTTTACCCTAAGAAGGGAATAACTTTTATCTATGTCAGGCATTTGGTAATATCACACATAGAATATTATTTAATATTTAGTTATATTACTATATTAAAAATAATTAATTAAAAATCATTTTTTAGATATTTCATCTTCTCCAATGGCATAGGAATCCAGTTTCACGCGATTTGTGATTTAAAAACTCATATTTGAATCATTTTTAACCTGAAAAATTAAATAATGTATTAAATGGGAGAAATTAATGACTCCATCATAAATTCTAGGTTGAAATGGTGGATTAATTGAGTGATTCGAAATTGCAAAGAATGCATACGAATTTGAGGTTATAAAATGGTTGAACCACATGGTGTTCCCTTATGGTTGATCTGGTTGAGATCAATAAACCCTAAAACTCTCTTACACATGTTTAGAGAACCTCCCATAAATAATTTTTCTATTTTTATTTGGTTTCAGCAGTGGTGGTGGACCCTCATGCATGTGCCTATAATAAGGTTTGTTTCTATTTTTATTTATTTTTATTTTTTTCTTTTTTCTCCTTATTCGAAAAATTATAAAAAATAATAAAAAAAGAAATTGATTTTATTTTTTATATTAAATGATAAAACCTAAATTATCAAATTTTGGTTTTGTGAAATTTTTGCAAATTAAGTATAAAAATTACCCAATGATAATTTCATCAAATTATCAGAAGATAATTATGAATAATTATAAAATGATAATTTCATCAAATTATCAATGATAATTCCACAATATTATCAAATGATAATTTTAAATAAAATTATCAAAGGATAAATTATTAAAATTATCAAAATATAATTATAGGTAATTATGAAAGGATAATAATGAAAAATAATTACATGGTAATAGAAAAGTTTTATTGAAGGATAATTTATGAAAATTATTAAAGGGATAAAACATTGACTTATTATGGGTAATATATAAAATAATTATCAAACAATAATTTTTGTGAAATTAGGATAGAATAATTATTGAAGTATAATTGAGAACGAATTTTTTGAAATTAAACGATAGATTGATGATTTTCCCGGAGAGATAAAATATCATCACTTGAGATAATTTAAATTATAATTTAAAAATTATATAGGATAAGTAAATTATCATCACATGTGATAATTTGAATGATAATTTTGAAAATTATACAGGAGATTGAAAGTATTATCGTATGTGATATTTTATTTCCTTTTGAAATAAAATAGATGGTTTCAGTTCTAGGAACGCTTGAATAAACTTGATTATCTCATGTGATATTTTGTTTTATTTTGAAATAAAATAGTTAGTTTCAGTTATAGAACCCTTGAAGAAACTTGATACTTGGATGTATTAACATTTACAATAATAATTCTGTAAAGAGGTGTTCTTGATAGTTTAAGATTCTACTCCAGATATCAAATCATATAGGGCAGTTTATCCTTACCTTTGACATCAAAAAATTTTGAGGTAAGAAGTTCCTTACATTCATGGGCCCTCATTACACACGTTTTTTCTTGTTATGATTTGTGTTTAGAATGATTGATATATACGTGCTTGACTTGTGATCACATGTGGGTGTGTCTTTATAGAACATGAGACCCATTGTGATGATTTTTCCATGAGATGTGTTAGAGTATCCTCTTTCTATGTTTGAATTTTTCACATGATGTTGTAATGCTACCATATATTCCTCATGATGTCATGTTGTATTATCATGCTCACCCTGGTTTTGTACTATTTTACTTGGTGGTTTTGTTCTTGGTTTACGTGACAGGTGACCATCAGGGTCTGGTTTTCCCTTACAGGGTGAGTACACATGATATGCGATGATAGTGGTGGTGGAGCAGATTATCCTTATGACCCAACCACTACTTGATCCCTTATGTAATCTAAGTAGTTGGATAATACTTGATGTCTCATGGATTCCAAGTATTAATCTATTCCTAGTGGATTATAAGTAGGTCACAGATACTTGATTCCTTGTGGATTATAAGTATTACTTGATGCCTTTTGGATTCCAAGTAGGTTACCATAACTCAATGTAGTGTAGATTCTGAGTTCTGTGCCAATAGCCATGTGGCTAGATTATGATTCCTTGGAAGATTTGTGATTATCATTCTAGTACGGGGATGAAATAGGTACGGTTGGGGGTTGTTTCATCTTGGTTATCACATGACCGATCATTTTTGTTTTGTATGTTCTTACTTGTGTCACATTTATTATTATTATGGAGTACATTTTTATATTTGAGAACACCAAGTGGAGGATGCATTAGTTGTATCTTACTGAGTATTGTAATCACAACCTACACAAGAATTTTGGTGTGTTTGTAGATTTCATGAGGGATTAAATAAAGTTAAAGGGTCACGTGGTGGATATCTAAGATGAGGAGCATGGATATGGTGGTGGGAAGGACATAAATCAATGGGAATTGTAGTTTATCAATTTTTTACTTATCTGCTTTATTTTCCATGTACATAATTTACACTTTTGGAAGTTGTTTTTTTACTTTTCATGTATGTCATCTTTAGCTTTATGCATGTTTACTCTGATTATTTATTTTATTTTTTATTATTTATTATTGATCTTATGACATGTTGCTGAGTGCATATTCTCCCCACTAATGGATTTAGACCCTCACTAATAGTCAATAGAATCTTGTGTATGGGGAGGTGCTCATGAGGTCGTGTGACCTTATGGCTCAGACCTAGTGGTTTGGGTTGGGATGTTATAATTAACACAATTTTGGAATCCATCACACCAAATGGAATCATCAAAAACTCATAATGTCCATTATGGTTTCAAAATTTTCATATTCAAGATATCCTCCTTGTGAATACAAAGTTAGTGATAAATTAATCTAATATTGATATTAGAGAAATAATTATCTCCATTTATCTATTCGTAGAGGTTTATGATCCTTAGTATAGGGTGTTTATTTTTGACTGCCACATGATTCTAGTGGTAATAGTTAATAAAAATCCACAAGATCACATCCACCTTATTAGAGAAAAAGATAAAAGATTTCCTAAGGGACACACTGGGTATGATAAAACATTTCTCTATGAGATCCTTCAACTACACATTCATCTCCCTAAGCTCAGACCTAGCCATTTGATATGCTGAAACATCCTCAATAAATATTTCCATTTACTCTTCTATAACTACATGAAGTTGGTCATCTTAATCATTTATGCTGCATAAATCCAAACACACTAACTAACCGGTGATTGGATGAATCTTCCCATAAACAAGCCTTGTTGACCTTTATTGAAGGTATCACACACCCATAAAGGAAAATCTCAATCAATAATCTCAAAAACATATTATTCTCTTATTAGAGCATTCAATCGGGAAATAGACCAAGGATAGCCAATCCATGTCAAGGATGAGATCACATGGATTTATCCCAACCACTATCATCTCCTAAAAAAACCTCTATCCTCTAAGAATAATCTTGCATCATTTGAAAATGCAAGTGAACATTTGACCACTTTCTATAGGTTTCTTTAGTCACATAAGTCAAACTAAGGGCTCTATAGGGATTTCTAGCTCTCAGAATAGGGATTCAATAACAAAGGAATGGATCGTGCTAATATCTATGAGTATGGGTGCCATTTTAGAGAATATACATATCATAACATGAATATTTTCAGTCATTTCCTAGTTTATCCCTTAATCCCCCGTATTTGGCCATGTCCCTAACTACCAACTCCTTGAGCCTAGCATAAACCACATAAGGGTTTCAGTGGTGGAACCAGATTATAATGGTGTGCATATCTAAATCCTATTCTTGGTGTATCACCATCTCCACTATAATAGTTTCCTCCCTAAGTACCACCTTATCCTCTTTGGGGTGGTCCTTGATCACATCACTACCTCAGATGCAAGGGTCTATCTACCACCATACTTCCCTCTCTTACATGTAAGTGTGGAAAAGCATGAGCCATGTGGCCTCATTATCTATAGTATTAACAAATTATTTCTCTTGGATAGATATATCCTTTGTGTTACTCATAAGATACTAATCACTTGGTATGGGATTTCATATAGGTATGCCTTCTATGATGTATTCTAGATGGTTTTTGATAGCCTTCAATGGATAATGAATCTACTCTCGGGTAACCATCATGTGATCTTTCTACATTTTTCTAATCTACCAAAAATATCTCAATAAACATGGACCTCTCTAAATTCATGACATCAGTGGGGATACAGAGGGGTGTTAGGTTGGAATAATACAAAATATACACAAGATGTGTGTGAATTATTTCTTTTCAATAATATACAAATATTCAAACTTTTATCCCTATTTATGATTTATGTAGATATGTTGTGTTTTATTCTTTAAATAAGTTGAGTAGAGTAAAAACATAGAAGAATAACATTGGATTTTTTATAGTGGTTCGGGGAAAAAGGATCCCCTAGTCCACTCCACCAACACTCTATCAAAGAGCTTGATGATTTTGACTAGATAGTTTCTCTTATCACAATACCTTGACAACTGAGTACTGGTAGTTTACACCTTTGTAATACAGATTTTATAGGGCCTTTTGGTTCTTTTATAGGGAACCAAAATATTCACAGCTTATTCCAAGAATCTAACACTCCACCATGACTAAGTTAGAGCATCTGATACCCCAATAAATCAATAAGATTTGATTTTATTTAGAACATAGATTATTATTCATAGTTACAATGGCAATTAATAGGAAATGGATCTTATCCTTTAAATATAAAAGTATACAAGGAGGAAAAAATTTTAATAGATTAGGGTTTCAAATTATCTTCAATAAAAACAACAATATAAAAATAATAGTATTAAAATTTAATCATTATTTTACATAGAATAATATTAAAACATGTATGTCTCAAAATTATATCTCTTTCATAATAACTAAGATATAAGATCTTTTATCTTTGGTATAAGTTATAAAATTAAAAAGATGCACCATTTAAAATGTAAATCACTCTTTGTATTTAATAATAGAAACATGGATTGATTTTAGGTAAACAAGTCCAAAAATATCACCTGAAAAATCACGATCAATTGATTTTTAAATGTTCAAAAGAAATTCATAAATTACCTTAGAAATAGGAATGATTTAATCCATTGAATTCAAGCCTTTTAATTGGTTGTAAAATAGATTTAAATGGATTTTTACTTCTAGTGAGTCTGTTGCAAAAACATGGAAAATATATTGAATTTAAAACTCCGTCGTTTAGTATGTCAAATGTAGAGTTTCTCCATGTAGTGATAATCTCCAAAACTACAGTTGACAACATATTATTGATTACAAAATTAGGGTAAATGAATCATACATTTGATTCTAAAATATAGTGTTTCTTCCAAATATTGGGTTATTGATCCGTACTTTTCCAATAGTGTAGGGTTCATAATCCATATGTTTTATTACAAATATAGGGTTCCCAAACCATACATTCAACTTAAAATGGATGGTGTGAATAGTGTTTCCATATTACATCCAAACACATCTATACTACTTAATCAAATACTTTAACCCATAAATAAGATAAATTTATCAATAAATATATTCCTTAAAAATAATTAAAGTAATTTAATTAGTAAAACAATGGTATTTGTGATAATCAAAAGCTAAAAGATTCATAAAGTATTATTGATATAATAAATGACCAAAAATCTCCCCCTTTTTTATGATCACAAAACCCATATAACATAAATTATATAAAATATAGGAAATGTAAAAAAAATTAAATAATGTCTTTAAAGAGATAAACATAAATTATAGTTTTCATATAAATTTTATTTGTACAAACAAATATTTAAATTCTCATTCTACTTAGTTAATATACAATTAATAATGTTTTTCCCAATTTTATCTCCCTTTTTGTGATATCAAATAGAAAGTAATATAGAATAGTTTATAACACATTTAATGTAGCATATAAATGTTAATGAATGTTTATGATATTATATGATAGATATGATATTTTTTAGGTGGTAGAGATGGACTAAGAATAATAAAAAATTAATAGACACAAATGTAATGTAAAAAATAATTTTACAAAAATATTTTTCGATTAAGTGAATATTTGGATAAGAAATTTCAAGAGGCTAGATTGGATGAGGGTGAGTTTTCTTGTTCAAATGAAGTCTTAGAATACTGATAAGCTCAAATGGCCTGATTAACATCCTTTAACTCTTCCATTATTCATCAGAAATTATGATTAAACATATTAGCACACCATTTCATCAAAATATTTAAATCCTAGCCCACTTTAAAATTTTCAATAAAAATTATTTTAAAAATCTCATGAAACTTTTCTTCAGACTAAAAAAAAATTGATATAATTTCACTAAACTAATTGAGAAAATGTCTAATACGAGGCTCATATGATGTTAATTTCTTGATAAGATCTCTCTGATTGTCCAAAAAAATATTGATAGGAACACTATCACACTAAACATTATGTAGTCGATCATTCAATGAATACATAACTACATTAATCAATTAAGGTATTCTTATTAATTTTGGAGAATTATGTTGAGTAGAAGTTGAATATCTTGTTTGACAAAAGCTACTCCTTTATAATTCAAACTAACTTCCCAAGTATTTCAATAAATCTCTAAAATTTGTTTTTGAAACTGATTATACATTTATATTCCCAATATAATCAACCATTTATCTTTTAAATACATCAAAATATTTTATGGAAATAGTGTCTTCTCAAAGATTTTGCATTTAAACATGAACTTATTATAATTCTTCTCTTGTAATAGTGGAGATTTTGAAATCCTATAATGATTTTTTAGTATTCTATAGCTCATTTTGCAAGGAAAAAGTTCATGTAGTATTTTTACACTTCGATTCGCTTGATGCACCTTTATCTTTCTTCTTATTCTTTTTCATCACTTAAAATTTAAAGGTTTGAGGTTTAGATTAAAGGGTTTTAAAAAGAAAAATAATAGCTCTGGAGGTCTAAAGGCTTCACAACTGAGGGTAATAGTAAGAGAGAAAGAGAGTTTTTATGGTTTTTTACATCAGTTTGGTTTATTAAGCTAAATACTCAGAGTAATCATTATTTATTTTTATTTTAAAAAACACACTTTCAAAAAAGGGTAATAAATTTTCAAATTTATTACAAAACCATTAAATAAACAATATCTGAAAAAAATAAATAAAATAATTAATATAAAACTAAAATAAAAAGTTTAATAAAAATTTATTTGAAATTAAATATAACTATCCCCCCTTAATAAATTTAAAACTAGTATTGGTAAGTGGTTTTGTGAAAATACCAGCAAGTTGATATTATATACTTACAAATTCTTAATATATATAATTTTTTATAAAATCCAATCTTAGAGAATGATGCCTTATATTAATATTCTTAGTTATTGAGTGACTTATAGGATTTTTGAAATATTGATTTCACTTGTATTGTCACATAAAATAGAGATATTATTGAAATTAAGTATAAAGTCATGTAGTGTGTGTTTCATCCACTACACTTGTTCACAACAACTTCTATACGATATATATTCTGCCTCAACTATTGATAGATCAACTAAATGTTATTTCTAACTTGACTGTGAAACTAAGTACTCCCCTAAAAAGTGAATGGTTCTTAATGCACTTTTTCTATCTAACCTGCAACCTTCAAAATCATCATCTGAATATGAGATTAGATTAAAATCAGAAGTGTTTGGGAAAAATAAATATTGAAAAATAGTTCCTTTTAAATTTTTAAAAAATATTCTAACAGTACTAAGATGGGATTATTTTGGACTTTATTTAAGTATATCACCTAGACAAATAGAAAACATAATTTATTGTCTGGTAGTAGTAAGATATAGTAAAATTATGATCATACCTCTATATAAATCATGGTCAACTATTTTTCCATCTACATCCAAATCAAGTTTAATATTGGTACATATAGAATTGTTATAAGCCTTTTTGTTTTCAAGTCTAAACTTTTTCAATAAATCAATAATATATTGACATTGATTTAAAAAAATTCTAAAATATTTTTGATAGATTTGAAAACCTAAAAAGAAAATTAATTATTCCATCATACTAATTTTAAATTCCTTTTGCAAAATACTAGAATAATAATTAAAAAGATTTGTATTTGTTTAACCAAAAATAACATCATATACATAAATCTATTCTAATAATATATTATAAAAAATTGTTTTCTTGAAGAGTGTAGGATCGACTAATCATAAATAAAATATATTTTTCAATAGAAAAGAACTTAATATGTCATACCAATATATATGTGCTTTTTTAAGGTTATAAAGATCTTTAGTGAGTTTGAAATCTAAATTTGGTAGATAAGGGATTTGAAAAACTAGTAGTTATTGAATGTAAACATCCACCATTAAATATCCATTTTGAAAAGATGATTTTACATCCATATTATATAATTTAAAAATCATCTGTGATGTATAATCTAAAAGGATTATAATAGATTATAATATAGAAACAGGTACAAACGTTTCATAATTATCTATTCTTTCTCCCTAATTGTATCCTTTAGCTACTAATCTATCTTTATTTACAGGAATTATTCCTTGATAATCTTGTTTATTTATAAAAAACCCATTTGGTTCCTATTACTAGATGATTAGAGGATTTTTCAACTAATTACCAAAATTTATTACCACTAAATTTGTTAGCCTTTTCATGCATATCCATTAGCCAAATTTCATCTTCTAAAGATTACTCTATAGCATTAGGGTCTAATTATAGTAGGAAGGAAGAAAATTCAGATATGTTCCTATATTACTTCTAGTTATTACTCATGTATCTAGATCTCCTATTATAGTTTCTAAAGAATGATCCTTTAAGGTTCTATATTTTCTTAGTAAGACACTTTTAGGGTCATTAGTTTCATGTTATTCTAAATTGTAATGAATTTTATCTATTTTATTTTCAAAAAAATGTTTAGATGATTCAATTATCATGTTATATAAGGAATCAACATCATCATTTGTTTTATTTTTCAAGTGATTAAAAGGGTCTTTTTCATCAAACTTCACATGAACATATTTTTCAATAATTATGGACATTTTTTATACACTATATAATCATTATAGGTAGAATAATATCTTATAAAGATTCCTTTATCATCCTTTGGATCAAATTTACCATAGTTTTCCTTCATATTCAAGATATACACCATGCATCCAAACATTTTAATGTATCTGACCTTAGGTTTTATGTTATTTTATAGTTCATAGGGTTTCTTTTTAAGAAGGGGTCTTATTAAAACTATATTCCTGATATGACAATATTTTTTTAAAACGTCTTCCCAAAATTAGGTAGGAAGACTTATTCATTTAATATAGTTCTTTCCATTTCTTGAATAAATCTATTTTTTATTTCTATAATTTCATTTTTTGAGGTGTTCTTAGTGAAAATGATATGTATTTAATACCTAAATATGAGTAAAAATAATTAAACTCTCAATTCTCAAATTCTCAACCATTATCACTTCTTAATGATTTTTTTGAAATATTTTTTATTTTCAAATATTTTACAAAATCATTTAAAAATAGATGAAACCTCACTTTTAAGCTTTAGAAAATACATCCATGTAAATATTGAAAAATTATCAACTATAATAAAAACATATGATTTTCCATCCAAGATTTCTACTTTTGATGGTCTAAAAAAATCCATGTGGATAAGTTCTAGTGGTTTATATGTAAAAACATTGTTAATATATATTAAGGATGACTTTTGTTTCTTTCTGATTTAGCATAAATCATAGAATCTATCTTTATAAAATTTAAGAGTAGGAAAATAAAAAAATAAATGTTTCTTAGATAATTTATATAAATTAAATACATTACAGTGTCTAAGTATCCTATTCCAAATCCAATATTCCTTGGTATCAACAGTTAAACAATTCAATTTTGGTTTATATAAGGAATTAAGATCCAAAGTATAATAATTTTCAGTTATGGGTGCTCTAAATTTAAGCATTTTATCTTTAAAAATAAAGGAGTCATTATAGAAGTCAACATAAAATCCATCATCAAAAAGTTGAGAAATACTAATCATATTATGCTTCAAGCATATAATATATAGAACTTTGTTGATAAAAATTGATTTTGGATCTCCAAATGATCCAAATCCAAATATCTTACCATTATCATTATCTATAAAGGTAACCATAACTCCATCTAATTTTTATAATGTATGAAAATTAGAAGAGTCTCCACTCATGTGACTTGAGTAGCCACTATCCATATACCATATAACATTTTTTTTCCTGTGAAATTTTTTCTACAAAATCATTTAAAATAAAATTTGTTTTAGTACCCATATTTTCTTAGGTATAACTATGTTGGAAAGAAAATATCTGGGTAACCGTATTTTCCTTATGTTTTCAAAAAAATTAGTACTGGATTTAGAAATATTTCTAGAAATAAAATCCTTTTTAATTCTATTAATTTGAGAATTTTTTAAATAGTATCCATTGGAGTAATGTCCCTTAATTCCACAATAAAAATAAGTGACTATTGATATGGTGTTATATTTAGAAATAGGTACAAAGTAATTTCAATATAATTTTGATTTTTCACTATTTATTTCTATTCTATATTTTTCATTTTTGATAACATTTTTTTCCAAGAATCTGATTTAAAATATTCTTCTCCTTTAGTTAAAATGCTAGCAGCACTTATGAATGATTCTACTTCATCTTCTAATTATTTTATTCTATTTTCATGATGAGTACTGTCTAAATTGGATTTTTTAAAAATTTTATTTAATTATTAGTGTTGTTTTAATATAGCATAATTTCACCTAAAAAACATTATGACTATTTTTTAGTTTTTTATGCTTTTTAAATAAATATTCATATCTTTATTCAAGCATGGAGCAGTAAGTAGTTAATTTTATGTTAGGGTATCTTTCAGAATCAAAAGTAGAAGAATAATAGGATTTTACCTCATCTTCTTCCTTATACATAAAGAAGATATTTTCTTTTAGACTTTTTAGCTCTTTTTCTAATTCCTATTTAAAAGAACTGTTGAATTCTTCATATACACTCCAAGAATTCTTCATAAATTTCTTACCTTTTCACTCATAATCAGTTCTCATCTAATTTTCCTTTCTTTCTACTCAATATTTACCTTTCTTTTAATTTTTGAAAATCAGGTCTGATATGAACCATTTTCATACATTCATAGCATTATACTTCTTTAGATCCTCTTTTATCTTTCTTTAAGTTCTTCATGAATCCTATCATCTTCTAATAAAAAAATTTAAATCTTTTTCCTAATTAATCATGTTCCATTTCAGAATCTAAACATTCTAAATCATTTGATAATGTATAATCTTATTTTTATTTCTTTTCATGCTTATGAGCAGTAACTTTAAGGGTGTTATTTTCTATTTTATCATCTTGTGGTCTTCATCTTTAGATTTCATTTTTTCTTTATACATCATCAAGGTTCCAATCAATTATTTGATTTTCAATTTTTTTACTAGTGTGGATTTTCATATAGAATCATATATTCCATTCAACTTAGTGGGTAAAACTGTAAGTACTTTTAGTGCTTGATCTGATTTTAAAATTGAATTTCTTAAGGAAGCATTAAAATTGACTATTTTAGTCAATATTCCATTCATATGGGTGATTCTTTCACCATCATACATTCTTAAAGTATCAAATTTCAGCTTTTTAGTAGTGTACCTTAGTTTTATAACATTCTCAGTTTATTTATAATCAATAGTAATAGTTTACTATATCTCATAAGTATTAGAATATTGAGATACTATATTGGATTCATCTAGGGAAATTATAAATATAATATCATTCATTTCTCTTGAATTGATATTATAATCATCTTCTTTGGTGGCATCCCATGTTTTTGGTTTTTCAAGGATTTTGTATAGAGTGAAAATCCTCATGTATACTTTGAATCCAATATTTTTCAAATAGATAATCATGTGAGATTTTTAGCATAAGTAATTATCACCATTAAATTAAGGATCACAGATCATTGATATACATTTTTTTAGTTATCTCATTGACATATGTCTTTATATAGACCTTTTACTTTGATCTTACTAGATCTTATCTTCTTTCTTCAAAAAGCACTCATCTGATACCAATTGTTAGGTCAGAATAATACAAAGATACACAATAGGTGGGTGAATTGTTTATTTTCAACAATCTTGATAGATAAAAACTTTTATCCCTCATTATTATTTATTTAGATATGTAGAATTTTATTCTTTAAGTAAATTGAGAATCATAAAAAATATAAGAATAGAAGGACAATTTTTATAGTGGTTCAGGGTACAAAGATACCCTAGTACAATCCAAAAACACTCTATCAATGAGCATGGTGATTTTCAATGAACATTTCCTCTTATTAAAAGACCATAAAAACTGATTATAGTCAATTGAAACCTTTCTAATAATGATTTTAAAGGGACTTCAAGATCTTTTATAGGGAACCAAAATATCCACATCTTAATCAAAGAAGTTGAAACTCCACCATGATTGAGTCCGAGAAACTGATACCCCAATAAATCAATAGAATTTGATTTTATTGAGAACACATATTCTTTTTCATAGTTTCAATAGAAACTGATAGTAAATGTATCTTATCCTTTGAAGATAAATGTCTTCAATAAGGAATGGATTCTAAGAGATCCTAGTTGCAAATGGTCTTCAATAAAAAAACAACATACAAAAACCATAGTAACAGTTAATCGGTAGTTTACGTTGGAAATGATTGAAAAATTTATATCTCCAAAGTGTAGCTCTTTCATAATAATAGAGATATTTGAAATTTTATCTTTCTAAGTAGTTCTTTATTAAAAAAGATACACCATTTTAAAATAAAATCACTCTGGTTATTTAACAAGAGAAACTTATCTTGATTTTGGTTGAACATATCCTAGAATATCGCCTAAAAATCAGGATCAATTGAATTTTAAATGTTCAAAACAAAATTATAACTTCCCTTAGAAATATAAATGATTTATAACATTGAATATGAGCCTTTAAATCAGTTGTAGTGAGACTGTTGTAGAAAATGCAGAAAATATCTTCAATTTAAAACTTCATCATTGACTAAGTAAAATATAGGGTTTCTCTACATATAGATAAAATCCAAAATTATGGTTGATAACATACAGCTGATTAAAAAATTAGAGTTAATGAACCAGGCATTTTATTCTCAAATTTAGGGTTTCTTCCAAATTTAGAGTTGTTGATTTATACTTTTCCAACAACATAGGGTTCATAATCAATATGTTTTATTCCAAACATAGGGTTCCCAAACCATACATTCCACTTACAAATGTAGGGTGTGAATAGTGTTTCTATATTACTTTGAAACACATCCAGAATACTTAATCAAATACCTTAATCCATAAATAAGATAAATTTATAAATAAATATATTTTGGAAAAATACTTAAAGTAATTTCATCAGTAAAAAAACAAGGGTATTTATGAGCATAAAAATCAATAAGATTCATAAAGTATTGTTGAGACAATAAATTCCAAATAAGGGGAATAATTTCATCTCATATCTCTCTATGAAGACCTCTTTCAAACTTCCATGCTTAAAATAATCTATCTAGATTCATGTTGAGAGAGTACCTTTTTTAGTTTAGTGAATCTTGATGTATATTCCAAAACTAACATGATTCCCTGCTATCACAACCAAGCCTTCCCTGATCCATAAACTTAGTCATCTGAACCCATGGGTCTCATGTAATACCTTGGTTTTCTTTAAAGCATTCCATATTCTATTACTAATTAGGGTCTTTTATCATACTATTAAATATTCCCAAAGTACAACACATTTTATTTCGGTGTGTTTTTTCCACACTCACACACACCCTAGGAAGCTTCCTGAAAGTTCACCCATCCTGACCACTACTACAAGTCAATTACTCTTAACTGTGGAGTTCTAATCTAGTAGGATTCTAAAAGGAAAGGTGCACTTTTTTGACATGGGTAGTAACATTTAGCCTTTTAAGTATCACTTATCTAAGGGTGTTACACTCTCCACCCCTTTAAATCACAATGCCCTCATTTTGGACCCCAAGACTCAAACCCAACCAGTGCCTCTAAAATTCTGGCAAGGTATTAGATCTGATACCATTTGTCATAACCCATCCTTCCACAAGCCATGAACCTAGTCATCTACCCTTATGGGTCACCTATAATACCTTGGTTTCCTTACCAATACACAACATACTATTACTTACTAGGGTAACTTATAATACTAGTTATTATACCCACAGGACAACACATGTTCTTTCAGTTTGTTTTTTCCTCACTCACACACACCCAAGGAAAATTCCCAGAAGGTCACCCACCCTAATTACTACTCTATGCCAAGCATGCTTAACTATGGAATTATAATCAGGTAGGTTCTCGCAAATAAAGGTGCACCTTGTTGACATGGGTAGTAAAATTTAGCCTTTTAAGTCTCACTTTTCAAGGGGTGTTACACCTACTGGAACTCCAATATCACTTAGATGAATACATATCTCAACATAGTTGAGTATTAATCCTTGTAAAAAGATACTCAAACCCTATCCATAGGAGAGTTTCCTCATCATGGGTATGGATGATCAAATTCCACCAGTGACTCATTGAATCATAGATAATGATGGATGATAGCACCACCGTATTATTAAAGGGTTTCCAAACAAGTTGGAACACTAAAATCATCCCAATAATCCAATCCACCACTACTTGAGGTTCAGGCTCACATCAGAACTTGGGTGATCACTGTCATTGAAACTCATAAAGCACACTTAATCTACACATGTCCTTATCCTATCTAACTAGAATAATCCACTACTTCATAGGGATAGGGATGTTTTACTCGGTTGTGGGTGTTGGGCCTATTGGATGCACTATAGGTAAAAGAACTACTCTTCAATCACAAAATTGGGACATATCACTACCTGGTACCTATATAGAAGCCACATTTCTCAGTCGGTTAATGATAAGAGGCTTGACCACTGGCATAATAATGTCATTACCCCATATCAAGATCTTAACTAGCTTTTTTCATGGATACATCCTAAAATTTGACAAGATGGACCACTATAATTAAAGCATATATAGGAAGATAACACAAGAATTAAAAGTAAAATGAGGACCATCCATAATATTATGCATTTATTTTTTATAGGTTCAATGGAACTGATGTTTTACATATCTTATTTAACAAGTATGTTATTAGGGTCCTAGTGAATGGATATATTGGTCTTCACACTAACAATGGGTTCCCTATTTTGAAAGTTAAACTCAAAACCCTTTAACATTATTTTCCCAAGTTCTCAAAATAACCTCACAAGCACCTAACTTCCAACTTCATCCCCATGAACCATTACTATAAATTTAACCAATGAGTTAGGGTTGGTAGTGACCATGGTAATAGGTCAACATATAGCAATGGGAAATCAAATATCATGGTCATAGAGTCATTTTGAAGGTCATATCATCATGTTCAGACTCTATCATGGTGATAAACTCATAGAAACTAGACTTACAGCCATGAGAAACATCTCTTGTTGTCATAGGTGAATGAAATACCCACTTATCTTATGAGAGAAGTGAAAAATAACTACATGTTTATCCCCTACAGCCATGATAAACTTTTCATGTGGTTGTATTTCCCACATGGTTGATACCTACAAGTATGGGAGACATGGAACATGGCTGTAGGAATCATCATTACCCATTGTATAAGTGAACCTAAATCTACTATAAACATCACTTGGTGGTTGTAGGATTCATCCACATGGGATGTACAACCATAGGAGAAGTCTCCCAAGGTTGTAGGTGCACTACCGCCTAAGGTGGCAATGCATGTGGTTGTAGGCATCCATTAAAAGGGACATTAAAACCCATCAGTTAATCACTATAATCATAATAATAAATATTTAATAATAATTATATATATATGTATATATTCATATATATAAAGTGTGGTGTAGATGATTGGTAAATTTTGTTATAATATAAACATTGTGTTCCTAGATGGAATCTCATTGGAGTGAATTTTTTTAAATTTTACATAGGCTACGACCATGAGCATCCCCCTTGGTGGTAGTATTATTTCCATGGTTAATGCTCATGGTCATAGGACTAAAAAAACATTTGGTGGTTCCTATGGTCATGGGATACGTTTGGATATAAACCTTGGGTTTATATCCACACCAATAACATCTAATGTTTTGATGACCATGGTCATAGCCTATGGCCATGATCATTAGGCCAACAACCATGGGAACCACCTATGGTCATAGACCATTTTTCTAGTAGTGATAAACCCACTCTAATACCTAATACCTGACACACCATGGTCCCACCTGGACTGATAGTAAGTTGATTGTGCTAGCCCAAGCCCACCTCAAATAAGCTAGGGGCCTTTAACTAGAATCAATTGGGAATATCACACAAGATGAGATGCCTTGGACTAATGTACCTATAAATAACCACCAGTATCTACATAAGATAACTACAATTAAATATCATATAAATAAACAACTAGAATGTTTGTCTTTGTGTGTGTGTGTGTTTGAATGTGATGTGTTAAGATTCATAGAGGATTACCAATACATAAAATATAAACTGTCAAGACACATGCCCAAACCCAAGATAAAATCAACCTAATGTAACTAATGTAGGGTAATACCTTCAATAAACTAACTATAAACATGATCATTTTCCACAAATTCAACCCCTGGGTACCATTAATCTCTTGCTCCACTAACATTGTGATCACTACCACATTGCTCATCATTTGTACAGGACATGACACATGTGAGGGATACACCTGTATAAGGGTAAGTATACACATACCAAATAAGATTCCCTAAAAACTATAAATTAATAAATAGAAAAATGTTGGGTAATCTCATAAATACAAAGGTAAGGGATATTCCACTCAAAGAAGTATAACATAAAACCACAGACCAAAAACCATGATATCCTTATTGATAGAGAACCCAGTAAACTAAGTCTCATTATTCATAGCCTAATTAATCAATGTTTTCACACTATGAGAAACCATGATATGAAATTCATAATAAATATATACCCATGTCATCTCACCAAACATAGTGGGGAAACCACACATCGCTAAGGTAAGTATAGGTCTAGCGTATTCCAAACCCCTAATGGTGGACCTGATCCTCATCAAATATGGTCACTAAATGAGGGAGTAACTGACTCCATAAATATAGGACCCAAGCCTAAATGATTCATGGAATTCCAATCAGGGTTTTTCCAGGATCTATATATTCTACAGAGGACTCACATCTTATCGAGTGAAAGAGAGTACCATCTATATGCCTGAAGTGTAGAGGTTCTTCACCCCAAGGAAGTGGGGAAGTAGCAAACTCTAAAACCCTATGGGGTACTCATTCCCAATTCTCAACATATAGCCAAGGTAGTAATGAACCTCAGGGTACACTCTTCTCACCATTCCCAAACATTGGACCTACTGAACTACAAAATAAGATTTTCCATCTTACCTCACAATAGTTTCATACGACCAAAAGGATAGTGGCATTATGATCTATGATGAAAAAATGTATAATAGTTTATCTGTTTTCTCAAAACTAACAGATGTTGAAAAATTCAAAAAAAACACCATTTAGATGAATACTAAAGGTTTTGGTGTGTATAAAAAACATTGAGATGATGCCCAAAATTTCTTCATTAAATCCAATGGATAATATTATGTGACATGATGAACACTCATTAAATATAATGGATAAATCCTAAGGAACATGACCAATTCAACCCTAGAACCTTCTAGAGAGGATATTATACAATTAATTTATAATCAATTTAAAACTTGAATTACATCAGACTAGGAAATTCCTTTTGATCAATTCATTTTTTTCTCCTTTTGTGTTGTCGTTGTGATGGAGAAGCAAAACTAGGATTAACCTAGTTGTATACACACATTCTTTATAAATATCTAAATGCCATTATTGGTATTTTGGGTGTTAGTGGGGAGGAAAAAAGTTTCTTTCATTATTTTCTATTGATCATAATCAGAAATATATATTGTCCTATCTAGTTCTTGGGAGAAAGGGAAGAATATTGTTGTAACACCGTGACCAAGGATCCACGTAAATAGTTCCCAAAGCTGATTCACCATGTGGCCTCAAGTGTGACTCCCCATACAGCAGAGGCTATTGACTAGAAGAGGGGATAAATTGGATGTAATATGGGAAGAATATACTCACTGGATTAGATATACATGACAATAAATAGAGTGGAATTATAAATAATAATAATAATTGTAATAGAAATAACTGATAATCCATGTAGTGTCAATAAACATTCATACATGTACATGCAATGATAAAAATACATGGTAAATGGAAAACATACAACAGATACATACAACAAAGACTAAATTGGAAAATGGAATAAATAAATAAAATAAAAACTATGATAGGTGGACTAAGAACGTGATTATCTTGTACACCCAAGCTCCCATGTCCAGTCAAGATGATACAAAAACAACAAACACAGTCTAGGCTCTTATCCCGCAACCAAGAGAGTCTTCCCAGGTACCAAATGACGGCTTGAAAAGGGTGTGATATATACTCATTAGGCCACTTCCAATGACATATAATGTAATCTATTTTGTGAGTATAAAATAAGTCAATGTGTTGGTATATAAAAAGTAAGTGGTGAAGTAATGATAAATGTAAACAAGTCAGGATTAGGTTCCTCAAGGACACCTGGATGGATACATCTGGTTCATCCTAATTCTGAATATCTATGAATATATTCCACCATGTATATATATAAATAAAATATAGATATATCATCATTTATGTGTGTGTATATATATATTTATATTCTATATATGTGTATTAAATAAATATATATATACATAGTACTATCCATGACCAGAGTCATAACTCAGATGTATTTATATAATCATAAGAGTCTCATACTCAATATTGGATGTCATGCCTGTAAGATCTCAATAAATGATAAGGGACGTCATGCCCAGCAGTTCTAGATGGATAATAATAATGATTAAGAGTCTCATGTTCATTAAGTGATATAATACCAAGAATCTGAATAGGGGATAAAAATTTCATATCTGTCATTCTAAACAAGGTTGTGAAACATCATTCTCACCATACTAATCGAGGGGGAATGGAATAGAGTGCCCAACAACCCAAGTTATGTGAAATTCCATGTCCAAAATTCTCATCCAAGAGGGTGTGAAATGACATTTCCAACAATCCTACCCAAGGTCCCTCCATAATAACCTAGTATAAGATAATACCACTTACCCTATGAACCCTTGGATAAGTAATTCTATAAAGAGGAACCCTACATTACTCATGGTGTAGTGGACCTTCATTAATAAGTTGAATTTAATATTCAAACATAGGCCATGAGATCATCCATTCCATAATATAATTACCAAACCATGTAGTTCGGCCATTACATTATAAATGAACAAGAAGGACATGGGAATCACCCATTCTAAAGTATAAACCATTGTGATACATTTCAATAATAAATTTCTTTTTTGGTCAATAAGATAGTGAACCTAGAAGGTGGTTTTATTATAAAATAAAAGTATTATTATCATACCGTTCATTTAATTCAATTTAATATTTTCTTCCTTGAAGGATAATTATCACACCTAAAATGATCCAAGACATATTCAGAGTATTATAATCATAAAAATTAAAACAAAATACCCTTAGGGGTGGTTCAGTAGAATAGGAATATGTCAAATACTTAAAAGAATTAATCAAACTGACCTCATGTGGTGGTTCGGGTTGAGGTCAAAAACCAGTAACCATGATAAGGAAACTAAGAACGTCATGGTAGTAGTCCAAGTATTTAATTAAATTAATTTTACATTTTAGGATCAATTCATATAAATTACAACATACAAAACAATGGAAATAATTTATAAACGATGTGACTTTTCGGAAAAATCATATAGACCACCTACCTCATTCTTAGGACACTTCACTTATCCATTCCCAGTCTTTGGTTTGATCTGAAATGAGAGAAATAAGAAGAATATAAAACGACCTAAAAATAAGTAATATGATCTTTTATGAATATAACATCATAGATGGTGAGAAAAATATTAAAAATAAGGAAGAGGAATCATTGAATAACTGATATGCTTCCAACACACCCGACTAAGTTCAAATTGAATCTCTAGTGAAGGAGATACATCATAGCCTAGGAGAAGACCATGAGGATATCCCAACAAGGGGAATGCAATATGTGGATAGGGGGAGAATAAAGTGATGATGGTTTTAAATAAGGAAGTGAGAATAGTAATTTCTAGGGTATTTAAAGAGCTACATGGATTGGATGCAAAATTTAGAAAATTGTGTACTTAACTATACGGTGCCACTAGTTAAGTGGAACTAACCATACTAGTTAGGCACATGGTTTAGAAAAACCATGCACAGCCCATGTGTGGTCCCTCTTCACACCTTTAATAAGTCATTTATATTCTCTTAGGAGGCCACACAGTTTCAAAAAACCATTCCCCTACACAAAACATGTCACACTATTTGGTCTGCATGGTTAAGTAAATGTTGCACCAACTGTGTTTCTCATCTGTTTCTCCCAGAATTGAGTTTTTGGAACCCAACACTCCTAAAACTCATTTGAACTCCTGATAAATCTTTTGGTCCTTAAACCAGGTCTAGAAACAATTCTTTTAAGTCTTAAAACTCTCATAATTATGTTCCAAATGTCAATTTTATATTTTTTCTGTCCACTAAATGAAAATCTCAAATTCTATTGATTTTTTCAACCAGAACAAAAGAACAAGACCTTAAAATCTCTCCACCTTAGAAATTATAATCCTAGAGAAATATTGGGAAAAACATGACCTAACCTACCTAGGTCATGAATTCTTTCTCTGATGGAAATTTTTTCCAACTCCTAATTAACCTTTAAGATTCATTTAACACATACAATACTTAATCCATTAAAAATAGATCCAAATGCTCATAACTATTAACAAAGAATCAAGAAGGTGCTTACCCAATCTTGTCTAACTTGATACATGATTACCTGATCGTATCTTTTATCAACTGGCCTATGGTGCTCTCTACCATAGGTTCTAACCTTAAAGTCCAATTTTGAGTCATGGAACTACACCATCATAATTGCCTCTTTAAGCATTTACTTAGTGTCCTAGAGACATTATTATCATGTTTAATACTTTAATATAATGTTCTAATTCCAATCCTACCAACTTATCTTGGTTTCACTGGTTTTTCCTTAAAAATACCCAGCCAACCCCTTTTAAATTACACACATCTCAACCCAACATTATATTAAACATGATTCCTTACCGACCACATATATATATATATATTAAAATAAACCCAATTTAAACAACCTTTGGTTGAATATTTCTAAAAATGCTTGGCTACCATGGATGATGTGTAACCAAAACCATATTCTCAAGCCTTTATACCAAGGCATACAAATATTTTTCCAATCACGCTCACCAAATCCCATACTTGACTTCTAGTGACGTCTCATGACTGAACTATCTCCGAATCAAAACTATCATCATGCTATATCAACAACATTGAAACATACTTGATCCAATTATTGGATCATAATAATCTACTTCAAGCATAATGATCATATTTGGATTTCAATCAAATCCATAATTGAGCTTGTATGTGGAATTTACAGAGGGTTCCTGTCATATGTTGATCTATTTTTTAAATGGTGTAGTATAGACAAAACAACGTTCAAAAAACTGGTCTCAATATTCCACAACCCTTATCACAAGAGGGTTTTCTACCAATGAATGATGTCTCAGTACCCACCTTAGGAGAATCCCCCATGTTTCAGTAAAAAAAGATCTCATTCTATTTACTACAACCTGTGCCTCATCCATCCTGGACCTATGAGTAGACTGGCTAAGAACCCACTCATCCCCGAGTGCTAATGTATACACTATTCATCACCTGCTCCTACCTCCTAAGAATGGTTTCCATGGAAATCTCCTAATTTAAAACATATCGAGATTTACATCCCTTAAACTTTAATTTTTGTACTATACATCAAGTGGATTTTATTAAACCACTCCTTGTGTGTAACTTTCAAAGATTTCTTTCATCAAACCACAAAAGACATTCAAATAGGTAGCTTGGTATAAAACCGATTCTCTCTCAGCAAACTCAAGATGGTGTCAAAATAAAGGGCATGATCACCTCTAAATCAGGAGTACACTAAGATTTCATCAACATGTAAGAATTTATCTCCCTAGACATAGTCATGTAAAAATAGGCTATACTATATTATCCAACCCATGACACCACATCTCCCAACCATGCATGTCAAGTTACAGCTACGGTTCAGCCATCCCACGACACCCGATTTATCTCTATATTTTCTCTCACCACTAATCATCTCTTTAGTTATCCAAATATTCAAGTCACAAGTCCCATAGTGTCATATTTTAAACCATCATTCCTTATCTCACACATATTCAGTCACTGATTAACTATTAAAAAAACTTCACACACAACTAGCATGAATTAAACTTTCCATACGCAGTGGGTGTACATATCATTCTACCCAATTTAAAATCTAACTCACATTTTGAGAATCATCCATCAATTATCCCATGTTTACCATTCTACTTCGCATGTTAGTGTTCAACATGCCAAGATCTCCCTTAGAATCCCTCTTTAAAATTGTGCACCTTCATGTGCCATGATTTATCAAATGACTACTAGCCTCATGACATCATTTCCAAAACCAATGCACTAACCAAACAACCACTAGTAAACTACTCTAAGAACCCAAATAGTCCTTCCCAACATCTCCAGTCTTGATACATAGAACTTCAAGTTTTTTATCATAAGTTAATAGAATCACTATGGTATATATAAAAACTCGATCACTTCCCATGCATTGGACTTAGAGAGAACATAAAGCTAGATCACTACAAAAAAAGGCATTCATAAACTCATTCCAACCTATATCATAGGTTTCCATTTAACCTAAAACACATCACTAACTCATCAAAGTTTAATTAAAAAATACAGGGCCTCTTGGAATCCCACATAGACATATCGATCATGTAAAAATAGGGCCACTATATCTATATATCTAACCCTAAGGTCTCTCATGGGAAACTATATTCCACATAAGGGTATATATAACATGACATCCAATTCAACTATAAAATATTTCTGAAGGAGGTAATATGAAGTAGTAAATAGGTTTTTTGACCTACATGGATCACAACATCAATATAACTGGATAAAGAGATGACACTCATCGGGTATCCACATACGATAATACCCCCTGGATTTCCAACATAACAGAAACCACCTTCTCACTCTAGGGTACCTTTTTATTATCTAAAAGTCATATTAGGGATAATAGTACCTAAAGGACACCTCATTTCTGAAACTCATCACAAGATTTTAGTAATGCCTCAATTTATGAGGGTGATAACTTTATTGAGATATCCCCTTACTTATTCAAGGCATCAATTTTAAACAAGTTCATGCCTAAAAAAGTCACTAGGCCTTACTTCCTAATAATTTGGTATAGTTCAATAGAAAAATAATCCAACTAAGATCTTAGGGAAATGCTCAAACTCCCATTTCAATCATCTCTCAAGGAAAGTAAATCTAACCCATACATAAGGATTCACACTATAAAAATCTATAAAAGGTTTCATTTTTAAGGAATTTAATCAATTCTTAATTATTATAACATTTAAATTAGTTCATATAATAGTAAAATAAAAGGTAAAATCATACTAAACACATTATTCAGCTAATGTTATATAGAAATATTAGTAATTTATCTCATAATTTCATATTAACCATTTATTTAACCATAAGTTCTCACAATTGGTCTTAGTTAAAGAAAATTTACCTCCCAATCTATATATTAAAACACCCTTTAGTTTGTAACTTTCATTTTAATTAACTAAATATCCATACTAATAAATATCAAATCACACAAAAGGTGTTTTATCATTTTATGGGACTAGTCAAGTGAGATGCCACCAAATATCTATATGTAACACCATATAAGTGGATACTAACACTTTAAATAATTATCCCATATTTAACATGAAGATAACACCATGGATTTGAATACCAAATGTTGTAAGTATAATGAATACTTATGTGGGTCCCATCATGTAATCATGGGTATAATTAGATGGCTATCTATTCCCAATTTATGGATTTGGTTCTTTATAAATTATAATTACTATACCATATAATTTCAACCCATAACATTAAAAATGTAATCATATTTAAAAACACCCTTAATGGGTTTACCTCATAATTAGTGTGTTAAACTGGCCTACTTGGGACTAATTGGCCACATACGAATTTAGTTATGTGGGTTTTCATTCCCAAATTATAAAAGGTACTTGAATTTATAATTTAAAATAGAAAATCATTTTACTGAATCTTATTTTCTATAAGAATTAAAATTCATAATTTATATATATTCATATATATATATATATATATATATATATATCATGCCTCAGTTAGATGAATCACCATTCCTAAATTATAAAGGTACATTCCTTTATAAGTTGCAATTTTCATTCATGTAACTACAACCAGATTAATCACCTTCAGTTTTAAAATATAATAGGTCCATATATGGTCTTTTGACTATATAGTCTACCATTCAAAATTTATAAAGGCCCATACTCTTTATAAATATAAATTTTAATCCATGTAATCATTACCACAAAATGTTTCAACCCATGATACCATTGTTTCATGGCTCAAACATACAATAATCAGTTAATAAAATAATATGTGACCATCAAGATATGCGGGGGAAAACTATTTAGGTTGAGGAATATACTTTATTTAACAAACCATATATCATAATTTCCATAAGGAATGTTCTCACAAGCAATAATGCTAGTAAACATAAAAATAATCCTAGAAAGACACTACGTAAGAAGAAAACATTATCATACAATGTAGGAAATCACACAATCATGTTATACAACTAATATTACTTACAAATTGAAAAGGTTTGATATAAAAATAAGCATACTAAGTAATCTCATAATCATGGAACATAAAAAATCTTTCTAAATAATCACACATCCTGGTATACAGATAATCATGAATTAGGAAATCTACAATACAATATATATGGTATAGAATATGAATGGAATGTGAATCTCAAAATGCCTATAAATATTCATGTACACACCCCATATCTTATCGTACTAGTCCAAGAGGAAAATATCATAAATTAATATCATCGAAAATACACCAATCACTTAAGGTGAAGCATCAATCAACTGTAATAATGGACAACAGTCCCATCCTTGGAAACCTGATCTTTCCATCATGTGTGGGTTGGCCAGACCCAAACACAATCTAATTACCAAGTGACAAATAATTCCTATTCTTTTATCTACCATCCCAAAATAGTAAGATAAAATAAATAGAAATATCTGATATCACTTGTAACACCCTAACCTGGGATCCACTTAAATGGTTCCCGGAGCTGATTTTCCATGTCACCTCAAGCACGCCTCCCCATACGCTAGAGGTTGTTGACTAGCAGTGAGGGTCCAATGGAGGTACATTGGGGAGACTATACCCTCTAGATTAGAGTGACAGGGAAATAAATAGATTAGAATCATAAATAATAATAAGTAGTGGAAGATAAATAACTAATAGTCCATCCAGTGTCAATAAACATCTATGCATAAACATGTTATGACATAAATACAAGACAGACAGACAATATACAATAGACACATAAAACAAGACTAAACTTGAATAGGGAATAAATAAATAAAAGACACAACATCAAGTGGAAACCTGAGTAATTTCTCATCTAATACAGCCAAGCTCCCATGTCCAGTTTAGATGATACAATAGCAAGAATCATAGTCCTAGGTCATATCCTTCAACTAATAGATTATGTCTAGGTACCAAACAATGGCACGAACAGGCTGTCAGACATACTCAATGGGACACCACCAATGACATATATTGAAATCCAGTCTATGAGTATAAAATAAAGTGGTGTGTAGGCATATCAAAAGTAATCAGTGAAGTAATGATAAATGTAAATAAGTTAGGCTCAGGTTCCTCAAGGACACCTGACTGACTAAAACTAATTCAGCCTAAGCCAGAATATCTTTGAATATATTTCACCATGTATATATATATAATATAAATTATCATCATGTGTGTATATATATTCTATATTTGTATAAGTTTATATATATATATACACTGATACGTTGTACTATCCAAGACTCATGGAATAACTCCGACATCCTTGTATAATCACAAGAGTTTCATAATCAATAAGGTACATCATGCCCATAAGAGCTCAATAAATAAAAAGGAACTTCATAACCTATAGTTCCAGATGAATAATAATGATGATAAAGGTTCTCATGTTTATTAACAGAAATAATCCAAATCTTCTGAATAGGAGAAACAGAATGTCATGTCTGTCATCCTAAACATGGATGTGAAACATCATGCTCACCATCATAATCAAGGGGGTGAATAACATCATTTCCAACAACCCAAGTGATGTGAAATTCCATGTCCAACATCCTCGACCAAGGGAGTTTAAAATGTGATGTCTAATAATGCTAACCAAGGTCCCTCCATAATAACCCATTATAAGGTAATCCCACTTTCCCTATGAGATATTAGCCAATTCATTCCCTAAAGAGGAACCCAGTATCCCTCAAGGTGAATAGGTCCTTCGTTAATAAGTTTAATTTAATATTCAAACACATTCCATGAGATCATTCATGCCCTAATATAATTATAAACCCATGCAATTCTCCCATTAAATTATAAATAAACTATAATGTCATGGGAAGCAGCCATGCCATAGTATAAACCATCATGATAAATTTTAATAAAAAATTTCATTTTTTATTGATAGGAAATCAAACCTCAAAGGTGGTTTTATTATAAAATTGAGGTATGATTATCATACAATTCATTTAATTAAATATAATAATTTCTTCTATAAAGGATCGTTATTACACCTAAAAAAGTGATTCAATACATGGGTGGAGCATTATAATCATAAAAATTGAAATGAAACACCCTTAGGGGTGGTTCAGTAGAATAGGAACACATTGACTACTTAAAATTATTAATTGAACCAACCACACATAGTGGTTCGGGTTGAGGTCTAAGACCTACAACCATGATAAGGAAAATAATAACATCACAGTACTGGTTTAAGCATTTAAATAAAGGCATTTTACATTTTAGGATAAATGTGTGGAAATTCCATTGTGTGACACAATGTAAATAATTTATAAATGTTGAAAACTTTAGGGAAAAAGAATATAGAAAACCTACCTCATTCTTAGGATGATTTACTCATCCATTCTCAAGCTTTTATTCATAATGAAAATTAAAAAATTGGAAGAATATACAAACACCGTAAAATAGGGCACATGATCTCATCTTAAGATAATTCCACATACAAAAAGACAAAAAAATAAAATAATGTTGAGGAATAATAGACTTACCTATACTATTCCAATGCACCTAATGGTATTCGAATCAGAAATCCAATGAATGAGGTATAACATAGCCTAAGAGGAGGCCAAGAGGAGTTCCCAACAAAGGAGATATTGTGTACAGATGGGAGGAGAAGAGAGATATGAATATTTTAAATGAGGAATGAAAAAATAGTCATTTATAGGATCTTTAAAGAGTTTCACAGATTTTACACATGGTTTTGTAAAATCATGTTCCTAACTGTGAGGTGTCACTGGTTAAGTGGTACTAACCATGCAGGTTGGGAACACGATTTGAATAAATTATGTGCATCCCATGTGTAGTCTCTCTATACACCTACACTAAGCTTCATGGTTTCTCCTAATAGGATTCATGGTTTCAACAAACAATTCCCTTACAAAAAACATAATGTATGGTTTGGGATGCATGGTTTGGGTTGCACAATTAAGAAATTCGTGCACCAACCATGTGCCCCTATCTATTTCTCCTGGAATTGAATTTTCAGAATCTGACGTCCCCGAAACTCATCTAAACTCCTAGGACATCTCTCAGAACTTAAACCTTATCCAAAAACAACACTTTTAAGTGTTTCAACTCTCAAAAATATCTTAATAAGATTAATTTAGGATTTAGACCATCCACCAAAAAAATATCAAATTCAATTGATGTTTTCGACTAGACCAAAAACACGGGACCATACAATTGTTCTCTAGAACTTGAGAGAATATTTTAGAGGTTCTATAATAAACAACCACTCTCATGTTATAAAAATGATATAAACAAGAATTTATACATAGGGTTAAGAAATTAATAATTTAAAAAATTACCTTTATTAAATTATTTATTTTAAGTAAAACTCATCTCAAATAATAAGAAAACTATTATTACTATAATATTCTCATGAAATGTACTAAACTCATGGATTAATTAATTATTTCTATATAAACCTTAACTTTTTTTCAATATTCCTTGAAATTTATCAAATATTAAATAATAAATATCTAATTAAATAAATATTATTCATTCAATAAATAATTAAATAAATTTTATATTCACTAAACTCACAAATAAATATTTATTTTAATATTCATGTAACTAAGTAAATATTTATATTTATCTATTCACTAAATAAATACTATATTCATGAAACATGAAAATAAATATTTATTTTAATATTTGACTCACATATTCTAAACTCAGATATTTTGTGATTGAATTTATGTGATCGATGATACTTGAATAATTATTAATCCATAAGCTAAGAATAAGATTTATTCATAATATTAAATTCAATAGAATTTAATGAAATTATGGATACACTTTGTGTGTGGACCTCTAGGGAACTATCTCCATGGAATTAAGTGAACTTACCCAAATTCTAATATCAGTGTAGAGCAACACATCAAGGAAACCATAGGGAAAGAAGTTAATGTTTCAATGAAAAAAACCTTCTTGCTAATGATATTATGTAATATAATCCCTTTATCATGATATCTCATCAAGCATGTTGCATACTTGTTTCATCAACCTATATGATTGATTTATCTTTCTTTGACCCTCGAAAATGACATCATCAATGAAATACAATGGACATGGATTTAATCTCATGGTTCCATTTCAATACAAGGGCCATAGATATCTTCTTCTATTAAATGTGAAGTAACAAATCCTTTATTGACTTATTCAATTAATTTCATTTAACTTATGACGTGCCCAAAATATTCTACCTTTTCATGAGAATATATCATCATAATTTTTATCCATACATAAAAGTATGCGATTAGTGATATACATTAATAATAATCTCCAGTCTAAGGACTAATACACATGCTAACATATAATAATTTCCAATGACATGTATAACATGTTGAATTTATATTAGTGGGGTTTTCCTTAAAATATACCTAATTAGAGATCACCAAGTGAAGAATTCATAAGAAGAAGTATCAATGTATTATGCACCTCTATAGCCTAATTCTCAAACATAATTTTTTCACCATTGGACATATGCCATTTAGATTATAAGATATATGTTTAAGAATATTTTCATAACATTTCAAGGTTCTAATTATAGTGGGGACCAACTTTAACCATTAGATTATATAAATATTCTAAGTACTTCATCAAATTATTATTACATTGAATAACACTCATCATGTGATAATATATTTATAAATATTATAGTAATAAAAAGTACAATGTTAGTTGGTTCTTGGGAAACAAAACCGACAAACTCCCACTTACACTAGATACAATAGCTAATAATTTTTAGTTTTCTAGATCTCATGTGATATTAATATTTTTAATGAGATGATCATTTAGTCAATGTATCTTCCACATTCTATTATATGGATACTCTTCTTATTGTGATCTAACCCCTTTAAAAAATACCTCAAGAGGTTATACTTTCAAATTATATGCTTTAACCATTGATGTATCCTTATCTCCTTGGTTAGAACCATTGCTAAGATATTATCACAATACAGAGTGAAAACATCTTTATTGAAAGGTGAAACATCATGCTCCTTTATTAAGTTTTGAATACACATTTCTTCTTTATCTACCTCAAGATATGGAATATACTTTGACTCTACTATATAATCAGTGACCACTGTATTTTTTAAACTCTTATAGCTCACAACTCCCCCATTAAGATAGATTACATATCTCAACTATGATTTCATATCATTTTGATATATTTAGAAATGATAAAATGTGTATCCCTTGATAACTAGTTACTTAACCCATATATAAACCAAGAACATATCCTTTATAGGTTTTCTTGAAATCTTCCTACCATTATTAAGGTATAAGAAACATAAAGCCTTTTATATAGAATGGAATACATGATGTTAACTATTATAGAAGAATAATGGATCCTTTTCATTCTATATCTCTCTTATTTCATCTCATGAAAAGTTTTCTTGGTGATATGTATACCATGTGACATTATAAACAATCCCCTCTTGGATTATTCTACATG
The DNA here is from genome assembly GCA_963277665.1 of Viscum album. Taxonomy (NCBI): domain Eukaryota; kingdom Viridiplantae; phylum Streptophyta; class Magnoliopsida; order Santalales; family Viscaceae; genus Viscum; species Viscum album. The sequence continues at coordinate 490,285,850 of OY728150.1, forward strand.
AAAATATCTTTAATACCTTGTCAATGTATGTACCTTGACATAGTCCAAGTACCCTCTCATATCTATCACCATGGATCTTGATCCCTATAATATATGATGTTTAACCTAATTCATTCATGGATAAAAAAAATTTAACCACATTTCAACTAACTATAATACCAGTATTCCATTTCTGAATAGTAATATATCATCAACATATACTACTAGGAAAACTACCACACTCGTATTAAACCTCTTGTAGACACGAGGATCACATTCATTATTTATAAAACTAAATTATGTTATAACTTCATCAAAACGAATATTACATGATCTCAATTCTTTCTTCAACCCATAAATGGATCTCTATAACTATCACACCTTATTATCATCATTTGGTGTCACAAACCACTTTGTTTGTGTCATATAGACATTTTTCACATGGTTTCCATTAAGGAATGTTGTCATGACATCCATTTTCTAAATATAATAACCATGGTAATATATTATGGAAAGTAGAATTATAATGGATTTTAGTATGGGAACGTTTGAAAAGGTTTCATTATAGTCTATTCCTTGACATTACATAGAATATTTAGTGGCCAATCATGATTGATAAGTACTAACATTAACATTAATGTATTATTCTTGTTAAATACACATTTTCACTTAGTATGATTTACATAAAACTGGAGGATCTACCAAAACCCATACTTGGTTTTGCTATATGGAATCTATTTAAGAATTCATGTATTATTACCACTTTAAAACTTGTAAGAATCTTACTACTTCCTTATATGATAGAGGTTCATTATTTTAAACTAAAAATGTATCACCTTACTCAATAATAAAAATATCGTATCTATTTGGTTCTCTAACATATATGGTTATTTTATATATTACTTTTGTCTATTTAACAACTTATTCTATTAGGAATTATGTAATTTTTTCATGTGCCAACTCTTGTGTATCTTGATCCCTGACTTCATCGAAGTCTATCTTTCTCCCATTATATCCTTTTAATATGTTCTCCATCTCAAGAAAAATGGAGCGAATTTCCACTATTACCTTTTTTATTTAATGGATAATATAGATAATATCCCTTTGTTTCTTTGGGATATCCAATAAAGATATAATTAGTTCCCCGAGATGAAAGTTTTTTTGAAATAAGTATCCTTAAATAAATGCCTTGCAACCCCACATGTGTAGATTTGAAAAAACATATTTCTTCCCATACTATAACTCATATGGAGATCCATGTGTCTCTTTATTTGGAACATGGTTTACTGTGTATACTACAATTTATAATGGGTAACCCCAACAGGATAATAGAAAACATTTATGTCACATCATTGATCTCAGTATGTCAAAAAAGGTGTAGTTTCTCCTTTCATTAACACCATTTCACTAGGGTGTGTAAGGAGGAGTTAGTTGAGCTAATTAGGTGACGCCAATAGGGAACTTTAGTAATGTGGAGTTCCAAACACTAGTTAATGTAGAAAATAAAACATTAGAGAATGCGGTATTGTAGCTCCACAAACTTCAAGATGTCATTCGTTGTAGCACAATAGACATATTTTGTAGTTGGTGGAACATTGATTTCATTTTCTTTATGAGTTCATTCAAGCTAGGTTCTATGTGTGTTTTAAACTCCCATTATACCCCATAATTTTTCTCTAAAACATAGTGAAATTTATACCTCTCTAAGGATGTAGGGATCATTTCTTTAACTATATAAATTATTGTATCTATTTTCATATTCTTCTGGTTATTTTTTTATTTCTTTTCTTTGTCTTTAAAATTTTCTATTCATGTAACTCCTAGTGTTTCCACAATACTTTCCAAAGATAATTTTATTAATGTAATTTTAGTCTATAAGGAATAAACCTGTGTAAAATAAAATATAGATGTAATCAAGGTTATAAAAAAAATTTAAGAAATTTTCATGTCATAGAATTATTAGATTATCAATATAGGGTTTGATTTAATATATTTTAGAAAAAGAATCAACTTTTCTAGATTTTACCAGTATTTCCTAAAATTCTAGATTTATGCAACTTCTAATCATCAATTCTCCCCCTATATGGATGCACTCCTTTACTCTTCTTCATCATGGAGCAGTATTCTATTAACACCTCAACATCTTCATTGTTATCACAGAGTGATAGCCTCAACAATCTCCTTTAATTCCCTACATGTTATCACAAAACATATAAAAGATAAAGGGAATATGAAGAGACCTATTTTGTGCCTTAGAGGTACTCCTCAGGTTGATATATTCCTATAAATCTAGACTATTATTTCATTTAAATATTGACCTCATCATTATTATGTGAATCAAATATATTCACCTCTGGTTTCAAAACATCTTCACTCCTTTGATGTGGACTATTTTCTCACACTTTCCTCACTTCTTTAGATTATCTCTTGTGGATTTATACTCATTCACCACTTTTTCTTTTCCTAAAATACCATAATTTCTCAATTTTTTTATCTTAATTTACTCACTAAAATCCCCATGAATTCTTACCTCTTTCCAAGTAAAGACATCTTAAACCAACACACAAAGGCTTTGTGAACATACCTTCTACAACACCAACAATTTCATTTGAATTTTGATCTTATTAGAATATTTTCAACTTATTTGGAATGGTAATATTGTTTTATACCTTGGACCTACATTTAAATAGGTGGTGACAGTATTCTTGAAGCTTCCTTTTATTCCTTAAATATTGAAGGTTTCTTTTCATATTCCTCATATTGAACCTTATTTTAGTTGTTTATAATTCCTAAAACTTTAAAATAGATAGATCTATTTTTTGACTGTGAATATTTTTCATGATCCTATTTTCCTCTCTTTTAAACGTTATTATAATATTCTCCTCTAACTTTAATATATTTTATAAAATATTATTTGGACGCATTCAAATCAGTTTTAAATTTAGAAAAAATTGATTTTGTCTCAAAAATATATTCTTCTCTAGAATACATCTTGTCTTCAAGATCAAAAATTATCTTTTCTTGTTCAGAAATATTCACTTTAGGTACCTTGATATATTCAACATAGTTTGATTCCATCTTGATTGGATTTTTCTTTTTTTTTTATCAAAAAATCATTTTTCCTTTTCACCAAACATACTATCTTAAGAATCCATTACTTTTTCATCATTCTCAAGTTTTTTTCCTTTCTTGAGTTATTAAATATATTCAAGAAAATATTACAATTTACCTTTTAGTTCTCATTAAATCTCTATTCTCTCTTCTTTAATATCACTTCATGATGAATAAAATTATTATTTTTACAATGGTAACAAGAATGACTTCTTTTTCAGAGTTACTAGATGATCCATCATCCTTTCTTATAAATTTTATTCTTTTGGTGGTGGATATCTTCTTTCACTTATCCCTCTTCCTCTTTTGATGGATTTTTTCTTTATCATATGATTCAAACTCCTCAACTAATTTATTTGGGAAATTTTTTTCAGTATGTCCAATATCATTTCAATTAAAAAGTATAAGAAATAATTTATCATTTCCTTTCCACTTTCCCTTAAATTATCTCTTTTAAAGGAGGGATACAATTTGATTGAGGTCTTATTCATCCTTTGAATCACTACTATATTCAATAACATTATTCTTACCTTTTCTCATATATCCAAAAGTAAATATTACTTTTCATACTTCTTAAAAATGAGTACATTCCTCATATAATTTGCAATAAGGATATTTTGAAGTCCATCCAATAAAAGGTCTTCTCGAACTTATAAAGTAGATAACTTCAGATCAAAACTATCTGATAACTTCCTTATAATATTCTTTAAAATAGTATTGTCTTCAAGTTTCTCACAAAATCCATGCATACTAATAACTATTTCATATAATCAAGTGAAATGAACATAAATATATTCTTCTTCACTCATATTTATATCCTCAAATATGATCCTCCAAACCCAAAATTTGGCTTACCTCACTTTAACATTTCCTTCATACTTTCTCCTCAATTAATCCCATATTTCCATTACAGTAGAAAGAACTGTGTCTTTAATGTAGTACTAGAATAATGACATAAAAAGTGGATTTTGTGTCTTTCTATCCATTTCCATATTTCGTTTGTTATCTTCGGTGATTTGGGTATTCTCAGAAAAAGGGTGGAAACCCATTGTAGTAATATATCTTACCTCAAGACCAAGAGAAAGTAGATAATGAAGTATATTATTCATCTAATTGTGGTATTTTGTTCCATAAAATGTAAGAACTCATAATTTGTTCATATATTTGATATTATTTATGCTTCTTGGATCAAAACAGGGAACCTCCTTTGATACCACTTGTTAGGATTTGACTCTAGGATCATTGAGTGGGGGAGGGGTGAATCAGTGATACTATTTAAATATTTTATGATTTACTCCATTTAGTAATAGACCTCTTAAACCTATGATGGGTTTTATTACTCAATATCCCTTAGAATTTCCTCGTATGTTAGATAAAAATAAGGGATAAATGATATTTACAATTGTTGGAATCTAAGCCTACTCCTTCTATGTTGGTCCCCAATATGGATTCATACACTACTTCAGCGTCATATTTTACAACACGAATTAATCAATGTGCTCCACACTCTCAATCCATTGAAAGATATAATCTCTCTACTATAATTAATATTCAAACAAGGAAAACTTCAGGATTTTCCTCCTCTAGATAAAGATAAATCGACAGGAATGTGTATGTACACTTCCTCTAATATCTTCAACGGTAATTGATGAACTTATGTTGGTATTGAGACTTTATCCATATTTAGAGTGAACTATATCTTCATAGTATTCTTGAAAAATTAGGTTCTAAGGAATTCCTAACTCTTGAATGACTCCTGGATATTTTATTTTCAATTTATTCTCCTTGAAACTTGGGTATCAATTATCATTGGTATTGTTCCTCATGCACTACAACCTTCCCATGAAGTACTCTATTTCAGGTTCATAGACACTCTTCTCAATTTATTCTTCTTCTTACTTTTATATTTTTTCCATCTAACACTACATGTTTGGATCCTCCGTCTACAAATAGGTAGGGTCAAAGAAAACCAAATTGAACACATAAAGGCTTCTCAATGGAAAATTCAAATCTCCCATAACTCCTCACTAATTTCTTCAGTAACTACCATGAAATAACTTCTCATGGTTATCAATTTTAATCATACAACATGGATTAAATCTATATTTAATCCAGTATAATGAATTTTGGATAAATTATCATAATTTCATATAAATCATGGTATAATTTCAAGACACGTGATTATGGAAACATTTAAGATCTACACAAGAATCATCACATTTAACTCTATATGTGTTCTGTATAATTTCCATGTGTTTTACCTTGATATTCCCTACACCATGGACTAGTGTAGACTCCTTGTCCATTTTTTCCTCAAAATTCCTTACACTACATCTTGCTTGGCCATGTTTCCTCATAAGATATATTTCTACTTAGATTGGATTATCCTATCAAACATGGGATCCTTGGAAATATTATGTCTATGTTGGGTGACCCTATGTTACACAAAGTTGAAAGTCCCAAGAAAGATTTCTGTGATCAATGAGAGGGGGAGGGGTAAATTAGTTATCTATTTTCCTTTTATGTTTTCTTTCTTATGAAACAAAATTCACCTTCTATTAAATATATATAAATTTTATGGGAAAAAACTCACAAAGAAAACCATAGAATCACTAAAATTTATAAGGTTCAATATTCAAAAAGAGTAGATAGTCCTTGGAATGTTTTGGAATTAATCTAATACCATAAAATCCACTAGATTACAATACTTTTTATTTGATTATCTCAAGAAGGGAATATCCTTTCGCTTACATAACATTATGATCAATACGATAGTCCATTTTCTTCCTAGTATAAATGTAATAACCCAAGCTTCCATAGTATACTTCACTTTGAGTTCTAACACACCACAACCAATCAAACTAGCCGTTATGAATAGTAATACCCACTTTTTGAAATTTTATAAATTTTATATTTCAAAATGGACTTCATTTTTGTATTCAGAGTATCGAAATTAGCTTAGGGTTAATTTTTGGTATTTTTCAGAAAACATCCAATTTTTCATGAATAGTGAAAAACACTGAGTTATAGTTTAAAACCGAATTTTTATTTAAATAATTATTTATTTTATTTAAATTTATTTTAGGTCAAAATAGATACATAATACCTATATAAGTTCAATGTAATTCATTGGAGTCAGTTTATAATAATTTTAGATATATAAAAATTTTATTGAACTTTTTACCGTCTTTTACTCACCTCCTAGGAGCATTTGAAAATTTACATAAAACTAAATTTTACCACTTATGTGAGTTAAATTTTGAAAATACGAGAGACACGGTTGATATAAGTAAATAAAATTTGGTTTGATGAGATGAAAATAATTTTTGGTGAATAGTAATTTTTGACTTTTATTTACCACGGTTAAAATTAAATAGGGTAATTAAAGGTAAAAATGATATTATTACCCTAACACATGTCTTAATTCTATTGGAAAAGTCTAATTAGACAAAAACAACCTTAGTAATAAAATATGATCATTTAGTTCCACTTGGATTAGATTAGGACATTTATTATTATTTAATTCAAAGAAGAGTTAAAAGTGTTAAATTCAAAGTTTAATAACTAAACCATTTTTAATATAGGGTTAAACATAAGATAAATTCTACTATAAATATTCATTATAAAGATAAAAATATTTCATACATAATTGTATTTTATTTATAATTTTTAAAGATTAAATAATTTAATTTATTTATGAAAAAATGATGATGCAGTAATTGCCTTATTAATGAAATATTAAAATAATTGATATTATAAATATCCAAATAAATTTAATTTGAGACTTTTTATGAATTAAATTAATTTTATAGGTTAATATGACATGTTAGTATTGATTAAATGAATTTTTTTCGAAGTAATAATGGTGTTAGGAATTAAAAAAATAAAATAGGAAATAGTGTCAAAATTAACATAAAAGAGTTTTTAAAACAAATATTATATTATTAATTGATATTCTATTCCTAAAAATCTTAGGTTAGGCCAAAGGTCTTAAATAATATTATATATTTCAATAATGAACCACTTGAGGTCCACTTGTAATTTTATAGTATTTTTATTAACCATATAATATAAAAATACAAAGAGACATGGTAAATGTAAAACTATTTAACTAAGAATTAAATCTAAAAGATAAGGTTAATATAGTGACCCAAACCTGTCCAAAACCTATTGGTTGAGAGTTTTTCGACAAATCCCCACCTTATCCTTTGAATAATTCATTTTGGACCCATTAGAAATGGAATATTATTTTATTATAAAATAATATTTCTAGCTTTTCCTAAGGTTCCCCTCACCCCTCTTGTAAAAGGGCACTTCCCCTTATCTCTAATTCACACCTTCAAAGCCATTTGGCTCGGCCAACCCCTACCCAAATACCCTCTCAATTGTCCTCCCTTCATCCTAGAGGCCTTACTTTAGTCATAAATATAACCTAAGGATCCCTTTTGATCAAATCAAAAGGAAGAACCCGAAGAAGAGGAGGTTAACCTACCCTCGACCAAGGAAAAGTACAAGGTAAGGGTAATTTCACAATCTCTTTATTATCCGAGGTTGTTTTTATATAAGTATCTACTGGGACCTCTTTATCATCCACATCCATGTTTCTTAAAAATGTATTCCAAAACATTTTTACTATTTAATAGACTATGGGTTAAAGTCATTTATACCCTTTTTTTACTTTTTATAAAATGGTTTGAAAGGAATCTTTTTGTCATTTTCCAAACAAGGTACCTTATGACCTTTTCGAAAAAATTAAGGTAAGAATGTTTTTTTAACTTATACAGTGGGTGTGGCTATTTTCCATTTTTATAACATCATCAAATCTTCCTTTAAAAGCTTATAATAATATTTTCAAAATAAATGTTTTCTTTATAATTATGTGACTCTTAAATGATTTCAAAATAAAAATAGATATTTCTCTAAAAAAGGTTTTGATTTCATCTATGTCAACATCCTTTGATAGATTTTAAGCTTATTTGAAGTTGATTTATTATGATACAAAAAATCCATATTGTATTGAAGGTTTTGTGATATGTTTGACTGTGGATGTGTTATTTTTATACCATTCATGGTTTATGGATAAAGTATTGACATTTAGTATGCTAGTTTTAATGAAAATGATTATGTTATGTTTAAAACTTTTCCTATGAGGAATGAATTGGACTTAGTAAGTGACGGGTGGAGCCCGCTATAGCTCATAGATGCATTGGCAGGTCTCATGATATAAACTAGTGTCTTGTCACAAGGCCTTCACAAAATCTTATTTTTAGTCTTGGCACAAGGCCTTGACTATGTGGTTATGACGTCTGGCATTATCCATTCCATAGTTATGAAAGTGGCTATTGATTTTTCATGTGATTATTCGACTAGTAGAATATCCATGGGAATAAGTAAATGGAATTATTTGACTTTATCATTGTCATATTATGCTGAAGTTCAAGCTTAAAAGGCTTTTGTTTTAGTCTTATACATTGCCTTAAATGTTTATGTTTATTTATGAAAATTGTCGCTATATTGTTATCCTTATTGATAATATAAGCTCACTCCTTTCTATCTTTTATTTTTCCTAGGATGTGAAAAAGTATTTTATGACTGACCTTTAGGGATAGTCTGAGGGGATATGAGTGTGGTCTATGGAAACAATGTTGTTGTAGTTTTTCATTTTATAATGCAATGTAAAACCTATGAACGTATCTAGTATTTACAAGGCTACTAAACCGATCAGTCTTTTGAGACATGATTTACTTGTATCATTCCAATGTTATATAATAATTCACCGACTCTGGGTAACTGGGGTCGGGGTAGTACAATAAAAAGATGTAAAAAATTTGCAAAAACTTTAAAAACCTTAACCATTTGGCTCAGAATGTGGTCACTATACTGCTTCTATAAACATTACTTTTTTATTCCAAAAAAATTATTCTTATTCACTTTACTACAAAAAATAAAGTAAAAACTCCCTCTTTTCTATATCTATCTAGATTCTATCCATCTAATTTCTCTATCTAATATCCTCTGTCTGATCCCCTCAATCTGATATCTTCTCTCCAAAATTTTCTTTTCAAAAAAATTTGTCTGGTACTAAACTTTCTTACTTCTAATTTTCCTTTGAATAAAAGCTCCCAAATTCACATGATGTTGAACATTGTCTGATTAATTCATCTATAAAAGTTATACTTGATATTCTTTCTATTCTCGTCTTTTTGGAAGATCCATTCATACAACTTTGTTAAAAACATCTTTTTGTTTTCCTCTTTCTCTTCTTTAACTTCAACCAAGAGATTCCTTGGTTGGAAAAATATCTATTTCAACTTTTTCCTACAAAACTTTTTCTAGTAATATTGTATGAAAATTTCAACCAGAAACCAATTTTAAAGAACTTTCAATTTTTGTGCCAATGGATAGTATAAAATATACTTTTTACTTAGATTCTATTTATAGGAAACTTTTGAGGATGCATAGGTGAGAATTATTTTTCATTTCCCACTAAAATGAAAACTATAATTACAAAAACCCATCTCATATAATTTCTCCAAAATCTTCTCAACTCTTTAAGTTTAATCTAGAATCTTCTTTAATTCTTCATAAACCACTTTCTTCTTTGAATTTCCTTAACTTTGGTGTTTAAAATTTTTAACAAAAATTCCATATCATCACAAGCATCAAAAAATTCCTTCATGATTTTTATAAATTATGAATGATTATCTTAGCATCATCATCAAAAAAATAACTTTAAAAACTTTTTAAAGTTCTTCACTTATTATTAAAATATCATCTATAAAACTTCATAAAATTTATTTGTTTGGAAAAAAAATCCTATAAAACATCATAAGGTTTATTTATCTAAAAAACTTCATAATAATTCTTCATCTAATAAACTTCATAGGATTTATTTTTTTGTAAAATATCCATCTTATTCTTCCTCAAAAAACTTCATAGAAACTTCTTAAAAGAATTTATAAGACTAATCCTCCATATGATGACTTGCATCAGAAAACATCATTAATTAAACATTTTACACCAGCCCCTATCTGATGAAATTTCTATCAAATTTTTTTTCTTATCATCTTGTATAAAGTTCAAAAATTTACAACTTCATAAAATTCATTTTAATAGACTTATTTTAGAAAATTTGTCTAATTGAAACTTTATTTAATTCCTTTATCCTGAAACTTTTCTCATTGAAACATTTTTTGTAGATTATATCTAAACACTTCTAGATAATTTTATAAATTAAACTTCATACAACCAAACAAATCCCCCCCCATATATTGGAAAATTGGATCATGAGATCTTAGAAACTTGTGGTGTTTTAAAATTTCATAATAACAAGTCATCACAAGTTTTTTAAATTAATAATATTGTGTGATGACAATTTGGAAACATAAAAATATAAGTATTCAGAATAAACCTTTATCTGATATCCTTTGTTATAAAATATTTTCCTGATGGACTTAGGTTAGGAAACATGTGTCATATCCCATGTGTTTGGTTCTCTATGTCTAAATCATTTCATATAAACATCTTTTTATGGTCATCAAAGTTAGATTATTTATATACTTAACAAAGTTAGTTGCATAAATGTTGATAAAAAAAGGAAAAACCTTATTTTTCAAAAATACACCAACCAAAACTTCTTTCAAAAAAAATTCAAGCAAACTAAAACTCCTTCACCAAACTTGGTCCCAACAATCTCCCCCTTTGGATTTTTTTGTCAACCAAGAGTCATAAATCAATGAAACGTTACAACTAAATTTATGGATCACTTTTACAATAATCTTATGACTACATGATTAAAATAAATATAGAAAACATGAATCGTTGAATATAAAAACCATGAAATCCATAATTAGCGACTTAAGAAACTTTTTCCTTCACTTAAAAATTTTCACTTCTTCGCATATTCTTCCACTTGGAAAATTCCTATAAGAAAATTTTTTCCTAAAAACACTAAACTACAAAAAAAATTCACAAATACACACACTGAGATTGCAGCTTACCCATTTTAAGAACTCCTCCTAAATGCATGATTCCCTTATAAGGTTTAGCACATAAAAATGGAAATATTTATGAAACATAATTTTTATCAACCTTGAAAACACTATCCTAAGGAAATATGAGAGAGGGGATGAATCACATACCTCAACCTTAGAGGGAAGGAGGTTTTATGACCGTGTTTAACCTTATCTTATAAAAATATTCCATGGTAAAAAGGTTTAGTGAATATATCAAAAACTTTTTCAATTGTAGGAGAATATTGTATATTTAGTTAATTATTCTCTACATTCTCTTTAATGAAGAGATATTTTATATCAATGTTATTTTAGGAAGAATGTTTAACTAAATTTATAAAAATTTGATTATGATAACCCAAGAGAGTGGGTAGATTAACTTTGACTAACAAATCTTCCAATGGATTCTTCATCCACACAAGTTGTATTGTAGCTTGAGTGGCATAAACATACTTAGCTTTAGAAATAATGAGAGTTACTCAATTTTATTTATTTTTATTCAAACTCAAAAAAATTCCCCAAAAAATAAAACTCTTCAATATGTAGATATTTTGTTATCAACACTTACTTCCCAATTAGTATTTGTATATAACAACAACTCAATCTTTCACAAGTTTTAATATTTTATACCAAAATATATTATTCCTCAAATATATCTAATAATTTTTTTCATCCAATAGATGACATTATTTTTAATAACTTTGGTATTTTAATATAAATTAATAGTATATACAATATATTTTCTTGAATGTATCAAATATATAAAAAAATATAACCAACTTCTTAAACTCTTTAAGATACACTTTCCTAACTTTTCCATATTTAGAAAACTTGGTTCCCACCAAAATTAGTGTGGATAATAGTTTTAAGTTTTCCATTACCAATTTCTTAAGAATTTTATTAGCATACTTTTTTTAAGATAGAAAAATATATTTTTATTTTCTCACATTTATATACCAAGGAAATATTTTATTTCACCAAGCATGGAAATTTAAAATAAATTCTTCATCTCTATATAAAACTTTTCAAATGTTTATTTATCATTCCCAGTAAATATAATATCATTAACAAAAACAATTACAACAAGGGAAACCTATTAATTTTATTTGATGTAGATATTATTATCCACTATTCCTTTCTTAAAGTTCAACTTCCTTAAGAAGGTATCAAATTTGTAATACCAAGCTCTTAGATATTTCTTTAACCCATATAAATAACTCTTCAACTTATACACATAAATTTCATCTTTACCAATCATGAAACCACATGGTTGTTTAATATAGAATTATTTATCAAGCTCACCATTAATAAAATCAAACTTCTCATACATCTAAAAAATTAACCTCGTTGTGAAGAAATCGTAATAAATATTCTTATAGTTTCTAATCTTTCCACTGGAGAAAAATTATCATCAAAATCAATTTATTCAATTTTTGAGTAGCCTTTACAAGCCAGTAATTATTTTTTTCTTATCACTTCACCATATCCATTCAACTTTTTTCAAAATACTCACTTCATACCAATAAAATTATTATTTTTTAGTTTGGGTACAAGTTCCCAAGTATCATTTTTCTTAATTTGATTCATCTTTTAATTCATAGATTCAATCCACTATTGATACTCAAAAGATTCATTAAGATCTTTTGGCTCAAATTTTGAGTATAAGGAAGTATGTGTAACAAACCTTGATATTTTTCTTTTTTGAACCTTTTATTGTTGATCACCAATGATGTTTTTAACTTCCATCTATTTCCTCAACTTGGGATGATATATAAAACTTTTCTCCTCATCACTAGAGATAGGTGAGTCTAAATACTCTTTTTTGGAAGCATCAATATCATGAGAAACTTTTTCATGTTTCTCAATAGTATCTATCTTATCTTTTATGTCTTCTTTATCTGCATGTGTTTATAAAACTTGATCATCAACTTTTACAAGAACTTTTACATATGTAGAATCAACTATATTTCAATTTTATTTTTTAAAACTTATATATCCTCTACCATTAGGAGAATAACCAATAATTATTCCATAAACAACTCTCAGATCATACTTTCCAAAATTTCCACATTTTACTTTTATAATGAAGTCACTTCCAAAAACCTTTTGGTGTTTCAAACTTTGATTCTCATTATAAATCATTTTTTAAGGAAATATATCAAAACTTGGTATATAGAAACATAGGTTCTGAATATAAACTTCTATACTCACTACTTACCTCCAAAAATAATGATAAGTATCATGTTCAATCAACATTCAACGTCCCATCTCTAACAAAATTCTATTTTTTATTTGAAAAATGCTATTTTTTTATAGTGTGAAAGGTACATTGAACTCATGATGAATTCCATGTTTTTTAAGATAATATATGAAATCCTATATTTAGTATTCACCACCATTATCTATTCATATCTTCTTCAAATAATATCCACATTATTTTTTTGACCTTATTCAAAGAATATCTACATTCATTTTTTGAACTTCTTCAAAAAATCTTAAACATTTTCATAGCTTCTAATTTATGTTTCAAACTCACAGTACATGTAATATGAGTAAAATAATTAGTGAAAGAAATAAAGTGATTATATATATATATGTGTTGATTGTTTACTCATTGGACCATGAATATCAGAATTAATAAGCTCCAAGGGACATGTTGAACATATCTCATAATTCTTATAAAACTGAGTTTGTTATCTTCCATTTCTGGAAAATGTTGCAACACCAATGTCTTATTATTTTCATGTTAGGAATATTATGGATACTATATCTCTTTAAAAAATGTTCATATTCTTCTAAAATATGTACCCCATCCTCTTATTCCATAGATTATTTCCTTTCATCATGCCAAGATAGCATGAAATTTTTGCACAACCAAGTTGAAATAAGATTTCATTGGTTTGTTTTCCCTTTGTAACGACATTCTAATCCTTTATTCTTTTCAAAAAAACACATATTTCTTAAAAACAATTATCACATTCATAAAAAAGTTTTGAAATTCTTAATAAGTTTTGTTTCAGCCCATTAATAGACAATACACTTTTGGATTTTAACTTTTCTTCCCCAAAAATGTAGATCCAACACCTTTGATTTTGAGTGAATCATCATTTCCAAAATTCATTTTTCATTCTTTGAAATATTTTACATTCTTTAACCACTTCAAATCTCATATCATATGTGATTAGGACCCACTATCCAAAATCTAGGGTTGTTCCCATTTGGCATCTTTGAGAGAAGTTTCAACAATAAGATCTGTTTCCTTTCCTTTATCTTTATTCACATCTAGTTTTTGACAATTTTTGTAAAAAAATCGTGATGGTAAAAAAACAAGGAATCATTTTACATGGTGTTCAAACTATTTATATATTTCCCAAATTTTTTCTAAATATTATAATCTATTTTCAATATTCACAACAAATTTCTTAAGTTTCCTTCTTTGAGTGGTTTGAATCCACCTCAAACTTTAATTTTAATTTCTATTAATATTTTTTTAATTTTATTTATTGAATAAAAACATATATTTTTTATGACAGAATCCACCACAAAACAATTATTATCCATAAAAATAATATTTTCCTTTGTAACTTCCATACTTCATGGATTTGTAAACTTACTTTTCATCGATTTTCTTAATTTCTACTTTGAATCTTTATTGTGCCCTAAAATTTCTATTATTTTACAAAATTTTCTTCTTAAACTTAGATATATTCCCAGTCTAAATAGAATCATTAGTTGTAGATACTTTTTTCTTTAGGCATCAAAAATTTAAAAACATCAAATTTTTCAACTTTTTTTTTCCTATATACATGGTTTTCTCAACTTTATTATTCTTTAGAATATATTCATTATTATTATCAGCCCTTGATTATAACTTTTATTCAACCCCTTTTTGCTTTTACATTTTATAACATTCACTAACTTTTATAACTAGGTTTTGAAAATTTGAGATTCCTTGCTTAGCTTTAGCAAGTTTTTGTTGAGTAAGTTTTAACTCTCCCTCTACAAACTTGAACTTTTCTTCAATCTCAATATTGATGTTTTAATATTCATAATGTGCCTTATTTAGAACATAAATATCTTTAAGTAACTTATATTTTTCTCTAAGAACAAATTATTTATTATTTTTTGAGTGATTATATTTCTTTAACTTCTTTTTTTCCATGTCATGTCTTACATTCTTTAGAAGGAATTATTTCAACTGTATTTTCAGTGAAAACTTCAATTGAGTCTCTTGTTATCAAAAAATACTTATTTCATCATTAGAACACTTTCCATATTTTAATTTATAAATAAAAGTTTTTTCTCCCACATATTCATTGAATTTTTCTACTTCAACATCACTATTATTATCTTTATCATCTTTAGATATAAATATTATCCTTTTTCATTTATAAAACTTTTTCTCCACTATCTTGAGATAATATTTGTATTTTTCACAATTATTCATAAAGAATTTTCTTTTTTTTATTCTCATTATTACTTTATTCTTCTTTTATTCTTTGAGCATAATTTTCAACAAAGTACCCAATAACTCTATAGTGAAATCATTTTAGTGGTAACTTACCTTTGGACTTTCTTATGACTCTTTTTAAATTTTTAGAAAATAAGGAAAAAAATTGACCAAAATTATTACTAACCTCATCTTTGATGTCAGAGTCACTAACATCTTCATCTTTGAGAACTTTCATTGATTTTACTTCCTTGAAATATTTGTAGTAAATTTCTCGATCAACCATTTGTTTTTTTTTCATAACTTTGTCTCTTCTTATTTCATATGTGATGAGAGTGATATATAAATCATCCAGAGATAGAGTCTCATGATATCTATATTACAAAGGTAAAACTTGGGTATCAAACTTATCAAGAATAATTCATAAGATCTTTTTTACTATGGTTTAATCTTATAACTTCTCACCAAGGCATCTTAAAGAACTTACAATGTACTTTACACTTGTGAAAAAATCACCAATAGATTCATAGTCACTCATTTCGAGATCTTTATATTTCATCCTCTAGATTTGAAACTTTTATTTATTCAATTTTTTATCACCTTTATAGATATTTTTTAACTTTATATAAATAATTTTATCAGTTCCATCTCCCTTAACTCTAAGAAACTCACTTTCAAAGAGTGAGTAAAGTAGATAATTTTTTACCCTTCTATCATTCTCCAAATTTTTCTTATTAGAAAATACCATGGAAAAAATTTAGCATGGTGGGGAAAATAAATTTGTATCATCTTCTAGAACATAATTACCAAGTGATATAATTTATGGAAATATTCTATTTTTCTAGATATGGTAATTCTTTCCATCAAAAACCGGAATCCCATTACTGTTTAACAATTTAGTTAATCCATTGAAACATCCCTTTTCTTTAAAATTTAGAAAAGATACAATGAAGGGAACATTTACTATGATACTAATTGAAAGGCCCAAGAAATATATATGTGATCACTGAGAGGGGGAGGGGGTGAATCAGTGATATCTTTTTATTTTATGTTTTCTTTCTTATAAAACAACCTTCACATCCTATTAAAGAGATATAAAATTTCTAGAAAAAACTCACAATAAAAACTATTGGAACACCAAAATTTATAAGTTTCACTGCTTAACAAGAGTATCTAGTTCTTGGCATTGTTTGTAAATAATCCAATACAACACATTTCTCTATAAGAAAATCAATTTTATGTTGTTACAATAATAAGATATATAATTTCACTTGAGAAGAACCATGATCAATATAATAGTCCCTATTCTTCTTAACACAAAAAGATATAAAAATATTTTAATAACAACTTTAGAAATCATCACCAATATGATCATAATTCTTTTACTAGACTACTTATATAAAATTTACTTTTACTATTCTTGAAAAAAAAAAATTTTTTGTATTACATAGCAACAAGTAAAAAATTATCCTTTTCTATCCCTATCAGGATTCTTTCTATATAATGTTTTTATCCAATATTCTATGTTGGATCCCTTCTGTATGATCATCTATGTTTGAAATCATCTATCCATAAAAGTATTTCTTGAACCCAACTTTCTTACTTTTTATTTTTCTTTGAACAAAAACTCCCAACTTCAACTAATGTAGAACTCTTTCCAATTTTTTCATTTGGAAAAGGTTAGTTCGGTCATATTTTTGTTCCTGTTTGTCCAGAAATTCCATCCCAAAAATTCCATCTAGAAAACTTTGTTAAAAAACATATGTTAACAAACCTTTTTCCTTTTTTCTCTTTTTCTTATTCAACTTTGACTAAGATATTCTTTGGTTTTAAACTTCTATGTTTCAAATTTTTCTTAAAAAACTTTGTCTAGTAAGATTTTATAAAAATATCATCTAAAAACTAATTTCATTGCACTTTCACTTTTTGTGTATGTAGAAAATACACAATATAATTTTTAATAACATCCTATTTATTAAAATCTTTTTAGGATGCATAGGTAGGAATTATTTTTCATTTCCTGATAAAATGAAAACAAAAAATTCAAAAACCCCACTCATATAATTTCTCTAAAATATTCTCAAGTATTTTAGTCTATTCCAGAATCTTCATTAATCCCTAAACAACCAATTTATTCTTCAAATTTACTTACCTTTTGTGTGAAGGGTTTTTAACAAAACTTCCATATCATCAAAAGCATCACAAACTTCCTTCATGATTTTTATAAACATCCAATAATCATCCCAACATTTTCATAATAAAAATAACATTAAAAAATTTGTAATGTTCTTCAATTTTTATGAAAACTTCCTCCAGAAAAATTCAAAATATTTCTTTTTCTAGAAAAAACATTTCTGGAAAATGTCATATGTATTATTCATCTAGAAAACTTTAGAATAATTATTCAATTTTTAAAATTCATTTGATTTTGTTTTCTAGAAAATTTCTCTCTGATTATTCCTCAACAAACATCATAGGAACTTCTTGAAATAATTTCCCAAACTCATCCTCTGTTTGACGACTTTCGTCAAAAAAATACTATCTATTAAAATTTATACACCAGCTTCTATCCAATGAGCATCCTATCAAATTTTTTTTCATATTTTATAAATTTGAACAACTTTACAACTTAAAAAAAAAGTCAGTCTGAGAGTCTCTATTCAAAGACTTCATCTGATTTGAACTTTATACAATTCTATTCTCCAGTAACTTCTGAACTTCAACAAATTTATAAATTACACAACTTTCTATGTTCAAAAACTTTCTACCTTCATCAACTTTCCTATATTTTCTATACTTCACACAACATCCATCAAAAACTTTTTTCCTCTATAACAATACTTCATAAACATTTTAAAAAAAATTCTTAGTGAAACCCTTGTATATTATATTCTATCCAAGTATTTTCATAGAACTTTATGGAAGATTCTTTTTACACTTGAAAAAAGTTCTCCCCGTTTCTAATAAAACCTTGGATCATGATAACATAGAAACTCATTATGTTGGAAACTTTCATAAAAAAATCATTTTCAGTTTTTTTTATCAAATATTCTGTCTGATACCACTTTGTAAACTTTAGAAGATAAAAATTATGCATAAATATTCATCTGATATCCTCTATTACAAAATGTTCATTCAATGGAATTAGTTTGGGAAACATGTATTTAATCCCATGTGTCTGGTCCTTTGCATCCAACACATTGCATCTAAAGCTTTGTGTATGATCACAAAGGTTGGGTGATTTATATACTTAGAAAAGTTAGGTTCATACATGTTGATAAAAAATAGACAACATCTTCTTTTTCAAAATCATTCCAAGAAAAACTGATTTCAAAAATAACTTCCAGAAAACTAAAAACTTCTTCATCCATATTGGTCCCAACAAAAGTGACCCTAACTCTACCATGCCAACTGAAATGGTGTTTTATTATCCATGTTTTCCTTATTTAAATATATGATTCTAGATGCTCAATCACAGCCTCACCATGGCTTCTTTAAAATGTCTTGGTGAAAAAACACTATCAATAGTGAACTCACTATGGGGACCACCATGACTTCTCCAAGCTATGTTTTATCCCAGTTTGGCCTTCTCAAATCACCTAATCTTCCATACAGTTTAACTCTCATACCATAACTTTCATTGTGGATATATTATTCCCACCCATGTTGCACAAGTAAACCATGGATTCACCATAGTTTTCACCATGTTATCTCTACCCATGTTGAAACTTATGTTGGCCCAAATCCTAAACAACAAACCCTAACCATGGGTGTGGTATTGAATTACTTACTTTTAAACTTTTACTGAGTTCTCACTTCATTATTTCTTTATTTCTTATAGATATTCTTATTTACAACATATACAATCAAATCAAAAATACCAAACAATAAAAAAATATAATTCAATTCATGGTTTAGATTAAATAAAACCAATTTTTTATGTCAATATTATTTTATGATATATAAAATATCATAGATTATGATTAATAATCATACTCAACAATTCAAGGGAAATCATAAGATACTATTTATAGTACAATGGTGAGTGTTATCGGTTGTATTTTACAACTAATAGACTTATTTCCACCTATGATATGCATACATGAGGGTATTTGAATCCTATGAAAAAGGGAATGATTCTTACATATTGGTGAAACTAACCTTACATATGAATCATATTTTATGATCTACATGGATATTATAAAGGCGATATGAATTTTTTTTAATAATAATAGTGTAATCTATCATAGGATATGATATCCAGGACTCATATGATATGAAAAATGAAAATCCATGTTATTTGTATTGATTTTATACTTATGATATCCCATGTCATAATTCATGAGTTAAATGAAAAAAAAAACTTTTGAATAATATTTTATGATAGGAATATGACATGAAATATGACTAAAAACTTCATTTATCAGCATAATTTTACAAATATAAATGTATGGAATGACTCTGATACCACTACCAAGTTTCAAGGGAAATAATAAAATTTATTAAAAATATCATAAGTAATATATAAAACTAAAACTTAGTTAATCATTCTATATAAATGAAAACATCTGTAGACTATAAATGATGAAACTGTTGAATGAAAACATTTCACTATTTATAATACTACATCATCTTTGTATGGGATTGATTAAGATCACTATTGAGGAAACCAAAATATGTCCCTCCTCTAGAGGTATCCATGGTATACTGAATCACCTAATGTTTCAATGAGATTCCTATTCTCACAACCGCATGCTAGCACCTCACAGTTCAAAGGTGGAGGAAGAAAGAGAGATTTGGGTTCAAGATGGTTTCATTCAAGCATTAATGATCATGAATACATTCCACTATCACATGGAATTGAGATTTATAAATACCCCAAGGATGCTCCTTGGTTTTACTTTCATTTAATCAAGTGTTATAATTCATGATTAAATGCCTCAACCAATTTATCTAGCACTTTCATAAATGTATCACTTATCTATTTTATCTTATAAAATGGTTATTAATGATATAATACGTGGGAATGATTAATTATAATGATAAAACATAAATTTTGGTCTCTAATTCAATCATAGTCATTTTATTTCCTTATAATATGACAAGTTGTGAGCTGTGACTTTCATTGTAGTGATTCTTTATGATGTGGCCCAATTATACTTTATGATTTTTTAAATATAGAAGCATGTTTTCATGCTTTATTATATCCCTTATCATATAATATGATATATCCACATTATATCATATTTAATTTTTATTTAGGGCATATCTTATTCAATAATTTTCCTTTCCCAGAGTATATACGATCTCAGAGTTGTAATCCTGTAATAATTCCAACCAATGCCTCTTCCTTAAGTTATGATCTCTCCTGATAAAGACGTATTTGAGGATCTTATGGTCCCTATAGATGATAAACGACTCAAAAATAAGGTAACGGATCCAATACTTCAAGGTGAACACTATTTAAATAAGCTCAAAATCATGGGTCATGTAGTTCTTCTTGTGAGGTATCGACTGTTTAAAACCATAAAAAAATCACCACCAACCTCTATATCAATACAAAGGCCAGCCTAGATCAAAATAGATCACAAAACATGGAGTACTTAACTCCTTCCTCAAGAAAATTTAATATAGTATCATTGGTCAACATCCTCTTCAAATCCTTTAAAGATATTTTTCATCACTTAAACTAAAAAAAGGAATCCCTTTATAGGTAAGGGGAGTCATGGGAATAAATCTCCCAAATAATTCCAACACAAATATCTTATAGTATCCAACTAACCAAAGGATACTTTGAAACTTAAGTATACTCTTGAGTGGCTCTTAAGAAAGTGCTTCCTCAATATTTTCTGGGTCCGAAGATGCTATTCCTTTTGAGATTACATTCCCAAATAAGTTGAATCTTGAATCCAAAACTAACAATTCTATAGATTACTATAAATTTTATGCTCTCAAAGTAAGTCAAGACATATCCTCAAATGATCAGTGTAATGATCCTCTAATGATGAGTAGAAAAGGATTCCATTAATGAAGAAAACTATACAGAATCCAAATAATGATTGGAAAATATAGTTTATAAACCCCATGAACATAATTGGGGTCTCCATCACAACAAAGGGCATCATCATAAACTATAATGGCCATGGCAACATCAATAAATTATTATTTGGGAAATCCTAATCATGAAACTGAAGTTGGTGATATTTAACATAATATTTATATTTGGGAAAAATTACCCCCCTTCACCTATTCGAATAGGTTGCTAATCCTTAGTAGAGGGTATTTATTCTATGATGTCACATGATTAAAGTGGTGATAGTTAATAAAAAGCCTCAATATCCCATCTATATTCTTTGTGAGAAACACCAAAGCTATCCAAAGGGACACACTAGGTCTGATAAAACCTTTCCCCATGAGATCCTATAACTACACCTTTAGATAATTG
This sequence comes from Viscum album, assembly GCA_963277665.1. Taxonomy (NCBI): domain Eukaryota; kingdom Viridiplantae; phylum Streptophyta; class Magnoliopsida; order Santalales; family Viscaceae; genus Viscum; species Viscum album. Next base: position 490,307,847 of record OY728150.1, read on the forward strand.
AGGAAAAACCTAGACATTTTGTAAGATATAGAATATATTATATAACTTCCTAGGTTTAGATCAGTGTATAATTAAATCTACCATTGAGGGGGTAATCCTAGAACATCTTCAAGAAATACATCCATTTACTCTTCCATAACTACATGAAGTTGATCATTTGAAGTGTTCACTACACATAGATCCAAACACACCAACTAATGGGATACTGAATGTAAATTCCAATGAACAATCCCCACACACCTTTATTGAAGGTATCACTCACCTGTTAAGGAAAGTCTCAATCTATCATCTCAAAATCACATTACTCTATTTCTATAGAAATCTATATGGGAACATACTGAGGATAGAAAATCCATGTCAAGGATGATATCATAGAGATTCATCCCAACCACCATAATCTCCTACAAAAACCTCTATCCACTAAGTGTAAGATCACATCATTAGTAAATGTGGTTGAACATGCAATTGCATTCTGTAGGATTCATTAGTCACAGGGGTTAGGATATGGGCTCTATCAAGATTTCTAGCTCTCAAAATAGGGATGTAGTGATAAAGGAATGTTGTGTGTTGATATCTATGATTATGGGTGCCAGTTTAGAGAAGATACATATCATACCACAAACCATTCCAGGTTCTTCTTGGTCATAGACCTCCATCCCTAGTATCTGGCCACATCCTTGATCACTATCTTCTTAAGCCTAGAGTATACTGCCTAGGGGTTCTAGTGGTGGAATAAGATCATACTATCATATATCTATATCACCTTTTCCTAGTTAATCACCATCTCCTATGTCATAGCTTCCTCTATGAGGTCTACCCTATCCTCCTTGGGGAGGTCCCTAATCACATCACTACCTCGGATGCATGGGTCTATCTACCACATGAATTACATTTATTACATTTCAACATAAAACATCATGAGTCATGTGACATAATCCTACATAGGAATAATAAATCATATCTCCTAGATATTTATCCTTTATGTGACTCATAAGATACTAATCTCTAGGTCTGAGATCACCCATAGGTATGCCTCCAATGATGTATCCATGACACTTTTTGATTTCCTACTATGGCTAAGGGCACTACTTCTAGGTGACATTCATGAGATCTATCCACCCTTCATTACTCTTATAAAAATATCTCAATAATCAACGACCTCTCTTATAGGTGGGAATACATAAGGGAACAATTTCAACTCAGACCTCTCTATGAAGACCTCTCTTAAACATCCATGCAAAAAAGAATTTATCATGAATCATGTTGAGAGAGTACCTTGTGTGGTTAGTGAATCTCAATTCTTACTTCAAAACTAGAATTTTTCCCTAATGCAACCTCAATAGCACTAAGATGAATACATATAACAACATTTTTAGGTAGTACTCATTACAAAAAGGTTCTCAAACTCTATTCATAGGAGAGTTTCCTCATTATGGGTGTGGATGATAAAATTATATTAGTGACTCATTATTCCATAGAGAAGACTAGATTATAACACTACCATCTAATTGAAGGGTTTCCAAACAAGTTGGAATAATAAAATAACCACCTCAATCAAATCCCTTACTACTTGAGGTTCCGACTCACTTCATAACTAGGGTGATCACCATTTTTGAAACTCATGAAGTCCAATAAGCCTACTCATGTCCTTATCCTGTCCAACAGGAATGATCCAATACTTCACAGGAGGGGTATGTATACATTGTTTGTGGATGGTGGGCCTATTTGATTCACTATAGGAAAATGAACTTCCCCTGCTCATTCAATGGGGACATATCATAGTCTGTTCTCTAACTAGAAGCCTTATTTCTTAGCTGGTCAGCAATAAGGGTATCAACCACTACAATAATAATTTTATGACCATGCCTCAAGAACCTATAAAGATGTTGGCATCGATACATCCTAAAATTTGACAAGATGAAACACTATAATTAAATCATATATTGGAATATAATATAATATGCACATAGAAAATGAGTACCATCCTCTATATGATTCATATATTTTTATAGGTACCCTGGAACTAGTGATATAGATATCTAATTTAACAAGAAAGTAAATGGATACATTTTTCTTCTCACTAATACTAGGTTCTCTATCCATAATATTAAACTCAAAACCCTTTAACATCATTTCCCTAAGTTCTCAAACCAACCTCACAAGCACCAAAGTCCCAACTTCATCCTTATGACATACTACTATAAATTTAACTAATGGCCACTGTTATTTGTTCCCATGGTCATAGGTCACTATATAACTATGGATGATCAAATATTGTGGTTACATAGTCATTTTGTAGTCCCTATCACACTAGTTGGATTCTTCCATGATGATAGAATCATAGAACCTAGTCTTATGTCTACGGGACACTTATCTTATGTCCATAGGTGAATGTGAGACCAATTTTTCTCATGAAGGAAGTGCATAGGAACCACAAGGATAGCCCCTCCAGCCATGAGAAACTTTATATGTGGACCTATGTCCCAAATGGTTAATACCAGCAGGCATGGGCGACGTGGTAAATCGTTATAGTCGTTTTAATCACCCATGGTAGAAGTGCACCTAAATCCATTGGTAACTTCACCTGTGGATGTAGGAGTCAAACAAATAGGATGTACTACCACGAGAGAAGTTTCCCATGGTTGTGGATGCACTACCTCCATGGGTGAAAATGCCTATGGATGTAGGCATCAGTTAAATGGGACCTACAACCCCATCAGGTAATTACTATAATAAAAATAATAAACATTTAATAATTATTATTTATATCCCTATTTATTCTTATATATAAACTATGGTGTAGATGAGTGGTAAAGTGTGATATAATATAAACATTGGATTCCTGGATAGAAACTCACTAGAGTGAAATATTTAAAATTTTACATAGGCTATGGCCATGAGCATCCCTATTGAAGATAGTCCTAATTCCATGGGTAATGATCATGGAAAAAAGCCTACAACCACATGTGGTGGCACCTATGGTCATAGGATTCCCATGGATATAGACCTTCGGTTTATATCTATGCCAATAGAATCCACTGTCAGGATGACCATGGTCATAGCCTATGTCCACAATCATTGGTCCAATAACCACGAGCACCACCAATGTTCATAGCTCTTTTTTCTATTAATGATAAACCCACTCACCATGGCCCCACCTAGACAGATAGTAAGTTGAGTGTGCTACCCCAAGCCTAACTCAAATAGACCATGGGATGGTACCTGGCACTGTGTAGTAATATCACACAAGATGAGAAGCCTTAGACTAATGTACCTATACATAACCACAAATATCTATACAGGATAACAGTAATGAAATACCAAATAAATAATCAACTTTAATGTGTTTGTGTTTTTGTGTTTTTTGTGTTTTTTTATGAATGTGACATGCTAAGATCCATAAAGGATTACTAGGTATATAAAATATAAAGTGTATAGATACATACACAAACCCAATGTAAAACCAACCTAAAAATTTAGGGTAGGGAAATGCCTATAATTAACTAGATCTAAACAAAAACATTATCTACTACTTCCACCCCTAGGTACCACTAATCTCTTAATCCACTAACATTGTAATCACCGTTGTACTAATCGTCATTTGTATAGGATACAACATGTGTGAGAGAAACACCCATATTGAGGTAAGTATACACATACCCAATAAGATGACCCAAGACCATAAAGTAATAAAGAAACAAAGTTTGGGTCATCTAAAATCCACAAAGGTAAGGGATATCCCACATAGAGAAGAATAACATGAAACTAAAAACAAAAAACATAGATATCCTTATAGATAGAGAAATCAAGAAAGTAAATATCATTCTTCAAATCTAAGTTAATAAAAGGTTTCATTCTATGAGTAAACATGATATTAAATTCCTAGTAAATCCATACCCATATCATCTAACCAAATTTAGTGGGGGACTCATGAATTGCTAAGGTGAGTGTAGGTAGAGGGATTTTCAAACCCTTAATTGTGGACTCACTCCTCATCAAACAAGGTCGTTGAATGATAGAGTAAATGAAACCATAAATCAGGGATGTTCTAAGATATATAGATTTTATGGAGGACCCACACTATATCAGGTGAATGGGAGTACCAAATCTATGCCTACAATTTAGAGGGTCTTCACCCTAAGGAAGTGGGGAAGTACCAAACCCTAAAACCCTAAAACCCTATGGGGTACAACTTCCCAATTATCAACACATCACTAGAGGAGTAATAAACCCTAGTGTAAACTTGTTCACCATGCTTAAACCCCAATATTGGCCCTAATAAACTACATACTAATACTATATATCTCTCATCATAATAGTATTTCATAACCAAAATAATGTTTTCATTATAATCTATGTGGAAAAAAATTATGATAGTCCATTGTTTTCTCAAAACTGACTCATGTTGAAAAAGTCATGTAAACACGATGTAGATAAATACTAAAGGTTTTAGTGCATAGTAGAAGCATTGAGATGATGCCAAATTTTTTCATCGAATCCAATGAATAATCCTAGGGAACATTATGAAAAATAATGAAATATGATGGATAAATCCTAAGGAACATGACCACTAAAACCCTATAACATTCTAGAGAGGATAATACACATTAAATTTATAATTAATTTAAAACTAGAATTACCTCAAACTAGGAAATTACTTTTGGTGATTTTTTCTCTTATCATGTTTTCATTAATATGGAGAAACCAATATATGATTCCCCTAGTTGTATACACACATGATCGATAAATTTATAAACTTTTTTCTTCCTATTTTGGGTATTAGCATAGAGGAACCAAGTAACTTGCATCATTTTCAGATGATCATAGTAATAAGTATCTATTGTCCTCTCTAGTTTCTGAGGGGAAAAGAAGAATATTGATCTCTAGGGCCTGAGAGATTATTAGAGAGTTTTTATCATGCAAAACCACTATCATGTTCTAAAAAACATATAGATGTGAATTTATAATTAGGTTTATAAAATTAGTAATTTCAAAAATGTCCTTTATCTAATTGTTTATTTTAAGTAAACCTCACATAAAATAATAATAAAATTATTATTATTATTATATTCACATAACATGTGATAAACTCATGAATTAATAAATCATTTCCATTAGAACCATAACTCAGTCCCATCAATCCTCCTAAAAATTTATTGATGATTAAATAACAAATATTTAATTAAATAATTATTATTCATTCAATAAATAAATATTATATTCACTAAAATTTTGAATAAATATTTATTTTTAATATTAATGTATCTATTTAAATACTTATAATAATATATTCACTAAATAAATATTATGTTCATGAACCATGTGAATAAATATTTATTTTAATATTCATCTCGAATATTTGGTGATTAAATTTTTTTGATCGATGATACTTGAATAATTATTATTCAGAAAGTTGAGAATAATATTTATTCTTAATATTAAATTCAATAAAATTTAATGAGATTCAGGATATACATAGTGTGTGACCTTCTAGGGAGTTTTCTTAGTGACATTAGATGAACGTAACTAAAGCCTAAGATCAGCTTCTAGAAACACATTAAGGAACCCATATTGAAAGAAGTTAATGTTTCAAAGACAAAAACCTTCTTCAAAATTCTACTATGTAATATAATCTCTATGTCATGATATCTCATCAAGCATGCTTCATACTTATGAAATCAACCTATATTCTTGATGTATCTTTCATTGACTCTATAAAATGACATTTTCAATGAGACACCATGGCCATGGATTTAAACTCATAGTTTTATTTTAATTAAAGGGAAAAAGATATCTTCTTTCATTCACACATAAGTGAAAAATCCATTCATGACTTATTAAATTAATTTCAAATCACTTATGACATGACCAAATATTCTAACTCATCATGAGCATATATTATCACAATTTTTATCCATACATAAAATTACAAAATTCATGATATACATTAATAATAATCTCAAGTATAAGGACCAATATATACATCCAAAAATAAAAATATCAAATAAAATGTATAACATGATGAATTAATATTGGTGGGTTTGTCCTCACAATCTCCCTTATTAGAGATTACCATGTGTGAACTTCATGAGAAGAAGTATCAATGTCTTATGAGCCTCCAACACGTGATTTTCAAATATCATTTGTGTCCCATTATAAATATATCATTTATAATATAGTATATATGTTTAATAATATTTTCATAACAGTTTGAGGTTTTTATTATATTAGATAACTATTATAACCCTTTTATTACATAAATACTCTAAGTACATTATCACATTAATGTTACATAAAAGAACACTCATCATGTGATAAGATATTTATTAACATTTTGGTAATTAAAAGTAAAAAAGTTATCTAGTTCTAGGGAACCAAATCCAACATACTCCCACTTTCACTAGATCCAATAACTAATAATTTTTGTCTTTATAGATTTCGTATGATGTTCATGATTCTACTAAGATAAGGAATTAGTCAATGAGTTTAACACATTCTCTTATATGGATAATTTTATTATTGTGACCTCACCCATTTAAAAAAATAACTCAAGGGGTGATACTTTCATATTATATGATTAATCCATTGATTTCAAATTGGTTCCTTATATAGAAACATTATTTTAATATTATCACAATATATATTGACAACAACTTTACTACTATGTGAAACATAAAGATCCTAGATGAGGTTAATGATCCATGTTTCTTCTTTAGCTACAAAAGAATATGGAATATACTTAGACTCTACTATATAATCAGTGACCATTGGCTGATTTGAGATCTTTCAGCTCACAAATCCTCCATAAGGTATAATACATATCTTGACTATGATTTCATATCATTATGATCTATTTAGAAATGATAATATGTGTATATCTGGATAACTAGTTCCTTATTTCGTCTATAAACCAATAACATATCCTTCGTATGACTTAGGTACTTCAGGATAGTCTTTATAACCAACTAATGTGGCTCACCTAGGCTTTCCTGATATCTTCTTACCATTCTCAAGGTGTTGGTAGCATCAATCCTGGTATATATCATAGAATACATGAGGGTACTTATCACAAAATAATAATGGATAATACTCATTCTATATCACTCCTATTGTGTCTCAGGTCACATTTTCTTGGTGAGATGTATACCAGGTCACATTGAAAAAAATCCCCTTTTGGATTTTTCTCTATTGAATCTCTTCAATACATTCTCAATGTATGTTTCATGACTTAGTCCAAGAGTCGTATTAGATCTATCATGATGGTTCTTCATCCCTAGAATATAAAAACTTTAACCTAAGTCATTCAAGGAGAAAAACATTAACCACATATCAGCTGATGGTAAGACTGGTATCCCATTTATGAACATTAATATATCATTAATATATACTACTAGGAAAATTACCACACTCCCATTAAACATTTTGTATACACATCTCACACATTCATTATTTCTGAAACTAAATTATGTTTTGTCTTCATAAAAATGAATGTTATGTGATCTTTATTCTCATTTTAACACATAAATGGATCTCTACAACTTTAAAACCTTATTTGAATCCTTTGGTGTTATAAATACATCATGTAGTGTTTCATAGATATCTTTCACATGGTTTATATTAAGTACAATTGTCTTGACATCCATTTTCCAAACATCATAATCATGGTAAGATGTTATGGATAATAGAATTCTAATGAATTTCATTATAGAAACTGGTGAAAAGGATTAATTATATTTTATTCCTTGATGTTACTTAAAACATTTAGTGTCCCGTCATAATTTATAGGTAATAAATTTAACATTTATGTCTTCTTTATTCTTAAATAAAAAATTTCACCTGAAATAATTTACATAAACTATAGGATCTATCAAAACCCATATTGGTTATTCTAAATGGAATTTATTTTAGAATTTATGGATTCTTACCACTTTGAATATTCTAAGAAATTTTCTTATTATTTATAGGATAGTGGTTAATTATTTTTAATTAATAATGTGTCACCTAACTCGATAATAAGAAAATCATAGGTATTTGATTCTAAAACATCTTGTGTGGTCATACATGGTACTTGTGTCTCTGCAATAACTTATTTTATTAGGACTTATGGAATTTATTCATGTTCCAACTCTTGTGTATCTTGACCCCTGATTTCATTGAAGTCAATCTTTCTACCATTATCTCCTTTGAAGACGTGATCCCCCTCAAGGAGCATGTAGTGTCTTTCCAATATTACCTTTTTTGTAAGGGTTCATATAGATAATATACCTTTGTTTGGGATATCATATAAAGATACAGTTAGTTCCTTGAGATTGAAGTTCATTTTCTATAAGTAGCCATAAAATGCCTTGAAACCCCACACGTGTGGATTTGACAGAACATATTTCCTTTCATGCCGTAACTTATATGGGGTTACATGTGTTTCATTAGTTGGACTTGGTTTAGTGTGTATGATGCAGTCTGTAATGTGTATCCCCAAAATGATAATGGAATACTTTCATGTCTCATCATCGATATCACCATGTCCAACAAGGATTATTTTCTCCTTTCATAGACACAATTACACTGGGGTGTGTAAAGAGGAGTGAGTTGAGATAGTATCTCAAAATCTATTGGATAATCAATTAATTATTGGTTTAGATATTACCCATATAGGTATGATTGTATTTTCATTATCTTTTTACCAAGATTAATATCTATTTTATTCTATAATTCAATAAATTTATCAAAGAAATCATACTTATACCTCATTAAGTATACGTATCCATATTTATTATATTTATCAGTAAAAGTAATGAAGTAAGAGTATCCCACTATAACTTTTATTGGAAAATTCCCACACACATCTGTATAAATTATTTCAAGAATATCTATGACTATTTCACCTTTTCCACTAAATGGAAATTTGGTCATTTTTCTAGAAAACTACTATGACATAAATCTAAGGGTTTTAGTTCAAAAGAATATAAATACCCTTCTAGATATAACATTGTCAAATTATTTTCATTTAAATGACCAAGTTGATGATTCCATAACTGGGTGAGATATGAGGCATGAAAACAAGATTCTTTATCAATCTCTAAGGCAATATTTTCATATTATAGCATGTAAAGACTATTATTCAAATGTTTTATCCCATAACATATGATATCTTTATTAAATTAGAATCTTTTATTTCTGAATATAAAAGAAATTTTCATGTACAAACTTGATGTAGTTATTATGTTATTTGTTACACTAGGATCATAAAAAAATTCTTTATTATTAGAATCAATTTAGATAGAAATGATAGATGATAGACTTTGGTAGCCCGCACAACCAATCTTACTCCCTTAGCAGCTCAAAGATCCACCTCACCTTTAATGATCTTCCTAAATCTACTCAACTCTTTTATCTAGAAACAAATGTGAGAACCATAAGCTCTATCTAATACTTAATTCTTAGAAATTGATAGATTACACTTGATAATGAACATACTGAATATTCCCCTTTCCTTTTTTACTAAGGCACGGTTCTTCTTCCAATATCATTTCTTTCCATAATAAAAACACATTATATCCTACCCCTTAGCCTCTCCTTTGATGTTTCTCCTCTTAGAAGGGTGGAATGAAGGTGCCTTAAACATGGAACATGTCTTTAACCATTTTACCTATCCTTTCCTCTTGTTCACCATAAATACATAATGTTTTTCATGCTTCATGTACTTATCCACTTAACTAATATGATTTAAATATGTTGCATCTTCTCTAAAGTTTTCATATTAAATTGAATAATAAAACTTGAAAAGATCAGGGTAATTGAGGTTAGTATGAGGCTTGTGAAAAATTACTTAGGTATCTTAAAATATAGAATTTTTAAATTCTCAATGTAACCAATCATTATAACTACATGAGGATCAATTCTCACACCTTCTCTTAGATTCCATGTAATGAGTTCCTTGGTGATCTTATGCCTCACATGTCTTAATTTTTCTTAATAGAGATCATAGAGATGAGATATCATGGTATATGCATCCATGTCTTCGTTAAACTTATGATGCTCACTAGATATGGATGATAACATAATTCATTGGACATGCAATGAATCATCTATGTGTTTCCAGAAGTCATTTTTCTTTTCCTCTCTTGAATCCTCAAAGGGATCAATAGTAACTAGGGACTCCAACACATAACACTTCCTCTCTTGGATTAATATGATAATTAAGCACCTTTACCACTCTTAGAAGTTATCACTAATCAGTATATTGTCTTTATCCAAGATATATCATTGGGAAATCATAATTGTGAGGAAAACTACCATTTATACTAACTTGGTTAGGTCAACCTAAAGCTTTCATTACATCTCCCTAATAAATGAAAGTATCCTGATGAGGTTCAAACCAATGATTTAATATATGGTTATATTAAAACTTAAATAAAGGAAGGTGTTCAATGACTTGATATTATCTTTGAGGGATTTAATTTAACATACTTGTAAATATTCATTATTTTATTCTTATCATTCTTGTTCACATTATATGGATTTTACATAATTAACTAATAATGTATGATAAAATAATTTAAATAAAATAATTTTATTTTATTTCATATTATCATGATTGTTATTTCATATACTTTATATGATCATGTTTAAACATCAAATAAACCATTCATCGCATAAATAAATAAATAATCATTCATATACAAATAAAATAATAATGTGGTATGATCATGATAATTTAATACACTAGTTGTTTTATCAAGAGGAATATAATCCAATATTAACCTTAAGAGAAACAACTCCATGAGGTGATTACTAGCTTGAGGTGTAGAATCCCTCTATTTACCTATGTATCTCTTTGGTTGGATCCACCTCATCTTGGGTCCTAAACCATCTCCTCTCATTGGTAGTTATATATTTTACACATTATTACTCAATTGTATTTGAAGGGATATAATGGGTTTTATAATTTCATAAAATAAACCCTACACATGTAGACCCATACATAATAAAAGAGGAAGTTATGATACATAGATAATTATATTTAATTTAGTAATAAATAATCCTATAAAACTCATTCAATAATAATTAAATTAAATTAAATTCAACACATACACATGTAAGTCAAGCTCAGAATCAATCATAACATGTAACCGTTACACATTTAATATTTATAGCATTCATTTAAATTCATATTTTATTAGGATAAATTTTCTCAAATTAATAAATTAATATTAATTTATTTATTAATTATCTTAATAATATCTATAAATATTCCTTGAGATTAATTATGTCGTATAATTTTAAGTAAATTAATTAAATTAAATTTGAAATTATTAAGTGCACGACATGTACTGAAGATTTCATGTAGCAAGTACCTTTTCTGTCAGATTAAATTCAATACTAGAATTTAATATATAAACATTAAATGTACTAGAGGAAATATAGCATGTACCCTTCTACATATGATCAAACCCATTTATGGATTCTAACTCTTACAAAATATGTTATGTCACTAAAAACTATGTGTGACTTACATTATGTGTGTTCATTGTCATGTACTATGTACTTACATGGCATGTATGCCTACATGGTGTGTCACAATATACAAAGAATGTTATTATCTGGGTCAAAAAACATAGTATACATAGTATGTATGACCACATGACAATCCATGAATATATATTCAATGTACCATTGGTGATGCACTTGAAGTACATAGAATGCATAACAACCATGCACGTTGTGTATTAACAAATTTATGCATATAATACTTATTAAGTGTTTAAATCCATGTGAACCATTGAAAATCACTCGACGTGTACCTAGTTAGGATTAATACCTATTTCATGGTGTGTACATATAGCTACATTCCATGTAGTTTGGTCTCTCTTTTAATTATATGCATGTTAGACTCATATGGTATGCTTGCCTAGATGTTTTCATGAGTTGGCATGAGTTACATGGCTTGTATAGCTACTTTTACATCATGTAATCTATTTTTTCTACCCACACAACATTCATAGGGACTCAACATGTATCTCATGTGGGTTATGACTTGTTACATGGTGTTTTCAACTAGTTACACATTATGTACTTAATGTGTTGTTGTGTATCCTAACTAGAAGTCAATACACAACATTTAATAATGGAACACACTTTGACCACATGGTTTGTTGTGATTTAAGTGGAGTCAATTCCATGTGGGGTCACATGACGTGCACACCCACTATACATCGTGTACTCCCTTTCAAGATGCATGTTGGTTGGTGGTCAATATACAACATATAATGATGTTGTGTGCCTAACCCTTCATGATATGTCATGATTTTTGTGACTTTCCCTTGTAAAATTAACTATAGGCATAGAATGTGTGCTTTTCCATTACATTCCTTGAGTCCTTATCATTCATCTTACATACTTGGAATCTCTAGATGGGATCTTTGAGCATTTTCCATGTGTTCTTCTTATGTTCGTGGACATATGAATTAAAAAAATGATTTATCTTGACTTTTGTATTAAATAATTCTAAATTATAAATGAATACAAACAAAAAAATGTGAAAATTAATCAAATAAGTAATATATAATTATAAATTATAATGTGACCACTCTAATACCACTTAAAGGTTCTAGAGAACAGAGAAATCATAGGGGTGATGGCCAAAAAAGTTTTTTTCTATAGAATTTAGTGAATAATTATAAGAAAAATGAAAATTACTCATAAAATACAATGGATAAATCTTATGTAACTTTATGAAGGAAACCCAAAAACATTATATAAAATATTTTCCACATTTAATTTTTAATTAATTTAAAACTAGAATTTCCTTGAACCTAGAAATTATTTTTGATAAATTTAGTTTCCACACTTTTTAGGTTATTTTTAAGATGGAGAAACCAAACTATAATTCCTCTATTTTTATCCACACATGTTTTCTATGAATCTATGAATGTCACTCTTGGTATTCTAGGTGCTATCATAGAAGAACAAAGTAACTCGTGTCATTCTCCATTGATCACAATAATAAATCTCTCTTATTCTCTATAGTTCTTGATATGGTTGGATGAGGATTATTCTATAGGTATTTAGAGAATATTAGAGAGGTTTTATCATGAACAACCACTCTCATGATCTAAAAATGATATAATTAGAAATTTATACACAGGGTTAAAAAAAAGAAATTTCATAAATTCCCTTTTTCTAATTTTTTATTCCAAGTAAACCTCATGTCAAATAATAATAATAATATTATTATTATTATATTCTCATGAAATATTCTAAACACAAAAATTAATAAATCATTTACATTAGGCCCTTGACTTGGCCTCGTCAAACCTCCTCAAAATTTATTGGGCCTTGAATAATAAATATTTAATTAAAAATTTATTATTTTTTAAATAAATAAATAGATAAATATTATATTCACTAAACCTATGAATAAATATTTATTTTAATATTTATATAACTAAATAAATATTTATATTAATATATTCACTAAACTAATTAATAAATAAATATTTATTTATTACCCTATGAATAGTAAATAAGAGATTAAATAAAAAATATATTTATTAAAATTGTTAACAAATATTTATTTTAATATTCAAATCACATATTCTAAACTCGAATATCTAGTGAATGAATTTATGTGATCAGAGACACTTGAATAATTATTATTTGATGAGTCGATAATAATATTTATTCTTAATATTTAATTTAGTAAAAATTAGGGAGATTGTGGATGCACTTAGTGTGTGACCATGTATGCCCCTTTCTTAGTAGAATTGGGTGAACATACATAAGGTCAGCGATCGACATCTAGCAACACATCAGGGAACCCATGGTGAAAAAAGTTAATGTCGCAATAACAATAAGATTCCTACAAACACTACAATCTAAAATAATCTGTTTATCTCATTAATAAAAATCCATACTTGTGTCATCAAACTATATGTTTTATTTTTCATTCATTGAGTCTCTAAAATGAACTCATTGATGAGTTATCACGGCCATGGATTTAATTAGATAGTTCCATTTCAATCAAAGGGATTGAGATATCTTCTTTTATAAACTATAAAGGGAAAAATGTTTTCTCGACTTATTCAATTAATTTCATATCACTTATTATGTGCCAAACATATGTTACCTTAATATGATCATATGTCATCCTGATTTTATTCCATACATGAAAGTATAAAATCCAAGATATACATTATTACTAATATCGATTCTAAGTACCAATACACGTTTTCATGGATAGAAATATCTAATAAAACATATAAAATGAAAATTTTTCTATTTTTGAGTCATTTTCCACTGGTGTGGCCTTTTATGGATACATTTTTCCACATATTGAATTGTGAATTGAATGAGCTTTTAATTTCAAAATGTGATATAATTGTTGATTTAGTTAATTGTGTATCATTGTGTATTGCAATTTTAATTTTATAAATATTTGAACAAAATTGAAATTTTGGGCTTAATTGTTTTTGAAGTTCTTTTATTCAATTTATATATTTTGAAGAAAATATTTTGGGGTGATTTTGAAAAAACATTCTTTGTAATAATTTTCTAGAAGTTATTTTGATGTATTTGGAACTTATATTTGAAGGTTCCAGATGTAGCGGAATTGTGGCGGTTAGGAGGGAACAAATTTTCATTTTCTGTAATTGATGACCAAGTTGGGATCCATACGATGATAAACTCTAGTATCCATGGATTAAGATCAAAGAACTAGAAGAAAGAAGAAAAGGGCATCGAATACAAGAGAGAGGATCTTTCCCATAATGTTTATAATTAATTTAAATAATTTTTTCAATAATTAAATACATGGATCTTCGATACTTTCTTCATTGACGATGTTGATTTTCAGGAATGAACCTTAAGAATTTTCTCAATGCGCTTGTGAGGATACAAACCAAAATCCCTCTGGCAGTGATCCACATGTTCTCTGATGGCCTCCGATCGACACCACTCGTTCTCTAGGAGATAGCATAGTGAAGCGAGTGTCTTGAATCAATTGTTCTTGATTGTATATTCTTCAGTCATAAAAAAAAGTCTCTCATTGTTGAGAGGGTAGAGGAGATGATTAAATATAGAAATTGTTTTAGTTTAATAATTCTCTCACCACTGACAATTTGGTTCACATTTTATAATGGAACAATAGACACACCTATTTATTTAATGACATGGATTTTCAGTTACAATATTTAATTATGTAACAGTAATTAATACATTCATAACCTTATCGAAAACCCATGATACATAATAATAATAACAACACCATTATTCATGGTGCACCAACTTTCACAAAACGGAATCATAAATGAAATCTCATGTCACGTGATGATAGCAGCATTATTATTATTTTTCCTTGTGCCAACAGGTTAAATAATTATATAACATCATGAAAATAATTATTTTACTACCGGACCGGCCTTGGTCAGCTCCAACTCCACTTATATTTATTGAACACACAAATAAATAAATAATTTATTCTCTTAAATAAATATATTATTTACAAACTAGTAAATAAATATTTATTAAATGTTCAATAAAATAAATATAATTTATTTAATTTATATGTTCATTTTAACTTGGATAAAATTATTCCACAGTTTTAAGAATAATATTTATTCCATTAATAAAATTGAAATAGAATTTAATCAAGACCACAAGAAACACTTAGTGTGTGACCCTATAGGATTATTTATTGATGGAATTAGGTGTTCTTGCCTAAAGTCCAAGAGTGTTGTCTAGCAATAGGTAAAGTAACCCAAGAGAAAGAATTTAAAGTTGCAATGATGACATCCACATATGAATTCTTACTGTGTAATATAATCCTTTTATCTCAATATCTCATCAAGAAGGTTTCATGGAAGTTTCATCAACCTATTTGATTGACACATCTTTCTTTTACTATCTGAAATAAAATTGTTGCTACACTATGGACATGAAATTTAAGGCAATGGTTCTATTTTAATTAAATGGCCAAAATATCAACTTCCATAAGTGGATGGGACAAATATTCCTCAACATATCCATTAATAACATGTCATTTGTGATGCACCCAACATGCCCTACTTCCCGCCAACATATAGCATGATGGTTTTCATTAGTAAATCTAATTGAACGAGTCATGACATGTATTAATGATAATCTTAAATTCTAAGGACCATTACACACACTCGCATATGGGAATATCTGATGACAACAAAATGTTCATAATTCCTACTGGTGGGTATATTCTCGTAATCTCCCATCTTGGAGACTATAAAGTGAAAAATTCATGAGAAGAAGTATAATATGATTACGAGTACTTACACCTGACAGTCTATATACTATGTGTCCCATCATAGTATGTCATGCAACCACATAACTATATTTAAGAATATTGTCATAGCACTTCAAGGTTCTCATCATAGCGGGGAACTGCTATGACCTTATTAATACGACAAATAATCTAGGAAATAATTATATTATAGTCCTAAAAAACAATTAAAATATGTAATAATATATTTAATATTTAAATACATTAAATATTCATGTAATCAATGTAAAAATAGTTGGTTCTAGGAAAAAAACTCCAACAAACTCCCACTTGGACTAGAGCTAATTTCCTTCGACTTTCAGTCCACTAGACCTCACATGATGACCATGTTTCTACTTATTCAAGGATTTAGTAAAGGGGTCTACTATGTTGTCTTCCATGGAAATATTGCTCACTGCAACATCACCTCCTTGAAAAAAGTCCCTCAAGATATGATACTTCCATAGTATGTTCTTCTTTCAATGATGTGACCTCGAATATTTTGTGAGAGCCACCACTGATGTGACCTTTAATACTCTCTATTCTCTTTCCTTCCTCATGAATATGAGGATTCATTTTATTGGAAATATGAATGACATGTGATGCTAGAAACAATCCCCTCTTGGATTGTTCTATACCGAATCTCTTCAGTATTTTGTCCATGTATGTACTTTGACTTAGGCCCGACAATCTCTTGGATCTATCACGATGGATATTGATCCCAATAATATATGTTTCCTTTCCCAAGTCATTAATGGATAATAATTTATTCAACCATTCCTTAACAGACTGTAAAATTGGAATTTCATTTCTAATAAGTAATATGTCATCAACATATACGATTAAAAAAATGGTTTCACTCCCACTAAACTATTTTTTAGACACATGACTCACATTCATTCTTTATAAAACCAAATTCTGTTATGGCTTCATCAAAATGAATGTTCCATGACCTAGATGCTTTATTTAATCCATAATAGGATTTTTCAACTTTCATATCTTATTGGCATCCTTTAGAGTCACAAAACCTTCAGGTTGTGTCATATAGACATCTTCCTGAAGGTTCCCATTAAGGAAGTATATTTTTTCATCCATTTTACAAATCTCATATTCATGGTAAGTGGAAATGGCCAAAATAATTTTGATGGATTTCATCATGGAAACTAGTGAAAAGGTTTCATAATAGTCAATGCCTTCATGTTTTTTAAACCCTTTTGCAACCAGTCATTCCTTATAGGTATTGACTTGTCCTTCCATGACTAGTTTCTTATTGAATACCCATTTTCAACCAATAGGCTTTACATCTATTGGAGGATATACTAAAATTCAGACTTGGTTTTGGTACATGAAATTCATTTCAGAATTCATGGATTCCTGCCACTTGGAAAAGTCTGCTCCACTTACTACTTCCTTGTAGGTTAGAGGATCATTATTATCAACTAATAATGAGTCACCATCCTAGGTAACTAGAAAACCATACTGTTCTGGTTCTCTAACATCTCTTATACTCCTATGCAGTACTTGTGTCTCTGGAATAGATCTTTCTTCCATGGGGCTTTGTGAAATCTGGTCCCTATACCAACTCTTGTATACCATGAGCCTCAACTTCATAGAATTATATCTCGCCCCCACTATCTCTTTTGGATATGTGCTCCCTCTCAAGGAATATGGTCTGTCTTTCCACTATAACCCAGTTTAGGGGTTGTATAGGTAATATCCCCTTGTTTCCTTGGGTTATCCAATAAAGTTACACATTGTGCCTTGGGGTGTTAGTTTATTACCTAAAGAGGCCTTAACAGATGCTTCGCTTCCCCACACATGTAAATTCGATAACATGGATTTATTTCCACTCCAAAGAACGTATGGAATGCTATTTATTGATTTATTTGGTACTTGGTTTAATATATGTGTCACTGTTTGTAACGCATATCCCCAAAAGGATAATGTAAGACTTTCATGATTCGTCATTGATCTCACCATGTCCAACAAGATGTGGTTCCTCTTTTTGTTTAAACCATTCCACTAGGGTGTGTAAGGAGGAGTGAGTTGGGATAGGATCCCAAACTCTCATAAGTAATCAATGATGCCTTGATTAAGATATTCTACCCCTTGGACTGAGTGTATTTTCTTAATATTCTTACCAATATGGTTCTCAGCTTCATTCTTGAATTCCTTGAACTTTTCAAAAGAATCCGACTTATACCTCATTAAGTAGATATATCCATATCTACTAAAATCATCAGAAAAAGTTATGAAGTATGAGTACCCACCCCTTGCTTCAACTAGAAATGGTCCACACACATTGGTATGTACCAATTCAAGAATCTATTTAACTCTTTAACCTTTCCTACTAAATGGGGTTTTGGTCATTTTTCTTTGTAAACATGTGTGACATACACCAAGTGGTTTTAGTTCAAAAGAATCTAAATATCCATATTGTTGTAAATTTGTCAATAGTTTCTCATTTACATGTCCTAGCTGGTGATTCCAAAGTTGGGTGTGGTATGATCTATGTGAAGTAGTTTTGTTATCGATTTCCATTACTTGGTTTGTGAAATCCAACATGTAAAGGCCATTAAATAAATGTGCCTTACCACAAATTCTATATTTATAAAAGAAGAAATATTCATTTACAAACTTGAAAATAAATCCATTTTTATCTAGTCTAGATATAGAAATAATGTTTTTGGTTATTGAAAGCACATAATAAAAAAAATTTAATACCAAGATCATCCAAGTCGACAACGTGAGGTGGTAAACCCCGATAGTTATAGTAGCAATTATGGATTTGTTGGCTACTCATAGATCTACCTCCCTTCGATCAATTTTCTTGAATCTACTTGGTTCCTGTATTTGGATACATATGTAAGCACCATAGGATGTATCTAATACCCAATTCGTAGAAACAAATAAACTACACTCAATAACAAATGCACTTGAAGATTCCCCTTGCTTCTTTAGCTGGGTGCATTTTTTCTTCCAATGGATCTTATTTCCACATGCGAAACCAATAGATTTTTATTCCCTTCCATCCCCCTTGACCTTACTTTTCTTGGAAGGGAATGAAGAATAGTTTTTCTTTAATATCTTTTCCTTCCCTTTCCTATTATTCACCATAAGGAAAGAAGGATTTTCACTCTTCATGTATTTTTGTACCTGGCGATGGAGGATAAGAAGATCTGGTAGAGACTTCTCAATGTTGTTCATATTGAAATTCACAAAAAAAAACTATAGAATCTCTGTGGGAGTGATGTGATAATGAGATCAGTACCCAGTTCTTCAGGGAGTTTAAACCCTAGAACCTCCAAACGCTCAATGTATCCAATGAGCTTGACTTCGTGAGGTCCAGTTGGGGCACCCTCTCTAAGATTACTCTTTAGATCTCAAACCATTTATATCTTACTCTCTTCTGGTAAATTCCGCATAGGTGATCAAGTATGCTATAGGAATCCATGTTTTCATGATACTTCATGAGTTCTCTAGACATTGATGATGACATCAAACATTGAATTTTGACCACCTCATTCATAAGTTTTTCTTGACCAGGAACTATTCATCACTCGCCTTTTGGGCAGGTGGATTAGGTAATGAGGATTCTAACATGTAAGATTTATGTTTATGACGTAGAATGACCTGAAGGCATCTAAACCATTCATGGGAGTTGTTGCCTGTGAGGATGTTGTCTTTATCCAGTATTGATCACAGATAGTGTGGTTGACAAGTTTTTAATTTTTATTATACAATTAAAAGAGAAGATAATTATTAATTTATTGATTATATTTTATGATAAATAATAAAATTAATTTTATTAAGACTCCCACTATTTTATCAAGTACCAATGGCCCTCACCATTGAATTCAGAATGTCTAGTTTCTAGTACATTCTAGTGGAAAGGATCCTTATTCCCCTTTATATAACCCCAACAAGGGTTGGTCAAGATATTTAAAGGTATTTAAGTAGGAAGTTCTTTTCCAACTATGGGCTTACAGCTCCTTGATCAGTTGAGTGGACTCCCCACTCCTAAAACCCTGACTTGGATTTCCTCAACACTTGTTTCCAATATTACACCAAGTCTATCAAGGGATACTCATCTTGGTGTAATATGGTTAATTCATCCTGAAACATTCAAAAGGTATTCTTGCATTAAAGTAAGCTCCCCAATAAGGGTTGGTCAAACACATAGTTTTATGAAGTCTTTCCCTTAATCAAGTAACATAAGGCTTAGTCTGACTTAATATTTGAATGATGGATTTTTATCACTTATGCGTAAATTTCTTATTATCTTTATCACATGATTGTTAATATTAATTGGATCTTAATGAAGTGATTAACCATGTCTTGATAATATTTATGCCTAAGCTTGGTTTATTATAGTTCCATATTTGATTCTTGTTTAATTCATTAATTATGTGATCGCAACAACACATCCATAATCATAAACAATGCAACTGAAAGAAATAAAATAAAGTAAAGGGAATGATCATGAGATTTTCTAATGGTTATTTTATCTAATAGTTTATAAACTAACACTTACCTATGGGAGAAACACCTTGAAACTTTTGGGTTCGTGTTTACAAATTTCCACCTATCCACCTTTATGTCTCTTGAGATTGGTTTTGTCTCGGCACCATCCTGAACCGCCTCCACTAGCTTGGGATCTCCATCCATTGCATATGATTTTTAAACTCACACACAGGTCAAGTTTAAAAAGAGGGTTTACATTAAAAAATCATGGGCATGTAGGCCCTATATATTAATGAGGAGAAATGGTTTGCAGGCCAACAATTTAAATTAAAAAATAAGTTAAAAGAAACCAATCACATACAAAGGTCTCATCTAGATCATGACCATACACATACATGCAATGAATTAAGAAACTAATAAAACTACCATTAAATTATTTAATCATTCTCATAAAGATAAATTGAACTCAAAATGATTAATTATTATCTTTAATTAATCAATCCTTTTATCTTAATTATTTTTTTTCTGAATTTCCTTGAGATTCTCATCCTTATACATAAATGTACCATAGAGGTAACCTAGTCAGTACATATTCAAATCTACCCAACATGTATTATATTTTTTTACTGTTTTATTCTTCTGACATATGGAATACATGATGCTTCAATTTATAGAGTAACAACCTATAGTACTATTTACACATGATGAGTAGTTCTAAAAATTACACAAACATTAAAGTTTTAACTTTCTGTAATTTGGTAAAGTACATGGTGTGTAGTTCTGACAACATGATGTATACTACCTTCACCATATTTCCCATAGTACATGCCTAGGGACTCGGTGTTTGAGGTGTACTTTGGATATTTTGAATCACACAGTGTGTAAAGTGGGCTACATGTTGTGTTGTCTCCACGTTACACTGTTACTGGTCAGCTCAATCCTTGTATGGGATACATGGATTGGCCCCTGAACCGAAGGGACTACACGTTGTGTCCAGTGGTCCACACAGCATGTAATCCAGTAAGCATGTTCCTATCTGTCTTGGTCAACATGCGGTGTAAAATTAATTAACCTGTGTGTAATAAAGTAACACGGCTTGAGTAATTGCCGAATTACTCCTGATGCGCTGAACACAGCTACACGGCATGTATTCTGGATTACAAGGCGTGTATGGAAGAGAACACAACATGAAAGTCTAAACACATGGTGTGTACTTTCCTATCACCTAGACAGAATCATCGGTGTCTCCTGATGAGTTCCTCACTTTAATTTTAATCCAAAAATTATTCATTTCTGTTAGATCTATGAGAAGGAAAAGAGGAAGAACAAATCTCAAAATCTGGATTAAAATAACAATTAAACTTGAATTGAAAAACTATATTGTTAAATCATAAATAATCAATGAATTATTTAAATAATTAGAAACGATGATATGGCCACTATGATACCACTTGAAGGATCCAGATGCAGCAGAAGCGTGATTATTGGGAGGGTCCAAATTTTCCTTTGTCATAATCGATGACCAATTCGAAATCCATACGATGATAAATTCCACTATCCATGGATTATGATCAAAGATCTAGACAAAAA
The DNA here is from genome assembly GCA_963277665.1 of Viscum album. Classification (NCBI taxonomy): domain Eukaryota; kingdom Viridiplantae; phylum Streptophyta; class Magnoliopsida; order Santalales; family Viscaceae; genus Viscum; species Viscum album. The sequence continues at coordinate 490,330,189 of OY728150.1, forward strand.
AAGAAAAGGGATCTGGATCCTAGAGAGGGGATCTTGCACATCCTATTTATAATTAATTTAAATAATTTTTACCAAAATTAAATACCTAGATATTTGGTATTTTATTCGTTAATGATGTTAATTTTTCGTAATGACCCTTATGAATTATCTCATTGTGTTTGTGAGGATCCAAAACAAAATCTATCTAGAGGTGATCCACATGTGCTCTGATGGCCTCCGATCGACACAACTCGTTCTCAGGGTGATAGCACGGTGAAGTTAGTGTCTTGCATCGATTGTTCTTGATCGTCTGTTATTTGTTCCTGAATAATTCCTCTCATTCTTGTGAGGGGAGAGGAGATGATTCGAGAGAGAAATTGTTTTGGATCAATAATTCTCTCACCTCGGAAAATTTGGTTCACCAAGCATAATGGCACAATATACGTACCTATCTATTTAACAACATGGGGTTTCAATTAAAATATGTAATGGTGTAACAAAAATTAAATACATTCATAACCTTAGAGAACACTCATGCTACATAATAAAAATAACAACACCATTATTCGTGGTGTGTTAATGTCACGAACCAGCCCGGGTCGACCCTGAACAGGTCACCCGAGCCGGTCCGCGGCAAGTCCCGAGGGGCGTTCCCGATCCCCCCGGGATGGCAACAAGTGTCGGGCATCAAAATTAAGCAGATGGGAATGATTTCAGCCCAAAACAAAAGTAAATAGAACAGAATAAATAAACACTAACAGCGGAAAAGAAATAAAAAAAACCACACAACTACGTACCTCCATGTGACCTCTCAGGTCACCACCCAACTAGAGAGAAACCTCGCTCCAACACTGAGCGACTCAAAACAGAAGACCTGCGACTGAAATGGTAAAAGATAGGCGTGAGCACAAAAGTACTCAGTAGGTGAGCCCCACAACAAATCCCAATGCACTGCCAGTAAAAATAGAATCTACATAATCCAGGTTTGAACTATAATGTGTAAAAGTAATTTTTCACAATGTTTTACTTGAAAATCAAACACGAGACATTACCCTTATTCTTTTTCGAAAGACAGTTCCATTTCATTAGTTTTAAGCTCATTCTGAAAAGCAAAGTGTTACATTTCCAAGTCAAACCCAAAGCGAATAAAGCATTTTCATTTGAAAACCATTTTTCTCAAAGTCTAACAGTATAGGCTGTGAAATATGACTGAAGGAAAACAAGCAGGGAAAACAAGTGCAAGTAAAGGTAAACAGACAAGGAAAACCAAGTGCAAGTAGAAACAAACCAGAAGTTATCAGCAATAACCATGGGTGATCCTGAACATCCCTAGAAAACCCCTGGACGTACTCGGGTTCAGACTACCTGCCGGCATGGTACTCCATAGTCAATAACCAACTGGCCGCCCTAACAGCCAACCAGTGGCACATCCCTCCTGGCCTGTCTGTAACTCCAGGGGGTACTAACCCGTCTAATCAGGGTTAGCAAGCAACCGTCACTCGATAATCTACAAGACGCCCAGGAACCCATAGTAGTTTTTGTAACACTGTGTAAGTGGGAGACCCGCGCACGCGTGACTCATCTCACCGCACTTGCCAACCCCTTACACGGACATCGCTACACGACAACCCTCGAAGGGAAGTCCCCCTGTAGAAATGCCCTCACAAGTACGTATATATATATATAAATATAAGTATAATCACTTCACATTTATTAAAGTGCCAACCGGGCCGTCATATCATTTACACTTTGAACATCTAACACTAAAACATTTCCAAGGGACATGACATACGCCACACGATTGAAAACCAGAAACGCACTTAGAACATTATTTAAAAAACTCAAATCAGCATCTCAAACCTGAAAGACGTTGGTATCACAAGTAAGAAATCATTTTCCCAGTTCCAAACGCACCCCACTTTTATCAAGAGCCAAACGGGCCTTTAAACACCTTTTGAAAGAATAATATTTCTCAAATGAAATCCAGAATTTTAATCACGCATCAAAGGAAAACATTTTTCTTTTTCAACTACCAAGAACCACGCTTAATGTTTCCAAAAATCGAGTTTAAAGGTCACACGGCACTTCCTCTAATCAAGGTTCAAATAAAAACACCATTTTCCATAACCAATACACCTACCATTTTACACACACCAAAACCGCTTCGGAACCCAATTCAACATGATCTTTCGTTAATCAGGAAGAACCATCCAGCAAAACTACCATGGAAGCACACAATTAAATCCAAGAAAATGCTTTAAATGAAACGCTAGAATTAAAACAACTTTTATCATCAGCAGATCACCAAACTATAGATAACTACTTAGTAATACTTTTGAATTTGCTGAAACTTAATAAAAAGTCAAGGAATAAATAAATTCTAAATTTAAAGGTGAGTGCAAAGGGAGACCTACCTCAAAATCCAAGCGCGACGGTAAAAAGATCTTGGAACCAAGACGCGATGACCCGACGTGTGTCCGAAGCCACGTGATAAAATCCAACACTCTCGAAACTAAGGCGCGGAGACGGCAGAACCTCGGAAACAAGGCGCAGCGATGGCGCTTCCTCGGAAACGCCCTGCGCGGGTCCTAAAACAGTAGACCGTCAAACGGTCTCAACGATATTAATAACAGAATAATATTAATAATATTAACAAAGTGAAAATAATCGCGGTGATAACAATAATCACAATAATAATTATAACACAGCATAATAATAATAATGATGTTGTAATAATAACAATAATAATATAATTAGCATAATTATAAAATATCAATAATAACAATAATAATAATATCATAGTATTAATACAATAATAATAATAGGAACAATGCCAATTTAATATAATTATAATATATTAATAATATAATAATGATAATAATATAAAATAATGTTAACATAATAATATTAATAATATTAATATAATGACAATAGCATAATAATGATAATAATTTAATAATAATAATGAGAATATCATAACATAATAATAATAATAAAAATAATATAATAATAATAATAATAATAATAATATAAATATTAATATGATAATAATTATAATAACAATAGTAACAAAAATAATATAATAATAATTATAATAATATTTATAATAAGATTTAATTATAATAATGACATTATTAATATGATAAAAATAATAAATGTTTTATAACATAAAACTAAAAAAAAATAAAAACAGAACTTACGGGGAGGGGGTCTTTGCGGAGCAGTGGGTGCGGCCGAAACAGGAGGCCGGCGGGGCGGCTTCGGACGCGGGAGGCAGGGCGGAGCAGCGGTGGTCCGGGACGGCGGTGGTGAGAAGGGTGCGGGCTCGGCGGATGGCGAGGAGGCCGGACGCAGGCTGCGGGAGGGCCGGAACAGGGGTGTGGGCCGGCGGCTAAGGTGGCCAAAGGTGCGGAGCGGCCGGTCGGATGAGGCGGAACGGGAGGGAGCAGGGGGGTCGCGGGGGTTCCGGCTTGGGCGAGGCGGGACGACAGGGAGCAGGAGGGGTCGCGACGGGGCTCCGGCTTGGGCGAGGAGGGCGCGCGGCGGTCGGCTTGGCAAGGAGGGCGCGCGGCGGTCGGGTGGCCGAAATAGGCAGGAGGGCGGTCGGCGAGCAGGGGAGAAACGGGGAGGAAGCCGGCGGTCGGCTCAGCAGGGGGTGAGGCCGGCGGTGCAGGTGCCGGACAGAGGAAACGCGCCGGAGGTGTAGCGGCGGGGAAGCGGGAGCCGGCGCCGGAGAAGGGCAGGGCTCGGGACGCCGGACTTCGGCGGCTGGACGGGAACGCGGCGAGGAAGCCGGGGCGAGCAGGAGGGGGAGGTCGGGTTGAGGCGGCGGGCTGCTGCTGGGTGTGGCGAAGGCGGAGGAAGGCTGGAGGGAGAGAGAGGTGAGGGTGGCGGCGGAGAGGGACGGGATTAGGGTTAGGCTAGGGGTAGGGGTAGGTTTATATATATATATATATGATAAAAATAATAATTATAATTATAATTATAATAATAAAACATATAATCTTAATAACAATAAAACTTATATAATAAAAATAAAACTTATAATAATAATAATAATAAAATGTTATGATATTAATAATTGCTTTATAATAATAATAAAAAACCTTCATAATAATATTAATAATACTTTATAATAATAATCATAACAATAAAATAATTAAAGTAAATAAAAGTTAGTTAATTATAATAATAATGCAACTCAAATAGTAATAATAATAAAAAAGTCAACGTAAAAACTTTAATATTTAAAACGTCGGGTGGACACGTCGTCACCCGGGCCGAACGCACGATCACCGCTAGCGATGCGATGACCGCGCACCGGTGCGAAACCATCAATCACAATTAATCTTCGAAAAATTTAAATCGGGACCAAGAGAGAAGGAAAATTACTGATGTCCGCGGTCGGGGTGTGACAATTCTCCCCACCACAGACACTTTCTGCCCCCAGAAAGTCACCAGGTCACAAGTCAGCCAAAAAATCCAAGTCTATGCCCAACAGTACTAAAGGAACTGAAGAAAACTGAAGTTCTCGGGGATGACCTTACTCTACCCAGGTCACACCCGACCGATTCAAGAGAAAACTGGGGTCCGAGGTTGAGGGGAGAACACGAAGGGGTTCTCCCCACCACAAGAACTCAGCTAGTGCAGAAAAGTTGACCATCTGAATAGACCACCCTGGGAAAGGGAGGGGGGGCCGACGCGGGAACTCCCAACCGGTTTAAACCAACTCTCATAGCACGAGTGAAAAGAAACACCTTCGTCCAGACATTAAATTCTCGACCAGAGTCAACAACCTTCCACACCAGTGAAAACCCATAGAAAAACATCTAACCGACATCAAATTGGAGACATGATCCACCGAAGTCCACAAAGCATAATCACATCGACAACATAACTAAAACGGGGTCAACCCACACGAGAGTCAAACCCACTTTTTGGAAGGACACCCGATTTAGAATATTACATTCTCACGACAAGTCCGCTTAGATTTATCATAGAACAAGTCCATTGTCACTTTTTAGAAAAACAACACATCCACATAAACCAGTCTACTTGGATTATAATAAAACAAGTCCATGATAACCCCATGGTAAAACAATGAACATACAACTACGTCAAAACCTAGCAGCAGAAAAACAAGTACTAAAAGATCTTGATTGTTCCACTGCTAACACGGAACACAAAACCTGGACCAAGGCTTCACAACCCTGGGGACTCCTGACTGTGCGCGAGCTTCACCCCGAGACTTGTGGCTGGGGCTCTGATGGCGGAAGCATCTTCTGCCTCACAGTCAGGTACTGACATTCTCCCATCACAGCTTCCTCTTCAAGCAACGCTTCTTGCAAAACTTCTCCAGATGACCCAGACAACCACAGCGATGACATGTCTTCGGAGGGTTGCGACAAGACGGCTTTAAATGCCCGAAACGACCACACTGAAAGCATACCATCGAACGATCTGATGAACTGGAAGCTGGGACCAAAGGGGATAACTCATTGGGGACAGGTATCTCTCGCGCCTTTTCCTCACCAGAGGGGGAACTCTTATGAACAACAACAGGGGACGCTGAAGTAGTAACCACCCGCACACCGGAAAGCAACTCAGCCAAGAAAGCTTTCTCTTCCAGCTTCTCGAAACAAAGGTCTTCAGAAGGGAGGACTCGCTCCTTGATCTCGGAACGAAGACCCCCAGTGAAAAGAGAGGCTTTCATGAGCTCATGTGATGCTACCTCTGGAGAAAAGGGAATCAGTTCCTTGAAATGGTCAACATATGCCTTCACCGTCCATTGACCTTGTTGAATATGCACAAGCTCTCTCTTTTTCCCCAACTTCACTTCCTCAGGTACAAACCATTGGATGAAAATGATTCTGAAGACATCCCACGTCATTTCACCTTGCGTTGACGGTGGGGTAACCACCTTCCACTAGTCCAGAGCTGGACCCTCGAACAACTCCATAATTGCACGAACCTTAACATTATCGGGAGTTCCCAACATTCTAAAGACACGCTCCACTTCCTCGAGCCATTTCACTGCCTCTAACGGACCCTGATCACCATGGAGAACAGGCAAGGTCTGAGGAGGACTAAAAACTGGGCATGACATATCCGAATCCTTAGAGACCTTTCTGGGCGGCATTTCCTGAGCGACATATAAAACACAAGGCCAAAACCAATATCAAATCGAAGCAGCATCAATAAAAGCCCTTTCATCAAAACCAGTCAACAAAAGGACCAAACAAATACGAACACAATCCAAAATAAAATCTCCTTTTCAAAATCCCCTTTTTATTTTAGATTTCAAAACCACTTTTTTTCAAGATCACTTTCCAAAAACCAATCCACTTTCAAACCAAAACTTTCCAAAACCGTTTCCATTTAAAACCAATTTAGAAAACAAGGTCAAGCCCTTAATTTCAAATACACACCCAGGTAATATCATGAACCGTTGCACATGTCTTTATCCACATTTTATTCATACGTGCATCAACACACACTTTCCATGCAATCTCACAAATGTGCAGACGTTCATAAAGAGGAACCGAGGTTTCAATCCAAATCATTATTATCCAATTCCAAGAAAGCAACAGATTTCCAAAACAAGAGATTTCAGTTTTAAAACCCATTTCATATATTTAAAGTCCTTTAAAAGGAACCAGTCCAATCTTTCAAAAACCTTTTTCATTTCCAACAACGTACTTACACAGACCAAAACATTAGCAGCAACCAAATTTGCATCAACCACTGAAATGAGGGACTAGTAGTCACACTCAACCTGGCAACATGGTAGTGGGCCATGTCCCAAGTCAGCGTCGACCACTAGGAGGAATTCAAACCACGTACTCGAACTCCACATGGCTCACTACTCCATGTGAAATTACGATGTGACATCAGCTTGCCTCCATTATCATCTCTCAATCCAAGACAAACCAGGAAAGACAAGGACACAATTCCCGAACTACCCCTGGTAACTCGAGGATCAGTGCGAGCAAGAGTTCGCGACGCTCTTCCCGTACCTACCTCTCGAGTTCCGACAGTCCTAATCTCCTTCTACCGGACAACCCAAATAACAAGAACCACCTCTGATACCATTTTGTCACGAACCTGCCCGGGTCGACCCTGAACCGGTCACCCGAGCCGGTCCGCGGCAAGTCCCGAGGGGCGTTCCCGATCCCCCCGGGATGGCAACAAGTGCCGGGCATCAAAATTAAGCAGATGGGAACGATTTCAGCCCAAAACAAAAGTAAATAGAACAGAATAAATAAACACTAACAGCGGAAAAGAAATAAAAAAAACCACACAACTACGTACCTCCATGTGACCTCTCAGGTCACCACCCAACTAGAGAGCAACCTCGCTCCAACACTGAGCGACTCAAAACAGAAGACCTGCGACTGAAATGGTAAAAGATAGGCGTGAGCACAAAAGTACTCAGTAGGTGAGCCCCACAACAAATCCCAATGCACTGCCAGTAAAAATAGAATCTACATAATCCAGGTTTGAACTATAATGTGTAAAAGTAATTTTTCACAATGTTTTACTTGAAAATCAAACACGAGACATTACCCTTATTCTTTTTCAAAAGACAGTTCCATTTCAATAGTTTTAAGCTCATTCTGAAAAGCAAAGTGTTACATTTCCAAGTCAAACCCAAAGCGAATAAAGCATTTTCATTTGAAAAACATTTTTCTCAAAGTCTAACAGTATAGGCTGTGAAATATGACTGAAGGAAAACAAGCAGGGAAAACAAGTGCAAGTAAAGGTAAACAGACAAGGAAAACCAAGTGCAAGTAGAAACAAACCAGAAGTTATCAGCAATAACCATGGGTGATCCTGAACATCCCTAGAAAACCCCTGGACGTACTCGGGTTCAGACTACCTGCCGGCATGGTACTCCATAGTCAATAACCAACTGGCCGCCCTAACAGCCAACCAGTGGCACATCCCTCCTGGCCTGTCTGTAACTCCAGGGGGTACTAACCCGTCTAATCAGGGTTAGCAAGCAACCGTCACTCGATAATCTACAAGACGCCCAGGAACCCATAGTAGTTTTTGTAACACTGTGTAAGTGGGAGACCCGCGCACGCGTGACTCATCTCACCGCACTTGCCAACCCCTTACACGGACATCGCTACACGACAACCCTCGAAGGGAAGTCCCCCTGTAGAAATGCCCTCACAAGTATGTATATATATATATATAAATATAAGTATAATCAATTCACATTTATTAAAGTGCCAACCGGGCCGTCATATCATTTACACTTTGAACATCTAACACTAAAACATTTCCAAGGGACATGACATACGCCACACGATTGAAAACCAGAAACGCACTTAGAACATTATTTAAGAAACTCAAATCAGCATCTCAAACCTGAAAGACGTTGGTATCACAAGTAAGAAATCATTTTCCCAGTTCCAAACGCACCCCACTTTTATCAAGAGCCAAACGGGCCTTTAAACACCTTTTGAAAGAATAATATTTCTCAAATGAAATCCAGAATTTTAATCACGCATCAAAGGAAAACATTTTTCTTTTTCAACTACCAAGAACCACGCTTAATGTTTCCAAAAATCGAGTTTAAAGGTCACACGGCACTTCCTCTAATCAAGGTTCAAATAAAAACACCATTTTCCATAACCAATACACCTACCATTTTACACACACCAAAACCGCTTCAGAACCCAATTCAACATGATCTTTCGTTAATCAGGAAGAACCATCCAGCAAAACTACCATGGAAGCACACAATTAAATCCAAGAAAACGCTTTAAATGAAACGCTAGAATTAAAACAACTTTTATCATCAGCAGATCACCAAACTATAGATAACTACTTAGTAATACTTTTGAATTTGCTGAAACTTAATAAAAAGTCAAGGAATAAATAAATTCTAAATTTAAAGGCGAGTGCAAAGGGAGACCTACCTCAAAATCCAAGCGCGACGGTAAAAAGATCTTGGAACCAAGATGTGATGACCCGACGTGTGTCCGAAGCCACGTGATAAAATCCAACACTCTCGAAACTGAGGCGCGGAGACGGCAGAACCTCGGAAACAAGGCGCAGCGATGGCGCTTCCTCGGAAACGCCCTGCGCGGGTCCTAAAACAGTAGACCGTCAAACGGTCTCAACGATATTAATAACAGAATAATATTAATAATATTAACAAAGTGAAAATAATCGCGGTGATAACAATAATCACAATAATAATTATAACACAACATAATAATAATAATGATGTTGTAATAATAACAATAATAATATAATTAGCATAATTATAAAATATCAATAATAACAATAATAATAATATCATAGTATTAATACAATAATAATAATAGGAACAATGCCAATTTAATATAATTATAATATATTAATAATATAATAATGATAATAATATAAAATAATGTTAACATAATAATATTAATAATATTAATATAATGACAATAGCATAATAATGATAATAATTTAATAATAATAATGAGAATATCATAACATAATAATAATAATAAAAATAATATAATAATAATAATAATAATAATAATATAAATATTAATATGATAATAATTATAATAACAATAGTAACAAAAATAATATAATAATAATTATAATAATATTTATAATAAGATTTAATTATAATAATGACATTATTAATATGATAAAAATAATAAATGTTTCATAACATAAAACTAAAAAAAATGAAAACAGAACTTACGGGGAGGGGGTCTTTGCGGAGCAGTGGGTGCGGCCGAAACAGGAGGCCGGCGGGGCGTCTTCGGACGCGGGAGGCAGGGCGGAGCAGCGGTGGTCCGGGACGGCGGTGGTGAGCAGGGTGCGGGCTCGGCGGATGGCGAGGAGGCCGGACGCAGGCTGCGGGAGGGCCGGAACAGGGGTGTGGGCCGGTGGCTAAGGTGGCCAAAGGTGCGGAGCGGCCGGTCGGATGAGGCGGAACGGGAGGGAGCAGGGGGGTCGCGGGGGTTCCGGCTTGGGCGAGGCGGGACGACAGGGAGCAGGAGGGGTCGCGACGGGGCTCCGGCTTGGGCGAGGAGGGCGCGCGGCGGTCGGCTTGGCAAGGAGGGCGCGCGGCGGTCGGGTGGCCGAAACAGGCAGGAGGGCGGTCGGCGAGCAGGGGAGAAACGGGGAGGAAGCCGGAGGTCGGCTCAGCAGGGGGTGAGGCCGGCGGTGCAGGTGCCGGACAGAGGAAACGCGCCGGAGGTGTAGCGGCGGGGAAGCGGGAGCCGGCGCTGGAGAAGGGCAGGGCTCGGGACGCCGGACTTCGGCGGCTGGACGGGAACGCGGCGAGGAAGCCGGGCGAGCAGGAGGGGGAGGTCGGGTTGAGGCGGCGGGCTGCTGCTGGGTGTGGCGAAGGCGGAGGAAGGATGGAGGGAGAGAGAGGTGAGGGTGGCGGCGGAGAGGGACGGGATTAGGGTTAGGCTAGGGGTAGGGGTAGGTTTATATATATATATATATATGATAAAAATAATAATTATAATTATAATAATAATAATAAAACATATAATCTTAATAACAATAAAACTTATATAATAAAAATAAAACTTATAATAATAATAATAATAAAATGTTATGATATTAATAATTGCTTTATAATAATATTAACAAACCTTCATAATAATATTAATAATACTTTATAATAATAATCATAACAATAAAATAATTAAAGTAAATAAAAGTTAGTTAATTATAATAATAATGCAACTCAAATAGTAATAATAATAAAAAAGTCAACGTAAAAACTTTAATATTTAAAACGTCGGGTGGACACGTCGTCACCCGGGCCGAACGCACGATCACCGCTAGCGATGCGATGACTGCGCACCGGTGCGAAACCATCAATCACAATTAATCTTCGAAAAATTTAAATCGGGACCAAGAGAGAAGGAAAATTACTGATGTCCGCGGTCGGGGTGTGACATTTAACTCGCACAAAATGGAATCATAAGTGAAATCCCATACCACATAATGATAATGGCGTTATTATTATTTCGTCCTATGACAACTAGTTAAATAATTTTTTACCATCATGCAAATAATTATTTTACCACCAGACCAGCCTTGGTCTGCTCTAAATTCACTTCCATTTATTGAACACCTGAATAAATAAATAATTCATTCTCCTAAATAAATATTTTATTTATAAACTAGTAAATAAATATTTATTAAATGTTAAATAAAATAAGTGTATTTAATTTAATTTATTTGATCATTTTAACATGAATAAAATTATTCCACGGTATTGAGAATAATATTTATTACATTAATTAAATTCATATGGAATTTAATCGAGACCACAAGAAACACTTAGTGTGTGACCCTCTAAGATTATTTCTCATTGGCTTTAGGTGGTCTTGTCTGAAGTCCAAGAGTAATATCTAGAAATGGTTCAAGGCACCCAAGATAAAGAACTTAAAGTCACAATGATGAAATCCACATATGAACACTCACTGTGTAATATAATCCCTATATCTAAATATCTCATCAAGCAGGTTTTATGATTGTTTCATCAACCTGTTTTCTTGATACTTCTTTCTTTGACTACCTGAAATAAACTTGTCATTACACCATGGACATGGAATTTAGGGTGATGGTTCTATTTCAATCAAAGGTATGAGATATCAACTTCCATAAATGGAAGGGACAAATACTTCCTTGACTTATCCATTAATAACATTCATTCGTAACACACCCAACTTACCCTACTTCCCTCCAACATATGGCGTAACGGTTTTCATTAGAAAATCTAAGTGAAAAAGTCATGACATATATTAATGATAATCTTAATGTCTAAGGACCATTACACATGATCATAGATAGGAATATCTTATGACACTAAAACATGCGGAATTTCTATCGGCGGGTCTATTCTCGTAATATCCAATCTTATAGATTATCATGTGCGAACTTAATGAGAAGAAGTCTCATCTTCTTAAGAGTACTCGCACCTGAAAATATGTATAATATGTGTCCCATAATAGTATTTCATCCTACCATAGAACTATATTTAAGAATATTGTCATACCACTTCAAGTTTCTCATCATATCAGGGAACTTATATGACCTTATTAATGCGACAAATACTCTAGGGCATTATTACATTATAGTCATGATGAACAATGAAAAATATGTAATAATATGTTTAATATTTAAATATATTAAATATTCATGTAATCAATGTACAAACAGTTGGTTATAAGACACCAACTCTAACAATATTACCAAGTTAGAATCATTTTTTCTATAATATAATTATTGGAATGATTTTGGCCATTCAGTCAGACTAATGACCATGCTCAAAACCTACCATGGGGTGCATTGACTGCATGAGGGTCCTCAATTTTCTGTATGTAGAAAATCTACCTACCACACAAAGGGAATAAATAGTTATGTGTTCAATCAAGCTACCACATGTGAAGGGATTCCCTAATTATCGTATCAAGTGACCATGAGGATTAAGTTTCAATTAACACATGATCACCCCAAACTATCATGAAACCTTAAATATACTGCAACTATTCACATACTTCAAGAAGGAATTATACAACCTATCATGATTGAATCCTAATTTCTACAAGCCTCCACCTATTTAAGTAACAAGAATCAACCTACCATGCCTGATACCCCCAACTAATTGTATCCAGAAATATTCCAATCAACCATGGGATCCTCATACCCATTTATCATGAGACCTAATATGATATAATAAAATGATCACATTAGTGAAAATTATTGTTGAATCCTGAATAAAATATTACTAAGAAGAACCAAGGATGGAACTAGGGGTGATGTTTATACTGAAATAAAAAGTGGACTGGAGTTTTCCCATTTTCGATCTCATTCTAAGAAGAAACTAATTCAAATAGATATCAAAAATTGATTTCAAACTGAATTGAATATCAACCAAGTCGTATTGTTGAGATCGAGAAGATATGTATGAAGATGGGTTATTGATCTCCATCTCCTTCCATAGATGGTTGATTGTTTTAATATTAAAAATTATGGTATATTAAGTATATTAGGATCATAGAGGAACTAAGATCAAAGGATGAATGGGAGAAAAATGAGTTGAAGATTCATCATTAAAGGATAATTTTTGGAAATGAAAACAAAATCCATCTATTAGGTTTTCTATAAAGGAGGCATGCTGTAGTATGTGCCATCCCCATGAATTTTTCCCTCTTCCACAAAGAATTAATTTAATTCCAATGAAATCTTTTAAATTATTTTAGCTTTGTTTTTTGTTCCATTAATAAATGTTGTGTCATTGATGTCTTTTCATTTATTTTTGAATAATCTATATATTTCAGAAAATGTAGTTCGTTGAAGATTGAAATGAAATATATGCTTGAAAGAATTATTGTGTTTTTTCCCATTTTTATTTCACATTTTCTTGGTTGTATAGAAAAAAAATTGATATTGGAGTTGGTACCAAGACATCCTTAGTTTTATTAAGATGTCCACCACAATCCAGTAGTAATTTCTAGGGTTGTCTAAGGACAAATATCAAAGGTTGTGCATCCAAATAAATGAATTATTCGAATCATAATAACTATGGGGGATTATCAAAGATGGGTATATAATACTCACTATGGAGTAATAATCTGTCTTCACAAATAAAGAAAAGATGACTCTCAAAAATCAAAGGAAGAAAGAAAACAAGGCATTGTTCCTCCTCTATCAAGGGTTGGATGAATCAACTTTTGAAAAGATTTTTCAAGCAACATCAAGAAATAAATCTTGGAAAACCCTTGGAACCATATTCCAGGATATTAATCGAGTTAATTGGGTTCATATTTAAACACTAAGAGCAAAGTTTTAAGTGAAACACATGAAGGATGGTGAGAGTATCTTTGATTACTTATCATGTGTAATTTTTATTATTAACAATTTGAAAAGAAATGGTTAAAAATTTGAGGACATTAATATCATTGAAAAATCACTTCGATCTCTCACAACCAAGTTTGAGCATGTGGTTGTGAAAATTTAAGAATCAAAGGAATTGAAAAAACTATCCATTGAATAATTGATGGGGTCGTTGTAAGTGCATGATCATATAATGCAAAAGAATGCGGGTTCAATGCTAGAGCATTTCCTAGAGTCCAAGTTGACTCTACAAGAACAAAATAATGGAGAAACAAAATGAGGCAATCATAATTCAAGTGGGATAGGTCATTGATATAATCAAATACATCAACAAAAGAAATAAAAATTTACCATCTTCTGTGGAATAAGAAATGGTGGAGGCCAATTCATGCATGGATGTGGAAACAAAAAGAATGTTCAATACCACAATTGCAAGAAATTTGGTCATTTTTCTTCTAAGTGTTGGAGAAAAATGGATCATGATGAATGATACAACTATGATGGAGCATCTCACCATGAAGAAGAAGTCACCATACTCCTCCTCACACAAAAAAGGGCATGTGAATGGATAGATGTGTGGTATCTCAACATGGGTGCAAGAAACCATATGAGTAGTTAAAAAGAACTGTTTAAGGAACTCATAGAAGAAGTTTGTAGTGATGTGAGATTTGTCAACTCATCAAAGAAACCTATGATTGTAAAACATAAAATTAAAATCTATCATAAGAATAATGAGTCGAATTACATCTCTAATGTGTATTATATTCCAAATATGTAAAATAATATCATTGGTATTGGCCAACTCCTTGAGAAGGTGTATTTTATACACATGGAAAACTCTTCTTTGTCTATAAGAGATGCTTATAGGAGACTTGTTACTCAAGTCCAAATGGTGAAGAATTCCATGTTTCCACTACATATTAACAAAAAGAATAAGGATTGTCTTTTTGTACACATGATTAATGACTCATGTATATGGAATATGTGCTTTGGGAATCTCTATTTTAGTGGACTTAAACTCTTATCCTCATCAAGCATGGTGTGTCGCTTGCTAGAAATTTAAGTTCCAAATCATGTGTGTGAGGCATGTACACTCTGTAAGAAATAAATGAATTCCTTCCCTAGTGGAGTATCTAGAAGATAAAATAAACCACTTTAGTTGGTTCATAGGGATATTTTCGAACCACATGAAACACCCTTAATTTGAGGTAATAGGTATTTTATTACCCTAATTGATGATTTAAGTAAAAGACTTTGGGTGTGTGGAATCAAATAAAAATATTCCACATTTAGTATCTTTAAAATTTTCAAATCTCATGTTGAAGCATAAATTTGGTCACAAAATCACAGTTCTTAGTCCAAGTAGAGGTGGAGAATACACCTCAAATTCATTTCATTATTTCTATAGGGAATAAGGCATCAAGTAGCAATACACCGCAACCTACATTACACAACTAAATGGAACTTAAGAAAGAAAGAAATGCACCATCCTTGACATGATGATGACTATGATAAAGGAGAAAGGCCTTACAAAGAGCTTATGGGAATAGGCAGTTGCATGTACTGCATATCTACTCAATCAATGTCCAACCAAGATCATCAGAAATTTGACACCACAAGAGGAGTGGAGTGGATACAAATAGAGTTTTGCGAATCTAATAATCTTTGGGTGTGTCACATATGCTCATGTTATGATAGGAAGAATAAGGAAACTTGATGATTATGCTGAAAATTTCATCTTCATCAACTATAGTGAAGCATCAAAATCCTACAAGATCTAAAATCCACTAACCAATAAAGTAGTGGTGAGTAGAGATGTGATATTTAGTGGGTAAGAAACTTGGAAACGTAATGATGAAGAATCAAACATAGATATTCCAATAAAAACATAAGATCCTGGATAAAGGCATGATCATTGGGATAAAATTTCAAAAACACCTTACTTAGGTGTATCATCAGTACATAGGATTCCAAGAGTACATTCCATCACTCTTGAAATCACTCCATCAAGTAAACAATATTCCATATTTTCCTCACCTATGGAACCTATAATGATGAAAAACTTAAGAGACGTCTATGATAAAATCAAAGAGGTAAGTATTTTTTTCCTATATGATGATCATGCGACTCTGAAATTTCAAGAAGCCATAAAAGAAGATTGTTTGAGAATATATATGGAAAAATAAATTCATGCCATAGAGAAAAATGACACATGGGAACTGACTGCACTTCCTAAAATCCATAAGATCATTAAAATCAAATGGGTGTAGAAGATCAAGTGAAATACTAATTGTGAGATCGATCTCTATAAGGCTAGGCTGGTAGAAAATAGGTATAAATAGAAGTATGGGTTGGATAATTGAGAAGTCTTCACTCCTATTTCTCACCTTGAAAATATGAGGATGATTATCTCACCTGTTTTCCATCATAGTTGGATGATATTCCAACTAGATTTGAAGTATTAATTCCTAAATGGAATTATAAATGAAGAGGTCTATGTTGACCGTCCTGAATGCTTTTTTATTCAAGGAGAGGAAGACAAGGTTTATCGACTGAAGAAAGCCCTCTCTGGGTTGAATCAATCTACATGTTCTTAGCATAAACGCATCAATACCTATCTTCAAGAGAATAGCTTCTCCTAATGTCTATATTATTATGCTATTTACATCAAGAAGAATGATCATGTCGATATTCTTATAGCATTCTTTCATGTTGATGATTTTTTGTTTATAGGGAACAACTGACCGATGTTCGATGAATTCAAAAACGCTATGTTTAAGGAGTTCGAGATGAACGAAGGAGATCTCATGTCCTTTTTCCTGGCCATAGAAGTAATGCAACAACATGGTAGAATCTATATATCTTAGAAGAACTATTCCAAGGAATTTCTTGAAAATTTCAAGATGGCCAATTGTAATGTTGTTAACACGCCTCTAGCAATGAGCTTAAAACTGACAAAATATAGAGAAGGAAGAAATGTTGACCTGAATTTGTTCAAGAGACTGATTGGAATCCTGAGGTACCTCACAATCATAAAGAAAGATATCATCTACAGTTTTGGGTTGTTAAGAAGGTATATGGAATCAAAAAAAGAGTCCCACTAGATAACAGCAAAATGAATCCTTAGGTATGTCATAGGAATAGTGGAATTTGGTCTTTTCTATCCCTATAATGATGAAGTAAAACTATATGGATACTTAGATAGTGATTAGGGAGGTGACTAGAATGAAATAAAAAGCACCACTGGGTATGTATTTTTCCATGGAATGACTACTTTTACATGGAATTCAAGGAAGAGGAGTGTGGTTTCTCTATCTACATGTGAAGTAGAGTAGGTGGCAGCATAGTCAATTGTTTATGAAGGAATTTGGTTAAGAAATCTGATGAAGGAGCTGAAGCATCTGTATTATGGATCCATAGTCATATATGTGGATACTTTTTCGGCTATTAAATTAGCCAAAAATCTGGTGCATCATCGAAGAAGCAA
This sequence comes from Viscum album, assembly GCA_963277665.1. Taxonomy (NCBI): domain Eukaryota; kingdom Viridiplantae; phylum Streptophyta; class Magnoliopsida; order Santalales; family Viscaceae; genus Viscum; species Viscum album. The sequence goes on from OY728150.1 coordinate 490,347,533, forward strand.
ACACATTGATACTCGATATCATTTTCTAAGAGATCATGTGAAATTAAAATGATGAAATTAAAGTATTTCCATACTATGGAATATGTAGATGATATTTTTGAAAAGTAATTATTTACAAATTCATTTTAAAAACTAATAATGATGCTCAGAATAAAGCTAGTTTTGGTTTGAAGGGGAGTGTTGGAAATGCAATAAAAATCCATCGATTGGGTTTTGTATATGGGAGATGTGTCGCAACATGTTCCATCCCAATGTGTTTTTCCTCTTACCAAAAGAACTCATTTAATTCCACTGTAATCTTTCAAATTATTTTAGATTTTTTTTTCATTCCTATAATAAATGATGTGTCATTGATTTCATTTCATTTCTATTGGAAGACTCTATATATTATTGAAAATATAGTTTGTTGAAGAGACAAGTGAAATATATGATTGAAAGATTTGTTATATTTGTTGTCCATTTTTCATTCTTTATTTTCTGTATTTTATAGCCAATAGAATTTACATCGAGTTTAATTGAGACCAAATCCATATAAGTAAATCAAGATCAAAATGTTAAAAAACTGGATGAAGAATAAAAATTGGTCACTGGAGATTATGAACACTAATGACTCCAAAGACAAAGTAGCACATGACATAGGTTCAAATGAAGTGATTTTGGGATGATTTAAGAAGTGTGATCAAAGAAGAGATTGAATTTGGGTGTGTTGGGAAGACTTATATGAAGTTGTTGAAGAGTTTTTGTTCACTTTTTGTTGTGTTCTATTTGCATTTGTGGCTCAAAGGTGGTGATAGGACCAAGATTTTTTTAATGCACCAACTATGAGGTTAAAGTGAGATTTAATCATGGTGTTTGACTATTTTCCTCAGTGAAGAGATTATTAAGAGATGGTGCACCAAGATGAATTGAATCGATGAGCACTAGCGTGAATCTGAATTAAATAATGATATGAAGGCACTCAAATTCCTTTAGGAGAATCCTTTATAGTATAATTCAATAGGTCATTTATTAAATAAATGAGAAATTTCAAATTGTGAGAATTTAAAAATTTAAAAATATTGATTAATGAAGGTGGTAAATTAAATAGGGGGAAAATGGGAAAAATTAATTTTTTTGGAGTTATGTGTTAACATATTAGAGGTGATGAATTTTTAAAAGGCTTCCTAGGGAAGATTCTAGATACTATCAAAATAAATGAATCATTCTAGGATGATTTAATAGGTACTAATATTTATTGTAAAATCATGTGAAAGTGGAATTGTAGGCTTTTGGTTATAGTAGATTTTCTAGAGTCAGTACGATGGAAGGTACCACGTGATAGATGGAAGAGACGATTCTGATGTTGTAGGTTTTGAGTGATCCAGAGGAGTTTTTTACAAATTGATTAAAGGAAAGGACCTATATATTTACAAAGATATTTTTTATGGAGGATCAATGTGAGAGAGAGAATGGGTGGATAAGATTTTAGAATCAAGGAGGAATAAAGCTAGAACCTCAACTTCTTGGAGCCATAGGGAAGGAGTTAGGCAACATGAGTGGGATCTAGAAGTGGATTTTCTTGAGAGAGAATATTTAACTTCATTTTTATTCCAAATTCACATTCATTTTTGTTCTCAAGATGAATTTCCATAATATTTTTTTTCATACATGATCTTTAGATAAACTATTTCGGGGGAATAAGATTGAACTAAAAATCCTTTTTACTTTATTTATGTAATTATTTTATACTAATTACTCTCACCTTAAATTATTAGAATGGTTATACATCCAAAACATTGTGATTAAATGAAGATTGGAATTGATAGAATCAATTAAAAAATTTCTGCCATCCTAAAATAAATTGTGGGAGTAAAACACTAATTTAAAAATTAAAATTTCAACATGGTGAACTAACTTCATCATTTTCATGAATGAGTGGGTGTTGTAGTAGAAATATTGAAGGATTAATTCACTCATGGGTAGAATATTCTAAATAATTGTCCAACTACTCTCCTTTTAGTCAAATATACTTTTTATTTTTTATTAATGGAGTAAAAACATTCTAACTAGCCAATCTAATTCCTAAATCTTACCAGTTGCCTCTTCTTTATTTATTGTGATCTTATTTTTCTTATACATTCTTATTATTTCAACTTTACCTTTTGTTTTACATGTTACATGTTATCATATTATTCATCACCACTTCACATATTTTTTTATTCATAAATTTTGTTTGATTTTTCTTGAGTTTTTTTCTATTTTATTAGTCAAACACACACTTATTAATCATTATTAGTGGATTGACCCCTATTCACTACTAAAATATTTCTTAATAAGAAATATAAATAATTAATTTTCCTTGATTCAATAACATTTTGGAAACTCATAATCTATCTTATTGAATATTATTAATTGAAAATTTAATGATAATCATCAATGTATTATGAACCTCTAACCCATGATAGTAAAACATCATCTATGTAAATACCCATCTATTTAAGGGTGGTGAATTTCAAGGGAAATTTGAATTTTTGACTTTAGATTAGTAGTCATTTTGAGAATTGGGATTCAAATTGGAATTCCTCAAGTTGGTGTATCTTAAAGTGATCTTTTTATATAGATTGAGTCCTAAGGGTGTATTGGGTGATCGGGTGAAGTTTAGGATCTTCTAATTGAATTTTTGAATTTTTAAAAAAGGTTTTTAATTTATTGCATATTTACCGCATGATTAAGGAAACTATATGAGGAAACCTTTTGGTTGGTTTTTATTGGGGTTTTGGGACATAGGTTGTTCATTATCATATAAAAACTATGAAAAAACTAAGATTTTAGTTTCAAAAGGATTTGTACTATTTTCACACGGTTTGACAAACTATATAGCCAAACCATGTGAGGGGTGTAGGTTAGACAGTGTTAATCTCACTGTTGTCACAAAGTTTGGAAAATCATGTGGTAACTTCGAAACTACCCAGATTTATTAAAATATGTGATTTTACCATTTTCCCCTTGATATTTAATCCTTAACCACCTCTCCTTCCCACTCACATATTCTAGACTTGGGATTTCTCCTCCTTTCATTATCTTTCAATATCTCATGATTTGGGGTGATTTATTTAGAAATTCTATGATGATTCAAGGTGAAACCATATCATTCCCATATGTTATTTCTTATACTTAGTATCCATTTTATTTTGGTGAATTTTAGTTAGGTTTTCTAATACCATTCCACCAAAGAATTATGGAATCATCCCAATATGATGAGGCTTTTTCTTGATGTGTCTAGATAATGTTTGGAGATCAGGAACATAAATTATTGTGTTCCATTTTTATGAAGTTATATAACCTAGTGGATCTTCCTACAATTCTTCCTAAATTAGATATAAATAAACATTTAATCAAATGATTAAATTGGGTCTTTTTTTGTATTAGGTTTGGGTGTGAGTCGGGAGTGGATCATACCCTGTTGCTTGAGTTTTCGGTTAGTGGATGTTTCTCGGTGAGTTTTAGGAAATTATATGTATTTAAATTAAATTGAATAATTAATTATAATTAGTTATAACTAAATATTTTCATGTTATATCTTAAGATAGGTTCTCAAGAGATGATGCAAGACTTGGATGAGCATAGAAGAAAGTAATCAAACATTATTTTAAAGGAAATGACTTCAAGCGAGGTGGGTGGTCCATGTACATTTCCCTATGGTTTATGAATGTTTTAATATGAATGTAATATGTGGTATCATCAATTATGGTGATCAAAATTTTATTTAAAGGAAATTTTTATATAAAATGAAATTTCTATGGATAGACACAAGTTTCAAGGGCCACAACATACCCTTAAGCACTAGTTTGGTTCCTCGTTTGATGACTATTGAGGGGATGATCATAAAATATATTCCTTGGGGATGTATGAACCTTAAGGGGTATACATTAAATAAAGTTAATTAACATGGAGACCCTAGTATAGGTTCCCTTAGACACCTCTTTATAGAGGAGAGTGATGGACTGGGGTGATTGGCCTGAGTAGCCCATGATGGGACGTAGAGGTGCCTTATAGCCTTTGGACTAGATGACCAATGAGTGGGATGAGTGTCCCTACACCTATAATAATTTAGTAACTTGGTTGGTTTTCCCTGTATAGGATTATCTATAGGTTGGATGAGTGTACCAACCTAGGATGAATTGAGAAGTGATATGGGAATTATTCCATCTCTCTAAAGTGATGTTGGTATGACATTGCTCATGAGGACAATGAGGACATGAGATGATTAAGGTAACAATGAGGGATGTTATTACCTTTGAGTAATAGTATTATACCGAGATATTGGTATGTAATTTTTTATGGTTTTTGGGTATATATGATACCCAAGGGACCTTAGTAGTTGTCTCAGTTTCAGATTGACCCGATTGAAGGTTAAATATAGTAGGTATGTGTTGTTGACTTCAGGTGTCACCTTAGAACTAAAATATTGATGGTGTGATCCTAATTTGGATATAGTTATGATGATTTTTTGTGTCATTTTTAGTACAACCCTAGTTATGTGTGGAAGGTTTAGGAGGATATTGGCCTCCAGTTGTTGTTACATGATATATTATGAGAGGGGTGTACTAACCTTGAGTTTTTATGAATGATATGTATAGGATCCATCCTAGGATCTAGTTTTTACACCTGATATGATATGGTATGCTTAGGATATTTCCTAGGACCTGATAGTTTTCATTTCATAGTATATATATTCCTAGGATACTCCCAAGGATCCAGCGATTATGTCTATATGGAATATATAGTATATTACTTGGGATTTGATGACTATGCTTATATGGGATACCGGGGATATTAAATGGGATTTGACATTTATGCATGATGTTTATAGGATGCCTAATATATTTACTTGGATTCAAATATTACACATGATACCCTCTAGGATTCCTTGGGATCTTTTTACAATCGAGTGTTTACAACTAAAAATAAATACATGAGATTCTAGGGATAGACATGTATCCCCCTGATGATTATGTAACGTGATCAAAGAAATTTAGCACTAGTTGAAGTGGGTATGTTTGATCTCAGGTTCCACCTTAGGACCCAAGGACTGATAATGATTATTTTAACTAAACTTTTGTATTTTTTTTATTTGTCTATCCAATTAAATCACATGTACATACATTTTATTTATTGACTATATTAAGGATATCATTGGTGGTTCCTTGTTGAGTTTTACTCATACCCCGATTGATCATCCATGACACTTAATTACCTGATTAGACGTCATTATTCACAATTTTAGGTAGGTTAAAGGCTCAGTATTGGATGGTTGAGTTGGAAAACTTTGATGAGGTCTAGAGACTGGGATGTGATGAGGCTTGAGCATAGAAGTAGAGCCTCCTATATTTTATTTTTTATTTATTTTGTATAAATGGTCATCCCATAGGGTGAACACCTATAATGTATGACTTTATGCCTTTGAATTACATTTTTTAGAGGATGAATCTTGTTTATTACTTATAAGTAATCTAAATATTAAGGTGGATTGTTTTTTGTTATTTTCCAGTTGTTGTTTTGCTCTGATATGAGGTTATAGTCCCCCTACGACAACACATTAGACCCTTGATGTTAGTTAGTAGCCTCTAGAATATAGGGAGGAATTCCTAAGGTCAAGTAATGACCCCATCCTGGAAAATAGTGAGTGATCTAGGGTCAGAGGTAAGTTACAATCAATGTCCCATCAGATAAATGTCATCTTGACCATAAGATATATGTTTAAGAATATTTTCATTGAATTTATAGGTTTTCATTATAGAGGGTAACTGATATAACTATTTTAAATAACAAATACTCTAATTAAATTATCATATTAAGGTTATCTTGAATAAAACTTCTCATGTAATATGTTATTTATTAATATTTTGGTAGTCAGATATAAAAAGTTGATTGGTTTTTAAGGAACCAAATCCAACAAATACTTGGGCCATATGGAAGCTTATAGGTGTTCCATGAGGCATGTATAATTAAGGGAGAGCATTGTGGTGTGTAGGAATGTGGTTCCCACACACACTGGATGGGTAGGGTTGAGTGGACCCAACCCGTTTCACCCACCCAGCATGCTGGCCTGTTCACTTGGAACCTGAGCTGGTGCATGGTCAAGCTCAACCCAGCCCCCTCAGTCAGGATTTTGGGGCCTAGAATTCTTTTCCAACCAAAGAGACCAGACCCACACACCACCCAACCCAAATTCCATGTTAGGATAGACAATTACCAATAGGGAGAGATTGTTGGTCATCACCCACTATGGTGTGTTGTGACATTTCTTAGTTGCCTAGTCATGGTTGTCGCTACCAGCTATCCCTGATACCCCATGTAACATCCTAGATTTTTAAGGTATTGTATTTTTATGATTAAGAGTGTGTTTCTAGGTTTATAGGGATTAAGAAACCTTTTGGGGAATTTTATATAGGTTTTGTACATGTTACCGCATACAGGATGTATTGACACTATAATTTATGGCTTAAGATGTAAATGTATAATTAGGAATAATCCATGAAACTAGTTTATGGTACAAGAATCTTGCAATCATTGAATCTCTTTTTATGTCATAAATTAATCTTACACCATACGATACATATTTACTCCTTAAATATGTCACTTGTGGTAATTTTAATCCAAGGATATTTTTTTCATCATATATGAGTTTTTGAAATTTCGTGCCATAAAAAAGGTGTTTATGATTTAAGTATTTCATCCTAATAGTTTTAATTATGTGTGTTTGATGTTTCTCCCATTATCTCACATAGTCTTATCCTCTCACGAACCATACCCCCATTACAGATGATTTCTAGGTGATCTCCACTCCTCTTCTAAATCATTTTGTTTAGTGATTGATCTCTCTAGAGGTTATGTCGCATTTCTCTAATAAATGGACTTACTGCTTATTTTTTTTCATTGGTTAGGGATTATGCATTAGTATCATTTTTGAATCTAAAATCTTGCAATGTGGATCATGTTTTTTTTATGTTCATTTTATCATTTCTAGATACTTGGTGTGATCTTCTTATAGGGAATGGTTCTTTGGTTGTTATGCTGAGGCAGGTGTGAGGTTCTATAGGTATGTCTGATATAACCTCTTTTTTTGGATCTTGTTTGTTGTACAATTCAATTCTAATATGTGGGAATCAGTTCTAGGGCTTCCATTATTGTTTTTTTTTATTTTCTTTCTTTCCTTTAGTGAACCTTGATTTCTCTGATTTTTATAAAAAAATTAGAAATATATTGGTATGATTGAAATGTGTTTGAAAATGGATTTGTGATAAAAAGAAGGTTTTCCCATGGTTTTTCTGTAAATGAAAAGGGTGCTTTCAAATAAGTATGAAATTTGTCTTTGCACTAGTTTCCAAATAATGGTTTGAAATTTATTTGAGAAATGCAGCATATGGGTTTCCTTGGGTACTTAAGTGGAAGGTATAGATTAGGACCATCATCCATTTGGTGTTAGAGGATCACTTTATAGGGTGTTTATCTATTCCTATAGTATTGATTCATGGGATCTAGGAATGAGTATTCCCAACGAGGGTTTCAATTTCTAGGGTGTTCCTCTATTCATGGAGTGTATATGGATAGACTTTATGGACCTGTAGTGCGCACTAGTCATATATTGTGGTATGAGTAGTCTTCTAACCTGACCTAGAGTAATCCCTTGGTCTGTTTATACTTTGTTCTTTAGATTTTATTGATTTGATGACCTCATATTATATTTGATACATGATTTTATTTTGATGAAATGAAACTTCTTTGGTTTTGATGAAATGTAACTGCTTTGATAAAAGAATTGTTTTACCCTACCTTTTTTTAGAAATATGGAAAAAGGGGGAAAGATTCACCAAGATTTTGATATAGAAATGTTTTCTTCTTATCATAATATGTTTTATTTAAAAATATTGAAATGAATTATTTGTATAGATACTTGATATGGAACACCTAGGAGGGATTCTAATGAGCCTATTTAGGTTACACCATTCACACCACTTTAGTGGTGTGTTGAATTGGTTATATATTTTGATGAAGAAAAAGGTAAGGTTCTATAATGAGGTGATTTTGTTTCTGTAAGCTATTTATGGGTAACTAGTGCTGAGATGGTGGGATTTTTCCCACATGTTACGTGGAGTATTCAATTTCTATTTTTAGTTTTACTTTTATTTTTTATTTTTTCTTTGGGTTTTTTCTGACTGTTTTGATTAGTATCACTTCTATTATATTCCTGTAATTATGGAATATATTTTTTCTAGATTATATTCTTCTATTAATTTATGATTTATATGTATTCCATGTCATCCACTTTAGGTTGGTTGAAATCATACTTTCTTATTTTCGATGCTCGGGTGCTAGTCTCCAGCTCATGGGGATCAGGAAAGCCCTTTAGGTATGTGATAGATTGGGTATGGTGCTATTTTTTAGGGAATCCTGGGTCGGTTCATTATAAATTGGTGTCAAAGGTAGGTTTTCCATCAAGAGTCCTTATCTTGGGATGTCTGGTAGACTGGATATAAGATTTTCAGAACCTGAGAGGTAGGATGCAGTGAGTGCATGGACAACTCTTACCATGATGAGACTCAAGATACCATGGGATGTTGGGATGTGTCTGTATCATCTATTGATTTTGATCTTGATATTAGTTTATGCTTTTTTACCTGGTTTGAACTGAGAGTTTTCTTTTGTCTGATCATTTCTTCTATTTTCTATGTGAAGTAATATTCCTCTATAGCATCTTCCTAGGGTTCCACAGGAAGGTGAAATGGATTCTCCTCAAAGTAATCATCCTATGGACTATAATATTATCAATTATATCATATGGATAGTTCATTCCATATACTATAATTACCCACAAGTTCATAACCCCGCTGTTGAGGCACATCCCAGTGTTGGTGGAGACAGGGATCAATCATGAGAATTATAGTATGAGAAGACCCAATACTTTGGAGGTATGAATGAACATCAATAGGTGGAGTAATGGTGATGTGTTTTGAAGATATCATTAAATATTATAGAAAATAAATTATAAATTTATAATGTTTCTAAATCACACTAACTACAAAGTCATAGTAAAGTAGAAGTACAGGGTCAATCCCACAGAGGGAGGGGAACACAACTATGAATTTCAACCAAAGGTTTGGTAGTCCTAATTTAAATTTTATTTTATTAAAATAATAACAAAATTATATAATTAAAATGAAGGAATAATGATATAAAAGGCAGAAGATTGAAGGATAAGGTTAAATTTCAAGGTTTTAGAAAATGGGTAATCCAAAATCTAACTTGGTATAGAACTATATCATAGGATGTAAAGAAGTTAAAATGAACCAATTAATCTTGGTCCAACCAATTGGATCAACCTAATCTATCAAATAATCCTTAGTTTAAATTAATTTAAAACCTTAGCATAGGAATCTTGGATTCTAGGTAGAAATAATTACAGGTTATTGGTCTTATCCTAATCTACTCCATCCAGGTCATGGTCATTCAATTTTCACCTATTATGGTCAGGAATAGTGAAATAAAATGATATTGACAATTTTTTTAAACATGGTTTCTACCCATAGGGTTAGTATTTGTTATTTGAGATATTCATTAAGTTTTAACCACCCCAAATCTTGACCCCTAAAGATTTATTTTCCATTGTTGGGTGATCACCAATGATGAATAAATAAAAACCCATAAAGGAGATATTAGAAGATAAAGAATGAGAAATAAATAAAAGAAAAGAAACTATAATTAAACTAATTATAAAATCAATGTTACATCAAAGTTATAAAAACTAAATAAAAGAAAAATAGAAACCAATCTACGAATAACTATGGGTCGAAACCCTATGGTATCCTCCCTGTAGTCAATCATCTATGTTCATGGAATTAAATGATTAATATCTTGGCTGAAACCCATATTTATAATCCCTGATGTCATCATATGGGCTTCTATGGGTCAAATTTTAAATTAAGTGGTCATTCCTGAGTCAAACTATAAAACTCCCATAAAATAAATTTCAAAAATCAAAAAAGGGGCATATAATACACTTTCACATCATATGAATTTTATATGATGTATAATATTTGGGCCTCAAAATCTCATGGCCTACTACACATCATAAAAATCTCTCTATAAATTTTTGGGAAGTTCCACGGTGTGACATTTATATATCACACTGTGACATGTGTGAAAATCACTACAAGATCTTCTTCTTCTCTTCATAACCTATAAATGGGTCATGCCTTGTATATTTAAATGATGTGTAAAGTGATCTTCTTGCATCAGAATCTCCATTTGCCTTGGTTCTTCAGTTTTGGGCCTCTTGAACCTCTCATGATTATCCATATTCATGTAAAAGCTTTATTCAATGGATTTACTGGTTTTTTTATTCAATCGTCAGTCCTGGATTCATCATCATTTTCCATTGTCATGTTGATCTGCAAAGTATCTTGGTGTGAAGTGTCATTATGTTCCTTTAATTCCCTATATTTCATCATATGCTCAGAATTCTGGTCCTGCATAAGATTAAAAAAACATAAATATCTTCCATGAAAATCAACTTTAATCAATTAATATTCAATGAATTCATATATTAAAACCCATAAATATATAGATATAAAATAGAGATATCAACTATCTATACATGATTGATATGATCTTCAATATCCTAAATACACATAATTCTATCAAGGTGAAGTGTGCAGCATTTAGGCTTTAGGGCCCCATGGTCACTAGTGATGGCGATTTCTGTGGATTTTTTCTCTCTATAGTAGGAGAGCATTTGATCTTAGAATACACCAATCGGTTTGAAGATTTGGTTTTTTTTCTTCATAGGTCATGAGGAATGATCTGTTAAACGCTCATAAGTACATGCAGGGTTTGCAACTAGATATTAGATAATTAAAATTTATTCTCTATATTTCTACCTATGTGGAGATGGTAAATATGGATATGATGGTAGTGATGAATATGTAAGGCAATATTGGTTATACTTCCCCTTATATTCCACATAGTTTTTTCTACATTGGCTCACATGGGAAGAAGAAGAAGTGGAATGATCATAAAAAGAGTGGTGGAGGTAGTTCTAAATAGTAGTATTCCTATACACCATAATTTATAGCCAGTAGTTTTCCCTTGAATTTATATTAGTGTGTAAAATTTGGGAATACCTATTGTTTTTTCCCACCACACCAAAGATGCCCAGTGCTTGTGACCATTATGGTCATCTACGGTGATTCTATTAGGATATGTCAACACCTCATTATAGGTAGGGATTATTGGCTTCAAAAGTCACTATGGTTTACTCAAATGCTTAAAATATTATAGGTATCCAACTATATTGCTTATTAGTAAATTACTTTTACGTAGTGGATGATTTTTCTATATAGGTTGACATGGTTTTAGCAACAGCGATAGGTACCATTTTTTTCTTCTTCTATAGAAATTGCTTTGTTTGATAAAATTACCACCAAATCATTTATATCTACCCCTTTTTTGATGTGTTTAGACTTATAATGAAACTCATGTCATTTTTTATTGAGTTAGAGACACATTTTGAGAATAGGATAGAACAGGGGTTTCAGTGTCCATCATATTCATTATCAATATCTAACACAGGGAAAATCTAGGATTTCCTTATTCTTAGTCTGGATCTATTTGACGTTATCATTAGTATGGATTGGATTATCGATCATCATGCCAAGGTTGATTTTTATAATCAAAATTTCTCATTACATATTGTTGATGGGATCTCACAGATGTTTCCAGGAGAGTGGGATCCAAGGTCTAGTTGTGTGGGACCTTCCCGCCAATAGATTAGTAGTTTGATGTCTACTATAGTAGTTGAGCCTGATATTGTATCTTATATTAGTGATATTAAATTAGTTTTTAGGGAGTTTCATGATATTTTCCTAGATGACTTCTCCAATATTCCTCCATAGAGGGCGATAGAGTTTATGATTGATCTAGTTCTAGGTATGTAGTTGATCTCAATACCCTCATATCATATAGAACCAACAAATCATAGTGATCTCAATATTTAGTTGTATGATATGATGGATAAAGTTTTTGTTCACCCTATCATTTCACCATGGGAATATCCTATTCTCTTTTCAAAGAAGGCTGATGGATCACTTTTATTATACATATATTATCAGAAGTTGAACTGAGTGATGATTAAGAATAATTATCCTTTTCCTCGTGTGGATGATTTTTTTATCATTTAAAAGGGAAAACTGGTTTTTTAAGATTTATATTTGGTCGAGTTACCATCTTAACAATGTTCAGGAGTCTAATATACCAAATATGGATTTCAAGATCATGTATATCCATTATAAATATCTTGTAATTTCATTTGGTATAATTAATGCTCCTAAAATTTTTATAGAATTGAAGAATTTTATATTTCATTAGTATCTCGATGCTTTTATGGTAGTGTTGCTGGGTGATATTTTGGTTTATTCAAGATCTAATCATGAGCACAAGCACCATCTGAATATGGTTTTGGAAATTTTGATAAACCACTAACTTTATGGAAATATTTCAAAGTCCAGTTTTTTTATGTAAGAAGTAAAGTTATTTGGGCTTGTGATTTTTTTATCTTGGATTATCAGTCGATCTGAAGAAGGTGAAGGTTTTCATGTCATGAGGGGTCCATAGAACATTTCTAAGATTAAAATATTTCTTGTACTTTCATGTCATGAGGGGTCCATAGAACATCTCTAAGATTATGAAATTTGTTTCTATTTTGATTTTACCTGATCCCAATAAGTGGTTTGTGGTATACTATAATGATTCTTATGTTATTTTGGGTTGTTTTCTTATATAGTATGATTTTTTGGTGGCCTATAGATCTCATCAGATTTGTCCACATGAGAATAATTACCCCACTCGTGATTTAGATATTTTTGTGGTTATGCATGGGCTTAAGTATTGGTGGCGCTATCTTTTGGGGGAGAGGTACACAATATTTTATAATCATAAGAGTTTGAGTTATATATTTTAATTGAAGGATCTAAACCTAAAATAGAGGTTTTGGGTGTAATTACTTTAAATTTTTGTCTTTGAAATCACCCACACCATGGGGAAGGGGAATTTCATCACATACACTCTTAGCATGAAAGTTCTATCACAGGCTGTCTTGGAATCGAAATAAGAGTGAAGCCTAATGGAACTCTTTACTCAGTTTCACTTGGATGTTTAGGAGGATGATTCAAGTATGGTTTTAACCAATGTTCAAATATATTCATCCCTCCTCAAGTATATTTTTCATATTTTATATAATGATAATGTGTTTGGGAGAATCAAAGAAACCCTTTATAGTGGGGCGACCATTTTTTATCTCTCCCTTCTAATGGTATTCTTCTCTTTTGGGATCAGGTTTTCATCCCAACATCTGTGAGGAGTTCAGTTTTTTTTACTATCATATTTCTTCAGAGGTCATTCATCTCAGAAATATGAATATGGATTATGTTATGAGATGATGTTTCTGGTGGCCAATATGAAGCACAATATAGCTGATATTGTGTCTCGTTGTTACACCTACCAATGGATAAAGGAAGAGCATCTGAAACCTATGGTTTTCTCCAACCTCTTCCAATGTCAATTTGGAAATTGGATAAGGTGTCCATGGACTTCTTTTTTGGATTTACATGGAATCCATAATTGAAGAATTCTATATGGGTGGTGGTTGATCAGCTGATGAAAACATTCCATTTTATTTCAATTAGGGATACCACTAAGGTTATAGATCTAGGTGAGATGCATGTACATAAGATTATGAGGTTACATGGGGTTCCCTATACTATCATCTCATATAGAGATCCCAAGTTTAACTCCCAAATCTGGAAGGGTCTCCAAGAGGTGATAGGGACTCTAGTCAAGTTAATCACATCTTACAATCCATAAAAAGATGGTTAGACAAAGTGATCTATTCGGATTCTATAGGATATGATCTATGCTTTAATATTAGAATTTGGTGGATTGTGAGACAACTGTATGGGACTAGTTAAGTTCTCATATTACAACAGTTATCAGTAAATGATTAGAATGGTGCCTTTCTAGGATTTGTATATTCTCTGGTGTAGATTACCTCTTTATTGGGAAGAGATGGGTGAGATCTCTCAAGTGCGACCGAGTCTCGTTCAGGAGATGTGAGTAAGGATTTAGGATATACGTAAAAGTATAATTAATACTAAAGTCCAAAGAAATCATATACAGATCGCTAATTTCATCCTTTTGAGTTTTCTGTTAGTGACTAAGTCTTAATTAAGGTTTTTCCTTGGTTGGATCACCACCATCTTGGGAAATAAGTAAATTTGGCTTCAAGATATGTTAAACCATTTGTGGTCATTGAGAGGCCTGGGAAGGTTACTTATCAATTGGAATTTCTAACTCATTTTATGGGTATACATGATGTATTAAACATATATCATCTTAGGAAATACCATCCATATCTCTCTCATGTTATGAGATGGGAAGAGATCGATTTTGATCTAGACATTTCAGTTTTGGATAAGACAGTGTAGATCATGGATTCTCAAGTTAAGGTCTGGTTTTGGAAGTCTATCCCTTGGGTCATAGTGTTATGGAGATATATATTATATTATAATGAGACTTGGGAGCATGAATTTTCAATGAGGGAGAAGTTTCCTCACCTCTTTTCAGAGTTCCCTTATTCCAAATGACTTCCCGGTGAAAGAATGTCTTATGACGGGGAGATTGTAACATATTGGATTTTTGAGATCTGATATTTTTATGATTAAGAGTTTTTTTCAGGTTCAGATGGCTTAAAACCCCATTTAGGGATTTTTCTATAGTATTTGTACTTATTACTACCTACATGAGGAATTTAAACCATAAGTTATGGATTATGACATAAATGTGTCACTGGTCACAAGAAAAGAAACTGGATTACAACACATGAATATTGAAATATTTGAATCCATTTTGATTCTATAAATTCCACTTACATCGTAAATATGTTACTCAAGATAATTTTAATCCAAGGTGATGTTATTTTTGGAATATATGAGTTATGGGTATTTTATGTCATAAATAAGGTGTTTACATCATAAGTCTTTCATCTAGGCAGTTTTAATTATGAATTTTTTATTATTATCTCATTAATTTTTACAGGACACTTCTCTCTTAAACCCCACCTCCATTCTAGGAGATTTCAATGTGATTTATGATCCTATTATAGATTATTTTGTATGGTGATTAATCTATGTAGTGGTTACATCATGTTTCTATGGTAAGAAATATTTCTTTTACTTCGTTACCATTGGTCACAAACACCACATCAGTGGTGTTTTTGAATCTATAATATTTCAATATGGATCGTATTTTGTTGATGTTTGTTTAATCATTTCAAGATTCATGGTGTGATCTTCTTTCAGGGGCCATGTATTTGGTCGTTATGGTGAGGCAGGTATCAGGTTCTCCATTTATGTGTGATCTAACCTATTCTTTGGATCTTTTTATTGTATAGTTCGATTCTAAGATATGGTAATCAGTTCTATGGCCTCCATTATTGTCGTTTCTTTTCATTACAGTGTCTGTGGATCTCATTTTGGGCATGTACTACCAAATTTTTAGGTAGGTGATTTTATCTCTATCCTATGTTTGGTGACCGAGATTGCTCTAGTTTTTATAAATTGTTTTATAAATATTTTTCCATGATTGTATTGTGTTTAAAATGGATTTGTGATAAAAATTTGGGTTTTACCTAGTTTTTGAGAAAATTAAAAGGTTTTTTTCAAATTGGTTTGTAATGGGTTTGTGAACTAGTTTTCAAATCATGGTTTGAAATTAATTTGAGAAATAAATCATATTTTAAGACTTGGGTACTTGGTTGGAAGGTGTATCTTGGTTCCATCATCCATTTATTATTGTAGCTTCACTTTCTAGGGTGATCCTCTATTCCTAGATTTTAGATTCATGGGATCTAGGAATGTGTATGACCATTGGGGGTTTCACTTTCTAGGGTGTTCCATTATTATTAGATTGTAGATACATGAACTCCAAGGACTTGTAGTGCAAAGTAGTCATATATTGTGGTATGAGTAGTTTTATAGCCTGGCCTAGAGTGATCCTTTAGTGTATTTATCCTTTTTTATTTGGCTTGTACTGACTTAATGATCTAATATGATATGTGATACATGATTTGATTTTTATGAAATGTAACTACTTTGAAAAAATCACTTTCTTATCATGCCTTGTTTTAGAGATATAGAAATAGGTAAAAGGATATATTATGATTTTGATATAGAAAATTTTTTCTGCTTATAATGCCATGTTTTATTTAAAATGAGAAAAGTGGTTATTTTTTTAGAGGCTTGATATGGAACATCTGGGTGGGATCCTACTGATCCTATTTAAATCACACCCTGGACACCCATTCAGTAGTGTGTAGACTCGATTATGTATTTTGATATAGGAAAAGGAAAGGTGTTGTAGTGTGGTTTTGAGGTTTCTATTATCTAGGTATAGCTAGTTAGTGGTGATATGGGGGTAGTTTTTTCATATGTCACATGGATTATTCAGTTTCCATTTTTATTTTTCCTTTGTTTTTGGACTTGTACTTTGAGTTTGTTCTGATTGTTTTGAGTTATATCGCTTCTGTTTACTTACTTCAGTTATGACATATATTTTAACTGGTTTATCCTCTATTATTCCTTTCCGTTGTATATTTATATCATTTAATATACCTTAAGTTGAGTGAAAACATTCCCTCTAGTTGTTGTTGATGCTTGGGCACTATTAATCAGCCTATGGGATCGGTAACACACTTAGGGTATGTGGCAGATCAGGTTGAGTTCTAATCTGTGAGGGTATCCTAGATCGATTCGTTATTACGCTTTATTATTCTATCATGTGATAGGATCCTCCCGAGACACCAATGATCGTCATCATGTGACCAACCACCTTCACACTATCACGTCATTGCACTATGATATTCTTCATTGTTCCTTACTACCAAAAATCATTATCTCCTTTTAATCCTCCATCAAACATATCCTAAAAAATCAATAAAAATAAAATAAAATTTTCAACCATATATTTACATGGAATGGGGGATCTAAATCTATGGAATTGGGTCTATTTATTTTATCTTCATCAATAATGTGGATTTTACCCCAAAATCATATGTTCAAAAATAATGAATAGGGTAAATCTTCAAGAATCCAGTATAGATATTCTAAAATCAAGTTTCAGTGGAATTTATCTAACATTAATCATGAATAAAGGAGTAAAAAATCAATATAATAAGTCCTTCCACAAATACAGATCGGTCATTGTTAAATATTATACCTGTTTTGGGTTCCATTGGTGATTTCTCATAGAATTCATTCATCGAATCTCTGGTCCTATCTCAATATTACTCTCTAATTGTAGGATTTATAGTGGATAACTATAAATTAGATATAAAATTTGGTTTAGATAAAATATAGGATAGGGTTTCTAGAAGTAAAAATTAATTAAATATATTTAATTAATTATATTTAACAAAACACCCAAGAAGAACTATCCAGGGACCCAGGTAACGAACCAAAATTACAACATCCCTATGGTAAAACCTTCATTACAAACTAAATGGCGATTTCATGGTTCTCATATGAATATCTATTTAGGATATAAAAAAATTCACCACAACTTCATGTAAATACTAAAAATTATATATTATTTTTAGTATAGTATATTAAAGTCTATGTGATGCTAAAAACTCCAAAATGACTCAATAGAGTGGGTTGTACCAAACAGAAAATGTAAAAATCAGGCTAGTCAATAGATCAAAAAAGTATCTTCCATAATATTTCTAATGGAAACAATTCTTATATTCTTTAGAAAAAAATAGAAAATATTTATGTGAGGAAAACTACATTAAATAAGGCAAACACGATATAATAACTTTTCAATTAGAAGTACTGAGATGATTTCAATAAGTCAAATCACATGAGTGAGTTCCAAATTATTGTTGATAAACATAATTATATAATAATAATTCTTTAGTATGAGTTTATGACACTTTTTGATACTGTGTTTTTTACAAGATAATTGGGATACACCAGCCACGTTAATTAGTAACTCCACTCTTAATGGATTTATAACCTTTTAAATGGTTAAATATAGAATTTTGAATGAAGAGTCATGGAGGAAATTTGATGTTAATACCCTTTAACCCAAAGCATGAGTCACTAAAAGGAAAGGGAAGGAAAATTGGATAGTAAGAAGTAGAGAAAATGAATCCTATGAATAAAAGAAATAGAGGAAATGATCAAAATCAATATCAAGATACAATGTCAAGTGCCACCATTTTGGTAAACCTAGAAACTTCATCTAAGAGTATTGGTAGTTAAGGGATGAGTAGAGGATTATTCAAGGTAATAATATAAAAATTATGTTGTAGTTGTTAATAATGGTGTAATTATTATTCATGAAGACAATCATGTCAATCTTGCATGCCATGACTCGACATGGGTGATTGAATTAGACACCTCCCATCATGTCACTACCTAACAAGAAACATTATTATATTTAACTCTAGATAGTTTTGGATACTTGAAAATGTGAAATTGTGGTGAATATAAATTATTTAGTGTTGGTAATATTTTTATAGATAGTGATATTGGATATATGTTATTATGAAAATATATAATCCATATTCCTAATATTTTCCTCATTTTAATATCCACTATAATTATTAATGATGATGGATATGATAGTTCCTTTTATGATTGAAAATGAAATATTATTAAAGATAACTTATTTACTTACAAATTAAATAAATATGCATCACTCTACATCACAAAGGACAAACTATGTAATGGAAAAATCAATGTTACTTGAAAGGAATTATTTATAGAGGTATGGAATAAACTTCCATTCCACATGAGTTATTAAATAATAAAAGTGATTTCAAAGAATAATCTATTATTAGAAATCAAAGGTACACATTTATATACTTATTTTGATTATATTATGGTAAAATAATATAAATTATCTTTTAATGGTTATTTTCTATCCAAAGAAACATATATTTTAGATTCAATACACAAAGATGTCTACATAATGAGAATTAAGTTGTTGGTAGGAGCAATTTATTTTATAAATTTTATAGATGATCATTTTAGAAAAAAAATTCCATTTCATTTGAAATATAAATATCAAGTGTGGCATGTTTTAAAGGATTTTCATGTGAAGACTGAAAGAGAAACATGCACAAAATTAAATTGTGTATTTGTAGATAATGGAGGAAAGTTTCATGGTCCACTTGAACAATATTTTAGAAGTTGAAGCATTATGATAGAAAAATAAGAACCAAATACACTATGGAATAATGGTGTATTGGAGAGGATAGTGTAACATCCCTAGCTCGGTTCACTCATAAGTAACTGGATTGGGTCGCAACATGTCCTCAAGAATGTCTCCCTATACACCAAAGGTTACCAACCAATGGAAATGGTCTTGAAGGATAACATGGAAAGAGTAGAAATTATAATGGAAATCATTACAATATCATCGATCACATACCATCATAACAGACATCATAAAAACCATTTTGTAATAATATAAAATATATAACCATGTTGTAATAATATAAAAGACATATTGCATACATAATGAGTCCCAAAATAATCCTAGAAGGAAATAAACACAAAACTGATTCTATGGCCATACCTGATCCCACCATCCATACACTATTACTGATATACCAAATCACTCATCTATCATAGGATCCAAAACCTTATTCTGAATTTCAACTATGAAGTCTTCTTGGGTGCTAATGGGGTCCCAAATAGGGTACAAGTACAACATAGAAGGCCACCACTAATAATTCCTAAATCATATCTAGCTTTAGTAAAATTGTACACTGAGGTGATAAAAATAAATTAAAACATTAAAATAAAAAAACATTAACCCACATGTTCCATGATGACACATGGGGTTAATCCAAACCTGCGTCATCCAATGTTGGAATGTATCTGTGCACGTCATGTGATCGTGCAACCCTGATAACACTCGGGATCCAAATCAATGGGAACCAAAACATAAATACTTACAACTCCATGGATAAAATCCAATAGAAACATAAATGATATGATCTGAGATCCAAGTACATGGAAGCCCCAAACAATGTCCTTGTGACTCTGGGGATAAATCTCATGATAACATAAACTCTTTAGAGGGAACATCCCCTACCCAAAATCCCAAAGATAATATCCACTATAATCAATGTGTGTGTGTGTGTGTGCATATGGGTACTTTAAAAACCAATCACATACCCAAGTATGGAGTCCAAGGTGTCCCCCATCCTTAATATATATATTAGGTACCTCAAAAAGCAATCACAGACCCAAGGACAGAGTACAAGGAACCCCACAACCTTAATAGATATATTGGGTAGCTAAGTCGCCAATCATAGACCCAAGGATAGAGTCCAAGGTGTACCCCAATGATGTATGTTAGTGTTATCAACCAATAAATCAAAATTCTTAATTATGAGTTCAACATTACATCAACCTAGGGACCATCAATTCCATTAACCAATATTTACATCAATAATTCATTTAATCAAGGCTCAATAATGAATCTTTTATTAAATTTCTCATTATTAAATCATTTAATAAATTTATTAAGTCTTGGGAAACTTTCTAAGTATTGATAGAACTAATTAGTAATTAGTCAAGGACAAGGAGCTCCAAGAATTTCCATTTTTACATCCATTAATTTCCAAAGAATGACGTACATTATACAGTGGCTCAATTCTTAATCTATATCTTCTAATGGACTATCAAATCCTATGGAAAGGTCCATAAAATTTAAGTTGGGGATAAATTTAGTTATTATTTAAATAAGCCCATGAAATCATCATGTAGACACATACACACATCATATACATATGGAAAAGCATTGAGACGTAAGGTAATAGCTTAAGAAAACCTACCTAAAGTGTAAAAAATGATAAGTGCCAATAATCATCACCTAAAATTATCCTAACAATCCAAAAATCCTAAACAGCCCCAATAAATCATCACATTAGGGTTCCAGTAATAAGAAACGAGGATAATGAGGAATCCAAGGCTAAGAGGAGGCTAGACATAGCTGATAGTTACAATCGCAATGAATGACACTTGAGACACCCAAGAAATGAAAGGGAGTGCTCCAAAATTTCCAAGGAAGATCTCCTCTCATTACTGAGTTTGAATAAGGGACAATAAAGAATAAAGAAGCGTAAATAATTGGGTTTTTAGTGAAATTAAAAGACTAACCTCAATAAGAAAACACCTAGGAGCATGTTGGCCTACCGGTGGTGGCTCACTGGCTAGTTGGTGGCTCTGGTGGATTGTCACCAATGATATAGTGGCCCTTTATAATTTTATTCTAGCTATAAGGTCAGAAAATTTTTCTCTTAGAGCCGTTTATGACCATCCCAACACCTAAAGCCTTCAAAAAGTGGTAAAAACATAGTACAAAAAAAATTAAATGGATATACACCTTTCTAAAGTGTTGGGTTCTTAAAACCTATCCTCTATATAACAACTCGTCTTTAAATTGCTCTCCCATACATCATCAAGTCTCATCAGTGAATAACTCCAGTTACTAGGACAAAATATCAGACTCATGCTCTCATGTTTCCTCTTATAAATGAATGTTTTTCCACTACACTTTTACTAGAGTAACTATCTCTCAACACAGAGTCCTCTCACTCTGGTCCACTATAGAAACTAAATGCTCCTCAAAAGATGCATTGGTTTGAATCTTGTAATCATCGGTTTCGATCATATGAGAAGGATCATGGTGATATCATCGAAGATGCAACACATGGAAAACATTGTGTATGACACAAAAAAGCTATGGAAAATATAAATTTAATGTAAATACATTGATCCAATCCACAATCTCAAACATCCCTACATGTCTAAGTGCACAACTACAGATCCATCCTTTAAAAGTGCAAGGCTTTATCAGCATTAGCTAAAAGCACTAATAAAGACCCCCTTTATCAGTACTAGAAAAAGAGCTGATAAAGTGGGTCTTTATCGGTGTGTTTAGATAGTGTTGATAAAGAGGGTCTTTATCAGTGCTAAAAATTATGATAAAGGGGGACCTTTGTCGGTGCTCATAAAAAAGAACTGATAAGGGGGACCCTTTATTAGTGTTAATAAAAAGCACTGATAAAGGGGGACCCTTTATCAACACTAATAAAAAACTACTAATAAAGGACCCTCTTTATCAGTGCTTTTTTCTAGTGCTAATAAAAGGTATATTTCATAAAAAAAATTATATTTCATTAAAATTATTATACTAATATATAATTATATTTATATTGATGTAAATATAATATATTTTTTAAAATATGATTTAGATAAAGATAAATACACATTTACACTTAATATATAATATATTTATTGAAAAATAGATTATAAAATAATTAATAAATAATATTAATTAATAATTTTATAATTATTATCAAGTAATAGTTATTTAATGATAATTGGATGATATGAAAATTAAATGAATTAATGAATGGTCTAGGATAAGTTGAAAACATGACTTGAACGTCAAATGAACATAACTTTTGATTTGGTTCCCCATTTAGGATCTACCATATATCAAATCAAAGAATGTGATGAGATCTAGACCATGCTAACTAGGAGGGGACTTTGGTCACTATTTTGTCAAGTTCAAAAAAGGCTCACAAGGCCTCCAAAACAGATTTTTTAGTTGGGATACCTTATTTTTTCAATATTCGATGGTATTTAAACTTCACTTAAGAGAGTATTTTTGTATTTTTTTCAAAGGAGACCAAATTTATTCCCATGGATTATTTTTATATAGATATTGTGGTTTTAAAATTTTATCATTTTTTGTAATGTAGTTTTATTTTTAATTAAATATATGCATATTTTATTATATTAACTTATAATAAATCAATTATATAAATACATATTTAAAAATATTTGAATAAAAATGTATTTTTAAAAATATAAACTAAATGAAAATAAATATTTATTATTAATTTTATTTAAATTAAAAAATTATCCATTTTACTTACCTTCTAAAAATGCATTAATATGTATATATATATACCAATATAAGTAATGTTTATATATAAACTTGTGTGTGTAGATAAACAAATTTATATATTTATATGAATATTATAATATATGTGAGTAAATACATATATACATAAATATTTTTATATGTATGTAAGAAATATAAATGTGTACGTCTGTATAAATATGTGTGTATGTGTACACATACCAATATTGTGTATATACATCATATATAAATGAATATTTATAGATATATCACTATCATTAGATCTAGTATATAAATTTATTTACATAAATATTTATAAATAAATTATAAATAATTTATATCTAAATACACAATTATATGTGGATATGTATAAATATATATGTAAATATATAGACATATAAATATATATGTCATGTATAAAATTTATATCTCAATATATAAGAATATTTTAAAAATTCATTTAAAAATAATTATATAAATCATATGAATTTAATTATTATCCATTTTATTTAAAATAATATCTAACCATTTTTTAAACGTTATAAAATTATACAAATATATATACTTATAAAAATTTATATATAATGTTTATGTATTCATATGTGTGTGTATTAATAAACATATATATATAGTTATATTATAATATATATATAAATGAATATTAATATATAATATATTTAAATAAATATATTTGTTTGTAAATATATTAAATAGTTCTAAATATATAATAATAAATAGAAATATTGTAAAATATAAAAAAAACATGGTTGAAAAGGTGGTAAAATGAATTGAAATGAAGAACAGAGGTCACATGATCAATTCCTAGCGTGAATAAGTATTTAAGGGATCTATTATAGTGTTGAGGAAAGGTGGGTGGATATTCGTGAGTATTGAGCAGGGTTTGAGGGGTGTGTGATGGTGTGTGATGGTGGGTTTAGGAGTGAAAAGATCTAAGAAAGGGGGTTATGAGTACTAAGGAACGAGGTTGTTATAGAGTATGAAAAAATTTATTTTTTTCAAAAAAATTATCAATTCTAAAAAAGTGATGATAAATGGTGCCTTTATCAGCACTTTTTTTAGCATTGTTAAATTCATCCTTTATTAGCACAAAAAAAGTGTTGATAAAGGTCAACTTTTAACATCACTCTGGTAGACGGTGCTTTCTTGACACTGATATAGCCTATTTTTATCATTTTAAAGGTCGAATCTGCATTAGTGGTGCCAACTTTCCCTACTTATGAATATGGAAATTTACCAAACTCAGAGACACCTAAAAGAAAACTTGATACCTCGCCACAAAATCTAGATGTCATCATCAACAATCAGTATATGACTTCTGCCTTCTAAGGAGATTTCAATCACCTCCTAATCAATTTAATAAGCTCAGACATCTCCTGCATGAGACTCATCCCAACCAATACTGACTCGTCATCTTCTAACTAATATAAGGTAGAATAGAAATGCCTATAATACAAAGCCTAAAATGGTGACTTTTTAATTGAATCCTAATATATATTATTGTAAGTGAATTTTTATAAATCTGAGTGGTCGTACTATGAACCACTAAATTCTAAAATGAGTGATCTTATCATATCTTCTAGAATAAAAATAGAATGATCAGACTATCCATCAATTTGAAGATGATAATTGGTACTCATATATACCTATGTATCAAGTTCCTTCTACAATCCCTTCCATAAGAACAAATTAAAATGAGCATCCTAATCTGAAACGATACTCTGAGAGACTACATGCATACACACTATAGACCAAACATAGATATTTCTCATCTAATCCATAGTGAAAGTATCATAAATCAATAAAAAATGGCTACTTTAGTTAATTAGTGAACAATCACCTATACATATTCATTCATTTAATGTGTCCTCAGCAAACCCATCATTAATTATATAGTGACATCATATCATTCCATATTAGGAGTGGGAAATGGTAGTAAAATACAAGTGGGTCGTTGGTTCTTTGCCTTTACCTGCTAACAGGTGGAGTAACACATCACAAAACCCATTATATCTTTCCTTATCCCTAGCCATAAGCATTGACTATGAATGTCATGATGCATCTTGTTCAAACCCAGATGCACCTCCCACTTTGAGAGATGAAATTCCCTCATCAATTCCTTATAAATATCCATGGTAACTAAGAAAAGATCCTAGATATGAATAATCGCATCATCATCAATGTTACAATCTAGAAACAACTCCCCACCATATATGATGTCCCTTAGGGATAAGCACTCTGGATCTTAAAATTGCCTTCACTATATCTTGTTGAGTAGTAAAGGAGAAATGGATAATTATGTAAGTGCTACTTGACCCTAATATTCCCAAAAATCTAAACGATCTTTAGAAAAAGAGACATCATCTTCCGCTCACTGTTAGACTCTTTCACAACCTAAGTTTAAGTCTTCTTGTTTAAAGAATTCGCAATCACATTGTGATTTATAGGGTTATACACCAACTCAAGGTAAAAATACTATTGGAACTCAACCCACCTCTACTAAAAAATATTAAATTCAAGTTGTGATCTTATATATTTTGGGATATTATAGTTCATGTACACCATGAACCTTTCACCTAATGGGTAATTCCACTAACATTTCAAGGAATATACCATAGATTCCAACTTCTATTCACATATTGGATATTTTTCTCATGTGAACACAATTTTCATGACCCATAAGTGACCACATGACTTTCCTACACCAAGACTACTCCCATCCCTAACCAAGATGCATCATAAATCAAAGTATAATTCTTACCCGGTTAGATTAATATTAGAATCAATGATGAAGTAATCCTTTATTTTAACTCCTAAAAAGTTTCCTCAAAATAATCAAACCAAATGAACATCATCCCCTTCTTAGTTATATTCATCATTGGTGTTTCCAAATTGGAGAATTCCTGAATAAACCTTCAGTAATTACCAAACAAACCTAAAAATCTTTAAATATTGAAAATATTCCCAAACCACTACTAAGAAACCATTAATATGACTTTATTAGGATCCACTAACACTCCAACCTTATATACCACATTCCCTAATAATTATAATCAATAAATCCATAAGTGACACATCAACATCTTGGCATATAGTTAGTCTTCCCTCTTGGTCACCAAAATAATATCTATGTGTCGCACATATTCCTCCTCTGACCTAGAATACACAAGTTTATAATTAATGAAAATGACCACAAACTTATTCAAGAATGGTTGTAAAACCCTTATTCATCAAATCTGTAAACACTATAGGCATGTTCATCAGGTTTAACGACATCACCAAGTACTCATACAGATTATAACTATTTTTAAAAGTAGTAATGGGTAGGTATAATGTCCTCACCCTCAATTTATGATAACTCAATCTCATATAAATCAGGTAAAATGCATGGGATCCCCTAAATTGGTTTAAAAAATCATATATGTGTGGAAGTGGATATTGGTTCTTGAATTTCACTTGGTTCAACCTTTGATAATCCACACACACCTCAATAAACCATCGTCCTTCTTAGTGAATAGAACTAGAGAACCCCATAAGGTTGTGATCAGTTGTATAAACCCTATAACACAACAAGATTTTATAATTTATTTACTTTATGTAATATATTCAATAGTGTGTGGTATATGCAACATCAAGCTTAAACAAACCATGATATATTGTAGAAATATTATCATTTAAATTTTATCATTATAAATATCCTTCACAACGCCTTGCATGGAATTGGATCTACTCCTTGGTCGATTTACTACATCATCAGAAAGTGTCGGGTCATTCTTAACAACAACATAAAATTGGTTCATACATGGTGAGATTGAAGTCAAGTTGTGGACCACCTTCCTTCACTTGAGGTCTTGGACATTGACCCCATTTTATTCCATAATGTGCATAGCTTCTTTTCAGAAGGGATACCCTCATCCTTCACCATTTCATGCCTCCTTAGGCTTCTCTTTCTTGGGCTAGCTATGTCTCTCTGTATCTATCTTCTACCTTTTTTCTACTTAATAAAAATTTACATGATGATAAATATGATCATTATAACTCATGTGAATAATATGTGTATAATGCATATGATTTTTTTATACTATATTTCCAATTTTTTATGTTTATTTACATTGTTTTCATGTAATAAATTCATGGATTTATCCTCAATTCAAATTTTATGATATTTATAATGGTTTTATTGCCTAAAACTCCCTTTCTTGAGACATGTTTCATATTAGGCACCTATTTATTTTTATATGGTATATATGATGCATATTAAAATATTATATCATGAATAATTTTTTTTAAATGATATTTAAAGTTACTTTTTAAGTTCTAACTTTCATGAGGTATTGATTCAAATGTTATAAAAGTCGTAAGGGTTTTCTTTGTCTCAATTTTAATTTCTTGAGGTATGATTCATGTTATACACCATGATTTTTTATATGGTGTAATTACTGCCCCATGGATTTATTTTGGCATATTGTTTCATAAAATTAATGGTATTTATAGAGCCATTTCATGTTCTATATTTTAATATATTTTGATTCAAAAGTTACTGAAGTCATAAGGGTTTTTTTCACGTAATTTTCCACTCATTTAGATATGTTCTATATTCACCACTTTCTTTCCTTTGTGCAGTGTATATACTGAAAATCAATTTAATTTATGATTCATTTCATTAAAATAAAGGGTTTTTTAAAATACATCTATGGATTTCCTTTTTTAAAGAGTTCTGAATTTTAAAGGCCATGAAAAGGGGTTTTATTTGAACTCATCGATTAAATGTGTTAAAGTATTTTACCCATACTCTTTTCCCATTTATTATATATAACTTTTTAAAAAAAAATATTTTCTAAACATAAATGATTTCCTAAAGTTATTTTATATGGTTTTTACCTTTATTTAAAAGGTTTTAAAAGTAATTTATTAAATTTTTATGTGTGGGTCATTTTTTACTCTCTTTACAAAAGTATGAAATAAATGTTTTTCTTGGCATTGTTGTATTTATTTTTCCCATAAATATTTACGTAATTAATTAGTAATCTCCATTTTAATTTTTTCATGATTTTTAAAATAAAATCATTTTCTAATTATTTTGTTGATTTTTATATTTTAAAGGTTACTAAAAAGAAAGAATATTTATTCTTATATTCAAAAGTATATTTATAAATGATTTTATAAAAGATATTTTCATCTATTTAAACATATTTTAAATGATTCAAATCCATCTCTAGGGATTTGATCTAATGATAACATCCATATATTTTCTTTTTATGTATTATGGTGATGTTTTAAAGATAATTTTCATGAAACTAGTTTCATTTCCACTGGTTAATCCAGTTATGAAGGGAATGATGGTTATTTATATTTGTTTTATTATGAAATGAAATATCTATATACTTTAATCATGTTATTATTATTGTAAATTGTTTATGATGATGAGTGATCCTGATATATATCATGATAATGGGTGAGCCCGATATAGTTATAAAATGCATTAGGTAAAGTTATGGAGTTAAAATAATTATAGGTTACTCCTAAGATATTCTATTTGTAAGTGTTTTATAAATGTGATGTGATGATGATTTCCTAATAAACAAACATGGTTTCTCCATTCTTTCGATAATTTTAATGGTTCCTTTAAATAAGATTGATTTTATATAGATCATTATTGTTGGATTGAATGTCTATTGTCTTATGATAAAGCTTTATATCATGACTCGTGTTTTATGATACAATTTTTGATTGGTATTAATCCTATTATGATTTTATCTATCACTTTGATTATGTTATCATACCCTTATTCTCATATTATGCTCAGTGATGATATATTTCACTGTTAATTTCTATGTTTACCCTTTCTAAGCAATTGATATCTCCCTTATAATGCTTTTGTTTACCTAGGTTATGAAGAATGATGTTATGTAAGTGATGAGTAAAAGGGTTTCATGTTTGTGTAATTTTATGGGTGATATTAAAGACTTATTATGGAATAATAAAAGTTAGGTATAGTGGAAAATTATCAATTGAAGACATGGGTCTTGTTATATATAGGTTTTTTTTCCTAATTCTATAAAAATAAAAACCTAAAAAGTATTCTTGGGTATGTGAGTGACTCAATATTTACTTTTGGGGTTGTAATTATGGATTGTTAAAATTGGGTCTCATTTTTTGGTATCAAATATGAAATTTAAATAGTATGTTTTTAACACCGGATTAAAGGGTACTAGTATAAGGTGTTATAGTTGGTATCAGAGAAAGGGTTTAGATAACTTTAGGTATTATTATGTTTTCATATAAGCTTAAATTAAGATATATGGATACCCTCATGGTTTTATAATTTTATGTTTGATCATAGTTCAAAGGCATAGATACCCTTTTAAGGTTTTATGTTATGGTATTTCAAGGTGATTAATGATATTTGGGGAATACCTTTCATTGGGTTGAGTTATATGATACCCTTTGGTTTAATATATGATTAATAAAAGTTTATTTGGGAAAATTTCAATTAAATTTGTGGGGATATAATCTAAAAGGTATAATATCACCTTTGAGGTTAATATTTTATTTAATATTGAGGTTATTGAGGTTGATTGGGATATAAGTTTTCTTATTTTTTAAATGACTTATGTTGAACTTTGGGTATTGTTTTTTAAATTTTGGAGATAAATATATTATTTCTTCATATAAAGGTTTATTGATTTTGGGTATTATATTACCTTAGGATAACCATTTTTTGTTTTAGTAAAAATTGGTGGAATAGAATTTCATCTTTTCATGGATCACATTATCTATTAGAATTTGATTTTAATGATTTAATAATTATAAAAATTCATTTGGATGTTAATTATTTGGTAGAGGTGGAAATTTATTGTGAAATAAATCCAAAGGATGAAATTGAATTTATGGATTTGAATAAATCAAGTATATTTTCTTTTGTTCTTTATCTTGATTGTAAAAGTATCCTTCAACAAAAAAAATAAATATCTTGAAAATGAAAATGCTTTCCTTTAATTGATGGAATTTTTTACCCCTTGTTGATTTATGGTTTTGTGTCCATTAACTTTATCATGATCATATTCCCTATCACTAAATTATTCTATGTATTTTTTTCTCTACCATGTCCATATTTTCACTTCCCAATAATGTTATCATTATTTGGGAACCTGATTATGTTTTATTCTATATGATCATTATATTTCCATGTTACACTTTTCAAAATGATGTTTTATTATCACTTTTTTGACGTGGGTTTTCAATAATGGTATTTTTAAATATTAAAAATCATTTTACTTTTCTGATCATGTATTTTATATTAAACTACCTAGAATATGTATTTTTTTAAATGTTTTAAACCTTTTTTATCAGACATGAGATAACATTACAAGGATACAATTTCTATAAGGGGTAGAATTTAACACCCCAATATTTTAGAATTTATTTTCTTTAAGTAATATATTTTATAGTGTGTGGTATACACAACACCGAGCTTAAATAAACCATGATATACTATAGAAATATTATTATTTAAATATTTCTATTATAAGCTATCTATTTGTTTACTGGGTATGAATATGTGTAACTGTGTAACATTTCTTTACTATATTTAATGTACTTTTATCCCTTGGTTTTGATCTTCTTTTGTTTTCATCTTATTTTATATTATTTCTAGAGTTGTTTTAGAATATTTTTTAATTGTTTGGGCCAATGAATGGTTGGAAAGTTGTTAAGCCAAACCATGTGGGTCATCCCAGAAAATCATGTGACTTGTTTTAGGGTTTGTGAGGGGCTTGTATGGAAAGTTCAAACCATATGGCCTCCCCCTCAAACCATGCAACATGGGATAGTGGGGAGTGCATGCTTGGCATACAATTTTTCAAACTATATGGCCAAACAATGTTCCCTTTTCCATTATCCCATATGGGATCACAAAGTTGGTGCATGGTTTTATAAACCATGTGTAGAAACCATGAAAATCCCTCCAGAAAACTAGTAAGGGTGCACGGTTAGGCCCAAAGTTAGTATTAACCATGCATCCTACCCCAAGAAACTGTGTGACAGGAATTTAATTCTCTATGTTTTTTAATTAAAGTCCTTATACCCCCATTTTAAATTCTAATATATTCCCATTTGAACCTAAAATTATCCTTTGGATTATAGAATCTCTCTAGATGAGATTTTGGATGCTTCAACCCCTTTTTCATGGGTCAATGTGTCATTGGGTGCGTTGGATCTCATTTATTAAGTGAAATATCTTTGATTTGGAATTATCCATTCTTATTTTCATTATTTCTTTAGGAGTGATATATCCTCATGTTTTTTTGTGGATATATGTATTTATTTTTTGATTCATAAAACTAAAAATCTCCCTTGATCATTCTATCCTTTGACTTTTCATTGATGGATCCCATGTCGGGGTGGTGACATTATCAAGATTTGAGGTAGGTGGTTCCATAAGGATTTTACCTACACTTGAAACCTTCATTTCTTGATTTATTTAAGATGTATTTTAAATTAGTTTATATAACTTAAATTAAAATTTGACACCCCAATATTTTATAAAATTATTTTTTTTCTTTTGAATAATTTGTTTCTTTAATAGATTGTGTTACACACAACAGCAAGTCTAAACGAACTACAATATACTATTAAAATATTATTATCACCTAGTTGTTATATTGGTGGATATGAATAAGATGGATTGAATTATGAAAACTTATGGATTACACCTATAAAAAATGAATTAATTGGTTATCAATTAATTATAAATGAAAATAAATATCATTTGAAAATAAATGAGATGATTCTCTGAAAAAAACTATTTTTATGGGAAAAATGAATATTTATCCTAATAAATTAAATTTATCACTATTTTATAATTATTTAAATAAATTTATATATTATATTTTTAATGAAATTTTTTACCTCTCATCTAATATTTTTTAAGTGTGGGAAAAGAATAAATCTTTTTTTATTCTTAAAAACTTCATTTTTTTTAAAAAAGTGGTTTCATCACTCTTTGAAAACTTATTTTAAAACTTACAATTATATAATTTTAATTTGATAAAATTTATTCCATTTTTGGAATCCTAATGTCCAAATTGGGTAAATATATCACTTTTATTTATAGGCATTATAAATAGTAACCATGGTAAAATTTATCACCTCTATAAAGGGAAAATTAGGTTAATATGGACTAAAACTAAGTGATAAGACCATAATGTTTCATCATAATTATTATTGGATGAATTTAATTTTAACCTTATCATCTTAGTCTTGAAATTTATTTTTTTAATGGACACTTTTCTATGAAAATTACATTTATAATATTTAAAACAAAGAAATTTACAAAATGTCACTCTCTTAGTTTTAAATATCTATTATGTATTCACATAGGGAAAAACTATATATGAATGAATATTGATTGTAATTTTTAGTTTAATGAAATTATTTTCATGATTAACTTTATTTATAATTATTAGTAACTATATAAACACCTAAAATTCTTATGTAACACCGATGCAGTATTTCTCGTGTTAATAAAAAATATAATAAATGAATATTAAAATATTAAAAGTAATATAATTTGAATGAGTTAATGTGTTAAATGAATTTTATATATGAATATTCTATATTGGTGTTATGTTAAATAATTATATTCAAATTCAAACCTTTTCTATATTTATTTTAAATAAAATTAAATGAATAGTTTCAAAATTGACATTAATGATATTTTATAAAAACGATATTTTATTCAGTTTTTAAATATAATACAAATATTAAAATATGATAAATTGGATAATAAATGGTTTAAAATATAATTCTAAGTGAATTTTTAGGCAATTTTAAACCATTTTTATTGAGAATGAACTTATTTTAATCTTTTAATAAATTCAAAGTGTGTCTATCCCCTCCTTTATAAAAGGACACCCCTTTATTCACTTCTTCACACCACTTTGAACCTTATATATTGATCGAAACCTACCAAATTCTCTTATAAAATTCATTTTACACATTATATATGTTTTATTATTCCAAAAAGAAAAACCCTAGGATCCTTAAGAGATTATTCAAAGGAATTATTTCAAAGAAGAGGTAATCACCTTAATCGATCAGTTTCTTTTTATTTATTCTTTACCTCCTATAAATATATGAATTTATCATAAAATAATAAATTAAGTATCATGAATATACAAAATTTTTTATTATTATTAAATATCCATTATACACCCTATTTCCATCAAATAGTAAGTGAAAGTATCGTTTGTGCGTATGAAAGACTTACCATCTCCACGTTGTGATACAATTCATTTTCCAACACTATGTTTCATGGATGTTTATTATGATGGATTTAAAGTTTATATATGATATTTATAAGATAAGTATGATTCTTTAATGATAATATCATATCTTCCTTCTTACCTTACAATCCATTGGAAAATGATAACGCCACTCATGCGTATGTATGGACTACCACCTTTACGAAGTGATGTGATTAATTTTTCATTTTTATTTTTCTTTGATAGTAAGTAGGATATATATGATGAATATATATGATTTATATGATATATTAATTATTATTTAATTGTGAATTTTTATTTATCTTTATTTAATTTCATTCATCAAAAAATGAGAACATTGTTCATGTGTATGTACGACCTACCATCTCCATTAAAGGTGTAATTCATTTTCTATCTTTAACATTATAAATAACTCTGAATATATATATATATAATGAATATATATGATATAATAAGAATTTAAATTATTGTGTTAAACAATTATACTAAATTTTAATTTATTATACAGGAGTTTAGAATGCTTTCAAAGCAAGTAGAACTCAATGTCTGGGATTTTCATCTCACTTTTATTTCCAAGGGACACATACCATATTCACCACTTTTTTCTTTTGTGTGGTTTAGATAATTCACATGAATGTATTTTATGATACATCTTATAAAATTTATTGTTATTTATATATCTATTTAAGGTTATTTATTTCATGGGGATTATTATTCAAAATTTTCCAAATTTTTAAGGGTTTATTTCACAATCTCATCATTATTTTGTGCTTGTTTATATTCAAGTATTTATTGGGGAATCTTTCTCTTCCATATCCATGTTTTCTAAAAATGTTTCCAAAAATGTTTTTTACTATTCACCAATGGTTTTTAAAATTTATTTTTACCCATGTTTTACTTTTTCAAAATGGTTTAAAAGGGGCGTTCTTTTTGTTTTCCAAAAAAGGTACTTTTTAATTTTAACCAAAAATGTGAAAGGAGATGTTTTCTTTTAACTTATACAGCTTGAAAGGAATTTTCCATTATCATTACTACTCAGTTTTTTTAAAATATTTCTTTATAGGTTTCCAAGGATATTTTCAAATTAAATTTTTTCTATAATATTTTGGAAATATTTTTATTTTATAAGTGATTTTAAAAATGGAAATTTTTTTACCTGAATAAATATTCTAGTGATATTTTAGAGGAATTTTTATATATGATAACATCCTTTGATGTAAATTATTATTTTCCAAGGATATGATCTATTGATATTATTCTTACTATTTCTCTGGATAGTTAATGTTTATGTTCATGAGATGTTTATGAAACCCATTTATTTTACATGGATTATGATATGGTGAATGGATGAAATGTTTATGAAACCCATTTTCTTTGCACAAGTTATGATGTGATTATATGATAAATGTTTTATGATCTTGTGGAACACATCTGTATAGTTTTCATTATGTGATGGTGGATATGTTATAACAAAGTATAGTGGTTGCATTATAACCAAGGAAGGTGTTTACGTTATAACCAAGGATGGTGGTTATGTTATAACCAATGATGGGTGGTACTTATATCTTCCTCTAATGTATTAGGTAAAGATGTAAAAATCATGATTTGATATATGAAAATATTTTCATGTTCAAAATTTTCATGTTTGGACCTACTTAAATTTCTATAATATTATACATGTACCTTCTTAAATGTTCATAAGTTTATGAATAGACCTTCTTACATGATCATAAGATTGTGTGTGGACCTGGTTTCATGTTCATAGGTTTATATGAGGGAAAAAATTCATATCCTTATCCTAATGATTGAAACTATCTCTATTTATAAATATTCACAAATTTATAGGTTTATGTTTGTGTGATAGAATAATATGTAAAAACTATAAGATGTGGGTGGATTAGAGTTAAAAAAAAATTATAACTAGAAAAATACCTTTTCCCTATTTTTAGTTTATTGGATGATGGATCTATCTGATATTTCAAAGTTCTAATAAACAATAACTTGTAATAATAATTTTTAGTAAAATTATAGTTAGGAAAAGTTTTTAGAAACTTAAATGTTTCTTAAACATGCACCGTTTAATAAACACTTGTAAAAGAAAATAAGATATATAAATATCTTAAGAAAGACTTACAGAAACTTTATAGATGTAAAACCACACATTAAACTTTAGAATGAAGTAAATCAATAACCTTGAATTAAGTTGTCTATGGTTTAACCTAACCGTAATGTTATATATCTTTCTTAAAATAAATTCCTCTATCAAACTAGATCAGAATCTATGTCTTCATAGCCCTATAATCCCTTGATCAACTAGATCAGAATCAGTAGTCCTTTTATACCCATAATCTCTCGATATAAACCTAGATCGGACAAAGTAAATTCCAAAGAAAAATATTCTAAGGAATTTACAATCCTAACTCTAATTACTTAGAAAAAAACTCTCTAAATATTTACATATCATAAGTAACAAGATGTTACAACTAAATAAACTTTATATGAGTTGTGTTGTAAAATGAATTGGATCCATCCTCCTTGAATTCACTTCTATTTATAGGCACTCCTCTAATATTTATATTTCTTGATTCTCTAAGTTGGTTATAATTGCTTCGAATGAACCCTTCCTCTACATGGAATATTCTGTTCATACTTTGTTCGATAGTCATTTTTGTATCATCATCACAATGTTATTCAAATGTTTTTTTTGGTAGGAATAAAATCATTTTTAGGTGGTTTTTATACAGTTTCATCTGGATATTATGTATACCTACATTTGGTAAATATTTATTTGATTAACTAAGTTTATAATAATCTGATGAGTCTTAATTAAACCATTTAATTTTGACATTATCAAAAACTTTGTATAATGAAATATGAAATTTTCTAGTAAAATAATTTAAATCATCTAATAAGTTTTATAAAGATTTATCTAGAGAGTACATCTACCTCCGCCTGATTAATGTTTGTACAATTAAAAAAATATCCATCTTGTGGGACTTAGTTTTATTTTTTAAGTTAGACATTATAAAACTTTATTCAACAAAATATATAGTAATACATCTGATGTTCAAAATTACATATACATTTTATTAGAAACTTTTTTCTATTTATAAAATTTTCTATCATCCATTTATAAATTTTTGTACATCTGTTAAAATATAATGTTTTTTAAAAAATATAATAAAACACTATAAATTTAAATGTTAGTAAAATTGAAATTTTAAGAAAGTGTGTTTTGATTTTCAAAACTAACATAATAATGTGTTGAAAGTAGAATTTTTGACTCAACAATACCCCCCTTTTTGGAAATCACAAAACAAAATACTTAATGAGAAAACTAAAGTTAAAATATAACATTTAAATAATTGAAATCCATTTAACTTATGGTTTTTAAGAGATTCATTTTTATTAAAAAAATTATTTATCTTATCCCCCAATATTTATATCTCCCCCTATGTTTAACAATATTTTTTTGAAGAATTGTTAGAACATTGGGTTTTCTTAACTTTTCTTGAGATAGATTCATCCTTCAAGAAAATATGGTTCTTCCTCCTTTGTTAATATATAATTAAATTCTCCCTGGTAAGTTCCCCCCAAAATAATTTTTTTCCAATATAAAACTTTTCCCCCTTTGTGATTTCTAAAAAGAAAATGGGTGGTATAAAGTAACTGAAATGTTAGAGGGAAACATTTATATGAAACAATATATATGAACATTTATCTAAAAATAATGAAAGAGAATTCATCCAAATAAATTTAAAATCATTCAATCAAAATAATATTTATAAATTTTAATACTTCCATTACAAAAACTATTTAAATATTACAAATCATTGAGAGTTTAGAGGGAAAAATAAATCAATATTTTTTGAGATATTCTTCATTTTTTAATTAATCTTCTTAAATTCATTGTGAAACTTCTCTAACTCAGCCTCCAACATTTCCATCTTTGAAACTTTATCTTCTAACACTTTAATCGATTGATTTTCTTACTTTATGATTGGTACTTGTTTGAGAAACCTTACTTTGTTGTTCTATAATTTAAGCTTCATCACTTTTTATTCTAACTTATTTATTTTTCTCTACTCAACTATTACTTATTCTTGT
The DNA here is from genome assembly GCA_963277665.1 of Viscum album. Lineage (NCBI taxonomy): Eukaryota > Viridiplantae > Streptophyta > Magnoliopsida > Santalales > Viscaceae > Viscum > Viscum album. The sequence continues at coordinate 490,384,984 of OY728150.1, forward strand.
GACATTGTAAGAAGTTTCAATTTTTCACAAACCTTTGTACTTTATGAAACATCATAATATAGATCTTTGATAGATTTCATAAACATCAAGTTTGATTGGTTAAAATTATATATTTGATCATCATTAATTTTAAAGTCTCTTTACATTTATTATATTCATCTAATGACTTGTTTCAATATTATTTTTTTGGATTTAGATTAATCTCTAAATTATTTGAAATCAGCTTCATTTTGGACAATAGATTCATCCAACTACTGTCAAGTTCTTGAATTTTCTACTTTATCAATTCTTCCATGAATATATTTATAATGAGAGTTAATGCTCTGAAGGGAATGAAGAGTATCATTTAACTTATTTATAACTTCATTAAGATAATTAATTATCATATCCAATATATCATCAATATTATCTGATGGAGGATGAGTTAACATAGAAGATACATCTGAAACATAATGTATTGAATGAAGAACTTATTCTTTCTTATTAGTTTTGTCATCTTTTAAAACTTGAACCAGTTAAACATTCTTATTGGACATTATTTTTTCCAAAAAACTCATATGAGACTCTTGGTCTTCTTTTTCTTCTTTTTATAAACTTTCATTCTGATAATCCAACTATAATGATAAAGATGAGGATGAGGATGATGATGAGTATGAGGATGAGGAATCCTGTGAAAAACTATCTTCTTATTCTTCTCTTCAAAGATCTCTTTTAATATATTCATTACATCTCAAATTTCTTTATTATATTTCTTCAAAACTTCTAGAACATGATCTTATTTAGAATGTTTTGATAGATATTTTTTATAAACTACTTCTTTTTCTTTATATTTTTCGACAACTTGAGAAATAATGGAAGTTCCAATCAGTTCAAATTCTAATGGAACTGGTTAGGAGATACAATAAAAGAATGTATTGGTCAAGCAAATGACAAAGGATAAATATAATGATGTGGTTCTTGAAAAGTTTCATAAACTTAATGAGCCCATTCAACCCCTGTTATAAGACTTTACAGAACATTGGATTCAATAATACTATGATTCATTTTATTCTTATTTTCTTCTTCCTTTAAATTTTTATGAGTTTGTTCCTTAAGATCCAACACTTCACCTTTTTCTAAAACAAAATTTGGATCACTGGGTTTCTTATGTTCTTTTTATTTCATTAGATCCTATAATACTTCATCGGACATATTCATGACCTTATTCATTTCCATCATAAGAGAAGAAATATAATTCCTTTTTTGATTAATTTTTTGTTTCATTTTCTCCACATCAACTTTAGACACATCCTTTTTCATTTTATCTAATAATTTATTTAGATTTGGAATATATACCAACTTCATTCTATAAATAGTTTCTTCAATGATAAAGAAATTTTTTCTCTTACCATGACTGAAAAATTCTTAATATTCATCACCATTATCGAATTTACCAACATATTATTGATAAATCTATGAAATAATAAAATATTCAATTTCACTGATGCTTTCTTGAATTCTTTTACTAAGATAAATAAAAAGTTACCCAGGTTGAACTTCCTCGTATAAAATACGAAATATAAAACATAGATGTCTTGTACTTTCAAATTATCTTGATCCCCTTTCCTTAAGATGAGATATGTATGCATCCATAAGGCCATGACTCTTACATATAGAGATAAATAATAAAATTTTCTTATCTACTCATAAAAAGAAAACAAATATATCTCAACTTTTTTTTAAAACTTTCAAGATTTTTTGGAAGCTTGTGAGTAACAAGATTCGATTCACCTACAAATAGAATTTCCATTAAATCTACCACTTATTGAATATTCATATTATAGGATTATTTAAAAATATTAAAATTAATAACTTTAAAATTATCTTCAAAACCAAACTCTACTAAAAAATAAAAATCTTTCACTATCATCGGATATTGAAGATCAAATTATTCTTTCTCTATACAAACCTCCTACCATTCTTGAAATAGAATAATTTCCTTAAGCAACAAGTCAATTTTATCAAACCAGTTTTTCTCAATAAGTCTTTCTTTAACCATTTCTATATTTTCAATATCATCAGTAGAACCCATTTCAAAAAAACTGAAGAAGAACTTGATTGGAGAAAACATTTAAATTTTATTAAGTCAAAACAAATGGATGCTTGAAAATTCTTTGAGTGAGAGTTAGTAATTGAATAAAGTTAGTGGAGAATGATTTGAGACCCACACTCATATTTATAGGGGTTTAAGAGGGGTGACCCTTTGGATTCCCTTGATCTAATGACTCATAGTAAAAACCATTCCAAATACAGGGACAATTATTATTCCAAGAATGATTAAATATATTTTTTGAACTTTTAATTTTTTTTAAAAAAATAATATCAGATGAATCATTTTCTGGGAAAAAATGTAAATTTTTAGAAAATAAAAATTAAAAATTAAAAAAAATAGTAAACAAAGAAGATTATAAAATACTCATTAGATTAAAATTTCAACTTTATATAGGAAATTATGTAAGATAATTTAACATTATTTTTTTTCTAAAATAAAACTTTATTTGGAAATATTTTTATCAAAAAATTTGTTTGGAAATTTTTTAATAAAAGTTTCCTTCATAAACATTTTAATAAAATTTTGTCTAGTACACATTTTCAGAAAAAATTTTCAAGTAAAAATTTTAATAAATTTTTTTCCAAAAAAAATATTTAAGAAAAGTTTGTCATATAAACTTTCTAAGAATATTTTTTTCAATAAACATTATAAAAAAATTTATCTTATAAAATTCTTAATAAAATTTTTTATAAAATAATTTCTCAAAAAATTTATTCTAATAAAATTTCTAAAACATTTTGTTTCATAAAGTTTCTAAGAAAATCTTGTCTAATAAACATTCTATGAAAAAAAAATTAATAAAATTTCTATGAAAATTTTCTTCGATAGACTTTATAAGAAAAGTTTGTCTGATAAAACTTCTAATAAAAGTTTTATAATAAAATTACTAAGAAAAGTTTTTCTTGTAAAATTTATAATTAAAGTTTTTCAGATAAAATTTATAATAAAATTTTTTCAGATAAACATTTTAAGAAAAATATTTCTGATAAACTTTTTAAGGAAAGTTCTTCCAGAAAACTAAAAAAAAATTAAATTTTAAATTTTTTAAAAAATTACAAGTTTGGTAACACTAAAAACATTATAAAAATTAAAATTTTATGAAAATTTCTTCTGATAAACATCTTAAGAATGTTTTTCCATAAAAATTCTAAAAACGGTTTGTCTGATAAAATTTATAAATAATATTTCTGATAAAATTTTTAAGAAATGTTAGTCTCATAAAATTTCTAAGAAAATTTTTTCTGATAAAATTTCTAAAATAAATTGTCCGATAAACGTTTTAAGAAAAAAAATTTCAATAAATTTTTTAGGAAAATTTTGTTTAGAAAAATTAAAAGTTTAAAAAATTAAAAGTTTTTAGGAAATTACAAGTTTTAGAAAGCTAAAAACTTTAGAAAAACTAAAAGTTTAATAAAAATAAAAGTTTTATGAAAACTGCGATTTTAAGGAAAAAAAGAAAAAAATTATGGAAATACATAATTCCTCTTTTTAAATGAATTTATTAATATAAGAATATGGTTTTAACAAGAAGTATATATGAATGATTATTTTGTATTGACCATTCCTAAATTATTTTTAATATATTCAAATAGATCAGAATTTAGGGGTTTTGTAAATATATCCACAAGTTTTTCTTGTGTTCTGATGAATTGTAAAATGATATATTATTTTTGGGTGTGATCCTTAAGAAAATATTGTCTTGTATCTATATGATTATCTCATGAGCGATCTTCTGGGTTTTTTCTTAATTCTATGGAACTTTTTTTATCACAAAAAATTTGAGTTTTAGTAAAACTCAATCCAAAGTCTGTGAGTTTGTGTTGAATTCACAACACTTGGGTATAAAAACTTCTATATTCCACATTTTTTACTTTTGTAGTAAAAAGTTCTATATTATGTTTCTTCTTACAAGACTAAGATACTAAAGCTTCTCTTAATAAATTAAAACTTCCATAAGTTCATTTTTTATTCATTTTACAACAACCAAAATCCACATATAAAAGGATTTTTAATTCAAAATAATTTTATAAGAATATAATGAACCTAAATCCATAGTTCCCTTAAGATAATAAAAAAAATCGTTTTGTTTCTTTTAGAAGGGATTATTTTGAATTTTCTTGATATCTTTCACATAAGAATACCAGAAAACCTTAAATTTTCATGACTAGAAATTAAGTAAAGTAGGATACCTATCATTCTTATAAAAATCTTTTAATCAACAGGTTTCCCAGATTCATAAAGATATAAAGTGTTTGAGGTTTATATGAGAGTACTAATACTTTTAGTATTGTCATATGCAAACTTTTTAGGAAGATATTTTATATACTTATGTTGAGATATAAAAGTTCCTTCTGGTTCTTGTAAAATTTGAAAACCTAATAAAAAATTTAACTCACCCATCATACTCATTTCAAACTCATATTTCCTAAGTTCTAAAAAGGAAGTTGTTAAATATTGTATATTTGAACTAAATATAATTTCATCAAAAATTATTTAAAATATAACAATATCATTAAAAACCTTTTTAATAAAAAGTGTTGAATCAGCAACACCCTTAAAAAAGTTTTTTTGTAAAAAATCTATTTAATCTACCATACCATAAAAGTGTCTTGTTTAAGTCCATATAGTTCCATAGTTAGTCTAAATACATGATCAATAAAAATATTTTTGAAATCCATAGGTTAATCTACACAAACTTTCTACTATACATATTTGTTAATATATTCACACTTCACATTCATTTGAAAAAGTTTAAAATTTTAAATGTTTCATTGGATATAAGTATATAGATAGATTCAAGTTAAGATACTGGAGAATACATTTTCCTATAATCTATGCCTTCTTGATGATTATTTCCTTTAACAATATGTCTATATTAATTTCTTACTATAATTCCATTTCAATCACTTTTTTTAATTACCCATTTTACTCCAATTATAGAAGTTTCATTAGGGAATTTATTTATAGTCCAAACTTGATTGATTTAAAATTCATGGAGTTTATCTTGAATGGATTTTATCTAGTGTTCATTATGCAAATATTCATCAGGAATATTATATTTGAATTTTGATTGAAATTTAAAATTTTTAACTTCATTTCTTAAATAGTTTTTAGTTCTAACTAGTTGTTCTACATCAGAAATGATATTTTCATTAGGTTGGTTCATAATGATCAATTGATTCCTAGTATTTATAAATATTTTTTCTTTAACAACAAGTTGGATTTCTTCTTGGGGTGGAAGTTCAAACATATTTTCTTTAATTTTTATGTCATAAGAAGAACTTTCCAAAATGGGTTAAAAATTAGTTTTAGAAATAATATCTGAATATGTGGGTTGAGGTTGTTTTAAAACAAAAGGATGTATTTCATTAAACTTAACATACACTGTTTTCTCAATAATACTTGTGTTTTTGTTAAAAAAATCTATATACCTTAATATTAGTGGAGTAACCTAGAAAAATTCCATTTTCAAATTTTGATGAAAATTTATGTAAGTTGTCTTTAGTATTTAGAATGAATACATTATATAAAGAAACATAAAAGAAATAATTTTAGGTTTTATTCCTTTACACAAATCATATTTAGTTTTATTAAAAAAATTAGAAAAGCATGATTTATAGTATAGTACATATTATTAACTATTTTATCACGAAAGTTTTTAGAAATTGAGTATTCACTCAATATGGTTCTAGTAAATTCCTGAAGTATTCTATTCCATTTTTTTTACTACAACATTTTTTATGGAGTTATAGGTGATAAAAATTTATGTATAATGTCTATATTAGTACAAAAAGATTCAAATTAAGAGTTTATAAACTCTCCACCATAGTAACTATGAATAGATACCAAAGGTGTATTTTCTCATTTTTAACAGAGGTTAAAAAAATTAAAAAAGAAAAGGATTTATATTTATTTGGTAGAAAATAGACCCAATTATATCTACTGTGGTGATCAACTAAAAAATACATATTATTTTCCACTAATAATTTCAGTTTGTTTAAGACCAAATAAATCCATGTGCACTAAATTTAAATCATTAGAATTTGAAACTTCATTAATATATTTAAAACTTGACTTATTTTTCTTTCCATATTTATAAGGATCATATATTATAGAATAATTAAACATTAGCTCTAATAGATCTCTAACTAGTCCTTTCTAGGAGAGTTTAGATAAAGTTTAACTTTAGCTATAAATTTTAAATGTTACAGTGCCATAATATTCTATTCCATAACCATAATTGGTCTTTCATTACACTAGGTAATGTTAGATCTTGGATCCTAAGGTCTTCTAAGTTCGAGGTGCATACATTATCATTCCTATCAGTAGAAATAATAAATTTATCTTCTAAAATATGAACAATACATTTATCATTCCGAAAGTTCACAAGATAACCTTTATCACATAATTAACTTACACTAATTAAGTTGTGCTTAAGACCTATAAAAAATAAAACATTTGAAATCAAATATTTACCAAGAAGAACAATGTTTCCTATACTGATAATTTCTCATTGATCATTGTCACCAAAAGTGACTTTTATACCTTTTATTTTAATAATATTATGGAGAAAAGTATTTATTACCAGTCATATGTCTAGAACAGCCACTATCTATGTACCATATATTGATTTTGGTACACTTGTTACTTTCCTGAAAATAAGAAAATTATTATTTTGGAGTCCAAACCTACTTGGGTCCAGTATTATTAGAAAAGAAAACTTTTGGAATACACATCTGTCAAACTCTTTTATTTTTAGAAATTATTAATTATTTAGAAAAATAGGCTTTATTAAATCCTGGGTATTAAACATTTTCAAAGAAAATATATTTTTACAATTCCCACCACATTGAAATTTAGTACAAAACAAAGAATTATTTGGAACAAAATAGTTGTTTTGGAAATGAGGTTTAGTATTAATAAAACATATTCTTGAAACATTCCAGTAAGGGTTGATTTCTTTATAAATCCAAATTTTCTTTTCTGGTTTTAAATTTTGAAAGTAATTTTTTCAAAGTAAAATTTTTTGAATTTAGTTTTGTAACTGAATTATATTCTCACAATAAGTGTAAAAGAAATTATATATTTCTTTACCTTTAAAAAGATTACATTTTATAAAATATTATTTTCTATATCTTTATAAATATTAAGTTTCTACAAATTAGAATCTTTTAACTCTTTAGAAATATTTTTAATTTCAATAGTAAATTTAGAAATTCTAGAATTTTCTTTGGTAAGTTCTTCCTCGACATATTCTAATTTTTTATAAATTTTACAATTTTTTTTTTCACGTAAAGTTAAAAATATACTAACTTATTAAAAAATATTATTTTCATATTTGGATGAAGTATACTCTCCATCAGAAGTTTTACAGTTATTTTTTAAATCACTATTAAGATAATTACTTTTAAAGTAATATTATTCCAGGTTTTTGTGGATACCTTGTCCATATAAAATTTATTGTTCTTTGAAATTTCTTCATAAAAATCAATATCCTTATGACTTTTACTTTTATATCCAGAATAGATTTCAGAACTATCAACTTCACTTGGTGACCAGGTGTTTCATGATTTTAGGATTTTCTTATGTTTATGTATATAAAAATTATTAAAATTCCTTTTTGAATTCCTATCCTTCTTATCTTTTCTCTTCAACCTAGGATAGTCTGGTCTTATATGTCCGTAATTTTTCCACTCATAACAAATCATTTCTGATGAATCCTTTTTATCACTTATTTCCTTAAAACTTTTCTTATACTTATATATGAATTATTTCTTTCTGATAATTTTATTCATTATTTTTCAAGGTTGGATATCTCATTCTCAGACTGTTCATATGTACTACTTTCATTTTCAACTTGAATATTTTTTTTTGAAGACTTCAAAACATTAACAATTGATCTTACTATTTTAGAAACATTAGTGATATTAGAAAAAGATACTCCATTATTTTTCTTATCATTATATACATCCGTTTCCATTCTTCCATCATAGTGTATAAGAGTTCCTATTAGATTATCTAAACTCAACTTTTTGATTTTCATTATTTCACCAAGATATTTTCTTTTAGATTTTTATTCTCTATGAATAATCTCAATGATCTTTTAAAACAAAATCTCATCATTAATATCTTTTTCAAAAAAAATTAATCTATTTAAAATGGTTATAAATCTTTGATAAATGTTTTCTAATGGTTCTGCAGGTATAAAATTGAAAGCTTGATAATCTACTCTGATCATTTCTCTCCTAGTTTCTATAACTTTTTAAGTACAAAAATGAGTAATAGCTAATTTCTTCCATATACTATTAGATACTTCATAGGAAGATATTTGACTGCATATGTTTCTAGTCATGGAACATAAAAAATTATTCTTTACATGATAATTCAACTGATATTCAAGTTTCTCAGGATTTATGAATGTAGAAACTTCTTTTTCTAGAATCTGGTAATTTCCATTTAATGTAACAAAGTTATCCACTATAATATAAATTAAAAGGTCTTCATTCTATCTCTATGGTACTCATAATTAGCACCATTAAAGATAAGTAGTCTTCATGGATTTATATTTTATAAAGTTCTAACATTAATACACGTCATCTTATAAGAAAAAACTCTTTCTAAAAAATAAATGTTAGTGTAAAATAGTTTATAAAAAATTTTATAAAACAAAAGTTTATAAAAAATCTTATAGAACCTACTATAGAAACTTTCTTGATATAAAAAAAGTAAAAACTTTGCAAGTTAAGCAGAATAAACTCCTCTAATTCAAATTTTAGGATCAAATAGTATGTAAATACTACAAGATTGGGTGAATTATAGTTAAAAAATTATTACTGAAAATAACTTTTTTACCTATTTTTAGTTTATCAAGAAATGTGTCAGTTCGATCTTCCAAAGTTATAATTATAAAATAACTTGTTCTAATACTTTCTTAAAAAATCAGAGTTAAGAACAGTTTTTTAGAAACTTAACTTTTATTAAACATACATAGTTGAATAAACACTTTAAAAAAAAAGAAAGATATATAAATCTATTAATAAAAAAGTATAAAAACTTTATAGATATAAAATCATACTTTAAACTTTAGTGTGAAGGAATTCAATAACCTTTAATTAAGGTATCCATAGTTTAAACTCACTATAAAGTTATTTATCTTTCTTAAAATAAATCTCTTGATCAAACAAGATAAGAATATCTATCTTCCTAGCCCTAGAATCCCTTGATCAACCAGAGTTGAATTATTAGTCTTTATATCCCTGGAATACCTTGATCTAAACCGAGATCATATATAGTGGATAAAAAAGAAAAATGTTCTAAGGAATTTACAATCCTCACTTGGATTACTTGGAATAACAACTATCTAAATATTTACAAAGAATAAATAACAAGATGTTATAACTAAGTAAACTTCAAATGGGTTGAGTTAAAAAATGCATCAACTCTATCCTCCTTGAATTCACTTTTATTTATTAGAAATCCTCCAACGGTCATATCCTATGATTCTCAAAGTTGGTTGTAATTTCTTCAGATGAACCCTTCCTTCTCTTAGAATATTATATTGATACTTCATCCAATGGTCATTTTTGTATAATCATCACAATATTTTTCAAATGTTCCATTCAGAAGATTAACTTCAATACATTTTGTAAGAATAAAATAATATTCTTATAGTTTTCATAAAGTTTCATCTTGAGAGTATGTCTACCTATATTCAGTAAATGTATATCTGATTAACTAAATTCATATTCATTTGGTGATATGTGGTTAAAATTTTTAATTTGGAAATTATCAAAAAAATAATATAATGAAATATGAAATCATTTGGTAAAATAAATTCCATCATCTGATAGGTTTTATAAAGATTCATTTGGAGAGTATGACTATCTCCATCTGATTAATGTTTATCCATTTTACAAAATATATCTTATTCTAGTGGGACTTGGTTATATTTTTTAAGTTATAAATTATAAAACATCATTTTATAGAATATATAATCATTTTTCCAATGTACAAAAGTACATTTTTATTCCATTAAAAAAAATTATTCTATTTATAAAGTTTTTTATCATCCATTTATAAAGTTTTCTACATATATTTAAATATAATGTTTTCTAAAAAAACATACTAAAACACTTGGGAAATATACAAGTTAGTAAAATTGAACTTTTAATAAAGTTTTTTGTTATTTTCATAACTAAGTTAATAAAGTATTGAAAGTAGAACATTCAACTCAATAATATTTATGCCACATTTCTATGTATGTGTTATCCTATCATGTCTCATGTTCTTTGAATATTTTATGATTCATGTCTTATAAGCTACCAATATTTATGCCATGAATCTAGATTATGATCTTTGATATGTAAGGTATGGTTTTAAAATGTTATTCTCATGTCCTCATACCCTTATTATAATATTATTCTTATGTGATAATAAATATATCCCTTATTTACCCATACTGAGAATCATATCTTACCCATTATTTTTTTTTCATTTTCACAGGATATGAAGAAAGGTAGTATATATGATATGTCTAAGAAGGGTATCTATTATGAATAATTAAGTGGCAGATGATGTAGTTCATTTATGAACCATTTGTTTATGTATCCAAGTTTCTAAAAGAACTATACCTATATGATTATGGCATGGATTTTCATAGTATGTAAATAGTATTCATCTAATAAAATGTGATATTTATATATGAAAATTATGGGTTTTTATATTCGGTATCAGATAATGGTTTAGTTAAACTTTGGAAACAAGGATGTGAAAACTTTAGTGAGGACCCTGGGGATAAGTGTAAGTATATGATAAAATCTTAATGTTTTGGTAGCGATCATGAATGAAATAGGTCAATCCTAAGGTTCCATAGATTTAAAATAAGGTATCACAAATTAGATATCCTATAATTATTTTTCATGATTGATCACTCTAATCAAATATACATGATGATCATACAAACTATTTTGGTTTTAGTAAGGGGTGAAAGATAGAATAATGATGTTGAGGTGGTAACAAGTACTATCAAATATTGAAGTATCTTATTTGATCTTAGTTATATAAATTACCTTATATCATGAAAAGTCTCTAAAAAGGTTAATTATTATCCTCAATTATTAGATATTGAATTAGTAGTGAAACCCCCTAATGGTATGATGATTTCATCCCAAATCTATGATTCTTATTTGGTTAAAGTTTGTGGGAATGTTCTTTTGATAAATCTTATTATTCTCCCTCTAGTTTAGTTTTATGTTATCTTAGGCATGGAATATTTTTCTTTACATAAATACCACATCAATTGTAAAATTAGGGAAGTTAAGTTTGATATTCCAAACCAACATATGATCATTTATCAGTGTGATGATAAATATGAACTTTTTATAGAAATAAAATCCATTGTATGGGTTATGATTCATACTCAAAAGGGGTATTTATCTCATTTTTTTGGGATAAAATCAATATAGAAAATATTCTGGTTTTGTGGGATATTTTTAATGTCTTTCTAGAAGAGTTTTCTAGTCTTCCAACAAATCATGAAGTTGAGTTTTCAATAAATCTCATGTTTGGTTCTACCCCTATTTCAAAGACTCTGTGTAGAATTTTTCTAATTGAGTTATAGGAACTGAAAAATAAACTCAAAGAGAATATAAATAAGGGATTTATTTTGATAAGTGTGTCACCTTGGTATGAACCTATTCTATTTGTTAAAAATAAATATGAATTAATGAAATTTTTTATTTATTATTAAGAACTTAAAAATATCACCATAAAGAATAAGTATCATCTAACCTGTATTTATGTAATGGTTCATGCCTTCTCAGTATGTTACTCTGTGGTTTTTAGTCACTGGGAGTGTTCGGAGGAATCTCAAAGGGAGTTTGGAAGAGTTTGGTTGCTAAATTATGGACATAGGGGGGTTTGCACGTCGTGTAACCAGATTACAGGATGTGAATATATGTTTCACATTTTTTCATAGAGGTTTCACAACATGTAATGTTTTAGGGTTTAGAAAATAAAATAAATCAGTAGTAGATGGGTTTTTTGGTAGAAGTTGACTGTGGGGAATTGCACAGTATTAAAGGGGATTGCACGTCTTGTAATACCATTTTATTTTAATGTTTTAAGAATTTTTCTAGTTGTTCAGGTTATCAAAGCCTACGTCTATAGCTACTCCCCCTCAACCCTAGGAAACCTGGTGACCTATCTTTGGTGTTTTGAGGATTTCTTAACCAATGATCAATTCCTAGAATCTATCCTTCAATCCATAGTGATCCTTCTTCGAACTAAGTTAATTTATTCCCCCATGTATACAGTTTATTCTGGATTAATCTCCTTATCCCTCATGACCTTTCCATTTCATGGTGGGTGTTCTCCCTTGGTTCTAATGGCATTCCCTTCAGGTTTTTTCGATGTGGTGGTGCTGCAGCATCCTCAGTTGGATGAAGATCTTGTGGGAGATGTAGTCGGAGGTTTGTTATGTGATATGTTCTCATGTGAAGATCGTTGACACCCTTTTGAGTTAGGATTTAATTTTTTCTTCTTATTTTCCATCATGTAAGAGGGGTTTTTTCTTTTGTTTACCTATGAATCTTGGTTTTTCTAGACTAATTTATGATAAAGAATTTTTTAATGGAAATTTATGGGAAAATGGTTTTGTTCACATGATTTTACATCCTTGGTATTGTTTGTGATATTGTGATTGTTTGGGCTTGATGCCCCACTGAAAATTGAGGTCGTTGGTGGATTTTTTTGAAAACAAGATAAATTATGGAATATATGTTGCTTATCTTTGGTTGAAAACTTATATATGAAAATTTGTTAATTATTTATATTCTTCTAATGAATGGATGCCCCAGGATCATGTAGTTTTTGTCATAACCTCTGAATTAACATGTGGAATTAAATAAGGGATGTCTTATTAAATATGAAATTGTGTTTTTCCATGGTTCGTGTGGTGATTCGGTTGTGAGAATAGTTTTGTGTTGTGGGATAACTTAGGTGGTGTAATGGAATATCAAGTTAAGAGATTGATTGATTGTGGGGTAGATGAGAAGTTGTGAGCAACATGGATGCAAATCTGGTTATGGTTTAATGTGTTTCTAAATGTGGTTGTCCATGGATGGATTGGGAGGGATGACTTTGAATAAGGATGGTGGTGCTTGGTATGGGTAATTTGACCAAATTTTCTCTATAAGTATAAATCAGAATGCCTCACCACGTATCTAGAGATCAATATATAAAATATCATAAATGGGTGTTAATCAGAGAGTAGATTTGAAGTGGATTAGTTTACCATGGTTCTTCTTTACTGTATGACTTTTTCTATGTTGTCTATTGTGTGTTGTACTTATTAGTTTCCTAGGTAGTGATGTTATGGATAAATTAATAGTTTAATGAATAATGTAAATTGGATAACTGAATTTGTTGGGTATGTGGAATGGGTTTTGTGACTTATTGTTTGGTGTTATGTATTTAGAGCTAGCAGTAAAGGTGGTAGTGATGTGAATTGGTGGTTTTTCTGAGAACCCATCTGTTAGGCTTGATTTTTTGGTATCATATATGTATATAATTGTATTTTTCATGTTATTTTTATACGCACCCCATCCTATTTGGGAACTATGTGTTGAAAACCCCCATTTTCACAGGGGAAGGTGTATTTCCCAAACATACTGGTGGGAGGATGGATGGTTGTCCACCCACTCTTCCCTGCTCCCTCTTAAAGGTCGTGATACCCCAAGATTCTTTGGGAAGGTTGTGGTTTGTGTGGACTAAGTGTGTTTGCGAGAGTTTTTCTTTCCCATGTGTATTCGGGATGAGGTGAGTTGTGCTTTCCCAGGTGTCTTTAGGATGAGATGTGTTGTGATTTCTCATATTTCTTTGGGATGAGGTTTGGTTTGAGGCCTAGGTGTCTATGGGTGGGATGTGGTTTGTGAGGCCTAGGTGTCTGTGGGTGGGATGTATTTTGAGGCCTAGGTGTGTGTGGGAAGGATGTGTTGTGAGGCTTAGGTGTGTGTGGGAGGGATGTGATGTGGAATTTTCGAAAGAGGTGGGAGCACTAGGGCATTTTATGTTATGGTGTGAGAGTGGATAATCAGTTGGAAAGTAGTGTGGGGTACCCTATCATTGATATGATTTATACTATATTACTTGAGTTGTGTTATTTGGTGACTGTACCTTTGTGAGGTTGGTATGGTTATTATACTTGTCTAGGTGATTTTTGGTTTTGTTTTTTTCTCATAAGAGCATTAGTATGCTTCTTTCACTTGTGCATGAGAGAACTTGGTTCTCCTACTGAGTATATATGTATACTCACCCTACATATATAAAACTAATTTTAGGTTTCCAGGAGGACTTCATTGACCATGATGGACCTTACTATCTCAGATCTTGAAAGTTGTCTTGTCACTACTTAGCTTTACTTTTGGTATTACTTTAGAGAATTTTGTATTGTAACAGTTCTTTTTTATTGCATGCAAGTGGGGTGGATTGTGGTTTTCTCTTATATTATGTATTGGGGTTGTATTGTGGATGATTCATCTTATATATCAATATTTTTTTCTTAAAAAGGGTAATTCCTTCCATATTTGTGAGATTTGTATACCCTTGGTTCTAGTCTCCAACCCAGGGCCTACTGGAGGTGGGACTCGGGGGGTCATTATCTCCCTTTCTTCATTGTCATCTCAGGAGGGGCATCTTTGAGGGGAGGGGGTCATGATAGAGTGGTATCAGAGCTGATGGTTGAGATATAAGAAGAATTTTTGAGTTAGGCGTAGAGATAATTTCATGGGATGGTATGGAAATAATTCCAGTTGGCCTCAGTGGGTGACATAGGCTAGGTAGATCGAGTAGGACACAGGATTTTAGGGGCCCCCGTGATCCCATACATGGACTCTGATCTTGTTGAGTGGGCAAGTGATATGTACCTGATTGTATGATAGAGACCTAGTAAAGGTATATGCATCATTATGACTTATGTTATTTTTTGAATTAGGTTGTTTTGGGAAGGTTAAAATGGATAAAATGAATGAAATTAATTAAACAACTTAAAATAAACCTGAACTCCATACTACTCGGGCTTAGGAAACCTTTACTTGAATTTTAACTATGGATCTTTATCATCATCTGCATGTGACTTAGGAAGTGGTGGTTCAACGGGATGATCTAGTTGATCATTTTAGGGTTGATCCAGTTGAGGAAGATGATCAGTGGTAGAGGATGTTTCATGCTTCCCAACAATAGGATTTAGGAAAGTACAAGGGTAGCATTTTAGATGTAGAGACAGATGGATAGTTAGAGGAGATTGAGATAAAATTCAGATTGATTTGGGCCTTGAAAGGATATTGGGTACCTTTGGTGGTCAGTTTTATGTGGGGAGTTATGCGTCAGTGGTGGGTGCTATATTTAGGGGAGCAGAAGGAGGCATGTGATTTGTGGGTTGACTTCCAGAAGGAATTCTAGGAAAAGTTCATTTTGTTGAGTATGACGGCCAAGAAGAGGCAGGAGCTACTCTCCCTTCAATAAGGGAGTATATTAGTGTAGGAGCATGGGATCAAGTTCAAAGGCCTTCTACTCTTTTCCCCAAACCTTTTTCTGCATGAAAAGTATCATGCGAGACATCTTGAGGAGGCACTCCACCCTTCTATCTAGTATGTTGTACTTCCTTTTATGGTGCCAACGTATTTATAGGTTTAGAAGAAGGTATATGTGATTGAGTGGGTGCACTCATGAGGAGCTCTACCATGAGAGGGGATCCAGTAAAGTTCTTTGGGAGGAAGAGTTGTCAGTGGCAGATCTCAGGCACCAAGACCTTCAAGTTTTCGACCGGTAGGGAGACAACCTCAGCATCTTCCTTAACAGAATTCTAGTGAAAGAAGTCTCTATGGTCTTAGGGATGATGTGTTTCTTATATGGGTCTCACAACCATATTCATAATCAGTGACCAGTGGCTGTCGGAGATCATTTTGGTGGAGGTGTATAGGTTCAATGCCAGCCTTAGCAACAATTTTTAGTGCAGACGTTTTAGCAGTAGGGATAGGAGTTTTCTTCACTGAGGTCAGATGGATAAGGTAAAGGACAACATAAATATGTCCCTGATACCCAAGAACCAAGACCTAATCATGGACATAGAGTTGGTCCTCATCATATAGGCATAGGATTCAGACGTGTTCAGTTTCACGTAGTAGAGGCAGTTGTTCTAGAGAGGTCATAGGTCGTCAGAGATTTGATTAGTTTGTTCAGTAAACTTTATTTTACTTTGTTTAATTTAGGATCTTATCACTCCATTTTTGTACTCGCTCTAGACCATGATCTAGTACAAAATGTAGAGAGGCTTCTCATTCCCCTGGTGTTGATCATGTCAGTCGGAAGCCAGAATAGCTTGTTTGATGTGTGTTGGGAGTGTAGATTGATGATAGGACCACATAATTTCTATGCGGATCTCTTTTTTCAATAGATTCATACATAAAATTTCATCCTCGGTATCAACTAGTTGTATTCTGAACGTACCATTATCGACTGATTCCATAGGAGAGCCGTGTTTTCAGATGTGGATGGTTTGCAAGTGGCTTTCATTGGAAAGCAGGATTGTTGGGTGGGAAGTTGACATGTGGAGCTCCTTCTTTCCTTTTTGTTTGAGATTTCAGTGGAATAAATAGATACTAAAGTGGTATAGGTTCCCATGGTCGTTGGGGAGTTCTTGGATGTTTTCCCTAAGGATGTTGTGATGCTACCCCCTTAACGTGATGTTGAGTTCATGATAGACCTACAACCTGATGATTCTCTAATTTTGATGGATCCCTATCAAATGACACCTTTTGAGTTTCAAGAGTTGAGGATTCAAATATATGTTCTGATAAAAAAGGCTTTTTTCCAGCCGATTTTATCATCTTGGGGTTCTCTAGTGTTTTTTGCAAAGAAGGTGGATTGTAGTATCAGGTTGTATATAGACTACTGGAGGTTGAATCAGATTATGGTCAAGAACCATTACCCTCTTCCATGGATATATGATATTTTAGACCATTTGAGAGGGGCGAGTTGGTTTTTTAAGATTGATCTGTGGTTTGGATATCACCAGTTGAGGGTGAAGGAGGGTGATATCTTGAAGACTTCCTTCATATGAAATTATGGGCACTTCAAGTTCGTCTTCAATCCATTCAGTGTTATAAATTCACTAGTTATGTTCATGGGGATTAAGAACTCCAAATTTCATGAGCTACTAGACCAGTTCATCTTCATATTCATCAATGACATCCTAATCTACTCAAATTCAGAGGAGGAGCATGTTGATTATCTCAAAATTGTCTTGAAGGTTCTTCGATGCCACCATCTCTACGGAAATTTGTCAAAGTGTAAGTTCTGGACATGATAGGTTCATTTCCTTGGGCATGTGGTGTCTCATTAAGGTGTGGTAGTGGACCTATCAAAGGTTGAAGAAATTGTTTCTTGGGAATCACCTAAGAACATGGCAGAAGTTTATAGTTTCCTTTGTTTTTAAGGCTATTATCAGAGGTTTGCACCTCAATTATCTTGATTTATAGCTTCGTTGACCGCATTGACTAAGAAGGACTAATATTTTTTATGGAGTGAGTAGTGCTATAAAACATTTTTTACCTAAAGGGTAACTTTTTTAATGCTCCAGTGCTCTGGTTTCTTGAAAAAGGGGTGATGTTTGAGGTGTTTTTTGATACTTCCTATATGGGTTTAGAATGTGTGATGATGCTAAAATGGGTAGTGATCTCTTATGGGTCCAATAAGTTGCATCTCCAAGATCATATCTATACTACCCATGATCTAGAACTAGAATCCTTTGTGTTCGTGTTGAGGTTGTGGTGGCATTACTTCATTGGGGAGAGATTTGTGGTCTTCACAGATCACAAGAGCTTGAGGTATATCTTTTCATAGTGTGATTTTAATCCACAAAAGTGTAGGTGGATAGAGTTTCTTTAGAGATATGATTTTTATATTTCCTGCACCTTAGGAATGGTAAATTTCATGGTTGATGCTTTGAGAATAAATTCATAGAAGTAGGTTGATTGGGAATTTTCGGATGCTTGGAATGTGATGGAGGAGTTTGCAGCCTTACATTTGGATGTAGGATTGGATGGTGGTAGAGGATAATTTTTTTAGATGAAAGTGGATTCTTCTCTGATACAGCGGGTTGAGGAGTCTCAGTGGGGAGACTCAGAGGCATAGGTGTTGAGTGATCATGTTGTCCATGGTGATACTCAGGAGGGATGGTTGGAGGATGGTCGAAACCAGATGTCTTTCCATGGAAAGTTGTTTATTATGGTGTAAATTCATGAGGGAGTCCTTAGTGAGTTTCTTAGCTCACCTTTAGTGGTACACCCATGAATTTATAAGATGTATCATGGCTTGAGGATTCAGTTTTGGTGGCTCGGGATGAAGCATGCAGTAGAGGAGTTTGTGGTAAGATGCTTGGTCTTCCTAAAATTAAAGGCCAAACACCGTGTTCCTGGTGGGTTGTTGTAGCCATTGGATGTTCCTAAGTGGAAATGGGATTACATCTCAATGGATTTCATCACAAGGTTACCCAAATCTCAAGGATGTTTTGATGCTATATGGGTGATAGTGGATCAGTTGATGAAATCGGCTCACTTCTTAGTGATCAAGGAGTCGGGTGTAGTTGATGCATTGGAAAAGTGGTAAGTGGATGAGGTGGTGCATCTACATGGGATTACAATATACATTGTCTTAGATCAAGAAACATATTTTACCTCACGATTCTGGAGAGGGTTGAATCTTGCTTTTGGCACCCAGTTACGCCTCAACACTGCTTTCCACCCTCAGACGATGGGTAGATAGAGTGAACTATCCTGACATTGGAGGATATGTTGCGAGCATGCATCTTGGACTTTGGTAGATCTTGGGTGAAACAACTTCTCTTGATAGATTTTTCTTATAATAATAGTTTTCACTCTTCCATTATCATGGATCCATTTAAATCTTATATGGAATAATATGTCATTCATTGTTGTGCAGGACATAGGTTGATGAGATGGTTGTTCTTGTTCCCAAGGTAGTTCAAAACACGACAAAGAAGGTTTATCTTGTTAGAGAAAGGATGAAAGCAGCATAAGACTATCATAAGTTGTATGTAAATCGTAGAAAGAGGCCCTTTGAATTTGAGTTTGGGGACCTTGTGTTCTTGAAGTTTTCCCCTCGATGTGGGTAGTGGAGGTCTGGCAGAGGGAGTAAGATTTCTCTTAGGATTGTTGAACCCTTTAAGGTGTTGGAGTGAGTTGGAAAGGTAGAATATCACTTGGAATTTACACCATGGTTGGAGAGTATCCACAATGTCTTCCACACCTCTCAACTTCATCATTATCTACATGATGAGTCCCATTTCATTGACTAGGGAGATTTTTATATCGAGGATGATGTGACATTTTTGGAATAACTAGTAGCGATCTAGAATTGTCGGGAGAAAGTGCTATGTAGATAGACCATTCCTTTGGTTTGTGTGTTGTGGAGGGATAGGGGCTAGTAGGATAGTACTTGGGAGTGAGAAACACATATGTGTTCCCTATACCAAGAGATTTTCTAAGTCTTTCCTTACTAATTTTTTCTTTGAAATGTAATTTTTGAACCTTGTTCTATGAAATGAGCTATTTTTCCATTAGTTTGAGATGTGTGTGATATAGTATGTGATAAATTCATAACATAAAAAGAGGGTAGGACCATATTCCAAATTGATAAATATTAACTTTTATGGGATTAAACCCATGCGGGAGAGTTAGTATCATCCAAAGCGGATAGTATCTTGACATTGAGGATGGAATTCCCTGATTCATGTGTTCAGGATAGTGTAGTTTATTGGTTGTAGTAGTTGTTGGTTTGGGATGTGTAGAGGGTGAGATGGTTTCATGGTGGTTGTGTTCAGTGTGGTTGTGGTCATTTGGGTTAGCATGTTTGGATGTTGGTAGTTCTTGGGGAATGGTAAGATCCTTGAAAGGTATCTCGCGAGGTGGTTGTTCAGAACCCTTTTCTTCTAGGCTTGGTTTTGGATTCTTGAGGGAGAGAGTCATTTGATAGGTATCTGATGTAATTCTATGTGCCATCCTGGTCCATTACATTGTATTTTTTTATCGTTGTGAGTATTATGAGGAGGCTAGGAGGGAGTTTTTAGGATTTCAGTTGATGAAGGGTGAAAGTATGGGGATTACATGTCTTGTAACATGATTACATGACGTGAACATCTCTTTCATGGTTTTCATGGAGGTTTCACAATGTATAATATTTTAGGGTTTGGAAAATAAAATAAATCGAGAGGCGACGGGTTTTTTGGTGGAGGTCAACCGTGGGGAATTACACGTTGTGAAAGGGGATTACATGTCATGTAATACCCTGCTATTGTAATGTTTTAAGCATTTTTTCAGCCATTTTGGTTGTCAAACCCTACAGTTGCAGCAACTCTCCCTCGACCCCAAGCAAACCGAAAATACCTATTTAATGTTTGGAGGATTCCATAACCAATTATTGATTCTTATCTTCCCTCCTTTGATCCATAGTGATATGTTTTCAAACTATGGTGAGTTATTCTCCCGTTTCAATAGTTTTTTCTAGATTGATCTCCATCTTCCTTCCATCCTTCTTACCAAGTCATGGAAGGTGTTCTCCCTTGGTTATAATGGTGTTCCCTTTGGTTTTTTTCAATTTGGTGGTGCCACGGCATCCTTGGGTGGATCAAGATCCTGTGGGACATGTAGACAAAGGTTTGTTACATGATCTATTATCATGTCAAGAACATTGACACACTTTTGAGCTAGGATTTCCTTTGTTTCTCCTTATTATGCATCATATGGGAGGGATTTTTTCTTTTTTTACCTATGAATCATGGTTTCAACAGCCTAATTGAAGATAAATAATTGTTTAATTGAAATTCATGGTAAAATGGGGTTTTTTCGCATGCTTTTACACCCTTGGTATTTTTTATGATCTTGTGATTGTTCGAGATTGATGCCTCGCTAAAAATTGTGGTCATTGGTGACTTTGTTTTCACAACAGGTAAATTATGGAATACATGTTTTTGAAATTTGGTTGGACACTTATATATGAAAATTGGTTAATTACATATACTTGGATAATTAATGGATTCCCCCGGATCATGCAGTTTCTAGGATAACCCCTGAATTAACAAGTGGAATTAAATAAGGGATTCCTTATTAAATATGAAATTATGTTTTCCATGGTTCAAGTGGTGATGTGGTTTTGATAATGGTTTTGTGTTGTGAGATGTCTTGGGTGGTGTAATGGAATCTTAGTTTGAGATATTGATTGATTGTGGGGAGGATGAGAAGTGTTGTGAAACAGGGCTATAAATTTGGTTGTGGTTTAATGTGTTGCTAAATTTGTTTCTACATGGATGGAATGGGAGGGATGAATTTGAAGAATTATGGTGGTGATTGGTATGGGTAATTCTATTAAAGTTTCTCCATGAGTAGTAGGTGGAAAGATTCCCCCGGTATATGGAGATCGATATATAAAATATCATGAATGGGTGTTAACTAGAGAGGAGATGTGAAGTGGGTAAGTTTACCATGGTTCTTATTTATTGTATGAATTTTGATGTGTTTTATTTTTTCTGTTGTGCTTAGTGGTTTCATGTGTGGTGATGGTATGGATAAACGAATTGTTTAATGAAGAATGGAAATTGGAAAAATTAATTTTTTGGGTATGTGGAATGGGTTTTGTGTCTTATTATGTGGTATTGTGCATTTAGAGGTAACAATAAAGGTGACAGTGATGTGAATTGATGATTTTTCTGAGAACCCATTGGTTGAGATTGAGTTTTTGGTATCACATATGTATATACTTCTATTTTCCTTGTGATTTCTATATGCACCCCATCCTAGTTGATCATTATGTGTTGAATACCCCCATCATCATGGGGGAGGGTTTCTTTCCCAAATATCCTGGTGGGAGGATAGATGGATGGACACACGCTCTTCCTTGGTCCCTCTTCCAAGTGGTGATAGCACAAGATTATTTGGGAAGGTTATATTTTGTGCGACCCAGGTGTGTGCGGGTGAGTTATGCTTTCCTAGGTGTCTTAGGGGTGAGGTGAGTTGTGTTTTCCTATGTGTCTTCAGGGCGAGATGTGTTGTGTTTTCCCAGGAACCTTCAGGGTGAGGTTTGGTTTGAGGCTTAGGTGTCAGCGGGCGGGATGTGGTTTGTGAGGCCCAGGTGTCTACAAGAGGGATCTACTTTGTGAGGCTCAGGTGTCTATGGGTGGGATGTTTTGTGAGGCCCAAGTTTTTGTTGGAGGTATGTGTTGTGAGGCCCAGTTGTGTGCGGGTGGGCTGTGATGTGGTACATTTGGAAGAGGTGGGAGTTCCAGGACATTTTTTTGGGGTGTGAGAGTGGCTAATCAGTGGGAAAGTGGTGTGTGGTACCCTATCATCTATGTGCTTTATATTATATTACTTGACTTTCATTATTTTATGATCATTCCTTGGTGATGTTGGGATGGTTATTATACCTGTCTAGGTGTTTTTTGGTTCTGTTGTTTTCTCATAAGAGCATTAGTATGCTTCTTTAACATGTGTATGAGATACGTTGGTTCTTCTTCTGGGTATATCTGTATGCTCACCCTAAGTATATAAAACTATTTTTTAGGTTTCCAGAAGGACTTTACTGACTTTGTTGCACCTTACTAGCTTGGATATTGACATTTTTCATGTCATTGCTTAGCTTTACTTTTGTTATTACTTTGGAGACTTTTAAATTGTAATAATTCTTTTTTTTCATGCATGTGGGATGGATTTGGTTTTTCTCTTATATTATGTCTTGGGGTTGTATTTTAAATGATTCATCTTATCTCTCGATCTTGTTTTCTTAAAAAGGGTAATGCCTCCCATATTTGTGAGATTTGTATATCCTTGTTTCTAGTCACCAACTCGGGGCCTACTGGTAGCAAGACTCATGGGTCATTATCTCCCTTTCTTCATTGATAACCTAGTAGGGGCATCTTTGGGTGGAGGGGACCATGACAATTGATGACTTGTTTGATCAACTTTGTGGAGCTCAATACTTTTCCAAAATTGACCTTTATTCGAGATATCATTGATTGAGGGTCAAGGATGATATACCCAAGACAACATTCTAAACTAGGTATAGACATTATGAATATATAGTTATGACTTTTTGTTATACTAATGTCCTTATTATCTTTGTGGATTTAATGAATCGATTCTTTATATATTACCTTGATTTGTTTGTGTAAATATTTATAGACAGTGTTCTTATATATTCGAAGATTAAGGAAGATCATGAAAATCACTTGACGGTTGTTCTAAAGACCCTATTTAAGGATAAGTTGTATGAAAATTTTATAAAGTGTGAATTTTTACTATCTAAAATTTAATTTTTGGGTCATATAATCTCAAGTGAGGGTATATTTGTGGATCCATCAAAGATGGAAGATATTGAACGTTGGCCCAGACCAACCATAGTTATATATTGAGATCCTTAGTTTCCCTGGTTTGGCTAGATATTATCTAATATTTGTTGAAAAAAATTCACGGTTATCCAATACAGTCAAAAATTTAACTTATAAGGGAGCCCAAATTCCTTTAGATAGTTTAATTTGAGCAATGTTTCAAGGAACTGAAGTGAAGTCTATTCAATGAACCTATTCTTACACTACAATGTAATAGGGAAAGGTTTTTAATCTATATTGATGTTTCGAATAAGGGGTTAGGATGAATTATCATGTAAAATGATATGGTTATATCTTATGCATCGTGATAATTTAAGGTTCATGAGAAAAATTACTCAACTCGTGATTTTGAGTTAGTTGTTGTAATTTTTTCATTAAAGATATAGAGGCATTATATTTCAGGATAGAAGTTTGATGTATATACTGATAATAAAATTTTAATGTATATATTCACATAGAAATATTTGAATATGATCCAATAATATCTTTGGAGTTGATTAATGATTATAACTACCCAATACATTACCACCCTAACAAACTAGACAAGGTGGTTAATGATTTGAGTTGAAAGGGTCATGCTAGCTTATCTATGATGAGGATCACAAAAGATCCAATATTCCCAAATTTTCAATGGATAGAGCTATAAATATTAAATAGATGGGAGAAATATTATCTGGCATAAATGTGTGTTCAACCATGTATCCATGTAAGGATAAAGAGGTGCAGAAGAAATATTTATATCTATAGAATAAGTTGAGAAATGTTCATGAGTTCAACCATGATTATGATGGAGTGATAAGGTTTAAGAATTGTATTTGTGTCCCTTCCAAACCATTTTTGAAGAAGGGTCTATTATTTGAAGCTCATAATTATTCATTCTCTATCCATCCTGTATGTATAAAGATTTATAAAGATTTGAAAGAATTACTCTGGTCGGATGACATGGAGATATATGTTCTAGAGTTTGTATCATGATGCTTGGTATATTAGCAAGTTAAGTTTGATAAATAAAATTATAAGTGGATATTACAATCATTACCCATACCAGAGTTGAAATGGGAAAATATCACCATGGATTTTGTCATTAGACTCCCAAAAATGACTAAAGGGAATAATTTCATATGGGTTCTATTTGATAGCCTTAAAAATTCAGCATAGTTTATTGCCATTAGATAAAATTGCTCTCTATATCATCTTTCCAAGATATATATTTAGTAAGTTTTAAGGTTTTATAGAGTACCACATTACATTGTATATTATTAGGATCTAAGGTTTACCTTAAAGTTCTGGAAAGGTCTTTAGTAGGATCTAGATACAGAGCTAAGTCTTAAAGCTACTTATCATCCTCTAAAAGATGGTCTGACTAAGAGTACCATTCAAACTCTAGATTTAATTTTAAGAGATTACTCTATATATTTCAAAGGTGGTTTGGATCAATACCTTCCTTTGGTAAAAGTTTCTTACAATAATAGATTTCACTCCATCATTCATATGGATCCTTATAAATTCCTCTATGGAAAGAAGTGAATAACTCCAACATAATGGAATAAAGTTAGATAAAAAATATATTGGGACCTGATCTAGATATGTAAATTTAAGATAAGTTTAGATACATTAAAAAATATATAAGGGCATATTAGAGTTGGAGAAATTGTTATACTGAAAATTGTCAGAAGGATCTAGAGTTTCAAGTTGGTGAGAAGGTGTTTCTATGAATATATCCTTGGAAGAGGGTGATGAGATTTATAAAGAATGGGTAATCTAATCCCCAGTTATATTGGTCCCTTTTATATTCTTGATTGTATCGAGATATTATCTTATCTATTGGCTCTTCCACTGAATCTCTCTCAAGTTTATGATGTGTTCTACGTATCTCCCCTAAGGAAGCACATATGAGATCATTCACAAGTACTGAACTCAAAGTTCATACTGCTAGAGAATGATCTCTCTTATGAGGAATACCTAATGAAGATTCTACATCATAGAGAGAAATTCCGACGAAATAATACCACTCAACTGGTCAAATTTTTGGGGTGAAACCACCAATTTGAGGAAGCTACATGAGAACCGAAAAATATAACAAAACATAGATATCCTCATTTTTTAGTATCAAAGTGATGAATTTATAGGGAAAAATTCTTTTTATGGGGGGTAGAATGTAAAACCCTGAGATTTTATCAAATAGGTTTTTTTTCTTTCAAATAAATTTATTTATTTGATATATTGTGTTTGATGTTATTAATATTTTCACGACTTATTATATTCCCCCTTTACTTATTTTATATGAAATGTGCATAATTTGTGTGAAATATTAATGTTTTAATATTAAGTATAATATTTGAGCATTTTTAGAAGTAGTCAAATTGAGTCAGCTTAATGTTTTAATTATAACTATCACTATACTGATCCAAATTGTGTGGTTCTTGTTTTGTAGGATTCTCCTTTCAATATAAAACATTTCATTAGAAGGAACCATGATCCAATTCTTCCATTTGAAGGGTCATATGGTCCTCACAAACAAGACCAAAGAATCTGTGAAGAAACTGGACTATTCATGAAGATTGATTTACTGGGCTCCATCCAGAAGTTCAAAAACCTTAACTCTCCACCATAATTCGGGGGGACACTACATTTCATCTTGGATAAAAATTTCATGGCCCAAATCCAAGTACAAGGGGCCCAAATGAATCTTTGAAGTCCAGCCCACCATTCTGGACGAGAATGAAAATCAGTATAGTATTCATGACATATCTCCTGATGTAATCATCCAAGAGAGCTGAGATTTTTCAGTGTGAAAGAGGGGATGTAGTCGGCCGACTTTGTTGAAGAAACCATTCGGATTTGAAGGCATCTTAATATTCAAAAACCCTTTCACATTATGGACTTCAAAAATACTGGATTGAAATTGACAGTTTAAGTTTGTTTATTCAACCTGCAATAACTTTTTATACTTACGTCCAAATGACTCCAAATTTTGAGAGTAGTCTGCCAACATTATTTCCTACAACTTTGAAGAAGAAGATATTTGAAGATTCGGCTGTCTGAATTGTCAAATTGGCGATGCAAGTGGAGGGACAGATTGGGAATGCAAACAGTCCACTCCTTGGGCTATAAATACTCTTCCCTTCTCTCCTTGAGAGGGGTTGGCATTTCAGAAGAGAGGAGATCATATTGGCACGAACAAAGATTTTCCAAAGGCTTGGGAGGACCTGCCATACTCAAGTTTACACTTGAGAGACCTTTCCTCCTCTCTTTCTTTTCACTTACTTTTGTGTTCTTCATTTTTGTAATCTTGTAATTCTCTTTCTTTGTAATTCTGTTTTAATGCAAGTTACTTCTTCAATATCTCTTATTCTCTTCCACCTTCTGTATTTTAATATTAATGTTCTTAAAATAGTTTAAATTAAGTTCAATCCCCTTCCTTTATTTAGCTTCCTCATTCAATCGAAAGTTCGTTTTTAATTATCATCATTGTTCGTGTGTGTGTGTCGACGTACCACTCTTTTCTTATCCCTTTCTTTTTCTTCTCTTATTAATTTATAATCATAATCATTATAACCAGATTATTAATCACCCAAATGGCTGAGTAAATCTCTCATTGGGGTGAGTTATAATTTAGGTATGTTAAGTGATTGAGATCTTCTGCTCGATGAATATTCTTTGAATTAACATTGTGTATGTTGGACTTAACATGTCATGGATTAATGACTTGTTTTGTTTAACATGTGGTTTCCATGGATTATTGGAACCATAAATACACAACCATAAATAAGATCTGATTGAGATTATAACCTTAAGTTAAGTTAAGTCTTGGTTTAAAGCCTTAACACTTAAGAATTCTAATCAACATCATCTTGTGACATGGGTGTTAATTTAAATGCAATATAAAGCAAAGCTCGAGGATATCACAAGCTTAACTAACCTAATGATGAACTCACCCCAATATTTATCAATTTGGTAAATCAAACATCATCCATAAATCATTTCAATTAAGCTCTGCAAACAAACCCCCTAATCAAAATACAATCAACTAAAAACAATCGACTATTACGAAGTACCATCACCGAGGATTCAACCCGAGTGCTGCTATACACATTAGCAGAGCACCAGAACTTTGAACGGTCGATAGGCGACAATCGGCCGCACTTTCAAATGGCGCCGTTGCCGGGGATGGTGCTTTAAGTAGTCATTAGTTTCTGGTTATTGTAAAAAAAACCCAAAAAATACAAAAGTTTAAAAAAATTGAAAAAAAACACAAAGAAAAACCCGTCTTCCTCTTAAAAATCATAAAATGAAAAAAATACAAAGAAAAACCCGTCTTCCTCTTTCTTCCAAAATCTCTCTGAATGCCCTGTAGCCTTCCAAACAATCCCTCGGATTTTTTTGACCCTGAAATTGATAGAACTCTTCGTCGAATTAGGAGGACCATTAGGGATAACCAAATCACCCAAGAACCAATCATTGCCCTACCAATTGAATTAGATATGGCCAATCCTAGGGAACAAACATTGAAAGAACTTGCTGCCCCTGATATGAATTACCAACCTCTTGGTATTCAATATCCAAACATAGAGGCTGACTTCGAACTCAAGTCGGGTTTGATTCATCTTCTCCCTCATTTTCACGGGCTAGCCGGTGAGGATCCTCATCTTCACCTCAAAGAGTTCCAAGTGGTCTGCTCAACCATGAAACCTCAAGGGGTTTCTGAAGAACAAATCAAGCTTAGAGCTTTCCCCTTTTCCCTAGCAGATTCTGCCAAGTCTTGGCTCTACTACCTCCCACCTGGTTCCATAAACTCATGGGTTGACATAAAGAGACTTTTCCTTGAGAAGTTCTTTCCCGCTTCCCGAACAACTTCTATCCGAAAGGAAATAAGCGGCATCCGTCAATTCCCTAATGAATCACTCCATGAGTATTGGGAGAGGTTCAAAAAGCTTGTGGCAACTTGTCCACACCATCAAATCCCTGACCAACTCCTGATCCAATACTTCTATGAGGGGTTATTGGCTATGGAGCGAACTCTCATTGATGCCGCAAGTGGCGGTGCTCTTGTTGACAAAACTCATGCAGCTGCACGAGAACTCATAAGCAACATGGCTGCAAACACGCAGCAATTCCATACTCGAGCACATGCTCAAGTGAAACAAGCCCAAGACAATCAATCCATAGAGCCCAACAAGATGACTGAGTGGATGAGTGAACTTACAGGTCTTGTGCGTCAACTAGCGGTGGCTACCAAATCCCCAACCTCATCTTCTCCACAGTCACTATTCCCTGGACCTATCAAGAATTGTGGAATCTGCAACTCTCCATCTCATCCGACTGACACATGTCCACAACTTCAAGATGATCCATCTGATTCATCTAGTCCAATGGAGCTCAATGCGGCATATGCTCAGCGAAACTTCAACCCTCAACAATCAGGTCAGTTTGTTAGAAACTTCAACCAACCCCACTCTGAGCCCTTCTCTTCTACCTTTAACCCACCTCTGAGGTATGGTAATCCCATTTCTCATCCTCCTCAATTCCCTCCTCAAAATCCAAACCAGTTCCAATATGGTCAAAGTGGTGGTATCCATCAACCTTATCCTTTTGTTCCTCAACCCCAAAGGAACAATCCTCCTCCTGGATTCCACTATCCTAACGAGCCTTCCCAATTCCCCACCCAATACAATCGCTTTCCCAAGAACCAAAATCAAGGCCAACCCAATTTGGGACAAGCCTCTTCTTCTAAACAACCATGGGAAAGTGCTGTAGAGGATCTTGCTTCCTTCACCCGTTCTAGCCTCAAGAACATTGAAACCCAAATAGGTCAACTTGCATCCCACCTTAGCCAGCAACAACCATCCAATTCATCCCAACTCCCAGCTCAACCATTACCCAACCCTAAGGGTAATGTAAGTGCAATTGCACTTAGATCGGGAAAGAAAATTGCTATGCCCCATAATGATTGCTCTACCTCCCCTTTCGATGTTGATCTAGAAAATGAAAAGAACAAAAATCTGGAAAAGGAACTTTAATCCACTCCTTCACCTCCTTCCATTCCTCTAAGGAACCCAATTCCTTTTCCTCAAGCCATCTCCAAGCCTAAGAAGTCCTTTGAACCTGATCCGGAAATGCTTGACATGTTTAGACGTGTTGAAGTGAACATCCCCCTCTTAGATGCCATCAAACAAATCCCTAAGTATTCCAAGTTTCTTAAGGAATTGTGCACCCATAAGAGGCAACTTAGGAACATTGAAAATGTTTCAACCCAACAGTCCATTCCCATGAAGTGCAAAGATCCAGGGACCTTCACGGTTCCATGTCAAATAGGGAGTTCCAACTTTGATGATGCACTCATAGACCTTGGAGCCTCAATAAATGTCATGCCCAAATCCATTTTCTCCAACCTTGGTCTAGGTCCCTTGCACCCAACAGGTATTGTCATTCAATTAGCCAATCGAAGCACTGCCAGTCCTGAGGGGATAATTGAGGATGTTCTTGTTCGGGTCAATGATCTTATCTTCCCAGCTGATTTCTATGTCCTTGACATGGAAGGTGAGACGACCTCTTCTCGATCTCCCCTAATTCTAGGAAGACCATTCCTCATGACTGCGAGAACCAAGATTGATGTCCACTCAGGCATCTTATCCATGGAATTTGGTGACCAACTGGTCAAGTTCAACATTTTCCAAGCCATGCGATACCCATCTGAGGATCACTCTGCATTCTCAATCCATGCTTTTGAGGACACTTCTAAGATTCAATCGAACCCCAATACACCATGTTCTTCATGTTCTAATGATAAAGGATCTTGTGAAATATGCACCATGATTAACAAAGTCATAAATGGTGAAGTTGATGTGGACCTCTCATTCATAGACTCCATCAATCTAGAGGAACTTGAAAACTCTCTTGAATCCCAAATCAACTCTGATCTCTACTGCTCCACCTTGGACAGTGTTGAGGAAAATGATCCAAACCCATCTGGAATCCCTTCTCCTTCTCCTAACTTGTCTAGCTCTCAAATCAAGGCTGAAACTGATCTAAAACCACTTCCTTCACACCTCAAGTATGCATTCCTTTTCCATGATCCCTCCTACCCTGTCATTATCTCTGCTTCACTTTCTGAAACTGAGGAGTCCCAACTTGTTCAAGTGTTAGAGGAAAACAAAAATGCCTTAGGTTGGACCCTAGAGGATATTCCAGGAATCAACCTTGCCCTTTGCATGCATCACATCCATCTAGAGGAATCATCCAAACCAATTAGGCAACCTCAAAGAAGACTCAATCCACTCATACTTGAGGTAGTTAGGGAAGAGATTACCAAGCTTCTTCAAGCTGGTATTATCTACCCAATTTCTGATAGTGAATGGGTTAGTCCAATTCAAGTCGTTCCTAAGAAGGGCGGGATAACATTTGTCACAAATGAACATGGAGAAGTGGTCACAACTCGAGTGAAAAACAAATGGCGTGTGTGCATCGATTATCGCAAATTGAATGCTGAAACACGAAAAGATCACTACCCACTTCCTTTCCTTGACCAAATGCTTGAGAGATTGGCCGGAAAGTCACACTATTGCTTTCTTGATGGTTACACCGGCTACTTCCAAATTCCAATCACACCTCAAGACCAAGAAAAGACCTCATTCACTTGCCCCTTTGGAACCTATGCCTATAGGCGAATGCCTTTTGGCCTTTGTAATGCTCCTGCAACATTCCAGCGGTGTATGATGAGTATATTTTCTGAATTCATTGAGAATTGCATGGAGGTCTTCATGGATGACTTTACCATTTATGGCGAGTCATTTGAATCTTGCTTACATTCACTCTCTTTGGTCCTTCAAAAGTGTGTCAAGTGCAACCTTGTGCTGAATTTTGAAAAATGTCACTTCATGGTTTCAAATGGGATTGTTCTAGGGCACATAATTTCTCAAGAGGGTATCCAAGTTGATCCAGCCAAAATTGAGGTGATCCAATCACTTCCTGAACCCAAATCAGTTCGAGACATTCGGTCCTTCCTTGGTCATGCCGGTTTCTATCGGCGATTCATTCATAACTTCAGCAAGATTTCCCTCCCACTTACTCGTTTACTTCAAAATGATGTCACATTCAAATTTTATGAGGCTTGCAAGAGAGCCTTCATTGAACTCAAATCTGCTCTCACATCTGCTCCAATAATCCAACCCCCAGATTGGTCCTTACCATTTGAATTGATGTGTGATGCTTCTGATAGGGCCATTGGGGCTGTTCTTGGTCAAAGAAGAGAAAACATTCCTCATGTCATCTTTTATACCTCAAAAACATTGGATGAAACTCAATCACACTACACTGTGACTGAAAAAAGAACTTTTAGCTGTGGTTTTTGCCTTGGATAAATTCCGGCCCTATCTCTTAGGTGCTAAAATCATCATCTTCACGGACCACTCAGCATTAAAGTTCTTACTTAAGAAAAGTGATTCCAAACCAAGGCTAATAATATGGATTTTAATGCTCCAAGAGTTTGACCTTGTGATAAAAGATAAACCTGGAAAAGAAAACCCTGTGGCTGACCACCTGAGTAGAATTTCTAATTCTTCTCATTCTGAAATAATTGATCCTGAATTTCCAACTGAACACCTCTCATCTCTCACTCCAAAGTTACCATGGTATGCCCCAATTGTCAATTACTTGGTTTCTGGTGTTTTCCCTGAATATTTTTCAAAAGAACAAAAAGAAAAGATGAAAAGTGATTCAAAGCATTATTTTTGGGAAGATAATAAACTTTGGAAAACTGGGGCTGACATGGTAATTAGGAGATGTGTTGATGAAACTGAACAATTCTCCATCTTGGAATTCTGCCACTCAATGCCTGGAGGTGGCCACTTTGGACCACAAAGGACTTCTCGAAAGGTCCTAGATTCTGGATTCTTTTGGCCTTCACTCTTCAAGGACTCACACGAGTTCTGTCAATCATGTCCCACTTGCCAAAAGTTTGGCACAATTTCCAAAAGAAACGAAATGCCTCAAAAGCCATTAATCTTCTGTGATCTTTTCGATGTTTGGGGCATCGATTTCATGGGACCTTTTCCCCCTTCCAATGGATTATCCTACATTCTCCTTGCTGTTGACTATGTTTCTAGGTGGGTCGAGGCCAAACCCACTAGGAAAGATGATGCTCAAACTGTGAGTGAGTTCCTCAAAACCCATATCTTCCATCGATTCGGAACACCACGTGCTTTGATAAGTGACTTAGGAACTCATTTCTGTAATAGAACCATGGAGTCACTTTTGAAAAAGAATGGGGTTGTACATAAAACATCCACTGCATATCGCCCTCAAACAAATGGAATGGCTGAACTTTCTAATAGAGAAGTGAAAAGAGTGCTTGAAAGAATTGTTAAGCCCACAAGAAAAGACTGGCCCGATAGACTTGGTGAAGCACTTTGGGCCTATCGAACAGCCTATAAGACACCCATTGGGATGTCTCCATTTAGGCTAGTCTTTGGTAAAGCCTGTCATTTACCAGTTGAAATCCAACATAAGTCATTTTGGGCTGTCAAAACATGTAATTTTGATTGTGAAAAATCTGGTGAAGAAAGATTGTTGCAGTTGACTGAATTGGAGGAGCTTCGACTCGATTCGTATGAGAACTCCATTCTCTACAAAGAAAAGGCAAAGTCACTCCATGACAAGTACATTCTTCGAAAGGTATTTCATGAAGGTGAAAAGGTAATGCTCTTCAATTCTCGATTTCGACTTCACCCAGGTAAGCTCAATTCTCGTTGGGATGGACCTTTTATTATTACTAATGTTTACCCATTTGGTGCAGTGCAAGTCGAAGACCCTTCTTCAAAAAGAACATTCACGGTAAATGGACACCGGTTAAAGCATCACCATGAGAGGCCATTCACTTCAGGTTCCACATCGACTTCCATTGACCCACCACTAGATGGAAATGGCGACCCACCAAATCCAAACCAGGGGGCACCTCTTTCCCTTTAACTCTCTCTCTATCTCTTCCTCTCTCTACCTCTTTCTTCTTCTTCCTCTCTCTTTCATTTTGTTACCACTTTATTCATCAAACCCTTTCTTTTTATCTTTCTTGTGTGGGTGTGTATTTTAAAAAAAAAACCTTAAAAACTAAAAAAAAAACAAAAAACACAATTACTTAAAAAAATTACAAAAAAAGAGTCATGCTTACTCACCGTCTAGTTTTGAAATTTTGTCCAACCATTTTGGGGAGTCAAAAGGCTTGTTTTAAACTCAAATATATTGAATTTTTATCTCAAACTTGGGTAAACAATTTTGTGTCAATAACAAACATTTTGAATGAACAATTTTTGGTGGAAAATGATTCTCCCCTACCATGAGGAATAACATTAGCCTTCATGCCAAGGTCATCTATGGCCATCTTTTTAATTGTGTGTCTTCACCACTGATTGTGAGTCTTGAGTTTGTGGACCTTCTAGCTGAATTTCCATCTTTTGTGTGCATTAATATGATAGAGGCATTTTCTAAGCCACATGAGAATCAGAATAGCCAAATAGCCTCCCGTTACCCTTACATTGATCCTACTTTTGAAAGCCCCTTTGAGCCTATGAAAACCTTTCTTTTGATAGCCACATTACAAGCCTAATACCTTGTCCCATCCAACATCTTCATGGATTTTCATTGTACAATTTATTGAAATTTAAGTGTGGGGGGAATGGACTTCATTTTTGGGCGTACTTTCATTGATTTCCAATGTGTCATCATATGCTTGAGGGCAAGCATCCATTCAAGTGTGGGGGAGATGTTGTAATTCTGTGAGCTTTGGGGTGTATATGTGTAATTGTCATTTGTACAAAAGTCATTGAAAAGTGTTCAAAAAAAATGAAAAAAAATTATATTAAAAAAAATGACAAAAAAGGAATGGGTTGTGTCTTGGGTGGGTCAAAAATCATTCATCCTCAACCTTTGATCGTGTTATAACTACTAAAATTAGTTCCATGAGAAGATCAAACATGGGTTGGGAGATGACTGTGAGACTTGTTTCAAGCACAACTTTCAAAAAAAAAGCAAAAAAAAGAAAAAAAAAGAACACTTGAATCATCTTGTATTGTGTCATTATTGGAAGTCTTCCATGTTGTACATATTCCATCATCTCACCCTATTCCATTTTCTATCTCCATCACTTTTCATTCATCACACATTCATGCCCTTGTAAATATGTGTTTCTATTTCCTTTCAAATCAAATTTCAAAAAAATGTGCATTGATTTTTCCATGTTGGTGTTTTTATCCCATCTTTTCCTTTGGACATTATATACCTACCGTCCCATAGCCACTGAAAAACCCCTTAAAAGACATCTTGATTCTTGTACACATTAGATTTGGGAATGGAAGCTGAGAGCTCTTACAAACTCTTGATTTTCACTTTTTGTTGGTGAATGAGTGAACCTCCTAAAATACATTTTTATCATCTTGAGAGGAGTAAGTTTTGAGTGCCTACATTTTCCAATTCAAACCTTGAACATGAAAAAATGAATTGTTTCTGATGCATTATTGTGAACCAAATTTGTGACGGAATTCAATATGGATGAGGGAAATATTCTAAACCTCCCCTGATTGGAGAAAACAAAATTTTAATATTTGTTGGTGAGTGAAAATGATTTTGTCATGTTTTTATATTTGTTGCACATGAGGACACGCGCAAATCTAAGTGTGGGGGAGTTTATGTTATTAATATTTTCACGACTTATTATATTCCCCCTTTACTTATTTTATATGAAATGTGCATAATATGTGTGAAATATTAATGTTTTAATATTAAGTATAATATTTGAGCATTTTTAGAAGTAGTCAAATTGAGTCAGTTTAATGTTTTAATTATAACTATCACTATACTGATCCAAATTGTGTGGTTCTTGTTTTTTAGGATTCTCCTTTCCATATAAAACATTTCATTAGAAGGAACCATGATCCAATTCTGCCATTTGAAGGGTCATATGGTCCTCATAAACAAGACCAAGAATCTGTGAAGAAACTGGACTATTCATGAAGATTGATTTACTGGGCTCCATCCAGAAGTTCAAAAACCTTAACTCTCCACCATAATTCGGGGGGACACTACATTTCATCTTGGATAAAAATTTCATGGCCCAAATCCAAGTACAAGGGGCCCAAATGAATCTTTGAAGTCCAGCCCACCATTCTGGCCGAGAATGAAAATCAGTATAGTATGCATGACATATCTCCTGATGTAATCATCCAAGAGAGCTGAGATTTTTCAGTGTGAAAGAGGGGATGTAGTCGGCCGACTTTTTTGAAGAAACCATTCGGATTTGAAGGCATCTTAATATTCAAAAACCCTTTCACATTATGGACTTCAAAAATACTGAATTGAAATGGACAGTTTAAGTTTGTTTATTCAACCGGCCATAACTTTTTATCCTTACGTCAAAATGACTCAAAATTTTGAGAGTAGTCGGCCAACATTATTTCCTACAACTTTGAAGAAGAATATATTTTAAGATTCGGCTGTCTGAATTGTCAAATTGTCGATGCAAGTGGAGGGACAGATTGGGAATGCAAACAGTCCACTCCTTGGGCTATAAATACTCTTCCCTTCTCTCCTTGAGAGGGGTTGGCATTTCAGAAGAGAGGAGATCATATTGGCACGACCAAAGCTTTGCCAAAGGCTTGGGAGGACCTGCCATACTCAAGTTTACACTTGAGAGACCTTTCCTCCTCTCTTTCTTTTCACTTACTTTTGTGTTCTTCATTTTTGTAATCTTGTAATTCTCTTTCTTTGTAATTCTGTTTTAATGCAAGTTACTTCTTCAATATCTCTTATTCTCTTACACCTTCTGTATTTTAATATTAATGTTCTTAAAATAGTTTAAATTCAGTTCAATCCCCTTCCTTTATTTAGCTTCCTCATTCAATCGAAAGTTCGTTTTTAATTATCATCATTGTTCGTGTGTGTGTGTCGACGTACCACTCTTTTCTTATCCCTTTCTTTTTCTTCTCTTATTAATTTATAATCATAATCATTATAACCAGATTATTAATCACCCAAATGGCTGAGTAAATCTCTCAATGGGGTGAGTTATAATTTAGGTATGTTAAGTGATTGAGAGCTTCTGCTCGATGAATATTCTTTGAATTAACATTGTGTATGTTGGACTTAACATGTCATGGATTAATGACTTGTTTTGTTTAACATGTGGTTTCCATGGATTATTGGAACCATAAATACACAACCATAAATAAGATCTTATTGAGATTATAACCTTAAGTTAAGTTAAGTCTTGGTTTAAAGCCTTAACACTTAAGAATTCTAATCAACATCATCTTGTGACATGGGTGTTAATTTAAATGCAATATAAAGCAAAGCTCGAGGATATCACAAGCTTAACTAACCTAATGATGAACTCACCCCAATATTTATCAATTTGGTAAATCAAACATCATCCATAAATCATTTCAATTAAGCTCTGCAAACAAACCCCCTAATCAAAATACAATCAACTAAAAACAATCGACTATTACGAAGTACCATCACCGAGGATTCGACCCGAGTGCTGCTATACACATTAGCAGAGCACCAGAACTTTGAACGGTCGATAGGCGACAATCGGCCGCACTTTCAAAAGTCATTTGTACAAAAGTCATTGAAAAGTGTTCAAAAAAAATGAAAAAAATTTATATTAAAAAAAATGACAAAAAAGGAATGGGTTGTGTCTTGGGTGGGTCAAAAATCATTCATCCTCAACCTTTGATCGTGTTATAACTACTAAAATTAGTTCCATGAGAAGATCAAACATGGGTTGGGAGATGACTGTGAGACTTGTTTCAAGCACAACTTTCGAAAAAAAAGCAAAAAAAAGAAAAAAAAAGAACACTTGAATCATCTTGTATTGTGTCATTATTGGAAGTCTTCCATGTTGTACATATTCCATCATCTCACCCTATTCCATTTTCTATCTCCATCACTTTTCACTCATCACACATTCATGCCCTTGTAAATATGTGTTTCTATTTCCTTTCAAATCAAATTTCAAAAAAATGTGCATTGTTTTTTCCATGTTGGTGTTTTTATCCCATCTTTTCCTTTGGACATTATATACCTACTGTCCCATAGCCACTGAAAAACCCCTTAAAAGACCTCTTGATTCTTGTACACATTAGATTTGGGAATGGAAGCTGAGAGCTCTTACAAACTCTTGATTTTCACTTTTTGTTGGTGAATGAGTGAACCTCCTAAAATACATTTTTATCATCTTGAGAGGAGTAAGTTTTGAGTGCCTACATTTTCCAATTCAAACCTTGAACATGAAAAAATGAATTGTTTCTGATGCATTATTGTGAACCAAATTTGTGATGGAATTCAATATGGATGAGTGAAATATTCTAAACCTCCCCTGATTGGAGAAAACAAAATTTTAATATTTGTTGGTGAGTGAAAATGATTTTGTCATGTTTTTATATTTGTTGCACATGAGGACACGCGCAAATCTAAGTGTGGGGGAGTTGATGTTATTAATATTTTCACGACTTATTATATTCCCCCTTTACTTATTTTATATGAAATGTGCATAATTTGTGTGAAATATTAATGTTTTAATATTAAGTATAATATTTGAGCATTTTTAGAAGTAGTCAAATTGAGTCAGTTTAATGTTTTAATTATAACTATCACTATACTGATCCAAATTATGTGGTTCTTGTTTTTTAGGATTATCCGTTCAATATAAAACATTTCATTAGAAGGAACCATGATCCAATTATGCCATTTGAAGGGTCATATGGTCCACACAAACAAGACCAAAGAATCTGTGAAGAAACTGGACTATTCATGAAGATTGATTTACTGGGCTCCATCCAGAAGTTCAAAAACCTTAACTCTCCACCATAATTTGGGGGGACACTACATTTCATCTTGGATAAAAATTTCATGGCCCAAATCCAAGTACAAGGGGCCCAAATGAATCTTTGAAGTCCAGCCCACCATTCTGGACGAGAATGAAAATCAGTATAGTATGCATGACATATCTCCTGATGTAATCATCCAAGAGAGCTGAGATTTTTCAGTGTGAAAGAGGGGATGTATTCGGCCGACTTTGTTTAAGAAACCATTCGGATTTGAAGGCATCTTAATATTCAAAAACCCTTTCACATTATGGACTTCAAAAATACTGAATTGAAATGGACAGTTTAAGTTTGTTTATTCAACCGGCCATAACGTTTTATCCTTACGTAGAAATGACTCCAAATTTTGAGAGTAGTCGGCCAACATTATTGCCTACAACTTTGAAGAAGAATATATTTGAAGATTCGGCTGTCTGAATTGTCAAATTGGCGATGCAAGTGGAGGGACAGATTGGGAATGAAAACAGTCCACTCCTTGGGCTATAAATACTCTTCCCTTCTCTCCTTGAGAGGGGTTGGCATTTCAGAAGAGAGGAGATCATATTGGCACGACCAAAGCTTTGCCAAAGGCTTGGGAGGACCTGCAATACTCAAGTTTACACTTGAGAGACCTTTCCTCCTCTCTTTCTTTTCACTTACTTTTGTGTTCTTCATTTTTGTAATCTTGTAATTCTCTTTCTTTGTAATTCTGTTTTAATGCAAGTTACTTCTTCAATATCTCTTATTCTCTTCCACCTTCTGTATTTTAATATTAATGTTCTTAAAATAGTTTAAATTCAGTTCAATCCCCTTCCTTTATTTAGCTTCCTCATTCAATCGAAAGTTCGTTTTTAATTATCATCATTGTTCGTGTGTGTGTGTCGACGTACCACTCTTTTCTTATCCCTTTCTTTGTCTTCTCTTATTAATTTATAATCATAATCATTATAACCAGATTATTAATCACCCAAATGGCTGAGTAAATCTTTCATTGGGGTGAGTTATAATTTAGGTATGTTAAGTGATTGAGAGCTTCTGCTCGATGAATATTCTTTGAATTAACATTGTGTATGTTGGACTTAACATGTCATGGATTAATGACTTGTTTTGTTTAACATGTGGTTTCCATGGATTATTGGAACCATAAATACACAACCATAAATAAGATCTTATTGAGATTATAACCTTATGTTAAGTTAAGTCTTGGTTTAAAGCCTTAACACTTAAGAATTCTAATCAACATCATCTTGTGACATGGGTGTTAATTTAAATGCAATATAAAGCAAAGCTCGAGGATATCACAAGATTAACTAACCTAATGATGAACTCACCCCAATATTTATCAATTTGGTAAATCAAACATCATCCATAAATCATTTCAATTAAGCTCTGCAAACAAACCCCCTAATCAAAATACAATCAACTAAAAACAATCGACTATTACGAAGTACCATCACCGAGGATTCGACCCGAGTGCTGCTATACACATTAGCAGAGCACCAGAACTTTGAACGGTCGATAGGCGACAATCGGCCGCACTTTCAAAATTCATTTGTACAAAAGTCATTGAAAAGTGTTCAAAAAAAATGAAAAAAATTTATATTAAAAAAAATGACAAAAAAGGAATGGGTTGTGTCTTGGGTGGGTCAAAAATCATTCATCCTCAACCTTTGATCGTGTTATAACTACTAAAATTAGTTCCATGAGAAGATCAAACATGGGTTGGGAGATGACTGTGAGACTTGTTTCAAGCACAACTTTCGAAAAAAAAGCAAAAAAAAGAAGAAAAAAAAAGAACACTTGAATCATCTTGTATTGTGTCATTATTGGAAGTCTTCCATGTTGTACATATTCCATCATCTCACCCTATTCCATTTTCTATCTCCATCACTTTTCATTCATCACACATTCATGCCCTTGTAAATATGTGTTTCTATTTCCTTTCAAATCAAATTTCAAAAAAATGTGCATTGATTTTTCCATGTTGGTGTTTTTATCCCATCTTTTCCTTTGGACATTATATACCTACCGTCCCATAGCCACTGAAAAACCCCTTAAAAGACCTCTTGATTCTTGTACACATTAGATTTGGGAATGGAAGCTGAGAGCTCTTACAAACTCTTGATTTTCACTTTTTGTTGGTGAATGAGTGAACCTCCTAAAATACATTTTTATCATCTTGAGAGGAGTAAGTTTTGAGTGCCTACATTTTCCAATTCAAACCTTGAACATGAAAAAATGAATTGTTTTTGATGCATTATTGTGAACCAAATTTGTGATGGAATTCAATATGGATGAGTGAAATATTCTTAACCTCCCCTGATTGGAGAAAACAAAATTTTAATATTTGTTGGTGAGTGAAAATCATTTTTTCATGTTTTTATATTTGTTGCACATGAGGACACGCGCAAATCTAAGTGTGGGGGAGTTGATGTTATTAATATTTTCACGACTTATTATATTCCCCCTTTACTTATTTTATATGAAATGTGCATAATTTGTGTGAAATATTAATGTTTTAATATTAAGTATAATATTTGAGCATTTTTAGAAGTATTCAAATTGATTCAGTTTAATGTTTTAATTATAACTATCACTATACTGATCCAAATTGTGTGGTTCTTGTTTTTTAGGATTCTCCTTTCATTATACAACATTTCATTAGAAGGAACCATGATCCAATTCTTCCATTTGAAGGGTCATATGGTCCTCACAAACAAGACCAAAGAATCTGTGAAGAAACTGGACTATTCATGAAGATTGATTTACTGGGCTCCATCCAGAAGTTCAAAAACCTTAACTCTCCACCATAATTCGGGGGGGCACTACATTTCATCTTGGATAAAAATTTCATGGCCCAAATCCAAGTACAAGGGGCCCAAATGAATCTTTGAAGTCCAGCCCACCATTCTGGCCGAGAATGAAAATCAGTATAGTATGCATGACATATCTCCTGATGTAATCATCCAAGAGAGCTGAGATTTTTCAGTGTGAAAGAGGGGATGTAGTCTGCAGACTTTGTTGAAGAAACCATTCGGATTTGAAGGCATCTTAATATTCAAAAACCCTTTCACATTATGAACTTCAAAAATACTGGATTGAAATGGACAGTTTAAGTTTGTTTATTCAACCGGCCATAACTTTTTATCCTTACGTCCAAATGACTCCAAATTTTGAGAGTAGTCGGACAACATTATTTCCTACAACTCTTAAGAAGAATATATTTGAATATTAGGCTGTCGGAATTGTCAAATTGTCGATGCAAGTGGAGGGACAGATTGGGAATGCAAACAGTCCACTCCTTGGGCTATAAATACTCTTCCCTTCTCTCCTTGAGAGGGGTTGGCATTTCAGAAGAGAGGAGATCATATTGGCACGACCAAAGATTTGCCAAAGGCTTGGGAGGACTTGCCATACTCAAGTTTACACTTGAGAGACCTTTCCTCCTCTCTTTCTTTTCACTTACTTTTGTGTTCTTCATTTTTGTAATCTTGTAATTCTCTTTCTTTGTAATTCTGTTTTAATGCAAGTTACTTCTTCAATATCTCTTATTCTCTTCCACCTTCTGTATTTTAATATTAATGTTCTTAAAATAGTTTAAATTCAGTTCAATCCCCTTCCTTTATTTAGCTTCCTCATTCAATCGAAAGTTCGTTTTTAATTATCATCATTGTTCGTGTGTGTGTGTCGACGTACCACTCTTTTCTTATCCCTTTCTTTTTCTTCTCTTATTAATTTATAATCATAATCATTATAACCAGATTATTAATCACCCAAATGGCTGAGTAAATCTCTCATTGGGGTGAGTTATAATTTAGGTATGTTAAGTGATTGAGAGCTTCTGCTCGATGAATATTCTTTGAATTAACATTGTGTATGTTGGACTTAACATGTCATGGATTAATGACTTGTTTTGTTTAACATGTGGTTTCCATGGATTATTGGAACCATAAATACACAACCATAAATAATATCTGATTGAGATTATAACCTTAAGTTAAGTTAAGTCTTGGTTTAAAGCCTTAACACTTAATAATTCTAATCAACATCATCTTGTGACATGGGTGTTAATTTAAATGCAATATAAAGCAAAGCTCGAGGATATCACAAGCTTAACTAACCTAATGATGAACTCACCCCAATATTTATCAATTTGGTAAATCAAACATCATCCATAAATTATTTCAATTAAGCTCTGCAAACAAACCCCCTAATCAAAATACAATCAACTAAAAACAATCGACTATTACGAAGTACCATCACCGAGGATTCGACCCGAGTGCTGCTATACACATTAGCAGAGCACCAGAACTTTGAACGGTCGATAGGCGACAATCGGCCGCACTTTCAAAAGTCATTTGTACAAAAGTCATTGAAAAGTGTTCAAAAAAATGAAAAAAATTTATATTAAAAAAAATGACAAAAAAGGAATGGGTTGTGTCTTGGGTGGGTCAAAAATCATTCATCCTCAACCTTTGATCGTGTTATAACTACTAAAATTAGTTCCATGAGAAGATCAAACATGGGTTGGGAGATGACTGTGAGACTTGTTTCAAGCACAACTTTCGAAAAAAAAGCAAAAAAAAGAAAAAAAAAGAACACTTGAATCATCTTGTATTGTGTCATTATTGGAAGTCTTCCATGTTGTACATATTCCATCATCTCACCCTATTCCATTTTCTATCTCCATCACTTTTCATTCATCACACATTCATGCCCTTGTAAATAT
This sequence comes from Viscum album, assembly GCA_963277665.1. NCBI lineage: Eukaryota > Viridiplantae > Streptophyta > Magnoliopsida > Santalales > Viscaceae > Viscum > Viscum album. The sequence continues at coordinate 490,428,117 of OY728150.1, forward strand.
GTGTTTCTATTTCCTTTCAAATCAAATTTCAAAAAAATGTGCATTGATTTTTCCATGTTGGTGTTTTTATCCCATCTTTTCCTTTGGACATTATATACCTACTGTCCCATAGCCACTGAAAAACCCCTTAAAAGACCTCTTGATTCTTGTACACATTATATTTGGGAATGGAAGCTGAGAGCTCTTACAAACTCTTGATTTTCACTTTTTGTTGGTGAATGAGTGAACCTCCTAAAATACATTTTTATCATCTTGAGAGGAGTAAGTTTTGAGTGCCTACATTTTCCAATTCAAACCTTGAACATGAAAAAATGAATTGTTTCTGATGCATTATTGTGAACCAAATTTGTGATGGAATTCAATATGGATGAGTGAAATATTCTAAACCTCCCCTGATTGGAGAAAACAAAATTTTAATATTTGTTGGTGAGAGAAAATGATTTTGTCATGTTTTTATATTTGTTGCACATGAGGACACGCGCAAATCTAAGTGTGGGGGAGTTGATGTTATTAATATTTTCACGACTTATTATATTCCCCCTTTACTTATTTTATATGAAATGTGCATAATTTGTGTGAAATATTAATGTTTTAATATTAAGTATAATATTTGAGCATTTTTAGAAGTAGTCAAATTGAGTCAGTTTAATGTTTTAATTATAACTATCACTATACTGATCCAAATTGTGTGGTTCTTATTTTTTAGGATTCTCCTTTCAATATACAACATTTCATTAGAAGGAACCATGATCCAATTCTGCCATTTGAAGGGTCATATGGTCCTCACAAACAAGACCAAAGAATCTGTGAAGAAAATGGACTATTCATGAAGATTGATTTACTGGGCTCCATCCAGAAGTTCAAAAACCTTAACTCTCCACCATAATTCTGGGGGACACTACATTTCATCTTGGATAAAAATTTCATGGCCCAAATCCAAGTACAAGGGGCCCAAATGAATCTTTGAAGTCCAGCCCACCATTCTGGCCGAGAATGAAAATCAGTATAGTATGCATGACATATCTCCTGATGTAATCATCCAAGAGAGCTGAGATTTTTCAGTGTGAAAGAGGGGATGTAGTCGGCCGACTTTGTTGAAGAAACCATTCGGATTTGAAGGCATCTTAATATTCAAAAACCCTTTCACATTATGGACTTCAAAAATACTGGATTGAAATGGACAGTTTAAGTTTGTTTATTAAACCGGCCATAACTTTGTATCCTTACGTCCAAATGACTCCAAATTTTGAGAGTAGTCGGCCAACATTATTGCCTACAACTTTGAAGAAGAAGATATTTGAATATTCGGCTGTCTGTATTGTCAAATTGGCGATTTAAGTGGAGGGACAGATTGGGAATGCAAACAGTCCACTCCTTGGGCTATAAATACTCTTCCCTTCTCTCCTTGAGAGGGGTTGGCATTTCAGAAGAGAGGAGATCATATTGGCACGACCAAATCTTTTCCAAAGGCTTGGGAGGACCTGCCATACTCAAGTTTACACTTGAGAGACCTTTCCTCCTCTCTTTCTTTTCACTTACTTTTGTGTTCTTCATTTTTGTAATCTTGTAATTCTCTTTCTTTGTAATTCTGTTTTAATGCAAGTTACTTCTTCAATATCTCTTATTCTCTTCCACCTTCTGTATTTTAATATTAATGTTCTTAAAATAGTTTAAATTCAGTTCAATCCCCTTCCTTTATTTAGCTTCCTCGTTCAATCGAAAGTTCGTTTTTAATTATCATCATTGTTCGTGTGTGTGTGTCGACGTACCACTCTTTTCTTATCCCTTTCTTTTTCTTCTCTTATTAATTTATAATCATAATCATTATAACCAGATTATTAATCACCCAAATGGCTGAGTAAATCTCTCATTGGGGTGAGTTATAATTTAGGTATGTTAAGTGATTGAGAGCTTCTGCTCGATGAATATTCTTTGAATTAACATTGTGTATGTTGGACTTAACATGTCATGGATTAATGACTTGTTTTGTTTAACATGTGGTTTCCATGGATTATTGGAACCATAAATACACAACCATAAATAAGATCTGATTGAGATTATAACCTTAAGTTAAGTTAAGTCTTGGTTTAAAGCCTTAACACTTAATAATTCTAATCAACATCATCTTGTGACATGGGTGTTAATTTAAATGCAATATAAAGCAAAGCTTGAGGATATCACAAGCTTAACTAACCTAATGATGAACTCACCCCAATATTTATCAATTTGGTAAATCAAACATCATCCATAAATCATTTCAATTAAGCTCTGCAAACAAACCCCCTAATCAAAATACAATCAACTAAAAACAATCGACTATTACGAAGTACCATCACCGAGGATTCGACCCGAGTGCTGCTATACACATTAGCAGAGCACCAGAACTTTGAACGGTCGATAGGCGACAATCGGCCGCACTTTCAGTGTTACATGCAACAGTAAACGAACCATGATATACTATAAAAATATTATTATCACCTAAATGTTAGATTTTTTGGTATGAATAGGACTAACTAAATTATGAAAATGTACTAATTTCACATGTAAACTATGGATTAATTGGTTATCAATAAATTATAAATTAAAATAAAAATCATTTGAAAATAAAGAAGATGATTTTCTGAAAAAATGTTTTTAGGGACACATAGTATATTCATCCTAATAAATTAAATTTATCACTATTTTAAAATTATTTTCATGGAATTTATATATTATATTTTTGATAAAAAAATTAACTTTCATCTAATATTTTCATAGGCATGGCATAAGAATAAATCTGGTTTTATGCTTTAAAACTTATTTTTCTAAAAAGACGTTTCCATCATGATTTGAACACTTCAAAATTAATTTATAAATCTTATATAATTTTAAATTGATAAAATGGATTCCATATTTGGAATTATAAGTTCCAAATTTTTTAAATAGGTCCCTTTTATTTTTAGGTCTTATGAATAGTAACTCTAGTAAAATTTATCACCACAGTAAAGGGTAAATTAGGTTAATCTAAGTTAAAAATAAGTGATAAGCCCATAATTTTTCATCATAATTATCATTTTATGAATTTAATTATACCATTAGAACCTTGGTATTTAAATTTATAATTTTAATGAACACTTGACCATGAAAATGGCAATTATAATATTTAAAACAAATAAAGTTTAAAAATGTCAATCTCTTAGTTTTAAATATATATTATTTATTCATAAGGGGGTAAATTTGATATAAATTAATATTTATGGTAATTTTGGTATTAATGAAATTATTTTTATGATATAAATTTTTTTCTAATTTTTATTAATTATATAAAGACCTTAAATTCTTATGAAACACTGATGCAGTTTTTCTCCAGTTAATAGAAAAATATAATAAATGATTTTAAAAATATAAAAATAATATAATTTGAGTGATTTAATGTGTTACACTAATTTTATAGAAGAATATTCCATAATATCATTATTTTAAAGAATTATATTTGAATTAGAACTTTTTATTTATGTATTTTAAGTTAAATTAAATGAATAATTTCAAAATTGGCATTAATGATATTTTATCAAAATAATATTTTATTAAATTATTTAAAAATAATAAAAATATTAAAATAGGAAAAAGGTTGTAATATATTTTCTAAAATTTCATTACATGTTCATTTATAGTCTATTCAGAACCATTTGGATTGATAAGGACTTTATTTTAATCTTTTAAGAAATTCCAAGTGTGTCCTTCCCCTCCCTAATAAAAGGACACCCCTTCATTCACTTATTAACACCACTATAATCTCTATAGATAGACCACCCCTACCAAATTCTCTTATAAAATTCATTAGACACGTTCTAGAGGTTTTTCTCTTCTCAAAATACCAACCCTAAGATCCTTAATAAAAGATCCAAATGAGTTTATTCAAAGAAGAGGAAATCATCTTAACCGATCACTTTCTTTTTACTTCATATTTACCTCCTCTAAATATATGGTATTTATCATAAAATAATAACTCCATTATACTAAATAAACTCAAATTTTATTTTTATTATTAAATCACCATTAGAAAACCTATTTCCATCAAATATGAAGTGAAATTTTTACTCGTGCGTACAAACGACTTACCATCTTCATGTAGTGATACAATTTATTTTCCATCACCGAATTTCATATATGGTTATTATGATGGGTTTAAAGTTTATATATTATATTTATAACATAATTATACTTCTATAATGATAATATCATATATACCTTCTTACCTTACAAGTCATTGTAAAATGATAACATCGCCCATGTGTTTGTGTGGACTACCACCTCCATAAAGTGATGTGATTCATTTTTTCATTTTAATATTACTTGGATGGTAAGAAGTATAGATATAATGAATATATATTATTTATATGAAATATTAATTATTCTATAAATTTTAATTATTATTTATCTTTTGTTGTTCCATCCATTGAAAAATGAAAATAGTGTTCATGTGTATATACAGCCTACCGTCTCTATTAATGATGTAAATCATTTTTTATATCTACCATTATAGATTAATCTAAATATGTGTATTTAATTAATATATATGATATAATAATCATTTATATTTTTATTTTATATAATAATAATAAATTTAAATTTATTATAGATGAGGTTAGAATGCTTTTGAAGAAAGTAGAACTCAATGTGTGGAATTTTCGTCTCGCTTTTATTTCCATGGGACACATGTCATATTCACCACTTATTTCTTTTGTGTGGAGTATATACTACCAATGAATGTATTTTATGATACATATTATGAAATTTATTGGTATTTACATATCTATATAAGTTTATTCTTTTCATGGGACTTATGATTCAAAAGTTACCAAAGTGTTAAGGGTTTATTTCACAATCTCTTCATTATTCAGGATTATTTATGTTTAAGTATACCTTGGGGAATATTTATCTTCCATATCCATGTTTTCTAAAAAAATATTTTTTTTACTATTATACTGTGATTTTTTAAATTCATTTTTACCCATGTTTTACTTTCTATAAAAATGGTTTAAGAGGAATCTTTTTATCATTTTTCGAACAAGGTACTTTTTTACTTTTTACAAAAAACTGAAAGGAATTTTTTCTTTTAACTTATATGATATGAACAGAATTTCAATTCATCATGAACACTCATTTATTTTAAGATTAATTTATATTTTTTCAAGTTTCTTTTCAAAGAAATTTTTTCTATAATATTTTGGAAATATTTTTTATTTTAAATTTGATTTTGAAAAATGGATAGGTTATTTTCCTCAATAAATATTTCAATGATATTTTAAAGTAATTTTCATATATGATAACATAAATTAATATTAATTATACTTTACTATGGATATGATCCATTGATACCATTCTTACCCTTTATTTGTATAGTTAATTTTTATGTTGATGATATATTTATGAAACCCATTTATTTCCCATGGGATATGATATGATGAATTTATGAAATGTTTATAAAACTCATTTTCTTTAAATGGGTTATGATGTGATTATATGATTGATATTTTATGATCTTGTAGAACACATATATTTTGTTTCCATTATGTGATGATGGTTATTTTATAACTAAGGACGGTGGTTATTCTATAACTAAGTACATTGGTTACATTATAATCAAGGATGAGTGGGACCTATATCTTCATCCAATGTATTGGATAAAGATGTAAAAATCATGAGTTGATTCATGATCTTGTTTTTATGTTCAAAAAATCTATGCATCGACCTACTTAAATTTCCATAATATTATATGTGGACCTACTTACATTTCTATAAGATTATACGTGGACTTGGTTTCAAGTCCATATATTTATGTGAGGTCCTGATTTTATGTTCTTAACTTAAAGAGTGAACCTATTTCTATGAATATGTGTTCACAAATTTTAAATATTATTTTTGTGCCACATTCCTAAGTCTATGTTATGATCTTGTGGATCATTTTCTTCGATTATTTTATTATTCAAGTCTTATGAACTTCCATTATTTATGTCATGAATCTATATTATGATCTTTGATATGTAGGGTATGGTCTCAAAATGTTATACACATGTTATGATACCCTTATTATCATGTTATGATTATGTTATTATAGATATCTCCCTTGTTTACCCTTATTAGGCATCATAGATCACCCTTTATTATGTTTCTTTTTCCCAGGTTATGAAGAAATGTATTACGTATGATATGTATAAGAAGGGTTCTAGTTATGAAGAACTAATTAGGAGATGATTTAGTTTATTTATGAATCAATTCTTTATATATCCATGTTTCCAAAGGCACTAGACATAAATGATTTTATCTTAGATCATCATGTTACATAAATAATATTCATCTAATAATATTTAATATTTATGTATGAAAAGTATGGGTCACTATAAATAAGAATAGATGTTTGATTTAAAAAAAATAATGGAATTGTGAAATAAAACCCTCTTTCAATGGTTTTAAAAATATTAGGTAGATTTTGAGAAAATATGGCTTGAAATGAAATTGAATTTATGAAATGATTTGATTTTAATTCTTAATAAAAATGGTTTTAAATGAAATATTATTTGAAAGGAATGAACTTTATAAAACCTATGATTTTTTTTTGAAGTTGAAATGGAATGTTGAAACTTGAAATTGAGAATTTTAAATATAAATGATAGATTGAATTGAAAATAATTATTTTCTAAAGATTTATTTATTGATTTATTGAAAGAACATGTGATCCTAAGCAGTTAGTGTGTGGGTGGGAAAAACATTCTAGGACTCTAAACCTATAGCAATGGAATTGATAATGATAACTCTAAATGAACTATGTTTAGAATACTTTTACATGATGGGTTGTTGATTGAGTCTATCTTGATATCCTGAGCCTTAGGGATATGTGTACTTTTTGAGTCTTGATTTATTGAATGAGTATTGTAAGGATCCTAGATCTAGGAACTAACGAACCTCAAGGTATATATCCATGGTTATTTGTTTTGATTTTATTATTACATTTTATTGTTTATTAAACTGATTTATTCATGGACTTATATTTTAAGAAAATTTTCATTTAAGACTATTTTTTATATACTTCTTGTCTACTTAACTTGAAATATTGTTTGACTAAAGAGATGAAAATGAATTTTCATGCCTAGTTTTTATTTAAATTAAAGAATAAAGCGTTTTTTTATTTTGTAATTACTTATGGGGAATTTTGTGATATCATACAGGGATTTGTTTGCTCACATACTACCTTTTCCGTCGAGAATTTGTAGATTATGTTATGCCAAGTCCAAGAAAATGGAAAGCATCACTTGGGGGTGGTAGGTGTGCTTGTATATAAAGACCCTAGGTGATTGTGGTTGCCAATAAATCTATGACTCACTCATTACATGAAGATTATAGGAATTTTTATTGATGTATATTATTCCTTTTATTATATGATGTACTGTTTTGGGATCATTTTTCATCTACTTGTTCTATTTTTTCTCCTTGAGGAGTGTTTGGAATAGTGATTGTTCACTGATTTATCTTCTATTGTTCTATATTGATTGTTTATCTTCTATTGTTCTATATTGATTGTTTGTTCTTGTGGTGAAATCATTCCCTCTGACTGTTTTTTTATGCTCAAGCACTAGTCTCTAGCCCATGGGGATTGGGAATGCCCTTCGGGCAATGTCATTGTTTTCTTGGGTATCAGTGTACTGGGGTATTTGGGTCTATTTGTGAAAACTTGATATTAAAGGGAGGTTTTGAAGCTCTCCTTTATTTGGGTATAGATTCTGGGATGTCCTATTAGATAGGAAGTGGGATTTTTAGGACTTAAGGAGTGGTTTATAAGCGAGTTCCTGGCCAGCTCTCATCATACTACACCTTGAGTCGCTAGGGTGTTTGGAAGAAGTATATCTAGGAAATAAATTGATTTGATTCTAGTCTTTATCTAAACTTGATATGAGTATTTTGAAATCCCAAAAAAAATTAATTTTATTTAATGGAATTGATATTGTTGTATCTCTTGATTGAGTTGATGATCTGAGTATCCTTATTGATGATTTAGTGTTTCCTATTGATGTTGTGTAGTATCATGCCCCTAATAATGCATTTTTATAGGAAATAGGAGGAAGGTATTAGGGAACCACATCAAGTGAATCCTCTAATTGATCAAAACCTTGTTGATATAGTTGTGCATATAGTGTAAGATCTGAGATAGGTTGCCTCACCCATTTATGTTTAGTCTCCAGTAGTGGAACCTCAATGGGGTAAAACTAAATATCATTCTCAAGAGTGTCCTTGGCATAAATCACCAAATTTAAAAGGATCTAATGATCCTAAAGAGGTAGATAATTGGTTGAAAAATATTGAGTAGGTTTTTGCATTTTTGGAAATGCAAGATTCAAAAAAGATGAAATGTGATATCATAAAGATTGAACGTCCAAGAAGGGGTGGTGGTATTTTATGGTTTCAGTGAAAAAACATGAAGTCTTAGAGTGGAAAGACTTTAAATCACTTTTTAAGGATTAGTTATATCCAAAATTGATGGTTTTGAATAATTATATGGAATTTTTCAGCCTCCAATAAGGTGATATAATCATGACTCGATATGCAAACCATTTTTCTTAAACCGTTCATTTTTCTCTTGAGGTAGTGTCAAATGAGAATCTAAATGAATGAATCTTTGAGATGGGTATTCAATATAATATTTGATATCAGGTTTTCATGATGAGGCTCCCCTCTTATACAGATGTGTTGGATAGATCTTTGATGGATGATCTTGACCTGACTGGTAAGTTGGGGTTGGCGGGAGTTCCTTCTACTCCTAGTGGTAGTTCTATCAGTTACTTCAAGGTAAGGAGGAAGTTGGATGAGTCTCATGGTTGATATCGATATCATACATCATCTAGACTATTTATAGAATCAAGAAAAGTCTCATTAACTTACTTTCAATGTGGTGAGATCAATAATATTAAGGGAGTTTTTTTAGAGGCGCCAAAGATTTATGGGTTGTGTGGTCACTTAGGCCACCTGCAGAAGTTCGATCTTGTCTTTTATTCCCTATGTAGTGGTATGATCTCATCATTACTGAAAGGAAATTTGGTATAGTCATATGAATCAATATTTAAGGGGTTCTATCCATAGGCATTCAGAATGAATATTCTTTATATAGTGGATGAGTATCCAGAGGAAGATGAAGCAGGTCTAAAAAAAGTGAGAGGTACCATCACTATAGCTTCATCTTTAGTTGCTAATCTATTTAATATTGGTGCATCTAATTCTTCTATATTGACTCGCATTATTAATCTATTAAATATTTCTACAAATATTATGTCTTATGTGATGTATATTGGTATACCCCTCAGAACACAGAGACAAAAGGGTCTATGATACCCCTATTTTTCCTTGTCTTTATTGGAGGTTGGTCTCATCAATGATTTTATGGTTCCCAATATAAAACCTATAGATGTCATTCTAAGGATGGATTGGTTTATTTCCCATAAATCTCAAATTAAATATTATCTTCAATGGGTCTCCTTTACTGCCCATTATGGGGTTTGCCATGTTTTCCAGGTGGAATGGGACCTGGGGTTGAGTTGATCTAGACCACCACTTTTGGTGTTGGGAGGGATGATATCTATGTGTTCTTTTGACTTGTATCAGGAATATTTGAGTGGTGATATTCCTCTAGTGGTTTTCAAGTTTCCTGATGTGTTTTCATCTAATTTTTCTATCTTAAAACAGTTAAGGGAGTTGTAGTTTTCTATTTACTTGGTACCAAGTAACCAACCTATCTTTATTCCCTCTTACTATATGGAACAAACTAAATTGGAGGAGTTAAACATTTGGTTGGATGATTTTTTGAATAAAGGATTCATTTTCCCAAGTGTGTCTCCTTGGGAAATGTCTGTATTCTTTGTAAAAAGTTATGACGGAACACTTCACCTTGGTGTTGATTATTGAAAACTAAATAGATTCATGGTAAAAAAAATTATATTTTTCCTCATATTAATGATTTATTTGATCATTTGAAAGGGTATAATTGGTTCTCAATGGTTGATCTTTGGTATGGTTATCACTAGCTAAGAATTAAAGAGTCTAGGATACTAAATAATTTCTTATGAAGACGTTATATCCATTATGAGCACCTTATTATGAATTTTGGAACATGGTATTTTAGTTGATTCTAAGAAGGTTAATCCTATTATGAAATGGGAAAATTGTGTAATGTTTTAGATATTTGGAGATTCTTGGTCTTAGTGGGGCATTACCATCGGTTTGTTAAAGATTTCTCAAAGTGGGACTCTCAAATGAGTTCTCTCACTTGGAAAGGAGAAAATTTCTTACGGGATTAAAAATATTAGAATTCTTTTAATGAATTAAATCACTTTTTGGGTTCTGCTTTAGTGTTTACTCTTCCAAAGGATGGGTTGGGATATATAGTCTTTTTTTATTCATCCAATTTGGGTTTGGGCTATTTCTCATTGGGTTGATCATGTGGTAGCCTATGATTCTTGAAAAATTAAGACACACAAGAATAACTATCCTACTCATGATCTTAAACTCGCATTTATAATGCATAATCTTAAGATTTGGCAGCATTACCTTTTTGGAGAAAGGCTTACATTTTATTCCAATCATAAAAGTATAAGTTATATATTATCACAAAAATATTTGAATCTCCATTAGATATGATCGATGGAATACCTATAATATTTTTATTTCAGTATTACCTGCTCCTCTAGTAAGGGGAATGTTGTTGTTGATGCTTTGAGCATAAAACTTCTGAATCAGGACATAAAAGAATCATCAGAAGAGTAGAATTTGATGGTTCTATTTTACCTTACTCATTTGGAAGTTTGGGAGGATGATAATAAGATTTATCTATCAAGATTTTAGTTGAAATCATTTCTTATTGAGAATATTTATTAGGAATAGTATCTTGATGATGAGTTTCATGGAATTATAGACTCTCTTTATGGTGGGGAGACCATCAGTGAGTGGTCATTATCTTCTTAGGGTATCATATGCTTCTGAATCTAGTACGCCATACCTATTACTATGATAAAATATGTGATGGGGGATTTCCTTTATTCCCAGTGGGCGGTACACCCTAGAACAATGAAGATGTTATATGATATCTATCAAAAAATTTGGTATCTTGGTATGAGATAAGATATCACTATTTCTATTTCTCATTATTATACCTATCAACAGGTCAAGTCTGAGCACCATAAACCTTTTCGTTTGCTTCATCCCCTTTCTGTGTCAACATAGAAGTGGTGTAAGATTTGGATAGATTTCATGGTTGAGTTTCCATGTACCCTTTAAGGTAATAATGTGATATGGGTAGTGATCGATCATCTGACCAAATCGACTCACTTTAGTCCAATTCATGATATGAACAAAGTTGAGGACTTAAGAAATCTGTATGTGATGAACATATTTAGATTACATAGAGTTACATGTACTATAGTTTTTTATAGGGATCTTTGATTCACTTTTCATTTTTGTACATGCCTCTATGAGTCTATGGGATCATAGGTTATATTAATCATGACATATTATCCATAGACAGATATCTGGATGGAATGATCTATATAGATTTTTTAATACATACTCTTTTATTGAATTTTCAGAATTGGTGGAGATCGGGATGACCATTTGGGAATGGTTGAATTTTCCTATAATAATAATTTTCAGTTATCAATTAAAATGTAACCTTTGGATGCCTTATACAGTTGGCCATGTAGATGTCCACTTTATTGGTCGGAGATTGGTGAAACTTCTCTGGTTGGACCCAGTTTAGTCCAAGGGATGATAATGAATATTTAGTAAATTTTTTAGAGGATGGTAATTGATTAAAGATTTTATAAATCCTATGTTGATCGTCATCAAAATCCATTGGAGTTTTTAGTTGGTGACTAGGTGTTTTTGAGAGTTTCACCTCAGTTGGGACACTAACAGCTTGGAAAACAAGGAAATCAAGCATTAATATTCAAGGGTCATTTTGAGATTATTGAGTAAGTTGGGAAGGTGGATTAACATTTATTGTTTCCACCTTAGATAAAAATGATCAATTTCATATTTCATGTGTCATAACTCAGTAAGTATCTCTAGGATTCATCACATGTCTTGAACTGGGAAGACCTTGATGTGGAACTCGATTTACCTATGAATGGGAAACCAATTTGGATTGTTGATTATAATATGATGGTTCTTCATAGAAAGTTCATATCTATGGTTTAATTTATTTAGTAGCATGGTTCTAATTCAAATGATACTTGGGAGAGTGAGGGCTTGGTGAGATAATAGTGGATTCATCTCTTTAATATAGATTCATTATGATAGTCTTTCTGGGTGCAGAAATAATTTATGGATGAGATATTATAATATCTTGTTACCAGATTTCATGTACTTTTATCCCTCAGTTTTTATCATATTTTGTTTGGATATTGTTTAGGGTTATTTATAGAGTATTTTGTTTTTGCAATATTTTTGAATTTTTTGGACTTTTCATTATTGGAACACAATTAGGGAAAACTATGTGGTTCATCTTAGGAAATTGTGTGCCTTGTTTTGGAGTTCTGGAGGGGGTTCATGGTTAGTTCAAACTATAAGGCCTCTCCCTCAAACCATAAGGCATGGGACAGTAGGGATCATATGGTTGGAACATAGTTTTTCAAATCATGCAACTCTCCTCAGAAGCCTATTAGGGTGCACGGTAAAATGCACAATTAGTACTAACCATGTGTCCTACCCTAGGAAACCATATGATGAGAATTTAATTCTCCAAAATATTTAGTTAAAGACCTGATAACCTCATTTTAAATTATAATCTCCTACCATTTGAACCTAACATGATTCTTTGGGTTATAGAGGCTCTCTAGAGAGGATTTTGGATCCTCCAACCCCTTTTCTACATAGGTAAAAGTATCAGTGGGTGTTTTAGATCTCTTACAATAAGTGTAATCTATTTGATTTTGAATTCTCCTTTCTTACTTTCTCTACTTGTTTTGTAGTGATATATCCCTAGGTTTTTTATGGATCTAGATCATTTTTTATTAATTCATGGAACTAGGACTCTCTCGTAATTATTTTATCCCTCGACTCTTCATTGGTGGATCCCATGTTGGGGAGGTGATATTGTTGTGATTTGAGGTAGGTGATTCAATAAGGATTTTACCTACACTTGAAACCTTGATTGCTTACATTATTTAAGATGTATTTTCAATTGGTTTCAAAATCGTGAATTAAGAATATTTTATGTTTCATTTCAAAAAGGAATGGAATTGTGAAATAAAACCCTCTTCAAAGGATTTGAAAATATTGGGGGGATTTTGAGAAAAGATATATTGAAATGAAAATGGATTGGATAAAATTGTTTGATGTTTATTATTGGGGGAAATTTCTTTAAAAGAATGATTATTTTTAAAGACATGAAGTTGATAAAAACATATGACTTGGATTCGAAGTTGAAATGGCACATTAAAACATGAAATTGGGAATTTGATCTATGAATGATGAATTGAATTAAAAATAATGATTTAACCATGATTGATTTATTGATTTATTGAAATTACATGTGATCCTAAGTGGTTATTGGTTGAATGATATAAGAAATCTAGGACTCTAACCCCCTAGTAATTGATTAATAATGACAACTCTAACTAAACTAAGTTCTACATGCTTTTCCCCAATGGAGTTTTGATTGATTCTATCCTTAAGGCCCGAGCCTTAGGTATGTGTGCACACTTTGAACTATGATTGATTGACTGATTAGTGTGAGGATCCTAGAGCTAGGAACTAACAAACTTCAGGGTATATGACTATAGTGCTTTGTTTTTATTTGATTATTATATGTTAGTGTTTATTAAACTGATTTAATCGTGTAATTATATTTTATGAAAATGATCATTTGAGCCTATTTTTGATATACTTTCCATCTAATTGATTTAAAATCTGATTTGACTAAAAATATAAAAAATGAGTTTTCATGCCTAGTTTTTATTTAAAATACATAAATGGTTTATTTTTTAGGGAATTTCTTATAGAATATTTGATGATATCCTACTAGGATTTTTTATCTCACACCCTACCTTTTCCTTCAGGTGTTTGTAGATTATGTTATGTTGGGTCCAAGAAAAATAAAGGTGTCACTTGGAGGTAAAAGATGTGATTGACTAAAAAGGCCTTGGGTGATGATGATAATGGGTGGAGTTATGATCCACTCAATATATGGAGATTCCGGAACTTTTTCTTGATGGATATTGTGTTACTTATTTAATGATGTATTGTTTTGGTATCATTATCTGTCTAGTTGTGGTATTTTTTCAACGAGGTTTGTTTAGAATATCAATTTTTCACTAATTTATCATCCACTATTCTATATTTATTGATTTTTATTATGGTGAAATTGTTCCATATGACCATTTTTTGATTCCCAGGCATTAGTCGATAACACATGGGGATTGGGAATGCCCTTTGGGTCATGTCAATGTTGGATCAGGTACTAGTGTACAGGGGTATTCAGGTTGGTTTGTGAAAAACCATATTATAAAATCCATTTATAATTTTCTCCTTAATAAAATGAATATTTAATCATAAAATTATTATTAATTGGTTAGAAATAAAGATAAAATCTTTTGAAGGTAAAAGATATGTTTTTCATAAAACTGTTTTTATGTGTGTGATGTGTTTTTATCTTAATAGATTAAATTAATCACTATTGATAAATGATTATAATGAAATAATTTAATTATATATCAAATTTATTTAATTAATATTCATTTAATTATATTAATTATACAATACTAAAAATAAATTCATTTTATCCTACAAAAATACTTTTTCTTCAAAAATATTTTTTATTCAATTTTATGCACGGATATTATAATTAATTTAAAAAAATTATAAATTTTATTTGAAAAAATGAATATAATTTTTGAAATCATAATATCCTAATATTATTAACATTAATTTTTATGATTTTTCAAAAAAGATTAATTTTTGAGTGAATGGTGAAAATGCAAATTTTTGCCAAACTATTATTTCTTTTCTTTAAATCATGTAATTTAAAATACCCATTGTGTTTTTGATTTGATATTAATTAACATAAGTATCCTTTAATTATAAATTATATAATTAATTTTGAAATAATTATCATCATATTTAATTTTCATATAAGCTTATTTTTAGGCTTATAAACACATTTTTCTAAACATTGTTTTTCATTATGTTTGACACATTTATATTAAAATTTATTATTTCCACTTCTAGAAATTTAATCTTGAAAATTATATTCCATTTTTCTAATCATGAGTTCTAAAAATTTTAAATATTTCCCTTTTATTTTTTCATTTTGAATAGTAACCTTGTTAGAATATTGCCACCACGGTACAGGTAAAATGGGTAAAACAAGGTTAAAACTATGTGATGGGTCCTAAAAAGATCCCTAAAACTTATATTTATTTTATTTTATGAGTTTTTTCAAACATAAAAATCCAAGATTATAAAATTTATAAATTTATTTCCACTTTACTTTGATTATAACCTTTATATTATTTTAATTCAAGGATAATTACAAAAATGTCACTCTCTTGCCTTTAATTTATCTTCTATGTTGTCATTGAGATAAAAAGATATTATGAATGAATATAAAATATTATTTTTAATTTAAATAATTTATTTTTATGTTAATAATTTATTTTTAATTTTTAGTGAGAGTTTAATTACCTTAAATGCTTATGCAACGTTGTTGTGCAAGCAATAGAAAATCAAGGTAAATGATTTAAAAAAAATAAACATAATATATTTGGAAGAATTGTGGTATACCAAAAAATTAATAGGTAATTATAAATTATAATTAATGTTAAATGTTTTTATATTCTAATATCATTGTTATCATTTTTTCTTTCAATTAAAATTAAATAAATACTCCCAAAATGAATTTAATGATATTTTATGTTAAAAAATATTTTATTAAAAGATTTAGAAATCAAAAAAATATTAAAATAAGAAAATTAGGATGATAAATAGTCACAAATGTCATCTATGGACCATTTTTTACCCACTTTACACCTTATAAGTAAATTTATAACCTTTAATGAGTGAAAAATGTGTTATCATAGTCAGGGTTAAAAAGGGTTAACGAGCTGGTTAAACCAACGAATAAGGTTTAAAATGAAAAATAAACATATCTAAATTTTATTGGTTAAATGTATTTAGACCTTATAATTTATTACCTTAGAAATTATCTCCATTTATTGATACTTTACATGATTATTATATTTATTATATTTTAAATTTCTTAATATTTACAATTATGCCACTCCCTTCACTTATAAAAGGGAACCCCTCTCCTCTATTACTCACACCTTTTGAGAAAGTTAACTCAAAAAATATCTACCCAAATTTCTTTAAAACCATCCTAACCTTGACCTAGAGGATTTAGTATCACTAAAAGACCAACTTATAATGCTTAATTTGTAAACCCAAGGAGGTTTCCCAAAGAAGAGGTATAACTCTTAACCGAGTTATTTCATTTTATTGATTATTATACCTCCTTAAATTTTTTCCTAAACATACTGATATAATAAAATAAATATGTTATGTATACTAAAATTATATTATGATGATGGAACAAACCTTTATCATATCCCTTTTTATCCTATGTAAAATGAAAAAATCATCAGTGCATACATGTGGACTACCACCTCTATAAAGTGATGTTTTTGGTTTTTCATAACTACCTCAAAAGGTTGGTTATTATGATGGATTAAATGAATACATATGATATTAATGAAATAATTATTATAATTTAAATATAATATATTAATTAAATTATTACCTTTTGATTCTTACATTTCATGTATACACTTTTTAGTATTTAAAATTATAATTGTTGTTATATTAATTGATCATTCTTTATGGAATTTAATTGATTGATTCATTTATAGTAGGATATAATGATTAAATGAAAATGATAAAAATACCCAAATGGATGAATATTAGTATCGTGATAAGGCTTTCCTTGACATGGGGTGTCTAAGGGATGTTTACATGGCTTGGAATGGAGGAATCAAGAAGAAACAAATCCAAAAGCACTGGAAGTTTATCATTCACATCATGAATTCCTTATTTAAGGAATGATAATAAATTAAAATCATGAAATGAATAAATGGTATAATAAACAAACGCCTGGGTGATCATTCTAATAATTGATGACGAGCCACTATGTGTCACCCCATGAACTATCTTAATGAGAAATTTCTGCATCGTCAATCTAAAAATTTAAAACCTAACCTTTTGATTGAGAACTAACATCCACCCCCATGATTTAATTAGGACTCATAAATGACCACATTAATGGATAATTAAAAAAACCCAAGAACCCTTGATGCATGTAAATTAAAGATCGGAGTTATTCTCCCGACATCATTCTTTCGGAGACCAAAGGTTGGGGTGAGGTGTTGTGCTGCTACAAAGTCCTTTACCAGTTCTTCTCTGCCTTCTCTTTTATGCATTTATTTTATTCTATACTTACCTTTCACTCCATCATGACTAGAATGAGGAGGTAAATCCTGATCTATTCTTGGTTATGTAAATAAAGGGGGAGGTGATAATAATTTTATTCCTTTTATTTTGTTCATGTTTTGGGTTGCCACAATCATAATATAATTTTTATTTCTTTCGTTTTTCTATGGAATGACCATTCACCTAAAAATATAGAAAATACATTTTTAATTATGAAACTAATTACCATAAATTATGTGTGTCTATTAAATGGTTTATGGTAGTTATTTTTAAAAAGGTATTGAGATAATTAATTAATTAATTACATAAGGTACCTAACCATGAGAAAATGGGTATCGTTGCATTAAGGAGGGGATACCAAGACCAAGGATCTCCCTCTTCTCGACTCTGACAACAATCATAAAAAATAAATTTAATTTCTAATTTTATTATCACACGAACCCAGAATCTAAAAAATCATGGCATACTTTCTCCAACTTGATTTCAAAAAAAACAATCTACTTTATTCATGCTCTTTCTTAAAACAACCCCAATCAATCATTTCTTAAATTACTAAAATATATCTCAGGGGTTTGACCTCAAACTCACTGATTTATACATTTAATTATATTATTTTCATTTTTTGAGTCTTTTATAAATTATTAAATTTTCTTAGCCTTGTAGGAAATAAATGGCGACCTATGAGATGTTAAATTTATAGCATCATTACTGGGGACAGTGACCAAGTAGATTATGAATTTTCACATTCTTATTTTAATTACTATATTAATTTATATATTTTCACTAGGTGTGTTTCTGTTGTAGTCTTTAGGTTTTTAATTCTTAACACATGACTACCACACTTGGGTTAATGGAAAATAGATCATTGAGTTTGACCTTGATCTTGAACAAAGCATAAAGAGGTAGAAAAAATCTACAATTATGGATGGAGCAGAGAAAAATTAACATGTTTCCAAGGTACCACCAAGAGATACAGGGCTAAAAACCCTCACAAATTATGTGATATCATCAAACACATGATTGAAATTGAGCATCCTGATTCCACCCATTATATCCAACCACTTTGAGATAAAACCATCCATCATCCAAATGATCCCCAATAGCATTTAATTCTCTGGATTTTCACATGAATATCTAAAATCACACTTAGGAATATTTCTCAAACTTTACAACACATTTCAATTTAAACATGTTTCAGGTGAAGTGGAAAGACGTTAACTCTTTAGATTTTCATTAAGAGATCAAGCTTATTAATGGATTAAGAGCTTGTTATCCCATTCTATCACTACAAGGGATGAGTTGGTAATAAATTTCTTTACTTATTTCTTCCCCTATCAAAATCCATGGACTTAATGGTTGATATTCTAAATTTTAATCAATTTGAAGAAGAATCATTCTATGATGAATTAGAACATTTTAAAAACAAAATCCAAAAATTTCCTCATCATGGTATTAAAATTTAGTTATTAATCCAAAAAATATATAAAGCTTTATCACAAGGGAATAGGTCTATCATTGATGCTATAGTTGGTGGATCAATGATGAAGAAGTTTCCTTAAGAGAGCTCGGATTTACTTGATTAAATGGAAAGAAACAACTTCCAGTGTCAAGGTAAAGGTACCCAATGAAGAGGAATTCACATGGTCAATAATAATGAATAGATGGTATCTCATATATAAGTTCTAAAAAAATATGGATACCATGATGGGATAATAACAACAACCCCAAGTTATGTATGATAAAGAAGATGGTTATGCTGATTACAATCATAGTAGTAATTTCCAGGGTTGGAGGCCACAACAAAAAGGGTAAGATTATCAGTAGAGAGCGTTGGGTTTCCAAGAATAGAAAGGATCATAATTGTATATATGATTCCATACACTAGAGGATACCTTGGATACATTTATGACTTACACCATAGCTTTCATTAAAGAACTTTCTTCTTGTTCAAAATATCAAGGGAAAGCTATCAAAGAGATGAAAGAAGATTTGAGAGATTATAAGGCTGAACTGTGGAACCTATAATTAAAAGTGGGGAAAATAACATAGAATCTTAGAGAGAAACCGAGAGGAATACTGCTAGGCCACCCAGAAGATAACCCCTATTTATATTTGAAATCCATAACCCTTATTAGTGTAAAGATAACACAAGACAATCCTGAATCAAGTAAGGTACAAGAATAAAACAAGAAAATATGGAATAGAGTAAGGAGAAAGTAGTTGTTGAAGATTAAATAGAGGAACCACCGCTGCATAATCCAAGATTACCTTTACCAGAGTGGCTAGCACAAGGAAGAATTGATGAAAAAATAGGTAAGTTTCTTGAAAATTTTAAAAAATGACATATTAATATTCCATTTATGGAAGATCATTACAACATACAAACATATTCCAAATTCATGAAAGATATTGTGGCCAACAAGATAAAGATGGATAAAATTGGTACGATACCACTCACATGAGAGTGTTAAATTGTTGTATAAAAAGACTCATTAAAGAAGCAGCAAGAACTAGGTATCTTTTCGATTCATATTAATATTGGGTCTAACAAAACTGGGAAATCACTATGTGACCTAGGTTTTAGCATTAACATAATTCCATACACACGTTCAAGTTATTGAGTTTAGAGAAGATGAATAATACCATAGTTGCACTCCAACTAGTAGATTTAATAGAGAAATATCCCTGAGAGGTCATTGAGGATATCATAGTAAAATTTGATAAATTATAATTTCCAGTGGATTTTTTATTTATGGATATGGAATAATATAATACTCCCAAAATCTTGGGGAGACTGTTCTTGGCCACAAAAAGATCATTGATATATATAAAAAGTAGAGAAATATGACTCGGAGTTGGTAGAAAACAAGTAGGTTTCAATATTCATCAGGTGATAAATAATTATGATGGGAAAGAAGATGATGAATTAGATTAGGAAAACATACCCAAAGTTAAAGATATTTCTGAAATTGAAGAAGTGCATGAGGTGTTTATTGTCATATAAAAATGAATTCAGAAAGGTAGTGCTAAAAAGATTAAGGATAAAATTAAAGACACTTGAGGAACAGCTGATTCCACTAAGTTTAAATAGGGTTAGTAGGTATGGATGGTGCATAATATTTTATTTAGTTTTTTAGGATTAAAGAATAACTGGTGGATTATCCTAATATAGGTTGATCAGGTATTTCCCACAGGAAGAGTTAAGTTATTTTCAGATGAAGGTTAGGGGTTGACCTATGTTGATAGGTCATAAATAAGACCATTTATGGATCCAATATAGGTATAATCTTTCCAATCTTCTATCACCTAACCTAAAAAGGTAAGGTTGATCTAATGACATTAAATAAAACAAATTCTAGGAGGAAACCTATGTTTTTTGGATTTTTAATTTTCTATTTTTAGGTGTAAGAACACTCTTCCCCTAATCTATTAAATTTTATTAGAAAGATCATGCAATTTAACTTTGTTTTATTTAAATTTTTCAGGTCTATCAGGGCATCACAATGAAGCATGAAAAGAGTCTACCAGACCAATATGTGTCATGAGATTTCTATTTATGTCTTGAGATTACAATTCATGTTGCGAAATAACTATTCCCATCGTAAACCTGGTGCATATAGAACCTATGTAGTCCTTTTTAAAGAATCATTGAAAGTGGAGTATGAATTTTAATTCATTTTTTTATTTTACTCCTATAAATTTAAAAAAAAATTAGAGATTTTAACTAAAAATTGCATACCCTCCCTTGGATCATGCTTTAATCACTGATCTAGGAGAAAAAAAATTTCTTAGGATTCTTACCATACCATGTTTTAAAATTTCCCTATCAATAAATTTTAATTATAAAAATGGGTAAAAGAATAAGTAGAGATAACATGTCGTTTTTTATTTGAAAATCATGATTTAAGGTAACTTTTGAATTTTTTTAAATAAATTTTTTTTGATATTTGGCCTACCTTGAATTTATGATTTTTTTCATTAATTGGTTTTATTATTCATATAAATTTCCATGAGTGATTATCCCAACAATTTTTTGTTATTCTTGAGACATTTTTTTAAGATTAATATTTTCCATTCTTTTATTAAATATATTCTTTAGTGAAAGTCATGCATCCTTACTTCTAGAACTTGGTTTACATATTATCAAATATATGATTATATAAAGTCACATTTATAATGATTAAGGTGACTTTTTTATCTCTTATCATAAAACCAACCAGTTCATTAATCCTTTTTATTCCCATAGAATCTATGAACAGCCTTGTTAGGGAAAATCCATGTTACAATCCTATTTTTATCATTTCCTACCCTACTCTAAAATATTTTTCATTATTATAAAAAATGAGTGGGTGAGACTGGTTTATGGTCTAAGGGATACACATAATAAAATGGATAAGTGTGGGGGTTCTTTTTTGGAGAATTAGGGGAAAGTCTCATGATTTCCATTCATTGTTATAATTACATGCCCACTTTAAAAAAATGAAAAATGGGTCATGTTTTGGGAAATTCAAAAATCGTCATTGCTTGACCGATGATCTTGTTATAACTATTATAAATTGTTTCATGAGGAGATAATTTGGGGTTGGGTAGTGGATTTGATATTTTTCCTAAGAACAAATTTCAAAAAATAAAAAGGAAAAAAATATAAAAGTGGCTGTTTCATTCATTATACATCACTGCTTCATGAGCCTTCTTTGAGTTATTTTTGGGGAAAAGGGGATGAATAATATGGAGTATATTTCCATTGAGAAGTTTTTTATTATCATGAAAATACCTTAGAGAAAACATCCTTTTTGAGCTTTAATTTTTTTCACATCATTTACCTACCTACCCTAAAGCCTCATATTCATTTGAACCTAATGATGAATCCCTAGTTATAATTCTTAATTTTGTCTCTATTTGGGGGATAAAGTAGATTCATTGAAAGCCAATGGTAAGGAGAATTATTTGAGGTATGAGAAGAAACTGTATTTACATATGTACCATTATGATGATTAAAAGATAAATAAAATTGATTAAATCAAAATTGGTATGTATATTGATAATGAATTGAAAATTTTAAATGGAAGAATGAAGAGGCATGGTTAATTCAAATGGGGAAAAGTAAAATACATGGTTGAATTGATTCTTTGAAAAGTGAGGAGTTGATTAAATTTTACTGATTAATACCCAAACATTTAATTATCTATTTTATAAATTTATTTTATTGAAATTGTACTTATATCATGGTAAGGTGAGTGTCCTCTTTAGTATGATAATATTTCATTCTTGAGGGAAAACCTAAATTCAAGTATGGGGGATTTTATACTTACATTTCATGAATAAAATTTAGTATTTAAAATTAAAATTATTTTCATATTAATTGATTATTCTTGATGGTATTTAATTGTTTGATTTATTTATATAAGGATATAATTATTAAACGAAAATGAGAAAAAAATCCAAATTGATCAATATTTTCATCGTGAGAAGGATTTCCTTGACATAGGGTGTCTAAGGGATGTTTAAAAGGATTGTAATGGTGGAAGTAAGAAGGAATGAATCAAAAACCACTGTAATTTTATCATTAACATCGTGAATTCGTTATTCATGGTGTGAGAGTCAATTAAAATCATGATGTGAACAAATGGAATGAGAAAAACACACTTGGGAGGCCAGGATGAAAATTCACAACATGAAAATATGTGTTACGCCATGAACCATCTTGATGGTAAATTCATGCGTCATCAATAAAAAAAATTAAAACCTAAAGTCATTCCTTTTGACCCAAAAACGATACTCATCCCTAGTATTGACTTGGGAATCATCAATGACCATATTAATGGACAATTAAATACAACTCGAGCACCCTTGATTTCTATAAATAGAATTCTAGGGTTATACTCTAAGAATAATTCATTCAAAGACTAAAGGTTGGGGAGAGGTGCTACACTACTAAAAATTCATTCACTAGTTCATATTTTCTAGGAATATAAACAATATACATGACAGATTGGGAATTTATATAAGGGGTTTCTTGAATCAATTTCCTTTCATTGGGTTATATCACGTCTTTATTACTATGTTATTCCAAGAATATGTGTGTAATGACCTATGATTTTTTTATGCTATATTTCCACTTGTTTTATGTGTATTTATATTTTTTTTAACATAATTACTTCATAGATTTATTCTCACTTCAAATGTTATGACCTTTATAATGGTTTTATTGTCACAAACTCTCTTCTTTAAGACATGTTTCATATTATGTACCTATTTATTTTTATATGGTGAATATTATACATCATAAAATATTAAATCATGAATAAATATTTTTTTATGATATTTTAATTTCCTTTTTAATTTCTCACTTTCATGGGGTATTGATTCAAATGATATAAAATTAGAAAGGGTTTTCTTTGTCTCAATTTCAATTTCTTAAAGTGTGATTCAAGTTATGCATCATGATTTATTTTATATGGTGTAATTATTTCCCCATGGGATTATTTTGAAATATTATTTCATATAATTCATGTTATTTAAAAATCCATGCCTTGTTCTAGATTTCAATTTCTTTTGATCAAAAAGTAACTAAAGTCGTAAGGGTTTCCGGCTCTCAATTTTCTCCTCATTGAGATATGTTCTATATTCACAACTTACTTTCCTTTGTGTGGTGTATATACTTACAATGAATTTAATTTATGATAAATATCATGAAAATAAAAGTTATTTTAAAATTAATTGATGGATTTATTTTTTCAATGAGTTTTAAATTTTAAAGGCTAAGAAAAGGGGATTTATTTAAACTCATTGATTCAAATGTTTTAAAGTATTTTACCCAAACTCTTTTATCTAATGTTCTTTATCTTGTTTTAAAAATGTTCTTTTATAAATATAAATGATTTCTTAAAGTTATTTTCCATGGTCTTTAACCTTAATTTAAAATGTTTTAAAAAAATCTTAAAGTTTTATACACAGTTCATTTTTTACTATCTTTACAAAAGTACAAAATAAATGATTTTCTTAGAGTTTATTACTTAATCCAATTTTATCATAAATATTTCCTTTAATCATTATTAATCTCTATTTTCATGTTTTTGTGGATTTTAAAAGAAAATACTTTAATCATTGTTCTGTGAATTTTTAGTTTTTAAAGGTTACTAAAAAGAAAGGGTATTTATTCTTTTCTTAAAAATTATATTTATAAATGGTTATATATAATATTTTTTCATATATTTAAACATATTTTAAACTATTAAAATCCATCTCTAGGGATGTGATCTAATGATACCATCTATATATTTTCTCTGGATATCTTATGATGGTGTTTTAAATATAATTTTCAAGAAAACTATTTCATTTCCACCCGTTAATCAAGTTATGATGGGAATGATTGTTTTTTATATTTATTTTATGATGAAATTCAAGATCTAAGTACTTAATTTATGTTATGGTTATTGAAAAATGTTTATGATAATAAGTGATCCTGATATAGATCATGATGATGGGTGATCCTGATATAGCTCTCCAATGTGGTGACCTAAGATAAACATATATAAATAATATATATACAACATAGTTCAATTATTAAATCCACAAATAGTCACATAACCCAAGGACCTAAAGGTTTAGTGTCTATGATACTAGAAACATAAAAAAATTATTTCACATGCGATGAACATTTCCCCATAATCTAAAATCCACTATTAGACATTCCATGAGACAAAATACTCTTTAAATACTGTGGAATGGAATCATAATAATGGGTGAGCTCAAATTCTCAGTAAGGGATAACATAATAAAGGTCATAATGATTATATTGTAAACCTATAGAAAAACATGAATAACAGAAAATATATGATTTAAAATAACATAAAACAATAAGTGTTGACCATAAGCATGAAAAATATGCATAACGTATCAAACAAAAACACTTTTACCCAAGCATGATAAAACAAAACATGAATCATATTACATGATTTGAAGAAAATAAAGTGTCACAATCATAAACATGGGATTTATTATCTTTGTTAACATGGCTACCCACCAACCAGTTTAGACATAAAATTGTGAGTAGATATAAACGCAATCACACTGACCCATTTTTAACCTAGATACTTTCTAATATGTTCACATAACTATTCTATATCATGAGATATAAGCCTTTACCCAATTTATTAGAGGGAGGTATAGGTCGCATCCATCTCATTATCCATACATTTGGGTGCAAGTTGAAAAAATATCATCACATCATAAAATAACTAATATAAACAAATTAGGTTTCATAACATTTCCAAATCATCATACAAAGAACCTGTGGAAATAAAATGGTTTTCATAGAACATATAATTGGAAATCATTAAATTTTTATAAGGATTCCATGGTAATAATATGGGTTTCATAAAACATCATAATAACAACTTGAATTAAATAAATTGATACTGAAAACATGATCACCCAATATAATAAAATAATAAAAGAGTAATAAGGGTGAAACATGAAAGATAACTTTATTGGAGGTATATAATTTTTTGGATAATACTAACTCATGAAAAAAAGATTTTTTAAAACAATTTTTATTCATCATTTTAAAATTCATAGTTACAAATATATTTTCAAAAAGTCTACTTTATTTTTTGATAAAAAGAAAATAAAAACATTCATAGAAATGGGATTGGTTTGAAAACTTTTTTCCTCATAAGTAAATAAGAGAACACCATTAAAAATGTAACGTTTTGGAAAAACAAAGTTCAAATAAGAAATTGTATAACTCAAATAAAAAAATTTGAGTTACCGAGTCCCTTAACTTTATCCTTGATTTACACATAAGATATTTAAACTTTTTTATCATAAATATAAAATTATTAATTACCTATTTAATTACATCACTCACATAAATTTACATTTATACTCTTTATTAAAGACAATTCTCTTCATTTATTAGATTTTTTAATCTCTTTTCAACATCGAGTGTTAATAATGTTGACCATTTTGAACTAGTTTTGTAAAAGTAGTGTAGATATTCTTTATAAAAAAATATTTTCAATTAAAACACATTAAAGGTGCTTTAATTTATGTTTTATAAATACTTACAATGTTTTAATATCATTACAAGGGAGTTTTAATTGATTTTCATGAAAACAACAATGGTAATGAACTAATTTTCGATTATTTACTGATATCAACTGAGTACCTTATAATGATTGTTACATAAAAAAATAACCATAATAATTATATATATATATATATATATTATTATATATATCATATATACTCATCCACTATAAAATAAAACAATCCAAGTTCGGGATCAAAGAAAAATGAAACACGTTTATTCATGGAGATAGTAGTCTGCATAACGTACGATTAGTGTTTCCATTACCCAACGAATGATATGGGTGATAGTGGATAGTAAGTGATCATTTAATAATAATAAATACATTTTATAAATCATATTTATTCATAAATACCATCATTAATACTATCCATGAGTGGTGGTGATGAAAAACTAAACGTGTCGCATTGTAGAGGCAATAATTTACGTACACACACTAACGATGATCCATATTTTTCTTAGTGGATGGAAGAGATTAAATAATGGTTGTACCATTCTTATAGTAACATATCAACACACTAAATATTTTTATTTTATTATTATACTATGGTTATGTTTGGTTTATAAAATAAAGAACAATAAAGAAACGTTAAGAAAGATGTGATACCTATATTTAGACATTAAACTTCCTCTTGGTGAAGGCCATAGATTTTAGGGAAGTACGATAATTTTTTGTGACCAGGGTAATTTGGGAAAGTAAAGAAATTAAAGGAGAGGAATTTTGGGTATGTTTTCAAGGAAATTTCTAAATTGAGGTGTGTGTTTGAAAGGGTTCAAGTAATCCACTTTTATGAGAGAGAAAAATGAAACTTTTAGAAACACCATTGATATTTTGAAAATGTCATGACAGTATTTTAAGGTCAATATAAAAACCCAAGATTCTTATACATGTATATTACATATTTTAGATGAATATTCATTACATTAAACAAACACATGCCTCAGTACTGTAATAGTTTAGTGCCTTTGGAGAATTCGAACGCAATCTTCTTAATTACTGAAGGGCCTTCAATGTCTCCCCTAAAGATCTTCCCATTAAGTAATCTTCCTATATATACCCTAATTAAAACCTTTATTCATAAACTTTTGGAAAGGAAAAATAATAAAGGGTGATCTCATATTCTTGATAATAGTAAACAAGATAGATATATAAGCATAACATGAACATATGGGTATGAGAACATTATTATAATATTTGAAAACCAAATCCTGCATATCAAACATCATAATCATGATTCATGGAATAAATATTATAAATTCATAAGACATGAATCATAATAAAATCAAATAACATGATCTCTCAGACCATATCATAATCATAAGACATGGATTTTTTGAATACACATCAGTTTATAACATTGTGAACATGTATAAATAGAAACAAATTCACTCATTAAGTTAAGGGTATGAAATCAGACCCTCACATAAACTTATAGACATGAAACCAGGTCCATTCATAATATTATAGACATGAAATACAGGTACATTCATAACATTATGAACATGTAATCAGGTTCATTCATAACACTATGAACATGTAATCAGGTTCTCACATAACATTATGGACAAGAAAGATAGTTCCACACATAACATCATAGTAGTCAATGTTCACTCTCAAGACCATCATAGCAGAAAAAATCCCTTACTGAAATGGGTTCACTATATTTTCTATTACTATCAATATTGTGAGATATAAATATTAACCCAATGCATTTGATGGAGATATAGGTCCCACCCATCTTGGGTTATAATATAATCATCGTCCTTATTTATAATGTTATAATCATCCTTGGTTATAATGTAACCACCATCACATAATGAAAATCATACATATGTGTACCAAATGATCATAAAACATTCATCATATCATAAAACATGAAATGAAAAGGGTTCAATAAACATTTCATCATATCATAACCTGTGGAAAAGAGATAGGTTTCATAATCATTTCACCAATTCATCATAGCATAACCCATGAAAATAAGTGAGTTTCATAAGATTTATATCATTGTATAACCCATGTAATAGAAATGGGTTTCATAAAAATCTTGTAATAATAAACATAAATCATTTAGAGAAAGAATAATATTGGTATTCTTGGTTCATATCCTCAGTAAATCATAAATTTTATCAAAGGATGACATCTTAGATAGATAATAATTTTAAAAGATCACATGGAACATTTCTCAAGGAAGATAAACTTTTTTTGAAAATAAATTTTCAAAACATAAAACATTTTCAAAATCATTTTATTTGAAAATAATATTGAAATTTTATAATGGAAGCTTTAGAAAACATTTAAAACATTTCTTAAGAAAAATATCCTTTCTACTTTGAAAAAAAAACTTTTTAAAACATAAAACATTTTGAAAATACTTTTCTTGAAAATAACCTTTAAAACTTAAATATTAATCTTAAAATAAAATAATAGTTATGAAAATGGAAAATTTCTTTCATTCTGTATATGTTAAAATAAGGATTCCTTTCATGTTTTCAGTAAAATCCAAATACGCACTGTTTTGGAAAACAATAAGAAGATTCCTTTTAAAAAAATTGTAAAAAGTAAAACATGGGTAAAAATGTCTTTTAAAAATAATATGATAATAATAAAACATTTTTGAAAACATTTTTAGAAAACATGGTTTTGGAAGAAAATAGATTTCTGACTAAAGAGAGAAATAAATTCATATTTTCTTAAAAACATTTTCATAATTATTTTAAGTATAAAAGAGTGAAAAAATGGTACCATTACTTAAAGATATCATGAATAACCAAAGTATAATAATATTAATTAGAATTATTGAGAGTCATATCATAATATTTCAACATTGGATACTTAATCATGGACAATCCTAATAAACGGTGAGATTGTAACATAAAACTCTTATCACTTTGGTAACCTTGAATCATAAGCCATGTGAAGTAATAACATAAAATGAAATATAAAATATTGTGGGAATGAATAAATTAATGATATTAAATTTCAAAAGAACTGTATATACATCTCATGGAAGAATATAGGTGCACAATATAATGTATGTCTTAGAGAAAGCAAATAGAGACAAAAATCCCTTACCTTAAGTCTTGACCTATGTCGTACTCATTAAAACTTGTTGTATAATAAATATAAGTTTATTATACATATATTAATGAAAAATATTCATATATATTATACGATATATTATTTTCTTATGACCTTTTATTACCCATTTAATAACAATTCCATGTTAAAGTTATGTTTCGGGTAACAACCACTTCGTTTTTCGTATACATTTTGATTTTTTATATTTTTTTTCCTCTTAATTTGATTATGGTTACATAATATCCAGAATGATAAACATGATATAAATATAATATATATTTAATATATATGTATTTATAGTAATCCATGAAATTTAGTTTTAGGAAATGAAATACATCATTCATGGAGATGGAAGGTCATACGTACGTATGAACATTATTTTTCATTTTATTATTGGGTTGAAAGAAAGAAAATTAATTGATATATATTATCATTAAAGAATAATTTTTATGTAATATATATCACATTTTTTTATTAAACTCATCCTTAATATATTCCATGTATAGCGTGAACAAATCACATCACTTCGTGAGGCGGTAGTCCACCGCACACACGAATGACGTTATCATATTCCCATAAAATAGAAAGCATGAAGATATGTGTGATAAAACAATTGATTAATAATAATAACATAATATATAACATTTATATCATGTATAAATAATAAATCAATCATTATGATCAGCCTTTATATGTGGTAATGAAAAAAAACTAATGACGTCAGTTTGCGAGACGGTAGTCCGCTGTACACATGAATAATGATTTCGTAACAGATTTTAAGTAAGTGTAGATAGTTATAGGTCAATAAATAAACATAAAAGCATATAAAATATTTAAGATATTGAGTTTATTATATAATAATTATATAATAATAATTTAAGTGGGTGTAGGAAGAAATAAAACAAAAATACTCATTGAAGAACGTTACCTCTTCTTTAGGTATCCTCATTAGGTTTTCACTAAAATCCTTCTTAGGATGTATTTATCCCTAAAATAAGGCTTCTAAGATGAGGGTATAGAATTTTTGAAGTAATTTGGGTAGTTATTGTCTAAAAATAATAGGTTTTAATGTGTTAAGAAGATAGGATAGAGGATGGGCTTTTATAAATGGGGGAGAGGACACGCTAAGTATTTTTAAAAATAATTGAGTTCTCCCATGTTTTTAATATTTCAAAAGGGTCAAAAATAGACCATTTTATAACCTTAGAGGTTTAATAGTAAATATTTGTCCATAAAATAGTTTTTAGATATGTTTATAGGTTATTTTTACACTTATCATTTTAGTTTAACCCCCCGGTGAACCCATTTTTACCTTAATCGTGGTAATTAATTTTTACTACATACACTATTCATTTTGTTCAAAAATTATATTGGACATATTATAAAATATAAATTATTCATATTAAAAATATATGATCCATTTTTAAAAATTCCATTCATATAATTAGAAAAAAAATTAATTTAAAATTAATCTCACAAATGTGATGATAAAGCGGGTTTTTAAGGAAAAAATGATCAAAAGTTTACAAAGTTTTTATATCTAATTTAAATATTAAATTGATTAAAATGACCTAAATTTGATTAATAGATATATTATTGAACTAATTATTCTTTAAAAACAATTTAAAATATAATTTAACTTTGTAAATAATTTAGGCGAAAATATAGGTTTCAAATAAAATTCAATATTTTAACTATTAATCAAAGAAATGAAATTCTTCAGAAAACTCCCAAAAATTCACCCTAAGATAATTTTGACATTTAGAATTAAAAATTAATTTTATTTTATCAAATCTATTTTCTAAAAGTTTAATAAATTAATTCTATTATTATTCACAAAAAATACAAAAAAACATTTTTTTAGAAAATGGTATTTTTTGAAACATATAAAAACTTTATTGAAAATTATTTATTTTATTATAAATATGTTTTATTTATATAAAACCATTATATATAATGTTTAAAAATTATTTATTACTATTTATATCACTATGTTTAATAGCTAGGTTATAACGGTCGTGTTTAAATTACTATATTAACATGGTTTTGTTAAAACGTAGTATTGTGTGTAACATAAGATATCTCAGTGTTGTGTGTAGTACAAGCTTAACTTGATGTTGTGTGTAGCACAGGAATAACTTGGTGTTGCGTGTAGCAAAATATTAACTTGGTGTTTCATTTAGAACAATATTAAAGTGGTGTTGTATGTAAAGAAAAATATAGAAAATATTTAATTTATTTGAAAAGGAAAATTTTCACAAAATCTCATGGTTTTAGGCAAAAAGGATGTTTTCAATTAAAATTCATTATTTTCACTATTCATCAAAAAATGAAATTTTTTAGAAAAATCACAAAAACTCACCCTAATATAATTTTGAAATTATTAATTCAAAAATATAATTTATTTTATCAAATTTGTTTTCTAAAAGTGTCAAAATTTATTTGTATCATTGTTCACAAAAAGGCATAAAAACATTTTTTTTGAGAAAATCATTTTTTTGAGACATATAAAGACTTTACCGAAAATTATTTATTCCATTATCAATGTTTTTTCTTTATATAAAACTATTATACATAATATTTAAAAATTATTTATTATTATTCATATCACTAAGTTTAACAGCAAGGTTATAAGGGTCGCATTTAATATCGTGGTTTTGTTAAAACTCGATATTGTGAGTAATGCAAGAAAACCCAATGTTGCATATATCAAAATATCAACTTGTTATTGTGTGTATAAAAATAATAACTTGTTCTTTCATGTATCAAAACATTAACTTGGTGTTACATATAGCGCAATCTTAACTTGGTGTTGTGTGTAAAGAAAAATATAGAAAAGATTTCATTTGTTTGAAAAATATATACATATTTCAAAAAATCAGGGCATGTTACAATAAATGAATCCAAATTTTATAAATAATTAGTTGTGGTTTTATTTTATATTATAAAGGCATAAAAATGTGTTTCAAAACATGTTTTAAATATGTTATAGGGTTTTTACTAATAAGTTTTTATATTTTACTCTTTTACTTTTAAACTTGGTAACTAGTTTTTTAACTATGTGACTTTATGTTTTATTAAATGTATAAAATAACCCATATAATGAAATTTGTTTGTTATGGAACTAAATTTTATATCTATTTAATCAAATTCAATTTCTAAATATTATAAAATTAACTTTTAAATTAAAAAGATAATTTGTAGAAAAATGCCATTTTGACCATTATGGATTCTTAATATTATTTAGTATTGATTACCAATTAAATGAGTGTTAATATATTTTTTTTATGAGTTTATATATAGTATTTTATTAATTATTTAAGTTATTTATACTTAATTTATTTGATATAAATTAGTTGATATTGATAAAAAATAATTTTAAATTAATTGTTTCACCATTGTCATGGTAATTAGCATTAATCCTAATAATCTAAATTTTAAAACTAAAAATGAAATTGGATGTATTAAATAGTATGAAAATTATTTTCTCAAATATAATAATCACTTTATAAAATTAACTTTTTATTTTTAGGGATATTAATCTTAATGTTAGTGCATGTAACACGTAAAAACCCGTTTTTTATGTTTATTTTTAAGAAAAAATATTTATGATTAGGATAGAATTATCGATGTAATTGATTCCAATTAATATAAAATAATTATTATATTTAAAATATTATTTATTTTACAATAAAATAAATAAAAAACTTCATTTAATCATGCTATAAAAAATTAAAAAAAAATAGTATAAAACCGTTATAATTAAATCACTGCATAAATTTTCAAAATGTTGAGAATAGGTTTATATATACAACATGGTATTTTAAAATTATTTATTATAATTTAAAATATATATAATTTTATAGGAAAAAGGTTTCAAAAACTTTCAATTTATTCATATAATAAAATAATTTCATAATAGTGATGATATTAATAAAATCATTATTCGCCTAAAAATAAATTATTTTTTAAAAATTCCAAAAATTCAACTTAAGGTAATCTTACTCTGATAATTAGAAAAATGATGTTGATTTTTTTAAATTCAAATCCTAAAATTTTTAAACATAACATTAAAATAAAATCATAAAATATCATGAAAAACATATTTTTATAAGAAATCATTTTTTATGTATATAAACTATTCTTTTAAAATTAGTGGTAATCAAAAATATATCAAACTTGAAAAATATCCATTTTATAGAATAAATTTTAAGCTTAAGGAAAAATTTTATTTTTTTTCTTATCTGTAATAATTGTTTTAATATTTAAAGTGAATTTTTGTTTCGTTTTTATAAATATGTTTATTTTTATATATTCCATAATTTTGTTAGTATTATTTTATACATTCTAATTTTATGACTACCTTATAGTGGTCTATATTTCTTTGCTTTCAGTGTTTCATGAGGAACAATCCATCGTACATAATATGTAATAAGGAGGAAAAAATTGGGTCGTTACATTCTATGCCCCTTAAAATAATTTCATCCTTGAAATTTCATTACATGGAAGAAAAAAAGAGAGGGTACTTTTATTTAATCACATCCTCAGGTTATCACATAGCCTCTTAAAACTTATTATTTCTCCATAGAACTTTGACCATGTGTATGGTCTTTTTTCGTTGCACCTTATCTCTTCAATCCAGAATTTCTACTGGTTGTTCATCATATTAGAGATCATGTTACAGTTACACAGCTTCCAAGCTTAGTACATGTTAAGGTTATGGTATATACCTTCTCAAAATAGATATGTGGAACATGTAGTGTACTTGGAAGAGGTTTGGAGTGAGGGATAAGTGATTGGTTGTGACCCCTACATGATCAAGTATCTTGAAGGGTCCGGTGTACTTAGGTCTCAACGTCCCTTTCTTCCCAAATCTAATAACCTGTTTCCATAAAAATATTAATAGAAATAACTTATCACTAACTTCAAATTATATATCTCTTATATGATTAATGACATAGATATTTTATATAATTTTCATCGTTTTCATACATTGCTAAATGGTTTGTACCTTCTCCATCATTTCTCTAACAAGGTTAGGACCTATCAACTTTACTTTCACAAATTCTTCCCAGCATGTTCAAGTCTTGCATGTCCTCCCATATAAATCCTCATTTGGTGTCATTTGGATTATGGAATACAAACTAATGTCATATGATAAATCTATTAGAGCAATATTTTTATGATAATATCCTTGTAAATCTATTAAACAATATCTCAACATATCTTCTAGAGTTTAAATACTTCTCTGGGACTGAAAATTTTTATGAGGGTGGTAAGCGATGCAAAAAATCAACTCAGTCCTCAAAAATTTCCTAAGACTTTTTCAGAATCTCAATGTATAACTTCGATCTCAATCATATACAATAGAGTTGGGTACTATATTAATCTTACCACCACTTTAATGTATACCTTGGCAAGATGATCTAGTGAGAAATCATCTTTCATGGTAACAAAATGTACTGGCTTTGTAAAGTGATTGACTACAACCCATAGACATCCAAAAGAACCTTCTTGTGCATTGAGTATTTAAGGCAAAAATATATATTTTCCATTAAATTAATCCATTAATCGATAATCAATGGGTTTTAAGTCCCATTAAATGATAGTGAACATTGATGCATAAAAGATTCAATAGCAAGCTACTCCCTTCATGATGTGTTTGAGAGATTATAAATCCCTGAATCCACACTTTAGGATTCAGTACATAAAAATGTTGTGTATTTTTTTTTATAAAAAAACAAAAAAATACACATAACATTTTACACTTTGGGACATTTTCTGGACTGGGTTTTATATGACTAGACAAAATCATACATATTTTTAGAATTGTAAAAAAATTATGCATTCGACTAACAATATTTTCATGTGCTACCTCCTTAAATGAAGCGATCATAATTTGAATTTCTACTAAACCTGTAAAAAAATTAAAACTAGGGTTGAGCATGAAATTTCCTAGTAACGGTTTTAAAATCATCTGTAATTAATTTTTTTTGAAAACTTTATATCTATTTGGAAATATTTTATCAAGTATATCTTTTGATAAAATATATACTTATAAAAATATTTTTCAAAGGATTTAAAATTTTCTGAAAATCCATAATAAGTATATGTTATTATTTTAAAAAATAAAAATATTTTGAAATACTTTTATAGATTTGTCCCTTCTGAAAATAATAATTTATTTAGATTATTCATGATACTTTGAAGGCTATAAAAAAACCATGTGGTCACTTTTCCATATCACTTGTAGGACAGCATCCCCTTGAAATTATGGGTTTACTCCCCATACCATATCATATCACTTGATACTTTAGTGCCAAATTTTAAGAAAACTTTTTTAATGGTCATATATTTCTCACTCATAATCCAAAAACATTTAAATTTCTTACATTTATTATTTTCATAGAAGAAAATATTCTCGTATCTTCTTTGCATGGAAGAATCTCGACTTTCTTAAAACTTTAGGGAAATCCACATTTCCATATAGAGTAATTTCATTTAACGGAAATAAACACGATCACATTAAAATTAAAGAAATTAATTTTATAAAAGTTCATGGCATATAGAGACCATTCATAGATTATGGCGCTATCTATTTAAATGACATTCATTGATAAAAAAATAATTCATCATATAAAATTTTATCTTTCACTAATTTTAAGATTACATAAAATAATAACTCTTATAAATAATAATATTAACATATAAATTCTATTAATATAAAATTACCCTTTAAAATTAATTTCATACAATAATAAAAACAAATTTTTGTTATTGATTTGAATCATAGATAAATATATAAGTTTTTGATAAAATAAATTGGAATTCAAAATATATCATTACATTATAAAATCATACTTATTTTTAAAGAAATATCATAAATTAATAATGAATAATATATAATCAATCATAAAATCACCCCTTATCTATTTATAAATAAAATCTTTAAATTATAGAACATGTGTACAAAAATCATAATAAAATCATAAAATCATAAAATAATTTTTTTCCTACAAAATTAACTCCCTCACATACATAGAATTAGAACCAAGTTTTATTACACATTAAAAAATATTTTCATAAAATTAAATCAATAGAAAAACTATTATTTGAAATATTGATGTAGGTATTTAAAAACAATAATTCCCTTAACTAAAAATAAAGTAGTATTCTATTGGAGCTTCAACACATTAAAAATAAGAGATAAGAGAGTTTCTAAGTGGATAGTTTTTCTTCCTAAAGCACATGAATGAAGTTTGCTATTTATAGACACAAAGGAATATTTGAGAGTGCTCCCCATTTATTAAAAATAAGGCTTGTTGAGAAAGATAAAACAAAGATTATATTAATATATATCTATTAATTCCACTTGTATATCCAATAGAGAATCAAATTTTGAAAAAATCAGAATGAGACTGGGATGATCATTATTTTCAAAACTTGATGAAAAATAATATATATATATCAATTGTCTTTTATTTGTGCAAGTTGGATATTAGAAATATTTCAAATATAGAATATACAAAGATGTTAATCAGTATAAATTATAAAAAAAAATCAGAGAGATAGAGTTAGATTGAATAAATATATATTATATAGAAACCTTGTTGTGGAAGACATACCAAAACAGATTTGGGGAGATCCTAAAACAATGACAGATACACAAAATCATTTTCAAATAAAACTGTATCAAAAAGATATGTATTTGAAAAAGTGGATTTGATTCATATAATATCAACATTGGGAAAAACAATATGGAGAAAAACCATATTGACAACAAATAGGTAAGGTCGATAGTGAAAGTAGGAGAAAATGAGGAATACAACGAAGCGAGATGATTCAGACACCTATAAATAAAACACCTTCCACACTTAATATTAATTGATACCCTCTCTTGGATATGGTCTTCAATGCTTGTGGGTGTTTTAAACCCAATCTATATCTAGCAGTAGAAACCCAACACGAACCTTTTTTTGGTGGTCAATCAGTTTTTTCAGGCACGATCCCTCGGTTGAAATCGGAGTCCTCAGTTCTTAGAGAGGAAGAGGAAGCACCACCCTACTCAGCTCTCTACGCTCAGCTCGAATCTCCTCAAAGGAAAAACCCTTTGTTCCTCATGAAGACCTTAGCTTCAACCTCATGGAGACGAATCCCTCCTCTCAGTTGGCTCCTCTGAAAGAACCAATTCCTACTGAAAAAAAAACTAACCCCAAAATCTCTATCCTGATTTCCTTATCCCGATATTGTTTTTTTTAATAAAATTAGTGTATGTTATAAAACCTTTATATTACATTTATTAGTTTTTTAAAAAAAAAATAATTAATATTTAAATTTTCATAACTAATATACTTATAATATTACCTTTAAATCATAATTTCAAATATTAACTAATTTATGTTTACATTTATTTTATAACTTTTATAATTATCATTAATTATATTCAAAATTTGAATATTTGAAAATATAAACATTCATATTTGGTTAATTAATATATTTATAATTTTATATATCTTACAATTACCTTAATATTCATAACTTATTAAATAAACCTCATTATAATTTTGTTAATTTAAAAAATCAAATATTTTATAAAATACTTTACATTTAATTATAATTTATATATTTTTAACATATATTTATTGTTTTTCTTAACTCTTATCTATAGGTGTAAAATTTTTGTTACAAAAATAAATTTTTTATAAAACTAATTGCTAAAATTACTTTAAAAATTAATTTTTCAAAGTGTTTTTTCTAAATGATAAATTAATATTCATAAACACTCTTTTTTATGTATAAAATTAATTGATAAAATTTAATTATTCAAAATCATATTTAATAAATTTTTATTTTAAGAGTGTTATAATAATTTTTTTATATATATTTTTACATTCTTATTGATAAATTATTATTCATTAATAATGTGTTCAATTATAACATTTATTTATCATTGAATTATTTTAACTTAATTTTATTTCTAAAGTTTTTTTTGTTTAAATAAAAACATAACATAAAATATTAAAACTAATTTTATTTTGATTAAATTATAAATTAACCCATTAAATCCAATATTCATATAAAAAGAAACTAATCTTATAATTTCTAGGATGTTACATTCTTCCCCCTTAAAAGAATTGTGTCCTCATAATTCATTCATCAGACTTAATAACGTTTTAAATTTCCATCTTTATAATTTTGAAAAACTAGATTTGTATAACTTCTATAATATATATTATATATTTTTCCCAAACTACAACATATAATCTCTAAATTTATCTTGGATTTTTCTCTAATACCAACGAAAAAGATCCAAACCCACACTTCCAGATTCAGTACATAAAAATGATGTGTATTTTTTTATTTATAATACAACTGAAAAATACAAAGAATGTTTTACATTTCAGGACCTTTTCTAGTCTAGGTTATTCAAAATTAGACAAGACCATACATATTTTCAAAATTGTACCAAAATAATACATTTAACTAACTATCTTTTCATGTACTTCCTCCATAAATGAAGAGAACATAATTTAAATATCTAATAAACCTATAAAAAATATTTTAAAACAAGGGGTGAGAATAAAATTTCCTATTAAGGGTTTTAAAATCATTTTTAATTACTTTTCTTAAAAAAATTATATCTCTTTGTAAATATTTTATCAAATATATATTTTGATAAAATATATACTTAGAAAAGAGTTTTACAAGCATTTAAAATTTTCTATAAAACCATAATAAGTATATATTATTATTTTCAAAAATAATAATCTTTTGAAATACTTATATGGATTTCTCTCTTTTGAAAATAATAAATTTTTTTGATTATTTATGATACTTCGCTGGCCATATGAAAAACCATGTGGTCACTTCGCTGTATCACTTATAAGACAGTGTCCCCATGTGGTCATGGGTTTACTCCTCATACTATATCATGTCGTTTGATACATTAATTCCAAATTTCAATAAAAAAAATTTAAATGGTCCTCTCTTTATCACTCATAATACAAAAACATTTCAAAGTCTTACATTTATTATTTTTATAGAAGAAAATATTTTCATATCTTCTTTGCATGGAAGAAGTGAAACTTTCTTAAAAATTTAGGAGAAATTTGCATATTCACATGGAGTACTTTCATTTAAAGGATATAAACATGATCACATTAAAATTAAATCAATTACTGTTATAAAATCAGATGAGATATCAAGATCATTCATAGAATATGGACATAACTATTTGAACCACATTCATTGATAAACAAAAATCATTCATCACATAAAATGTTATTTTTATTTAATATCAAGATCACAAAAAAATAACAACTCTTCTAATTAATAGTATTAACATAGAAATTTTAATAATTTAAAATTCTTCTTTAAAATTAATGTTATACCATAACAAAAAAAATTATTATTGATTTAAAATATAGATAAATATATAAGTTTTTTATAAACAAAAGTTTGGAATTAAAAATATTTCATTACATTAAAAAATCATACTTTTTTTTAAATAAATATCATAAATTCATAATGAATCATAGATACTAAAACATAAAATAATCCCTTACCTATTTAAAAATCAAATCTTTAAATTACAGAACATGTGTAAAAAATCATAATAAAATAATAAAATAATTTTCTCCTATAAAATTAACTACCTCACATACATAGAAGCATAACCAAGGTTTATTACACATTAAAAAAAATATTTTAATAAAATTAAATCTATATATAAACAATTATTTCAAATATTGATGTAGATTTTTAAAAATAATAATTCCCCTCTCTAAAAATAAAAATATATATCTTCTTCTGGAGCTTCAACGCATTAAAAAGAAGTGAGAATAGAGTTTCTAAGTGGATAGTTTTTCTTTCTAAATCACCTAAATAAAGTTTGATATTTATAGACATAGCGGAAGATTCAAGAGTACTCTACAATTATCAGAAATAATTCTTGTTTATAATTCTAAAACATATGTCATATTAATATATATTCATTATTACCACTTGTATATCCAACAGAGAATCAGAATTTGACAAAAGTAGAATGAGACTAAGATTTTTTTTTTTTCAAAACTTGATGCAAAATTTAATATATATAATAAAATTTGTCTTATATTGGTGCAAGTTTGATATTTGAAAGATTTTAAATACATAATGGAAAAATATGTTCTTGAGTGTAAATTATAAAACAATTAAACAAGACAAAGTTAGTTTGAATATATATATATATATATATATATATATATTATGGAAGCCTTGTTGTGGAATTTGGACCAAAAGAGATTTGTTGAGATCTTAAAACAATGATATATACACAAAATCATTTTCAAATAAAACTCTATCAAAAAGTGATGTATTTGAAAAGGCTGATTTGATGCGTATAATATCAACATGATGTCAAACAATATGGAGAAAAAACATTTTGAAAACAAATAGGCAGGTCCAATAATGAAAGCAGAAGAAAAAAAAGGAATATGATGAAGTGATAAGATTCAAACACCTACAAAGAAAACACTTACCTTGCTTAATTACGATCGAGACCCACGCTCAAATACGGTCTTCGAAGCTTGTGAGTATTTGAAACCTGGTCTACATCAGGCAGTCCAAACCCAACCTGAACCCTTTTCTGATGGTCGATCCCTTTTTTCGAGCATGAGCCCTTGATCGAAATTGAATTCCTCAGTACCTAGTAAGGAAGAAGATAAATCTCTCAACTATACTATCCCCAAAGATGCTCGGTTGCGACCGTATGGAGATGAATCTCTCCTCCTA
The DNA here is from genome assembly GCA_963277665.1 of Viscum album. Taxonomy (NCBI): domain Eukaryota; kingdom Viridiplantae; phylum Streptophyta; class Magnoliopsida; order Santalales; family Viscaceae; genus Viscum; species Viscum album. The sequence continues at coordinate 490,469,570 of OY728150.1, forward strand.
GTCAACTCCTTCGAAAGAACGAATCCCTACTAGAAAAAAAACTAACCCCAAAATATGCATCTTAATTTAATTATCCTGATATCATTTTTTAATAAAACTATTATATGTTATATTAGCGTTATATTCTATTTTATTTTTTTAAAATTAAAATAAAAAATAATATTTAAATTTTCATAATTAATATACTTATAATATTACCTTTAACTCATAATTTTTAATATTAACAAACTTAAGTTTATATTTATTTTATACATTTCATTGTTATTATTAATTATATTCATAATTTTAATATTCTAAAATATGAACATTCATATTTGGTTTATTAATATATTTATAATTTCATATATATTATAATTACCCTAATATTCATAACTTATTAAATAAAACCCATTATAATTTTTCTAATTTAAAAATTCTTATATTTTATAAAATACTTTACGTTTAATAATAATTTATATATTTTTAACATATTTTTATTATTTTTATTAATTGTTATCTAGAAGTGTAAACATTTAGTTACAAAAAAATTGTATAAAACTAATTGTGAAAATTACTTCGAAAATTTAATTTATCAAAGCAATGTTTTCTTAGTGACAAATTATTATGTATAACCACTCTTTTTTTGTATAAAATTAACTGATAAAATCTAATTATTAATAATCTTATTTAATGAATTTTCATTTTAAGAGTTCCATAATAATTTATTTATTTATCTATTTAATTTATTATTGATAAATTATTATTCATTACTAATAGGTTAAATTATAACATTTATTTATCATTGAATTATTTTACCTTAATTTTATTTCTAAAGTTTATTTATTTTAAATAAAAACATCTCATAAGATATTAAAACTCATCTTAGTTTGATTAAATTATAAATTAATCCATTTAATAAAATATTTATATAAAAAGAAACTAAGCTTATAATTTTCTGGATGTTATAGAGATCCACGTTATTCATGTCATTGTTCATAGCATGAGATAGTTGAGTGAGCATTGTTATGAGATTTTGAACTCCAGTTTCTGTCTCGTTTAGGAAATTGCACAATTGTCCATTACATCTATCATTGCACCGGTTCCTTCTAGTTCCTTCCATATCCTTGATAGAGGAAAGTCCATGATGGGGATACTTAAATTAGTAAACATATAAAGTATAAAACAATGTTCATATATTAAATAAAATAAAAATAATGAGTATATTCTTCCTTAAAAACTCTCTAAGTTTCAATCTAGGTTATCCATGATTATTTAACAACTTTATTTTACTTAACCATGCTAGTTAACATAATAAAAAAATCCTTCATAATTTTTCATAAATAAAATGTGAATTAACTTAAGTATATCCCTTGAAAGTTTCAAACCAGGTGCGTAGTAAGGGACCATTTACCATGAACCAAAATGATAGTCAAGATATACTCGACCAACCATTTTTACTTTCATTACTTCTAGAACATTTTTACCAAAATTACATTCACTTTTAGTATCCAGATAGGGATATATTTCTAGGAAAACCACAGAATCCATACTTTACCAAAATTTTATGATGTTATCTTAAACTTGTCTTTGGGGTTTTTACTAATTTTTTCACATCATAATTTCCAAAATAAAAAAACCCTACTCTAATACCAACTAAAGTGAACCAATCTAAACATACATAAACAATACATTGATAATATGGTTTTATTATTATATCCACAAATATTTGCATAGACCAAGGACCTAAAGTTTTACTATCTTGGAGACTAAAAACATAAAAACACTTATTTCACATGTTGCGGACATTTTTTCATAAACTAAAATCAACTCTTAGATATTAAATGATATATAATCCTCTTAAAATCTTGGGGAAGGGAAACATAATAAGGGGAAATCTCAAATACTTATTAAGAAATAACATAAGAAAATTCCATAATGTTTAGATCATAAACATATGTAAAATCATGAATAAGGAAAAATATATAATTAAAAATAATATGAAACAATAGGTGTTAACCATAAACATAAAATATAAGCATAACATCTCAAAAAAATACTTTTACCATTGCTTAATAAAATAAAACATAAATCATATTACATGATTCATAGAAAATAAAGTGTCACAATCATAAACATAGGATTCCTTATCTTTGTGAACTTAGATACCCTCCAACTTATTCACTTGTAAAATTATTTGTAGAGTTAAATTCTATCAAACTCACCCTTTATGAACCTATATATTTTCTAACCCATGCATATAACATTTTTATCTCAGGTGATATAAACATTTACCCAAGGCGTTCAAGGGATATATAGGTCTCTTCCATCTCTTAATCCATACATTTTTATACCACTTGAAAAACAATCATCACATCATACAATAACCCATAAAAAGAAATCAGGCTTCTTGAAATTTATAAATCACTATATAAATAACCGATGGAAATAAAATGGGTTCTGTAATCCAAATATAAATAAATCAATTTTAATAAGGATCCCATGGAAATAATATGGGTTTCATAAAATATACAAATAACATCAGGAATTAAATTTCTTGATACCAAAAACATGATCACTAAAAATAATCACATAATAAAAGAGTAATATAGGGTGAAATATGAAATATAACTCTATTAGAGGTAGATCATTTTTTAAATAAAACCAAATCATGACCAGAGATTTTTAAAAACATTTTATATTCATCATTTTAAAAGTAATAGTTACAAGTCACTTTTAAAAAATTCTCCTTTATTTTTAGGAAAAAGAAAAGAAAAACTTTCATGGAAATTGAATTAATTCAAAACCTCGTTTCCCCATAATTAAAAAATATAACATCATTCAAAATGAAAATTCTTTAAAAAACAAAGTTCAAATAATAAATTTTGCAACTCAAAGAAATGAGTTTGAGTTATCAAGTTCTTACCTTTACCCTTTATTTCCAAATGAGTGCTTTAACCTCCTTTATCATAAATATAAACATATTAATTACCTATTTTATGACTTTACTGATATATATTTACATTTATACTCTTAATTAATGACAATTATCTTCATTTTTTATATTTTAGTAATATTTTTTAAACATCAGGTGTTAATAATCTTGACCGTTTTGACCTAGGTTTGTAAAATAGATGTTGATCATCCTTTTCCAAAAATATAATCATTTAAAACCCCTTAAAGGTACTATAACTAGTGTTTTATAAAGACTTATAATGTTTTAATACCATTACATCAGATTTTTAATCGCATTTCATGAAAATAAAAATGGTAATGAACTAGTTTTGGGTTATTTACCAATATCAATGGATTAACTTATAAATATTTTTACTTGAAAAAAGAACTATAATAATGATATATATTACTTATATATATCATATATACTCATCCAATATAAAATAAAACCATCCATGTTCTGGAGAAAAGGAAAACGAAACACATTTATTTATGGAGGCGGTAGTCTGCACAACGTACGATTAGTGTTTCCCTTACCCAACTAATGATAGGGGTGAATGTGGATAGTAAGTGACCATTTAAGAATCATAAATACATTATATAAATAATATTTATTCATCAATACAATCGTTAATACCATACATGAGGGATGGTGATGAAAAATAGAAAGTGTCACTTTGTTGATGTACTAATCTGTGTACATGTACTAACGATGATTCTTGACTTTATTAGTAGATAGAAGAAATTAAATAATGGTTGTACCATTATTAAAATAAAATTTAAACACTCTAAAGATGTTGACGTTATTATTATACTATAGTTATAGTTTTTTTTGTAAAGTAAAGAACAATAAAGAAATGTTATGAAATATGGGATACCAACATTGAGACCTTGAACTTCTTCTTGGTTAAGCCCTTAGATTTGAGGGACTTAAGATAATTTATGGTGATCAGGACAAGTAGGGAATGTAAAAAAATTAAAGTGGAGTAAATTTGGTTAGGGTTTCAAGGAAAATTGGGAATCGAGATGTGTGTTTTAAAGGGTGTAAGTGACCCCCTTTTATAAGATAGGAAAATGGCACTTTTGGAAACACCTTTTATATTTTAATAAATTTGTGACACTATTTCAAGTTCAATGGATCCAAATTTTCAAAATTATTGAGTTTGGGGTGTATTTGGGTTGAGAATTTCACAAAAAAAATTTCCACACATGTTCTAAATATGTTATAGAGTTTTTAAAAATAATTTTTTACATTTTACTCTTTTACTTTTAAACTTGGTGAAGTGCCCAAGAGGAGTTGCACTACTAAGAGGGGGGGTGAATCAGTTGTTATTTTTACAATTTCTCTTTCTTTTGAAATTATTGTCTTTTGAACTTGAAAAAAACCTTTTTTTGACCTATTATAATCTGATCCACTCTATTGATAACTCAACCTCTCTCGAATTCAGTGAAAATAAATGGCACAAGTACCCAATATTTTTACAAAATTTGGTCTCAAAATAATCCTACTATTTACTATGATTGGTTAGACTCCCCAATCATAGATTCTACACTATAATCACAAGTAGTTACAACATACATTTCTTCACTAACATTGAGTCCCACTATGCTTTTTAGAGTCCCACTGGAACAAAAATTTCACATTGAATTATTACAGAAATGGTTTCACAATAAAATAAGAAAGACCACTTCTAAATGTTGACTAGTTATGAAACAACTATTGAAGATATTTATTTTTATCCCTAAAGATAAATAAAATATCATATTCTCACATACTTAAGAATTCCACTAAATAGATTCTTCCTCAAAATTCTTTCTCCTAACTTCTCAATTATATAATGCTCAAATAGTATTCCAAATTATCTTAATGTTCATGAAATAATTATGGAATATCATATTTTTATTTTTTAGAACTTTCTGTACAAAAATACACTACTTCATAAACTTATGTATGCAGTCAGATACACGGTTACATATTGTCTGTAAATAAATTATATTGATTCACAAGCAACATCTCAACACTATGAGTGACAAATGATTTTCTCAGGAAATTATTTGTGTTGAACTTCAGTAACACTGCTCACTTCTCCATGTTTATCAAAATATTTCCCACATCTATGAAACACTTACCATCCGAGTATTAACCTGGTATTTATATGCAAACATTCACCAATTATTTTATATTATTATCGCATTATAACATTGTGAATGTGCAAAGTAGTTTAAAGAAATTATTCTCCGCATGTCTAATGGGAAAGACCTCAATAGAAAACTAATTTCTACAAAACTCTTCTTCTCTCCACATTATCTTCACATAATTCTCGCATAAAATTTCATCCACAAGGCATTCACCCATGTACAACATGTATCAATTATCACATCATAAATCATGGTTGGTGGAAAACTCAACCCTCACTTCAAATACCAACTAGTTCATAAATAATTATTCATCTCTTGGAAATAGTCATATGATAATGGATTCATCCATGAATTTCCATCAGCATGAATTTTCACAAAGGACTTCATTCGTAAAGCATCTCCTCATCCATGAAGAAAACTTCATCTGTGAACTACATGGAAACCTGTAAAGGATTACCACCCATGAAATATCTTCATAGTGAAGAATCTACATCTACAAATCATGTCATTTTCAGATGATCATGGTATTTTTTATTCACCATGAATCATTGTTTGTGAAGGACCTTCACCACACACTATACATTAACAAACTGATTTTCACAGTTTTCATAGCATTTCTTCACAAAGTATTTTATGCTTTTTGAAACATCTTCCTTAGCCATATTTTCAAACTCTAGAAGAATCTTGGAAGTTTCCACATGGTATTTGAGTGATCTGTAGAATCTCAGTCTACAACCCTCATTCGTGAGGGATTCGGTCACAAAGGAATCATTCACGGGGGGAAGAAAAGATCTCCCACAAGACCGGATGGCTCCCATTTAAATGGGGGAAATCATATTAGATAGTCATGTTATTTACAAGTTTTTAAGTGATGAGTGAATAGTACCTGCATACTTCCATCCCACATCGAAAATTCCATGTGAAGGGGCCATGGTATATCAATCAAGTCCCACTGCTAAGTAGCCAGAATTCATGATCCCCTATCGTTGTGTCACCCCGTACAGTGGTGCCACCACCTCTCAGTGGGCTACTGGCCCATCCCATTGCACCTATGGGTGCATGCTTTATGGGCCCTATACACAGGCCTGCTTCCTTAGAACCTACCTACACATAGCCCCTGCCGCATACTTTTTTGATTGATTCGTCCTCCCTTGGGCATGGTTGACCTATGGGTCCTATAAGTTACTTGGTTGAGGTTTTCTTGGATTACAAGTGGGATGACCCATATTTTTTTTATTATGCATTTTCTATAAAAATATAGTAAATACTATGTACAAAGATAATTCCATTAAAATCCATGTAAACTCATCATCATATGTGAATCTACCATCACAACCTCTCAAATCCCCAATTCAACTTCCTTCACATCTTCTAATCATCACATCTTCATGCAATGAAATATTTACATAGTCCTCACTTGTAGTATCCAATGTGAAAAAATCTTATAACATGACTTTAATCATTAAATATCAACATAATAATCATCACAATTTAAATACCAATAAGAACTGTACTAGAGTGACATCCAATTCCATATAAACTATAATTGTCCAAGCATTAGATACAATGATATTATATGAAATCATAATAATTATCCAGGAATTACCACTTCATCAATAATAATTATATAGGCATCACCACTTCATAAACACTTACCAAACACAAATTAAAACATTGTGACAACAAATGCAACTCCACCCTTGTATTTTGTTGTCAATATCCCTTCACATATATCCCATTACATAAAAGTCAATATGTGTGTCTCATATTTAATCCCCCTTAATTAAAATAAAATGTAAGGGGTAAGTGGGGACTTCTTAACTCATTTGTCTTCTAAAAACCTCTTCTCTAATTATCATAAAAGAAGTAATGATATCACATGACACTTGCAAAAGAGACTTTAGTCAATCACCAATAAGTTTATGTGGGTGTACTCAGTGTAGAAAACAAGAGATACATAATCAAGGGTATCTAATATATCTTTTAAATATATAGGTATGTGAAATAAAGCTCATAAAGTCTTAAAGAAAATACAAGATCATGCAAACAATTTATTAAGCACATTAGAAAGTTCAGATGCACAATAATAATTTATCAGTTTCTCATCATTCATCAATCAAGCACTTATCTTTAAATAATTCAAGCAAGAATGATATAAGTGTTTGATTGGTTGACTTAAACCACGTAAATTTTCTCCCTCAATAGATGCATCCACTTTCATAATCATGGAATTAAATGAAATCCATGATAAACAACACTTATCCTTCAATTAACTACCTTAATAGCATAATGAAAATCAAATAATAGGGATAAATAGGTACCTATTGATAATATTTAAGTGATGGGAGTGGGATAAATAATAATTTTCATCCTTAACTCAACAAACCTATCTTTTGGAATTTATTTGGTGAAAATATCTACAACATGTTATTTAGTAGAAATGTATTCTAGCTTGATATCTCCACATGTCACCTTTTCTTTGATAAAATGATACCTGATATCAATATTCTTGGATCTTGAATTATTACTATATTTTTAGATGATACAATAGCATTTTGATTATCACATGAAATTTTCACTCGTATTTCGGCCTCAATTTTAAAATTTCCCAATTGTACTTATATCCAAATCATCTGCGTACATGCATGTGTCACTGCAACATATTTAGGCTCATTCATGCTTAGAGTAATTTAACTATACGTCTTGTTATACAAACTAATGAAACCTTCTCCCAAAAATAAGGTTTCACTTGAATTTGATCTATTTTCTGTACAATAACTTGCTCAATCAGCATCTATGAAGCACAAAAGTCTCAAATCTTCATTATGTCTATATAGAATCTCATAGTTCAGAGTTCCATTAACATGTCTTAGAATTATTTTAGCATCAAAAAAGTGAGACTCTTTTGGATCACTCTGAAATCTAGCACATAGATTCACTGTATAAGTTATATATGTCCTTTATTCTATGAGATAAATAAGACTTCCAATGATTCTTATGTATTCCTTTTGAATAACACAGTTTCCAGCTTCATCCTTGCATAATTTATTTTTAACTAATATGGGCATTGAAACTTATTTTTCATTTATATTCTAAAATTTTTCATAAATTTCCTAGAATATTTTTTTTGTGATAGAAATATGGGATTTGGTTTTTTCTCAACCTGAAATCCTAGAAAATATCTCATCTAACTAAGCATGAACATCTCAAAATTTATTTTCATTTGCACAGTGAATTATTTACATATACCTTCCTTGTCACCATAAAATATGATGTCATCCATATATATAAGTACCATGAGAGTACCTTTGGACATTTATATCACATAAAGGTTACTATCAACTTTAACTTTGACAAACTTCATATCCCTTAGACAACCATCTAATTTGGAATACCAGGCTCTTGAAGCTTGTTTAAAACCATACAAATATTTCCTCAACATGTATACCATGCATCCATCATTATCAAATAACCATATGGTTGTTCAATATATACTTCTTCATCAAGATCACCACTTACAAAGGTAGATTTCACATCCATTTGATAAACATTAAAATGTTTGTGTGCGGCTACTACCAAGAAAAATCATATGGTTTCCAGTATTACTATTGGTGTAAAAGTTTATTCAAATTAAATTCCTTCCATTTGAGAATATCCATTGAATTCTAGCCTATATTTGTTTCTTGGTACTTTAAATTTCTTATTCATCTTATTTCTAAAAACCAACTTAGTGATAATAACATTTTATTTTTATGTCTTTATACAAGATCCCAAGTGGAGTTCTTTTCAATATAATCAAGCTCCTCATTCATAGCTTGTATCCATTCATCATTATCAACTGCTTCTTCCACTGTATGAGGTTAAATTTGATAAATAATTTTTTTTTTTTATCTTCAATTCTAAATATTATTTCTAAATTATTATTCATTAATAACGGGTTAAATTATAAAATTTATTTATCATTTAATTATTTTAACTTAATTTTATTTCCAAAGTTTTTCTATTTAAATAAAAACATAACATAAGATATTAAAAATAATTTTAGTTTGATTAAATTATAAATTAATCCATTTAATAAAATATTTATATAAAAAGAAACTAAGCTTATAATTTCTGGGATGTTATATTCTTCCCCCTTAAAAGAATTGCGTCCTCACAATTTGTTTATCATATATAAGAAAATTCTGAATTCCAATATTTGTAATTATAAAAAAACTGGAGTTTTGGAACTTCTATAATATAACGGATATATTTTTTCTCAGATTACAATTCATAATCTCTAAATTTTTCTTGACCGTTGTTTTAAATTCCAATTATAAATCCCTGAACCCACACTTCTGAATTAGATAAAACCATACATACTTTCATAATTAAACAAAAATTATACATTAAACTAACTATATCTGCATGCACTACCTCCTTAAACAAAGTGAATATCATTTAAATATCTACTAAACTTGTAAAAAATATTTTAAAACAAGGGGTGATAATGAAATTTCCCGGTAAGGGTTTTAAAATCATTTGTAATTACTTTTTTTTAAAAACTTTATATCTCTTTGTAAATATTTTATCAAATATATCTTTTTATAAAATATATATGTAGAAAAGAGTTTTCAAAACATTAAAACTTTTATAAAAATCCATAATAAGTATATATTATTATTTTTCAAACTAATAGTCTTTTTAAATACTTATATGGATTTCTCCCTTTTGAAAATAATAATTTTTTTGGATTATTTATGATACTTAGAAGTCCATATGAAAAACCATATGGTCACTTTGTCATATGACTTGTAGGATAGAGTCTGCTTGTGGTCATGGTTTTACTCCTCATACCATATCATGTCATTTGATACAATAATTAAAAATTTCAAGAAAACTTTTTAATGGTCCTGTCTTTATCACTCATAATCCAAAAACATTTAAAGTCTTACATTTATTATTTTCACAGAAGAAAATATTCTCATATCTTATTTGTATGGAAGAATCTCAGCTTTCTTAAAATTTAGGAGAAATCTAAATTTTCACATGGAGTACTTTCATTTAAAGGAAATAAACATGATCTCATTAAAATTAAAGAAATTACTGGTATAAAATCACGTGAGATGTCGAGATCATTCGTAGAGTATGACCATATCTATTTGAATGACATTCATTGATAAAAAAAATCATTCATCATATAAAATGTTATTAATATCAAGATCACAAAAAATAATAACTATTCTAATTAATAATATTAACATAGAAATTTTAATAATATAAAATCCCATTTAAAATTAACGTTATACAATAACAAAAAAAGTTTTGTTATTGATTTACAATATAGATAAATATTGAAGTTTTTGATAAAAAAAGTTTGAAATTCAAAATATTTAATTACATAATAAAATCATACATTTTTTAATAAATATCATAAATTCATAATGAATTATATATAATAAAACACAATAATCCCTTACCTATTTAAAAATAAAATCTTGAAATTATAGAACATGTGTGAAAAAATCATAATAAAATCATAAAATAATTGTTTCCCTACAAAATTAACTCCCTCACATATATAGAATCATAACCAAGGTTTATTACACATTAAACAAATATTTTTATAAAATTAAATCTATATAAAAACAATTATTTGAAATATTTATTTAGAGATTTAAAAATAATTATTTCCCTACATAAAAATAAAAAAGTCTTCTAATGAAGCTTAAATGTATTAAAAATAAGAGAGAATAGTGTTTCTAAGTGGATATTTTTTCTTCCTAAAGCACCCGAATGAAGTTTTATATTTACAGACACATAGAAAGATTCGATAGTACTCTATATTTATCAAAAAGAAGGCTTACTAAGAAAGATAAAATAGAGGTTATATTGATATATATTCATTGCTGTCACTTGGATATCCAATAGAGAATCAAAATTTGATAAAAAAATGAGACTTAGATGTTTATTATTTTAAAAATGTGATGAAAAATATAATATATATATATATAATATCATTTTTCTTATGTTGGTGCAAGTTGGATATCTGAAATATTTCAAATACATAATGGAAAAAAGATGGTGGTTGCTGCATTCCCCGAACACTAGGTCCCTTCCTTGACCTTGCGTTCCATCACTCCTATCATGGTCGAATATAGAGTGATGGTTACTCATTAGTTTTGGGATAAGTAGAATGGTGGTCTGGGTATTTCTAGGTGCTCCTTTTTTGGTAAGATATTGGTTTTGGCTTCTGTTTTCAATTCGGGTGAGATGTCGTAGCTTGGAGGCATAGGTTACTCATATCCCTACCCTAACCCCAAGGCCCTCTTCTCCTCTCCGAGTTGGAGCTAGAATAGTGGTTCCTCAATGGTTTTGGGAGGTGGTATCTGGCGGTTGTTGATGCTTCTCATGCAACTTGTTTCTCTTTGTTTTGATGAAGATTTTTGTGTTCCTTCTACGACGGTGGTTTTGTATGAGGTTTTTTCGTTGATATTTTCAACTTCTGCATCTTGTAAGGTGTTGTTCTAGCTTGGTCTTACCTCGAAGATGGTATGGTGTTTGGATAGGGATGATGGTGGTGATTTAAATGTTAGCGTGAGGTTTTATGATTCGATTATGGTGGAGACGATGGTGCCTTTTTCGATGGTGACGATGGATGTCAGTGGAGCTCGTCGGTGAACTGGTTTGATGTGGACTAGGTGGTTATCGTGTTTGGTGTATGGATCGAGGTAGGTGAGACTCTAGGAGATGTGTGATGAGATAGATAATTTATCATGATGGATGGTGATGCGTGTTTTTTTATTTTTTTATTTTTGTAGATTTTTGGATGGTTGAAGTAGTGGTAGGGTTTTCCAGGTGTGGGATTTGAATTTTTTATGTCATTCTTGATCATGTAAGTGGGGTATGTGTGGGGTGATATGTGGAGGTTTTGTATGGTTTCCACTTTTCCCTAGAGTGGCTTCTTAAAAAATAAAAAAATGATTATCAGATAAAACAATTCAGAAATATATAGTAGTTTGAATAAATATATATTATATCAAAGACTTGTTGCAGAAGTTGGACCAAAAGAGATTTGGTGAGATCTTAAAATAATGATAGATACACAAAATCAATTTCAAATAAAACTCTATCAAACAAATATGTATTTGAAAAATATGATTTGATGCATATAATATCAACATTGTGTCAAATAATATGGAGAAGAACCAGATTAAAAAAATAGGCAGGTCCGATAGTGAAAGCAGAACAATAAAAGGAATACGATGAAATGAGAACATTCAAACACCTAAAAAACAAAACACCTACCTCATTTAATCATGATTGAGACACTCGCTTGGATCTGGTCTTCGAAGATTATAATTATTTGAAACCTAATCTACATCTAGCAACTAAAACCCAACCTGAACCCTTTTCTAGTGGTCGATCCCTTTTTTCAAGCACGAGACCTCGGTCGAAATTGAAGTCCTCGATTCTTAGTGAGAAAGAATATGTGTCACTCGACTCAACTCTCCCTGAAGACGAACCCCTTTACACCTCATGAAGACCTTGGCCTCGAACTCATGGAGATGAAGCTCTCCTCCTGGTCAACTCTTATGAAAGAACAAAGCCCTAATGAAAAAAAACTAACCCCAAAATCTTCATCCTAGTTTCTTTATCCCAATATAATTTTTTTAATAAAATTATTATATGTTATATAACCTGTATATTCAATTTAATTTTTTTAAATAAAAATAATAATTAATATTTAAATTTTCATAATTAATATACTTATAATATTACCTTTAGCTCATTATTTATAATATTAACTAATTTAAATTTATATTTATTTTATAAATTTCATTGTTATAATTAATTATATTCATAGTTTTAATATTCTAAAAAATGAGCATTCATATTTGGTTTATTAATATATTTATAATTTCATTTATCTTATAATTACCTTAATATTCATAACTTATTAAATAAACCTCATAATAATTTTATTAATTTAAAAATTCATATATTTTATAAAATAATTTAATTTTAATTATAATTTATATATTTTTAACATTTTTTATTTTTTTTATTAACTCTTATCTATAAGTATAAAATTGCAGTTACAAAAACAAATTTTTTATAAAATTGATTTCTAAAATTACTTATAAAAATTAATTTATCAAAGAATTGTTTTCTTAATAATAAATTAATATGCATAACCACTCTTTTCCTATGTATAAAATTAATTTATGAAATTTAATTATTAATAATATCATTTAATAAATTTTTATTTTATGGGTGTCATAATAATTTCTTTATTTATCTATTTAATTTATTATTAATAAATTATTATTCACTTCTAATAGGTTAAATTATAACATTTATTTATCATTTAATTATTTTAACTTAATTTAATTTCCAAAGTTTATTTTGTTTAAATAAAAACAACTCATAAGATATTAAAACTCATATTAGTTTGATTAAATTATAAATTAATCGATTTAATAAAATATTTTTATAAAAAGAAACTAAGCTTATAATTTTCAGGATGTTATAGAGATCCACATTATTCATGTTAATGTTAATAACATGAGAGAGTTGAGTGAGCATTGTTATGATATTTTGAACACTAGTTCCTATCTCATTTGGGAAATCACCACATTTTCCATTACATCTGTTATTAGCCCGGTTCCTTCTACTTCCTTCCATATCATTGATAGAGGAAAGTTTAAGGTGGGGATAATTAAATTAGAAAACATATAAAGCAGAAAACCAAGTTCATAGATTAAATAACACAAAAATAATGAGTATATTATTCCTTAAAAACTCCCTAAGTTGTAATCTAGGTTATCCATGATTATTTAACAACTTTATTTTCTTTAACTATACTAGTTAACATGATAAAAAAATATATCATAATGGTATATATATAAAATGTGAATTAACTTAATCATATCCCCCAAGAGTTTCAAACCAGGTGCGTAGTAAGGGACCATTTACCATGCACCATAATGATGGTCGAGATATACTCGACCAACCATTTTTAGGGTTATTACTCCTAGACACATTTGTTCCAAAACCACATCCACATGTAGTATCTAGATAGGTATGTATTTCTAGGAAAACCACATGATCCATACCTTACCAAAATTTCATGATGTTATCTTAAACTTTTCTAGGGTTTTTACTAATGTTTTCACATCATAATTTTCAAAATAACTAAACCCTCCTCTGATACCAACAAAAGTGAGCCAATCTAAACATACAAAAATAATACATTGATAATATGTTTTAATTATTACATTAAAAAATAGTCACATATCCCTAGGACCTAAAGTTTTAGTGTCCTCAAGATTATAAACATAAAAACACTTATTTCACATGTTGCGGTCATTTTTCTATAATATAGAATCCACTCTTAGATATTCCATGAGATATAATCCTCTTTAAATCTTGGGAAAGGGAAACATAAGAAGGATAAATCTAAAATACTTAGTAAGGGATAATATAAAAAATTCCATAATGGTTATATCATAAACATATAGAAAAGCATGAATAAATAAAAAATTATGATTAAAAAGAATATAAAACAATAAGTGTTAACCATAATCATGAAATATAAGCATAACATCTCAAAAAATAATAATTTTACCATGGCTTGAGAAAATTAAATATAAGCATATTACATGAGTCGTAGAAAAGAAAGTTTCAAAATCATAAACATAGGATTTATTATCTTTGTGAACTTAGATACCCTCCAAATCATTCAATTATAAAATTATTAGTAGAGTTAAATGCCATCAAACTAACCCTTTTATGAACCTATATATTTTTTAACCCATTCATATAACATTTCTATCTCAGGTGATATAAGCCTTTAACCAAGGAATTCAAGGGAGATATAGGTCTCACCCATATTATAATCTATATATTTGTATACCACTTGAAAAACAATCATCACATCATACAATAACCCATAAAAAGAAATCAAGTTTATTGAAATTTCTAAATCACCATATAAAGAACCCATGGAAATAAAATGGGTTTTATAATCCAAATAGAAATCAATCATTTTTTATAAGGATCTCGTGTAAATAATATGGGTTTCATAAAATATTCAAATAACAACAAGAATTAAATTGATTGATACCAAAAACATGATCACCAAAAATAATCAGATAATGAAAGAGTAATATAGGTATCCCATTTTCTATATAACATGTGTCAAACAAATGTGTTTCCACACATGTTCTATATTTTTTATAGAGTTTTTACCATTAAGTTTTTAAATTTTACTCTTTTACTTTTAAACTTGGTGAAGTGCCCAAGAGGAGTTGCACCACTGAGAAGGGGGGGTTGAATCAGTTTTGATTTTTACAATTTATCTTTATTTTAAAATTAACCTCTATTAACCTTACAAAAAAACCTCTGTTGACCTATTAGGATCTTATGTGCTCTTATCATAACTCATCCTCTCTTGAATTCAGTAAAAATAAGTGGCATAGGTACACAATATTTATAAAATGTTCGGTATCAAAATGAGACTACTCTTTATTGTGATTGGTTAGACTCCCTAATCATAGATTATTCACTATAATCATAAGAAGTTACAATATACATTTCTTCACTAACATAGAGTTCCACTATGCCTTCCAAAGTCCCGCTGGAACAACAATTTTATATTGAATTATTAAAATAATAAACACATAATAACATAAGAAAGACCACTTCTAAATGCTTAATAGTTATGTAATAACTAATGATGATATTTCTTTCGAGCATTAAAGATAAATAAAATATTATATACTCATAAACTGAAGAATTCTACTAAACAAATTCTTCCTTAAAATTCTTCCTCTTGACTTCTCAATTATATGATGCTCAAATAGTATGAAAAATTATCTTTATGTTCATTAAATAATTATGGAATATCATATATTTATTTTGGAGAACTGCCTGCACAAAAATATACTACTTCCCGAACTGATGTATGCATTCAGATACACTATCACATACTATTTATAAATAAATTATATTGCTTCACAAGCAACATCTCAACACTGTGATTGAAAAATTATTTTCTTAGGAAATTATTTGTGTTGAACTTTAGCAACACTTCTCACTTCTCCATGTTTCTAAAAATATTTCCCACATCTATGAAACACTTACCATCCAAGTATTAAACTAGAATTTTTAAGGAAACATTCACTAGTTATTTTATATTGTTATCACACAATAACACTGCGAATGTGAAAAGCAGTTTAAATAAATTATTCTCTGCATATCTGATGGGAAAGACCTCATCAAAAAACCATGGTCTGCAAAACTCTTCGTCTCTATAGAGTATCTTCACATAATACTCACATAGCATTTCATCCACAAGTCATACACCCATGTACAACATGTATCAATTATCACATCACAAATCATGGTTGGTGCCTACCTCAATCCTCACTTTAAATACATACTAGTTCATAAATAATTATTCATCTCCTGCAAATAGCCGCATGGTAATAGATTCATCCATGAACCGCCATTATCATGATTGTCTGTAAAGGACTTCACCAGTAAATCATCTCATCATACATGAAGAAAATTTCATCTTCAAATTGCATGGAAACCCATAAAGGATTACCATCCATGAAAGATATTCATAGTGAAGCATCACCATCTAAAAATCATGTCATTTGTAGATGAACATGGTATTTTTTATTCACAATGAAGCATTTTTCATGAAGAACCTGCACCACACACTATTCATTAGTGAATTTATTTTCACAGTTTGCATATAATTTCTTCACACAATATTTTATACTTTGTGAAACATCTTCCTTATCTATATTTTTAAATTCCTGAAGAATCCTGGAAGTTTATATATGGTAGATGGTTGCGCCCAAATTTACCCTACAGGTATGCGGTCGTTGTAGTACAGGTAGGGGTCGAATCCACAGGGACTGAAGAAGGAACCTAAAGACACTCTGATCTTGGAAGGATTTGGCTATGAAGTATCCAACTATTCAGATGGAATTGATTTGAATAACTAATGATTTAATTTAAAGAAAATAAATTAAAACATTCAATTACTTAGTCTAAAACAATTAATGGAGATGAGTTGATCCTATTTTATTACCTGGGTTCGATTGGATGTATTTATTTTCTTGTAATGTTTCGATTCACTAAGTCAAGATGAATCCACAAAATGATATAATTCCTCAAAATCATTCACCAATTTAATCCCTACAAAATTCCAAGTCTAATCACCAATTCACTTGGAGGATCAATTTAATGATCACTCCAAGGAATTGGATCGTACTAGCACTCAAAATGTGTCATTGTTAAAGTTGACAAAGACGAAGAAGAAAATAAATCATCAAATGGAAATCTTAAAATAATGGAATGATTATAGAATTTAAGATCATAAAATAACATCCAATATTTCCCATACAGCTCCCTAGGACCAACCCATAAGGGGTTAGCCCTCCATTTATGCAATTCGATAAATGGAAGCGGGAAGTCAACTTAAAGAAGCGGGATTAGAGAAGAAAAATAAAACAATGAAACGATCACTTCACCGTTGTGTGAATAAATTCACAAGTGTTGGTGTGAACAAGATCACAACTTGGGGCAATGGTATCAATGTGAAAATGAGAATAACATAAAAAGAGCAGAAGGAGAACTTTTATTGAAAACTATTGTGATTCAAAAAACTTACATGCAAAAGAAGAACGTTACAAAGGCAATTTGGCATAACAACATTACAATGAAAGTAAAACTCCAAGCTCCCTGAAATCCTCCACCACTACTACCTTAAATAGGCCTTTTGGAAGGCCTTGGATGATCCCCTATCATCCCATGTGCTTTTAATTAATTTTGGTTGGGAATGATGGGTGGACATTAAATGTAGAAGAGACCTTTCAACTCTTGCCTCGAAGTGGGATCCAGCTTTAATAAACTGCAAAGAATCGCCGATATCACCTTCTATAATGCCGAATTGGAGTGTACCATAGAATAATTAAATAAAGCCCCGAATTTCCCCTAATATCCTGTAAAATTTCATCCCACAATACGTTGTGGTATGAGAGATATGATTTAAATTGTGGGCTATTTTTCTGGGCTGCAAAATCTGGACCAGAATTGCATCTTCAACTTGGACTGCCTGGAACTCCATTTAAACATTAGAATTAGCTTTGACCACTATTGAATGAAATGTCTCCCATGATGTATTCTAACTCAAGTTAAATTTTGGGACTCATGGGGCGTTAATAATGGACAATATAGTACTTTTATTGGGCTGATGTCCAGCTCACTTCGCCCAGAATATTTGTTAGTTCAAGGCCCACTTTGGTGGTCTTCCAATTTGAATCTTCAAGTGCTCCAAAATCATGAATTGTTCCTTAGAGCATGAGAGACATGAAAATAAAATATTAAAATAAAATAAATTCCATTTTGTGTTTTATGAGATGTTCAAGAATGTACCATGTAATAGTGCATTTAAGAAAGAATTGCAATAATGATGTGAAATGATGTTCAAAGTGTAAAATGCACTAAAACGGTATTTAAGAATAACAAATCACATGAAAACTATATAAATTAACAGCCTCTTCCCGTGGATAATCACACCCCCCAACTTGAGTTTTTCTAGTCCCGAGCAAAATAAACATGAAATTTGAATTCTCTTTTCCAAAAACATTGTAATACACATTGCTCACCCAAAGAACTCATACCAAAAAAAATTATGAAACCCTTTCAAAATCATTTAATACAACCTAAGTCTAGAGGCATAACCCAATCCCAATCCCACTCCTTTGTTCAAATTCATCGACATATTTCATCCAATTTCAATTAAGCATGACGAAGTGTTGTGCATCACAATAGACATGGGGGTTCATTTTCATTCAAAGGGAGAAAGATGGAAGCGCTATGAGGAATGAAATTTCAATATTAACATGAGTATTCTTTTTTTTATTTTTATTTTCTTTTTCTTTTTTTTCAATTTTTCCATGGTAATTTAAATTGAACTCAATCGAGTCAACCTATGTAGTAAGACTTTGTCGATCACTCCCAGGCTCAAAGACCTTAGGGCACCAAGTAAAGCTCACATACTCGGGCATTATCTCATGTTAACTCAATCAAAAACAAATTCAAATTAACACAAATAGAGATAAAATGCCCAACTCCGGGCCAGACAACTATGGATTCGCGATCCCCAAGTGTTGAAAGCCACACATTAGGTCAATCCATTTCTCTAGGCGCAATTGATTTTTTTTTATGATTTTTTTTTTTTTTTGATTTTTATTTTATTTTTTTTTTTTGAATACTCATGTTAAAATTAAAATGATCACCAAACCTATGCCATTTATTATGGGTCCCCAAGAACTCAAACTAAAACCCCACAATTTAGAGGACGTGCATTGTGTTTTTTTTAATGGATGAAAATATAACGGTGAAAAATCACATTGGACAACCACACTTTCGAAAATCTATGCACATGAACCTGAACTTGCATTAAAATCAGAATCAAGGCATGAAAAATTATTTGATATCCAATTTCAAAGATTGAAATGTGTGTTATCATGTTCTAAATTTTTCCTTCCACGCATTTTTTTTTGCACACAAGATCAAAATGTTAATTTCATCTCCCCCCAACTTAAAACAACAATTTCCCCAGTGTTTAAAGAAAATAAATATTATAAGGGGTAGAGGAGAGGAGTTCAAAGGGGAAATTGAAAATGATAAACACAGAACAAATTCACCTAATTTTTGAAGTTGAAGTTCATGATGCTCCAGATTACTCTTTTGATCTCTTGGGAGATGTATGCACCTGCATGATTGAATATGTATCTCCCAAAATAGTCCATGAACCATACAAAGAAGAACAAACAAGAAAAAACAAACAACACAACAATTTATTTAAAACCAAGTATCAACATTTTTATGGGTTTCCTTTTTTTTAATTTTAAAAATCAAACTGATGATACATTGTCTTATTTTTATTTTCTGGGTAAGGTATTACTCAGGGATCACACTGCGTGACATGTATGAATATGGTGCTCCCCTTTCATACCCATCCATACTCATAAAAGAATAATAGGTCAACAGTCTAAATTTTTTTAACCTACAAAAACATAAATAAAACAAACTGATGATACATTGTCTTCTCTTAATTTTCTGGGTAAGGTATTACTCAAGGATCACACCACGTGACACGGGTGAATATGGTGCTCCCCTTTCATAACCATCCTTACTCATAAAATAAGAATAGGTCAATAGTGTGAGGTACTAATTAAATGAAATAAAATATGAAAACCATAGGTTGCCTCCCGTGTAGCGCTTTTGTTTAACGTCGCTAGCTTGACATGAACCCCCTAACTTAGCCAATTCCAACTTTAAAAATTTTAATTACCTCATATTTCTCCACTTCAACATGATTGAGAATGAGTATCCCTTTTGTTTGGTAATAAGATTTGGAATTTGATTCATGAACAATCATATTTTCTAAAATGAATGGGAAAATCCAAAGAATATCAGAAATGGTTGATCTTTTTTCTTCTGTAGTCTTTCCTAATAAATCAAAGATCAACCCCACTTTTTGGGTTTCATAAGATGAATGAATAAAACCCCCAAGATCTTGCTTAACACAAATGATAGGTTACTCTAGTGGGTAAGGAAAGACAATGATTTTGATCTCGGTTTGGATTGGACATTTAGACACAGGTTGAGAATTTGAATCCAACTTAGTTTCATTTTTCAAATTTCTCAACAAAATTGGTTCCTTTTGAATAAAATATTCAACCTCTAAATTAGAAAGATAAATGTTGGGAATGGGTATGGAATCAAGGTTTTTAATTTCTCTCAATGGTTCAGTGAATGATGTTTTTGAAAAATCATCAATAGAGTTATACATAGGAGACTTAATCCACGATGTCAAATTCTTCTCATTTGAATCCAAAAAATCAATTTCCTCCTCATTTAAAGACCCTCCATCAATTTTGTGATTCAATTACCATACCCTAAATCCAAAGGTTTCTTCTTTAATAAATTCATGAGTGGTTTTTGGGAAACTAGACACTCCACATAAGGTTTTAGAAGGTACAGTTTGTGTAGGGATGAGTTCCTCACAAGTATTAATGCATTGTAGTTCTAATCTCAAAGATGATAACTCAGAATATATTATCTCCATTTGATTACACAATTTTTCAATCAGTGTTTGAGGAATATAATTTGTATAAGGTTGAACATCATGTACTTCCCCAAGATTGATCTCCTCAACCATCCTTAAGAGGGCTGTAAATTTATCCTTTGAATATTCATCATCCCAATGATTGTACATGTCCGTAGGTGTGTGGTAATTAATCAAGGGTTGATCAAAGAAAATTTATAATTTAGGTTCTTCCCAATATTGATTTTCCATTTTATTCCAGCATGAGTTTGTGACATGGTAATTTGGAAGATACTTCATTGGACAAGATAGAAAGTTGGATCCTAGATTTTCAGAACATGCACAAACAGAAAGGGGTAAAGATAAGAGAGATGGGGGTGAGAATAGAGAATGTGGGGTGAGAAAAGGATGATAGTGTCTAAGATAACTTACTTGGGTCCCCGTAAATGGCGCCAAAATTTATTTGCGCCCAAATTTACCCCACGGGTATGCGGTCGTTGTAGTACAAGTAGGGGTCGAATCCACAGGGACCGAAGAAGGAACCTAAAGACACTCTGATCTTGGAAGGATTTGGATATGAAGTGTCCAACTATTCAGATTGAATTAATTTGAATAAAAATTTATTTAATTTAAAGAAAATAAATTAAAACATTCAATTACTTAGTCTAAAACAATTAATGGAGATGAGTTGATCCTAAGTTGTTACCTGGGTTCGATTGGATGTATTTATTTTCTTGTAATGTTTTGATTCACTAATTCAAGATGAATCCACAAAATGATATAATTCCTCAAAATCATTCACCAATTTAATCCCTAAAAAATTCCAAGTCTAATCACCAATTCACTTGGAGGATCAATTTAATGGTCACTCTAAGGAATTGGATCGTACTAGCACTCGAAATGTGTCATTGTTAAAGTTGACAAAGATGAAGAAGAAAATAAATCATAAAATGGAAATATTAAAATAATGAAATGATTACAGAATTTAAGATCATAAAATAACATCCAATATTCCCCATGAAACTCCTTAGGTCCAACCCATAAGTTTTTATCCCTCCATTTATGCTATTCAATAAATGGAAGCAGGAAGTTGACTTAAAGAAGCGGGATTAGAGAAGAAAAATAAAACAATGAAACGATCACTCCACCGTTGTGTGAATAAATTCACAAGTGTTGGTGTGAAAAAGATCACAACTTGGGGAAACATTATTAATTTGAAAATGAGAAGAACATAAAAAGATTATAATAAGAACTTTTATTGAAAACAATGGTGATTCAAACAACTTACATGCAAAAGAAGAACGTTACAAAGGCAATTTGGCATAACAACATTACAATGAAAGTAAAACTCTAAACTCCCTAAAATCCTCCATAACTACTGCCTTAAATAGGCCTTTTGTAAGGCCTTTTCCGATCCCCCATCATCCCATGTTCTTTTAATTAATTTTGGTTGGGAATGGTGGGTGGACATTAAATGTAGAGGAGACCTTTCAACCCTTGCCTCGAAGTGGGAGCCAGCTTTAATAAACCGCAAAGAAGAACCGTTAGAACCTTCTATATTGCCGAATTGGAGTGGGTCATAGAAGACTTAAATGAATCCATGGATGTACCCTAATATCCTGTAAAATTTCATCCCAAAATACATTGTTGTATGAGAGATATGATTTAAATGGTGGGCTGTTTTTCTGGGCCGCAGAATCTGGCCCAGAATTGCATCTTCAACTTGGGCCGCCTGGAACTCTATTTAAACATTCTAATTATCTTTGACCACTTTTTAATTAAATGTTCCCCATGATTTCTTCTAACTCCAGTTAAATTTTTGGACACATTTGGCATGAATCATGGCCGCTATAGTACTTTGATTGGGCTATTGTCTAGCTCACTTCGCCCAGAATATTTGTTGGTTCAAGGCCCACTTTGGTGGTCTTCCAATTTGAATCTTCAAGTGCTCCAAAATCATGAATTGTTCCTTATAGCATGAGAGACGTGAAAAAAAATATTAAAATAAAATCAAGTCCATTTGGTGTTTTATGAGATGTTCAATAATGTACCATGTAATAGTGCATTTTAGGAAAGAATTGCAATCATGATGTGAAATGATGTTCAAAGTGTAAAATGCACTAAAACAGTATATAAGAATAAAAAATAACATGAAAACTATATAAATTAACAATAAATTTTATCCTCTTCCAGTGTCTAATCAGTAGATGAGTGATCTGTGGAAGCTCGTTCTACAACCCTTGTTCGTGAGGGATTCATCCATGAAGGAATCATTCACAGGGGGAAGAAGAGATCTCCCATGATATCGGATGGCACCGATTTAAATGGGATAATAATATTAGATAGTCATGTTATTTCTAAGTTTTTAAGTTATGGGTGAATAGTACCCACGTACTTCCATCTCACATTGAAACTTCCATATGAAGGGGTCACGATATATCAATCAAGTACCACTACTAAGAAGCTATAATTCTTGATCCCCTATCATCATGCCACCCTGCATGATGGTGCAACCTCCTATCAGTGGGATAATGGCATATCCCATCACACCTATGGTTGAATGCTTTGTAGTCCCTATATACAGGGATGCTTCCTTGGGACCTATCTATACACGGCCCCTACCACCAGCTTGCTGGATCGATATGACCTTTCTTGGGCATGGTTGACCTTGGGGTCCCACAAATGCCCTGGTTGAGGTTGTCTTGGGCTACAAGTACGTTGGCCCATATTTTTTGTATTATTAATTTTCTATAAAAATATATTAAATACTAAGTACAAATTGAATTCTATTCAAATCTATATAAACTCATCATCAAATGCCAAGCTACCATCTTAACTCCTCAAATACTGAATTCAACTTCTTTCACATCTTCAAATCATAACATAATCATGTAAAGAAATATTTACATGGTCCTCACTTGTAGTATCCAATGTGAAAACTTCTTAGAACATGACTTTAAGAATTAAATATCATCATAATAATCATCACAATTTAAATACCAAGAAGAATTGTACAAGAGTGATAGCCAATGCCATATAAACTAGAATTGTCCAAGCATGACATCCAATGTTAGTACATGAATCCAGAATAATTCTCCAAGAATCACCACTTCATCCATAACAATTCTATAGGCTTCACGACTTCATAAACACTCACCAAACACATATTAACACATTGTGACAACAAATGAAACACTGAGGTTCAACAATATCCCCCTTTATATTTTGTTGTCAATATCCCTTCACATATATCCCATTACATAAAAGTAAATATGTGTGTCTCGTATTTACTCCCCATTAATTAAAATCAAATGTAAGGGGTAAGTGGGTACTTATTAACTCATCTTTCTTCTCAAAAACCTCTTCTCTAGTTATCTTAAAAGAAGGAATCATATTACATGATACTTGGAAAAGAGCCTTTAGTTAATCACCTATAATTCTATGTGGGTGTACCCAGTTTAGAAAATAAGGTATATATAACCAAGGGTATCTAAGATATATTTTAAATATCTAGGCATATGAAATCAATCTCAGAAAGTCTCAAAGGAAATACAGGATCTAGCACACACTTTATCAAGCACATTAGAAAGTTCATATGTATAAGAATAATTTCCCATTTTCTAAGTATTCATCAATCAATAACTTATATTTAAATAATTCAAGTAAGAATGATATAATAGTTTGACTTGATGACTCAAACCTCATAAATACTACCCCTCGGGAGATGCATCCACTTTCATCATCATGGAATTAAATGAAATCCATGATGAACAACACTACTCCATCAATTTCCTACATTATTAGCACAATACACATAAAAGAATAGGGATAAAGAGGTACCTATTGATAATATTTAATTGAGAGTATTAGGCTAAACATAAAGTTTTATCCTTAACTCAACAAACCTTACTTTTGACATTTCTTTGGGGAAAATATTTGCAACCTGATATTTGGTAGAATTGTATTATAGCTTAATATCTGCAGCTACCACCTTTTCTTTGATAAAATGATACCTGATATCAATATTTTTGGATATTTAATTTTTTACTATATTTTTATATGATACAATATCACTATGATTATCCCATGAAATTTTGATTGGTATTTTGGTCTTAATGTTCAAATTTTCCAATTGTACTTGCATCCAGATCATCTGTGTACATGCATGTGTAACTGCAAAAAATTTAGGCTTAGTCATGCTCAGAGTAATTGAATTATTCTTCTTGTTATACCAACTTAAACAACCATCTCCAAAAAAGAAGGTTCCACTTGAATTTGATCTTCTATCTACACAATCACTTGCTCAATCAGTATCTGTAAAGCCCAAAAAATTCAAATCTTCATTGTGTCTATATAGAATCCCATAGTTCATAGTTCCTTTAAAATGTCTCAAAATTCATTAAGCATAAAACAGGTTATACTCTTTTGTATCACACTAAAATCATGTGCATAGAGTCACTGCATAAGTTATATATATCCTTTATGTTGTGAGATAAAGAAAACTTTCAATGATTCTTCTAAATTCCTTTTCATTAACATGGTTTCTAGCTTAATCCTTGTATAATTTATTTCCAACTAATATGAGGGTTGAAAATTCTTTTCCATTTTACATTCTAAAAATTTTCATCAATTCCCTGACATATTTTTTCAATTATAGAAATATGGTATTTGGTTTCTTCTCAACCTGGAACCCTAGAAAATATCTCATCTAACCAAGCATGAACATCTCAAAATTTATTTTCATTTTCCCAGTGAATTCTTTAAATAGACCTTCCTTGTCACCATAAAATATGATTTCATCCACATATATAATGAATATGAGAGTACCTTTGGACATTTCTATTACATAATGGTTAATGTCAAATTTAACTTTTAAAAAATTCATATCCCTTATACAACCATATAATTTGGAATACCAGGCTCTAGGAGATTGTTTCAAACTATACAAATCTTTCCTCAATCTGCATACCATGCCTCTATCATTGTCTAATACAAATACATATATTTATTCAATATAGACTTCTTCATCAAGATCACCACTTAGAAAGGTAGATTTCATATCCATTTGATAAACTCTAAAATGTTTGGTTGTTGCTACTACTAAGAACATTCAGATGGTTTTTAATCTTACTATCGGTGTAAAAGTTTCTTCAAATTCAATTCCTTCCATTTGAGAATATCCTTTGGACACCATCCTAACTTTATTTCATGATACTTTACCTTTCTCATTCAAATTATTTCTAAAAACCCACTCGATGCCAATAACATTTTTATTTTTGGGTCATGATACAAGATCCCAAGTAGAGTTCTTTTCAATCTAATCAAACTCCTCATTCATAGCTTGTATCCATTCATCATGCTCAAGTGATTCTTCCAATGTATGAGGTTAAATTTTAGAAAGAAATGTATTTTGATCTTCAATTATCAATATTATTCTATTTTTAGATAGATCCTACTGATTTCCAATGATATTTTTAGTCTCAACATGTTTCTTTAATTTTTTGTACCTCTTACTCTTATCTTCATCAGTTTCATCTTCATCACTGGTATGTTCAGAATCAACATCAGCAATGTTTAGTTCTTTCTTAGTAGTTTCATCATTATTATATTCCATTATCATGTCATTTTATGTTTCATCCTCTTAATCTACATCAACTATGATATATGATCTGATATCATTTTCAATAATTTTGATGTCACTGTAATCAACCAGCTTGTTCATCAATTTTTTCCAACATCTGTAGCCTCTACCATCAGATAGGTATCCCATGAAAATTACTTCCTCTCCATTTTCTTAAAACTTTACTAGATTGATTTTTTTTATCTTTATAATGAAAGGGCTTACAAGAACTTTGAAGTATTTAATAGTTGGTTTTTTGTTGTACTACAATTCATATGTTATCTTTTGTGTTCCAAGCCTCAACAGACATTTGTTCTGTATATTTATGGAATAATATACTACTTATCTCTTGAAATACTTCAAGATACTATGTTCAGGTATCATGGTCATGTCCATCTCAACTATGCTTATGTTCTTTCTTTCATCTAACCCATTTTTCTATGGAGTATACGGCCTACTGTGTCGATTCTTGATTCCATGTTTGGAAAGATAACTTTCAAAAGCATCACAAGTAAACTCATTTAAATTATTTGATCTCAACTTCTTGATATAGAGACCCATATCTTTCCCATATTTCCTTATAAATTTTTTTAACATTTTAGTTTCCTTTGACATATGCTTGATAAACATGAAATTAGTCATATGAGTTCAATCATCAGTAAAAGTAATGAAATACATATCACCCCTAGTATTATTTTTTCTCATTGGGCCACATAAGTCTATATGAAGAAATACAAGGGGTCTAAAAGATAAAATATACACCCCTTTGTGTGAACTTTGGTTTTATTTTCCCTTTTTGGTAGGTTTCACATATTTTATCCCTTTCTCTCTTTAGATTTGGAAAATCTCTCAAAATTTCATGCTTCAAGATTTTACTTATACTCCTTTGACCATGATGGTCAAG
Organism: Viscum album; assembly: GCA_963277665.1. NCBI lineage: Eukaryota > Viridiplantae > Streptophyta > Magnoliopsida > Santalales > Viscaceae > Viscum > Viscum album. Next base: position 490,497,281 of record OY728150.1, read on the forward strand.
CCTTCTATTCTAGAGGTTTCTTTCATCCTTAGTACTCAAATAATAGGAATTAATAGAATCACCAATTTGAAATAGATTACCATTGGTTTTTTTTCTTTAGTGATAATTCTTCCATATTTTGTTCTTTTGATGATTGATGAATCCTTTTTGAAAAAACACCTCATATTTATTATCACAAAGTTGGCTCTAACTAAGCAAATTATGCTTCAAACCTTCAAAAAATAACACATTATTGGACTTTAGATTTTGGGATTCAATATTATCCTTTTAAACTCCCTTAATTTTTAGTAAAAAGTCATTTAAAAAGGTCAATTATCCTCTTTAATTATTCTCAATGTTGCTCAGAATTTTTTTTCCACTAGTGAAGTGTGATGAACATCCGCTATCAAGAATCCATGACTAGGTTTTTATACTGGATTTCAAATAAATTTTAGTGAAACATGATATAAAAATTTCATAATAATAATAACATAATATATATCATATATATCATGTATAAATAATAAATCCATCATTATGACTATCCTTGATATGTGGTAATGGAAAAATGAATGACATTAGTTTGCAAGGCGGTAGTCCTCCGTACACACAAACGATGATTTCGTAACACATTTTATATAAGTGAAGATAGTTATAAGTCATTACATTAACATAAAAACATATAAATATATTTAAGATACTAAGTTTATTATAAAATAATGATATAATAAGAATTTAAGGGGGTGTAAGAATAAATAAAACAAAAATACTCATTGATGAATGTTACCTCTTCTTCAGGTATCCTCATTTAGTTTGTAATAAAATCCTTCTTAGGATGGATTTATGCCCAAAATAAGGCTTCTAATATGAGGGTATGGAATTTGGGAAGTTATAGGATAAAAATAATAGGTTTTAAGGTGTAAAGAAGATAATATAGGGGTGGTCTTTTATAAGTGGGGGAAAGGACACACTAGGTATTTTTGAAAATAATTAAGTGCTCCCATGTTCTTAATATTTCACAAGGGTTAAAAATAGACCATTTTATAACTTTATAGTTTTAATGGTCATAATTTGTCTATGAAATAGTTTTTAGACGTTTTTATAGTTTATTTATACCCCTATATTTTTAGTTTAATGCCCTTGTGAGCCCATTTTTACCTTAATTGTGCTAATTAATTTTTACAACATACAAAATTCATTTTGTTCAAAAATTATGTTGAACATATTAGACAATATAAATTATTATTATTATAAATATTTAATCCATTTTTAAAAATTACATTCATATAATTGGAAAAAAAAATTAATTTAAAATTAATCTCACATGCATGACAATAAAGCGGGTTTTTAAGGCAAAAATGATCAAAAGTTTACAAAGTTTTTATATCAAATTTAAATATGAATTTTGTTAAAATGAACTAAATTTTATTAATAGATATATTATTGAAATAATTATACTTTAAAAACAATTTAAAATATAATTTAACTTTGTAAATGATTTAGGTGAAAATGCAGGTTTCAAATAAAATTCAATATTTTCACTATTCATCAAAAAAATGAAATTCTTCAGAAAAGTCACAAAAATTCAACCTAAGATAATTTTTACATTTAGAATTAAAAAATTAATTTTATTTTATCAAATTTATTTTCCAAAAGTTTTAGAAATTAATTTTATTTTTATTCACAAAAATACATAAAAACATTTTTTTAGAAAATGGTATTTTTTTAAGCATATAAAGACTTTACCAAAAATTATTTATGTTATTATAAATATGTTTTATTTATATAAAAACATTATACATAATATTTAAAAATTATTTATTACTATTCATATCACTAAGTTTAACGGCTAGGTTATAACGGTCACATTTAAATAACTATGTTAATAACATATCATGGTTTTGTTAAAACATGGTATTATGTGTAACTCAAGCTAACTCAGTGTTATGTGTAGTGAAATATTAAATTGATGTTTCATGTAGCACAGTAATAACTTGGTTTTTCATATAGTACAAGCTTAACTTGGTGTTTCATTTAGTGCTAGCTTAAAGTGGTGTTGTATGTAAAGAAAAATATATAAAATTTTTAATTTATTTGAAAAAATAAATATTTCACAAAATCTCAAGGTTTTACATTATACCCCCCTTAAAATGAATTTATCCCTAAAAATCCATAATTTTGGTTCTAAAAATTGAGGATACATTTTCCTCATTACATCATCAGGTTCCCATGTAGCTTTCTCAAGCTGGTATTTTCACTACAAAACACTGACGAGGTGAGTGGTCTTGTTTCGTAGAACTTTCTTTATTAGATCTAGAATCCCTACCGGTTGTTACTAATAAGAAATATCATTCTATTTTGGTATGACCTCTGAGTTCAATACATGTGATGTATTGGGTATGTACTTCCTAAAGAGTGATACATGGAACACATTGTGAACCTGAGAGAGGTTCGATGGAAGCACCAAATGATAAGTTATTGTCCTGATATAATCAAGTATTTTAATGGTATCGATATTCCTAAGGCTTATTTTACCTTCTTTATCCCATGGATAAATTCATAGAAAGTATTTCTTACCAACTTCATATTCTAGATCATGTCGATGATTATTAGTATAACATTTCTTTTAACTTTTCTCATTTTTTACATGTTGCTAAATGGCTCCAAATTTTTCATTCATCTCATCAACTTGTTCAGGTCCTATTAGATTTATTTCTGGAACTTCACTCTAGTACATTGTAGTTATACACCTCTTTCCATAAATGGATTCATAATGAGCCATATGAATCCTTGAGTGAAAGCTATTTTTTCAAGGAAACTCAACTAGAGAAAGGTGTGATACCAACCACCTTTGAAATCCATTAAACATGATCTTATCCAATTTTCAAGGGTTTGAATTTTTCTCAAAATGTGGAAACTCAAATCTATATCAAGATCTTTCTGAATAATTCACCAAAACTTTAACGTAAACTTTGAATCCTGATTAGATATAATTGCATGTGGTACTCTATGCCACTTTTCCACTTCCTTAACATATATTCTGGAAAGAGGATCCAGAGAGAAATATTCTCTAATAACAATGAAGTGTGCTAACTTCATAAAGTGATCGACTAAAACCCATAATTATATGAATATAAAAGATAGGATAAACCTTAAAGGTAACCAATACTTTTAATCTTATGTACAAATAATGTAAAGGCATTCCTCCTAAAATAACTTTATCGCTATATACAAAACTAAAGGGTTACATTTCCATAAATGTCTCTTAAAATATCCTCAATATTGATAAACTCCCATCACATAAAACCTCAAAATGGGGTGTCAATAACTCTGAACTTATGATCAACCTTAAACTCATAAACCCATGATGGTATCCATAACTCATGATTTAATCATACCTGGAGACATGTTAGCTTCCAAAATATAATACACCCTTTATTCCTTAAATAATCTATTATAATATACAAACACCTTTTCATTAGAATATTGGGTTCATCCTTGTAATAATAGAATATAAAATATAATTTTATTATTATATAATCCATTTATAGTGATATAATCACATGAAATTTCACTAAAGGGTGAACTATTAGATTTTTATAGGGAATATTCATACAAAATAAAACTTAAAATTCCTAAATAAGGAGGGGAGGATAAGTGTTCTCTGATTATCATGATTCACTTCATCAATTTTTATTTCATAAGATTTCCATTTTTCCTTTTTCTTTAGAGGTTTTTGTGTCTTATTATCCATATTATCCCTTGGATTGGGGAATTGATTTGTATAATGCCAAAACTCCTTACACATGAAACACCAAAGTGTGGGTGGTGATAAATATTGAGCTCCCTCTCCATTAATTTCATTTATAGAACTCTTCACATCACTTATAAATTATTTTTATTTATAGATAGACATCCCACACTTGAAACACCTTCTTGTTCCTTTAAATCACTCACTTAAGTGCTTCTTCCCACAATTTTGGAAAGCATGAGTTTAAATTTTTTTCTTCCATCCATGTAACATATCATTGGATTTTACATGGAACCCCATTTTCCTTTCTGTATTACCAAAACCAATAATTTTCCATATTTCATTTCCACTTTTAGTAAACATTGAATGATTTCTTCATATCATCCAAAGTCCCTTATGGTTAATGCCCTTTAAAGATTTGGTTTCAAGCCACTGAATAATTGGTCAACCTTAATTTTAGGATGAATTATAATTCACAACGTTTACCTTGAAAGTCTAATAAAATTTGTTTCATAGGTACCAATAGATTCACCATCCTTCTTCTTAAGCTCTAGGAATTCCTTCTCCATTTTTTTATGAATAATATGAGGAAAGTACTTATTGAAAAATAATATTTTAATCTCATCCCACTTTATGGATTCAATTTCTTATCATTGACTCATATTCTTAATAATATTTAACCATTGATCTGCATCACCATCCAGATAGTAGATAACCAAAGTGACTTTTTCATTCTCTAAACATTGGATAATGAAAAATATCTTTTCATTAGTAATTATCCATTACTCAGCAACTAATGAATTAGAAAAACCCCTAAAATAAGGTGGGAATTACCTCAATAAGGACACAACAGAACATTGTTCCCTCCTTTTCTCATTTGGATGTTCACTATGATCCATAACTTGAGAAAATTATGTGATCATAATAAAGAGGATTTTCATTTCATCTCCCATGACATTCGGTTTATCAGAAGGAAAATCATTCCATATTCTATTGTATTCCTAATTAACATGGTTCCTTCAGGTTCCAACCATTGACTAAAACCAAAAACATAGTGTGATAAACACTAATCATAGTGGAGAACCACATAATCATAAAAATTCACTTATAATGTGTCTAAATCATAAAACCTTATTTTCAATCTATGAGACATTAGGCTTAATTTAGTTCATTCATGGTTATTATATATTTAAATCCTTCATGATAGTTCATAAAGAGTTTTTTAATTTCCAATGTATATCCCTCGGGAGTTTCAAACTAGGTGTGTAGCAAGGCCCATTGTCGTGCACCAGTTCCCGGCCGAATCTATCTCAAAATGGTGTTTTCGAGGTTGTTACCCCTATGTATATTTGTGCTAGATCCATATCCACTTGTAATATCTATACATGGATGTATTTCTATGAAACCACTCACTCCATCCTTTATCAAAATTCTAGTACATTTTCCTATACTTTGACTCATCCTTAGAATTATCCTTAGACATCTCTTTAGAGATATCACTGAGGTTTTCACATCCTAGTTCCAAAGTTTAACTAAACCTTTCCTCTGATTCCAACTATAGTAACCCAAGATTATCATACATGGAAATTTCATATTTTAGATGAATATTCATTACATTAGACAAAAACATGCCTGAGGACCATAATATTTTAGTTCCTTTGAAAACTTAGAACACAATATTCGTAATTCCTAAAATTTATTCAATGTAACCCATAAAGATCTTCTCGTTATGTACTATTCACATATATACCTTACTTAAAACCTTTCTTCATAACACGAGGGGAATGAAACATAAGAAAGGGTGAGATTAGATTCTCAGTAAGGGTAAACAAGGGAGACACATAAACATAACATGAACATAAGTGTATGAGAACATGATCATAACATTTGAAAACCATACCCTGCATATCAAAGATCGTAATATTGATTCATGGAATAAATACTCGCAATTAATAATACATGAACCATAATTAAATCAAATAACATGATTCATGGGAGCTTAGAACTATCAAAATATATGGATTTTTGGCATACACTTCAGCTTATAACATTGTGAACATGTATAAATAGAAATAGATTCACTCATTAAGTTAAGGACGTGAAATTAGTCTATCGCATAAACTTATGGACATACAACCAGGACCATGCATATCATTATGGACATGAAATACATGTCTATGTATAATATTGTGAACATGTAATTAGGTTCATACATAACATTTTGAACATGTAATTAGGTTCACACATAACATTTTAGATAAGAAAGACAGGTTTACGCATTAAATCATAGTAGTCAAGGTTCACTCCCAATACCATAATAGTAGACAAATTACCTTACTAAATTGGGTTCATACTCCATTCTAGTCTTTTATATACCATGATATATAAATATTTACCTAATGAATTGAAAAGAGATATAAGTACCACCCATCTTTGGTTATAACTTAACCATTGTCTTTAGTTGTAACATAACCACCATCCTTGGTTATAACGAAACCACCTTCACATAACGAAAATCATACATATGTGTGTCAAAAGATCATAAAAATTCATCATATCATAACCAATGAAATTAAAATGGTTTTATAAACATTTCATTATATCATAACATGTGGAAAAGGGATAGGTTTAATAACCATTTCATCATTTCATCAGAGAAAACTCATTAAAAGAAGTGTGTTTTGTAAGATTTATTTCATGAAATGACTTGTGAAAGAGAAACTTGTTTCATAAACATATTTTATTCATAAACATATTGTCATAATAAATTTAAGCCATTTAGATAAAGAATGAGAATGGTATTCTTGGTTTATATCCTTAGTAAAGCATGAATTATATCAAAGGATGTCATCTTTGATATAGAAGGATTTTGAAAGATCACTTGGAACATTTCCTAAGGAAAATAAACTTTATTTTAAAATTAATTTTCAAAACATAAAACATTTTCAAAATCCATTTCTCTGAAAATAACATTAAAAACATATAAAGGAATCTTTAAAAATCATTTAAAACATTTATTAAGGAAAATATCCTTTACTCATTGAAAAACACTTTTTAAAACATAAAACATTTTGAAAATAATTTTATTTTAATATAACCTTAAAATTAATCTTTAAAGAAAATAATTTTCGAGATAGTGGAAAAAAAATTCATGTTGTATAAGTTAAAACAAGGATTCCTTTCACATTTTTGGTACAAGCCAAACGGGCATTGTTTTGGAAAAAAATGAATATTCATTTCAAAACATTTTGTAAAAAGTAGAACATGGGAAAAATTATTTTAAAAAAGATATGAAAATAATAAAATATTTTTGACAACATTTTTAGAAAACATGTTTTTGGAAGAAATGGATTTCCGACCAAAGAGATAAATAAAGTCATATTTTCTTATAAACATTTTCTTAATTATTTTAAATACCAACGAATGGAAAAATGATACCATTACTTAAAAACATCATGAATCACCAGAGGATAATAAAATTCATGGTAATTCTTGAGAGTTATATCATAATATTTCAACATTTAAAACTTAATCATAAATAATTTCGATAAACTGTGGGATTGTAACATAAAACTCTTACCACTTTGGTAACCTTGAATCATATTGGACATGATGGAATAACATAAAATGAAACATATAATATCATGAGTAATAATAATTTCATGATATTACATTTTAAAAGGGCTATATATACACCTCATGGAAGAATATAGGTTCACAACATAACATATTACTCAAAGAAGGAAAATTGAGACAAAAATCTCTTACCTTAAGTCTTGACCGTCTTCATACTCATTAAACCCTACTATATAATAAATATAAGTTTATTATAAATATATTACACAATAATATGCATATATATAATATGATATATTACTTTCTTATGACTTTTTATTACTTTTTTATTAATAATTCCATGTTAAAGCTATGCTTCAGGTAATAACCGTTTTGTTTTTCGTAAACATTTTGATTTGTTATATTTTTGGTCCTATTACTTTTATCATGTTTCCATCATATAAAAAATTATAACCATGATATAAATATCATATATATTCATTATATATTTATTTATAGTAATCCATAAAATTTACTGATAGGAAATGAAATATACAATTCAAGGAGATGGTAGGTCGTACGTACACATGAATGTTATTTTTCATTTTATTGTTTGGTTGAAAGAAATAAAATTAAATGATATATTTTATCATTATAGAATCATTTTTTTCATATATATCACAAATTTTTATTAAACTCATCCTTAATACATTTTATGTATAGCGTGAACGAATCACATCGTTTCGCAAGGAGGTAGTCCGCTGTACACACGAACGACATTATCGTATTCATGAAAAATTGAAATAATGAAGGTATGTGTGATATAAAAATTAAATAATCATAATAATATCATAAATATAAAATATATACAATAAATATATCATTATTACTAGACTTTATATGTGGTAATGGAAAAATAAATGATATCGGTTCGTGATGTGGTAGTTCTCCATACACGTGAACGATGATTTCACAACCCATTTGATGGTAGTGAAGATGATTGTAGGTCATAAACTTAACATGAAAAAATATAAGTATATGTAATATAATTATTTTTTATATAATCATGATATAATAATAATTTAAGGGGTGGAGGAAGAAATAAAACAAAAATGCTCATTGATGAACATTACCTCTTCTTTAACTATCCTCCTTAGGTTTACACTAAAATCCTTCCTAGGATGGATTTTAGAAGAAAATATGGAATATAGGATAATTGGATTCAATTTGGGAAGTTATTTTTTTAGGTATTTGTAGAAAAAAAAGATCTCTTAATGTGTCAATAAGAGAGGAGATGGGGTTTCCTTTTATAAGTGGGAGAGAGGACACACTTGGTATTTCTGAAAATAATTGAGTGTTCCCACATTTTTCATATGTAAAAAGGGTCAAAAATAGACCATTATTAAACCTTAGATGTGTAAGGGTCTAAATACTTCTAGTAAATAGATTTTATACAAGTTTATAGATTAATTTTACCCATATCTTTTCAGTTTAACCACTCGGTAAACCCATTTTTACCTTAACCACGGAAATTAATTTTTATTGATACATTATTCATTTTGGTAAAAAATTAATTTGGAATGATTATACAATATAAATTATTCTTATTAAAAATATATAATCCAATTATACAAATTCCATTTATATAATTGGAAAAAACTAATTTAAAATTAATCTCACGGACATGACAAGAAAGCGGGTTTTTAAAGAGAAAATGATCAAAAGGTATAATGTTTTTATATCATATTTCAGTATTAAATTGATTTAAAAGTCCTAAATTATATTAATATATTTATAATTGAACTAATTATACTTTAAAACCAATTTCCAATATAATTTAACTTTGTAAATAATTTGGGAAAAAGGAAGTTTTCAATTAAAATTCATTATTTTCAATATTCATCAAAAAAATGAAATTTTTCAGAAAAAGAAAAAAAACTCACCATAAGATAATTTTGAAATTATTAATTCAAAAAAAATATTTTATCAAATTATTTTTCTGAAAGTTTCAAAAATTATTTTTATTATTGTTTATAAAAAAGTATAAAAACGTTTTTTGAGAAAAACATATTTTTGAGACATATAAAGACTTTACTGAAAATTATATATTCTATTATCAATGTGTTTTATTTATATAAAAACATTATAAATAATATTTAAAAACTATTTATTATTATTCATATCACTAAGTTTAACGGAAAGGTTATAAGGGTCGCTTTTTAATAACTATATTAATAATATATTGTGGTTTTGTTAAAACTCGGTATCGTGAGTAACACAAGAAAACCCATTGTTACATGTAGTGCAATATTAACTTGTTATAAGGGTCACGTTCTAAACAGATGAATTTCACTAAGAAAGTGTTGTCCCATACTAGCACTGAAGTTTCTAAGGTCTCCCACAATTCATATCAAGGTTTAAATAACTAAACATAACAGTTTAAACCAAAACAATTCAAGTATAACTATTTTGGCAACCCTAGCCAAAATGCCCCGTATGAGCAACGACCTCTCGCCCGACCCTGCTCAATCAAAATAGGACAAAGGGCATACACAAAGGTATTCCATCGTTCTAATAAACAACTTAAGATGAAATAGAAGATAAATTAGGGTCTCACTCAAAATACCCAAATACACACTTTAAGTTGTGCTACCTAAAGGTCTGTAAAAACACAAAAGAAGGTATGAACCACCTACCTGAGACTCGTATGATGCTACTCCTCCGATAGAAACCTTCAATTTATCCTAAAATGCAGTATATCTACAAAAGAATCAAAACTGCTCAAACCCCAATAACTCGGTCTAGAACAGAAAACAATAAAAATGGCTCAAGAGGAATCAAGGCCTTACCGAGGGGGTTCCAATGGATCAAAAAATGTTTGAAATGGAGTTCAGAAGAAGATTCGGGAAGGATTTAAATGTCTGGACGACTCTCCCCATGTGAGACACAATAGGGAGGAAGAAAATAGAGAATAAAGGCAAATCCCGAGTGGCCCGGAACTTAGAAACCCTAACTTTAAGTGGTCGCACGGTTACCCCGCACGGTTTGGAAAACCGTGTGCCAACCGTGTGGTTGCCACTGCCTCACCCAGAGACTTCACACGGCTTGTCTTCATGGTTTGTTCAGACCATGCACCAACCGTGCAATTGCTATTGTCTCACCCAGGAACTTCGCACGGCTTTCCCGCACAGTTTGTTCAGTCGTGCGCCAACCGTGCGCACCTACATGACCTCCCCAAATTTTAAAAGTTTTTCCCTATAAACAACTCAAAAAATCAAACAAGGTTAGGATTTGACCCATTCTAAAAACTCAGGTTCTTACAAAATCCCCACATTAACATAGCTCATCCCTAATCTATCAAACAAAACCCAGAGATGGAACCAAACATGCCACCCCGATAAAAGTAACCCGGACTTCCCCGAACTCAAGGTTCTGGATAAATTCCTCAAGGGTCTCCCCACCTTAGGAACTTCCTAACTCATTCTCAACCCGACAAAACTTAAAACAATCAAAGGTTCACTAACCTGTTTCTGTACTCACAGTCCTTTCATAACACATCATCACCCCTGCACCTCATTGGCACCCCCGTGTCATTTCCGACACTGAAACACATCCTGCACCACATCAGTGTCCGGCTCCACGAGATTTTGCATCCCATGGATTCTCAAAAATGAACCTGTTACCTAGCACCTCAAGTAACCCGCATCATCGATTCCCTAATGCCCACAACACCTCAAGTAACCTTCATCCTCGATGCCTCGATGCCCACGGCACCTCAAGTAACCTTCATCCTCGATGCCCCGAATGCTACGCATCCCATACATATATATATAAGTATATCACGCACTTGATATGGTGCAAATCCCACTAACTAGCATCTAGTCAGTCCACATAAATCATCTGAACCTCGTGCACTCAAAACGGACATGCCTCTGCAGGTCATGCCAAAAGAGAACAAGGGAATCACGGCCACACCCGTGGTGTACCTCTAACCATCGTTGGCTCACCAGATTGCTCAGCCTCTAGCAGCTCCACGGCGTGCACCTAGCCTGAAGTACGGCTGCTTGATGCCTGACCTCCCTACGGTGCTGCTCCAGCCACTGGCCACTGACCCCTCAGCTGGATCCTGCTATCTCTGTCATGTCCTCCGTGTGCAACTGAACCTTTGATACCCTCTCCTGGTACCGAACCTGAACCAACTCTAGATGCCACCATCTATCCTGGTCCCTGTCTATCAGCTATCTGAGAAGACAACCCGCAGAACCTCTCAAGATTCCCGACCTATCCACATGCCCGACACTCCTTTGGAGGCCTATTGCACTGAGTCTGAACATGTCCATACTTCCCACGCTGAAATAAAACCACTATTGAACTACTATGAGGCGGTCTAGCTGAGTCATTAGCCTGACTGCCCTGCTGGAACTCATCTTTTCCTCGCTTCCTGCTATCCAAACCGTCAACTGAAACTATTCCATGACCAACCTGGGGCTTATCCCTCTGGTTTCCCTCTGCTATAAGCACCTGGTTCACCACCTCTAAGAAAGAACCCAGCATGAAGATATTCACCTAGATCCGAATGGCGTGTCGCAATCCATCCTCGAAGCGCCTCACCCTTGTCGCATCATCGCTTACCATACCGGGTGCAAAGTGATATAAATAGGTGAAAGTAGCTGTATAGTCCATGAAGGACATGTCTCCCTGCTAAAGGGTCAAGAACTCCTGATCTCTCTCTACCCTCAGTGTCTCCGGGTAAAAGTGCTCGAAGAACCTTCCCTCGAAGTCTTTCCATGCTAGTCCCTCATGCCTGCGAGCTTGAACCTGCACATCCCACCAGCACTTTTTCGGTCCTCTTAGCATGTACATCGCCAGCTTGACCCTCCACCCTGGAGGCATCTCAAGCTGCTCGAAGATCATCTGCATGCTTTCTATCCATTTATCAACCGCCTGCGGACCACCCTCACCTTGAAAAAGAAGAGGGTGCTGCGACTGGAACTCTCACGTCATATATGCCATAGTTGGCTCTATACCCTACGTGCCTCTGTCGATTACCTACAAGAAACATACCAGGCTAGCTCGAAGCTGCTCATCAAGCCATAGTCCGAACACTGCCAAACCTGGTTGTTGTCCTACCTGCACTGGATTCTGGACCTGATCCTGTCCCCAAGCCTATACGTGTGGCTCATACTCTACCTGCACTGAATCCTGAACATGATCCTACACCTGTAGCACTGTATCATCTCCCACCTGACGGTCCATCTAAGTCGGTTAAAGAAACCCACTGAATACCATAAATGGTCAGACAACCCATATATATATATATATATAACAATATATATTCTACGCAAATAAGGAAAGCAGTAAAAGGCAGTGCATAAATACTACCCTTACTCTCCCCCACCACAACCCATGCTCATGGAATCCTGGACTCATGGCCTCCTTACCCACCCTTATCAAATCCATGTATCAAAAGTACCTCAGGCCATGCCTGTCCTGAAAACCAATGTTGCCTCAACCGACGACCTAGTCGCCAAATCCTAGTGATCAAAATCACCTCAACCAATAGTAAATGCTTGCTCATACAAGAGCCAGGCCTAAATACCATGTCACTTGCAATTCTACAATATATACAGCATGACATACACATTGAAACAAACAAGTAATTCTATCAGTAATTCCACCTTTTCACATTTCAAGAATACAGAGCATGGCAATTGATATTATTCACATGGTATTATGAAATTGAAGTACCCTAAAATGTGTCTATCAAAATCCAAACAAATCATGCCTTTCCGTACCAGGCCAAGGTCCAATTCTCCCTTACCGCACCGGGTCAAGGGTCACATATCAAAATCAATAACATCACACACCAAGTGATACACTGAGGTAGAAATCATATAAATTGTAATCTGAGCAAAAAGAAAACAACAATTCCCACCCAAGGCAACTTGGTCTATCCCTCGTACCTGGGGTTGTAGGTACCCAAGCACAAGCTAGAAACCTAGTTCCAGTAACAACCTATCTCTAGTCTACCATATCCCAAATAGTAAAACCAACAAAAATAAAGAGATAAGTCTCAATCTCATTAGTAGCTAGCAAGACACCACTACTAAATCCCTATCAAGAACTCCTCTAATACCACTTTGTAATGACCCGGACCCGAACAGCCACCCGAACGGTGCTAAACGGGTCGGGTGCTACTACCTTAGGAGCACCTCCCCGAACGCCAAAGGTTGCTGACTAGCAGTGTGGGTCTTTTAGGTATAGTGGGGAGGATATACCCTCTTTTAGGATAATAAAAATGGTACTAGTTCAAGTATAAGAATAGAGATTCAGCGGAATAAAAGACTCAGCAAACTCGAACTAGACCCACAGAGCAGAATCACAGTCAATATAGATAAACAGTGGAAGAAATAAATATAACAACAGTAGCCGAAAGTAAACACAACAGCATGTTGAACACCACTTGTAACTAGAATTGAACAAAAAACATGCATCCAAAATAGGTCATACATGTATTTCTATATAAAAAGGATCCAATGTATAACCAATTATGGTTACATAAAAAATAAGCATACTAATACAGAAAAGGAAACAAAACAAGATAAACTCCAGCTAGGCAAGATCTCAAGGTCCATACCATCTCCATGCAACAGCTAATACAGCCCAGCTTCTAAATATGGCCTCTTTCCTGCACGTAAATCCATAAAGTCTGCATGCATTCCAAAAGGCCTGTGCAGGGTGTGAGACAAATCTCAGTAGGATACCACTCAACGATGTGTACCTAATATAAGTGTTTAAGTAGGCATGCATTTATAAGGAAAACAATAAACAGTACGATGCACAAATAAACACAAACTCCACTGGTGCTCAGCGGCCACCATAGAGAGTCTCCTACTTTGGCCAACGCCGGAATCTCTGTCGTGTAAACTGGCATTATGTGCCCCCTGACACCGTGTGTCTCAAGTATTGACGTCCCGAAGTCACACCCAAGAATAGTGACCCAGAACCTTGTGCCTCCTGACACCTCGTGCCTCAAGTACCGACATCTTGAAGGCACGCCCAAGAATATTAACTCGGCACCTTGTGCCTCCTCACACCTCATGCCTTAAGTACCGACGTCCCTAAGGCATGCCAAAGAAGTAACCCGGAGGAACAGCGATGCCTGCCCTCAAATTAATAACTGAAGGGAAAGCTATGTCTGACCTCAAATAAATAACCGGAGGAACAGCGATACCTTCCCTCAAATCACGGCGAGCCTCATCCCCCCACCTGATAGCCTCAAGCTATCCCCTGGAGGCTCCTCACCTCCCACGTGGCTTTCTACGGCAAGTACCTCCAACCAAAATACCTAAACTGCATCTACAGGGGCCTCTACCCACACGAGTGGTCAAAACCACCTCATCACAGAGTATCTCTTTGTTCACACTACTCAAAGTTCTGGGTGAGCGGTAATCACCAAAATAGTACCTAAGCCATCACACATCTGACACCTCATGTACCTACGACCATTCCGCTCAAGTCTGATGGCCTCACCATCCAAGTAACCCGGGTCATGCCCAACCTCACAGTCATCCTGCCTCAAGCCGACGTCCATGATGCTCAATCCCATGGTCAAAACCACCCAAATTAACCTCGAGCCAAGCCCAACCTGACAGTCGTACTGCCTCAAGCCAACGTCCATGACGCCCAATCCCATGGTCAAAACCACCCAAAATAACCTCAGGCCAAGCCCAACCTGACAGTCATACTGCCTCAATCCAACATCCATAATGCCCAATCTTGTGTTAAAAACCACCCAAAGTAACCTGGGCCAAGCCCATCCTGTGATCAGCATCACTCAACAATATCTGGGTCATGCCCATCACAACCTGAAGGTTCCAGCATATTCAATTCAACATGTACATATAAAACACATTTAAACATAACACATAACAGGAAAAACCATCTAAAGAGATGAATTTCACTAAGAAAGTGTTGTCCCATACCAGCACTGAAGTTTCTAAGGTCTCCAACAATTCATATCAATGTTTAAATAACTAAACCTAACAGCTTAAACCAAAACAATTCAAGTATAACTATTTTGGAAACCCCGACCAAAATTCCCCATATGATCAACAGCCTCTCGCCCGACCCTGCTCAATCAAAATAGGACAAAGTTCATACCTAAATGTATCCCATAGGTCAAATAAACAACTTAAGATGCAATAGCAGATAAATTAGGGTCTCTCTCAAAATACCCAAATAAGCGCTTTAAGCCGCGCTACCCAAAGGTCTGCAAAAACACAAAAGAAGGTATGCACCACCTACCTGAGACTCATATAATGATACTACTTTGATATAAACCTTCAATTTGGCCTAAAATGTGGTAGATATATAAAAGAATCAAAACCACTCAAACCCCAATAACTTGTTCTAGAACAGAAATCAAGAAAAACAGGTCAAGAGAAATCAAGGGCTTACTGAGGGGGTTCCAACAGATCAAATGATGTTCAAAATGGAGTTCGAATGAAGATCCGGGAAGGATTTGAAGGTCCGAACGGCTCTCCACGTGTGAGCCACAAGAGGGAGGAAGAAAAGAGAGAAGAAATGTAAATCCCGAGTGGCCCGGAACATAAAAACCCTAACTTTAAGTGGTCGCACGGTTACCCCGCACGGTTTGGAAAACCATGCGCCAACTGTGTGGTTGCCCCTGCCTCACCCAGAGACTTCGCATGGCTTGTCCGCACAGTTTGTTCAGACCATGCGCCAACCGTGTGGTTTCTACTATCTCGCCCAGGAACTTCGCATGGCTTGCCCGCACGGTTTTTTCAACTGTGCGCACTTGCACGACCTCCCCAACTTTTAAAATTTTTTCCCCAAAAACAACTCAAAAATTCAAATAGGGTCGGGATTTGACCCGTTTTAAAAACCTGGGTTCTTACATATTTAATTGATTTGATATAAATTCCTTGATATTGATAAAAAAATAATTTTTAAATAATTGTTTCATTATTATCATTGTAATTATCATTAATCCTAACAATCTAAATTTTAAACCTAAAAATGAAATCAAATGTATTAAATAGTTTGAAAAGTATTATCTAAAATATAAGAATAAATTTATAAAATTAAATTTCTATATGTAGGGAAATTAATCTTGACGTTAGCGCATGTAATGCGTAAAAACCTATTTTTTGAAAATTTTTATTTTTAAGAAAAAATATTTATGATTAGGATAGAATTATCGATGTAATTGATCCCAATGAATTTAAAATAATTATTAGAATTAAAATAGTATTTATTTTATAATAAAATAAATCAAAACTTCATTTAATCATGTTATAATCAATTTAAAAAATAGTATAAAAATCGTTATAATTAAATCGCTACATAAAGTTTTGAAAATGTTAAGCACAGGTTTATATATACAACACCGTATTTTAAAATGATTTATTATAATTTATAATATATATAATTTTATATGAAAAAGGTTTCGAAAACTTTCAATGTATTCATATAATAAAATAATTTCATAATAGTAATGGCATTAATAAAATCAATATTTTCATTATTCACCTAAAAATTAATTATTTTTGAAAAATCAAAAAAAACATCTTAAGATAATATTAATCTGATAAATCCAAAAATGATGTTGATTTTTTAAAATTCATACCATAAAATTTGTAAACTTAACATTAAAATAAAATCATGAAATATCATGAAAAACATATTTTTATAAGAAATCGTTTTTTCTATATATATATTATTCTTTTAAAATTAGTGGTAATCATAAATATATAAAACTTGAAAAATATCCATTTTATAAAATAAATTTTAAGCTTAAGTAAAAAATTTATTTTTTCTTGTGTCAATATTTAAAGTGAATTTTTGTTTTGTTTTTATAAATATATTTATTTTTATATATTTCATAATTTTGTTACCACTATTTTATACATTATAATTTTATTACTACCTTATAATGGTCTATATTCCTTTGCTTTTATTGTTTTGTGAAGAGCAAGACATTAAACACAATATGTAATTAAGGAGGAAAGAATCAGGTTGTTACATTCTACATCCCTTAAAAGAATTTCATCCTTGAAATTTTATTACATGGAATAAAACAAGTGAGGGTAATTTTCTTTAATCACGTCCTCAGGTTATCACATAGCCTCCTCAAACTTATTATTTCTCCATATAAATTTGACCGGATGTATGTTATTTTTTCATAGCACCTTATCTCTTCAATATTTAATTTCCACTAGTTGTTCCTCATATAAGAGATCATGTTCCAGTTACACGGCTTCCAAGCTTAGTACATGTGAAGGTTCTGGTATATACCTTCTCAAAAGAGATATATGGAACATGTAGTGTTATTGGAAGAGGTTTTTAGGGGGGATAAGTGATAGGTTGTGGCCCCTATATGATCAAGGATCTTGAAGGTACCAATGTACTTAGGTCTCAACATCCCTTTCTTCCCAAATCTCATAACCTGTTTCCATGGAAATATTCAGATAAATACCCTATCACTGACTTGAAATTATATATCTCTTATATGATTAACAACATAGATATTTTATATAATTTTAATCATTTTCATATACTTATAAATGATTTGGACCTTCTCCATCATTTCTTTGAAAAGGTCAGGCCCTATCAGCTTTACTTTCCCAAATTCATCCCAGCATGTTCAAGTCCTACATCTCTTCCCTTACAAAGCCACATTTGATGTCATTTGGATGCTAGAATGGAAACTAGTGTTATATGATAAATCTATCAGAGGAATATTTTGATCCTAATATCCTTGGAAATCTATTGAAAAAGATCTTAGCATATCTTATATAGTTTTAATAGTTCTCTCAGACTAAAAAATTTTCTGAGTGTGTTAAGCGGTGAAAAAATTCTGCTCGAACCTCAAAAATTTCTGAATACTTTTCCAGAATATCAATGTATACCTTATATATCAATCAAATAAAATGGATTAGGGTACTATATCAAGCCTAACCACCACTTTAATGTATTACTTGTAAATATGATCCAGTGATAAATCCTCTTTCATGGTAATAAAATTCACTAACTTTGTAAATTGATCGACTACAACCCATATGGCATTATAACCTTTATATGTTTTAGGGAGTCCTATTATGAAATACATGGTGATGTTTTCCCATTTGTATAAAGGTACGGGTAATGGTTGCATCATCCATTTAAGATTTTATTGCTCTTCCTTAACTTTCTGACATTCCAATCATCAACATATATAATCCATGATTTTTCACTTCATGTTATTCCACAATAAGTTTTTATTTAGATCTCTATACATCTTTGTGCATTCAAGATGGATATAGAAGGATAATATATGTTCATTATCCAGAATATCCTTCTTCACTTACTATATATATGGGACACATATCCGGGTTCCAAACCTTATGATTCCTTCTTTATAAAAGATGAAATCCATAATAGACTCTACCTTTTTTTTGAAATTTCACGTCATTATTATAGTATTCTGTGATCCTTATGTAAATAGATGGTTGATAAGAAACTATTCAAGGTAATATTTATCCCCTTACCTTATGAATTAAATATTTATCCTTAATCCATGAGTATTGTGTCTTTTTTAATCTGTGTCATGGATAATGGAGCATGATATTTTCTACTCAAAGCATTAGCCACCTTGTTTTCCTTTCTAGGATGGTAATTTATTGAGAAATCATAATCTTTGATTATCTCTAACTATCTCCTTTGGAACATGTTTAACTCCTTCTTTGTGGAGATGTACTTCAAGCTCATGTGATTAGTGTATATATCCCACTTATCACCATAAAGTCAATGCCCCCAAATTTTTATTGCAAAGATCACCCCCACTAATTCCAAGTCACATTTCAGGTAATGTTTCTCATTAGTCTTTGATTAACATAAGGCATAAGAAATTACCTTTTCATTTTTCATGAGGATACTTCCTAGTCCTTTAAATGATGCATTTGTGTAAATTATAAACCATTCACCACTATAGGGTAATTTAAGCATAGGTTTAGTGTCTGACGTTTCCTTAAGATCCTTGAATATTTCCTCACATTATTTTATCCTGATTAATTTGAATCATTTTCATGTTAACTTGGTTAATGGATTTGATCGCCACAAAAAAATCTCAAAAAGCATCAATAATATATCTTTAACCTAATAAAGCTAAAATTTTAGTCATAGTGGTAGGTCTAGACCATTGATAAATTACCTCATACTTTGATGGATCTATAGATATACCCTCACATATGATGAAATGACCCAATAATGATACTTTTTGTATCCATAATTCACATTTTTTGAGATTGGAGTATAGTATATCCTTCCTCAGGGTCTTCAACACAGTCCTTAAGTGATCTTCATGCTCTTACTTTTGAAATATATCAGAATATCTTCTATAAAGACTACCAAAAATTGATCCAAGTAATCTCCAAATACTCTATTCATAATATCCATGAAGATAGAGGGGGCATTGGTAAGTCTAAATGGCATCAATATAAACTCATAATGTTCATACCTTGTTCGGAATACTGTATTTGGAATATCCTCATGTTTTTTCCTCAATTGATAATATCCAAACTAGAGTTCAATATTTGAGAAGAATTGAGCTCCTCTAATTTGATCAAACATTTCATGAATAAGAGGAAGAGGATACTTGTTTTTTATTGTGATTTTTTTATCTCACAATAATCAATACAAATATGCAATGATCCATCCTTATTTTTTATAGAGGATTAGTACACCCCATGGTGCAACACTAGGGTGTATAAAACCATTATCAAGATTATCTTATAATTACTTCTTCAATTTCTCTAATTCAATAGAATTTGTTCTATATAGATTACTTGCTATAGAAAATGATCTAGGGATGATTTGGATTTAGAATTCAACCTCACAATCTGGGGGAAAGACCAAGAAATTCATCAGGAAATACATCAGCATATTCTTGCACAATAGGGATATTCTCAATACTGACTTCCTCCCTCATTATATGATCTAATAACCCCATGTTGCTCAGTATTAAGACCTATATTATGGAATCTTCTTACAAAGAAGGTAAATGATCATCCTTGCATTGATACTTGATGACCAGTCAATTAGGGATATGAAAGGAGATTTACATTTCTTGGTGATTGATATGATCCTTATATAAGGAAAGGAAATACATACCTAGAATTATGTCAAATTCAAATATAGGTAGAAGAACTAGATTTTCTGGAAGTATCTCTCTATAAATCTCGATTGGAGAATATTTGTACACCTTAGTTGCATTTAGCATTTTGATAGGTTTTTTCAAGGATAGATCGATATTAAAAATTTATAGTGGTGAATCCATATTCATTGAATACTTATAAGATATAAAATAACATGAAGAACTTGAATAAAATAATACATTCATGGTTATAGAGTGGGGAATGAGGGTACATTTTAACACTCTGTTATTGTGGTCCACCTCTACAGTAATGATTTCATATGCCCTATCTTACTCCCTTGGTTTAAAAGGTTTTTTCTACCTAGTCCCACCATTAACCCAAGGGTTAGAGAATTGATTTCCATAATTCTTATACATTGGAATTTTGAAACATTAAAGAGAGGGTGGAGCATCATTTGGGGTCTTTTTTTCTAAAGTAATGTTATTTGGCCTCTTTCCATTATTTCAGCAATAACGGTCTAGGTGGATTTCTTTACCACACTCATAACACTTCTTGAAACCTTTAAGGTAATTACTCAGGTGTTTCCTCACACATTTTTTACATGTGGGTAGTTAGACTTTATTACCCCCCATGAGATTATTCATCAGGGCTTCCTTGATACTCCATCTTTCTTTTCCTTTCTCTAGAATCATGTGGGTCTTCATCTTCTATTTCAATATTAAGTGTGCACTGATAAAATTCCTCATAGCCTCCAAATTCTCTCATGGATAATGTATTGTGAATAATAGGTTTTAAGACACCGATGAATCGATTAGTCTTATTTTCAGGTCTAGAGATAGACTCTTAGTCATGCCTTGTGAGTCTTGTGATGTTTTCCTCATAACATCCAATAGACTCACCTTCCTTTTGTTTCAATTCAAGAATTAATTATTCCATCTTAGTAAAAAGAGTTAAAATGAAATATTTATTGAAAAATATTCTCTCGAAATCCTTTCACTTTATAGAATCAAATTCCTCCATTTTCATTGTATTCCTAAAAAGATTCCATCATTGGTTAGCCTTAACTTCCAAATGATAGACAGCCAAAAGGACCTTCTCATGCTTTGAGTATTGAAGGACATAAAATATATTTTCCATTGCATTAGTCTATTACTCAATAATAAAATGGGTTTGAAGGCCCATTAAAGGATGGTGGACATTGATAAATAAAATATTCAATAGAAATTTACTCCCTTCTTGGTGTGTTTGATAGATTTTAAATCCTTGAACCCATGTTTTCGGATTCATTACATGAAAATTTTGTGTATTTTTTTTATAAAACAACTAAAAAATACACAGAACAGTTTACATTCTAAGACATTTTCTAGTCTAGGTTTTGGATAATTAGACAAAATCATAAATACTTTTAGAATTGTACAAAAATTATACATTGGACTAACTATATTTTCATGTGTTTCCTCCTTAAATGAAGTAAAAATTATTTTTATTTCTACTAAACCTATAAAAATATTTTAAAACAAGGGGTGAGCATGAAATTTCCCAGTAACATTTTAAAATCAATTGCAATTAATTTTATTTGAAAACTATATATATGTTTGGAAATATTTTATCAAACATATATTTTGATAAAATATATACTTAAAAAGAGTTTTCAAAGCATTGAAACTATTATAAAAATCCATAATAAGTATATATTATTATTTTAAAAAATAATAATATTTTGAAATAATTCTATAGATTTATCCCTTTTAAAAATAATAATTTATTTGAATTATTTATGATACTTATAAGGCCATATAAAAAACCATGTGGTCACTTTTCCATATCACTTATAGGACAGTGTCCCCTTGCAATCATGGATTTACTCCTCATAACATATCATATCATTTGACTCTCTAGTGCCAAATTTTAAGAAAACATTTTTAATGGTCCTATATTTCTCACTCATAATACAAAAAAATTAAGTCTTACATTTATTATTTTCAAAGAAGACAATATTCTCGTATCTTCTTTGCGTGGTAAAAGGTCAACTTTTGTAAAAAATTAGGAAAATTCACATTTCCACATAGAGTAATTTCATTTAAAAGACATAAACATGATCAAATTGAAATTAAATAAATTACCGGTATAAAAGTATGTGGGATGTAGATATCATTCATAGAGTGTGGCCCTGTCTATTTGAATGACATTCATTGATAAAAAACCATTCATCACATAAAATTTTATCTTTCATTAATTTCAAGATCACATAAAATAATAACTCATATAATTAATAATATTAACATAGAAATTTTAATAATATAAAATTCCCCTTTAAAATTTACTTTATACAATAACACAGAAAAGTTTTTTTACTGATTTTCAACATAGATAAATATATAAGTTTTTTATAAACACAACTTTGGAATTCAAAATATATCATTAAATAATAAAATCATACTTTTTTGAAGAAATATCATAAATCTATAATGAAGAATATATAATAAATCATAAAATCATCCCTTATATATTTAGAAATCAAATCTTTAAATTATAGAACATGTGTACAATAATCATAATAAAATCATAAAATAATTGTTTCCCTACAAAATTAACTACCTCACATAAATAGAATCAGAACCAAGGTTTATTATAGATTAAAAAATATTTTCATAAAACTAAATATATAGAAAAAATTATTTGAAATATTGATGTAGATATTTAAAAATAATAATTCTATTAACTTAAAATAAAGTATTCTTCTACTGGATCTTCAACACATTAAAAATAAGAGAGAAGAGAGTTTCAAAGTGGATAGTTTTTCTAAATAAAGAACCTGAGTGAAGTTTTCTATTTATATACACAAAGGAAGATTCGAGAGTGCTCTCCATTTATCAAAACTAAGGCTTGTTGAGAAAGATAAAAAAAGTCTATATTAATATATATCCATTACTGCCACTTGGATATCTAATAGAGAATCAAATTTAAAAAAATAGAATGAGACTAAGACACTCATTGTTTTAAAAACTTAATGAAAAATATAATATATGTATATATATATATATCATTTGACTTCTGTTGGCATAAGTTGGATATCCAAAATATTTTAAATACAGAATGGAAAAATATGTTCATTAGTGTAAATTATAAAACAATCCAGGGATACATATTTATTTTGACTAAATATATATTATATTGAAGCCTTATTGTGGAATTCAAACCAAAATAGATTTGGGGAAATCCTAAAACAATGACAGATACACAAAATCATTTTCAAATAAAACTGTATCAAATAGATATGTATTTGAAAAATCCAATTTGATTTATATAACATCAACATCAGGTCAAAAAATATGAAGAAAACCCATAATGATAATAAATAGGAAAGGATGATAGCGAAAGTAGGAGAAAATGAGGAATACGATGAAACGAGAAGATTCAGACACCTATAAGGAAAACACATACCTCTTTAAATCTTTATTGAGACCCTCTCTTGGATATATTCTTTGATGATTGAAGGTGTTTGAAACCCGATCTATATCTAGCAGTAGAAACCCAACTTGAACCTTTTTTAGGCAGTCAATCCCTTTTTCTGAGCATGAGCCCTTGGTTGAAATTGGAGTCTGTGGTTCCTAGAGAGGAAGAAGATGCACCGCCCAACTCAGCACCTTGCGCTTGGCTCGAATCTCCTCAAAGATGAACCCCTCTATGCCTCATGAAGACCTCAGCTTCAACCTCATGGAGACAAAGATATCCTCACGGTCGACTCCTCTGAACGAACCAAGCCCTCCTGAATAAAAAGTAACCCCAAAATCTCCATCCTGATTTCCTTATCCTGATATCATTTTTTTAATAAAACTAGTGTGTGTTATATAACCTTTATATTTCATTTTATTTTTAAAAAAATAAAAAATAATAATTAATATTTAAATTTTCATAATTAATATACTTATAATATTACCTTTAACTCATTATTTAAATATTAACTAATTTAAGTTTATATTTATTTTATAACTTCCATAGTTGTCTTTAATTATACTCAAAATTATAATATTATAAAATATAAACATTCATATTTGGTTTATTAATATATTTATAATTTCATATATCTTATAATTACCTTAATATTAATAACTTATTAAATAAACATCATTATAATTTTGTTAATTTGAAAACTCATATACTTTATAAAATAATTTACTTTTAATTACAATTTATATATCTTTAATATATATTTATTTTTTTTCTTAACTGTTATCTATAGGTATAAAATTTTAGTTATAAAAATAAATTTTTTATAAAACTAATTTCTAAAATTACTTGGAAAAAATAATTTATCAAAGCATTGTTTACTAAATGATAAATTAATATGCCTAACCACTCTTTTTTGTATAAAATTAATTGATAAAATTTAATTATTAAAAATATTATTTAATACATTTTCATTTTAAGAGTTTCATAATAATTTTTTTATTTATCTATTTAATTTCTTTTTTCTAAATTATTATTCATTAATAACGGGGTAAATTATAACATTTATTTATCATTGAATTATTTTAACATAATTTTATTTCCCAATTTTTTTGTTTAAATAAAAACATCGCATAAGATATTAAAACTAAATTTAGTTTGATTAAATTATAAATTAATCCATTTAATAAAATATTTATATAAAAAGAAACTAAGCTTATAATTTCTGAGATGTTACATTCTTCCCCATTATAAGAATTGCTTCCTCGCAATTCGTTCATCGAACTTAAGAAAATTATGAATTTCCATCTTTATAATTATGAAAAACTGGAGTTATGTAACTTATATAATCTAACACATATATTTTTCTCAAATAACAGCGCCTAATCTCTAAATTTTTCTTGGCCATTGTTTTAAATATCAACTAAAAAGCCCTGAACTCACGATTCTGAATTCGGTACATAGAAATGTTGTATATTTTTTTATGTATAAAACAACTGAAAATACACAGAGCCTTTTACATTTCAAGGCCTTTTCCAGTATAGGTTTTGGAGAATTAGAAAACACCATACATATTTTCAGAATTCTACAAAAATTATACATTCGACTAACTATCTTTGCATGCACTGCCTCCTTGAACAAAGAAAACATCATTTAAATATCTTTTAAACCTATAAAAAATATTTTAAAACAAGGGGTGATAAAGAAATTTTAACACCCCAAGTTTCCACATTATGCTTCTCTTTGATTAATACAATAGGTTTCATGTAGCTCTGAGTTCTACCACATCCGGGCCAATCAAACTAGGTGTCTAAAAAGTAGTTAGGAATAGTAATACCCACTTTTGAAATTTTATAAAGTTTATTTTTCAAAATGGAATTCATTTTTGGATTAGGAATATCAAAATTATCTTAGGTTGAATTTTTGGTATTTTTTTGAAAACTTTCAATTTTTGATGAATAGTGAAAAACACTGCGTTATTGTTTAAAACCGAATTTTTATTTAAATAATTATTTTTTTATTTAAATTTATTTTAAAGTAAAAATAGATACATGATACTTATATGAGTCAAATTTAATTCATTGGAGTCATTTTATAATAAGATTATATATATATAATTTTATTAAACTTTTTAACGATGTTCACCCACCTTCTATGCACATTTGCAAATTTGCATAAAACGTAATTATACTACTTATGTGAATTGAATTTCAAAAATATAATAGACATTATTGTCATCATTAAGTAAAATGTGGTTCAATACGATGAAAATAATTTTTGGTGAATAGTAACTTTTAAATTTTATTTACCACGGTTAAAAGTAAATAGGGTAATTAAAAGTAAAAATAATATTATAACAATATAAAATTACCCCAACACATGTCCTAATTCTATTGGATAAGTTTTTTTCGACTAAAATCGACATTAGGACAAAAATAAGATCTTTTTTGATCCATTTGGGTCAGATTAGGACATTTATTATATTTTATTTAAAGAAGAGTTAAAAGTGTTGAATCCAAATTTCAATAACTAAACCATTTTTAATATAGGGTTATACATAAGATAAATTCGACTATAAAAATTCATTATAAATATAAAAATATTTACTATATCATGGTATTTTATTTATAATTTTTAGACATCAAATAATTAAATTTATTTATGACACAATGATGATGCAGTAATTACCTTATTAATGAAAGATTAAAATAATTGATATTATACATATTAAAATAAATGTAAATTGAAACTTTTGATGTCATCCACAAATTTTCTAGGTTAATATGACATTTTAGGGTTGATTCAATATATATATTTTCGAATTAATCAAGTTTTTATGACTTTCACAAAAACCAAATACTAAATAGTGTCAAAATTGACATAAATGAGTTTTTGAAAAAATACTATTTTATTAAATGATATAATATTACAAAAAATATAATATTCATCCAAAGGACTTAGATAGTGTTATATATTTCATTAATTAACCACTTGAGGTTCTCTTGGTATTTTATAGTAACTATATTAACTATGTAGTATAAAAATACAAGAAGATGTGGTAAAAGTTAAACTATTTAACAAAGAGTTAAATCTAAAAGATAAGGTTAATATTGTGACCTAAACTTGTCTAAATATATATTTTTTGAGAGGATTTAGACCCATAACCACCTTATATTCTAAATAAATTCATTTGGATATATTAGAAACTGAAAATAATTTTATAATAATTTAATATTTCAAGCTTTTCCTAAAGTGCCCCTCACCTCTCTTATAAAAGGGTGCTTCCCCTTATCTTAAATTAACACATCCAAAGCCATTTTACTTGGACAAAACCTTATTAAATATCCTCCTAACTACCCCCACTTAATCCTAGAGACCTTAATTTGATCATAAATCCAACATAAGTATCCCTTTTGATCAAATCAAAAGGAAGCACCCAAAGAAGAGGTAATTATTTTATCACCTCTTTCAAAGTTATTTTCTTCTTCCACTTCCACTTTCTTTGTTGCTTCCATACTAAAATAATAACTCCAATACCTTATACATAATGAGATGTTATTATAAATATGGTACAAGCATATTCACTATTCTATCCATCCTATGAATGACAAAGTCACCATACATGCGTACGTACGGCTTACCGTCTCCACATCGTGGTGTATTTTGTTATTCAACACTTCATTATTTGGCTGGATATAATAATGAGTATAATTTTTGTAAATAATAAATATAATGTGTTAATTATCCTTTATATATAATATACCATCCAATTACATACTATTTTTTCATCAATATAATTATATTTTTGCTTGTGTGTATGTATAGCATACCTTCTCCATGATGTGATGAGATTTCATTCCTCATCATAACCATTCAAGAATAATTTTCATTTGATGATTAAAAATAATTTTTAAAACTTAATATAATTCTTGATATGAATAAAATAAATTCTATCCATAATAAACATGACTTATGTAACAAAACATATAAAGGAAAATTAATCAGTTAACACCTGAAACAATGATACTGCTGAAATATTATTAACAAAGAAATATTAGAGGATCATATATAATATAATATTTATGTATTTGGATCTTGTATAATTTAATAGCAATGATTTAACCATTATAAATGATGTTAATTTACCCTCTACTAGTGTCTTGGTACAATCCCTTGATAAATTTTTTATTTATAGTCTTGGCAAGAGGCCTTGACTATGTGGTTATGATGTCCATCATTATGAATTCCATCGTTATGAGATTAACTATTGATATTACATGTGATTAGTCATCTAGTAGAATATCCATGTGAATAAGTAAATGGAATTATTTTAATTATATTTTCTATATTATGATGAATTTTATTTTTAAAAGGCTTGTGTTTTAGTCTTATACATTGGCTTAAATGTTTATACTTATTTATGATAGTTTTTTCTATATTGTTATCCTTACTGTGCATCTGAGCTCACCCCATTCTTATGTTTTATTTTTTTCCTAGGATGAAAAGAAGTATATTATGACTAACCTATAGGGATAGGCTAATGTATATGAGTGTATTCAAAGGAGACACAATGTTGTTTTTTTATTTCATAATGTAATATAAAACTTATGTATGTATCTAGCACTTTTAAGGCTACTAAATTGATCGGTATTTCGGGACTTCGTCTCTTGTGATCATGCCAATGTTACGTAATAATGCACCGACTCTAGGTAACTGGGGTCGTCGTGTCACATTTGGTATCAAATGAAGTTTAGTATAGACCTTGGAAACTAAATTTAGAAAAACTTTGATTAGATAACACTACCCTAAGATAGGATTTGAGGATTATTATAGAATAGCATCCAAAATTTTTGGTAATGTATATATTATGTGGGTTTTCCAAGTAATGCATCCATGTCTGGATACTACAAGTGGACATGGTTCTAGCACAGATTTACCTAGGAGTGAAAACTCTGATAAAGAGTTTCGGGCTTGACCCGAGGTATCCTGGTACACAACAACGGGCCTTACTACGCACCTGGTTTGAAACTCCTGTGGGATATGGTTAGGGTAGTTCACATTTTCTTTAATAACCATTATTAAGTATTTATGAGTCAATACTTCCCCAAATAAAACATTTTTTATGATTATGGATTATATGCATAAACTGTCCAATTTATGTTAAGTATTATACAAGTTTGGAATTATTCATTGTAATTCATGAACTAATATAGTGTATGCCAATTTTTAGAAATAGAGCCTAGTGGAAGGAATGGAAACTGTGTCAACACACATAATCTATGTATATATTTCCCTCATATTGAAGATAATTATAGTAGAGTTGGTGATGCAAATAGTGTTGAACAACTTATAACCATATTGGGAAAACTCCATCAGGTTATGAATAATGACCTTACCTGTATAGAGCACACTAATCCACAACATGGAGGATCAATGTTAGACCACTTCATGAGGAAAAATCACCAACATTCAATGGGAATACAAATCCATTTGTAGCTAAGCAGTGGATAAGTTCCTCAGAGAAAATAGTTCATGATTTGGGGAGTAGCGAAAGGGAAAAAGTTGTCATGAAATCTTATCGCCTCTCAAAAGATGCATATCAATGGTGGTCATTAATTCTAAAAAAGGAGGATGAAGAAGTATCAAATATGGAATGGAGGGAGTTTAAATAGATTTTCTTAGAAAAATATTTTCCTCATGAACAGCGAGCGAATATGGAAAGGCAATTTCTAAGTCTGAGGAAAAAGGAAGATGATAATGTCACAAAGTATGAGGCTAACTTTACAAGGTTAGCTAGGCATTCTGAAGATTATATACATAACCCAAGAAGTAATATTGATCGATTCTTTGATGGGTTAAAACCATTTCTCCATCGAGCATTAGTATTACAATCCTTCTCATCGTACGAAGATATAGATATGTGTTATCAAGAGAGAAAATGAATTCTTTAAGTCTTATGACTTTAAAGTAAAGCAATAGAATAATAGATTTGTTTAACACTCTGAAAAAGGAAATAAGGGTAAGAAAGGAAAAGTTAAATTTTCATCCTGTAGTAGCTTTGGGAAGAAACACCCTGGTACATGCCTAAAGGGGATGGGAGTTTGTTGCAAGTGTGGAGAAAAAGGCCACCAAGATCATGATTGCAAGGGGAAGAAAGAGGTTGTCAATATTCAATGCTACAATTGTAAAAAAATGGGGCATTGTGCAAATGAATGTCTTAAGCATCAAGGAAACTTACCTCAGAAAAGGCCAAGGGAGCAAGGCCAAGATTATGCAATCACAACTGCTGAGGTTGAAGTTCTGAATGATGTGGTGGCAGGTACTTTAATTGTCTCCTCAAAATTATCCAATGCTTTATTTGATTCTGGATCATTTAATTCTTTTATATCTTCCTAGTTTTCCAAGAAAATTATATAATTACAATATGACTTATTAAGGGAGTTTTTAGTCAAAATTCCTAAGGGAAGTATCATTGTAACAAAGTTTTTTCAATAAGTTACCATTATGGCATATGAACATTATTTATCAACTAATCTTATTTCTGTACCCATGATTGAATTTGATATAATCCTAGGTATGGATTGGAATTTGAACCATGATGAAAAAATTTATTGTAAGAAGAAGGAGGTTACAATTTTTGAAAATGATAAGGAATCCCTTATCTTTAGAGAAAAAAAATCACCATCTGATTCTCATCTAGATCCACCCCCAATAGCTCTACTAAATTCAATTATTGGCGAGGAAGGGAGTGAAATAACTATGGGTGAGGAAGGGAATGTTAAAATAGAGTATGTACCTATTTTGTAAGAATATGTTGATGTGTTTCTAGAGTATTTACCTGGACATCCTCTAGAATGAGAAATTTAGTTTTCCATTGACTTAATTCCTAGTTCAAGGCACATATCAAAGACCCCTTATAGAATGGTCACTATATAATTATTGGAACTAAAGAAACAACTAGATGAATTGAGTAATAAAGGATTTTTTTCTCCCTATTGTTTCTCCATGGGGATCCCCTATTCTTTTTGTTATGAAGAAAGATAGATCTATGAGTTTGTGCATTAACTATAGGGATATCAATGCTATAACAATAAAGAACAAGTATCCCCTACCTCACATTGATGATTTATTTGATCAACTTCATGGAGCTCAATATTTTTCAAAGATTGAACTTCGATATGGATATCATCAGTTGTGCATGAAGAAGGAATACATTCCAAAGATA
Source organism: Viscum album (assembly GCA_963277665.1). Lineage (NCBI taxonomy): Eukaryota > Viridiplantae > Streptophyta > Magnoliopsida > Santalales > Viscaceae > Viscum > Viscum album. The sequence continues at coordinate 490,528,398 of OY728150.1, forward strand.
GAATTTTGAACCAGGTATGGGCATTGTGAGTTTACAGTAATGCCTTTTGGACTGACTTATGCACCCTCTGTTTTCATGGAACTAATGAATAGAGTTTTCAAGTAATATATTGATGAATTTTTAGTGGTATTATTGATGATATCTTGGTATACTCTAAAATCTACGAAGATCATGAAAATCACTTACATGGTATTCTAAAGTCTCTTAGAAGAAATGAATTATATGGGAAGTTTAGCAAGTGTGGATTTTGGATTTAGGAAATTTCTTTTCATAGCCATATTTTCTCTAAGGATGGTATCTCTATTGATCCTTCAAAGACAAGGGAAATCCAGGAATGTCCATCACCAATGAGTATAACTGAGGTATGCAGTTTTATTGGTTTAGTAGGTTACTATCAGCATTTCATCCAGAATTTTGCTCGATTGGCTAAGCCATTAACCAATCCCACATATAAAGGGGTTAAATTTGTTTGGAAAAAGGAGTGTGAAGAATGTTTTGAAGAATTGAAGAGAATATTAGTCAATTCTCCTATATTGAATCTACCATTGAGGAATGATGGTTTTGTTATTTATAGTGATGCTTCAAAAAAAGGACTTGGTTGTGTCCTTATGCAGAATGATAGAGTTATTTCCTATGTGTCACGGAAACTAAAAATTCATGAAAAAACTATCCTACTCATGATCTTGAGTTAGCAGTTGTAATATTTTCTCTGAATATATGAAGACACTATCTCTATGGTAAAAAATGTGAGATATATACTGATCACAAGAGTTTGAAGTATATTTTCTCACAGAAAGAACTCAATGTGAGGCAAAGTTGATGGCTTGAACTACTCAAGGATTACGATTGCACAATACACTACCACCTGAGGATGGAAAATAAGGTGGAAGGTGTTTTGAGAAGAAAGGGTCATGGAGTTCTGAACAAGATGAAAGTTGAAAGGTATCCTATGTTCATGGATCTAGTAAAGATGGATATGGGAATACTCATGGAAAGTGAAATATCAATACTTTTTCAAATGGTTGCCAAATCATCTTTACTAGAAACGATAAAGAGTTCTCATACTGATGATAATGAGTTTCAGAAGAAAATTAAAGCTGTGAATAATGGGAGATTGATTGACTTCGTATATGAATATGGGATTTTGAAATTTGGGAAGAGGCTTTGTGATCCCGATATACCTTATCTAAAAAGGGAATTGTTGGATGATGATCATTGCTCCAATTTCTATATACACCCCGGTATCACTAAGATGTATATAGATTTGAAGAGACATTTTTGGTGCAACAACATGAAGAGGGAGATTGATGATTATGTGTCAAGATGTATAGTTTTTCAACAAGTGAAGGCTGGAAGACAATATCCTAGAGGATTCATGCAACCTCTTCCCATACCTGAGTGGAAATGTGATGATATTACAATGGACTTTGTCATGGGTCTATCAAACACTCCTAAAAGTAATGATGAAATATGGGTCATTGTTGATCATATTACCAAGTCATTACATTTTCTTGTTATAAGAGAAGATTTACCACTTTAACGTTTAGCAAGACTATATATTAATGAAGTTTTAAGACTTCAAGATGTATCCATGTCAATTTTTTCTGATCATGATCCCCATTTTACATCAAGATTCTGGAAAAGTATTTAGAAATCCCTAGATACTGAACTTCATTTGAGCACTTCCTACCACCCTCAAATTGATGGAAAATCAGAAAGGACTATTAAAACCTTATAATACATGTTGAGATCTTGATCACTTGACTTTAAAGTTATGTGGGATCATTATTTACCTATGGTAGAATTTTCCTATAATAATAGCTTCCATTCAAGTATTCAAATGTCACCATATGAAGAGTTATATGGAAAGAGATGTCGCACACCAACTTGTTGGGATGATGTTGGTGAAAGAAAACTCATAGGCCCAGAACTTTTTGAGGAAACAATGGAAAAGGTGAAGATTATCCAAACCCACATCAAAGCAGCTCAAATTAGGAAATAGATCTATGTTGATAACCGAAGGAAGGATTTAGAATTTCAAGTGGGTGATCCTGTTTTCTTGAAGGTACCTCTATATAAGGGTGTTATACAATTCGGTAAGAAGGGTAAATTAAGTCCTAGGTACATCGGATCTTTTAAAATTCTAGAACAAATTGGAGTTGTGGCTTACCGTTTGGAAATGCCTCCAAGTCTCTCCAAAGTTCATGATGTGATCCACGTATCATGGTTGAGAAAATACATGCATGACCCAACGCATGTACTCACCTATAAAGAAATAGAAATGGAACCTGATCTATCTTATTGTGAAGATCCTATCATAATTCTTGATACCAAAGAACAAGTGTTGAGAAACTGGATGACTCGTCTGGTAAAAGTTCTTTGAAGAAACCATAAAATGGAAGAGGCAACGTGGAAACCTAAGGAACTTATGATGAAGAACCACCTGAATCTTCTTCTGTAGGTAATAATCTAGAAATTTTGAGGATGAAATTATTTGAAGGAGGGAATAATGTAACCCCCAAAGCTTCTACAATATGCTTCTTTTTTATTAATATAACATCTTGCATGCAGCTCCAAGTTCTAGCACATCCCGACCAATCAAACTAGCCATTTAAAAAGTTGTTATGAATAGTGATACCCACTTGTTGAAATTTTATAAATTTTATTTTTCAAAATGGACTTCATTTTTATATACGGAATATCAAAATTAGCTTAGGGTGAATTTTTGCTATTTTTTTGAAAAACTTTCAAATTTTGATGAATAGTGAAAAACACTGTTTTATTGCTTAAAACCGACTTTTTATTTAAATAATTATTTTTTTTATTTAAATTTATTTTAAATTCAAAATAGATACATAATACTTATATTATTCCAATGTAATTCTTGGAATAATTTTATAATAAGATTAGATATATAAAATTTTATTGAACTTTTTAACATCTTTTACCCACCTTCTAGGCACATTTGCAAATTTGCGTAAAATGTAATTTTACCACTTCTATGAATTGAATTTCAAAAATATGATAGAAATAGTTGTCATCAGTAAGTAAAATTTGGTTCAATATGATGAAAATAATTTTTTGTGAATAGTATCTTTTAAAATTAATTTTCCACGGTTAAATGTAAATAGGGTAATTAAAGATAAAAATAATATTATAACAATATAAAATTACCCCAAAACATGTCCTAATTCTATTGGATAAGTTTTTTTGACCAAAATAAACCTTATAATAAATATAAGATCCTTTTTTATCCATTTGGGTTAGATTAGGACATTTATTATATTTCATTTAAAGAAGAGTTAAAAGTGTTAAATTCAAATTTTAATAACTAAACCATTTTTAATATAGGTTTATACATAAGATAAATTCAACTATAAATATTCATTATAAATATAAAAATATTTCCTACATCATGGTATTTTATTTTTAATTTTTAGACATTAAATAATTAAATTTATTTATGACACAATGATGATGTAATAATTACCTTATTAATGAAAGATTAAAATAATTGATATTATAAATATTAAAATAAATTTAAATTGAAACTTTTGATGCCATATACGAATTTTTTAGGTTAATATGACATTTTAGGGTTGATTCAATGTATTTTTTTTAATTAATCAAGTTTTTATGACTTTCACACAAAAAAATACTAAATAGTGTCAAAATTGACATAAATGAGTTTTTAAAACAAATACTATTTTATTAAATTATTTAATATTAATAAAAGTATCAGATTAGGAAAAATTATTTAGATAATGTTATATATTTCATTAATTAACCAATAGATGTTCTATTGGCATTTTATAGTAACTATATTAACCATGTAGTATAAAAATACAAGACATGGTAAAAGTTAAACTATTTAACTAAGAATTAATTCTAAAAGATAAGGTTAATATGGTGACCTAAAATTTTCTAAAACCTATTGATTGAGAATATTTAGACCCATACCCACCTTATCCTAGAAATAAATCCATTTGGATCTATTATAAATCAAAAATAATTTTATAATAAATTAATATTTCAAGCTTTTCCTAAAGTGCACATCACCTCTCTTATAAAAGGGTACTTCTCCTTCTCTTAAATTCACAAATCCAAAGCCATTTAGATCGTCCAAACCCTTTTCAAATATCCTACCAACTACAATAACTTCATACTAGAGTCCTTACTTTGATCATAAACCCAACCTAAGGAGACCTTTTGTTCAAATCAAAAGGAATCACCTGAAGAAGAGGTAATTATTTTATCACCTCTTTTAGAGTTCATTTCTTCTTCCACTTCCTCTTTCTTTATTGTTTCCATAATAAAATAATAAATCCAGTACCTTATAAATACTAAGATGTTATTATAAAAATTTTACAACCATATTCATTATTATATCCATCCTATGAATGATAAAGTCACCATATATGTGTACGTATGACTTATCATCTCCACGTCGTGGTGTAGTTTGTTATTCAACACTTAATTATTTGTATGGGTATAATAATGAGTATAATTGATGTAAATAATAAATATAACATGTTAATTATTATTTATATAAAATATATCATCCAATTACATACGATTTTACCATCAATATAATGATATTTTCGCTCATGCATACGTACGTCTTACCGTCTCCACGATGCGAAGAGATATATTTCCCCATCGTAACCATTCAAGAATAATTTTAATTTTATGATTAAAAATAATGTTTAAAAACTTAATATCATTTTGTATATGAATAAAATAAATCCTATCCATAACAAACATGACATACATAGAAAAACATATAAAGAAAAATGAATCAGTTAACACCCAAAACAACGATACTACTGAACTATTATTAACAAAGAAATATTAGAGGATCATATATGATATCATATTTATGTATGTGGATATTGTATAATTTAATAAAAATGATTTAAAAATTATACAGGAGGTTAACATAGCCTCAACTAAGGAAAATTACAAGGTAAGGGTTAATTTTACAATCTCTTTATTATCTGAGGTTGTTTATACGTAAGTATCTACTAGGAATTATTTATCATACACATATGTGTTTCTTAAAAATGTATTTCAAAACATTTTTACTATTTACTAGACTATGGGTTAAAGTCATTTATACCCTTGATTGACTTTTTATAAAAAAAATTGAAAGGAATCTTTCTGTCTTTTTTAAAAAAAGGTATATTAGGACCTTTTTGAAAAATTAAGGAAAGAATGTTTTTTTAACTTATAAGGTGGGTATAGTTATTTTTCACCATTATAACACCTCTGGTTCTTCCCTTACAAGATTATAATAATATTTTCAAAAAAATGTTTCTTTTATAATTATGTGACTTTTAAATGATTTCAAAGTAGAAAGAGATATTTCTATCAAATATTTTTTGGATTGATTTCATCTATGTCAACATCTATTGTTGGATTTTATGTTTAATTGAAGATAATTTATTATGATACAATATTCCATATTATATTGACAGTTTTATGATATGTTTGACTGTGGATGTGTTATTTTTATTTCTTTCACGGTTTATGGTTAAAGTATTAACATTTTTTATGTTAGTTTAATATGAATGTTTAAGTTATATTTCATCTTTTTCATATGAGGAATGCATTAGAAATAGTAAGTGATGGGTGGGGCCTGCTATATCCCCTCGATACATCAGTAGGTCTCATGAGACAAACTAGTGTCTTGGCACAAGGCCTTGACAATATTTTTATTTATAGTCTTGGCACGACACCTTGACTATGTGGTTATGATGTTCAGCATTATGAATTCCATCATTATGAGATTAGCTATTGATATCACATGTGATTATTCGTCTAGTAGAATATCTATGTTATTAAGTAAATGGAAATATTTTATTTATATTTTCCATATTATTCTGAATTTTATGTTTAAAAGGCTTGTGTTTTAGTCTTATACATTGGCTTAAATGTTTATGATTTTTTATGATAGTTTCTGCTATATTTTTATCCTTACTGAGCATTTGATATCACCCATTTCTTATGTTTTGTTTTTTTCTAGGATTTGAAGAAGTATATTATGACTGACCTGTAGGGATAGGCTAAGGGATATGAGTTTTTTCAAAGGAGATGAAATGTTGTTTTTTATTTCATAAGGTAATGTAAAACTTATGTATGTATCTAGTACTTACAAGGCTACTAAACTTATCGGTATTTTGGGACTTGATCTCTTGTGATCATGATAATGTTATGTAATAATGCACCGAATCTGGGTAACTGGGGTCGGGTCATTACATTTGGTATCAATGGAAGTTTAGTACAAAACTTGGAAACTATATTTAGAAAAAAAATCTGATTAGAGAACATTACCCTAAGATAGACTTTGAGGATTAGTATAGAAGAACATCCAAAAAAATTGGTAATGTAGATATTATGTGGGTTTTCCAATCAATACATCCCTGTCTGGATACTACAAGTAGATGTGGTTCTAGCACATATGTACCTAAGAGGGAAAACTCCAACAAGGAGATTCAGACTTGACCCAGGGTATCATGGTACATGACAATGGGCCTTACTGCGCACCTGGTTTGACACTCCCAGGGGATATGCTTCAGATAATTCACATTTTCTTTAAAAACCATTATGAATGATTTATGGGTAAATACTTCCCCAAAGAAAACATTTTTTTATGATTAGGGATTATATGCATAAATTGTTCAATTTATGTTAATTATTTTACTAGTTTTGAATTATGCATTATGATTCATGAACTAATCTAGTGTATGTAATTATTTATAAATAGAGCCTAGTGGAAGGAATGGAAATTGTATCAACACATGTAATCCATGTAGTAATTTCCCTCCTATTAAAGATAATTATATTGGAGTTGGGAATGCAACTAGTGCTGAACATCTTATAACTATACTGGGATAACTCACTCAGGTTATGAATAATAACCTTACCCATATGGAGCACCATGATCCACAATGTGGAGGATCAATGTTAGACTATTTCATGAGGAAACAACCACCAACATTAAATGGGATTACAAATCCATTTGTAGTTGAGCAGTGGATAATTTCCTTAGGGAAAATATTTCATGCTTTGGGGAGTAGCGAAAGGGAAAAAGTTTTCATGGCATTTTATCACCTATCTGGAGATGCAGATCAATGGTGGTCATTAATTCAAAACACAAAAGATGATGAATAAGTATCAAATATGGAATGGAGGGAGTTTAAAGAGATTTTTTTAGAAAAATACTTTCCTCGTGAATGTAGAGCAGATATGAAAAGTCAATTTCTGAGTCTGAGGCAAAAGGTTTATGAGAATGTCGCTAAGTATGAGGCTAAATTTACAAGGTTATCTAGTCATGATGTAGATTATATACATAACCCAAGAAGTAATATTAGTTGATTCATTGATGGTTTAAAACTATTTCTCTTTCAACCATTGGTCTCATAATCCTTCTCATCACACGAAGATATAGTCTCATGTGATATCAAGACAGAAAAGGAATTCTCTAAGTATTGTGACTTTAAAGTGAAGCAAGAGAATAAGAGATCTATTGAACACTCTATAAAAGTAAATAAGGGGAATAAGGGAAAAGTTTAATTTCTATTCTATAGTAATTTTGGTAAGAAACACCCTGGTACATGCCTAAAGGGGATGGGAGTTTGTTTCAAGTGTGGAGAAAAAGACCACCAAACTCATGATTGAAAGTGGAAGAAAGAGGTTCTCAATGTTCAATGCTATATTTGTAAAGAAATTTTGTATTATGAAAATTAATGTCCTAAGAGTCAAGGAAACTTACCTCAGAAAAGGAAAAGGGAGCAAGGTCAATCTTATGTGATCACAACTGGTGAGGTTGAAGTTCCGAATGATGTGGTGGTAGGTACTTTAATCGTTTCCTAAAAATGCTTTATTTGATTCTAGATCAATGCATTCTTTCATATCTTCCCAGTTTTCAAAGAAAATTATATGTTTCCAATTTGACTTCTTAAGGGATTTTTCATTCAAAACTTCTAAGGGAAGTATCATTTCAATAAAGTTTTTTCAATCAGTTACCATTATGGCATATAAACATTCTTTATCTGCTGATATTATTGTCATACCCATGATTGAATTTGATATAATCCTCAGTATGAATTGGATTTTAGACCATGATGTGAAAATTTATTGTAAGAAGAAGGATGTTACAATTTTTGATGATGATAAGGAATCCCTTATCTTTAGAGTAGAAACATCACCATCTGATTCTCATCTAGATCCACCGCCAGTAGCTCAACTAAATTCAATTATTGTGGAGGAAGGGAGTGAAATAACTATGGGTGAGGAAAGGAATGTTCAAATATAGGATGTACCTATTGTGCAAGAATATGTTTATGTGTTTCCATAGGATTTACCTGGACATCCTCTAGAATGAGAAATTGAGTTTTCCATTGACTTAATTTCTAGTTCAAGGCCCATATCGAAGACCCCTTATAGAATGACCACTATGGAATTAGTGTAACTAAAGAAACAACTAGAGGAATTGATTAATAAAGGATTTTTTGCCTTAGTATTTCTCCATGGGGATCTCCTGTTCTTTTTTTTTAAGAAGAAAGATAGATCTATGAGGTTGTGCGTTGACTATAGGGAGATCAATGCTATAAAAATAAAGAACAAGTATCCCCAACCTCGCATTGATGATTTATTTGATCAAATTCATAGAGCTCAATATTTTTTAAATATTGAACTTCGATCTGGATATCATTAGTTGTGTGTGAAGAAGAAATACATTCCAAAGATAGCATTTTGAACTAGGTATGGGCATTACAAGTTTACGGTAATGCCTTTTGGACTGACTAATGCACCCTCTATTTTCATAGATCTAAGGAATAGATTTTTCAAGGAATATCTTAATGACTTTGTTGTTGTATTTATTGATGATATCTTGGTATAATCAAAAATCTATAAAGATCATGAGAATCAATTGTGTGTTATTCTAAAGACTCTTAGAAGAAATGAATTATATGGGAAGTTTAGCAAGTGTGAATTCTGGCTTCAGGAGATTTCTTTTCTTGGACATATTGTCTCTAGGGATGGAATCTCTATTGATCCTCCAAAGACACGTGCAATCCAATAATGGCCAGCACTGATGAGTATAACTTAAGTACATCGTTTTATTGGTTTAGCAGGTTACTATTGGTGTTTCGTCCAAAATTTTGCTCGATTGGCTAACCCATTAACCAAGCTCACACGTAAAGGGGTTAAATTTGTTTGGAAAAGGTGTGTGAACAATGTTTTGAATAATTGAATAGAATATTATTCAATGCCTCTATATTGACTCTACCATTAGTGAATGATGGGTTTGTTATTTATAGTGATGCTTCAAATAAAGGACTTGGTTGTGTCCTTATGAAGAATGATAGAGTTATTGCATATGCATCATAGTAGATAAAAATTCATGAACAAAACTATCCTACTCATGATAATGAGTTATAAGCTATAATATTTTCTCTAAAGATATGGAGACATTATCTCTATGGTTAAAAATGTGATATATATATTGATCAAAATATTTTAAAGTATATTTTCTCACAGAAATAACTCAACATGAGGCAAAGGGGATGTCTTGAACTACTCAAGGATTAAAATTGAACCATACACCACCACCCTAGGAAGGAAAATAAGGTAGCATATGCTTTGAGTAGAAAGTATCATGGAGTTCTGAACAAGATGATAGTTGAAAGGGATCCTATGTTTATGGATTTAGTAAAAATGTATATGAGAATAATCATGGAAGGTGAGACATCAATGACTTTTCAAATGGCTTCCAAAACATCTTTACTAGAAAAGATAAAGAGTTCTCAGACTGATGATGAGGATTTTTAAAAGAAATTTAAAGCTAGGAATGATGGGAGATTGATTGAATTCGTATATGAAGATAGAATTTTGAAATTTTGGAAGAGTCTTTGTGTTCCCAATATACCTAATCTAAAAAGGGAATTATTGGATGATGCTCATAGCTCCAATTTCTCTATACACCCTGGTAGCACTAATATGTATAGATATTTGAAGGAACATTTTTGGTGGGACAACATGAAGAGGGATATTTCTAATTATGTTTCAAGATGTATCGTTTGTCAACAGGTGAAGTATGGAAGACAACATCCTAGAGAAGTCATCCAACCTCTTCCCATACCTGAGTTTAAATGGTATGATATTACGATGGACTTTGTCATGGGGATACCAAAGACTCCTAGAAAGAATGATTAAATATGGGTCATTGTTGATCGTTTTACCAAGTCATCACATTTTTTTCTATAAGAGAAGGTTTACCACTTGAACATTTAGAAAAAATATATATTAATGAAGTTGTAAGACTTCACGATGTACCCCTATCAATTGTTTCTAATTTTGATCCCTGTTTTACATCAAGATTCTAGAAATGTCTTCAAAAATCCCTAGATACTAAACTTCATTTGAACACTGCCTACCACCCTCAAACTGATGGACAATCCGAACAGACTATTCAAAACTTAGAAGACATGTTGAGATCCTACTCACTTAACTTTAAAGGTATGTGGGATCAGTATTAACCTCTGGTATAATTTTCTTATAACAATAGCATCTATTCAAGTATTCAGATGGCACAATATGAAGCATTATATGGAAAGAGATTTCACACACCAACTTTTTGGGATGATGGTGGTGAAAGAAAACTCGTAGGCCCAAACTTGTTGAGGAAACAATGGAAAAGTTGAAGATTATCCAAACCCATATCAAATCATCTCAAAGTAGGAAAAATAGATATTCTGATAACCAAAGGAAGGATTGAAATTTAAAGTGGGTGATTATATTTTCTTGAAGGAATCTCTATGGAAGGGTGTTATACAATTTGGTAATAAGGGTAAATTAAGTCTCAGGTACATCAGACCTTTCAAAATTCTACAAAAAATTGGAGTTTTATCTTACCGTTTGGTAATGCTGCCAAGTATCTCCAAAGTTCATGATATGTTCCACGTATCACTATTGATAAAATACATGTCCGGCCCAACGCATGTACTCACCTATGAAGAAATAGTACTGGAACTCGATTTGTCTTATTGTGAAGAGTCTATCAGAATTATTAATACCAGAGAAAAAGTTTTGAGAAACTGGATGACTCGTCTGGTAAAAGTTCTTTGGAGAAACCATAAAATAGAAGAGGCAACGTGGGAACCTGAGGAACTTATGATGAAGAACCACCTAAATCTTTTTCTGTAGTAATATTCTAGAAATTTCAAGGACGAAATTATTTTATGGAGGGAATAACATAACACTTGAAGCTTCCACGGTATGCTTCAGTTTGATTAATATAATAGCTTGCACGCAGCTTCAAGTTATAGCACATCTCGGCCAATCAAACTAGCCATTTAAAAAGTAGTTATGAATAGTAATACCCACTTTTTGAAATTTTATTTTTCAAAATTGACTTCATTTTTTGGATTCAAAAAATTAAATTTATCTTAGGGTGAATTTTTGGTATTTTTATGAAAACTTTCAATTTTTGATGAATAGTGAAAAACATTGTGTTATATTGATATATATTCATTTCTTCCACTTGGATATCTAACAGAGAATCAAAATTTATAAAATAAAAATGAGACTAAGGTGTTTATTGTTTTAAAAACTTGATCTAAAATATTATATATATATATATAATATCATTTTTCTTATGTTGGTGCAAGTTAGATATCAGAAACATTTCAAATACATAATGTAAAAAGATGTTCATCAGTGGAAATTATAAAATAATTCAGGAAGACAAAGTTAGTTTGAATAAATATATATTATATCGAAGCCTTGTTGCGGAAGTTCAACCAAAAGAGATTTGGTGAGATCTAAAAAAATGATAGATACACAAAATCATTTTTAAATAAAACTCTATCAAATATATATGTATTTTAAAAATATGACTTGATACATATGATATCAACATCGTGTCAAACAATATGGAGAAAAACTAGATTGACAAAAAAATAGGCAGGGCCAACAGTGAAAGCAGAAGAAAAAAAGGAATACAATGAAATGAGAAGATTCAAACACCTAAAAATAAAATACCAACCTCGCTTAATCGAGATCGAGACCCTCACTCAGATTTGGTCTTCGAAGCTTAGAGGTATTTGAAATTCGATCTACATCCAACAATTGAAACCCAACCTGAACCCTTTTCTTGCGGTCGATTCCATTTTTTGAGAATGAGCCCTCAGTCGAAATTGAAGTCCTCAGTTCCTGGTGAGGAAGAAGATGCATCACTTGACTTAACTCTCCCTAAAGACGAACCACTCTACGCCTCATGAAGACCTCGACTTCGGCCTCATGGAGACGAAGCTCTCCTCCTGGTCAGCTCCTCCAAAATAACAAAGCCCTAATGAAAACAAAACTACCCCAAAATCTCCATCCCAATTTCCTTATCCCAATATCGTTTTTAATAAAATTATTATATGTTATATAACTTGTATATTCCATTTGTTTTTTTAAATAAAAATAATAATTAATATTTAAATTTTCATAATTAATATACTTATAATATTACCTTTAACTCATTATTTATAATATTATCTAATTTATGTTTAGATTTATTTTATAAATTTAAAAGTTATCAATAATTATATTAATAATTTTAATATTATAAAATATGAAAATTCATATTTGGTTTATTAATATATTTATAATTTCATATATCTTATAATTACCTTAATATTCATTACATATTAAATAAACCTCATTATAATTTTGTTAATTTAAAAATTCATATATTTTATAAAATAATTTAATTTTAATTATAATTTATATATTTTTAACATGTTTTTATTGTTTTTATTAACTCTTCTCTATAAGTGTAAAATTTCAGTTACAAAAATAAATTTTTTATAAAACTGATTTCTAAAATTACTTGGAAAAAATAATTTATCAAAGCGTTGTTTTCTTAATGATAAATTAATATGAATAACCACTCTTTTTCTATGTATAAAATTAATTGATAAAATCTAAGTATTAATAATCTCATTTAATAAATTTTCATTTTAAGAGTGTCATAATAATTTCATTATTTATCTATTTAATTTATCATTGATAGATTATTATTCACTACTAATGGGTTAAATTATAACATTTATATATCATTGAATTATTTTAACTTAATTTTATTTCCAAAGTTTATTTTGTTTAAATAAAAACATCTCATAATATATTAAAACTCATCTTAGATTGATTAAATTATAAATTAATTCATTTTATAAAATGTTTTTATAAAAAGAAAATATGATTATAATTTTCTAGATGTTATAGAGATCCATATTATTCATGTTATTATTCATAACATGAGAGATTTTAGTGAGCATTGATATGATATTTTGAACACTAGTTCCTATCTCGTTTGGGAAATCACCACATTTTCCATTGCATCTTTTATTAGCTCAATTCCTTCTACTTCCTTCCATATCCTTGATAGAGAAAAGTTCAAGGTGAGTATACTTAAATTAGTAAACATGTAAAGCTGAAAACTATCTTCATAGATTAAATAACACAAAAATAATGAGTATATTATTCCTTAAAAACTCACTAAGTTTCAATCTAGGTTATCCATGATTATTTAACAACTTTATTTTCATTAACCATGATAGTTAACATGATAAAATAATCCATCATAATGGTATATAAATAAAATTTGAATTAACTTAATCATATCCCATGAGAGTTTCAAACCAAGTGCGTAGTAAGGGACCATTCACCATGCACCAGAATGATGGTCGAGATATACTCAACCAACCATTTTTTAGGTTTATTAATCCTAGAAAAGGTTTGTGCCAAAACCACATCCACGTGTAGTATCCAGATAGGAATATATTGCTAGGAAAACCACAAAATCCATAATTTACCAAAATTTCATGATGTTATCTTAAACTTGTCTTTAGGGTTTTTACTAATGTTTTCACATCATAATTTTCAAAATAACTAAACCCTGCTCAGATACCAACAAAAGTAATCCAATCTAAACAAACATAAATAAAACATTTATAATATGATTTAATTATTACATCTAAAAATAGTCACGTAGTCCAATGACCTAAAGTTTTAGTGTCTTGGAGACTAGAAACATAAAAACACTTATTTCACATGTTGTGGACATTCTTCCATATTATAAAATCCACTCTTAGATATTCCACGAGATATACTCCTCTTCAAATCTTGGGGAATGGAAATATAATAAGGGGTAATCTCAAATACTCAGTAAGGTATAACATAACAAATTCCATAATGGTTAGATCATAATTATATGAAATGTGTGAATAAATAAAAATTTCTGATTAAAAAGAATCTAAAACAATAAGTGTTAACCATAAGCATGAAATATAGGCAGAACATCTCAAACAAAAGTAATTTTACTATGGCCTGAGAAAATAAAACATAAATCATATTACATGAGTCGTAGAAAATAAAGTGTCACAATCATAAACATAGGATTTATTATCTTTGTGAACTTAGATACCCTCAAACCCATTCACTTGTAAAATTATTAGTAGAGTTAAATGCCATAAAACACACCCTTTTTGAACCTATATATTTTCTAACCCATTCATATAACATTTCTATCTCAGGTCATATAAGCCTTTACCCAAATAATTCTAGGGAGATATAGGTCTCACCCATCTCATAATTTATACATTTGTATACCACTTGAGAAACAATCATCACATCATACAATAACACATAAAAAGAAATCAGGTTTCTTGAAATTTCTAAATCACCATATAAAGAACCCATCGAAATAAAATGGGTTTTATAATCCAAATATAAATAAATCAATTTTTATAATGAGCCCTTATAAATAGTATGGGTTTCATAAAATATCCAAATAACAACATGAATTAAATTTATTGATACCAAAAACATGATCACCGAAAATAATCACATAATAAAAGAGTAATATAGGGTGAAATAAGAAATATAACTCTATTAGAGGTAGATAATTTTTTTAAGAAAACAAAATCATAAAAAGATATTTTTAAAAACATTTTATATTTATCATTATAAAAGACATAGTTATGTGTCACTTTTCAAAAAGTCTCCTTTCCTTTTAGGAAAAAGAAGAGAAAACCTTTCATGGAAATGGAATTGATTTAGAAACTCTTTTCCCTATAACTAAAAAATATATCATCATTCAAAATGAAAATTTTTTAAAAAACAAAGTTCAAATAATTAATTTTATAACTCAGAGAAATGAGTTTTAGTTACCAAGTCCCTTTCCTTTACCCTTTATTTCCAAATAAGTTATTTAACATATTGTATCATAAATATAAACATCTTAATTACCTATTTTAGGACCTTACTCATATACATTTCTATTTATACTCTTCATTAATGACAATTCTCTTCATTTATTATATTTTAGTAATCTTTTTTCAACATTAGGTGTTAATAATATTGATCGTTTTGAACTAGGTTTGTAAAAGAGATGTTGATCATCCTTTTCCCAAAATATAATCATTTAAAAACCATTAAAGGTATTGTAATTAATGTTTTATAAATACTTACAATGTTTTAATACCATTACATGGGATTTTTAGTTGGGTTTCATGAAAAGTAAAATGGTAATGAACTAGTTTTGGGCTATTTAATAATATCAATGGATTACCTTATAAAGATTTTTACATGAAAAAAATAACCCTAATAATGATATATATTAATTATATATATCATATATACTCAAACACAATAAAATAAAAACATCTATGTTATGGATCAAAGGAAAATGAAACACATTTATTTGTGGAGTCGGTAGTCCACACCACGCACGATTAGTGTTTCCCCTACCCAACTAATGATAGGGGTGAAGGTGGATAGTAAGTGGCCATTTAAGAATCATAAATACATTATATAAATAATATTTATTCATAAATACCATCATTAAGACCATACATGGTTGATGGTGATGAAAAACATAAAGTGTCACTTTGTGGATGCAGTAATATGTACACATGCACTAACAATGATTCTTGTCTTTCATAGTATATGGAAGAAATTAAATAATGGTTGTACCATTATTATAATAAAATTTCAACACTCTAAATATTTTTATGTTATTATTATACTATGGTTATATTTTTTTATAAATAAAAGAAAAATAAAGAAATGTTATGAAAATTGGATACCTACATTGAGACCTTGAACTTCCTCTTGGTGAAGACCTTATATTTGAGGGACTTAGGATAATTTATTGTGATCAGGAGAATTAGGGAATGTAAAAAAATTAAAGTAGAGGAAATTTGAATAGGGTTTTCAATGAATTTTGGAAATTGAGGTGTGTGTTTGAAAGGGTGTCAGTGACCCACTTTTATAAGAGAGGAAAAGGGCACTTTTGGAAACATATTTTATATTTTAATAAATCCATGACACTATTTCAAGGTAAATGGATCCAAATTTTCAAAATTATTGAGTTTGGGATATATTTGGGTCGAGAAAGTCAAAAAAAATGTGTTTCCACACATGTTCTAAATTTTTTATAGAGTTTTTACCATTAGGTTTTTACATTTTACTCTTTTACTTTTAAACTTGGTGAAGTTCTCAAGAGGAGTTGCACCACTTAGAAGGGGGGATTGAATAAGTTGTGATTTTTAAAATTTCTCTTTATTTTGAAATTAACCTTTGTTGACATTTTTTGACCTATTATGATCTGATTCACTCTTATCATAAATCAACCTCTCTCGAATTCAGTAAAAATAAATGTAATAGGTACACAATATTTGTACAATGTTCGATCTCAAAATGAGCCTACTCTTTACTATGTGTAGTGCCCCTAGTTTCTGGTATGTAACCCTTTCTTGATGCTTTTAATGGTTATAAGGTTAAGTGTGACGTATGGGAGAGTCGGGAGAACTTCGAATGAAGTTTTGAGGAAAAAGGGGAAGTCGCACAGGCGGCACACAGTTTGTCTAAATTGTGTGGCCAAACTGTGCATAGTTGGTCTTAGAGGCAGTAGCTTCCACACAGGTGGCACATGGTTTGTCTAACTGTGTGGCCAAACTGTGCGAGAAGGGTGGTCGAGGTAGTAGCTAACTCACGGTTAGCACACGGTTTGTCAAACCGTGCGGCCACTTAAATGAGATCCTATAAAAGTGGATCTCACTTGTTTTTTCCTCTAAGTGCCTATTTTAAGCTTCTATATAATGCCCTGACCCCAGTTATCCAGAGTCGGTGCATTATTACATAACATTGGCATGATCACAAGAAAGATCAAGTCTCGAAATACTGATTAGTTTAGTAGCCTTGGAAACACTAGATATATTCATAAGTCTTACATTACATCATAAACTCAAAAAAAACTACAACAAAATCTCTTTTTCATATCCCATCATAATGTCCATTCAGGTCATTCATAAATTACTTCTTCACATCCTGGGAAAAATAAAACATTGAAAGGCAAACATAATGATGGAATGCATAATGCCAGACTATCATAACCACATAGACAAGGCCTCGTGCCAAGACTAAAAATAAGATTTTGTCAAGGCCTTGTTCTAAGACACTAATTTGTCTCATGAGACCTACCGATGCATCGAGGAGCTATAGCAGGCTCCGCCTGTCACTTATTAAGTCCAATTCATTCCTCATATGAATAGGTTTAAACATAACATAAACATTCGTATTAAAAATAGCATAAGGAATGTCAATACTTTCTTCATAAACCATGAATGTTATAAAAATAACACATCTACAGTCAAACATATCACAAAACCATCAATACAATATGGAAGTTTTGTATCATAACAAATCAACTCCATATAAACTTAAAATCCATCAAAGGATGTTGACATAGATGAAATCAAAACTCTTTTTAGAGAAATATCTCTTTCTATTTTGGAATCATTTAAGAGTCATATATTTATAAAATAAAACATTTTATTTGAAAATATTCTTATAAGCTTTTAAGGTAAGCTTTGACTATTTTATAACAGTGTAAAATAGCCGCACCCGCCGTATAATTTAAAAAAAAACATTCTTACCTTAATTATGTCGAAAAGGTTAAAAAGGACCTTGTTTGGAAAACGACGGAAAGATTCCTTTATAAACCTCTTATAAAAATTCAAACAATGGTATAAATTACTTTAACCCATATTATGTAAAATATCAATAATGTTTTGAAATACATTTTTAAAAAACATGGATGTGGATGATAAAGAGGTCCCAGTAGATAATTACGTATAAACAACCTCGGATAATGAAGAGATTGTGAAATAACCCTTACCTTGTACTTTTCCTTGGTTGAGAGTAGGTTAAACTCCTGTATAATGGTTAAATAATTGTTATTAAATTCTAAAATAATCATATACATTAATATGATATCATATAAGATCTTTTAACATTGATTGGTTAATAATATCTTAGTATTATCGTTGTTTCGGGTGTTAACTTACTCGTTTTCTTTTATATGTTTTGTTACGTAGGTCGTGTTTGTCATGGATAGGTTGTATATTATTCATATCCAGAATGATATCAAATCCTTAAACATTATTTTTAAATCATCAAATGATACTTATACTTGAATGGATACGATGGAGAATGAATCTCATCGCGTTGGTGGAGACGGTAGTCCGTACATACGCACGAGCGACAATATCATTCTTTTGATATTAAAATAATATATAATTGGATGTTATATCATATATACAGAATAATTATCATGTTATATTTATTATTTACATGAATTAAACATCATTATTATACCCATCAAAATAATAATTTATTGAATAACAATTACACCACGACGTGGAGACGGTAAGTTGTACGTACGCACGTATGGTGACATGTCATTAAAAGGATGGATAGAATACTGAATATGGTTGTACCATATTTATAATAACATCACAGTATATATAAGATACTGGATTTATTATTTTAGAATGGGAATAACAAATAAATAAGAAGTTGAAGAAGAAAGGAACTCGAAAGAGGGTGGTGAAAACATTACCTCTTCTTCGGTTTCTTCCTTTTGATTTGATCAAAAGGGATCCTTAGGTTGGATTCCTGATCAAACTAAGGCCTCTATATTGAATTGAGGGAAGTTGAGATAGTATTTGGTCAGGGGTTGTTCGAACCAAAAGGATTTGAAAGTGTGAAGAATTGGTTAGAAGTGGTGTCCTTTTATAAGGGGGAGGAGGGGCACCTTAGGAAAATCTAGAAATATTATTTTATAATAAATTCATATTCGGTTTATAATGGCCCCAAAGTGTATTATTTAAAGGTTAAGGTGGGTATGGGTCGAAAACCACTCAACCAATAGAATTTAGACAGGTTTGGGTCATTATAATAACCTTATCTTTTAGTTTTAACTCTTAGTTAATTAGTTTAATACTTACCATGTCACATTGTATTTTTATAATATATAGTTAATAAAATTACTATATACATCCAAGAGACCCCCAAGTGGTGTATTAATTATAAACCTATCATTATATAAGTCTCTTTTCTGAACCTTAGATTCTTAGAAATTTAATATCAATTAATAATATAATATTTGTTTTAAAAACTCTTTTATGTGAATTTTGACACTATTCAATAATTGATTTTTGTTGAAGTCTTAAAAACATTATTAATTAGAACCAAATTCATTTAAGAAATAATATAATGTCATATTAAGAAATAAAATTCATGTATGTCATCATAACTTTCAAATTATATTAATTTTAACATTTATAATACCAATTATTTGATTCTTTCATTAATAAGGAAAATATTGCATCCTTATAGTGTCATAAATAATATTACATATTAAATGTCTAAAAATTATAAATAAAATACCTTTATGTATGAAATAGTTTTATATTTCTAATGAATATTTATAGTCGAAAATCCAACATATATAACCCTATGTAAAAAATGTTTTTCTAAAAGATATATGATTATGTCATTTTTGTATTTATTTTAACTAAATTAATATAAAGTGTCATTATCACTTACAAGTGGCTCCAGGGGGTACCAAAATCGACCCAAAGATGCCCATGGTTGGACATGTATCAACCAATAAGGTTAGGACACGTTTTAGGGTAATTTATTATTATTATAATATTATTTTTTACCTTTATTTACCGGATTTACCCTTTAACCATGGTAAATAAAATTTTTACCAAAGTAATTATTCAAAATGTCTAAAAATAAAAATTACCTATTTACAAAATTTGGATATCCTGATTCAAAATATGGAATCCATTTTTCCAAATTCAAAACACAGAAGTGACAGAAATTAATTTAAAATTAATTCCCGTTGTTAAAACAAAAAGCGTGTTTTTAAGAGATAATAACTATCAAAAGATTGACAGTTGTTCATGTCTGGATTAGTTGTGAAATTATGTCCAATGACCAACATTGTATTAAATGGTAAAAATATATTCTAAATATACTTTAAAATTACTCAAATTCATAATTTATCACTATTAATTATTTCGATTAAAAAAGTTGTTTTTAATTAAAATTTAGTAATTTTCACTATTCATCAAAATATAAATGTTATCCGAAAAGTTCCAAAATTTTACCCTAGGCTAATTTTGATATTCCGAATCCAAAAATGAAGTCAATTTTGAGAGATAAAATTTATAAAATTTCAAAAAGTATGTATTACTATTCATAACGGCTGGTTTGATTGGTTGAGGTGTGTGTTAGAACTCGAAGTTGCGTACAACACACGCTATTGCATTCCTCAAAGGGAAACATACCATGCAAGCTTGGGGTGTTACATTCTCCCCTCCTTCAAATAATTTCGTCCTCAAAATTTCTAGAAAATTACTGTATAAAAAGACTCGGGTGGTTCTTCATCATAAGTTCCTCGGGTTCCCAAGTTTCCTCTTCCATCTTGTGGTTTCTCCATAAAACTTTTACCAGACGGGTCGTTCGGTTTCTCAGCACTTGTTCTCTCATATCAAGAATCCTGACGGGCTCTTTGCAATAAGATAGATTGGGTTCCAGTTCTAATTCCTCATAGGTGAGTACATGCATTGGGTCAGGCATGTATTTCCTCAATAGTGATACGTGGAACACATCCTGAACTTTAGAGAGACTTAGCGGCATTGCCAAACGGTAAGCTACAGCCCCAATTTGTTCTAGAATTTTGAAAGGTCCGATGTACCTAGGACTCAATTTACACTTCTTATCGAAACTTATAACTCCCTTCCATGGAGATACCTTCAAGAAAACATGATCTCCTACCTGAAATTCCAAATCCTTCCTTCAGTTATCGGCACAACTCTTCTGCCTACTTTAAGCTGCTTTGATGTGGTTTTGGATTACCTTTACCTTTTCCATTGTTTCCTCCACCAATTCTGGGCCTACAAGTTTTCGTTCACCAACGTCATCCCAACAGGTTGGGGTGCGACATCTCTTTCCGTATAATGCTTCATATGGTGCCATTTGAATACTCAAATGGAAGCTATTTTTATAGGAAAATTCTACCAGAGGTAAATATTGATCCCACATACCCTGAAAGTCACGATCTCAACATGTCTTCTAAGGTTTGAATAGTTCATTCTGATTGCCCATCTTTTTGAGGGTGGTAGGCAGTGCTCAAACAAAGTTCAGTATCCAAGGCCTTCTGAAGACTCTTCTAGAATCTTGAAGTAAAACGGGGATCACGATTAGAAACAATCGAAAGAGGTACTCCATGAAGTCTCACAACTTTATTAATATATAGTCTTACTAGATGTTCAAGTGGTAAATATTCCCTTATATCAAGAAAATGTGCTGACTTGGTAAGACGATCAATAACGACCCATATTTCATCGTTCCTTCTAGGAGTCTTTGGTAGTCCCATGAAAAAGTCCATCGTAATATTGTCCCATTTCCACTCCGGTATGGGAAGAGGTTGCATGACTCCTCCAGGTTGTTTCCTTCCAGCTTTCACTTGTTGACAAACCATACATCTTGACACAAAATCAGCAATCTCCCTTTTCATGTTATACCACCAAAAATGTTCCTTCAAGTCTCTATACATTTTGGTGCTCCCAGGGTGTATAGAGAAATTGGAACTATGATAATCATCCAACAATTCCCTTTTTAGATCAGGTATATCGGGAACACAAAGTCTCTTCCCAAATTTCAAAATTCCATCTTCATACACAAAGTCTCTCAATCTCCCATCATTCACAGCTTTAATCTTCTTTTGAAATTCTTTATCATCGGTTTGAAAAATCTTAATCCTTTCTAGTAAAGATGGTTTGGCAACCATTTGAAAAAGCACTGTTGTTTCACCTTCCATAGTTATTCCCATGTCCATATTCACTAGATCCATGTAAATTGGATCCCTTTCAATTCTCATAT
Source organism: Viscum album (assembly GCA_963277665.1). Classification (NCBI taxonomy): domain Eukaryota; kingdom Viridiplantae; phylum Streptophyta; class Magnoliopsida; order Santalales; family Viscaceae; genus Viscum; species Viscum album. Next base: position 490,550,694 of record OY728150.1, read on the forward strand.
TGTTCAAAACTCCATGATCTTTTCTACTCAAAGCATCTGCCACCTTATTTACCTTCCCCAGGTGGTAGTGTATCTTACAATCATAATCTTTGAGTAATTCAAGCCATCTCCTTTGCCTCATGTTGAGTTCTTTTTGTGAGAAAATATACTTCAAACTCTTGTGATTAGTATAAATCTCACATTTTTCACCATAGAGGTAGTGCCTCTATATCTTCAAAGCAAATATCACAACTGCTAACTCAAGATCATGAGTAGGATAGTTTTACTCATGAATTTTCAACTGTCATGATGCATAGGTAATAACCCTATCATTCTGCATAAGGACACAACCAAGTCCATTCTTCGATGCATCACTATAAATAATGAACCCATCATTCCCCGATGGTAGAGTCAATATAGGAAAATTTACTAATCTTCTCTTCAGTTCTTCAAAACATTCTTCACACTCTTTTGTCCAAACAAATTTAACCCCTTTACGTGTGAGCTTTGTTAATGGGTTAGCCAACTGGGCAAAATTCTGGACGAAATGTCAATAATAACCTACTAAACCAATAAAAATGCGTACCTCAGTTATACTAGTAGGTTCTGGAAATTCTTGGATTGCCTTGTTCTTAGAAATATCAACAGAGATTCCATCTTTAGATACAATATGGCCAAGAAAAGAAATCTCATGAATCCAGGATTCACACTTGCTAAACATCCCATATAATTCATGTATTCTCAGAGTCTTCAGGATAATGCACAAGTGATTTTCATGATCTTCATAGCTTTTGGAGTATACCAAGATATAATCAATAAATACCCCCACAAAATCATCAAGATATTCCTTGAAAACTCTATTCATTAGATCCATGAATATAGATGGTGCATTAGTCAGCCCAAAAGGCATTACTGTAAACTCGTAATGCTCGTACCTTGTTCAAAATGATGTCTTCAGAATGTCTTCCTTCTTCACACACAACTTATGGTATCCATATCAAAGGTCAATCTTTAAAAAGTATTGAGCTCCATGCAGTTGGTCAAATAAATCATCAATACAAGGTAGGGGATACTTGTTCTTTATTGTTATAGCATTGATCTCCCTATAGTCGATACATAACCTCATAGATCCATCTTTCTTTTTAAAAAAAAGAATAGGGGCTCCCCATGGAGAAACACTAGGGTGAATAAATCCCTTATTACTCAATTCCTCTAGTTGTTTCTTTAGTTCAACTAATTCCACAGTGGTCATTCTATAAGGGGTCTTTGATATAGGCCTTGATCCAGGAATTAAATCAATGGAAAACTCAACTTCTCGTTCTGGATGATGTCTAGGTAAATCTTCCAGAAACACATCTATATATTCTTTCACAATAGGTAAATCCTCTATTTGAACATTCCTTTCCTCACCCACAGTCATTTCATTCTCTTCCTCCCCAATAATTGAATTTAGTTGAGCTACTGGGGGTTGATCTAGATAAGAATTAGGTGGTGACGATTCTGCTCTAAAGATAAGGTGTTCCTTATCATCATCATCAAAAATCATAACCTCATTATTCTTACAATAAATCTTCGCATCATGGTCTGAAATCCAATCCATACCAAGAATTATATCAAACTCAATCATAGGTATCACAATGAGATCAGCGGATAAAGAACATTTATGTGCTCTAATGGGGACTGATTCACAAAACTTTGTTGCAATGATACTTCCCTTAGGAGTTTTAACTAACAACTCCCTTGTTAAATCAAATTGGAAATATCTAATTTTCTTAGCAAACTGGGAAGATATGAAACAATGCGATGATCCATAATCAAATAATGCATTTTCTAAACTTGAGGAAACCATTAAATTACCTGCCACCACGTCTTTCGGAGCTTCTACCTCAGCAGTAGTGATAGCATAAGCTTGGCCTTGATCCCTTGGCATTTTCTGAGGTAAGTTCCCCTGACGCTTAGGAAATTCATTTGCATAATGTCCCATATTCCTGCAATTGTATCATTAAACATCGGTAGTTTCCTTCTTCCCCTTGCAATCATGATCTTGGTGGCCTTTTTCACCACACTTGTAACAGACTCCCATTCCTTTTAAGCAAGTACCGGGATGTTTCTTCCCACATTTACCATAGGATGGATATTCAACCTTTCCCTTATTCCCCTTATTTCCATTCCCAAATTGATCAGAAGATCTCTTCTTCACTTGATTTTCTTTAAAGTCATAAGACTTAGAGAATTCCTTTTCTGTCTCGATAGCACATGAGACAATGTCTTCGTACGACGAGAAGAATTGTGAGACTAATGCTCGATGGAGAAATGGTTTTAACCCATCAAAGAAATGATCAATCTTACTTCTTGGGTTACGTATATAATCTCCAGCATAACTTTCTAACCTCGTAAAGTTATCCTCATACTTTGCGACATTCTCATCATCCTTTTGTCTCAGACTCAGAAATTTCCTTTCCATATCCGCTCGATGGTCACGAGGAAACTATTTTTCTAAAAACAGATCTTTGAACTCCCTCTATTCCATATTTGATACTTCATCATCTTCCTTCACGTTTTTAATCAATGACTACCATTGATCAGTATCTCCAGTGAGGCGGTAAACTACCATGATAACTTTTTCCCTTTCACTACTCCCCAAAGCCTGAAATATTTTCTCTAGGGAATTTATCCATTTCTCAACTACTAAGGTATTTTTAATCCCATTGAACGTTGGTGGTTGTTTCCTCATGAAGTGATCTAACATTGATCCTCTACGCTACAGATCAGGGTGCTCCATACGGGTAATGTTATTATTCAAAACCTGAGTGAGTTATCCCAGTATGGTGATTAGTTGATCAGCACCAGTTGCATCACCAGCTCCACTATAATTATCTTGAGCATGAGGGAAATCCCTACATGGAGTGTGTGAATTGATATAGTTTCCATTTCTTCCACTAGGTTCCATTTCTAAAAAATGGCATAAACTAGATCAGTTTATGAATCAAAATACATAATTCCATACTTGTAAAACACTTAACATAAATTGAACTATTTATGGATATAATCCATAATCATAAAAATGTTTTCTTTAAGGAATTATATACTCATAAACCCTTCATAATGATTTATAAATAAAATGAGAGTTATCCTAAGCATATCCCCCGGGAGTGTCGTAACCAAGAGTGCAGCAAGGCCCATTGTCGTGCACCAGTTCCTGTTTGAGTCTAGCTCAAAGCGGTGTTTTCGGGTTTTACCCCTAGGTACATATGTGTCAGAGCCGCCTCTACCAGCTCGTATCCAGATAGGGATTTATTGCTTGGAAAACTCAAAAAATATCTACAATACCAAAATTCTAGGAAGTTCTTCTATACTAATCCTCAAAGTCCATCTTAAATTTATGTTCTCTAATCAGATTATATCTAAATTTAGCTTCCAAGGTTTGTAATAAACTTACTATGATACCAACTGTAATGCCCCAACCCCAGTTACCCAGAGTCTATGCATTATTACATAACATTGGCATGATCACAAGAAACATCAAGTCTCGAAAGACCGATTAGTTTGGTAGCCTTGGAAACACTAGATATATTCATAAGTCTTACATTACATCATAAACTCAAAAAAAAACTACAACAACATCTTTTCTTCATATACCATCATATTGTCCCTACAGGTCATTTATAAATTACTTCTTCACATCTTGGGAAAAATAAAACATTGAAAGGGGTGAGCTCGGATGCTCAGTAAGGATAACAATATAGCAGAAACTTTCATAAATAAGCATAAACATTTAAGGCAATGTATAACTAAAACAAAAGCCTTTTAAACTTGAACTTCAGCATAATATGGCAAAAATAAAATGAACTAATTCCATGTACTTATTCACATGGATATTTTACTAGTCGAATAATCACATGCAATATTAATAACCACTTTCATAATGATGGAATGCATAATGCCAGACTATCATAACCACATAGCCAAGGCCTCGTGCCAAGACTACAAATAAGATTTTTTCAAGGCCTTATGACAAGAAACTAATTTGACTCATGAGACCTACAAATACATCGAGGAGCTATAGTGGGCTCCACCCGTCACTTATTAAGTCCAATGCATTCCTCATATGAACAGGTTTAAACATAGAATAAACATTCGTATTAAAACTAGCATACCAAATGTAAATACTTTCTTCATAAACCATGAATGATATAAAAATAACACATCTACAGTCAAACATATCACAAAACCATCAATACAATATGGAAGTTTTGTATCATAATAAATCAACTCCATATAAACTGAAAATCCATCAAAGGATGTTGACATAGATGAAATCAAAACTCTTTTTAGAGAAATATCTCTTTCTATTTTGAAATCATTTAAGAGTAATATATTTATAAAATAAAACATTTTCTTTGAAAATATTCTTATAATATTGTAAGGAAAGCTTCGACGATTTTATAATGGTGGAAAATAGCCGCACCAGCCGTATAAGTTAAAAAAACATTCTTACCTTAATTCTGTCGAAAAGGTTAAAAAGGACCTTGTTTGGAAAACGATGGAAATATTCCTTTATAAACCTCTTATAAAAAGTCAAACAAGGGTATAAATGACTTTAACCCATATTCTGCAAAATATCAAGAATGTTTTGAAATACATTTTTAAGAAACATGGATTTGGATGATAAAGAGGTCTCAGTAGATAATTACGTATAAACAACCTCGGATAATGAAGAGATTTTGAAATAACCCTTACCTTGTAATTTTCCTTGGTTGAGGGTAGGTTAAACTCCTGTATAATGGTGAAATAATTGTTATTAAATTATACAAGAATCATATACATTAATATGATATCATATATGATCTTTTAACATTGATTTGTTAATAATATCTTAGTATTATCGTTGTTTCGGGTGTTAACTTACTCATTTTCTTTTATATGTTTTATTATGTAAGCTGTGTTTGTCATGGATAGGTTGTATATTATTCATTTTCAGAATTATATCAAGTCCTTAAACATTATTTTTAAATCATAAAATGATACTTATACTTGAATGGATACGATGGAGAATGAATCTCATCACGTTCTTGGAGACGGTAGTCCGTATGTACGCACGAGCGACAATATCATTCTTTTGATATTAAAATAATATATAATTGGATGGTATATCATATATACAGAATAATTATCATGTTATATTTATTATTTACATGAATTACACATCATTATTATACCCATCAAAATAATAATTTATTGAATAACAATTACACCACGACGTGGAGACGGTAAGTCATACGTACGCACGTATGGTGACATGTCATTCAAAGGATGGATAGAATTCTGAATATGGTTGTACCATATTTATAATAAAATCACAGTATATATAATATACTGGAGTTATTATTTTATAATGTGAATAACAAAGAAATAAGAAGTTGAAGAAGAAAGGAACTCGAAAGAGGGTGGTGAAAACATTACCTCTTCTTCGGGTTCTTCTTTTTGATTTGATCAAAAGGGCTCCTTAGGTTGGCTTTATGATCAAACTAAGGCCTCTAGGTTGAATTGAGGGAAGTTGAGAGAGTATTTGGGCAGGGGTTGGCTGAACCAAAAGGCTTTGAAAGTGTGAATAATTGGTTAGAAGTGGTGTCCTCTTATAAGTGGGGGAGAGGCACCTTAGGAAAATCTAGAAATATTATTTTATAATAAATTAATATTTGGTTTCTACTAGCCCCAAAATGGATTATTTAAAGTTTAAGGTGGTTATGGGTCGAAAACCACTCAACCAATACAATTTAGACAGGTTTGGGTCATTATAATAACCTTATATTTTAGTTTTAACTCTTGGTTAATTAGTTTAACACTTACCATGTCACATTGTATTTTTATAATATATAGTTAATAAAATTACTATATAAATCCAAGAGACCCTCAAGTGGTCCATTAATGATACACCTATCATGATATAAGTCTCTTGGCCGAACCTTTGATTTTTGGGAATTTAATATCAATTAATAATATAATATTTGTTTTAAAAACTCTTTTATGTGAATTTTAACACTATTCAATAATTGATTTTTTTAAAGTCTTAACAACTTTATTAATTATAAAAAAGTTCATTTAAGAAATCCTATAATTTCATATTAAGCAATAAAATTCATGGATTTCATCAAAACTTTAAAATTATATTAATTTTAACACTTATAATACCAATTATTTGATTCTTTCATTAATAAGGAAAATACTGCATCCTTATAGTGTCATAAATAATATTACTTATTAAATGTCTAAAAATTATAAATAAAATACAATTATGTAGGAAATAGTTTTAGATTTATAATGAATATTTATAGTCAAAAATCTAACATATATAACCCAATGTAAAAAAAAATTCTAAAAGATATATGCTTATGTCATTTTTGTATTTATTTTAACTTAATTAATATAAAGTGTTATTACCACTTACAAGTGGCTCCATGGGGTCCCAAAATAAACCCAAAGATACCCATGGTCGAACATGTATCAACCAATAAGGTTAGGACACGTTTTAGGGTAATTTATTATTATTATAATATTATTTTTTTACCCTTATTTATCGAATTTACCATTTAACCATGGTAAATAAAATTTTTACCGAAGTAATTATTCAAAATGTCTAAAAATAAAAGCTAGCTATTTACACAATTTGTACATACTGATTCCAAATATGGAATCCATTTTTCCAAATTCAAAACACAGAAGTGGTAGAAATTAATTTAAAATTAATTCCCGTTGTTAAAACAAAAAGCGTGTTTTTAAGAGATAATAACTATCAAAAGATTGACAGTTGTTCATGTCCGGATTAATTGTGAAATTATGTCCAATTACCAACATTTTATTAAATGGTAAAAATATATTCTAAATATACTTTAAAATCACTCAAATTCATAATTTATCACTATTAATTATTTTGATTAAAAAAGTTGTTTTTAATTAAAATTTAGTAATTTTCACTATTCATCAAAATATAAATGTTATCCGAAAAGTTCCAAAATTTTACCCTAGGCTAATTTCAATATTCTGAATCCAAAAATGAAGTCAATTTTGAGAGATAAAATATATAAAATTTCAAAAATTATGTATCACTATTCATAACGTCTAGTTTGATTGGTTGAGGTGTGTGTTAGAACTCGAAGTTGCGTACAACACACGCTATTGCATTCCTCAAAGGGAAACATATCGTGGAAGCTTGGGGTGTAACATTCTAAGCAGCACTAACTTGGGATGTTTCGTCTCCTAAGGTCAAAGAGGGTTCTCCCATCATTCCGAAGGCGATCTGAAGGCTTCTCTTGGAGAATCGAAGCCGGATTCTTGAGGTATGTGATCGTTCTTCATCGTTCTTGATCGGTTTCTTAGATATAATTAGATCTAATTCTCCTCTCCTCTCGGTTTCTTAGATATATGCCCGTTATGGGTAGATCTAATTTTTTGGTTTCCAAATATGATTATATTTGGTCTTGATATTTCTAGGAGAATAGATTTAAGGCGGGTTTTTGGAGAATCGACTTGGGTTTCTTGAGCGTTCTTCAACCGTTGTGGTTTTCATCAAAAAATTTGAGGTATGTGGCTTCACTCTCGACTCCTCTTGTTAGAATTGATTGGATTAGTTTCAAATTGGTTTATTTTAATGGATTTGATTGTGAAAATCATAGAATAAATCTTCTTTTGTGATAATTTATGGTTTTGATGCGATTGTGAAATCTTGGTGAATTTTTGTGAAAAGTAATTTGGCTTGTTGAATTTAAAATGTTGATTTTAAATTATGGATTTTCTGAAACTGTAGATGGTTTGATGAAAAATGGGTTTTCAATAAAAAGGGTGTTTTATTGAAATGGTTTGAGATTGAAATGACTTTGATGGAATTGGTTTTCAATAAAAAGGGAGTTTTATTAAAATGGTTTGGAATTGAAATGGTTTGGAATTGAAATGGTTTTGATGGAAATGGTTTTCAATAAAAAGGTGTTTCTATTGAAAGGGTGTTTTGGCATGATTGATGGGAATTTTTGGTGTGTGTTAATATTTCATGTACGAGGCTTGGTTGAAATATGACCTTGTGCTCGGTTCCAAAGGGTTAATGGCACATGGGAAATACGGGGCTTGGTTGAAATATGACCTTGTTCTCAGTGCCAAAGGGATAATGGAACATGGGGAAGGTGTGTGTTCATATGAATTTGGGTTGGATAAGTGTAAGAAGTCTCCCCCATCATGGTTGGGATGGATAAGGGTTAGGGATTCTCCCCTCTTCCAGGTAGCATGCATGGTTGGTTGCATGGGTTTGTGGAATTGGTTGGGTATTCCAAAAAGGAATGTTTGTGAAATGGTTTTTAAGCTTGTTTGGTTATTTTTCTGAAAAAATAACTTGCTAGAAAAATTGGTTTCAATTAATCTTGTAATGCCTTTGGTTATGAATGGTTTTGGAAACTTGTTTATATTTAGTTATAAACTGCTTTTGAGAAAATGTTTTATATAAACTATTTTTATATAAATGTTGTTAACTCTTCTATCCTAGTGGTGTGAGTAGGGAAGTCATTGGGGAAAAACCTACTGAGTTTTATACTCACCCCTGCTTTGGCACGTTTGTGCTTTTGCAGATGTCGTATTCCGGGACACAGGTAAAGGTAATACATCTTACTGCTAGAGGCTTGTGGTGATTCTTGGGAGATGTTGTGGAGTTGGGAGCTGGTGGAGCATGGAGTTGTGGTGTATTTTTAGAGTCTTGAGTTGTTCATCCGTTGTGTACTTTGATTCTTAGTTTGGTCTTCCGCTGTTGTGTACTTTGATGTGTTTTGATATAAATGAAGTTGTTTGTTGGTCTTTCATTTGTTCATGCATCATATAGTGAATGTTTGGTTATGCTTGGTTGGTTTATGGGTTTATTTCTTAAAGGGTAAATCGTCCCCCACTTGTACTTGAAACCCTTCAGCATTTATTTCCAGCCTTTGGCACCTTGGGGATGTCGCTTAAGGCCTAGTAATGACTCTTGGTACTCTCAATCCAATGAGAGGACGTAGCTAACTCGTTTATGCTGAACTTCAAGTTACCAGGATGTTGGGTACATAAGTGTTTTGGATACACTTCTAGAATGTTGTAAATCTCATTGTCATGGGTTTAGCCAATGAGAGGAGGATGACATGTATTGTAGAGGAATGACTTCTCACTAGGATTTCATATCACATTATGAGGAATGAGTAAGGATTTTGTGCAAGGTGATAATTTTTGAAAAATACAGAAATTGTTTTCAAGTGAAAGATTTTGAAAACAGGATATTTTGTGTATTTTGAAAATGGGTTGATTTTCAAAAAGCATGTTGAATGTTTTCAAAATTGATTTAACATGGGAAAACATTTTTTTTGGAAAACATTTTTGTGATAGATGATGTGATATAATTTGAAATTCTAAGCCATCAGTTTCTAGAGAGTGATATTGACAGGGTTTGTTGTTGGTTTAGGAAATGGCACTCGGTAGGCGTCATAGAAACCAGTCGGAAGAGGACAATGAGAATGTGATTGCACCTGAACCACAGGTGAACCAACAGTTGGTCCAAAGCATCACTCAGGATTTTAAAACCATTGAATTGGGACTGGAACCGGATACTTTGTGTACGATATCCATCACTGTTGAAAATCCAAGTGGAGGAAGTATGGTTATCTTTACTAGAGGAGCTGAGAACTCTAACACTAAGAGAAAGAGGGAATCATACACCTTTTCTCAAGGAGGAAGAACACATCAGAATAGGACAATAAGATTGTTAAAACTTCCTCAGAGACCCAAGTGTAATCTGAGATGTTTCTAGTGTGGCTATACAAGCCACATCAAGCAGGATTGTAAGGCACAACCTCGAAAATGTCATAATTGTAACAAGATGGGACATCTTTAGCACTTTTTCCTTAATGATCTGAGGTTGGGGGTTCATGACACTCCTCAGAAAGGGAAGTGTCAATATGAAAATAAAGAGAAGAGCATGGAAAGAATGCATCTACTTGGAGTTGAGAAAATTATAGTGTATGATCATTCGGGACCATCCAGAGTGAAAGGTACGGTTCTTTTAATTTCCACGTTGATGCAAGCTTTGTTTGATACGGGTTCTCTCTATTCCTTCATTTCTTCTCGTGCTGTTTATTTTCTATGTTTAAAACTGTAAATAATCCATTCTGTTTTGAAACCGAAAACTCCTCTTAGTGAAATAGAATGTCAAGCCTTGGTGTGTAGATAATTTTCTATAACTGTTGATGGAGATGAGTTAAAATGGGTCTTCTCCATGTTGGATATGGATGTCTATGATTTAATCCTAGGTATGGATTGGTTGACAATGTTTAAGGCTCACAACAATTGTTATAGGAGAACAATTAATTTCACGACTGAGTACGACATCAACCATCTTTTTAGAGGAGAGAGGATAGAAAAGAAAGGTGCAAAGAGCTTGTTGGAACCAATGGTGGGAACGATCTCTTACTAATTGGCATCATTTACTTTGAAATCAATGTAAGAGATTGAGAAAAATAGTTTTCTAGCTATTGTGGATAAATTTCCAGAGTTCTTTCCCAAAAACTTATCAGGGTTACCACCTCTAAGGGAAGTGGAGTTTACGATTGATCTCCTTCCAGGGACCAGTCCCATTTCCATTTCGTCTTATAGGATGGAACCAACAGAGTTACGGGAATTGAAAGTGCAATTAGAGGAGCTGGAAAGCAAGGGTTTCATTCGACCAAGTACATCTCCGTGGGCAGCACCGGTTTTGTTCGTGAAAAGGTAGATGAAACTCTTCGGTTGTGTGTTGATTATCGTAATCTTAACCAAGTTACGATAAAGAATAGATATCCAATTCCACGCATTTATGATCTTTTTGATCAATTAAGGGGAGATCAGTGGTTCGCCAAGATTGAATTTTGATTAGGATATCACCAATTGTGAGTTCGGAAGGAGGATATTCCAAAGATAGCTTTCAGAAGTAGATATGGTCACTACGAATATGTAGTCATGCCTTTTGGTCTAACGAATGCACCAGCGGTCTAAATGGATTTGATGAATCGGATATTTTAGCGATATCTAGATTCTTTTATTGTGGTGTTTGTGGATGATATCTTGGTGTATTCAAATACAAGGGTTGATCATGAGGATCACCTAGAAACAGTGTTACAAATCTTGAGAGATCATCGTTTATATGCCAAATTATCAAAGTGTGATTTTTGGATACAGGAAGTATGTTTCCTTGTCCATTTCATTTCTGAGAAAGGCGTTTCTATTGATCATGAAAAGATAGAAGCCATTATCTCTTGGCAGCCACTGAAGAATGTGTTAGAGATACGAATTTTTCTTGGTCTAGTTGGTTACTACCGACGCTTTGTGCATGATTTCTCACGACTAGCGTCACCAATGATAGCTCTAACAAAGAATAATGCTCCATTCCAATGGACAGAATAATTTCAAAAGTCTTTCCAGTAACTGAAGGTTCGCCTTACATCGGCACCCATCTTGATCTTGACTAAATCAAGACAGGGGTATGTGGTGTTTTGTGATGCTTCGGGAATAGGGTTGGGTTGTGTTCTCATGAAAGGAGACCATGTGGTTGCTTATGGTTCAAGGCATTTAAGGGTGCATGAGAATAATTACCCAACACATGATTTGGAGTTGGCTTCAGTCATCTAGGCTTTGAAAACATGGATACATTATCTCTTTGGTGAGAAATTTACTGTGTTTACGGATCACAAAAGCTTGAAACACATTTTCTCACAGCGATATTTGAATCTGAGGAAAAGGAGGTGGATGGAGTATCTCTAAATGTTTGACTTTGACTTGATGTACACACCGGGAAAAGGAAATTCGGTTGCGAATTCATTGAGTAGAAATTCATATGTTTAGTTAGCGAAAGAAGCTTCAGATGAATGGCAGTTGATGTCAGTCTTAGCCGAAATGCATGTGGAATGTGAAGACTGAGGTGATGTGTTGTTTTCTTTTCAGCTACACTTGTTCCTGATTTAGTAAAGATGATCAAAGAAGCACAAACATCTGATTCAGAATGTCTGGTTTTAAGTTCAAAACTCAATGGTGGGGAGACCATTGAGGGCTGGAAACTTAATGGGGGTTCAGTTTTGTGTTTCAGAGATTGGATGGTTGTACCTATGGTTTTTCAGAAACAACTCCTTCATGATTACCACCATTCAAGATGGTCTGTACACCTAGGTACACAGAAGATGTATAAGGCATTGAAGGTGTAGTTTTGGTGGAGTGGTATGAAAAGGAAGGTGGATGAGTTCTTCTCACGGTGCTTAACTTGTCAGAAGGTTAAAGCAGAGCATCAGAGACCAGATGGTATGTTACAATCTTTGTCCATCCCAGTGTGGAAATGGGATCAGATAGCAATGGATTTTTTTACAGGTCTGCCAGGAATTTTTGGGAAACACGATTCCATTTGGGTGATAGTGGATTGTCTAACCAAGTTAGCCCATTTCATCCCTATTCGTGAAACCCATACGGTGGAAGATATTTCAAAAATATATATCCGAGAAGTTGTAAAGAGGCATGGTATACCAGTGTCTGTAGTCTCAGATAGAGATTCAATGTTCACATCTCATTTCTGGAAATCATTATAGCAAGCCCTTGGGACTCAGTTGACGATGATCATGGCATATCATCCTCATATGGATGGGAAATCCGAGCGGACGATACGAATGTTGGAAGATATGTTGAGGGCTTGTGTAATGGATTTTGGTGGCTCATGGGAGGAGAATATACCCTTAGTGGGGTTCTCATACAATAATAGATATCAAGCCTTGATATGCATGGCTCTGTTTGAAGCATTGTATGGGAGTCCTAGTCGTTCTCCACTATGTTGGGTGGAAACTGGTGAAACTTTACTAGTTGGGCCGAGCCTTGTCCAAGAAACAATGGAGAAGATTCAGTTGATTAGAAAGAGGATGGATATGGCTCAGAGTCGTTATAAATCTAATGCAGATCACTGTCGAAGACCGTTGTCATTCGTTGTGGGTGATCATGTCTTCTTGAGGATCTCCCCAAGGCTTGGACATCGTCGTTTCGGGAAGTAGGGAAAGTTATCTCCTAGATACATTAGCCCTTTTGAGATACTGGAACGGGTTGGAGAGGTGGCATATCGGTTGGCATTACCACCCCGATTTAGTTTGGTGTATAATTTGTTCCATGTATCTCAGTTGAAAAAGTATCAGCCTGATCCTGACCATGTGATCAGATGGGATCACGTTGACCTAGAGCTGGATGCTTCGTTAATACATATCCATGTACGAATTGTGGATAGGTAAGAGAAAGTCTTGCGTGGAAAAATCATCGGTCTAGTGCGGGTTTTATGGAAGCATGGTCAGATTCAGGAAGAGACTTGGGAACATGAAAGTGAAATGAAAGAGAAGTGGCCGGAACTCTTTCAGCTGGGTGAAGGTTTTCTACTTTCTGAGGACGGAAAGACCAATGGTGAGGAGACTGCAGTACCCCCGGTTTCTGGTATGTAACTCTTTCTTGATGCTTTAAATGGTTATAAAGTTAAGGGTGATGTATGGGAGAGTCGGGAGAACTTGGAATGAATTTTTGTGGGAAAAGGGGAAGTTGCACGGGCAGCGCACGGTTTGTCTAAACCATGCATCCAAACCGTGCATAGTTGTTCTTCGAGGCAGTAGCTTCTGCACGGGCTGTGCACGGTTTGTCTAACCGTGTGGCCAAACCGTGCGAGAAGGGTGGCCAAGGTAGTAGCTAATGCATGGTTAGCGCACAATTTGTCAAACTGTGTGAACTAACCATGCGACCACTTAAATAAGATCCTATAAAAGTGGATCTCACTTTTTTTTGCATCTAAGTGTCTCGTTTAAGCTCCTAAGTAGCCCTAAATTGGGATTTTTCTTCTTCTAAGGTCAAATAGGGTTCTCCCATCATTTCAGAGGTGATACGAAGGCTTATCTTGGTGAATCGAAGCTGGATTCTTGAGGTATGTGACTGTTCTTCATCGTTCTTGGTCGGTTTCTTAGATCTACTTAGATATACTTCTCCTATCCTCTCGGTTTCTTAGATATACACCCATTATGGGTAGATCTAAGTGTGTGGTTTCCAAATATGATGAGATTTGGTCATGATCTTGCTAGGACAAGAGATCTAAGGTGGGTTTTTGGAGAATCGACTAGGGTTTCTTGAGCGTTCTTCAACCGTTGTGGTTTTCGTCAAAACCTTTGAGGTAGGTGGCTTCACTCTTGAATCCTCTTATTATAATTGATTGGATTAGTTTTAAATTGGTTTATTTGAATGGATTTTATTATGAAAATCATAGAATAAATCTTCTTTTGTGATGATTTATGGTTTTGATGCGATTGTGAAATCTTGGTGAATTGTTGTGCAAAGTAATTTGGCTTGTTGAATTTAAAATGTTGATTTTAAATTATGGATTTTCTGAAATTGTATATGGTTTGATGAAAAATGGGTTTTCAATAAAAAGGGTGTTTTATTGAAATGGTTTGAGATTGAAATGACTTTGATGGAATTGGTTTTCAATAAAAAGGGAGTTTTATTGAAATGGTTTGGAATTGAAATGGTTTGGAATTGAAATGGTTTTGATGGAAATGGTTTTCAATAAAAAGGTGTTTTTATTGAAAGGGTGTTTTGGCATGATTGATGGGAATATGTGGTGTGTGTTCATATTTCATGTACGGGGCTTGGTTGAAATATGACCTTGTGCTTAGTTCCAAAGTGTTAATGGAACATGGGAAATACGGGGCTTGGTTGAAATATGACCTTGTGCTCGGTTCCAAAGGGATAATGGAACATGGGGAAGGTGTGTGTTCATGTGCATTTGGGTTGGATAAGGGTAAGAAGTCACCCCCATCATGGTTGGGATGGATAAGGGTTAGGGCTTCTCCCCTCTTCCAGGTAGCATGCATGGTTGGTTGCATGGGTTTGTGGAAATGGTTGGGTATGCCAAAAAGGAATGTTTGTGAAATGGTTTTTAATCTTGTTTGGTTATTTTTGTGGAAAAATAACTTGCGGGAAAAATTGGTTTCAATTTCTCTTGGAATGCATTTGGTTATGAATGGTTTTGGAAACTTGTTTATATTTAGTTATAAACTGATTTTGAGAAAATGTTTTATATAAACTATTTTTATATAAATGTTTCTAACTCTTATATCCTAGTGGAGTGAGTAGGGAAGTCATTGGGGAAAAACCTACTGAGTTTTATACTCACCCCTGCTTTGGCACGTTGGTGCTTTTGTAGATGTCGTATTCTAGGACACAGTTAAAGGTAAGGCATCTTACTGCTAGAGGCTTGTGGTGATGCTTGGGAGATGTTGTGGAGCTGGGAGTTGGTGGAGCATGGAGTTGTGGTGTCTTTTGAGAGTCTTGAGCTGTTCATCCGCTGTGTACTTTGATTCTTAGTTTGGTCTTCTGTTGTTGTGTAATTTGATGTGGTTTGATATAAATGAAGTTTTTTTTGGTCTTTTATTTGTTAATTCATCATATAGTGAATTTTTGGTTATGCTTGGTTGGTTTATGGGTTTATTTCTTAAAGGGTAAATCGTCCCCCACTTGTACTTGAAACCCTTCAGCATTTATTGCCAGCCTTTGGTGCCTTGGGGATGTCGCTTAAGGCCTAGTAATGACTCATGGTACTCTCAAACCAATGAGAATTGGTGGGTCATTACACTGTGATTGGTTATACTCCCCAATCATAGATTCTCCACTATAATACCAAGTAGTTACAATATACATTTCTTCACTAACATAGAGTCCCACTATGCCTTCCAGAGTCCCACTAGAAAAAAAGTTTCACATTGAATTATTACAAAAATGGTTACATAATAACATAATAAAGACCAATTCTAAATTTTTACTAGTTATGAAACAACTAATGAAGATATTTATTTTGAGTGTTAAAGATAAATAAAATATCATATGCTCACAAAATGAAGAATTCCACTAAATATATTCTTCCTCAAAATTCATCCTCTTGAATTATCAATTATATGATGCTCAAATAGTATGACAAATTATCTTTTTGTGAATTAAATAATTATGACATAGCATATATTTATTTTGGAGAACTGTTTGTACAAAACTACACTACTTCGCGAACTGATGTATGCATTCAGATACACTATTACATACTATCTATAAATAAATTATATTTCTTCACAAGCAACATCTCCACACTATGAGTGAAAAATGATTTTATCATGAAATTATTTGTGTTGAACTTTAGAAAAATTGCTCACTTCTCCATGTTGCTCAAAATATTTTCCATGTCTATGAATCACTTTCCAACCGAGTATTAACCTAGTATTTATAAGTAAACGTCCACCGGTTATTTTATATTTTTATCGCACAATAACACTGAAAATGTGAAAAGAAGTTTAAAGAAATTCTTCTTCACATATTTGATGGGAAAGACCTCATCAGAAAACCACTATCTATAAAACTCTTCTTCTCTAGATAGTATATTCACATAAGACTCACATATAATTTCATCCAAAAGGCACGCACCTATGTAAAACATGTATCAATTATCACATCACAAATCATGGTTTTTGGCTACCTCAATCCTTACTTCAAATAACTACTAGTTCATAAATAATCATTCATCTCCTCCAAACAGCCGCATGGTAATAGATTCATCCATGAATTACCATCATCATGACTGTCTACAAAGGACTTCACCCATAAATTATCCCATCATACGTGAAGAAAATTTCATTTTCAAATTACATGGCAACCCATAATGGATTACCATCCATGAAATATCTTCATAGTAAAGCATCACCATCTGCAAATCATGTCATTTATGGATTAACATGGTATTTTTTATTCACCATGAATCACTGTTCACAAAGAACCTACACCACACACTATTCATTAGTGAACTAATTTTCACAGTTTTCATATCATTTCTTCACAAAGTATTTTATGCTTTGTGAAACGTATTCCATAGCCATATTTTTGAATTATTAAAGAATCTTGGAAGTTTATGTATGGTATTTAAGTAATTTATGGAAGCTCGGTCTACAACCCTTGTTCATGAGGGATTCATCCATGAAGGAATCATTAATGGGGGGAAGAAGAGATCTCCCACGAGATCGGGTGGCTCCCATTTAAATGGGGAAATCATATTGAATTGTCAAGTTATTTCTAATTTTTTAATTGATTGGTGAACAGTATCTGCATACTGCCATCCCATATCAAAACTTCCATATGAAGGGGTCACGATATATCAATCAACTCCCACCACTAGGTATCCAGAATTCCTGATCCCCTATCACTGTGCTACCCCGCACGGTGGTGTCACCTCCTATCAGTGGGCTACTGGCTCAGCCAATTTCACCTGTGGATGTATGCTCTGCAGGCCCTATATATGGGGATGCTTCCTTGTTAACTTCCTATACATAGCCCCTACTGCCTACTTTTGGGATTGATCTGGCCTCCCTTGGGCATGGTTGACCTCTGGGTCCCACAAATTCCTTGGTTGAGGTTGTCTTGGGATACAAGTAAGCTGGACCATATTTTCTGTATTATGAATTTTCTATAAAAATATATTAAATACTAAGTACAAATATAATTCTATTTGAATCCATATAAACTCATCATCAAATGTCAAGCTACCATCTCAAATCCTCAAATCCTCAATTCAACTTCCTTCACATCTTCTAATCATCACATAATCATGAAAATAAATATTTACATGGTCCTCACTTGTAGTATCCAATGCAAAAACTTCTTAGAACATGAATTTAAGCATTAAATATTAGCATGATAATCATCACAATTTAAAAACCATGAAGAATTGTACAAGAGTGATAGCCAATTCCATATAAAATAGAATTTTCCAAGCATGAAATCCAGTGATATTAAATGAATCCATAATAATTCTCTAGGAATCACCACTTCATATATAACAATTCTCTATGCATCACCACTTCATAAACACTCATCAAACACATATTGACACATTGTGACCACAAATGCAACACAAAGGTTCAACAATCTCCCCCTTTGTGTTTTTTTTCAATATCCCTTCACATATATCCCATTACATAAAATTAAATATGTGTGTATCATTTTTACTCCCCCTTAATGAAAATAAAATGTAAGGGGTAAGTGGGGACTTCCTAACTCATATTTCTTCTCAAAAACCTCTTCTCTAATTATCTTAAAAGAAGGAATTAGATCACATGATACTTGGAAATGAGCCTTTAGTTAATCACCTATAAGTCTATGTGAGTGTAACTGGTGTAAAAAACAATATATATATAACCAATGGTATCTAAGATATCTTTTAAATATCTAGTAATGTGAAATAAATCTCAGAAAGTATCAAAGTAAATATAGGATCCTGCACACACTTTATCAAGCACATTAGAAAGTTCAGATGCACAAGAATAATTTCCCATTTTCTAATAATTCATTCATTAAGGACTTATATTTAAATAATTCTAGTAATAATGATATAAGAGTGTGACTGGATTACTCAAACCTTATAAATCCCTCCCTCAAGAGATGTATCCACTATCATCATCCTGGAATTAAATGAAATCCATGATAAACAACACTACTCCTTTAATTCCCTACTTTGTTAGCACAATACACATAAAAGAATAAGGATAAATAGGTACCTATTGGTAATATTTAAGTGAGAGTATTAGAATAAATGTGAGGTTTTGTCCTTAACTCAACAAACCTCTCTTTTTACATTGCTTTGGTGAAAATATATGCAACCTGATATTTAGCAGAAATGTATTCTAGCTTAATATCTCCACCTGCCACCTTTTATTTGATTAAATGATACCTAATATCAATATTATTGGATCTTGAATTTTTTACCAGATTTTTATATGATAGAATATCACTTTTATTATCACATGAAATTTTCAGTGGTATTTTGGTCTCAATTTTCAAATTTTCCAACTCTACTTGCATCTAGATCATCTGTGTACATGAATTTGTAACTACAACATATTCAGGCTCAGTTATACTCAGTGTAATTGAATTATTCTTCTTGTTATACCAAATAACAATACCATTTCCCAAAAATAAGGTTCCACTTGAATTTGATCTACTATCTGCACAATCACCTTCTCAATCAATATCTGTAAAGCCAAAAAGTTTCAAATCTTCATTGTGTCTGTATAGAAGCTCATAATTTAGAGTTCTTTTCACATGTCTCAAAATTATTTTAGTATAAAATAGGTTATAATCTTTTGGATCACTCTAAAATCTTTCACATAGAGTCACTACATAAGTTATATATATCCTTGATGTTGTGATATAAAAAAACTTCTAATGATTCTTTTGAATTCATTTTCATTGACATGGTTTCTAGCTTAATCCTTGCATAATTTAGTTCCAACTAATATGGGGGTTGAAAATTATTTTCCATTTTACATTCTAAACTTTTTCATCAATTCCATGACATATTTTTTCTGTTATAGAAATATGGGATTTGGTTTCTGCTCAACCTGAAATCCTAGAAAATATCTCATCTAACCAAGCATAAACATCTCAAAATTTATTTTCATTTTCCAATGAATTCAATACATAGACCTTAATTGTATCCATAAAATATTATGTCATCTACATATATATTGACTGTGAGAATACCTTTGTACATTTCTATCACATAAAGGTTACTATTAACTTTAACTTTGAAAAACTTTATATCTATTAGACAACCATCAAATTTGGAATACAAGACTCTAGGAGCTTGTTTCAAACCATACAAATCTTTCCTCAATATGAATACCATGCCTCCACCATTTTATAATACAAAGCCATATATTTTTTCAATATATACTTGTTCATCAAGATCACCACTTAGAAAGGTGTATTTAATATTCATTTGATAAACTTTAAAATGTTTGTGTGCTACTACTGCCAAGAAAATTCAAATGTTTTCCAATCTTACTTTTGGTGTAAAAGTTTCTTCAAATTCAATTCCTTCTATTTGAGAATATCCTTTTTAACACATACCTAGCTTTGTTTTTGGATACTTTACCTTTCTCATTCAACTTATTTCTAAAAACCCACTTGGTTCGAATAACATTTTTATTTTTGCATCTTGAGACAAGATCCCAAGTGGAGTTATTTTTAATCTAATCAAACTACTCATTAATATCTTGTATTCATTCATCATGATCAAGTGATTCTTCCACTATATGAGGTTAAATTTGAGAAATAAGTGTATTTTGATCTTAAATTATCAATCTAATTCTAGTTTGAGATAGATCCTACTGATTTCCAATGATATTTTCAGTCTCAACATGTTTCTTCAATTTTTTGTACCTTTTAATATTATCTTCATTAGTTTCATCTTCATCACTAGTATATTTAGAATAAATATTAGCAATTTTTAGTACTTTATTATTAGTTTCATCATTATTCTATTCCATTTTCATGTCATTTTATGTTGAATACTCTGAATCTAAATCAATTATGATATCTGATATGATATGATTTTCAATAATTCCGACGTCACTTCAATCAACCATCTTATTCATCCATTTTTTCCAACATCTATAGCATCTACCATTAGATAGTTATCCCATAAAAATTACTTCCTCACATTTTTCTTTAAATTTTCCTAGATTGAGGTTTTTTATCTTTATAATGAAAGGGATTCCAAAAACTATGAAGTATTTAACAGTTGTATTTTTTTTTACCACAATTCATATGTTGTATTTTATATTTCTGGTCTCAAAAAACATTTGTTCTATATTTGTATGGAATTATATAATTCTTCTCTCTATAAGTACTTTGAGATACTATGTTCAGATATTATAGTCTTTTCCATCTCAACTATGCTTCTGTTCTTTCTTTCAGCTACCCCATTTTACTATGGAGTATACGATCTGTTGTATCATTGCTTGATTCCATGCTTGGAAAGAAAACTTTTAAAATCATCACAAGTAAACTTCTTTCCATTATCTGATCTCAATTTCTTGATATAGAGACCCATATCTTTCTCAGCTTTCCTTCTAAATTTTTTGAACATTTTAGTTGCCTTTAACTTGTGCTTGATAAACATGACATTAGTCATATGAGTTCAATCATTAATAAAAGTAATGAAATAAATATCACCCATAGTATAATTTTGTCTCATTGGGCCACATAAGTCAGTATGAATAAGTCCAAGGGGTATAAAAGATAAATATCCACCCCTTTGTGTGAACTTTGGGCCAATTTCCCTTTTTGGTAGGTTTCATAGATTTCATCCCTTTCTCTCTTTAGATTTGTAAAATCTCTCAAAATATCATGCTTCAATATTTTACTTATACTCCTTTGACTAAGATGGCCAAGACTTCTATGCCATAGGTTGTTTTCATCCTTGGTACTCAAATAATATGAATTAATAGAATCACCAATTTGAAATAGATTACTATTGGTACTTTTTCCTTTAATGATAATTCTTCCATCCTCTGTGATTTTGATGATAAATGAATCCTTTTTTAATGACACCTCATATTCATCATCACAAAGTTGGCTCACACTAAGAAAATTTTGCTTCATCCCTTTAACAAATAACACATCATTGGACTTTAGATTTTGGGTTTTAATCGTTGCTTTTTCAACTCCCTTATTTTTTAGTAAACAGTCATTTCCAAAGATCAATGCTCCTCCTTCATGATTCTCAATGTTTATTAGAATTTTTTTATCACCAGTCATGTGTGATGAATATTTTCTATCAAGAATCCATGACTTGGTTTTTATACTCGATTTCAAATCGATTTCAGTGAAATATGATTTTTTTCATTCATTTTTTAAACTCCCTTGCCTTTTATAATTTTGGATGTTTGTTCAGGAAGAATAATCATACACCTTTCAACAATATGACCATGATGATTAAATCTGACATAGATTTCTTCTAAATAGTCAAAAAAAATTATGTTTTAATATAGAATGAATTCCTGATAACTGCTTTCTTTGAAAATTTTCTCTCCTATTCTTAGAATAGATCCCCCTTGGTTCATGTCTCATTTCTAATAGAGATGTGTTATACCAACATGAATAATATTTATTCCCAAGCATTCCACAACACCTACATTGTCCTATGAATCTTGATCTTCCCAACTGGTACTAGCTCAATCTTGAAGATTGTTGTTGTTGTCTTTCCATATACTGAGATTGTCTCTATTTTGGAGGAAAAAATATTCTTGGATAATTTATTTATTCCTTTGAATTAGAAGATGATTTTTTTACAAGTTTTTATGTTCCATACTAGTCAATAATTTACTTTTGGACTTGTATTGTTAAAGATAACAAATTTATTTTGATATTCATAGAGTGCTGAATAAACCTGCTTCTTTGAACCCATCTTTTCACCAGATTGTAAAGATTCTACCTTTACCTCAACATCCTTGCTAAAATATTATTTGATCCTTTTCAAGATATTATGCGCTTCAAGAAATTTAGATTGATCCTTATAATATTATTTTTATTTGAGAGATAGTTTTTCTTCAATTTATTTTACCATCTTTTCCACTTCAACCACTTTCAATTTGTGTCTTTTGATTTCTTCAATGTAAAGAATATATTTCTTTTCACATTCTTCCTTTTCCTTGGTTATCTTTTGTTTTTCTTTCAATAAAACCCACTTCTAATTATTCATCTTTGTTTTTTTCTCGATATAAGATTTTAAGTCATTTTTTAACATGTGTACTAACTCTTTTCATTCACTTTCATTATCTTCACTTCCTAAAGTTCCAAACCACTTTTTAAAATTATCCATGAAGTTAGTTTCATATTATGATTAGATACTAGTATTTGAGTTAGCTTCATCTTCCTTTATCACTAAACTTCCTATTTTACTATTAAATAATTTCATCTTACTTCTATAAAGTTTGGTTGTTCATTTTGACCACTTCCCCTATTTCTTTTTCTATGGTGTTTCATCATATGTCTTAGGTTCCATATACTTATTTTCAGGATAATTTATAGAAAAAATTTTGATGTCATTACAGTTGTATAACCTTGGAGGTAATTTACTTTTACCCCTAAATTTTACCTTATTGAATCATTTTGATATAAGATCAATGATTCTGTTGAAATATTCATCTTCATTTTCATCATTAGATTCACTTGATTCTGATATTTCATCATCTTTGATCTTGATCTTTCTGATGGATTCAAAATCCAACTCATCTTTGATGTTCTTCTTGAATACTAGGGTCTTTCGCATTTCATATGCAATGAGTATGTTATGTAATTTATCAAGAGTAATATCACCTCTATCTTATAAAGATGATACTTTAGGATCAAAGCTATTAGGAAAATTTCTCATTAATTTTTTGAAAATAGTTGAATCATATAGATCTTCACAAAAACCCTAAATATTACTAACAATTTAATTTACTCTTGTGAAATAGTCATCAATATTTTATTCTTTATCCATATTGATATCTTTAAATTCTCTTCTCCAAATCTTCAATTTGACCTCCTTGCCTTTAACATTTCCTTGATAACTTCTTTCCAATTTATCCCAAATTTCTTTGGCATTTTTGAGTCCCATAACCTTTGTATAAAATTTTTCTCAATGAGAAATCAAAATGGAAATTTTATATTTTCCATAAACCTCAATAATTCTCTTCTTTATAAAATTCATAAGAGATACATTGGAAATAGGTGGGTATCCAATTATAATTGCATCTTTAACTAAAACTCCAAGATATAGAAGATAGGTCAACATCCTGTTCTTCCAACTGTGATGGTTCTTGCCATAAAAAGTAGTAACATCACTAATATTAACAGAATTCACATTATCCATCTCTAATTCTTAATGGATCCTTATAGAGGGAACCTGGAACTTTGATACCAATTTAAGTTCCCAAGATTATTTTCATAGTTGAGAAAGGGGGTTAAATCTGTGGTGATTTTTACAATTTTTCTTTCTTTTGAAATTAACCTTTGTTGTCCTCTTAGGATCTGATCTAATCTAATGATAAATCATCCTCTCCCAAAATTAGTAAAAATAAATGGAACAGGTACACAATATTTTTATAAGTTTTGGTCTAAAAATGAGCCTACTCCTAGTTTTTATTGGTTAGACTCCCTGATCACAGATTTTCCACTATAATCATAAGTGATTACAATATACATTTTTTCACTAGCATAGAGTTCCACTATTCTTTCCAAAGTCCCACTGGAATAATAGTTTCACACTACATTGTTATAAAAATGATTACACAACAACACAAGAAAGACCACTTCTGAATGTTGACTAGTTCTACAAAAATTGATGAAGATATTTATTTTGAGACATCAAAATAAATAAAATATCATATGCTCAAAAACTGTATAATTCCACTAAATAGATTCTTCCTCAAAAAATTTCCTCTTGAATTCTCAATTATACACTACTTAAATGGTATTTCAAATTATCTTTATGTGCATTAAATAATTATAGCATATCATAAATATCTTTTTTGGTGAACTGCCTATACAAAATATAGTACTTCGTGAACCGATGTCTACATTTAGATAAATTTTTTCATACTGTATGAAAATAAATTATATTGCTTCATGAGAAACATCTCGACACTGTGAGTGAAAAATTATTTTCTTAGAAAATTATATGTGTTGAACTTCATCAACAATGCTCACATCTCTATGTTTCTCAAAATATATCACATGCTTGTTCAACACTTACCATATGAGTATCAACCTGATATTTATAAGAAAAATTCCACCAGTTGTTTTATGTATTTATTGAATGATAACACTGCAAATGTGGAAAGCATTTAAAGAAATTCATCCCTACATATCTGTAAGGAAACACCTCATCCCAAAACCACTGTGCAAAAAATTATTCTTCTACGCACAGTTTCTTGACATAATACTTGCATAACATTTCATCAACAAGGCATAAAATCATGTACTGCATGTATCAATTATCACATCACAAATCATGGTAGGTGGCTACCTCAACCCTCAATTCACATACCTAATAGTTCATGAAGAATTATTTATCTCCAATAAAAAGTTGCATGGTACCATCAACATGACTATTCATAAAGGACTTCTCCCAAAAATCATCTCATCATCCATGAAGAAAACTTCATATTTGAACTGCATGGAAACCCATAAAAAATTATCATCCATGAAGGAGATTCACCGAAAATAATTGACATCTGCAAAGCATGTCATTTGTGGACAATCATAGTATTTTTTATTTATAGAAAATCATTGTTCGTAAAGAACCTTCACCACACACCATTCATTAGTGAACTAATTTTCCTAGTTTTCATAGCATTTCTTGCAAACTATTCTATAATTTTTGGAACATATTACTTAGTTGTATTTTCAAACACATATTGAATCTTGGAAGTTATCTCATGGTAGTCAAGTGATATGTGGAAGCTCCGTCTACAACACTCATTCGTAAGGTATTCATCCGCAAAAGAATTATTTTTGGGAGGAAGAATATATCTCCCATGATATTGGATGGATCCCATTTAAATGGAGTGATTAGATCGGGTGGCCATGTTATTTCTGAGTTTTTAAGAAATGGGTGAACATTACTCACGTATTTTTGTCCCACATCAAAACTACCATATGAATGGGTCGTGGTATATTAATCAAGCCCCGCCACTAAGCATCCAAAATTACCAATCCCCTGTCATTGTGTCACCCCACACAGTAGCATCGCCTCTTCTCTATGGGATACGGTACCAACCCATTATACTTGTGGGCACATGCTTCAGGGGCCCTATACAAGGGCCTCCTCTTTTGGGGCCTGCCTATACACGGCCCCTTCCACCTGCTTGCTGGCTCGAGCTGGCGTCCCTTGGGTGTGGTTGACCTCCAAGCCCCAAAAATTCATTGGTTAAGGTTGGATTGGGATAGAAGTGGGTTGAAACATATTTTTTTTATGATTCATTTTCTATAAAAATATACTTAGTAAATACTAAGTACAAAGATAATTCTATTCAAATCCAAATAAACTCGTCATCAAATTCCAAGCTACCATCTCAACTCCTCAAGTCCACAATACAACTTCCTTCACATCTTCAAATCAATACATCATCATGAAAATAGATATTTTCATGGTATTCACTTGTATTATCCAATCTGAATACTTTTTATCACATGACTTTAAGCATTATAGATCAGCACAACAATCATCACAATTTAAATACCAAGAATAATTGTCCAAGCGTGACATCTAAGGATATATAAAGAAGAATTTTCCAAGAATGAAATCCAATGCTATTATATAAATCCATAACAATTCTCCAGGCATCATCACTTCATCTATAAAAATTATTTAGGCATTATCGCTTCACACACAATCACAAAACACGTATTTACACACTGTGACAAAAAATTCAACACTAAGGTTAAACACTTGGTAACTAGTTTTTTTAGCTATGTGATTTTATGTTTTATTAAACATAAAACATAAAAAATATAGCCAAATTTTAGTTTTCAAGAACTAAATTTAATATCTATTTAATCTAATTAAATTTATAATTAATAAAAATTTAACTTTTAAATTAAATAGATAATATGTAGAAAAATGGCATTTTGACCATTATGGATTCTTAATATTATTTAGTATTGGTTACCAATTAAATGAGTATTGATATATTTATTTAGGTGTTTATAAATTATATTATATTAATTATTTAAAGTATTTCCATTTAATTTATTTGATATAAATTCCGTGATATTAATAAAATAATAATTTTAAAATGATTGTTTCACCATTATCATAGTAATTACCATTAATCCTAATGATATTATTTTTATAACTAAAGATAAAATTGTCCATATTAAATAGTAAGAAAATTATTATATCAAATATAAGAATCACTTTATAAAATTAACTTTATATGTGTGGGGAAATTAATCTTAATGTTAGCGCATGTAATTAGTAAAAACCCATTTTTTGAAAACATTTTTTTAAGAAAAATGATTTATGGTTAGGATAGAATCATTAATTTCATTGATTATAATGAATTGAAAATAATTATTAAAATTAAAATAGTATTTATTTAATAATAAAATAAATTAAAAACTTCATTTAATAATGTTATAATCAATTAAACAAAATAATCAAAAAAACATATTTCATTAAATCCCTACATAAATTTTCAAATTGTTGAGCATGGCTTTATAAATTCAACATAGTATTTTAAAATTATTTATTATAATTTATAATATATATAATTTTATAATATAAAGGCTTAAAAACATTCAATATATTCCTAGAATAAAATAAATTTATAATACTGACGTCATTAATAAACTTGGTATTTTCACTATTCACCTGAAAATTAATTATTTCCAAAAAAACATATTATTATAATATGAATATGATAAATAAAAAAATGATGTTGATTTTTTTAAATTCACATCCTTAAATATGTAAATATATTATTAAAATTAAATAATAAAATATCGTGAAAAATATATTTTTATAAGAAATCCTTTTTTCTTATATTAATTGTTCTCTTAAAATTAGTTATAATAATAAATATATAAAACTTAAAAAATATCAATATTATAAAATAAATTTTAATACTAGGTAAATATTTTATTAGTTGCTTATTTTTACTAATTGTGTTGATATTTAAAGTGAATTTTTGTTTTGTTTTTTGTACATATATTTATTTATATATATTTCATATTTTTTACTACTATTTTATACATTCTAATTATATAGATGTCGTATAATATTATATATTCCTTTGGTTTCAGTGTTTCATGAGGAAAAATTCTCCATAAACGGTATTTAATTAAGGAGGGAAAACTTAGGTCATTACATCCAATGTATTGGGTAAAGTGACGGAGTTAAACTGGTTATAAGTTACTCCTAAGAGATTCCATTTATAAGTGTGAGTATATGTGTGATATAATGATGATGTTCCAAGATACTAACATGGTTTATCCATGTTTTCTATGATTTTAATAGTTTCTTTGAACAAGATTGATTTCATATATATTGTGATTATTGACTCAAATGTCTCTTATCTTATGCTTAAGCTTCATAACATGACTCATGTTTTATATTCCAGGTTTTGATGGGTATGAATCCTTTGATGATTTTCTCATGCACTTTGATTATTTCTCATGCCCTTATTCTCATCTTATACTCACTAAATATATTCAATTATTAATGTATGTGTTTACCCTTACTGAGCATTTGAGCTCACCCTTCTTATGCTTATGTTTCCCCAGGTTATAAAGAATGATATTAAGTAAGTGATGACTATAATGGTTTCATCTATGGAGAATTTCATGTGAGATATTGAGGAATTATTATGGAATAATAAAATCTCGGTATAGTGGAAAATGATCAATTAGAGAGATGTCTCTTTTATGTGAAGGGTTTATTTCTAAATTTTCTAAAAATATAAACCTAAAAAATGCATATATAAGTTACTCAATATTTCCTTTTGAGGTTGTAATTATGGTTAGTTAAAATTGGTTCACATTTGTTTCTATCAAAGATAAAATGTAAAGAATAAGTTTTTATCACCAGATTTAGGGGTACGAGTCTGAGGTATTATAAATTCCTTGGCTTCTAAATCCTCTAACTAAGACTTAAGCTATTGAAGTTCCAATAGATCCATCCGAAAATAAGGAATATAAATCAGATACATACCTAGCATGATCTCTATAGTGAAATCCACCTCTCTATTGGGTGTAAATCCTAATAATTAATTGAGGAAAACATTTCAAAACTGATCAACAATAGAAGGATAAACATCTTGTTTCCCTATACCATCATCTAATATAATGTTATCCCCTTTAGATAAAATTCCACACAACTATTGGTTGTCAGGTCTTGAATGTCCTATCTATAAATCCAACTCTAATGTATGAACATGTATACTACCAACAAGATAAGTGAAGGATACTCAATGACGGTAATAGTCGATACGATCTTGATATGGTACTGAAAATTCATCCTAATAATTAAGTCAAAACCATCCATCCCAATCATGAAGAAATCCTAGAGTAACTGATAACCACCAATATTAAGAGAACATTACCAACAATGGTGAATTTTCTCATACCACTTTCCTAATGGTGTATCTATAGTCCTTACCCTATAAAGATTCTCTATAATGAACTCTATACTATCAATGAACTAAATAGCCAAAAAGTAATGGGAAGCTTCAGTATCAAATAAAACTAAGGCTAATGAAGAAGATATAAGAATCATACCTCAAACTATAGAAGGTCTGAAATTTTGATCAACTAGAGTAGGTTAAATTGAATTAATTTGGAATATACCATGACCATGATCCCCTACCCTACTCCCTTGAATTTCAATACTCTATTGGAATTTTTTTTATCCATAGGGTATTGTATCCCCTACCCCTATCTCTATTGACAATAGAAATGCAATTGTTCTCCTATCACGATGAAGCTAATTCCATTCTAATATTTTACTTCTTTATAGATTCCCCATAATTGTTCATCTATTGTGTGTACCTATAGAATCTCTATATATTCCCTAACCATCTGTAGACTCAGCACTTCACAAGCAGTCTGTCACACTGAGGTCGCTAGTGACTACGCCTACCACACTGTAGGCATCATACTAGGTTACTATCATAAAGAAATGAACCGCCACTCTAGCTACTATACCCATTTATAACCTAGAAAAAACCCTCAAAATGGTGATTCCTACTTCTTTAAGGTCTTCCACCAATCCACATAGATGAAGCTTCCTACCATCTACCTGATCCCCCCCTTAGGTTCCCCTTAGTGATGAGGTCCCGGTTCACCACATCAGAGATGGTTTTCAAACAAAATACATTCTCCTGAGACTTGATCTCATATCTAAGACCATACTTGAATCACTTCACTCTAGCCACATCATCTACTTACAATGTCGAGGAAAATGATTCAAATTCATAAAATGGGTAGTGTAATCCATCACTGGCATGCCTCCTTTCTCAAGGTGCATGAATTCCCTGAACTTTTCTATCCTCAAGGTATCGTGGAAGAAATGTTCAAAGAACCTAGTCTGTAAGTCCTTTCAATTAATCCCCACATATTGGTATTTAAATATCAATATTTCCCACTAATACTTTATTGATCCCTGAATCATATTAACTGTAAGCTTTACACTCCTCTCTGGGTGAGTCTCAAGGTGATAAAAAATGTTTTTTATCAATTCCATCCAGAACTCTACTACCTAGGGGCAAACTTATAATAAAAATAACAATGGGTATTGTAGTTTAAACTCTCTAATAAGGTCAGGCATCATTGGTGAAGCTCATGGAGTCTCTCTTTCCATTGACTGCATAACTCTTAATAATATGACACAGTGATAGTCATCTATTACATTCTATAGAGACACTAGAGGCTTTGGTCCAACGACCAGAGGGGCGTGATCATTGCTACCCTCCTGATTCTCTACCAGAGGTCTTAAAGGATGCATCACTCTAAAATTACAAAAAATTGTTTTAGATAACATAATAGTACAACATAAAATACACTTCAAGAAATCATTAATGGGTATAACATCTTATTATTCCATACCTCAAATCATAAAGGGTCATATCATGGGTTCTCACACTAGCTCCAACCATCCCTAAATAGGGTCTCAATAGAACATATAGATTACACAATTATACTTTCCATTTTGTTTTTTATTTAAAATGCTTCTTAACTAAGGATCGGTTAAATAAATTTCAATTTAAAATTTATAGAGTAAAAAAATTTATAAGCTTTCATTGGAATTTTATTTAGCTTATGCCACTATATAATAATAGAAATTAATAATGTGTTAATATTTAACCATCTCAAGAACCAATTAAGTAATATTCCACTATAATTTTATATAGGAAACACCATATAGGGTGTTTTGGACACCTTAAGTTGTAGACCCATGTCGCATAACCAATCATTAATCAAAAGTAATAAGGAAACAACATTTTTTTCATGTGTTCCTAACATGATGTATGCACAAGTGCCCTCATGTTTTATTGTACCACTAGTGAAATCTAATAAAAAATGAATTTCAAGAATCAATTGCATCAATCGAAGTAAAAAATAAGTCAACTATAAAAGTGAAAACCATAATAATAGTCTCATCCCTAATAAATTGGTATTTCTTCATACTTGGGTTAGCTACTCCTAGGAATGTGTCTCGTACCAAGTGTAGACAACTTTTTACCTCTTGTATATCTTTCCCAAACAGAAAGACAAAGAAAATGACAACTCTGATACAACTTTGTAACATCCCCATTCTATTTCAATCATATATAATTAGATCGGGTCACTAAATGAAATCAAGCATGCTTCCCCATATACCAAAGGAAACTTACTTATAGTGAGGGTCTTGGAGGATATTATGGGGAGACTATACTATTAGTTCATAGTAGCAATAACAATGGAAATCATAATAATATCATCCATCACATACCATCTCAATAGACATCATGAAAAGTGAAAAAATAATACAAAATTTATATCCTTATTTTAACAAGATGAAAGTCATATTGAATACAAAACAAGTCCCAAAATAATCCCAAAAATAAATAAAGCCAAAATGGTTCTGAGGCTATGCCCAGTCCCACCATCCATCCTCCAATTATGTCATACTAAATCACCCATATATCATAGGGGTATTTCCATTATCCTGAACTACAACCATGAAGTCTTCTCAGGTACCAATGACGGCTCAATCAGGGTATGAGTAAAATTCAATAAGCCACCACCAATAGTGTCTAAAGCATAACCAGTCTGAGTAAAATTGTATATTGAGGTGATAAAAATAAAGTAAAACATGAAAATAAATAAAATAAATAAATTTTAAACCCATGAGTTTCATTATGGAACTTGGGGTCAACCCAAACTTATTTTGGACAATATTGGAATGTTTATGTGCAAGTTTTATGAGCATTCCATCCTAGAGAACACTTGGGCTCCAAATCCATGGAATCCCAAACATTAATCATCATGAATCGATGGATCAAATACAATAGAATCCCAAACAATATTATCCAATATCCAAGTCCATGGTAACCCCAAATAGTATCCTCATGACTATGGGGATAAATCCCACGATAGCCCAAACTCTATGGGGGTCACATCCCCAACCCGCAATCCCAATGATCATGTCAAAGGTGATCAATGTAAACGCACATGAACACACACACACATGTATATATATATAGGTACCCAAATAGGAAATCATAGACTCAAGGATAGAGTCTAAGGCACCCCTAGCCTTAATAGACATACTATGTACCCAAATAGGAAATCACAGACCCAAGGACAAAGTCCAAGACATCCCCCAACCATGAATGTTAGTGTCATCTACCATTAAATCAAATTCAATAATAAGGTGTTCATCATTACATCAACTCAGGGCCCATTAATTACATTAACCAATATTTCCCTTAATAATTCATTTAATCAAGGGTTATTAATGAATATTTTATTCAAGTGGTCATCATTAAATCATTTAATAAATTTCTTAAGTTTTAGGACACCTCTTAAGCATTGGTGGGATTCATTTGTAATTAGTAAAGTCTAAGGCACTCCTTGAGTCACAAATTCCATTTTTATTAAATTTCTAAAGGTTGGAGCATCTTATTTGGTGGTCCAAGTCCCAATATATAACCACCAATGGACTACTCAAAGCCCATGGAAGGGTCCATCGCATTTAAATTAGGGATACACTCCAATTATTAATTAAATAAGGTCATGTATGCATCATGTTAGTGAACCCACACATCATAAACACATGGAAAAGCATCAAGACTTAAGGTAATAGCTCAAGATCACCTACCTCAAGCGTAACAAATCTTAAATGCCAAGAATCACCACCCAAAATAATCCTAATGAGATAAGAACCCTAAATAGCCCAAATAAATCATCACATTAGGGTTCCAGTAAGAAGAAATAAGTAGAAGGGGGTCTCTATGGCTATGATGGGGCTAGAATTTTTTTTGAAGGAGATAATAACAATGAATGACACTTGAAACACCAAAGAAATGAGAGGTTGAGATACAAAATCACCAAGGAAGAGATCTTACCATAACCTGGTTGGAGTGAAGGTCAGGGGAGAAGAGAGGAGGGGAAATAAGGGGGATTATATATAAAATTACAAGGATACCCTCAATAAAAAAAAATCCCAGGAGCCCATTGGCTAGTCGTTGGCTACCACCTAGCTACCAAAAACTATGGGATGGTTAGTGGATTTTCATCATCTAGTCGAGGGGCCCCTACAGTTGTATTCCAGCTATAGTCTCAACTCTATTTTCTTATAAAGATACTCATAACCATCCCAAAACCCAAAGCATTCAAAAAGTGGGAAAAATACAAGGTCTAAAAAAATTAAATATATACAAACCTCTATGAAGGCTTGGGGTCTTACAACAAACAAAACTATCTATGAAAGAGTTAGGTGTATTCACTCAAATATAGAGCTACCAAACTCTTTCTAGGGGAGGAAAAATGGATTATAATGGATCTTATCAACCTTTATCCTTTAGTTATGTAACGTCACATATTCGGAAGCTACTCAACGGGTGCCCAGGACCCAGTTGGTCACACGACCTCAAGCACATTTCCCCAAACGCCAGAGGATGCTGACTAGCAGTGAGGGCCCAGGTCTGATAGTGGGGAAACAATGCCCTCATTTGTCAAATTGTAGCACAGTAGAAAAGATAAATAACATACAATAACAACGAAAACAAGAAACCATACACATTTAAAATGAACAACTGTAGTAAAAGATAACCAAAAGTTATATAGATAATGGTGCAACATGTCTCTAGTTATAAGAAAATAGCCAGAACATGTTACACAGCAGTACAATACAATACAATAGAAAGTACAGGTACAACAGAACAAAACAGAACAGCCGGCAGCATCGCGAGCCTAATCTCGGTCCCACGCTCCCCTAATCCTCAGAAACAATCAAGTACCTGTATAGGAAACCTTGCCCGTATCCACACCTACAGCAACATAGTCTGTTTGGGCCGAAGATATGACCCAAACAAGGTGTGAGAAATAAATCCCAGTAGGCACCCACCAAAGGCTCGTGCCCAACTGTCAGTGAAAATGTGCAACAACTGTGTGTAGTAGTAAATGAAATAAACGAAGCATTATTCAATGTAACTAACTTTACCAGTCATATCACCATTTTAATATTCATTTAACCGTTCTATTTAATAACATTTTGTGATCATCAGTACCAAGCCCTCAGGACAATCAGAACCTTACCTTTAGGCTAATATAATAAAACCACGCCCTCGGGCTTGCCCTTAGGCAATCGATTATTTCCCTCGGGCGTATGAATTGTCTCCCTCAGTCATAGAAATCACCGCCCTCAAGCATAAGAAGAGTTGCCCTCAGGCGGAATAGAATGTTTCCCTCAGGCTATGCAGTACCTTGCCCTCAGGCTAAACAAACCATGCCCTCGGGCTAAAAATAACACCACCCTTAGGTGCAAATAGTTGGGATGAGCCCAAAGCATAAACATGCAATTTATATACAATTCATCTCAAGGAAAAATTAATTTACAATATAAAAATGGCATACCCTCAGGTATCCTAGACAAATGGATAAACATAGGAACGCACCCCCGGGGTGGTCCTGGATCCAAGAAGCGATCCCAAAAAACAGTTTATTATCACATTTAATTACCTATACAATTATAGTTATTCAAAACAACCAAGGACTCATCCACACGACACCCCCAACATGGGTTCGTAGCACAATAATACACACAAACGCACAACAGTTGGAATTTAAACACCAAGCCACCTACCTCGATCGCCCATGATTGGTATACACGAATGAAGCTCCTCGAATCTCCCATGAACAACGTAGATCTGAGGTAAAAGAAATTATGTTCAAACGTAAATAACTTCTTTTAGAGGAATAATTGGCAAGAACTACACAAGGAGTAGGAAGAACTCACCTGTGCGGTTCCAAGGAGATCAATGGTGTAGAAAACGTGTTCCCGGTGTGCAGTCGGGAGGTCCTCAAAGATTCAGCTGTCTCTCCCAAGCTCTCCTCTGGTTATAAGACTTCTCTGTGAACAGAGGAGGCTACTTCCCATTTTAAGCGAAAAAACAGACTACATGGCATGTACTATTGAGTACACGGCGTGTACTTTCCATTTTTTAACTGTTCCTACGGCGGCTTCTTTCCACCGCAGCACTATTCATCAGTCGACATGAGTACACGGCGTGTAATCAATGAGTACATGGCGTGTACTGACACTCAGCTGGCTGATGCCTTCACCGCCTTACTATTTTCCTACCGACTGACTACACAGCATGTGCATACCCACTACACAGCGTGTAGTCAGTTTTTACACCTTTTATCTCCCACATGGCTACACACCCTGTTTACTCATCCCACATGGCCAAAGTACACGGCGTGTGGAAAATTACACGGCGTGTACCCACCAAAAAGTGATTTTTCCCCATTTTCCTTATTTTCTCAAAAACACTTAAGGAAAAGAGAAATGAAGAAACCCGCACCTCAAGAATAAGAACTGGGTTATTACAAACTTCCCCCCTTAAAGAAATTCGTCCCCGAATTTCCCTTCCAAGGGTGGTGAAGATAAAGCTCAGAACAACTCTAGCCACTGATCACGTACGTCGGTCTCCCACTCCCAGGTTTCTTCCTACACTCAACCATGATTCCATAGCACCCATACGAGAGGAACTAACCGGCCTTAGAGAACCTTCATGCTCCTATCCATGATACGATTCAGATTCTCCTCAAAGGACACATCTATATGAAGCTCAACCTCTTCTGGCTGAAAGAGGTGAGACGGGTCTGAATGATAACGGTGCAACTGAGATATATGGAAGACGTCGTGCATGGCACGGTACCTCTATGGTAACTGCAACCGATAGGCAACCGGCCCAACTCTCTCCATAATCTCAAATGGCCCCACATACCTCGGTGAAATTTTACCATATCTCCTGATCCGCTTGTGTCACAACCTCAGTGAAACACGCAAGAAAACCTGATCCCTGATCGTGAACTCTAAGGGTCATCTGCGGCGATTAGCATAAGATTTTTGACGAGACTGTGCGGTATCCATCCGCTTCTGAATCAATTGGACCTGCTCAGAAGTCTCCTGCATGAGACGTGGTCCCAGTAAAGCTGCCTCACCCGCCTCTATCCATCACAAAGGTGACCAGCATGGCCTACCATATAAAACCTTGTAAGGTTCCATCTCAATAGTTTCCTGAAAACTATTATTATAGGCAAACTCTACTAGGGGTATATGCTTATCCCAAGAGCCCCAAAAGTCTAGGATGCATGCACACAGCATGTCCTCTAGCACATGTATCATACGCTCTGACTAACCATTAGTCTGAGGGTGCTAAGTTGTGCTCAGAAGCACCTGTGTACCTAGTGCCCTCTGAAAACTATTCCAGAAATGAGACGTAAAATGGGCATACTTATCTAAAACGATAGAATGAAGGACCCCATGAAGATGTACGATCTCTCGTATATAAAACTTCCTGATCTTGTCAACTCTTAAGGTCTCCTTGATCAGCAAAAAGTGAGCTACCTTTGTGAGTCTGTCCACAACAACCCACACGGCATCATTACCTCAAGGTGACCTTGGCAACCCAATCACGAAGTCCATCACGACATCATCCCATTTCCACTCTAGAATGGGTAACTACTATAACAGTATAGTTGTCCTCTTATGCTCCTCCTTCACCTGCTAATAGGTGGAACATCTCGTAACAAAACCAGTTATCTCCCTCTTCATACCTGGCCACCAATACTGACGTCTCAAGTCACGGTACATTTTGGTAACTCCGAGATGAACTTCCCAAGCTGAAGCATGAAACTCCCACATCAGATCCTCACGTATATCCCCTAGAACCCACACTCATCCATGGAAATATAGTACCTCATCATCGCATATCGTCCATCCAGGAGGAGGTTCCTCACTTTCCACTGAATCCCGTAGAACTAGGCCTTCCGAATCAGATAGTTGTCTCATCCTCACTCTATCCATGAGGGTAGAATTCACAGCTAAAGATGAAAGATAGGTTTGCCTCTAACTGTCGTGCATCTCCAAATGCATCTCATAGAACAAATCCATAAGCTGTCATTCACCACTAGCCTCATGAACTGCATGTATCTGAGTCTTCATGCTCAGTGCATCAGCAACTACATTTCCCTTACCAGGTGTATAGGCAAGCTCAAAATCGAAGGACTGAAGTTATTCGACCCACCTTCACTACCTCAGATTCAAGTCAGGCTGAGTAAAGATATACTTGAGACTTTTGTGGTCGGTGAAAACCACAAAATGCTCTCCCAAGAGATAGTGTCTCCAACAGCATAACGCATGAACAACTACATCCAACTCGAGGTCATGTGTCGGGTAATTCTTCTCATGTGGCCTCAACTACCGCGACCCATACGCAATTACTCGATCACCCTACATCAACACATCTCCCAGCCCAATACCTGATGCATCACAGTAAATTGTATAGATCTGTACCTACTCTGGAAGTATCAGAATTGGTGCTAATGTCAACTTTCCCTTCATCTCATGGAAGGATGTCTCATAAGCTTCTGTCCAAACAAAATTCACACCCTTCTTAGTCAAACCTGTCAACGACGTTGCTAAGTGGGAGAAGTCCTGTATAAAATGTCTGTAGTAACCAGCCAGCCCCAAGAAACTCTGTATCTCAAACATGTTCTTAGGATGCTTCCAGGAAACTACTTCTCTCACCTTCTCTGGGTCTACTGCAACTCCTGCCTCTAAGATGATATGACCCAGGAAGTGTATTTGGTCCATCCAAAAGTTGCAATTTGAGAGCTTAGCATATAGTCGATTCTCTCTCAGTGTACTCAGCACGATCTCAAGATGGGTGGCATGGTCGTGTTGAGTGTGATAGTACACCAAGATATCATCCACTAATACTACCACAAAAGAATCCAGATAAGGATGGAACACACGATTCATCAGAGCCATGAAAACTGCTGGTGCGCTCGTAAGTCTGAACGGCATAACCAAGTACTCATATAGACCATACCTACTCCTGAAGGATGTGAGAGGTATATCAGATGGTCTAATGCGTAACTGATGATATCCCGATCTCAAGTAAATCTTCGAGAACACTCTTACCCCTAGAATTTGATCAAAAAGATCATCAATCATCGGCAAGGGATATCGGTTCTTGACCATCAACTGGTTCAGCTGCCGATAATCCACACAGAGTCTGAGGGTACTTTCTGCCTTCTTCGCAAAAAGGACTGGTGAACCCCAAGGAGAAGTATTGGGTCAGATAAAACCCTTTGACTGTAACTCCTATAACTATCTCTTAAGTTCATGTAACTCAAGTGTATCCATCCTATAAGGAGTAATGGATACTGGTGATGCTCCTAGTACAAGCTCAATAAATAAATCCACCTCACGCTCTGGAGGTAGACCTGAAAATTTGTCCGGGAAGACATCCCTAAAAAGATCAACCACTTGAGGTAAATCCTTATGACAAGTTCCCTGGTCATCCAGATATAAACTCGCAACCTGGTATGTGACTCCACCTCGCCCACAATGCTCTGGTCCAGCTCGAATCTCCTGAACATCCCACTCACCCTTGTATAGAAACTCTCCACCCTATGGTGATGTGAAACGCACCCTACGACGATAGAAGTCTACAAAGGCTTGAAAGGGAACCAACCAGTCCATCCTGAGAATGACATCATATATCATCATCTCCAAGACATAGCGGTCCCAAAGAAAGTGACACCCACCAACATCTAGGGGTCACTCCCTACTCTGACGCACACCATCCATTCTAGTCCCCAATGGAGTGTCTAGCATCATAACATTAGAAGAAGAAGAAAAACATAGCCCAAGGCTATCCATAAAGGGTACAGATATAAAGCTATGTGTAGCACCCGTATCGAAAAGTACTGAAGATAAAAAAGAAGCTACTAGAATAGTACCTATGACAATAGAAGGTCTGGGATCATGATCTTGTTGGGTCTGTTGCACCGCATATGTCTACCCAGTGCCGCGGCCCTGCGACACAGCCTGGCTACCCTGAGCTGTCCCGCCCTGCTGCCTCTGAGATCCTGGTGTCTGGTTACCATGGCCATGACCACCATCTCGGCATGCACGCCCTGACGTATTCCAGTTTCCTGACTGGTAAGAAGCTACTGGTCCTGCTCCCGCTCACGGAGTCTTTACAGAACCACTCTCACTATCCACTGGTAGAAACGCCCTACAAAAGTGTTGCAGATGACCCATCTTGCCGCAAGCTCGGCACTCCACTAGGTCACATGGACATTGTGGCCTCTTGTGCCCCTCTTTACCACACTAGTAGCACATGATCGGGCCACCTGAAGTAATCTCCTGGCTAGTACTGCCACCGTGAGAGAAACCCATTTTTCACTTTCTTTTCCTGGTAGAAATAGTACCAGAAACTGGTGTCGAACCACCCTGGACCACACCACTAGCTTCCCATAGGTTCCGATCAGTAATCAATGCTTGGTTCACAATCTCATGTACTGTAGGCAACCTAAAAACATTCACCAGTGCTTGGATGTCATGTCGAAGACCATCCTCAAAGCATCTGGCCCTCAAAGTCTCATCACCCACCAAAACGGGTGCAAAATGCTGAAGCTCGGTGAAACGAGCAGAATAATCCATCAACGACATATCACCCTGCTGCAGATTTATGAACTATCTATCTCTATATGCCCTCATCATCTCTGGGAAGAATAAGTCATAGAAAACTATTTGAAAATCTTCCCATGCCATGTCTCTGTGATGCTCAGACTGAGTGGTAACATCCCACCACCTCTTGGCGGAATCATGCAGAATATAAGTAGCAAGCATGACCCTCCACCCTAGAGGCATCTCAAGGTGCTCGAAAATAGTCTGCATAGACCCCAGCCAAGACTCTGCAGCCTGTGGTCCACCATCCCCTGAAAACGTAGGCAGATGCTGCTGCTAGAAGATACGAGTCAGCTCTGCCATAGATGTGGCAGTCGGAGGTGCTCCTTGAAAGGTCTGCATGAACCGCATAAAGCCTTTACAGAACTGTGCATCTGTTCCTGTGTCTGGTATAACGGTTGGCGCCGAATCTGGCTCTGCTGGAGGATCCACTAGTAGCCCATGGCCTACCATCTCTGGAGTATAATTGTTGCCGCTCTCTTAGAAAAAAATGTGTGGTCGTCTCGACGGCATGACTCTACAAGGTCAAAAACACGCCTTAGATTTAAGTTTATCAAGGACTGAAAAACAAGGGGACCAAAAAGGGGACAGGAGGAAGAAGGTATTTCAAGATTTTGAAAACAAGACTAGACAGCGTGTATATTAACTACACGGCGTGTGCCTAATTTTTCTTCCCCTGCCCGGGTCCTTCTACACGTCTTGGTCACACGGCTCCCTTTTAACAAGACTACACAGCATGTATGCCATCTACATGGCGTGTATGGTTTAATTTTTAACTACTCGTGTCGTTCATGACACGGCCGACTACTCGGCTAATACTACACGGCGGGTTACACCCACACATGGTGTGTACACCACCCCATTTCCCCAGCCACACGGCTAAGTCCACAAAGTCTCAAACTAGAAAGGACTACACATTATGTCCCTTAGGTACACAGAATGTTCAACACCAACCCGTGTTTGTTAGCTATATGGACGGGTCCCCAGGTCAGACTACACGGCGTGTGCCACGGTAGACACGGTGTGTATGTCTTAAGGTCTCCTCTATCTGTGTTGTTAGTTACACAGGTGGACTCTAGGTCAATCACTGCACGGCGTGTACTTAAGGTACACAACGTGTTTTTCCCAAGCCTTTCCCTACCTCGTGTCCCTGCCCACACGGTCTATGACATGGTAAGAGACTACACAGCGTGTACTGAGGGTACACAGCGTGTACTCAAAAAGTTTTCATTTCTTCCCGAACAGAAGAACACACGGCGTGTGTCCATAGAACTACACGGCATGTATCCTGGGTTTTCTAGACAGTAAGCCTCTAAAACTACTCTGGGACCCAATAAATACTGAAAAACAACACCTAAGTGCCAAATTCTGATCTGTGAGGGCCCATACTCCCTGCGAATTAAAGTTTGGCATCTTATACATGTTATACACAAGTAAAAAAGTCAATGATCCACCCAATTCTTGTCATTGAGGGACTATACTCCCCAAAAACCAAAGTTTGGTACCCATCCTATCAACAAGATCACACAAAAATACCCTATCACATAGCAGGTATTTATCAAAGCAGCTATCACAACAGTATGCTTTTCTAGCACAACAACATGCAATTTCTAATGCACCTACATGGCATGGAAATATGCATGGCATGTGATTTCTAGCATATGCCTAAATGATGCATGATATGGCATACCCTCGTCTCATCGGTTTTCAACTAAATAGAACCCATGGATAATAGATACAAAGCACAATTATAAGTGCATAACCTAACGGTGAAAATCAAATCAACTGTCAAATGTGAAAAAATCAGAATAATTGAAAACATAAGAGGTATACTAGCATTTCCCTGTACATGGGTTAGCTACTCCCGGGAACATCTTATTACCAACTACCATTTTCATTCTATCCCTGACTAAGGTTCCAAACAGTAAGTCAAAGAAAAGAAACTCCTTTGATACCACTTTGTAACGTCCCGGATCTGGAAGCTACTCAACGGGTGCCCCAAACCCGGTTGGTCACACGACCTCAAGCGCATTTCCCCAAATTCCAGAGGCTGTCGACTAGCAGTGAGGGCCCAGGTATGATATTGGGGAAACTATGCCCTCATTTGTCAAAGTGTAGCACAGCGGAAAAGAAAAATAGCATATAACAACAACGGATAACAAGAAACCATACACATTTAAAATGAACAACTGCAGTAAAAGATAACCAACAGTTATATAGATAATGATGAAACAAGTCTCTAGTTCTAATAAAATATCCAGAACATGTTACATAGCAGTAAAATACAATATAATAGAAAGTACAGGTATAACAGAACAAAACAGAACAGCCGGCAGCATCGCGAGCCTAATCTCGATCCCACGCTCCCCTACTCCTTAGCAACAATCAAGTACCTGTATAGGGACCGTTGCCCTTATCCACACCTACAGTAACATATTCTGTTTGGGCCGAAGACATGACCCAAATAGGGTGTGAGAAATAAATCCCAGTAGGCACCCACCAAAGGCTCGTACCCAACTGTCAGTGAAAATGTGCAATAACTATGTGCAGTAGTAAATGCAATAAACGAAGCAGTACTCAAAGTAACTAATTTTACCAGTCATATCTCCATTTTAATATTCATTTAACCATTCTATTTAATAACATTTTTTGATCATTAGTACCAAGACCTCAGGCCAATCAGAACCTTACCCTCAGGCTAATATAAAAAAACCATTCCCTCAGGCTTGCCCTCAGGCTATCGAGTATTGCCCTCAGGTGTACGAAGTGTCACCCTCAGGCATAAAAATCACCGCCCTCAGGCATAAGAAGTGTTTCCCTCAGGTGGAATAGAACGTTGCCCTCATCCTATGCAGTACCTTGCCCTCAGGCTAAACAAACCATGCCCTTGGGCTAAAAAGAACACCGCCCTTAGGCGCAAATAGTTGGGCCGAGCCCAAAGCATAAACATGCAATTTATATACAATTCCTCTTAAGGAAAAAGTAATGCACAATATAAACATGGCATACCATTGGGTATCCTGGCCAAATGGCTAAACAGAGTAACGCACCCCCGGGGTGGTCCTGGATCCAAGCAGCGATCCCAAACAACAGTTTTTTACCACATTTAATTACCTATACAATTCTAGGTATTCAAAACAACCAAGGCCTCAGCCACACGACACCCCAACATGGGTTCTTAGCACAATGGTACACAAAAACACACAACATTTGGAATTCAAAACACCAAGCCACCTACCTCGATCGCCCCTGATCGGTATACAGGAACAACGCTCCTCTAATTGCCCACGAACAATGTAGATATGAGGTAAAAGAAATTTCGTTCAAACATAAATAACTTCTTTTAGAGGAATAATTGGCAAGAACTATGCAAGGATTAGGAAGAACTCACCCGTGCGGTTCCAAGGAGATCGACGGTGCAGAAAACGGGTTCCCGATGTGCGGTCGGGAGGTCCTCAAAGCTCCGGCCATCTCTCCTAAGATCTCCTCAAGTTCTAATACTTCTCTGTGAAAAAAGGAGGCTAATTCCCATTTTAAGCAAAAAAACAGACTACACGGCGTGTACTATTGAGTACACGGCGTGTACTTTCCATTTTTTAACTGTTCCTACGGCGGCTTCTTTCCACCACGGCACTATTCATCAGTCGACATGAGTACACGACGTGTAATCCATGAGTACACGGCGTGTACTGACGCTCAGCTGGCGGCTTCCATCACCGCCTTACTATTTTTCTGTCGACTGACTACACGGTGTGTACATACCCACTACATGGCGT
The DNA here is from genome assembly GCA_963277665.1 of Viscum album. Lineage (NCBI taxonomy): Eukaryota > Viridiplantae > Streptophyta > Magnoliopsida > Santalales > Viscaceae > Viscum > Viscum album. Next base: position 490,594,107 of record OY728150.1, read on the forward strand.
GTAGTCGGTTTTTACACCTTTTATCGCCCACATGGCTACACACCCTGTGTACTTATCCCACACGGCCAAAGTAAAAGGCGTGTGGAAAAGTACACAGTGTGTACCCACCAAAAAGTGATTTTTCCCCATTTTCCTTATTTTCTCAAAAATACTTAAGGAAAAGATAAAGGAAGAAACCGCACCTCAAGAATAAGAACCAGGTTCTTACAAGTTACATTGAAATATAACATACCAAAAAGGATTAGAATGGGTAAAGATGTTTTATATAAATATTTAAGGTTTTTTGGCTGCAATTCATTTTAACACCTTACGAAATATGGGAGGAAGAAGTTGGATGTAAAGGGAAGGTGGTATGTATTTATGGAATATTCTCATAAAGAGTTCACATATAAACTCTAGGATCCTATCAATAAGACAATAATCAGAATCAAATTTGTGATGTTTATTAAATATCATACAATTGAAGATTTTAAAAATCCAAATTATCCATAATATAAATAAATTCTAAACAATCTAGAACCAGTATCACAACCATAGATTTTAGATAATGAAGGGAGGGTTTATTAAAATAATGATACATCAAAAATAGATAATATTTATTTATTTATTTATATATCTTCATCATGTGATATTCTAGAGAAATTCCAATTGTAAGCATACTCAAGGATTTCCATGGGATAATAAATACTGAGTTGTATACTCATTTCATGAGTTTTTGACACTCACTGATGGTGGAGAACCATATAGATATGATGATTCACTTAGTAGTTATAAAAAGATAGAATATAGAAAATCCATGTAAGAAGAGATGATATCCTTGTAAAATAACCACACATTTGACCTGGTAAAGTCACCTCAGATATTAAAGGAACTCAAAAACAAGTGGGTGTATAAAATAAAAAGCGAAGATAGAAACTCATAATCATGATACAAAGCTAGGATGGTTGTGAAGAGATTCAAATAAAAGAAAACTATTGACTTTTATGGAATTGTTTCTCTTATGGTAAAAATTTCTTCTATCAGAGTTATTCTTGGTGTAATGACCCCAAATTTCCATGTAAATTTTTTTAAAATAAATGGGAATTTTATGAGTCCGCAAAAATTGATGGCGCGTGATTCCGAGATTCAGTGTGCCCGGAATCAATTTCTGAAGTTTTGTTCGGGTACATTCAGTAAACGTACAAGCAGGTTTTTCTAACTTTTGAACCGGTGCTCAGAATTGAAATCTGAGGGCACCGTTGAACTCGCAGCACCGGTATTCTCTTAAAAAGACTTTCACCTCAATGGTAGTTGGTAGAGGGTGGAAGTTAATTTTTGGGTTTTACGTGGAAATAATAAAATAAAATAAGCTCATATTTTATTTTATTTTGTTGTAACCACCCATGTGGGAGTTGAAGTGTGGGGACCACTCGATTTTAACCTCCCATGAGAGGTTATGGTGGTGGGGCCCACCTGAACCTAACCTCCCACGAGAGGTTACGGTGGTGGGGACCACCCGGGACTAAACCCCCCATTTAATTGAGAGAAACTCTCAACTCCTGTCATTAATGAGGGAGAACCTCTTGACCTCCTCTACCTTAATAGTGCCACCACCTCCCTTAATCTATTATGCCAACCATGTGAAAAATCACTATCCCAAGTTGCACGATTAGACTAGGGAGGCTGCATGGTTTTTCAATTTGTGTGCCTTAACTGTGTGCTAACCCCAAGCCCACATCCTCATCTTTCATGGTTTATTGGGGAATTTTCATGGTTTTCACTAACCGTGCTCAAACCGTACACCCTTATAAAAGCCCTAAAACCTTCCCAAAAACCTTCCAAACTCTACCAAAGTTTACCAAACCAATTTATAAACATAAAAAGGCATGCATAAGGGTTACATACCTCAAACCGATGGTGTTACATATCTATAATTTTTTTTATATTTGGGAAATGATAAACCTTTTTTGGAAGGATATACCAATACAGATATAAATGGAGATCATAACATAAGAAAATATAAATCTAGACACTTGGTATCATTTTTAGGGGTATTTCTCATGAAAATTTCATTTATAAAATTTTTTAGCCATGCCATCCATAGAAGTAAAGTATATCACAGTCATTAAAGGTTTCAAGGAGATCTTATAGATGAATAATTTTCTGTGATAATTGGAGAAGAAATAAGAGAATCATATTCTAAATTATGATATCCAAAGTGTCATTTAACTCAGTAAGAACCCAAATTTTTATTCAATATATAAAAAAATTAAATTTTGATATCATTAGATCTATAATGTTTTAGAAGATAAATTTTGGAAAATTGATAAAATCTACAATAATGAAAATAGGGTATATATGATGACAAACATTCTAAAAAGAGATAAGTTATAAGATTGAAAAAATATTATAGTTCAAGATTCTATTCCAAATTGGTCATGAAGGTGAGATTTTTTGGGGACACTCTGAATTTGGGGAGAGATTTTGTGAAGTAATATTAATTACTAGAAAAGGGTTCAAATGTATGGGGAGGAAATGGGTGACCACTTAAGGAATACATGAATGTATAGAAATCGTTACCGCCTTTGATGGTAACCAAGTTAAAAAAACCCTAATCTATATCCCCCATTTTCTTTTCACCCCCCCCCCCCAATATCCTCCCCTCCCCTAGCCCTAACCATCATGTGTACCCCTCTTCCTTATGTCCCGACTAACATCCCCATGAACCCCCCCCCCTCCCCCCACACACATTGTTTTCATACTACATTACCCAAAAACATCCTTGATCAAACCCCCTCTATATTCTAGGTCAGCGTTCCCCACTAACATCCTCAAACAATCCCCCATGTTATCATTTTGTATTCTCCAATAACATCCTCATAAAAACCCTCACACCCTGTTCTTAAGTGGAATTACCTATTGAAATCCTTGTGTGAACTCTCTATTCTCGACCAGTATCCCCACATGAAATCTCTCATTTAACCATATCATCCCCAGATTTCTCATCCAATATCCCCACACAAAATCCCCAACCCCTTTTAACCATGACATCCCCAACATTCCAATTCAATATCCCCACTTGACTGTCATCATCCCCAGTGTTCACAGCCACTTTATCCCCAATGTCTCAATTCAACCCCCACCACCCCAATATCCCTTCCTATCACCCATGGCCATCCCTTCACTTGCACTAAGACACATGACTCCACCACTGGTTTTAAATTTATCCATTTATAATTACTTTGGAGGGTCTTTGTTTGGAAACAACTCTTCTCCATGTATTTTTATTCTACTGTAGTGTTTGGTTCCTATTTTGATCTGGGTTGGATGGCTATTCTTATTTTGTGATAGATAAATCTGATGCAGTTCATTGGCTTCTATTTTGGTTTGTAGTTTGCATGCTTATTTATTTTGTATTTTTTATCTGGCTGTATGGTCATTATTTTTTCTATAACACTGAGCATTGTCAGAATTTTATGATTTTTTTGGCAAGAAATTTTATTTTTTTCTCTTTGCTTTGTTTTCTAGTAGGTAATTTATAATTCCATGTATAGTATAATAAAATTTGTTTCTAGAAATAAATTTTCATCCATTTTTTCATTTATTATATTTTTTATTTTTGTTTCCTCCATATTAAATTGCTAAATATTTTTCTGGTCCTCCCCTTATTTTAAAAACATGTGGAGTAAAAAACAATTGAAAATTCTCAAGAGATGAGTAAAATGGAAAAGAAGAACAAAATAAAACGAAGAAGATAAACACGGGACACAATGATTTATATGGTTTAAGAAATAATCCCTACATCCATAGAGAGGAATAAATATCACTATGTTTAGGATAAAAATTATAGGGTAATTTTAGAGCATCACACACATAAAAACCTAGTTATAATGAGTTCATAAGGAATTTGATGCAACAATGTCATCATCTGCACAATAATTTCATTGTGCTATAGTGACCAGTGAATGTAAGTCTCTATAGTTATAGTACCATTTTATCCAAATTTCGAGATGCTAAAATAACCATGTCAAAGTCTGCAATGCTATAATGACCTATTGGAGTTGCTTTTCTGACTCTACTATAGTCTATTCAAAGTTACTATAGTGCCCAAAATTTGGGTCGAGGCCCTTCATCCTGTGGACCCCTGAGCAGGGGTATGTTACCCCCAGCGACCTCACCATAGAGGTCAAACTATGGGAGTTACAACCTAGTTTTCAATATTTCCCACCAGCAGTTGACCCAACTTCATCCAAGGATCAAACTACACCAGTCCAACACCCCTATCATACCTTTTTAATCCATCTTGTATTCCTAGTTATTTTCTTTTAAGAAATAATTATTTATATTAGTCATTCTTTTTATAGTTACACTTCAATATTGGGTTTGTGCTTGTCTTTCATTACTGACACTAAATAAAAAAGTTGTATTTAATATTTAGTAAGTTAGTTGTTTGTATTTTTCCCCCATTTTTAATATTGGTAAGAATTTATTTTTTTCTTCTCAATATATATGATGACTATCAATTTTATTTGTTATGAATGGGGTTAAATATTGGTAAAAATATTCTTTAATGTTCCCCTTACTTAGTGATTAACTATTTTTAATTTCATTTGTAAATTTATTATTATATAATTTAATTGAATTTACATAATACTATACCCACTGTTTATATCTACTTGAAACAATCTTTTACTTAATTATGCTCTGTTTCGTTTTTATTTTTATCTAACGTAAGTTAATTATATGGACACATCATGTCAATGAAATTATTATTTTTCATAATGGATATGTTCCCTAAATTAATTCTAATTTCAAACACCCTTTTTATAATGCACATTTCCTTAATTACATTAGTCATATTTTATTCTTATATTGATTTAAAAAATATTTTAACGTTTTCACTTTTTCAACTATGAGATAATTACCTTTCTAATAGCAATCTAAATAAATATACAATCATATGAATGATTTTTAAGGTGTACCAACCACCATATCCTATTTTTAGGTTACTCTATATCCCATTTGGAAACACTTATTTTATTATAATTGATAATTATTTATTCCATGATGATTTTTAGACTAATTATTGAATAAATATTTTGTTGACACATATTTGAAGGATTATTATTTTTGTTTTTTTTGTAAATACTTAAAAATTTATTATACCACTCATCACTTATGATGATAAGTTTTTAAAAATATTTAGTATTTGACTTTTTTTTGAAAAATTACTTGTGTTAGGTTCAAAATTGCCACATATAGTTGATGTTATTCTATATTATTGTTGTCTCAACACTTACTAAATATTTTATGAGACATGTTCTATATCATACTTAATAATTATGTTTCCCTTCATTTCCTTCTAATATTATTCATTTTGGTCAACCTAATATAACATGGATGAATTATTCCTTTTTTAACCATGAATTCAATTAGTGAGGGGGAGATCACAATAGTGATAAACTTTCTAGATAAACATTTTAGTGTTAAAAAGATGATGAGTTATGGGATCAAATAAAAAATGGATATTATAAAGAAAGGAATTGTAAAGTTAATTGATCTTAGTAATTTCAATGGAATTTCCTTCTTGAATAATATATTCATGTATATAGAGTTTTGGGGACATTAAATATTTGTGAGGATGGTGATAAAACATTGGTTCTTGTGATTATATCGTGACTTTAATTAAAGTTTGGGATTATTTATCACATCATTAGAGGAATTAAAGACTTTGTGTGAGTTTATTTGAAATAATTGGAAATAGAATCCTTTTAATTAGATGATAAAATTAAAATTCATGTTAGATAAGTATAAACGGGTTCATCACAAGTGGACTTTGTGTGCCATGTTACAAAGGATTATCCTAAAAATTATATTATCCAATTAACCTTGTGTGATTTTAAAATGTTTAATGTGAATTTATTGAGATTAAATCCCAGTTTTTTTTCATATCTTCATTCATTTTTTATAAAAATTTGATGACAAAGTGTTATAACTTTGATCACAAGTTCACTTTCTTAATTCCAAATTTCACTGATATGAGACTTACTATTTTGAGTTTAAAGAAGAAGAATTTTTTGATTGGTGGCATAAGTGCACTATACAAAGTGGAAATAAAACTATAGATGTGAATGTGGATACACATTTGAATGTTAGAATAAAATTTTCTCAGTGAAACCATCTTTTATTAACTTCAAATCTTCTTATATTTTTAGGTATCCTACAAAGTGTCTCTAGATAATATCTTCTCCCACACAAAAATTACAGTTAGCTTCAAAATACCCGATCTAAATTCTGTAATGGTTAGTCTTTGTAAAAGTAATTTAAACATAACTAGTATAAAAAAATTATTTATAAATATTAATATTTTGAATATGATGTCTCCACTTATTGATGCTTCAATAAAAAAAATATAGTAAAATATGATTTTTTATTATATTTGTTATGAATGTGTATTTAAAATTCACATTATTCAATAAAACTATAATTTTTTAATTGAAATATCATGAATGGCCATTAAATGGTAAAAAGATAAGGTCACCCAGGGAATCAATTTATGTTTTCTCAGTTTACTCATTTAAGGAACCCCACATTTGATATTTTAAGTTTATGATAATGTGTGTGTATGATTTTAAGGCCTCATTTTTTATCAGTAAATAATAATAATGTTAAATGTAGGTTTCAAACATAAGACCCATCAATGACATGAGTCTTTAGCAGATTGAGTAAGTGTTTTATTTTAGATTTGTTCAGTGATTTCAAATACACATTATTTCAGCTTATTATTATTTTCTATTTGATTTTAGGCTAGTTATTAATCATATATACAAGTCTAAAAATATCAATAATTACCAATGATTTTAAAATTGTATTATTTTGGATAATAAATTCATGTTAAGACAAAATACTATCATGTTTTGTTTTAATTTGTTTTAGTTTTTGTTTATCATGACTTGATAAAAAGTTATTGTTTTACCATGTTTATGATCTACAAATTTTTATTGATATTTACTTTAGTTTTGTGTTTTTAGGCCTTTAATATGTCATACTAAGGTTCCTCAAGTTTTCATTTTACTTTGGCATTGATCATACTACCTAAATACATGATGTATTTATATTTTTTTCTTATTATTTATTATTTTTTATATATAGTTTTAAAAATAATTTTATAATTTTTAAGTAAATGTTTTTAAGTGATTAAACTAGTTAAAGGAACTACAGAATAACAGGGTAAGGTGGTTGTTTAACTTATATTGGTTTTTTTATTATGATTTTTATACATATCTATGTTACATATGTTTTTAGCAGTGGACCAAGTTGAACTCTTAGATTATGTGGGTATTCTATTAAGGATTTTTAGATATATACATGTTATATGTGTTTCTTGTAGGTACCTTTAGAAAATGGGTTAATGTGATAAAGAAGGAAATATTTTTTCATGAGGGGACCATTAAATATGTACATCAACAATGCACTACCAATCACATGAAAATATTGAATTAATTATTTAATATTTTTTTCACTCTAGTGGTTTGGTCTTATATTTCTTGTTTTTAATACACACATTTCAATTATATTTTTGTTTTAATTTATTTAAATTAAATTAGTTAATTTTATCATGATAATTACCTATATTTTGATGTCATGTTATGCATAATTTTCTCAATCAAATTGAAGATAGGTTTGAACATGATTCTAATATGGATCATAAAAAAATTCTATGGAAGTAAAATTTTATCATGAATTTATTAATACATATTATCTTATATTTTTTATCTATTTTTATATAATAATATGAATTGTAACATCACATCAACTTTATTTGTCATTTAATGTTGTCCTACCTAGAATTGCTAACTTTGTTCCTTGTGACTTGGTTAGTTTTTTCTGCTTATTTTATTTTTGGAAATGCCTGGTGAACTTTATAGTTTGTTTTTCAACTATTTTTTAATGTTATATATATTATTGGGATATATTCTGATATATTTGTGAAGTTCTTTCTATTTTCCTTGATGGTTTATTTTTATTTGGTTTTAGTTTCACTTCAGTTGCACTATAATTATTCATCTAGTTCAAGGGGTCTGTTTCTTAACAACCATTATTACAATGTTGAAAAATGTTTCTTCTAGTTTATACTAGAATTATAATCAATAGTTTGTTTTATTTACTACAATATTTTCTATTATACAACTCGTTTTAAGTTTATGGAATGTTTTTATGGATTGTGAAGGTTTATGCCTTGGTCTAATTGCTCTATTATCTACCTCTAGTATTTTATGATGTCATTTGGTTGTCATATATAATTATCTATGATTTATTTATAGATATTGGCATTTTTTATTAAGATATCAAGTTAAAGGTCTCATTATTCCATGTAGAATCAATGTGTGCACTGATCATCTCAGTTTTGGAATCAGTGTCTTCGATGTGGTGATCTTAGTGTTTTCTTCAGCTTCAAGTGGTGGATCTATAATGGCGATAATGCAGATTTAAGCACTTTGTTTCCATTTACATTTAATTTTGAAAAACTATTTTGTTGGTGCATGATTGTATTCATTATATTTTTTTTTATTCATTTTTCTTTTAAAAAATTTATATTTTATTGAAATAATTTTAAAAAAAATTATTCATTATATCAGCTTTATATTTATTAATAATAGTAATATTATTAGTATTATTATTATTACTATTATTTATGTTTTATTTTTTAAAATAAAAGAGCGCATTGGTGACTGCCAGTAGTGGCTACCAATGGTCATTATTTTTTAAAACAAAATTAATTTTATTTATTTCTTGTGGTAGATGTAAAAGGTGTCCTATCATGACTTGACCTTCCCTGGGCCATGAAATAATCATGAGACCCCATGGGTTTCTTGTAATACCTTGGTTGCCTTCTCATCCTACCAGAATCTATTACCAATAGGGTTCATTTATCAAACTAATTACTATTCTAATAGGACAACACATGTTCTTTTAATGTGCTTTGTCCTCACTCACTCACACCCTTGGTAACTACCCAGGAGGTCACCCATCTTAACACTACTCTAGGAAAATATTTCTTAACTATGGATTTTTAACTAGGTAGGCTCCTAAAATTAAAAGTGCACCTAGTTGACATGGGTAGTAACATTTAGTCTATTAAGTATCACTTTTCTAGAGTTGTTACACTATCCACCCCTTTAAAGCACAATTCCCTCATTATGTACCCCATTATTCAAACCCTTGTAGTTCCACTACACTTCTAGTAGGGAATTAGTTTTGATACCATTTATCGTGACCCAACATTCCTTAGGCCCTTAAATGATCATTTTACCTCATGGTTCACCTATAATACCTTGGTTTCTTTCCTAGAACACCACATTCTATTACCCACTAGGGTCATTTATCTGACAAATGACTATCCCCATAGGCCAAAAAATGTTCTTTCATTATGTTTTATCCTCACTCACATACATCATGGGGAACTTCCCAAGAGGTCACCCATCTTGACAGTACTTCCGGACAATATATCTTAATTGTGGATTTATAATTAGGTAGGATCCCAAAAATAAAGGTTAACTTTATTAACATGGGTAGTAACATTTAGTCTATTAAGTCTCACTTTTCCATGGGGTGTTACATGTCCTGTTAATGGAGTCCTCCATTGGCGATCACAAAAGGGGTATTTTTTACCCCGTCTACCATGACCGCCAAAAGCAGTCACTCATATCATGGAATCCCCTTATATGACTACTTTTGAAAATAATACTTGTGATTCAATGTTCAGTAACAAACCATAGATGATTCTCTTTAATGTTTGGTAACTGATGCAAAATAAAAAAACAAGCAGGTGAACCACCCAATAACCCTTGTCCATAATTATTTTTCATCCCCTTTAAATTGAGATCATTTCCCGTGTAATTTTTATTTTGTGTATCCTATAATTATTATTTAGAGAGAAATAAATAGAGTTACTCCCTTCTCCCATGAACATGGTTACACTACAAAACCACATAAAATTTATGTGTTATTTCCTTTTATATTCATGTGTATGTGTCTCCCTTCCAAAAAAATTATGTGCACATTTCACTTCCCAACACGAAGTTTGGAATTCACCAGTCCCCAATTGATGAGTTTGAAAATCGCATAAAATATAAATAGAATTTAAAAAATTAGGTTGTGATGGGTCTACCTAGTCCTCAAATTATCATTATCATGTGCTCTAGTGAGGATAATTTCACCACCACATAGTGTAGATCACTGTTTTTTCGATTCTTGCTAGTATCATCTGATATGTTGGTCTCTGTTGATCCATAAAGAGAATGAATAACCAACTGAAATTATCTAGTTGAATTTTTAGGTATAAATTTTCAATATTAGTATTAGATGAACCTCAAGTGATTTGGTAACTCTATCAACAAATTTATCTAGGTGGATATCAGGGATCTCATTGGAAAACATCTAGTGGATGTGAGAGTTTGTATCAAGATAAGCCTAGATCCTTAAGTCATAATATCCATTTAGTTTAGATTTGAAGGAAATAATGGATTCATGAAGAGTATTGATTATAATCCATTAGTTGAGTGTTTTTTCTTCTACGAGTTGCAAGTAATGGGTTTAGGTAGATCATCTCATGATCAATGGCTGTGGAAACAACCCATGAACCACCTAATCTATCTTCAATAGATTAATGTGTGAGGAATAACTAAAAATGTTATTGTATACCTAAAATATGACTATCATCTCCATCTTCAATCTTTAATGTAGTACATTTTAAGGGAATATTTAAATCAATAAATGAAAGTTTCCTTCCTCTGAAGGTGGTACATCGGCCTTTGGATCCTTGATCATATCATGAGGAGTCCCGAGCACCAAAGAAGTTCTATCACCTTCACTGAGTGATAAATAGTGATCATGAATGAGGATATTTTCACCTTATCTTTCATGAAACTAGGATACACCAACAAAAGGGATTGTATCTCTTCTATAGCCACCCCCAATGATCTTTATTAAATGAAGATAAATAGTTATATTGGTCGTATCAGGTGCCATATCATGGAACTCATAAATTAATTATCATTGATGCATTATTCATTAAAAACATAGATAAATCTATTATAATCCATAAATTAACCATATCATGGATAATAACTGATGAAACCCATGTGGAAGGTGAGTTTCATGCAAGCAGCGCCTGTATCATATGCCCAATATTACTCTATAATTGAAGCATACCGATGTATCTAATGCATATTTATGACACATGAATATCATAAGATTTTATATACACCTTATTCATATCATAATATATAATTATACACTATTAGAGATTTTCCCTATACCCACGGTTTGAAACCATGGGTATCGCCCTTGAAACTATGGGTATAGGCTATACCCACAGTTTCAAGGAACCGTGGGAAACCGAGGCATCATTATAGCTCTGAGTTATACCCATGGTTTTGGAAACCATGGATATAGGTTCACTCCACTATTTCATTAACCTATACCCACATTTTAAAAAACTATGGGTATAGCTTTGATAAAATACGCGGTCGCGGGATTCGATCCCTGGACCTCCCCTTTATTCTTCATGCGCCTAACCACTACTCAATTTATATTATTGGTATATAAATATATATTTAATTATATATATATTTATATAAACCATGTCTATATGTATAAAACTATTGGAATAGGTGTTCCCATGAAAAAATTTTGTGTTCCGTGAATTTTTTTTTCCTCCATAAGACGGGAAATCTATACCCATGGTTTTCAAAAACCTTGGGTGTAGGTATTAAAAAAACATCCCTATGCCCATGGTTTTACAAAACTATGGATATAGGTCTCAAAAAACAACCCTATACCCATGTTTTATATAAAACCTTGGGTATAGGTCTTGAAAAATATCATATACCCACGATTCTATAAGAACCCTGGGTATAAGAACCCCTATACCCACTTTTTTCCAAAACTGTAGGTATAGGTTCACATACTATACCTATACCCACATTTTTGGGAAAACAGTGGGTATAGGGACATTTTCCAGTAGTGATAAGGGTATTTTAAGCTGTGATATCCCCATTTAGTATGCATCCAACAATCTCCCATTTGCATTAAAATACCTTAAGGACTTAACGCAAAACATCACAATTCTTTGTGAATCTATCCAAAACTCTTTTGGATGTAGTTTATCAAACTCTCAAAATTTTGGAAAAGACACTTTGTAAAAATATATCCCTTATCCAAAGGAAAAATTATATGACCCTTTGGGACTTAGTAGCATTGAAAATGGATATGAAATACCTATTTCATATATATAATCAAAGAGAGGCCTCTAGAGAATTATTTATTTGAACCAAGGTTATTCACATATGGAAATTGATGTTGTGTTGTGTTTTTTATCAATCCATATTGGATTGATCAAGGTTTTTTTAATACAAGTGATTTTATCTATACATGCAGCTTCAATGTTGAAGGTGGAGCAGTTCTCTAGTATTTCCTAAATTTTTTTTCCTAAAAAATCTAGAGCATAGGGAAAGTTTTACGAAATTAAATTTCTCAAAAATAATGAATTCGTTATATATCTAAATCAGTTTTTCATGAAAGTTTGTAAATTTAATGAAATAAGTAAAATCCAAAAGTCTCATAAAGGATCAATTTTCACAATCTCATGAAAGACAGTTTGACATTCCAAATCAGAGGCACTGTATTTTATGGGTGTGGTAGTGTTTTGCGAAAGTAGTGGAGTTTTGTGAAAGTGATGAAGTTTCATTAAAGGGTGATTATCACCTATAAATAGGTCATTTATCATCATTTTAAGCATCTAAGTTTTTGGAGGAGGTCTTATCACTCTAATTTCATGAAATATTTAATTGAACTTCATTCTTACATGAATCATGACCTTTACACGAAAATTTTTTTATCATAAATAATAGTTGATAACTAATTGAAGTAAATTGATTTCAATGAAGGGGGTTTTGTGAAAGATATAAGTTTCATGGAATACAAAATTTTCATAAAAGTTGGTATTTTATCAAAATTTGATCATTTTCTCAAAATTTGATCATTTTGTATCAAAAGAGAGGGGTTTCATGAAAAAGTGGGTTTTATGAATAAGTACTTGCATGAATGTAGTTTCATTTGGGAAAAGTTTGTGGAATTAATTGTAAAATAATTTTTATACCATCATGATGCAAAATACCATCAACATATGCTCAGATATAGTTGTAACCTTCAAGTTAATAAATTGAGAAAGGCATCATCCAAAGTAGTGAGAAAGGTGGAGTTGACAGAAGTGATTTGAGGGAGGTAGTGCACTATCCCTAAAATATTTATGAAGTTAGTGATCCTGGAATGAAGTAAAAGTGACAAAAAAATTAATTCCAAAAAATATAGTGAAGCTTAGTGGATTTTTGTATGTTTGAAACAATGTCGGTGTATGCTTATTGGAATAGCCCTTGGTGATGAACCAAGTAAAACTACTATTTTCATTTCTTCTTATATGTGTTGGGTGATTACACAATACCTTTTGAAAGGTTTCACAAGTTCCTACCAATGTGGGGAAAAGATCCATTTAATTCAAAGAAAAATTTGAAACTCGGATTCACCCCTCCCCTCTCAAGGTATTCAAATTTCTAACAATTGGTATCAAAGGGAAGGTTTTAGGCATTAAATTTGTCTTCTGGATTGGTTATGTTAGATAATTAAATGAATGTAAGAGGAGTACCCCTTTTATGGAAACAAATTCTATATTTGTAAGAACAAAATGAGATCACATATGTGATCTCTTGTAATAAAAGTTCTATTTTCCATAGTTCAATGGATTTAGGTTAGTGATGTAAAAGGATTTTCCATGATTAAATTATATAGTAAATTTCTTAATGAAAATACCAAAGCTCAAAATTCTCTTACTATAGCTCTATCAGATCAAATATATAATAAGATGATGAGTTTCACTATAGTAAAGACCATGTGAGATAAACTAGAAAATATATATGATGGCAATAACAAAGCGAAGGAGGAAAAACTCTAAGTTCTTAATAATAAGTTCAATGATATGAAAATGAATCACGATGAGAATTTATATAGTTTCTTCAATTTAATTATAAAATTTTTTAGAGTGATTCAAGTTCTGACTAAAGAAATTAATGATATTAACATTATAAAGAAAATCTTGAGAAGATTTCCACCATTGTAAAATATGAATGTTTTAGCTCTTGAGGTTAGGGATCTATCGATGTTGTCACTAGATGATTTTCTAAGAAATATGGTGGCTTATGAAATTATATTTAAATATAAATAGACACCAATTCAAGAAATTATGGGGATGGAATTAAAATTATTGAAAAAACTTAACATTACTAAAGGTAGTAATTATAAAGAGTATGTGGATGATGAATTTATTTCTCTTGTTTCTATAAAACTCAAGAGAGGAAAAGGGATATTTAAAGGCAAGCTTCCTCTAGATTATTTTCTATATGGAAAATTAAAGCACATTATTGCAAGGTTCTCAATAAAATGTTTGAACCAAGGATGTTCTTTGATATAAATAGAGTCTGGTTTGTGTTTATTTTCAATCCTTGCATGGAATATTAGGGAGTTTATAAGGAAAGTGATCTTATAGTTCAAGATGAAAATAGTTTTAAAGATGGCGTTATTTCCCAGTGTTTTCCAAATTTTGGGGGTTCAAAATTTAAAGATTGGATTTCATCATAAAAAGTGTATTTACTTTAAGGGATTATGAAAATATGGAAAAGGCATGAGTTTCATGAAGAATGGGATTTGTGAAGGGTGGTTCATGAAGGTGTGAATGTTATGATATTGTTCTCTACAATTACGATGAGAATCGTAAATGAAGATGGTGTTCTCCATGATTACTAGAATTGGAGCATCACAAATAGTGATAGAAGGATCTGTGATTATGACGATCGTTGTGAAGGGTTTTGATGGAAAACTCTGCGGTTTCAACGAGCATTGCGAATAGTGAATTTTCATGGAGCTTCATGATAGAAGGAGGTACACGAAGATGTATTTGAAAGATCTGAAAAATCCACAAAGAGGTAGTGGATCACTGAGAATAGAAAAGACTATAAATATGAGGCTACCCCTCTTCACTTTACATGAAATTTTTCAAAGGAAAATCTAGAATATATCTGATTTCATGAATCCAAGGGAGCTTCACGAATCTGACATTCTATAAGAGCTTGACCATCTCGAAAAGGATAGTTAGTCTTTACTGATGCCAATGATTTTGAATAAAGGGTAATTCATAGTGATGGGTTATTCCATGTTGAATCAGTGAGCTTCATGAATTCAGTGTGTTCTATGAAGGCAAGGGATATTCATAAAGGTTTGAGCTTCATGAAGGAACTTCACGAAAGGCGGTTTTAAAACATCTATTTTTCAATGATCAGTGCTTTCAGAGTGCATCAACCCAGGTCTATGGTGTAAGAAGAGTCTCGTGCTAAGTTAGGGATAAATAATTTAATTCCAATCTATTGAAGTGTCCTTAAATTCAATAAATTGAGTTAGACTTATCTCAAAGTATTGAGCTAGGGGGAGTCGAAGGAAGTGTTCTGAGGGATGCATTGAGCAATCCTTAAAATATTGTAAAGATAGTGTTCCTAGAATATAGTGATAGTGTCTAAAATTCTTTATTCCACAACTAGTTAAGATTATTGGATTTAGGTATGACTGACACACTGTCGTCATATGATCCTTGTACTAGCCCTTAGTGGTGAACCAAGTAAAATTGTTGTGTGATCTTGCATGCAGATATTTGATTACTAGACATTCACTTTAGACAGGTTTAATAGATTCCTAGAAACTTGGGAACAATTTCTTTCACTTTAGGAGAAAAATTTGACACCCTGATTCACCCCTACCCTCTTAGGGTGTTTCGGGGTCCTTCAAAAATTTTGATGATGAAAAAAGTGAAGAAAAAACTATAAAAATTCCTATTACCTGTAAAACAGAAACTTAAAATTGTGAAATAAATTACAGATGTAGATCTTTGTTAGAAAATAGGATCATGATTATTGTGAATTCTTGGAGAAATTAGATTTATAGTTTAATTCTAGTGTTGAATATTTCATGATTGCTATAGTTTAAAAGGAAGGACCTACAAAATAGGAAGACAATCATATAGATGGTGTTTTTGATTTCAAGTTGGAACTCAAGGGTGTACTTAGAGAGCATGACATTTAGATAATGAAAAATATAAATATTGTAACTCTATTGAAATAACCATTAGAGTATATGGATCAACTTGAAGTAGAGATTGATCAAATGCAACGAGATGTATAAGAACATTTTATAACTCATTAATGCTCATGAGAGGTTTTGGATTTTAAACTAAAGATTGAATATCAGGAAAAAGTTATCAATGATGTTAATTTAAGGTTGGATGAGAATTATAAGATAGTTGAGGGCCCTAAATAATAATTCATTACCTTAAGTATTAAACTGGTAACTAAAACAAAATCAGGGGAACCAAAGAAGAAATTTCAGTTTATATGGTTCTCAAATTCAAATCTTTTGGAAAGATTCAAGCATGGCTCTGAAGGATTAAATAAAACTTTTAATGATAAAAGGAAAAAAATTGTGGGAATAAGTGGAATTATCTATGATATGGAAACATAAAATGGTATAAATAATATGGGATAAAATAAAGGTAAGCGGAAAGTTTGACATATCAAAAATGCACCTGAAATTCTAACAAACAGCTTCAAACCAAACAAAGTAGAGGGTTGAAAATAATCTTCAATTATCAAGAGATAATCACTGACCAAATACCTATATAAAAGTGGGGGGAATGTTGAGGAATGGAAGTGAAAATATATTTCCTCTTATGAAATGTCAATTTTGTGGCTTTTAGGGCCATTCCATGTTATATTGTGAAGAGGCAATGAGCTATTTGAATGGGGAAGCACCTGGAATTAAACAAAGGAAAATGAGACCACATCTTTAATTATATAGAAGTAATAATTTATATGGATATTTTTTTATTTTTATAACTTTGGTCATAAATCCATTCATTGTAGGCAATGAGGAGGTGGAAACAGTAACTAAAAAACCCAAAGACAGGTGAGTATAGGTCAATCAAGAAAAATCACCCTTAAAAATAGGTACTCTCCTATGGAAGAAGAAGATGAGAATGATTCTTCCATGCATGTTGAGAATATATTGGAGAGTCCATATTATTCCTCAACTCAATCAGATATCTCATGGAAAGGAAAGAAGATGATTGAGAAATCCAACCTGGTAGAGATCACACTTAAATCCATAAAGAATAGTAGAACCTAAATTCTTGATAGTGTATTATCACCCCACATGAATAGAAATGTAAATTTGTTGAAAATGTTAAGGAAATATTTGATGGAATAGTATGATCTGGTAATGATGGTTCCTTAAGGATCAAAGGAATTGGAAATATCTAATTGGAAAGTGATGGTCTAAAGAAAATGGGATTGTTCTATGTTGAAGGTTTTCATCACAATCTCATGAGTGTGATTCAAATCTAAAAATCAGGACTACTGGTGACATTTAATCATAAAGAATGCACTATAAAATACAAGGTAGTTAATTATCTCATTAAAGGATAGAGGTAAAATAGTAATTTATACCAGGTAAACAGCAAATAAAACAACTATTTCTTAACAAATGAAGAGGAAAACAACATGTGGCATCGAAGGTTGGGATACATTAATCAATAGATCATGGAAAACTTATCCAAGATAAAGGTTATTGTAAACATTCTCAATATGAATCAAGATCTAGAAAAGATATGTGATGCTTTCATGTGAGAAACAATGATCTAAAATTATTATTGTATGAGGAACTGAAGGGAAAAAATTATACTTGATCTGGTCTACACAGATGTGTGTGATCCAGTGAATGTGGTTGGCACATATGAAGAGAGGTAGTTAATTATTTTATTAATGAGTATAGCATAATGAAAAGTGTGATTTTTATGCATAGTAAATGAGAAGTTATTGATTTCATGAAGAGATTCCTTTGAAGAGTTGGGAATGAAATTAACCACAAAATCAAGATATTATGATCTAATAATGGAATAGAATACAGATCTATTGAATTTGAAAATTACCTCAAAAAACATGGGATCAAGTATGAGGTGTCAATAGTGATAACACCTTAATAGAATGGATCCAAATAATATAGAAATCGACAGGTGAATAATATGTCTAGAACTATTCTAATTGATAGTAGTGTTTCTCATCACTATTGGAAAGAGGCTATTCAAGTCATAGTGTACACTCAGAATTGAACGAGGTTGATACTAGGAGAGGAAATGATACCCTATGAAATATGGCATGGAAGTAATTCCTCACTAAAGTATTTATAAGTTTTTGGAAGTAAATTTTTAAATTGAAATAAATAAGGAAATCAAGGAAAGTATAGTGATACTACAGATGAAAGAATAGTCCTTAGATGCTCAATAAAGATTAAATCCTATAAATGATACAATAACCTACTAATAAAAATTATTTAGAGAAATTATGTCAAAATCATTGAGGATAAAATTATGAATAACTCAAGGAGATCATATGTTGATATAATTGAAGATGGAGAAGAGGGTGAAAGAGTAATGGGTTCAAATACAGAAGTTATGGAAGGCTTGCATAACATTTAGGAGTATCAAAATGATGATGATTTAGAAGTGGAATCAAAATAGGAAACCATTTATGATGAAACTCAATCGAAACATCATAGGATAAGAAGAAGAATAGAAGTTGATCCACCCAAAATTATTGGGGATTGGAAAACACCTGCATATACAAAGGTAATGAGGAATGTGGCACATTTTTCTCGCTAAAAAATGGTGGATCCAACCTCATTTAAAGAAAAATTGAAGTATGAAGCATGGGTTAAGGCCATTAATGAAGAACTAGATAAAATTGACAAAAACCAGAATTGGGGTCTTGTTAAGAGACCATAAATTCACAATGGGATTGGAATAAAGTGGATATTAAAGAAAAAATTCAATGTTCTTGGAAAAATGATCAAAAATCAATGTGTGATTAGTGAGAATGGGTAATTCATATATTTATGGTGTTTATTTTTAAGAAACTTTTACTCCAGTATCTCGACTAGAGTCCATTAGGATATTATTATTTATATAAATTAAAATAGGGTAAAAATTTTATTAGATAGATATCAAAATAGTATTCTTAAATGGATTTATTGAAAAATAAGTTTATATTGAATATAAAGTGGTATCTTCAATTGTAAATGATGAAACAAAGATTTTTAGATCTAATAAAGCTTTATATGGTCTAAATTAGGCACTATGATGATGGTATTCTTGGCTATATTCTTATTTGAAGAAGCGTAATTTAAAAGGGGAGGTGCGACCATAATATCTTTGTGAAGATATCTAAAGGAGATCAATTTATGGTTCTTGTGTATGTGTATGATATCATATTTAGCATAATAAAGCATGGATTTGTGGATTAATTTTATAATTACATGATGTTAGAATTTGAAATGTCCATAATTGGTTAACTCACATACTTTTTGGGGTTACGGGTGATTCAAAAGAAGGAATACACCATCATTTTTTAGGAAAAGTGTACAAGAGATATATTATAGAAGTTCAACATGCATGATTCCAAATAAATGTAGACTCTAATTGTCATTGAGATAAAACTTTGGAAGAATAGGGATGGGAAATCTATGGATTCCACCTTATAGAGGAGGATAATTGGAATCTTATTTTATTTGACTACAACATGCCCAAATATCATCTTTGCAACATGTTTAGTGGATCACTTCCAAATTAATCCAAAAGAATATAATTTTATAGTAGTTAAAAGGATCATGAGGTAAATTCAAGGTAGGTTCAATTTTGGTTTATACTTTGAAGTGGTAAAGGATCATGAATTGTTATCATTTTTTGATGTGGACTGGTCTAGTGATGTAGTGGATCAAAATTCCATAAGTGGTGGTTCCTTCTTCATTAGAAATAATTATGTGGGATAGTTGGTCAAGAAGTGGGAAAGAACTTCACTTAGTATGAATGAAGCGGAGTATATCTCCATGAAAAATGATTACACTTAACTATTGAATATGAAATAGCATCTTGCTGATATTGGTGATGAGGTGAAATAGATGATGGTGATATTATTGTATAGTAAGAGTGTGATAAAGCTCATGTAAAATATGATTCAACACTCTTATACTAAACATATAAATATCATATATCAATTCATCAAATAAAATGTTTAATAATGTGTGATTAAAATGAATAATGTTGGAACTAATGACTAGGTGGCGGACATCAAGATTAAGCCATTGGTTGCACAAACTTTTTAGAAACATTGGTTGAACCTCAATGTTCATCCACCTCCCACTGTGTGAGGATGTTCATTTTTAACCCCTCTCCATATTTTTTTAACTATTTCTATCTATTTTTGAAAGTGGTTCAGGATTTAGGGGGAGATATGATCTAAGGGGTATTTTGAGCACTCAAAGGTCAAATAAAATTTATTTGGATTTATTTCCAAATGGGGGGAATGGTGAAATTCAATGGTGGTCCTAGATGTTTGTAGGATAGGTGGTATCTTGAGGCACGAAATTCTCTATTGAACTCTTTTTTCTACACTAATCTTTACTCATGTAGACTAATAGTTATATATGAGTTATTTCATTACTATCGAGTATTGAATTTATCTTTGTATTCCCAAAAAACCCAAAGGGAGAGATTGTTGGAACCAATGTTATTCACATCTGTAAATTAATGGTATGATGTGTTTGTTATCAATACACAATGGTTTGGTCAAGGATTTTTCAATCCAAATGATCTTATCTATGCATTTGGATTCAGTGTTGAAGGTAACATAGTTCTCTAGTGTTTTCCAAATTTTTTCTCTTGAAAAATATGAAGTAAAGGGAAAGTTTCGTGGAAGTCAAGTTCTCAAAAATAATGAAGTGGCTAGGTCTACAAGGTAGTGTTTCAAAAACATTTTTAAATTTCATGAAAGAAGGAGAATCCAAATGGATCATGAAGGATCAAGTTTCATAATCTTGTGAAAGATATTTTGACATTAGTGAATCATAAATGATGCGTTTTACGGGTGTGGTAGAGTTTTGTGAAAGTGGTAAAGTTTCTTAAAAGGGTGTTTCTAACCTATAAATAGGTCTTTGATCTTTATTTGAAGCATAAATTTTTTTAGAGGAGGTCTTATCTCTCTGATTTCATGAAATATTTACTCAAATGTAATTCTTATGCGAATCAGGAACTTTACACGAACAAAAGTTTTGCAAAAATAATGGCTGAGAACTAATTGAAGTAAAGGTATTTTAGTGAAGGGGGTTTCACAAAATGTAAATTTTTTTGTAAAAGATAAGAGTTTCTTGAAAGTTGTAAGTTTTATTAAAGTTTATAGTTTTATAGTAAAAGATAGGGGTTTCATGAAAAATGAGTTCCGTGAATAAGTAATTTCAAAAACATAGTTTCATTTGGGAAAAAGTTTGTAGAATAAATTGAAAAATATTTTCCATACCATCATGACGTAAAAACCCATCAATATATGGTTAGATATAGTTGTTACCTTTAGGTAGATAAACTGAGAAAGTCTTCACCCAAAGTAGTGAGCAAGGGGGAGTTGGTGAAAGTGATCTGAGGGAGGTAGTGTGTTATCCTTAAAATCCTTGTAAAGGTAGTGATCCTGGCATAGAGTGGTTTCTGAACAAAAAAATTTAATCCAAAAAATCTAATGAAGATTAGTGTATTCTGGTATAACCAACACACTATCGATGTATGTGCATTGGACTATCCCTTAGTGGTGAACCAAGTAAAACTATTGTGTTGTGTTTTTATTTCTGCTTATGTGTTTTGGTTGATTACATAATCCCATTTTGAAAGTTTTCACAAGTTAATACCAATGTGGGGAAAATATCCATTTAATTTAAAGAAAAATTTGATACACTAATTCTCCCTCACCTCTCAAGGTGTTCATGGGTCTAACAGTATCAGTGTTTCTTAATCACTTAAGGGGTTTGGTGTAATATCTATCTAACATACTCATATATCATATGAACATGTCCACCAAAAGATTTATCATATACATCATATGTATGCCTATATAATCCATTTTCCCATTACATTAAGGGACCAATAGTCATGTAACAATTCCAATCTAGTATAGGTTATATCACACTTTCTTAATTCTTCGAAAAAGACTCACTTGGTCAATGAATGCATCACATGTCATTTATCTATTGGATGATCACTTCACATGTACCTCATCCATATAGATGAAAACATAATATGTGACTCAAATATACATAGTCATGAATTTCCTCGATCTAATTAAATCAAGGGATAAATGTCATTTATTATCATATGAGTGGACAAACCCCATCTTGGTTAAGCTCCAACCAGGGACATATCAGCAATATACCCATCCACCCCCTGATTAGTTAATCCCCAATTACTTTCATAAGTGATATATTAAATTATTAAGGTTATTGTGCTAGGTATCTCAACATCATTTAGTAAAAATGTGTTGATAATAATCATATAACCCTAAGTATATCAATGATTTTATAAAATTTCATAAGATATACTTAGTGGGTTAGACCAAATAATAAGTCTATAATTATTATATCATAAATCCACTACTCAATATAATCTTATCATACCATCAAAACCCAAAAAATCATGATGATCATTGATTAGGAACAATTATAAGTTATACTTTGATGGAATATTATCATTCCACTATTCATATGAAGTAAATTACAACACACATGAATGCATGATAAATGAATAATTACTATTATTATAAAATCATGATACGTTATAAAACCATTACGTCAATCTCTTATATATTTTATACCAAGAGACTCAATATGACCCTCGTGATTCTTTTATGTTAATGTTTTTTTCATTGGATCATCTAAATTATCTTCTGTATCCACCCAACATATCCTAACATCACCCTCTTAATGATCTCTCCAATAAGGTGGTATTTTCAAAGGATGTGTTTAGTACTTTTGTGAGACTATGGTTTCTTTTCTTGAGAAATGTATCCATTTTTGTCATAGTAAATCTTGATTTCTCTTTTGGTGTTAGAAACCACCTCAAGTTTAGAAATAAAATTCCTATTCCAAAAAACTTTCTTTACAGCATATGATGCAATGATGTATTATACCTCTATTGTTGATCCTATCATGATAGATTGTTTAGATATATTCCTATTAATAGCTCTATTGTTCTAGAAAAACATGAAACCATATTGATATTTTGTATCACCTCTATAAGATAATAAACTTTCATCTTTGTAACCCTTTATGAAGAGTTCATCCCATCCTCTAAAGACTAAGAACATATCCTTAGTTCTTCTAAAGTGCATAAGGGTCTTATACAAAGAAAACCAATGACCCCCATCTGGATTTGATTGGTATCTACTTGTTATACAAAGAGCATATGAAAAATCTAGTTGAGTTCACAATATGAAATGCATGATGGAGCCTATGGTGGGTGTATAAGGAATTATATCCATCCTTTCTAGTTCCTTAGAAGGATCCTGGATCTTCCTAATATTCATACCATGTAACATTGGTACAAACCCCAATTTAGATTTCTCCATGCTAAAACTATTTATCACTTTACCAATGTATGTTTCCTAACTAAGTCTAATAAACCCCTTAGATCTATCTCTATAGATATTTATACCTAGTGTACAGGCTATTTCACCCATGTATTTAATATAAAATCATTTACCCAACCACATATTTATAGCATGTAAAGTCATGGTATCATTTCTGATAAGTTTTATGTCATCCAAATACAATATATAAAACACCACTACACTCCCACTAACCTGCTTATATACACAGAAATCATCCACATATTTGATGAAACAATACACTTTGATTTTATTACATCATCAAACTGGATATTCCAACTCTGGTAAGCTTTCTTCAATCCATAAATAGATCATTTCAACTTTCATATCTTAACAAAATCATTTAGAACTTCAAAACCTTTGGGTTGTATCATATACAGATCCTTGACTAAATTATCATCAATTAAATCAGTTTTAACATCTATTTGATATATTTCATGATCAAAATGAGTTATTATAGTGATTAATATATGAATGAACTTTATCATCATTATAGGTGAATAGTCTTATTAATAGTCAGTACCATGAATATGTTATAACCCTTTTCCAATAAGTGTGCTTTATTGGTAGACACTCTACCATCCATGCTAATTTTATTATGGAAAACCCACTTTAACTCCATGGGTGTCACCCCTTAAAGTGTACCCACCAAGTTCCAGACTTCATTTGTGAACATGGATTCCATCTCATATTCCATGGATTTTAACCATTTCTTGAAATAAGGACTCTCATTTCCTCTCTATGTGTGGTACATTCATCTCTTATGTGCATTACCTCATCATCATTATCCATGAGAAATCCATATCTCTTAGACACTTAATGAATCATACCAAACCTTTGAGGTTCATATATAGTTTGATTCAGTTCTTCTTTCATAAATCTCTATAGAACCATCTCAACTCCCATCTTAGGAACATGACCTATTTATTTCTCTTGAGATTCTATAAGTTCAACTTTCCTATCATTTACTCTATGATCAATATATTCCTACTCAAAAAATGTATCTAACTGAGCCATAAACACTTTTTACTTAGTATGATTATATAAATAATATCCCTTAGTTTATTTGGAATGACTAAAAAATAATCATTTTTCAAACTTAAGGTCAAGTTTATTAGAAGAAAAATTTCATACATATGCTTCACAACCCCAAATCTTCACATAATACAAACTAGGATGTTTCTCATACTATATATCTTGTGGTGTCTTTATGAGTGCTTTATATGGAACATATTTTAGTAGGAATGTGGTAGTCTCTAGATAATAACCCCATGATGTAATAGAATGGTCACATTGACTGACCATCAATCAAACCATGTCCAATAAGGTATGATTCCTTATATCATACACACCATTCCACTATAGTGTTTTAGGGGGGTTGAGTTATGGAACAATTCCATAATCTATCAAATGATTTGTGAATTCTTGGATCAAGTATTCATCGCCTGATCCGATTAGAGATATGTATACTTTTTCCAAATTTATTTTGTACTTAATTTTGAAACTATTTGAACTTTTCAAAAGTTTAATACTTTTATCTCATCGAAGACACATATCAATGTCGATTAAATTCATTCGTAAAAGTAATGAAGTACTTAAAACCCCCCCCACTTGATTAAGTACTAATTAGTCTACATAAATCAATATGTATGAGATATAACAGTCCAATATCCCTTTCTCCTTTTCCACTAAAAGTTTCTTTGGTAATTTTTTAAAATAAAAAAGATTCACAATTTTCAAATGATTCATAATCAAATGGTTCCAACAATCCTTATTTATGGAGTCTCTGAATGAATTTCTCATTTATACATCCAAGGACATAATGAAAAAGGTAAGTGGGATTAGAATCAACCCTCGCCTTCTTATTTTGAATTTTATAGATAGTATTATCCATATCTAGAATATATAAACTTTTTATTATACTCCTGATGTCATAAAACATTTAATTATTATATATAGAACATCTATTGTTCTTAATAATGTATAAAAACCCTATCTATTCCGAAAAAGATACATGAATCACATTTTTGTTAATGGAAGGAACATAATAATAGTTCTCCAATTCTAGAACTAATCCACTTTTTAAAGTCAGATCATAAGTGTAGACTTCTAATGTAGAAACTCTTTCTCCTTTATCAACATTAATATCTACTTCACCCATTTTCAATTTCCTCTCATCTTTTAGTCTATGTTTATCAGCACAAATGTGTTATGCACTCCTGATATCTAATACCCATGAGTCATATGTAACATCCTAATCTTTTCAAGGTATGTTGGTTATAATTTTTGATGTATATTACCCTATTTTTCTTCTATAGAGGTTTTTCTTATAAGGGATTTGTAGTTGGGTTATAGAGTTTGTGAAGGTTTTGGGCATAGTGGAAGCATAGTTGGGCCATCTCCCAACTTTAATTTTTACCATGATCAATTATTATTTCGGGATCAATACGACGATGAATGTCAGTCTCTACGGAATATAATCAAAGATTTAGATAAAGAAGGAAGAGGTCTGAAACCTTTAGAGAGGATCATGCACATCATGTTTATAATTAATTTAATTAATTTCATAAAGAATATAATACCTGGATCATCGGTATTTTATTCATTGATGATTTTGATCATCCGGAACAACCCTTCCGGATTATCTCATTGCACTTGCGAGGATCCAAACTAGAATCCCTCTAGTGGTGATCCACACATGCTCTGATGGACTCCAATCGGCACCACTCATTCTCCGGGTGCTATCATGGCGAAGCGAGTGTCTTGTGTCGATCATTCTTGATAACTTGTTCTTTGGCCTTGAAGAATGTGTCTAGTTATTTAGAGGGGCGGGAAGAGGATTCTAGAGAGAAATTTTTTAGCTCAACAATTCTCAATTCACTGGGCATACAGTTCGGTACATGGAACAATAGGCGTATGTGTCTATTTATCATCATGGGACTTCGGTTGCAATATTTAATTTCATAATAGTAATTAAATACATTTATAACCTTAGATAAAACCCATGCTTTTAATAATAATATCGTGTCATTATTTATGGTGAGCCAACTTGTGTAAAATAGAATTATAAATAAAATTCCACAACACAAAATAATAGCAGCATTATTATTATTATTTTAATTTATGCCAACTAGTTAAATATTTATTTACCATCTTGCAAATAATTATTTTACTACCGGACCAACCTTGGTCCTCTTGAACTCCACTTCTATTTATCAAACACCCAAATAAATAAATAAATAATTTATTCTCTTAAATAAATATTTTATTTACAAAATAGTAAATAAATATTTATTAAATGTTCAATAAAATAAATATATATATTTTACCCAAAATCTGGTGAATAAATATTTATTTAATTTATGCAATAATTTTAACTTGAATAAAATTATTCCACTATCATGAGAATAATATTTATTCCATTAATTAATTTCAAATAGAATTTAATAGAGACCACCAGAAACACTTAGTGTGTGGCCCTCTAAGATTATTTCTCATTGGCATTAGGTGGCATTACCTAAAGTCCAAGAGTACTATCTAGCAAAGGGTCAAGGAACCCAAGAGAAAGAACTTAAATTCAAAAAAACGACATCCACATATGAATGCTCACTGTGTAATATAATCCCTATGTCTCAATATCTCATCAAGAAGGTTTCATGATAGTTTTATCAACCTTTATGCTTGATATGTCATTCTTTGACTACCTGAAATAAACTTGTTGTTACACCATGGCCATGGAATTTTGTGTGACAGTTCTATTTTAATCAAAGGGATTAGATATCAACTTCCATAAATGGAAGGGACAAATCCTTCATCGACTTATCCATTAATAACATGTTACTCATGATGCACCCAATGTACCCTACTTCCCTCCAACTATCTGTGTGATGGTTTTTGTCAGTAAATCAAAGTATGTGAGTCATGAAATGTATTAATAATAATATTAAATACAAAGGTTCATTACACAAGCTCACAGATAGGAATACATAATGACACCAAAATATGCGGAATTCCTACTAGCGGGTCTGTTCTCATAATCTCATGTCTTGTAGATTACCAAGTGCGAACTTTATGAGAGGAAGTCTCATATTCTTATGAGTACTTGCACCTAATGGTCTGTATTCTATGTGTCCCATCATAGTATGTTATCCAACTGTAAAACTATTTTTAAGAATATTGTTATAGCATTTCAAGGTTCTCATCATAGCGGGGAACTTCCATGACCTTATCAATGAAACAAATACTCTCAAACATTATTACATCATAGTCATGAAAAACAAAAAACAATATATAATATGATGTTTAATATTTAAATACATTAAATATCCATGTAATCAAAGTAAAAATATTTGGTTCTAGGACACCAACTCTAACAAACTCTCACTTGGACTAGATCTAACTTCCTGTGACTTTCAGTTAGCTAGACCTCACATGATGATCATGTTTCTACTGAGTCAAGGCTTTAGTCAAGGGGTCTTCCACGTTGTCTTCCATGTAAATACTACTCACTGCAACTTCACCTCTATGAGAAAAATCCCTCAAGATATGATACTTCTGAAGTATATTCTTTTTTCACTGATGTGACCTTAGCTGTTTTGTGAGATCCACTACTGTAGTATTATCACAGTACAGTGTGATGAGATCTTTACTGCTAGGTATCACATCCAACTCCTAAAAGAAGCTTCACATCCAAACTACTTTTCTAGCCACCTCAGAAGTTGTGATATACTCAGACTCTACTGTAAAATCTATAACCACACTCTACTTTGTGCTCTTCCAGCTTACTTCACCTCTATTCAAAGTGAAGATGTATCCCGTTTGTGACTTCATGTCATCTTGATCAGTCTGGAAACTAGAATCTACATATCCTATGATGACTAGTTCATTATCTCCTCCAAAAACTAGGAACATATCATTAGTACACCTCAGATATTTTAGTATATTATTGACTACCATCCAATGGTGGTCACTTATGTCATCTTGATATATTCCTACTGCACTCAATGCATAGGCGACATCCAGCCCTGTACATAGCATAATATACATGATTGACCCAATCGTTGATGTGTATGGAGTCCTTGTCATTATCTTTCTTTCCTCATGTGTCTGGGGACACATTTTCTTGGAAAGATGAATGCCATGTGATGCTGGAAACAATCCCCTCTTGGATTGTTCCATACTGAATCTCTTTATTATCTTATCAATGTATATACTTTGACTTAGTCCTAAAAAACTCTTAGATCTATCATGATGGATCTTGATCCCAAGAATATATGTTGCCTCACCCAAGTCTTTCATGGAGAATCATTGATTCAACCATGCATTAAAAAACTGTAATACTGGTATCTCATTTCCAATAATTAATATTTCATCAACATATACTATTAGGAAAACGACTACACTCCCACTAAACCATTTGTAGACACAAGGCCCACATTCATTCTTGATAAAAAAAATTCCATTATGGATTCATCAAAACGAATGTTCCATGACCTGGATGCTTTCTTTAATCCATAAATGGATTTCTACAACTTGTATACCTTATTGGCATCCTTTGGATTCAAAAACCCTTCAGGTTGTGTCATGTAGACATCTTCCTTAAGGTTCCTGATAAGGAAGGCTGTTTTGACATATATTTTCCAAATCTCATAGTCATGGTAAGCAGCAATGACCAATATAATTCTAATGGATTTCAGCATTGCAACTGGTTAAAAGGTTTCGTTTTAGTCAATTAAATGATGCTATTTGAACCCTTTTGCAACCAGTCGTGCTTTATAGGTACTGACTTGTCCTTCCATGTCCAGTTTCTTCTTGAATACCCATTTGCAACCAACAAGCTATACATAAACTGGAGGATCTACCAAAATCCATACTTGGTTTTGGTACATGGAATCCATTTTAGAATTCATGACTTCTTTCCACTTGGCAACATCTGTGTCACTTACTGCTTTCTTGTAGGTTAGAGGATCATTATTATCAACTAATAATGAGTCACCTTCCTTGGTAACTAGAAAACCATACTGTTCAGGTTCTCTAACCTCTCTTGTACTCCTACGCATTTCTTGTGTCTCTAGAATAGTTTTTTCTTCTACAGGGAATTGTGGAATATGTTCCTATACCAACTCTTATGTACCTTGAGATTCAACTTCATCGAAGTCTGTCTCACTCCCACTATCTCTTTTGGAGATGTGATTCCTTTCAAGGAATATGGTGTGACTTTACACTATAACCTTTTTTTCTAGGGGTTGTATAGGTAATATCCCCTTGTTTCCTTAGGGTATCCTATAAAGGTACATTTTTTTCCTTGGGGTTCAAGTTTGTTGACTGAAGCGGCCTTAACAAACGCATTGCTTCTGCACACATGTAAATTTGATAACATATCTTTCTTTCCACTCTAGAACTCGTATGTAATACCATTTATCTATTTAGTTGGTACTTGATTTAGTATGTGCACCGATGTTTTTAACGCATATTCCCAAAAGGATAATGGAAGACTCGCATGACTCATCATTGATCTCACCATGTCCAAAAAGGTTTGGTTACTCCTTTTTCTCACACCATTCCACTGGGGCGTGTAAGGAGGAGTGAGTTGGGATAGGATCCCAAATTCCTGTAAGTAATCAATGAATTTTTGATTAAGATATTATCCACCTTGATCTAAGCGGAGTTTCTTAATCTTCGTACCAAGATGGTTCCCAACTTCATTCTTGTATTCTTTGAACTTGTCAAAAGAAGCTGACTTATACCTCATTAAGTAGATATATCCATATCTACTAAAATCATCAGTAAAAGTTATGAAGTATGAGTACCCTCCCCTTGATACAACTGGAAATGGTCCACACACATCAGTATGAACCAATTCAGGAGTCTCTTTATCCTTTTAACCTTTCCCACTAAATGGGGCTTCAGTCATTTTGACTTATAAACATACATGACATATTCCAAGTGGTTTTTGTTTGAAAAAATCTAAATATCCATCTTGATGTAACTTTGTCAAGTGTTTCTCATTTACATGACCTAGTCAATGATGCCAAAGTTGGGTGTGGTATGAGTCATGTGAATTGTATTTATTATCGATTTTCATTACTTGGTTTGTGTAATCCAACACATAAATACTATTTTATAAATGTACCCTACCAAAAAAATACTATCTTTTTAAAAGAAGCAGCATTCATTTCCAAAATTAAAAACAAATCCATATGTATCTAATCTAGATACAGAAATAATGTTTTTAGTAACAAACGACACATAATAACAACCCTTTAACACCAAGATCATCCCAGTTGACAACGTGAGGTGGTAGTCCCTGACATCTATAGTGGAAAGTCTGGCTCCATTGGCTACTCGTAGATCTGCCTCCCCTTATTCAATCTTCCAGAATCTACTTGGTTCCTGTATTTGGATACATATGTGAGCACCAAAATCTGTATCTAATACCCAATTTGTAGAAATAGATATATTGCATTCGATAAAAAACACGCCTTAATCTTCCCCATGCTTCTTAGGATGGGTGCAGTTTTTCTTTCAGTGTCCCTTCTTTCCACAAGCAAAACAAACAACCTCTTGTTCCCTTGCCTCCTCTTTGATCTTCTTTTTCTTGTAAGGGCGTGAAGAAGCTTTTGTATTAAATCTCTTTGCCTTCCCTTTCCACTTATTCACTATAAGGACATATGTCTGGTTGTGCTTCATATCTTTGTCCACTTGGAGAATGAGGATGATAAGATCAGATAGAGACTTCTCAATGTTATTCATGTTAAAATTAACAACAAAGCTGGAGAATCTCTGAGGGAGTGATGCGAGAATGATATCGGTTCTTAGTTCTTCAGGGATTTTAAACCCTATAACCTCCAGGTGCTCAATATAGCCAATGAACTTGACAACATGAGGCTCGTATGGGGAACCTTCTCCAAGCTTACTCTGAAAGAGTTCCTTGGATATCTCAAACTTTTCATATCTTTCTCTCTCTTGGTAAAGACCACATAGGTGATCGAGCATTCTATAAGCATCCATGTTTTCGTGAGAGTTCATGAGATCACTGGACATTAATGATAGCATCAAACATTGAACATTGAACGCATCATTCATATGTTTCTCATATACTAGGAAATACTCATCACTCACCTCTTTGGAAAGCAGATCAGGTAATGCCAATCCCAACACGTAAGACTTCGATTCATGGTGTAGGATAACCCGAAGGTGTCTAAACCATTCCTAGAAGTTACATCTAGTGATGATGTTGTCTTTATCCAGAATTGATTGTAGGGATAGTGTTATTGGTGAGATTATCATTTTTATTATATAATTAAAAGAGCACATCATTAGTTATTTATTGATTACATTTTATGAGAAATAATAAATTAATTTTATTAAGTCTCTCACTATTTTATCAAGTCCCAATGGGCCACACCATTGAACTCAGAATGTCTAGTTTACATGAAATTATAGTGGCATGGATCCATATTCCCTTTCACATAACCCTAAAAAGGGTTGGTTAAGCTATTTGAAGGTATTTAGGTAGGGAGGTATTTTCCAACTGTGAGCTTGCAGCTCCTTAATCTGTTGAGTGGACTCCCCAATCCTGAAATCTTAACTTTGGATTTCCTCAACTCTTGCCTCCAATTTTACACCAAGTCTAGCAAGGGATACTCCTATTGATGTAATATGGTTAATTCAACCCAAAACCTTTAATAAGGGCTTCTTGTATAAAATTAAGTGTCCCAACAAGGGTTGGTCAAACACATAGTTTTATTGAGTTTTTCCCTTGATCAAGTAACGGAAGGTTTGGTCTGACTTAATATTTTATTTGAGGTATTTTTATCTCTTATGTGTGAATTTATTATTATCATTATCACATGATTTTTAATATTAATTTTAACTTACTTAAGTGATTAACCATATCTTGATAATATTTATGCATAATCCTGGTTTATTTTAGTTCCATCTTGCATGCTTGTTTAATTCATTAATTATGTGATCGTGACAACACATCCATAATGATAAACCATTAATCTAATAGAAATAAAATAAAGTAAAGGGAATGATCGTGAGCTTTTCTAATGTTTAGTTCATATAGCTATTGATAAACTAACCCTGACCTAGGGGAGAAACACCTTGAACCTTTTGGGTTTGTGTTTACAGCTTTCCACCTATCCACATATGTATCTCCTGAGATTGGTTTCTTCTCAGCTCCATCTTGAACCGCCTCCACTATCTTGGGAGTTCCACCATTACATATGCCTTTTTTTAACTCACATGCAGGTGAGGGGTAAAAAGGGGTTTTACATAAAAGAAACATTGGGCACGCAGGCCCTACATATTAATGAGGAGAAGGCACACATGCCAAAAAAATAATTTAAATAAATTAATTAAAATAAACCATCCACATACAAAGTTCATGGTATAGCTCATGATCATCCATACATGAAACAATATTTATGCATAAATAAAACTATCATTCAATTATTTAATCATTCTTGTTTAAGATAAATCGCGCTCTAATAAATTAATTATCATCTTTAATTAATTAATCATTTTATCTTAAACCCTTTTCTTAATTTCCTTGTGTTTCACATAGATCATAATTTTAAACAAATAAATTAATTTAAAATTATATTTTTACGTAACTTGTACCTTGGAGGCAACTTGGTGAATTCCTATTCATAACTACCCAATGAGTATAAATAAACATTATGTAGATGTTAAATTAAATACATATATATAAAACACCTATCATGTGTTGTGCCTTAGATTTACGACCGCAACATGATACACGTATCAAGGGTTTAAATAATATAATAATAAATTTTAATAAATCTGCGTAATTTGGATGAGTACACGGCATGTAGTTCCAACTACATAGTATGTAATATTGTTCATCATCCATCTGGAGTACATGCCCAGGAAAATAGTGTGCGAGTGTACTTCATAAATCTTCAGAGTACACGGCATGTCCAGTGGGCCACACATCGTGTAGTTCCTCAATACACAGTCTCCATCTGGGCAAGCCATGTATGGATTACATGGTCCAACCCTAACCCGAAGGGACTACATGCAGTGTCCAATGGGTCACACGACGTGTAATCCAAAAACCAAATTTCACCTGTTCCTGGTCAACACACAGAGTCATTAAGACTTAGATAAACTCCAATGACACAACTTGGTTTAGTGAACTAGACCCAGTGCATTGAACCTTGACTATACGGCGTGTACTGTCGAATACATGTCATGTGTTCTGGTGTTGTGCGGCTAGGAACCATTGGCACCTCCATATGAGATCCTCTATTCTATTTTAATCAAAATTAAAAGAAAATATCGCTTCTGTAAGGTGAATGATAAATGAAAGAGGAGGAACAGATCTCAAGATTCATATTTTCATAATGATTAACTTTAATTGAATTAACTAAATTATTAAATTCATAAATCATAAATGAAATATTTAAATAATTATAAACTATGATGTAACTGCTTTGATACCACTTGAAGATTTTGGGCACAGCGGAAGTGCGGTTGGGCCATCGCCCAACTTTAATTTTTACCATGATCAATGATTATTCCAAGATCAATATGATGATGAACACCAGTCTCCACAGAATAGAATCAAATATTTAGATAAAGAAGGAAGAGGCCCAAAACCTTTATATAGGATCTTTCACATCACGTTTATAATTAATTTAATTAATTTCATAAATAAAATAATACTTGGATCTTTGGTATTTTCTTTATTGATGATGTCGATCATATGAAACAACCCTTCTGAATTATCTTGTTGCGCTTATGAGGATCCAAACTAGAATATCTCTAGTGGTGATCCACACATGCTCTGATGGCCTCCGATCAACACTACTCATTCTCCAGGTGCTATCACGGTGAAGCGAGTGTCTTGTGTTGGTCGTTCTTCATCACTTTTTCTTCGGCCTTGAAGAATGTCTCTCATTATTAAGAGGGGAGTGAAGAGGATTCGAGAGAGAAATTCTTTAGCTCAATAATTCTCAATTCATTGGGCGTGAAGTTCGGTACATGGAACAATAGATGTATGTGTCTATTTATTGATATGGGACTTCAGTTGCAATATTTAATTGCGTAATAGAAATTAAATGCATTCATAACCTTAGAGAAAACCCATGATTTTAAAAATAATATCGCGTCATTATTTATGGTGTGCCAACTTGCACAAATCGGAATTATAAATAAAATTTTGTGTCACAAAATAATAGCAGTGATATTATTATTATTTTAATTTGTGCCAACTAGTTAAATAATTATTTACCATCTTGCAAATAATTATTTTACTACTGGACTAGACTTCGTCTGATCGAACTCCACTTCCATTTATTGAACACCTAAATAAATAAATAAATAAATTATTCTCTTAAATAAATATTTTATTTACAAACTAGTAAATAAATATTTATTAAATTTTCAATAAAATAAATAAATATATTTTACCCACAATCCAGTGGATAAATATTTATTTAATTTATACAATCATTTTAACTTGAATAAAATTATTACACTTTCATGAGAATAATATTTATTCCATTAATTAAATTCAAATAGAATTTAACCGCGACCACCAAAAACACTTAGTGTGTGGCATTCTAGGATTATTTCTTATTTTCATTAGGCGGGCTTGCCTAAAGTCCAAGAGTACAGTCTAGAAACAGGTCAAGGAACCCAAGAGAAAGAACTTAAAGTCGCAACAATAACATCCATATATAAATGCTCATTATGTAATATAATCCCTATGTCTCAATATCTCATCAAGTAGGTTTCATGATAGTGTAATCAACCTTTTTCTTGATACGTCGTTCTTTGACTACCTGGAATAAACTCATCATTACACCATGGCCATGGAATTTTGTGTGACGGTTCTATTTCAA
This sequence comes from Viscum album, assembly GCA_963277665.1. Taxonomy (NCBI): domain Eukaryota; kingdom Viridiplantae; phylum Streptophyta; class Magnoliopsida; order Santalales; family Viscaceae; genus Viscum; species Viscum album. Next base: position 490,629,598 of record OY728150.1, read on the forward strand.
TCAAAGGGATGAGATATCAACTTCCATAAATGGAAGAGAAAAATCCTTCCTTGACTTATCCATTAATAACACACCACTCGTGATGCACCTAACATACCCTACTTCCCGCCAACTGTCTGCGTGATGGTTTTCATTAGTAAATAAAAGTACGCAAGTCATGAAATGTATTAATGATAATATTAAAGTATAAGGATCATTAAACATGCTTGAAGATAGGAATATCTGATGACACCAAAACATGCGGAATTCCTACTAGTGGGTCTATTCTCATAATATTCGGTCTTAGAGATTACTAAGTGTGAATGTCATGAGAGGAAGTCTCATCTGCTTACGAGTACTCGCACCTAACTGTATGTATGCTATGTGTCCCATCATAGTATTTCATCCAACCACAGAACTATATTTAATAATATTGTTATAGTATTTCAAGGTTCTCATCATAGCAGGGAACTTCCATAACCTTATCAATGCAAAAAATACTCTAGGACATTATTACATCATGTTCATGCAGAACAATGAAAAATATGTAATATGATTCTTAATATTTAAATACATTAAATATCCATGTAATAAAAGTAAAAATAGTTAGTTCTAGGACACCAACTCTAACAGATTTTAGGATTAAGTGGGATTCTTGGTGGCTAAAAATAGACCACCGTCTAGATGATGGGGTGAACCATCCTACCAATGGTGTTGGTAGTAAAACCTGTAAAAATGAAGATACCACCACTACCGGTGGTATATAGATTTGATTCTCATTAATGGAATTCTAATTTTTTTCCCCAATTTAATTATTAATGTAATCATCATCCAAATACAACCCTAATGTAAAAAATAACCTCTTATAGAGATCTCCCTTTTTTCTCTATAAATGTTCTTCCTCTCCTCTTGGATGCTTGAAGACTAGATCAAACTAGGGAGTCAATTGAGGTTAGATCTATCTATTATAAGACTAATTATCCCTCTTTACTTGGAATTGATCATATATTTGTTGTATATTTTCTAGATCTATGGATCTCTATTTGGATCTAATGGATAATTCATGCTCGATTGATAGGTCGAAATTAGACCATAAGAATCGGTGGACCCTATCTATTTGATCCTAGATATACTATTGATAGTGAATCATGTTTGGTAATTTGATGTGTATGTCATATATTGGCATGAAATATTCCTATAATTATAATTATAGAGACTCAATTATGATGAATTGGGTCATGTTCTAGTGAACATGGTGTTCAGTTGTGATTCGGGTGTCCTTCCTTGACAGGTCTTAGAATTTGGATTTGACGTGCTAAAGGTAGGAAGTCATTACTATCTTGGGACTTTGTATGGTTTTTTTTTTCATTCTTGGATTCTATATTTTCCTAGAGTAGTTACCCTTTCATGATAGTAATGTTTTATATGCATAAGGTGGCTCATGATTCCTTTGATTGGATATGTCATGTTGTTCCTTGCTATGTCATTTATTACTTGTGTAATATTTCATAGAATGTGGAATGATTGTTATGATATATATTGTTCCTTATTATGTTATACCTCACATATGGATTTTTACATAGCCGGTGTAATATTTTTTCAGTGTTATGGTTGAAAGGTGGCACTAACGGACTTAGTTGAATCCTTAGGGGGAGTGGGGATGATAAGACTAATTGGTGATGGCTCTTCTTAGGATGGTTATCACCTAATCTTGGCATGAGGTTTCCTATGGTAATTCCATATTCCATTGGAAGAGTTTCCATATATGTTGGTGTGACCTACCTATGGGTAATATCCTTGCATATGAGAGTGATTCCATTGTTCGGGTGTGCCAAGTTTGTGTACCACCATAGGTGAGAAGGTAACCATGAGTCATGGGTATGACTTGAACATAAAGGTGGGCATGGAGATACTATTTAAAGCAGAACGTGCATTGTCTTTAAAGTTGTGTGGAGTTACATAGAATGATCTAAGTTATGTGATGACTACATATGATATTCTTCTGTCATAATGTTGAAGCAGGTAAAACTGAGGTTCGTAGAAACTTGGTTAGCACACGATCTATCAGTATATGATTGGTTGTATACTTATGTGCGCATTTACCTTTCCATCATGTCATTCACTTCTATATAAATTTTCACTTATGTTAAGGATGCATTGGTGGTGTCCTGCTATGTTTATACTCACACCATGTGTGGGAATACTGATGTGCATGCAGATTTCATGATCAGGGATCTGAAGAAGGGAAAGGGCCATGTGGCTAGTTATTGAGGATCTTGGAGCTAGGAGATATATGTGACCCCAATACTAACCTTATATAGTTATCACAACACTTTTATTTATTATCTCTTATAGTTATATTGTTACACTTATTGACCTATAACATTGGGGGTTTGTTGTATTATACTTGTATGAATTAATGTGGCAACTTTTATAGAATTTATCTATATTGTCTTATGATGTGTTGTTTATTTAGATTATATTTATGTCATTATTTCCAGTTATGGATATGATTACTAAGGTTATAGTCTCCTCATGTTACTTTATACCCTCACCACTATTCGTCAGCCTCTTTTGTGTGGGGAGGTACACATGAGGTTATGTGGCACTTCGACTTGGACCCAATAATTTGGGTCAGGGTGTTACAAAATGGTATCAAAGACTCGAGGTTTTTTTTTCTTTTATTTTTGGGTTATGTTAGAAAGGTGATAATTTGTGTGGAACTTGGGTAGGGGAGTTTCCATGTGCCTAGATAGCTCATATATAACTGACCTTCGAGTTGCTGATGATGGGATTGATGTTACATTTTTATGGGATTTGTGTAAGTTTGTGCATTATGAGTAGGAACATAATATCACATGTCATATATATATACTTATTGAGTGTTTCATAATAGTTATTTAATTTAATGCCATTATTCTTATATATGTTAAGTGATATATATTTATTCTCTACTTTTGTAATATATCTGTTCTTGAATTAATTAGTTGAACTTGTGTATGATATTATGTTTTGTATATATATATATATGCGATTGGGACTAACGTGCGGGTATGGAGAACTAGGTATAAGACTTGGGTATAATTATGTGGGTTGTACCTTGTGTGTGGGTACCTTCTAGGATAGGTCTTCCAAAAGAAGTCCATTATATGTGTTTTATAACTGCTTAAGTTTTTCTTTTAAGAAAGTTGTTATAGGATCTCTAAATATTCATTTGGAATTTCAGAAAAATGTCACCTCAGAGAATCCAAAATGTTTCTTCTAGGGGTGATGTGCTGGTTCCACCATATGTTATGTAGGAGGATGCACTTGTTCAAGTGGTCCAGGAGGTAAACTCTCCCCATCCAGGATTCTTACATATTACACCTACTCTGGGATGATGGGAACAAAGGACTAAGTTCGACTATGCCTACGATTTTATACTCCAACATCCTCTATCATTACAAGGAACTAGTGGTACTCATGATGAAGATGAATAGATTGACATAATTGAGGGAATATTTTACCTATTAGAGACTCCTTGGGATAGGAAAGTGTGTCTAAAAACATTTATGCTTTAGGGAACCACTAGGAGGTGGTGGTACATTATGGGTTAGGAAGTCAGTCATGGGGTTTTTACTTGGGAAGCCTTTAAGAATCTATTCTTAGAGGATGTATTTCCTAATATACTTAATCTGGACTGAGTGCAGGATTTTATGGAGCTTTAGTAGAAGTCAATGTTAATTTCTTCTTACTCAACTTGCTTTATAGAGTTACTATTATTTTCTCCTCTTTTGGCTAGGAATGAGGTGTATAGGGTTAAAAATTTTGAGATTAACCTTCACCTAGAGCATGGATATCGAGTTAGGGGATTTCACCCAATGACTTATGTAGTGGTGCTACATAAGGCCCTGATCTTTGTGAAGGGACTAGAGGAGGATAGGATTACAAGTTTTATTCCATCTTACAGTGTGCAGAAGACCAGTTTTCTCAGTACAACAGTAATTACCTCTTTTGATGGTAGGAATAGAAAGGATTAGGAGGTACAATAAGGTGGTAGTTGGGTGGAGTGAAGTAGGGCTTCTTCTACTCCCTTTATGGGAGGAGGTTCGAGCAGGTGTTATAACTATAGATGGAAGGAACATTTTAGTAAAACATGCATAAAAACACCTAATAAATTTCATTAATGTATCAAGATGGGTCATATTAAATGATTTTGTTCTAATATTACATGTGAATATTTGAGGAGCATAGTTAAATGTGTGGGTAGGGGTCTCTGGTAGCAAACTCAAGCACTGTATGCTTCAGTGACTTTAGTGAGTCATTCACCATTGAGGCAAGGCTGTACTCTGAAGGCAGGTAGGATTTATGCGATGGATGAGGCTCCAGCCACCAATAGAGAGGGACATTATATATTTATAGGTATGGTCTTGATTACCACTATGAATTATACTACATTTTTTTGATATAATAGCTTCTCATTCTTTCATATCTTCTCAAGTCATTGTTGGCCTAGATTTGCCGATTAAGTTATCTTCTAAATTTCTCTCTCTTGACACCCCTTTAGAGAGGAAAGTAGTACATATACAATTATTTTCTAAATTTATTGTAGTTATTATTGTCTATGGACATATATGGGACTTTATGATCTTGGAGATGACTAGTTTTGATGTAATATTTAGAATGTATTGGTTGACTAATTATCGAGCTCGTATTAATTGCCAGCAGAGACATGTATCTTTCACCATGCCTAGAGGAGAGAGGTTTGTATTTACTAGTGAGTGGGATCTTAGAGTAGGTGGTATGGGATTAGACCTGATCCATATTGGAGTTATCATGACACAAGTAGTAGGCATTACTCTTACAAGAGAACCAGTAGTATCCTTCTCTATCTTCCCTCCAGTAGTGGACTATGATAGACTTTTATAAGGGTATTAGAGTGATATTACCCTAAGGGGGGTGAATCATGGCATGAAAAATTGATTTAGAAATTAAAAATATTGATCCTTTAATGTCCCACTTTCCCTTAAAGGATATTGACCTCTCAACCTTGAGGGTCACTTATTGTTCTCTTTTATCAGATATGCTTTAGGTTTCTTGATATGTTTTGGTGTGTGGGTATAAAGTAAATAGGTACATAAGAATTTACTTAGTTTTCTATCATTGGGTTATATCTAAGGATTATGAATCAATATTTTTTCATGCACTAAATCACTATTTATATCACTCCTCATAACAGGGGTCACTACCACTAGTGCAAAAAATGCTTTTTCACATCGGTTTTTTTGCTTTTTAACATCGATTAATATGAAATGTTATTGCATGTGACATTTTAAATAATTTTTTAACATTTATTAATTAAAATAAATGTTGTAAATAAATTTTTTTGGAAGTTTTTCATGTCGGTTATTTCATAAGTAATGTGAAAAACCCTGCCCTTATTGATTTTTCACGTCAGTTATCGGATAACTGATGTGAAAAATCTTTAACGATGGGTGTTTTCACATTGGTTATGAAATAAACGATGTGAAAACCCTTTTTTCATGTCAATTTTTAAAAAAACCAATGTGGAAAAATATTATAATGCATTTTCCACATTGTTTATTAAATAAACAACATGAAAAATAATTTTTTTAAAAATAAATTCCTATTGATTCTTCCCCTCCCTACCAAACAACAGTAGAAAAATAGAAAAACTACAGCACAAACACTTACAATTTGAACTTTCAATTTTACAATATATATTAAAAAACTAAAATCCAATTAAACCTGTGAAATGATTGACCCATTCAATTTTTAAGTGTCTCAGATCTTGTCCACTATAAGGCCGAGGGTCATCAAAAATATAAAAATTAAAAAGAATTCATTTAACATGTATTCTGAAAAAAATGAATGAAATATTAAGGAAAAGTTTATAAAGAAATCTAACCTTCTAGAACTTTGTAAATTTACCAGTTGAAATTATTTCATACATAAATCTTAAAACATAGCATCCACATTCTTTTACTCCTTGTTTTTAACAATACTTTTTAAAATAATTTTTCAATTCAAAATAACATTTTTAAGTAATATATAAAAAATTTAGTAATTGTAAATGAAAATTCACCTTTACTTTTACATATCTAATCTTTGTGATCTTATTTTTCATGGTCTCCCTAAATATATTTCATGTCCTATTTGAAAATAACATGAATAAAATAAATTTATTTCATTATAATATAAAAAAAGTATTAAAATATTCAAACTTACATTTTCAATACATTCATAAAATCATTTCACACTTCATCGTGGATAGATCATAACTAGTAAAGTGTCTTTTCCCTTGGACAAAAAACACCCAAAATCCAATGGCCACTGATATATAAGAAAATTTAATGTGACTGTTTATTATGTTAAGAGATATATATCACTTTTTGAGATATATGTTTTATACTCCTTAAGATAAGGAAACATCCAACACTGAGTAATTGAATTCTTTTGAAATCTTTCACCATTATAAAGCGTTCTTTATGAATCAGTCATTATCCTCACTATAGGTGAAATAAATTTTGGGTCTATAAATCCATATACTTCTATCATGTCATGTTGCATACAAATTGTATAAAGATACCTAATTAAAAACAAACATAAGTATAAATTTTCAATAAATTAATCGAACATAAATATTTTTATTAATCGACTTACATGGAAAAAACTTGCATCATGTTTATGCCCAATTTCCATGATCCTGCACAACTCCTTGTATAGAAGAGGTAGCACGCCTTGGTCGATCTGCTACATCATAAGGAAATGCAAAGCGCTCCTCAATAACAGTACAAAGGTGACCCACACCTAGCGGGAGGGGAATCAAGTGGCGGATCATCTAGCCTCTCTGGCCTTCCAAGGAACCAATGTAACTATCTTCTCCAATATCTCCCAATTTAAACCCTAGGGGGTCAATCTGATCAGAGGGGATGCCCTCGGCCTTCAGTACTTTAGACCCCCTTAGGCACTTCTCAGGTTCATTCTTCCTTCTTTCCTTGGAATAAAAAATATAATGAATGATAGGTTTATGCCCAATTAATCTCCAGTTACAAGCTCTGTGATATCATTTTTCAAAAGTATCATAGTCATTTCATACCCAAAAACACCAGAATCCATTAAAATATCATAAACATCCAACAAAAAAAATGAATATGTTGACAATATATCAAGAATAGTAAAAGTTGTATCTGAAGTCATAACACTTTGTATTTTTTGTTGTCTATATAGAATTTCTTTACTTTTAAAGTATTCCTGTACAAAAATAAAAAAATATATAAAATTTAAAATGTTAAAACAAATTTAATCGAAGAATAAAATAAATAATATAATATACACATAGATCTATGGTAATATGTCGAACAAGTATAGATAGTCAAACTAAAAAATGGTCGATACTTTATCCAATTGTACTCAACTCATCTATAGGAAATGGTATTTTTGTTTATCTATCTATAATATCATGTAAGTGACCCTATGATTTTATTTCTCTATCTTTTGATGATGAATGGTATCCCCAATATAATATATCATTACATATGTAATAGTATGATGTTGGGGATCATCAATATATAACTCACAATAACTAGGAAGCTGTGGAGGAGGGGTGTAGGAGTAGGATAGGAGTGGAATATGCAGGTGGAATTGTATGAGTAAGATAAGTAGGAGGAGTGGGATCTATTGGCGGAGGTGGAGGAGTGGGATCAATAGTCTAAAACTATCTTTTCATGTTTTTAAACTTCAACTGTACTGAAGCTCTGATCCTATCCTCCATAGCCACATGAATATCTTGAACTTTAGCTTCCAAATATTCTATTTTTTTATAAAAAAACCTCCATTGAAGAAGATTCAGAACATGGAAACTCTTTTTTTATCGATACACCTACTGAGTATCCTCATACACAACCCGGTTGTTCGGTATTTCCCAATGTTGTATCTAAAATATCCTTTCTACCCTTGGATATGAAGACCCCATGTGTGATCTTATCCTCAAGAGAATCCTATATATAATATTTGAAAAAATATATAATGAATCACAATATATAAAGAATTTATTTAGCTTAAATAAATAAATTAAACATCTTATAATCCTCTCAACTACAACCCTCGGTTATTTTGTAAGATATTATCCTTTTTTGACCATCCAAACCCTCTTCTCTTTTTCATGTCTAGCAGGGGGAAGAAGGGTCAATCTATGTAGATCCTAAAGACTCAACTCTTAGTTTTTGAAATTTTTAATCTATCATTTGTTCTTACAATAACACATACCCTCCCCAAGATAAAGTATGAGGGTATACATTTCTAGATTGGATCTCCTAATGAGATCTCCTCAGTTGATATAAATTAAGAATAAAGAAATCATTAATGTGATTATTAATTAAAAAAAACTTCTAAAAGTTAACATTGTACTTACCAAAAATGCATCTCATCATCTACTTTAAAAAAAATCTTCCATGTATCTTCATTTATAAATGGATATATATCACATGGATTATTATATTGTTTATGCCCAAAAATGAAATCTGATGTGAGGGTTGATTTAAAATCTCCCCATCTCCTAGAATTCAATGATAAACATTTCCTCCTGACTTCTTTAGTATCAGGTATATCATATGTCATCTAATAAGAAGGGGGAAAACATATATTACTATAAAAATTTCAAGATAAGTAAAATAATAACAAATGATCTTACCAAAATGGTCTCCCAAAAGTGAGACATTTTCATTTTTTCAACACTTACACAGTCATCAATCAAAATACTAAATTTTCTTTTATCCTACACCGCTATAAAAGTATTAAATTGTTTTGAATTTAGACCTATTGGGATATCATTATCATCAAAGTCTAGTGGTGTCCTATGGTCCTGGATATGGGAAACTAATAATTTTGTTAAACATGTGTTACCATGTTTACCGACCCTCAAACTCTTTTCCCCCATGGAAGTAGATGCCTCTTATAAAAAAGGATGAGGAGGCTCATCAACAAGAGCATGTGTATGTTCCTCCCCAAAGGTATGTGTATGATCTTCTCCATAAGTATATGGTGGATCAGATGATTGATCTTTCATAATCCTACAAATCAAAGAAACAAACAATTAGTACACAAATATACAAATCCAACTATTACATACAAATGTAAATAAAAAATGAAAATTATTAAACAAAAAGTAAACTAAACTAAATAAATTTTTATTCATAATTTTTATAGTTAACTAAAATGTTGACAGTATTAATGAGAGACTAAATGACATAAATTAATGAAAACAAATCCAAAAATGGTGTGTGAATAGTAAAAATCCTCTAACTTATAATACCATTTTTTCACTAAAAATAGTATTCTTTGAATATATGAAAAATGATCTAATAAAAAGTAAATTAAACTGGACACATTTTTATTCATATTTTTGTGAGTAGTAAACTAAAATGATAACAACATTAATGGAATATTAAAAGTCATAAAATACTAGAAAAAAATCCAAAAATGGTGTGTGTGAATAGTAAAAATGCTCTAACCTAATAAATCATTTTTACACCAAAAATTATATTTTTTTAATATACGATTTTATATAATTTTTTTATTTAACATATTATATTTAAATTAATTTTTTTTTAATAAAATAAATTAATAGATAAGTTAAATAAGGGTAAACATAGTAAACTAAAAAAACTAAACTAATATAAATAAACAATTTAACTTATTAGTTATAATACGTGTTTTAATAAAGAAAATAAAATTAAAATATCTAACATTTTATGAAATTTTAAAAATTAATCTAGAAATAAACATATGTTACCTATAATATTAGGAATTTACTAAAGGATTTTTTTCCAAAATTACTTCTTCATGATTGTTTTGTATGGCACAAACCATATCTACAACGTGTTCATCAATATTATCTGTTAATATTTCCATATAATTAGGGATCTCACATAAATGAGTATCTTTTTTAAGTTTATTATCACCAACATATTATTTTTTTCCTTGTAAAATAATAGACCACTGCATATCAGATTGATCAAGAACATAAAAAAAATCACATGTGTTCCCATGAAAAAAGGATCAATTGTGTATTTCAATCTATTCAAGTTAAGTAGTGTCATTCCAAATTCATCATGTTTTACACTATTTTTACCGATAAACCATTTGTAGTTAAACACTAGAACATGAAATTTAATGTAATCAACCTCCCATATTTCTTCAATGAATCCATAATATGTACCTGATGTGGAGATTGGGTTTTTGTCTTTGGCACTCGAAAAATGCATTGCTTCTGCAAACACCAATACACTAACATTTTGAACTACACCTCTATTATCCTAATCTTTTGTATGAAATTTATATCCATTAATTTCATACTCAAACCATGTTATCAAATTTAAACTTAGACCACCCACTAACCATATCAATGTTTTTGATGCATTTGATCAACCAATCATGGTCTCTTTAAAACATGGGAAAAAAGCTTTTCTATGCTCATTCAAAATCCACATATCTTTCTTCTTTGGATAACATCGTTTTAACACATTAATATGCAATTTTATATATGGATTAGAATAATCTATGTTATTAAAGATTTATAAATGTAACTTCTTTATTTGTTCACCTATCAACAATTTTACTTTCAAGTCATGGATACCCTTCCCCCATAATTGACTCATTTATGGAGAGATGTAGGCAAACCGATGTGCTCCACTGCAGACAAGTAACTTGTACAAAACTTTACAATATCCTATTAAATATAATTATTAACAATGGATGCTTTAGGTCGATATGGATTCTTAATATACCCCTTCGATATCTTTATATACCTTTCAAAAGGACACATCCAACATATAATTATAAGACCACAAAGCTTTATTTCTCACACCAAATAAACCATTAAATGCACCGTGATATCAAAAAAAGATGGAGAAAAATACATTTCCAATTGAAAATTATAGAATTTTCTTCATTATCCAAATTGTTCAAAGCATTCATATCAATCACCTTATTACAAATTGAATTAAAAAAATAACATGCCTTAATGATAGTCATTCTAACATGGATAGACAATATTCCATGCAATGAAACTGGTGCGACCTACTGTATCATGATGTGATAACCATGAGATTTCATACATGTCAACTTCAAATCCTTTAAAGACACAAAATTATTTACATTTTAAGAATAACCCTTTGAAACTTTTATATGAGGAAGACACTTACAAAAGCTAATTTTATCCCTCTAGGATAATGTATGACAAGTCTAGGGGGATGTTCACCTTCCATCAGGAGTGGGAGCTAGCTCCAAATGTATTCTCATTAATAATAAGTCCAATCTTGAATTCAACCCATATTTAGACTTTCCTTTAATATATTACAATTTTTTAATCAAGTTTTTATAGATATTATTCTCCACATGCATGAAATAAATGTTATGTTTGACCTCGTGATATCTCCAATATGGTAGCTCAAAAAATATTGACCATTTCTTCCAAATATTTATATCATTTCCAAATTTTTATGTCTTTCCAAATGTCATGTCAATGTTTTTCACCCTCTCAAAATATTGATCGATGGATAAATATTTTGGAGAAATATCAAATTATTGTGATAAATTGAATGCCTTTTTTAATATCCAATAAGAGTGATCCATAAATAAAAACTTTTTATGAAATATGTACACTATTTTTCTCCTATGATGTAGTTGATAATAAGAATTTTGTTGTTTGCAAATTGGATAAGATTTATTCCCCTTAGCACTGTATCTAAACAAATTTCCATATATTGGGAATTAATTTTTAGTGAACATAATCATTTCATGTAGTTGAAAATATTACATATTATAATAATCATACACCATAATACCTTCCTCCCATAAAAGTTTCAAATCATCAATTAATGGTGAAAAGAAAACATCAATATCATTTCTGGGATTTTTTCCTCCTAAGACCATTAAACTCAATATGAAATATTTTTTCTTCATACAAAATTTAGGAGATAAGTTTTAAATTACAAATAAAATAGTCCATGAAATATGTGTGCAAATAAGGCTTCAATATGGATTCATTCCATGTGTTCACAGTCTAAGTTTGAGATTTTTAACTTCATTTCTGAATGCAATAAACTTTTTATCAATTTTATTCCACTATGGACAATTAGTTAGATGTCGTAATTTTACATCACATATTCTCCCATCTACATGTCGTCTTAACCTTTTTACATCATGTGAATTTGAAAATAAAATTTTCAAATGACAAATTATAGGAAGATACTAAAATTCCTTGGAAGAGTATATGTGATTGATAAATCAGCCAGTGATTTTTCTTTCAACTTATACTGTGACATCCCAAATTTAGGAAACCCTGCTATAAATTCATATTCCTTCCTATATATTACAAATTCATTATGGAATGCATGTATTTTCTTGTAGAATAATCCCATCAGGCATAATATTTTATAATATTTATAATGTGAATTTGGAAGATCATTGTATTTAGGAAGAATGTCTTTCAACAATTATATAAACTCTATAAAACACTTGTCACTCCATCCATTTTTCTCCTTCAAGTTAATCAATCTTAACACTATCGAAAAAACTATAAATTCTGCACAACCAAGATATGATTGTTTTCCATCATCACAATATATATGCTCAATTGTAGGTTCTTTCTCAATTACCTCTACTTCAATATCATGAATCATTTCTTTAATTTGATCAGACTTATCATATTGCAAAGCATCGTCATCAATAGATCTGAATTTATACATAGTTTCACCATGTTGAATCCAAGGTATGTAACTTGGATTAAAACCATTAAAAAATAAATGATATTTGATCTCTCTACTTTTCAACTTCTTTATATTTAAACATTTCAATCATGGATATAAAAACATGTCATTGTTTGGAACATTTTGTTTAAAAAAATCCAAAAAAGTGACAACACATTCCTCATATTCAACACTTATTCAAATTGTAGTAATCTAACTTTGACTCATTATTATCTATAACAAATATCAAAAAACAAATATCTTGAAGTTGAGACACTCACTGATAAAAAAATTTGTTACATTAACAATAACTCTAATTAAATTTCAATCAAAAATATTAATTAATAATCACAAATTTTTGAAGAAAATATTAACATTTAATGATCTAATTTTTTAGAAATATCAGTCTTATATTTGATTATTATATTCTTCATCCAATGAAAATAAATATTTCATTGAATAAAGGGATCAATTTTGTAAAGTAATAGAAGGTAAAAATTTTTATTTGAGCACATTAAATAAAATAGGGTGTTAAATACCCTAATATATTTCCAATACTTTGGAGTGATATAATACATTAACCCATCAAATAATGATAAAATTTTCATATTTTTAGAATACAGATGTTAAAATAATCATAATCCTAACATATCATATTGAACACATGATAAAAAATGAATTAAAGAGGATATACAAAAATTTGATTGTAATCCATACTAAAAAATAAGTTGGGTAGTGTCATTAGAGTATATATCAAGTGTAGAATAATAAAAATAAAAGGGTGTTAACATAGATGAAAATTAAATTATAATATCATTATAAAATTACGTTTAAAAATAATAAGATATTACATTTAAATTTTTTATTAAGATTTATTACAAAGGGAGTAATTTATAAAATATTGAGAATAGAAATGACATTGAAAAATCTAGAAATCTAGAAGCGGTACATTATAAGGAAAATATAAAATTTTGATGAGAAAATTCATTCATGTGGAAGGAATTAAGAAATAGATTCCTTTCAAACATTTCTAAAATAAAAAATAAAAGGAATATAACCTTATGAAATTATAAAATTATATACAATGATATCCATAAAACAATATATGGAATATAAACATGGAAGATAATGATTCTAATTTGAAAAAATGGGATTAGGAAGGTTCAACATACATGAAATAATTAATTTGAGTTCTTAAACGATGGGATTATAAATATTAAGATGAGATATAAAAATCAAAATGTAACAAACAACCAAGAATACAATTTAATCTGGTACCCAAACTAATTTTACACTAACCCGAAGAGCTAGGGCTTCTGATGGAGTGCTTCTTCAACAGAAATCATGAAAATAGAGGGAAATAAACCTCATGTTTCAAAAAATTAGGGTTCTGATAACATGGAAAAAGTAACTCAATCAAAATGAAACACTAAAAATGTAAAAAAAACATTGTAGATAATCAATTTTACAAGGAACCATGGACTGACCAAAAGAGATGATCGACAATGTGTGAAGCTTACTTGAGAAATGAGTAGATATATCTTATAATGCTAAATGTTAAGGTTGATGAAACCTAAGGGTGTATGAAAATGGTAATGCAAGATTAGAGTCCACTAGATTGAACAAAAGAGGGTTAGGGATTCCATACCATGGAACAACTGAAATAGAGGAATGACAGAAAGTGTGGCTTACTTGAGAGATGATAAAATCTATCTTCGAATGTGCAATGATGAGGATGATGAAACCTAAGGGTGTATGAAGATGGTAGTGTGAGATTGGAGTCTATTGAATCGAAGAAATAAGTGTTAGGGATTCTGCGTGTGAGAAATGAGAGTGTTTTTGTGAGAATGAAAGACACTAAAATGAGTCCACCTAATGATTCATAAAATTTTAAAAGGTATATAACATGATTTATTTAATAACCAATGTGAAAAATAATATTTTTACGTCAGTTTCAAATAATTAATGTTATAAATAAGTTTTCAATGCTAGTTATCCTAAAATTGATGTTCTAAAACAATATTCAACATCTATTTCTAGTTAACTGACGTAGAAAATAAAAATATTTTAAATTTCATGTCAGTTATAATATAACCGAAATGAAAAATCAATTTTCTTGGCTTTTTCACATTAGTTATAAATAACCAACATGAAAAAGTAGACATGGTAAATAGTTTTTATACTATTGTACCCTTAGAATTAGTTTGTGCTAGGTCACTCCTTACCCAGTCTCACTGCCATGCAAAGTTATGGGTCGAATCACTATTGGTCAAGGCTCACAGTTGGCTCACTACCTCCTTGTCCTCCTCCTTTACTCACTTCTCCAAAAAGGATCCATACATAATTTATTGATATGTAATTATCTTCATCAGCATCATTGAATGTGTATTTAGACAAGGATAGATTCTATGTTGTAGTACACTTTGATACTACTTCATAATCTGTGAAAATACTTTTGTTATAGCACCTTATTCCTTCTAGAGTAATTCTGAAACAACCTTTAATTTATTTTAGGCACAAAAAACAAAATCTTATTTGGATATTTATTCAACGATTTCCAATTATTCAAGCTTATACCCCCTCATTAGGAACTCCTCTATTACTTATATGAGATTAAAATATGTATTATATTCTCTTTATAACTTGGTTATACATGATATCCATTTTAAATATTCAATCACATGCCAATAAATCTCCACTTGTTACACTATAATTGGTCCATTCAAACCACTCATAACTTCCATAATCATACTCCATTATTTCCTCTTCAATTCATTCAAATTAACTGCTTCATGTACCTAATAAAACTCCTTATAATGTGAATTTATTCCAAAGAAATTCACTAATATTAATGTTGAAAATCACCAAATAAACCACATTGAATCATGGGTTAAAAATGTGTCCCATAATTTTTAAATCCCTAAAAAACTTCTCATGTGTTGCCTAAATTGGAACCTCCTGATTTGTCATACCAAATACTAACATGCCCTTCACCATGGATAGGTGTAATTTCCTTGGACATTTTGCCTCCAAAACAGAGAGTTCCATGGGTGTGGTCCTTTGGAACTATCTATTTTGTCTTTCTACTCCACCTATTAGCTAAAAACACTTCCACCGCATCTACACCCATTTTGGTCTTCCCTCTGTTACGCAAGGATCATTATGAACCACTATACCTTACTATATTGTGTTGTTTAACCCATGTCATCCTACTTTAAACTAAAGATCTTCAATATAGAAAAATGGGTTGACTACAACTTTCTCTCCATGTCCTAATGAAAATACATTGGTTGTTTATCACCAGAAATATTGAACACCACAACATGCACCATAGTAAAGATGGTTGTATTGGATTGTAGCTTCACCTACCGACCACAACCACCTCCACTATGGGTGTAGTCTCTTTCCTCTGACCATTTTGGACTGGTTCACTGAAATCTCACCATGGGGACCACCACAATTGTTGTCCTTTTCAAGTTTACTATTTTGGGAATATCCCTCTAAACAATCCATGTTACATGGGTGTGACCACACCCAAACTTTTTCTCCAACTTCACCATGATGACTTCTAGGGAATGGCCTTACCTGTATTCTCCTTTGTACTCTTATGCAACACAAATGGATATCAATTAATCTCCTTGTCAAAAAATCACCTTGGCCATTACAATTGGGATCAACCAATATCTCAATCACCACTTCATCACTTTGGATATCAATAATACAATTATCAATAAATCAACTTTCTTCATTAAGATTCCAATACACATATTTTCATCAACCTTTCTATGATCAACAAATCCAATACAATCCTTTGGGATTGCTAAAAATATCCCCATTTGTATTTTTTTGACAATACATGATGTACCCATCAAACCTTCTCTCCCCTTTATTGGAAATGAAATAAAAAGGGTCATTATAATATTTCCCCCTTCATATGTTGGGATTCACTTTTCTTTATCCACCTCCTTATTAGAGGGAACATCAACTCTGAATCATCTCCCCCTTAATATAGGAAGAGATTCCAAGAAATATCAACTCCCCCTTTGTCTTCTAATTCCAAGATAGATTACTCATGTGATTTAACTCCATATATGTGGATAATTAGGACTTACCCCATCTATTTTCATATCCCTTGATCAACATACATTCATGATTTGACTTCCACCATTTTCTCTTCAACCAATTGAAAATAAGCAAAAAATATCAAAACTAATTTGAAATAATTTTTAGTTAGATATCCCAAATCATTAATTTCTTATTCCATCATAGGCTCACCTTCTCAAGATATTCGATAAGTGAATTTTCCACTTATCACTTGATAAGTCAATAAATCCTCTAAGCCTACTGAGTTGTAGTTTAGTGTAGGAAACAAGAGTATTTGAAAACAATAACTAGGTTGTCCATGTCACCAATGAATTCCATATCATAATTGACTTCACTTTTTATGGCCTATAATCTCTCATGATTTCACACTAAACCATTAGTTAATAAGAATTAATGCAGCACCCCCAGTTTCAAGTAAGTAACCCTTTATTTATGATTTTTAAGTATGTAAAGTGTTTGGGTGAAGGTTGGGAAATTTTTTAAGACTTTGGAATGATTTGGTGGATATTCTAAAGGTTAAAGGTTGGTTAATGGTTAGTTAAAACTGTAAAACTCCTACAAGAAATTGTGCATAATGTGGCAGGGGCTAAGGAGAAGGCACATGGTTAGGCGCATGGTTTGTCCAAACCGTGCGGCCACCAAGGATAAATTGTGCAAAGTGAGATGGGGATATTTTTCATTGTTGGTATGTGATTTTTATAACTATGTAGGCCAATAATGTGAGGTCCTCCTTGAGGCATAGTTTGGTGCATGGTTAGCACACGGTTTTCCAAATCGTGTGACTAATTATACAAAGTTTAAAAACAAGATCTTAAAAAAGTGGATTTGGGTTGGGATTAAGTTTTAACCACTAGTTTTTACTCCAAATCGACCCTAATTTGTTTATTCTTCCTCCTAAAGGATTTGGAACCTCTCCCTATAAAATTGGAAGTGATTTTAAGGTGTTTCTTGGTGTGTTCAAGCCTGATTCCCATAGTGATTCTTTGTTTATGGTGGTTTTTGGTGGTTTTTCTTAGATATCCTTTCTTCCCTCTCTAATTTTCTTAAATCTAGTCCCTTTTGGATAGATATAAGGTTTTTTATGTTAATCATGGTTATATTTTCCCTTGTTGATGTTAGGGGAAGAGATCTAAGGTGGATTTTTGGAGAATCAACCTGATTTTGTTAGAATTTTCATGCCATTTTTTGTTTTCGACAAATTTTCTGAGGTAGGTGGATTCACTCTAAACTCCTATTATTAATACTTGATGGATTAGTTTAAAATTGTTTAAATTTATTGGAATTTATTGTGAAATTGGTGTGAAAATCATGGTAGAAACCTTCTTTATTAATGGTATGTGAGTTTTTGGAAATTGTGGAATTGTTGTGAAAAATGTTTTATAAAATGGTTTCAAAATGTTGATTTTAAAAATGGTTGTTTGGTTTGATTTTTGGAAAAAGGTTTTGTGGAAAAAAATTAATAAAAATTTTGTTTTATTGAAATGGTTTGGCATAATGGGTTAGCATGTGTTCATATTTCCTTTTACAAGGCCCGATTGAAATATAACTTGGTGATCAATACTAAAGGTGTAATAGAACATGGGATTTAATTACCATGTGATGACTTGGTAGGTCGATTAGAAACTACTCATGAGTATGGAACTCACATATGGTCATGCGTGTGTGGATGTGTGGGTTTTTTTATTGGAATGAGATATACCAAAAAGGGAATATGAAATGGTTTTGAAGAACTTTCTTGGTTGATTCCATGGAAAACGGTTTTGGTTAGGAAAACTATTTTTCTTATAAGTAGTTTTAGTTTTGTGATAAACTATTTTAAATTTTTTTATATAAATTGTTTTATATAAATTTTCTAACATGTTCTATCATAGTGTCATGAGTAGGGAAGTCGTTTGGGGAAATCCTATTGAGTTTCATTACTCACCCCTGCTTTAGAACTTTGGTGCTTTTGCAGATATCATTTATTAGGATGCAGGCAAGGGTAAAGTATCACACTTATTTAGTGGTGAATTGTGTTAATTGTGTTTTTTTTGAGTTGGATCATGGATAATGTTTGGAGCTATGGATTTATGTATTTGGAGTCTTTGGGTTTTGTTGTTTTTGTCTTCCACTGTGTACTTTGATGTTTGGTAATATTACACTATGGTACTCTTTTATAGCTTGATTTTGATATCAGTGGTATTAATTTGAGTTGTTTTACATTGATATCATGTATCATGTAATGGTATTTTTTTATGTCATGTTTGTTTGGGTTTTTTTATTTTCAAATAGAAAATCATCCCCTATCTGTTAATGAATCCATTGGCATTTATCACCAGCCTTTGGCGTCTTGGGGATGTCGCTTAAGGACAAGTAATGTCCTTCCACCTTCTCAAACCAATGAGGAGGGATGGGATGTTATAGGTGATATTATTTTTTTCGGTCCTTGATTAACAAGTGGTATTCAGTTCTCTTGGTCTTGGAGTTAAAATTCATTTTGGTTTATTTTTTATGTTGGGATGGTATAAAGGAGTAGGATTGTCAGGACTTGAAATGTAGATCATAAAAATTCAGAGCTAACCCTTTTGTGCTAAACTTCAAGTTACCAGGGAGTTGGTTACATAAGTGTTTTGGAGACACTTATAGGATTTTTAATCTCATTTTCATGGGTTTAGCCAATGAGAATAGACATACATTTTAGAAATGACTTCCCACTAGAAGTGCATATCTCATTTTGAGTAAAGATTTGGTGCAATTTATTGATTTTTTTAAAATGTTGAAATTGTTTTCAAATGTATGATTTTGAAAAGATTATGGTTGTGGTATTTTAAAAATAGTTTAATTTTCAAAATTAAGTTAAAATTTTTCAAAAATGGTTGAACATATGTGGTAGAATTTTAAATTGTTAAGATTTTAGTTTCTAGAGGGTGAGATTTATCGTGTTTGTTTTGTTTATAGAAAATGAAACCTAATAGGAATTATAGGAACCAACCGGAGGAATACACTGAGAATGTGGTTGCACATAATCCACAGGTGAACCAACAGCTGGTTCAGAGTATAGTCCAAGATTTTTAGGTTGTGGACAGAGGGAATTGGACAGATGAACCAAGGCACAAGTGGATTATTCCGTCCAGTTCCAGAAGCAGAATCCACCCATCTTTCGGGGTGATTTCAAACCAGAGAAGGTAGAGGTGTGGATGAATAAGATGAATCAAATATTCTATTTACTAGTCATTCCATCAGAGCTTAAATTTAGGTTGGAGGCGTATATACTGGAGGATCTTGCATTCCAATGGTGGGATTTAGTTTTTTAGGATAAATTGGACCGAGGACTTTCATGGGAGGATTTTTAAGAATTTTTCAGCAAACAATTCTATCCTCATATGTTCAGAATTACAATAATGACATAATTTTTCATCTTGAAGTAGAAGAGACACACATTGATAGATTATGCTGATAAATTCATGAATTTAGTACGGTTTTCACCTGAATTTGCCTCTAGTTCATCCTTGAAGGAACGCATCTTTGAATCATGGATGAGGCTGTATATTCATTCAAAGATTTTTTTGATTTGTATTACAGGTTATATAGATATGGTCAATAGAGTGATAGTGGCAAAAAGAGACATATCAGGAGCTATGGGTGGAGGGAGCATGTTGATACTTATGGGAAATGGTGGGAAATATAATGTTGGGAGAAATTAGAATAGGGACACCTATTTCCAAGATGGAAGTCTAGCTCAGAACCAAATGGCCCGATCGGTGAATCTTCCTCCAAGAACCATGACTAAAGTTGGATATTTCTAATGTGGTTCCTTCGACCGAATGAAGAGAGAGTGTACAAAACCACTGATAGTATTCCAAAATTGCAACAAAATGGTTCATCTTTAGCACTATTATCACATTGGTCTAAGGTCGTGTGTTCAGGACACTTCTCAGGTGTCGCAGGCATCGTATACTTTGAAGAAATGAGGGCAGTAGAATAACTCTCCTCAGTAGAACAGAGCTATCCATGGTGATTCTAGGAATACAATGACTCCTCAATAAGGGAAATCCCAACAAGGAAATAAGGAACAAAGTGAATCGAGTAAGCAGTTATATGGATCTAGACAAGTTATTGTGGATGACCAATCTGGACCATCAATAGTGAGAGGTATGATTCTTTTGAGTTCTGCCCTTATAAAATATTTATTTGATATAGGTGCATCCCATTCTTTTATTTCTTCTCATTTTATTGATTTTTTGGGTTTAAATGTCAATATGATTCCTTCTATGTTGAAACTATAGACTCTTCTTGGTTAAAGAGAATGTGGAGCCTTTATGTGTAGAGCATGTTTTATAATTATTGATGGAGCTAAGATGATATGTTATTTATCTATAATTAATATGGATTTTTATGATATAATCTTGGGTATTTATTGGTTGACAACATTCAAGGATCTCATTGAATATTATACCCAAAGGGTCAGTTTTATGACTGAAGATGGCGTCGAGCATCCCTTTAGAGGAGACCAGAATGTAAAGGTAGGTGCAATGGGCTTGTTGGAACCAGCAGTTGGAATGATCTCATACCAATTTGTAGTGTTGACTTTGGTATCTATGGAAGAGATTGATAATGACATATTTCTACAAATCATTAATCAATCTCCAAATGTTTTTCTCAAAAAAATCTCAAGGTTACCACCACAATAAAAGTGGATTTTGTGGTTGATATTCTTCTGGGGACTAGTCCTATTTATCTTCCCTATTACCAGGTCGAACCAATATAATTTATGGAATTGAAAGTGTATTTGGAAGAGATATAAAGTAAAGGGTTCATTCGAATAACATGTCTCTATGGGCAGCATCGAACATGTTTGTCAAAAAGGCAGATTGAACTCTTTGGTTGTGTGTATATTATCATAAGCTTAACCAAGTTATGATAAAGAATGGATATCCACTTCCATGAATTTATTATTTGTTCGATAAATTTAGGGGAGCTCAATGGTTCTCTAAGGATGACTTTAAATCAGGATATCACTAATTGCAGGTTAGGAAGGTGGATATTCCAAAGACAACTTTAAAGAGTAGATATGTCCATTACGAGTATGTAGTAATGTATTTCGGTCTTAAAAATGCACCAACAACCTTTATGGAATTGATGAATTAGATATTTCATAGGTATCTGGATCCTTTTTTGGTGGTGTTTATGGATGACATATTGGTGTATTCAAGGACAAGGGAAGAGCATGAACAATACTTGGAGGTGGTGTTGGGAATCTTGAGGGATCATCAGTTGTATACCACATTATAAAAGTGTGATTTTTTGGATACAAGAGAGACGTTTCCTTATCCATGTAATATTTTAAAAATATGTTTCTATGGTTCTAGATAAGATAAAGGTTGTTATCTCTTGGAAACCGCTAAAGAATGTCTTCAAGATATGAAGTTTCCTTAGTCTATATGGTTATTACCAATGCTTTGTTCATGATTTCTCATGACTATCCTCACCTATGACAGCTTTGAAAAAGGATAATGTTCTATTAAAATGTAACGAGGAATGTTATAAGTATTTTCGAGAGCTTAAAGTTCACCTTAAATCAACACCAATCTTGATATTGTCGAAACCAGGATAGGGGTACATGGTGTATTGTGATGCTTTGGGATCTAGATCAGGATGTGTTCATATGCAATGATACCATGTTGTTGCTTATGGATCAAGGAAGTTACAATTTCATGAGAATAATTACCCAACACATGATTTATAGTTAGATGGTGTAGTCTATGATTTGAAGACTTGGTGTCATTTCCTCTCTAGTGAGAAATTTATAGTGTTTACGGATCATAATATCTTGAAACATATTTTATCACAAAGGGATTTCAATCTGATACAAAGTATATGGATGGAGTATCTTCAAATGTTTGAATTCAACTTAATGTACACGCTGGGTAAAGGAAATTTGGTGGTATATTCATTAAGTATAAATTCATATGCTCAGTTGGAAAAAGAAGATTCAAATGAGTGGTAGTTGATGTCAGTCCTAACTGACATGCACTTAGAATATAAATATCGAGGTGAAGTTACAGTTTTCTTTCTAGTTTCTTTTGTTCTTGATTTGGTTGAAATAGTTAAAGAGGCACATACATATGATTTATAATTCATTTCTATGAGGTCAAAACTCAATGGTGGTGATACCATTGAGGGATGGATGCTGGATAGGATTTTGGTTTTATGGTTTCAGAATTGGATGGTCATGCCTATGTCTTGTTAGGAACAAATTCTTCATGTTTACCACCATTCAAGATGGTTCGTTCATCCAAGAATATAGAATATGTATAAGGCATTGAAAGCATAGTTTTGGTGGGTCAGTATGAAAATTAAAGTGGTTGAGTTTGTTTCAAGATGCTTAAATTGTCAGTAGTTTAAGGAAGATCATTAGCGACCAACATGTATATTGTAGTATTTACCTATACCTATTTGTAAATGGGAGCAGATAACCATGGATTTTATAACAGGTCTCCAAATCATGGTTTGGAAATATTATTCCATATGGTTTATAGTGGATCGGCTCACAAATTCGGCTCATTTCATCCCTGTTCATGAACCTCATACGGTGGAGTACTTTTCAAAAATCGATATCTGAGAAGTGGTAAAGAGGAATGGAGTACTAGTTTTGATAGTGTCGAACAAAGATCCAAGGTTTATGTCTCATTTCAATAAATCCTTATATAAATCCCTTGGGACTCAGTTGACTATGAGTATGATGTATCATCCCCAGACAGACGGACAATCTGAGTAGATGATACAAATGTTGGAAGACATATTTCGGGCTTGTGTAATAGATTTTTGTGGCTCATGGGAATAACACATACCATTAGTGGAGTTTTAATATAACAATGGTTATCAAGCCTCGATACATATGGCTCTTTTTGAAGCATTGTATGTGTGTCCTTGTCCTTCGCCATTTTTTTGGGTAGAAACATGTGAGGCTTCATTGGTTGGGCTGATCCTTATCCAAGAAACAATTAAGAGGATTTATTTAATTAGGAAATAGATGGAGATGGCTCAGATTCATCATAAATCATATGCAAATTATTGTTGATGGTCATTATCATTCGATTTTATTGATCATGCGTTCTTAATAATCTATCCAAGGCTTGGGAATCATCTTTTTGGGAAGTAGGGAAAATTATCTCCTCAATACATAGTCCCTTTTGAGATACTTCAATGGGTTAGTGAGGTGGCATATCAGTTGGTATTGAAACTAAGATTTAGTGTAGTGAATAATTTTTTTCATGTATCTCAGTTGAAAAAGTATCATTCTAATCCTGACAATGTAATTTTATGGGATCAGGTTAACCTAGAGATGGATGCTTCATTGGTGTATGTGCTAGTATGGATTTTGGATAGGAAAGAGAAAGTATTGCATGGAAAAAAGCATCAGTTAAGTGTGGTTTTTGTGGTAACATGGTTAGATTCATTAAGAGACTTGGGAATGGGATAAATAAATTACTTAGCAATGGAATGAACTCTTTCATGATAGTAGTGGTTTTCTACTTTCTAGGGACAGAAAGGCGAATGGTGAGGAGAATATGGCACCCCCAGTTTCAAGTAAGTAACCCTTTATTTATACTTTTTAAGTATGTAAAGTGTTTGGGTGAAGCTTGTGAAAGTTTAGAAGACTTTTAGAATGTTTTTGTGACTTTTATAAAGGTTAAAAATTGGTGCATGGTAAGTGAAAACTGTGAAACTTTTACAGGAAATTTTGCATAATGTGGTAGGGGCTAAGGGGGAGCCACACGGTTAGGCGCACGGTTTTTCCAAACTACGTGGCCACCTAAGAGAAACCATGAATAGTGAGATAGAGAAATTTTTCACGATTGGTGAATGGTTTTTCTAACCATGTGAGCCAACCATGCGATATCATCCTTAAGGTAGAGTCTGGTGCATGGTTAGCGCATGGTTTTCCTAACCGTGTGACTAACCATGCACGGTTTAAAAACAAGATCCTAAAAAAGTAGATATGGGTAAAGATTAAGTTTTAACCCATATTTTTTCTCCAAATAGACCCTAATTCATGTATTATTCCTCCCAAAGGATGTGTAACCTATCCCCATCAAATTGGAAGTGATTCAGATGCGTTTCTTGGTGCGTTGAAGCTCGATTCCTGTAGTAAGTCTTCGTTTATGGTAGTTTTTTGTGGTTTTTCTTAGATATCCTTTCTTTCCTCTCTCAGTTTATTATATCTAGTATATTGTTGATAAATCTAACGTTTTTTATGCCAATAATGGTTATATTTGGCCTTTTTGATGTTAGGGTAGGAGATCTAAGGTGTATTTTTGGAGAATCAACCCGGTTTTGTTGGCGTTTTCATATCGTTCTTTGTTTTTGCCAAAATTTATAAGGTAAGTATCTTCACTATAGACTCCTCTTATTAGAACTTGAAGGGTTAGTTTCAAATTATTTAAATTTATTGTAATTTATTGTGAAATTGGTGTGAAAATCATGGTAGAAACCTTTTTTAGAGATGGTTTGTGAGTTTGTGAAAATTGTGGAATTATTGTGCAAAATGTTTTGTTAAATGTTTTTAAAATGTTGATTTTAAAAATTGTTGTTAGGTTTGATTTGTAAAAAAGTATTTTACGGAAAGGTTTTCAAAAAAAATTGTTTTGTTGAAATGGTTTGGCATAATGGTTCGGTGTGTGTTCATATTGCATTTTACAAGGCCCAATTAAAATATGACTTGGTGCTCGGTGCCAAAGGTGTAATAGCACATGGGATTTAATTACCTTGTGACAACTTGATAGATCAACGAGAAACCATTCATGAGTATGGAACTATCATATAGTAATGCATGTATAGATGTATGGGTTTTTGGATTGGAATGGGATATACTAAAAAGGTAATATGAAATGGGTTTAAAGAACTTTCTTGGTTGCTTCCATGGAAAACGGTTTTAGTTTAAAAAACTATTTTACTTAGAAGTAGTTTTGGTTTTGTGATAAACTATTTTAAATTTTTTTGTATAAATTGTTTTATATAAATGTTCTAACGTGTTATATCTTAATGGTGTTAGTAGAGAAGTAGTTTGGGGAAAGCCTACTGAGTTTCATTACTCACCCCTACTTTGGCACTTTGGTGCTTTTGTAGATATCATTTATCATGACATAGGAAAAGGTAAAGTATCACACTTCTTTAGTGGTGCATTGGGATAATTGGGATATTTTTTGGATTTGGATCATGGATCATGTTTGGAGCTATGTAGTTATGTCTTTGGAGTCTTTGGGTTTTATTGGTTTTTTCTTCTGTTGTATACTTTTATGTTTAGTAGTTTTCCATTGTGGTACTCTTTAGTAGCTTGATTTTGATATTA
Source organism: Viscum album (assembly GCA_963277665.1). Lineage (NCBI taxonomy): Eukaryota > Viridiplantae > Streptophyta > Magnoliopsida > Santalales > Viscaceae > Viscum > Viscum album. The sequence goes on from OY728150.1 coordinate 490,655,761, forward strand.
GTGGTATCAATTTGAGTTGTTTTACACTTTTATCATGCATCATGTAGTGGTATTTTATTATTAAATTTTTTTTTGGGTTTTTCTATTTTCAAATGGAAAATCATCCCTCGTCTGTTAGTGAATCCCTTGGCATTTATTTCCATCCTTTAGCGTCTTGGGGATGTCTCTTAAGGCCAAGTAATCTCCTTTATCCTTATTAATACAATGAGGAGGGGTAGGATGTTATAATTAATCAATTTTAGTGTGATGATCATACCAATCAAGATAATTTGATGCCATTTATTATAAATAAACTCATGAAACCAATTATCATTTTTGATGCACTTCATAGGTGAACATATTTATCTTCATGTGTGAGGTTTGGTAGCCTTTAAAGCTCATCACCCACCCCCCGAGTCTTTGTAAACAATTGTATAGGAAACAATATCTTTCAGTAGCTTTTGGAATCCTATATAAAAATACATATAATAAAAAATGTTAGAAAACAAATATATGAATCTAAAATTTTATTCATACTGCTCTTCCAAATCATTTAATTCCTTTTTACGGCCTAATTCAAACACATAGCTTTTTTGTACACCATTCTGGAATTCTTTCCATGTATTTTTAGCATTTAAATTCTTTACAAGCATGCATCTTCAGTTTTGATACCAATTGATACAAGTAGATATCAATTGAGATTTGAAACACTACTGAATTCACCACTTTCATGCAAATTTATGCTTTTCCAAATTTTCATTTAGCTTTATCCACTTGTGATTCTCTAACAAAATAACCCCATGGATCATTTACCCCCATTAATTTTTCACTTATTCATAAATAGTTATAAATAATAAATAATATTGAGAGATGGGTACCTCAAGCTTACTCAAGTAGAGGAATAGGGCTGGTCAAGATGAACCAACCCATCACCTTCCACCTTTCATTTTCCCTTATTCATATTTTGGGAAAGTAACACCATCATTTATTTAACTTCTTCATCATAACTTATACTAAAATAACTTTACCTATTTCCAAATTATTTCCCTTTCATGATACCACTTTCACATTTCTCTTCATATATGGAATCATTTCCATTTTTCCTTGGCTTAGTCTTTTCCACAATTATGAAATATATCACACTCAAATAAGTAACTTCTTGAGTTTAATAAGTAGTTTATCTCACCACCAAATTTATTCTCCATTGTATCTTTATCTTTTTTCATTTAGTGGTTTCTATGAAACCACTTTGGCACACCTCTTCCTTGATGGCTATGATTGCCATCTTGGAACACTTCTTCCTTGGTAAAGTCAAATCAACCTTCATTATAAATGTAAAACCTATTTATTTTGCTTCCATAATTGTATTTGTAGCTTCCAAGAGAATTTTTGTGACAATCTAGATTTTATTAATTGATACACCTTTCATTTAGGTTCTTTCACATCTTCCAAAACATTTAACCTATTATCCATTTTAACAGGCATCTTTCCGATGTATATTTTCTCATGATATGTCATAAGAGTGGTGTGTCTCCTTATGAAATCATTACCTTTCCATGAATTTCTACAATTTAAATACCTTTCTATATAGATGAGTTTAGATAAAATAAAACATTTACCAAAATAATCATACCTCATTTAGTCTATACTTGATTGAGATATTGGCACCACTGGAGTTTTTCTCACACCTTTGGGCTTGGTGGCTTCAAAAAATCTATTCATGATGTGCCCAAATATTCCACAATATAAGCACTTTTGTGTTTCTTTACTTTTAGGAACCATAATTCTATATTTTTCATGTAAAAACTCATTTATTCTAGATTTTAGATATGGATTCTTCCTTCCCATTGAGGTCACCTTTAGAGGGATATTCATCATCTCAATTGATGTGTTCATCCCCTCCTCTAGTTATCTAATTTTTTCATCTTTATTCTTTTAATTTGAATCCATTTCCTTCAAACTTGAATCTACATCCATACCTGATTGTCTATGATCTTCAAAAAAAAATCATCGGAATAATTCTAGCCTTCAATTCATTCTATGTGTCTATTTGTTTCAAAAAATATTGGGAGATCTCTTCAATAATATCACTTTATTATTTAATTTTTTCTCCCATATTCTTTGTACTAAGATTCAAGGTCACTTATTCTCTTATAAATATTTTAATTTCCAAGGGTAGATCTTTAATCATTGAATAACACACTTCATTCATGATTCTCTATTGGTCTTCTTTATCAATAACAACTTGATGTTGTTACCTCTTCATCACCAGAATCGCTTCTCTTTTTCAGCTCCAATCGAAAGTATAAAATTTCACAACCTTTCTACACATGAGGGTTATAATCATAAATAATATTAGACTCAGATTTTACCTCAGCTGGAAAACACAATTTATGGGATGAATTCCTCTTTTTCTTCTTCTTTTTTCCTTTTGACACAAGGCAATTTTCTCTAGGACTTTCTTCTTTTCCAAACAAATATTATAACTTTATCCAAATGTATTTGGAGAAATTACAATGTTTTATCTTTTTTAACACATATTTATCAATATACTCCTTTAATTCCTCCTTTAATGAAGCATCCATTATGATGTTTCTTTGATCTATCTCAAAGATAACTTTGTGTCAGCTTAACATAATAATTCCAACTTCAACCACTTCTAGAGGAACTCCAAGATAATCTTCCATGAAACTGATGAACTCCTTTTTCTATGTTTTGGAATTATTTCTATCAAAGATAAGATTATTTATTGTGTATTAAATTTTTCTTCAATAAATTTAGATCAAGTTACAGAAATAATAAATACAATAAAAAATAACTTATCCCTTTTATACCACATGATAGCCTTTTATAAGGGGTTAAGGGTGAGATTACCCTGAGAGGGGGGTGAATCATTGTATGAAGAGTACTCGAGCAATTAAAACTCTTATTTTTATAATGACTCACTTGACCTTAAATTATCTTAACCTATCAATCTTGAGGGTCACTTATTATGCACTTTTACTGAATATACTTTAGGTTGCTTGATCTGTTTTGGTGTGATTGTATAAAGTAAATTGGGACATGAGAATTTACTTGCTCCACTATCACTAGGATATATCCAAGTAGAATACATTGATGTTATGTTGTGCACCAAAATCACTATTTTGATCACTACTCATCATAGGGGTCACTCCCCTTACAATTGGTTTGGGATAAGTTACTCCTTTCTCAGGCTCACTACCTTACAAAGTTTAGGTTCAACTCACTATCACTCAAGGATCACTACCTCTTCTTCATCCTCCTTTTATCATTACTCTATAAAAGATCCATACATAGTTTATAGACATGCAGGTATCTTTATCAACATCATTGGATGCATCTTAAAACAAGTATAGATGCTTTTTTGTATTCCACTTTGTTTATCCTTCATAATCTATGAAAATACACTTGTCAGAGCACCTTATTACTTACAGAGTAATTATAGAACAACCTCTACTTTTTTGTAGACATAATAAACAAAATAAACTTTGGATATGTCTTCAAAAGTTTCTAATTCTTGAATTTTCCATCCCCTTGCCTGTAACTCCTCCCTTTCTTCTTTGAGATTATGATATTAAATATATTATATGTCTTCCTTGGTTGTACATGATCTCCATTATAAATAGAGGATCATATGCCAATAAATCTTCACCTGTTACACTATAATTGGGCTATTAAAACCACCCATAACTCCAATTATCCTCCTCTATGACTTCCACTTCAATGTAATCAAAGTAACTACTTCATGTACCTGATGAAAATCCTTGTAGCATGAATTTATTCCAAATAAATTCACTAATATTAATGTTACAAATCACCTTTGAAACTACTTTGAATCATGGGATAAAAATATATCCCATGATTATTGAATAACTAAAAACCCAATCATGCATTGCCTAAATTGGAACCTCCTGATTTACCATTCCAAATCTTGACATGCCCTATACCATGGACAAGTGAAATTTATTTGGTTATTTTGCCTCCAAAATTTTGAGTACCATAGGTGTGGTTGTATGGATCCATCCATTTTGTCCTGCTACTCCACCTATTGACCATAAACACTTATGTCACCATTAAAAATGTTTTAGGCTCCCCCATGTTACATAGGGATCATCATGAATCACCACGCCTTCCTCTACGGTGTGGTTCAACCCATGTTGGCCTCCTTTTAACTACAAATCTTCGATGTAGAATAATGGCTTGATCATGTCTTCCTCTCTATGTTCTAGTGAAAATACATTAGTTGTTTTTCACCCAAAACACCAAACACCATGACATGCACCACAGTCATGTTTCCCATGTTGTCTTGCACCTTCACCTGTTAACCATGGGGTCCACCACAGGCATGGTCCTTTTTAAGTTTCCCATTTTGGTCACATCCCTATCAACATTTACTATGCTATGGTCATGGATGCACCTGACCTTCTTCTCTAACTTCACCACGACCACTTTTAGAGCATAACTTTTCTTGGATTCTCCTTTTCACACTTGTAAAACGTAAATCATGGTGATTCACTTTCATATCTACACTAGAATTCCTCCATTTGACCAATCATTACTTTATCAAAAAAACCAACATGAATATCAGTTAATCTCTTTGTCAATAGATCACCTTGTCCATTGATATTGGGATCAACCAATCTCTTAATAACCACTTAATCACTTTAGATATCTATAATACTATTGCCAAAAAATACAACTTGCTTCATTAAGATTAAAAAACACGTCTTTTCATCACCCATACTATTATCAAAAAATTCAATACAATCCTTTGGTATTGCTAATAGATCATTATCGGTATGTCTTTCCAGATGGCTTCCCATATCTTCCCCAAGATAGGTTAATTTAGTTTGAGATTGAGCTTATGTTTGGGACTTGATCGATATCAATTCCTCTTTATCATATGTCACCAAATGAGTTGATATATTTGAAGGTTCGGTTAGGGGATTTTGAGGTGAGGGTCATTATCTAACCAAGCACATAACTTTGAGGTGATACAGTGTTGTTTTCTAAAATGAAAGATGGTGGTATATGAATCTATGTTGTCTATAAGAAACTGAATTAGGTAACGGTGAATAACAGGTACCCTTTACCTAGGATTTATTATCTATTTGATAAGTTATGAGAAGCCTAGTGGTATTCCAAGATTGATCTTCATTTAGGCTACCATCAGTTTCATGTCAAAGTAGAGGATATACTCAAGAAAGCATTTAGAAATATATGTGGATTGTATGATTATATTTTCATGCATTTTGGGTTGAAAAATGATCCAGGAGTGTTCATAGCCCTCATGAATAGGATTTTCCATCCATGTATTGTCTCCTTCATCGTTGTATTCATGGATGATATTTTGATATATTTTAATACTTTATATATTCATGTTATATACCTTGATATTGTATTGAGTATACTTTGAGTGAATTATCTTTATACCAAAATATCAAAGTGCCACTTCTAGATTCATGAGGTACAATTCCATGGGGATTTGATTTTTGAGGTAGGGATTTCAGTGTACCTAGAGAAGGTGGAGGATATGATGTCTTGGGTGAAACCTAATAATTTTTTTAAGATCAAGAGTTTATTTGGGATTGTGGGGTACTATCGATGCTTCATACAAGACTTCTTCCATTTGGAATAATCAATGTTAGAGTTGACCAGAAAGGGGGTGAATTTTGAGTGGACTAACCAATGTGAAGATGTATTCCTAGATTTGAAGAGGAGATTGACAATAGACCTAGTTTTGACCCTTATAGGGCCTAAGGCTAGATACATAGTGTATTCTGATGTCTCAGGTGTTGGGTTGGGAACTTTATTGATATAGGGAGATCAAGTAGTTTCCTATGGGTCACATCAGCTACGACCCCATGACCAAAACTAATTAACTCATGACTTAGAGTTGGAAATATTGGTCTGCACTTTGAAATGTTAGTGACATTATCAGTTTTGAGAGAGGTTTATTATCTACATGAACCACAAGAGATTTTTATACATCATTTTTATGTGATATATGAATCTGAGGTAGAGTAATTTGGTGGAGTGCCTGCATAATTTTGACTTCTAGTTGGCCTAGACCCCATGGAAGGGTAATGTCGTCACAGATTCTCTTAGTGGAAAAACACTAAAGTCATAGGATCTTGGAGAGGAGCCTTCATAGGAGTAATTAATTTTGATCAGTTTGATGGAAGAGTTGTGATTGGATGCATCTAGGGATCATAGAGTTATGACATTTTCTCTTTTGGTTATCACATATTCTTTGGTGGGTTGGGTAAAGGTCGAATAATAATTCGATCTCAGGTGCATAGTGATATAGGAATACTTGGTAGGGGATGATTCTATTACAGGTTGGTCCTTAGATTATGAAAACATGATTTATATACATGGTAGTGTATTTATGTTATATTCCTTGAGGTAGGAGCAGATGAGGGACTCCCATGATTTGAAATGTGCAATGCATCTCAGGTCTATGAAAATGTACTATGACATACGACATCATTTTTGGTGGCTAAGTATAAAGAGGGACATTGTCAATATTGTTTCATGATGCCTTAACTGCCAAAGGGTAAAATCCAATCATTGGTATCCTAGTGGTTTACTTTATCCACTTCAAGTGCCTATGTGGAAGTGGGATGATTATATGATAGAATTCGTGATGGGGTTACCCAAAACCTTGAGGAGTCATGATTTCATTTAGGTGATAGTCAATCAGCTAATGAATGTGGCTCATTTCTTTCTGATTTTAGAAACCCTTTTATTATATGAGTTTGGGAAATTGTATGTATGGGAGATTTTATGCCTACATGGATCTCCTTTGAGTATCATATCAGATAGAGATGTGTGTTTTATGTCACGGTTTTGGAAGGGATTATAGAGGGATTTGGGTACTCATTTGAAACTGAGTACTACATATCATCTGCATACTGATGGATGGTCAAAGAGGATAATCCATATTTTAATATATATATAGTGGGCATGTGTTCTGTAATTTAATAGAGTTTGTGAGGATCACCTATCCTTGGTTGATTTTTCATGAAATAATCACTTCCAGGATTCAGTTCAGATGACACCTTTTGAGGATTTTTATGGATGGTCGTGTTGCTCACCACTATGTTGGAATAAGTTTGGTGAGGTAGTAATTGTGGGTATAAGCTTTGTACAAGGGAACTTTGAGAGAGTAAAGTTGATCCATAAGTGGTTAGTCGCTGCTAAGAGTAGGTAGTGATCATATGTCGATGGGAGGAGGTGATCGTTGGAGTTCATTATGGGCAACTGAGTTTTCTTGTGGGTGACTCCTCGACTAGGTCATTGATGTTTATAGAAGAAAGGGAAGTTAGAGATGAGATTCATTGGACCATTAGAGATTATTGCATTTATCGGGACAATGGCCTACCATTTAAACCTTCCTCCATAATACTGAGGTATGCATGGTGTGTTCAATGTATCTCATTTTTAGAGGTACATGTCTGATCCAATGCATGTGATCAACTATGAGGACATTGAGCTGGAGCATGACACATTGTTTTTGGGGCATCCGATGTGAATCATAGACTGAGGTGAGAAAGTGTTAATGTAGAATATGGTTCCACTTTTCGGAATTCTATGGCAACATGGGAGAATTTAGGAGGAGACTTGGGAGTGTGAGGCTGATGTTTAGGCATAATGGCCTAAGTTTCTTTACCAAGACTTCTCGATAATGATAAGTTGTTATAGGGTGATAATATTAATGTCCTCATCTTGTCAAGGTATGTTGGTTATAATTTTTAATTTATCTTACCATATTTTTCTTCCATAGAGGTTTAAATTATGGGTAAAATGGAATTAATGTTGGGTTATAGAGGTTGGAGGATTAAGTGGGATGCTTGGTTGTTGAAACAAGGCAACCGGCTAGCTGATGGGGTGCACTGTCTAGTCGGTGGTATTGGTAGTGGGATCTATATAAATGTAGATCCCATTGGTCCATTGGTTCTTCCAGAATCAGGCCGTATTAAGGACGTTCTCATATTTTTACCCCAATTAGATTATTAAAATAATCTTCACCCAAATATGACCCTGATGTAGATATAACCTCCCATAGAACTCTCACTTGGTGCTCTAGGTGTCCCCTTCCTCTCCTATTGGAAGCTTAAAGTCTAGATCGACCTGGGGCGTCAATTGAGGTTAGATACTTCTATTATAAGCCTAATTCTACCTCTTTCCTTATAATTAATCATAGATCTAATCCATATTGTCTATATATATGGATCTCTACTTGGATCTAATGGATAATTCATGGTCTCTTTATAATGGTGTTCTTGATTCAAAAAGCTTTTACAATTACAATTTCATAAATTCTAAATCTATCTTATGTTGGTTGAAATCTTTTAGTAAACCTTCGATTAGGCCCTCAAGATTTACTCTTGTTTGGCATATTGCTCATAATAAATTCCCCACTGAAGTTTTTCTGCAATATTTTGGGATTCAAATTTGCTCTAGATGTCACCTGTGAAACCAACATAGAGAGGATTCTAATCATTTATTTATGTCTTGTGCTATAGCTACAGCTCTCTGGAATTATATTCTTGATATTTTTTGTTGCAGATGGTTGCTTCTTGATTATATCAGCTCTCAATTGCAGTGTTGTATAGATTTTGAATCTTCTCAACAAATCAAGAATCTTTTTTTGACTATTGTTGCTGATCTCCTCCATGTGATCTGGTATGATAGGAATAATATTCTTTATAATAATTTCTCATTAAAGCTCAATGCAGGTAAGGCATGGATTCTCATTGCTATTTGGGATACTGCCTCAATTCAGAAAGCTTATTGTGACAACACTATTGGTGATTTTGAGATCCTACATCGTCTTAGGATTACTGGTTCATACAGATAGCCTTGACGCACACTTGAGGTATTCTGGAAAGCTCTTCTTCCAGGATAGATCAAAGTGAATATCGATGGTGCATCTAAAGGAAACCCGGGACCAGCAGGATGCGGCACTATCTTTAGAGACTATCTTGGCAGATTTCATGGATGATTCTTTTGTGGTTATGGTATGGCCTCATCTCTTGGAGCGAAAATGATGGGGGTTATCCATGTCGTTGACTTTTCCAAACAAAATTGTTGGAATAATATTTGTATTGAAAGTGATTCAACCACTATTGTCCAAGCTATTTGGAAGGGGGTGGTGCATATTGCATGGTTGCTTACTTCCCATTGGATGAATTTCCTTGCTTCGCTCACGGAAATTAATTACATTTCCACTCATTCCTTTCGGTAAGCGAACATGGTTGCAGATGGTCTTTCCAACAAGGGAGTCAACCAAGACATTACATGGCAGGATGATTTTCCTAGTGATTTTCTTCCTTATTATGATAAAGATTGTAATAAGATTTTTTCCTTCATACTCATGTAAATTTTTCTTATTCATATTTATCAATGAGTTTTTACAAAAAAAATATCTTGGAATGACCTATTCCTAAAATTATAATTCTATAGACTCTATGAAGATGGATTGAATCTTGTTCTAGTGAACATTAGTGCGCGGGCATGATCTGGGTGTTATCCTTTGACGAGTCTTGGAATTCAGCTTCGACGCGCTAAAGGTAGGAAGTCCTTACTATCTTAGTCCTTTGTATAGTTTTTCTTGACATAATTGGCTTGTTTATTTTCCTAGAGTAATGACCCTTTCATGATAGGCACATTTGGCGTGCATAGGGTGGCTTATGAGACCTTTGATTGGTTATACCTTGTTCGTACTTTCTATATCATTTATTACTTGTGTTATATTTCATATTCTGTGGAATGTTTGTTGTGATATATACTTTTCTTTATTATTTTGTGCCTCGCATGTGGATATGTGCATATCCATTGGAATCTTTGTTCAGTGTTCATGCTGAAATGTGGACCTGATAGACTTAATTGACTCCTTAGAGGGGGAGTGAGGATGACATGACTAATTAGTGATGTCTCTACTTAGGATGGTTAGTGCCTAATATTGGCATGAGGTTTCCCATGGTAACACTATATGACTTTGAAATATTATCCATATATTTCAGTATGACCTACATATGGGAAACTTCCTTGCATATGAGAGAGAGTCCATTGTTCGAGAATGCCAATCATGCATACCATCGCAGGTGAGCATGTAACTATGAGTCATGGGCATGACTTTCCCTTAAAGGCGGACATGTAGATTCTCCTTAAAGTGGAAAATTTATTTTCCTTAAAGGTGGGTGGAGTTACATAGCATGATCTAAGTCATGTGAGTACTATATATGATGTTATTCTGACACGATGCCAAATCAGGTACAGTCGAGGTTCATGGAAGCTTTGTTAGTTTTTTTTTATAAAGGGTTGAGGGTCAAGACCCCTTTATTGAAAAAGAAAACTCTCTTTAAAGAATGGTAAAGAGGAACCCATTACAAGAAAGGAAAAAATACTTGAGAAAAAAGGATCAAAAGTGACCACAAGTCCAAGAAGAAACAAACATGAAAGTAGTCATCAGAAGTCTCATCGCGGAAGCTTGGTTAGTACACGATCACTAGGTACATGATTGGTTGTACACTTTTGTGCGCATTTACCCTTACATAATGTCATACAATTATATATATAGGTTCACTTATGTTAAGTACACATTGGTGGTATCCTATTGGGTTTATACTCACACCCTACATGGGTATCCTAATTCTTGTGTAGATTTCATGATCAAGGATCCGAAGAAGGGAAAGATCCCTATGAATGGTTGCTGTGGAGCTTGGAGTTGGGAGATAGACAGGGTACCAGGACCAAATATGGATAGTTTTCACAGCACTTTTATTTTTTATCTTTTCTAGTTATACTATTACACTTATTGACCTACCACATTGGGGGTCCATTTGATTATATTTGTATGACTTAACATGAAATCTGTTATAGCATTTATCTATATTATCTTATGTTTTGTTATTTATTTATCTTATATTTATGTCATTATTTTCAGTGATGACTATGATTGTCGAGGGTATAGTCTTACCATGTTACTTTAGACCATCACCTCTAGTCGGCAGCCTCTTGCATACGAGGAGGCATGCATGAGGTAATGTGGCACTTCAAATAAGACTCAGTGATTTGGGTCATGGTGTTACATAGATTTAGTGAAATTAACCTCTATAACATTCACATTGAGATGATAAAAATGATTCTCTTTGAGATCACTTATCACTCTTATATACCAATCAATAATTTTCTTATAGGTCATGTGTATAAGGGATCTCAAAATGATTATCATGAAGTAAGCCATAATCTATGACAAATACATATCTATGGGTGAGTAACATGTTTTATATCTTTCAATCAAGTAATTTTAATAAAAATGATCACACTAAAAATAATGACCCCATACATCATATATATTTTGTGAATTAAGATCCATAATTCACTAAGTAATGAGTATTCTAGGGTATTCCTCTTACCACTTAGTTATTTAGGTAGGGAATCATCCCAACAATAATAGTTATGATTCTTGGATAGTTAAGTGGGTAACCCTTTGTCTAGATCCATCATATGGAAAAACACAACTCTATTCCTCTAGTATCCTAACTCTTAGGGTTTCCTAGCTAAGTATCACCCAAATATCATAATGATATTTAGTTACCTAACTTTTAGGGTTATTTATTTCCATCATGACTTACACAAGATAATCTATGATCACCCCTACTATGGAAGAACCTACCTAGTTATATGATCGAGGTCTTGATATGTGGTGATTTGGAAGGAATCCCACACTTGGTATTTAAGGGGTTTTCTTTTAAAAGTATCACAAGTTTAATATACATCACCATCATATTAAACCCACCGCATGTCATGCAATCATTATTATCTAATGTTTTTATTCCTTTTTGTATATGCATTCTTTTGATGATTTAGTTTTGGAATCTTTATTACATCCACAAAATTAATGTGTTACACCACACTAATGTGTAACTCTTTACACGACCCACAAGTTTGTGTTACTCGCCCAAAAGCAGAAGCCAGACATATTCATACATATCCAAATGCATCTCATGCATAAGGTACATTAACTCTTCATGTAAAGTCTTAGAGTTATATGAGATTGAGAATCTATACATGAGCAATCTCGAAGCAATAGATATTCAACCCCTCACCTTTATAGAATAAGGCATAAGCCTCCAAGCTAGTGGGTAGTCTAACCTCAAGTCCCTCTCTCCAAGGATACTTTACTCAAGAGAGAATCTGATTCATAATAACTCTAAAACCTAAAATGCACAAACTATATTCAATGATTATTTTCAATCTCATGACTTTAATAAAAAATCAAGTTCAAGGTAGATAAAAACAAAATGTTACGATATTTCACTTGGCTTGTAATTCAAGAAACTATCTTCTAGAAGTATTTTATCATATAAATTTAGCATATTCAATATTCACATTTTATAAACCCTTTATAAACATGAATATTTTAAAGGAATTAATAAATTAATAAACACTTTACTTATTTTCCAAAGCATGAGATATCAATATAAACTTTTCATAGTTTATTATGGCATGAAAAATCTCATTTTACATGGCCTAACACTTTAAATTTATAAAAAAATTATAAACTATAAGTAAATATATCAAAATATTAAATTTCCATTTTTTAATAATATCTGTAAAACCTTGTGTCATTTTGGGTTGTGAAATTTAGGGGGAATTTAAATTTTTGACTCTGGAGTAGGGGTCATTTTGAGATTCATATTTGAATTGGAATTCTGATAGTTAGAGTCTCGTTAAGATGTTTTTTTATGTTGATCGAGTCCTAAGAGGTGTCTCAAGTGCTCAAGTGAGCATCGGGAACTTTAAGTTAAATTTTGAAATTTTGTAAAGGGTTTTACCCTATCACACAATTACCACATAATTAAGGTAAACCATGCAAGTGAATCGTTCGAGGTGGTTTTTCTTATGAGAGTGGCATAAAATTGGTGTATAGTTTCATATCAACCATACAAAACCTACAAATTGGGTTTTAGAGGGATTTGTACAGTATATGCATGGTTTCATAAACCATGAAACCAAATCATGTGAGGGGGTGCGTCTTAGGAAAGTGCCAAATGCATGGTTGGAGCACGAATTGTAAAACCATGGGACAGCCATGTGACAACCTAGAATTCATTAAAAAGTGTGAAAAGACCCAATTTACCCTCCAAGTTTTTAATCCCCTTCTCTCTACTTCTCCCCCCTCATGTTCACTGGACTAGGGAGACCCTCTCCCTTCTCTTTCAACCCTCCCCCCAGTTTGGAGTGATTTCTTGGGTGATTCCATAGAGATTAGAGGTATAATCTCCTCCTTCCTCCTTTATTCTTTCTCTTATTATTTATTCACTAATTTTAGTGGTCTCTAACTAGAGTTATTGATATGATTCCACTGAAGCATGGTGCGATCATCATGATAATATGGGGCTTTTTCTTGACGTGGTAAGAGGACGTTCCAAGATGATGAACACACATCACTACATGTTGTTTCAATGAAGGTTTGTCACCCTATGGATTTTTATAAGGTTTTAAATTTAATTAGATGAAATTTTATATTCAATTGATGATGTTTGTTGGGTAATTTTCATGGTTTAGGCCTGAGTGCATATTGAGAGTGGACCCCAACCCGTTACTCGAGGTTTTAGTGAGCAAATGTTTCTTGGTGAGTTTTATGTAATTATGGATTATTGGATTAAATTGTGAAATTAATTATAATTTTTTATAATTAATTTTTTTATGTAATGGATTGATATGGTAGCTTAATAGATGATACAAGCATGGTCAAGGATTGGACAATCTTGGGTGAGAGTAGTCGGGCTTGACTTAAAGGGAATAACTATGTATGAAGTAGGTGGTTCATATGCATTTCTTTATAGTTTATGCTTTTTGTATAGCATGTGATATGTATTATTTTCACTATGTGTGCTTGACCTTAAATTTTAAAATGAATTGTTTACTTTAAATTGAATGAAATGGATAAAGTTTCAAGGGCCACGATATACCCTTGAGCATTGGTTTGATGCTCCAGTCATCGATGACCGATGGATTGATTACAAAAACATGATAAGTGACTCATGGTCCTTAAGGGGAATGAGTTGAATGATATGAATGGGAATAATGGGTTTGGATTATGACATCTTTTAGCCTTCTAGATCCAAATCGAGTGCTTCAGTGATGTTATGGGAATAGAGTCACCTGGTGACTATGTCTCCAAGGGACAAAGATGTCAAATGGATTGACAAGAGGATCATGATTGGTCCTTGAGCTTGATATGAGACATGAGTGGACTAGGTTAGATCTATAAGGATAATTGGGTAGTTATGGGAGGCTTAATCCTGGTGGTGATAGCGGGATGATTGTACATCTCTTATGCAATGGGAACACCCTTATGAAGGTGGATTAGGATCTTAGTGAGTGTCGTGAGTGGGATGATACCTAAAAGACTAGAGATAGTGAGATGGATGGGATTTTCTCTAGGTGGTTGTATTGAGAGATCTCTGAGGGATATTTAGGACGAGACCTAAAGGTGGATCATGGCCTATAGGCTTAGAGAACACCAAAAGGTGTGGGATAAAAATTGGTACCAGTGAGAAGAGGTCAGGATGGGTCGGGAGGACCCTTGTGGATTCCCTTTATGAGAGATATGAGGATATGGATGGTTTGACATAATGTTACTTTGTAGTTGTGATGGTCTTGATTAGGATGAGGGACTAGGAGGATGTAAAGTTGTGCCTAGAGATGTGGGTCTAGGCCTAAATGGATTTCACCCTAGTAACAATATAGTGAGATCATGGATGGGTTGTGATGCTCAAGGTGCATGTGCTTTGTGACGGTCTCAAGGAGTGAGGATGCGCTCAGTGTGTGTTTGATTTACTTATGTTTACCGATAGGGAGAGTCTTATCCTGAGTTATCGGATGACATGTTACCTGTTTCTTAGTAGAGTGAAAACATGCCCCAAAGTTTATAGATGATGATATCTGTTTTCCAATAGGGAAATCATTCCCTTAAGTTTCAGATGATCTATTTCCTAGTAGGGGAGAGTCACACCCATAAGTTTCTAAATAATACTTTGTTGTTTCTTGATAGTGTGTAGGCACGCCCCTGAGTTTTTGGATGATCTCTTTCTCGATAGGGGAGAGAAACAACCCTGAATTTCCAGATGTTGATATGTGTTTCCTAGTAGGGATAACCTTCCCCTGGGTTCCAAATGAGTTGATACATGCTTCTCGATAGGGTGAGTCTACCCTTGAGTTTTGGATGATCGATTACTTATTTCCTAGTAGGGATCATGTATGCCACTAGGTTCTAGATGATGGTGTTTATACTCAGATACATCCAACACTGGCCAAAGTAGGTATAGTCAATCTTGGGTGTCACCTTAGAAGCTGAGGATCGAAGATGATTATTTTATTATGAATATACATTGTATTTATTTTTTGAACATATCACATGTGCATACACTATATTTTATAGTTATGTTTGGGACCCCATTGGTGGTTCCCTACTAAGTTATACTCACACCCTACCCAAATGGCCATGGCACTTAAGTACCCAAGAAGACTTCACTATTCATAGGTTCAGGTGGGGTAGAGGCCCCATTTTGCATGATCATGTGAGTTGGTTCGGGTGGAGTTTGGATTGGGATGTGATGAGGCTTGAGGATGGTAGAAGATCCAATTTATCTTTTATTTATTTTGTTTATTTTTATATATGATTGACCCTGTGGGTGATCAGTTGTGATGTATGACTATATACTTTCATATTACATTTGTTATAACATTGTTGTTTTATTGATTATGTGAACTCTGATTATTTTTTTATGGATGTTTCTTGGTTATATCTATGTTTATTACTTACATTTATATGAGGGTATAGTATTCCCATGGTTTCACCATAGACCCTTGTTGCTAGTCGGCAGTGCCTGGCGTATGGGGAGACGTGCTTGTGGTTAAGTAGAAACTCCCAGTTTGAACATTGGTGAGTGGTCTGTGGCAGTGAGGCATTACAATATCATATTTTATGGCTGATAATCATATTATTAGTCATACAATATTATTGATACAAAAGGGTTTCAGTGTGTATCAATCGTGTTTAATGGTATAAGTCCCAATTGAATGCTACAATTCATGTCGTTGAATACAGTAACTGCTATAATAATTCTTATATGGTATTTTATAATAGAACCGGTATCATAATTACATTATGACACTCTATTTTTAAAAGAAAACTCTAGTTTTATCATGGATTACAATATTATATATTATAAAATATGATATTGAACAAATCTAAGGGTTTCTATTATATCATACTTTACGATATATCTTAGACATATGCTATGACCATGAAAAATAGAAAATCGATGACTAACATTTATCCATGATATATCGTATTTCATGATATGGTCGTAAATGTATTACAACATCAAATTATTTGAAAAACTATAAAATTCTTACATTGATATCTTGAAGAATGGGGCTTTGATACCACTAATGGGTTTAGGTAGATCATCTCATGGTCATCGGCAATGGAAACAACTTGTGAAATGATTGATCTATCTTCAACAGATCAATGTGAAAGGAAAAATGAAGAATATTACCATATATCTGAAACATGACTGTCAGCTCCATCTTTAATCATCGATGGAGTATGTTTGAAGGGAATCATCGAAGTAGCAAACAAAAGCTTCCTACCTACAAAGGTAGTACACTAGACTTTGAATCCCCAATCGTATCACGGGGACTCTCGATCACTGAAGGAGTGCTAGTGCCTTCACCGAGTGATAAACAATGATTAAGAATGAAGAGAATTTTGGCTTAGATTGCAAACAACCAGGGCACACTGATAGGATGGATCATATCCCTTACATATCCATAATCAGTGCTCTTCATTAAATGAAGAGCGTTGTCCATATCATGTGTCATCTCATGGAACCCATACATTACTTACCATCAATGTATTATTCATTGAACACTTCAATGAATCTATTGCAAACTATAAATGAACCATCTCATGGATCATAAGTAATGAAAGCATTATAGTATGTGAGTTTCATGAAAGAAACACTTATATCATATGCCCAATAGGGATGGGTGTATATTGGTTTGGTTTGGTTTTGTCTAAAAACCAAACCAGACCATATTGTGTGGTTCAATTTATATATATATATAACCATTTAATAATAGTTTGGTTCATATTAGAAAATTTATAAACCATTAATTTTCGGTTTGGTTCGGTTCAGATTGCAGATTAACCTTTTTTTATGTATAAACACGGTTGACTAAATCCAACCACAACCAAAGAAGAACATGGCCCAAGAAAAGACCCCCCAAAACACAGGATTGTGAATCAGGGAATCTCAAAATATATATAAACATTATGATTAAAGAAATAGGTTTCTTGGAATAGTGTTTCGAGGTTAAAGAGTTGAAAGATATTTAATCTTAGCATTTTAGATTTAATATATCGTTATTTAGGATTGTGAATACAAGATTGAGGTTCCATGTGTAAGAGTTCGGGATTTAGAGTTTAAGAAAGTTGATGTTGATAACCTCTGGTTCAAGGTTTTAGATAACATATCTATGATTTAAGGTTCCAACAATTAAATTTAGGGTTTAGGATTTTGAAAGTTTAATATTTAATGATTTAGAAAAGCTAGAAGAGTTTTTAATTTATAGTTTAATTATTAATCTAGTTTTTTACATAAGAAAATGGACTAAATGTAAAATAAAATTCCAAAACAATATTTTTATTGTTTCAAATTTTTAAAAAATTGATGGACAAAGGTACGCTTTTTTATAAAAAAAATCAAACAGTGCCTGAGCTATCATATTATTCCAACATAAGAGAATAAGCTAATAAGAATATAACTCTATGGGAGTAAGCACCTTATTCCCACTTATCATATAATATTTCTACTTTTTGATAGCAACACTTAAGCCCTATCATGGTAATCTATGGAAAGAACAACAAAAACTATGTTAGACGTGTCCATAAAAAACAAAAACAATGAAGGTTATAAAGCTATCAGGCCCAATTTGGTTGCAAAAAAAATGATTGAAATAAAAAGAGAGCAATGGAAAGAAAAGAAAAGAAAAATTAAAATATGATGTTTGATTTTCAATGGAAATTAATCCAGTATAATTAAAAATATATTATATTAATAAAAAATTGATTATAATCAATAAAAAACAAGCTTGTTTTCCTTCCATTCTCACCTTGGAAAGGAAGAAACCAAACTAGACCTTGGATCAAATGCACAAACTTACCCTCAAAAAATATGTACGCATGTAAAATAGAGCACAATACCTAACTTCAGGCTGAGAGTGACAACAAAACAATTGTAGCAACACACAATAACAATACAAATATTACAAGCACTGACTCTATCATGAACCACATATACCTGCTTTTTTATCACTCTAAGAATGATTCTAACTCTCTCTAAAAGGCTGGTATTGAGACCAACAGTGGGAAGTCTGTCAACAATGACAATAAGAAACTCAAAACCTTACACCTTGAGAAGGAATAACAATTTAACACACAAACTAAAGCACAAAAAAGCACTAGACACATCCAAATATGATAAGAAATACAGAAACCCATTTAAGTTCTTGTCATCAATATCATCTCCAACTCCCTCCATAACTAAATAAAGGGTAGAGCGATATTAAATTTATAGATTCAGTACCCTGAGGATTATTTAAAAATTGATACTAACCAGAAAATGTGGTGCATCGCAACTAGAAGAGCTGATTGGGGATGTTTTCATTGAAGAGTAGGTGTCATAATTGCATGGGTAGAGTAGATAAGTTACTTGCACTACGGGAAAAATAGTCATTTATAACGGGTCAGGGGCCCTTTGTAAATAACCCATCGGAAGGGGTTGTTTGCGATGAGCACATTGTCTCATCACAAATAATAAGCATTTGTGACGGGTGGGTAAGGACTCGTCGCAAAAGGTTTGGCACGAAATGCACACCAAATCACGGGAAGGGCATTTGCCACAGGTTCCCTATTCCTGTCGCAAATGCACGATAGTGGTTTTTAGTATTTGCGACGGGATACTTCTCTCATCGCAAATAGTATGTCGGC
Source organism: Viscum album (assembly GCA_963277665.1). Lineage (NCBI taxonomy): Eukaryota > Viridiplantae > Streptophyta > Magnoliopsida > Santalales > Viscaceae > Viscum > Viscum album. The sequence continues at coordinate 490,674,839 of OY728150.1, forward strand.
AGGTACCCATTTGCGACGGAACCCGTCGTAAGTAATTTTTTTTCGACCGACCGTAATTAATGCGGGCAGTGGACATTTGCGATGGGTATCGTCGCAAATAAGCATGTCGCAAATAATCTAACCTATATATACCCTCATCTGTTTTTCCTCTTATTCTACTCCTTCCTCAACTTCTCTCTCTGTCGCTTCTGAAAAATTTTCTTCTAAATTTTTTCATAGTTTAAACTTCTAAATCGGAGCACCATCCGCGACTTTTATACTCCGAAAGCGTCAGTTTCAAGGTATTTATCTATTTTTTTATTGTTTAGTTATTTTATTTTGTTTTAAATTATTTATAATTTTTGTTAGTTAAATGCAATTAAATTAAATTAGAATTAGATATTTGTTTTTTCAGTATTTATTTTTATGAATAATAATGTCTAAGTGTTAATTATAAATAATTAGTAATAATTAGTAATAAATTGTAATAATTAGTAATAAATTGAAATAATTAATAATAAATTGAAATAATTAGTAATAAATTGAAATAATTAGTAATAAATTGAAATAATTGGTAATAAATTGAAATAATTAGTAATAATTTGAAATAATTTGAAATAATTTGTAATAATGAGTAATAATTTGTAATAATTAGTAATAATTAGTAATAAATTGTAATAATTAGTACTAAATTGTAATAATTAGTAATAATTTGTAATAATTAGTAATAAATTGTAATAATTAGTAATAATTAATAATAATTAGTAATAATTAGTAATAATTATTAATAATTAGTAATAATTAGCAATACTTTGTAATAATTAGTAATAAATTGTAATAATTAGTAATAATTAGAAATAATTAGAAATAATTTGTAATAATTTGTAATAATTAGAAATAATTAGAAATAACTTGTAATAATTTGTAATAATTTGTAATAATTTGTAATAATTTGTTATAATTATAAATAATTTGTAATAATTAGAAATATTTTGTAATAATTAGTAATAATTATCAATAATTAGGATTAATTAGTAATAATTATCAATAATTAGTAATAGTTAGTAATAATTAGTATTAATTAGTAATAATTAGTAATAATTAGTAATAATTAGTAATAATTAGGATTAATTAGTAATAATTAGTAATAATTATGATTAATTAGTAATAATTAGGATTAATTAGTAATAATTAGTAATAATTAATAATAATTAGGATTAATTAGTAATAATTAGGATTAATTAGTAATAATTGGGATTGATTAGGATTAATTAGGATTAATTAGGACTAATTAGGAATAATTAGTAATAATTAGTAATAACTAGGAATAATTAGGAATAATTAGGAATAATTAGTAATAATTAGGATTAATTTGTAATAATTAGGATTAATTTGGATTAATTGGTAACAATTAGTAACAATTAGTAACAATTATTAATAATTAGTAACAATTAGTAACAATTAGGATAAATTAGTAACAATTAGTGAGAATTAGTAATAATTAGTAACAATTGGGATTAATTGGTAATAATTAGGATTAATTATTAATAAATTAGAATAAATTTGAGTGCATTGATAAACTGGCACAATTTCCAATGGATTAGAAAATTCCTTTTGATTGACGCCTCAGCTCCTTGCAACTTTCTCCCACTGAAATTAGTATGAAAAATCTACTTTGACGTATGTCAGAGCAGATTTTTCATATTGATTTAAGTCAAAGAAAGTTGTAAGGAGGTGATCCGTCAGAAAAAAGAGGCTCTTTTGCCCGACGATTCATCTCTTTGGAACTTCTTCAACTAAAATCACTATGAAAAGTATGCTCCGATGTATGAATATCAATTTTTGTATGCACAAGCATGGAGAGCAGTGCGGAGAGGCCTCCCTACTCTCCATCCTCATCTATACAAAAAAGGATATTCATACATCTGAGCCGAATTTTTATAGTGATTTTAGTCGCAGAAAATTGTAAGGGGATGAGTCATCGGGCAAAAGAATTGTCGTCAATCCATTGGAAATTGTGCCACTGGTAATTAACAATAATTAGTACAAAATACCTATAATTAATAATAATTAGTGGTAATTAGTATAAATTTTTATAAATGCATGTAGATTAGTATAAAAGATTAAAAAAATAGTATAAATAACTATAAAAAATATAAATTAATATAAATTTCTAAAAAAAAAATTGCCTTCTATTTTTTTGGATAGTGTTTATTTTATATCTAATTATACAAAATAAATAATTATTTCATATATTTTAGAAAAATATGGAACAAAGAAGTTGAAAACAGTCATTATTAGATGATTGTGCTTGGATAAATTGGTGTAGGAATCCAAACAGTTCTGATTTAAATCCTGTATATATTGAGGGTGTTCAAGCTTTCTTATCATTTACACCATCACAACCAAAATTTGTTTTAGAAGGTACAATTAAGTGACCTTGTAAAAAATGTGCTTTGAGGACGTATGACACATTTGACAACATTAGAGGTTGTTTATTATGTTTTGGTTTTCAACCAGATTACGTTTTTTGGTATCAACGTGGTGAACGTAGTTCTAGAGAAGATACTAATAATTTGGTTTCAGATCCAATATGGTTTCAAAATTTAGTAAATGATGTGGAAGGTTCATCTTTTCAATAAACTGAAACTCAGGATGATATTGATTTAATTCCTGAGTTGTAACCATCTCATTTATATGAGTTGTTGAGGTCCGTTGAGGATTCCTTATATATTGGTTGCAAGATAAGCAAGTTTGAAGCAGTTGCTAAATTTATGGCTATTAAATAAAATAATGGAATGTAAAATAGTTGTTTTGATCAGATATTCTCTGTTAAAAACACTTATACCTGAAGAAAATGTCTTGTTTGCAAAATTCTATGAGAGCAAGAGGCTAGTTCATAATCTGGGTCTTGGTTATTAGAAGATTCATGCATGTTCAAATGACTGCATATTATATTATAGTGAAAATGATTCATTGGATAGTTGTCTTACATGTGGAAAATCAAGGTATAAAGAAGCTCAATCAGGGAAGTATGAATTTGTTCTTATAAAAAAATTGATATATTTCCCACTCACACCCAGATTGCAGTATTTATTTATGTCTCAAAACACAACATCATTGATGTCATGGCATAAAACAAACATTTCAACCAGTAAAAGCTTAAATCATCCCTCTAATGGTGGTTCGTGGAAACATTTTGACCAACTGCATCCATATTTTTCTTCAGAAACCCGAAACGTGCGATTGAGTCTTTTTACTGATGGTTTCTATCCATTTGGTTCTTACGGTAGTCAGTATTCATGTTGGCCTATCTTTATAACTCCATATAATTTACCTCCATGGATGTTGTTGAAGGATCCATATATCTTTTTGACCTTATTAATTCCAGTTCATCCGAAAAATAATATCGATGTTTATTTGAAACCATTGATTGATGAGTTAAATTCACTATGGAGTAATGTTTTCAGTACATATGATATTGCTACGAAACAAAACTTTTTACTAAAAGATACATTGATGTGAAAAATTAGTGACTTCCCAGCATATGGCATGTTATCTAGCTGGAGTACACATGGTCCAAAATCATTTTTGTACTGTATGATAGATAGAAAAGCATTTATGCTCGTTAGTGTCAAAAAACCTTGTTTTTTCGACTGTTATCACAGATTTCTTCCAACCGATCATCCTTTTCAAAGAAAAAAACATCATTTCAGAAAATGAACATTTGAAAAAGATGGTCCTCCAGCAATGATCCCAGGTAAAGAGTTAAAATAAATTGTCTCTTCATTACCTCCCATCACATTTGGACCAACAATAAACTAATAGAAAATTGATGGTTTTGTAAAAGAGCACAATTGGATAAAACATAACATTTTTTAGGATTTTCTATATTGGTCTGATTTTTTAGTCCATCACATGTTGGATGTGATGCATATTGAGAAGAAATATTTTGATAATTTATTTTATACAGTTTTGGATACACCAGTTAAGACCAAAGATAATGTAAAGGCACGATTAGATCTTTCTCAAATTTACAAGGGACCAGAACTTGAACTATTTGAAAATGTTAGATAATAGAAGTTAATGAAGCCAAAAAAAACTTATACACTATAAAAAGAGAGTCACTTATTATTTTGTCAGTGGATTGTAGATTTGATAATTCTAGATGGTTATGCTTCCAATTTGAATATATGTGTCAGAAATGGTCATATTATCAAATTGAAAAGTTACGACTGTCATGTTTTAATATAAAGACTTATACTAATTGGATTAAGAGGTTTGTTAAATACTATGATTTGGAGTGCGCTAACAAACATATCATTTTTTTTTTTGAGATATTTTTGCATCGATAACAGACTACGATTTCATAATCAAACTACAAGAAGATGTCATTTTAATTTTATGTAAACTGGAAAAAATATTCTCGTTAGGTTTTTTTGACTCAATGGAGCATTTGATATTAAATTTTCCACATTAAACAAAATGTGGAGGTTCGGTACAGTTCCGATGGATGTACCCATTTGAGAGATGCATGTAGAAATTGAAAAGAAAAGTACGTAATAAAGCATCAATTGAAGGCTCAATTGTAGAAGCTTATTTGCAAGAGGAAATTTCTTTTTTCTACTCTCATTACTTTTAATCTGAATATCCCTCAAAACACAACCACATGATCTATAATAAGGTAAATGTTCACAATAGAATGAGAAATCAATTATAAATTTTCAATCAACCCAAACTTGGCTTCGGTGGAGTTCATGAATGATGGATTTCAAATTATGAACATTGTAGAGCTCAGACATATATTCTTATCAACTATGAAGAAATGACACCATTTGTATTGTGAGTGAACCTATCACTTATTCTATAATTTTTATAACATTACATTAATCTTATTTTATTTTTAGGTTATATGATAATCATATCAACAAACATTTTCCACAAATTACAGCAGCTTCTCTTGAATAACGTCGTCAAAAAAATTCGTACTGGTTTCAAAAACTGGTAACATGAATTATTTTTTATTTCACATAAAAAATCAATTTAATGCTTTTTATAGTGATAATTATTTTACAACTTTTTAGGTATCTCAACATGCTGATAAAATTGATAATCAATTGTTTGTATTGAGTAACCCACCATCCAAAATGGTTAAATATTATAATGCATATGTGGTGAATGGTTTTCGATTTCATACATGTGCATATAGGGATACAAAAAAACAATGAATAGTGGTGTTTATTAAGAGGATATCATCATATAGAAACTGGATTTTACTTTTATGGTATGCTGGAAGAAATCATTGAACTGTGTTATCTGGGACAACATTAAATAATGATATTTAAATGTCATTAGTTGGATACTAAGAGAGTATTATGTGTTCATTTAATCCATGGAATCGTTGATATTAAATATAAAAGTCTTCTTACAATAAATGAACCATTTTTATTGGCTCATTAGGCACATTAAATTTATTATGCAAATTATTGTGCTACTTTAAGGGAGTTGGGTGATTGGTGGAGCATAATAAAAATTAAATCATGAGAGAATCAATTTACTGAAAGTGAATGTGGTTCCACTAAAGTGAATAGAATTTAAATTTTTCAAGAGACTGCTATGAATCCATCTTTTACATGAAGAGACACGAATATCATTGATGACAACCCACAGTTAAGGTCAGATGGTGATGATGATGTTAATGATGTTACAACTGAATTTGAAATGAAAAGAGATGATGAAACTGAAACTAATATAGAAATTGATGATACTGAGGAGGAGGATGAAGACATTGATATCGACAGCTATGAATATGAGGATGAATATGGACATTGACATAGTTAAATTCTGGTTATAATCATATATAATATATATCTATATATAATAGTTGTTTTCAAATGTTTGGTCACAAAAATCATTTCATGTTTCAGATGGACGATGATCTGTATCATTTGTTACAGGAGGCTGATCTACCTTTGGATGAGCAGGATGTCAGATCATCCAACCCTTAGACTGTTTGCAGTTTAGGGGGCACTTAGAGGAGGTGTGGTCTTGACCGACTGATGATTCTCAACCCTATCCCTGAGCGACGTCCATATCTTAGGTTCAATCCATGCACGCAGAGGTATGTTTACCGGTGTATTTTAGTTAGTTTTCATTAATTTATGTATATTCTAATTGTTTAAATAATTTTTCTTTTTTTCACAGCTTTACGCATATAGCTGTTGGATAGGGGAGCACCATATTGTGCAATTATTTTTCTGATGCATGGGTGTCATTGGATCATATTCATGTTGATGTGAATCACCGCATGTTCGAGCATTGGCTGGTGGGTAAATAATTAATATTTATTTTGAAATTAATTTAATTAATAGCTTGATATAATAAATTATTTGTAGGTTTTATAGTATCCCATTGATGAGAGCATGTGTGAGGATATCTAGAAGGCATGGTAGAGAGTTATGCATCTGTGCTGCACTCAGTTTTTTCACAATTTGAAAAGGAAAGCAATGGAGAAAGTAGTAGTGACAGAGTTTGATGAGAAATGTCATGTCCACCGACCTTATTATATTTCATCTTTGGTTTGGGATGGATTATGTACACACTTGTTGATTAGGCGGTTTCAGAGTAGATCATCAGTGGGTCGGAAAAATCAGAGGAGGCGGGAGGTGACACGTCGAGCTGGTATTCGTACATTCAGTACATATAGAGAGCATATGGTAAGTACATTTTTTTAAATATTGTATATAACATTAAATGTAAAAGGTTTATTTTATATTCATATAGACAGTCACACAACCCAATATTACGGATTATGACGTTTATAGGAGGATATATAGTGATCCATCCACTAGAGAGATTAGAGGTGTTCGCCAACGTCAGATTGTGGTCAGTATAATTTATTTTTGAGTTTTAAATTTAACTACAAATAATATTTTAACTATTTTAATTTTAAATTTTAATTGAAGGAGTCATATGAGGTTGTGACGTCTCAAACACATGTTGAGAATCAAGCTGAGACCGATGGTCATACCAGTGCCCCCCGATTTGATGAGGCAACATGGATGCAGGTGACCCAGTATGCCTTTGAAAAAAGATGAGTTGTTAGTATCGACTCTCGATTGACCCCTGGGGGTTTTATGGAACCTCTGCGATGTTGGCGTCCAGCTCAAGAGGAGCTCACAGAGAGTCATCATCATCTCATGCACAGTATGAGGAGTGGCTATGAGCTCAGAGTGGGCTTATAGAGACTATGAATAAGGAGCAAGAGCAGATGCATCAGTTGCAGCAGCAGCAGTAGGAAGAGTTCCTATGACAGTAGCAGTAGGAGGAGATTCAAGATGAGATGCATCGATGGCGGTATCAATAGGAGCAGGATCAGATTGAGTACATGTGACTTCTGACTCGCTGTTTAGGGATAGAGTTCCCTCCACCATCTCCTCCAGCTCCTCTAGACGACCCTCCCCCTCAGTAATGTATTTTTATTTTACAATGAAACATTTGAATTTTTTTTAAATATTAACTATTTAAAGTTTTAAATAGTGTGTTTTTTATATTGTCTCGAATATTACAGTTTTTATTATTTATTTAATTTTTTTATTATATTTATTATTTTATTAATTAATATATTTTTATATTTTTGAAAATACTTAGGTTTTTATTATATTACTAATATTATTATTATTATTTCATTAATATTAATAATTTTATTATTTTATTATTTTATAATTAATTTTATATTACAAATATTAATATTTCTATTTTATTTATATTAATATATTATTATTATTATTGTTATTATTTTATAAATAATTTTATTGTACTAATATTAATATTATGATTTCATTTATATTAATATTATTTTATTATTAATATTATTTTTTTTATTTTTTTTCAACTATTTGCGATGGGCCCATCGTAATAATTATTTGCGACGGTCCATTGCAAAAGGGTTTATTTTTAGTATTTACGATAGTTCGTCACAAAAAAGTAAAAAACAAGAAAACAATTTGCGATAGGTGGTCTGCCTGTTGCAATACAATTTTTTAAAAAATCATCGAAACTTTTTTGCGACGAACCATCACAAAAAGTAATATTTGCAACGCTGTTTTCTACAACAGGTCATTTGTGATGGGACCCCGTCACAAAAAGCCATTTTTTCAGTAGTGTTGGTTATAGATCTGGTGCCACTGCATACGATTGTGATATTTTTTTCATAGAAACCAGGAGAGGGGGGTTTGATTGCTGATTGGGATTGGTGGGAGAGGGAATCGAAAATGGGGAAGGATGGGAATGAGGAGGGCATCTGATCAAAATAGGGAGGGGATCATGAAATGAGACTGAATTAGATCGTAATGGGGAAATATTATAATAGGGAGGGGATCAAATTAAGGAATATATATAGAGGAGAGAGGATGGATTGGGAAGGGGATTAGGGAATATTGGGCTAGACGGGTGGGAAGATGGGTTGGATAAAACTAAAAATATATATGTCTTTAAACAGATGTGTTTTGGTTTAACACCTGAATCGTACCACAAACTACAAGAGTTTGTTCAATCCACACCGAAAACCAAACCGTGGGAAAAAAACCATGGTTCTAGTTTGGTTTGATTCGGTTTACGGTTCGGTTTGGTTCAGGTGGTTTTTTTCCCACCTCTACTACCCAATCATACTCTACGATTGAAGCATACAGATTCATCTCATGCATATTTTATGACACATGCATATTATAAGGTGTGATATACATCTTATTCATATCACACTATATAATTATAGGGATATGGTAAGCTAAAATATCCTATTTTACTGTGCATCCAACAACAAGGACATTGGCCTAATGATTGTTCTAAGAGACATACAGACTCTAAAGTCAACTCATCATCCTTAAAGGTAAAAAATGTGTAGGATGTGAGTATGGAGAGATTTGATGATCGAATAAGGAATCATTAACACAAATATGAGATTGAGGTGCCTTCTTAAATTTAGATCATATCAAACTGCAATGTTTATTGGTTAAACGATGTCTAAAAAGGGTGATCATACTGCGTCAAGGGTGATACCTTATGTGTCATTTGTTACCCCCTAATAGATGAAGTTTACAAGGATCAAACCAAGAGTGGTGTCCCAGTGAACTCTCATCACTTTAATTCCATGGAGTGGAATCTTACTCAATGTGATCTCAATTATAATGCGTTAGATTTTTCTTCAATAGTGGTTTTGATCAATCCCTCTATAGAGGTCATCAAGGGAGCATTTTTCATTCAACTTTACTAGTTTACTTTTATTTTCCAAGAAGGTATGTAGAGTTGAAGTGAGAGTGAAGTGCCCAAATGCTTAATATACTTATGGCTCCTGGGCTTCATAGGATAGCCACATTATTAGGGTGGACCGAGCTTAAAAAAATTAACCCACTTCTTAAACAGGATTGAACCAACTAGTTATTAAAAGCCCATAGGCTTCATGGACTAGTCCTATATGCGTTACTGGTTAGTTATTGCACACCACCACCACACATTCCCCCTTTCCCTCCTCCCTCCCACCCCAGTCTATCATTACCTCTCCCACTATGAGATGACCACACCTATCCCCCATCAGACTCTCCCTCTGTCACACCCCAACCCATGTTTTGGTCTTTTTAATTATTTTCTTTGGATTTTAAAATTTTTGACGAGGTTCGGGTTGAATCCTGAACGGGATTTTTGAGTTTTGTTAAAAAGTTCACATTTTTTAGTTGACGTCGTTGGGCGCATGGGCAGAGCGTATTTTGGAAACCCTACGCAGTTATGCCCAGGCAAAGGCATGATCTGCCTGTCTTCAAAAAATTAAAATAGGTAAATTTTTTAATTTGTTGTGTTATTTAAAATTTTTATTGATGTTAATAATTTTATTATTATTATTAAAATGAAATGAATATTTTTATCATTTTTATTTTTATCGTTATGATTATTATTATTATTATTAAAAAGTTTCATTAATATTATTATAATTATTAAAAATGTTATTAATATTTTTATTATCATTATGAATGAAGCAAACGTTGATAAATAATTTTAATATTTTATTATTATTATTAAAGATTTGTTGTTGTCAAGATTATTATTTTTATCATTTTTATATTTGTTTTATTATTATTATGGTCATTATTATTATGATCATTATTATTATAATTATAAATACTATTATTATTATAGATTAAATTATTTTTATTTTTATTTGTTTTATTTTCTTTTTTTCTCTTCTTTTTCTTTTTTTTCTTTTTCCTCTCTTTCTTGTCCTCTCCCCTAACCCTACGTGCTCCTCTCTCTCCCATCACACTGGCGGTCTCCACCACCTCCCGTCGTGGCACCTGTAGCCAACCACCCTCCCCCTCTGACCAGCATTGGTCATCGTCGCCGCACCCTCCGGTCGTCTCTGCCTCCCACCCGCACCTCGCCAATTGTGCCTCCTGTCGGCCTTGCCAACCAGTTCCAGCGCCCCACCTGAACAGCGTGCAACCCCCCAACCTACAGTTGGCATCCCTTCTCCAGTGATCTCCCGCTGTTCGGCATGCCTCCCTAGCTCGCGACCGACCTCCCTTCACTGGTGCGACTTTTCCCCTCCGGCAAGCCATCTCTCTCCCCCCCGATTGGTGGGTAGTGAATTTTGTCTTCCTTGATTTCTCTATTTTAGGGTTGATTTATAAGTTTTGCGTTTAATCTTAATGTTTATGGTTGATTTTAACATCCTTGGGGTGAGAATGATGCGTGTTTGAATTTTCGCACTGGAATTCCAAAAGTTTTGTTATTCTTGAGGTAGGATCCCTTTGCTTGTGCCTCTTTAAATTAAGTTTACGTTGATTGCTTGAATTTTTCACATCTTTAGTTGCTAGATATGCATTTTTTTGTTGTTAAATTAATTATATCATGTGAAAATTGTTGGTTTTCCCTTGTTTGGCTAATCGTTTTACCTGTTTAATTGATTTGACACGTTTTTTTATTAATTGTCTTGGTGAAAATTTAGTTTGTGTTTGATACTTTGTGCCTTGTTTATGTGAAATAGGTGTGTTTTGTTGGAAACCATATTTGTGATGTTTAATATCTTCTCATGAAATTGTGCAATTAGTTTATTCAACTGTGCAAGTTGTGCGTTTTCTATTCTGGTATGTTGAGGAAGTGTGGTTGATCATAAAAGATGTTTTGAAGGGGTTTTTGGGTGTGTTTTGACGTAAAAGCCTTACGGTGTTATTTAAAATTGTTTTATAAACTTTTAACCGGTTTATTAAATATTATATGTGGTTCATATTATGTTTTAGAAATGTTTTGAGGTGCGTTAAAGATTTTGCACCGGTTTTGGTCTGTCGTCGTTGATTTGAGGTATGGTTTTATATCGCTATATTGTTTTGCACCATTTATTTAGGGTCTTTGTTTGTTTTAATGCTCTAGTATTTTATTTATAGTGTGTTGGACCCTTATTGTGCTGCTTCGGGTAGTTTTTCTTTGTTGTTAATCTTTTCTCAGTTTATAATTAGGGGTTTTTAGTTTGTGAGTCTCTTGTAATTAATTTTGAGTTCCTGGTATTTTATTGTAAGTGCGTTAACCTTGTTGCGGTGTTTTTGAGTCTTTGATTTTTATTGTAGTGGGTTTTGAACATCTTCTAGGGAATGCATGCATATGCTTAGGTACGTATATATATATGTCCTCTATGTACGCATTCCCTCATGGCGTGGGGAATATGTGCATTGGATTAAGGATGTGTGTGTGTGTGTGTGTGTTTGAAAGTATGTGTGTGCAAGAAGGTAGCAGCATCTTTTGATTAGAAAGCATCATGAGGTGGAATGTTCAGCTTGGTTCTCCTTTGAGGTAGGTCCCCCACTGCACTTGCCTTTGAATTTTAGAATTTATTTATTTCTTTTCATTTCATTGATTTTTTTTAATGTGAAATAATATTAAATAATTATTTTTAGAATATTTATTTGCTGGAAATGAAACTGTTTATTTCTTTTCATTGCATTGGAAATATTTTTTGGATGAATTGTTGCCAATGGTGAAAAATTCTTATTTGGCCTTTGAACTTAATTTAGGAATTTTTAAGTGTGGTTCTGGTTGTTTGATGTGAAATGTTTTCTTCCGACGCGTGGGAAAATGTTTAAGTTTCTCTTGAGAAATAGTATTTCTTTTAAAAGTTATTTAAGGCCCGTTTGGATCTTGATGAAAGTGGGGTGCATTTGGATATTTGAAAATGGTTTTACTTGTGATGCAAAGGTGTTGGTTTCTTTAAAAAGGGGTGGATTCTCGAAGAGTGTTTTAAGGCCCGTTTGGAACTTTAAAAATAAATGGTTGTGCGGAAAACTCTTCATGGATAATGCTCTTGACTTGGTTACATTAAATGTGGTGGGAGGCCTATGTTAAGTGGATCTCTTGTGTTTGAATGGTTAAAAAAGGCAAGAATTTGTTCCATGTGGTGACTCGGGTGATGCCTATTGTCTGAATTATTATTATATTTATGCATGTGATTTGATGCTTGGTTGGCATTAGTTGACTCGCCCTTTTTGTCACACGTGTTGACATGGGAACCTGGCATAGTAAGTGACTTTTTTGTGAACTATTATTGCACTATTTTAGATTATGCACTGGCTAGTGGCCCATAGTAGGGGATACTCTTTTATTATTATTGATGCGGGATTGGGCCCTTCAACCAGGCCAGGTAGGGCAATGGTCGGGCGTTAGGGTGTTATGATGTCATTGAGTAGGGCATGCCTTCAAGATGAGTTACACATATAGTACATTCTGGATTGTTCACAAGCTCCTAGGTTCGACCCATGTTTTCTTTAGCACTTATTTGTATGTGACGGATGATTGAGGTGCTTAGTTTGGTTGTTGGCCATGTGCACCACTTTTCCATTTCCCTTGTTGTGTGTTGTGTGTTGTGTAGGGTTTCCTCTTGTTTAACAACTAAATTTGGATTTTAAATTGTTCACAGAAATGTTTTTAAAATGCAATTTATCTTGATTATCCAATAAAAACACATATGTTAATTACATTTTAATGATATTAAATGTTAATTTTTGATCTTATGGGCCTGAGTTAGTGGATTTTAATTTTGAACACTCATTCTCATCATTTGTGCACTTCATGCCTAATGTAAACCAATTTAGGCCCAATGATTAATCTGGTTTTAAGGAATTTAATTATAAATATTTTAATTTTATATTTTGGGAAATGGATATACACTTCAATATAAACATTTTTCATTCAGGGATCAATGGAGGATTCATAAATGATGATAGGAATATTTAGCGATGAAAGGAAATAATTCTGGAGAAGGTAGATTGGACACCAACCCACTGATTAGAATGTGAGGCCCACAATACAGGCCCAATTAAGCCCAAATTTCATGGTATGATATAATACATATAGAGTAACAAATCATTATTCAGGATCCAGTGCTAATTTTTCCCCCATGGTGGTTATTAAGGTGGCCCAATTTGGAGGTAAAATCCTGGGCTAGATTCTGCGGCCCAGAAAAACAGCCCACTAATTTAATCATATCTTGAAAATCACAAATTATTTTGGGCTGAAATTTTACATACGGTTAGTAGACATCCGGTTGTCCATTTTATTATTCTATAGAACACTCCAATTCGGTCATCTAGAAGGTCATATAGGCGCATCTATTCGGTGGAGGCAAGCTGGCCGCAACTTCGGGTCAAGGGTGGAAAAGTCTCCTCTCCCTTACTTTCCACCACCCTAGGCCTACCATACTCAAGTGGGATGCTTTGAACTATTGGGGCTCAACCCAAGTCTCTTGAAATTACTATTTAAGGTAGTGGTGGAGGAGTATTTGAGGATCTTGGGTGCTTGGTTTCATTGTAGTGTTATGTTATCGCTTTGTGTTTGTAATCACATTTCCTTCTCATGTAAGTTGTTCAATTCACCTTAGTTTCTTAATAAAAGTTCTTCCTTTACTCTTATTCTATTATTCTACATATCATGTTGATACCATTTCCTAAAGTTTTGAATTTATTCACACCATATCTTGTGAAATTTATCACACAACGGTGGAGTGATCATTATTTTGTTGTTTTTACTTCTTCAATTCCACCCTCGTAAGTCTACTTCTCGTTTCTGTTGAGGACATGTCATCAATTGAGGGATAACTCTTTTATGGGTTGATCCAAGGGAGTAGAAAGGGGATTTAATTTTATTTCTCACTCTCTAAATGTTTATTAATTTCTTTTATTTGAGTTTCTTTTATTCAATGATTTTTTATCTTCCTATTCCATATTGAATTTAATCACCCCACTTTTATGTGATAATAAGATACTTTACCTTGGAGTGCTCATGAAAATGATCCTACAAGTGTATAGGTGATTATCATGTGTTTGTGAAGGTTTTTAACCAGTATGTGATGAGGTTATATTGAATTCATTGAATGAATCCTTCTCAAGTTAATGAAATTGAAATCATTAAAAAAAGAATTCATCCAATCCACCCTGAGAAATAACCTAGGATAAACTCATTATCTTAATTTGAATTAACTTAAATATGTTAGTGATACTTTAAACCCATATAAAATCAACCCAAAGTTGGAAACTTCATATCCAAAAATCCATCTCATAGGTTGTGTATCTTAGGTATCTTCTTAGGTCCCAGTGGATTCGACAACCCAAGCTAGACTACAAGGACCGTTCTACCTTCATCTCTTGGGTAAATTTGAGAGTGAATCAAATTTTGGCGCCGTTTCCGGGGACCAAGTAAGTAACTTATACCAAAACCTTCTTTCCCCACCCTCATTCTTCTATTCTCACCCAAGATATTTTATCTTTTCCCTTTGTTGTTTTTTTTCCTTTTGGCGCATGTCCGCCTACACCCACGATAATTCAAACAGACTAGTTAGGGTGGAAAGTCCTAAGATAGGGGAGTCAAGTGAACCTAGGGGATTATTTCCATTAGATCCTAATCTTATTGATACTATAGAATCAAAAATTGAATTAATTATAATGGAGGGTATTCCAAGAAATTAAATTGTAAATCCTGGGGGAAATCAAATGGGAAACCAAAATCAAGAAGCTCCAAACCTAGGGAATGTAGTCGATCAAACCATGAATGACTATCTCACTCCATCTTGGACAAATGACCCCTCATGCATTATAAACAATTACCTAGGAGATACCAATTACATCTTTAAACCACATGTCCTAAACCATCTTCCAACCTTTCATGGGATTGAGTCTGAGATGCCCTGCCTTCATGTTAAGGAGTTCATTGACATTGTAGAAACCATGTGTCCCCCACATCAACTAGAATCAACTAATATGAGGCTCTTTTATTTTTCATTGAAGGATCGATCTAAAAATTGGCTAAAAAACTTGATACCTGCATCAATCCACTCATGGGACCAATTACAAATGGAATTCTACAAAAAATACTTCTCTCATCACAAAACAATTGCACTTAAAAAGTGCATTTAAAACTTTTTTGAAAAAGAGGGAGAGTCATTCTATGAAACATGGGAGAGGTTCAAAGACACCCTAAACATGGTTCCACATCATGGTTTTTCTATACTCGAACAAGTGAGATTTTTTTATGAAGGGTTGGGCTCAGGGAACAAACAATTCATTGACATGATGTGTAATGGAACCTTTAAAAACAAAGCCCCAAATAATGCTTACGAGTATATAGAAATCCTTGATGAACATAACCAAACATGGGAAACTTCACCTTATTCTAAAAAGCCACAAAGAACTACTGGAATTCATACACTTAGAGAAGAGGAAAGCCTTAGGGCTAAACTCACAGCACTTTCTAGGAAGGTTGAAGAGATAGACCTTAGGAAAGTCTATGAAATCCAAACTATAGACCCTGTTTGCACAATTTGTGACAAACATGACCATAAGACAGACAACTGCCCAACCATTCCATCCATCAAAAAGGTTCTTTTAGGATGACCTTAGCAGAAGTAAATGCTTTGAACTTTCAAAATCTTCAATACCAAAACACCTTCAACTCAAGGTATAATGAACACTCAAGCTTCTGCTAGAAAGATAACCAACAACCTAGCCAACCACAGGGACAAAATCCTTACCCCCATCAGAACTACCAAACTCATAACCAGTTCCAAACCCAACCTATCCAATACCAACAGCCACCAGTCCATTTTCAACAAACCATCCTACCTCCAAAATATCCCCCTGGGATAAACCAATCTTCTCAAGCACCAACCCAAACTGTTCCACAAATCCTACTAGAACAACTGTGCAAACAAATGGACAAAATGAACTCAGAATTCTCTTCCCTTAAACAAGAACTTCAAACCATCAAAACTAGAAAGTCAACCATGCATACACAAGCCATTCCACAACAAACAGTAAGGGGAGAGTCAAGTTTCACTCAAACAACTCATGAACAACTAAAGGATGTGTATGTTTTTAGAAGTGGGAAATCAATTGAGAAACCTAAACAACTAATTCATAACCCATCTGGATATTCAAACTCAGATGAAAATTCAAATGAACCAAATGATCAAACTAAAAAACACGATAACATTGTCAAAGAAACAACTCTTCAACAAACAACCCCACAACCTGCACCATTTCCTCAACGCGTGAGGGGGAAAACCAATCCTGAATTGAGTGAAACATTGAGGGAAATCTTCTCACAAGTCAAGTTGAGCATTCCCCTTCTCGATGCAATCTAAACCATACTTACCTACTCAAAGTACCTTAAGGACTTGTTCACTTTTAAAAGGAAATTTTCACATAAAAACAAATTCTTTTGGGTTGTTAATGTGAGTACCACCATTCAAGGGACTATTCCTCCCAAGTTGAAAGACTTGGGTTTCCCTTACATCAATGTTGAAATGGGAGAGAGCAAAGTTGTCAAGGCCTTGTGTGACCTAGGTGCTAGTGTCAATCTCATCCCCTATGCTGTGTACTGCCAGTTAGGCCTAGAAGAGCTCCAACCCACATCTGTCACACTTCAACTTGTTGATCATAGCATTAGGGTTCCAAAGGGGATTTTAAAGGATGTTCTAGAAAAGGTTGAAAACTTCATCTACCCTACTGACTTCATTGTCCTTGACAACCATCCAAACTTAGGAAATAAGGAACAAACCCCAATCATCCTTGCTCATCCTTTTCTTGAAACAATCAACTCTGTTATCTGAGTTCGAAACGGTAACATGAACATCACCTTTGTAAACATGAGTCTAGACTTGAACATCTATAATTCAAGCTCAAAAATAGGTGATGACGAGGACATTCATGAAGTAAACATGATAGGAAGCATTGATAATGAATCCATAGAACATCAAGGAATATTTGATGGATGTTTAAGTTAGGATGAGATTGATTTCCTTTGTTCGCATGAAGGGAGTTTATCTCCTTGGATTGAATCATTTTCAAATTGCTCTTATGATGAAGTCTTAAGTCAAACAATTAGTGAAACCTTTCAGGAAACCACTTTCATGGAGACCAATCAAACTTCCTTCCCTAAATTTGATCAAACCAATCTTGTAGTTGAAACTTCTACACATGGGGATTTGATTCTATCTAAAACTTTAGGAAACAAAATCGATCTTGATCCAATGTCCCAATCTTCTGCTGAAATTATGAACCAACCTGGTCTTGAATTGAAGGAACTTCCTGCTGCACTCAAGTATGACTTCCTAGGGGACAATCAAACACATCCTATTGTCATTTCTTCTTCTCTTGAATCCAATCATGAGAGGATGCTTCTAGATGTCCTTAGGAAACATAAGAAAGCCATTGGTTGGACCCTATCTGATATTCCTGGGATTAGCCCACTAATCAGGACTCATAGGATTCTTTTAGAATCTGATTCAAAGACATGTCGTCAACCTCAATGGAGACTCGATCCTAATCTCATGGAGTTAGTAAAGAAGGAACTTCTGAAATTGTTAAAAGCTGGTATCATCTATCCCATAGCTGAGAGTGAGTGGGTGAACCCAATCCAAGTGGTTCCCAAGAAGGTAGGAATCACAGTGATAACCAAAAAGGATGGAGAGATTCTTCCAACTAGGGTGAGTAATGGATGGAGGGTCTTCATTAACTATAGGAAGCTAAACTCATTTCCCAAGAAGGACCATTTCCTTTTACCATTCATTGACCAAGTCCTTGAGAGAGTGGTAGGTCAAGCCTTGTACTATTTCTTAGATGGGTACTAGAGGTACAATCAAATTGAGGTCTCCCTAGAGGATCAAGGGAAGACTACATTCACTTGTCCATTCGGCACCTTTGCTTTCAAACACATGTCGTTCGGGTTATGAAATGCCCCTAGAACCTTCCAGTGGTGCATGATTGGAATATTCTCAGACATGGTAGGGCATTTTCTTTAGGTCTTCATGGATGACTTCTCTGTCTTTGGGGATACATTTGAGGGATGTCTTAGGAATGTGGAGAGAGTTTTGTCCAGATGTGAAGAAATGAATCTAGTCCTAAAATGGGGAAAATGTCATTTCATGGTTAAATAGGGGTTAGTCCTTGGCCATATAGTCTTGGGTAGGGGGATTGAAGTTGATAAAGCAAAGGTTGACATCATTTGTCACCTTCCATCACCCAGAACTATTAAGGAAGTGAGGTATTTATTAGGACATGCTGGTTTCTATAGAAGATTCATCAAGGACTTTAGTTCAATCTCCCATCCCCTTTGTGCTCTCCTAGTAAAGGATGCTCCATTTGTTTGGACAGAAAGTTGTGAGGGTTCATTCTCAACCCTCAAATCCTCTCTCACCTATCCTCCCATAATGAAATATCCAAATTGGAACCTTCCTTTCAAACTTATGTGTGATGCCAGTGAATTTGTTGTAGGAATTGTGTTAGGAAAACGTTGTGATAAAACTCTTTATGTCATTGCTTATGCAGTCAAATCCTTAAATGATGCCCAAATCAACTACACCACCACTGAAAAGAAGTTACTTTCTATTGTGTTTTCCTTAGAGAAGTTTAGGTCCTACCTCTTAGGATCCCCTGTCACTGTGTTCACTGACCATTTTTCACTAAAATACCTCTTCCAAAAACAAAATGTTAAGGCTAGACTGATTAGGTGGGTTATTATCTTACAATAATTTGACATCACAATCAAGGACAAAAGGGTGTTGAAAATGTTATAGTTGATCACCTCTCTAGGATAGAATTCAATGAAAAAATTTCTTACATTTATGTGTCTGATTCATTCCCTTATGAACACTTATACTCTGTGAGTGACTGCCCTTGGTATGCCGACATAGCCAACTTCTTAGTTACAAGATTCATTCCAAAATTCTTAGGGACTCAAGCTCGAAGTAAATTCCTTTCCGATGTTAGGCACTTTGTGTTTGATAATCCTTACCTCTATAAGCTCTGCCCTAACCAAGTCATTAGGAGGTGTGTCCCAGAATATAAACAATAGTCCATACTTAAATTTTGTCATAGTGAGGCATGTGGAGGTCACTTTTCCTCTAAGAAAACTTCTGATAAGGTTCTTCAGTGTGGTATCTTTTGGCCCACCCTCTCAAGGGACTCCTACACTGTAATGACCCAAAGTTTTTCAATGGAGATTCCCTTCTTAAAAATATGTCATAAAATCACATGAAAACACAAAATAATGAACTACTAAGTGTTGAGTGACCTTTAAACATAATTTTTTCACTTCTGTGTTTGGAATTTCGAAAATCTGACATACACGGTTGTGTTCAAGATGATTTTTGGAGTCTAATAAAACAAAAATAATTTTTGGTGAATAGTAACATATCCTTATGAATAGTAACCTACCCTTATGAATAGTAATATGACCCTTATGAATATTAAATCTTACAAAATAATAGTAACATTACCCTTGAATAATTAAATAAAATTAAGGCATCTTATAAGTGACAATTTGGACATAGTAAAAGTACTCGTATTTTTGTAAGTCATAAATAATTAATTATAATTAATTAATTAATTTAAAAGAAAATTTATTTTCTTAAAATATTTTTACAAATTAACAAATCTATGTCTTCTAGATTTAGGATAATTTTATAATACCCTACGTAATTTTATGAAAGCATTGTAAAATCAGTTTTTAATTTTAAAAAAACTGTATTTTTCAAGTAAATTATGATTTTGATTAAATATTAAATTAATAATTTTAGAAAATTATTTTTGAAAAATGGACTTCATTTTTGGATTCTACACATCTAAAAATGGTTGGGGTGAATTTTTGGTATTTTTCTGAAATACTTGATTTTTTGGTGAATAGTAAAATACATTAATTTACCGTATAAATACATTATGATTTAAACCCACTATTCATGACATCACAAGTGATGTAAGCACTCAAATCTCAAACTAACATGACCTATTTACTATTCTTGTTCATGTAAGACACACTATTTCTTGTCTTGTGGGGAAATAATAAACTAATTAATTTTATATTAAGGAAACCCCTCTCCCCTCCACTATAAAACCACCCTTCACATCCTCATTTCCTCACACCTCTCAAGCTTGAAGACTTGTATAAAATTTTCCCAAAAATCTTCCCTATCCTCTCCCTCAATTCCAAGATCTTCTTGTCTCATCAAAAGACCAACCCTAGGCCCCTTAAGGAGGATATCAAGAGGAGGATTCAAGAGGTAATTTCACTTCCTCTTTCCTTTAATTTCCTTTCAATTTCAAGTTATTTTCTTATTCTCTACTCACTTATATTCATTCACATGGTATGGTAAATATAGTATCATAAATATACTAAAATTTTATGATACTAATGTTATATTATACCATCCAACCCCCTTCTCCATTTCCTTTTATGTTATAAAAGAAAACGTTGTTCGTGAGGTGTTAATCTATTACTTTCAAGAACGACATATTTTCTTTTTCCATTTATACCATCATATCTGGTCATGAAACCATTTTTATGGTTTAACTAGGATATTTTATATGTATTATGTCCTATTTAAAGTTCTGGAACTAACTTATGTACATATTACTAAATGAATAATCAAAACAAGTTTGTTGTGGTCGAAAAACCGCCCAAAATTAACTCAAACAATCATCATTTAATTCTTATCTAATGATCCATCCACATGGTATATAATATAATTCATTATAAGATCATTTAAACTTATTTAATATCATTAATAACATGAAATGTCATTTCTGTATGTTTATCCATGTTCTACACAAACTTTTATTTAAGAATACAAGTGAACCACTCAAGAAAACTATAAAAACAAACATTCCCGAACAATGTTTTTAAACTCTATAACTCATACAAAGGCACGTGAAATAACATAATGAAACCAAAATGAACCCTTTTCATTTATAAAAGGTTATTTAATTTCTAATTAATGAATATAATGTCATTATATAGGACATTAAATATAAGGAAGCATTCAGATACAAGGTAAGGAGAAATTCTCGAACCCAACTTTCATCCTTCAGGTTCTCCCTCTTTCACTCCTTTTTTGATATGGTTACTCCTTAAAAATAATTTCTTCATATTTTTATTTCCTTTTCTGGCATATAAATGTTTTTCATTGGTTGTTATGTCAAACAAAATGTTTTCCAAAAGAACTCTTCTTTTAAGAACACACCTTTTACTTCTCATTCAAGGTTGACGATTATTGTAACATGTATGTTATTCCCTCTTTATTTTGGGAAACCAATATTTATGAATGAGTTATTATGATATGAAACCCATTACTTTTCATGGGTTAGTTATGTTCATTTTTGATATATTTTCATTGTGGCATGCATGATAAATGATAATGTTATGATGTGATGGGTGTGCCCAGAATTATATAGCGCAATATGAATGTTTCAATGTGACGGGTGCGCCCAGAATTATATAGCACTTCAATGCATTGGGTAAAGTGATGAATCTCATGAGTTAATGTTAAATGATATGTGAACAAGATTCTATATTTTTTCACAATTATGTTTGGTAGTTAACTAATAATACATGATGTTTCATTTTTATACATTGCCACATTTCAAGTCTTTTATTTATGCTCCCTCTCATGTTCATGATTCTTTGCCTATGTTATGATTATTCTCACCCCATGCTATATTGTTATTATCTATCCTATTACTGGGATTTTAGCTCACCCCTTTTGATATATATCCTCAGGTGGTTACATGTACTAAGGAGAGGTCAAGTGCCAATAAGAAGCTAGAGAAGAAGAAAGTTTATACTCGATGTTGTAATTATTATGTATGGTCCTAGTTTGCCCAAGACACTAAACCTTTGGATCCTTTATTTTTAATACTATTATGTTTTTTATCTTTAAAATAATGTAATAGTAATGTAAGAAAAGGTTGGGTCACTATATACACATTTTGTCAAAGCTATCCTAAGTGTCAACAAGTAGGGTCCATCACAAAAATGAATCAAATGTCACTCACTCCCATCTTAGTGATTGAAATATTTGATTGCTGGGGAATCAAATTCATGGGTCCCTTACCAAACTCTAGGGGATATATGTACATCCTTTTAGCTGTTGATTATGTCTCAAAATGGGTTGAGGCCATTCCTACAAAATCCAATGATCATCAAACTGTGATTAGATTTCTCAAGGGAAACATATTCTCTATATTTGGAATTCCTAGGGCTATCATTAGTGATCATGGAACTCATTTTTACAATCATCCATTCTCATCACTCATGTAAAAGTATGGAATTTCTCACAAAGTGTCCACTATTTACCACCCACAGACCAATGGTTAAGCTGAGTTATCCAATCGAGAAATCAAACAAATTCTTGAGAAAACTATTAATACATCTAGGAAATATTGGTCGAGAAAACTCTTAGATGCTCTTTGGGCCTATATAACTGCATATAAAACCATTTTAGTAATGTCCTCATAAAGGTTGGTTTATGGTAAAGCATGCCATTTTCCGGTGGAGATTGAACATAAGGCCTTTTGGGAAATTAAGAAAATGAATTATGACCTCTCATTGGCCGAAATAAAAAGGAAATTATATCTCAATGAACTTGAGGAACTTAGGATGGAGGCTTATGAAAATTCAAGGATCAATAAAGCTAAACTACAAGCCTACCAATCTCAAAATCTTAAAATGAAACACATTATACCGGGTAAAACTATTCTTTTGTATAGTTCTAAACTTCATTTGCACCCGGGGAAGTAGAGGTCTAGATGGTCAGGTTCAAACATAGTGCATAAGGTGTACCCTCATGGGGCTGTTGAAATTCAAGATACCACCAATGGTCAAACATTTAAAGTTAATGGTCATAGAGCCAAACCATTCATATAACCATTCCAAAAACATGAAGTTGATGAATAATTGTGTGAACCTACCTTAGATGATGAAAATAATTAATCAATTAGGGGTATAATTTGAGCTAACGACGTTAAACAAAGCGTTTCATGGGAGGCAACCTGTGGTTTTCAAGTTTCCAATAATTTTTTTGTTTTAATCAACTTTATATTTCAAATAGTATTAGTGTATCATTTTGATATAATTTTATTCTACCTCAGACTGTTGACATGTTCTTCTCTTATGAGTATGGATGGGTATGAAAGGGGAGCATTGTATTCATCTGTGTCATGTGGTGTGATCCTTGAGTACTACCTTACCCATAAATTAAAAAGAAGACAATTTATCATCAGTTTGATTTAAAAATAAATAAAAACAAAAAAAAAGGAAAACCATAAAAATGATGAGACTTGGTATTAAATAAATTGTTGCGTTCTTTGTTTTGTCTAGTTTGTTCTTGTTTGTATGGTTCAACTACTATCTTGGGTGATACATATTCAATCAAGGAGGTGCATACATCTCCCATGAGAACAAAGAGTGATTTGGGAGCACCATAGTCATCATTTTGAAGCCACAAGGTGAACTTGTTCCATGCCCTTTCAAACTCACCCCCCCACACACACACCATCTTTCTCCTCTCTTTTCTTTTTAAGAAACTAGGGACAGTTTCATTCTAAGTTGGGGGTGTGGAAACAAAATGTTTGTTAAAAAAACAATGAGAAAAAAAAAGTAAAATTATTTTATCATTAATATAATAACATCTTTACTCACATTAAAACTACATACCAAATAATTTTTATTTCCTTGACTCTTAATTTAATTCATGATTAAGTTTACAAGCATTGATTTTGGAAGTCTGGTTGTCCAATGAGAATTTTCATCATTTTTATTTTCATCTATTAAATCAAAATGCCACAATACATGTCCTCTAGACTGTGGGGTACTAATTTGAATTATTGGAGTCCCATAATAAATATCATAGGATGGTTTTATTTTTATGAATAATATGAGTATTCAAAAAAAATGCATGTAGAGTAATGGATTGATAAAATGAGAGGCTTTCAGCACTTAGGGATTGTGACTCCAGAGTTTTCTAGCCCTGAGTTTTTCACTATATCTCTATTTATAGTAATATGAATTTGTTTTTGATCAATTTAACTTGAGATGATTCCTGAGTATGTGGGCTTCACTTGGTTCCATAAGGCCTTTGAGACTGTGATTCATCGACAAAGTCTTGATACATGGGTTAATTTGATTAGCTTCAATCTCAATTACTATGGAAAAATTGCAAAAATAAAATCAAAAAATAAAAAAATCAAAAAAAAATGAATGCTCATATTAGGATTAAATGTGATTCCACCTAGAGCTTCCATGATTTCCCCCTTGAATGAAAATAAACTCCCATATCTACTGTGATTCACAACACATCATTTCACCTAATTGAGTTGGATGAAGTATGATGATGGATTTGATCAAAGGAATGGGATTGGTATTGGGATCTTCTTTTAAATTTATCTTGTTTTAAATTATTCTGATAGGTTATAAAGATATATTTGTGTGTAGTTTACATTGTGATCACTGTTTGTTATAATGTGATTGGAAAAAATAATTCAAATATAATCTTTGAATTATTTGATCGAGACTAAAAAATATCAATTTGGGGGTGTGATTATCTAATAAAAACACATATTTTAATTATATTTTAATGATATTAAATGTTCATTTTTGATCTTATGGTCCTGAGTTAGTGGATTTTAATTTTGAACATTCATTCTCATCATTTGTGCACTTCATGCCTAATGTACACCAATTTAGGCCCAATGATTCATCTGATTTTAAGGAATGTAATTATCCATATTTTAATTTGATATTTTTTGGAAATGGATCTACACTTCAATATAAACATTTTTCATTTAGGGACAATGGATTATTTATAAAGGATGGTGGAGATATTTGGCAATGAAAGGAAACAATTCTGGAGAAGGCAGATTGGACACCAGCCCACTGATGAGAATGTGGGGCCCAAAATAAAGGGACAATTAAGACCAAATTTCATAGGATGATATAAGACATATATATTAACAAATAATTATTCATGATCCAGTGATAATTAGTTCTCCATGGTGGTTATTAAGGTAGCCCAATTTGGAGATAAAATTATGGACTAGATTCTACGGCCTAGAAAAACATCCCACCAATTTAATCATATCTCAAAAACCAAAAATTATTTTGGGCTAAAATTTTATAGGAGGTTATTATACATCTTGGTCTCCATTTTTTTCTTCTATGTCCCACTCCAATTCGGCCATATATAAGGTCATATAAGTGAATCTGTTCGTCGGAGGCAAGTTGGCTGTAACTTCAGGTCAAGGGTGGAAAAGTCTCATCTCCCTTAATTTCCACCACCCTAGGCCTACCATACTCAAGTGGGATTATTTTTACTATTGGGTTATTTACCCAAGACTCTTGAAATACCTATTTAAGGCAGTGGTGGTGGAGGAGTTGAGCATCTTGGGTGCTTGGTTTCATTGTAGTGTTATGCTGCAGCTTTGTGTTTGTAATCACATTTCTTTCTCATGTAAGTTGTTAAATTCACCTTAGTTTCTTAATAAAAGTTCTTACTTTACTCTTATTATATTCTTCTACATATCATGTTGATACCTTTTCCTAAAGGTGTGAATTTATTCACACCATACCTTGTGAAATTTATCACAAAACGGTGGAGTGATCGTTATTTTTTTGTTTTTACTTCTTTAATTCTACCCTCATAAGTCTATTTCCCACTTCCATTAAGGAAATTCCATCAATGTAGGGATAACTCTTTTATGGTTTGATCCAAGGGAGTAGCAAGGGGCTGGATTGAATGTTATTTCTCACTCTCTAAATGTTTATTAATTTCTTTTATTTGAGTTTCTTTTATTCTATGATTGTCTCTCTTCCTTTTCCATATTGAATTTAATCACCCCAATTTTATGTGCTAATAAGATCCTTTACCTTGGAGTGTTCATGAAAATGATCCTACAAGTGTATAGGTGATTATCATGTATTTGTGAAGGTGTTTAAACAGTATGTGATGAGGTTAGTTTGAATTGAATGAATCCTTCTCGAGTTAATGAAATCGAAATCATTAAAAAGGGAATTCATCCAATCCACCTTGAGCGATAACCTAGGATCAACTCATTATCTTAATTTGAATTAACTTAAATCTATTAGTGATACTTTAAACTCATATAAAATCAACCCAAAGTTGGAAAATTCATAGCCAAAAATACATCTCATAGGTTGTGTATCTTAGGTGTAACACCCCAAGATTTCATAGTGTGTTATTTCTTCAAAATAATTCAATAACTTGCACTACACGCAACACCGAGTTAAAGCGCACCATGACTTACCAAACTAGCCGTTATGAATAGTAATACCTAATTTTTTAAATTTTATAAATTCTATCTCTCAAAATGGACTTCATTTTTGGATTCGGAATATCAAAATTAGCCTAGGGTGAAATTTTGGTACTTTTCGGATAACTTTAATATTTTGATGAATAGTGAAAATTACTAAATTTTAATTAAAAACAACTTTTTTAATCAAAATAATTAATAGTGATAAATTATGAATTTTAGTGGTTTTAAATTATAATTAGAATATATTTTTACCATTTTATCCAATGGTGTTCATTAGAATTAATTTCACTTTGAAATTGGACCTAAACAATTGTCAATCTTTTGATGTATATTGTTTCTTAAAAACACGCTATTTGTTGTGACAGCGGGAATTAATTATAAAATTAATTAATGCAACTTATATGTTTGGAATTTTGTAAAATAGACATCATTTTTGAATTCGGAATATCAATTATAGCTTAGGGTGAAATTTTGGCATTGTTCTGAAAAACTTCAATTTTTGATGAATAGTGAAACTACAAAGTGGTAGCTAAAAAAAACTGAATTTTTCATAAAACTTAATTTTACCGCTTCTGTGAATGGAATTTCGAAAATCCCAGAGACACGGTTAATATCAAGAAGTAAAATGTGGTTCAATGAGATGAAAATAATTTTTGGTGAATAGTAACTTTTTACTTTTATTTACCACGGTTAAAAGTAAATAGGGTAATTAAGGGTAGAAATGATATTAATATTACCTTAACACATGTCCTAATTCTATTGGAAAAGTGTATCTCGACCAAAAACAACCTTAGTAATAAAATATTATCATTTAGGTCCACTTGGATTAGATTAGGACATTTATTATTATTTAATTCAAAGAAAAGTTAAAAGAGTTAAAATCAAAGTTTATTTACTAAAACATTTTTAATATAGGGTTATACATAAGATAAATTAGATTGTAAATATTAATTAGAAATATAATAATATTTCCTACATAATGATATTTTATTTATAATTTTTAGACATTAAATAATTTAATTTATTTATGACACAATGATGATGCAGTAATTACCATAATAGTAAAAAATTAAAATAATTGATATTATAAATACCCAAATAAATATAATTTGAGACTTTTAATGAATTACACTAATTTTCTAGGATAATATGACATATTAGGATTGATTTAATTTACTTTTTTCGAAGTAATCATTCTGTTATGAGTTTCACAAAAATCAACTATTGAATAGTGTCAAAATTGACATAAAAGAGTTTTTAAAACAAATATTATATTATTAATTGATATTAAATTCCTAAAAAACTAATGTTCGGACAAGAGACTTATATCATGATAGGTGTATCATTAATGGACCACTTGGGGGTCTCTTGGATGTATATAGTAAGTTTATTAACTATATAATATAAAAATACAAAGTAACATGGGAAATGTCAAACTAATTAACTAAGAGTTAAAACTAAAAGATAAGGTTAATATAATGACCCAAACCTGTCTAAATTCTATTTGTTGAATGTTTTTCGACCTATCCCCAACTTAAACTTTAAATAATCAACTTTTGAGCCATTAGAAACCGAATATGAATTTATTATAAATTAATATTTCTAGCTTTTCCAAAGGTGCCCCTCACCCCTCTTATAAAAGGGCACTCCTCCTTCTCATTTATTCACAACTTAAAATTATTTTGGTTCGGCCAACCCCTGCCCAAATACTCTCTCAACTTCCCTCACTTCATCCTAGACGCCTTCCTTTAGTCAGAAAGCCAACTTAAGGAGCCCTTTTGATCAAATCAAAAGGAAGAACCCAAAGAAGAGGCAATGATTTCACCACCCTTTTTCAAGTTCCTTTCTTCTTCCACTTCTTCTTCCTTTGTTGTTACCATTATAAAATAATAACTCCAGTATCATATATATATTGTGATGTTATTATAAATATGGTACAACCATATTCAGTATTCTATCCATCTTTTGAATAACATGTCACCATACGTGCGTGCGTACGGCTTACCGTCTCCACGTCGTGGTGTAATTGTTATTCAATAAATTATTATTTGGATGGGTATAATAATGATGTGTAATTCATATAAATAATAAATTTAACATTATAATTATTCTTTATATATGATATACCATCCAATTATATATTATTTTAATATCAAAAGAATGATATTGTCGCTCGTGCGTACGTACAGACTACCGTCTCCACGAACGCGATGAGATTCATTCTCCATCGTATCCATTCAAGTATAATTCTCATTTGATGGTTAATAATAGTATCTAAGGACTTGATATCATTCTGGATATGAATAAGATACAACCTATACATGACAAACATGGCTTACGTAACAAAACATATAAAATAAAATGAGTAAGTTAACACCCGAAACAACGATAATTCTAAGATATTATTAACATATCAATGTTAAAAGATCATATATGATATCATATGAATGTATATGATTCTTGTATAATTTAATAACAATTATTTAACCATTATACAGGAGGTTAACCTACCCTCAAACAAGGAAAAGTACAAATTAAGGGTTTATTTCGCAATCTCCCCATTATCCGAGGTTGTTTATACGTGATAATCTACTGGGATTTCTTTATCATCCACATCCATGTTTCTTAAAAATGTATTTCAAAACATTTTCACCATTTATAATAATATGGGTTAAAGTCATTTATACCCTTGTTTGACTTTTTATAAGAGTTTTATAAAGGAATCTTTCCGTCGTTTTCCAAACAAGGTGCTTTTTAACCTTTTCGACAAAATTAAGGTAAGAATGTTTTTTTTAACTTATACGGCGGGTGCGGCTATTTTCCGCCGTTATAAAATCGTTGAAGCTTCCCTTACAAGATTATAAGAATATTTTCAAAGTAAATGTTTTATTTTATAATTATGTGACTTTTAAATGATTTCAAAATGAATATTTTAAGAATTTTTGAAAGGTACTCTTTATCAAGATCATAATTTTAAATGTTTTAAAGATTTATCTTTCTAAATATTTTTAATTAATGTCCATGTTTTCAAAATGATTTTAAGGATTTATTTATATGGACATGAAGGTTTTGAAATGATATTTCTTTTCAAAAGTTTCAAAGTGGTATGGGATACTTTGATTCAAAAATCTCTTTTAAATTACTTCCTTTATAAATGTGTGACTTTTCAATGATTTTGAGAAAAGAGATATTTCTCTCAAATAGTTTTGATTTCATCTATGTCAACATCCTTTGATGGATTTTAAGCTTATTTGAAGTTGATTTATTATGATACAAAACTTCTATATTATATTGAAGGTTTTGTGTATGTTTGACTGTGGATGTGCTATTTTTATACCATTCATGGTTTATAGTGAAAATATTGACATTTCGTATGCTAGTTTTAATACGAATGTTTATGTTATGTTTAAACCTTTTCATATGGGAATGCATTGGACTTAATATGTGACAGGTGGAGCCCGCTATAGCTCCTCGATGCATCGGTAGGTCTCATGAGACAAACTAGTGTCTTGGCACAAGGCCTTGACAAAATCTTATTTGTAGTCTTGGCACGAGGCCTTGGCTATGTGGTTATGATAGTCTGGCATTATGCATTCCATCATTATAAAAGTGGTTATTGATATTACATGTGATTATTCAATTAGTAGAATATCCATGTGAATAAGTAAAAGGCATTATTTAATTTTACTTTTTCCATACTATGTTAAAGTTCAAGTTTAAAAGGCTTTTGTTTTAGTTATACATTGCCTTAAATGTTTATTCTTATTTATGAAAGTTTTCGCTATATTGTTATCCTTACTGGGCATTTGAGCTCACCCCTTTTCTATGTTTTATTTTTCCCCGGATGTGAAGAAGTAATTTATGAATGACCTACAGGGATAGTGTGAGGGGATAAGAGTGTGGACTATGGAGACTATGTTGTTATAGTTTTCATTTTATGATGTAATGTAAACCTTATGAATATATCTAGTGTTTCCAAGGCTACTAAACCAATCGATCTTTCGAGATTTGATCTTTCTTGTGATCATGCCAATGTTATGTAATAATGC
Organism: Viscum album; assembly: GCA_963277665.1. Taxonomy (NCBI): domain Eukaryota; kingdom Viridiplantae; phylum Streptophyta; class Magnoliopsida; order Santalales; family Viscaceae; genus Viscum; species Viscum album. The sequence goes on from OY728150.1 coordinate 490,705,500, forward strand.
ACTGACTCTAGGTAACTGGGGTCAGGGCGTTACAGTTGGTATCAGAGGAAGTTTAGTACAAACCTTGGAAGCTAGATTTAGATAAACTCTGATTAGAGCACATAGACCTAAGATGGACCTTGAGGATTAGTATAGAAGAACTTCCTAGAATTTTGGTATTGTAGAGATTTTGTGAGTTTTCTGAGCAATACATCCCTGTCTGGATACGAGTAGGTAGAGGTGGCGCTGGCACAGATGTACCTAGGGGTAAAACCCGAAAACACTGCTTTGAACTAGACTCAAACGGGAACTGGTGCACGACAACGGGCCTTGCTGCACTCTTGGTTACGACACTCCCAGGGGATATGCTTAGGATAATTCTCATTTTCTTTACAAACCATTATGAAGGGTTTATGAGTATATACTTCCTCAAAGGAGAAATTTTTATGATTATGGATTATATCCATAAACTATTTAATTTATGTTATGTGTTTTACAAGTTTGGGATTAGGTATTGTTATTCATAAACTAATCTAGTTTATGCCATTGTTTAGAAATGGTGCCCAGTAGAAGGAATGAGAACTCCAGCAATGCACATGATCCAAAGAGAAAGAAATATCATATCTTTCATGGTATTAAGCCATAATTTATAAGAGAAATAGTCTCCCATGTATTATCATCATATGAAGAAATAATATCATGTGTTGATAAGATAAGTAAAGAGTTTACTGAGTCCTATGGATTTGAAGGGAAGCAAGATAAGAAAAGGATGGAAGAGAGAAAGATGAATAAAGGGAAGAGGGAAAAGAAGAATTTTCCCATATGTGATAATTGTGGGAAGAAACACCCTGGAACTTGCCTGAAAGGAATGAGAGTTTGTTATAAGTGTGGAGGAAAAGTGCACAAAGTACGTGACTGCAAGGGTAAGAAAATGGTTTCAAATGTACAATGCTTCATTTGCAAGGAGTTTGGACACTACGCGAACCTATGTCCTAGTCATCAGACTATGCCGCAAATGATGCTATTGGATAATAATCAAGTTATGATACTACCACAGATGAAGAGGAATGATTAGAGTTCTTATGTTGATTATGTCAATTGAGTGTTGTATCAACAATGTACTTGTTAAAATAATTATGGAGTATATGAGGATTGTACTGCAGTACTATTTCATTAAGGACTTGAGATTGTGTGGAACAAAGAAAAGTGACTCAATAGCAGGATAAATTTTTGGAAAATATATGGTTGAGAGAATGATAAACCATAATATAGTTCTGATATCGAAGTAGTGATTTTGGAATAATACATGATTGATTTGGATAAATTATATTGGATGTTCTTGACTACCTTGAAACTGATTAATGATTTGTATATTCCATCATTGTTTGGGTTTAAAACATTTTTGGATTGAAGGGGTATATCTATTATTCTTTAAGGAATAAGGGATCATGAATGTAATCAATAAGGTTTTATGGTAATTCAGGATGTTGCATTGTTTTAAAAGAATACATGATGAAGGTGTTCACATGTTATTAAGTGGAAAAAAGGATCTTTATTGTGTTTACCTTCCTTATAAATTTTGGACTGAAGTATTTTGGATAGTTCTAGTTTGGATTATTTTGGATTTCCATAAAAGGACAACCCGGAGGTCGGGCGGCAACCTGTCGCGTCCGACAAGGTCGCGAGACTTGAACCCACAACCGAAGGGCGACAAGGGTGTATCACCTACCACTGACCCACGTAATGTCCAGGATTAAATAATGTAGTTTTTTTAAAAAAAGATCTGGTAGATGAATTATAAATTTGTTTTTTTAACCCTATATGAATAGGATAAATAGACTATTTTTTTATGTTCTATTATCTTTTAGAGTGAAAGATGAGTTTGTGGTAGAAATTAGTTAAAGGATGGAACTCTACTTGTCAAGAATATATTTTTATTCTTCTCTTATTCTATGAAGAAATTAATTATTATACTTTATTTAAGGAATCCTAAAACCAAAAATGTTTTATCCTAATACCCTATGTTTTGTTGAACTGATGGTATTTCAAATCATCATAGATTGATGAATTTAAGGACCTCAATTTTAAACTTGTTTGTGATTGATGACCTCAATCACTACCTATAAATATTTACGTTTTTCCTCCAATTATATGTCTTTAATTTACACTAATGTTCTCCTAATCGAGATCATAATTTGGTGGTGACCCTTTCATTTCTCTTTCCTTCATATTAAGACTAAATTTTAGTAACCCAATTTCCGATGTGGGTTTTCCCACAAAGATATTTTCTATATTCAACCTTTTATTTTCGAAGAACAATTTCAAATTGTGAGGACACAATTTATTGAAGGAGGGGAGAATACAACACCCCAAGATTTCATAGTGTGTTATTTCTTCAAAACAATTCAATAACTTGCACTACACGCAACATCGAGTTAAAGCGCACCATGACTTACTAAACTAGTCGTTATGAATAGTAATACCTACTTTTTGAAATTTTATAAATTCTATCTCTCAAAATGGACTTCATTTTTGGATTCGGAATATCAAAATTAGCCTAGGGTGAAATTTTTGTACTTTTCGGATAACTTTAATATTTTGATGAATAGTGAAAATTACTAAATTTTAATTAAAAACAAATTTTTTAATCATAATAATTAATAGTGATAAATTATGAATTTGAGTGGTTTTAAAGTATAATTAGAATATATTTTTACCATTTTATCCAATGGTGTTCATTAGAATTAATTTCACTTTGAAATTGGACCTAAACAATTGTCAATCTTTTGATATATATTGTTTCTTAAAAACACGCTATTTGTTGTGACAGCGGGAATTAATTATAAAATTAATTAATGCAACTTATATGTTTTGAATTTTGTAAAATAGATATCATTTTTTAATTCGGAATATCAATTATATCTTAGGGTGAAATTTTGGCATTGTTCTGAAAAAACTTCAATTTTTGATGATAGTGAAACTACTAAGTGGTAGTTAAAAAAACTGAATTTTTCATAAAACTTAATTTTACCGCTTCTGTGAATGGAATTTCGAAAATCTGAGAGACATAGTTAATATCAAGAAGTAAAATGTGGTTCAATGATATGAAAATAATTTTTGGTGAATAGTAACTTTTTACTTTTATTTACCACGGTTAAAAGTAAATAGGGTAATTAAGGGTAGAAATGATATTAATATTACCCTAACACATGTCCTAATTCTATTGGACAACTGTATCTCGACCAAAAACAACCTTATTAATAAAATATTATCATTTAGGTCCACTTGGATTAGATTAGGACATTTATTATTATTTAATTCAAAGAAGAGTTAAAAGAGTTAAAATCAAAGTTTATTTACTAAAACATTTTTAATATAGGGTTATACATAAGATAAATTAGATTGTAAATATTAATTAGAAATATAATAAGATTTCCTACATAATGATATTTTATTTATAATTTTTAGACATTCAATAATTTAATTTATTTATGACACAATGATGATGCAGTAATTACCATAATAGTAAAAAATTAAAATAATTGATATTATAAATACCCAAATAAATATAATTTGAGACTTTTAATGAATTAAAATAATTTTCTAGGATAATATGACATATTAGGATTGATTTAATTGACTTTTTTTGAAGTAATCATTCTGTTATGAGTTTCACAAAAATCAATTGTTGAATAGTATCAAAATTGACATAAAAGAGTTTTTAAAACAAATATTATATTATTAATTGATATTAAATTCCTAAAAAACTAATGTTCGGACAAGAGACTTATATCATGATAGGTGTATCATTAATGGACCACTTGGGGGTCTCTTGGATGTATATAGTAAGTTTATTAACTATATAATATAAAAATACAAAGTGACATGGGAAATGTCAAACTAATTAACTAAGAGTTAAAACTAAAAGATAAGGTTAATATAATGACCCAAACCTGTCTAAATTCTATTTGTTGAATGGTTTTCGACCTATACCCACCTTAACCTTTAAATAATCAACTTTTTAGCCATTATAAACCGAATATTAATTTATTATAAATTAATATTTCTAGCTTTTCCAAAGGTTCCCCTCACCCCTCTTATAAAATGGAACTCCTCCTTCTCATTTCTTCACAACTTAAAATCCTTTTGGTTCGGACAACCCCTGCCCAAATACTCTCTCAACTTCCCTCAATTCATCCTATATGCCTTCCTTTAGTCAGAAAGCCAACTTAAGGAGCCCTTTTGATCAAATCAAAAGGAAGAACCCAAAGAAGAGGTAATGATTTCACCACCCTTTTTCAAGTTCCTTTCTTCTTCCACTTATTCTTCCTTTGTTGTTACCATTCTAAAATAATAAATCCAGTATCATATATATACTGTGATGTTATTATAAATATGGTATAACCATATTCAGTATTCTATCCATCCTTTGAATAACATGTCACCATACGTGCGTACGTACGACTTACCGTCTCCACGTCGTGGTGTAATTATTATTCAATAAATTATTATTTGGATGGGTATAATAATGATGTGTAATTCATATAAATAATAAATGTAACATTATAATTATTATGTATATATGATATACCATCCAATTATATATTATTTTAATATCAAAAGAATGATATTGTCGCTCGTGCGTACGTACGGACTACCGTCTCCACGAACGCGATGAGATTCATTCTCCATCATATCCATTCAAGTATAATTATCATATGATGATTAATAATATTATATAAGGACTTGATATCATTCTGTATATGAATAAGATACAACCTATACATGACAAACATGTCTTACGTAACAAAACATATAAAATAAAACGATTAAGTTAACACCCGAAACAACGATAATTCTACGATATTATTAACATATCAATGTTAAAAGATCATATATGATATCATATGAATGTATATGATTCTTGTATAATTTAATAACAATTATTTAACCATTATACAGGAGGTTAACCTACCCTCAAACAAGGAAAAGTACAAGGTAAGGGTTTATTTCGCAATCTCTCCATTATCCGAGGTTGTTTATACGTGATAATCTACTGGGATTTATTTATCATCCACATCCATGTTTCTTCAAAATGTATTTCAAAACATTTTCAACATTTATAATAATATGGTTTAAAGTCATTTATACCCTTTTTTGACTTTTTATAAGAGTTTTATAAAGTAATATTTCCGTCGTTTTCCAAACAAGGTGTTTTTTAACCTTTTCGACAAAATTAAGGTAAGAATGTTTTTTTTACTTATACGGCAGGTGCGGCTATTTTCCGCCGTTATAAAATCGTCGAATCTTCCCTTACAATCTTATAATAATATTTTCAAAGTAAATGTTTTATTTTATAATTTTGTGACTTTTAAATGATTTCAAAATGGATATTTTAAGAATTTTTGAAAGGTACTCTTTATCAAGATCATAATTTTAAATGTTTTAAAGATTTATCTTTCTAAATATTTTTAATTAATGTCCATGTTTTCAAAATGATTTTAAGGATTTATTTATATGGACATGAAGGTTTTTAAATGATATTTATTTTCAAAAGTTTCAAAGTGGTATGGGACACTTTGATTCAAAAATCTCTTTTAAATTACTTCCTTTATAAATGTGTGACTTTTCAATGATTTCGAGAAAAGAGATATTTCTCTCAAATAGTTTTGATTTCATCTATGTCAACATCCTTTGATGGATTTTAAGCTTATTTGAAGTTGATTTATTATGATAAAAAACTTCTATATTATATTGAAGGTTTTGTGATATGTTTGACTGTGGATGTGCTATTTTTATACCATTCATGGTTTATGGTGAAAATATTGACATTTCATATACTAGTTTTAATACGAATGTTTATGTTATGTTTAAACATTTTTATATGGGAATGCATTGGACTTAATATGTGACGGGTGGAGCCCGCTATAGCTCCTCGATGCATCGGTAGGTCTCATGAGACAAACTAGTGTCTTGGCACAAGGCCTTGACAAAATCTTATTTGTAGTCTTGGCACGAGGCCTTGGCTATGTGGTTATGATAGTCTGGCATTATGTATTCCATCATTATGAAAGTGGTTATTGAATTTCATGTGATTATTCGATTATTAGAATATCCATGTGAATAAGTAAATGAAATTATTTCATTTTACTTTTGACATACTATGTTGAAGTTCAAGTTTAAAAGGCTTTTGTTTTAGTTATACATTACCTTAAATGTTTATTCTTATTTATGAAAGTTTCCGCTATATTGTTATCCTTACTGGGCATTTGAGCTCACCCCTTTTCTATGTTTTATTTTTCTCAGGATGTGAAGAAGTAATTTATGAATGACCTACAGGGATAGTGTGAGGGGATAAGAGTGTGGACTATGGAGACTATGTTGTTATAGTTTTCATTTTATGATGTAATGTAAACCTTATGAATATATCTAGTGTTTCCAAGGCTACTAAACCAATCAGTCTTTCGAGATTTGATCTTTCTTGTGATCATGTCAATGTTATGTAATAATGCACCGACTCTAGGTAACTGGGGTCGGGGCGTTACATTAGGTATCTTCTTAGGTCTCATTGGATTCAACAACCTAAGCTAGACTATAAGGACTGTTCTACCTTCATCTCTTGGGTAAATTTGAGCGTGAATCACATCTTTTTCCTTCAAACCTTAAATTTGCTTTTAAATTAAAAAGGGCAATGGGTTGTTACTTGTTTTATAAATGAAAGGTGTGTGTGAAAACCCATATTTTATATAATGTAGTTAAAACCTAGAATTAGTAAATTTTTTATTTAAAGGCAGTGCTTTTGGAATAGTTTTTTGGGAACAACTACTGAGTTTTAATACTCATGCCTATTGTGTTTTCTTGTTTTTAGTTTCTCTTACAGGTTCCATCTCTGGTTCGGATAACCTATGGCGATTTTTGGTTTCGGTATCGAAGAGTAACCCATGGGGTTACGTGGAGTCTTAATCTTGGTTAGGTTAGTCGTGTTTTGGTCATTCTTTCTTTTCCTATCATTTATTTATCTTGCATCATTCTATTATATTTCTACTAAGTTTATTGTCATTGGGAGAAATCATTCCCATTTGTACTCTGTTGATGCCATGGCACTTGTCGCCAGCCTGGGAGGATCGGGAACGCCTCTCGGGCCTTGTCGTGGATCGGCTCAGGTGACCAGTTCAGGACCAAACCAGGTTGGTTTGTGACAAAATGGTATCAGAGCAGATCGGATCTTAAGCGGACCTTGTTTTTTAGAGCACCCATCGCCATTTGGGGTTGTCATGGTAGAAGAAGTATAATCATTGGGACTCGAGGTGTAAGAACAGGAAGGACGTCGTGAACCCTTACTTGAAGTTTGTACCTCTTTAGTTGCTAGATATGCATTTTTGTAGTTTTTAAATTAATTATATCATGTGGAAATTTTTGGTTTTCCCTTGTTTGGCTAATCGTTTTACCCGTTTAATTGATTTGATGAATTTTTTGATTAATTGGCTTGGTGTAAATTTGGTTTGTGTTTGATACTTTGTGCCTTGTTTATGTGAAATAGGTGTGTTTTGTTGGAAATAGATTTGTGTTGTTTAATATCTTCTCATGAAATTGTGTAATTAGTTTATTCGATTGTGCAAGTCATGCGTTTTTTGTTCTGGTATGTTGAGGATGTGTGGTTGATCATAAAATAGGTTTTGAAGGGGTTTTTGGGTGTGTTTTGACGTAAAATCCTTGCGGTGTTATTTAAAATTGTTTTATAAACTTTTAACTGGTTTGTTAAATATTATATGTGGTGCGGATTATGTTTTGGAAATATTTTGAGGTGCGTTAGAGATTTCGCATCGGTTTCAGTCTGTCGTCGTTGATTTGAGGTAAGGTTTTATATCGCTATATTGTTTTGCACCATTTATTTAGGGTCTTTGTTTATTTTAATGCTCTAATATTTGATTTATAGTGCGTTGGACCCTTATTGTGCCGCTTCGGGTAGTTTTCCTTTGTTGTTAATCTTTTCTCAGTTTATAATTGTGGGTTTGTAGTTTTTGAGTCTCTGGTAATTAATTTTGAGTTCCTGGTATTTTATTGCAAGTGTGTTAACTTTATCGCGGTGTTTCTGAGTCTCTGGTTTTTATTGTAGAGGGGTTTGAACATCTTTTAGGGCGTGCATGCATATTCTTAGGTACGTATATATATATTATATGTCATCCATGTATGTATTCCCTCATGGTGTGGGGAATACGTGCATTGGATTCAGGATATATATATGTATAAAAGTATGTGCGTGCAAGCAGGTAGCATCATCTTCTGGTTAGAAAGCATCATGAGGTGGAATGTTCAACTTGGTTCTCCTTTGAGGTAGGTCACCCACTGCACTTGCCTTTGAATTTTAGAATTTATTTATTTCTTGTCATTTCATTGATTTTCGTTAAATGTGAAATAATATCAAATAATTATTTTTAGAATAGTGATTTGCTGGAAATGAAACTGTTTATTTCTTTGCATTGCACTGGAAATATTTTCTGGATGGATTATTGTCAATGGTGAAAAATACATGGTTGGACTTTGAACTTAATTCATGAATTTTTAAGTGTGGTTCTGGGTGTTTGATGTAAAATGTTTTGGTTTCTCTTGAGAAATGGTATTTCTTTTAAAAGTTAGTTAAGGCCCGTTTGGATCTTGATGAAAGTGGGGTGTGTTTGGATATTTGAAAATGGTTTACTTGTGATGCAAAGGTGTTGGTTTCTTTTAAAAAGTGGTGGTTTCTCGAAGGGTGTTTAAGGCATGTTTGGCACTTTAAAAATAAATGTTTACTCTTCATGGATAATGCTCTTGCCTTTGTTACATTAAATGTGGTGGGAGGCCCATGCTAAGTGGTTCCCTTGTGTTTGAATGGTTAAAAAAGGCAAGAAGTTGTTCCATGTGGTGACTCGGGTGATGCCTGTTGTCTGAATTATTATTATATTCATGCATGTGATTTGATGCTCGATTGGCATCGGTTGGCTCGCCCTTTTTGTTACACGTGTTGACATGGAAACCTGGTATATTAAGTGAATTTTCTGTGAACGATTGTTGCACTAGTTTAGATTATGCACTTGCTAGTGACCCACAGGAGGGGATACTCTGTTGTTATTATTACTATGGGATTGGGCCCCTCGACCAGGCTAGGTAGGGCGACAGTCGAATGTTAGGGCGTTATGACGTCATTGAGTAGGGCATGCCTTCAGGATGAGTCACACGTATTGTACGTTCTAGATTGTTCACGAGCTCCTAGGTTCGACCCATGTCTTCTTTAGCACTTATTTGTATACAAGAGATGATTGAGGTGCTTAGTTTGGTTGTTGACCCCACGCTCCACTTTTCTATTTCCCTTGTTGTGTGTTGTGTGTTGTGTAGGATTTCCTCTTATTTAACAACTAAATTTGGATTATAAATTTTTCACAAAAATGTTTTTAAAATGTAATGTATTTTTTTCCTTCAAACCTTAAACATTCTTTTAAATTTAAAAGGGCAATGGGTAGTTAATTGTTTTAGAAATGAAAGGTGTGTGTGAAAACCCATATTTTATATAATTTAGTTCAAACCTGGAATTAGTAAATTATTTATTTAAATGTAGTGCTTTGAGAATAGTTTGTTGGGCACGCCTACTGAGTTTTAATACACATGTCTATAGTGTTTTTTTATTTTTAGTTTCTCTTACAGGTTCAAGCTCTGGTTCGGATCTCCTTGGGTGATGTTTGGTTTCGGTATCGGAGAGTAACCCATGGGGTTACGTGGAGTCTTAGTCTTGGGCTCGTGTTTTGGTCGTTCTTTCTTTTCTTGTTGTTTATTTATCTTGCATTGTTCTATTACATTTCTACTTCTTAGTTTATTTTCATAGGGTGAAATCGTTCTCATTTGTACTCTCACTAGTGCAGAAAACGTTTTTTACGTCACCATTTTTTACGTCGGTTATATAAAACCGACGTCATAATATGTAAAATGAGGTTTTTTACGTCGGTTATTTAATAACCGACGTAAAAACCTGTGTTCGGTACACCTTTAACGTCGGTTATTTTTATAACCGACGTTATTAATCGCGCGGCTTCGGTTTTTACGTCGGTTATACATTAACCGCCGTAAAAAACAGAAGCGGGGGGTGTTTGTTACGTCGGTTATTCAATAACCGACGTAACAAATCGACATATGTACGAGTTATTACGTCGTTTATTCAATAACCGACGTAAAAAACGCGGTTTTTGAAGGCCTTTTTACGTCGGTTATTTTATAACCGACGTAAAAAAAGAATCCGCAGATGTTTTTTACGTCGGTTATGGAATAACCGACGTAAAAAAACACAGATTTTGAGCCCTTTATAACGTCGGTTATAAAATAACCGACGTAAAAAAAGAATCGGAGGAAGGTTTTTACGTCGGTTATTGAATAACCGATGTTATAAATGTTTTTAAAAAAATTATAACATCGGTTATTGAATAACCGACGTGATAACTCATTTAAAAATTTACCCAGACCCGTGGATTGTCATTCGCGAGTTTACCTTCGACAGTCGCGACTCGTCTCTCTCGCGCGTAAACCCGAATCAGCTCGTCCATTTCGTTGGTTTAGATTCGTTTTGCGATCATCGTTTCTCATATTTAATCTCCTCGGATCAATCATCTAAACTCGCAGCACTCAGGTAATCCTCCCACTCGTTCGTTTTTTTTCGCGGATAGTATATATATGTGTGTTGTGATTTTTTTGTTGAAACTAGCTAAGATTCTTCGATTGCGAACCCTTTTAACTCGTTTTGGCACCATAATCTTATTTATCATCCCTAGATCTATTAGTTCGACTTGTAATATTGACTAATTTTATGATTTCACTAATTTTTCATCGTTTTCTATAAATCCCCGAGAGGGTTGGGGCGTGTCCATTTGGATGGGTTGCCCTTTTACAGTTGTTACTACTTTATTCACACACAACTATGGCATAGGAGCATGGATTTGGGATCACATCACCATTTTCACCCCCTGCAAACAAAGTTTCACGAGGAGGACTCGCCAGATTTCCCCTCGGCATGTTAAAAATTTTAGATACCCTCTTTTCAGCAAGTAAAAAATTAACTAGTTTTTTATTCACTACTTATCCTAAACAAATAAAACCACCATTCTTTCTAGAACCTCTACTAGATCCATTGCATCCATCAACATACATATTTGGATCTGAAAGCATCCCTTAAGCCTTATGTTCGATGCTAACATCCTTTACTGATCTATAGAAAATATGATGGTCTGCTAAGCTCTCCATTTAAAAGTCAAACCCCACCAATTATTCATCCTCATCATGAGAAAATGGCACAACATCTGAATTTCTGATTCAATCTCTTGGGTCACTGAAAAAACATTAACTCCTTCAAATCCACACCTGGAATAGACAACCTAATGTCGAGTTCCTTCTCTATCTATTGAAACTCAGTTCTTCCTCCACACCTAAAAACATTCTTTGAATGACCCAACTTCTTGTTATGGTAAATTTTCAGTGATTCCAGGGGGGTGGGAGGGCTATCAAGAGGGTTGGGGGGTGTCCAGGGGGGTGTCCAAGGGGGTAGGGTGTGGGGGGTGGTGTCCAGGAGGGGTGGGGGGCTGTCCAGAGGGGTCGGGGGGTGTCCAGGGGGGTTTACAAGGGGGTGGGTGGGTGTGGGGGGCTGTCCAAGGGTGTGGGTGGGTGTTGGGGGGTGTCCAGGGGGGTGTCCAAGGGGGTAGGGGGTGGGGGTGGTGTTTAGGAGGGGTGGGGGGGCTGTCCAGAGGGTTGGGGGGTGTCCAGGGGGGTGTCCAAGCAGGTCGGGGGTGGGGGGTTGTGTCCAGGAGGGGTGGGGGTGCTTTCTAGAGGGGTCGGGGGCTGTCCAGAGGGGTCGGGGGGTGTCCAGGGTGGTGTCCAAGGGGATGGGTGGGTGTGGGGGGCTGTCCAAGGGGGTGGCGGCCTGTCCAGAGGGGTCGGTGGGGTGTCCAGGGGGGTGTCCAAGGGGTTGGATGGGTGTGGGGGGCTGTCCAAGTGGGTGGCGGCCTCTCCAGAGGGTATTTGGGGTTGTCCGGGTGGGTGGGGGGCTGTCCAGAGGGTTGGGGGATGTCCAAGGGGGTGTCCAAGGGGGTAGGGGGTGGGGGGTGGTGTCCAGGAGGGGCGGGGGGCTGTCCAGAGGGGTCGGGGGGTGTCCAGGGGGGTTTACAAGGGGGTGGGTGGGTGTGGGAGGTTGTCCAAGGGTGTGGGTGGGTGTTGGGGGTGTCCAGGGGGGTGTCCAAGGGGGTAGGGGGTGGGGGGTGGTGTTTAGGAGGGGTGGGGGGGGCTGTCCAGAGGGTTGGGGGTGTCCAGGGGGGTGTCCAAGCAGGTCGGGGGTGGGGGGTTGTGTCCAGGAGGGGTGGGGGTGCTTTCTAGAGGGGTCGGGGGCTATCCAGAGGGGTCGGGGGGTGTCTAGGGTGGTGTCCAAGGGGATGGGTGGGTGTGGGGGGATGTCCAAGGGGGTGGCGGCCTGTCCAGAGGGGTCGGTGGGGTGTCCAGGGGGGTGTTCAAGGGGGTGGATGGGTGTGGGGGGCTGTCCAAGTGGGTGGCGGCCTCTCCAGAGGGTATTTGGGGTTGTCCGGGTGGGTGGGGGGGCTGCCCAGAGGGTTGGGGGATGTCCAGGGGGGTGTCCAAGGGGGTAGGGGGTGGGGGTGGTGTCCAGGAGGGGTGGGGGGCTGTCCAGAGGGGTCGGGGGGTGTCCAGGGGGGTTTACAAGGGGGTGGGTGGGTGTGGGGGGCTGTCCAAGGGTGTGGGTGGGTGTACAGGGGGTGTCCAGGGGGTGTCCAAGGGGGTAGGGGTGGGGGTGGTGTTTAGGAGGGGTGGGGGGGGCTGTCCAGAGGGTTGGGGGGTGTCCAGGGGGGTGTCCAAGCAGGTCGGGGGTGGGGGGTTGTGTCCAGGAGGGGTGGGGGTGCTTTCTAGAGGGGTCGGGGGCTGTCCAGAGGGGTCGGGGGGTGTTCAGGGTGGTGTCCAAGGGGATGGGTGGGTGTGGGGGGCTGTCCAAGGGGATGGGTGGGTGTGGGGGGCTGTCCAAGGGGGTGGCGGCCTGTCCAGAGGGGTCGGTGGGGTGTCCAGGGGGGTGTCCAAGGGGGTGGATGGGTGTGGGGGGCTGTCCAAGTGGGTGGCGGCCTCTCCAGAGGGTATTTGGGGTTGTCCGGGTGGGTGGGGGGCTGTCCAGAGGGTTGGGGGATGTCCATGGGGGTGTCCAAGGGGGTAGGGGGTGGGGGGTGGTGTCCAGGAGGGGCGGGGGGCTGTCCAGAGGGGTCGGGGGGTGTCCAGGGGGGTGTTATATCTTACTATATTTTGTTTAAAAAATAATATTCAAGCATATTTTTTTAAATACACATCGATTTGTTTTATATTTCAAAATTGTTTACATTCAAATTATGATTTTTTTCATATAAACATATATTTGTCTTATCTAAAAAATATATATATTTTTGCTATTTGTTATAGGTAATAATGAGTCGAAGTTGGATTACGGCACATCGAATGAGCAATGAATATGAGGAAGGTGTTGATGCCTTTTTGGAATTTGCTAAACGAAATGTTCCAAGTAGTGACATTTTTTTCTGTCCATGCCTGAAATGTCTGAATATGAAGAAGTTGAAAAGTAGAGAGATAAAAGATCATCTGATTTGTCATGGTTTCAATCCGAGTTACAACCCTTGGATTTGGCATGGCGAAACTGGACAGAATGTCACTGATGATAATGAATCGCAAGATGGTAACTCCGATGGAATTGAAGAAATGATTCGCGATATTGTAGCAGAACAAATTGAGATAGAACCGACAGTTGCACGTCTATATGGTGATGCCGAAAAACCATTATATCCTGGTTGTACAGATTTTACGGTTTTGTCGGCGGTGTTAAGATTGATTAACCTGAAGGCGAAACATGGATGGAGTGACAGAAGTTTTACAGAGCTGCTACAATTGATGAAAGACATTCTTCCAAAAGATAACGATCTTCCAGATTCACATTATAAGGCCAAAAAAATATTATGCCCGATGGGATTGGGATACAGGAAAATACATGCCTGTCCGAATGACTGCATTATATATAGGAAGGAATATGAATTTCTGAAAGAGTGTCCTAAATGTGGGACATCACGGTATAAGGTGAAAGAAAAATCACAAGCTGATGTAGAGATTACAAATCTCCCTTCAAAGGTATTTTGGTATCTTTCTATAATTCCTCGTTTCAAACGTTTATTTGCTAATTCACATGATGCAAAAAGGTTAAGATGGCATGCTGATGAGCGGGTATGTGATGGAAAAATACGTCATCCAGCTGATTGTCCACAATGGAAGAAAATTGATGCCCAGTACCCTACATTTGGAAATGAAATTAGAAATCTGAGACTAGGCTTGTGCACAGATGGAATGAATCCATACCGAACCCTCAGCAGCACACATAGTTCATGGCCTGTTTTATTGGTAATTTACAACTTATCTCCTGAAGTTTGTATGAAGCGCAAATATGTCATGTTGAGTATCATGATCTCTGGTCCAAAGCAACCCGGCAATGATATTGATGTATACTTGTCACCGATGATTGATGATTTGAAACTGTTATGGGCTGATGGTATTATGGTGTATGATTCTTATAAAATGGAATATTTTCAACTGCATGCAGTGCTTCTATTCACTATAAATGACTTCCCAGCATATGGAAATTTGTCTGGATACAGTGTTAAAGGGCATAAAGCATGTCCAATTTGCGAACAACAGGCGTCATATTGTCAATTGCATCATGGGAGGAAAACAGTGTACATGGGTCATCGAAAGTTTTTGCTTATGGATCACCCTTATAGAAGACTAAAAAAGGCATTCAATGGCTCACAAGAATTTGATACTACTCCAAAACCTTTATCCCCAGATTTGTATTTTGAGAGGGTGAAAAACCTTGATGTGACATTGGGAAAGACACAGAAATCTGGTAATGATAGACATATTTGGAAGAAAAGGTCAATATTTTTTGAGCTACCATATTGGAGGTATCATGAAGTCAAACATAATATTGATGTCATGCACGTGGAGAAGAATATCTGTGATTCTTTGATCGGAACATTGCTAGATATTAAAGGAAAGACAAAAGATGGGTTGAATGCAAGGTTAGACCTACTATCAATGGGAATACGTTTGGAGTTAGCTCCCACTCCTAAAGGAAGATGAACATTTCTTCCCCCGGCTTGTCATACATTATCGAAGAGGGAGAAAAGTATCTTCTGTCAGTGTCTTCATGATATCAAAGTGCCTCAAGGTTATTCTTCAAATGTAAAAAATTTTGTCTCATTGAAAGACTTGAAGTTGATAGGTATGAAATCACATGATTGTCACGTCATGATGCAACAAATTCTACCAGTTGCACTGCGTGGAATATTGCCCATCCGTGTCAGAAAGACTATAATGAGGTTGTGTTATTTTTTCAATTCAATTTGTAACAAGGCGATTGATGTGAATGCTTTGAACATTTTGGAAAAGGATGCAATTTTTATACTTTGTCATTTGGAAATGTATTTTCCTCCAACTTTTTTTGATATGATGGTGCATTTAATGATTCATCTAGTTCGAGAAATAAAGCTTTGTGGACCTGTATATCTTCGTTGGATGTATCCTTTTGAAAGGTATATGAAAATATTAAAGGGATATGTTAAAAATCCATATCGACCTGAAGCCTCCATTATTGAAAAGTATATTTCTGAGGAGGTAGCAGAGTTTTGTACGAGCTACTTGGCTACGGCGCAACACATAGGTTTGCCTCCATCTCGCCATGAACGAGTTAATAATGAGGGAAAGGGGATTCGTGGCTTGAAAGTCAAATCACTGTCAGCTGAACAGATGAAGAAGTTAGAATCATACATCTTGAATAACATAGCTGATGTTAAACCGTATATCACATTGCATATTAATGAGTTGAAACAATGTCATCCAAAGAAGAAAGAAATGTGGATTTTGAATGAGCACAACAAAACTTTTTTGCCATGGTTTAAAAAGACCTTGCTTGGTAGATCAGATGTATCAGAGACATTAAAATGGATAGTGGGTGGTCCATCTTTAAATGTGATAACATGGTCCGCTTATGACATTAATGGCTATACATTTCATACGAAAGCTCAGGACAACAGAAGTGCAGTTCAGAATAGTGGTGTATTGGTGTTTGCAGAAGCAATGCATTTTTCGAGTGATAAGGACAGAAACCCAATTTCGGCATCAAGTGCATATTATGGAGTGATTGAAGACATATGGGAGGCTGATTACTTTAAAATTAAAGTTCTTGTTTTTAACTGTAAATGGTTTATCGGTAACAACAGTGTCAGACATGATGAATTTGGAATGACACTTGTTAATTTGAATAGATTGGAAGACACAGCTGATTCTTTTATAATGGCAACACATGCCAAACAAATTTTCTATGTAGTAGATCAATCAGATATGCAGTGGGCTGTTGTTTTACAAGGGAAAAAACAATATGTTGGTGAGGATGAATTTGATGAAGATGCTGATTTATGTGAGATCCCTACTTCCATGGAAAGATTAACAGAACATAATGATGAGTATGTTGAAGACATGGTTTGTTCCATAAGGAACGGTCACGACGAAGGAATTTGGGAAAACAATCCAACTGTACATTCCTAAAATTACAGGTAACACATGTTTATTTCTTGTTTACATTTAGTTTTTTCATATAATGTTAGATATTGTAAATTTTTTACTTATTAAAACATGTATCAAACCAAAATGATAAAACAATAAAAACCGTAAAGAGGAGAAGTCATGGGCGCACCGGCTGGCCGGTGGTGGATCACCGGTTGGCCGGTGGTCCAGACAGAGGAAGGCTCTCTGTCTGGTCCACCGGCCGGCCGGTGGTGATCCAGCGGCCGGCCGGTGGTCCAGACAGAGAGGAAGGCTCTCTGTCTGGTCCACCGGCCGGCCGGTGGTGAGCCAGCGGCCGGCCGGTGGCCCAGACAGAGCAAGGCTGTCTGGTCCACCGACCGGCCGGTGGTGATCCAGCGGCTGGCCGGTGACACCAGGCAGTGGGCAAGTCTACTGCCTGGGTCCTCCGACTGGCCGGTGAGCTCACACCGGCTGACCGGTGGACTCAGTGAGTCCACTTTTCAGCTTTCTTGGGCCAACTCCTTGGCAACCTTTTGCCTATCAACAAAAACACTTGAAAACAAGTTAGAACATAATAAGAGTGATTGTGATCATTAAAATCCAAGAGAGAGGGGTACAACAGACTGTGTTTACCATGTTTATCATTGTTTAACATGCTTACCATATTACCAATGTTTACTATTATGTAATTTAGTACACTTTTCTATTTTCGGATTAAGTAGTATTACAATATTTGAATTTGTATATTTGTGAACTAATGTTTGTTTTTTTGATTTGAAGGAAAATGACAGATCAATCAGTTGATCAGCCACATGATTCTGGAGATGAGCATATTGGTCATACATCTGGGGAGGAACATTCACATGCTCCTATTACGAAAAAGAGTTCAAAGGTTGGTAAGCGTGGGTGCACACGTTTACCAAAATTATCACTTGCCCGTACGAAGGAGGAGAGGATAGTCGTGGAGTTTGATGATGATGATCTTCCTAGAGGTCCAAATGCTAAAGATTTTAAGGGTTTTGTAGCAACTCAGGCTAAGAGCAAAGTAAGCATTCTCTATGATGATTGGAGAAGTGTGGATAAGGCGATAATTTCTCAGCTGTGGGAGACCATTTTGGTAAGATCTTTTGCTATTGTTTGACTGTTCTTTAAATGTTTCTAGTATATATAATATTTTTAACCTCTTTTTTATCAGATGACATTTGATATTCCTGACACTGGAGGAGTCAGGAAGAAATGCTTATCGTTGGCTGCTAGGAGATGGAGGGATTTCAAATCAACCCTCTCATCTGATTTCATTTATGGTCATAGGAGTCATGAGAATCCATGTCGTATATATCCTTTTATAGATGAAGACACATGGAGACAATTTTTTGAAAGTAGAAGAAAAGAATCATTTTTGGTAAGGGCAATGTAAACTTTTATAAGCTTTCTTATATAAATGATCTTATTATTGTTTTGTTAATGATTACTTATTCTTAATTTACAGCAAACAAGGAAATCTCATCAAGAGATCCAATCTAAAAATGTATACCCTCATAGTTTATCTCGGGGAGGGTATGCATTATTGGAAGAAAAAATGATGGCAGAAAAATTTCAACAACTAAGAGCTGAGTCTTCAAGCTCTGGAGAGGTGGCCCCTACATCCCCTCCATCTAGACATGAGAAATGGAAAAGAGCTCGGAAGGGCAAAAAAGGACAATATCTTTCGGAAGAATCGAGACTCGTAGTTGAGAGGATTGTAAGATATCTATTTTATTTATTTAAGTTTACTATTTTCGTCATATATTTCCAATCATTATAGAAATGTTAAATTAATTATTACAGGACTCTCTTGAGGAGCAGAGTTCACAGGGGACATTTACACCATCTGGGAGGGAAGATATTTTATCTGTGGCATTGGGAAAGCCTGAACATCCTGGCCGTGTAAGAGGATATCCGGCAGGTGTATCGGTAAGAAAAGTGTTTCCACGTTCCTCAACTTCTAACGTTGAGGGAGTTTATAAAAAAAATAGAATCCTTGGAGGCTGAAGTCCATAATATTAATGCGACAATGGAGGACAAGATTAGAGCATCGGTGCAGTTTATGTTTGCAGACTTGCAAAGACAATTTCAGGGTGCAGCTCCCACTCCACCTCTCCCAGTAGCTCCCACTCCCCCCCCCCTCAGCCCGCGGACCCCATTTTTGATCCTCCTCCTCCGCCGCAGCTACTTACTTATTGTGAGTTGTATGTTGATGATCCTCAACATCATATAGTTGCATATGGGATGGTATATTGTATAGGAGATACAGTTCATCATCAACAGTTAGAGGTAGAGAATCAGAGGGTCACTGTACATGATATTATAGATAGATCATCTCGGATACCATTACCTACAGATGAGGTGACGACAGTTGGACATAGTATCGGCCATTTTTTACTTTGGCCATCCAGACTTCTTCGACTCATTACCATAGAGTTATGGATGTTATATCTTTTATTTTATATTTTTATTAATGTTTTATCATTTGAAAACTAATATATTTTTCAATTTATTTTTACAGGAATACTTCAAAGGTAAAGAAATACTGTATAGACAACAACAAAGACAGATAGCTATGACATCAGATGCAGATACTAGCAGTCTTGACAAATTGTCAAGATATTCAAATTTGTTGGCGGATCATTATGACTTTACAATGGAAGCTCATGTCTGTGGACGTGAACTAAGTGTGGGGATTATGAAAACTGATATCATGGAGTTTGTCACTGGAGATAAGTTGGGCATCAACGTGGTGCAAATTTTTATCATGTAAGTCTTAACACCTTTTCCTTGCGTTATATTTATTAAAAATGTATACTTATGTCTACTTTGTATTAGGTATCTGTATAAAATTTGTGAGAGGAATGAGCTGACAGATGTATATGGATTCGTGGACCCACAATTGATTTCCCCTGAAGCATGTGCATTGGATGAGGAACAAAGAATGATTTATATTGCTGATAGATTTGAAAAGAATGTAATCACACAGTGTTGGATGATGCCTTTTTGTGAGAGGTATGAAACACATCCCTCTCAAAGATTTAATTATCTTTTAACATAAAAAACCACTAACGTTAAATTTCCTTTTATCAGGGATCATTGGATGTTAGGGGTTTTTTGCCCTAGGGAGAAAGCACTTTATTGGATATGATCTCTCCATGATGATGTGCGAGAAAGTTTTAAGAATATATTGGAAACGTAAGTTTCAATTTCACAATAGTTTTATATATTATAATGAATTTTAAATTTACCCCATTCGTATTATTTTCTAACAGGGCATGGGTCCACTTTCGAAAAAGCGCAAAGAAAAGGAATTTCAAGATCAAATATGTACATGCGAAGGTAAATATCCATTTATAATTTGTACATTTTGATTTATTACATAAAAATAATATATTGAATTTACACTCATTCAAACAGAAATGTCATGAGCAACAAGGCATCATCGAATGCGGATATTACATGTTAAGATTTATGTATGAAATAATAACAACTGGGACAGTTCTGAGTTTTGACCTTGTAAGATTTCCTCTTTCTCATAATATTTCAATTTGATTTATTCATTATACACGTTGACTACTATCCTTTTCCTTTGTAGCTTTTTGATGACCCTCAACCCTTTACTGCTGAAGATATCAAACACTTACAAGTGGAGTGGTCAAATTATTTTACAGGTTTGATTGACTTTTATTTGTTTGTAATGTAAAATGTAATTTTGAATATTGTCAATGTAATTGTGTATTTCGTAGTCGTTTAGGTTGGATTTAGTTTTTTTTGAAGTTGACAGTGTAAGTTTTGAATGTTATATAAGTGAATGTTTAATTTTTCTCTACTTCTTGTTTTGGTCTACTGTTGATGGTTTTTCTGGTCTGGATTTTGGTATGGGGGGAGAGGTTCCAAGGGGGTGTGTGGGTGTTTGGGGGGTGTCCAAGGGATATGGGAGGGGTGTCCAAGGTGTGTTTGGGGTTTTCCTAGGGGTTGGGGGGTGTAAATGAGGGTGGGGGGTGTCCAAGGGGTGGGGGGTGTCCAAGGGATATGGGAGGGGTGTCCAAGGTGTGTTTGGGGCTGTCCAAGGGGTCGGTTGGGTGTAAATGAGGGTGGGGGGGGGGGGGCTGTCCAAGGGGTGGGGGTGTCCAAGTGGTGGGGGTGTCCAAGGGATATAGGAGGGGTGTCCAAGGGGTGTTTGGGGCTGTCCAAGGGGATGGGGGGGTTTCCAAGGGGTCGGGGGGGTTTCCAAGGGGTCGGGGGGGTGTCCAGGGGGTGGGGGGGGTTGTCCAAGGGGTGGGGGGTGTCCAAGGGGTGGGGGGGTGTCCAAGGGATATGGGAGGGGTGTCCAAGGGGTGTTTGGGGCTGTCCTAGTGTTCGGGGGGTGTAAATGAGGGTGGGGGGGCTGTCCAAGGGGTGGGGGGTGTCCAAGGGGTGGGGGTGTCCAAGGGATATGGGAGTGGTGTCCAAGGTGTCTGGGAGTTCTGTCCAAGGGGCCGGTTGGGTGTAAATGATGGTGGGGGGGCTGTCCAAGGGGTGGGGGGTGTCCAAGGGATGGGGGGGTGTCGAAGGGATATGGGAGGGGTGTCCATGTCACACCCCGACCGCGGATGTCCGTAATTGTTCTTCTTTTTTGGTCCCGATTTAAATTTTTCGAAGATTAATTGCGATTGGTGGTTTCGCGCCGGTGTACGGTCACCACATCGCTAGCAATTACCGTGCATTCAGCTCGGGTGACTATGCGCTCACCCGGCGTTTTAAATACAAAAAATCCTTGCGTTGACATTTTATTACTCTCACCATTTGAATTGTGTTATCATTATTGTGGTGTTCTTATATATGTTTATATATGTGTGTAGTACTGTATATATATATATATGTCTATATATGTATATATATATGCTTATACAAGTTTATGTCTATATATATGTTTATATATAAATGTTTATTGTATTTATGTTTATATATATATATATCTCTATATGTACAAATATATATATATATATATATGCGTGTTTTTTTTTTAAATGATTTTATTATTTTAAATATTTGATCAGAATAATTATTATTTTAATTAACTAATTTTTAATTATTATTATAAATTTTATTTACTATAATTATTATGAAGTTTTATTAATATTATTATTATAAATTTTATTAAGATTAGTTTTTATTATTTTATTTAGTCTTTTATCATTATTATTATAGTTATTATTATTATTATTATTATTATTATTATTATTATTGGTTATGTATATATATATATATATAGTTTTTTTTAACCCCCCTAACCCTAGCCTACCCTAGACTCCTCCCGTAGCCGCCACTCTTCCCTCTCCTTCTTTTCCTCCCCTTTCCCCTCTTTCTTCTTCCCCGCACCAGCTCTCCGCCTCTTCTTCGTCGCGCCAGCGCCCGTCGGTGCCCCACTCCCCCTCGCCTCTCTCCGTCGTTCCTTCCCGCACCGAGCCCGCACCCGGCCTCCCTCTGACCCCGTCGCCGGCGCTCCGCCGGCCTTCCCTCCCTCCGGCCGCCTGCTCCTCCGCCCCGGCCTCGGCCGCTCCCTCGCGTGACTCCTGTTCCGGCCAAACCCCGCCTAGCCCCTGCTCGCCCGGCTTCCCTCGCCGCGCTCCTCCAGTCGCGCGCCGTACCGACCTCCGCCCCCTGTTCGTCATCCCGGCTCCCCGGCGCCCGTTTCCCTTGCCGCACCCACGGCCAGCCCGGCACCACCCTGCTGTTCCGGCGTCGCCCTCGTCGCCGTCCCAGCGACCCGACCCCCTGCTCGCCGTCGCCGGCCGCACCCAGCCGCGCCGTCCCCGTTCTCCATCCCAGCCGTCCCGGCTCCCGCCTCCGCCTCCCGTCGAGCCGGCCTCCCTGCTCTGCCGCCTCCCGCGCGAACTCCCCCCCTGTCCCGGCCTGCTGACCTCGTCCGACGACCCAGCCGCCGGCCTCCGCCCTGCTCCTCCGCCTTGCGCCGACCCCGCGCCGCGCCTCCTCCTTCCTCTCAGCCGCGCCCGGCCACCCCGTTCCGCCTCTCCTCCCGCTGTGAGTTTTGTTTTTATTTTGTTTTTATTTTGTTTTATTTTATTCTTTGTTTTTATTTTGTTTTATATATATAATGTTTTAATATTTGTACCATGTTAATAATCTTATAATTATTTTATTATTATTAGGTTATTATTATTATTATATTATTATTATTTATTATTAATATTATTATGTTACCGTTATTATTATCATACTATTATTATTATTGTTATTATTATGTTAATATTATCATTTATATTATTATATCATTATTAAAATTATTATTTTGTTATTATTATTAATACTATATTATTATTATTATTATTATTATTATTATAAATATATTATTGTTTTAATTATTATTGTATTATGTTGTTATTTTTATTATTATATTATGTTAATATTACTATTTTTATTATTATCATGTTATTATTATTATTATTATTATTTTTATTATTATAATTATCATTGCGCTATTATATTTATTATTGTTCTTGTTAGTATTATGTCATTATAATTATTCTTATTAATATGTTAATATTATTGTTATGATATTATTGTTACTCTTATTATTATTATATTATTATTATGTCATAATAATAATAATTATTATTATTATGACATTATTATTACTACATTTTGGTTATTATTACGTTATTATAATTATTATTATTATTAGTATGTTGTCATTAATGAGCCTGCTTAACGGCCTTTTTTTTAGGACCAGTTTGACGGCGCTAGACGCTGCAACCTTTACGCAACAGGAGTTTCGCGTCGCGTCGTTCTTCGTTCCGATCCGAGGTAGGTCTCCCGATGCACTTGCCTCTAAATTAAGAATTTATTTATTCCTTGTCCTTTTATTAAATTTCAGTAAATTTAAAAAAATAATAATAATATTAAGTAGTTTTTATAGTGTGGTGATTTGCTGATAATGCAAACTGTTTAATTCTAGCATTTCATTAAAAATGTTTTCTTGGTTTCAATTGTGGGATTTCATAGTAATGTCGCTAAATGGTTCTTCCTGAGTAACGAAAGACATGTTGAGTTGGGTTTTGAAATGTTTTTGGCATGTGTAAATTAGTAAATGTACTGTTTACGGAAAATGGTGTTTTCTTATAACCTTGATTAGAGAAAACGTCGTGTGACCCTTCGAAATTGTTTTTGGAAACTTTACGTGTGGTTCTTGGTTGACGAAAGATGTTTTCCCTTGTTGTGTTATTAAAAATAATGATTTCTGGGTTGTGAAAGTTGTTTATGTTCTTGTTTGAGTGTTTCCAAAAAGGGGTTTTTGCGAAATGATTAGGTAATGACATTTATGTTTCTAGAAAGGTATTTTTGGCGTGCGTGAGTTTTGAAATATTGTTTGGGTGTGGAAATGGTGACTTTTGTGTGCAATATCTTGTTTGGCCTGCGATATGAGGAAGAAACATACTATGTGAATGTGAAACTTGTTTGAGCACACGGGGAAACCCTGGGTATCTAGGTGGGCGGACTAGAACTAGTGCGCTAGTGAGCCGGATGGGTGTCGTCCCTGTTTCACTTAGCTGGATTGACGATTGCAACACTGACTAAACATATGATATCTGAGGGTCGTGGCCTTCTAAGCCACGTGTTCTGAGGGTCGTGGCCTTCTAAGCCACGTTTTCTGAGGGTCGTGGCCTTCTAAGCCACGTTTCACCGAGACACGAGGTTCTAGGGTCCCACGCGAGCTAGATAAACCTTAGGGGATTTACCCATAGTGCTCTACCATCTATGGCGTGGTGCCTTCCGTCGGCATATGGGGGACCACTTGGGTGTGAGTGTGTGTGTGTGTGTGAGTATGTGTGTGTGTGTGAGTGTGTGGGTGTGTGTGTGTACCCATGGTTATTGCTGATAACTTCTGGTTTATTTTTACTTGCACTTGGTTTTCCTTGCCTGTTTACCTTTACTTGCACTTGTTTTCCCTGCTTGTTTTCTTTCAGTCATATTTCACAGCCTATACTGTTAGACTTTGAGAAAAATGGTTTTCAAATGAAAATGCCTTATTCGCTTTGGGTTAGATTTGTAAATGTAACACTTTGTTTTTCAGAATGAGTTTAAAACTAATGAAATGGAACTAACTTTCGAAAAAGAATAAGGGAAATGTCTCGTGTTTGATTTTCAAGTAAAACATTATGAAAAATTACTTTTATACATTATAGTTCAAACCTGGATTATGTAGATTCTATATTTACTGGCAGTGCTTTGGGATTTGTTGTTGGGCTCACCTACTGAGTACTTTTGTGCTCACGCCTATCTTTTTCCTTTTTTAGTTGCAGATCCCTTGTGTCCAGGTTTTTCCTGGCTTGAGTCGCTCAGTGAGGGAGCGACGTTGGTTGTAGTTGGGTGGTGACCCGCGAGGTCACGTGGAGGTATGTTGTGGTATAGTTTTGTTTGTGTCTTTAGTGTCTGTTTGTTTGTTTAGTTTATATTCTTTCTTTCGATCCTGTTTTTAGCTTGGGCTGAAATCGTTCCCAACGATTAAAGTTTCAATGCCCGGCACTTGTTGTCATCCCGGGGGGATCGGGAACGCCCCTCGGGACTTGCCGCGGACCGGCTCGGGTGACCGGTTCAGGGTCGACCCGGGCTGGTTCGTGACAAAATGGTATCAAAGGTGGTTCTTGTTATTTGGGTTGTCCGATAGAAGGAGATTAGGACTGTCGGAACTCGAGGTGTAGGTACGGGAAGAGCGTCGCGAACTCTTGCTCGCACTGATCCTCGAGTTACCAGGGGTAGTTCGGGAATTGTGTCCTTATCTTTTCTGGTTTGTCTTGGATTGAGAGATGACAATGGAGGCAAGCCGACGTTACGTCGTGATTTCACATGGAGTAGTGACCCATGTGGAGTCCGAGTACATGGTTTCAATTCCTCCTAGTGGTCGACGCTGACTTGGGACATGGCCCACTACCATGTCGCCAGGTTGAGTGTGACTACTAGTCCCTCATTTCAGTGATTGATGCAAATTTGGATGTTGTTTTCGTTTTGGTCTGTGTGAGTGCGTAGTTGGAAATGAAAAAGGGTTTTTGAAAATTGGACTGGTTTCTTTTAAAGGACTTTGAATGTATAAAATGGGTTTTAAAACTGAAATCTCTTGATTTGGAAATCCGTTGTTTTCTTGGAATTGGTTAAGAATGGTTTGGGTTGAAACCTCGGTTCCTCTTTATGAACGTTTGCACATGTGTGAGAATGCATGGAAAGTGTGCGTTGATGCACGTATGAATGGAATGTGGATGAAGACATGTGCAACGGTTCATGAGATTACCTGGGTGTGTATTTGAAGTTAAAGGCTTGACTTTGTTTTCTAAATTGGTTTTAAATGGGAAATAGTTTTGGAAAGTTTTGGTTTGAAAGTGGATTGGTTTTTGGAAAGTGATCTTGAGAAAGGGTGGTTTTGAAATCTAAAATGAAAAGGGAACTTTAAAGAGGAGATTTTATTTTTGGTTGTGTTGTATTTGTTTGATCCTTGTGCTACTTGTTTTGATGAAGACACTTTTATTGATGTCGCTTCGGTTTGATGTTGGTTTTGGCTTTGTGTTTTATATATCGCTCGGGAAATGCCGCCCAGAAAGGTCTCTAAGGATTCGGATATGTCATGCCCAGTTTTTAGTCCTCCTCAGACTCTGCCTATTCTCCATGGTGATCAGGGTCCGTTAGAGGCAGTGAAATGGCTCGTGGAAGTGGAGCGTGTCTTTAGAATGTTGGGAACTCCCGATAATGTTAAGGTTCGTGCAATTATGAAGTTGTTCGAGGGTCCAGCTCTGGACCAGTGGAAGGTGGTTACCCCACCATCCATGCAAGTTGAAATGACGTGGGATGTCTTTAAAGTCGTTTTCATCCGATGGTTTGTACCTGAGGAAGTGAAGCTGGAGAAAAAGAGAGAGCTTGTGCTTATTCAACAAGGCCAACAGACGGTGAAGGCATATGTTGATCATTTCAAGGAACTGATTCCCTTTTCCTCAGAGGTAGCATCGCATGAGCTCATGAAAGCCTCTCTTTTCACTGGGGGTCTTCGTCCAGAGATCAAGAAGCGAGTCCTCCCTTATAAAAACCTTTGTTTCGAGAAGCTGGTGGAGGAAGCTTTCTTGGCTGAGATTGGTTTCCGGTGTGCGGGTGGTTAGTACTTCAGCGTCCCCAGTTGTTCGCAAGAGTTCCTCCTCTGGTGTGGAAAATATGCCAGAGATACCTGTCCCCAATGAGTTATCCCCTTTGGTCCCAGCTTCCAGTTCAACAGATTGTTCAGTGGTGTGCTATCAATGTGGTCGTTTCGGGCATTTAAAGCCATCTTGTCGCAACCCTCCAAAAACGTGTCATAGATGCGGTTGTCTGGGTCATCTGGAGAAGTTTTGCAAGAAGCGTCGCTTGAAGAGGAAGATGTGATTGGAGAATGTCAGTACCTGACTGTGAGGCAGAAGATGCTTCAGCCACCAGAGCCCCAACCATAGGTCTTGGGGTGAAGCTCGCGCACAGTCAGGAGTCCCCAGGGGTGTGAAGCCTTGGTCCAAGTTCTGTATTCCGTGTGGACGGTGGAGCAATTAAAAACCTTTTCATGTTTGTTTCCCTGCTATTGAGGTCCCAACAACGTTGTAAATACGTTGTTTTTCTATAAAGTGATGGTGGGCTTGTTCTATGATAATCTAAGCAGACTTGTCGTGTGGACGTGGTATTCTGAATCGTGTGTCTTTCTTAAAAGTGTGGTTGACCCTTCGGTGGGTTGACCTTGGTTTACCAATGCTCGTCAGATGTGGTTGTGTTTCATGGATTTCAGTGGGCCATGTTTCTAATTCGATGTTTTGGTTTAGGGTTTTCGTGGGTTTCCCCTAGTATTGAAGGTTGTTGACTCTAGTCGTGGGTTCAAGGTTTCGACAGAGGTGTTGTAGTAATCGTGTTATAAGAGTTGGTTTGAATTGGTTGGGAGTTCCCGCGTCACCCCCCCCCTTTCCCAGGGTGTTCTATTTAAATAGTCTTCTTTTCTGCACTAGTTAAGTTCTTGTGGTGGGGAGAACCCCTTCGTGTTCTCCCCTCAATCCCGGACCCCAGTTTTCTCTTGAATCGGTCGGGTGTGACCTGTGTAGAGTAAGGTCATCCCCGAGAACCTCAGTTTTCTTCAGTTCCTTTAGTTCTGTTTGGGCATAGACTTGGTTTTAGGCTGACTTGTGACCTGGTGACTTTCTGGGGGCAGAAAGTGTCTGTCGTGGGGAGAATTGTCACACCCCGACCACGGATGTCCGTAATTGTTCTTCTTTCTTGGTCCCGATTTAAATTTTTCGAAGATTAATTGCGATTGGTGGTTTCGCGCCGGTGTACGGTCACCACATCGCTAGCAATTACCGTGCATTCAGCTCGGGTGACTATGCGCTCACCCGGCGTTTTAAATACAAAAATCCTTGCGTTGACATTTTATTACTCTCACCATTTGAATTGTGTTATCATTATTGTGGTGTTCTTATATATGTTTATATATGTGTGTAGTACTGTATATATATATATATATATATGTCTATATATGTATATATATATATATGCTTATACAAGTTTATGTCTATATATATGTTTATATATAAATGTTTATTGTATTTATGTTTATATATATATATATCTCTATATGTACAAATATATATATATATGCGTGTTTTTTTTTTTAAAATGATTTTATTATTTTAAATATTTGATCAGAATAATTATTATTTTAATTAACTAATTTTTAATTATTATTATAAATTTTATTTACTATAATTATTATGAAGTTTTATTAATATTATTATTATAAATTTTATTAAGATTAGTTTTTATTATTTTATTTAGTCTTTTATCATTATTATTATAGTTATTATTATTATTATTATTATTATTATTATTATTATTGGTTATGTATATATATATATATATAGTTTTTTTTAACCCCTAACCCTAGCCTACCCTAGACTCCTCCTGTAGCCGCCACTCTTCCCTCTCCTTCTTTTCCTCCCCTTTCCCCTCTTTCTTCTTCCCCGCACCAGCTCTCCGCCTCTTCTTCGTCGCGCCAGCGCCCGTCGGTGCCCCACTCCCCCTCGCCTCTCTCCGCCGTTCCTTCCCGCACCGAGCCCGCACCCGGCCTCCCTCCGACCCCGTCGCCGGCGCTCCGCCGGCCTTCCCTCCCTCCGGCCGCCTGCTCCTCCGCCCCGGCCTCGGCCGCTCCCTCGCGCGGCTCCTGTTCCGGCCAAACCCCGCCTAGCCCCTGCTCGCCCGGCTTCCCTCGCCGCGCTCCTCCAGTCGCGCGCCGCACCGACCTCCGCCCCCTGTTCGTCATCCCGGCTCCCCGGCGCCCGTTTCCCTTGCCGCACCCACGGCCAGCCCGGCACCACCCTGCTGTTCCGGCGTCGCCCTCGTCGCCGTCCCAGCGACCCGACCCCCTGCTCGCCGTCGCCGGCCGCACCCAGCCGCGCCGTCCCCGTTCTCCATCCCAGCCGTCCCGGCTCCCGCCTCCGCCTCCCGTCGAGCCGGCCTCCCTGCTCCGCCGCCTCCCGCGCGAACTCCCCCCCCCTGTCCCGGCCTGCCGACCTCGTCCGACGACCCAGCCGCCGGCCTCCGCCCTGCTCCTCCGCCTTGCGCCGACCCCGCGCCGCGCCCGGCCACCCCGTTCCGCCTCTCCTCCCGCTGTTAGTTTTGTTTTTATTTTGTTTTTATTTTGTTTTATTTTATTCTTTGTTTTTATTTTGTTTTATATATATAATGTTTTAATATTTTTACCATGTTAATAATCTTATAATTATTTTATTATTATTAGGTTATTATTATTATTATATTATTATTATTTATTATTAATATTATTATGTTACCGTTATTATTATCATACTATTATTATTATTGTTATTATTATGTTAATATTATCATTTATATTATTATATCATTATTAAAATTATTATTTTGTTATTATTATTAATACTATATTATTATTATTATTATTATTATTATAAATATATTATTGTTTTAATTATTATTGTATTAAGTTGTTATTTTTATTATTATATTATGTTAATATTACTATTTTTATTATTATCATGTTATTATTATTATTATTATTATTATTGTTATTATTATAATTATCATTGCGCTATTATATTTATTATTGTTCTTGTTAGTATTATGTCATTATAATTATTCTTATTAATATGTTAATATTATTGTTATGATATTATTGTTACTCTTATTATTATTATATTATTATTATGTCATAATAATAATAATTATTATTATTATTATGACATTATTATTACTACATTTTGGTTATTATTACTATTATTAGTATGTTGTCATTAATGAGCCTGCTTAACGGCCTTTTTTTTTAGGACCAGTTTGACGGCGCTAGACGCTGCAACCTTTACGCAACAGGAGTTTCGCGTCGCGTCGTTCTTCGTTCCGATCCGAGGTAGGTCTCCCTATGCACTTGCCTCTAAATTAAGAATTTATTTATTCCTTGTCCTTTTATTAAATTTCAGTAAATTTAAAAAAATAATAATAATATTAAGTAGTTTTTATAGTGTGGTGATTTGCTGATAATGCAAACTGTTTAATTCTAGCATTTCATTAAAAATGTTTTCTTGGTTTCAATTGTGGGATTTCATAGTAATGTCGCTAAATGGTTCTTCCTGAATAACGAAAGACATGTTGAGTTGGGTTTTGAAATGTTTTTGGCATGTGTAAATTAGTAAATGTACTGTTTACGGAAAATGGTGTTTTCTTATAACCTTGATTAGAGAAAACGTCGTGTGACCCTTCGAAATTGTTTTTGGAAACTTTACGTGTGGTTCTTGGTTGACGAAAGATGTTTTCCCTTGTTGTGTTATTAAAAATAATGCTTTCTGGGTTGTGAAAGTTGTTTATGTTCTTGTTTGAGTGTTTCCAAAAAGGTGTTTTTGCGAAATGATTAGGTAATGACATTTATGTTTCTAGAAAGGTATTTTTGGCGTGCGTGAGTTTTGAAATATTGTTTGGGTGTGGAAATGGTGACTTTTGTGTGCAATATCTTGTTTGGCCTGCGATATGAGGAAGAAACATACTATGTGAATGTGAAACTTGTTTGAGCACACGGGGAAACCCTGAGTATCTAGGTGGGCGGACTAGAACTAGTGCGCTAGTGAGCCGGATGGGTGTCGTCCCTGTTTCACTTAGCTGGATTGACGATTGCAACACTGACTAAACATATGATATCTGAGGGTCGTGGCCTTCTAAGCCACGTGTTCTGAGGGTCGTGGCCTTCTAAGCCACGTTTTCTGAGGGTCGTGGCCTTCTAAGCCACGTTTCACCGAGACACGAGGTTCTAGGGTCCCACGCGAGCTAGATAAACCTTAGGGGATTTACCCATAGTGCTCTACCATCTATGGCGTGGTGCCTTCCGTCGGCATATGGGGGACCACTTGGGTGTGAGTGTGTGTGTGTGTGTGAGTATGTGTGTGTGTGTGAGTGTGTGGGTGTGTGTGTGTGCCCATGGTTATTGCTGATAACTTCTGGTTTATTTTTACTTGCACTTGGTTTTCCTTGCTTGTTTACCTTTACTTGCACTTGTTTTCCCTGCTTGTTTTCTTTCAGTCATATTTCACAGCCTATACTGTTAGACTTTGAGAAAAATGGTTTTCAAATGAAAATGCCTTATTCGCTTTGGGTTAGATTTGTAAATGTAACACTTTGTTTTTCAGAATGAGTTTAAAACTAATGAAATGGAACTAACTTTCGAAAAAGAATAAGGGAAATGTCTCGTGTTTGATTTTCAAGTAAAACATTATGAAAAATTACTTTTATACATTATAGTTCAAACCTGGATTATGTAGATTCTATATTTACTGGCAGTGCTTTGGGATTTGTTGTTGGGCTCACCTACTGAGTACTTTTGTGCTCACGCCTATCTTTTTCCTTTTTCAGTTGCAGATCCCTTGTGTCCAGGTTTTTCCTGGCTTGAGTCGCTCAGTGAGGGAGCGACGTTGGTTGTAGTTGGGTGGTGACCCGCGAGGTCACGTGGAGGTATGTCGTGGTATAGTTTTGTTTGTGTCTTTAGTGTCTGTTTGTTTGTTTAGTTTATATTCTTTCTTTCGATCCTGTTTTTAGCTTGGGCTGAAATCGTTCCCAACGATTAAAGTTTCAATGCCCGGCACTTGTTGCCATCCCGGGGGGATCGGGAACGCCCCTCGGGACTTGCCGCGGACCGGCTCGGGTGACCGGTTCAGGGTCGACCCGGGCTGGTTCGTGACAGTCCAAGGGGTGTTTGGGGCTGTCCAAGGGCTCGGGGGGGTGTCCAGGGGTCGGGGGGGTGTCCAAGGGGTCTGGGAGGGCTGTCAAGGTGTGGGGGGGTGTCCAATGGGTGTTTGAGGCTGTACTAGGGGTCTTGGGGGTGTAAATGAGGGTGGGGGGGCTGTCCAAGGGGTGGGGGGGTGTCCAAGGGATATGGGAGGGGTGTCCAATGGGTGTTTGAGGCTGTACTAGGGGTCGTGGGGGTGTAAATGAGGGTGGGGGGCTGTCCAAGGGGTGGGGGGTGTCCAAGGGTTGTGGTGGGGCTCCAATGTGGTGGGGGAGGGCTGGCCAGGTTGTTAGGTGGGTATAGATGAGGGTGGGGTTCAGTTGGGGCTTGGGGGAGGGCTGGCATGGTTATTTTTGTTCTTTGGTTTCTGGTTGCTTTTTGGTGAGAGCAGTGCAATTATTTTTTAAAAAAATATATCGCTTTCACGTCGGTTATTTTATAACCGACGTGGTAAATAAATCGGTAGGGGTTTATCACGTCGGTTTTTTCGAGAACCGACGTGATAAACCGGTCCCGTGCCTTTTATCACGTCGGTTCTTAATATAACCGACGTGCTAAAAGGCCTGGGAATCGATTTACCACGTCGGTTATTGGATAACCGACGTGCTAAAACGTTTCCCAGGCCTTTTTATCACGTCGGTTATTTAAGAAACCGACGTGATAATAGGCCCGGGGAAGGGTTAATCACGTCGGTTATGTCATAACCGACGTGATAAACGATATGCCAGGCGTTTTATCACGTCGGTTTAGAAATAACCGACGTGATAATCCCCATCCCCCATCATTGTTCACGTCAGTTATTAATGAACCGACGTGATAAACACCGTGATGTTAGGGATGTTACGTCGGGTTTTAAATAACCGACGTAAAAAACGTTATTTATAACGTCGTCCGTATTAACGTCGCCTAAAAACCGACGTAAATAATGAAAAATAACCGACGTAAAAAATGTTTTCTGCACTAGTGTCTGTTGATGCCCTGGCACTTGTTGCCAGCCCGGGAGGATCGGGAACGCCTCTCGGGCCTTGTCGTGGATCGGATCGGGTGACTGGTTCAGGGTCGACCCGGGTTGGTTCGTGACACCCTCCCACACTGAAGTTGGCCAACTCGTATCTCTCCTAACAAAGTCGTTTGATGCTTCCCTCTCTTTTAGAAGTTATCCAACCGAAACCCTAACTGAACCAGACCGACCCCTCCTTTTTTCTCCAATGCATACTTTCATATGGGGAACATGTTTCGAAGACTTAATTATGAACAATATGCAATCAAGTGAGGGATACACCCTGATCTTTGTTGACGACTTCCATCCTCATTTCGCCTCTTTGGGTTAAACAAAGTTTGCGATTCCATGTTTATTTTAGTACATTTGTGATTATTAAATGTAAATCATTTGATTTTCCTTCTTTTTATAGAAAGATTTAGTGGTGTGATTCCTCATCTCCGGTAGTAGCAGTGTCCTTGTAGTTATCTTTCTCACGAAGGTTCTTTTTTTATTCTCAATAATTAGCATTTTTATATGTTTCAAGTGTTAGTTGTTGATGCATTTTAACTTCTTTTCTTGTTAATGGTGATAATTTAATTAAACATGAATTATGGATGATATGAAAATTAGTTGTTCCTTGGAATCTTTTTAAAGAATTTTATACAGTGTGAGTCAGCCCATGAGAAGTTCGGTTTACATGTGGACTGGGGTGGACTTGTTTTTGTGAGCCTGTATTTAATATGAGGTTAAACGAGCAGGCCATTTCTTGACCTGCACAATTTAGGCTTTGGTCTGGTCTGTACAGGTCTGTCCAATTAAGCACCCCTACTGTTCATGGCATTGGTTTGCTAGACCAGCATGCCAGTGTTGTGAAGATCACTGAAGGGACTTTCCTGAAGTTATCTGAATCCCTCCTACAGTGCGACCTCAGGTGGAATTTTATCCTACTGTATCTTTAGTTTTGGAAGGCATTTTCCACCCAGGTGTAGGCAATCAGGGGGAGCATGTTGTTGCTTTCGACCCCCAGTAGTCATGAGTTGGAGGGTTTGAATTTCTATGCAAGACCGACCCAAGGGCAAGCCCAGCGAGCCCCTACGCTTGGGCAACACCACTGGTAGGGGCAACAAATCCCCCCCCACCGCCCTCACTATGTTTGGTGATATATTAGTAAAAAAAATGATTTCTTAATTCATAAAAAAAAATGAAATGAAAGGATTTTGATTTCACTCCATTTTATTTGGATACAAGGTTTGATAAAAGAAAAGAAATGACTGTCATTTCTCTCATCCTTGTTTGATAAAAATTTTTAAAAGAAAACAAAAGAAATTATTTTGATGTAAATGACACAAATAACAGTTATTAAAAAACAAATTTTTTGTTACATTTTTCCCATATTTTAAAATAACAACATTGTTTTAAATTATCCTCACCATTTTTATATCGCAACAATCACATATACATTTAACTTTAATAAATATATTAATACAATTAATTAATTTTTTGAAAAAAAAACCTTTTAGTTACAACAAACTTTATATAGATTAAATAAAATTACATAATC
Source organism: Viscum album (assembly GCA_963277665.1). Lineage (NCBI taxonomy): Eukaryota > Viridiplantae > Streptophyta > Magnoliopsida > Santalales > Viscaceae > Viscum > Viscum album. Next base: position 490,739,967 of record OY728150.1, read on the forward strand.
ACTATACATAGTTATTTTCAATTAATTATATTTTACTTTGACACATATTTTTCATTACAAATTCATTTTTTAAAACTTTTGATTTCAATATGTATGAAAAATATTAACATACAAACATACAAAATTTGAAAAAATATTATTAACATATAAATTAAAATGAATATAATTTTAAATAATTTACGAATTAATATTAAAATAAATACAATTCTATCATTTATGAATTAATATTAAAATATATATAATTTTATCATTTACAAATAAATACATTTTTCAAATAAATATAATTTTATAAAAATATAAATTTATGAATAAATATAATCTTATAATTTATAGATAATTATTAAAAAATATATAATATTTTTTTTGTACTGAAACCCTTGCCAAATGATTTGTAATACTATCATTTATGAATAAGTATAATTTACGAATATATAATTTTATAAATACAATTCACGAGTAAATATAATTTATCAATAAATATAATTTTAGCACTATCATTTACAAATAAATACTAAATATAATTTTATCATTTACTAGTAATTAAAATAAATATAATGTTATATTATTTTAAATTTCGACCACTATCATAAGTATTTATATAAAAATCCTAAAATATTTATATGCAAATTATTTATATATAAATTGTGAAAAATATTTATAGATTATGTTGAAATTAGAAACATAATTTTAGGGATAATATAAGAATTTTAAAAAAATGCACATCGTCTATTGGAATCCTTTGGTTGAAGATAAAATTGTTTCTCCCTGTTTCTCCACCCATGATTTCTCTCTATCGAATCTGAAGTCACCAAACAAGAAATCACTTTCAATCATTCGGTTTGGTTTTATTTCCTCCCAAATCACGTATGTCAAACGAAGTGTAAATTTTCTATAGCCTTAGGCGTTCCTCTGCTGAGCACTCTACAGGCACCCGCCTGCGATTCTCCTCTACAAGGTCTCTCCCCCGCACTCTCCTGCCAGTACACCCACTAACCTCACCCCAACACCCCCACCCTCGTTGCCCTCCTCTTCTCCCCCGCTCACTGTTGGCCACACTGCTTCACTTCGCTGATCCCGAAGACATGAGGCTTTCTATCTAGAGCACGCCTCACCTTTGCGTGATCCTCCCCTGTCTGTGTGGTGGTGTCGGAGCTGGTGTATGTGTTGTTAGTGCCGACCAACCAAAACCCCCTTCCCTCCCTTGTCGCTGATAGGGCGACCCCCAGGTGAAGTGGTGGTTTTTTTATAATCATTTTTTAATTATAATTGTTATTTTTTTTTTTTTTATTTATAGTTTTGTTTAATTTTCAAAAATCAATTGAATTGTTGATTCACCGGTGTATTGTATGTCTCGTTTTCAATTTGTGATTTGTCCAATGATAATTAGTTTTACATTTATATTTCATTTATTTTATGATTAATTATTTTTAAGATTGATTGGTTTATCAATTTTGATTTACACACTATATAATCTTCCGAATCATTCATACATTTTTCATTTTATGTTAATTTTATGTTTTTATTTTATCTATTTATTAAATTGAAAAGTAATAATGTATTTTAAAAAATATAGATTATCATTGAAAAATTTATAGAGTGCATTTAGTTTTAGATAATATTTATTGTTTTAATTTTTAAAAAATGCATTACAAAATGTATTTGATTATATAAATCTTAAAATATTTTTTTAGGAAATGAAAATGCAAATGATATACTTTTAAGATAAAATAAAACTAAAATGGAATTGGTTTTAGAGAATATTTTTTATATCATTTTTTTAAAACATGTTAAAAAAATGATAGTTTACATTCTTCATTGCATTTTGATAACTAAAAAAATGAAGACAATAATCAATTTTTAAAATCAACTCAATCTTTATAATTTAGTGTTTTAATGTTATTTTTTTTTACTTCTAAATAACTACATTTAAATTTTTTGATGTAGTTAATAGCAATTCGAGTTTATATTTTTCTAATTTTAGTTGTTAAATATATTAATTGATTTATATTTGTTGTTTTTTTTTGTTAGAGAAATATTCACAGTAATTGTTGAATATTTTTTTAATTTTAGTTGTTAAATGATGTATGTGGAGATGAATTATTTCACGAGCTCAGACATTTGAAGTTGATATTGCAAGTGAATTGGTAAAAACAATTAATATCCTTGATTTTATCAAGCCTTAATAGAAATATGAGGGTTTCAAATGACACATGTGATATATCGAATTATGTTGGCAATACCTGTTATAGTTGCACGGTGAAGAGAGGCTTTTCTAAGCTAAAGTTGATCAAAACTTATTTTCGGACTACTATGTCACGTGAGCGATTATGCGCATTAGCAACAATTTCAATTGGAAATGATTTTTTTGCACAGTTTTAATCATGATGAGTTAATTGAGGAATTTGCATCAAATATATGCAATGAGGAGTGTTTTTCTTTCAATTAGATTATAATGTACCATAATCTGGTTTGTGAAGTGTCGCAACTTGCTTTGGTACGTCATGCTCTGTTTCTTGGTAATTTTAAATTTCCTTTGAATTGAGTTATTTAACATGTTTGATTAAGCATCCCTATTGCAACCGCAACATCTTAATCTACTTCTATCATTAGAGTGTGTGTGTTAAATGAATATAGGTGTCGCCTTTTTCTAAAAAAAAGTTCAAGCCTTGATTTGTATATGAAGTTGACTCCATGGTTGTACACCAGCTGGTAATGTTTTTATCTATTTAGATTCATGTTTTTGAATTCAACTAATATGTTATTTTAAATCCTTCGGTTCAAATTTGTATAGGTTGAGAAGAAGAGGAAGATGAAGATGAAAATGAGGACATTCAACAAAGGATTCAAATGATATTTGAATTGGTCTACACAATAAATTTTAATTTTTTTTCAAGCATTTATGATTCAATTTAAATGATAACATAAATCCATTTGACATCCATATGCTATGATCTATTGTTTAAACTGTGCATCCGTTTCCATTTTGGAGTTTTGGATGACACACAAAGAGTTTTAAATTTAATTTAATATACATGTTAGTTGACCTTTTCATGTGTTATTTTATAAATCGTGTGTAATGTTAATTTTGACTTTATTGAGTTTGTGTGTTGGCTGCACTTGATTCCCTCGCGCACTTGATTGAGTTTGTGTGTTGACTTTATTGAGTTTGTGTGTTGTGCTGCACTTGATTCCCTCGCGCTCGTCTGCTCCACCTCCCCCCCCGACCCCGACCTTCCCTCGCGTCGCAAAACCCTACTCCCTCCCCTCGCGATCGACAGGCGAAACGAAACCCTACCCCCTCCCTCTCCTCCTTCCTCCTCCTTCCCCGAGCTTCCCAACCCCTCGACTTCTGTTGTTCTCTCTTCTCATTCCCTCGCGAAAAACCCTCCTTCCATCCTTCTCTCCTCTTGCCTTCTTTCGCACCTCCGAACCCACCTAGAAAAGCCGTTCTCGCTCGCCTCCTCCCCGGACACCTTCCTTCGCGAGCAATCAGGAGAAAGCCCTCCCAGCTCGCCTCGCCTCCTCCTCCTGCCTGGTGTCGTGCGTGGGTAAGTAGTTATTTTTTCACTCATTTATATTAATTTTTGTTTACCAATAAATTGTTTATAAAAATGTTAAACTATTAGGTATTTATACTAATCATTTGATAAATTAAAGTGTTTAATAAATATTTTTGGAATAAAATAACAAAAATAATGGTGGTTTGAAAAAAAATATTGTATAATTGATTTTGTATTGCTATTGTACCGTTATAATACCATAAAAATATGAAAAGCACATTAATGCAATTGGAGCGCCATCGGTTTGTACTACTGCATTGTTCATGTTAAATACAAACCGACACAATTTTTTTTATATTACAATATTACTATATTTTATTTATATTATCCGCCAGCCTCTTTGGTCCTTATCAATTAGCCAAAACACACATGCTTAAATTATGAAATGCCAGAATTATATTGATTTGGGCATCGTTAAATTCCATTTCTAACTGCTATTCCGTGTGTTGATTTTTTATGATTCCAGTTCACAAAGCTCCTGTTCATGATCATGCATTATTGATGTTGTCTGCATTATTCAAGTTCATTGGCTCTTTTATGATCCAATTTCATCTTCACGTTAGATCTTGTTATTCAACTGCAATTTAAGTATTTTCGTTTTTTTTGAAACATGGATACCATTTCAAGTGATTTTTTTTGGTTCCAATTGCAATGAGTTTTTATATTGGAAACAACAAAGCAATGTTTGTTCAATTCCATTTTCCGTAAGGTTTTTCCAAACAAACTAGTTAAGTTTTAGATGAGGTCAAAATTGGAAGGCGTAGTTTGTTCAAGCTTCTGGACAATTTTCCCCTCAAATTGTTTCACTACTTTTGTCTTAGCATGCTCGTTTTACATCTTAATTAATTTTTGGAATTCAGAATGTTGGAATTTTTTTTCACCCACTGCCTTCAAAATGAACATGTTTTATGATTTTCCTTTGCTTTAACCATAGAAACACCTGACATTTGTTCTTTAAGGTTTATACAGAAGACATGACTATGCATGAAAAACCAGAGAAAGAGGAGACCCTTGTGGATGATGATGAAGACGAAGAAGGGGAAGATTTTTCATTGTCATCTGACTCTGAAATTGAGGGTGCATTGGATTGGCTAGACTTGAAGGATGATTTGGAGGATGTAGGTGGGGCTTTTACTCTTCATGCAAGGCGCCCAAATGCCCATGGAGGGCTTTTCTCTCGCCCACAGTCATCACCACTTCAACCACTTGCTAATAGAAGCCAGAAGTTTCTCAATCACATCCGGGCTTCCCCTTTAGAGGTATCTATTTCAGAAAAAAATTCCTTTATCATCTAATGCCCCATTTGGTATACCGGTAAAACTTTTGATGGAATGAGAGTGTAAATAAAATTAGAATGGGAAAAGCGAGGAGAATGCAAATTGCGAATTGTAATTGCCCTTATGGTTGAAGCTTTTAATTGTTCTTCAAAATAAAAATTATGTGATTGACATTGGAAGAAATTTTTACTCTAGTATGTTTTCTCATTTAGGCTTTAGTATAAAGATGGTGTAGCGCGAGCGGAAGCAAAATCGACCCTTTCAGGGGGAGTCGATGAAGAGCATGAAAACAGAGAACAAGTCTCAAAATACACCAAAGAAGAAATTCAATATCATTCAATAATTATTTACAACTCGTCCTTTGGGGGGGATAAATACACATAAAACCCCTTCAATCCAAAAGGAAAAATAATAAATGACCCTAACTACCCCATAAATACCCAAAACAAGTCAAAAGAGAAAAATAATAAAAGATCCAGTCAAAAGTTAAAAGAAATAAGACCTAGTCAAAAGTAAATAAAATAGTAAGGTAAAAAAGAAATAAAGTAAACACTCTTAATGAAATAAAATAAAACACACACGTGGTTGGATTGCTCGGGTCCGGTATTACACTATTCACCGCGGCTTGAAAAGAACCCGCCCTTGGGTTCTTCCTTGATAGAGCATGTCATTTGGGTAGAATGAAATGGTGTGACGATCCATGCTTCGTGGTGGAGACAACCTTGAAGGAAATTCGCGTCAGGTATGTTGACCTAGAACATCCGACCCCCGTTCAATGGCGACCGTTGGTTCATGTGCTCCGGTGGAATGGAATAGTTCCAATGGTGGTTAGAGTTTGAGTCAAAACTCATGTCTTCCTTGAATATCCATTGCTTTAAGATTCCGCGTTTCACAGTCACTAGGTTTGGCTGGTTCTTCCCATCAGTATTTTCGCTGTTTGGATGACCGTTTTTTCCAACTTTGGCTGTAATCCTATGGAGCGGAATATGAACAGTACTATGCCCCGCCTCCAGCTGGAGTTGTGAAACAATCTGAGGCAACATAATATGACCAATAATTTTTATTGTTGGCGCATGAGTAGAGCATTCGATTAATGCCATGCGGGAAATGTCTCCAACTTTGGTGTGTGAGAAGCAGCTTTGGGTTGTGAATCAGGAAGAGCAATTCGGTCCTGATGTCTCGGGTTTGCCTTTATCTTCACATTACTCTTTTGACATCTTTCACATCGAGGTTTGAATCTGTTGACATACTATTGGAGTGCGGGCAAAAACTTCATCGCAAACGGGATTAGAAACGTCGTGATGGGGTACACTGGTAGCGACTTCTTCCATTGGTGCATTGAAGTTAGCTCCTGTCTGTCTGTGGTGCATGGGTAGCAGCACGGTCAAAGGGAGTGTAGACATCAACGTCGGCCATGACTGGTTCGACTGCATGAATATTAGCTTCGATGGTCATGATTTGCTCATGGCACTGTGGAACAAGTTCAGCCAAAACCTTTGCTAATGAAGTGTGAACAACGATGCTGCCCAAATCAGGACCGATACTGGTCGAAAATGGCCGCGACTTGGTTTTTTCCCACCGTCTTGTGTCAGTTCTTGGCGGGTGCGGTGTGGCAGGACCTTGCCACATCAATAGATATTCATCATTCATAAGTTTTTTCTGCATAATCCATATTAAAAGACTTCATGATTGAAGCTTACCTTGACCTGCTCGTACTCTTTGTCTTCAAACATCCTTCCACCAATAATAATATATTTTTTTTTGATGTTTTTTAAAGCATAACATGATACATTTCCTCATCTGAACAACGATATTTTCCTTCGAACTCATCAATGACTAGGATCCATTGTAGTAAATGAATTGAGTCAAAGAATCCATCAAACAAAGAGATGTAGTTTAGATCACAATATTTTGTGTGTGCTTCCATGTAGCCATGATTATTTTTTTGCTAGGGGTTGTCGACAACAGGGGGTGGCAGCGTGATAGGGTGGCTGTGATCACAAGAAGGTTGCAATTGAAGATGGAGGGATAGATAGTGGGGTGGCTATTAGGTTCTAGAAGCAGAATTGAGAGATTAGAAGAAACGTATTTATGTATATCCATTGTCCTGGTTTCTTACAGCTGAGAACCTTCGTGAAGAAGGATAAGGAAGAAAAGTGAAAAATCACTCCTCTGGGTGCTGCTCCAGAAGCCAAGGCCAACGCCTCCCGTTAGACAAGCTAAACTCAAAACCCGACCCCCCTCTCAAAACAATCACAAACAGATTTATATCCCTATAAAAAGTACAATGACTAAACTACCCTTTTAGTAGCTCCCGACCCCTTCCTCCTGGAATATGCCTTAAGGGGCAGCTGCCTTTCACTCCCGCCATCACGAGGAACCACCTTGTCCTCAAGGTGGAAAAAGGAAACCGAGCACGGAAAAGAGCAGCAAATTCCCAGGTTGCATCCTCAGCAGGTTGCCCACGCCACTGAACGAACCATTCCGTGCGCTGGCCAGAGCCCTGGGTGGCCAAAACTGTATCGGGAAGAACCTGATCGTCGACACCGTCAATGAGATGTTGTGGAAGATCTTGCGGAAGTGAATCTCCAACTGCTAACTTAAGCCGCGAGTCATGAAAGATGGGATGAAGCTTGCTGCTGGCAGGAAGAGCAAGCCGGTAAGCAACGTCCCCGACACGGGCAATCACCGAAAAAGGCCCATAAAACCGAGCAGCGAGCTTCAGACAAACCGGTGAAGCGGAAAATGAGGCTGCAGGGAACGAAGCTTAACAAACACTTGCGCTTCATAGACTGCTGGGCAGCAGATAAATGGGACTTGAGTTGTTGCAACACCATAACACGGTCCAGAAGTGCTGTGGCCACAGCCTCCAAAACAGTATCCCCCTCAACATAGTGGGGCAAATGAGGAGGATTGCTCCCGTAAACAACTTCAAAAGGAGCAGCGCCAACAGAGACATGGAAGGACATATTAAAACAATATTCAGCCCAAGGCAATCAGTGTTCCCAACTTTTAGGCTGATCAGAAGAGAAACAACACAAATATGTCTCAAGGCTTTGATTAACAATTCAGTTTGCGGGTGAGAGGAAGAACTCATCCGCAACTTAGTACTATGAAAACAAAACAGTTCTTTTGAAAACGAAACAGTTCTTTCCAAAATGAGCCGGTAAACAAAGGATCACGATCACTAACGGCACTCAGAATGCCCTGAAGACGTACAACTTCACGCATAAAAAGGGCAACAACATCCTTGGCCGTATAAGGACGCTTCATGTGTAGAAAATGGACATATTTCGATAAGCAGTCAACCACAACTAACACAATCTCATACCCTTGAGACTTGGGAAGGCTAGAGATAAAATCCATAGGGACCTTTGCCCAAATTAAACCTGGAATTGGGAGAGGCTGCAGCAAACACGCTGGTAAGGGTTTGGTACTTATGCTGCTGACACAATATAACCCACCGGCCAACAGCTTATATGTTTTCAGAAAACCTCTGTGGTCGCCTTCAGGTGCAGCATGATAATAGTAAAGTAAAGGCGGAATCAATTGAGAGGTCTTAAATAATACCAATTCTGAAGGATATAACTGGGTTTGGTGCTAGGATTAAGTTCCAAAGCAGAAATAAGCGGCTGAAGTTCTTTGGAATCTTCCTGGAAGTGACATGAATATCGACTCAATATGTCTCAGAAACAACAAGCTTTAATGTCGTCACCAACGAAAAGGGAGAGAGCATCAACGACAACATTGGCATCGCCCGACTGATAGATAATCTCAAAATTATACCCCAACAACTTTGTTTGCCAACATAGCTGGTCCATGGATGTAGTTGTTGGCCGAGCAAGTGTTTAAGACACTTATGGTCCGTAAGAACAACTTAGTGGCAACCTATTAAGTACTATTTCCAATGTTGAACCGTATGAACCAACACCATTAATTCTTTCTCATAGATGGACTTGGACAGTGTAGAATCAGACAAAGCCTTGCTATCATAAGCAAACGGTCGGCCACCCTGCATAAGCATCGCCTCGAGCCCGCCACCCGAAGTATCACATTCAACATAAAACTGCTGTGAAAAATCCGGCAGCCCCAACAAAGGAGCTGAGACCAGACATTGTTTCTAAGTGTCAAAAGCTTGTTGGGCATTGTTGTCCCATTTAAAGTAATGTTCTTTCTTGGTGAGAGTTGTACGAGGTTTCACTATCTTCTCGTAATCCTTGATAAATCGTCTATAATAGCCAGCCAAATCCAAAAAACCCTGTACTTCACCGATTGTGGTACAACGCTTCAAAAACAATTGTAATCTTTTTGGGGTCTATGGAAACCCTGACTTGAGAAACCAGGTGCCCTAAATATTCAATCTCTCATCGGCAAAAAAAAAAAACATTTCTTTTTATTAATATGCAAGGAGTTCCGCTGCAGGAAGTCCATAACTTGATTCAGATGCTCTAAATGCGCGGGTTGGTTAACAGCGTAAGTCTGTATGTCATCAAAAAACACTAACACAAATTTCCGCAGCATTGGCTTGAAGATAGCGTTCATCGTTGCTTGAAAAGTCGTGTGGGGGGGGGGGCATTCATTAGACCAAAAGACATGACAAAAAATTCTTAGTGCCCCTTATGAGTCCGAAAAGTTGTTTTCTCAATGTCTACCTCACGCACCCGAACTTGATGAAAACCAGATTTCTGATCTAGTTTTGTAAAGTTTCGAGCTCCATGCAACTCATCTAACAGTTCTTCAATTACCGGTATTGGAAAATGATCAGGATTGACGAGCTTATCATCTTTCTTTTTAACCATAATAATTGGACTGGATATGGACTTGTACTTTTCTGTGTCACCCCTTGCTTCAGCAGATCAGCCACCTGTGATTCCACTTCATCCTTCAATCGGTGAATAACTCGATAGGGTCTAATGTTTACATGACTGGTTGCAGCTACTAACCATATAGCATGACCAGTTGCCCGTTTCGGCGGCAACCCCTTGGGAGCTTCCATCGTGTTCTGATATTGAGCAAGAAGGTTCCGTATCTGTGATTCAAATGCCAGGTCGGCCTGGTGTATCCGGACAACATCCCTTCCTCCATAATCCCATTGGAGCCCCTACACAAACAACCTTTTGTCGGCAAGGATCAATTGCAAGGCCAAAGGATCCTCTTGAACGAAATGTTTCCCATGTGAAGTAACCTGTCTCCCATAATAATCAAAACTCATTGGCAAGTTTTTTTGAGTGGGAAGTCACATATTTGAGTCTCAAGCCACTCCATACCCAAAATGAGATCTGGCCCAGCCGTGTAAAACAAACAAGCATTCACCGTAAGCTTCAAGCCCCCCAACTCCACGGGCAATGCCTTACACTGCTTGCTTGACAATACGCGGTGTCCGTAACCTAAACGAACACCAAATGGTGCAGTGGGAGTAATAGGAACCTCCGGAAACCGCAATAAAGCCTTGGATACGAAATTGTGTCTGGCCCCACTATCAACAATTACCAAAATTTGAACACCAACTGCGCCTTCCAACATTATAGTCTTGTTTCCTTGTAGATGTTGACCTTCCACGACACCAAGTAACAAAGCTTGACTAGTCGCTTCCCATAGCGCCGCATCACTATCACTCTGTTCCAGCGTCTCTACTCCCCACACTTCTTCAGGCGAATCAATATATCCCCAAACCATAAGACGAGCACCCCTCTCAGAGCACTTATGAGCCAGACCGAACTTTAAACCATACAAAAATCAAAGTCCCTTAGCTCGCCTTTCTTCATACAAGAACCCCCTTCCACTCTGGAGCAAACTCTTTTTTCTCTACAGACGCAACCTTCTCCACAAGATTTCGGTCAGAAGATCTTGTGTGCGAGCCAAACCTGACCTGTCCTCCATTGAACGAATGAGCAGAAGGAAAAAACGAACCAGATTTCAGTGGACCTTATTCCTTGAGAACTCCAGAAATCGGTAACTCTTGCTCCACATGCTTGGTCAAGGTGATCGATTGAGCCTTGGTAGCCGGTTCATGAGTTGCCGCTGCACTTTCGATCTCCGGACGCAGGCCTCCCAAGAAGAAACTGATGTACCAAGAATCTGGCAGCCCAGTAACACGATAGGCTACTCTTTCATACTCATATACACATTCATCGACTGATCGAGTCCGCCACAATCCTTTTATTTGTTTAAAGGGATCGCTCTCCGGCGTGGTCTCTAACCGACCGAGCAATGCTGTCTTGAACTCTTCCCAAACGAGATCTAGACGCTGTGAAAGTAAAGAGATCATCCGATGCTAAGCAATTCCTTCCATGCACAACTGCGCCGTAGGCACATGAAGACTACTTCGAGTTTGATGAATCATAAAATAGGTCTCGGCTCTAACAATCCAGGTGATCAGATCATCTCCAAAAAACAATGGTAATTCTACTCGCCTTGCCGAAGAACTTAATTCAGTTTGCAGAACATCCACGTCAGAATATTTACCGCTTTCCGCCCGCAGGAATGACTATGGCGCCTCATTTTCTTTATTCCTATGATGCCTTCGAGTACTCGGTTCGACGCTATCTTCATTCTGCTGCATTGGATTTGAGTCAATGTGCTCCTTTTCGTTCCATCCTGTCGCCTCTCGTTTTGGATGCACTCCTTCAGCCGCTCCATTTGATCGATTTAAGCGGTTTGACTTAGTAGCCTGGGCAGAAAACTGAGCAACGACATTTGACTGCTCCTGGACCATCTTCTTGAGCTCAGTGAAGATAACAGAATGTTCTGCCAGTGTCATTTGCAACTCTTGCATCTGGCCATCCTGTTGTTGTTGCTTCTCGGTGTGAACTCACATCAGGTTTTCCACGGAAGACACTCTCGTTTCCATCCTAGTCGTCATCCACCAACCACACCGTAGTCTCCTAATTCCACAATGATCCTCCCACCGAATTAGACAAATTATCTCTCAATGAAAGCACCAAATATTAGGTTATAGAAGTGAAATTGAGAGATTAGAAAAAGAAATGTATTTCTGTATATTTACCGTCCTGATTTCTTACAACTGAGAACCTTTGTGAAAAAGGATAAGGAAGAAAAGTGAAAAATCACTCCCCTAGGCGCTGCTCTAGGAGCCAAGGCCGGCACCTCCTGTTAGACAAGCTGAACTCAAAACCCGACCCCCCTCCCAAAACAATCACAAACAGATTTATATCCCTAATAAAAGTACAATGACTAAACTACCTTTTTAGTAGCTATCGACCACTTCCTCCTGGAATGTGTCTCAACGGGCACAAAAAGGTTGTGATTGTTGTTGGAGGGATAGTTGCAAATCAGTTGTAGTGTGCGAGGAAAGGCCTCGCTCTAATACCGAACTGATATAACATGAGTGGAAGCAAAATCGATCATTTCACGAGGAATCGATGGAGATCGCGAAAATAGAGAACAAGCCTCAAAATACATCAGACGAAATTCAATAACATTCTATAATTATTTACAACTGGCCCTTAGAGGAGAATAAATACCCAAAACCCCTTCAGTCAAAAATGAAAAATAATAAATGATCTTAATTACTCCATGAATACCCAAAACAAGTCAAGAGAAAGATAATATGACCTAGTCAAAAGTCAAATGAAATATAAAACCCATTCAAAAGTAAATAATATAGTAAAAAAGAAATAAAATAAACAAACACCCTTAATGAAATAAAAATAGAATAAAATAAAATAAAATAACACATATGTGGTTGGAACGCTCGGGTTCGGTACATTACCAAGCCTGGCTCTGACACCAATTGATGTAACGCGAGCGAAAGCAAAATCAATCCTTTCATGGGGATTTGATGGAGAGCACGAAAATAGTGAAGTTGTCAAATCGCGCCGTAGCGCCCGCGATAGTGCTGGTGCGGTGCGTAGCGGTGCCCCGCCGCTCCTGGCGGCTGAGTTGCGTCCCAGTACGCTATCGCGTTGGTCGCGTGCGATCTTGGCAGTCGCGGCCGCGCTGTGTTTTTGCGCACAAAAAACCGAGTTATTTCCCCGCATCCGGTATGTTTTGGCTTGCGCCGCCGCCGCCGACCCCTCCTCCGACTTCAACCACCCCGATGACAACGACGACCAGGCTGGTTCTTTTTTTTTCCTTATCCCCGATGACGACGCGAGACCGAGGCCTGCTGACGCTGACCCCTCCTCCGACTTCGACCACACCCCCCCACCCCCCAACCCGACGACAATGACGACGACGACCAGGCTGGTCGTCATTTTTTTCCCTTATCCCCAACAACGACGCTGAGGCCGAGCCAATCGGGCTTTAATTTTTTTTTTCTATTTTTCCCATGTTACGCCGGACTCCTTGTGCCTCCTCCACCCTTTGCGCCCCTCTCATCTATTTTATTTTGTTTTTTGTTTTTTTTGTTTTTTTAATTTACTTGTTAGTTAAAACGTTCCATTTTGCACCCTTTTTTGTTTTTTTTATTTTGTCATTATATATGTATTATTTTTATTCCGTTTTATATTTTATTTATCATATTTTATTTTTTCAGAATATATATGTGATTAGAATTATATAATTTAAATTATATTAATTGACCCGCGATTGGATAAAAAAGCGGCCGCGACGCGATCCGCATCGCCGCTATCCCATTCTAGGACCCCACCGCGTCACGCCGCGATCCGAGATTGATAACTATGCAGTGAACAAGTCTCAAAATGTCTAAGATAAATTCAGTAACATTTAATAATTATCTATAACCGGTCCTTAAGAGGGAATAAATATCCAAAACCCCTTCAGTAAAAAAGGAAAAAATTATAAATGACCATACAGCAACAACCAACTATTCTTAAACCCAATTAAATGAGGTTAACTACATGGATCAAATGTCGTCAATTAACTCTATTAAAGACCATATTTTCATTGAAACCATTTAGAGTAAGATCATCTTGAATGATTTGTTTAAGGGTCCTTTTAGGTCTACCTTTACCTCTTTTAATAAGTAAATTTGTCATTAAGTTTACCCTATTATCAGGTGCATCCCCAGACCTTTTTCTAACATGTTCAAATTATCTTAATCTAGTTCCGGTCATCTTTTCATCAATCGGAACCACTCCAATCTTATCCATCTTAGTATGTTCATATGACCATCTTATCATTTTCATTTCCGTTATCCTTATTTGTTTGTTTAAGATGTATCGTCAGAGACCAACGCTCACTACCTTATAAAATAGCTGGTCTAATAATACTCCTATAAAATTTACCCTTCAATTTCAAAGGAACTTTACGACCACAAAGCACCCCATAAGTCTTTCTCCATTTTATCCATCCTATTTGAATCTTTGAGAGACATTTGCATTAATATCTCATCACATTGCAGAAATGAGTCTAAATATCGAAAACGATCAACTTTTGAAATAAAGTGGTCTCTCTATCTCACATTTATAATATTAGTATACAATCCTTTGCTAAAACTACACTATATATTATGTCTCATCTCTATTAAGACTGAAAGCTTTTGATTCTAAAGTCTCTCTCCAAAGCTATAACTTTAAATTGATGGTCTCTTTGGATTTTGCATCAAGAATTGTATCATCCTCAAATATCATGTAATTAGATATCTCATCTTGAATATGATTTGTAAGTTCATCTATAGTGTTACCTATTGGAGTTCTAACTCGAGTCAAACTCCCTTCATACATGTCTTGGATGAGTTTGATATACGCCACCTGCACTCCTTTTCTTTCAAGAGCTTTCCATTAATCCTCTTTAAGAACTTTATCATATGTCTTCCAAATCAATGAAAGCCATATGCAAATCTTGGACTTTTTGTCGATAATACCCCATCGGACTTCTAATCAAATAAACTGCTTCTGTAGTTGAATGCCTAGGCATAAAACCAAATTGATTATCTGAAACTTTACTTTCCCTTTGAATCCTCTATTCAATCTCTCTTTTCCAAAGTTTCATGGTACCACTCTTAAGTTTGCCTTTATAATTCCCACAACTTAAAATATCTCATTTATTTTTATGCACAGGTACTCGAGAACTCTTCCTCCATTCATCGGGATTTTTTTTATATTTCATAATCTCATTAAATAACCTAGTGAGCCAATTAATACCCAACTCTCCTTAATATTTACACACTTCAATAGAGATGTTATCTAACTCAACCATTTTACCATTTTCCATCTTTATTAAAACATCTTTAACCTTTGTAGAATGATAAAAGGAGGTAAGACCCGAACCCCCAAGGTACTCTCTAAAGGAGGCCTTGTGGTTCTTTTATAATGAATAATTAAGACCACATCGGACCATAAGTTCGATGTGGGATGCAGACTCCAACACTCCCCCTCAAGCTAGGTGTACCTAGCTTGGACACATAAAGAAAAGAGACCAAAGCAACGACAATACAAAACAAACAAGAAACGCTGCAAACACTCCCCCTCAAGCTGGACATACCCTGCTTGATTACAAAACAAGATGAAATAAAAAGAAACAAGCGATGATCGTAGCTCCCCCTCATGACGATGGATGAATGAAGATGTTGTGGGTGCAACAGAGAAACTACACAGACAAGGCTGGTTGACGGAGCGCCAAGAATGCCGAACTAACGGGGCCGGTTGATGATATGCCGGGAAAGCCACACTAGCACCGGGAAAGCCGCACTTGTGGGGCTGACGATGGGAGACGGGTATTTCGTAGAGTCGTTGCGGGATCTGGCGGCGCCAAAGAGCCCAAATCCAAGGCGGTCGGAGTGGTGCACCACGTTGGAGAGGGGAGGCTGCCAAACGACAGTCCGGCTGAGGGAGTGCCGTGGCTGCTCGGGACGGTAGGGAGAGCCTCAGACGGAGTGGCTGCCGTTGGAGGGCTGTGTGCGGGAGAAACACGGGAGGCAGGTGCCACTGCAGGAGGAGGCGCCTCGAGATCGGGAGGCGCTTGGGGATCGGGAGGTGCGACAGGGCTGGGAGCCAGACCTAGGCGGCAGTGCTGGGAGAAGGGAGGGCAGCGGGTCGAGAGCTGTGACCGGAGGCCAGTAGAGGGGGAGTTCTGCTGGGAGGGGAAGCCATTGCGTGAGGGCGGGAGACGATCGCGCCGCGAGGATCAGGGTGGAAGGCCGGGAGAACAGCCGGGCGGTGCTGGGCCGACGGGAGTGGACAACGGGAGGCGCATCGGGAGCCGCGGGAAGAAGCGGGCCGGGAGTCGCGGCCAGATCCCGTCAGGATCTGGAGGCGCGACGGGATGCGCGACGGAGAATATTTGAAGAACCGAGCAGATCTGGCCCTGGCCGTTGCAAAATCTTCTTCATTCGCGAGTTGAATCAGCATGGTGCATGGATCCAGGAGGCCGACAACCGCTCGATACCGCAAACGCCAAGCGCCATTGACATGATTATCGAAATCCTGAATAGAAGGACAACGAAGAACGAGTCGAGCGACCAAAGAAAGATCCAAAAACGCTGAAGCTTTGGATAACTCCAGAGGTAAGATTTCAACTGATGGCTTCCCTTCGTAAAACTGAAACGCCTAGGGCCCCCATCTGGATGGCAGGAAAAGCTGTGGCTAACATCCAATCCGCGAAGGTAGGTCACGGAGGGGGCGAAGAAGAAAGGGAGAATGACACGGGAGGTGAAAGGGCCGCGACTGGCCGTTGGGATCGCGGGAGGGCGCGAGAGAGCTGGGAAGGGAGTGCGCCGCAGGAGAGGTCCTTCGGGCGGGAGGATTCTGCCGGAGAGGAGTTGTCGGGAGCTTGATCTGCCGGGAGGGAGGGATAGCCGGCAGGGGGGAGATACCTATGGCTCGTTGGCCATGGAGCCCCCCCCAACGGGGAGAAACCCTAGAGGCCGACGGAAAAAATAAAATAAAACGAGAGGAGGGCCTCGGGATTAGTTTCCCTCTGATACCGTGTAGAATGATAAAAGGAGGTAAGACCCGAACCCTCAAGGTATTCTCTAAAGGAGGCCTTGAAGTTCTTTTATGATGAATAATTAAGACCACATCGGACCATAAGTCCGATGTGGGTTGCAGGCTCCAACAACCTTAAAAGGACGAACTTTTTGATAATCGTTGTAATTGAGTTCCTCTCTATTAGCAGTGCGGGGTCCGGTCCAAGGGGTGTTTCCCCACAGCGCCCACGCCCCCCTATTCTGCACACTTGCCAGCGTAGGGGTAAAATGGGGAATAAAGATTCTGTTAGAGGTGTGGGGTCCAGCAGTTTGTTCAGCCAGGAGAATAAAGATTCTGTTAGAGTTGTGGGTCCAGCAGTTAGTTCAGCCAGGGGAATAAAGATTTTGTTAGAGGTGTGGGGTCCAGCAGTTAGTTCAGCCAGGGGAATAAAGTGGAAGGTTGGGCCTACGCAGGGGGTGTGAATATACTACTCCATTTTCTGTAGGAACAGAATTGGCTGGAGGCCAGAGGCCTGACTCCCGAAGCTCCTCCCAACAGCAGCTGCAACGCTGGAGGTGGTCTCTCCATCGACAACCTGCTGTATTTTCCCTTATCTCCCTAGCTGTAACATTTGAAAACCGGTATTATCAATCTATTTCTGTCTTCTCAGCTCTTGTTTTGTTAATTTCGGAACACTCACACACCAGACCCGTAACATCTTTGGCGACTCCGCTGGGGAACGCGAGCTGAGGACTCAGAACAGAGAAAGAAGCACGTTGAGAGCCAGCGCTGTAATTTTCTCTTCGGAACCGGGCTGGTTGTTTCTTGTTGCATGCAAACTCGAATGGAGCACCGAGTAGCCTCTATTGAATTGTCCATGGATAGTATAAGAATTGCCATGACTTCTATACAAGAGAATGTGGGAAAAATGATGAGCGGGCAGGATGAGAGCTTGCGAATAGCTCAGAACGAGGTGCAGCAAACGGAGGAACGATTAATGCTGTGAGTTAGGAATCTGGAAGAACAGACTATGGATAAACTAAGAGGAATAGAGTCGCATATTGAGCGCAATTCAGAAGTTGGAAAACAGAGCGGAAGCGCGATGGACAGGATGTCCGACAGGGAGTACGTCGAACGCCTGAGAAAAGTTCCATCTATGGAAGTAGCAGACCAATCTGAGGAGCTGTGTTCTGTGACTCGAAGGATAGAATTGCCTAATTTCGCGAGAGATGATCCTCTAGGATGGATCACTAAAGTTGAAACCTACTTTCTCATAAATCGAACTCCTGAAGATATGAGATTACATCACGCACAAATTTGCATGGAGGGCACTGTGCTGTATTGGTTCCTATCATGGGACAGTGTAACGCCGGAAGCCTCTTGGGGCTCTTTTAAACCTGCTTTTCTAGACCGGTTTGGCAGGAACACCGATGGAGACCCGCTACGGTTTTTGAAGAATCTGAAGCAGACAGGATCGGTGGATGAATACATCGAGGAATTCGAACAGGTCGCCTTAAGGCTGCCCAACTTCCCGGAACCATGGTACATGAGCCTTTTCATGGGTGGATTGCGTTCTGAAATAGAGAATCGAGTTTCTACGCATGAACTGACAAACAAATTTCGGATGATAATCCTGGCAAGGAAAGTTGAAAGGGAATTGGTTAGTGAAGGAGTTCTTCGAGGTACACGTACCCGCCCAATTATACCTCCTGTCTCTTGGAATCTCGGAGGTACGACAAATTTTTCGGTACCCCGACCAACCATTAATCGAAACCGCCGTGACGATGAATTACGGAAGGCCGTAGGAGATGACTGATGGGGAGGGGTAAGAGCACTTAGTCGGCAAGAATGAGAAGAATGGAAGCAAAAGGGACTGTGTTTTTGATGTGGCCAACCATTCAGACCCATGCACAAATGTCCTGATAAGCATTTGGGGCTGTTGATCTGGGAGTTTGAGGAACTAGAGGAGCAGCAAGGAAAAAAGGATGTGGCAAAGGCAGCCGAGGGGGAAACAATGGCTGAGGAAGAAGTTCTGCACAAGTTGCCAACCGACCAGCAAGGGGAGCCGGTAGAGCTGCGTAGCATGGGTGGAGTGGGGGTAGATTCGATGATGTTAGCCGGGGAAATAACAGGGGTACCAGTTCTAATTTTAGTAGACAGCGGAGCCAGCCATAATTTCATCTCCAGGCAGATAGAAAAAATTGCAAATGTAACAGTTATCCCAACCAGACCCTTCGGTATAACACTCGGCAACGGATCCCGGGCTCTTTCACAAGGCTTGTGCAAACAGATACGAATCAATCTGGAGAATTTTGATGTTATAATAGATGCTTATGTCTTCGATACAGGAGGACCAGATGTAATTCTGGGAATGCAATGGTTGAAAGGCTTGGGAAGCGTGTTGACTGATTGGGGGCACAAGACAATGGAATTTATGTTGCAGGGGGAAGAAATCCGACTGTAGGGAAAAACGGCTGATGAGGTGAGCACATGGCGGCAACCAAACCAAGCTCAGACCAAGACTCTAGTTGTTGAAGGGTGGGCTTGGTCAGTGCAACTCCAGTTTCCAGCAGCAGGTTTGGACAAAGTGCAGACCGAACAGCTTCAGTTAGAGGAGATGCTGAAAAAATTTCAGACTCTGTTCGACCAACCTCGAGGTCTCCCACCGTAGAGGGTGACAGATCATGCTATAAACTTAGTGACTGGGGCAGCACCAGTAAGCATTAGACCGTATAAGCTGGCCCATTATCTTAAGGACGAGGTTGAACACCAAATAAATGATATGTTGACTCAAGGGATAGTGCGACACAGCTGCAACCCATTTGCCAGCCCCATAATCCTTGTTAAAAAGAAAGACAGTAACTGGAGAATGTGTGTAGACTACCAGGTGCTAAATAAACTAACCATACCAGATAAATTTTCCATCCCTGTCATTGATGAGTTGTTGGATGAGTTGCAAGGAGCAACATATTTTTCCAAACTGGATTTGAAATCTGGATTCCATCATATTCGGGTCCGAACAACGGATGTTAGTAAAACAGCCTTCCGAACTCACGAAGGACACTATGAATTTCTGGTCATGCCGTTTGGACTCATGAATGCCCCATCTACTTTTCAGTTCACTATGAACCAAATGTTTAAGGAGTATCTGATGAAGATTGTTTTGGTGTTTTTTGATGACATTCTGGTTTTTAGTAAAACCTGGGCAGACCATCTTCAACATTTGAGAGTTGTTTTCCAGGTGCTGCAGCGTAATCAGCTTCATCTGAACCAAAATAAATGTTTTTTGGCACAACAAACCATGGAATACTTGGGCCATATTATTTCAGCTAATGGCGTGTCAGTGGAACCATCAAAAATTGAATGTGTTGTCGGCTGGCCCCGTCCACAATCTGTTAAAGGAGTCAGGGGATTCTTGGGTTTAACCGGCTACTGCAGAAAATTCGTTGAAGGATACGGTAAGATAGCAAAGCCCCTCACGGAATTGACAAAAAGGGATAATTTCCATTGGTCTCCGGAAGCTGAGCAAGCCTTTAATACCCTTAAAGGATGCCTAGTTTCAGCCCCTCTACTTGCCTTGCCCGATTTCCAACAGTCTTTTATCATTGAGTGTGATGTCTCTGGTCTAGGAGTTGGGGCTGTTCTCATGCAAGCTTGACGTCCAATTGCCTATTTCAGCAAGGCTTTAGCAGACACCAACCTCACCAAGTCGGTTTATGAAAAAGAAGTTATGACACTTGTCTTAGCTATCCACCATTGGAGACAATATCTGATAGAAAACCATTTTATTGTATACACCGATCACAAGGCTCTCAAGCATCTTCTCAGTCAACGTCTCCGCACGGCAAATCAGCAGGATTGACAAGCAAAACTATTGGGGTATGACTTTGAGATCATTTATAAACCCGGACGTCTAAATCAGGCGGCAGATTCCCTCTCCCGCCGGGCTGCGGGCGAACTTGACAGCTCAAACGAATCTATAACTCTAGGTTCAGCCGTATCCGAACCACTCTGGTTGGAAACAAATGCAATAAAGGCCGAGTATCAGCAGGATTCAGTACTGAAGAATATCATTTCTGCTGTCCAGCAGCACCCATCAACACAGCCCAGGTATACTATCCATCATGGCTTGCTGTTTTTCCAAGACCGCCTTGTTCTGTCCTCCAAGTCCAGCCTCATACCCAAGTTTTTACAGTACTATCATTCCTCACCAGTAGGAGGCCATGCTGGATTCCATAAAACCTACAAACGGCTAGCTTCGGGCTTATTTTGGAAGGGAATGACTAAACAGGTTCAACAGTTTGTCCGTGAGTGTGATGTTTGCCAACGACATAAAACTCTGGCCATGTCTCCAGCCGGATTACTCCAACCGCTTCCAATTCCAGCCCAAGTCTGGGAAGACATATCAATGGATTTTTTATCCGGCTTACCCAAGTCGCAAGGATTTAACGTCATCTTGGTAGTTGTGGACCGTTTCTCCAAATATGCCCATTTTCTGCTGCTGCGCCACCCCTATACAGCCAAAGATGTTGCTGAACTATTCATTAAGGAAGTTGTACGGCTACATGGCATTCCTAGCTCGATACTTAGTGATCGAGACCCTATTTTTGTCAGTAATTTCTGGAAGGAATTATTTCGCCTAGAGGGCACCTCTCTCAAGATGAGCTCTTCTTACCACCCCCAGACGGACGGACAAACGAA
Source organism: Viscum album (assembly GCA_963277665.1). Taxonomy (NCBI): domain Eukaryota; kingdom Viridiplantae; phylum Streptophyta; class Magnoliopsida; order Santalales; family Viscaceae; genus Viscum; species Viscum album. The sequence continues at coordinate 490,761,336 of OY728150.1, forward strand.
AATTGTTAATAAGTGCCTTGGAACATACTTACGTTGTTTTGCTTCCGAAAGACCACTATCTTGGTCCCGATGGATACCCTGGGCTGAATAATGTTACAACACGACGACTCATTCCTCAACTAAGATAACTCCCTTTGAGGCTGTTTACGGGCGGACACCACCTACGGTTTAACGACTTACTGGACAGACTACACCAGTGGACACAGCGTCCACTCTTCTGGCTGAGCGGGATCAAATGATTGAGCAGCCCCGACATAACCTCACCCGAGCCCAGCAATTGATGGCTCGATCTGCTAACAAGCATCGCCGGGACGTCACTTATGATGTTGGAGAACTTGTATATGTCAAACTTCGACCAAATATTCAGACTTCCAAGGTCCACAAACTTACTCCCAAACTAGCAGCCCACTATTATGGACCCTATGCAGTTGAAGCATGCCTGGGAAACACCGCTTATAAGTTGGTTCTGCCCCCAGCAGCACTGATACATCCGGTCTTCCATGTCTCACAGCTAAAACGTGCAGTTGGGAATTCTCCAATTCAACCTGAGCTCCCGGAAGTTTGGGGTCGTTCTTCATCCTCAGGACCTCGGCCAGTGGCAATCTTGGCATCCAGAGGGCAATCACGTGGCAGTTGGTTAATTTAGTGGCACGATTTACGTGCTGAAGAATCAACATGGGAGGATGCTGATCACATCATTTCCCAGTTTCCAGATTTACACCTTGAGGACAAGGTGTCGCTTGCCGAGGGGGAAATTGTTAGCAGTGCGGGGTCCGGTCCAAGGGGTGTTTCCCCACAGCGCCCACGCCCCTCTATTCTGCACACTTACCAGCATAGGGGTAAAATGGGGAATAAAGATTCTGTTAGAGGTGTGGGGTCCAACAGTTAGTTCAGCCAGGGGAATAAAGATTCTGTTAGAGGTGTGGGTCTAACAGTTAGTTCAGCCAGGGGAATAAAGATTCTGTTAGAGGTGTGGGTCCAACAGTTAGTTCAGCCAGGGGAATAAAGATTCTGTTAGAGGTGTGGGGTCCAACAGTTAGTTCAGCCAGGGGAATAAAGTGGAAGGTTGGGCCTACGCAGGGGGTGTGAATATACTACTCCATTTTCTGTAGGAACAGAATTGGCAGGAGGCCAGAGGCCTGACTCCCGAAGCTCCTCCCAACCACAGCTGACAACGCTGGAGGTGGTCTCTCCATCGACAACCTGCTGTATTTTCCCTTATCTCCCGAGCTGTAACATCTGGAAACCGGAATTATCAATCTATTTTTCTCTTCTCAGCTCTTGTTTTGTTAATTTCGGAACACTCACACACCAGACCCATAACACTCTCTACTAATATTTATTTTATTTTAGTCCAATTCACACATCCGCTCTCCATTGAAGAGATTATTAAAGTAGCACCTCTCATCATTTTTTAATTTCCTCATCCTTAAAAAAGGTACATCTTTCTTTATCCTTTATGCATCAAACTTGATTTAAATCTCTAGATTTTTGCTCTCTTCCTCTAGCCAAGTTGTACATTTTTTCTTCACCATTCTCAGTATGTAATGAACGGTACAACTCCTAAAAAACATGAGATTTAGACTTACCGATTGCTTTCTTAGCCTCTCTACGACCAACACGATATCACGCCCGAGTATCTTCATTACTACAAAGGTGTAAAACTTTAAAACACTCTCGTTTCACTTTAACTTTTAAGTGAACATTCTCATTCCACCACCACGATCCTTTTTCTTTCGGACAAAACTCTTTTGATAGTCTTAGAATTGTAGTTATATTGTGAACACTTTTAGCCACCTCATCCCACATCTAGTCAGCGGTTTCTTGAACTTCCCAATCCACTTCTTTCAAAAGTTTCCTCATAAATTCCATTATAAGGTTACCCTTTAGGCACCACCATTTGATTCTCAGATTTCTTAATTGTTTCATATTTCTCTTATAATTTTAAATTGCAGACTTTCACTGGGTATAACCTTATAATCCTTAATAAACCTTCATATTGAACCTTTTTACCAAGAAAAAATCAATCTGTGATCTTGTGACTCCGCTTTTATAAGTAATAAGATGTTCCTCTCGTTTCCTAAAGAGTGTAGTAGGAAAAGTTTAAGACAACCGATCCTTCATCATTTACTATACCCAAACCAAACCCTCCATGACAATGTACGTGATCTCTAGAATCCTTTCCTACATGCACATTTAGGTCACCACTTATAAAAATCTTCTCATGTTGCGACTAACTCTTAATCAAAATTTCTAAATTAACCCAAAAAGTAGACTTTTATGTTGTGCATCTCGACCCACTTGAGGTGCATAAACACTAACAAAGTTGAAAATATCGTTTCCTATAACTATCTTAACGACTATCATTCTATCTCCTAATCTTATCCCGTCCACCACTTTTTCTCTTAAAGTCTTATCCATCATAATACCAACACCATTTTTAGTTTTAGTTTTACCGGAGTACCAAAGTTTGAAACCAGAGCCATCCTATTCTTTGGCCTCTCTTCCACCCATTTAGTCTCTTATATACACAATGCACTAGTCTCTTTTCTAATCACAGTATTTACCAATTCCATAGATTTACCTGCTAAGGTTTCAATATTCCAACTAGCCATCTTATGCTCATGATTTTGGACTAGCTTCCTTACCCCCCACATCCGTCCAGAATGGTGTGAAGACCCTTGCTCATTTAACACTACACCCGAGCGTCGATGTAGCGACTCTAGCTCATTTGACAACACACTTGAGCAATGTTACGCGTTGACTCCGGGCAACGACCTAGTACGAGCATATTAATGCATTTGATTCATGTCAAGAAAAGATTCGACGAAGTTTTACGCTGGTTGTCCGACACCCATAAATACCCAAAACAAGCCAAAAGAGAAAAACAATAAGACCCACTCAAAAGTCAAAAGAAATAAAAGACATAGTCGAAAGTAAAGAAAATAGTAAAAAAGAAATAAAATAAACAAACATTCTTAATGTAATAAAAATAAAATAAAATAAAATATAACACACATGTGGTTGGACCGCTTGGGTCTTTTACTACACCAAAAGTTGAAATAACTCTGTAAGATTATGGGTTGAGACAACGGTAGTTTGATTCTTAACCATTCCATTAAACGCCTGGGGTTGGCTGGTTTCACTCTGATAATTCAAAAAAATAACGTTTTTATAAATTATGCATTGCATCTTAATATTCGGATCCATGGTCTGTGGGCATTAATGTGTTTGGATGATATGTCTCTTCATGGTTGGATGGTTTTGGTCATTTGCAAAGCAGGAGTGGGAAGGAAGGGTGAACGTCGGCATGTCGTGTTCTGTGACAGCTGCTATTCGTGACAGTGTCCGAGGGATGGCCATCGGTAAAACTTTAAGTTCCGACAAAGCAGATCGTGCAACCGTAGAACAGGTGAAAATTAAGCCTGTTAGTTGTGGACCTTGTTTTATAGTAATCAACCATTTATTCTTTTTCTTTATTTGATCCTTGCTTTGTATTTATGATGAAAATATCTGATCTTCAATTTGCGTGTCATTGTTTTTTCCTTCTATAATTTTAAATTTCAAATTGACTTGCTACTTTTTCTCCTCGCACAGAACTGTTTTTGTAAGTTGTTTTTATGGTTGCTATTCTGTTCTTCTCAATCTATGAACAAGTGAGCGGTGGCTTGTGTGGCCTTTCATCCGCCGCTTCTTATCCCCTCCCTCGAGCACTTTCTTTTTCTTCATCTAGTTTTATTTTAATAATCAATGTTTTTTTCCAGGCTATTGATCCTCGGACTCGAATGATACTTTTCAAAATGTTACACCGGGGTGACATCAATGATATTAATGGTTGCATTTCAACTGGGAAAGAAGTATGTATTGCAAAACTGCCTTTTTAAGTTATTTCTGGTTAATAATGTTTTCTTTTTTTAAGCATTGGATGTTTTTTGTCCCTTAATCTGGTTTGGTGATTGGATTTCAGGCAAATGTTTATCATGCAACAAAATCTGATGGTCCGGAGTTGGCAATCAAGGTGTACAAAACTTCTGTTCTCATGTTTAAGTAAGTCCAAAAATTCCACTGTTGGTTGCTAATTAACAATTTTTTTGGTCACTAATTAACAATATTTCTGTGATTTTATGATGCTAAAGTTGCACAGCCTGTTATCCTCATTTTCAGCCGCTTCTGAATGTGTAAAATAAATTAACAGCTCATTGCTTTATGTCTTATATATACATCCAATACCGAAGGATGTGAAGTGCCTGTTTATTGCAGGCGTGGGTGCATCAAATGTGTTACATTTCCCTCCCCATTAGACAATTAAAGCTTTTATTATTAATTTTTTCTTTCTGTTGCTGGGGTTTTATGTGTTTTTTTTCCTTTCTTTGGACCATTACTCAATGGAAATTGTAATCCCTTGTTGACACTGATGTTTTTCGGCTTTCTATTTGCTGCCAATCGCAGGGATAGAGAACGGTATGTACAAGGAGACTTCCGTTTTAGATTTGGATACTGCAAACACAATCCAAGAAAGATGGTAAAAGCCTGGGCTGAGAAAGAAATGAGGAATCTTCTAAGGTAAGGAAAGAATTCCCCCCACATAATTGCTTACGTAGGGATGACAATGGGTTCGGTACTTGTGATTTTTGCAATACCCAAGCGTGAACCTATGCAACCATTAATCTGCCCATATCCCATTAAATACCCAAATATTTCTATTTTCATTACTTTTACACATCTTATAAATTTTGGGACTATTCATTTATCTACCCATACCCTTCTAAAAAGTAATTTTTTTTAACTTTTGTGTCAATTTAATTCATATAATATTCAACTCAAACTAGAATCCAAACCAAGATAATTAAAGACAATATTCAATAAAACCAAAATCGAAATTTAAATTTAAGCATAATTGTTTGCGATCAACAAAATTCTCATGCGACGTCGAATAATTTATGTCACAAAATAATTTCTTTTAAAATATTGTCTTGGTTGATGAAATACATGCAGAGAAAGTTTCATTGGTCAAGATTCATATTTATCCAAAAACATATATTTGAACAATTAGTACTCATGAGTAAAATATTTAAGTACTATAAAGCAACCTATTAAAATGAAATTTGTATTCTGGCATCAGCTACTTTTTCCATGCTATCTGAATTTACCCAAATATGATGTGGGTGATAGTATCTATGCTTTTATTTTATTATTATTTGTTTATAGGATATCCGTATCTGGTATGACCAGGGTACCTGCTTAAGGTATGATCTGGTTGGGTGGGTCAGTTTACTCGCTTATGGTCATTGTATGGTTTATTTTATTATTATTTGTTTATAGGATATTCGTATCTGGTATGATAAGGGTACCCGCCTATGGTATGATTAGGTTGGGTGGGTCAAGGTACCCACTTATGATCATTATATGGTTTACTGCCAACTTTAGGAATGCGCTTGATGTATGTGGGTTAAAAAGGAAGAAGTTATTTCATTTTTTTGGGTACTGTTTGCATCCATCCAAGGATTGGTGTTGGTGTTGGATTTGTTGTCAACGCATGTTGATTATTGGTGATGGATCTCTTGTCAACACATGTTGATTATTGGTGATGGATCTCTTGTCAACACATGTTGGTTGTTGGTGTTGGATTTGTTGTCAACCAATGAAATATGTGTAAACTATGGATTTAGTGAGAGATGACAGGTGATTGAATTTTTGCCAATCACATCATTAGAGCTGGAATCGAGATGAGGCTGATGGTAATATCATTGTCAAGACATGGCAAAGCGTGGAAGTTAGCCAAGGAGTTTTCACAATGGATGCGTGGAAGTGTAATGAATTAACAATGGGATTGATGAAGTTGAATGAGCCTGTTCTGGTTTAATATGGCTTAAGGAGTTTTGGAAGAGCTGGAGGAGCTGTAACAGTTCGGTCTGCAGGACAAAAATCATGCCGTGACATCCTAGGTCATGCCACGAGCATGCTATGTCACAATAACCTGTTCTGGAGGTGGTACCATGGGAAGTGCTTAATGCCGTCAGGGGGACCTCATGAGAGTTTGGCTTTAGGGTGTTTGAGGCTGATTAAATGTTTATGCCATGGAAGCTGGAGTCATGCCGTGAAGTGGAGTTGCGAATTACTTGAAAAATGACGAAGTCCTATATGTAAGGTTTTCCATACGTAATATCTTCCAAAATGCTGAAAGGTGACAAAGGGAAAAACACTCACTGAGATATATTTCGAGTGGAGTTGTAGGGACAAGCCACGCCGCACGCTTAAGGATCACATCGTGAATGGTTAGGTATGCATGATATGTAAGAGTACATAACCAATATGTAAGGGTTTTCTCAGCTGAAACCTTGATAAGGATATTTTCTTTATCTATGTGTCGTGCCATAATGGTCACGCCATGGGAAGGATGACTATGCCGTGATGAGGTTTATGTGATTTCCAGTGGCTTTGTCTATTTGGAGATGTCTACGTTGTGGAAGAAGTTCACGTTGTAGTGATTCGTTATGCAAGAGTTGATATTCTCAGAGTCCAGGAAACTATGCCGTGATGAGAAATGTCACGCCATGATGTGCCAGACAAAAGAGAATCCAGCGGTTTTCGCCACAACATGTTTTGCGAGGTGCGGGCCATGAAAGCCTGAGGTTGTTGATTACACGCCTCAAAGGATAGTGTCACGCCGTGGAGGTGCCTGTGAAGGCATGAGTTTGGGTTCACGGTTTCAAAAGAAGTTGAGCATTGTGCCGTGGTGTTTGTGCTCACGCCGTGAAGAAGATGAATGCGTTCAAGATCTCTAGATCTCTTTTTAGGGTTTGAGAGTCTCTCTATCTGTTGTGCACACCAAGAGTAATTATGGAAAATGATATAATTAGATATTTATCTTGGTAATGACATCCAACCTCCTATAAACGTTATTGTAATATAATCCTTTTATCACAATATCCCTAATCAAGCAGGTTGCATACCGATGCCATCAACTTATATGCTCGATGTCTCTTTCTTTGACTTTTCGGAAATTAACTCGCCCATCGAACTACATCACCATGGATTTATGGAGATAGTTTAATTCCCATCAAAGGGTCTGAGATATCAACTTCTGGGAAGAGACAGAAGGGATAAATCCTTTTCCTCATTATCCATTAATGCAATATCACTCGTGACGTACCCAACGTATCCTACCTCGCCGCAAACATATGTCGTCACAGTTTTCGTCAATGCATCAAAGTACACGAGTCATGATATCTATTAGTGACAATCTTAAAGTCTAAGGATCAATACATACGTATGCAGATAGGAACATCTAATGCTACATGGAAATGTGAATTTCTATTGACGAATCTGTTCTCATAACCCCCTATCTTAGAAATTAGCAAGGGCAAATACCATGAGAAGATGTCTCAATGTCTTATGAGCCTCCTATCCTTGATAGCCCGTATCGTCTATGTCCTGTTAGACAATATCATTCATCCATAAAACTATTGGTAGTCCCATGGGCGTTGTTGATTCTCTCAGGGTTACTGAATTTAGAAATTTATAACACGAAACAAACCACTAAACTACAGGGTAGGATAAGAATTGCAAGTTTGAGGTCGAACCCACATAGATAGGGTTGGAGAAAATATTAATTCAATAAAATAAACAGTAACTATTTAATGAAAGAATCCTAAACTAATTTATTGAAAGAAGAGATGGCGATTGATTTGGATTTTAAAAAAATATAAAAACATGCTCGACAATTGAAAATCTGGGATCATGATTGATTAGGGCATAAAATAATGGAAAAGCAATCATAAGTGTCGGGACTGAGTTAGTTGAATCCAATGGTCATGGTAAACAACCCCAAAATCACCGATGTTCCCTTTTCACAATGGCCATGTTACTTCGGGCTTTCGTTGACCTAGTAACTCAGAACCTTTTTTAAACATAGTTGAAAGTCCACCCAATGGTCATGGTAAGGACTGTTCACTAGTCAATGCGTTGAAAATATCACTCCCTCACCGATCACGCAATGCTTATGAATGATAAAGAGAAGAAGAAATTTGAGAAATTAGAGTTATGGCAAAATACCCGGATGAATTGCATTCAAAAATAAAATACATTTAAACAATTAATCCCCCTTCATTACAATTGCTTCGCACAAAGTCTACCCCTCATGCTAGCCACAAGGGGGTAGGAAAATAAAGATCCTATTTAACGCATCATAGCAGCAACGACCTTTAATCCTAGCGGCGACGGCTCCCCGAATGATTGAATGAAGTGATACTCTGACCTCTTATTTATAGACTTCCGTGGGGCTCAGGTAGCATTCAATGACATTTAGGATGAGTAATCTGTTCACCACGTGTTAATTTACAGAGCATGTAATATTTACACAGCCTTTAAATTTCCAGGTTCACCTCTGTTGGATTGGTGTAGCCCGATCCGGTTGGGCCGAATGCTTGTGGCCCACAACTGTAGTAGAGCTGACCGACCGACATCGACAGACACTGTAGTAGTGCGGACTTTGGAGTCAACTTTACTGTTGCACTTTTGACTTCCAGCCGGCAGCCACTGTAGCACTTTTGACAAAGGTGGCCTTTCATTGTAGCGATGCGGACTTCCTGTTTGGAACAGTGGATCGTCTTCTCCATATGTAGCCCATTTCGGGCTAGGGTTTCTTATCAGAAAAACTTTGTAATTGTGCTCCCGATTATAGTGAATATTCTGCCTCTCTGTGGACGTAGGGATTATTCCCGAACCACGTAAATCATTGTGTCCTTTGTTCTTTTTTTTCTCTTTTACTCTGTTTTTTTGTCGTTTCTGTCGCTGCAACTCCTGGCGTTTCCGCAACAACCTCTTGTTCGGTTTCGACCCCTAGAAGTATCCCATTGTCATCATTTATCGTGGGAATCCATCTTTTAGTGGAAATCAAGGCCGCTTTTGGCTTCTATTTCCCATTTCCCACAAAACACTGCATCCTGCCCAATATTGAAGAAAACATCAGGTTTACTGACATGCATTAACAATAAAAATCATTAGAATCAGTGCATTTTATTATAAAAAATGTATACAATAAATGCACTTATCAAACCCCTCCACACTTGAATTTATACTTGTCTTGAAGGATATAATCTCAACACACTACAATGGACGCTTAGCCTACTATGCTTTAAATTCAATGTCAACAACAACAATTGATCAAATGAAAAGTTAAATGTTCGAGCATCACACGTGGAAAATTTATCAACACCTCATTTTTCAAAGAATACAAATCAACCATGTATTTTATTTTTCCTCTTGAAATAGTCGAGTCTTTTCATTCATCCATTTTCATTTTTTGATTCATTATTAATATGCCTATCATTTGTAATTTATCTCACGTGAATTTTTCTGCTCATTATCAAGGTACGAATGAATAGAGTGACGCACATACCTCAAGTATATGTCACTTACCATAGGCTTGCAAGACATCTAACATCTCCACCGTGTAAAGACAAAATCACAAATAATCATGAGGGCTTCACCGTTTAGGATCAAACGACTCTGAGCCTTAGGGCAGGTGGGTAAATGATGTAAATCAAGTAAAGCTAAAAAAAGGTTTATCTCTAATGTACTTTGCATGATAATAAAAAACTCAATGAAAACTCAATGAAAGTCTCCTCTTCCCCCGATATCTCAGAGCATACTCATAAAGAGATGAAATGCAATAAATGAAAAACCCACTTTTATTTTTATTATATACATATATATATATATTTTCAAAAGTTGTGATGGGGACAAATCTAACCGCCACCACCCAACTCCAAATGATCTCCTCACGACACTATTTGTAATAGTTATAACAAACCACCTGTCAAGAAATGGTTGTTTTTGAATTGCCCTAAACACAACCCATTTTTTTTCTTTTTTTTTCTTTCATTTTTTTAAGAGGGTGTGCAATAAATACAATGAACGTGCCTTCCCCAAATCTCATGAAATTTTCCCCCACCTTTGTTCATTACAAAAAAAATGCATCCCTTCCACTGGCCGCCATTCCCTCCCCTCTTATTTCAGCTTCTGTCCAGACTCGTAAAATTCTTTTTCTTTTCAATGGCTGGGTGCATGTGTTGAGTTTCATCAATGATCCCCACGGGTTCTTCAGTCAGCTCCTCGACCTTTTCTGTTGCTGCTGCATCTTTTTGTTCCTCTGCATAGTCATCGCAAAGTGCAACTGGTTCTTCTCCTTTGTCTTGCGACACACTTAGATTTTCTAAAAAATCCGTGATGAATGTGGCAACTGTCATTTCATCTTCTTCCTCTTCCTTCGGTTGTGGTCCTAGTTTTGCGAGGAATCTTTGTAGCAAATAAGCAGTCGAAGTTCCTCTTTATTCTATTTCTTCTTTTTGTTCACTTTCTTCTACTTTTAGTTTGATGAAGTGTGTTTCGGCCCACTGATGTTCTGCAACAAGGTTACCCTCTTCACCGTCTTCTGAACCTGCAAAATTAAGGGCATCATGGTTAGAATAAATATCAGCATTAGAAGTGCTACGTACCTCCGCTTCGTTGTCCATGCTTCTTTGCTCATGGTGCTCCTGGTTGAATTCTGGCTCCAGGCTATGAGATGCTGTGTATTCAAAGTTTGGGTACGGTTGCGGGCACTCATTAGATTGATTTTTCATCGTTTTAACTTCATTGAGTAGCTGTGCCATATCCTCCAGCAGGAAAGTGAACCTATCCTTGGTAGTCATCATGTCTTGTAGCTTTGCCATTACAACCAAAAATACCCAGTGTGGTAAAAACGATATAAATAAATAAATAAACTATGCTAAAATCAGAAAACAGAAAAGTTGAGAAAATAATTTCCTTAAATTATTAACCTAGTAAAATCTCCGCTTCGATCCCCGATAACGGCGCAAAAAATTTGATAGCTCTGTGAGCGTCATTAATTCCCGCAGGGTTATCGAATTTATAAATTTATAACATGAAACAAACAAACCACTAAACTACAGGGTAGTATAGGAATTGCAAGTTCGAGGTCGAACCCACAGAAATAGGGTTGGAGAAAATATTAATTCAATAAAATAAACCCTATTTAATGAAAGAAACCTAAACTAATTTATTGAAAGAAGAGATGATGATTGATTTGGATTTTAAGAAAATAGAAAGACGTGATCTACAATTGAAAATCTTGGATCATGATTGATTTGGTCATAAAATAATGGGAAAACAATTATAGGTGTGGAAACCGAGTTAGTTGAATCCAATGGTCATGGTAAATAACCCCAAAATCACCGATGTTCCATTTTCACAATGGTCATGTTACTTTGGGTTTTCGTTGACCTCGTAACTGGGAACCTTTTTTAAACATAGCTGAAAGTCCACCCAATAGTCATGGTGAGGACCGTTCACTAGTCAATGCATTGAAAGAGTATCACTCCCTCATCGACCACGCAATGGTCATGAATGATAGAGAAGAGATTTGAGAAATTAAGGTTACGTCAAAAGACCCAAATGAATTGCATTCAAAAATAAAATACCTTGAAACAATTAATCCTCATTCATTACAATTGCTTCCACAAAGTCTAACCCCTCATGCTAGCAACGAGGGGGTAAGAAAATAAAGATCCTATTTGACGCATTATGACAATAGCGACTTTTGATCCCAGCGGCGGCGGCTCCCCGAATGATTGAATGGAGTGGTACCCTAACCTCTTATTTATAGGCTTCCTCGGGGCTCGGGGGCATTCAATGGCATTTAAGACGGGTCAAAAAGTGGTCATAGGTGGGTGCTGGGTCATAAAGCAGGTCAAAAATTGAAGACATGGCGAATCTGGCCGTTTTTGGTCCGCCATGACCTTTACATGTCGTGTACTGATTACACCACGTGTAATCTGTCCACGACGTACACAACTTGTAATATTTACACAACCTGTAAATTTCCAGCTTCAACTCTTTTGTTCGGTTTCGACCCCCCGAAGTATCCCATTGACATCAGTCATTTTGAGAATCCATCTTTTAGTGGAAATCATATTTGCTTTTGTCTTCTATTTCTCATTTCCTACAGAACATTGCATCCTGCCCAATATTGCAAAAAACATCAGGTGTACAAGCATGCATTAACAATAAAAATCATCAGAATCAGTGCATTTTATTATAAAAAATGTATACAATAAATGCACTTATCAACTATATTCAAGAATACTGTCGTGACACCCCCAGGTTCTCATCATAGCGGGGACCGACTATGACCTTTCAGTGCGAAATATATTCTCAGGACATTATCACATCAAATGTCATGCATGGGAACAATAATGACATGGTAAGAAAACTTCATTAATAATAAAACATGTAATCAAATACTCAGAAAGTCGGTTCTAGGACACCAACTCCAACGGAATTCTACTTGCACTAGAGCTAACTGACAACAACTTTCAGTCCACTAGCTCTCACATGACGTTCACGCTTTTGCTGAGAGAAAGCCTTCATCAAAGGGTCCGCCATGTTTTCCTTCGTGGATACTTTGCTCACCACAACTTCACCTCATTGAGAAAAATCTCTCAAGAGATGAAACTTCCGAAGTATGTGCTTTGTCCTTTGGTGTGACGTTGACTCTTTGGAGAGAGTCATCGCTGCAGTGTTACCGTAGTAAACTGTGATAAGATTTTTACTGTTTGGTACCACATCAAGCTCTTTGACAAAGTTGCGAATCCAAACTGTTTCTTTGGCTGCATCGGAAGTCGTAATATATTCGGACTCCGCTGTAGAATCAGCAACAATTGACTGTTTTGAACTCTTCCGGTTCACACCTTCTCCGTTGAGACAAAAAACATATCCAGACCGCGACTTCAGATCATTCTGATATGTCTGAAAGCTAGCATCTGTATAACCCCTGATGACTAGCTCTTCATCTCCTCCATACATTAGGAACATATCCTTAGTTCATCTCAGATAAAGATAACAGTCCAATGTTGTTCACCTGGATCTGCTTGATATGTGCCTACCATTCTCAAAGCACATACAACATCAAGTCTCGTACATAACATGACATACATGATGAATCATATTGTAGAAGCATATGAGATCTTACTCATTCCCTCTCTTTCCTCTTGTGTTTGAGGACATATTTTCTTGGAAAGATATATACCATGTGACACTGGAACGAATCCCCTCTTGGATTGTTCCATACTGAGCCTCTTTAGTATCTGGTCAATGTATTTACTCTGACTTAGTCCAAACGACCTCTTGATCGAACCAAATGTTCCGTAATCTGGATGCTTTAATCCATAAATAGATCTCTGCAACTTGCATACCTTTTTGGCATTTCTTGGAGTTACAAACCCTTCTAGTTGCGTCATGTATACATTCTCCTGAACGTTTATGTTAAGGAATGCAGTTTTGACATTCATTTGCCAAATCTCATAGTCATGTTAAGATGCTATGATGAACAAAATTCTGATGGATTTAAACATAGCAACGGAAGAAAAGGTTTCGTTATAGTCAATGCCTTGACGTTGTCTAAACCCTTTGACCACTAGCCGTGCTTTATAGGTATTTACTTTACCTTCCATGTTCAGTTTTCTCTTCAATACTCATTTACGCTCAACGGGCTTTACATCAACTAGTGGATCGATCAAAACCCATACTTGGTTTTGATACATGGAATTCATTTCAGAATTCAAGGTTTCCTGCCATTTTGCAGCTTCTGAGCTCTCTACTGCCTTCTTATAGAAAAAAAGATCAATACTGTCAACTAATAATGAGTCACTGTTGTTAGTGACTAGAACACCATATCTTTCTGGTTCTCTTACCTCTCCGGCGCTCCTATGCAATACTTGTGTTTCATGAACAACTTATTCCATGGGGATCTATGAAATCTGTTCCTGTACCAACTTTTGTGTATCTTAAGTATCAATTTTCTCGAAGTTAATCTTGCTCCCACTATCTCCTTGAGGATGTGCTCCCTCTCAAGAAACTTTGTCTTGCGACAATCACTTTCTTGTCTGAAGGGTTGTATAGATAGTGTCCCTTTGTTTTTTGGGATATCCTATAAAGATACACTTAGTGTCCTGGGATGCTACTTTATTGCTTGAGCTAGCTTTAACAAACGCCTCGCAACCCCATGTGCGAACATGTGACAAAACGAGTTTCTTTCCATTCTATAACTCGAATTGAATACTGTTTTCCGCTTTGGTTGGTACTCGATTTAGTAAGTATAATGTTGTTTATAATGCATATCTCCAAAAGGATAATGGAAGGTTTGCGTGACTCATCATCGACCTTACCATATCTAGCAAAGTACAATTCCTCCTTTCCCTAACGCCATTCCACTGCGATGTATAAGGTGAAGTGAGTTGATTTAAAATCCCACACTCTTGTAGAAAGTTGATCAAATCTTGGTTAAGATACTCCGCACTTCCATCCGATCGAAGTTTCTTTATCTTCTTATCAAGCTGATTCTAAACTTCATTCTTGAACTTTTTGTGTTGTGGAAACGCCGGGAGTTGCAGCGACAGAAACAACGAAAAACAGAAGAGTAAAAGGGAAAAAAAACAAGAACGTGAACACAAAGATTTACGTGGTTTGGGAATAATCCCTATGTTCACGGAGAGGCAGAATATCCACTATAATTCGGGAGCACAATTATAGAGTTTTTCAGCAAGTAACCCTAGCCTGAAAATGGGCTACAAATGGAGAGGAAGACGGTCACTGTTCCACCAACCGCACATGAAGTCTGCGTCGCTGCAGTGAAAAAACGGCCATCCAAGTCAAAAGTGCTATAGTGACTGCCGGCTGGAAGTCCAAACATCATCCAAAACCGGATCGGGCTACACCAATCCAACATTTTGAACTTCTCAAATGCTTCAGACTTGTATCTCATCAAGTAGATATAACCATGCCTACTCAAGTCGTCGGTAAAAGTAATGAAGTATGAGAATCCACCTCTAGCTTCTACTTGAAAAGGCCCGCACACATCAGTGTGTTCTAATTCTAGAAGCTCTGCATCCCTTTATTCTTGACCACCAAATGGAGGTTTGGTCATCTTACATCGTAAACAAGCATCACATCTTTCATGTGACTTAAGCTCAAAATGGTCTAAATAACCATATTGATATAGCTTTGTCAAACGCTTCTCGTTTATGTGATCAAGGCGGTGATGCCACAATTGGGTGTTATATGAATCACGCGAGTTTGTTTTGTTACCAATTGTCAATATTTGGTTTTCATAATTCAATACATAGACCGTTTTTTAATTATGTTATACCATAACATATGTCATTTTTATAAAAGCAGAAACCCTTATTTCCAAAATAGAAAATAAATCAATCCATATCTAAGCAAGAAACGAAAATTATGTTTTTGGTAACACTAGGCACATAATTGTTGCGGAATCGTCGAGAGTCGCAACGACAGAAACGGGATACGGGAAGAAAATGCATAAGAAATGAAAACACACGGAAAACACAAATTTACGTGGTTCGGGAATGATCTCTACGTCCACGGAGAGGCAGAATAATCACTATAATCGGGAGCACAATTACGGAGTTTTTCGGTGAGAAACCCTAGCCCGAAATAGGCTACAAATGGAGAGGAAGACGATCACTGTTTCACCAACCGCACAGGAAGTACGCGTTGCTACAGTGAAAGACGGCCACCTTAGTCAAAAATGCTACAGTGGCTGTCGACTGGAAGTCCAAAAGGCTACAGTAAAGTTCCGAAGTCCGCACTGCTACAGTGCCCTGTCGGTGTCGATCGAGCTACACCGATCCAACAATAATAACAATCCTTTAAAACCAAAATCAATCCCGTTGGCAACGTGAGATGTAGTCTCCAATGGCGAGTAGCCAGCTTCGTTCCATTGGCAGCCCGTAGATCAACCTCGCCTTTTAAACCTTCTGAAATCTACTTGGTTTATGTATTTGAATACTAATGTGAGCACCATATGCAGTATTTAATACCCAACTTGTAGATATTGAAAGATTACACTCGATAACGAACGCACCTGAAACTTCCCCTTGCTTCTTTGATTGGGTGCAATTCCTTTTTCAGTGGCCCTGTTTGCCACATGCAAAACATACCGCATCCTGTTCCTCTCCTTGCCTCAGTATCTTCTTCTTCTTGGAAGGATGGTGCTCTCGGGCCTTAGATTTGGAATGAGTCTTCGGTCCCTTTGCCTTGTTCCCCCTCTTCTTATTTACCATAAGGACTGCGGGTTTTTACGCCCCATGTCTATCAATCTGGTGAGTAAGAGTAAGAAGTTCCCATAGTGTCTTCTCGCTATTGCTCATATTATAATTCACAATAAAACTGGAAAAGTTTTTAGGTAGCGTGGACATAATGCGTTTTTTGCGAAGCTCATCACGGTTCTTAAACCCCAAGATGTCCAAGCGCTTAATGTAGCCAATCATCTCGACTACATGTGGCCTAGCTGACGCCGACTCTCCAATCTTGCACGCGAACAATGCATTATAGATCTCATATATCTTTGATCTCACCTTCACTTGATAGAGATCTCGAATGTGAGAAACTATGCTATACGCATCCATATCCTCATATTGCTTTAGAAGCTCATTGGACATGGAGGATAAGTTGAAACATTTGACATCCATTGCGTTGTCCACATGCTTCAAATAGAGAATAAGAGAAGTACTCAAATGTGAAGAACAAGGGAAACCTCCAATTGTCAAAAGCAATCAAGATCTTCCAGAATAAGAGAAGGGAAACCTCCAATTGCATTGACCTGCATGTGCAAATCAAGAATAAGAGAAGTACTCAAATGCAAAGAACAAGGGAAACCTCCAATTGTCAAAAGCAATCAAGATCTTCCAGAGAAAATGAGCAGAAGAGATTTAACAATAAATCACAAAATTCATTAACAAGGGTGCGGGAAAATCTCCTTGGCTTGACCACTATGGGTCTAGTGTGCCATCACGGGAGAGATTTTACAGAAATGAAAGAAAGAAAATAAACTCTCTAGCAGCTCCAGCTCGCTCGACTGATCGACAACAAACTCCTCTATTGAATCACACTCGCTTCTTTTTTTATATGCACCCGAATGAACGAGTCCCTTTGCAGTAAGGATGCTCGATTTTCCTCACGTGGATGGCACGGACCTCCTCTCCCTTTGTCGAGGGTCCTGCTCCCTTGTGCTCTCAGGATCTTCCTGAGTTACAGTGCCCAACTCCCATCTCCTCTGATGTTTCCATGTGTCTCGGCTGAGGGTCCAGATTCTTCAGCTGGGCATCCTGAACATTCTCGGCTCAACTTGATTCCATGATATTCTCCTTCGTTTTAATGTATGCCTCGTGGATGTTTGGAAGCATTTTGCCTAATTTGGGCAGACCGGAGGAATAAAAACAAATCTTGAGTTGTGCCCTAGTCACTGGCTTTGTACGTGGATCACACGTATAAAGGTTTTTTAGGAAATCCTAAGTGAAGGATCACACGTACGCAGATGACCCGTACGAAGGTTTTTCGTACGCTGGCTTTGTACGTGGATGACTCGTATGCTCTTGGGGTTTCTTATGCGGCCAGCCTCTTTTATGTGGGGGCTTTCATACACGTAACAAGTCTTGTGTGATTCTCTCACACGCTCCTTCTTCATAAGCAACCTCTCATATGCGTGGGCTTGCATACACGGCCTTTCATACGTGCAGGCTCTCATACGCGGCCTCTCATACGCGCTGGGGTTTCTTACGCGGCTGGCCTCTCATACGCTTCCAAGAGTCTTATGGGATTCTCACCCCTTTGTAATTTTTTCCCGCTCCAGACCCACAACCCATGAAAATTTGAACTTAGTGTAGGCTTTATTCAATTTATTTCAGAATTGATTTAAAACAATGAAAAACAGAATAAACAGCCTGTTATCAGTTCAAGCTCAAGACTCAAAAAATCAATGCATGACTTTTCATTTAATTCAAAAAATGAATAAACAATTAGAATACAAGATTTAAAGCCATTTTCCAGACTTCAACCATTTATTCTAATTTATTGGGAAATAAAGATGAAAATCTTGTAAAATCCTAAAGCAAAATTTGAAAATTTGTGGCTTGATCAGCGGGCTAAGTAATC
Organism: Viscum album; assembly: GCA_963277665.1. NCBI lineage: Eukaryota > Viridiplantae > Streptophyta > Magnoliopsida > Santalales > Viscaceae > Viscum > Viscum album. The sequence goes on from OY728150.1 coordinate 490,779,351, forward strand.
ACTGATCAAATTTGGTCAAGGCAAAGACAAGTGAAATAACCATCGAATCATCATTGAAAGAGCGTAAGAGCGACCCTATTAAAAATGAGGTCAAGATCATCTAGGGCAGTGGGAGTTTGAGAAATAAGTTCATATTGGAACGAGTTTCATACCCTGATTCACCCCCCTTCTCAGGATATCTCACTAAAGACCCTTGTGGGCCTAACAGGTACTTTTTTAATTGTGATGTGGCTGCCAATGTATGTACTGCATAAGTGGGAAAGTCTATGGTGTTTTTGTGCTGGTCCTGGATCTCATATGGAGATTTTTATTTTTGATCACAAAACATTGCTAGTTTTGTTTAATGATTGTTGAGCTTCATTGGTGAAGATATCTCATATTTGCTAATTTTCAAACATGACCGTTTGTATGTATTGGAATGCTGTTGAGTATTTTTACTGCCTTTCTCATTCATTTCTTCATTTTTAGATTTGTAGTCAAATAAGTGTTATGATGAGGGGGATTTTTTGACCTCCAACTTAAAAGAATATAACCACAAACCCTGAAGACGAGTCGTATTTTGGCTTGTGGCTACTAACAATTATGTTTTTTTTTTGCTCACAACTAAAGTTAAATTAGTGATGAAATTGATCAGAACAGTTTGTTGCCCAACTGGTGTCTGTCTATCAGTTGATTTTCTATGGGAGTGTTGGTTGCCCAAGGTCATGCATTTGGAGATGCACTTTCAATCTCTGCCATTGATGCTTTTTCATGAAGCATTGCAAAACAATCAATGGTTCAAATTGTCTTTTTAAGTGCCAAGTGATTGAGGGTTTTCTGAATGTGGTTTACTTTATATATTTGATTAAAGAATCAATGGTTGAACTTTACAGGATGAAGGCTGCTGGGATTAGGTGCCCATCTTTTATTCTTTTGAGGCTTCATGTTTTGGTTATGGAATTCATAGGTACTGTGTCTTTTTAATATATATATATTTCTTTTTTTAACGTGGTTTTTGGTATGAATTTTTTATCAGAATACTTTTTCTTTAACAATGCATTGACCTCTCCAGTTCCATGCCCGTTTGTAATTCATCATGTTATTCCATGCTGTACTTGCAATTGTTCTAAATTGTCATTCGTACGTGTGTTTGGTTAATCAAAATGTTTTTGTTTTCGTTTTTTAAATATGTTTTTGATTGTAGGACGGAAACAAGTATATGAGTTACTCTCTTAAGCACTTTCATTTTCCGGGATACACGACTACCGAATTTTTTCTCTTTCCAAAACTTTTTTATCACATTTCTATTTTTTTAAAAATATTTCCATCTGCATAATTTAATACGTTTCTTAATACATTTTAAAAAAATAAAAACAGAAAATCCTGTTCAAAACCAATTGTAACCTTTTAATTTTTAAATTTTGTTGTTATGAGTTCTATCATTAGAATTCATATCTAAGGTTACTGGATTGATGAGATTTCCCTAAACATGTAGCATTTACTTTTGAACTACTCGAACTCATAATAAAAACTTTATTTTTTAATTAAGTCCATTTGAATAACTTATAAATTGCATTGCCGTTAAGATGTTCACTTTATTTATTGGGTATCTTGGTGGGCTCAGGAAGTAAAGGCTGGGCTGCTCCTAAACTTAAAGATGCTGGCTTATCTTTGGACAGGTTACGTGAAGGTTACGTAGAGGTGTGTTTCTTTTCAGTTGTTGCGCCGCTCATAAATTTTATCACCCCTTTATTTTGCTTCATTTATGGCTGTGATGATCCACTGCTCTTTCTGATTATCGCTGTCTTTAGTTGCTTTCTTTCAAAATTACAGCATTTTTATTCATTCATTAATTGTCATTGTTTAACAGTGCCAAACAAAGTTGTTTTTAGCTGTTTATTTTTCTGCTTCACCAATGGGTAACTCATTCCGTCATATTCAGTGCCAAAGTTGTTTTTAGCTGTTTATTTTCCCTCTTCACCAATGGTTTCTCATTCCATCATATTCAGTGCCAAACAAAGTTGTTTTTAGCTGTTTATTTTCTCTCTTCACCAATGGTTCCTCATTGTGTCATATTTAGTGCTAGTTTGACTCCCACGCTAATGACCTAAGGAGCCTTTGGGATTGAACATTTGTCATAAAATGATAAATCAAACCGTTAATTTTGTGTCAGATGTTGGATACAGATCATAATTCCTTCTTGTTTATGTTTTTTTCTCTCTTGGCAGGCATAATGTTTTTGGTTGTGTTTTATGTTATTAAAAATTGTTTAGTGTACTTTCCACTTATGATAAGTAGTTTGAAAAGATAAGTATTTTTCTGAAAAAACATCTATAATCCCATTTATTGTTAGTGGTATGTTCTATAATCGCATTTTAGTAAGCCCCAGGGCTTAGCCTAGTGGCAAAAGGCCCTGTGGGGTGTCGGGGGGGTCTCAAGTTCGAGTCTCCCTGGCTTCCTGAATGCGTGTTTGTGTGTTTTCTTTGTAGCTTTGTAGTTTCTCTTCCCCGACCGTTTGTAATTATATAATCACATTTTAGTAAGTCTTATCATCACAAATTTTCATCCTCATGTGGGCTTGATGTCAAGTATGCTTTGTTGTGGTCTCCGGGTCAACCCTAAAAGGTTGAGGCCTTTGTGTCACACTCAAATGTAAGGCCCCCAAGCTTTGTTGGGGTCTCCAGGTGTCACTCTCAAGTGGGCTTGATGTTAAGTTGGCTTTGTTGTGGTCTCCGGGTCAGCCCTAAAATATTAAGGTCTTTGTGCAACTCTCAAATGTAAGGTCCCCAGGCTATCCTTAAGCGGGCCTGATCCAAGCAGTCACTGTTGGAGCCTCCTGGTCAACTCTCAAATGTCAAGGTTTTGTGGCCATCCTCAAATGCAAGGCCTTTGGATCACCCTTTAATGTAAGACTTTCGGGCCATTATAAAATGAAAGGTCTCTGGGTTACCCTCTAATGTAAAGGCCTTCAAGATTGAGCAAGGCCTTTGGGCCAAACTTTAAAAAAAGAAGTGTTATCAAACATAACCATAATAATTTATCTTGTAGATGATCATGGCAATGCGAACATTATATCAAAAATGCAAATTAGTTCATGGGGATCTCAGTGAATACAACATTCTCTATCATCAGGTAACATACATCTTTTGCTTCCCTCTTCCCATTTGATCCTCTGTGGGTGCATGCTTATTTATTTATTTATTATTATTATTATTTAAATTATGACCATTGTATTCACAGGATGTTGTCATGCATTGCAGGGTCATTTGTATATTATCGATGTTTCACAATCTGTTGATCTTGACCACCCACGTGCCCTTGATTTCCTTCGTGAAGACTGCGTTCATGTTTCGGTGAGCCCTATTCCAGTTTTTTTATATCAGTGGTTTTGATTCTGACGGATGAATGGTGGTGAAACGTGTGGTTTGTTGCAGGATTTCTTCAAAAAGCATGGTGTTGCTGTGATGACCATTCGGGAGCTGTTTGATTTTATTGTTGATTCATCCATTGCTGATGAATCCGTGGACTCCTACTTAGAGGAGGTCAGGTGTTCCTTCTCTCACTTCTACAAAAATGAAACAGTCATTCATAGAATGTAATAGGGTTGATCGACACATGTTGAATGAATTTGAATGTTTCATTTTTTAAGATTTTTTGATGGAATAAAATGATCTTGCCTGACCATAGTTTGAAATTTATTATAAAGTGAATGGACTGACCTTAAGGCTATGTTTGGTACTAAGAGAACATTAGTTTCTGATAGAGACCTCCAAGCTACAGCTGTACAAAACAGAAAGGGAAATTCTTGCCTTATTCCCTCCAGCTCACCCCCTTATAACGTCCCCAACTCCCTCTCATGTGGGCTAACAGAATACCCTCATTTGCTCTCACTTGGGCTAACAGAATCACCCCCCCCTGCAATTACATTTTTACCCCGCCTAGAATATACTTTCCAACTGCCATGGAGGTCCCGGGCTCTATTACTGGCTGCTTCTGGAAAGTCAGTTTTGTCTGCAAGACTGGAAGTAGGAAAATGATTTTGAAGGGTGAATTCATCCTCCCAGGCTGCGTCCTCCATTGGTTGCCTGTGCCACTTGATTAAATATTGCCGCTGGGCACTGCCATGTTGCTGAAGATGGCGTTTGGACAGAATTGTTTCCGGTGTAGGCCAGTCTGGGATCGCTGAGCAGATCCTTAGGAAGTGTAGGATAAACTGCTTGTTGTCCCACTGATTTCTTGAGTTGGGAGACATGAAAAACCAGGTGGATGCGGGATGTAGCCGAGAGATCAAGTTGGTAAGCCACCGGGTTTATTTGCTTCAAAATTAGGAAGGGTCCGTAAAACCGAGGAGATAATTTTTGGCTGATTTGGCAGATCAAAGACTGCTGGTTTGTGTGGCCGAAGTTTTTGATAAACCAAAACCCCCACCTGAAAAGAAACTGGGCACCGGTGCTAGTCTTCCTGGCGGCACATATACTCCTAGGATCGGGACAAGAGTTGGGTCAAAGCTTCCTGGCGTTCTAACAGTGCGGTAGCAACGACAACCACTTTGATTTCAAAAGGAAGAAAATTGATAACTGATGGAGGTTTCCGACCATACACCACTTCGAATGGGGTGGTGTTAATGGAGGCATGCCAAGAGGTATTATAACAAAGGTCTGCCCATGGTATCCAATAAGTCGAGCCTTTGGGCTGCTCCCCCTCAAAGCAACATAAGTAGGTTTCCAAGCAGCGATTAATTACTTTCGTTTGGCCATCCGTCTGCGGGTGGTAGGCGGAAGTAAACTTCAATGTGGTGCCCTGCAGTCTGAATAATTCTGTCCAAAAGTGGCTAAGGAAGAGGGGATCTGATGATGGAAGTTAGGATGCCATGAAGATGGACAATTTCCCTCACAAAAATATCGGCCACCTCTCTTGCTGTAAAGGGATGCCTGAGGAGAATGAAATGTGCATATTTGGAAAGACGATCGACAACCACAAAATTTACCTCACAACCATGGGATTTTGGTAATCCGGTAATAAAATCCATGGAGAGGTTAGTCCAAACAGTTCGAGGGATTTCCAGTGGCTGAATCAAGCCAGCCAAAGAGAGGGTGAAGTATTTGTTATGCTGGCAAATCGAGCACCGCTGTACGTAGGCCTGGACCTGCCTTTTCATTCCTACCCAATAGTGGTTGTTGGCGAGCAGCCAATAAGTCCGGTAATAGTCTGAGTAGCCCCCCCTGAGGGGTGCTATGAAATTCCGCTAGGAGCCGTGGAACCCAAGATGAAGCAGCTGGAAGAACCAGCCTACCGTTGCATTTGAGTACGCCATGACTGAAAGTAAAGCCGGGGTGGGATGTCTGTCCAGCCTGTAAGGCATGAATAATTTTAGCCAGGTATGGATCAGTGGAGACCCCTTCCGTGAGGGTGCGACCATCCTCCCAAACCAGGGAGGACTGTAAAGAGTGCAGGTCAAGCGGGTCCTCCCTCCTCAACAAAGCATCGGCCATTACATTTTCGCGACCTGGTTTGTATTTTACATCTAACTGATAATCGAGAAGTTTGGCTATCCAGTGCTGCTGGTTGGCGGCGTTGATTCGCTGTTGGAAGAGAAACTTGAGGCTATGATGATCAGAATAAACCGTAAAAGACCTCCCGAACAGATAGGGCCGCCAATGCTGGATGGCCAAGACCAAAGCCATGATCATCTTCTCGTAAGTGGACTTGGCCAAAGTCTGGGCAGACAATGCGTTACCGAAAAAAGAAATGGGCTGGCTATGTTTTATAAGGACAACACCTACACCGCGCCTCGACACGTCACATTCAAGCTCAAAGTCTGTGGAGAAATTTGGCAAAGCAAGGACCGTAGATGCTATTATATGATGTTTTAAATGTTGGAAGGCGTGTTGAGTCTCAGGAGTCCAAAAGAACGCATCCTTTTCGTTAAAGCGGTGAGGGGCCGAGTGATGAAGCCATAATGTTGGATGAACTTGCGATAGTAGCCCGTGAGGTTGAGGAAACCGCGTATGCCATTCATTGATTGCGGCGATGGCCAATCTAGGATAGCCTGGGTTTTATTGGGGTCCATTGAAACCCTTGCCCATGAAATGACATGGCCGAGATACTCGATCTCAAGTTGACTGAAATGGCACTTGCTTCGATTAGCAAAGAAATGATTAGCTTTCAAAACTTGTAAGGCTGTTTGCAAGTGAAGTATATTCGTGGGCCAATTCGGCCTTACCAATGCTCCTATATTCCAGGCTATAATGAATGACCTCTTTCATCCTCTATTATATGCATTTGTTCGAGTTTTTTTTTAATTAGCGACCATTGTGGGTGTGGAAAGCTATTTTATCCACATCGTCCTCCCTCATGCGGATTTGATGATAGCCAGATTTAAGGTCCAATTCGGAGTAATAAGTGGCACCATGTAATTCATCTAACATCTCGACCACCGGAATAGGGAATTTATCTGGAATGGTGACCTTATTAAGAGAGCGGTAATCGACGCACGTTCGCCAAAAACCATCCTTTTTTACCAGAAGCACCGGGCTGGAGAAAACACTAGTACTGCTCCTAATTAATCCCAATTGTAACAAGCTGTGGACCTGCCGCTCTATTTTGGTTTTCTGGAGTTGCAGGTATCTGTATGGGCGAACAAACACCGGGCTTTGATAAGGTATGAGGCGAATAGCATGGTCTCGGAGGCGGGGTTGAGGGAGAACAGTGGGATTGTCAAACACTCACTGAAATGTTAGGAATAATGACCGTAGGTCCCCTTGCCGTGGGGCAGTTAGGTGGAAGTCACCCTTGCGGGATTTTCCCCCTAACAGTAAGTGGTGACTCCTACATGAAAGCCAATTCGATGTGTCGGGCGAATCGCATAGCCTGGGATGAGTTACCGGGTTGTGGATACGGATCTAAGCCCAAATGTCTTCCCGCAAGCCGTTCAAAAAGTAACCAACGTACCGTTGTTCCGGTTAATGAGGCAGGAACCGCTCAACGTACAGTTGTTCCGTTGTTCCGGTTAATGGGCAGTAACCAATAAACTGCGATATTCTCCATATTGACTTGAGCAAGTTGAACCTTGAGAGGTCCTCGTGCATGATAAATCCGAAAATGGAGTTCCGCTTGAGAGAGCCAACCACGTGGATCTCCGCCATAAAAAATGGGCAAATCAAGATGTCTAGCGGTCCCCAAAGGATCGACGGGATGAGGATGCTCCCATTCAAGCGAGGCAGCCGGGTCGTCGGGACCTGCAGGGTTGACAACGACAGCCGAACTTGTAGTCGACTCGTCTATGAGGTGGTAGTGAGTCGTGGCGTTCTGTTGGGGGAGTTTATCTAAACGGCGCATAATATCTGTGAGATTGTAGCGGAGTTCGTCCTGTTCTTGGGTAAGATTGTGGACAGACGATGAGAGGTTCGTTCCGTAACAGCTCCCAAGCATTGCTCTACCGTGTCCAAATGAGTTTGGCGACGTGTCTCCATGGAGGAAGGGCGGCAGATTGGACCAAAATGATACAAACCTCCAAGCATAGCACTCAAATAGGGACTATTTTGTATTGGTTTCCACTGTAGAATCAGAGAAACAAATGGAGGAGAGGGAAGGTATCATAAAAAGAAGCAGAAGTACTAGAGAGACCCTTTCCCAGGAGTTCTCCCGCCCAAGCTACAACCGTACAAAACAGAAAGAAAAATCCTTGCCTTATTCCCTCCAGCTCACCCCCTTTTAATGACCCCGACTCCCTCTCACGTGGGCTAACAAAATACCCTCCTTCCCTCTCACTTGGGCTGACAGAATCGCCCCCTCCAATTTCATTTTTACCCCGCCTAGAATATACTTTCCAACCGTCAGGGGGGGTCTCGGGCTCTATTAGTTTCATTGTTTAAGGAAGATACCTGGACTTGATATCTTGTTGCTCGTAGCGAGGCCAAGAAAGCAGTTTGTGAGGCTAAATCTCAAGTTTTTGAGCTGTACCATTCATTACATACTATGATAAAACCCCCGCCAAGGGGTTGCCTGGAACAGACTTCTTATATATTAAGATGCGCGTTACAATAGCAAAATTACGGAGGGACGGAAACTGAAGAAGAATTAGAAGAAGAGAAATGATAAGGAGAGAGAAAGATTCGAGCGAGACCCCCGCCACATGTTGGAATGGTGTAGCCCAATCCGTTTGGATAAAGTTAGGTCGAATGCTAGCGGCTTGGCTGTACCCCTGACCGCAACTCTCGCGGTTCGACCTCCGTGGTGAGGTTGCAGGGGGGGCAGCGCGCCCCTGCTCCGGGGACAATGGTACTGTAGCTCTGCGGACTTCCATCCGCCAGTCACTGCACCACACTAGACTTACTGTGCGGTTGGTGGATTAGTGACTAGTCTTCTTTATGAGCTCATTCGAGCTAGGGTTTCTGTGTGTTTGAAGCTCTGATTGTACCCTGTAATTCCGTTCCCAATCATAGTGAATTTTCTGCCTCTTCGTAGACGTAGAGATTATTTTCCGAATCACGTAAATCGTTGTATTTGTGTTCATCTTCTTCTTGTTCTTTTGTTATGTTTTTTCTTTATCTTCAAACCTTTCTATTATTGCAACCCCCGACGTTTCTGCAACACCTCACCCACCCAAGCCCCTGGGCGAACAGAATATCTAATTTATTCATTCGTGCCTCTCTTCAGCCCTCCCCCACTCATTTTAACAGCTTCCCTCACGTGGCCAGCACTGCTCCTAGATATACAGCTTTGGCCAGCTGTAGCCAGCTGGCTTCTCAAGCTGTATGCCCCCTTCTAGAATTTGCTTTTCCTGGCAGAGCAGAGGAGGTCGGGTCTCTATCTCCCCACCTTCAAAATCAGTCTTGTCCTCAAGATTGAAGAAATCAAAGTGATTGCAGCTGGTGAAAGCTGCTTCCCACAAAGCTTCCTCCTTAGGGCACCCTCGAACTTCTGCCTTGACCAGGTATGGGACAATGAAATCATCCGGATCCTCAACAATTTATTTAGACATTCGGTCTAACGCAAAACAATTTCCCAGATGCTTCTCCTTGCTTCATGGTTTAGCTTTGGTGATATGAAGTTGTTGAAAACACCACTACTCTGCTTTAAGCTTGCTGCCCCTTCCTGGCCCAATTGATCCATCTTTGTCTTTGGGCCAATAAACTCATGCAGTGGATTAAAAAACAGCCGTTGCATGCCATGATTAGCTGCTCCGATAGGTCCCATGCAAGGGTGCCACCTTCCCAACCCAAGCCTAACCTAGCAATCTCAAATCCATGCCCCGTACCCAAAACCAGCATCAACAGAAAATTCAGCACGTATGGTATTTCTGGATCAATTGATAATACAGTGATAACCGCTTTACTGTTTTACCGGGAGTCTGAACACCCAAATTTTTTTTGGATGGTTGATTTTGCTTTAGCAGCAGTGATGCTTGTTTTTTTTTTCATGACAAGGAGAAACCTGGACCTCGGATTCGTTGCCCCGCTGGTCCTTCATGCATTTCCATGTATTTCCCAAGACTCCCCATCTCGTTTGATGGAACAATATGAAAGATGTTCCCTGTGGCTCTGCTGGATTATGCTGTTGTAACCAGCCCACCAAAACTTTTTTGGATGTATATCAGACTTCCAACCACCAGTAGACACAGAACAACTGCTGCGCGTATTGAATACTGATCCAGCGAGTAATCCATATAGCCTTGGTATCCTGGTCACATCTGAGCAGGATACGAACTAGTGCTGTGCGAGTACTGTAAAACCGAACTGGGCGACTAGTACTCGTGGAATGCTGAAATGCACAACAGCTCGGTCAGCCCTAACACTAGGAGCAACAAAATTGTCTCCACCGGTGTTGTTAAAGGTGCTCCCCTCACCCCGCCTTGGCGTGAGGCGAGGCGAGGCACACCCGCTGTGCCTCAATAGTGGTGTGGCGGTGCGGCCTCACCGAGGCGCGCCAAAGGCACACGCCTCTCGTGCCAAACCAAAGGGCGCTAAAAGCGCTGGACACAGTAAGGCGCACCCGTGGATGATGAGATCGGGCACGACAACAGACAGGGGCGACAACAGAGATCGGGGCGAGCGACGATATAGTGGGTGGCGGTCGAGATCGGGGGTGTAAAGGAGGTGACGAGATCGGGGGTGAGTGGGTGGGTGAGAAGGGCGATCGGCCGAGATCGGGGAAGGAGATCTGGGGTGGGTGAGGGCGATTGGTTGAGATCAGGGAAGGGACGCAACTCGAAATCGGGGAAGGGTCGCCGCCGGTCGAAATAGGGGGAAGGGACAACGGTAGGTGGCGAAGATCGGGGAAGGGACCCGGACGCAACTCGAAATCGGGGAAAGGACGCGCTGGCGAATTGATATCCTATTAAATTAACACTTTTAATACATTAATAAAAAAACAGAACATAATACACTAAGTATATGGTGCATTCTCAAGGATTGATTATTTGATTAAAAATTATCAGTATCTATTTTAATTTCTATTTTTTTATTGAATTTAAGTTTTTTTTTTAAATTTAAAATATTATTGAAAACTGAATATAATTAATTATGTGTACATGCGCCTTAATTGCGCCTCGCGCCGCATCCCCAAACGGCCTTTGCGCCTTATTGCGCCACGCGCCCATAATTATTTACGGCGCACAGCGCACAACTGCGACAAGGGTCCCCGGCATAAAAGCGCACGGTGCGGCGCACGACGCTTTACAATATTAACTTGCGGCGCATAGAAGGGATGTACACATATATCAACAATAGCAAATAATAAATTATACAACAATTACATAAATATAAAATATTTGAGTCAATAATTCATATTTCATGCATCACACATAAAATACGAATGCAAACAAAGATTAAAACATACATTATTTAAGGAGTGAGGTTCTCTCATTTTGCAATAAATCACAATTCCTCAAATATTTAAAACAAACAATTAAATATTTTAAACCATATATCTAAAAAAAACAGACAAAAAAAAAAAGAAAATATAGCATAAAAAAAAAGTGAAGTGCCCTGCCCTGCCCTGGAGATACGGAGGGGTCGGACAGCAGTAACTGGAAAAAAAAACATAAATAAAAGTGAATAAAAAAATCGCTTTGTGGGGTTCGGTTCACACTCAAGGTGTGCCGCGTGCGTGCGCCTGCCCTAAACGAGGAGGGCAGGATCGTCGTGGTCGGTCGGTTTTAGTTGAGAAGTGAGTGTCGAGGGAGATGACTCGCACTGCTCGACTTGGTCCAGCAGGGGTTGGGTCACGACTTTCGCGGGAAGAGGATAGGGTTGCGTAGTAGGGGAGGTTGTGCGTGAGGTATGTTTGAGGTTTTTTTAATCGGGATCGGGATATGAGTCGGCAGACACAAGTTAAAAAACTGAAAAAAAAACAACCGAACAGGTTGGCGCAGTGGCGCGCGCCACGCTACTATGCACCATTGCGCCCCATAGCGCGCGCCACTGCGCGCCTTTCCAGATGCGCAATGGCGAAGCCATGGCGTGGCGCTCAGTTTCCTGGCGTGCGCCGTTAATAACTATGCGCGCGCCTTTGACAACATTGCTCTCCACAATCATCGACTTTGCTATTTGCGTTGCGATAAGACATAACTTGTTCTATCATAACTCGTTCTTCAGCTAGCATGAAACCAAAAGTGTCTATTGCATTAGTATACTCCATCCTGACCACATCACTATGCTGGACCGTAGCTTCTTAGAGTCCAAATGCTTGCTTGTCTGATTTCTCCCTGATCTCAGACATCCGTACGTTTTTTCATAGCAAACCAAGTGTAGATGGCTCCTCTTCCTCGCTGTCAATCATCATTGCCGCCAAAGGCACGTCCAAGTCAGGAGTTCGATGTCAAAGTTGCATGCCCCTCATCTGGACCCTTGTCTTCGTCTCCAGCCGAACTAGTGCCGATTTCCTCTATGACCGGCATCTGCAGATTTTTTCTTGCAGTGGATGAAGTGTATGAAACTCACCTGTGATATCTCCAATAATACTTTTCGCCAAGTCCACATGCTGCCCCTGCACCAATGTTTCATCAGTCGCCACTGGATGCGCCTCATCCATCCTCTTCACCAGCGAAGACCTTTGCTCGTGCTGCGACATCTCTTGGTCGTGTGCTTGCGTCATTTCCCCAGAAACAGGCTGACATACCGAGAACTCAGCAACCGTCTGTGACTGTTCATGCATCACCTTTCCTTGAATTCCTATTTGCTCGTTGACATGTGTAGCCAAGACTGCATTTCGCCCCAAAAGCTTTGGTTCTTCAAACCCCTCCGGGGGTGCCTCAGTCACGCTTGTCCCATGTAGCTCCTGCTCATCTTGTTTCACCCATAGTAAAGTTTTTTTTTCTGGAATTCGACTTCCTCTTGCCCGTGGCAATCCCAGTTATGCTCCCACGTTTTTTGGTCTTGCGGCATCTTTAGGAATGCAGAGTTGACCTCCACCTTGTTTGTCCATTAACATCCCCTTTATCATCACCCTTGCTTCAGGAGTTTTGGGCCGTGCTCTCCTCCCTTCGGATGGTAGAATCCGGCAGCGCTCCTCCCCCAGAAAGAAATCTGGGAGTGATTGTTTATCTAGCAGGCACCTCGTCCCTATCCCTATGCGAAGTCTACCGCAGTGCTTCCCTCCTGTGCGAGGAGCTTCCAACAGGTTGGACCATTTGATAAAATCCCCAAGCCAAGGGGTTTCCTAGAACAAGCTTCTTGTATATTAAGTTGCAAGTTACAGTAGCAGAATTACAGGAGGACGGAGACTGAAGAAGAATTTGAAGAGAAATTGGAAGGGGAGAGAAAGTCTCGAGTGTGACCTTCGCACTCGCCCAAGCCCACTGTCCGAACAGAATATCTAATTGATTCTTTCCTACCTCTCTCCTGCCCTCTCCCCCCTCCTTTTAACAACTTCCCTCAGGTGGCCAACACTGCTCCTAGAATATACAGGTGTGGCCAACTGTAGCCAACTGGCTTCCCTGGCTGTATGCCCCCTTATAGAATCTTCTTTTCCTGGCAGAGCTGTGGAGGCCTGGTCTCTATCATTACTAAGAACAATGGAAGAAAAATCTACAGTTCATCTAGAAGTAGAGTGAAAATCTAGAGATTTAGATCAGGTTTATGCATAAAAGATGAAGAATGTACTCTTTAAGAATGTGGAAATTAAGAAAAGATGAGGGTGCTACTTTAATAATTTATTCAATGAAAAGCGGATGTGTGGATTAGACTTAGATATTCGAAGTATTAGTAGAGGAACTCAATTACAACTAATGTCGAAAAGTTTAAGGTTAAAGATGCTTTAAGGATGGAAAGTGATAAAACAGTTGGGCTAGATAACATCTCCATTGAAATGTGAAAATATTCAAGGGAGTTGGGTATTAATGGACTCACTAGGCTATTTAATGAAATTATGAAATCTAAGAAAATGCCTGATGAATAGAGAGGAAGTGAGTACATGTGTATAAAAATAAAGGAGATATTTTAAGTTGTGAGAATTATAGAGTGATTAAACAGAGGATTCGAAGTGAAAACTAAAGTTTCAGATAATCAATTTGGTTTTATGCCTGAACGTTCAACCACAAAAGCAATTTATTTGATTAGAAGTTTGATGGAGTATTATCGCCAAAAAGGTCAATATTTGCATATGGTTTTATTAACTTGAAAACGACATATGATAAAGTTCGTAGTGAGGTTTCATGAAAATCTCTTGAAAGAAAAGAGGTGCATGTGATGTATATAAAACTCATCCAAGACATGTATGAAGAGTGTTTTACTCAAGTTAGAATTCCAGTAGGTGACATTACAGACTTGTCTCGATAAGACTGCCTCAATGTTCAGCTTTAAGCCCATATCTTTTTCGTTTGGTTTTAGATGAACTTCCAAACCGGATTCAAGATCTGATACTTAATTGCATGTTTTTTGCGGATGATATACTTCTTGTTGCAAAATTCAATGATATTATCAATTTAAAGTGAGAGCTTTGAAGAGAGACTTTAGAATCGAAAGGTCTCCGTCTTGGCAGAGACAAGATAAAAATATATGAAGTGTCATTTTAGTAAAGGATTGTCTAGTAATGTTATGAATGTGAGATTGAGAGACAACGTTATTTCAAAAGTAGATCGTTTTCAATATTTAGACTCATTTATGCAATTTGATGGAGATTGTATCTTGATGGATAAAATAGAGGATGGTTTCTGAGGTACTTTGTGATCATAAAATTCCTTTGAAATTGAATGGTAAATTTTATAGAACGGTTATTAGACCAACTATTCTATATGGCAGTGAGTGTTGACCTTTGATGAGACATCTTGAACAAAAAATAACGACAACAAAAATGAAAATGTTGAGATGGACATGTGGACATATTAAGATGGATAACATTAGAAATGAATGTGTTCGAAAGAGATTTGGTGTGTCTCCGATTGTCGAGAAGATGACTGATACTAGATTAAGATGGTTTGAACATGTTAGAAGAAGTCCCAGAGATGTACCTGTTAATAGGGTAAGCTTAATGACAAATTCATTTATTAAAAGAAGTAGATGCAGACTTAAAAGGTCCTTTAAACAAATCATTCCAGATGGTCTTATTTTAAATGGTTTCAATGAAAGTATGGTCTTTAATAGAGCTTTTTGGTGACATTTGATTAATGTAGTCGATCCCATTTAATTTGGTTTAAGGCTTTGTTGTTTAAAGACATTTGGATTCCTTTCAAATTGGATGGAATGTTTTTTCCTTGGAAAATAAGTTTTATGAACATAATTGTTCATGATTTTATGTGTTGTTGATAAGGACACTCTTTAAACAATGGAGAAAAATTATACGACAACAACAAACAAGCATTAAATTCAATTAAATGAGACCATCTTTATAGATTAAACGTTACTAATTAGTTCTATTGAAGACCATATTTTTGTTGAAACTATTTAGAACATGATCATCTTGAATGATTTGTTTAAGGTTCTTTTTAGTTCTACTATTTTTTTAATAAGTGAATTTGTCATTAAGTTTATCCTATTAATAGGTGCATCCTAGGTTTTCTTTTAACACGTCCAAACTATCTTAATCTAGTCTCAGTCGTATTCTTGTCAATCAAAGTCACTCCAATTTTCTCTCAAATACATTCATTTCTAATATTATCCATCTTAGTATGCCCATATGTTTATCTTAACATTTTTGTTTTTTCCACCCTTATTTCTTGCTCAAGTATCCCATTAATGGAGAAAATTTATATTATATATTTTTGTTATATTTTTATACTAGTTTTTTGACTTATGAGTTGATTTTCCATCTCCACTTGCATGCCTTTGTTGTTTCTATTAGAAATGTTCCGCCACCCTCGTCATTGTAACCATATAATATATATATATCTCAATCACACAACCAACCACACGATGAACCGTCGTCCCACCATATCACATGCCATCATTCAAAATAAAACAACCTTATCACATGCCATCATTCACAACAAAGTACCCCCCAAGGGCTAACTAGACCACTCAAGGTCTCACACCCCGATTCCCATGGTTTATGTCACAATCAAACATAACCGCTTAGTGACTAAATTCATGGAAACGTGTGTGGACTGTCCGCTGCGGCTCCATTATGTTTCTTTAATTTAGTTACACCCAATTGGACTCTGAGAGCCTGAGTCTCTCTCACCCACTTCTGACTACCCACATATTATGCAACACACACATCATACATATAGATGGAGGGAAAAGATAATGAATGATAAGATAGGAATTAGAAGAAAGAGAAATCGTAGGAATTTCTGTTGTATTCACTACTTCACTAGTTACTGGATAGAATTTTCTAGAAAAGAACTCAAGCTAAAAGAAGAAACTCCCTTGGGAATCGCTCCCTGAGGCTAATGCCTGAGCCTCCTTCAGCTTGCTGAAACCAAGTGACGAACCCCCTTTTATGACAAACAGAGCTATATAAATGACTTACACAACACAATGACCTCCCTACCCTTGAGTCATATTAACCCAACCCTTCCTCCTGGAATAAGTTTTCAGGGGCTGGTGTGTAAAAGTGCCACCAGCTTCAAATAGCACCTCTGCCCTTGTATCATTGCCTCCTCAGGAAAACACCTTGTCCCCAAGGTGAAAATAAGGCTAATATGTCTGTATAAGCGCTGCATTCTCCCAAGTAACATCCTCAAGAGGATGCCCACTCCACTGTATTAACCATTGAAGGTCCTGGTCAATCACCTAAGTGGAGAGCACAACTTCGGGCAAAACCTGGTCTTTTGACATAATCCAAAAAATTTTTCGGCTAGTCTTCTTTAAAATGATCTTCGATTGCGTGCTTAAGTTGAGAAACATGGAATATTTGATGAATTAACTCTCCTTGGATAAATCCAATCCGTAGGCAACGTTGCCTACGCATCCAGTGATAAGGAACGATCCATAAAAACGGGCCGCCAACTTAGGTCAAACATTAGAATTGGTAAAAGTAGGTTGTTGAGCACCTGACTGTAGGTTCCAGGTGTAGTGGAAGCATCCTTTGGTGATATAAGCAACTCTTCTTTTAGTCTTAAATCAAGTGTAATCATTACTTTACATGATAAAAACGTCATGTCCAACGAAAACAATAGATTACTTGACTACATTAATACGTCTGAATCAGAAGCGAATGATCTTCACATGTAATTTATAATTAATTTATAAGCAGATATAGAATTACCTCAACTTGTAATTCCGATTTCGTTGATGATCCGATGGAATAGATTTCATCGCATCGTCGTTGCGCTGTAAGATCCAAGTGTAGAATCTCTCTAGCGATGATCTACACGTGCACCAAAATCTCTTGAACGGTGTTGTAGAATCCTCAGGTGCTAGCATGACCATTCTTGATCGCTTGCACTGTTCGTGGTTGACCGTAGCAATATCCTTCTCGAAGGAGGAAAAACTCTTAGTGTTATCTCGAAGCCTTGAGCGAGGAGGAAGAGAGAGCGCACTCAAGGGCTGAGCAAAATCTCTCTATATTCGTTGTGCACACCAAAAGTTCTGTTTGGTAAGTGATATAATTAGATATTTATGATGATAGGCTTAGGGTTCACAACCCTTTCATCTTTGTAATTCTTAAATGACCCCATGTTCAATAATAATAATATTATTATTATCATTTTTTTAATAATAATATTATTATTAATCGCATGACATGTGCAACACATTAAGAATATAAATAAATATCATTTATATCATTTCTAATCGGATCATTAAACTCGACCTGCTTTCCCTCATCGACATTTACCGATCCTCGAATAATGACTATTTATTAAATAAATGTCACTGTATTATTTTACGATAAATATAATAAATATTATATTCGCTAAACTTGCAAATACATATTTATTATTATCATTTAACCCACTTATTCTTTTAAATAATTTGTAATTACATTATGCTGATCAACCAAACCTAAAATAAATATTATTTATTCAAACTGGTTAAATTCAATACTTTAATTTAACTGAGATTGTGGATACACTTAATGTGTGACCCTCTAGATCTCTTTCTTAGTGACATTAGACATAACTACCTAAATTTCAAGGTTAGCGTATAACAACACGCCAATGCACTCATTGAGAAAGAAGTTAATGTCGCAACGACATCCAACCTCCTACGAACGCATATCATGAAATATAATCCCTTTATCGCGATATCTTTAATCAAGAAGGTTGCATTTTGGTGCCAACCCATATGCTTGATTCTTCTTTCTTTGACTTTCTGGAAATGAACTCGTCAACCGAAGACTATGGCCATGGATATATGCAGACAATTCAATTTTATCAAAGGGTCCGAGATATCAATTTCCATCATAGGGCAGATGAGATAAATCATTTATCGTATTATTCAGTGATTCAATATCACTCGTGACGCACCCAACGTATCCTACCTGGACGCGCGCATATGTCGTCACAGTTTTCGTCAATATATCAAAGTGCGTGAGTCATGATATCTATTAATGACAATCTTAAAGTCCACAGATTAATACACATGTCCGCATATAGAAACATCCAATGACACATGGAAATGTGGATTTTCTATTTGACGGGTCTCCTCATAACCTCCTTGTTGGTTTGGTATACCCCGATCTGGTTTTGGGCCGAAAGCTTGTGGTCCGTACTAAGCACCAGTCCACAAATTTTGGAGGCACTGTAGCATCTCTGACCACTGTAGCAGAGTTGATCGACTGACACCGACAGGGCACTGTAGCGATGCGGACTTCCAGCCACCATTCATTGCAAGTGTTTGGACTTCCAGCCGACAACCACTGTAGCACTTTTGACTTGGGTGGCCACATTTCACTGTAGCGATGCAGACTTCTTCTGCGGTTGGTGGAACAATGGATCGTTTTCTCCATTTGTAGCCCATTTTGGGCTAGGGTTCTATGTTGTTAGAAACTCTGAGAAATCTCCCTGTAATTTGTGCTCCTGAATCTGTGAATTTCTGCCTCTCCGTGGACGTAGGGATCATTTTCCGAACCACGTAAATCTATGTGTCCATTTTTTTCCCTTTTTCTGTTCTGTGAATCGTTTATTTCTGTCATTGCAGCTCCCGACGTTTCCACATCACTCCTATCTTGGAGATTACCACCGACGAACACCATGAGAAGGTGTCTCAATGTCTTATGAGTCTTCTACATCTGATAACCTGTATCCTCTGTGTCCCGTCAGACAATATCATGCGACCATAAAACAAGGTTTAAGAATAATGTCGTGCCACCTCAAGGTTCTCATCATAGCGGAGAATTGCTATGACCTTTCAGCGCAGCATATATCCTTCGGACATTATTACATACAAATGTCATGTAGATGAACAATAACGATGTGACAAAAAAACTTTATTAACGATAAAACATGTGATCAAGTGCTAAGCAAGTTGGCTTTAGGGCACCGACCCCAACATACTCTCACTTGCACTAGAGCTAACTGATAACAATTTTCCGTCCATTAGTTCTCACATGATACTTGTTAAACCCTCTTGTATTATTATGGGTATTTCCGAGTCCCACATCGGAATACCCCCTTGTACATTCCGCATTTTCATTCTATAAAAGAAGAGCCCCACCTCACCTTGAAGGTAAGTGGGTTTCCCCATTCTACATGGTATCAGAGGGATTTTTTTTTTTTATCCCGAACCCTCCCTCCTCTGCGGCTTCCCGGCGTCCTCCCGGCCCCGCCTCTCTCCCTGCTGCCCTACCCCTTCCCGGCAGGCCCCCCCCTCCGATCCCGGCGCAGCCCTGCCCTGCTCAGCTCCTCTCCGGCCTGCACCCTCCCGGCAGGCCCTCCCTCCCGGCGCACCTCTCCTCCCGGCGTCCGCCGTCCTCCCGCGGTGCGCCCTCGTTCCAGCAGGCCTTCGCCCGGCGCCCGCGCCCTCTCCCCGGCGGCCCTCTCTCTCCCCGACGCGGCCCGCGCCTCCTCCGTCGGCTCCTCCCAGCGGACCTCCCTCCCAGCGGCGCTCCCGACCAGCCCCACCGTGCGCGCGCCCTGCCTCTGCGGACCTCCCTCCCAGCGACGCTCCCGGCCAACCCCCACCGTGCGCGCGCCCAGCCCCTGCGGCTCACCTCCCGGTGGCCCTCCATTCTCCCGGCGCCTCCCGCTGCTCCCGCGCGCTCCCGGCTCCCCGGCGTCTCCGGCTCGCCCCGACGTCCCGACTCCCAGGCTCCCCGGCGTCCCGGCTCCTGGCTCCCTGGCCCCCGGCGCCTCGCCCCGGTGCCTCGCTGCGGCGCCTCCCGCCCAGGCGCCTCACCCTCGGCGACTCGCCCCGGCGCCCCGCCCTCGACGTCCCGCTCTCGGCGACTCACCCCGCTTCGCCCCGACATCCTCACCCTCGTCCGGCGCCTCCCGCCGTCCAGCGCCTCCGGTGCCTCCCGCTGCCCCGGCGCCTTCCGCCGCTCCAGCGCCTCTGGCGCCTCCCGCTGCCATGGCGCCTCCCGCAGCTCCAGCGCCTCCAGCGCCTCCCGCAGCCCCGACGCCTCCCGCCGCTCCAGCGCCTCCCGGCAGAGCGCCCTTCTCCCGGCGGCACGCCCTCATCCCCGCAGAGCGCCCTCGTTCCGGCAGCCCTTCCAGCACGCGCACTTCCTGCGCCCGATCATCCCGCCGGCCCGCTGCCTCAGCTCTCGCCGCTTCCATGGCGGACTCCTCGGGACGTGGTCGTGCTTCACGTCGTCCACGTCCCTTCTGTCACCATTGTGGCAAGTTTGGCCACCTGATCGCCCGCTGTTGGGTCCTGCATGGCCGACCATCTCCGCACCTGCGGTAGGGACAACCTGCGGTCCGGGGCGTGTCCTCGACTGTCGCCTCTCTTTTCCCGTCTCTGGCCCTGTCTATGACCGACCTCAGGCGGCCTCATGATCCACCGGCCTCTGTCCGCCCCGCTCCCTCCTCGGCTTCTCTGGCCCGTACTGTTTGCCCCACTGCCTTGGTCAGCCATTGCTCCCCTGCATGGCTGCTGGACTCAGGTGCCTCCGACCACCTCACCGGTGATGCTGGTATGTTGACGTCTTATTGCCCATATGCCGGTTCTTCAGCCATCACCGTCGCTGATGGGTCCACTATCCCCATAGCGGGCTTCGGCGCATGCTCCCTGACTCCTTCGATACACCTACCCTCTGTGGCATATGTGCCCCGCAGTCCCTTTAATCTGCTTTCCATCAGTAAACTGACTAAGGATTATAACTGTGCGGCCATATTTACCTCCTCTGGTGTTGTGTTTCAGGAGCAGGCTACGAACCGGGAACTTGGTCGAGGTCGGCTTCGAGACGGGGTCTACATGTTCGAGGGGCCCGCGCCCATTGCTTGCACGTCTACCTCTTCTCGGGCACTTGATCTCCATTCCCGATTAGGGCACCCGCCTGCATCCACCATTCATCAGATGTTTCCGGACTTCAGTAGGACTCATACTTTTCATTGTGAGTCATGCTCTTTTGCAAAACATCATCGCTCTTCCTACATTCCTCGCACGGATACACGGGCCTCCCATCCCTTTGCTCTGGTTCATTCCGATGTTTGGGGCCCGTGTACCGTTCCGAGTCACTTGGGCTATAAATACTATATCTCCTTCATTGATGACTATTCGCGAATGACGTGGCTTTACCTTCTTCGGGAACGCTCCGAAGTGTTTTCCACCTTCCAAACCTTTTTTCATGAAATTAAGAATCGTTTTTCTATCTCGGTCAAATGTCTCCGCTCGGATAATGGGCGCGAGTATCTCTCCACTTCTTTTCGGCAGTTTCTCCGGGAGAATGACATCCTTCATCAGACCTCCTGTCCTGATACACCTCAGCAGAACGGCGTGGCCGAGCGGGAACACAGACATATTCTAGAGACTGCCCGTGCCCTCATCTTCCACCGACAGGTGCCTCTGCTCTTTTGGGGCGATGCCATTCTCACTGCTACCTACCTCCTCAATCGCCTTCCTTCTTCTATCCTTAAGGGGGAGACTCCCTTTCGGGCTCTTTTCCCCACTCCCCCTCTTCATTCCCTCCCTCTTCAAGTGTTTGGCTGCTTGTGTTATGTTCGTGACACTCGCCCTGGCCGCACCAAACTCTCTCCCAAATCTCTCCGCTGCATATTCCTCGGTTATTCCCGCACTCAGCGCGGATACCGCTGCTTCTCCCCGGACCTTCGCCGGTATGTCATCTCCGCAGATGTCTCCTTTGTGGAAAGTTCTCCATTCTCCTTTCCCTCTCCTCCTCCTGACTCTGTCATTGATAACTGTCTTCCCCTCATCATCCAGCCTCTTCCGGATTTGCCTCCTCGTACCTCTCCTCCTTCTGACCCTGTCCTCGATGATTGTCCTCCTCTCCTCCTCCATCCTCCACTGGCGTCAACCCCTGTTGACACCCATTTTGGTCAGGTCTACTCCCGCCGTCCTTCGACTGTTTTCTCCGTTCCGGCCAGTGACACTGATGCTCCCGCTTCGTCCGCTGCTCCTGCTCCGCCACCCACGGACTTGCCCATCGCCCTACGGAAAGGTACTCGCTCCTGCCAGAGTACTCCTCTATTTGCATCTTCTTACAGGGGTTTGTCCGCTCTGGAGACGGTTTCTATACCTCGCACAGTTGGTGAGGCCAAATCTCACCCCGGGTGGCTCGCAGCCATGCGGGATGAATTGCAGGCTCTGGAGGAAAACCATACTTGGGATCTTGTCTCCCTTCCAGCAGGCAAACAGGCAGTGGGCAGCAAATGGATTTACACGGTCAGGCTGAATCCTGATGGTACTCTCCATCGCCTCAAAGCCCGCCTTGTGGCCAAAGGCTTTGCTCAGACATACGGAGTTGACTACTTTGATACCTTCTCCCCGGTTGCCAAGATGGCCTCTGTCCGGCTATCTCTCTCGCCGCCCATCATCGGTGGCCTCTTCATCAATTGGATGTCAAGAATGCATTCCTCCATGGCTTCCTTGAGGAAGAAATCTATCTCCAGCAGCCCCCCGGATTTTGTGCCGCCGACGCTGAATCTCGTGTCTGCCGTCTCCGCCGCTCTCTTTACGGCCTCAAGCAGTCTCCCCGTGCTTGGTTTGGCCGCTTTAGCACGGTCGTCAGCGACTTTGGGCTTTCCCACAGTATGAAAGACCACACTGTCTTCTACAGGACGACTCCACATGGCTGCATCTTATTGGTCGTTTATGTGGATGATATCGTCATCACCGGCAGCGACTCTGTGGGTATCACCCATCTCAAGGCTCATCTTCACCAGCACTTCCACACTAAGGATCTTGGTCCTCTCACATACTTCCTCGGCATCGAGGTTTCCTACTCATCTGCCACCATCTCCCTCTGCCAACGGAAGTATGCATTGGATATATTGCAGGATGCTGGGCTGACTCAGGCCACTGCGGTCGATACTCCTCTGGAGCCTGGCGAACGGTCTCTTTATGCCTCCTCGGCTCCATACCCCCATCCCGAGCGGTACCGACGATTGGTGGGCAAACTCAATTATCTCACCATGACTCGACCCGACATTTCCTGTGCGGTAGCCAAAGTGAGTCAATTTATGGAGCATCCCACCACATCTCAGTGGGATGCTGTCATCCGCATCGCCAAGTACATCAAACGGGATCCTGCCCGTGGTCTTCACTACTCCCAGCATCCTCATCAGCATCTTGAGGCCTTTTGCGATGCTGATTACGCTGGCTGCCTTGCCACTCGGAAATCTACCTCTGGGTTCGCCATTTTCTTGGCAGGCAACCTCATTTCTTGGCGCAACAAGAAACAGACGGTCGTCTCTCGCTCCAGTGCCGAGTCTGAGTACCGTGCCATGGCCACCGTCACTACCGAGATCCTTTGGCTTCGGAAACTCCTCCAAGAGCTTGGCTTTCCTCAGCAGACTTCTGCTCACATATGGTGTGACAATCAGGCAGCCACTAAAATTGCTTCGAATCCCGTCTTCCATGAACGCACGAAGCATATTGAGGTGGACTGTCACTTTCTTCGCCACCACCTGGAGCACAACCATGTCAGCTTTAGCCACATTCCGACGGCAGACCAGCTTGCTGACATCTTCACCAAAGGCCTCCCTGGTGCTCGCCTTGCCTCGCTTAGTTCCAAGCTGGGGATCCACCACATCTGACACCCAGCTTGAGGGGGAGTAGTTATGGGTCTTGTGTGGTGTCTTTTTATTCTTTTTTGTGGGACTCGTTGTCCAAGGTGGGTCTGTCCAGCTTGAGGGGGAGTGTTAAACCCTCTTTTGTATTATTATGGGTATTTCCGAGTCCCACATCGGAATACTCCCTTGTACATTTCGCATTTTCATTCTATAAAAGAAGAGCCCCACCTCACCTTGAAGGTAAGTGGGTTTCCCCATTCTACAATACTCATGTCTCTGCTGATATAATGCCTTGGTCAAGGGGTCCGCCACGCTTTCCTTCATGGATACTCTGCTCATCGCCACTTCACATCGTTGAGAAAAAATCCCTTAAGAGTTGAAACTTTCGAAATATGTGCTTTGTCATTTGGTGTGACCTCGATTCTTTAGAGAGAGTCACCGCTACAGTGTTATCACGGTGAACTGTGATAGGTTCTTTACTACTAGGTACCACATCAAGCTTTTGGACAAATTTGCGAATTCATACTACTTCCTTGGCTGTATCGGAAGTCGCAATATACTCGGACTCTGCTTTAGAATCGATGACAAGTGACTGCTTTGAACTCTTTCAGCTCACAGCTTCTTCATCGAGGCAAAAGATATATCTAGATTGCGACTTCAGATCATTCTGATCTTTCTAAAATCTAGCATCTGTATAACCTCTGACGACTAGCTCTTCATCTCCTCCATACACCAGGAACATATCCTTAGTCTGCCTTAGATACTTAAGGATAGTCTTAACAGCAGTCCAATGCTGTTCACCTGGATCTGCTTGATATCTGCCTACCATGCTTAAAGCAATAGGCAACATCAAGCCTCGTACATAGCATGTCATACATGATAGATCCTATCGCAAAAGCTTATGAGATCTTACTCATTCTCTCTCTTTACTCTTGTGTTTGAGGAAATATTTTCTTGGAAAGATGTATACCATGTGACACTAGAACCAATCCTCTTTTGGATTGTTCTGTACTGAATCTTTTCGGTATCTGGCCAATATATGTACTCTGACTTAGTTCAAATAGCCTCTTAGATCTATCACATATGATCTTGTTCCCTAGAATGTATGTTGCTTACCTAAGCCCTTCATGGAGAAACACTTACTCAACCATGCCTTAACCTCTTGTAAAGATGGCGTATCAATATATGTACTCTGAATTAGTAACATGTCATCAACATATACTACTATGAAAACAATCGTACTCCCACTAAACCGCTTGTAAGCACATGACTTACATTCGTTCTTAATGAAACCAAATTCTTTTACGGCTTCATCGAATCAAATGTTTCATGACCTGGATGTCTGCTTTATTCCATAAACGCATCTCTGCAACTTGCATACCGTTTTGACATTCTCTGGAGTCACAAACTCTTCTGGTTGTGTCATATACACATCCTCTTAAATGTTCTTGTTAAAAAAATGCATTTTTGACATCCATTTGCCAAATCTTGTAGTCATGGTAAGCTGTTATGACAAACAAAATTCTAATGGATTTAAACATGACAACTGATGAAAAGGTTTCGTCATAGTCAATGCCTTGACGTTGTCTAAACCCTTTAGCCACTAGGTGTGCTTTATAGGTATTTTCTTTACCTTCCATTCTAGTTTTCTCTTGAATACCCATTTAGACTCAACAGGATTTACATCAACTGATGGATCTATCAGAACCCAAACTTGGTTTTGATAGACGGAATCCATCTCAAAATTGATGGTTTCTTGCGATCTTACAGCTTCTGAGCTCTCTACTGTCTCCTTGCAGGAGAGAAGATCATCATTGTTAACCAATAATGAGTCACTATCATTAGTGACTAGAAAACCATATCTCTCTGATTCTCTTACCTCTCTAGCGCTTCTACGCGACACTTATGTTTCAGGAACAATTTCTTCCACAAAGACTTGTGGAATCCGTTCCTGTACCGACTTTTGTGTATCTTGAGTATCAACTTCATCAAAGTCTATCTTGCCCCCACAATCCTCCTCGAGGATGTGCTCGCTCTCAAGACAAAACGACCTGTCTTGCAACAATTACTTTTCTGAAGGGTTGCATAGATTATATCCCCTTGTTTCCTTGAAATACCCTATAAAGACACTTTGCGCCTCGGGGTGCTTGTTTATTGTTTGAGATTGCTTTAACAAACGCCTCGCAACCCCATGCACGAACGTGCGACAAAATAGGTTTCTTTCCACTTCATAACTCGAAGGGGATACCGTTTGCCGCTTTAGTTGGTACTCGGTTTAGTAAGTATTTTGCCGTCTGTAATGCATTTCCCCAGAAGGATAATGGAAGACTTATGACTCATCATTGATCTTACCATGTCTAACAAGGTACGATTCCTCTTTTCACTGACACCATTTCACTGCGGTGTATAAGGTGGAGGAGTGAGTTGAGATAAAATCCACTCCCGTAGAAAGTCGATAAAGTCTTGGTTAAGATATTCACCATCTCGATCTGATCGAAGTTTCTTTATCTTCTTTCCAAGCTAATTCTCAACTTCATTCCTGTACTACTTGAATTTCTCAAAAGATTTTGACTTATACCTCATTAAGTAGATATAGCCATACCAGCTCATGTCATCGGCAAAAGTAATAAATTATGAGAATCCACCTCTAGCCTCTACTTGAAAAGGTCCACACACATTAGTGTGTACCAAATCAAAAATCTCTATGGCCCTTTCACCTTGACCACCGAATGATAGTTTTGTCATCTTACCTTGTAAACAAACGTGACATCTTTCAAGTGACTTAAGCCCAAAAGAGTCTAAGTAGCCATCTTGATAGAGCTTTGTCAAACGATTTTTGTTTTCGTGACCAAGACGGTGATGCCACAATCAAGTGTTATATGAGTCGCGCGTATTTGTTTCGTTATCAGTTGCCTATATTTGGTTTTCATAATTGTTGGAGTCTGTGTTCCACATCGAATTTCGGTGCCATCTGATCTTGTCGGCCCCGACCGTGAGGCTCCTCCATTGCGCCCCGTCGTCAGCCCATGTGGCTTCTCCACAGAGCCCCGTATCCCGGCCCGCCGTCGCCGGCTCCTTCGCGACTTTCTCGGCTCACTGTCGACCGGCCCCGCCAGTGCGGCTTTCCTGACGTCCCGTCAACCGGCTCCGCCAATGCGGCTTTCCCGACGCCCGGTCGACCGGCCGTGCGACTTTCTTGGCGCCCCGTCGACTAGCCTCACCTCTGACTCTCCTGGTGTGCCCTCTGTTCGTCGCGACGAGCCGCCGACCACCCACCCATGCGCGACACATCCCTTCGACGATACTCCTTCCGCGTCGCACTGATGCATCTCTCCTGTTCCGTCCAATTGCCAGGCAATCTAGGCGTGCAATGAAGGCACGCGATCCCGATCTGTTGCCTTCCCAGCAGGTGTGCCGCCCTTCTACTGCGACGGGCCGCTCCCTCCCGCACAACGTTGACAACCGGCCTTTCTTCCCCACACGTCGTTCTCCTTTAGCGCCGACCCTCCTACCACCACCCATGCACACAACTTCCGCTGTCCTTTGTTCCTGGTTTTGCCAAAAGATTTTGCTTTGTCCAGCCCATCACGCCTCGCCGCACCATTGATGCAATCCTACTATTCCTGCTGGACATCCAATCATGGTTCGGTAGCATACTATTCCTGCCTGCCTTGATGATCTTGACCCGGTTATTCCTGTTGAGGCATGATCCGACTATTCTTGCCGGTGCATCCTCATTCCAGCTATTCTTGCTGGTTCTGCACATTGTTAGTTGGTTGAAAATCTTTTTCAGCGGCATCATCTATCAACCTCTTGAGGGGGAGCAACACCCATGGCGGTTTATCTTTTGTTATGTTTTGTCTTGTTTTGTTATCAAGTTGGGTATGTCCAGTTTGAGGGGGTGTGTTGAAAGTGTCTTTGTTTCGGTTTGCTTCGGTTTGTTTTCTTTAATTATGTGTCCAAGCTAGGTATACTTAGCTTGAGGGGGAGTGTTGGAGTCTGTGTCCCACATCGGACTTCGGTGTTTGTCATCTTTATTATTCATGAAAATAATGTTTTTGGTAACACTAGGCACATAATAACAGTTCTTTAAAACTAAAATCAATCATCTCGGCAATGTGAGATGGTAGTCTCCAATGGCTAGAACAACCAACCTTGCTCTATTGACAGCCTGTAAATCCACATCATCTCTGGTAATCTTCCGAAATCTACTTGATTTCTGTATTTGGATACAAATGTGAGCACCACAGACAGTATCTGATACCCAACTTGTAGATATAGAAAGATCACACTCAATAACAAATGCATCTAAAGCTTCCCCTTGCTTCTTTGGCTGAGTGCAATTCTCTTCCAGTGGTCTTGCTTGCCACATGTAAAACATACCGCATCCTATTCCTTTCCTTGCCTATGGATCTTCTTTTTCTTGGAATGAAGGTGCTCTAGAGCCTTAGACTTGAAATGAGTCTTTGACGCCTTATGTCTTGTTTTTTCCTCTTTTTATTCACCATAAGGACAACGGGTTTGTCACGCTCTATATCTTTATCAACTTGACGAATAAGTGTAAGAAGTTCCGAAAGTGTCTTCTCGCCGTTGCTCATATTATAATTCATAGTAAAATTGGATAAGTTTTTGGGTAGTGAGGACAAAATGAGATCTGTGCACAGCTAATTGTGGATTTTAAAACCCAAGATATCCAAACTTTCAATGTCGTCAATCATCTTGACCATATGTGCCCCAGCTGCCGACTCTCCAAGCTTGCTTGTGAAGAGCGCATTGTAGATCTCATATCTCTTTGATCTCGTCTTCTCTTGATAAAGATCCTGAAGATGAGAAACAATGCTATACACATCTATATTCTCAGATTGCTTTAGAAACTCATTGGACATGGATGATAACATTAAACATTAAACATCCATTGCGTCGTCCACATGCTTCAAATAGAGAGATATTTCTTCCTCACTAGCCTTTTTGGCAAGTAACTCAAGAAGTGGGGTTTCTGGCTCGTATAATTTCTGTTCTTGGCATAGGATAACGCGCAATCGCCTGTACTATTCCTGAAAATTCGCATCAGTGAGAAGGTTATCCTTTTCTAGTATGGATCGCGGTGATATTGTCGAAGTCGTTTCATTTGCTATTTCTACAAATTAATAGCAGATAATTAGTACATTATAAAATTAGATTAACAAATTTAAAATAAATTAAATTCCATTAATCCCCCACTATATTTCGAAACCTAATAGCCCTCACCATTAGTTTCACAATATCTTGTAGTTTTGATATTCTAGTGGCAAAGATCTATATTTCCCTTCTCATAACCGAGACTTGGGTCTGACAAGCTATTTGATGGGTTTTAGATTGGCGTAACTAGCCAACTACATTAGCTCGTATTCCTTGATCTGTTGTGTGAACTCCCCAATCCTAAAATCATGTTTTTAAAGATTTCCTCAACACTTACCTTTGTTACATCAAGACCTGCTTGGCCAGTCAAACCTTGATGTAAAATAAGTCAAGTCAACCCAAAACTTAAAGCTTAAAACGTCCATGATAATTGAAAGCACCTCAACTTGGGTTGTTCAAACACTTTCAACTATGAGGTTGATTTAACTTGAGTAGTGGAAGTCTGTGTCGACTTAATATTTTAAGTGAGGGATTTTTATCCTTATGTGTAAAGCTCATTTTATCCTTTTACATGTCTTGTTAATATTAAGTCGATTTTACTTAAGTGATTAACCATGTGTGAAAAATCATTTACGCATAATCCGATTATATTTTATTCCATCTTGCATTCTTGTTAATTGATTTATTAGGTGATCGTGCAACATTCACGAATATAAATAATTAACCATGCGACATATAGAAATATAAGTGACTTGATCATGAGATTCTCTAACGGTTAGTTTATCTCGTAGATGATAAACTAACCCTCAGCCCTAAGGGAAAACATACCTTGAATCATAACTTGGTTTGTGTTGCAGCATTCCACTTTTGCTCCTATATATCACCTTGATTGGTTTCGCCTCGACTCCTTAACTCGGATTGTCTCCACTCGCGCGGGAGCTCCCTTCTTACATAAGCTTTTACTCACACGCGGGTGAGGGGATCCAATAGATTTAATAAAAGGGGTTTATATGAAAGAAACCACGGACATGCAGACCCTTGCATAATAAGGGAAGGGGATGACATGCATACCATCATTTTAATTTAATCAAAATAAATTAAAATAAACCCATCTCTAATCTCATGATCATCCACATGAAAGAACATACATTTGAAATCTTGTTATCAATTAATTCGTTTCGTTCTTTAATTAAGATAATGCGTCACAAATTAATCCATTTAATTCAAATTATCTTTATTCCATCTCAGCATTCTTAACTCATCATCATCTATAATTTTTAACAAAATTAATTTCATTTAAAATTAATGAAGTACTCAAGTGTATAGACAACTTCGTGTGATTATCCAAAATTTTAACACGAAAATAAATTTTATATATAATTATTAATCCTATGACATGGCGTGTACTTTGTCAAATAAATGACACAAACCACGTGTCTAGGTTTGATTATATATTTAATTTTTCTCCGTGAAAAATGGGGCATACTGTCTGCAGCTACACGGTTTGTACAGTCCTCTGCCCGTGTCTGCAACACACGCCTTGAGTCTGATTGTGTTGCCTGCAACGGACGTGTTCGAGGTACACGACATGTATTGGGAATACACGGCGTGTGACCTCGAAGTTGCACGACATGTCTGTCCCTCTGTCGTGTATTCGATACCCGACACATTGGGACACTGTGTGCTCGGCTACGAGACACCGGGGACTACACGTCGTGTACAGTGGTTGCACGACGTGTAGCCCTTCAAGCCGTGTGCCCACTGAAGCAAACACAGCGGAAGCATCCTTTAATGGTATGACCAACTCGGATTTTATTCTTAAATCACGTGTAATCGTTGTTTTACATGATCAAAACGTCATGTCCAACTAAAACAGTAGATTACTTGACTAAATTAATACGCCGAAACTTGAAATGAAGGATTTTCACATGTAATTTATATTTAATTTATTAGATATAGAATTGCCTCAAATTGTAATTCCGCTTTCGTTGATGATATGGTGAAATTGATTTCGTCACATTGTCGTTGTGTTGTAGGATCCAGTTGCAGAATCTTTCTAGCGGTGATCCACGCGTGTACCACAATCTCTTGAATGACGCCGTAGAATTGTCGTGTGCTAGCACAACCAACCCTGATCGCTTGCGTTGTTTGTGGTTGATCGCAACAATATTCTTCTCGTAGGAAGAACTCTTATTGTTCTCTCGAAGGCTTGAGAGATGAGGAAGAGGGAGCACACTCTAGGGCTTAACAAAATCTCTCTCTATCCGTTGTGCACACCAAAAGTTATATTTGGGAATTGATATAATTAGATATTTGTTATGACAGGAGTTTGCAATTGCACACTAAACCCTTTCATCTTTGTAATTCTTAAATGACCCCATGTCCATTAATAATAATATTATTATTAATTGTTTTACATGGGCAACACATTAAGAATATAAATAAATACCATTTATGTCATTTCTAATCAGACCATTAAACTCGGTCTGCTTCCCCTCGTCGACTTTGTCCGATCCTTGAAGAATGACTATTTAATAAATAAATATTACCGCATTATTCTACGATAAATATAATAAATATTATATTCGTCAAAATTGCGAATAAATATTTGTTATTATTATTTAACCCACTTATTTTTTTGAATAACTTGTGATTAAATTATGGCGATCAACCAAACCTGAAATAAATATTATTTATTCCAACTTGTTAAATTCAATATTTGAATTTAGCTGAGATTACAAATACACTTAGTGTGTGACGCTCTAGTCCTCTTTATCAGTGATATTCGGCATAATTGCCTAAAGTCCAATGCTTGTGTCTAATAACATGCCAAGACACCCATAGAGAAAGTAGTTAATGTCGCAATGACGTCCAACTTTCTACGAATTTTTATTGTGTAATATAATCTCTTTATCGCGATATCTCTAGTCGAGCAGGTTGTATAACGGTGTCATCAATCGATATGCCCGATTTCTCTTTCATTGACTTTTTGAAAATAAACTCGCCCACCGCATATCATGACCATAGATTTATGCAGACAATTTAATTCCAGCAAGGGGTTTGAGATATCAATTTTTTTCATAGAACAAAAGGGATAAATCTTTTCTCGCATTATCCATTAATGCAATATCACTAATGACACATCTAATGTATCCCATATAGCTGCAATCATATGTCATTATGGTTTTCGTCAATACATCAAACTGCTTGATGTTTTTTGTGACTTCACAAACAACTTACCGCCAATGTGAAAAGTCACTGCTTGATGTTTTTTGTCAACTGGCCGTTGCATCTGTTGCTGGGTCACAAGAAGATTCGTACGTAGTTGGTACAATACCTCATCCTGATCAAGCAAAGCAACAAGCACAACCTCCACCGTTGTTTTTCGGGGTTTTTGGCCATAAACCACCTTCCGGGGAAGAATGATAATAGTGGAGCAGCTGCGGAATCAAAGGGGAATCCTTGGACAGTTCCAATCTCTCTCTAAAAAACGGGCCATTTCGAAGAGAAAACCCCGGCCTTGCATTAGGTCCCTGCTCAAGAACTGCAACAATAGACTGTAAATCCCTATCCTTGGAAACCTCCTCTTACCTGTCGAAAGTCGATACAGTTCTGACACGGCCAGGTTGAAAAACTTTTCTCGTCCATGATCTGAGAGAGGGCAGCTGCATGATTTACTTTTCCGGGTTTATAAACAACCTCAAACCCAATAATCTTGCTTGCCAGCATTGCTGATCCATTGAAGGAATCCGCTGACTGAACATATGTTTCATATTTTTGTGTTCAATATGCGCAATAAAATGCTGTCCCATTAAGTATCGCTTCCAATGTTGAACTGCGTGCACCAAAACCTTTTCATAAGCCAACTTGGCTAAGCTGGAATCGGATAGCGCCTTACTATAATAAGCTATTGGCCTGCCCTGCATGAGAACAGCCCCTAAGCCGCTCCTTGAAGCTTCGCATTCAACAACAAACTCTTCAGAAAAGTCAGGCAATCTCAAAACTGGTGCGTGCAGCAACCTACTTTTCAAGGTTTCAAATGCGGCCTGGGCTTTTTCTCCCTTTTGGAAATTGTTTTTCATCGTCATTTCTGTCAGGGGCTTTGCGATCTTGCCATAATCTTTAATAAATTTTTGGTAATAGCCAGTCAGCTCAAAAAACCTCTCACCCCCTTGTCATTTGCCGGAATGGGCCAAGTCTGGACAGCCGACGCTTTCTTTGGGTCCATAGACACTTCTTGCTGGGAAATTAGATGCCCCAAATCCTCTACTTCCCTCCTGCCAAAGGTACACTTCTTCTGTTTCACAAATAGGCTTTTATCCTGTAGTAATCCCAGTACCAGTTGTAGATGGGACAAATCGTCTGACGAACTGCAGCTTTAAACCAAGTTATCATCGAAAAGCATTCCCTTCTAAGATGTGGCTTAAAGATTGCATTCATCGTAGCCTGAGATGTGGCAGGGGCATTCCTCAAACCAAATGGCATGACTAAGTACTCATAATGCCTTTCATGTGTCCGTCCGGAAAGTAGTTTTGCCAACATCCTCCCAATCGCGCACTTGATGAAATCCCGACTTTAAATCAAGTTTGGTAGATTATGTTGCGCCATACAATTCATCCAATCATTCTTCAATCAAAAGTATTTGAAATCGGCCAGGAATAGTAAGCTTGTTTAAAGCCTGATAGTCAACACACATTCTCCAGCCCCCATCTTCCTTCTTCACTAAAATTGTTGGACTCGAATTGGGACTATTACTATGTCGGATGACACCCTGCTTCAACATTTCTCCAACCTGTTTTTCAACCTCATCTTTCAAATGACATGCCAACTTCTATGGGCGTACATTAACTGGTTCAGCTATCTTTATCAAGTCGATTGCATGATCTGTAGGCCGTTGAGGTGGTAACCCTCGAGAACGTAACTTTATATTTAGCAAAAAGTGGCTGGTGGTCTTTCTGTAACCTCAGTTCCGAACCAGTGTCTTGTGTCAAATGTCTGACCCCATCATCCATTGGGATCCAAGAATAAAACTCTTAACCTTCTGAGAAAAAAATTCTGCAAAGCCCATACAGTATCCCGAGGAGACTGCAAGCCTCTAAGAGTGACTTGTGTGTCCTGGTAGTCGAAACTCATGGTCAACTTTTTCCATTGTGTTGTGACATACCCCAGAGTTTCCAACCATGCCACTCCAAGCACCAAGTCAGGTCTTGTGTGTCGAACAGAAAAACTTTCACTTCCATCTTCAACTAGCCTAACTGCACTGGCAGATTCACACACTTCCCACTAGAAACAACTCGGTTCCCATCCCCCAGGTGGATCCAAAATGGTTAGGTTTGAATAACCGGAACTTCCAGTTTACACCTTAATGCCTTGGAAACAATATGATGGCTGGCCCCACTCTTAATCAATACCGGAATCGACACTCCGCCAATATGTCCTTCCAACAACATAGTCTTCGTTCCACGGTTCCACTGCTGCTCCATGGCATTCACAGACATCGCCTGGCAGGCCAACTTCCATGGCTCCTCTGCTGGATCATCGTAATTCTTTTTTCTTCATAATTCTCTTCTTCATGCTGGGGTTCAACGCGGTCCCACACCATGATTCGTAACCCCTTTTCCGGACACCTATGCGCAGAGCCAAACTTCAGTCCGCAAGAGAAACATAAGCCTTTGGCCTTCCTCTCTCCGTACTCTGCTTCTTTCACTCCCTCCTACTGGGGACTGCATTCCTCTTTTCTTCCCCCCTTCTCTGTTCCGTCTGCAACCTTCAGGAAAAGAAAATGCCTTAGTAAACCTGCTGTGCAGCGGACGAGTATTCTGGATATTCCACCCTGAGCGTCCGTGCTCCTGATATCGAGCAATGCCAGAAGCTCCCCTTATACATTCCTTGTCAGAGATAAGATTCGCGCCTTATCTTTTCGTTTATGCATCATAACAGTGCTCTCAATCTCCGGTTGTATGCTGCCCAAGAAAAAACTGATATACCACGGTTCCTTGAGACCGGAAATTCGTAAAGCTACCTGTTCAAACTCTGTAATGTATTTGTCCACCGTCCCAGTCTGATTAATGTCTTTCCGCTGTTTCAATGGATCACATCCTTCCGCAGAACCAAATTGGCTAAGGAGTTGAGTCTTCAACTCTTCTCAGGACAAATTTGGCCGAATCGTCATCAATGAAATAAGCCAATGCTCTGCACAAGCCCTTCCATACAAAGCTGAGCTGTTGGCACTCACTAATTGTTGCGTATTCAGTGGATCATAAAATAGGTTTCAGCTTGCGCAATCCAAGCAATTGGATCCTCTTCAGCAAAAGACAGCTTAGACAGCTTCTCTACTTGCGTGGCGTAATTCTGTAGCTCGCTCCACAGTGCTTCTGCTCCGCTATTCCCAGCGCACATAAAGGAATTTTGCTCATGTGCGACCGGAAGAAGGCTGTCGGATCGTAAACTCAGCGAACGCCTTTGTTTGCTTCTGCAAATCTTACTGGAGCTCCTGCTGCTGCTGCACGAGTTCTGACTGTCCTTGGACAAGAATGTCTAAAGATTGTACCTCCACAATTTGCTCGTCATATCTTTGGGTTGCCGCTGTCTGTGTTTGCAACATTTTTTTTTCTTCCATTCTAGCACTGTCAGTTTCTACCGATGCTACATGTGATTTCATCCTGGTTGACATCAAGCAACTCCTCCGAAAATGCTCTCAATGAGAGCACCAAGTTGATAAGACTGGAAGTAGGAGAAATCGTAGGAATTTCAATTGTATTCACAGTTTCAGTAGTTCCTGGATGGAACTTTGTAGATTTGAATAGAACCCGAAGTGAAGTCGGCATGTAGGAATTGCTTGGGGATGCGTGAGTATGAGTGAGACAAGAGGCATAGATTATTGGATTATTGCCGTTATTCCATGTTAGACCCGGTAATTGTATATCCAGGTTAAGTGTATTTCCAAGTTCCACATCGGATTATTCCGACTTGTAATTATTTTACTCAATCTATAAAAGAATGTTTGCACCTCTCCTTGAGGTAGGGAATTCATACAAATTTTCATGGTATCAAAGGGATACACCCAATTGATTTTTCCTTCTCCTCCTGTCCGCTACGTTCCGCCCAGGCGTGTCCGCCGGTGCCATCTGTTCTCGCCGGCCCCCAGACCGCTAGGCTCCTCAATTGTGCCCCGTTGCCAGCCAACCTACGCGACTCCGCCGCTACGCTGAGTCGCCGACCTCCCTTACGCGTAAGTCCTCACCTCCCGTCGCCAACCTCTTCTACGCGGACGCACCTGCCTCCTGTTGCCGGCCCTCCCGTGAGGCAGCCCCCCCACCCCCCCCCCGCCTTGACGTAGGAACTTTCGCGAGGCAACCCCTCCCCGCCCCGTCGTCGGTCCTCCCGCGAGGCAGCCGCGTGCTCGATTTGTCGCCAGCTCTCCCATGTGTCTTCCCTGCGCTTGTTCCAACGCCGACCCTACCGCACGACCTCCCAGTGCTCCGTCGTCGACCCTACCACTCACCCGCCCCACAACAACCCCCTGCGGCCTCTCCTTTGCGTGCGATGACCCTCTGCGGTCCCCTCCGTGCGCACGATGGCCCCCCAACGGCCCCCTCCTTGCTTGCGACGACCCTCTGCGCCCCTACCCCTTGTGCGCGTGACAGACCCTTGAGGTCCCCCGCCTCCCTGCGCGCAACGACAATCCGCAGCCTCTCGTGCGACGACCCTCCCCGGATCGACCTCCTCCCCCAGGCGACGCCCTCCGCCAGCGTTGGTCGTTGCTACTACGACCCACCGACGCCGCCAATCCTCCATGCGTCAGTCTTCTCTCTGCTAATCCTACACGTGCTTCCTGGCTGTTCCTGCCAGACATTTGATTCGTGTTCCGTGTGCTTCCTGGCTGTTCCTGCCAGACATTTGATCCGTGTCCTTCCGTGTGCTGTTCCTGCACGCCTTCCGTGTGCTGTTCCTGCTCGCCACCATCCAGTATCCATCACAACCTGACACTTAATGGAGGAGACTGCACTTATACAATTTCATTGGGCTCCTTTGCTACCCTCCTCTTCTTCAGCCTCCATTGCTCAGTTTGGTTGATCTACTACTTGTGTATCTCGTCTATAGACAACTTGGATGCTCGATTTTGGTGCTTCTAATCATCTCACAGGTGATTCGGGTATGCTTACTACCAATCATCCATATACCGGTGCCGCTACAATTACTGTTGATGGATCTACAATCCTTATTGCGGGATTTGACACATGCTCCTTGACTCCGACTATTCGCTTGACTTCAGTATCTCATGTTCCTCGTAGTCATTTTAATCTTCTCTCCATCAGTAAACTCATAAAAGGCATAAATTGTGTTGCTATTTTTACGTCTTTTGGTGTTTTTCAGGAGCGCTCAACGAATCGAGAACTTGATAGAGGTCTTAGCGATGGGGTGTACATGTTCGGTACTCCACCATCCCTTGCTTGCTCATCCACCTATATTTGTGTCCTCGACCTACATTTTCGTCATGACCATCCACCGGCTTTCGTCTTACATAAGTTTTGCCCCCAGTTCAGTCCACACCTTTCTTCCATTGTGAATCCTTTAAGTTTGCTAAACATCATCGGGTGACATATGTTTCTCGATTGGAAATGCGTGTAGTGAATCCTTTCGACCTAAGTTTAATCCGATGTATGGGGTCTTTGCCCAGACATATGGTGTTGATTATTTTGATACATTCTCTCCGGTTGTGAAGATGACATTTGTCCGATTATCCATCTCTCTTGCCGCCGCTCATCATTGAACTCTTCATCAACTTGATGTCATGAATGCATTTCTCCATGGTTATCTTGAAGAAGTATATCTGCAACAACCTTTTGACTTCCTTGCCTCAGGAGTTGATTTTCATGTTTGTCAGCTTCGTTGATCTCTTTATGGACTCTAGCAGTATTCTCATGCATGGTTTTGAAGATTCTGCACAGTCATCATTAATTTTGGCCTATCACAGAGAATGAAGGACCACACAGTTTTTTACTGCAACACGTTCTCTGGCTGCATCCTGTTGGTTGTCTATGTTGATGATATCATTATTACTGGTAGTGACTCACATGACATTTCCCATTTAAAGGTTTATCTTCAACAACAATTTCAAACCAAAGATATCGTTCCTCTGACATACAGCCTTGGCATTGAAGTCTCTCGTTCTACTGACACTATCTTTTTTTCCCAACAGAAATATGATTTGAATATCTTGCAGGATGCTGGTTTGTCTCAGACAACTGACATTGACACTCCCCTTGAGCCTGTGGAACGATCTCTATATGATGTCACAGGCTCATATTCTCATCCAGAGATCTACTGTCGTGTTGTGAGCAAATTCAATTATCTCACCAGTTCTTGTCCGGATATTGTCTGCGTTGTCAACAAGGTTAGCCAATTCATGGAACATCCGACAAAATCTCAATGGGATGTTGTCCTTTGCATGGTCAAGTACATAAAGAAAGACTATGCCCGTGATCTTCGGTATTCACATCACGATCATCTGAATACTGAGACCTTCCGTGATGTTGACTATGTTGCCTGCTTGGCTACTCGGAAGTTTACTTCTAGGGTTGCCATTTTTCTGGAAGGTAACTTAATCTCATGGCGAACTAAGAAACAGATTGTCGTCTTCAGATCCAGTGCTGAATCGGAATACCGTGCGGTGACCCCGATCACTACTGAATTTTTTTTTTGGCTTCGACATCTTCTCCATGAAATTGGTTTCCCGCCATAGATGTCTGCTCATATTTGGTGTGACAATCAAACATCTGCGAAGATTGCGTCTAATCCAGTCTTTCATGAACGCACGAAACATATCGAAGTGGACTGCCACTTTCTTCGTCATCACCTCGAGCATCACCATATCAGTTTCAGCTACATTCTGATGGCTGATCAGTTTGCCGACATCTTCACCAAAGGCCTACTGGGAGCTTGACTGGACTCCCTACACCAAGCTTGGGCATCTACATCATCAACAACCCATCTTGAGAGGGAGTATGTAGGGTCGTGTTGGTGTCTTTTTTCTTGTTGGTATCTTCTTTCTTTTGTGAGACTCTTCTTCCAAGCCATACCTGTTCTAGCTTGAGAGGGAGTGTTAGACCCGATAATTGTATTTCCATGTTAAGTGTATTTTCGGGCCCCGTATCAGATTATTCCAACTTTAATTATTTCTCAATCTATAAAAGAATGTCTCCACCTCTCTTTGAGGTAGGGAATTCGTACCATTCTTCATTCCATGATGTATTATGGTGGTCTTTTATTGTTTATTTGGTTTATTATATTATGAATTAGACCCTCACCGAAAGTCGGCAACTTTTAGTATAGGGGGAGGGTCGGGTCAATCACATTCAGATTTTTATTCACAATTTTCAAAATTATCATTATCATTTTTATAGAAAACCAATGATAAGTCAATTTTTTTAACTTATTCATGCAGAGGTCTAAGATTCTTTTTTTTTAACTGCTAATGGGACTATTGATAAATATGTTAAAAAAATGGATTTACGAGTAAATCTTTCCTTTTTAATTATTTTCTTTTTCCTCTTTTTTTTGAACATTTCTGTAAAATTATCTTATTTTTTATGTCCTTCAATTGCGGAACCTCCGATTTGGAGGGCGAGAGAAAATGAGGCCTGAAATGATGAAAAAAGATCATTATTTGTGATGCCACCATAAAACACTCACAAACGCAACACTAATTTCTCTGTTGAAAATTATGTTTGCATCTTCCAGATTCAACAGAAGATAGCATGCAGAGGAGAAGCGTCCTGGGAGGATGAAATTGCAGATTCTGTATTTATGCAGGCATCTATCCACCCTTCATTTCCATGGTTAGGTGCTCCAAAGGCTTCATTTAATATTTTCATGCATGGTTTTGTGTAGGTGTTTATCCCTAAGACATTGGAAAGCGTGAAGAATGCGGAGGCAGACGTCCAGCAGATAACTGGCGGGGGTGACACCGGGGACATGTATTACAAGACCATCACTGGTCTCAAGGATGCTCTGTTCATGGCCGAACCTTCACCGGTCCAAGATGAAGAGCCGTTGCAACAATTGGATGAAGAAGCTGGTGATTCCTGCTCATCTGAATCGGAAACTGATGGCTCCGATGGAGGTGAAGGCTCGAGGGGGAGCGTTGTGGACAAGAAAGCTGCGAGGAAAGAGAACAAGAGGAGGGTGAAGGAAGAGAAGAGGGAGGCGCGGAAGCACAAGGTCCCCAAATCTGTCAAGAAAAAAAGAAAGAAGTTGGCCAAAGCTAAAAAGACCAGGTAGGGTTTTGGGGTTGAGGTCGCAGGAAGTCCCGGACCGAGTGCGTGTCTTGTAACCGAAAATCAAAAAAATAAGTAAAGGTAGTATATTATTTAAAATTTGTTAAACATCTAATTTCATATCAGTTTTATTGCAACTACAATATGCAGTCCAAATATTGTATGGTATATTTTTTTAATTGTTATTTTTTAATATCAGTTTTCACCCACTAGTGGTATCAGAGCCGCGGGGGTGGGGGGGAATGAAGTCAGGCAGAGCGCTGCTTTCACGGAGATTTCAGTAAGGAATTTCTGTATCCTATGGTTAAAGGTCTTTATTATGAGCAGAAACGGCTAGAAGGAAGGGTACGATATTACGAGAACAAAGCTAATCATATTTGGCTTAGAAAGTATTGTCAAATTCTAGAAGCCAGATTCACTTTTGAGAATGAACCCGAAGTAGTTGAGTTAGGGCAGAAAGCTCAGACAACTCGCGATAAGCTTGAAAGATTAAAGGCAGAAATTAGGCATACAAAGTCTCAACTTCGACAGGTCAAGTGGTTAGTCGAAAACCTAGAAAGAACTCTAGGAGATTTAGAAGGAGAAGTATTTTGCTTTGAATAGTAAAATATGGTCGGAAGAGGATCTGGTGTCGGATCAAATATCAGAGATATTTGGCAGAGGCTTGAAGGGAGAGCTTCAGGAGAAGCTTCCAATCAGCCCGATGCCACTGTTTCTGACACAAATCCACACTGAGATACTGAGAGAGCAAGTTTATCGGGACGATATACTGCAGAAAATTATGCATGGCCTTTAGCAGAAGTTCAAGAATATCAGGAAGAAGTTTCAAGTATTCCTCAAAGTATCCAGGAATACCAGAGACAGATCCATGATATTATTACTCGGGAGAAATGAGAACTTGGGGATATAGAGCGTGTCTCCAAAAACCTAAATGAAAAGCTCAAGAAAGCTGAAGACCTACAAGCCAAACTCGAAGAGAAGAGGAAAAAGAAAGAGAGTAAGTTATCTCCCACCGAAAGACTCGGTGTAAAACCTTGGGAAGCCAAGCCAGTATGACAGACAATCTCCCAGAAACCAATTCCTTGGGAACGACAGAAAGGAGCGTTCAAGGATTTGTTTCAGAATATCAATAGGGAAGCCAATCCCTCATATCCCAGTCATATTCAGGAAGAATATAGGCCAAAGAAAGCACATCCAGAAGGTGTTCCTCAACATGGGATGATCCTAAAACTAGACTGTGAAAAGGATCCAGGAGCCGCCATAGATGAATGAGCTCTAGACATTAGATATTATATGCTATCAGTTGATTTACAGTCGTGGACCATAGATAGTGCACTTAATTTTGCAGGAGCTACCTTAAGAGGTAATGCATGGAAATTTTGGGATATGCTGCTGAGACACTCAGAAGTGAGAACAACTATCCAGGAATATGTTACATTCTCAATTGAAGTTATACCAGTAGTTGCTGATTTCCTCAAACAAGAGTTTGCAGGAAATTCACTGGTAGATCGGGATGGAGCATTGGTAGAAAAAGCTAGAACATGTTTAACCAAAATCCAAATTTGTGACATGTGTTACTTTGAAGAATATCTTTGCGAGTTTCAGCATTGGTATTATCTTCTTGGACCATGAGATCAAGCATATGCTCTAGATGTCTTTATCCAGAAGCTTCCAGGCAGTTGGCCTGAAATTGTTCAACAAGCGTTGAAGACTCGTCTTTCTCAGAGTGAAGATTTACAAGACAATCTAGGAGTTCGAGCAGAAACAACAAGGCAGGTGATAAGACTCTATTGTATGCAGAGGCATGTCTTACAAGATGTAATAAATATGCCATATATGAGTTCTTGTTGCCCAAAAGTAGAAGGTGTTGCAGGAAGATATGGGTGCGGTCCAACCAGGCAGGAGCTTGGAAAAACCCCACAAAGAACATTCAAAACACAGTGCCAGGATGACCAGTGTGAACGAAAGAAACCATTCAAAAAGGCCTGGAAAAAGATTTGGAAAAAGAAAATCATCAAGTAGATTTTCAGGCAGAAAACCAGAAAAATCTAAGAGATTTCTTAGACCAAATAGAATCCAGAAGGATATGAGAGAAAACTTTAAGGCCAAATATGGGAAGTATCCCAAATGCCCTCAAGGAAAATCTCTATCCAGTTGTGATTGTTGTTGGTTTTGCGGCAAGAAGGGTCACAGAGCTGACAGTTGCCCAGATGTAGATAAACGAAGGGGTAGTCTGAAAACAATAATGATGGAAGATTAATCAGAAATATTGTTTGAGCCAATCTGGGGAGAAGATATAGACTCAGATGATGAGATTTATTTTCTTTATATTTAGAGTACTCAGAAGAGGAAGACCATACCTCAGATGAAGAAGAAGGAAGTAACCCTATTTTGAGCCAACTTCGAATAGCCATGATTCGAACACGAGCTAGTGCATCAGAAGACTCTCCAGAACTGGTAAAACTAGAGGAGATGGAAGGAGATCTGGTTCATTCTTCAGAAACTGAAATCCCTTCAGAAGGAAGAGATTGTCAAGAATGAAAGATGCCCAGAGTTGATTGGTCTGAAGTATACCAGAAGTCTTGGGTACCATATCGAGAAATGACCAAGATCTTTGAAGATGAAGAGACAACTGAAGTCTATAAAACAAATAGAGGATTATTTTCAATGCCTTTGCTAAAACCAGAAAGGGATAACAAGGCAATCCAGAAAAATGCAAAGTATGTGCATTTTGGAATAATCCAGATAGGAGTAGATCCTCTTGTCAGAAAAGGACAAGATCTACCAGTCCTAATTGTAGTTGTAGATGGCAGTTTAGCCAATTTCTCCAATGCATTATTAGGAGGAGCACGTGCAAATCTGCATGCAGGAGCAGCATGGGTAAAGGTAATACCAGACTTGCATGTTGTTCTTATGGACAGAAGTATTAGTAGAACTCTAGAAGTAAAGATCAACACGACGAACTGGCAGAAGACATTGGGATGTCCACCCGACAGGAGATGTGTCAGAGTAATTACTCGTCTCTATGTGAAGTTCTATAATACTGGAAGGCCAGCTCTAAGGAAGGGTGTGGAAAGATTTACACATCTTTTTCAAGATGAAGGAACATCAATTAGAGCAATGACACCACAGGTGATAAACCCCAAGAGGCTAACTTGGCCTAGAGAATGGGTTTCACCAAATCCAGAGGAAGACAGAAGGCAAAAGCTACTTATTCCAGATGTTATTAGACAAGTTGGAAATAGACTTGTTATCTCTGAGGTCAGAGAAGAGGAAGATGATCTTAAATTAGAAGGATCAAGGTCAGAGAGATCAGATTTGAAGATAGAAGACTTCAAATCAGAAATACTGGAGAACCATTTGGAAGATCCAAGGATCTCAATTGGAAAAGATGAAGGTACTTCAGTAGAAGCACCTAGAACATCAATTTTCAGAAGGATAGTTGGACAAAGGACTGTTCGACTACCTATCTATGAGGATGGAGAAACTCATGTAGGATATATGGGATCTTCATTACTCATTGCAAAGATAGAGGAATGAGCTACATTAGTAAAATTAAGTATTAATGAAACAACATGTATTGCCCTAGTAGATACAGGATGTACATTCTCTTGTACAAGAATTCAATTTTCAGGAGTAACCTGAGAATCTTCAGAGTTGCAAGTTACAGTTGGTAATAATGCAATAGTTCTGATTCAAGAAGTAGCCAAGGATGTTCAGATTGAACTCAATGGTAGGATATATATAGAGCAGATGCTTTGTTTTATTCCTCAATTGCCAGATGACTTCTTGATTGGAAATAGGTTTCTTAGAAGATATCAGCATGTAACGATATTTTCAGAAGGAATTATCCTTGACAACTATTTGATTCCAACCGCATCTGGAAAAACCAGAATGGTTCCAGATAAGAAAGTATCTACTGTTAAAGTGGAAGTCTATCTAAATGAAGATAGAGAATACCGGAGAAAGATTGAGCAGTGGAAAGAACTAGTTGGATTAAAAGTCCTGAGAATTAATGAAGAAGAGACATTGGCCAAGATAAAAGAATACTTATCAGAAAATTGGTCAGAAAATCCTCTGAAACTATGGCAGAAGGCAATGCCAGAAGCTACCTTCACCCTTAAGGATCCTAGTACAGTGATCAGAAGTAAGAGAATTGCCTATCCAGATGAG
The DNA here is from genome assembly GCA_963277665.1 of Viscum album. Taxonomy (NCBI): domain Eukaryota; kingdom Viridiplantae; phylum Streptophyta; class Magnoliopsida; order Santalales; family Viscaceae; genus Viscum; species Viscum album. Next base: position 490,823,418 of record OY728150.1, read on the forward strand.
ATGGTTAAGGAATTTGAGAAACAGATTTCAGAATTAATCAATCTTGGATTAATCAGGCATAGTGAAAGTCCTCACAGGAGTGCGACATTCATGGTAATGAATCATGCAGAAAAACAGTGTGGTAAGGCCAGAATGGTTATAGATTATCGTGATCTCAATTGTGCTACAAAGGATGATGACTACAATCTTCCTAACCAAGAAGCTTTGAGAAGCAGGATTAGGAATGAAAGGCCAATGATATATTCTTTGTTTGATCTCAAGTCAGGATATTGGCAGATAAAGATCAACGAAGAAGCTATACCATTGACAACATTTACAACGCCAGTTGGCTTGTTTGAATGGCTAGTGAGCCATTTGGACTCAAGAATGCACCAGGAATATTCCAGAGAAGAATGGATAAGGCATTCAATAAATTATCACAGTATGTGGCAGTCTATATAGATGATGTGCTCGTATTTAGTAAAAATACAGAAGAACATATAAAACATTTGCAGCAGGTGGCTGGAGTGTTTAGAGAAGAAGAGATGATACTTTCAGAAAGAAAGATCATTTGGATGCAACCAAAGATAGAATTCTTGGGATTGCAGATCCAAGGAAGTAGAGAAAAGCTTCAACCGCATATTGCAGAAAAGCTACAAACTTTCCCTGATGAGCTTACAGATCGTAAGCAAATACAGGTGTTTCTCGGTATACTAAGTTATGCCAGAGCATACATCAAAGATTTAGCAAAAATCTCAGTTCCAATACAGAAAAAGGTATCCAGTAAGGTACCTTGGGATTGGACAGAAAAAGATTCTGAAGTAATCAGAATTCTGAAGCAGAAAACACAGAATCTCCCAGAATTGGAGTATCCTGATGGGAGTGAAGATCAGCTTATCTTAGAAACAGATGCATCAGACTCAGCATGGGGATGTATCTTAAAGATAAGTAAAAACCATAATGATAGTATCAGCAGATACTGGAGTGGCTGTTTTAACAAGGCAGAGAAGAATTATCCTGTCCATGAAAGAGAATTGCTTGATGTCCTTAAAAGAATTAGGGCTAACGAGCTTTTCTTGGGAAAACCTTTTACTATAAGAACATATAGTTCTTATATAAAGAATTTTATGAGAATTAAATTGAAAAGGTTTACCCAGACACGACTTGTACTGTGGAGGAATGGATTGCAATACTATAACTTTAATATAGAAAATATTAAAGGAAAAGACAATATCATTCCAGATGCACTAACTCGCTATTTTGACTCTTGCAGGTGCAATGGAAGAAAGTAGCAAATCAAGAAGATGCCCTGTTTGCATAGATAATAATTCTGTGGCAGAATGCCCGGTTATCAGAGCAATGAATGAAAGGGTTGATCGACTTGAACAAAGGAAGGAGATTCTAGCAGAGAATAACCTTCAGAAGAGGGGATCTTCATCCAGTAAGGTTGAAAGATCAGAAAGCACAGGTTCCTCAGCTAGAAAGGCTGAAAACCAGGAAATGCTTCAAAGATACCTCTAGACAGTAAGTCTAAGGATAAAAGTCATATTGAATGCTTTGTATGTGGTCAGAAAGGCCATTACAACACTCAATGTGCAGATAATCCGAGAAACAGAATGGCTCGGAAGAACCAGAAGGTGGAGACGAATGGAAGCTCTAAAGGAAGAGAGAAAACCATTAAGAGTTGAGCTGATCATATAGATGAAGAACATGAAAAACATCAAAGGTCTCATAAAGAACCTCAACGACAGAATGTTCAGGAAGAACAAGATCAAGAAAGTATGGATGATGAGCTAGATGAAGAGCCCAATCCAGCAAAGGAAATATGGAAATATTTGCAAAGGATTCCAAATATTTCAAGAAATAAGTCCACAACCGTTTATAATTTGATCCAGAAAAGTAAAGATGATCAGATATTCAAAAGAGGTCTGAACCATGTTTTGGACATGCTTGAAGAATTTGAAGATCTTATGGAAGATTATAAAAAGATTGATCGAGATATGATCAGTATGATCATCACTGAAGAGATCAGGCTGAAGGTCCAAGTTTCAGGACTCCTTGACAAAGTTAGGAGAATCAAGGAAACAGGAATGGAGGAATATCCAGTTTTGAAGAGGTTTTGGAGAATGTTAGGAACATGGATTCCAAAACTCCATATACCAGATACAACATTAGAACCAGAAGAGTTCATTGAATGCCAGAAAGCTTTCAGCATGGGAGTAGTACAGTTTTTGGGATTTAAGAAAATAAATTCCACATTCAATTGGGTACCCAGGATGGTCAGAACAGTTCTGAAAAAATGCATATCCAACTTTGTTATGGTGGGTTGCACATATTGAACCTATCAGATTAGCGGACAGAGTTGTTATGCTATGGAACTTGTACCCAGGGCATTGGACTAAAGGACCTGTCCAGAAAGCATTCGAAGACTCGTAATTTAGCGATGAAGATTGGCTAGAGTTCAGTTTGAACAAAAGTCATTATGAACGTATCCAAATCACCTGGAGCATTTATCCAATTGAATCAAAATCAACAAGAAAAGATTGTATATTCTTTGCAGGAGACAATGTGTTGGTCTCTATCAACTCTAGAGACATGCAACATGCAGAGATGACACATCTGACATACTTCACGGTGGAGACAGACACGATTCTTGAAGAACTCAAGACGTGGGAGGGACATAAAGAAGATATCTTTATTGTCAGAGATCAAATCCAACGCGCCATCAAAGAATTGATCAAAATGAAGGAGTCAGAGAAAGAAGTCTCAGTTGGAGAGATGATTGATGCTCTATACGACTTGGATGGATTCTAGACGCTGATCCAGACACGCGTTATACCCGGTGTGGAGGAGTGGATCACATCGAACATGTCATTTATGTAGTTTGTATTTATTGGAAAATTGTGCGGTGGAAGTTTCGCAGTAGTGCGGTCCACCTTTTGCTTTTTCTTTTGCTTTTGCGTGTCCTGTATCGAGTCAGCTTCTCGGGCAAGCTGAGCCCAGAGGCCTATATAAGGGACCTCCGACCCATTTGTTCGGAGAGGTGATTTTGAATAGAAATCAGAACGATTTCAGAAACTCTCTCTCTACCTTCTCTCTAATCCTTTGTGTTCTTCGTACGAAGCGATTCCCAAAACGATCCTGCGAAGTCGTCGACAGGTAGTCCCCTTATCCTCTTCGTGGATAATGTTTTGCTGCTGTTTGTGATTTTTGCAGCCTTTCTGGACTCCCAAACCGGGATCTCGTCGGAGAACTCGTCGGAGACTTCACCCACTAGTGGTATCAGAGCGCGGGGGGGGGGGGGGGGGGGGGAGGAAGCCATCCAAAGCGCTGCTTTCACGGAGATTCCAGCAAGGAATTTCTGTATCCCATGGTTAAAGGTCTTTATTATGACCAGAAATGACTAGAAGGAAGGGTACGATATTACAAGAACAAAACCAATCATATTTGGCTTAGAAAGTATCGTCAAATTCCAGAAGCCAGATTCGCTTTTGAGAATGAACCTGAAGTAATCGAGTTAGGGCAGAAAGCCCAGGCAACTCGTGATAAGATTGAAGGATTAAAGGCAGAAATTAGGCGTACAGAGTCTCAACTTCGACAGGCCAAGTGGTTAGTCGAAAACCTAGAAAGAACTCTAGGAGATCCAGAAGGAGAAGTATTTTGCTTTGAACAGTAAAATATGGCCGGAAGAGGATATGGTGTCGGACCAAATATCCGAGATATTTGGCAAAAGCTTGAAGGGAGAGCTTCAGGAGAAGCTTCCAATCAGCCCGGTGCCACTGTCTCTGATACAAATCCACACCGAGATACTGAGAGAGCAAGTTTATCAGGACGATATACTGCAGAAGATTATGCATGGCCTTTAGCAGGAGAAGCTCAAGAATATCAGGAAGAAGTTTCAAGTATTCCTCAAAGTATCCAGGAATACCAGAGACAGATCCATGATATTATTACTCGGGAGAAATGGGAACTTGGGGATATAGAGCGTGTCTCCAAAAACCTAAATGAAAAGCTTAAAAAAGTTGAAGACCTACAAGCCAAACTCGAAGAGAAGAGGAAAAAGAAAGAGAGTAAGTTATCTCCCACCGAAAGACTCGGTGTAAAACCTTGGGAAGCCAAGCCAGTATGGAAGACAATCTCCCAGAAACCAATTCCTTGGGAATGACAGAAAGGATCGTTCAAGGATTTGTTTCAGAAGATCAATAGGGAAGCCAATCCCTCATATCACAGCCATATTCAGGAAGAATATAGGCCAAAGAAAGCACATCCAGAAGGTGTTCCTCAACATGGGACGATCCTAAAGCTGGACTGTGAAAAGGATCCAGGAGCCGCCATAGATGAATGGGCTCTAGACCTTAGATATTATATGCTATCAGTTGGTTTACAGTCGTGGACCATAGATAGTGCACTTAATTTCGCAGGAGCTACCTTAAGAGGTAATGCAGAGAAATTTTGGGATATGCTGCTGAGACACTCAGAAGTGAGAACAACTATCCAGGAATATGTTACATCCCCAATTGAAGTTATACCAGTAGTTGCTGATTTCCTTAAACAAGAGTTTGCAGGAAATTCACTGGTAGATCGGGATGGAGCATTGGTAGAAAAAGCTGGAACAACTTTAACCAAAATTCAAATTTGTGACATGTGTTACTTTGAAGAATATCTTTGTGAGTTTCAACATTGGTATTATCTTCTTGGACCAGGAGATCAAGCATATGCTCTAGATGTCTTTATCCAGAAGCTTCCAGGCAGTTGGCCTGAAATTGTTCAACAAGCGTTGAAGACTCGTCTTTCTCAGAGTGAAGATTTGCAAGACACTCTAGGGGGGGAGGAAGCCATCCAAAGCGCTGCTTTCACGGAGATTCCAGCAAGGAATTTCTGTATCCCATGGTTAAAGGTCTTTATTATGACCAGAAATGACTAGAAGGAAGGGTACGATATTACAAGAACAAAACCAATCATATTTGGCTTAGAAAGTATCGTCAAATTCCAGAAGCCAGATTCGCTTTTGAGAATGAACCTGAAGTAATCGAGTTAGGGCAGAAAGCCCAGGCAACTCGTGATAAGATTGAAGGATTAAAGGCAGAAATTAGGCGTACAGAGTCTCAACTTCGACAGGCCAAGTGGTTAGTCGAAAACCTAGAAAGAACTCTAGGAGATCCAGAAGGAGAAGTATTTTGCTTTGAACAGTAAAATATGGCCGGAAGAGGATATGGTGTCGGACCAAATATCCGAGATATTTGGCAAAAGCTTGAAGGGAGAGCTTCAGGAGAAGCTTCCAATCAGCCCGGTGCCACTGTCTCTGATACAAATCCACACCGAGATACTGAGAGAGCAAGTTTATCAGGACGATATACTGCAGAAGATTATGCATGGCCTTTAGCAGGAGAAGCTCAAGAATATCAGGAAGAAGTTTCAAGTATTCCTCAAAGTATCCAGGAATACCAGAGACAGATCCATGATATTATTACTCGGGAGAAATGGGAACTTGGGGATATAGAGCGTGTCTCCAAAAACCTAAATGAAAAGCTTAAAAAAGTTGAAGACCTACAAGCCAAACTCGAAGAGAAGAGGAAAAAGAAAGAGAGTAAGTTATCTCCCACCGAAAGACTCGGTGTAAAACCTTGGGAAGCCAAGCCAGTATGGCAGACAATCTCCCAGAAACCAATTCCTTGGGAATGACAGAAAGGATCGTTCAAGGATTTGTTTCAGAAGATCAATAGGGAAGCCAATCCCTCATATCACAGCCATATTCAGGAAGAATATAGGCCAAAGAAAGCACATCCAGAAGGTGTTCCTCAACATGGGACGATCCTAAAGCTGGACTGTGAAAAGGATCCAGGAGCCGCCATAGATGAATGGGCTCTAGACCTTAGATATTATATGCTATCAGTTGGTTTACAGTCGTGGACCATAGATAGTGCACTTAATTTCGCAGGAGCTACCTTAAGAGGTAATGCAGGGAAATTTTGGGATATGCTGCTGAGACACTCAGAAGTGAGAACAACTATCCAGGAATATGTTACATCCCCAATTGAAGTTATACCAGTAGTTGCTGATTTCCTTAAACAAGAGTTTGCAGGAAATTCACTGGTAGATCGGGATGGAGCATTGGTAGAAAAAGCTGGAACAACTTTAACCAAAATTCAAATTTGTGACATGTGTTACTTTGAAGAATATCTTTGTGAGTTTCAACATTGGTATTATCTTCTTGGACCAGGAGATCAAGCATATGCTCTAGATGTCTTTATCCAGAAGCTTCCAGGCAGTTGGCCTGAAATTGTTCAACAAGCGTTGAAGACTCGTCTTTCTCAGAGTGAAGATTTGCAAGACACTCTAGGAGTTCGAGCAGAAACAATAAGGCAGGTGATAAGACTCTATTGTATGCAGAGGCATGTCTTACAAGATGTAAGAAATATGCCATATATGAGTTCTTCTTGTTGCCCAAAAGTAGAAGGTGTTGCAGGAAGATATGGGTGCTTTCCAACTAGGCAGGAGCTTGGAAAACCCCCACAAAGAACATTCAAAACACAGTGACAGGATGGCCAGTGTGAACGAAAGAAACCATTCAAAAAGGTCTGGAAAAGATTTGGAAGAAGAAAATCATCATGTAGATTTTCAGGCAGAAAACCAGAAAAATCTAAGAGATTTTTTAGACCAAATAAAATCCAAAAGGATATGAGAGAAAACTTTAAGGCCAAATATAGGAAGTATCCAAAATGACCTCAAGGAAAATCTCTATCCAGTTGTGATTGTTGTTGGTTTTGCGGCAAGAAGAGTTACAGAGCTGACAGTTTCCCAAATGCAGATAAACGAAGGGATAGTCTGAAAACAATAATGATGGAAGATTCATCAGAAATATTGTTTGAGCCAATCTGGGGAGAAGATATAGACTCAGATGATGAGATTTATTTTCTTCATATTCAGAGTACTCAGAAGAGGAAGACTATACCTCAGATGAAGAAGAAGGAAGTAACCCTATTTTGAACCAGCTTCGAATAGCCATGATTCGAACATGAGCTAGTGCATCAGAAGACTCTCCAGAACTGGTAAAACTAGAGGAGATGGAAGGAGATCTGGTTCATTCTTCAGAAACTAAAATCCCTTTAGAAGGAAGAGATTGTCAAGAATGGAAGATGCCCAGAGTTGATTGGTCTAAAGTATACCAGAAGTCTTGGGTACCATATCGAGAAATGACCAAGATCTTTGAAGATGAAGAGACAGCTGAAGTCTATAAAACAGATAGATGATTATTTTCAATGCCTTTGCTAAAACCAGAAAGGGTTAACAAGGAAATCCATAAAAATGCAAAGTATGTGCATTTTGGAATAATCTAGATAGGAGTAGATCCTCTTGTCAGAAAAGGACAAGATCTACCAGTCCTAATTGCAGTTGTAGATGGCAGTTTAGCCAATTTCTCCAATGCATTATTAGGAGGAGCACATGCAAATCTGCATGCAGGAGTAGCATGGGTAAAGGTAATACCAGACTTTCATGTTGTTCTTATGGACAGAAGTATTAGTAGAACTCTAGAAGTAAAGATCAACACGAGGAACTGGCATAAGACATTGGGATGTCCACCCGACAGGAGATGTGTCAGAGTAATTACTCATCTCTATGTGAAGTTCTATAATACTGGAAGGCCAGCTCTAAGGAAGGGTGTGGAAATATTTACACATCTTTTTCAAGATGAAGGAACATGAATTAGAGCAATGACACCACAGGTGATAAACCCCAAGAGGCTAACTTGGCCTAGAGAATGGGTTTCACCAAATCCAGAGGAAGAAAGAAGGCAAAAACTACTTATTCTAGATGTTATTAGACAAGTTGGAAATAGACTTGTTATCTCTGAGGTCAGAGAAGAGGAAGATGATCTTAGATTAGAAGGATCAAGGTCAGAGAGATCAGATTTGAAGATAGAAGACTTCAAATTAGAAATACTGGAGAACCATTTGGAAGATCCAAGGATCTCAATTGGAAAAGATGAAGGTACTTCAGTAGAAGCACCTAGAACATCAATTTTCAGAAGGATAGTTGGACAAAGGACTGTTCGACTACCTATCTATGAGGATGAAGAAACTCATGTAGGATATATGGGATCTTCATTACCCAGTGCAAAGATAGAGGAATGAGCTACATTAGTAAAATTAAGTATTAATGAAACAACATGTATTGCCCTAGTAGATACAGGATGTACATTCTCTTGTACAAGAATTTTATTTTCAGGAGTAACCTGAGAATCTTCAGAGTTGCAAGTTACAGTTGGTAATAATGCAACAGTTCTTATTCAAGAAGTAGCCAAGGATGTTCAGATTGAACTCAATGGTAGGATATATATAGAGCAGATGCTTTGTTTTATTCCTCAATTGCCAGATGAATTCTTGATTGGAAATAGGTTTCTTAGAAGATATCAGCCTGTAACGATATTTTCAAAAGGAATTATCCTTGACAACTATTTGATTCCAACCGCATCTGGAAAAACCAGAATGGTTCCAGATAAGAAAGTATCTACTGTTAAAGTGGAAGTCTATATAAATGAAGATAGAGAATACCACACAAAGATTGAGCTGTGGAAAGAACTAGTTGGATTAAAAGTCCTGAGGATTAATGAAGGAGAGGCATTGGCCAAGATAAAAGAATACTTATCAGAAAATTGGTCAGAAAATCCTCTGAAACTATGGCAGAAGGCAATGCCAGAAGCTACCATCACCCTTAAGGATCCTAGTACAGTGATCAGAAGTAAGGGAATTGCCTATCCAGATGAGATGGTTAAGGAATTTGAGAAACATATTCTAGAATTAATCAATCTTGGATTAATCAGGCATAGTGAAAGTCCTCACAGGAGTGCGGCATTCATGGTAATGAATCATGCAGAAAAACGGCGTGGTAAGGCCAGAATGGTTATAGATAATCGTGATCTCAATTGTGCTACAAAGGATGATGACTACAATCTTCCTAACCAAGAAGCTTTGAGAAGCAGGATTAGGAATGAAAGTCCAATGATATATTCTATGTTTGATCTCAAGTCAGGATATTGGCAGATAAAGATCAACGAAGAAGCTATACCATTGAAAACATTTACAACGCCAGTTGGCTTGTTTGAATGGCTAGTGATGCCATTTGGACTCAAGAATGTACCAGGAATATTCCAGAGAAGAATGGATAAGGCATTCAATAAATTATCACAGTTTGTGGCAGTCTATATAGATGATGTGCTCGTATTTAGTAAAAATACAGAAGAGCATATAAAACATTTGCAGCAGGTGGCTGAAGTGTTTAGAGAAGAAGGGATGATACTTTCAGAAAGAAAGATCATTTGGATGCAACCAAAGATAGAATTCTTGGGATTGCAGATCCAAGGAAGTAGAGAAAAGCTTCAACCACATATTGCAGAAAAGATACAAACTTTCCCTGATGAGCTTACAGATCGTAAGCAAATACAGGTGTTTCTCGGTATACTAAGTTATGCCAGAGCATACATTATAGATTTAGCAAAAATCTCAGTTCCAATACAGAAAAAGGTATCCAGTAAGGTACCTTGGGATTGGACAGAAAAAGATTCTGAAGTAATCAGAATTCTGAATAAGAAAGCACAGAATCTCCCAGAATTGTAGTATCCAGATGGGAGTGAAGATCAACTTATCTTAGAAACAGATGCATCAGACTCAGCATGGGGATGTGTCTTAAAGATAAGTAAAAACCATAATGATAGTATCAACAGATAATGGAGTGGCTGTTTTAACAAGACAGAGAAGAATTATCCTGTCCATGAAAGAGAATTGCTTGCTGTCCTTAAAGGAATTAGGGATAACGAGCTTTTCTTGGGAAAACCTTTTACTATAAGAACAGATAGTTCTTATATAAATAATTTTATGAGAATTAAATTGAAAAGGTTTACCCAGACATGACTTGTATTGTGGAGGAATGAATTGCAATACTATAACTTTAATATAGAAAATATTAAAGGAAAAGACAATATCATTCCAGATGCACTAACTCGCTATTTTGTCTCTTGCAGGTGCAATGGTAGAAAGTAGCAAATCAAGAAGATGCCCTGTTTGCATAGATAATCATTCTGTGGCAGAATGCCCGGTTATCAGAGGAATGAATGAAATGGTTGATCGACTTGAACAAAGGAAGGGGATTCTAGCAGAGAATAACCTTCAGAAGAGGGGATCTTCATCCAGTAAGGTTGAAAGATCAGAAAGCACAGGTTCCTCAGCTAGAAAGGCTGAAAAACCAGGAAATGTTTCAAAGAGACCTCTAGATAGTAAGTCTAAGGATAAAAGTCATATTGAATGCTTTGTATGTGGTCAGAAAGGCCATTACAGCACTCAATGTGCAGATAATCCGAGAAACAGAAAGGCTCGGAAGAACCAGAAGGTGGAGACGAATGGAAGCTCTAAAGGAAGAGAGAAAACCATTAAGAGTTGGGATGATCATGTAGATGAAGAACATGAAAAACATCAAAGGTCTCATAAAGAACCTCAACGACAAAATGTTCAGGAAGAACAAGATCAAGAAAGTATGGATGATGAGCTAGATGAAGAGCCCAATCCAGCAAAGGAAATATGGAAATATTTGTAAAGGATTCCAAATATTTCAAGAAATAAGTCCACAACCGTTTATAATCTGATCCAGAAAAGTAAAGATGATCGGATATTCAAAAGAGGTCTGAACCATGTTTTGGACATGCTTGAAGAATCTGAAGATCTTATGGAATATTATAAAAAGATTGATCGAGATATGATCAGTATGATCATCACTGAAGAGATCAGGCTGAAGGTCCAAGTTTCAAGACTCCTTGACAAAGTTAGGAGAATCAAGGAAACAGGAATGGAGGAATATCCAGTTTTGAAGAGGTTTTGTTGAATTTCAGGAACAGGGATTCCAAAACTCCATATACTAGATACGACATTAGAACCAGAAGAGTTCATTGAATGCCAGAAAGCATTCAGCATGAGAGCAGTACAGTTTTTGGGATTTAAGAAAATAAATTCCACATTCAATTGGGTTCCCAAGATGGTCAGAATAGTTCTGAATAATGAATATCCAAGTTTATTATGGTGGGTTGCACAAATTGAACCTATCAGATAAGCAGACAGAGTGGTTATGCTATGGAACTTGTTCCCAGGGCATTGGACTAAAGGACCTGTCCAGAAAGCATTCGAAGACTCGCAATTTAGCGATGAAGATTGACTAGAGTTTAGTTTGAACAAAAGTCATTATGAACGTATCCAAATCGCCTGGAGCATTTATCTAATTGAATCAAAATCAACAAGCAAAGATTGTATATTCTTTGCAGGAGACAATGTGTTGGTCTCTATCAACTCTAGAGACATGCAACATGCAGAGATGACACATCTGACAGACTTCGCAGTGGAGGCAGACACGATTCTTGAAGAACTCAAGACGTGGAATGGACATAAAGAAGATATCTTTATTGTCAGAGATCAAATCCAACGCGCCATCAAAGAATTGATCAAAATGAAGGTGTTAGAGAAAGAAGTCTCAGTTGGAGAGATGATTGATTCTCTATACGACTTGGATGGATTCTAGACGCTGATCCAGACACGCGTCATACCCGGCATGGACGAGCGGATCACATCGAACATGTCATTTATGTAGTTTGTATTTATTGTAAAATTGTGCGGTGGAAGTTTCACAGTAGTGCGGTCCACCTTTTGCTTTTTCTTTTGCTTTTGCGTGTCCTGTATCGAGTCAGCTTCTCGGGCAAGCTGAGCCCAGAGGCCTATATAAGGGACCTCCGGCCCATTTGTTCGGAGAGGTGATTTTGAATAGAAATCAGAATGATTTCAGAAACTCTCTCACTACCTTCTCTCTAAGCCTTTGTGTTCTTCGTGCGAAGCGATTCCCAAAACGATCCTGTGAAGTCGTCGACAGGTAGTCCCCTTATCCTCTTCATGGATAATGTTTTGCTGCTGTTTGTGATTTTTGCAGCCTTTCTGGACTCCCAAACCGGGATCTCGTCGGAGACCTCGTCGGAGACATCACCCACTAGTGGTATCAGAGCGCGGGGGGGGGGGGGGGGGTGCGAATGAAGCCATCCAGTGCGCTGTTTTTACGGAGATTCCAGTAAGGAATTTATGTATCCCATGGTTAAAGATCTTTATTATGAGCAGAAACGGCTAGAAGGAAGGGTACGATATTATGAGAACAAAGCCAATCATATTTAGCTTAGAAAGTATCGTCAAATTCCAGAAGCCCGATTCGCTTTTGAGAATGAACCCAAAGTAATCGAATTTGGGCAGAAAGCCCAGGCAACTCGTGATAAGCTTGAAGGATTAAAGACAAAAATTAAGCGTACAGAGTCTCAACTTCGACAGGCCAAGTGGTTAGTCAAAAACCTAGAAAGAACTCTAGGAGATCCAGAAGGAGAAGTATTTTGCTTTGGACAGTAAAATATGGCCGAAAGAGGGTCTGGTGTCGGACCAAATATCCGATATATTTGGCAGAGGCTTGAAGGGAGAGCTTCCAGAGAAGCTTCCAATCAGCCCGTTGCCACTGTCTCTGATACAAATCCACACCGAGATACTGAGAGAGCAAGTTTATCAGGATGATATACTGCAGAATATTATGCATGACCTTTAGCAGGAGAAGCTCAAGAATATCAGGAAGAAGTTTCAAGTATTCCTCAAAGTATCCAGGAATACCAGAGACAGATCCATGATATTATTACTCGGGAGAAATGAGAACTTGGGGATATAGAGCGTGTCTCCAAAAACCTAAATGAAAAGCTCAAGAAAGTTGAAGACCTAAAAGCCAAACTCGAAGAGAAGAGGAAAAAGAAAGAGAGTAAGTTATCTTCCACCGAAAGACTCGGTGTAAAACCTTGGGAAGCCAAGCCAGTATGACAGACAATCTCCCAGAAACCAATTCCTTGGGAACGACAGAAAGGATCGTTCAAGGATTTGTTTCAGAAGATCAATAGGGAATCCAATCCCTCATATCCCAGCCATATTTCGGAAGAATATAGGCCAAAGAAAGCACATCCAGAAGGTGTTCCTCAACGTGGGACGATCCTAAAGCTAGACTGTTAAAAGGATCCAGGAGCCGCCATAGATGAATGGGCTCTAGAACTTAGATATTATATGCTATCAGTTGGTTTACAGTCATGGACCATAGATAGTTCACTTAATTTCGCCGGAGCTACCTTAAGAGGTAATGCAGGGAAATTTTGGGATATGCTGTTGAGACACTCAGAAGTGAGAACAGCTATCCAGGAATATGTTACATTCCCAATTGAAGTTATACCAGTAGTTGCTGATTTCCTTAAACAAGAGTTTGCAGGAAATTCACTGGTAGATCAGGATGGAGCATTGGTAGAAAAAGCTAGAACAACTTTAACCAAAATCCAAATTTGTGACATGTGTTACTTTGAAGAATATATTTGCGAGTTTCAGCATTGGTATTATCTTCTTGGACCAGGAGATCAAGAATATGCTCTAGATGTCTTTATCTAGAAGCTTCCAGGCAGTTGGCATGAAATTGTTCAACAAGCGTTGAAGACTCGTCTTTCTTAGAGTGAAGATTTGCAAGACACTCTAGGAGTTCGAGCAAAAACAATAAGGAAGGTGATAAGACTCTATTTTATGCAGAGGCATGTCTTACAAGATGTAAGAAATATTCCATATATGAGTTCTTCTTGTTGCCCAAAAGTAGAAGGTGTTGCAGGAAGATATGGGTGCGGTCCAACCAGGCAGGAGCTTGGAAAAACCCCACAAAGAATATTCAAAACACAGTGCCAGGATGACCAGTGTGAAGGAAAGAAACCATTCAAAAAGGTATGGAAAAGATTTGGAAAAAGAAAATCATCAAGTAGATTTTCAGGCAGAAGCCAGAAAAATCTAAGAGATTTCTTAGACCAAATAGAATCCAGAAGGATATGAGAGAAAACTTTAAGGCCAAATATGCGAAGTATCCCAAATTCCCTCAAGGAAAATCTCTATCCAGTTGTGATTGTTGTTGGTTTTGTGGCAAGAAGGGTCACAGAGCTGACAGTTTCCCAGATGCAGATAAACGAAGGGGTAGTCTCAAAACAATAATGATGGAAGATTCATCAGAAATATTGTATGAGTCAATCTGGGGAGAAGATATAGACTCAGATGATGAGATTTTATATTCTTTATATTCAGAGCACTCAGAAGAGGAAGACTCTAACTCACATGAAGAAGAAGGAAGTAACCCTATTTTGAGCCAGCTTCGAATAGCCATGATTTGAACAGGAGCTAGTGCATTAGAAGACTCTCCAGAACTGGTAAAACTAGAGGAGATGGAAGGAGATCTGGTTCATTCTTCAGAAACTGAAATCCCTTCAGAAGGAAGTGATTGTCAAGAATGGAAGATGCCCAGAGTTGATTGGTCTGAAGTATACCAGAAGTTTTGGGTACCATATCGAGAAATGACCAAGATCTTTGAAGATGAAGAGACAACTGAAGTCTATAAAAAAGATAGAGGATTATTTTCAATGCCTTTGCTAAAACCAGAAAGGGTTAACAAGGCAATCCAGAAAAATGAAAAGTATGTGCATTTTGGAATAATCCAGATAGGAGTAGATCCTCTTGTCAGAAAAGGACAAGATCTACCAGTCCTAATTGCAGTTGTAGATGACAGTTTAGCCAATTTCTCCAATGCATTATTAGGAGGAGCACGTGCAAATCTACATGCAGGAGCAGCATGGGTAAAGGTAATACCAGACTTGCATGTTGTTCTTATGGACGAAAGTATTATTAGAACTCTAGAAGTAAAGATCAACACGAGGAACTGGCAGAAGACTTGGGATGTCCACCCGACAGGGGATGTGTCAGAATAATTACTCATCTCTATGTGAAGTTCTATAATACTGGAAGGCCATCTCTAAGGAAGGGTGTGAAAAGATTTACACATATTTTTCAAGATGAAGGAACATCAATTAGATCAATGATACCACAGGTGATAAACCCCAAGAGGCTAACTTGGCCTAGAGAATGGGTTTCACCAAATCCAGAGGAAGGAAGAAGGCAGAAGCTACTTATTCCAGATGTTATTAGACAAGTTGGAAATAGACTTGTTATCTCTGAGGTCAGAGAAGAGGAAGATGATCTTAGATCAGTAGGATCAAGGTCAGACAGATCAAATTTGAAGATAGAAGACTTCAAATCAGAAATACTGGAGAACCATTTGGAAGATCCAAGGATCTCAATTGGAAAAGATGAAGGTACTTCAGTAGAAACACCTAGAACATCAATTTCCAGAAGGATAGTTGGACAAAGGACTGTTCGACTACCTATCTATGAGGATGAATAAAATCATGTAGGATATATGGGATCTTCATTACTCAGTGCAAAAATAGAGGAATGAGATACATTAGTAAAAGTAAGTATTAATGAAACAACATGTATTGCCCTAGTAGATACAGGATGTACATTCTCTTGTACAAGAATTCTATTTTCAGGAGTAACCTGGGAATCTTCAGAGTTGCAAGTTACTGTTGGTAATAATGCAACAGTTCTGATTCAAGAAGTAGCCAAGGATGTTCATATTGAACTCAATGGTAGGATATATATAGAGCAGATGCTTTGTTTTATTCCTCAATTGCCAGATGACTTCTTGATTGGAAATACGTTTCTTAGAAGATATCAGCCTGTAACGATATTTTCAGAAGGAATTATCCTTGACAACTATTTGATTCCAACCGCATCTGGAAAAACCAGAATGGTTCCAGATAAGAAAGTATCTACTGTTAAAGTGTAATTTTATTTAGATGAATATAGAGAATACCACAAAAAGATTGAGCAGTGGAAAGAACTAGTTGGATAAAAAGTCCAGAGGATTAATGAAGAAGAGGCTTTGACCAAGATAAAAGAATACTTATCAGAAAATTGGTCAGAAAATCCTCTGAAACTATGGCAGAAGGCAATGTCAGAAGCTACCATCACCCTTAATTATCCTATTACAGTGATTAGAAGTAAGAGAATTGCCTATCCGGATGAGATGGTTAAGGAATTTGAGAAACAGATTCTAGAATTAATCAATCTTGGATTAATCAGGCATAGTGAAAGTCCTCACAGGAGTGCGGAATTCATGGTAATGAATCATGCAGAAAAACAGCGTGGTAATGCCAGAATGGTTATAGATTATCGTGATCTCAACTGTGCTACAAAGGATGATGGCTACAATCTTCCTAACCAAGAATATTTGAGAAGCAGGATAAGGAATGAAAGACCAATGGTATATTCTAAGTTTGATCTCAAGTCAGGATATTGGCAGATAAAGATCAACAAAGAAGATATACCATTGACAACATGTACAACGCCAGTTGGCTTGTTTGAATGTGTAGTGACGCCATTTGGACTTAAGAATGCACCAGGAATATTCCAGAGAAGAATGGATAAGGAATTCAATAAATTATCACTGTTTGTGGTAGTCTATATAGATGATGTGCTCGTATATAGTAAAAATACAGAAGAGCATATAAAACATTTGCAGCAGGTGGCTGAAGTGTTTAGAGAAGAAGGGATGATACTTTCAGAAAGAAAGATCATTTGGATGAAACCAAAGATAGAATTATTGGGATTGCAGATCCAAGGAAGTAGAGAAAAGCTTCAACCACATATTGCAGAAAAGCTACAAACTTTCCCTGACGAGCTTACAGATCATAAGAAAATACAAGTGTTTCTCAGTATACTAAGTTATGCCAGAGCATACATCAGAGATTTAGCAAAAATCTCAGTTCCAATACAGAAAAAGGTATCCAGTAAGGTACCTTGGGATTGGAAATAAAAAGATTCTGAAGTAATCAGAATTCTGAAGCAGAAAGCACAAAATCTCCCAGAATTGGAGTATCCAGATGGGAGTGAAGATCAGCTTATCTTAGAAACAGATGCATCAGACTCAGCATGGGGATGTATCTTAAAGATAAGTAAAAACCATAATGATAGTATCAGCAGATACTGGAGTGGCTGTTTTAACAAGGCAAAGAAGAATTATCCTGTCCATGAAAAAGAATTGTTTGCTGTCCTTAAAGGAATTAGGGCTAACAAGCTTTTCTTGGGAAAACCTTTTACTATAAGAACATATAGTTCTTATATAAATAATTTTATGAGAATTAAATTGAAAAGGTTTACCCAGGCACGACTTGTACAGTGGAGGAATGAATTGCAATACTATAACTTTAATATAGAAAATATTAAAGGAAAAGACAATATCATTCCAAATGCACTAACTCGCTATTTTGGCTCTTGCAGGTGCAATGGCAGAAAGTAGCAAATCAAGAAGATGCCCTGTTTGCATAGATAATCATTCTGTGGCAGAATGCCCGGTTATCAGAGCAATGAATGAAAGGGTTGATTGACTTGAACAAAGGAAGGAGATTCTAGGAGAGAATAACCTTCAGAAGAGGGGATCTTCATCCAGTAAGGTTGAAAGATCAGAAAGCACAGGTTCCTCAGTTAGAAAGGATGAAAAACCAGGAAATGATTCAAAGAGACCTCTAGACAATAAGTCTAAGGATAAAAGTCATATTGAATGCTTTGTATGTGGTCAGAAAGGCCATTACAGCAGTCAATGTACAGATAATCCGAGAAACAGAAAGGCTCGGAAGAACCAGAAGGTTGAGACGAATGAAAGCTCTAAAGGAAGAGAGAAAACCATTAAGAGTTGGGATGATCATGTAGATGAAGAACTTGAAAAGCATCAAAGGTCTCATAAAGAACCTCAATGACAGAATGTTCAGGAAGAACAATATCAAGAAAGTATGGATGATGAGCTAGATGAAGAGCCCAATCCAGCAAAGGAAATATGGAAATATTTTCAAAGGATTCCAAATATTTCAAGAAATAAGACCACAACCGTTTATAATCTGATCCAGAAAAGTAAAGATGACCGGATATTCAAAAGAGGTCTGAACCATGTTTTGGACATGCTTGAAGAATCTGAAGATCTTATGGAAGATTATATAAATATTCATCGAGATATGATCAGTATGATCATCACTGAAGAGATCAGGCTGAAGCTCCACGTTTCAGGACTCCTTGACAAAGTTAGGAGAATCAAGGAAACAGGAATGGAGGAATATCCAGTTTTGAAGAGGTTTTGGAGAATGTCAGGAAAAGGGATTCCAAAACTCCATATACTAGATATGGCATTAGAACCAGAAGAGTTCATTGAATTCCAAAAAGCTTTCAGCATGGGAGCAGTACAGTTTTTGGGATTTAAGAAAATAAATTCCACATTCAATTGGGTACCCAGGATGGTCAGAACAGTTCTGAACAATGCATATCCAAGTTTGTTATGGTGGGTTGAAAATATTGAACCTATCAGATTAGCGGACAGAGTAGTTATTCTATGGAACTTGTACCCAGGGCATTGGACTAAAGGACCTGTCCAGAAAGCATTCGAAGACTCGCAGTTTAGCGATGAAGACTGGCTAGAGTTCAGTTTGAACAAAATTCATTATGAACGTATCCAAATCGCCTGGAGCACGTATCTAATTGAATCAAAATCAACAAGCAAATATTGTATATTCTTTGCAGGAGACAATGTGTTGGTCTCTATCAACACTAGAGACATGAAGCATGCAGAGATGACACATCTGACAGACTTCGCGGTGGAGGCAGACATGATTCTTGAAGAACTCAAGACGTGGAAGGGACATAAAGAAGATATCTTTATTGTCAGAGATCAAATCCAACACGCCATCAAATAATTGATCAAAATGAAGGAGTCAGAGAAAGAAGTCTCAGTTGGAGAGATGATTGATGCTCTATACGACTTGGATGGATTCTAGACGCTGATCCAGACACGCGTCATACCCGGAATGGATGAGTGGATCACATCGAACATGTCATTTATGTAGTTTGTATTTATTATAAAAGTGTGCGGTTGAAGTTTCGCAGTAGTGCGGTCCACCTTTTGCTTTTTCTTTTGCTTTTGCGTGTCCTGTATTGAGTCAGCTTCTCGGGCAAGCTGAGCCAAGAGGCCTATATAAGGGACCTCCGACCCATTTTTTCGGAGAGGTGATTTTGAATAGAAATCAGAACGATTTCAGAAACTCTCTCTCTAACTTCTCTCTAATCCTTTGTGTTCTTTGTGCGAAGCGATTCCCAAAATGATCCTGTGAAGTCGTCGACAGGTAGTCCCCTTATCCTCTTCGTGGATAATGTTTTGCTGCTGTTTGTGATTTTTGCAGCCTTTCTGGAATCCCAAACCTAGATCTCGTCAGAGACCTCGTTGGAGACTTCACCCACTAGTGGTATCAGAGCGCGGGGGGGGGGGGGGGGGCGAATGAAGTTAGCCAGAGCGCTGCTTTCACGGAGATTCTAGTAAGGAATTTCTGTATCCCATGGTTAAAGGTATTTATTATGAGAAGAAACGGCTAGAAGGAAGGGCACGATATTACGAGAACAAAGCCAATCATATTTGGCTTAGAAAGTATCGTCAAATTCCAGAAGCCAGATTCGCTTTTGAGAATGAACCCGAAGTAATCGAGTTAGGGCAGAAAGCTCAGGCAACTCGTGATAAGCTTGAAGGATTAAAGGCAGAAATTAGGCGTCAGAGTCTCAACTTCGACAGGCCAAGTGGTTAGTCGAAAACCTAGAAAGAACTCTAGGAGATCTAGAAGGAGAAGTATTTTTCTTTGAACAGTAAAATATGGCCGGAAGAGGATATGGTGTCGGACCAAATATCCAAGATATTTGGCAGAGGCTTGAAGGGAGAGCTTCAGGAGAAGCTTCCAATCAGCCCGACGCCACTGTCTCTGATACAAATCCACACCGAGATACTGAGAGAGCAAGTTTATCAGGACGATATACTGCAGAAGATTATGCATGGCCTTTAGCAGGAGAAGCTCAAGAATATCAGGAAGAAGTTTCAAGTATTCCTCAAAGTATCCAGGAATACCAGAGACAGATCCATGATATTATTACTCGGGAGAAATGGGAACTTGGGGATATAGAGCGTGTCTCAAAAAACCTAAATAAAAAGCTCAAGAAAGTTGAAGACCTACAAGCCAAACTCGAAGAGAAGAGGAAAAAGAAAGAGTAAGTTATCTCCCACCGAAAGACTCGGTGTAAAACCTTGGGAAGCCAAGCCAGTATGGCAGACAATCTCCCAGAAACCAATTCCTTGGGAACGACGGAAAGGATCGTTCAAGGATTTGTTTCAGAAGATCAATAGGGAAGCCAATCCCTCATATCCCAGCCATATTCAGGAAGAATATAGGCCAAAGAAAGCACATCCAGAAGGTGTTCCTCAACATGGGACGATCCTAAAGCTAGACTGTGAAAAGGATCCAGGAGCCTCCATAGATGAATTGGATCTAGACCTTAGATATTATATGCTATCATTTGGTTTAGAGTCGTGGACCATAGATAGTGCACTTAATTTCGCAGGAGCTACCTTAAGAGGTAATGCGGGGAAATTTTGGGATATGATGCTGAGACACTCAGAAGTGAGAACAACTATCCAGGAATATGTTACATTCCCAATTGAAGTTATACCAATAGTTGCTGATTTACTTAAACAAGAGTTTGCAGGAAATTCACTGGTAGATCGGGATGGAGCGTTGGTAGAAAAAGCTAGAACAACTTTAACCAAAATCCAAATTTGTGACATGTGTTACTTTGAAGAATATCTTTGCGAGTTTCAGCATTGGTATTATCTTCTTGGACCAGGAGATCAAGCATATGCTCTATATGCCTTTATACAGAAGCTTCCAGGCAGTTGGCCTGAAATTGTTCAACAAGCGTTGAAGACTCGTCTTTATCAGAGTGAAAATTTTCAAGACACTCTAGGAGTTCGAGCGAAAACAATAAGGCAGGTGATAAGACTCTATTGTATGCAGAGACATGTCTTACAAGATGTAAGAAATATTCCATATATGAGTTCTTCTTGTTTCCCAAAAGTAGAAGGTGTTGTAGGAAGATATGGGTGCGGTCCAACGAGGCAGGAGCTTGGAAAAAACCCACAAAGAACATTCAAAACACAGTTCCAGAATGGCCAGTGTGAACGAAAGAAACCATTCAAAAAGGTCTGGAAAAGATTTGAAAAAAGAAAATTATCAAGTAGATTTTCAGGCAGAAAGCCAGAAAAACTAAGAGATTTATTAGACCAAATAGAATCCAGAAGGATATGAGAGAAAACTTTAAGGCCGAATATGGGAAGTATCCCAAATGCCCTCAAGGAAATTCTCTATCCAGTTGTGATTGTTGTTGGTTTTGCGGCAAGAAGGGTCGCAGAGCTGACAGTTGCCCAGATGCAGATAAACGAAGGGGTAGTCTCAAAACAATAATGATGGCAGATTCATCAGAAATATTGTTTGAGCCAATCTGGGGCGAAGATATAGATTCAGATGATGAGAGTTTATATTCTTTATATTCAGAGTACTCAAAAGAGGAAGACTCTACCTCAGATGAAGAAGAAGGAAGTAACCCTATTTTGAGCCATCTTCGAATAGCCATGATTCAAACAGGAGCTAGTGCATCAGAAGACTCTCCAGAACTGGTAAAACTAGAGGAGATGGAAGGAGATCTGGTTCATTCTTCAGAAACTGAAATCCCTTTAGAAGGAAGAGATTGTCAAGAATGGAAGATGCCCAGAGTTGATTGGTCTGAAGTATACCAGAAGTCTTGGGTACTATATCGAGAAATGAACAAGATCTTTGAAGATGAAGAGACAACTGAAGTCTATAAAACAGATAGAGGATTATTTTCAATGTCTTTGCTAAAACCAGAAAGGGTTAACAAGGCAATCCCGAAAAATGAAAAGTATGTGCATTTTGGAATAATCCAGATAGGAGTAGATCCTCTTGTCAGAAAAGGACAAGATCTACCAGTCCTAATTGCAGTTGTAGATGGCAGTTTAGCCAATTTCTCCAATGCATTATTAGGAGGAGCACGTGCAAATATGCATGCAGGAGCAACATGGGTAAAGGTAATACCAGACTTGCATGTTGTTCTTATGGAAAGAAGTATTAGTAGAACTCTAGAAGTAAAGATCAACACGAGGAACTGGCAGAAGACATTGGGATGTCCACCCGACAGGAGATGTGTCAGAGTAATTACTCATCTCTATGTGAAGTTCTATAATACTGGAAGGCCAACTCTAAGGAAGGGTGTGGAAAGATTTACACATATTTTTTAAGATGAAGGAACATCAATTAGAGCAATGAAACCATAGGTGATAAACCCCAAGAGGCTAACTTGGCCTAGAGAATGAGTTTCACCAAATCCAGAGGAAGAAAGAAGGCAGAAGCTACTTATTCTAGATGTTATTAGACAAGTTGGAAATAGACTTGTTATCTCTGAGGTCAGAGAAGAGGAAGATGATCTTAGATCAGAAAGATCAAGGTCAGACAGATCAGATTTGAAGATAGAAGACTTCAAATCAGAAATACTGGAGAACCATTTGGAAGATCCAAGGATCTCAATTGGAAAAGATGAAGGTACATCAGTAGAAGCACCTAGAACATCAATTTCCAGAAGGATAGTTGGACAAAGGACTATTCGACTACCTATCTATGAGGATGAAGAAACTCATGTAGGATATATGGGATCTTCATTACTCATTTAAAAGATAGAGTAATGGGATACATTAGTAAAATTAAGTATTAATGAAACGGAATGTATTGCCCTAGTAGATACAGGATGTACATTCTCTTGTACAAGAATTCGATTTTTAGGAGTAACCTGGGCATCTTCAGAGTTGCAAGTTACAGTTGGTAATAATGCAACAATTTTGATTCAAGAAGTAGCCAAGGATGTTTAGATTGAACTCAATGGTAGGATATATATAGAGCAGATACTTTGTTTTATTCCTCAATTGCCAGATGAATTCTTGATTGGAAATAGGTTTCTTAGAAGATATCATCATGTAACGATATTTTCAGAAGGAATTATCCTTGACAACTATTTGATTCCAACCGCATCTGGAAAAACCAGAATGGTTCCAGATAAGAAAGTATCTACTATTAAAGTGGAATTCTATCTAGATGAAGATAGAGAATACCACAGAAAGATTGAGCAGTGGAAAGAACTAGTTGGATTAAAAGTCCTGAGGATTAATGAAGAAGAGGCATTGGCCAAGATAAAAGAATACTTATCAGAAAATTCATCAGAAAATCCTCTGAAACTATGGAAGAAGGCAATGCCAGAAGCTACCATCACCCTTAAGGATCCTAGTACAGTGATCAGAAGTAAGGGAATTGCCTATCCAGATGAGATGGTTAAGGAATTTTAGAAACAGATTCCAGAATTAATCAATCTTGGATTAATTAGGCATAGTGAAATTCCTCACAGGAGTGCGACATTCATGGTAATGAATCATGCATAAAAATAGCGTGGTAAGGCCATAATGGTTATAGATTATCGTGATATCATTTTTGATACAAAGGATGATGGCTACAATATTCCTAACCAAGAAGCTTTGAGAAGCAGGATTAGGAATGAAAGGCCAATGATATATTCTAAGTTTGATCTCAAGTCAGTATATTGGCAGATAAAGATCAACGAAGAAGTTATACCATTGACAACATTTACAATGCCAGTTGGATTGTTTGAATGGTTAGTGATGCCATTTGGACTCAAGAATGCACCAGGAATATTCCAGAGAAGAATGGATAAGGCATTCAATAAATTATCACATTTTGTGGCAGTCTATATAGATGATGTGTTCGTATTTAGTAAAAACACAGAAGAGCATATAAAACATTTGCAGCAGGTGGATGAAGTGTTTAGAGAAGAATGGATGATACTTTCAGAAAGAAAGATCATTTGGATGTAACCAAAGATAGAATTCTTGGGATTGCAGATCCAAGGAAGTAGAGAAAAGCTTCAACTGCATATTGTAGAAAAGCTATAAACTTTCCCTGATGAGCTTACAGATCGTAAGAAAATACAGGTGTTTCTCGGTATACTAAGTTATTCCAGAGCATACATCAGAGATTTAGCAAAAATCTCAGTTCCAATACAGAAAAAGGTATCCAGTAAGGTACATTGGGATTGGACAGAAAAAGATTCTGAAGTAATCAGAATTCTGAAGCAGAAATCACAGAATCTCCCAGAATTGGAGTATCCAGATGGGAGTGAAGATAAGCTTATCTTAGAAATTGATGCATCAGACTCAGCATGGGGATGCATCTTAAAGATAAGTAAAAACCATAATGATAGTATCAGCAGATACTGGAGTGGCTGTTTTAACAAGGCAGAGAAGAATTATCCTACCCATGAAAGAGAATTGCTTGTTGTCCTTAAAGGAATTAGGGATAACGATCTTTTCTTGGGAAAACCTTTTACTATAAGAATAGATAGTTCTTATATAAAGAATTTTATGAGAATTAAATTGAAAAGGTTTACCCAGGCACGACTTGTACGGTGGAGGAATGAATTGCAATACTATAACTTTAATATAGAAAATATTAAAGGAAAAGGCAATATCATTCTAGATGCACTAACTCGCTATTTTGACTCTTGCAGGTGCAATGGTAGAAAGTAGCAAATCAAGAATATGCCCTTTTTGCATAGATAATCATTCTGTGGAAGAATTCCCGGTTATCAGAGCAATGAATGAAAGGGTTGATCGACTTGAACAAAGGAAGGGGATTCTTGCAGATAATAACTTTCAGAAGAGGGGATCTTCATCCAGTAAGGTTGAAAGATCAGAAAGCACAGGTTCCTCAGCTAGAAAGGCTGAAAAACCAGGAAATGCTTCAAAGAGACCTCTAGACAGTAAGTCTAAGGATAAAAGTCATATTGAATGCTTTTTATGTGGTCAGAAAGGCCATTACAGCACTCAATGTGCAGATAATCTGAGAAACAGAAAGGCTCGGAAGAACCAGAAGGTTGAGACGAATGGAAGCTCTAAAGGAAGAGAGAAAACCATTAAGAGTTGGGCTGATCATGTAGATGGAGAACTTGAAAAGCATCAAAGGTATCATAAAGAACCTCAACGACAGAATGTTCCGAAAGAAAAAGATCAAGAAAGTATGGATGATGAGCTAGATGAAGAGCCCAATCCAGCAAAGGAAATATGGAAATATTTGCAAAGGTTTCCAAATATTTCAAGAAATAATTTCACAACCGTTTATAATATGATCCAGAAAAGTAAAGATGATCGGATATTCAAAAGAGGTTTGAACCATGTTTTGGACATGCTTGAAGAATCTGAAGATCTTATGGAAGATTATAAAAAGATTGATCGAGATATGATCAGTATGATCATCACCGAAGAGATCAGGCTGAAGGTCCAAGTTTCAGGACTCCTTGACAAAGTTAGGAGAATCAAGGAAACAGGAATGGAGGAATATCCAGTTTTGAAGAGGTTTTGGAGAATGTCAGGAACAGGGATTCCAAAACTCCATATACCAGATACGACATTAGAACCAGAAGAGTTCATTGAATGCCAGAAAGCTTTCAGCATGGGAGCAGTACAGTTTTTAGGATTTAAGAAAATAAATTCCACATTCAATTGGGTACCCAGGATGGTCAGAACAGTTCTGAACAATGCATATCTAAGTTTGTTATGGTGGGTTGCACATATTGAACCTATCAGATTAGCGTACAGAGTGGTTATGCTATGGAACTTGTACCCAGGGCATTGGACTAAAGGACCTATCCAGAAAGCATTCGAAGACTCGCAGTTTAGTGATGAAGAGTGGCTAGAGTTCAGTTTGAACAAAAGTCATTATGAACGTATCCAAATCGCCTGGAGCATTTATCTAATTGAATCAAAATCAACAAGAAAAGATTGTATATTCTTTGAAGGAGACAATGTGTTGGTCTCTATCAACTCTAGAGACATGCAGCATTCAAAGATGACACATCTGACAGACTTCGCGGTGGAGGCAGACACGATTCTTGAAGAAATCAAGATGTGGAAGGGACATAAAGAAGATATCTTTATTGTCAGAGATCAAATCCAACACGCCATCAAAGAATTGATCAAAATGAAAGAGTCAGAGAAAGAAGTCTCAGTTGGAGAGATGATTGATGCTCTATACGACTTGGATGGATTCTAGACGCTGATCCAGACACGCGTCATACCCGGCATGGACGAGAGGATCACATCGAACATGTCATTTATGTAGTTTGTATTTATTGTAAAAGTGTGCGGTGGAAGT
Source organism: Viscum album (assembly GCA_963277665.1). Classification (NCBI taxonomy): domain Eukaryota; kingdom Viridiplantae; phylum Streptophyta; class Magnoliopsida; order Santalales; family Viscaceae; genus Viscum; species Viscum album. Next base: position 490,849,510 of record OY728150.1, read on the forward strand.
TTCGCAGTAGTGCGGTCCACCTTTTGCTTTTTCTTTTGCTTTTGCGTGTCCTGTATCGAGTCAGCTTCTCGGGCAAGCTGAGCCCAGAGGCCTATATAAGGGACCTCCGACCCATTTGTTCGGAGAGGTGGTTTTGAATAGAAATCAGAATGATTTCAGAAACTCTCTCACTACCTTCTCTCTAAGCCTTTGTGTTCTTCGTGCGAAGCGATTCCCAAAACGTTCCTGCGAAGTAGTCGATAGGTAGTCCCCTTATCCTCTTCGTGGATAATGTTTTGCTGCTGTTTGTGATTTTTGCAGCCTTTCTAGACTCCCAAACCGAGATCTCATCGGAGACCTCGTCGGAGACTTCACCCACTAGTGGTATCAGAGCGCGCGGGGGGGGGGGGGGGGGAGAATGAAGCCAGCTAGAGCGCTGCTTTCACGGAGATTCCAGTAAGGAATTTATGTATCCCATGGTTAAAGGTCTTTATTATGAGAAGAAACGGCTAGAAGGAATGGTACGATACTACAAGAACAAAGCCAATCATATTTGGCTTAGAAAGTATCGTCAAATTGCAGAATCCATATTCGCTTTTGAGAATGAACCCGAAGTAATCGATTTAGGGCAGAAATCCCAAGCAACTCATGACAAGCTTGAAGGATTAAAGGCATAAATTAGGCGTACAGAGTCCCAATTTCGACAGGCCAAGTGGTTAGTCGAAAACCTAGAAAGAACTCTAAGAGATCCAGAAGGAGAAGTATTTTTCTTTGAATAGTAAAATATGGCCAGAAGAGGATCTGGTGTCGGACCAAATATCCGAGATATTTGGCAGAGGCTTGAAGGGAGAGATTTAGGAGAAGCTTCCAATCAGTTTGGTGCCACTGTCTCTGATGCAAATCCACACCGAGATACTGAGAGAGCAAGTTTATCAGGATGATATACTGCAGAAGATTATGCACGGCCTTTAGGAGGAGAAGCTCAAGAATATCAGGAAGAAGTTTCAAGTATTCCTCAAAGTATCTAGGAATACCAGAGACAGATCCATGATATTATTACTCAGAAGAAATGGGAACTTGGGGATATAGAGCCTGTCTCCAAAAACCTAAATGAAAAGCTCAAGAAAGTTGAAGACCTACAAGCCAAACTCAAAGAGAAGAGGAAAAATAAAGAGAGTAAGTTATCTCCCACCGAAAGACTCGGTGTAAAACCTTGGGAAGCCAAGCCAGTATGGCAGACAATCTCCTAGAAACCAATTCCTTGGGAATGACAGAAAGGATCGTTCAAGGATTTGTTTCAGAAGATCAATAGGGAAGCCAATCCCTCATATCCCAGCCATATTCAGGAAGAATATAGGCCAAAGAAATCACATCCAGAAGGTGTTCCTCAACATGGGACGATCCTAAAGCTAGACTGTGAAAAGGATCCAGGAGCCGCCATAGATGAATGGGCTCTAGAACTTAGATATTATATGCTATCAGTTGGTTTACAGTCGTGGACCATAGATAGTGCACTTAATTTCGCAGGAGCTACCTTAAGAGGTAATGCCGGGAAATTTTGGGATATGCTGCTGAGACACTCAGAAGTGAGAACATCTATCCAGGAATATGTTACATTCCCAATTGAAGTTATACCAGTAGTTGTTGATTTCCTTAAACAAGAGTTTGCAGGAAATTCACTGGTAGATCGGGATGGAGCATTGGTAGAAAAAGCTAGAACAACTTTAACCAAAATCCAAATTTGTGACATGTGTTACTTTGAAGAATATCTTTGTGAGTTTCAGCATTGGTATTATCTTCTTGGACCAGGATATCAAGCATATGCTCTAGATGTCTTTATTTAGAAGCTTCCAGGAAGTTGGCATGAAATTTTCCAACAAGCGTTGAAGACTCGTCTTTCTTAGAGTAAAGATTTGCAAGACACTCTAGGAGTTCAAGCAGAAACAATAAGGCAGGTGATAAGACTCTATTGTATGCAGAGGCATGTCTTACAAGATGTAAGAAATATGCCATATATGAGTTCTTCTTGTTGCCCAAAAGTAGAAGGTGTTGCAGGAAGATATGGGTGCTGTCCAACCAGGCAGGAGCTTGGAAAAACCCCACAAAGAACATTCAAAACACATTGCTAGGATGGACAATGTGAATGAAAGAAACCATTCAAAAAGGTCTGGAAAAGATTTGGAAAAAGAAAATCATCAAGTAGATTTTCAGGCAGAAAACCAGAAAAATCTAAGAGATTTCTTAGACCAAATAGAATCCAGAAAGATATGAGAGAAAACTTTAAGGCCAAATATGGGAAGTATCCCAAATGCACTCAAGGAAAATCTCTATCCAGTTGTTATTGTTGTTGGTTTTGTGGCAAGAAGGGTCACAGAGCAGACAGTTGCCCAGATGCAGATAAACGAAGGGGTAGTCTCAAAACAATAATGATGGGAGATTCATCCGAAATATTGTTTGAGCCAATCTGGGGAGAATATATAGACTCAGATGATGAGAGTTTATATTCTTTATATTCAGAGTAATCAGAAGAGGAAGAATCTACCTCAGATGAAGAAGAAGGAAATAACCCTATTTTGAGCCAACTTCGAATAGCCATGATTCGAACAGAAGCTAGTGCATCAGAAGACTCTCCAGAACTGGTAAAACTAGAGGAGATGGAAGGTGATCTGGTTCATTCTTTAGAAACTGAAATCCCTTCAGAAGGAAGATATTTTCAAGAATGGAAGATGCCCAGAGTTGATTGGTCTGAAGTATACTAGAAGTCTTGGGTACCATATCGAGAAATGACCAAGATATTTGAAGATGAAGAGACAGCTGAAGTCTATAAAACAGATAGAGGATTATTTTCAATGGCTTTTCTAAAACTAGAAAGGGTTAACAAGGAAATCCAGAAAAATGCAAAGTATGTTCATTTTGGAATAATACAGATAGGAGTAGATCCTCTTGTCAGAAAAGGACAAGAACTATCAGTCCTAATTGCAGTTGTAGATGGCAGTTTAGCCAATTTCTCAAATGCATTATTAGGAGGAGCACGTGAAAATGTGCATGAACGAGCAGTATGGGTAAAGGTAATACCAGACCTGTATGTTGTTCTTATGGACAGAAGTATTAGTAGAACTCTAGAAGTAAAGATCAACATGAGGAACTGGCAGAAGACATTGGGATGTCCACCCGACAGGAGATGTGTAAGAGTAATTACTCGTCTCTATGTGAAGTTCTATAATACTGTAAGGCCAGCTCTAAGGAAGGGTGTGGAAATATTTACACATCTTTTTCAAGATGAAGGAACATCAATTAGAGCAATGACACCACAGGTGATAAACCCCAAGAGGCTAACTTGGCCTAGAGAATGGGTTTCACCAAATCTAGAGGAAGAAAGAAGGCAAAAGCTACTTATTCCAGATGTTATTAGACAAGTTGGAAATAGACTTGTTATCTCTGAGGTCAGAGAAGAGGAAGATGATCTTAGATCAAAAGGATCAAGTTCAAACAGATCAGATTTGAAGATAGAAGACTTCAAATCAGAAATACTGGAGAACCATTTGGAATATCCAAGGATCTCAATTGGAAAAGATGAAGGTACTTCAGTAGAAGCACCTAGAACATCAATTTCCAGAAGGATAGTTGGACAAAGGACTGTTCGACTGCCTATCTATGAGGATGAAGAAACTCATGTAGGATATATGGGATCTTCATTACTCAGTGAAAAGATAGAGGAATGGGATACATTAGTAAAATTAAGTATTAATGAAACACCATGTATTGCCCTAGTAGATACAGGATGTACATTCTCTTGTACAAGAATTCGATTTTCAGGAGTAACCTGGGAATCTTCAGAGTTTCAAGTTACAGTTGGTAATAATGCAACAGTTCTGATTCAAGAAGTAGCCAAGGATGTTCAGATTGAACTCAATGGTAGGATATATATAGAGCAGATGCTTTTTTTATTCCTCAATTTCCAGACGACTTCTTGATTGGAAATAGGTTTCTTAGAAGATATCAGCCTGTAATGATATTTTCAGAAGGAATAATCCTTGAATACTATTTGATTCCAACCACATATGGAAAAACCAAAATGGTTACAGATAAGAAAGTATCTACTGTTAAAGTGGAAGTCTATCTAGTTGAAGATAGAGAATACCACAGAAAGATTGAGCAGTGGAAATAACTAGTTGGATTAAAAGTCCTGAGGATTAATGAAGAAGAGGCATTGGCCAAGATAAAATAATACTTATCAGAAAATTGGTCAGAAAATCCTTTGAAACTATGGCAGAAGGCAATGCCAGAAGCTACCATCACCCTTAAGGATCCTAGTACAATGATCATATGTAAGGTAATTGCCTATCCAGATGAGATGGTTAAGGAATTTGAGAAACAGATTCCATAATTAATCAATCTTGGATTAATCAGGCATAGTGAAAGTCCTCACAGGAGTGCGGCATTCATGGTAATGAATCATGCAGAAAAACAGCGTGGTAAGGCCAAAATGGTTATAGATTATTGTGATCTCAATTGTGCTACAAAGGATGATGGCTACAATCTTCCTAACCAAGAAGCTTTGAGAAGCAGGATTAGGAATGAAAGGACAATGGTATATTCTAAGTTTGATCTCAAGTCAGGATATTGGCAGATAAAGATCAACGAAGAAGCTATACCATTGACAACATTTACAACGCCATTTGGCTTGTTTGAATGGCTAGTGATGCCATTTGGACTCAAGAATGCACCGGGAATATTCCAGATAAGAATGGATAAGGCATTCAATAAATTATCATAGTTTGTGGCAGTCTATATAGATGATGTGCTCGTATTTAGTAAAAATACAGAAGAGCATATAAAACATTTGCAGCAAGTGGCTGAAGTGTTTAGAGAAGAAGGGTAGATACTTTCAGAAAGAAAGATCATTTGGATGCAACCAAAGATAGAATTCTTGGGATTGCAGATCCAAGGAAGTAGAGAAAAGCTTCATCCGCATATTACAGAAAAGCTAGAAACTTTCCCTGAGGAGCTTACAGATCTTAAGCAAATACAGGTGTTTCTCGGTATACTAAGTTATGCCAGATCATACATCAGAGATTTAGAAAAAATCTCAGTTCCAATACAGAAAAAGTTATCTAGTAAGGTACCTTTGGATTGGACATAAAAAGATTATGAAGTAATCAGAATTCTGAAGCAGAAAGCACAGAATCTCCCAGAATTGGAGTATCCAGATGGGAGTGAAGATCAGCTTATCTTAGAAACAGATGCATCAGACTCAGCATGGGGATGTATCTTAAAGAGAAGTAAAAACCATAATGATGGTATCAACAGATACTGGAGTGGATGTTTTAACAAGGAATAGAAGAATTATCCTGTCCATGAAAGAGAATTTCTTGCTGTCCTTAAAGGAATTAGGGCTAACGAGATTTTCTTGGGAAAACCTTTTACTATAAGAACATATAGTTCTTATATAAAGAATTTTATGAGAATTAAATTGAAAAGGTTTACCCTGGAATGACTTTTACGGTGGAGGAATGAATTGCAATACTATAACTTTAATATAGAAAATATTAAAGGAAAAGAAAATATCATTCCAGATGCACTAACTCGCTATTTTGACTCTTGCAGGTTCAATGGCAGAAACTAGCAATCAATAAGATGCCATGTTTGCATAGATAATCATTCTGTGGCAGAATTCCCAGTTATCAGAGCAATGAATGAAAGGGTTGATCTAATTGAACAAAGGAAGGGGATTCTAGCAGAGAATGACCTTTAGAACATGGGATCTTCATCCAGTAAGGTTGAAAGATCAGAAAGCACAGGCTCCTCAGCTAAAAAGGCTGAAAAACCTGGAAATGCTTCAAAGAGAACTCTAGACAGTAAGTCTAAGGATAAAAGTCATATTGAATGCTTTGTATGTGGTCAGAAAGGCCATTACAACACTCAATGTGCAGATAATACAAGAAACAGAAAGGCTCAGAAGAACCAGAAGGTTGAGATGAATGGAAGCTCTAAAGGAAGAGAGAAAACCCTTAAGAGTTGGACTGATCATGTAGATGAAGAACTTGAAAAGCATCAAAGGTATCATAAAGAACCTCAGCGACAGAATGTTCAGGAAGAACAAGATCAAGAAAGTATGGATGATGAGCTAGATGAAGAGCCCAATCCAGCAAAGGAAATATGGAAATATTTGCAAAGGATTCGAAATATTTCAAGAAATAAGTCCACAACTGTTTATAATCTGATCCAGAAAAGTAAAGATGATCGGATATTCAAAAGAGGTCTGAACCATGTTTTGGAAATGCTTGAAGAATCTGAAGATCTTATGGAATATTATAAAAAGATTGATCGAGATATGATCAATATGATCATCACTGAAGAGATCAGGCTGAAGGTCCAAGTTTCGGGTCTCCTTGACAAAGTTAGGAGAATCAAGGAAACAGGAATGGAGGAATATCCAGTTTTGAATAGGTTTTGGAGAATGTCAGGAACGGGGATTCCAAAACTCCAAATACCAGATATGGCATTAGAACCAGAAGAGTTCATTGAATGTCAGAAAACTTTCATCATGGGAGCAGTACGGTTTTTGGGATTTAAGAAAATAAATTCCATATTCAATTGGGTACCCAGGATGGTCAGAACAGTTCTGAACAATGCATATCCAAGTTTTTTATGGTGGGTTGAACATATTGAACCTATCAGATTAGCGGACAGAGTGGTTATGATATGGAACTTGTACCTAGGGAATTGGACTAAAGGACCATTCCAGAAAGCATTCGAAGACTCGCAGTTTAGCGATGAAGATTTGATAGAGTTCAGTTTGAACAAAAGTCATTATGAACGTATCCAACTAGACTGGAGCATTTATCTAATTGAATCAAAATCAATAGGAAAAGATTGTATATTCTTTGAAGGAGACAATGTGTTGGTCTCTATCAACTCTAGAGACATGCAGCATGCAGAGATGACACATCTGACAGACTTCGCGGTGGAGGCAGACACGATTCTTGAAGAACTCAAGACGTGGAAGGGACATAAAGAAGATATCATTATTGTTAGAGATCAAATCCAACGCGCCATAAAAGAATTGATCAAAATGAATGTGTCAGAGAAAGAAGTCTCAGTTGGAGAGATGATTGATGCTCTATACGACTTGGATGGATTCTAGACGCTGATCCAGACACGCTTCATACCCGACATGGACGAGCGGATCACATCGAACATGTCATTTATGTAGTTTTTATTTATTGTAAAAGTGTGCGGTGGAAGTTTCGCAGTAGTGTGGTCCACCTTTTGCTTTTTCTTTTGCTTTTGCGTGTCCTGTATCGAGTCATCTTCTCGGGCAAGCTGAGCCCAGAGGCCTATATAAGGGACCTCCGACCCATTTGTTCGAAGAGGTGATTTTGAATAGAAATCAGAACGATTTCAGAAACTCTCTCTCTACCTTCTCTCAAAGCCTTTGTGTTCTTCGTGCGAAGCGATTCCCAAAACGATCCTGCGAAGTCGTCGACAGGTAGTCCCCTTATCCTCTTCGTGGATAATGTTTTGCTGCTGTTTGTGATTTTTGCAGCCTTTCTGGACTCCCAAACCGGGATCTCTTCGGAGACCTCGTTAGAGACTTCACCCACTAGTGGTATCAGAGCGCGGGGGGGGGGGGGGGGGGGGGTGAATGAAGCCAGCTAGAGTGCTGCTTTCACGGAGATTCCAGTAAGGAATTTATGTATCCCATGGTTAAAGGTCTTTATTATGAGCAGAAATGGCTAGAAGGAAGGGTACGATATTACGAGAACAAATCCAATCATATTTTTCTTAGAAAGTATCGTCAAATTCCAGAAGCCAGATTCGCTTTTGAGAATGAACCCGAAGTAATCGAGTTAGGGCAGAAAGCCCAGGCAACTCGTGATAAGCTTGAAGGATTAAAGGCATAAATTAGGTGTACAAATTCTCAACTTCGACAGGCCAAGTGGTTAGTCGAAAACCTAGAAAGAACTCTAGGAGATCCAGAAGGAGAAGTATTTTTCTTTGAACAGTAAAATATGGCCGGAAGAGGATCTGGTGTCGGACCAAATATCCGAGATATTTGGAAGAGGCTTGAAGGGAGAGCTTCAGGAGAAGCTTCCAATCAGCCCGGTGCCATTGTTTCTGATACAAATCCACACCGAGATACTGAGAGAGCAAGTTTATCAGGACGATATACTGCAGAAGATTATGCATGGCCTTTAGCAGGAGAAGCTCAAGAATATCCGGAAGAAGTTTCAAGTATTCCTCAAAGTATCCAGGAATACCAAAGAAAGATCCATGATATTATTACTCGGGAGAAATGGGAACTTGAGGATATAGAGCGTGTCTCCAAAAACCTAAATGAAAAGCTCAAGAAAGTTGAATACCTACAAGCCAAACTCGAAGAGAAGAGGAAAAAGAAAGAGAGTAAGTTATATCCCATCGAAAGACTCGGTGTAAAACCTTGGGAAGCCAAGCCAGTATGGCAGACAATCTCCCAGAAACCAATTCCTTGGGAACGATAGAAAGGATCATTCAAGGATTTGTTTTAGAAGATCAATAGGGAAGCCAATCCCTCATATCCCAGCCGTATTCAGGAAGAATATAGGCCAAAGAAAGCACATCCATAAGGTGTTCCTCAACATGAGACGATCCTAAAGCTAGACTGTGAAAAGGATCCAGGAGCCGCCATAGATGAATGGGCTCTAGACCTTAGATATTATATGCTATCAGTTGGTTTACAGTCGTGGACCATAGATGGTGAACTTAATTTCGCAGGAGCTACCTTAAGAGGTAATGTGGGGAAATTTTGGGATATGCTGCTGAGACACTCAGAAGTGAGAACAACTATCCAGGAATACGTTACATTCCCAATTGAAGTTATACCAGTAGTTGCTGATTTCATTAAACAAGAGTTTGCAGGAAATTCACTGGTAGATCGGGATGGAGCATTAGTAGAAAAAGCTAGAACAACTTTAACCAAAATACAAATTTGTGACATGTGTTACTTTGAAGAATATCTTTGCGAGTTTCAGCATTGTTATTATCTTCTTGGACCAGGAGATCAAGCATATGCTCTAGATTTCTTTATCTAGAAGCTTCCAGGCAGTTGGCCTGAAATTGTTCAACAAGCGTTTATGACTCGTCTTTCTCAGAGTGAATATTTGCAAGATAGTCTAGGAGTTCGAGCAGAAACAATAAGGCAGGTGATAAGACTCTATTGTATGCGGAGGCATGTCTTATAAGATGTAAGAAATATTCCATATATGAGTTCTTCTTGTTGCCCAAAATTAGAAGGCGTTGCAGGAAGATATGGGTGCGGTCCAACCAGGCAGGAGCTTGGAAAAACCCCACAAAGAACATTCAAAACACAGTGCCAGGATGGCCAGTGTGAACGAAAGAAACCATTCAAAAAGGTCTGGAAAAGATTTGGGAAAAGAAACTAATCGAGTATATTTTCAGGCAGAAAGCCAGAAAAATCTAAGAGATTTCTTAGACCAAATAGAGTCCATAAGGATATAAGAGAAAACTTTAAGGCCAAATATGGGAAGTATCCCAAATGCCCTCAAGGAAAATCTCTATCCAGTTGTGATTGTTGTTGGTTTTGAGGAAAGAAGGGTCACAGAGCTGACAGTTGCCCAGATGTAGATAAATGAAGGGGTAGTCTCAAAACAACAATGATGGAAGATTCATCAGAAATATTGTTTGAGCCAATCTGGGGAGAAGAGATAGACTCAGATGATGAGAGTTTATATTATTTATATTCAGAGTACTTAGAAGAGGAAGACTCTACCTCAGATGAAGAAGAAGGAAGTAACCCTATTTTGAGCCAGCTTCGAATAGCCATGATTCGAACAGGAGCTAGTGCATCAGAAAACTCTCCAGAACTGGTAAAACTAGAGGAGATGGAAGGAGATATGGTCCATTCTTTAGAAACTGAAATCCCTTCAGAAGGAAGAGATTTTCAAGAATGGAAGATTCACAGAGTTTATTGGTCTGAAGTATACCATAAGTCTTGGGTACCATATCAAGAAATGACCAAGATCTTTGAAGATGAAGAGACAGCTGAAGTCTATAAAACAGATAGAGGATTATTTTCAATGCCTCTTCTAAAACCAGAAAGGGTTAACAAGGCAATCCAGAAAAATGAAAAGTATGTGCATTTTGGAATAATCCAGATAGGAGTAGATCCTCTTGTCAGAAAAGGACAAGATCTACCAGTCCTAATTGCAGTTGTAGATGGCAGTTTAGCCAATTTCTCCAATGCATTATTAGGAGGAGCACGTGAAAATCTACATGAAGGAGCAGTATAGGTAAAGATAATACCAGACCTGCATGTTGTTCTTATGGACAAAAGTATTAGTAGAACTCTAAAATTAAAGATCAACACGAGGAACTGGCAGAAGACATTGGGATGTCCACCCGACAGGAGATGTGTCAAAGTAATTACTCGTCTCTATGTGAAGTTCTATAATACTGGAAGGACATCTCTAAGGAACTGTGTGGAAAGATCTACACATCTTTTTCAAGATGAAGGAACAGCAATTAGAGCAATGAAACCATTGGTGATAAACCCCAAGAGGATAACTTGGCCTAGAGAATGGGTTTCACCAAATCCAGAGGAAGAAAGAAGGCAGAAGCTACTTATTCCAGATGTTATTAGACAAGTTGGAAATAGACTTGTTATCTCTGAGGTCAGAGAAGAGGAAGATGATCTTAGATCAGAAGGATCAAGGTCAGACAGATCAGATTTGTAGATAGAAGACTTCAAATCAGAAATACTGGAGAACCATTTGGAAGATCCAAGGATCTCAGTTGGAAAAGATGAATGTACTTCAGTAGAAGCACCTAGAACATCAATTTCCAGAAGGATAGTTGGACAAAGGACTATTCGACTACCTATCTATGAGGATGAAGAAACTCATGTAGGATATATGGGATCTTCATTACTCAGTGAAAAGATAGAGGAATGGACTACATTAGTAAAATTAAGTATTAATGAAACAACATATATTGACCTAGTAGATACAGGATGTACATTCTCTTGTACAAGAATTCAATTTTCAGGAGTAACCTGGGAATCTTCAGAGTTGCAAGTTACAGTTGGTAATAATGCAACAGTTCTGATTCAAGAAGTAGCCAAGGATGTTCAGATTGAACTCAATGGTAGGATATATATAGAGCAGATGATTTGTTTTATTCCTCAATTTCCAGATGACTTCTTGATTGGAAATAGGTTTCTTAGAAGATATCAGCCTGTAATGATATTTTCAGAAGGAATTATCCTTGACAACTATTTGATTCCAACCGCATCTGGAAAAACCAGAATGGTTCCAGATAAGAAAGTATCTACTGTTAAAGTGGAAGTCTATCTAGATGAAGATAGAGAATACCACAAAAATATTGAGCAGTGGAAAGAACTAGTTGGATTAAAAGTCCTGAGGATTAATGAAGAAGAGGCATTGGCCAAGATAAAAGAATACTTATCAGAAAATTGGTCAGAAAATCCTTTGAAACTATGGTAGAAGGCAATGCCAGAAGCTACCATCACCCTTAAGGATCCTAGTACAGTGATCAGAAGTAAGGGAATTGCCTATCCAGATGAGATGGTTAAGGAATTTGAGAAACAGATTCCAGAATTAATCAATCTTGGATTAATCAGGCATAGTGAAAGTCCTCACAGGAGTGAGGCATTCATGGTAATGAATCATGCATAAAAACAGCGTGGTAAGGCAAGAATGGTTATAGATTATCGTGATCTCAATTGTGCTACAAAGGATGATGGATACAATCTTCCTAACCAAGAAGCTTTGAGAAGCAGGATTTGGAATGAAAGGCCAATGGTATATTCTAAGTTTGATCTCAAGTCAGGATATTGGCAGATAAAGATCAAAAAAGAAGCTATACCATTTACATCATTTACAACGCCAGTTGGCTTGTTTGAATGACTAGTGATGCCATTTGGACTCAAGAATGCACCAGGAATATTCCAGAGAAGAATGGATAAGGCATTCAATAAATTATCACAGTTTGTGACAGTCTATATAGATGATGTGCTCGTATTTAGTAAAAATACAGAAGAGCATATAAAACATTTGTAGCAGGTGGCTGAAGTGTTTAAAGATGAAGGGATGATACTTTCAGAAGGAAAGATCATTTGGATGCAACCAAAGATAGAATTATTGGGATTGAAGATCCAAGGAAGTAGAGAAAAGATTCAACCGCATATTGCAGAAAAGCTATAAACTTTCCCTGGTGAGCTTATAGACCGTAAGCAAATACATGTGTTTCTTGGTATACTAATTTATGCCAGAGCATACATCAGAGATTTAGCAAAAATCTCAGTTCCAATACAGAAAAAGGTATCCAGTAAGGTACCTTGGGATTGGACAGAAAAAGATTCTGAAGTAATCAGAATTCTGAAGCAGAAAGCACATAATCTCCCAAAATTGGAGTATCCAGATGGGAGTGAAGATCAGCTTATCTTAGAAACAGATGCATCAGACTCAGCATGGGGATGTATCTTAAAGATAAGTAAAAACCATAATGATAGTATCAGCAGATACTGGAGTGGCTGTTTTAACAAGGCAGAGAAGAATTATCCTGTCCATGAAAGAGAATTGCTTGCTATCCTTAAAGGAATTAGGGATAACGAGCTTTTCTTGGGAAAACCTTTTACTATAAGAACAGATAGTTCTTATATAAAGAATTTTATGAGAATTAAATTGAAAATGTTTACCCAGGCATGACTTGTACGGTGGAGGAATGAATTAAAATACTATAACTTTAATATAGAAAATATTCAAGGAAAAGACAATATCATTCCAGATGCACTAACTCTCTATTTTGACTCTTGTAGGTGCAATGGAAGAAAGTAGCAAATCAAGAAGATGCCCTGTTTGCCTAGATAATCATTCTGTGGCAGAATTCCCGGTTATCAGAGCAATGAATGAAAGGGTTGATCGACTTGAACAAAGGAAGGGGATTCTAGCAGTGAATAACCTTCAGAAGAGGGGATCTTCATCCAGTAAGGTTGAAATATCAGAAAGCAGAGGTTCCCCAGCTAGAAAGGCTGAAAAACCAGGAAATGCTTCAAAGAGACCTCTAGACAGTAAGTCTAAGGATAAAAGTCATATTGAATGATTTTTATGTAGTCAGAAAGGCCATTACAACACTCAATGTGCAGATAATTCGAGAAACAGAAAGTCTCGGAAGAACCAGAAGGTTGAGACGAATGGAAGCTCTAAAGGAAGAGAGAAAACCATTAAGAGTTGGGCTGATCATGTTGATGAAGAACTTGAAAAGCATCAAAGGTCTCATAAAGAACCTCAACGACAGAATGTTCAGGAAGAACAAGATCAAGAAATTATGGATGATGAGCTAGATGAAGAGCCCAATCCAGCAAAGGAAATATGGAAATATTTGCAAAAGATTCCAAATATTTCAAGAAATAAGTCCACAACCGTTTATAATCTGATCCAGAAAAGTAAAGATGATCGGATATTCGAAAGAGGCCTGAACCATGTTTTGGACATGCTTGAAGAATCTGAAGATCTTATGGAAGATTATAAAAATATTGATCAAGATATGATTAGTATGATCATCACTGAAGAGATCAGGATGAAGCTCCAAGTTTCAGGACTCCTTGACAAAGTTAGGAGAATCAAGGAAACAGGAATGGAGGAATATCCAGTTTTGAAGAGGTTTTGGAGAATGTCAGGAACAGGGATTCCAAAACTCCATATACCAGATACGACATTAGAACCAGAAGAGTTCATTTAATGCCAGAAAGCTTTCAGCATGGGAGCAGTACAATTTTTGGTATTTAAGAAAATAAATTCCACATTTAATTGGGTACCCAGGATGGTCAGAACAGTTCTGAACAATGAATATCCAAGTTTGTTATGGTGGGTTGCACATATTTAACCTATCAGATTAGCGGACAGAGTGGTTATGCTATGGAACTTGTACCCAGGGCATTGGACTAAAGGACCTGTCCAGAAAGCATTCGAAGACTTGCAGTTTAGCGATGAAGATTGGCTAGAGTTCAGTTTGAACAAAAGTCATTATGAACGTATCCAAATCGCCTGGAGCATTTATCTAATTGAATCAAAATCAACAAGAAAAGATTGTATATTCTTTGCAAGAGACAATGTGTTGGTCTCTATCAACTCTAGAGACATGCAGCATGCAGAGATGACACATCTGACAGACTTCGCGGTGGAGGGAGACACGATTCTTGAAGAACTCAAGACGTGGAAGGGACATAAAGAAGATATCTTTATTTTCAGAGATCAAATCCAACGCGCCATCAAAGAATTGATCAAAATGAAGGAGTCAGATAAAGAAGTCTCACTTGGAGAGATAATTGATGCTCTATACGACTTGGATGGATTCTAGACGCTGATCCAGAAACACGTCATACCTGGCATGGATGAGAAGATCACATCGAACATTTCATTTATGTAGTTTGTATTTATTGTAAAAGTGTGCGGTGGAAGTTTCGCAGTAGTGCGGTCCACCTTTTGCTTTTGCGTGTCCTGTATCGAGTCAGCTTCTCGGGAAAGCTGAGCCCAGAGGCCTATATAAGGGACCTCCGACCCATTTGTTCGGAGAGGTGATTTTGAATAGAAATCAGAACGATTTCAGAAACTATCTCTCTACCTTCTCTATAAGCCTTTGTGTTCTTCGTGCGAAGCGATTCCCAAAATGATCCTACAAAGTCGTCAACAGGTAGTCCCCTTATCCTCTTCGTGGATAATGTTTTGCTGTTGTTTGTGATTTTTGCAGCCTTTCTAGACTCCCAAAATGGGATCTCGTCGTAGACCTCATTGCAGACTTCACCCACTAGTGGTTTATTCATGCTACGAGAGCTTTCAATGTTAAAATTAAAATTCTTTCATATGTTGTAAAAGTTTTCACTAGAGTTGTGATTTTATTGCAGCTTCTCATAATCTGTAAAGGTGTGCACAAAATATGGTTATATAGCACAAGAGCCTTTGTTGTGAGAAAGGGGTCTTAGTGACAGCACAGACACCCTGCCTTTAACAAGGACGTCGAGTCTTAGCCTGTTGGGTACCACCAGTTGACCCACAGACATGCGGTTCCCACCTCATAAATGTTGAGAAACTTCTCAGAAGATCACCCATCCTAATCCAAACATGTTTAATTGTGGAGTTCTAATTAGGTAGGTTTTCGAGAAGAAAGGTGCACCTTGTCGACACGAGTCATATCATTTAGTCATTTAACCCTTTATCATTCTTGAGTGTTACAATCACCTGTTTTAGAGCACAACGTCCTCGTTGTGGGTCCTACATCTCAGCCCAGACAGTGCACCGCACTTAAGCCTGGGTACCACATCTGATATCGAATGTGACAACTGGGTCCCGGTGAAAGCACAAACACCTCGCCTTTAACATGACCGTCAGGTCCTGACCCGCTAGGTACCACAAGTTGCCCTGCAGGCACGTGGTCCCCACCCCAAGGCCCACCTACGTGCCTGAATGAGTCATCTGACTAATGATAGTCTCCACATGTCAACACATTTACTTTCCAGTGTGCTTTTTCCTCACTCACACACACCGTGAGAAACTTTCAAGGTCACTTATGCTGATTAATACTCCAAGCCAAGCATGCTTAACAGCGGATTTCTAATCAGCTAGTCTCTCAAAAAAGAAGGTGCACCTTTTTGACATGAGTCTTATCATTTGGTCATTTAACCCTTTATTATTCTGGGTTGTTACATTTGTGGACTGTGCACTTGATGATATGTATGAAAATCTTGATCTCTTAATTTGGAAGAATATAAAAAAAGCTTTATCCTGAAAAAAATGTTTAAAATATGTATTCTAATAGAATTATTAGTCAAGGATGTAGATGTTGTGCTACCCTTCCAACATCACAGGGAACAAAGACTAAACATCTAAAGACACTCAAATTTCTAATCTCTTGTCATGCTTTGTATTGACCTAACTAGAAATCAATAAGCAAGAATGGCCTGAAGGCCCAGTGAATATATGAGAGAATGGCCTGAAGGCCCAGTGACCAAGAAAAACCATTACATGGCCTAAAGGCCCTGCACTGCAACAACATGGAATTAAGTATGCCCCTTACCCATGAAAATGTCATCATCATCTTGCATCATCAACTGTGTTACAGCCCGCCTGCATCACAACCAATAAATCCCCCTAGGGGTGGTCAGGAATCAAACTCTGGTTGCTTGGATATGGAGTCCAATGGTGAGTACCACTTGATCGCTGCTCATGCCACAATTCAATAAACAAATGAATGATAGTAAAATAACGAATGAGCCTTTCACACACACACTAACACAAGCATGTGGTAGGTGTGAAAAAAATAATTAAAACCTAAGGTTTAAAATATAGCATAGTGGGAAGCAAAGTTTGTGTTGGGAGAAACACCAAAGATTCACATACCACCTTTTAAAGTTACCTCCTTCTGTTCTTTTAACAGGCGAACCTGGCGAGGCAAAGTTGACCAGACATAGATGTTTGTTAGAAATTTCTAGCCAACACAGCAAACCAACTTATTTAAAAGACTTATCGGACAAAGATGTTTGTCAGATATTCTCCACCACTTGAGTTAATGTGCATTGGAACTAGAAAGAGATTTTCCAACCCAATAACCACACAAGGACTCTTGGATCGCATACACACACAACGAAAGGAAATGGACACAAATATTTTTGTGGTTTGGACAAAGTCCTACTTCCACGAGAGAACACTACAAACATTTTTCATTATGGGAGATGTGAAACGAGTACAGTCTCTCACTCACTTTCACTCCACTCTGGTCTAAGAAAAAAAATGTCAGAAACCCGCACTAGAGATTCACCAACCACCTTTCAAAGTTACCTCCATTCATTCTTTTAATGGATGAATGTGGAGAGACAAAGCTTTTTAGACATACATGTTCATCTGAACTTTCCATCCCATGAAGTGGAACAACTTCTTTAAAAGAATTATCAGATAAAGATATTTATTCAATATTCTCCACCTCCTGAGCTAATGTGTACTGGAACTAGGAATATATTTTACAACTTAATCACCACACATGAACTCTTGGATCACATATGCACATAATGAAAAAGGAAATAGAAAAAAGAGACTCATGTGGTTTGGAAAAAGTCCCACATCCATGGGGGAACAATGTGGATATTTTTCATTATGGGAGATATGAAACAAGTACAATTACTCACTCACTTTCACACCACTTGGGTCTAATACAAAAAATGTTAAAAACCCACACTGTTCATACAATTATTATTTTTTCATCAAATATGGGCTCCCACCTCTTTATAAAAGTCTTTGTATAGTCAATTGTTTCAAACAACCTCTGATCTTCATGGTCATATACCCATTTACTTGAGAAACTGTTGATAGCCAGTTGAACCTTTCATTGTAATCACCATCTTCCAGTCATCATAGAACATGAAACACTTTCCAAAGGATAGAAATAGGTTTCATCTACTCTTGAAATAGTATCCTTGAACCACTGAAAGCTCCATTCAATGATCTACGTATGATCATCAAAACCTCTATGAAAAAATATTTGTCTAATAACACTATGTTCGCAAAAATCTTTCTGATAGAATATCTATTTAGAAATGAAAAATCATACTGTAAACAATCTGAATCCACATAAGGAAACATCTATCCAATCATGCCCAAGGATCTGCGTTTAATCATCTGTCTGAAAATATGTGTTCGAACAACTCCGTCCAACAAACTACATCTGATGAAACAAACTAAATAAAATTTCACAAACTCAATAGGTTGCCTCCAAGGAGACGTATAAAATCATATTTTCACAATTAGTAAATAGAGGTTTTGGTTTAAATTATTTTTAAATAACTAAGAACAATTTGAAAATAATGTTGATTATCAAGATGATGATTAGTGATTGGTTTAGGAGTCAGATTACCATTTTTCATGCTATTCTAGTCTTAAAAACGATTGATTATTTTTTTATTAATTGATCAGTGAAAAAAACCACAATCTCTTATCTTTTACCTAATTTTGATAGTTAGTGTGATTCTTGATCAAATAATGATCATTTCCGATAAATCCTCCTTCCTATGTGTGGGAAAACATCAGACAACTGTTGAATCATTTTCTTAAAATGACCTCTTTTGGGTCTGTTGTTTTGATGAATCACAACACTCCTTATTTATTTTCACGTCAAGTTTTGTTAGTTCTGTTTGAATTAAATCGATCCATGAAATTTCTAGAATGTTTTGAGAAGGCATTGAATTACATTCAATGAATTGTAGTACAACTTTTGATTTTTGTATAACTAAACTCGAAGTTCTCAGATGTTACTATTGGAATTTTTACAAATGACATCTATAAATAGAGACCAATATTTTTAGAACATAACATGCAATTTTATGAAATAACATGCGATTAGATGATTACACGCTAATGTTATAGATGTGATATTGAGAGGGAACTTTATTTCAAATGTTGATCATTTACAATATTTAGGCTCATTTCTGCAAGGTGATGGAGATGTTAATACAGATGTCTCTCATAGGATTCAAATTGGATAGATAAAATGGAGAAAGAATTATTGGGTGATTTGTGGTCATAAAATTCCTTTGAAATTGAAGGGTAAATTATATGACTATTATTAGAACAACTATTCTATATGGTAGTGAGTTTTTGACCTATGACGAGACATTTTGAACAAAAACTAAGGGTAAAAGGAATGAAAATGATAAGATAGTCCTATGGACATACCAAGATGGAGATCAGAAATGAACGTATTCAAGAGAAAATTGCAGTGGTTCTGATTGATGCAAAGATGACTGGGACTAGATTAAGATGATTTGGACATTCTAGAATAAGTCCTAGGGATACACCTGATAATAGGGAAAACTTAATGAAAAATTTACTTATTAAAATATATATAGGTAGACCTATAATAACCCTTAAACAAACCATTCAAGATGACCCTTCTCTAAATGGTTTCAATGAAAATATGGTCTTTAATAGAGTCAATTGATGATGTTTGATCCATGTAGTCAATCTCAATTAATTGGGTTTAAGACTTGTTGTTTCTTGTTGTTGTATGGTAATTTATTATTATTTCCTTTTGGACCGAAGGGGTTTTGGATATTTATTCCCTCTTAAGGATCGATTATAAATAATTATTGAATGTTATTGAATTTAATATTTAACTTATTTTGAGACTTGTTCTATATTTTTTTGTTCTCTATCAAGTCACCGTAAAAGGATTGATTTTAATTTCACTCATGTTTCATCAATTGGTATTAGATTCAGGTTTGGTATAGTGTCAGACCCAGGTGGTCCAACCACATGTGTGTTTTTGATTTATTTTATTTTATTATATTTTTATTTCATTAATGGTGTTTGCTTATTTTATTTATTTTTTACTATTTTATTTACTTATTAATGGGTCTTATATTTCATTTGAATTTTTACTAGGTCATATTATTTTTTCCTTTTGACTTGTTTTGGGCATTCATGGGGTAGTTAAGATAATTTATTATTTGTCATTTTTAACTAAAGGGGTTTTGGGTATTTATTCTCCCCTAAGTACCATTTGTAAATCATTATAGATTGTTATTTAATTTCATCTTATGTATTTTGATTCATGCTCATTGCTTTCATGTTCTACATTGATTCATCCTGAAATGATAAATTTTGATTCCATTCACATTACATTAGTTTGGTATTAGAGTGAGGCCTTACCTCACACACTACAAATGATTTGAAATTATCCTTATTCCTATACCACAATTCATATATCTCCCCAATAACAATCACAAACTTTTTGTGATCATTTCCATTGATAGTCATCTTCCCTTTAATCCGTATTCTAAGAGGAAGAGTCCAATAGCTAATAGAAGGTTATTTTAGTCATTGTACTTTTATTATGGATATAAATATGTTTTTGTTTGTTTTGGGAGGAGGATAGGGTTTTGAGTCCAACTTTTTTTTATGGGAGGCGTCAACCTTGGCTCTTGGACCAGTTCCTAGGGGAGTGATTTTTCACTTTTCTCCCTTATTATTCTTGATAAAGGTTCTCAGTAGTAAGAAACCAAGACAGTGAATATACAAAAATGCATTTATTCTTTTAATCTCTCAAATTTTCTTCTAGAACATAGTATTTTTTACTTTAATTAAGTTAATTTGTCCGATTGAGTGGGAGGATAGTTGTGGAATTAAAAGACTACGCTGTGTTTGGTAGATGATAGCAAGGATAAAAACGAGAGTGTCTTCCATGGAAAACCTAATGAAAGTTTATGTCGAGAAGCATGAATAACAGGACGGATAGATACAAGAGTTGCAAATGACATTGTAAAAACATTTTTTTATCTTCACTGAGCTCAAGAAGATGGTCTATGATCAATCAAAGGCTATTGTTCAATTTTATGCCTAGGTTGCAGATTCAAACCACTAAAATTAGTCAAATGGAGAAGCTTAAGGAGTGCATATAGAATAAGAGGTGACAAGATAGAATGAAAAGGAGTAAATTGACTCAAATCCAATATAGTAGAATGAATATCATTTAAAAATGAGTACTCAAAGGTATCATAGGAATAAGGAAAATAAGGTTCCCAAAGAAAGTGGTAAATATTCTGATGTGGAAGTTCTGTGGACTGAATTGAGTACTTTGGAAAGGTGAGTAGAATTAAATTTATTTTTGGAGATGATCCGATCTTTTGGATTGCTATATCCAAGACCTATTTTATGATTTATCAAACTCAAATTAGTATCCATGTGACTATAGTACATTTGTGAATGGAAGGAATTATTCAACATTGGATGATCTCTTTGCTTTCATAGCATCTAGATCTTGTTTGGGAAGAGTTCAATACATCATTGTTCTGTCGGTTTATGACCACTCTGGAGAGCGATTCCTTGGATCAATTGATAAATGCATAGATGGGTTTGAAAGAGTATCATATCATGTTATTGGGTTAACGGGTTCTTGGTACATTATTTTATTCATTGGAGGATTACGTCTAGAGATCTAAAATGTAGTGTCAACTCATGAACCAGCTACCAAGGCTTGACCAATAACCTTGACTAGGAATGTGGATCAAGAGTTACCATTTTTTGGAGTTTTTAGGGAATAAGTTATATGAAAATCTAGTTTGTTTTTTTTACTTCTTCTAGTCCATTTAGTGGAGGCCATGTTAGGTTTGGATCACACATATTATTTTTTTGATCAAAATCTTATAGAGAAGGTTGAGTCTATAGAGAAAAAAGAGTTCAATCCCAAGTGAAAGGGGGTTATTAATCTCTCCAGGGCCGAGTATAAAGAAAGGTGAGATAAGGGATTGTTTTTTGTGTGGTTTAAAGTTTGGTCAGGCTCATAAGTGATCTTAGATGGGTATTCATATTATGGTTTTGGAATGTGTTGATCCACCTGTAGAAGAATTTGTGGGAGTAAAGGTGTTAGAATAGAGTGATAGAGATGCAATGATGTGGGAAAAGACTTGTCAAGCATTTTTGTTTGGTGTCATGGAAGGTTAATATCTACAGGGAAACAAGACTATAATGTTTGAAGGTATAGTTGGTGTTCTAATTTTGGTAATTGTTGACAGTGGGGCCAGACATAATTTTGTATCCAAGGTTTTATTGTAGTTTTTAGAGGTTCCTATTACTTCTACTGCACCATTTGGTGTTCATTTAGTTGATAGGCACTATGTATTGTCAAGCGGGCAGTGTAAGGAATTGCCCATGGATTTGAGGGACTTAAAGCTTATGTTGGATACTTATTTGTTCAACACAGCTAGTCTATATCTCATTTTGGGTATATAGTGGCTTGGGAATCTTAAATACGTGACTTCCCATTGAAAAAACTTTATGATGAGTTTTTATTATCATGGGAGATGGGTTACTTCACATGGGATGTGTTTTTTCAAGAGATTACATTGGCCTTGTATTTATCGTTGCTGAAAAAGGTTATTTGTTTAGGGGATCCGATGAGATTTTGGTGGAAGGTATTTTTTCGAGATACACCATACCAAAATGGCATTTGAATCATAGATACATAACCTTCTTTCTAAATATATGGACATGATGAAAGATCCTAAGGGGTTTACACAGAAATGGGCAACTGATCATGCTATATGGTTGGTTCCTATAGCCATTCCTATGAATAATAGAACCTATCGAGTTGTTCACCCGTTGAAGGATGAAGTTGAATCACAGGTGGTTGATCTGCTGAAGCAAGGGGTGATACAGAGTAGTACAAGTCCATATTCTAATATGATTATTATGGATAAAAAGAAATATGGAAAGAGGTGCATTGGTGTGAAATTTTGATCTTTAAATAATCTCATCAATCATGATCATTTTCCAATACTGGTAATAAAAGAACTATCTGATGAGTTCCACAGAGCTTGAAATTTTAAAAAACTAGATTAGAAATCTCATTTTCATCAAGTTTGGGTGTGTAAGGCAGACATTGAGGAAATATATTTTCAAACTCATAATGGATAATTTGAATTTTTGATTATACCTCTTGGTCTAATGAATGCCCCTATGACTTTTCAAGAAACGATGAATGATATCTTCAAGCCACTATTGTGGAAATTTTTGTTAGTTTTCTTTGATGATATACTGATTTACAGTGTTAACCAACCTACACATTTTGAGTATCTAAATTAGGTTATGGACCTTTTATAGTGGAATTGTTTGCATATTAATAAAAAGAAACATTTCTTTGGCCGATGAGGGATTGAATATTTAGGTAACCTGATTTCTCAAGTCAGGGTTTCCATGGAACCTAAAAAGATTGAAGATATTATGTGTTGGGTTGTTCCATAAACAGTAAAGGAAGTATATTTTTTTTTGGGTTTGGATGACTATTATATATGATTTATAAAGGATTTTGAGAATATGGGGAAACCTCTTACAACTATCACCAAGAAATAACATTGCTTTAAATGGGAAAAAAATTCCCAACAATATTTTGAAACTTTGAAATAGTGTTTAGTTTTAACTCATTTATTGGGGATGCTAGATTTTTCATAGTAGTTTTATGTTAAATGTGAGCTTTGGGTAGTTGGATTGGGGTGATTCTTATGTAGGGTGTCCGACTGATTTCTTATTACATTAATAATTTTTCTAATTCTACATTGTCCAAGTCCATCTATGAGAAATAATTAATGGTGTTGGTTTATATGGTTCAATATTAGAAAAAAAATACTCAATGGGATTCCAATAAGTTGTTCTTAAGGACCATAAGTGTCTTAACTACTTTCTTGACCAACTTATTACATCCATGGACCATCAATGTTGGAAATAAAAGCTGTTAGGGTATGATTTTGAGATTATCTATCAGTCAGGTGATTCCAATGTTGTCATTGATGATCTATCACTTGTTGTTGGTGATAATAAATTAAAGATTTCTATTTTTGAGCCATATTGGGTCGATATTCATATCACTTCTAGGGAGATTCACCATGAGAATGAAATTAAACCTCTTATTTTTTCCTTGGAACTTAATCCTGACACCAAAAATCAGTTATACCCTTCATAATGGACATGTTTTTTCAAAGGGAATATGGTATTATCTAAAACCTCTCAATTGATTCTGCCTTTACTTCACTATTATCATGATACACCTAAAGGAAGCCACAATTGTTTTCCTAAAAAAATATAAGTGGTTAGACGATGGGTTATATTGGTTAGGAATGAAGAAAACAACGATGTAGTTTATCCAAAACTATGATCTGTGTTAGCGATATAAGTACTAAACCCTTAATCCAGTTGATTTTTTTGCAGCCTCTCTAAATTATAAATTTAATTTGGGAAGAGTTCCCTATGGATTTTATCTCTGGCCTTCCCAAGTATCAAGGGTATGGGGTTGTGTTAGTTGTGGTTGAACGCTTATTGAAATATATCTATTTTACAAACTTGAAACATCCTTAAATAAAAAAGGATGTTCTTTCCCTTTTTATGAATGAAGTTGTATGTCTTTATAATATTTCAAATGCCATTGTTAATTATCATGATATTATGTTTACCATATCATCTTGGAAAGAGCCGTTTCATTTTCACAGTACTATTTTGCAGGTGTTTTCTTCCCCTCACCCACAAACCAATGGTTAGAAAAAGGTTGTTAATTAGATCCTTGAGAAATATTTGTGTTGTTTCTCTTCTGATCAGCCTAAAATTTGGTTCCTCTGGTTTCCTTGGAATGAATATTATTTTAATATTTATTTCTATGCCTCTATTGGTGATTCTCCTTTTGATGTTTTTTACAATAGAAAACCTATTCATTTTCCCTAATATGTAAAGAGGGATACTATTTTGGAGGATATGGCCATAGCTCTTCTGGACCATGATATGGTGTTTCAAAAACTCAAGTCCCATTTATCTGCTACCTAGAAGTCCATAAATTAAAACAATGATAAAACACAATGGCATGTTCAGTTCCACCACAATGATAAGGTGTTTTCTAAGATTTGTTCCTTGAAGCCTCATTTTTCTACTTCAATGGTTTGTCTAATGTTCGTTGATCAGTTTTATGGGACCTTTTTAGTGCTTTACCATATTGGGGACATTACTTATTTTCTTGATTTTCCTAAAAGTAACAAGATTTATCCCACCTTTCATGTCTCATTGATTAAGTTAGACATTGAAGATTCAATTTTTCAAGATCTTCACAACATTTCATTGAAGGCATTGATGACCAGGTTCTTCCCAATATAGTTTTGGCCACCTGGGGATCTGGAAAATGCACCAAATAGATAGTTCAGTGGTGTGAGAAACCTACTTGGTTCCTGTATTTGGATACTAATGTGAGCACCATATGAAGTATCTAATACCAAACTTGTAGATATTGAAATATTACAATCAATAAAAAATGCACCTGAAGTATCCTCATGCTTCTTTGGTTGGGTGAAATTCCTCTTCCAATGACCCTACTTTCCACATGAAAAACATACCGCATTAAGTTCCTTTCATTGCCTTCAGATATTCTTCTTCTTGGAAGGATAATGATCTGGGGACATAGACTTGGAATGAGTCTTTGGACCCTTTATATTTTCCTCCCCTTCTTATTTACCATAAGAGTCATGAGTTTTTCATGCCTCATGTATTTATAAATCTGTTGAGTAAGAATAATAAGTTTTGATAGTGTTTTCTCGCTATTGCTCATATTATAATTCAAAATAAAACTGGAAAATTTTCTAGGTATCGAGGACAGGGGTCCCGCAAAATGGATCCTTCCAAAAATAGCTGTCACTAATGACACACAATGTAAAACCCCCATCATGATGAGGGTGCCACCCTCAAGGTCCCATCTCAAGTCACTCAGGCTCGGGCACCCATGACATCCCACCGAGGGTAGTAATCAATCAATTAAAATTGGTCACATATCCCCATTCCCACTAAAGAAGTATGCCAAAAAATTACAGTGGAAAACTATGAGCAAGAACACATACTTGATCATGGTCATCAAGCCTGCTAACCTAGTTTGGCAGCAATTAGAGAAATGAGTTGAAAAATTCAGGTAACAAATAAGGGGAAGACCCATATATCCACCGCCACAAAAAATGATTTTTGGTACTTCCTGATAGGAAATAAAGGGTAGGAAGAGGTCTAAATCCCTAATCCAACATCAGAATGGGAATATATCCCCATTCTATCTATTTAAGTCACCCAACATATATTGAAAATGATGAAAGGAAAGAAAAAAAATCCCTACCCACATTCTAGAAACTTGCCAAGATATAATGACGGAGTCAACAATGTTTAAAGGGAGGGAACACAACCTCACCCCCGTAATTTGGGTGACTCATCTGTATAATGCAAGAGTCACTCTAGAGCAGACACATATCCTTACTCCTATCTAGGAAGGTCGCTGACAAAATCCCATGATAAATAGACAACCAGATCAGGCACATATCCCCATTCCTAATGGATTTCATCGATCCATCCTAGTGACCACTCCATGGAAAACATATATCCCTTATAAATTTCAAGTAACCTTTCAACAAATTTCGATAGCAACACTGGGGCTGCTCAAACAACCCCCCCATATATGAAATTCACTATCCATGGAACATGACTCCAATCACCCACATGAGAGAATTCAAATGGAAGTATCTCCAAAGGTGATCAGAAAATCAAGAGATGGTATATGATCTTTCTCTAATTAATAATATTGTTCTTGAGGCCCCTAGACACCTATCAATAGTGGCCCAATATTTTTATGACCTGTTAACAAATTATAGAAACAATAGCTGTAATAGATAAGGTCCTACCCGCAATATTGTTTCTAGTAGTTCTAGAGGTCCTCACTGAAAATCTTACCATAGAGTCCTAATTCATGGTCATAATATGATTGATCATGATATACCATCCTTTTATGAGGTCGTGGTGGTTCTTTTATAGGTTTTAAATGTTACCTGTGTGGATGGTGTTATTACGATGTTTCTGTTTCAGGAGCATCTCTCCATGTTGGTGCTTTTGTTTCTCGTGGTTCGACCGGTTTGGAATCTGATGAGGGTTCTTCTGAAGTTTGAGATGACCAACTTCATGCTCAGAGAGGCGCTTCTGGTTCTGATTGGCTCAGACCCCCTCAACGAAGACATCTCATTAATGTGCTTTTGGGTCTTCCAGTCCTAAGTGACGAAGACTCGAATTCAAGTTCTTGGTTTGTCTTCCTCTCCGGGTTGCTGCGTGTGGTGTCGGAGGTGCCCATGGATCAATGATCTTCTGTGGCATTGATTCCAGCATTGTGTTTCTCATTTCTCTTTTGAAGATTTTTTATCTGCAATGGTTCTTTACATGGTCCATTGGATTGGAGATGTACTCGAGCCTGATCTCATGTATCAAGTCCCAGAGGAGGTTTTAGAGCTAGTCTTTCATCTTTTAGGTGCTTTATGGATTTGGAAGTTGAGAGGGTATGGCGTTAGCCATCAGATCTGGCCTGTGCTTTGACACAAGACATTGGATTGCTGTAAAACCATGCAATGGTGGAGGGATTTTCACGGTCAAATACTGGGGAGGGATAAATCCATGTTTTTGGGTTGGGTTGTATCTCTAGACCTTCGGGTCGTGATTTTCCTATGTCCTTAAAGTCTATTCGGGTTCCCCCTTCATCCTTTAAAAGGGGTTTTCTGTTTAAAATAAAATAAAAATTTGAAGGCCTTCGGGCCGTTGGATGGCCTCATATCATGAGGCATTTGGAAAGTTAAATCCAGTCATTCCTGATGCTTTATCAGTGAAAAGAGATACCCTTTGTCATCCAAAACATAGAACAAGGCAACAATCACTTTTTGAACTCCCCTTGGATCACCCAACCTTCATCAAAATAAATTACTTCCTTACAGTTATCACCTCTCACAATAAGGTAGTTGGGAAGCATGTACTTTTTTTGAACCAAATGGAGGAATATTCTATGGAAGAAAAATAATTTTTTCCCTTATGATGATATAGTTGGATAAGGATAATATAGTGATCATGTTATGGTCCCTAGACACCCCTCAATACAGTATTCCAGAGGCATTGTCAAAAGAATGTGTGCATGACATCTGGATGAATTTATGGATGAATCTCTATCACTTGAAAAAAAGTCTTTTCATGAAAGGGATATCTGATTAATTTCAAGATAATAGAAGAGATATGTCATCAGAATGATCTGGATATCCTTCTAGCTATACGAAACCCAAAATTAGGAAAGTAGCAAGGAGCTCTTTAACATGCATGTCTAGATGCGTCAATAAAATTATGTCAGTTAACTACTGATTCCCCATCCAACATTCATATCAGGGGATGAGGAGAACATGGGGTGTATCATTTTACCTCTCTCCCTAATCATAAAATCCCACCAAGGTGACATCATACAACATCACCACCTTAGGCCAGCTCTGAGAAACAGACTCTGCTCATGATAGATGGAATGATCAACAAGAATCGGCCTTGAAAAACTCTCAGAGACATTGGTCCAAAAGAGAGATCCATATAAATACTCTTACATAAATAATATGAAAATATTGATAAAGAATCACATTTAAGGGAGTCCAATCATTGAGCGGTGGTAATTTATTTAGAAGTAAGTGACTCTGGTAAAAATCACATGATGCACCCAACTCACATCTTAACAAAGCTCTGTAAAATCAAGAGAGAAGCCGAAATAGATACTACCATGGTAATATAGGAGTATCTCTAGCCCAAAGGGTTGGGGGAATTTTTAACACAACCTTCGAGGTAAAAAAAATTGGCTTGAAATGTTGTGAAAGTGAAATAGGAGACCCAACCCACAGGGTTGGAGAATTTTTACCTCAACCTTCCTCCCAATAGAAGTCAATCTTTTCCCAGTTATGAGGAGTTCCAAAAAGTGAATCTTCCCAATTTGTCCTATCTCGTGATCCAGTTTCCTCATTAGGGAAGTGAACAAAACAATTATCTAGATATTCCATTTGGATCACCCTACATTAGAAGGATTTAAAGGAATATTTGAATGAGAGGATTAGGCACTATGGAGGCCGCAAGAAGAATCATTCTATCAAGGACACAACCACACTAAAAAATTACAGCTCTTCTAATATATGCTCCCAAGGTAACCAGATCTATCACCATTCCAAGGTTGATGAAACATCCACAATGAATTTTGTGTTGATGAATGTTATTAGAACCACTTATGAAGATGTTACAGAACACCAAGAAAATTCAAGAGAATAGGAGGAGGATATTTCCGTTTGAAATATGGTCCACACCAAAATTAATGAAGAAGGTGTACATAAAATAAATCAATGTCTTGTACAAAATATAAGGAATCCTCCAAATGATCCATTACCTCCCCATAATCAAACATTAGCTAAAGAAAAGGGTAAACATCTAGCTCAATCCCAACTATTACTCAAGGATTTGAGACCCCTCATCCTTGAGGAAAGACTCACTCAGTATGAGGAAAAAATGAAAGAACTGAGAAATCTTAATGCAAAACTACTTAGAGGTAATATCCCTGCTAGATATATTCTTCAGATAGAGACTCAATTCACTCTCTTAGATAATTCAACTCAACATGAGGGGATTTTTATTCCAACGATATTTGACCCATAATATGCATCTAAACTAGGGTCCAGAAAACCAATTTATCTAGATCCAATGACAAAAATATATCAAGATTCCCCTATACTGGCCAAACGGTTGGACCTATGTCAAATAGGTTATAACAAGTCATCCCTGTAATATTATCAATCAAAAGTGTAGGTAGAACCACCAAATATGGTTCAACTATCCCTTAAGGGATTTTCAACATCATTGAATTATTGAAAAACCAATTGAAATCTATGGAGGGACAATGTTCCCCAGTGCATCCGAAAAGAAAGCCTTACCATGAATGAGTGGATTCAACTCTTCCCCTGCCTAATTTTGGTAATCCCATATTTCCAATGTTTCATGGATTTGGAGATTCATAAAATCGTCTAATGAACTTTTTGTCTTGGTGTGGCCCCATTATAGTAAGTCTTGTACAATAAGAATAATCTAAACTCTAACTCTTTCTACAGACCTTGTCACGACCCGCCCTCGGGGCCCGTGCCGTGACTACCCCAAGCCCGCCTTCCATAGGCCAGGGGCTGGCGACTAGCACCAAGGCGTAAAATCCCAGTAAAAAGGGAAGGCATTGCCTTTATAAGTAACAACCACCACAGAGTTAGCAAGCGGAAAGTAACTACAAGTGCAGAAAAGTAAAGGGGGCCGGAATACAAGCCCAACTGAAAGTAAAGTACAACTCGAAAGGGAAAACAACGACTGAAAGTACAAGCGGCTCCTGGGACGTCCTCCTCGTTTCCTACCTGAAGGGTAGGTACAGATGGCTCAGCTCCTGGATCGTCCACCACGGATCCTACCTGAAGGGTAGGTACAGATAGCTCACAACTCCTCGGGTCCAACTGTCCGCTCCGAGCACGTCCCGCTCAGTGGTCCTCCTCCGGGTACCGACCTACTCCGTAAGCCTCAACCGAAGTCAGCGCTGTCCGTCGTCTGCAACCAACACAACGAAGTGCGGGCATAGCCCGTGTAGGGGTGAGTATAAGATACTCAGTAGGGACCCCGAGACCCCCCGAAGGTCTCCTGAAATCCACAAAGGATAAACCACAAGAAGATACAATCACAAAGTAACATCCAGTATTGATTAGGTATATGCCCATACATATACCTATGTCACCAATTTCCGTTCGGCTCCAACACCGAGCCCAAGAACAACCCAATCCACAAGAAGAGTAAACAGTAAATCCACACAGGATAACAGTACAAGTTCACACAGTTTATAACAAGTTTATGAAATCAACGGATAACTATTACCCAGGTATATGCCCATACATATACCTAAGTTATCAAGCGACCCATCTCAATCATGAGGAAACACAAAGATCATTGACTCAACTCAAACCAGGATTTTATTATCGAAACCGTAACTACTGAAGAGCTCCGTCTCTAGAGTGTACAGTGGTCCTGTCACGACTCCGAGGTACTGCTCACTAACCTAAGACTGCTGAGGTACTCCTCCTGTCGAGTACTGCGGGTTTGCGGCCAACTACCGGGCGCTCCGTCCGCTGAGGGTCTGTCGCCAAATACCGGGCGCTCACCCAAATAGCCTACTGAGGTACTCCTCCTATCGAGTACCGCGGGTTTGCTGCCAACTACCAGGCGCTCCGTCCGCCGTGGGTCTGCCGCCAAATACCGGGCGCTCCGTCCACTGGGCTAGTCGACTCACTCCAAGTCGAGTCGGTCAAGCAGTCGTCAGGTCTCAGTCGGCTACACGGTCTCCGTACTCCGCACGCACATCTCCACCGTCGCGGGTCTGTCGCTACAACCAAGCGCACACACTCCGTAGAGTATCGCGGGTCCGCCGCTACAACCAAGCGCTCCACCGCCAAGGGTCTGCTGCTGCATCCAAGCGCACCACCACTGTCAAGTACCACGGGTCCGCCGCTACACCCAAGCGCTCCACCGCCCAAGGTAAACAGAAGATTCAGCTCACATAGGTTCGGTAGCACTGTTCCACGTAGGATCGCTGAGTGCTGTAGTCGTCGTCGTCGAAACCACACAGGATCTCTGTACTATCGTCGTCACAGTCACAGTAGCAGTAGTAGCAGTAGTTGTCACAGTAACAGTCGCAGCCAGCACAAGGGTCTCCGCACACAGCAAGCTCGTTCGGAGGATCCGTTCCACGAGCCGAGAGGCTGATACATCAACTGTCACAAAGACCAGAGTTGATGTATCCAAAAGTTCCGTATCGTCAACAGGAACTCAACGCAACAGACGGCGCGTCGATCGGACGCCCGGTCTGAGAGTTATTGGCATTTTCGTTCCCGGGGCCCGGTTGGTTTTTAAGGCAAAACCAACCCGACCGTACACCACCTGCGTCCAAACCTCGGGCGGAGCATGCCAAAAGATCCGTCTCACTAAGAGGAACACTACGCGACTGACGGCGCGTCAATCGGACGTTCGTGGCTCAAGATATGAGTGTTTCCATTCCGAAGGCCCGGTTGATTTCGTGAACGAACCAACCCGGCCGAACTCAAAGTAATCCGAAACCTTGAGTGCGATATACCGAAACGACCGTCTCGATCCAAGGATCGCGTTGCCGCAGACGGTTCGTCATTCGGAGGTCCGAGGCTCAAGTTATGGCCAAAAGACCAAAACAAGTTCAAAACGGGGGGGTCCGGGTCCGGGCCGACCCGGCCCGAACCCCCCCCCCCCCCCCCCCCCCCCCGGGGCGGCGTGGGGGCCGGCGGCGCGCGGAGGCGGCGCGGCGGCGCGCGGCGGTGCGGCGGCGCGGGGAGCCGCGGCGCGGGGAGCCGCGGCGGCTGTCGCCGCGAGGAGGCCGCACGCGGGGGCAATCAAGCCCCCGTTTCTTGGAGTGGCGGCGCGGCTATGCCGCGCCGCTTTGTCAAACAACGCCCCCCCTCCTGGGGGCCCGCTTCATGAAAAAAAAACGGGGGGCCTCCTGCCCCCCCAAGGGAAACGCTCCCCCCTCATAAAGAGGGGGGCTTGAAGTGAAGGCCGGGGGATTAATTCCCCCGGTTTTAAAGACATCCGGCCGGCCAGCTGGCCGGCCGGTTTTCTCAAACGGGACCGGAATTCCCGGTCCCCTCCTTCGGCTTCCGACGCCGGCGGCCCGGCCGCCGGTCTTCTCTTTCCGCCGCGGCCCGGAACCGGCCGCGGTCTTCTCGTCCCGCCGCGGCCCGGAACCGGCCGCGGTGTTCGTCGTCCGGCGCGGTGCGACGACACCGCGCCCCTTCGCCGTGCCTTTCTTTCAACGCGGCGCGACGGCGTCGCGTTCTTGAAGATTCTTCCTTGGCGTGGCGTGACGGCGCCACGTAAAATATTTGCACGATCATCCGCGTGGTGCGACGGCACCACGCCACTTGCTTCCACCCGCAAGAATAAACAAGAACGATGGAGGGGGGTTCGGCCGTGTTCATGCGGTCCGGCCCCCTCACGTTAAAATAACAACGCAACTTTAAAATAATCAAGAGTCTCACGTTAGACGTGCTAGATCCACGATCAAGAACGAAATAAATAAATATTGAATTAACAACCCCTACCTTGGTATAAGGTTCGAAGATTGTCAACGTTCCGCGGAAGACGACGTCGCGGAGGTCGGGCGTCGCGGTAGCCGTTCGTCAAACCGATGACGAAGGAATGCGTCCGAAGAGACACGTCGTTGGCGAAACCTCGTACGCCGACGAAGGTTGTCCGAGGAAGAAGCGGTGTTCTCTCTCGTTGACACGGAAGACGAAGAAGAGCGGAGCGGCGTTCTTCGTCGGAACTTGAGCATTCTTCGTCAAGTCTTGAGGAAAGTCAAATAATAAAGAAAACAACGAACTCAAGAACCCCTACCTCGATAGTCGCACCTTGACGTAGTCGAGGAATATCAGTGTCGATTCCTTTGACGTCATAGGAAGAGTCGTTGTCGATGGCGTTCGTCGCGGAAAACCGTCGCGGAAGAGATGATGCGGAAGAAGAACGTCACGTCGCGGATTTGGCGTCGCGGAAGAACCGTGTTCTTCGGCGAAGAAGTTCTTCATGTTCTTCGTCAAAGTTTGAAGAAGAAGGGAAAGCCCTCAAATCCTCCCAAGAAACAAAGGGACTAACCAAAAAATAATAAATTAAGCTCATACTTAATTTATTAACACAACACCAACCTTTGAAATTCAAAAGTTTGAATTTCAAAACTTTAATTAAACTCACTTATTAAAGACATAAGTTATAACCTAAGTTTACAACATTTATTGTGAGTTGGGGGGGGGGGTTAGAGGATATGAAGGGGTGGGGTTCGTGTGGGCCCCACCACCCTCTTAACCTCCCAAGGGAAGTTGGGTTGTCACCCAACTTCCACCCAAAGGATAAAAACACTTAAGGAAGATAAAAATAAAAATTGAAGTTAAATTTTTATTTTAACATTCACAATTTTATTTTTACAACTCCCCTCATGTAAACGCAACTTCGGGAAAGGTCTCCTTAAGCGAATATCGGCGCTACGAGTTCATCGGTGTCCTCGGATTTCAATTCCGAGCACCGGATCAAAAGTTAGGAAATCCCGCTCGTTCGTTCACTGAACGTACCCGAGCCAAACTTCGGAAATTAATTCCGGGCACTCCGGGCCTCGGAATCAGGTGCCGTCAGAAACCGCGCTTTTGTAAAATTCTAAAGAAAATTAAGAAAAAATTTCCCTTGAATTTTACGGGTCTTTACATTACTCCCACCTCAGGGCTTTACGTCCCCGTAAAGCTTCAACTCACACTTAAGGGAAACAAAGTAGTACTGAGCACGCAACTGAGCTTTACGCTCCCATATGCTCACCTGAAGATCTCGTGCTATCCGAGAAGCACCCCAGAGGAAGCAACCGTTCACGTAGAACCTGCTCCTGTCGATCCTCGATCTCTACTAGAACCTCTGTGCTAGTCGCCCTGTCATCGACGTCCAACTCCCCGGGGTCGATGACGTGTGAAGAAACATACACGTAACTCCACAGCTGAGACACGTGGTGGACATTAAGCACCCGGTGCGACTGAGGTGGTAGGGTCAAGCGGTAAACCTCCTCGCCTACCCTGCTGAAGATCAAAAGGGTCCATCGAACTTCGGAGATAACATGCCGCCTCGGCCACATCTCCGAAACCTCATCGGGTTGAGACCGTATAAGAACATGTTCGTCACCCTCGAACTCAAGAGGTTTCCCTTTTTAGGTTAGAACTGAAACTAAAAACTCCTGCTGCCACAAGGGTAGGGTTGACCAACTCAAGAGTGATCGGTCACACCCTCTTATGCCTGAGTTTAACATGTGCTGCCCAGGGTTTCCTTTTCGCCGACCAAGGAAAACCCATTCCGACGTTTGCCTAAAACAGTCAACTGGGGTATGATTTGTGAATCAAAACCATACCCAGATCAACGTCGTAAGGCCTCTACGCTGCTACCAAGAGATTCCAACCAAAACTCTCGCCTCGAGGTCAAATCACACCGTCGGCGTAAGTGTGATTATCGAGTCTCCTCCCAAAGGTATCTCCAGACGTGAGGGTCAAGTCTACGGCTTACCCGGAACCTCTAGGTCTGGGACATGATTCGTGGAAGAGTAGAATGATTGGTTCCTATGTCTATAGATATGGCAGCTCGTAGTAGACATAATTCGTACCCCAAATCATTCTTAGAGCTCCTGGGTCACACTCCTTGACCGCAATGCAGCTACTCTCCTCCCCAGCCCTCCTGCTCCCTGAGCCTGGCGGGGACTACTAAGTCGGGTGGTCGTAACATGTCGAAATGTACACCACCACATGCTGCTCTCCAAGCTCCGCTTCCACGTCTGCTACCCTGCAGATTCATCTGTCCTTAGCACTTCCTCCTCCTGAAACATTTTACACACCTGAGTCTCTGAGACTGGCGCTAGTTTCCTGCCTTTCACTGCTAACGTTCACAACCACAAAGGTTCTCTCTAGCATCCTAGCATAGGTAGGAATGCATAGAGGAAAAGTAATGGTTCAGATGTCCTTTAGCCACACTTCGCTCAGAAGTTCGAGTCTAAAGAACTGATCACAACGTAACCAACGAGTACCAAGATTGATTGGTAAGCCACGTTGAGTGCTCTGCTTCCGACATGTCGTACTGTCGAAGCTGTATTAGCTCCAGAAAACTCACAACCACCTCCTCAAGCCAGTCCTCAGCCGCCTACGAGTCAGGCTCACCTCGAAACTTGAGGGATATCTGGTGCTAAAACATAAGTAAGGCACTAAGCCTGTGAGTCTCTGCTACCGGTACCGCCGGTAGTGTCTGCTGATCAACAGGTAGTGACATAGCTGGCGCACTACCCGTAGGTACTATCCCAGGTATCGGTTCGCGTACCGAAGCCTCATTACTAGTATCCAAGCTAGTCGTAGAACTCTAGCAACCACCTCCATCCAGTCCACTACTGCCTGGGAAATCTGTCTCGCCTCGTATCCTCAGAGGCCTCTACTGCTGGAACTCGTGCATCGCGCTCTGCTAGCGTGCACCGTCAGCTAGTGGCATCTGCTGCCTAACGGGTGGTGGTGCTGCTGGTACACCACCCGAAGGTGCCAACACTGAAAAAGGGCCCTGCACCGGAGTCTCGCTGCTCGGTGGGCCATCATCGAGAATTCTCTCGGATCTCCAGCTAACTATCTGCATGGTGACATCCTGAACAGTTGTGTCACGGTCAACGATTTATACCTGGTGAGCTGACCTGGTTTGAGCTGACTTTAAACCTTTTGGGAAACACACACGCAATCAGTGTTTTCATGCATTAAGTCGGAAATCAGAAGTCAGGGTCCTGGTGTACGGATACGTCGGCCGCCGCACCAACACTGGACTCCCTGGACTGATAACCACACTCAATACACTAAACACTATTGCTTCACATAGAAAAAAGATCAGAGTCTGTGGTATAACCGACCCCTTTGATACCAATTTGTCACGACCTGCCCTCGGGGCCCGTGCCGTGACTACCCCAAGCCCGCCTTCCATAGGCCAGGGGCTGGCGACTAGCACCAAGGCGTAAAATCCCAGTAAAAAGGGAAGGCATTGCCTTTATAAGTAACAACCACCACAGAGTCAGCAAGCGGAAAGTAACTACAAGTGCAGAAAAGTAAAGGGGGCCGGAATACAAGCCCAACTGAAAGTAAAGTACAACTCGAAAGGGAAAACAACGACTGAAAGTACAAGCGGCTCCTGGGACGTCCTCCTCGTTTCCTACCTGAAGGGTAGGTACAGATGGCTCAGCTCCTGGATCGTCCACCACGGATCCTACCTGAAGGGTAGGTACAGATAGCTCACAACTCCTCGGGTCCAACTGTCCGCTCCGAGCACGTCCCGCTCAGTGGTCCTCCTCTGGGTACCGACCTACTCCGTAAGCCTCAACCGCAGTCAGCGCTGTCCGTCGTCTGCAACCAACACAACGAAGTGCGGGCATAGCCCGTGCAGGGGTGAGTATAAGATACTCAGTAGGGACCCCGAGACCCCCCGAAGGTCTCCTGAAATCCACAAAGGATAAACCACAAGAAGATACAATCACAAAGTAACATCCAGTATTGATTAGGTATATGCCCTTACATATACCTATGTCACCAATTTCCGTTCGGCTCCAACACCGAGCCCAAGAACAACCCAATCCACAAGAAGAGTAAACAGTAAATCCACACAGGATAACAGTACAAGTTCACACAGTTTATAACAAGTTTATGAAATCAACGGATAACTATTACCCAGGTATATGCCCATACATATACCTAAGTTATCAAGCGACCCATCTCAATCATGAGGAAACACAAAGATCATTGACTCAGCTCAAACCAGGATTTTATTATCGAAACCGTAACTACTGAAGAGCTCCGTCTCTAGAGTGTACAGTGGTCCTGTCACGACTCCGAGGTACTGCTCACTAACCTAAGACTGCTGAGGTACTCCTCCTGTCGAGTACTGCGGGTTTGCGGCCAACTACCGGGCGCTCCGTCCGCTGAGGGTCTGTCGCCAAATACCGGGCGCTCACCCAAATAGCCTACTGAGGTACTCCTCCTGTCGAGTACCGCGGGTTTGCTACCAACTACCAGGCGCTCCGTCCGCCGTGGGTCTGCCGCCAAATACCGGGCGCTCCGTCCACTGGGCTAGTCGACTCACTCCAAGTCGAGTCGGTCAAGCAGTCGTCAGGTCTCAGTCGGCTACACGGTCTCCGTACTCCGCACACACATCTCCACCGTCGCGGGTCTGTCGCTACAACCAAGCGCACACACTCCGTAGAGTATCGCGGGTCCGCCGCTACAACCAAGCGCTCCACTGCCAAGGGTCTGCTGCTGCATCCAAGCGCACCACCACTGTCAAGTACCACGGGTCCGCCGCTACACCCAAGCGCTCCACCGCCCAAGGTAAACAGAAGATTCAGCTCACATAGGTTCGTTAGCACTGTTCCACGTAGGATCGCTGAGTGCTGTAGTCGTCGTCGTCGAAACCACACAGGATCTCTGTACTGTCGTCGTCGCAGTCACAGTAGCAGTAGTAGCAGTGGTAGTCACAGTAACAGTCGCAGCCAGCACAAGGGTCTCCGCACACAACAAGCTCGTTCGGAGGATCCGTTCCACGAGCCGAGAGGCTGATACATCAACTGTCACAAAGACCAGAGTTGATGTATCCAAAAGTTCCGTATCGTCAACAGGAACTCAATGCAACAGAAGGCGCGTCGATCGGACGCCCGGTCTGAGAGTTATTGGCATTTTCGTTCCCGGGGCCAGGTTGGTTTTTAAGGCAAAACCAACCCGACCGTACACCACCTGCGTCCAAACCTCGGGCGGAGCATTCCAAAAGATCCGTCTCACTAAGAGGAACACTACGCGACTGACGGCGCGTCAATCGGACGTTCGTGGCTCAAGATATGAGCGTTTCCGCTCCGAAGGCCCGGTTGATTTCGTGAACGAACCAACCCGGCCGAACTCAAAGTAATCCGAAACCTTGAGTGCGATATACCGAAACGACCGCCTCGATCCAAGGATCGCGTTGCCGCAGACGGTTCGTCATTCGGAGGTCCGAGGCTCAAGTTATGGCCAAAAGACCAAAACAGGTTCAAAACGGGGGGGTCCGGGTCCTGGCCGACCCGGCCCGACCCCCCCCCCCCCCCCCCGGGGCGGCGCGGTGGCCGGCGGCGGCGCGCGGCGGCGCGCGGCGGTGCGGCGGCGCGGGGAGCCGCGGTGGCTGTCGCCGCGAGGAGGCCGCACGCGGCGGCAATCAAGCCCCCGTTTCTTGGAGTGGCGGCGCGGCTATGCCGCGCCGCTTTGTCAAACAACGGCCCCCCTCCTGGGGGCCCGCTTCATGAAAAAAAAACGGGGGGCCTCCTGCCCCCCTAAGGGAAACGCTCCCCCCTCATAAAGAGGGGGGCTTTAAGTGAAGGCCGGGGGATTAATTCCCCCGGTTTTAAAGACATCCGGCCGGCCAGCTGGCCGGCCGGTTTTCTCAAACGGGACCGGAATTCCCGGTCCCCTCCTTCGGCTTCCGACGCCGGCGGCCCGACCGCCGGTCTTCTCTTTCCGCCGCGGCCCGGAACCGGCCGCGGTCTTCTCGTCCCGCCGCGGCCCGGAACCGGCCGCGGTGTTCGTCGTCCGGCGCGGTGCGACGACACCGCGCCCCTTCGCCGTGCCTTTCTTTCAACGCGGCGCGACGACGTCGCTTTCTTGAAGATTCTTCCTTGGCGTGGCGCGACGGCGCTGCGTAAAATATTTGCACGATCATCCGCGTGGTGCGACGGCACCACGCCACTTGCTTCCACCCGCAAGAATAAACAAGAACGATGGAGGGGGGTTCGGCCGTGTTCATGCGGTCCGACCCCCACACGTTAAAATAACAACGCAACTTTAAAATAATCAAGAGTCTCACGTTAGACGTGCTAGATCCACGATCAAGAACGAAATAAATAAATATTGAATTAACAACCCCTACCTTGGTATAAGGTTCGAAGATTGTCAACGTTCCGCGGAAGACGACGTCGCGGAGGTCGGGCGTCGCGGTAGCCGTTCGTCAAACCGATGACGAAGGAATGCGTCCGAAGAGACACGTCGTTGGCGAAACCTCGTACGCCGACGAAGGTTGTCCGAGGAAGAAGCGGTGTTCTCTCTCGTTGACACGGAAGACGAAGAAGAGCGGAGCGTCGTTCTTCGTCGGAACTTGAGCGTTCTTCGTCAAGTCTTGAGGAAAGTCAAATAATAAAGAAAACAACGAAATCAAGAACCCCTACCTCGATAGTCGCACGTTGACGTAGTCGAGGAATATCGGTGTCGATTCCTTTGACGTCAGAGGAAGAGTTGTTGTCGATGGCGTTCGTCGCGGAAAACCGTCGCGGAAGAGATGATGCGGAAGAAGAACGTCACGTCGCGGATTTGGCGTCGCGGAAGAACCGTGTTCTTCGGCGAAGAAGTTCTTCGTGTTCTTCGTCAAAGTTTGAAGAAGAAGGGAAAGCCCTCAAATCCTCCCAAGAAACAAAGGGACTAACCAAAAAATAATAAATTAAGCTCATACTTAATTTATTAACACAACACCAACCTTTGAAATTCAAAAGTTTGAATTTCAAAACTTTAATTAAACTCACTTATTAAAGACATAAGTTATAACCTAAGTTTACAACATTTATTATGAGTTGGGGGGGGGGGGGGTTAGAGGATATGAAGGGGTGGGGTTCGTGTGGGCCCCACCACCCTCTTAACCTCCCAAGGGAAGTTGGGTTGTCACCCAACTTCCACCCAAAGGATAAAAACACTTAAGGAAGATAAAAATAAAAATTGAAGTTAAATTTTTATTTTAACATTCACAATTTTATTTTTACAACTCCCCTCGTGTAAACGCAACTTCGGGAAAGGTCTCCTTAAGCGAATATCGGCGCTACGAGTTCATCGGTGTCCTCGGATTTCAATTCCGAGCACCAGATCAAAAGTTAGGAAATCCCGCTCGTTCGTTCACTGAACGTACCCGAGCCAAACTTCGGAAATTAATTCCGGGCACTCCGGGCCTCGGAATCAGGTGCCGTCAGAAACCACGCTTTTGTAAAATTCTAAAGAAAATTAAGAAAAAGTTTCCCTTGAATTTTACGGGTCTTTACAGACCTTGTGAGGACCAGACTCTGTGTGGTATACTAGTGTACCTATTGGGTCAATAAAAGGATGGGAAAAACTATACTGGAAATTTATTTATTAGATCATATATATACTACAAAAGATAACAGTTCTCAACCCCTCAAATTGAAAATAGTTATAGAATGAGAGAGTCACATATTTCATTACTATATAGAAGGGTTTGACTTATTCCTTGAATTTGAAGCTTCAAAAGGAAGAATTGTTGGGTATTTTTCTAGAGAAATCCCATAATGATTTATGGATTCAAATTATTCATGTGAAATACATAAGTTGGTTTTGTAATTTTTCCATAGTTTCTACAAGATTGGAAGAATTCATCCTGCAAAGCAGATCCAAATATAAACCAGTTCTGTAACTCAGGGAATGAGAACATGAAAATAGAGACCACAACAATTACTCTTAAACCAACTTCTACACCAGCTCCAACTCCGAGGTCTATACCCCATCATGAAGAATCTCCCCTTGAATAGATTAAAAATTATCCCCATAAAGATTAAGGGAATAATCCAAAATGCTCCCAGTTTAGAGACCATAAGAATAGATTCTACTCTTTCTGAGATGAGCAGGTTCTTGGTTACGTCTTGGTAGCTATGGAAAATAAACTGTTAACACTGCTGATACCCAATAAACTCGATCATGTTGGTCTTGATAACTAAATGAGTTATTTCCCCTTAAATAGGACACTGGGGAACACCATATGATATTTCTTTGTTTCTAAGGACATCCTACAAAATATGGTTGATTATAGGTAAGTGAAGCTGGACAAAACACTAGCAAAAATATCATCTTTTTTTATTGCTACCCCAGATGAAGATGGAGAATGGTAAGAGGTCACCAAAAAAATACACAAAAGTTAAATGATTGGATGACTAGAAAAACAATCAATAAAACTCATGTTATCCTCAATACATAGTTAAATCAACCAATTATGCTCCCGATTACTTCTACTATGACACACCTAGCTTCATTAACACCACAATCCTCCTAAGTCCAGTATTCTAAGAAATGACATGGTTAGAAGAGAAGAAAACAAATGAAGAAAGATTAACCATCATGGAGCCCAAATTTATTGTTGAATCTCTCATATTTCATGCCTTCATCCCTGAGAGAACAGGAACCACCCCGTCCAATAGTGCAATAGGCATCAACCCACCAAAAAGAATCCTCATCGTATGAGGAATTAATCTCTAGATTCATTAACATCATTCATCTAATGGATCTATAATATGATGATGAGTATGATTATGAACCTGATCTTCCCACAAAAAATTATGGAGACATGAGTTGAGGCCACATGAGAAGAGGAATTATAGAAAGGCACAACCGTGGCCGAGCACAGTATGCTGACCACATCCCTACTGTAGCTATTTATGTTATTGAAACCCATGGGAAAGCTCTTTGAAAAACCCAATAGAAACATGAAAATAACTCCACATACATCAAACATCATTCAGAACCGATCAATCTGGAAGACTGATTGAATAATGGGAAACAACCTGATTAGACCAGGAAAGTTGGAAATCCAATGTATCCCAATCCAACAGTAGACAAAATGTACTTAACATATTCTCAACCACATGAATAATATACCTCAAACATGTAATTCCATATAGCTCCTTCTAGAGAGAATATCCCCATGAGAATATGTAGACCTTTGACTAAAAAATATGACATCCTGAAGTAGTTGGCCATAATTCTAATCAAACATTAAATTTTGGATGCTCTCAACATGTCAAAGGATCTATGATAATCACTTGTAGAGGTTCTACTGATCCCTCAAGAGTTTGAATCTAAAGTCACTACTGCCGAGGTATATCATGCAT
This sequence comes from Viscum album, assembly GCA_963277665.1. Taxonomy (NCBI): domain Eukaryota; kingdom Viridiplantae; phylum Streptophyta; class Magnoliopsida; order Santalales; family Viscaceae; genus Viscum; species Viscum album. Next base: position 490,891,429 of record OY728150.1, read on the forward strand.
AAATCAACTTCACATAATGTCATGCGGTTATATATTTCACAATGTTGGAAAATTATGCTATTATATAAGAACATATCAGGACCTCGAACATATCTAGTAGATTAAATGACATTGAAATCCATCGATCTTTCATTGATAATGGCTTAGGAGTCAACCTCATTATAGTCATAAAAATCCTTTGATTGGTATATGTTGAAGCTGATCAATCCCCTTATGCTCTAACACTCCAAGGGTATGATAAAAGATAACAAAAACACCTTGGCCACATTAAGTATAGAGATCACTTTGGAGATCTAGTATCCAACTCTGAACTCATGGTCATCTAAAAAGACATGATTTTAATGTATTTCTATGAAGGCCTTGGATGTACCAACATATGGAAATCTATTCATCGTATCACCAATGCCTCAAATACAAAAACAATGGTTTGATAGGGATTTTTCAAGGAGATCAATATCCATTTTAATCTTGTGACTCTCAATACATTGTTGTAGGGTTCTATCGAAGAGAGGGAAAGAAACCCATGATCTATGGTGTTTCTTGGGTTACTGCTCCAAATGGTCTGTAAATGACCCTGTCCAACCCATTTAAAGACCTTGGTGATGAATATGAACTTCCCATTAGTTAGGTCAAATATAGAAGTATGGATTTAGAGATTTTCTTTCCAGTATTAATGATATCAGTTATGCCATTTGAGTCTGATAGTGCTGAAAAAGCCTATGATTCCCCAGTTGGTGGAAAATCATTGGATGATAATTCCCTAATCTTATTCACTGAATACTAGTAGGTTTTCACTTTATTAGTACAATCTAAAGAAGTTTTCATATCCCCATTAGGTTTTCACATTCTTGGTTTGTCTTCCTCTCTGGGTTGCTGCGTGTGGTGTCAGAGGTTCCCATGGATCGGTGAGCTTCTATGGCATTGATTCCAGCATTGTGTTTCTCATTTATCTTTTGAAGATGTTTTATCTGCAATGGTTCTTTACATGGTCCATTGGATTGGTGATGTACTCGAGCCTGATCTCATGTATCAAGTCCCAGAGGAGGTTTCAGAGCTAGTCTTTCATCTTTGCAGTGCTTTATGAATTTGGAAGTTGAGAGGGTATGGCATCAGCCATCAGATCTTACCTGTGCTTTGATACAAGACATTGGAATGCTGTATAGCCATGAAACGGTGGAGGGATTTTCACAGTCAAATGCTGGGGAAGGATAACTCCATGTTTTCGGGTTGGGTTGTATCTCTAGACCTTCAGGTCGTGATTGTCCTATGTCCTTGAAATCTGTTTGGGTTCCCCCTTCATCCTTTAAAAGGGGTTTTCTGTTTAAAATAAAATAAAAATTTGAAGGCCTTCGGGCCGTTGGATGGCCTCATATCATGAGGCATTTGGAAAGTTAAATCCAGTCATTCTTGATGCTTTATCAGTGAAAAGAGATACCCTTTTTCATCCAAAACATAGAACAAGGCAACAATCACTTTTTGAACCCCCCTTGGATCACCCAACCTTCATCAAAATAAATTACTTCCTTACAGTTATCACCTCTAACAATAAGGTAGTTGGGAAGCATGTATTTTTTTGAACCAAATGGAGGAATATTCTATGGAAGAAAAATAATTTTTTCCCTTATGATGATATAGTTGCATAAGGATAATATAGTGGTCATGTTATGGTCCCTAGACACCCCTCAATACAGTATTCCAGAGGCATTTTCAAAAGAATGTGTGCATGACATCTGGATGAATTTATGGATGAATCTCTATCACTTGAAAAAAAGTCTTTTCATGAAAGGGATATCTGATTAATTTCAAGATAATAGAAGAGATATGTCATCAGAATGATCTGGATATCCTTCTAGCTATACGAAACCCAAAATTGGGAAAGTAGCAAGGAGCTCTTCAACATGCATGTCTAGATGCGTCAATAAAATTATGTCAGTTAACCACTGATCCCCCATCCAAAATTCATATCAGGGGATGAGGAGAACATGGGGTGTATCATTTTACCTCTCCCCTAATCATAAAATCCCACCAAGGTGACATCATACAACATCACCACCTTAGGCCAGCTCTGAGAAACAGACTCTGCTCATGATAGATGGAATGATCAACAAGAATCGGCCTTGAAAAACTCTCAGAGACGTTGGTCCAGAAGAGAGATCCATATAAAGACTCTTGCATAAATAATATGAAAATATTGAGAAAGAATCACATTTAAGGGAGTCCAATCATTGAGCGGTGGTAATTTATTTAGAAGTAAGTGACTCTGGTAAAAATCACATGATGCACCCAACTCACATCTTAACAAAGCTCTGTAAAATCAAGAGAGAAGCCGAAATAGATACTAACATGGTAATATAGGAGTATCTACATCCCAAAGGGTTGGGGGAATTTTTAACACAACCTTTGAGGTAAAAAAAATTGTCTTGAAATGTTGTGAAAGTGAAAAAGGAGACACAACCCATAGGGTTGGAGAATTTTTACCTCAACCTTCCTCCCAATAGAATTAAATCTTTTCCCAGTTATGAGGAGTTCCAAAAAGTGAATCTTCCCAATTCGTCCTATCTCATGATCCAGTTTCCTCATTAGGGAAGTGAACAACACAATTATCTAGATATTCCATTTGGATCACCCTACATCAGATGGATTTAAAAGAATATTTGAAGGAGAGGATGAGGCACTATGGAGGCCGCAAGAAGAATCATTCTATCAAGGACACAACCACACCCAAAAATTATAGCTCTTCTAATAGATGCTCCCAAGGTAACCAGATCTATCACCATTCCAAGGTTGGTGAAACATCCACAATGAATTTTGTGTTGATGAGCGTTATTAGAACCACTTATGAAGATGTTACAGAACACCAAGAAAATGAAAGAGAATAGGAGGAGGATATTTCCGTTCGAAATATGGTCCACACCAAAATGAATGAAGAAGGTTTACATAAAAGAAATCAAAGTCTTGTACAAAATATAAGGAATCCTCTAAATGATCCATTGACTCCCCATCATCAAACATTAGCTAAAGAAAAGGGTAAACATATAGATAAATCCCAACTATTACTCAAGGATTTCCGACCCCTCATGCTTGAGGAAAGACTCACTCAGTATGAGGAAAAAATGAGAGAATTGAGAAATCTTAATGCAAAACTACTTAGAGGTAATATCCCTGCTAGATATGTTCTTCAGATAGAGACTCAATTCACTCTCTTCTCTAATTCAACTCAACATGAGGGGATTTTTATACCAATGATATTTGACCCATAATACCCATTCAAACTAGGGTCCAGACAAGCAATTTATCTAGATCCAATGACAAAAATATATCAAGATTCCCCTATACTGGCCAAATGGTTGGACCTATTTTAGATAGGTTATAACAAGTCATCCCTGGAATATTATCAATCAAAAGTGTAGGTAGAACCACCAAATATGGTTCAACTATCCCCTAAGGGCTTTTCAACATCATTGAATTATTGAAAAACCAATTGAAATCTATAGAGGGACAATGTTCCCCAGTGTATCCGAAAAGAAAGCCTTACCATGAATGAGTTTATTAAACTCTTCCCCTACCTAATTTTGGTAATCCCATATTTCCAATGTTTGATGGATTTGGAGATTCATAAAATCATCTAATGAACTTTTTGTCTTGGTGTGGCCCCATGATAGAAAGTCTTGTACAATAAGAATAATCTAAACTCTAACTCTTTCTACAGACCTTGAGAGGACCAACCTCTGTGTGGTATACTAGTGTACCTGTTGGGTCAATAAAAGGATGGGAAAAACTATACTGGAAATTTATTTATTAGATCATCTATATACTACAAAAGACAACAGTTCTCAAACTGTCAAATTGAAAATAGTGATAGAATGAGAGAGTCACATATTTTATTACTATATGGAAGGGTTTGACTTATTCCTTAAATTTGAAGCTTCAAAAGGAAGACTTGTTGGGTCTTTTTTCTAGAGAAATCCCATAATGATTTATGGATTCCAATTATTCATGTGAAATACATAAGTTGGTTTTGGAATTTTTCCATAGTTTCTACAATATTGGAAGGATTCATCCTGCAAAGCAGATCCAAATATAAACCAGTTCTGTAACTCAGAGAATGAGAACATGAAAATAGAGACCACAACAATTACTCTAAAACCAACTTATACACAAACTCCGACTCTGAGGTCTATACCCCATCATGAAGAATCTCCCCTTGAATAGATTAAAAATTATCCCCATCAATATTAAGGGAAGAATCCAAGATGCTCCCAGTTTGGAGACCATAAGAATAGATTCTACTCTTTCTGAGATGAGCAGGTTCTTGGTTACGTCTTGGTAGCTATGGAAAATAACCTGTTAACACTGCTGATACCCAATAAACCTGATCATGTTGGTCTTGATAACTACATGAGTTATTTCCCATTAAATAGGACACTGGGGAACACCATATTATATTTATTTGTGTCTAAGGATATCCTACAAAATATGGTTGATTATAGGTAAGTGAAGCTGGACAAAACACCAGCAAAAATATCATCTGTTTTTGTTGGTACCCCAGATGAAGATGGAGAATGGTAAGAGGTCACCAAAAAAAAATACACAAAAGTTAAATGATTGGATGAGTAGAAAAACAATAAATCAAACTCATGTTATCCTCAATACATAGTTAAATAAACCAATTATGCTCCTGATTACTTATACTATGACACAACTAGTTTCATTAACACCACAATACTCCTAAGTCCAATATTCTAAGAAATGAAATGGTTAGAAGAGAAGAAAACAAATGAAGAAATATTAACCATCATTGAGCCCAAATTTATCCTTGACTCTCTCATATTTCATGCCTTCATCCCTGAGAGAACATGAACCACTCCGTCCAATAGTGCAATAGACATCAACCCACCAAACAGAATCCTCATCGTATGAGGAATTAATCTCTAGATTCATTAACATCATTCATCTAATGGATCTATCCTATGACGATGAGTATGATTATGAACCTGATCTTCCCACAAAAAATTATGGAGACATGAGTTGAGGCCACATGAGATGAGGAAGTATAGAAAGGCACAACCGTGGCCAAGCACAGTATGCTGACCACATCCCTACTGTAGCTATTTATGTTATTGAAACCCATGGGAAAGCTCTTTGAAAAACCCAATAGAAACATGAAAATTCCTCCACATACATCAAACATCATTCAGAACCGATCAATCTGGAAGACTGATTGAATAATGGGAAACAACCTGATTAGACCAAGAAAGTGGGAAATCCAAGGTATCCTAATCCAACAATAGACAAAATGTACTTAACATATGCTCAACCACATGAATCATCTACCTCAAACATGTCATTCCATATAGATCCTACTAGGGAGAATATCCCCATGAGAATATGTAGATCTTTGACTAAAAAATATGACATCCTGAAGTAGTTGGCCATAATTCTAATCAAACATTAAATTTTGGATGATCTCAACATGTCAAAGGATCTATGATAATCACTTGTAGAGGTTATACTGATCCCTCAAGAGTTTGAATCTGAAGTCACTGCCGCCGAGGTATATCATGCATAGATCAACTTCACATAATTTCATGCGGTTATATATTTCACAAAGTAGGAAGATGATGCTATTATATAAGAACATATTAGGCCCTAGAACATATCTAGTAGATTAAATGACATTGAAATCCATCGATCTTTCATTCATAATGGCTCAGGAGTCAACCTCATTATAGTCATAAAAATCCTTTGATTGGTATATGCTGAAGCTGATCAATCCCCTTCTTCTCTAACACTCCAAGGGTATGATAAAAGATAACAAAAATAACTTGGCCACATTAAGTATAGAGATCACTTTGGATATCTAGTATCTAACTCTGAACTCATGGTCATCTAAAAAGACATGATTTTAATGTATTTCTATGAAGGCCTTGGCTATACCAACATATGGAAATCTATTCATTGTATCACCAATTCCTCAAATACAAAAACAATGGTTTGATAAGGATTTTACAAGGATATTAACATCCATTTTAATCTTGTGACTCTCAATACATTGTTGCAGGGTTCTATCGAAGAGAGGGAAAGAAACCCATGATCGATGGTGTTTCTTGGGTTAATACTCCAAATGGTCTGTAAATGACCCTATCCAACCCATTTAAAGACCTTGGTGATGAATATGAACTTCCCATTAGTCAGGTCAAATATATAAGTATGGATTTAGAGATTTTCTTTCCAGTATTTATGATATCAGTTATGCCATTTGAGTCTGATCTGATGGATAACGCCATACCTTGTCAACTTCCAAATCCATAAAGCACTGCAAAGATGAAAGAATAGATCTAAAACCACTTCTGGGACTTTCTACATGAGATCAGGCTCGAGTACATCTCCAATCCAATGGACCATGTAAAAAACCAATGCAGATAAAACATCTTCAAAAGTGAAATGAGAAACACAATGATGGAATCAACGCCACAGAAGCTCACCGATCCTTGGGCACCTCCGACACCACATGCATCAACCCGGAGAGGAATACAAACCAAGAACGTGAATCCGAGTCTTCGTGTATCCACCACTGTCGATGAACTCTGATAGATAAATCTGGGTATAGAGTGTTGGAGTTCGTGGTCTATAACCAAATACTTTGTACTTTATTTATTAATAAAAGCCTTATCACATCTTGATTGTTCTTCTACGTGAAAATTCATGTGATAATGTCCTAAGGACAGCTGTTGCATTAATGGGTCATAGCAGATCCCTACTATGATGAGAACCCAGAAGTGCCATAACACTATTCTTGAATATATATTCTATGGTCGGATGATATTATTTGAGGGACACAAATAATATAGGTCATTAGGGGTGAGGACTCATAAAACTTTGAGGCACCTTCTTATGGTGTGCGCCCTTGGTAATATCTAGGAGGATATTATGAGAACGAGAACCACCTGTAGGAAATCCACATTTCATAGTGTCATTGGATGTTCCTATATGCGGACGTGTGTATTGGTCCTTAGACTTTAAGATTATTATTAATGGGTATTACAACTCGTGCACTTAGATTTATTGACGAAAACTGTGACGACACACTATTCGAAGCGAGGTAGGATACGTTGGGTGCGTCACGAGTAATACTGCATTAATAGATAATGCGAGAAAGGATTTGTCCCTTCTGTTCCATAACGGAAGTAGATATATCATGCTCTTTGATGGAATTTATATAGCCTAAATAAATCCATGGCCATGGTAAGGTATGGGCGAGTTCAATTTCGAGAATTCAAAGAAAGAATAATCGAGCACATGGGTTGATGGCACTAGCATGCAACCCGCTTGATTAGAGATATCGAGACAAAGAGATTATATTACATGGTAAGCATTCGTAGGAGGTGACACTTCATTGCGGCGTTAACTTCTTTCTCTATGGGTGCCTTGGCGTGTTGCTAGACGCTAACCTTGGACTTTAGGCAGGCTCCGCCTAATTCCACTGATAAAGAGGCCTAGAGGGTCACACACTAAGTGTGTACATGTATCTCAGTTAAATATTAATTTAACAAGTTAAATAAATATTATTCCCGACTGTGGTTTAATAATTATTTAAGGATGCCAGATCTCATTTATTTCAACACTAGTTATTCGAGAGAATATATTGTGGGCGAAATAATATATATTTATTAGCGAGTAATGCAGTTACATTTATTTAAGAAATAAATATCCATTACTCAAGGTCTAATAAATATGGTGGAGGAAATAAATAAAATGAAAAATAAAAGTACACGCCGTGTATATTTATATACACACCGTGTAGTTTGTTTTTCAGGAATCGTGAGAAAATATTGTTTATTTAATTAAATGATATTAAATGTAATACTTTGGGTGCATGTCAAGTAATAATGATGGTCAACTGTCATTATTAAGACATGGGGTATTACTAAGAATTAAATGAAATGATTAAATGATTTCGGGTAATTAATTCATTTTATTATTCTAAGTATTATAATCCCAATTACATTATTCTCAAAGAGAGAGAGCCATTATTGTGCACAACGGATTTGGAAATACTCTCAAGCCAAGAGAGAATTCCCTTTCCACCAAGAACGCTTTCAAGTTACGAGAGCGAGATCCTCTACCGGATCAAGGCGGTAGAAGGTGAACATCGCAAGCGAAGGTTCTTCCGCGTTAGCACCCGGAGATACCTTTAGCGACGTCTAGAGATACGTGGATCATGTGTGGATCACCGCTAGAGGAATCCTGTACTTGGATTCTATGATGCAACAACGGATCACAGGATCGTGACCGAAGACTCCAACGAAGAAAGAATTCCATCGAGGTAATTCTTATGAATTAATTAAATTAATTATAACCAACATATGATGATCCTATCTCAAGGGTTCTGGGACTCTTATTTTTTTTTGTTCTTCATTCTATTCTGAAGATTCGGGGTTTTAAATCATGACAGATCTCGGATTGAAATTTGTTTAACGTTAAAATTAAAGTCGGGCAAACCCACCAACGCGCTTCCGCTGCACCTAGAACCTTCATAGAGGAGGATCCATGACTAACACTGACCAGTAAAGACATGCTCATAGATGAATAAGATGCTTACAATTATTTTATAAAGAATAACCATGATGCGTTCACTTATAATTATAAAGAGATTCCAGGATTTGATCCCAATGTAGATATCCACCACCTAGGGTTGTCTGGGGATCATCGTGATATAAGCAGGCAGCCAGAAGGACACACCCAACTCACACTGCCAAGGTCTAAGACAAATTTGAAAATATCATCCAATCCAACATCATTAGGATTTCTATTACCTAGAATGGATATCCAACATTGTCCTAGTTAAGAATAATAATGAGAAAATCAGGGTCTACATCGACTATAGATATCTCAACTGGCACTGTCCAAAAGAGGAATTCATAATCCCAATTATAGAACTCCTAATCAATGCAACAACTGGATACCAAGACCTATCTTTAATGGATAGTTATTGGGGATACAACTAAATTTAAATGACACATTAAGATGAAGAAGCCACTACCTTCAGGGGACCAAGGATTATTTTGGTATAAAATGATTCCCTTTCATTTAATAAATGTTGTCACTACATATCGATTCACCATGCATCACATCTTTAATCCATTTTGGGGAAAATTAGTCTAATATTATGTTAATGATCTGGTGGTGAATTCCTAGCAATATTCAATCCACCTTTCCAATCTGGAAATCATTTTCAAAAAAATACCACAACATAGTATGAAGATGAACCCCCTGTAATGTGCTTAAGATGTTACCTTAGGAAAGTTTATCAGCTTCGTAGTATGCTATTGTGGCATTGAAGTTTATCATAAGAAAATTAAGGCCATCCTTCTAATTTTAACTCCTTGAATCCTTAAAGTTTTGATAGGAATACAGAGACATATTACCTATGTTCACTAATTCATATAAAACATTGTGGGTAAGTGTTATACATTCACCAGGTTAATGAAAAAGGGAGTTATATTTTATTGGACTGATGACCGCAAAAAATAATTTGACAGCCTCAAGAAATATCTTCTGAGTCCACCAATGCTGATGTCGCCTATAAAAGTAAATTCTTTCATCTTATAAATGATGGATCTGGGGAAATCACCAGGAACTTTCCTTGCATAGAAAAATTACATTAGTGGAAAAAATAACCTCTATTATCTTATTCAGACCATGCTTGACACTGAGACTTGATATTTATATATTGAGAAGAACTATTAGCCATTGATCTTCATAGTTTAGAAGTTGAGGCACCATCTACAATACCATGAAGTTTATTTGATCTCTTAGAATGAACCGCTCAATTATATCCTCAACTGCCCCAAGTTTTCTAGATGTTTGGCATGGTGGGTGTTCATATTAAAATATTTTGATATCTGGTTCATACTATAGAAAATGATAAACAAGAAGTCCTTAACAAATTTCCTGGCAGAGAATCTCTCTCTAGAAGAAGTTCCTATTAGTAAAAAATTACTTGACGAACACATCTTCTCCATCTAAGAATCCCCCAAAACATGGGAAATATATTTTTATGGTTCATCTTGGATCCCCATGGGAAAATAGTGGAAGACCCTAAACTCAATAGAGTCATATTGGGAGATATTCTCATTTCCCCAGCAAGGCAGTATTACCCTACTCCTTTCTACTATCAGAGGGATGGATCACCAATGAGGCAGAATATCAACCCCTCATTGCAGGATTAAAATTAGTGTTATAAATAGTAGTGACCCATTTGAGTATCAAAGGTGACTCATAGTTGGCGATCAAGAAAATCAACGATGATTATTCCATCAGAAAATAATAATTAATCCCACTTCTTGAACATGTTCAAGGGTTTATGGAAGAATTACCCTTCAAGAAAACAATAACTCATGTACCATGTTCACAGAACACCTGGAAAGATATAGTATCCAATGCATCTAATGCCTTGGTAGATCCATATTAGGATGAAATAGTCATCAACATTTCCCATCACAGAATAGTATTTTGTTTGTTCAAGGTAACACAGAATAGATCAATGTTTTTGACTCTACCACTAAATTAGATAATCTTGTAAATGGTTGGATGATTCCCATCCTGGAATGCCTCCAAAATGGGACCCTTTCATCAAGCAGATCTAGAAAATAATAGATCTAATGAAAATTTGTCAATTTCACTCTCTATAATAGCTCATCCCATTAGAAGGTTCTCTATAATCGGAGCATTGATGGAATTATCCTTAGATGAATTGATGGGGAGGAGACCACTACCACTATGGAAGAAGTACATGTTGGTTCTTATGGTTCCCATTAATTAGGAACCAATATTTCTCACCAAATTAGGAGACTTGGATATTTATAAACATTGATGACACAATATTGCACATGATTCGTAAAAAAGTATCACTCCTACCAAGTTCATGCCAACTTCATCCATAAAACCCTAGAGTTGTTACACACAACTAAATAATCCCTCTCATTTTCCATATGGGGGATGGATGTTGTTGTTCTATACCCTCTAGCTACTTCCAAGCATTTTAAGTACATCATTACTACTGCCGGATTCTTCTCCAAATTGGATGAGGTGGTACCCCTTAAGGAAGTTAGGACTAATATCTTCATCAATTTCAAGAATTCAAATATTATTACCAGATTTGGTGTCCCTCATATGATATTGATATAAAATGGCATCAACTTATTCTTTTTCAAATTGAAGAAGTTGTACCAAGAATACAACATTGATTCCAATCATTCATCCCACTATCATGCAGCGGCCAATGTAATGGTAAAGGATTTCAATAAAAGTCTATCAAATATAATCCAAAAAATGGTAGACAAAGAAAATAATTCTATACCCAAGAATCTCCTGCAAGCCTTGTGGGCCTACCATACTACAAATCATATTGCCACACAGGCAACCCCATATTCATTGGTATATGAGACAAAAGCAGTTCTTCCCATTGAGGTCCAATAAACCTCACTCCAAATTTCTATTTGTGACCAATTATCCATAGATGATTGATCACATAAGTAGTTAGAAAAAATAGAAAGGATTGATGAGAATACACTCCATACCTCACATCTCATTAAAGTCCACCAAAACTGAATAGTGTGATCCTTCAAAAAGAAAGTTCATCATTATTCATTATTTCAAGGAGAACTGGTTATAGATTTGAGAACCCTGATGATACTTGGAAAGAAAATTCCAAAAATTGTACCAAAATGGGAAGGAACTTTCATCGTTCATTAATTAACATGAATAATGAGTGTAACACTCCCCCTACCAATGAAAAATTTATCAACAAATACTTCATGTAACCCATAATCGGTGGTCCCAATTGTATGACCTAAAACTAAAAGACACCATATTCTAAGCGGTAAAATTCTAAACTATATAGCCCAATGTCCTAGTTACAATATGTCAAATTCTATGACAACATCCCCACCATAAGACGTAAAACTGCATGGTTCATGTCCCTATTGCATGACATAAAACTACATGGTTTGTGTCCCTGTTGCGTGGCATAAAACTATGTAATACTTTATTCCATGCTTGATCAGACCACAATTCTTGGTGCTCATCTCCTACTGCACCAACAACCTATCCTTCTTTAGAACTATGTGTGGCTTGGTTCTCATTTCAATGTGATATGTAGTGACGCTCGAACCCTATATGGGTCTGGCCTCAAAATAAGGAAAATTCCCCCTTCTGAATACAAAAAATTGATGCAGGGAACTCCAACATGGGTCCTTTCATTTAAAGGCCTATTTTAAGTAAAATTCCCTCTATGAACATGAGATAGATTTGTGCAAGGAATCATTTCTAGAACTACGTATGACTTGATTCTTATCTACACATAATACATAGTGATTACTAGGACTTCTGTATTAGGTGAAAACACAAATTAACCCCTTAATAAGATTTTTTTCTAACCTTGATCCCATGATTCCTCTCTTTATGTCAGTTTTGTTGCTTGTTGGCTAGCAAAGACATCTTTGCACCCCATATCAGTCAAATATTTGAAACCCTAAACTGTAGAAACCATTGGTCCTTGTCAAAAAACCTTAAAAGGAATGAACCATACATCATATTTACAAGATGTTAAATTGTATAACAACATCCTTTTCACTTGACGTAAATCTGCATGGTTTATACCCTTTCTGCATGATGTAAAAATTCATGGTTCATGTTGTTGTCGTGTAATGTAAAACTGCATAGTAACTTTATCCTCGTCTAAGAGGCCCTCAATCTAGGTTTCATTCTCCTATCATACCACTGACCTAATCATCCTTTTAACTACATGTGGCTTGATTCCTATCCCCAAAAGACACATAGTAACACTTAGATCCCAAATCCTAGCCCTAACTGCAATATGAATACAAAAATTTTTCCCCCACATGGCGTATGGGTTAGACTTGCACATGAAATTTTTCATGCAATAACTATGTGTGGATTGATTTCTATTTTTATAGGATACATATAGTTTCTAAGATTCTTCAACCTAGGCCCATCCATAAACTCCAAATCAGGGTGTGATTATCTCCCATCCTGCCAATTTTATTGTACTCACTTCCATGCAACGAAGGAACCCTTTCCATTCCTCATTTACCACATAGAGAATGAATCACATGGGCTTAGTAAAATCTAAAGGGACCTTATTTAACTGTCAAGGCATGTGGTCTAAAAATCACAAAATTAAAATGGGAGAAAACCACTTTGAAGACACTTGTGGAGTGCAAGATTTATTTCCATATTTTCACGTCATGGTTTCAACCAATTGTCTTAGTTGCATGATGTTAAATTGAAAGAAAACTATAGAACTACTTTTGGATTGATTATTTCTTCATCAAGATACGTAGTGATTCTCGAGTCCCTCAAACTAGGCAAATCCATAGGAAAAAAGAAGAAGCATGCGCCCCTTTTCTCCCACATATCACATCAATCCATACATGAGATCTTGATTTGGGTTCCCTCATTTAGGGACCCATCATGGAAACAAAATATTCCCTTCACTACATACGAACCAAATATATATAGGGAAATTGAAACTCCGTAGCCAATATCAGTGTCACGACCCGACCCTACCCGGGCTCGAGCCGCAACTACCCCAAGCCCGCCTCCATAGGCCAGGGGCTGGCGACCAGCGCCGAAGGCACAAAAACTCGGGGAGGCATTTTCCTAAGCACCTGTACACACACAGACAACACACTCAATGCAAAAGTGTAGAGTAAAAAGAAAAGTAAAGGTAACTGCTATAAATAAACCACAATGTGCATCGACCTCTAACAGTACAAAGTACAGTGCTGAAAAGGAAAAAAAGGGGCAAAACACACGCCCAACCAGAAAAGGTGCCACAACCCGGCAACAGGTAAACAAAAAGGAAACAGCTGACGGGTCTCCCACCTGGAACCCAACCACGACCACCGCACACGGTCCAAACTCCCAAGCTCCTACGCTCCACCGAAGTCACGCTCCACCTGTCCGTCGTCTGTAAGGGCACACCAAGTGCGGGAAAATCCCAAGCAGGGGTGAGTATAAAAATACTCAGTAGGATACCCCGAAGGCTCGAGGGAGCAACAAAGGAGGTACCGAAGGGTGAGCAGTAGAGAGAACAGAAAAGTAGAGGAGTACAATAGAGAGTGCATCAAAGAGTACAGTAAAGAGTCCAACTCAACCCAACAAGAGGAAAGAAGGTAGACTCGTCCAAACACAAGAAGCTGGAAACGTTGAGAAGATGAACTTCCCATCAAGTCTTCGCTACCTATAGTAGGAGAGTAGACTCATCCAACCATGAGAAGCTAGACACGGAAAGCACGTGGCATACCCCGCGCGTCTTCGCCTCTCCTGGAACGAGAGTAACCAAACCCAAGAAGTGGGTACTCGAACAAGGTATATACATATCATTATGCTCAGAAAGAAGCCCGAACAACGTCGTAAGGGGATCTCCATCCCGTAGCTCAGCCCAAGAAAAGAGTAGCCAACACTCCCAGAGGTAACACCATCGATGCCCAGCATCCCGCACGTCTGCCCCGAACCGCAAGCCAAGGGCTCAATCACCACACCTCGACACTGTCCGCTTTGGGCGGCACTGACTCACCCGCACGGTTTTAGGTCGCGTCACAAGGACGCGTCTCGATGGGGGAAAGCGATCCCCGTGATTGAGAGTTCTGGGGGAACGTCAACCACAACTCGTCCTACCCCGTAGTCGAGAGGTCTGCTCAAAGTCGATAGGCGACCCCCTACCCAGCCCCGCTGGAGGATCCCTGGAAGTCAACGGGTTCCCACTATAGGGAGACCCGGAAAGTCGACGGGTGCCACACTTCCCAGTCCCGTAATAGGGTAATCCACTGGAGGGAGACCCAGACAAAGTCGACGATGGGACCACTGCCCAGCCCAGCTGGAGGTAACCCAGCATCGGGGACCACTGCCCAGCCCAGCTGGAGGTAAGCCCGGCATCGGGGACCACTGCCCAGCCCAACTGGAGGTAAGCCCGGCATCGGGGACCACTACCCATCCCAACTGGAGGTAAGCCCGACATTGGGGACCACTACCCAGCCCCGTTGGAGGTAAGCCCGACATCGAGGACCACTGCCTAGCCCCGCTGAAGGTAAGCCTAGAACTGCTCTGGCCATCCCTGCGGGATGGTACTGCTCGGTGAACCCTGCTGTACTGGCCATCCCTGCTGTATGGTAACCCACTGACGAGCCCTGCTCGATACAACCTCAGCCCTGCTGGAAACAACCTCAGCCCTACTGGAAACAATCTCAGCCCTGCTGGAACAACCTCAGCCCTGCTGGAAAAACCTCAGCCCTGCTGGAACAACCTCAGCCCTGCTGGAACAACCTCCTGGGTAGAGGATCGGTGCCCGCGTAAAGTGTTGGTCACACCGAAACCACAAGCTCTACCAGGGAACACAGAGCAACGAGAGAAATCCCCAGGCCTCACAAGGCGATCACACTCCAATCTGCTGAGTCACTGTCGAAGCGGACCGAGACATCTCATCCTAGAAAGTGGGGAAAACACCCACGCTGCACGGACACCCGTAGTCGCAAACGATGTCACAGTCCGATGAAAGGGCACGGTACTGAAACCCCTCATAGCCAAAGAAGCAGAGGAACCAAACCATCTCTACCAGCCAAACCATCGAGCACAAGACCAGGGGGAGACCGCTCAACCCTACTGGTCAGACAAAAGAGAACCAGGCCAGGGGAGACTCCACCCTGCTGGTCAAACAAACGAGCGCAGAGGGACCCTCTACGTCGCGAGAGGTCAAAGTATGTAAAGCAGATCATGACACGCACGTGGGGCCCGCACGACGTGTGGCCCCCAAGTCAACCCCAACTGAGCGCACAAACATCCTCAGGTACAATCAACAACATGTACCTCCAAGCGCTCCCGTATACTCCTAGAGTATACCTCATTCCAGCCCAAAGGCTATCGTGCACACGGCACCCAACGTCAACGCGAAGGCGTGACATAACAACTCCACCTCAAAGGCCCAGGCACATCCAACCACATCTCGTGGGCCAATTATATCACTCTCCCAAGAGTGCGCGATCACACGCCAAAGTTCTGCTACAAACAAGGTAGGGCGAACCACCACTGGAGCACCTTCCATACTTCCACATTTAATAAGATCACGCAAGAGGCTCCGCACAACCAAACGGATCGCACCGTTGTAATCCACGCGGAAAAACACGTGAGATCGACTACTTACTCGCCTCCAATGGATATCCGACGAAAAAGTCACCAACACCACCTCACGCCTGAACGACGTCCCGTGATCCCGAGCCTCAGCCCCAAAAAAAATCGGGCGCATCGCACCATTGTGATCCCCTCGGGAAAACACGTTAAAAGCACTACTCACTTGAGTGCAATAGATATCCGGAGAAAAAGTGCATCCTGGCGCACTGCACCCGAGCGGTGCCACGTGGGACCCGCATCCCGGTCCCGAAACTCAACGAACGGATCGCACCGTTGCGATCCTCTCGAAAAAGTACACGGAATGGACTACTTACTTGTCCAAAACGGTCGCCCGGTGATAAAGATGGAAAATCACCGTCGACGCCCAAACGACCATCGTGGGCCCCGCACCATCGTGCGGAATTACAGCGGGCAGAATACGCCAACGCGATGCCCTCGGAAAAACACCCAACATCGACTGCTCGCACGCCCCGAACGGGCGTCCGATGCAAAAATCGCTAAACGCTGCTCGCAGCCCAAAAGACGGGCCGTGGGGCCCGTGCCTCATCTTCGGCCTCAACGTCTGAAACCACACTAGAAACCTCCGCCTCGATGCCAGGGTCCCAACGCCACTGACGACGCTCAAAACGGACGTCGGACACGTCTGCGCCGTCCAAAACAAGATCCGCCGAAGAAACGGCTAACCCCTCGACGTACGTGTCACGCCCCCGAGGCCCCTCGTTTCGGGAATTAAAAATTCCCAAAACCAGCTCAAAAGGGTCACCTCGATGCCAGGAAGGCTCTGCCGCAGACGACATGCAAATCGGACACCCGTAGTGTAAGATATGGGTGTCCGAACACAAAGGGGACCACCCCCTGGGGCTAGACCGGCCTGGACCGGCCGATCCGCCCGACCTGGCCCGGCCCGCTGCTCAGCCGCGCGGCCCGGCACCGGTTCGCGGCCCGCCTAGAGACCGGCCACGAGGGCCGGTCGCCTCGCTGCGTGAAGACCCGCCAGCGCGGTTCTTGGTCGCCGCACAGGGGTCGCGCGACGCGACCCCGCGGTCGCCGCTCCCTGGCGACCGCCGCCTCGCCGGGCGCTCCGCCAGACGCCCCCGCCGACGCCCGAGCGCCCTGCTGCCGCGCCCAGCGCCTCCCCCGAACACCCGTGCCGACGCCGCAGACACCCGCTGTCGCGCCGTCCGCCCTCGCCGCGCCGCCGCTCGAACCCGCCGGAAACCGAAAACCCGCCAACTTCGGCGGATGATTGTGAATGCCTCCGAACTCTGATTTCAAATCAGAAACAAGCGTCGGAAAGAGAAAATTGTATACTACGCATTCATGGGATTCGTTTGAAAATCCAACAATGAAATGATAGTATTAAACATGCTCAAAGTAGGTACGGGAATAGAAAATGTAAACGCAACATCCTACCTCGTGGGGCTTCGCCCGAAGCTTCGCGACGATCCGCCGACACCACCGCACCTCGCCGGAGTCGCCTCGCCGAACTCTCACCGGAGATGGAGGATGAGAGGGAGAAGAGGAGCTGCCAGGGGGAAGGGGAAGGAGAGGAGGGAGGAGGGTGTGTTAAGTGTTTAAATAGAAAACGCTTAACCACCCGCCCGTCAGCCCGGACCCAAACTCTCAGCAGGGTCAAGGTTAAGCCTCCCCTTGGGTAAACACCACCTCCCAATCACAACGGAGGTCTCAGAATTTTAATCCGAGATCCAGTTCAAAAGTTATTAAACTTGGCGCCCGAGGCCGCCAAATTACGAAAACGCCCCTGGGGCCATTTTTCACAAACGGCCTGCGCCCGCGAAACTTACACCCCTCCTAGGGTAAACGGCATGCTCCGAACTCAACGGTGCCCTCAGTTTTCCAATTAGAGCCACCATTTAAGAGATACCTGTGTTTCGCCATTAAACGAATAATTTAATTTATTTATTTATCCGTTTAACGTTCCGGGAGCGGGCGAGGGGTCCAAACATCCCGCACCGACAAGTTTTATGTCATTCCTAGGGTAAACACCCCATTCCGAACTCATCCGTACACTCGGATCCCTGATCCGGAACTCCGTTTAGGAGTTATCCCATTTATTTAGCATTTCCAGTGTGAACGCACTGAAAATTTAATTCCGGCCACTCCGTGGCTCGGAATCGCACGCCGTCTGAAGGCGCTGACCTGGAATATTATCAAGAATATTACAAAGTCTTTCTCCGCAAAAACCGGGTTCTTAAAATCAGTCCCATATTCTTCTTTCATTCCCAGACATATCCCTTCTAAAAATCATAGTCCTTGCCTGGGGAAACTTGAATCATCAAAAATTACCCTAGGCTATCAGTAATGAGAGAATCCATCTCTATAGATCACCTTTTTTTTTGACTATGCATAATTTATTCCCCCAAATAGCCTATCAACCAAAGGTTCCTTTGTCCTTAGAGAAAAATTCATATTATTCTCATACATCTTGAAAATATTGCAACAAAATTTGCTTTATGAATATGGTCCATGGTCATTACCCTAAAACAAAATCACCTGTTTGTGGTAGTTTTTTGTTGATTTGGTGGTGGTTTAAACCACCGCCAAATGTTTCTACAATGGTTTCAAAAGACTACCACTAAAGTTGCTTTCAGCATTCAACACGCATCGATTTCTTCCATTTTGTGGTGGTTTCTAGTAACCATTGCAGGAATTATGTTTAGCGGTGTTTTTCTAGCATAAAAAATGATGAGGATCTAGCGGAAGTTTAAAATACTGCCATATCCTCAATATTTTTTGATATGAAAACTACCACAAAAATAAAAAAACCACCGCTAAATAATAATTACTTTATAGAGTAGTGGTTATAATCACCACTAAAAAATATCAGCATTATATAATGGTGGTTAAAACCACCGCTAAACTATAATATGTCATATTTATCATTATTTTAATGTGCCACTATATTTTGTTTATAAAAAAAATGCAACTGCAGAATCTGCAGTCCCAGAATAGCAGTCAACCCTGAAAGAAAACAAAAAATACACCATCACACTATAGAGAGTTCTATAATATCATACTATGCCAACCATGTCATTTTTTAGCACCCACAAACCTAAATATCACTAAAATCCCAAACATTATTGATCATCTGAAAACCAACCCACAATGCATCTCATGCTATCCAACATAGGTCTACTACCCAACACATTCCAACCAATGCATCCAAAACCAGCCATATAAATCACTTGTTAACAACTTTAAAATTATCCTCATTATCACAAAAACAACAATAAGAAATTAAATAACACACAAAAATATATATCAACATACCAAAGTTCCCATTTTCACTATTATAAACAATTCATTCATATCGATCCCATTTTCCCACCAAATCACATATGAAACATTCCTTAATTATAAAAATCTCCACCTCTAATAACAACACTAATCACAACCCAATGAACTCTTCTTGACACCCTCTCTATCTCCTTCTCCACTTCCTACTACCAACACCTATAATACAATTATATTGAATATTAAACAGTTTTGTATATTTATATTTAAATTTAAAACCAATAAAAGTTTTTAAACTAAATGATTTTGAAGTTGTGTGATTTACATTCTCACCACCAGTCATCAATGCTATATGAATAGGGACAGATCTAGCCATCTTCTGATATAAATCAACCAAGGCTTTCTGCAAAGTAGATATTTGAGCCCCCTATTCATGAATTGTGGTTTGCATAGAAATAAACTCTCTATGATTATCTTAGGGTAGAGAGTGAATACAACTAGTATTAGATGAAGCTAAAATCCCCAATGACCTGCCAAAGACCTTAGATGGTAATGGTCCCAAACCCATCCTTCACACTCGACCAGGATTCTACTTCCTAAGGAATTTGCCAACTGGGTTATCCTGGGAGACTAAGAAGGACTGCGTGGGATTGGAATCCCATAGTTCTTTAATTTTTAAATATAAATAAAATATCAGTCATATTTGAAGAAATATGTATTAACATAGTGACTACTACTAATAATTTATTATAATGAAAAATGAATTCATACCCCAAATTATTTGGTAGGCTCATTAACATTACTCCCATCATATTTTTTATGAACATCCAACCACAGTTATATTCAGGAGACTTGGTACCATAAATTATGTGACTGCATTAAACAAATATAAATTAACAATTTAATATATGAAGTATATAATATTTTCTTATAAATATTTAAACTAATGAAAAGATTACCAGAGTCTATCAGTTTCTATAAAAACTCATTGACCCAACAATGTGAAAAATGATTTTCTTAGCTCGACTTGATGCATTTTGAAACATCCTGAAATAAATAACATTTAATTTAATAGTAATGTATGAAATTTCATATTCTTTTCATATTAATGTATAAATATAAAATTATATTAATATAATAATATATATTTAAATACCACATGATTCTCATGAAGATAGCTATAAAAAAAACTTTCCCTTGCTCTCTAGGTACCCCATTGGGTACCTTATCATACAGTTATTGGGTGGTCAATAAAGTATCATTGAATTCATTCCATAATTTAAATTTGAAATCCTTCTATTTCTTACCCAAAATTTTCAATTTCCACTTTTGTGCTATAAGATCAACAATGGGAAAATGTAAAAACATCTTTACAGAGATATTTATTTTTAAAATATTATAATTTGATAACATAATGACATTAAATTACACCATAATTTATTAAAATTACCTTTATCTATGAATCAAAAGCTTTATTTTTCCAAGATGGAGGCATATGCTTCCAATCACCATACGTAATCGGAAGAGTAACCAGCTTCTCTGCCAACTGGCCCAGAATCTGGACAAATAATCCTATATCATCATCCATAGGGACCCCAAAATAGTCAAATGGGATAACTATCTTTAGTATGTTTAGCTTCTAGACATTTTAACTTTTCATATTTCTCTCTATAGTAGCATTGTTTCCATCTTTTATGAAAAAATAGCTAGTAGTATAAAAAAAGTGAAATAAATTTATTCATATTAAAATTTGTACCAATAACTGTCACCTTCCAATATCCCCATGAAGAAATAGTAGTGAAGACATTCTCCCTCATTGTTGATGCTGCTAAATCGGGAGGCGTTGGCTGAGTTTCTGATGGGACACTGACGAAGGGTGTTCTAGAAGAAGATGGAATGGAAGGTGTGAGAAACAGTGTAGGGGGGAAAGCGAAGGGTGTATCATATGTTGTAGGGAGGGAGACCAATGTATCATCATCTATCGATATGGTCGAGAAATTTCAACTGTCAACTGGAATTAGTAAAACACTTCCTCCTTGGAATTCTTAACATTTAATCAAATAAAATTAACTTCAAAACATATATTTCAAAAAATTCATTCATAAAAAATAGAAATGATAACATATGCACAATACTGAAATATATATATATATATATAGTTATGATAATGAAATACTTCACAGATAACATAATTAGTTGATAAATGAATGGATGACTGCACATACAATCATTTTTTCCTTCAATCATGCCATCTTACTTCTCCATCATTACTTTATCTACTCTATCCACCCTCACAAGACTAATATTTTCAATATCATGATGGAAAAATAAGTTTTCTTCTTTCTGTTGATGGGATTCAATGTCATAGGTAAAATCTTTCACTTCATCACCCATATCATACAAGTCTCTTTGTTTTATGTGAGCAACCACAATCCACCCTTCATCCATGACACCTTCCACATAATATACCATTTTTTCTTATGATGATAAGATATATGGATCATGTAATTCATGGTTATTTACATTCATCAAGCGAGATAAGTTCACAAAAGTAAATTTCAAGGAATCTCTTTTAACACATCTGATAATATAAACCCAATTTCATATGAATAAAACAACTAAAAAATGCCCGTGGTGGTTTAATTCGATAATATATGTCAACTTTTAATAGTATCCCACTTCAGAAAACATAAATATACCACTATTATGTGTTTTAAAACCTATTTCAAATCGACTGTATGAAATTTAAATCCATTCACATTGTAATTGTCGAACTTTCTAGCCTATTTTAGAGGACCTCAAGCAAGAAACTTCAAATCTTCTGACAACTCAGACCGAGTATCAATATTCATGATCAAAAAAAGTAAAATAAATTTTTATATTTACAAAATATATGTGTCAACCTAATATACATATTGATTTCAATATTTATGAACTTACTCATTGTGAAAACCATTCTACAAGCTCTTTATTAACAGATTTTGTTATATCTTTGTCATTTCAAGTTTAGAATCTCATTTGTATCTTTGTTTTTATTCTGATCTCTTTAATTAATGGATCTGTAATTTTACTATTCAGTATCACATATCTATGTGCCTTTAATAATTCCATTTTTGTCAATGTAAAATTTGAGCTTCTCCCAACTGATTAGCCAATAACAGGAAAGATTTTTGATTTCCCATGTAGTTGAGATTGAGACGATGTGTCTTAAACATGTTCAACTTTATTGAATATTGTCTCAATATCATCCAAGTATCTATAACAAAAGGTAATAAATAAACTTCTCTTCCAAATATCTTTTAGAAATAGAGCCTTTAGGTTGAGCTTTATTTATCATGTATGATTCAAATGCCCAAGATATATGTGAAATAAAAAAAAATTGTGTATTTAATGAAGTGAAAATAATTGTTTACTTAAGATAAAAAACATATAAATAAAGTACCTCTCAATTGGATGCATCCATTGATAATGTACATGGACTCCTAATTTAGCTTCATCAACCAAATGCACAGTTAAATGCACCATGAAAATAAATAATGAAAGAGGAAAGATCATCTCTATTGCACAAAGTGTCAATAAAAATATTTCCTAAAGGTTTTTAAGATCAAATGGTTATAGAGTTTTCTCACATAGTTTTATGAAGAATGTGAAAAATTGGAGTACAACATCAATAACATTTTTTGGTAATAATGTTTGTAATTACAATGGTAGAAACTGCTATAACAAAATATGGGAATCATATCTTTTCAATCCATGTAACCTACTATTATTTAAGTCAACACACCTTGAGATTTTACTTTAATACCCATAAGATACCTTCACATGTTATAAAATTTTAAGTAATGTATCTTTATCCCTATTTTCATTGAAAAAATTGCTAGATCATACTTTCCATTCTCATCTGGATAGAGATCATGCTTTATGTTCATTGTTTTTAAGTCTTTCCGAGCATTGAGATGGTCCTTTGATTTTCTATGATCATTAAGCAATGTGAATATCAAATTGTCACAAACATTATTCTCAATATGCATAACATCAAGATTATTCTAAAAAAAATTAAATTCCCAATACAAAAGTTTGAGGAATATACCTTTTTCTTCCATTGTTGTGTTTCGATTTCACTTGATGATGCACTTAAAACTCGTTTCCCACTATCATTCAAATGACACACCTTCCCAAAATTCTATTTCAACATTTACAAGTTGTTCCAATATTAAAAAACCTATAAACAAATTTAAATGTGGTCTATGATTAATAGAACCATGGAATTTTGACTTGTTCAACTGAAATATATGAGATGCATTGAGAAATATTTAACGACACACGAAGCACCATTTTTTACTATGAGGTAGTTGTTTAGGATCAAAATCAAAGTTACAAATAGGAAAAGATAAACCCATGTAAGTGTTTCAAATAGGTAAATTCCCAAGTCCATAGAAGTTACTAATGGTCCACATTAGAGAAGCTTGCATTTTGAGCATTGTTCTAGATGATGCATCATATGTATCAACACCGTGCTCCATAAATCTTATAATTATTAAATTAGATCCTACAAGTATACATAAATATCATTTTCAGGCATTTGTTTTCTAGGAATAATCATCAAAATGATAAAATACTTTTGTTTCATACATATCCACAAAGGCAGATTGAAAGAGATCAAAACAACCAACCATTTTCTATAACTGGTGCTCAAAGTTCCAAATGGGTTGAATCCATTAGAAAACAATCACAATAAAACATTACTTGGATTAGATGAGAAATTTGGATATAATGAATCCAATTTTTTCCATGATTTTGAATCTATTGGATGACGCATTAACCCATTATTGTTATTAACTATAGAATTCCACTTCATGTGCTCATCAGTTTTTGATGACATGAATAATATTTGAAATAGAGGCTTTAAAGGAAAGTAATGTAAAAAATTTGTTGGCGTGTTCCTTTTCTTTTTCTTCATTGTAGTATATTGATTCATACTTCCAACATCACCTATTGACTTCCATCTATAAGAACATTTTTTTTCTTAATCCTATCTCCTTGAATCCTCCCCTCAATAAGTCATATAATCATTGGGACACACATGTATTTTTTTATAATTCAGACTAAGCTTAATATTTTTTTTTCATACCATAAAAATACCCGAGGATCTTTGCTTCAGGAAATGCATCACGCAACAATTCTAGTATCATGAACATCACCTTATTTGTAATTTCACATAGGAATTTTATATGGTATAACTTCAGCAGAAAAGAAATTTTTGAATATTTAAAACATCCACTATTCAAATCTTGATTTCCATCATCAACTGAATCATAAAGCATATTTTTATGCTCAATGAAGTTTTCTGTTACATTAGTATCCATAAAATCAAGAGTAGGATCCAATGATATGTTACAATCTTGATCTGGTTGTCCTATAGTCTCAAAAACATCTATTGTCACATTACTATTTGTAGCACCCTCAATAGTATGTTATGATATGTTTTTATGTTGATGTTGGTTTCTTGAAATTCCAAGTTCATCGTTTATAAGGTTTTTCATTTCATTTTACATTGTCAACAAATTTGGGAGCTTATTCTATTGATTGACATTAGTGATCAAACTTTCTATAATGTTTGATTCTTCATTCCAAATCCAACAAAAATATTGAGCAGGTAATTTCTTCAATATCAAGTGTTCATAAACTTTAACTCTCTTCAACCACCTTCTAAATTTACATTTAGGACATGGGAATCTTATTCTCCCATCAACGGGTTAATTGAAAATTTAAAAATCTAAAAAATCCTCCAAACCCTTAGCATACTGAGGTGTGTTCCTCAATAATGTGATCCAGCTTTTATCCATATATATCACAATGTGCCTACATATTATTAAAAAAAATAAAATACACAAGTATCACTAATATGGAAAAGAGATAATGGTAAAATCTGGAAAAGTGGAATTTTGTGGAATTAAATAGATTCAATATTTAATTAAAATGTAAATTATTTGAATGAATAGATAATTGATGGGAATATAAAGGGGTGTTGGACAGTGAGTAGTTTCCCAGAATTGAGAAATATGGTAATTGGTGCTAAAAAAACAATAATAATCAAAATTTTAATCTTATGTTGGGTTTGGTTTTTGGTAAAACATACCTTAGAAAAAGAATTTATGTATCAAATCACACCTTGATCCAAATCTCCCTAACCAAAAACTCATAATTACTTGACAATATTCATTTTAATAGATGATACCCTCAATGAGTGATATGTTTATTCCAATATATAAATAGGAAATAGATATAAAGTATATATAAATTAAAATCTGTTTCATACCATTTATGAAAAAATGCATCCTTAATGATTTTATAATTTTTTTATGATTGATAGGGAATTATGAATAAATAAGGGGTTAAAAAATAAACCATTTAAAAAAAATTTATTTTAAAAAATTATACCCAAGTTATACAGTGATCACGTGTTACCAAAATTTTCTGAATTCATACAAATTACTAAATTGGTGTTGTGTAGAACATGTGATGATTGTGTAACCTATACAACCCCATTTATGGAAAATATAATAATAATAGATCAATTTAAACAAATAATGTAAAAAACATCTATTTTTATTATAATTTTTATCACCCTATAAATCCATCACACCATTTACTGACCCTACCAACTAACATTTTCACTTGATCTTCACAAGGGTTAAAGATATTCCATCATGTGAAAGAACCATAAAACCATCAATACCATTTCCTATTGTAAAGAATAATATTACTTAAAGTTTCATTAAAATTGAATGAAAATTTACACAAGTGTTTCCTAAAACAATCAAAACATAAAATCTTACTTCAACTATATCTATCACTATATAATTTTCCAAAAACCAAAAAAAATCATTCACAACCTCAAAAATATTTCATATAAATTACTATGGGTATATACCACTATGATATAAACTAACATCTTACAAAGTGGTGGTTCAACTTTTGATTTATGAAAAGGGGATTTTAGATAATGGTTTTAAAGGAAAGCATAGATATTTTTTTATCTTAATAGTTTCAAAATCAATATTTTCAATGATGAAAGTGCTAATGTTATTTTTCTAAAACGGGTTTTACCCCATTAGTATGTAAAGGGGTGATTAATTTTTCAATGGGGAAGTTATGATATTTGTTTTCCTTACACTTTATCATATAAAAACCTATTTTCTAAACCAAGAGTTTGTGAAATGTGTTATAGAAATAAAATTTCAAAAATTATTTTTTGAAATTCTATTGGGAATGTTTATCTCACACCCTATATACAAACCATTATATGTATGCATCTCTTGTATTTATTATATCGGTTACTGGGTCACATTTCCATATTTGGTGTTTTCTCATTATTCCACTAATGGATGTTTCGATGGGGACATGACCTCATGTTGCACGCTAGTGATATTATCATTGGGTTCCCATGAAATCTATGACCATAAGTGAGAAAATAACTGAAACATATGATCAAGATAGTTGATAAGAAGAATGTATATAAATGTTATCTCCCTTTAAATTCCCTCATAATAAATAACACCTTTCACATCATCCATATTATAAATAATATATAAAATATTTCTTTGGGTATAAAATCTATATAGAGTTGAATCAAAACAAGAGGAACAACTGTGAGTCACACACACAAATCAAGAAGATATCATTTATAAAGTTGAAAACTTTCCTTTTCTAAATAGACTCAAAATAAAAAATCATTTTCCACCTTTTAAAACCCCACTTTTAAAATAAACTTTTCAAAAAATCCATATAAAACCAGACATAAAATCATTAACAGAATTACTTTTCTTTTTTATTAAAACCATTTAAAAATATATAACGCCCCTTTATTCTTTGAAAACCACACTTTATGAATTCCAAGACCCAAAAAAGGTATAATTAATTTGATTATCAAAAACTCATTTAAAGAAACCATATAAACATTTTCTCAAAAAAATTTCCCTTAAATATGACTTTAGAAATTAGAAAATTATTATAGTTCCCTTTATGAAAATTTTGGAATCCAAATAAAACACTTATAAAACACCATGGTTATCACATATAGAAATAATTTGATAATTTTTTTATAAAAAATTAAGTAGAAAATGAAATTTTAATTATAGGAAATGCACAAAAAACCCACCACAATGTCAAATTCTTGATAAAGAGAGAAATCAAACCAATATGACCTTACCTCCAGCATGGTCTCAAGTAAAGGAAATGTAAGGGAGAGGGATCCAATGAGGATGAATACTCAGGAGATGGCAAGGGTGGGGGTTGTGAATGCAACACTGATAAGGGCTTGGGGGGAATGAGATTAGAGGGATTGGGATATTCTCAAGCACTAGTGAGGGGGGAAGAACGTTGGTGCTAGGGTTTGGGGTCAGGGGTGAAGGGGAGAATGAGAGAGAAGAGTGGGGAATGGAGGAGGGATCAGGAGTTCCAATGGGGGGGGGTAGTGCTAGGGTTAGAGGTCAAGGGGGGAGGGGAGCTCAGGGGAGAAGGTGGGGCATGAAGGAGGGATCATGAGTGCCAGTTTACTGGGGTTTGGGGTTAGGGGGGAAGGAGAGATCGGGGGAGAAGGGTCCGGGGAGGGAGAAGGGTGAGGCATGGGAAAAAGTGTTTTTTTAATAAAAACATAAAATTTAGAAGTGGTTTATAAAAAACACCACGAAATAAGTTTTTTTTCAGCGGTTTAGTAAAGCACTTATAAAAAATGAATATGTTGTAGTTTTTTATGCATACTTTTCCCATATCATTTATCATGATTAAAGACCCCCCAAGATTAGGTTTTATAATTTTCTTATTCACACCTGAGTATATTGGAACATTCTTGGCCCGGGAATCCCTATATTGTTCATTGTTTCCATAACCATCAGTCAAAGCTTTGTGACCTTAAACTATAACAATGATCAATAATTTCTTCATGAATTTAAAATCCATATATGTCCTTGTTATAAGATATAAAAGTGAATGAACCAAACATCCTAGTCACAAGACGTTAAACTATAAGAAATTGTCCTCAGCACATGACATTAAAATATAGTCTCTCCCTATGTACTAAGCATGAGATTCCCTAGGTAACAATCCTAGTAAGCTTCATGCAATGAGAATAAGATTAATTTCATTAGATGGATCCCCCTAAATCATAGCTGATTCAATTTATAGTCCCCATACCATCCCTTGTTGTCAACCTTTCCATGGAACAAGAATCCTCTCCATAAGATGTTAAATTACACGGTTGAATTTTCTTATAATAACCCCATGTGCAATAAGGTAAACCCTCACCATTAATTTTTTCTCACACCTAGTGTAACTCACATGAGCTTAGGAATCCTGGTAAGGGGCATTCCTGCATGGTTGGGTCATCTCATGATTCAAGTACCCTGACTGTAAAATGGGTTCATCTTATACTAAAGATGTTTATAAAATGTGATTCTTTATGATTTATCTTCATTTTGAGTAACCAGTTCCCTTACCTTATGAAATTAAACTACACGGTTGATGTTACCTCATTCGACATTAGAATTCTCATTATTGTGGATTCACCTAGGAGGACCACCATTATTAGTGTCGGTATCCCACTATACCTTATCAACATAAAATTCTACCCTTATTTCCTATAAAAAATATCCAAGCAGAGGTATTAGATCATGGGTTTCCCCATTTATAAGTCAATCCATCATATAAAAAAGGTACCACCCCTACACACGAGTCAAATTAGTGTGGAAAAAACCTCTAACCAGAACTACATATGACTTGATTCTTTCCTTGATGAGATATTTAGTGACACATAGATATTATATTTCAGGTCCATCCATAAATTCTTATTTGGGATTTAATATTGTTTATTTTTCCATCCCTTGGTCCCCCCTTTTGCCTTCATTCACATCAAGTTCACTCTCAATAGTTGGAAAAAATATCTCATCCCCCCATCCATAGTCCTTTATGAAAGACCTTAAAAGGCACAATCTTCACCCTTTCTGTAAGATGATAAACTACATATTCATTGAGTACTATGTAGTGATTGATACCTATCAACACAAGATATATAGTGATGCCTCAATTCATCAACTTAGGCCTAAAAATAACCAATAAAATTCCCCCACTTTACTATGTATGATCTAAATCTGCATGTGAGATTCCAAACACAGATTTTATGCCTTGTTCATAAATTCCATTTCCACTATATGTGATTTAAATATATGTAATGAGTTTCATATCCATGTCTAACACTCATATAAATGCATCCTTTATGCTCGGGCACATCCCTTTTCACTGGTCACACTCCTTATCATGGGAAACTTGGACCCTCACAATGTTCCTTTAGCTATCAGTGATGAAAGAATCCAACTATAAGGGGAATCGTTGTCTTGAATATGCATAATATTCCCAGATATGGATTTTTATAATACGCCTTGATGGATTGTCAACCAGAGGCATCTTCATCATTTGGAGGAAATCTTTTTATCCCTATACGCTCTAAAAACATTGTAACAGAAGTATCCTTTTGAATATGGTATATGTTTATTCTTTACTTACTTTAACTATCTCATTAATCTAGATCTAAGAACCCAAAAATCATGGTTTACAACTTCCCTCATGACACTTGTGTATACCGGGAAATCTTTGGTTTGGTAGAGCCTATTTTTTTCATCATCCACATAATCCTGCAGTCAAATCTTTGTGAACTTAAACTTTAGAAACTATTCATCCCAGTAGCATGATGATAAACTATGAGACAACCCACCCTATAAAAAAGCATGTGGTTTTTATCAAAGATGATTCATAACTGACACTATCACACAATCTGTATGATCTCCACATTTTCTCTTATTTATCACATCAAGCATGACTCACATGATCTTAGAGATCTTGGGAAATCACCATATTCTACATAGCTAAACCACATCAAAATCAAGGTTAGGGAATGTTGGTTCCAAGAGGAAAGACCTTAAAACAAACACTTTTCATCCTTGTTGTAAGATGATAAACTACACAGTTCACATCCTGACTACACGATGTTAAACTTTGTAAAGTGTCTTTAAGAACTACATATTATTTGACTCTCACTCTAATGAGATATATAGTGATGCCCATATTTTACATCCCGACTCAACCACAATGTAAAGATAGTTGTACTTCTTTTCCCATGAGCTCAATTAGTGTAAGGAAATCCTTATGAGAGCCACATAAGACCTGGATTCAACACTAAAATGGGGTTATGACTGCTGATTCAAGGAAATGATCAAGACTGAATACCTCCCATTACATTTTAAAACACCCCACTTCTCATTAACTACACTTCATGGTCTTTAGAAACGTACATCCTTGTAATATATCCATTTCTATCGATGTTAAGAGAATAAATATCCATCAAACACCTTTGTATTGATTATGAATAATATGCCCATATGTGGATCTTCATAATACACCTCAAACATGGCCTATCAACCAGAGGTATCATGGTCCTCAGGGGTTAATAATTTTATCTCAGTATGCTTTGACAACATCATAATAGAAACTTATTTTTGAACATGTCCTGAAGAAATTCCTTACATAATTGTCCCATATCATTTATCTATATATGATATTCTTAGTATCATGAATTACAATTTATCTCCTCACAAAAAAGTAGGGATAAGGTGTTGGTACATTCTTAGTTCATAATCTCTTATTCAGGTCATTGTTATCACAACCAGTGGTCAAAGTTGTTCGACCCAAAACACCAATCACATTATTAAATCTTGAAAGGCCTTAAAATTCCAATTTAAATGTCATTCAAGTCATTCAGTTTAAAATTTTTAATGGGTGATTCAAGAAAAAGCCAAGTCATGTCCACTAGGTCTAATTTTCACCAGATTTTGGAAAAACAATTAGGGTGATGGTGTAAAAGACACAACATTTTTTGTTTCCATAATGTGGCCTTAATAACAAACAAACTATGCTCACTAGGTCCATCAACCTAGGAAAAAGATTAATCATTCTATCACCGATGAGACAACTCTAAATCCAATATATGATTTAGGAAAGCATCAAGGTGCCCTACATTTACCTTAGAATCAGGTTCCTTTTGTTACAAAGAAATCCAATTCTAGGGGGGTCATTTTTTTGGCATTGAAAAATTCATTCCATTAACTTTACTTTATAATCCATGATATGATCCTCACTTAGACAACACACATCGAGTTTGAGTAGAAATGTGTTTCCATGCCAGAAGTAAAACCAGATTGGATTTCCATGTGCTAAAATATAGTTCCACAATGAGGGATAGATATTACTTAATATTTTTTTCCCAATATGGTGGTGTGGTGATAAGAAACCCCTTCCAAGAGTAGGTTCTATATTCCAAAAATTATTGATAAAAACGTGTTGACAGCTTAAACCCATCTTTTAGGTTCTTATAAGAACTTTTTTGGCATCATAAAACACCATGATAGGGTGAATACACCTTATCTAGGGACTTAATTCACTTATCAGGCTTCTATTTGACTAATCACAGACCCCAAATGGATTAACAGATCAAAAGTTATGGTTGTTAGAATTCAGGCATTTTTTCAGGAAGGAATTCAAGATCTCACACAAGTAGCTTGCCCAACCCCTTCATACAAGTCGCTTGCATGACTGCCTCTCCTATATCACATAATCCATTCATGAATCTCCTCCACACAACTCTATCATGCATCCCCTTCACCTAGTTCCATCATTAATACTATAAATATACCCTTATGCCTCAAATTTTTTGGGGCGGATGGACGAACACCCATAAGACGAAGCATAGTGAAAGCTCTGATCACCCTAGTCGCTTTCCCTACTAATTCTCCCAACCATTTATCCCTTACTTGGGTGAACCAATGATTAGCCACTGAAATAGGATAATATTAATTGTTAATATTTATAATATTCATGAGATTAATTATTCATAAACACCATTTTAGTGCGTTTTACACTTTGAACATTATTTCACATTTTGATTGTAATTCTTTGTTAAAAGTGCACTATTACTTGATACATATTTAAACACATCCTAAAATAAAAAATGGTATTGATTTTATTTTCATATCTCCCATGATATAAGGAACAATTTATGTTTTTGGATCACAAGAAGATTCACATTATAAGACCACCAAAGTTGGATTTGAACCAACAATATTCTGGGAAAAGTAAACTGGAAATCAGACCAATAAAGAGACTATATAGGCCAAGATACAAGCCCAATTATTCTCAAAATTTAAATAAATATATAGGAAATAATTTAGAAAATTTAATTAGACAGTGAAAAGAGCTAATTTGGATGTTTTAATGGAGTTCCAGGTGGCCCAATTTGGATATGAAATTCTGGTCCAGATTCTTCGACCCAGAAAAACAGCCCACCATTTCGATAATATCTCGAAAAAAAAAATTCTATTTGGGATGATATTTTACAGGAGGTTATGAGAAATCCATATATCCATAATTCGGCCATATAGATGGTCGTTTCGATGAGTCTGTTCGGTGTATGCAAGCTGCCTTCCACTTTGGGTCAAGGGTGGAAAAGTCTAAGTTCCACAAGATTTCCACCACCCTAAGCCTACCATACTCAATTGGGATGACTTTAAATATTGGATTATATAACAAATTATTCTAAAATTCCTATTTAAGGTGGTGGTTTTGGAGGATTTATTCATCTTGGATGCTTTCTTTCATTGTAATGTTATGCTGCAATTTTGTTGTCTCATGTTTTTCTTTCACATGTAAGTTGTTCTAATTCATCTTAGTTTCTTAATAAAAGTTATTATTATACTATTATTATGTTATTATTCATATCATGTTGATACCTTTGGCTCAAGTTATGAATTTATTCACACCAAACCTTGTGAAATTATCACCCAACAGTGGAGTGATCGTTATTTCATTGTCCTTTTTTTACTTCTTCAATTCTTCCCTCATGAGTCTACTTCCCACTTCCATTGAAACCATAACATCAATGGAGGGATAATCCGCTTATGGTTTGATCCAAGGGAGTATCAAGGGGCTGTATTTTATGTTATTTATCTCACAATTAATGTCTAATCACTTCTTTTAATTGAGATTTTTGTTTGATGATTTTAAAACTTCTTCATCCATGTTGAATTTTAAGGCCACATACTTCAAGAGCTAATACGAACCTTTAACTTGGAGTGCTAATAAATTTTATTCTTCAAGTGTATAGGTGATTAGTATTATGTTGAATTGGTATTAAACCAGTAAGTGATGAAGTTTTTTGATCTTATTGAATAAACCCATCTCGAATATAAGAAATTGAAATCATTAAAAAAGGATTCCATCAAATCCAACCATTGTAATAACCTAGGATCAACCCTTATCATAATTTTAATTCACTTAAGTAACATAGTGTTCACTTAAACTTATCTAAAATCAACCCAAAGTTGTCCAATTAATAGCCAAAATTAGTCCATAGAATGTACGTGTCTATAGGTTTCTTCTTAGGTCTCTAAGGAATCGACAACCCAATCTACTCTACAAGCAACCACTTAACCCTAAAATCTTGGGTAAATTTGGGCGATACCACCCACCATGTCCCCCACTCACTAGGGAGAGGTCCCAATCGACCCACTTGGGATACCCACTTGGGTGACCCATGCCTGGGATACCATCACTTTCACAATTCAGTATACCGCGCAGGTCCAATATGCATGAATGACCTATGCGAGGGACTTTCATGGACAACCCAATTCTACTAAGGTTACAAGTTTGCATATAAATTGGACCATTGAGATCTTTATTTGAGATGACTGAAAGATTAGAAGAAGGCTCGAAGCTCTGCTCACCCTAGTCATTCACCTAAGTCCTCTAAAACTTCCTGGTAACTCTTCAAACCTCAAAAGATGATGGAATTAACAAGATTACATGGGTTAGGGTTTCTTCAGGGTCTAAATCACCATATACCTACATGATTACCCCCTTTCCCCAAGTCCCAAAATTCTAGGGGTGAAATCTCTTTTCCCAACTCAGGACCCGCATGACACCCTTTTAGATACACTTGAGGAAACCCTTGGATCCTAGAGCAAGGTCTCTCCCAAGTATTGTTTCCCAAGTTTTTCATTTACCAAGAAGTATATTTAGGTCTCCCAAGTACTACCTAGGTGAAACAACCCAATATCTCCCAAGTATTACCTGGGAAAAACACCTTCAACTCTCCTAAGTCCTACCTAGGTGAAGCTCCTTCTACTCTTCCAAGTCCTACCTGAGCAGGGCACTCTAGCTCATCCATGTATTACTTGGGTGAGGCACTCCAACTTGTATAGGCATAACCTGTATGATCCAACTCACCAAAGTAACATCTAGGAAAATAACCTTAATCTCACCCAAGACTTACCTAGGTGAAGCACCTTCATCTCTCCCAATACTTATATGGGATAAGCACCTTCAGTTCTCCTAAGTCCTTCTTGGGTGATGATAAGGCTACCTCACCCAGGTATG
This sequence comes from Viscum album, assembly GCA_963277665.1. Taxonomy (NCBI): domain Eukaryota; kingdom Viridiplantae; phylum Streptophyta; class Magnoliopsida; order Santalales; family Viscaceae; genus Viscum; species Viscum album. The sequence goes on from OY728150.1 coordinate 490,926,376, forward strand.
ACCTTGGTAAAGAAATACTTGGAATTCCCAAGCTTCACATGCATGATCCACCCTCTTATCCCTATCTTACACCAGAAATTATAGGAAATACCTTTCCATGGGACTCCCACTAGAGGGATACCGAGATAATATCTCTTCCATGAACTCTAAATATTCACAATCTAAGCATAGTGAATGCTAGCGTTCCCTCTCGATCATGTATTACCCTGGTAAATAAAGTCATGAATTTAATATAATAAATAGGTAGGATCCTTGGAATGTTCTCAATAATGATTCTCATGGCAACGCAGATCCCGACCTTACAGGTAGCAGCGAGCACCTTCCCATTTCTTATGGTGGGGGAACCACTTACTTTTCCCTTCCATTATGGTTAATGCTTTGTCTTCCTCTCCACCTGTCAAAAGGGTCACCCAAGGGAATACTTTCTAGATAAACCCATAAACTTTATTATAGTAAAATCCATACCCTCACCATCATCCATCAGCGGATGAGGAAGAAAATATAAAATGGGATTTCAATCTAGGTGTAAGTACCTTCCCATCATCGATTATGGGAAGTGATGGATCTTTCACTTCCTCTTGTTTCTCACAACGATCTTGACTTATATGGGCTTAGAGTTTAGTGGATATTGAATCATTAGCATGACCAATAACCCTCAAGTGGGAAACCTTCTAGGTGTAATCCCCAACTAAACACTTAACCACCATGAGTTGAGATACTCCTCATGGCTCCAAAAAACTTGGGCCTCACATGTAGGTGTAAGCCCCAACCCATTCGAACTACATGGTATTTGATTCTTGGACTCATGAGATACATAGGAATACTCTTTGAGGTTCAAACCCAAACCCCTTCAACTCACCATAATCATCTCCGGGTCATATTTCTAGTAGGGTCATATCCAACCTGGAGGGATATATTCCTTTTGTGTCTCATATTTCATCCTTGTTGACCCAGAATCCCAATGAGGGTTGTCCTCATAGGGCCATATTCCTTGCCAAATCAACCACAAAGGGCCGCTCATGCATATGTCCCACACCAACCTTGTCTAGTCACCTTTCACCAAGATGTCCTTTCCACATGACATTAAACTGCATGGTTAGATCCTTGTCACATGACCTTAAAAGGTACAATGTTTCTTGTTAACTGGCACTGAACTACGTGGGTTATGATTCCTTTTATGAGGATACATAGAAAGCCATTATCATGGGCCCAATCCCAATATAAAAAAAATCCCATCTCCATGGATGATAATAAATTCCAGAGTGCCCTATTGTGTGGATTAAAACCATCACCACAAAATGATAAATGATATAAAAATATCTGATATGTATGGATGATACTATTGATGGATAACCTCAGATACATACAAGTGTCTCTATCAATGGAGAACCTCAGATACATATAGATAGTTTACAAGATGATACATGCTAATAATTGATTGTTAATATGAGGGAGACCTACTTTACATTTTGTATTTATTAAAGGATATGTGTATACATATTAAATATATAATAGAGTCTTGAAGTAGGCAATACTTTCCCCCAAAAGGTTGTGATGAGTTAGACCTCCCATCCTCTCGATCAATGTGAGTTTCTAAGTTTTTTTGGGAAAAACACCCCAATGATCACCTCCCTTTGTAAAGTAGGTCAGTGAACCATCATAGACATGATAATTGTTGGGTGTTTTTGGTTCCATGAATAAACCCCATTGGAAACTGACCCCACCAAAAAGGGGGTGCGAAACACTGATGATAATGAAAAATATCACTCTTCTTCATCTTCATCATCCATTAGGGTGTCCCCATTCTCTATTTTTTCATTCATAGTCATGTATTCTATATAAAACTTAAAGAACAAATTCCAGGTGTTTCTTAGGTTAAAGCAATGGAAAATCATAACACATATTCATTTTGAAGGCATTGGGTGAAAAGAAATCCAACATTATGAATTCCATAAATTAATTAAGATGTATAACTGGGCATGATAAGACAAATGTTGTGAAAACATTTGAGGGGAAAATTGTCAAGAATCTTGAAAGAACTATGCCTTCAAATTTTTGCCTCATCTAAATCTTAACTAGTCTATTTGGAAAACCTTACGAATAATGTAATTGAAAAAACAGTTCTTTTTTGTTTCCAATAAAAAAACTCATTGCAATTAGAATAAAAAAAATCACTTCAAGTGGTATCCATGTACCCAAAAAATGGAATTACTTAAATTGAAGTTGAAAAAAAAGATATAATGTGAATATTAAATTGATAAAATATTTGATTAACTTGAATAATGAAAACAACATCAATAATTCATGGTCATAAACATGAGCTTTGTGAACTGGAATCATAAAAAATCAATGTAAAAAATAGTAGTTAGAAATGGAATTTTATGATGCCCAAATCAACATAATTCCAATATTTTATAATTTAAGCATGTGTGTTTTGGATAATTGATAAGGATAAGAGAGACTTGTGGATAATATAAATAAAATAAATATAGTAATATTTTAATATAAAAAAATTTGTGTTAGTTTGTATTTAACATGATCAATGTAGTAGTACAAACTGATGTTGCTCTAATTGAATTACTATGATTTTCATAATTTTATGGTATTATAATGGTTCTATATCAATATAAAATAAATTATACATTATTTTTTTCTAAAACCATCATTATTTTTGTTATTTTATTCCAAAATTATTTATTAAACACTTTACATTATCAAATGATTAGTATAAATATCTAACATTTTAATATATTTATAAACAATTTTTTGTTAAACTAAAATTAATATAAATGAGTGGAAATATATTATAATACAAGGTACTCTTTTACAATAATAAAACTGATAATCATATTTTCTCATGATGGGAAACATACAGATTGCCTATATACCCAACTAGAATAAAATCTTTGCAATTACAAAATTCACTTATTAAATTTATTGTTTCTTAAAAAAATATTAATTTTATTATGCATAAATATATTTGATATAATGAACTTGAATTAAAATTAATCAGTTTTTATCAATTAGAATTTCTTATTATAAAGAGATCCAAACTGAGGCAATACAGTACTCAAGTTGAATGAAAATTCAGTATTTGATATTAATCGAGCTAGACCAAATAATTTCCATACTCAACATCAACCTAAATTTTAAATTATTGAAACCAAAAACATACTGATAAAATTAAAATTAAAAGGGACTCTAATTAAATTCCTTATTTCTTTAAATATATAAATTTTATCATGAATCGATATATTTGATATAATAAGTATAAATAAAAAATGATCATTTTTTAACTATTAAAAAATTTCAAATTAAAAAGAGGCCCAAATGGTGTCAATGCAGTGTTTGAGGTCAGTGTGATTCAGTGTTTGATACTCATCAAAATGGATCAAATAATATTTACACACAACCTTGGCCTAAACTTCAAATTATTGAAACCAAAAACATACTATTAAAATTACCCTATTCATGCTCCCAAAACAACCAAGATTTGGAGTAGGGTCTGCAACACCTTGAAGCCTTCAGAATTTATTGGTTTCTTTCAATGAAAGGGTGCATTGAGAAACTTTGGTTGGAGAGGGAGGGGTTGGATTGAATGGATTCAATGATAACAGGAGGTGTTTAATGGCTTTGGTGGGAGAGGGAGATCAATTTGGAGGCTTCCGAGGGAGAGGGAGAGGCCATATGTGTGCGTCTATGTGCATGGTCATGTAAATGTCATAAATTTTTGGTTAACACTCATATATTAATGCTATAAATATTTTTTTTTATAATTTATCATTTTTATTATTTAAAAATGTTTTTCCAAAATTTATATGTTTTTAAATTATAAAATGTCTTGTTTTTTATTTAAAAATGTAATGTTATGTGTATTTTTTATATAACCTATTATTTTATTAAAAAATGATACTTCAGATAGTGATGTATCAAATTATACAAAATATAAAAGTAAAAAAATAAACAAACCCACTTATCTAGAAGAACTAAGGCCCTTTTGGTGTGTTGAAAATAAGGACCATGAAGAGAAAAAAAAGAAAACTACCAAATTTAGATTCCAAAAGAACATGTTAAGGTAAAATAGTAAAAATTATATTTCACCCAAAAACCAGTGAAAACAGTGTTTCCCACTAAAATCCATTTTTATAGAAAAAAACCCATCCTAGATTTGTTGAGGTTATGAAAAAACTAGGGGTTAAGGCAACAAAGGTTTGTAGTGACTGTGGTGTGATGTATGAGTCTACAACAACTGGGGGGTAGCTAACGTGACTATGACATTTGTGAGGACAGAGGGTTATAATGATGGGTGTTGAAGTGGAAATACAATGGAGGTATAACCAGTGATGATAATGTTGTGACAACGAAGCTTCAATGACAAGGTTGTGTGAAATGAGGCTACGAAAGCAAGACCATGACTCTTTCTTTGACACAGGGTTTCATTTTCTAGTCTGTAGGGAGAAGTGTTTAGTGAGGAGTTTTAGTGGGGGTTGAAATGAAGTAGACAAGAATATTTTGGTTTTTTCAAATTTTCAACTAATATTGTATTCCTTTTATACCAAACATGATTTTAAATGGAATTTATCTTCTCTTTCTCATTCCATTTCCATGAAAAACCATTTCATTATACGAAACAGGGTTTGAGAAGAAAATTGATAATTCATGAGAGATGTATCAAAACCATCTTGAGAAATATAGAAATAGGAATGTAATTACCAATCTTATTGTCCAAGAAAATTTATTAAAATGTTTCCCTTTAAGTATGGGTGATTAAATGATTGGGTTGGAACATACCATATATATCAGAGCCCACAATTTACAGGCCTAAAATTATAAATCCATTTAAACCCACATTATATGAGGGCTTCAAAAATAAGGTTCAATCCACATGTGTAGAAACCCACAAGCCACCCCATATAATATTAAAAAATGAAAAAAATATATGTTTAAAAATTCACCCCTATCGCTTGAAAAACTACTAAAATAGAATGCCAAACAATTAATTAAATCATATAGCAATTTAATTCTTTGATATATATAAATTCAACTTAAATAAGGTCAAATAACCCTTTTTTATAAAATAATAAAATTGCACACTTTTTAACCATTTAAAACACTCCAATCAAAAAAGGCATTAAAGTTTTCAAAAATTGGTCTATTACACCTTTGAAAATTTCATTAAAACAGGTCCATGCATAGAATAAAATCATCTAAAATCAATACATGATTAATTATACACTGATAAATTCAATAATTGTTAAAAATTATTTATATAATTAAAGATTTCACTCTTTAATTTTTGAGAAGTAAGTTCCAATGATGGAAAATGATGTCTTACGTCAAAAATAAAAACTGCACCATTTCTACCCATGAAAAAAAATATAAAATAAAGACAAAAAAATTATTAAAAGATCTAAAAAAACTACATAAAAACTATTTTTTATGATTTCAAAAATCAAAATAAACTAAGGTAATAAATAAATTAAAAAACTTCAAAGCCTATCTATAACAATAAAACCTTAAAATAAATTTAAATTCAACTCAAATGAAACCATAGTATTAAAAAATTTTCTTTTAACACCTTAGATAATCCAAGAAACTCAATATAACCTCACATTATAAGTCTCAATCCCTCTAAAAATTTATATAAAAAATATAAAATAATATGAATCAAGTGAAACCAATACTAAAACTGAATAAAGTCAAAATTTACATCACACACATGATTTTTAAAATAGCACATGAAAAAGTCAACTAACATGTATACTAAAGTAAATTCAAAATTACTTACATGTGTTATCCAAAACTCTAAAATGGGAAAAGTATGAAAATTTTAAACAATAGAACATAACATATGGATGTCAAATGAATTTATTTTTTCCTTTAAATTGAATAAAAAATTCTTGTTTTTTTTAAAATTTACCTATATTGTGTAGAACAATTAAAATATCATTCGAATCCATCATTGAATCATCCTTATTTTCATCTTTATCTCCCTATTCTTCTTCCAAAACTATAAAAAATTAAACTAACATATTTAAAATAACATATTAGTTGAATTAAAAAATACACTTATAAATAGATAAAAACATTACCAACTGGTGTAAAACCATGATGCTAACATCATATAAAAATCAAGGCTTGAAATTTTTTTAGAAAAGGAGACACCTATATTCTTCTAACACATGCACTCTAATGCTAAAATTTGATTCAAATTCTACAATTGTGATTGGGAATCTTAATCAAACATGTTAAATAATCAAATTCAAAGGAAATCTAAAATTTCTAAGAAACAGATCATGAAATACCAGAGCATATTATGACACTTCATGAACCAAATTATTGCACTTTATAATCTAATTCAAAGTAAATCACTTCTCCTTGCATTTTTTGATGAAAATTATTCAATTAACTCATCATAATTGAAACTATGCAAAAAATTATTTTCAATTGAAATCATTGCTAATGTGCATAATCTCTCTTATAAAATGGTTTTCTGAAGATAAGTTTTGATAAAATTTAGCTTAAAAATATTCTCTTTAAAGAGTGAACTATAACATGTGTAATTAAAAAAATTATCATGTCACCATGTCATTTGAAAAGTGAAAAATTAATCCCTTGGGCACTGCCCTAGGATCCAAGGCTGACACCTCCTATCAGACAATCTGATCTCAAAACCTACCCCCTTTCCCAAAATAATAAAAAACTGATTTAAATCCTTATTAAAAGTATAATGAATAAACTACCCTTTTAGTATCTCTTGGACCCTTCCTCATGGAATACGTCTTAAGGGGTATTTACCTTTCAGTGGCGATGATAAAAAAAGGTTGTGATTGTTGTTGGAGAGATATATGAATCATTTTATGGGAATGAGGATAATTTCAAATCAGTTGTGGTGTGTAAAGAAATGCCTACCTCTTATTCAAAATTGATGTAATGTGAGTGGAATAAAAATTTATCATTTCACAAGGAATCAATGGAGAACATGAAAACAGATAACAAACCTCAAAATACGTTAGACAAAATTCAATAAAATCCTATAATTATTTACAACTGGTCCTTAGGGGAGAATAAATACCCAAATCCCCTTCAGTTGAAAATAAAAAGTAATAAATGATCTTAATTACCCCATGAATACTAAAAAAAAGTCAAAAGAGAAAAATAATATGACATAGTAAAAATTCAAATAAAATATAAAACCTGATTAAAAGTAAATAATCTAGTAAAAAGGAAATAACATAAGAAAAAACTATTAATAAAATAAATATAGAAAAAAACACACATGTGGTTGGACTGCTCAGGTTTGGTATTATACCAAACCCGAATCTTATACCAATTGTTGTATCATGAGTGAAAGAAAAATTGATCCTTTCATGTGGATTTGATGGAGAACATGAGAATAGAGAACAAGTCTCAAAATACATGAAATATGAAATTCAGTAACATTCAATAATTATTTATAACTAGTCATCAAGATGGAATAAATATCCACAACTGATTTAGTCAAAAAGAAAAATAATAATAAATGACATACAAGCCTTGGACACCCTCATAACCTTCACTAACTCACTAGGAATCCATATTAGGCTCAAAATAAAGAATTAGAGCACAAATTAAAGGATCTATACATGAGTGAAAAACCAGGTTCTTACCATCTTACCCCCCTTAAAGGAACTCTCCCTAGAGTTAACCTTCAAAGGGTGGAGAAACATAGTCTGAAAACAAATCCATCCACTGAGCATGTACATAGACCTCCTGCTCCCTAGTCTCATACTGCACACGGTCGTTCTTCCATAACAATCATACAAGAGGGACTGACTTGCCTCAGAGAGTCTTTATGCTCTAGTTAATGATGCACAATAGATATTACTCAAAAGTAGCATTATAATCTAACTCAACTTCTTTGGGATCAAAGGTATGGGACAGGTTGGCATGATATTAGCAAATCTATGAAACATGGAAGATGTCGTGCATGGTGCAGTACCTTTGAGGTAGTAACAACTGATAGGATACCGACCCGACTCTCTCTAGAATTTCAAATGTCCTTACATAATGAGGTGAAAAATTCCATTAATCTAGTAACCGTTTATGCCCTAGACTAGGTGATACCTTAAGGAAAACACAATCTCTGACCTTGAACTCTAGATGTCGTCGATGACGATCAACATAATATTTATGTCTGGACTGAGAAGTAGTCATGCACTTCTTAATTAGTTGAACATATTCCGAAGTTTTCTGAATTATATGAGGACCTAGTAGGTATTTATCACCCATCTATAGCTAACACAGGGGTGAATAACATGACCTACTATACAAGGCCTCAAAAGGATCCATCTGAATTGTTGTCTGGAAGCTGTTAATATAGAAAAACTCAACGAGAGATATATTATTCTCCCAAGAACTACCGAAATCAAGGACACATTCTTAGAGCATGTAATCTAGAACCTATATTATCCATTCAGATTTTTTATAAATCTAAGAGTGAAAGGATATTCTTAGAAGTACCTGTGTTCTCATAGCCTTCTGCAATCTTTTCCAGAACCGTGATGTGAAACGAGAATCCCTATCAGAAATAATAGTATGCGGAACCCTGTTTAGTCATATAATCTCATGGACATGCAGTTTTCCCAGATAATCAACCGATAAGGTATCTCGAATAGGTATGAAGTTATCCACTTTCATTAGTATATCTATAACAACACATACAATATCTCTACCTTTAGGTGACCTAGGTAGACCGACTATTAAGTCCATGGAAACATCTTCCCATTTCCATTCTATGACTGGAAGTGGCCATAACAAGCCCATAGGTCGCTGGTGCTCCGCCTTCACCTACTGATAGGTGTAACACCTAATGATAAATCCTACTATCTAATGTTTCATCCCAGACCACCAATATTGGTGTTTCATATCTCAATACATCTTGGAGATTCCTAGATGAACTGTCCACTGAGAAGCATGAGACTCTTTAATCAACTCCTCTCCCATGTATGTGGGAACCTAGACACATCCATGAATACACAGGATGTCATCTCTATCCACAAACCAATCCATAGGTGGGTAATCTTTTGATACACTCTCATAGAGAACCAACCCTTCAGGATCTAAAAATTTCCTACTCTTCACTTTCTCAAGGAGGGAAGAGGTAACTATCAAGGATGAGAGGTAAGACTAATCATGACTATCATGAAACTCTAAATTCATCTCTAAAAAGAGGTATATCAACTTCCATTCATCTCTGTCTTCCTGCATGACTTGTGTTTGAGTTTTCTGACTCAGTTCATCGGTGACTACATTGCCCTTTCCAGACATATAGGTAAGCTCAAAGTCAAAGGATTGAAGATATTCGACCCATATCTGCTGTTTGAGGTTCAAGTCACACTGTGAAAAGGTATATTTGAGGCTCTTGTGGTCCATGTAAACCAAAAAGTGTTCTCCCAATAGATAATGCCTCTAGCAACGTAAGGCATGGAAAAATACTTCTAGATCAAGGTTTTTCATAGGGTAGTTTCTCTTATGGGGCCTCAACTACTGAGATCCATATGAAATGACTATATCTTCCTACATCATCATTGCTCCAAGTATGATTCCTAATGCATCATAGAAGACAATACAACATCTACTTAGATTTGGAAGAATCCGAATAGGTGTCGAGACAAGCCTCCCTTTCAACTCCTGAAAGGATTTCTTACACGCTTCTAACTATAGGAACATGACTCCATTATTTGTAAGACCAGTGAGAGGTGAATAAAGGCATGAGAATTACCATCACAAACCGGCCCAGGTCAACCCTGAACCAGGCACCTAAACCGGTCTGCAACTTGTCTAGAGGGGCATTCCCGATTCCCATGGGATGGAAACTAGTGTCGGGCATAAAAAAATAAAAGATGGAACACTTTTTACCATAAATTAATGAAATGTAAATAAAGAAAGACTGGTAGTAAAAATTAAAACTAACAGCAGGGAGAAAATAAACTGTGCATACCTCCGTGTGACCTCCTAGGTCACCACCCAACACAGTACCACGCTCGTTGCACAAGTGATTCAAAAAATAAAACCTAAAACTGAAAAGATAAGATTGGTGTGAGCACAAAAATGCTCAGCAGGAAAGCCAAAGATAAACCATTGAATCAAATGCCTCCTTTCCCAAAACAATCCATTAACATAAGTTTAGAAAACCAAGTATAAAAATAGGGTTTTCCCATTTTCAAAATAATCACACGCTTTTACCATTTTAAAATCCAACACACACAACACAACGTCTCCAAAACCATTTGACATTTTATAAGAAAAACCCATGACAAGAGATACCAAAGCTGTGTTAAAATAAATAGGTAAATAGAGAAAGCTGAAAATAAACTAGTACGATAGAAAATAAATAGGTGATGTAAATACTTAAGTAACCATGGGTGATCCTAAACATCCCTAGAAGACCCCCTAGACATACTCGGTTCAAAACCACCTATCGGTGTATAGTGAAGCTCCTAATTCTATAATCAACTGGTCGCCCTTGCGGAAAAAGAAACTAGCAGTACTCCCCATCTGGCCTCTATACCTACCAGTGGGTACCAAACCGTCTAATCAGGGCTGATAAGAAACCATCACTCGATCAACTAAAAGACACCCAGGAACCCATAATGGTTATAATAATAATAATGTGTAAGTAGGAGGCCCTCGCATGCGTGACTCACCTTACCATGCTGTCACCGCACTTGCCTACCCCAAACATAGATGCTTCCTATGAATTCACCCATAAAGGGTTACCCTAGACAGGAGCTCCCTATATACAAATTCTATCATTACACATTAAACAAAGTTCTAACCAGGCCATCACATCATGTCCATATCAAAACCATTTTCTAAAAACATTTAAAAACTCTAACCAGGCACACACAACTTCAAAACAAAAACCATTCTAAAAGTTAACACAACTTCACCTATGAGTTGGAAGATCCAAATAGGCCTTTGATTTGACAAGTCTAAATAAATTTACCCAAAACATATTACCAATACCTATTTTAAATTTATAAATCCAAATAGGTATTATTATTTCCAAACTTACTCCAAAATATCCCCATAAAAGTACTTCATAACAAACCAAACAATTTATAAAAAAGTTTATACACAGTCTAAACAATTTATAAATAATTTTATAAATGGACTAAAAAATTTAGTGGAAACCCCCAATCCCACTTTGAAGAAAAAAATCATTTAAAATAAACATAATAGGTATCTTAACTTGGGCAATTCACACAATCCCCTAACAAAAATTATTATTTTTTGTAAATTCTAACAAAAAAAACACTAATTGCATCAAACCATGAATATAGTAGAGGTGCAATTAACCTTTAAGGAGCAATTGAAAGAATTCAAGTTCCAATGGATCATTTCAGAAAGGAATGATTGGAAACACCTACCTCAAAGAAGAACCAGGTCATGCTGAACACTTTGGAACTCAATGAAAAAGGTGGAGACCACTTGTAATTGGCCTGCACTCACACACACATACATACACACATATATATAATATAATTCACGTATTCCCTGCACCATGAGGGAATTAATACTTGGAGGACATATATATATATATTATATATATACATACCTTAAGTATACTCGTGTGCGCCCTCTGTCGTTGACCAAAAAGTTACTATAATAAAACAATATACCTAATATTAAGGCAGAAAAGAATAAAACACGACTAAATATACCAGGGAATCACATAAACCAAATGCACAATTCATAAAACACAACCAAATGCTACCAAAAAAGATTTATATCCAAAACACACAGAACATCCAAAGGTTCCAAATGGGCTTTCCATCATTCTCACAAAAACAATTCATTTCATAAAGTACCATACACTAACCACTTTTGAAACCAAATTGGAACCAATTTCAATGATCCAACCCATTATTCAAATCAAGAACACATTTAAAAGGGCCAAAGGGGCATATACCATTAATCACTTACTGTGAAAAACCCATTTAAAGACTTAAATCACCACTTTAAATATAGAATGTGTCTATAAGAGACATCCAGTGTTTAATAAACACTTAGTATTCATATCAAAACTAAAAGAATTAGAAAGTACCAAATTAGCCTCACACATTTTTCATGAAAAAATACATTTCATAAACACTATACACAATTCCTTTCTATAATCTAAACCCCATTTGAAAACCCAATTCACCGTTTTAATATCAAAACATGTTTACAAAAACTAAAGCATGCCATTATAAAATCACTTTTCACCTTAAAGGGACAAACATGCTATTTTCCAAAACACCAATCAAGCTAAACCTATCCAACAGTTCCAAAACAACATAAAATCAAAGGGAAACCAACCAATTTCACAAGATACAATTAATTTACAAACATTAATTATATAATTAACGATTAATAATGGTGTGAAAAACAAGAAAACAAAGTAAAATTAATTTAAAAGTACATTCAATAAGGTTCCTACCTAAAAGTTGGGGAAACATCCGAAAAATCGGAGTGAAACCTCCTTTACACCACCACCACACCCAAAGAAGAAAAAAACCAACCTAAAACATCAAGATCAAACCAAAAAATTAAGGATATAACACTAAAATTAAAATCCTAAAATCTAGGTTTTGGAAAGAAACTAAAAACCCATAAATTGATGAAACAACTATCGGAGTGGGGGAGGTTTCATGGTTGGATGACCATTGGAGGGAGAGGAGAGTGGCCATAGGGTTAGTCGGAGAAGAGGGGAGCTGTCGGAGGGGCCTCGGCCCAGAGATTTCTTTGCACTGAGAGAGGCCGCATGAGGGGGGAATGCCGACCGAAGGGTGCTGCACTAGCGGGGGAGGACGGTCGGCCGGTCGTCAGGTCTTGTGGTGGCGAGGAGGAAGAGGGGGCTGCCATGGGGGGCTTTGTGGGTGCTGCGTGTAAACAGGGTCAAGGGGGGATTGGAGAGGGAAAGGGTAATTGGGGTGGTGGTGTGTGGAACCACAAACAAACCCAAAAAAAAGAAAACCTAATAAAGAACTACTAATAACATAATGATAATAGTAATAATAATAATTCTAGCAATAATAATAAAAATATATCAATAATAATAATATAACCACAAAAATTTCTTTAATAATAATAATAATAACAACAATAATAAAACCAATAATAATAATAATTTCTTATCCATTTTATTTTAAATAATAATAACAATATTATCCAATTAAGTAATAATATTATTATCATCTACGCAATAATATTATTTTTATTATGGTTTAAACATTAACCTTGTTTTATCATTATAGAATTTTATTTAGATTTATTTTTCAGTAAATTTAATATATTCATCTAATTTTATTATTTATTTGAATGATAGGGTAACCATGCATTCACCAGGACCGAACGCACAATCTCTGCTAGTGGTGTAGTGACCACACACCAGCCTGAGACCCACCAAAAACATAAAAATTTGAAAAGGTTTAAACCAGGACCCAACTAAACCTCATCCAAATGATGCAAGACTAAGAAAAGAATAAAATAAATGGACATCTGAGGTCGGGCTGTGAAAATTCTCCCTACCATAAATACTTTCTGCCCCCAGAAAGTCACTAAGCCCAAAGATAGCCAATAATTGAGTCCATGCCTGAATGCAACCAGAAGAAACAAAGAGCTTTAGGGTGATTATTTATTCCCCAATTCACACCTGACCAACCCCAACGAAACCACAACTCAAAACAAGGGGGTTCTCCCCACCACAAGGATTATATTGATGCGAAAAGAAAAAACCAAACATACCACCCCAGTGTGGGGGGGGGGAGCATACGAGAACTTCCAACTGATCCAATCTATCTTCTATAGCACAAGTGAAATAGTTCCACCATCAGAATTAAGATCTAAAACCATTACGGAACCAACTGATACACTAGGACACTAGAATGGAGAAATCCCCCACAAAACCGAAACACACTGAAGGAAAACCCAGAGAGGTGCTCGAACTAAGAAAGAGCCCAGAGACAACACCCATTGATTTCACCAAACATCTTCCTAACAAATATAAATGAGATCAAACTCAAAATTAGAACAGGTCCATTTATTCATGGGCCCAATACCCCTTCCAGGAATCCAAGTGACTTAGAAACCACGATAAGAGCAGATAAGGCCGCTTGGATTGCGGTAGAACAAGCTCATCACACCACCCTAACGAGAATGATCTTATGAAGAGACAATATTAGAATAAGGAAACATTGGACATTTCCATCCCAATACTGAAAAAATAAACTAGAACAAGGTTCCACACACCCTCAGAAACTACTCACTATGTGAGCTTCACCCCGAGTTCTGTGGTTGGGGCCCTTTTGGATGAAGCATCTCCTGCCTCACAGTTAGGCATTCACATCCTCCAGTCCCCAACTTCTTCTTACTCCTAATGATTAAAATGACTGTAATGGTGGAATGTTTTCAAAGGGATGTAACATGATGGCTTAGAACGCCAGAAATGGCCATACTGGTGGCACATAAGAGAATGGTCCGACAACTGGGATCCAGCACCGACAAAGATGGTTTCTTGGAGATAGTTTCCTCTAGCATGAAATCCTTTCCATATGGGGAACCTTCGTGAAAGAAGAACACCATTAACCACACCCAAAACTCAAATGACGATGATCCATTCCCTTCTTTTCTAGTCCAGAACTGAACGCTCAAGTAACTATGGGATGGTATGAACTTTACACCCTTGGGAGTTCCCCATAACCTGAATACCCACTCTAATTGGGATAATCACACAAATACCTCTAAAAGACTTTGATTACCTAGATAGATAGGTGACACACAAAAAGAACTGAAAATTGGGCATGACTCAATGAAAACATTAGAGACCTTTCTTGGCAGCATACTCAGAATAACAGTAAAAAATGAAACTACGATTGAAATCAAGCCAAAGATCTAAAGCAACAACCCAATCCAAGGGAAACAGGCACACAAGCCAAACATAAACAAACACAAGTAAAAATTACTTTTCTAAAAACCTCCATTTATTTTAAATCTTTAAAACTCACATATGGAATCTTATGAACAATTACAAGAGCATTCATTCAATCCCGCTTACATCATCTTCGAACAAGTGCTCTCACGCACTCTCCACACATACCCATGCATATGTGACCCTCCATAAAGAATGACAAGGTTCAAAAATCTCTATGCCTTATCAAATCCAAACACACACCAAAATTTTCCAAATCGAAACTATTTCTCTTTAAAAACCCACTTCACTAATTTCAAAAAAAATATAAAAGAAACACTTTTCCATTTCAAAATCAATTTCAATTTTAACGCACGCTCACATAAACCAAGATTAAAACGAAACAAAACCAATAAAATCCCACTGGAATGGGTAACTAGTGCATATTCCTGACCTGGATACATGGTGTTGAGCCATGACCCAAGTAATAAATAACACTAAGAAGACCTTGAGTTGGGAACTTGGGATTCACATGGGTCACCACCCCATGTGAGCTTGCAACGTGAACCGATTCACCTCCATTTTCATCCCTCAATCCAAAACAACCCAAGACAAAAGACTCAAAACCTGGACTACCCCTAGTAACTCAGGTCTCCTCATGAGTGGTGGTGATTAGGTACCAACCTGTAACCTACCTCCTGAGCCACAAAAATCCTAATCTCCATCTATCGGACATCCCAAATATCAAAGGACTCCTATGATACCATTTTTTCATGAACCGACCTAGGTCAACCCTGAACCAGGCACCTGAACCAGTCCACAACATGTCCCAAGGGGCGTTCCCAATCCCCTTAGGATGACAACTAGTATCGGGGATCAAAACATAAAAGAGGGAACAATTTGTCCTATACATAAAATACATGTGAATAAATAAAGACTAGAAGTAAAAATGAAAACTAGAAACAAGAAGAAAATAAACTGAACATACCTCCATGTGACATCCTAGGTCACCACCCAACACAGTACCATGTTTGCTACACAAGCGATTCAAAACTAAACCTGAAACTAAAAAGATAAGATAGGCTTGAGCATGGAAATTCTCAGTAGGAAATCCAAAGATAAACCACTGAATCCAATGACTCCTTTCCCAAAACAATTCATTAACACAAGTTTGAAAAAAACAAGTATAAAAATAGAGTTATCCCATTTTCAAAATAAACACAAACTTTTACCATTTGAAAATCCAACACACGCAACACATCATCTCCAAAACCATTTGAAATTTTATAAGAAAAAACCATGATAAGAGATACCAAAGATATGTTAAAATAAATAGGTAAACATAGAAAGATGAAAATAAACTAGTATGAAAGAAAATAAATAGGCAATGTAAATACTTAAGTAGCCATGGGTGATCTTAAACATCCCTAGAATACCCCTAGATGTACTCGGTTCAGAACCACCTGCCGGTGTATGGTGAAGATCCTAAGTCTATAACCAACCGATCACCCCTGTTGAAAAAAACCCCAGCGAAACTCCCTATCTGACCTCTATACCTACCAGTGGGTACCAACCCATCTAATCATGGCTGATAAGCAACCATCACTCAATTAACTAAAATATGCCCAGGAACCCATGGTGGTTATAATAATAATAATGTTTAAGTAGGAGGCCATCGCATGCGTGACTCACCTTACCACGTCGTCATCGCACTTGCCTACCACAAACACAAACACTTCCTATGCATTCACCCATAAAGGGTTACCCTAGACAAGAGTGACCCATATACAAATTCAGTCATTACACATTAAAAAAAGTTCCAACCAGACCATCACATCATGTCCATATCAAAACCATTTTCTAAAAACATTTAAAAACTCCGACTAGGCACACACAACTTCCAAACACAAACCATTCTAAAAGTTAACACAACTTAACCCATGAGTTGGAAGAGCCAAATGTGTCTTTGAGTTGAAAATTCTAAATACATTTACCCAAAATATCTTACTAATACCGATTTTAAATTTATAAAGCCATACAAACATTGTTCTTTCCAAACTTACTCCAAAATATCCCCATAAAAGTACTTTAGAACAAACCAAAAAATTTATAAACAAGTTTATACAAAAACTAAACAATTTATAAATAATTTTATAAACAGACCAAACAATTTAGTAGAAACCCCCAATCCCACTTTTAAGAACAACATTTAAAATAAAAATCATATGTATCTTAACTTGGGAAATTCACCTAACAAAACTTTTTTTTTAAATTCTAACAAAACAAAAACACTAATCGCATCAAACCATGAATATAACATAGGTGCAATTAACCTTTAAGGAGAAATTGAAATCATGCAAGTGCCAAGGAATCATTTCGGAAAGGAAATATTGGAAACACCTACCTCAAAGAGGAACCGGGTCATGCCGAACACTTTGGAACTTGACGAAAAAGGCGGAAACCACTCGTAATCATTATGCACTCACACGCACATACCAATATATATATATATATATACACACATATATCCATAATCCAATGCATGTATTCCCAAATCCATGAGGAAATACATACTTGGAGAACATATATATATATTATATACATACCTTAAGTATATGCATGTGTGCCCTCTGTCGTTGACCAAAAAATCATTATAACAACAAAATATACCCAAAATTAAGGTGGTAAAGACCAACGCACAACCAAAATTACCAGGGACTAACATAAACCAAATTCACAAGTCATAAAACACAACCAAACGTTACCAAAAAGTATTTATATCCAAAACACATTGAACACCCAAAGGTTCCAAACATGCTTTCCATCATTCTAAAAAAACAATTCATTTCATACAATACCATACAACAACAACTTTTGAAACCAAATTGGAACCCATTTCAATGATCCAACCCATCATTAAAATCAAGAACACATTTAGAAGGTCCAAAGGGGCATATACCATTAAGCACTTATTGTGAAAACCCATTTAAAGACTTAAATCACCACTTAAGATCTAGAATATGTCCATAAGAGACATCTGATGTTTAATAAACACTTAGTATGCATAGCACAACTAAAAGGAGTAGAATGTAACAAACATGCCTCACACAATTTTCATAAAACAATACATGTCATAAACACTATACACAACTCCTTTTTATAATCCAAACCCCATTTGAAAACCCAATTCACCGTTTTAACATAAAAACATGTTTACAAAAACTAAACCATGCTGTTATAAATCACTTGTCACCTTAAAAATCCAACCAGACTATTTTTCAAAACACCAATCAAGATAAACCTCTCCAAAAATTCCAAAAGAACATAAATTAAAAGGCAAATAAACCAATTTCACATGATAAAATTAATTTACAAACATTAATTGTCTAATTAACGATTAAGAATGGTGTGAAAAAAAAGAAAACAAAGTAAAATTAATTTAAAAGTACATACAATGGGGTTCCTACCTCAAATTTGGGGAAACATCTGAAAACCCAAAGCGAAACCTCCTTTCCACCATCACCACACCTAAAGAAGACAAAAAATGACCTAAAACATCAAGATCGAACAAAAAAATTAAGGATCAAACACTAAAATTAAAATCCTAAAATCAAGGTTTTGGGAAGAAACTAAAAACCCACAAATTGATGGAATAACTACCAGGGGGGGGGGTCGCATGGCCAGAAAACCATCAGAGGGAGAGGAGAGCGTCTAGAGGGTTAGTCTAAGAAGAGGATAGATTCCCGACAGGCCTTGGCCCAGAGCCTGCTGCACACTGGGAGAGGCCGCCGGGGTACGCTGGCCAAAGGATGCTGTGCCAGTGGGGGAGGATGGTCGACTGACTGCCATGTCGTGCGATAGTGAAGAGGAAGAGGGGGCTTCCATGGGGGCTCCACAGGTGCTACGTGCAAACATGGTTGAGGGGGGGGGGGGATTGGAGAGGGAAATAGGAATTGGGGGGGGGTAGTGTGTGGAACAACAAACAAACCCAAAAAAATAAAAGAAAACCAAATAAAAAAACTACAAATAACATAATAATAATAATAATAATCATAATAATAATAACAATAATAAAAACAATAATAATAATAACTTCTTTTCCATTTTATTTTAAATAATAATAATAATATTATCAAATTAAGCCATAATATTATTATCATCTGCGCAATAATATTATTTTTATGATGGTTTAAACATTAAACTTGTTTTATCATTATAAAATTTCATTTAGCTTTATTTTCTAGTCAATTAAATTTATTCATCTAATTTTATTATTTATTTGATTGATCAGGCAACTGCACATTCACCAGGACTGAATGCACGATCACTGCTAGTAGTGCGGTGACCGCGCACCGGCCCAAGACCCACCAAAAACATAAAACTTTGGAAAAGTTCAAACTGGGACCCAACTAAATATTTTACAAACAACGTGAGACCAAGAAAAGAATAAAATAAATGGGAGTCCAAGGTTGGGGTGTGATAATTCCTGTATAAACTACTTGTAATATCTTGCCAGACCCAAGAAACTCCTTATATCAATCAAATTCTTGGGATGCTCTGAGGAAACTAGAACACTAACCTTTTCTAGGTCAATAGAGATACCTTATTACAAAATAATATGGCCCAAGAAGTGAAATTTTTGATCTAGAAGTGGCACTTATCAAGCTTGGTGTAAAGTTTATTCTCTCTCAGTGTACTCTAAATGATATCAAGATGTTTAGCATAGTCACTACGAGTGTGATAATATAGTAAGATTTCATCCATAAAGATCATGAAAAAATAATCCAAATAGGTATGGAATATCCTATTCATCAGAGCCATGAAAATGGCAGACATGTTCATAAGATTGAATGGAATAATGAGGTATTCATACAGACCATACCTGATACAGAAAGCTATGTGAGATTTGTCTGACAACCTAACTCATACCTGATGATAGCCAAATATCAGGACAATATTAGAGAAGATCTTTTCTCCTCAGTGCTGGTTGAAGAGATCATCTATTCAAGGAAGTGGGTAGAGGTTCTTGACCATAATCTAGTTCAACCATCTATAATCCACACATAGAAGTAAGGTTCTATCTTCCTTTTTGGAAAAAATCATAGGAGAACCCCAAGAGGATGTACTAGGTCATATAAAACCTTTGGACTCTAGATACTATAACTATCATTTGAGCTCCTTCAGTTCAGTAGGTCTCATCCTATATAGAGGAATGGACACTGGAGATACTCCTGGAACAAGATCGATCGTAAACTCTACCGATCTCTCAGGAGGTAAGCCAAAAAATTCGTTAGGAAATACATCCCTGAAATGATCTACTAATAGAGGGAAATAATTTGGAAGTAAACCCTGATTCTCCATGAAGTTATTGGAAATATGGGCGGTCACTCCACCTATCCCATGATGCTTGGGTCTAGCTATACTAGCCCAAATATCCCACTCACCATTATATAGATACATGCTGCCTTTTAGTGATGTAAAAGATACCCTATGATGATAGTAGTCTACAAAATCGTGACACTAAACCAACCAGTCCATCTTGAGAATGACATCAAAGCCTATCATCTCGAGAATAAAGAGATCCCATAATAAAGGGTAACTACCAACCTCAAGGGGACAATCCCTGCACTAGCATATTCCCTCTAACCATATCCCCAACGGTGTATCTAGGGTCATTACACCACAATAATACTATATCTCCAGCCCAAGAATTTCCATGATAGAGAGAGATAAAAGAGTTTTAAGCACCTGTATCAAATAAAGCAGATACAATAGTAGATTCCATAAGAATAGTACCACATACTATAGATGGTCCCATAGCCTGATCCTTGGGTATTGGTTGTAATGAATGAAACTGGGATGATCCATGGACCTATGCAATAGATGGACTACCATGATCAAATCTGCTCTGCTGGCACTGCTAGTGATCAAGGGCCTAGATTCCATGACCACAAACTCCTCCTTGGCCAGACCTATCAGTGCTACTCTAACTTCCTACCTGACGTGGTGAAAAATAACTCACTCCTAAAGGTGGAGCTGTCGTTGATCCTTTTTTACTCAAGGCTGGTGGAAAATTCCTATAGAAACATTGAAGATTTACCATATGACTACAAGCCCGCCACTCCATTGGGTCTCTATCACATTGAGGCTTCCTATGCCCCCATCTTCCATATTGATGACACACCACTGAGCTATCAAATTAGATACTCTGGCTATCACTGCCCTGTCCTGAAATCTTGAGGGAAAATTTCCCACCACTGGAAGAACTACTTGCCTATAGTGGAACTAATCCTCTATACCTGGTACTATTTTCTTCCCTCATGTTATGCTCAGTTATAAGAGCCTGATTTACTATTGAAAAAAAGGTATGTAGGAAAAAAACATTCACCTGCGTATGAGTGGCGTACTAGATCCCATACTTAAAACCACGGAATTAGGTGTCCTCTTTCCATGATTAAAACCATGGAATTTGGGTCCTTCTTCCATGGTTAAAACTGTGGCAAGATCCCCCTAATTCCATGGTTAAACCGTGGAACTAGGCCCCTACTTCCACGGTTAAAACCTTGGAAATAGGCCCATACTTCCATGGTTAAAACCATGGTGATATAATTTATATGGTATAAAAAAAACAAATTCAGTTCCCCCCTTCCCCTTGGACAGCCCCCAGTACCCCCTTACACCCCTATGGACCCCCTTGTAAATCCCCCATGCACCCCCTTGAACACCCCCTACACCCCCATGCCCCCCTAGACAACCCCCTTGCACCCTCCTGGACACCCCCTGCACCCCCATGCCCCTTGGAGAGCCACTTTACACCCCCTTGAACACCCCCTTGCACCCCACACCCCCTAGACTACCCCCTTGCACCCCCATGCCTCCCTGGACAACCCCCTTGCACCCCCATGCCTCCCTGGAAAACCCCCTTGCACCCTCATGAACACCCCCCTGCACTCCATGCCACCCTGGACACCCCCCACACCCCCATGCCCCCCCTGCATGGCCCCCCAGGACACCCCCTGCACAACCCCCATTCCCCCCTGAGACAACCCCCTTGCACCACTTTGGACACCACCTACACCCCATGCCCCCTTAGACAACCCCCTTGCACCCCCTAGACATCCCCCCTTGAACACCCCCTAGACACCCCCCTTGAACACCCCCTTTCACCCCCCTGGATTGCCCCATTGTACCCCCTGCACCCCATGCCCCCCTAGACATCCCCCTTGAACACCCCCTGCACCCCCATGACCCCCCTGGACAACCACCTGGAACACCCCCCTAAACCCCATGCCCCCGAACCCCCTCCTGGACACCCCCTCCCTCTTAGACACCCCCCTACACACCCATGCCCCCTTGCTCCCCCTCCTGGACACCCCCCCCTTAAACCCCCTGGACAGCCCCTTCACCCCCCCTGAATAGCCCCCTTGCACCCCCTACACCCCATACCCCTTGAACACCCCCTGCACCTGACCCCGCTCCCCATGCCCCATTGAACACCCCATGCACCCCCATTCCCCTGACCCCCTCCTGGACACCCTCTCACTTGGACACCCCTCCCTCCTAGACACCCCCAAACACCCCTTGCCCCTTAAACCCCCCCATCCCCCCCTGCAGTAGCCCATCCCCCCTGCAGTAGCCCCACTACACACTCACACCCCTGCCCCCTCCCTACAATATCCCAACCCCCTACAGTAGCACACCCTCTCCCCCTCCCCCTATACCCCACACCCCCTGTCCCACCCTGCCCCTTCCCCCTTCACCCCACTACCCCGTACACACTTCCCCCCTCGCCCCCTTCACCCCCTACACACTACCCCCACCCCTTTTCCCTAACCCCCATTTCACCAATGCCCTAGACCCCCTTGCATTCCCTATAGAGAAAAAATTGATTTATTTCAGATAAAAAAATATAAACATCCATCTTCATCCACTACAGTACCAGATGTCTAAAGAAAAAAATGAGGGTGACAAAGCCCATTATCAACAGAAATACAATAAAGCAAATAGATTCAAACTTAGTTGGAGTATGATATAAACAAACAACCTATAGTAAAATAATATGGAAACAAAGAATCAATTTGGATGGACCTTTTCCATCTTCATTAACTCACTGACAACCCTTTGTTAGCGGTCCTCACATACAACTGATGGAACTTACACACAGAGTCAGGTCTGTGAACAGAAAAATTCAACACAAAATGAATTAAAAGGTTTCTACAATTGTTAAATGGATGTGTAAATGTATGGATCAATATATTTTTAAATATATATAGTGGAAAATTTTATGAATATGTACATCAAATCTATTCAAATTAAAAGTTCAGAACAACATTTACAAACTAAATGCAGAAACATTTTGTATCATTAAAGTTGTACTAATCTATACAAATTGTTAAATATGTACAAGATTTGATGAACTGAACTAATCTATACCAATCATGTGATGAATGATTAAGGAAAATAGATTTAACTACTCAACATGCATTATGAATTTAAGTGTAAAGAAGAGACAACAGAAAAGTAAATGAGGTAGAATACTCCCCTGAGTGACAGCTTCCAATCCCAAGACTCTTTCCTCTTTATCTTTTTTGAAAAAATCTAGTATAAAAATTGAATCACCTGTAAACTAAGAAATAGCAGCCTATTAGAATCTTATTCCCATATATACAATAGTTGAAACCAGTAGAAAACTCAGGATTTAAAAATTATAATTCAGCTTGATAGTGCACATGAATATAACTAATTCAAATTCAAATTGAATTTCAACAAACAAAACATGTAATGTGTCCATCACAACTTGAAAATGAACTCAACACTCAAAATGATATCAACATGGCATAAATCATGCACATTACCAGAATTCCATGACATTAATTCCAAACAAATATAATATCTACAAGTTAAGCATGGAGAGAAGTAAACATTATCAAGAAGTTGAAAATACCAAACATAATATACAATTTGACCATCATTAAATATTTCATTTCACATTTTATAGTTCCCTTATACCCATACCAGTCCCCCTGCCCCTACTCCACCCCCTTTCCCTCCCCCTTGAACCCCACCCCTTGCACCCCACCCCCTGCCAGTCCCCCCTAATTCCCCACCCCACTGCCAGTTACCCCATGCCCTCCCCTTGCACCCCTGCCCCTGCCCCTACCACTCCCCCACCCCCTGCCCCTGCCCCTGCCAGTCCCCCACCCCCTCCCCTACTAGTCCCCCCTCCCCTGCTAGTCCTCCTTCTCTGCTAGTCCCCCACCCCTGCCCCTTCGAGTCCCCCCCATTTATATAGTATAAAAAAATAACTTCAGTTCCCCTTAGTTCCCCACCCCCACTGCCAGTTTCCCCTCCCCCTCCCCCTGCACCCCCACCCCTGCTAGTTCCCCCTACCCCTTGCACCACTCCCCCTGCCAGTCCCCCCTGCCTCTTCCAGTCCCCCCCAATCGCTTGCACCCCCACCCCTTACACCCCTCCCTCTCCCCCTTCTAGTACCCCCTAGTTCCCCACCCACACTACCGGTTTCCCCTTGCCCTACCCCTTGCACCACCACCCCCTGCCCCTACCCCTGCCAGTCCCCCACCCCCTGCCCCTGCCCCTGCCAGCCCCCCTACACCTGCTAGCCCCCCACCCCTACACCTACTAGTCCCCCCCATTTATATGGTATAAAAAAATAACTTTAGTTCCCCCTAGTTTACCACCCCCTACAAGTTTACCCTCCCCCTTTCACCCCACCCCCTGTTAGTTACCCCTATCCCTTGCACCCCTCCCCCTTCCAGTACCCCCTGCCCCTGCTAGTCCCCCCCTACCCTCCCCCTTGCACCCCCTCCCCCTGCTAGTCCCCCTGCCCCTACCAGTCCCCCCTGCCCCTACCCCACCCCCTTGCACCCCCACCCCTTACACCCCCTCCCCTACCAGTCCCCCTACCCCTACCCCACCCCCTTGCACCCCCACCCATTTTACCCCCTCCCAACTGCCCGTCCCCCTAGTTCCCCAACCCCACTGATCCATCATGTTATAAAAAAACAAATATTGTTAATAAGAAGTATTGCATGGATATTTTAAAAAAAACCCCAAGAATCAAAATGTTTTCTTGATCAAGTGAATCATGTCCCATAATCAGGTAAATATACCAATTTTTAACATGGGGGAGACATGCTAAAATAAGGAATATCACAATGCATGAAGAACTGCAAACATAAGAATTTTTCTTTCATCATAACTAGCATGGAATCAAAAAAATTAAATAAAATATTTACCTTTGATGCTTGGATATTAGCAAGGTGCGCATTATTCCCTGATTGACAGGATGTTGGACCATATCTACCATCACCTTAGAGAAAGTCTCCTATGAAACTCCCAAAAACATCAGATTCAGGTGAAGTTCCATCAAATAGATCACCAGATTAGATAAAAACTCACACTGTATAGATTAAAATTCTCTTCCCCGCTTTAAGCCATCGACCATTGACGGAATTGACCATTGAAGGTCCGCCATTGAAAACAATATGAGCTCTTTGTTCAAAGTCACTGTACTTGATAAGCTTCTGCTTCTGATCAAGGTAAATTCCAGCCTATAGAAACAAATAATATAATAAGGTAATATGCATACAACCCTAGAAATCACCTGTCAAAGTCAATTCCAAAATTCTCATACGTGTTATGAGTAAAATGTCTACATCCTCATTTTTTAATGAAATCTAGACCAAAACATAAGTAGCGTATGTCCTTTTATATTCTTTATACTACTTTTAAGAGTTGGTATAACTTATATTAGTATCTTGGGATGCTATTTGGGTTTACAGATATATTAGTAGTGGTTATGGACATGTTCGAAAGTCTAAATATTCTTTAAACCTACATAGAGAAACATTATTATATGATCAGTATAAAAGAAATGAGAAGGTTCCTTAAACATTATTCTAGATTGAATGGATTTCAGATGTCCTTTTTAAACCTTATCAAGAATTGATCTTATTAAATTATCATTAGGAATACTAAAGAGAGTGTAAGATAATGTATTGTACTATATAATATCATAGGAACAAGTGATATAATTGACTCAAGCATTCTCATTCCCTATGAGGAAAACACAACTCATATAATTTTCAGTGAATGAAACTGCATACTAAAAGCTAAAAATATAAAAAAATTCTTACATTTTTTTTTGCGTTGCCTGATTCACAACAGTTCCATCTATCTTTTTACTACTAGAACAAAACAATAATGATCGGGGAGCACGTCCTTCGAAATTTAATGCCCATTTCTAAATGAAATTGAATATAAATCAATGAAAAAATAAATGTATATTCAATGTTAAATCATATATTACCTGTGACAGTTCATGATATGGTAGTGTAGTTCTCCCCAGAGTATGATTATATATCATGGTGCCCTTATATCTTATGTTTCTTTCAAATGAATCCTATTAGTAAATAAAAATAAACTAGCCTTTCAACAAGTCAAAAGGGATGAAAAATCATCATTTCAACTTAACAATTCAACAAGTTCAAGACATAACTAAAATAACCATGTTTGAAAAATAAAACTGAATACAATCACATCTAATAAAATCATCCACTACAGAAAACTAAGATTAATGAAAAAAGTAATTTATTAAAAACATTAAGATTGTAAATTACCTTGAAAGAGGAACAACTCCAATATGAAATTAATTCTTTGTATTGTGAAATTGGGCCTTCGTTGAAGATCAGTTCATTTTCAAGAGGTGTACCTCTTCTTTTTTTCCATCCAACATACAAGTTATGCTTGTAGGCCCGCCACATCTCCCCCAGTTCCATTAATCTAGCTCTCTAAGCATGAGGACCATCCGGGAAGTTATAGCAAAGTTGAATATTCAAAAAAATTTATCATTAATACTTTATAAAGAAATTGAAAAGTAATTTTAAAAAATATATTACCCAAATTTCCGCCCAATCCTTGTATTTTATTTCTTGTCCAATTTTTCTCCACTCGATTGGTTGGACCAGAACAATATTTCTATGTCCACTGAGTGTCCCCATGAAACTCTGCAATTATTTACCATTTTCTTCAATAATTTTCTTTTCCTTGTTATACTAAACCATAATTTTCATGTGTCTATTCCACACTTTATGCATCTTTGTACAACCACATCTTTTAGTAGAATATGATCTTGAAAAAAGAAACAAATACTATACACATATATAATTGAAATTTAATAAAAATTTATTAATTTCATTACTTTTTAAACATTTACCAGTATCACTATTTGTTGTTGCTCGATCATGCACACTATGCTGAGGGGAAACAACTAGAGAAGGGTCCTCCATAGTAGACTGTGGATGATAAGGTTGGGTAGGTGGGTACGAGTATACATGGGGAATAACCAATGGAGGTGTACACTCCATAGTAGACTGTGGATGATGAGGTTGGGTAGGAGGGTATGGGTATATAGGGGGCATAACCAATGGAGGTGTACCCTTTAGTAATGAAGGTGGATAAGGGTAAAAGGATGAGGGATAGAAGGAGATGGACTACCCTACATGGTAGGAGGAAATGGATAAAAAGGATGACCACTCATGTATGGATAAGACATAAAAGTGGGGGGAATGATGGGGGAAACTATATCGGTGATTGTAGAGCCAAGAACTGTGAGGCGGTACATGTAGGGGGGCTACATGTAGGGCCGGTCTTAGACTCTGGAGCGCCTGAACCATCTTCATTGAACACAAGTTTCCTCCTTGATGATTCTTATTCATATTAAATATGATTTGTGGAAAGTTGATACATAATAAATAAATAAATAAGGGACTCACTGGAACAATCATATTTGTCAGGATGACTTCTCTAAGTCAGAGATCGTTTTCCTCCACATTTTTTTCTCCGAACCTCCTCGTAAGACATAATAATCTGTAAATGCCAAAAGTGATGTGGAAATTTTAAAAATATAACAAATAATTAAATAACTATAAATATTCCAAGAAAATTCATATTATTTTTCAAAACTTTACATATTCCATTAAGTTTTTTTCATTATGTTGTTTACTTGCTAAATGAAAACATTACAAAGCAAAAAAGCTGCTACTTTAAAAGTTAAAAAAAACACACACGAGGTCAGAATAATATAATCTAAATACTTTGAAACATGCAATGCTAGGAATTCTCTATTATAATTTCTGGTTCACAATCCATTCTCACAATTGAATCATCCGTATCATCGAATGATATATTTGACTGAATATCGACCGATTCATCCAAACCATCACCATCATCCAATCCTTCATCAAAAATTTGTATGGGAATAACATCAACAATAACACCAAATTACATTTTTAAAGGGTCATTCACATAAAATAATTTTCTAGTTAGTGATGCAAGAATATAAGGCTCATGTGTTTGCAGCTGACGTTTTGTATCAATCACTCTAAAACCAAAACTATCTATATACAAGTCTTGTCATGCCATTGAATCAAACCACTTGAATTTCATAATAGAGACATGAACATGTGCATAGTAATCTAATAGAAATATTCTCTCAACAACCCCATAATACAAAATATTTTCTGATTGAGGCTGTCTGTCTGATGAACTAGTATAACAATCCGTTGTAGCACTTATCGTGACACCGTCGTGCTTTGTTTCCATCTTTGTTGCAAAACTATTTATAATTAATTTAAAACCATTGATAACCATTACTTTACAATCACAAACCACATTTTTTCGGACCAAATAACAATTCCCTTATTTCAGTAGATACATCATACATCGGTAAAATTTAGACCTAAAATATATCAACAATGAATATTTAATAACTAACAACAATTTGGTAATGTAAAAAAAAAGAATTTGTTACCTTTGAATTTAACCAAGAAGGAAATTATTTGCTATGTAATTGCTCCCACGTCTTAATAGATAAAGAGTGATGTGATCTTTTTATAATTTCACTATGTTCTATGCAAATATAAAAATTTAATGATATCGGGAACTATGAAAAAAATACACAACAAAAATATATATATTTATAATTTTAATTACTTGATGTAATTGTCTACCATGCCACAGTTAAAAAATACTGTACAGTGAGCCATTTCCCACTCATACCTATTCAAAGCACAAAACTTTTATGATCCAGATATCCCTCCCATTTGGGGCAGTGACGAAAATGTTGGCTCAATGGGATCATACTGATCATCTTCAGTTCTCATGGGCTGGTTAGATCTATTGGTGACATTAGTCAAATACATTGAACAAAAATCTGTGCATTCCTGAGATAAATAACCTTTCACAATAGATACTTTAGAATGATTCTTATTTCTTACATAAGATTTCAATGTAAACATAATTCTTTCTATTGAATACATATAATGACTAGAAATGGGACCACCAAAAAGAACTTCTGTTGGAAGATGCACGGTCAGATGTAACATACATGTAAAAAATGACAGGGGAAATATTTTCTCCAAGTCGCAAAGAATGATCGGTGCATCTTTTTGTAGTTTTTTTCACAACACTTTTTTTTAATATTGTAGCACAAAGATCTCGATAAAAGTGACATAATCTAATCACAAAGACCATGAAATTGTGTGACAGTAAATGTCGAATGGTAATAGGAATCAATTCATGAAACATGACACAATATTCATGGATTTTGATGGATTTTAGTTTCACAACTCATGTATTCAATCATTTTGAAATGTTACTCGAATAACCATCTGGAAACTTTAAACTTTACAAGACTTGAAGAAATTGTTTTTTCTCTACATTTTTCATCGAAAAACAAGAAAAAGGGACTTTCCACTGATTCTGACCAATTAACTCAGGATGAATTCTTGGTTTTATACCCCAATCCATTAAATAATTATGTGAGTTCAAATCATCTTTTTTCTTTACCTTTACATTTAAAAGCGTTTCAAGTAACATTTTACACACATTTTTTTCAATATGAATTACATCCAAACAGTGATGTAGAAAATTTGATGACCAATATGACAACTCATAGAATATAATTTTATTTATCCAATTATTGTTGGAATTCAAAGGAACATTCTTCTGCTTGTTGGAATTTAACTAACCCTTTCCAAGAATAAAATTCAAACTTTCAAGTTCTTTAAGGATATCACCACCTGATATTCACTGAGGTATTTCATCTTTCTCTATGAAATTATCCAACTGTCTTCGATTTTTTCTGTATGGATGATCTGTTTGTAGAAATCATCGATACCCTATGAAATTGAACGTTCATCAAAACTTTAATCTCCTAGAACGTAAAATTTTCATACATACATAGAAAGATAGTCTCCCCTTGGTACTCCAACCAGACATCATTCCATATGCAGGGAAATCATTTATTGTACATAATAATGCTGCACAACATATAAAGTAATCATTTTTAAATTCATCATATGTCTGCACCCCAACAGTCCAAAGTTCCTTCAACTCATCTATTAATGGTTTCAAATATATGTCAATATCATTTCTAGGATCATTGGTTCTAGAAATCAATAAACTCATGATAGTAACTAAATTTTTCATACACATCTGTAACAGAAAATTATAAATATGAATGAAAACAGGCCAAGTACTATGTGCAGTATGCATTTTCTTAAATGGGTTGAAACCATCACATGACAATCCCAATATAACATTTTGTGGGTCGGATGCAAAATCGGGATGTAACCTATCAAATTTTTTTCCATGATAACCCGTTAGCAGGATGAACTATATCACCATTATCCTTATTTCTTTCATCTTCATGCCATCTCATATTCTTAGCCATTTGTTCTGACATAAAAAGTTTCTAAAGTCTGGGAATCAATGGAAAGTGCCACATCACTTTCTCTGGTATATGGGATCAAGTTAAATATTTATTAGTCTTCCATCTTGATGTAACACATTGTTTTCACTCATTTAACTCAACATTATCCTTCCAAAATAGACAACAATATTTAGGGCATGCATGGATTTTAGTACTTGAAAATCCAAATTTTCAACCAACTTTGATTTCATATAATAATTTTCATAAATAAATGCATCATTAGGTAGAAAGTCCTTAAAAAGAGTAATTAGATAGTCTATTGTAGCATTACTAAATCCATACATTGTTTTCCCATGATACAGTCACATTAAAAACTCTAGTTTGGTCATTTTTTCACATGACTGGTATACTGGGGTATTCACGTCTTATAACAACTTTCTAACATGCTCAACGCAATCATTATGATCATTAGATGAAAACTATGCTCCCGTATTCATTTCCTCTTCCACTTCTCTACATGAAGTGTTGGCTTGAGAAGCAAATGGAAACTGATCAGAAATTAAATTTTCCATTCTGATCCTTTTAGCAAAATCAACTCCATTCTCTATTTTAATTTTTATCCATTATGATACCAAACATGATATCCTTTTTGAAAACCTTTTTAGTGATGTGTTAACTTACTTCCTCACGTGTTAACCATGTTCTTCCAATGAAATAAAAATATGGGCATCGAATCAATCCACCATCTGAACCATTGTTGAATGCAAAATCTAAAAAATATTCCAACTCCTTCTGAAACTCATCAGTGATCCAATCAACATTATACATCCAGCTTCTATCCATTATAATATGAATAAAAAAAAATTTAGTAAATTTTTTGATTTTAAATAACAACATTGATACTCATTCATGGTTAAGAAAAGTAGTATATGGACTCATTCATAGGATTCTATTCCTTACATGCTTCTTGAGAAACATAAGTAAATGTTCAGGTTTAATGCATCAACTATTAAATTATCATTTACTAAATTATATGAGATATCTAAATAATAATCATATAATAACTATAACCATATCCACTAATTAATATTTATGTCATGTTAAGAGAATACATAATAAAATCTCTTACTATCAATTATTACACCATGACAGGTTAACCTTGGGTTTCTAGAAAGTTCCTAGATTTCTAGATATCGATAAATATTATAAATAAATAAATCATAATCACCAGTGATTTACATTATCTAAAAATAAGATACTAAAATGCATGAGATAATAAAATAAATGAGATAAAAGTGGAGGTAACATTTTATATCCTAATGAAAATATAACAATACGTACAAAGGGTATCATTCTTAGATACTTATATAGTGGAAAATGATTCAAATGTTGGATTCGTGTGCAATGCATCATATTAGAATGAAAAAATTAGAGTGGAACATGGGGTTTACATATTAATGATGGGTTTTCTAAGAGTATTGGGTTGTAATACATGTACAAGAGAGGGGATGGTGTGCATGGAGGGGGAGGGGCTGGGCAGGGATGGGAGGGGGAGGGGCTAGGTAAGGGGGAGGGTAGGGGAGGAGGAGGGGCTGGGTAGGGGGGGGTGGGGCTTGATAGGGAGGAGGGGGCTGGTGGGGGGAGGGGGAGGGGCTGTACAGGGGGGATGGGGAGGGGGACAGGCTGATTAGGGGGGAGGGTGTTGGTGGGGGGGGGGGTGGGCAGGGGGGAGGGTTCCATCACGAAAGAGGTAGGGAAAGGGGAAGGAGTTCGATCACTACAGAGGCATGGAAATGGGAAGGCATAATGGGTTCGATTGTGAGAGGCAGGTTTCGATCATGAGAGAGGAGAAAAGTTGATTTGGATTTTTTGGAGATGAGTTAAGGTGAATTGAATAAGTTCTATGTTTTATTAAAGATATCTATAAATTATATTTGGAAGATAAAAGTTATCTAAGTCCTTAAAATATTAGGACTCTTTATGGGAATCTCATAAAAATTATAGAGTTTTTGTAATTCTTGTTGTGATTTCATAAACTATGGCAGTAGATGTGTGACAGTAAGAGAACCAGAGCAAAGACAATTAGTTGTAGTTTTTTCTTTCAAGAAATGCATGGAGCTAGGACAAACATGTAGAAACTAACAAAATATTTACCCAAGAAATACATAGATCTATCGACCCCTGCACACTACCCCCAGCCCCCATCCCCCTTCACCCCCTTCCCCCTTTACCCCACTTCCCCCACCCTTCACCCCAACTCCCCCCACTTTCACCACCACTTCCCCTCACCCTTCACCCTAACTCCCTTGAACCACCCCTTTCACTCCACTACCCCACCATGCACACTCCCCTCCCACCTACCCCCCACTGCCCCCACCTACACACCCTTCCCTCACCCCCGCTGTCCCCCACCTGCCCACCCCCACACACCTTCCCCCCACTACCCCCACCTGCACCCCCACCTACCCCCACCTGCCCCCACCTCCCCCCACCTACACACTTCCCCCCCACCTGCACACTGCCCCCTCCCCCCCACCTAACCCCCCACCTGCACACTACCCCCCTCACCCCCACTGCCCCCACCTTCCCCCCCACCTGCCCCCCACCTGTACACTATACTCCCACCCTTCACCCCAACTCCTTTGACCTCCCCCTTCGCCCCCACTTCTCCCACCCTACTCCTTTGATATTATTACATATATTTATCAGATGGTTATGAAGATATAGAGTGGGAAATTCTAGATCCAGTAATTCAGGGTTATTTGAATCCAAAATATTCATGTGGTTTAGTGAATGATGAAAAGAATAAATTAGTGCTTCTATATTTGATATATATTCATGCAGTTCGAAATAGAGACATGTGAAAGTTTGAAACTATTATTCAAGATAGAATAATTTATATGAACTATGTAAAAGAGTGATAAGACCCAAAAAATAGTTATAAAGATATGGAGTGGGAAATTCTAGATCCATTAATTTAGGGAGATTTGAATCCAAATTATTCATGTGGTTTAGTGAATTATAAAAAAGAATAAACCGATGCTTCTATATTTGATAAATATTCAATCAGTTATAAATATAGACAAGTGGAAGATTTCCAGTATTATTCAAGAGAGAAGAATTTATATACACTATTTAAAAGAGTGATAAGACCCAACATATTTTCCATTATGAAGAATCATTATGTGTCAAAGTTAAAAAGAATAGGAAGATCTAGTTCTCTTTGTATTGAAAAAAAGAAGAGAAAAAAGTGGGAAGAGGTAGAAGAAGAAGAAACCAAGTAGTTCATGAAGTTTATAAGAAGAAGAGATATGTTCCCCTAGTTCACACATGAAAGAAAGGGAGATATGAAGATTTATGTGTATTTCAGTTTATACAAGAAGGAATATAAATAATAATTTATAAAATATTAGTTTGATACTATGAAGAAGAAGAGTTTTTATATAGTGATATGTATAAAAATAAAATAAGTGACTTGTTATTGTGAAATGGAAGAAGAAGAAGAAAGGAGTAGTACATGAACAATAAGTAAGTATTCTAAATTGGTGTTACATTATCTTGTTATTACCCCTATATTTATTATAAAGGTAAGAGATGTACCTGAGTGTGGGAAAAACCAAATAATTGTGTATTATACACACTCTATACTACCAGGAGGCTATAGTTTAAAGCTCAGAGGTATTTACTAATGGGTTTTGTGACCTTAGGTGTTTCCAGATCACACTAAGGATTAGAATTATCATACTGAGAGGTGAACCTTAGAAATTAATATTCCACTTGTGTGTGTGTGTTTGATTATGATATAATAAATAATGGAGGAAAGAGATAATAAAATAACCACTCACCTAATAGTGATAGAGGTAAACAGAAAATGGATAAAAATTTAAAATTAAAAAAAGGTAATTAAAAGTCACCAAAATTAATTCAACCCCCACTCAATGTGGTTCATATCCCAACCAGTCCCCTTTAGTTGGTATTAGAGAAAAATTCACCTTTTATTGGATTCTCTAGATTTTAAGTTGTTATATTTTAAAGATCAGATGGTTTTAAACCTAATCTATAATGAAGTTCAATTTTAGTAAAGATTTATCTATCTTAGATTCTAATTCTATTTCTACCAAGACTAAATTTCTATGTGTGGAGCTTGAAAGCATCTAGAAAAATTAATCACTCTACTTTGGTAATCCGAGTGTGATGCATTTGGCCTAGAAGTTAGTATTTTATGTGAGGATGAATCACATCAACCTAAAGTGCCATTATATCTTAATATTTCTTGAATATAGAGTGGTAGGGTTATATAAGATAGTTTGAGGGTGGAATATTGAATATATGTTCACAAAAACATTATTCCAGGATAGAATGTGACAATATTATGCCTTAATTGGTCATGGGAGAATAGATTAAAGAGTGAATAGGAGCATTAAATATAGTAGAAGTATAGTGGGTGATGTTTTCCAATGTTTTTGAGGATACCATGATTCCCTTGAAGTAGTCTTTAGGTTGAATATTGTTAAGATTTGTAAAGAATGTTCTCAAAATATATAAATTTACCCTAAAGGATAAATTTCTAAGGACTCTTTGGTTTTACTGGAGTAATTGATGTATGATTCATCTAGGTGGTAGTGAGGTTTATAAAATATTGTGAAATTTTGATGGATGTCATATTAGTGGTAATATCCTTTTCCAATTTTATAAAACAAGGTAATATATTACCTATCATTTCCTTTTTCACTTCATCAGTATCCTGATACATAGAATTTACAAAATTTTTAGACATTTTTATATCCTCTAAAACAATTCAAAATATTCTGGAATGTGTTCAAAACTTCTTCACATAGATATAATGATCTTTATCATTATAACTCTATGTAACTAAAGCATTATAAAAAATTCAAATCTACTCATATAAATTAAATATATTAAAAAGGTTCTTCTCATAAATTCTCAAATGATAGGTTCCTCAAACCAGAATATGTAAACCTTCAACCAAAACAACATTTCCAAGTGAATGGATCTCTAATAATAACCAATGGTAGAATTTATCAAATGAAAAAAAAAGTTCAAATTAGGGTATCCTTGGTTTAGAGTAACCCTTTCCAGTTCACCTGCTGGAATGGGTGAATCATGATAGAAGAGAGAGAATAGGGTTTTTACACAAGAGAAGGGGTGGGTAGGGTTCCTTCGACAAATCCGAAGAGGGTAGGATTTCATGAGAGTAGGGAAAGGGTATACTTCCTTTGTGTGAGCCTATGTCACAAGAGTAGGGAGCGATGGTCTGAGAGAGGGTTCTTCATGAGAGCAGCGGGGGGTTCGATCATTTGAGAGAGGGTTTGATCACAAAAGAGGAAGGAAAAGGGGAAGGTGGGTTTGATCATGGTAGTTAGGGAGAGGGATTCGATCGCAGAAGGCAGGGAGAAGGCTTCGATCGTGCGAGGCAGGGAGAGGTATTCAATTGTGAGAGGTAGGGAGGTTTAGTTTTGGGTATGGGATGCGGCCACGGTGCACATAAAACTCATGGGGGGGGGAATACCTCTCTACTTCCACAATTAATTAAACTGTGGGAACACAAGTGTGGAGGTATCCGTATTTTCTAGTTGTGACATGACCTGATGAAGACCGGCCTGGGTAATCACATCCCACCATCTCTTAGTCGAATCCCAGATCATGTACATATCAAGTTTGACCCTATTCTCTGGAGGCATCTACAAATTATAAAAGATTGAAAAAGTGGCCTATAGATAAGATTCTTTAACCTATGGACTGCCATCCCCTAATAAAGTATAAGGATGCTACTGTTGGAACTCATGAGTCAGATCAGTCATCATAGGTGAAAGATGCGGATCACCATGCATGGACTGCATCAGACATAGAAAACTATCACGGACTTTGTAATAAATGACTAAATTAGGTATAATAGGTGGTTCCTTAATTGTCACTCCTATAGGTAATATTGGAAGCTCAAGGATCACCATGTATGGAGAATGGTCTTCACCACCTTCCCAGCATACAACATGAGGATGTCATGGAAGAATTGGTCTAAAAATTCCAAGCACATGCCTTAGAACAAGATTTAAGTAGGTAGATATCATCACTTATAGAATCTAAAAAAGTAAAGGCTCACTACCCTAGGTATACTACCCCAAATACCCACTTAGATGGCTAGTTATTAGTAAGTGGTAAATTATAAGTTTCATTTCATTTTACTTTTAATTACCAGGTTCACTCCTTTACCTTTCATAAACATGACAAGGAGGGATATAGACATGTAACCATTTCATTTTAGAATTAATGTTTTAATTTATAATGGATATCCATTCCTAGTGAATCTGTTCCCATACAACTTATACTGAAAACAACACCCATTTATTTATCATAATGGATCAACTCATTAAATTACTCATCCTAACCCATGAGGGCCCATACACTACATGAATTGAGATAGGAAATCTCTCAATAACAACTAGAGTACTACACACATTAACTAACTATCACAACATCACTTAACAATCCTAGGCATATCAGACAATAGAAGTAGTGAAATTCACCTATATTTCATGGTAATATTCATGACATGTGAATTATAGGTGGCTATAATGATTTATGTAACAATGACCCTTTCCCTCATATCACCAGTCCAAGTTTAAAATGAAATTATCAATCATAATATAAATCAACAACTCCACACAACATGTGAGTCACCAATGATGAAATTATATCAACTGTAATAGGAGAAAAAAACAACATATAGAATTTAGACAACTTGGATTTTTCCCTAAACATGGTTTGTGATGCCCAAGCATGGCTTATGATCAAGTCCCAAGTGTTCCTAATCTCCTAAATATTGTCTCCAAATAGTAATTAAAGAATGGAACCCCTCTAATAATACTTTGTGATTTCCCAGACCCGGATGGAACTTAATAGGTGCCCCAAGCCCGGTGGGCCACATGGCCTCAAGTGTATCTCCCCGAATGCCAGAGTGACTAAGGAATTCCCTTATAAGAATCCAAGTTAACCTCAAGTCAGACCATTACTATTTGATAATGAATTCATATAATAATTCAATTGGTTCAAGCCATTCCTTCCATTAGTGTGAATAGGCCAAGTAGCATGAAACCGCTGATTTAATCCATTTAAGGAATATTATATAACCAAGGTTCATTCCTCTACCTTCCATTAATATGTCAAGGGGTGATACAGACATGAAACCTATTATTCATTTACATTTAAGCCAAATAATATATTTAGTATACTTTCTAATTACCATTTCACATTTAATTATCAAATTAAAACACTTACCGATCCTTTAATAATGACCATTTCTTTAGTAAATAAATATCACTTCATTATTCATAGATAAATATAATAAATATTATATTCACCAAACATTGTAAACAAATATTTATTATTATTTAACTCACTTATTATTTTGAATAACTTGTGATTAATTCATGATGACCAACCAAACCCAAATAAATATATTATTTATTATAATATGTAAAATTCAATACTATAAATTAATGGAGATTGCGGATACACATAGTGTGTAACCCTCTAGGCCTCTTTCTCAGTGGCGTTAGGTATAACCGCCTAAAATCCAAGGTTAGTGTCTAGTAGCATGTTAAAGAACCCATAGTGAAACAAGCTAAAGTCACAATGACATCCAACATCCTATGAATGTTTACCATGTAATATAATCCTTTTATCACAATATTCCTAATCAAGCATGTGCATACTTGTGTCATCAACCTATATGCTTGATGTATCTTTCTATGATTTTCTAGAAATGTACTCACCCACCAAACACTATGACCATGGATTTAGGATGGAAATTGCATTGCCATAAAAGGGATTGAGATATCAACTTATATCAAGGTATAGAAGGGAAAAATCATTTCTCACAATATCCATTATTGCAATATCACTTGTGACGTACCCAATGCATCCTACCTCACCACGAACATATATCATCACAGTTTTCATTAATACATCAAAGTATGCAAGTCATGATATTCATTATTGATAATCTTAACATTTAAGGATCAATACAAATGTTCATAGATTGGAACATCCAATGACACATGAAAATATGAATTTACTACTGACTGTCTGTTTTTATAACCTCATATCTTGGAGATTACCAAGGGAAAACACCATTAGAAGGTGTCTCAATGTCTTATGAGCCTCCTATCATGATATCTTGTATCATTTGTGTCCTGTAAGATAGTATCATCTAGTCATAGAACTATATTCAAGAATACTATCATGGAGCCTCTAGGTTATCATCATAGTGGGGAACTTATACAACCTTTCAGTGTGAAATATATTCACAAGACATTATATCATGAAAATTTCATGCAGAGGAATAATAATGACGTGATAAGAAAACTTCATTAATAATAAAAGATGTAATCAAATACTAAGAAATTTAATTCTAGGAAACTAAATCCAACACTATCTACACACGTTGTATCAGAAAAAATGGGGATATTGTTTTTTGTTGTCTTCTATGACAAAGTGTTTTCCTTTATTGAAGTTGTGATAAAGAAAGAGGAGTAAGGGAGTGAACCTTGTTAGGGGTGTGACCCTTGTTTGGGGAGGGACCCAATAATTGGAGTTCCCTTTCCTAAACCCACCACCAAAAAGAGAGTTTAGTGGATTCTATTACCATTGTATACTCCTTGGATTAACCCAGTGTGGATGAGCCAAGTAAATTTGTATGTCTTGTGTGCATGCTTCACTCACTTTTTGCATGACATAAATCGGTGTTGACGGGCTAATTAATCACTGATCAAATATGGTTAAGGAAAATACAATTGAAATAACCATTTAATAATCATTGAAAGAAGATCATAAGAGTGACCCTACTAATAATGAGGTCACGATCATCTAGGTAGGTGAGAGTTTTAGGGATAAAATTTTCATATTGGTACAGGTTTCATACCTTGATTCACACCCTATCAGGGTGCCTCTCACCAAAGACTCTTTTGGGACTAACAAGTGGTATCAAAACATATGACTTTATTTTTGGATTTTTTTTGTTATGAATTGATCCAATTGGTTATTGGAGTTAAGTTTTTTTTCTATCATTACGATCTTTCGGTGACATGAAAAACAATAATAACAAAAAACAAGCCTTAAACCAAATTAAATGGGTTCAGTTGTTTGGATCAAACATCTCCAATTAGATCTATTGAAGACCACATTTTTTTTGAAATCATTTAGGGAAATTTAATAATGAATGATTTGTTTAAGGGTCTATTTAAATCTATCTCTACTTATTTTAATAAGAAAATTTGACATTAATTTTACCCTATTAACAGATGCATCTCTAGGTCTTTTTCTAACATGTCCAAACAATATTAATCTAGTCTTAGTAATATTCTCATCAATTAGAACCACTTTAATTTTCTCTTGAACATATTTATTTTTAATATTATCAATATTAGTATGCCCACATTCCCATCTTAACATTTTCATTTTCACTACCCTTATTTTTTGTTCAAGATGTCTCGTTAAAGGCCAACACTCACTTCCATATAGAAGAATTGGTCTCATTCTAGTTTTATAAAATTTACCCTTAAATTTTAAAGGAATTTTATGATCATAAAACACTTTAGAATCCTTTCTTCATTTCATCCTTCTAGTTTGAATCCTATGAGAAACATCTGCATTAATATCTTCATCGCATTACAGAAATAAGCTTAAATATTGAAAATGATAAACTTTTGAAATAACATGGTATCTCAATCTCACATCCATAGAATTACCAAAAAATAATTTTCTAAAAAGAAACTCCATATATTCTATATTATCTCTACTAAGATAGAAACCATTTGATTCCAAAGTCTCTCTCCAAACCTATAAATTTAAATTCATAATATCTTTGGATTTTGAAATTAGAACTATATCATCTGAAAAAAATATACAATTAGGTATCTCATCTAGAATATTATTTTTAAGTTCATTTATGACCAAGTAAAAAAGGTATGGTCTTAAAGACAAACCTTGATGTATTATTATTGAGATAGGGAAGTCTATAGTGTCTCCTACTAGAGTTTTAACTTGAGTCAAACTCTCTTCATACATGTCTTGAATGAGTTTGATATATGTCACCTGCACCTATTTTATTACAAGATATTTCCATAAGACCTATATAGGAACTTTATCATATGAATCTTACAAATCAATTAAAACCATATGAAAATCCTGGGATTTTTTTATTAAAATACCCCATCAATCTTCTAATCAAATAAATAGCTTCTATGGTTGAACACCCATGCATAAAACCAAATTGATTATCTAAAACTTTAGTTTCCCTTTGGATCCCTTGTTCAATCACTCTATCCAAACGTTTTATAGTATGAATCATAATCTTAATACCTCTATAACTACCAAACCTTAAAACGTATCCTTTATTTTTATACATAGGTACTATAGAATTCATCCTCCATTCATCAAGCATTTTGTTAGATTTCATAATCTCATTAAAAAACGTTATGAACCTATAAATACCCAACTCCCATGAATATTTATACACTTAAATAAAGATGTTATTAAGCCCAAAAAATTTACTATTATCCATCTTTATTAAAGAATAATTAACCTCAAAAGGATGAATTTTTTATAATAATTGTAATTGAGTTCCTCTCTAATAATAGTTAGATCATATAAATCTAACCCACACATTAGATCTTTATTGAAAACATTATTAAATCACCATTACCATCTTTTTTAAATTTCCTCATCCTTGAAAATGGTATTACCTTCATCTTCAATGCAATGTAATTGATCAAAATATATCTATTTTCACTATCTACCTCTAGCCAAACTGTAGATTTTTTTTCTTTCACCATTATTAGTATGTAAATTTAAGTTCCTAAAGATCATTGAACAACTAGGGGGGGTTGAATCAGTTGTTATCTTTTTAAAAATTCCAACTTTATGAAATTTAACCCCTACAACTTATTTGAGTTATTTCCTTATCACTTTTTAACAAACTCATAAGCATGAAAATATGTGAAAGTAAACAAGGCATGAAAAATTTACAAGGTTCAAACTCAGTGTGAGAACCTAAATCCTTATCATGACCACTCATATGGGTCCATGAAAATTCACTATTTCCAAGATGTGAATAAAACTTTTGTGTCAACTTCTATTAAACACCTTCCATCTCTTGATAGGTGTGATTATACTCACTCCCACCAGTTTACAAATTTTGGTTACAAAAACTTGAGCCAACAGAAATGTAAAATATTGTTCAAACTTATCCACAATGGGTCTATCCAGAATATATTTCCAATTTCCCTATGTCTAGTTTCT
This sequence comes from Viscum album, assembly GCA_963277665.1. NCBI lineage: Eukaryota > Viridiplantae > Streptophyta > Magnoliopsida > Santalales > Viscaceae > Viscum > Viscum album. The sequence goes on from OY728150.1 coordinate 490,968,363, forward strand.
TCATCTAGTATTTTTTTCATCTGGTGTCCCTTCATCCATTACACATTTACTAAAATTGTGCCTGTTATAAAATCTAAACTTTTCCTAATTAAAAAACTTTGCACTTCTCAAAATATTCTCAGAAACTCCGTCCGATCTTCTCTATCTGATTCTATCTATCTAGTTTTCTAAACTGAACCTTTGTTTGATACTTTGATTGGAAACTTTATTTGTCTAGAAAATTTCTTCAATCGTGAAACTAATATTTAGTTAGAAACTCACTTTTGACACAAAATCTCTAAAGCTTCATCTTTTTTCAGATAAATAGTAAAACAAACCAATACACTTTCCACCCCTTTATATAGGTTTTCTATAAATAGAAATTAGTGGGAACTAATTTTCTTTTTCCTACTCAAAACATTTCACTAAAACCTTCTCCAGTAATCTAGAAGAATCTAGATCCTTCTTGAATCATATCATATTATCCCGCATTTCCAAAGTTTATCAAAATTCATTAACTTCATATATTAAGGAACTTCTAAAAATTTATTTTTCTCAGCCAAATATCAAAACCAATTGAAAAAACATACCATAATATTGTTATATTTATAACTTTAAAAAGTTATGATTTCCTAGAAATTTTTTTTCTGGAATGTTTTTCCAAAATACTCTACCTGAAGACTCTTTCTGGTCTTCTCTATCCAGTTTATTGGTGTTTCTCCACACACCCACTTTTCATTAGCTCAAAAATGGTGCTCTTTATTACTTCAAAAACTTTAACTTCATACAACTTATAACTTAAAACTTTGTCACTTGAACATTTGAAAAATCTATCTATCCAGAAACCCATCTGCCTCTATCAGTTTTTTTGACCCACTAAAAAAAAATATTGATCTTTATATTTATCTATTCCCATTGAAGATGGTTGACTAAATTTTTCAACTTTTAAAGACTTCAATCACCTTCAAAATTTCTGACTAGTAGTTGGATAAATGGTTTAGAGGCCTTTATTTTTTTTATTTTTGATAATACACCTTTCAAGGGGTGATGTGGAACCCGTACAAGGCCCAAAGTCTTAAAGACAATTACATGACCCGTAGGTCTTAGAAGGAATCACCCAAACAAGAAGACTTAGAACTGCTCCTCCCTAGTACATGTCATGATATCAACACTCCAACTTGGCAGGGTTGGTCGGATAGTTGTCCTGTGAAGAGCTACACAGGCCTGTACCGATGGAAATATCATACGTTCTCATTCTTCCAATTCCTATTAGCTCTTCCCCAGTGAATGTGCATGCTCTGAATCCTCATCTAGAGAATTTTCCTTTATATTCTGAGTGGTACATTTTCATATTAATGTGCCCCGAAGGCCTTGGGGTGGCCCAAAGGCCTTGAGGTGGCTCGAAGTCCTTGAGAGACAACTAGCCTAAAGACCTTGGGTGGCTCGAAAGCCTTGCTGGACCCGAGGACCAAACCAGTGGCCCAAAGGCCTAGATAAATGAATAGTTACAACTACTACAGTACCAAATAGTACCTTCTACAATGCCTGTGCAGTTTCTGCTACAGTACTGCTACAATAACTTAAAAATATGTCTCCACCTAGATTTGATCTCGGGTCTCTTGGATGCACTTATAGAGTCCTCACCAACTGGGCTGGGGATCATGTGCATTCTTACTGGTAGCAACTTATTATTTTGAATAATGACCATTTGGTAAATAAATATCAATTCATTATTCATAGATAAATATAATAAATATTATATTCACCAAACATTGCAAACAAATATTTATTATTATTTAATTCACTTATTATTTTGAATAACTTGTGATTAATTCATGATAACCAACCAAACCCAAATAAATATATTATTTATTCTAATATGTAAAATTAAATACTATAAATTAATGGATATTGCGGATACATATAGTGTGTAACCCTCTAGGCCTCTTTCTCAGTGGCGTTAGGTATAACCGCCTAAAATCCAAGGTTAGTGTCTAGCAGCATGTCAAAGAACCCATAGAGAAACAAGATAAAGTCACAATGACATCCAACATCCTATGAATGTTTACCATGAAATATAATCCTTTTATCACAATATTCCTAATCAAGAAGGTTTCATACCAGTGCCATCAACCTATATGCTCGATGTATCTTTCTATGATTTTCTAGAAATGTACTCACCCACCAAACAATATGACCATGGGTTTGGAATGACAATTACATTTCCATCAAAGGGATTGAGATATCAACTTATATCAAGGTATAGAAGGGAAAAATAATTTCTCACATTATCCATTATTGCAATATCACTTGTGACGTACCCAATGCATTCTACCTCACTGTGAATATATCATCACGGTTTTCATTAATACATCAAAGTATGAAAGTCATGATATTCATTATTTATAATCTTAACATTTAAGGATCAATACAAATGTTCGTAGATTGGAACATCTAATGACACATGAAAATGTGAATTTACTATTTACTGTCTATTTTTATAACCTCCTATCTTGGAGATTACCAAGGGTGAACACCATTAGAAGGTGTCTCAATGTCTTATGAGCCTCCTATCATGATATCTTGTATCATTTGTGTCCTGTAAGAAAATATCATCTAGTCATAGAACTATATTCAAGAATACTATCATGGAGCCTCTAGGTTATCATCATAGTGGGGAACTTCTACGACCTTTAAGTGTGAAATATATTTATAGGACATTATCGCATACAAATTTCATGCAGAGGAATAATAATGACGTGATAAGAAAACTTCATTAATAATAAAAGATGTAATCAAATACTCAGAAATTTAAATCTAGGGAACTAAATACAACACTATCTACACACGTTGTATCAACAAAAATGGTGATATTGTTTTTTTTTGTCTTCTATGACAAAGTGTTTTCCTTTATTGAAGTTGTGATAAAGAAAGAGGAGTAAGGGAGTGGCCCTTGTTTGGGGAGTAACCCCATAATTGGAGTTCCCTTGCCTAAACCCACCAACAAAAAGCAATTTTAGTGGATTCTATTAACGTTGTATACTCCTTGTATTATCCCAGTGTGGATGAGCCAAGTAAATTTGTATGTCTTTTGTGCATGCTTCACTCACTTTTTGCATGACATAAATTGGTGTTGATGGGCTAAGTAATCACTGATCAAATCTGGTTAAGGAAAATACAATTTAAATAACCATTTAATAATCATTGAAAGAAGATCATAAGAGTGACCCTACTAATAATGAGGTCACGATCTTCTAGGGAGGTGAGAGTTTTAGGAATAAAATTTTCATATTGGTACGGGTTTCATACCATGATTCACACCCTCTCAGGGTGCCTCTCACCAAAGACTATTTTGGGACTAACAAGTGGTATCAAAACATATGACTTTATTTTTGGATTTGTTTTGTTATGAATTGATCCAATTGGTTCTTGGAGTTAAGTTTTTTTTCTATCATTATGATCTTTTGGTGACATGAAAAACAGTAATAACAAAAAACAAGCCTTAAACCAAATTAAATGGGTTCAGTTGTTTGGATCAAATGTCTCCAATTAGCTCTATTAAAGACCATATTTTTATTGAAATCATTTAGAAAAATTTAATAATGAATGATTTGTTTAAGGGTCCATTTAAATCTATCTCTACTTATTTTAATAAGAAAATTTGACATTAATTTTACCCTATTAACATATACATCTCCAGGTCTTCTTCTAACATGTCCAAACAATATTAATCCAGTCTTAGTAATATTTTCATCAATTAGAACCACTTTAATTTTCTCTTGAACATATTTATTTTTAATATTATCAATATTAGTATGGCCACATTCCCATATTAACATTTTCATTTTCACTACCCTTATTTTTTGTTCAAGATGTCTCATTAAAGGCCAACACTCACTTCCATATAGAAGAATTGGTCGCATGCTAGTTTTATAAAATTTACCCTTCAATTTTAAAGGAATTTTATGATAATAAAACACTTCAGAATCCTTTCTTCATTTCATCATTCTAGTTTAAATCCTATGAGAGACATCTACATTAATATCTTCATCGCGTTGTAGAAATAAGCTTAAATATTGAAAATGATAAACTTTTGAAATAACATGGTATCTCAATCTCACATCCATAGCATTGCCAAAAAATAATTTACTAAAATAAAACTCAATGAATTCTATATAATCTATACTAAGAAAGAAACCATTTGATTCTAATGTCTCTCTCCAAACCTATAAATTTAAATTGATAATCTCTTTGGATTTTGAAATTAGAACTATATCATCTGAAAAAATATACAATTAGGTATCTCATCTAGAATATTATTTGTAAGTTCATTTAAGACCAAGTAAAAATGTTATGGTCTTAAATTCAAACCTTGATGTAGACTTATTGAGATAGGGAAGTCTATAGTGTCTCCAACTAGAGTTTTAACTCGAGTCAAAATCTGTTCATACATGTCTTGAATGAGTTTGATATACGTCACCTACACCTATTTTATTTCAAGATATTTCCATAAAACCTATATAGGAACTTTATCATATGAATCTTCCAAATCAATGAAAACTATATGAAAATATTGGGATTTTTTATTACAATACTCCATCAATCTTCTAATCAAATAAATATATTCTGTGGTTGAACACCCATGCATAAAACCAAATTGATTATCTAAAACTTTAGTTTACCTTTGGATCCCTTGTTCAATCACTCTATCCAAATGTTTTATAGTATGACTCATAATCTTAACACCTCTATAATTACCACACATTAAAATTTATCCTTTATTTTTATACATAGGTACTATAGAATTCATCCTCTATTCATCAAGCATTTTGTTAGATTTCATAATCTCATTAAATAATGTTATGAGCCTATAAATACCCAACTCCAATGAATATTTATACACTTCAATAAAGATGTTATTAATCCCAAAAAATTTACTATTATCCATATTTATTAAAGAATCATTAACCTCAAAAGGATGAATTTTTTATAATAATTGTAATTGAGTTCCTCTTTAATAATACTTAGATCATATAAATCTAACCCATACATTAGATCTTTATTGAAAACATTATTAAAGCATCATTACCATATTTTTTCAATCTCCTCATCCTTGGAAAGGGTATTACCTTCATCTTAAATGAAATGTAATTGATCTAAATCTATCTATTTTCGCTATCTACCTCTAGCCAAAATTTAGATTTTTTTCTTCCACCATTCTTAGTATGTAAATTTAATTTCCTAAATATCTTTGAAAAACTAGGGGGGTTGAATAAGTTGTTTTATTTTTAGAAATTCCAGCTTAATGAAATTTAACCCCTACAACTTATTATAGTTATTTCCTTACCAGTTTTTAACAATCTCATAAGCATTAAATATGTGAATGTAAACAAGGCATGCAAAATTTACAAGGTTCAAACTCAGTGTGAGAACCTACATCCTTGTCATGACCACTCCTATGGGTCCATGAAAATTCACTATTTCCAAGAAGTGAATAAAAATTTTGTGTCAACTTCTATTAAAAACCTTTCATCTCTTGATAGGTATGATTATACTCACTCCCACTACTTTAAAAATTTTGGTTACAAAAAATTGAGCCAACAAAAATGTAAAATTTTGTTCAAACTTCTCCATAAAGGGTCTATCCAGAATATATTTCCAATTTCCTTATGTTCAGTTTCTTCATCTAGTATTTTTTTCATCTGGTGTACCTTCATCCATTTAACCTTTACTAAAATTGTTCCTCTTATAAAATCTAAACTTTTCCTAATTAAAAAACTTTTCACTTCTCAAAATATTCTCAGAAACTCCTTCCGATCTTCTCTATCTGATTCTATCTATCTAGTTTTCTAAACTGAACCTCTGTTTGATACTTTGATTGGAAACTTTATTTGTCTAGAAATTTCTTCAACCGTGAAACTAATATTTAGTTAGAAACTCACTTTTGACAAAAAATCTATAAAACTTCATCTTTTTTGAGATAAATAGTAAAACAAACCATTACAATTTCCACCCCTTTATATAGGTTCTCTATAAATAGAAACGAGTGGGAACTCATTTTCCTTTTCCTACTCAAAACATTTCACTAAAACCTTCTCCAGTAATCTAGAGGAATCTTGATCCTACTTGAATCATATCATATTCTCACGCATTTCCAACCATTATCAAACTTCATTAACTTCATATGTTAAGGATCTTATACAAATTTCTTTTTCTCAGCCATATATCAAAACCAATTAAAAAACCTACCATAATATTTTTATATTTAAAAATTTAAAAAGTTATGATTGCCTAGATTTTTTTTTTCTGGAATGTTTTTCCGAAAGACTCTACCCGAAGACTCTTTCTGGTCTTCTCTATCTGGTTTATTGGTGTTTCTACACACACCCAATTTTCATTAGCTCAAAAATGGTTCTCTTTATAACTTCAAAATCTTTAACTTCATACAACTTGTAACTTAAAACTTTGTCACTTGAACATTTGAAAAATATATCTATCCAGAAAATCATCTGCCACTATCTATTTATTTTAAACCACTAAAAACAAAAATATTGATCTTTATATTTATCCATTCCCATTTAAGATGGTTGACTACATTTTTTAACTTTTAAAGAATTCAATCACCGTCAACATTTCTGACTAGTCGTTGGCTAAATGGCTTGGAGGCCTTTATTTTTTTTGATAATACACCTTTCAAGGGGTGATGTGGAACCCATACAAGGCCCAAAGGCTTAGAGACAATTACATGACCCATAGGTATTAGAGGGAATCACCCAGACAAGAAAACTTAGATCTTCTCCTCACTGGTACATGTCAGGATATCAGCACTCCACCATGGTAGGGTTGGTTGGCTAGCTGTCATGTGAAGAGCTACACAAGCCTGTACTGTTGTCAATGCCATACATTCTCATTCTTCCAATTCCTATTAGCTCTGCTTCAGTGAATGTGCCTGCTCTGAATCCTCACCTAGAACCTTTTCCTTTATATTCTGACTGGTAAATTTTCATATTAATGTGCCCTTAAGGCCTTGGGGTGGCCCAAAGGCCTTGAGAATCCTAAAGACCTTGGGTGGACCGAAAGCCTTGCTGGACCTGGGGACCAAACTAGTGGCCCAAAGGCCTAGATAAATGAATAGTTACAACTACTACAGTACCGAACAGTACCTAATACAATTCTTGTGCAGTGTCTGCTATAGTACTGCTACAGTAACTTAAAAATATGTCTCCACCCAGATTTGATCTTGGGTCTCTTGGATGCACTTACCGAGTCCTCACCAACTGGGATGGGGCTCATGTGCATTCTTACTGGTAGCAACTTCAACATTTCTTACACCATTTATTTTTCTTCCTTTTTTTCACAAAACCCAGTATCTATAAATTCTTTTCAATTTCTATCTAGGAAATCTATCCATTCTTATAAATCCAATAATCTTAGTCTAATTACAAACTTTATCTTTTCTTCCATTAATAACATCTTTATCCTATCATCTTCTGTTCACTTACACTTCTCCAAACCTCTTTACAAGTATTTGACTAAAAATGTGTGTCTAGAAAAAAATGACACCTTTGTATTTTTAAAGATATTCAAATATTAATTCTCAATCCACTTTGAATTCCATTTACCATTTGAAAAACTGCACAAACTCAGCAAAAAAAACTTTACTAGAATTTATAACAAAACATTCATCTGGACTATCTATCCGGAAACTAGTTACACAAACTTTGATTCGTACAAATTCAGAACCCACAACACCAGAATTTATTCATTCTAAACATTTGTCCTATATTTTTCATCTGATTCTTCTCCCTTGGTCCTTCTGATAGTCATCATCTGAAAAGGTTTTTCTGATGGAATTTTGTTCGATTTTTTTACATATCTCCATCCGGTGTTATTTTTTCAAGTAAACCGCATTCAGAACTCTGTTTTTGAACAACGTCAACTTCCCCTTTTTATCAAAATCTTGAATCATGAGGGTTTCCATGAAGTTAGGAACTTACATATCTATATAACATTATCTAACTTATGTTATAAAGTTAAGGAAACTTTCTAAGTTTATGAATTTATGACTTTATCCTTCTTTAAGAACTTTGTACAAAACATTCTTTCTAGAATTTCTTTAAAAAAATTTCTTAACAAACTTTCATAACATCCAACAACTTTTAAAAAAAATTATTTTATGAACTTTAAACACCTTTTAACCTATTAATTTTTTTTAATAAAATTTAGTTGTCAAAAAATAAAAAAAATTGTTACAAAACATTAAAAAGGATATTCAATCTCCCCTTTTGGATTCGTTGATAACTTTATTTAACAAATTTTATTTTTCAAATCATCCTTTTTCACCACTCAATTTTGTTTCACAATTAATGTTTTTTTATAAACTCATCAAATCAAAACCTTTCTTGAAAATAATTTCCTGACACCACACTACTAGATAAAGTAATTTTTTTGAAATAATTTCATCCCTTAGTGATAAATAGTTTTTTTTATAAAAATATAAACTCTATATCACTTGTATCTCCTCAACTTATTTTCAAAAATCATATTTTCTCAAATCTCAATTTTTCACTCTCACATTTTTATTTTCCCTCATTATATGATAACCAAAACTTCAGATTCACTTTTCAAAAGAATTTTACTTACTCTCCCCCTTTCAGAGCAAAGTTATACATATTATCCACCTTTATTAGCATAATCCACCTTTATTAGCATAATCTAATGTATAGTAGGGGAATTTATTAATAACTTTAGGAAGTTTTTGGTGTAGTATGAACATGAATTTGTAGCCTCAATTTTACAAATATCTATTCTAACATAGTTTTTGTAAAAACATTAGCAATTTGATATTTTATAGAAATGTGTTCCATTATAATACTTCCACAAAAAACTTTCTCTTTTATGAAGTGATAATTAATATCAATGCACTTTAATCATGAGTGTTGTAAAAGATTTTTTTAAAGATCAATGAAACCATTATTATGAAAAAGTATCATTAATGGTGTAGAAACTTTCAATTTCAAGTCTTCTAGTTGTACTTTCATCCAAATAATTTGTGTACAAGCATGGGTGACAACAACATACTCTACTTATACTGTGCTCAAAGTTACTGAAATCTGTTTCTTACTATGCCAACTCACACAAGATTATCCCAAGAAAAATTTTCATCCTGAAGTTGATTTTATATCAGTTCAATCTCCATCCCAATAAAAAGCAGTTTAACCATGATATTTTATATCATAAATTTTATACAACAGTCTATGTGAAGTTGTTCCTTTAAAATATCTGAGAATATTTTTTGCTGTCAAAATATGATATTCCATCGAATCACTATAATATCTGACCCACAAAGTCACAACATAAACAATGTCAATTATTTCAGCTATAAGATAAAGCAAACTTCCTATCAACTTTCAAAAATCTTTTTGATTCACTCTTTTCCCAGATTCATATTTACACATCTTCACCCCAATTGAAATATGAGTAGAAAATTCTTTGGACTCTTTTATTACAAACTTTTGTAACAATTCCTTGAAATAATTTTCTTGATATTGGAAAATGTTTTTCTCCTTTTGTTTAACTTGTAAACCCATGAAAAAGTTAATTTTCTTAACATTGACATTTAAAAATTCTTATTCAATTTTTCTGTAAACTCTTTACAATCACTTTTTATATCCCTAGTAAAATTATATCATACACATAGACAATTAAAATCAAGGTACTTGAGTTCAATTATTTCACATATAAGTTTCTATCAAACTTTCCTTCAAAAAAATTCAAAATTTTCAAGAAATTATAAAGTTTTGAGGACCAAGCTCATGGAGCTTATTTCAACCCATACAGGGCTTTCTTCAATTTAAAAACCTTGATTCCATCTTTATCAAGTAGAAACCCACAATATTTCTTAGTGTGGATGTAACGACCTGAAATTTTGAATAAATCTTGTTTCCTAATTTTGTGTGTTATTTTATTTTATACTCAACAAAACTGTTTCATTTGATAACATGAGTATAATTAAAATGAGACCGTTGGGTTTCAACTATTACATGACCATTGGTCAATATGACCGTTGGAAGCTAAATGTTGCGATTATTGTCTCTAAATACAAGTGATCTTGGTTAATTAATATAGAAAGAAGATTCGATGGCCTCATCCAGTAGTCTGGGGCCAATCGAAGCCCATCTAACATAACTTGGGAAGGAGGTAGCACCACTGGGCTTTGCTCTGGACCAAACCCAAGATGAACTTCATCGTGTGAAGCTAGAATGGAATCGCCTTCGTGAGAAGTTAAAACTGATAGAAATTACTACTCGTGCGATGTTGGCCGAGCCACCCTCAGCTTCTCTCACCTTAGCAAACCTTACACTTAGATCCTATGTTGGGGTTATAAGGGGCTATGTAAGGAGACCATAACTGCTTTGTGTAATCCTTTGAGATAAATAAAATTGTGTTTTCTTCTTATGGTGAAGTTTGTAAATTTTTAAATGTCCGAATAAATGTAGGATATATATTATTGATGAATTTGAAAAAAAAGGGATATTTTAAAATATTTTTTTAATCCTTAAATAATTAATGATGTGTAATGATTTTCAAAAAATGGTCTTCTGTAAATGTGTTCAGTAAGAAATTTGGAGTCTAATAAGATCAACTTAATTTTTGGTGAATAGTAATTTATGAATAGTGATTTTACACTTAGGATTAGTAATGTGACCAAATGGATTAGTAATCTCACTTAAATAAAGTATTAATATAATATAGGCACCTTGATTAAGTAATGTGATTCAATAAAATAGGTAAATAACTGTTTCAGAAATTGTTAGTCAAGTATTAGTTTTTTTGGGTGAATAGTGTTTTTAATTAAAAATTAAATTAAAAATATTTAGAAAAATATTTTTATAAAATTGTCTTTATTTTTGAATTCAGAACATCGATATTATGTTAAGGTAATTTTTGGGGTTTTTTCTGGAAAAAATGAATTTTCGGTGAATAGTGTTTTTATTTAAAAATTAAATTAAAAATATTTGGAAAATTATTTTTATAAAATGGAGTTTATTTTTGAATTCAGAGCATTGATATTATGTTAAGGTAAATTTTTTGGAGTTTTCTAAAAAAGTTGAATTTTCAGTGAATAGTAAAAATACAGTTTTAGGGTTTCGGTATGTTTAATGACATCATAACTGCATCATGATGATGTCATGAGATATTTTAAGGGATGGTCGACTTATGAATAGTAAGATAAGGTATTAGGTGTCCCAAGTGGCCAATACCATGAGGAAATAACACTTTTTTGCCAATACCACGAATGAGGTGTCCCTTGTCCATTAATGCCTTGTCCCCTCACTTTCTCTATAAATACCAAGCCATTATCTCATCCTTTCCATTCCAAAAAACCCATAAACTAAGTTCTGGTCTCCTTACCTCCCAAGGAGTCCTCCCAAGGTTCCCTCAAACCTCCCAAGGTCCCAAACTTGAATATTTTTAAGTTACTCTTCAAGGTAAGGGATCCTACCTCTCTCTTTCTTTACAAGTAATCTCTTTTATGTCATTTCTTTTATGCTCCATGTTCTTATGTTGGGGATTTTATTTTATATTAATCCTACTGTCCTTTTCATGCTAATATGATGAGATACCCCCTATTTCTCTCATCAATTCATTTTAAGAATGTTTAAGTGGCGCCGTTAGGCTGCCGATTTTTTAAGGGATTCTTTCACCCTTCTCATTTTCAAGTTCTATTTTCATGTCAAGTCTTTAAAGTTCCTTTTATTATTTTGGGGTATGATATTTATATATATCATACTGATATTTTATGTTCATATGATGAGATACCCTATTTGATCTCATCAATTCATTTTTTTGAAGTTTTAAGTGACGCCGTTAGGCTGCCGAATTTTCATAAGAGAAATCTTATTTTTGTCTTCCTTCCATGTTTTTCATTTCATATGGTATGTCTTTCAAATTTCATTAACATGTTCTTATATCCTTTATATCCCATCCCTCTACTATTTTATGGATCATTTATGAGTGGGTGACCCATGTCCCCTCTCTTTTCAGTATTTTCTAAAACCCTATAACATAGTCGTTATGCTGCAGAATTTTCATCTCAAAATGTCTCTCTCTTTATCTCAAATTATTTTATTTTATTAAGTGAATTCTCAAAGATCTTTCTTCTATAGGGTTATTCCCATATATATCAAAATGTTTTATTTTAATTCTATGAATTACATACATGGAACCCACTTTCCTTTTTCTGTGGGTTTAAAGTGACATAAAGATCACGTCTTTAAAGTAGTTTTTAAAATGTTATTAATATGAAATGAAACCCGTTTCTTTTATGCTATATGTGTTGTTTATGATATTATTTTTGATGATATATGTGACACACATGATAATAAAGGCAAATTTAAGGGTGTGACCAGATAGCGCTCCAATGCATTGGGTAAAGACTTAATCTCTAGAGATGACCATTTTTAACGACAACTTGGTGAATAACCTTGGTAATTTTTAATGACACCTTGGGGATGGAACTTGGTGAAAGAGAAATGATTGTCTATGTTAAATGTTGTTGCCACATCTTCAAGTTGTGAAACACATTATTTTTTTTATGATATTCCTCATGATCACTTTCTCATGACTTAATGTTATTTTTCATGACTTTTTGATGTATCACAATTTCACATGTAAAATGTTTCCCTTGTTTCTCTTACTGGGACTTATGCTCACACTTTCCTTTTATGTATTCTACCAGGTTATGAGATGCTGTAATGAAATTAGGATGAACAAATGAAGAAGACTTTCAAGTGTTTAAGAAGAATGTTTTATGTTGTCATGTATTAAGTTCCTGGTTTCCAAGACACTAAACCTTAAAGATCCTCAGTTTTGTATAATGTAATGAAAGTTTATGTGATAAAAAGGCAGGATGTTATAGTTGGTATCAAAGGAAGGTTTAGTTATTTGTGGAAATTAGGATATTAAAAATTTAGGAATAACCATATAGAAAAGTTTAAATATAGGAAATCTTCCTGGTATTTTGGTGAGTATTGAGTAAGTGGGTTCCAAACAAATAAATCCATGTCTAGATACGAACAAGTAGAGGTGGATCTCGCACAGATTTTCTTAGGAGTGAAAACTCTGACAAGGTGTCTCGAGCTTGACCTGGGGTAACTTGGTGCACGCCAACGGGCCTTTCTGCACTCTTGGTTTGACACTCCCGGGGGATATGCTTTGGTAAATTCATAAGCTTTGTATGAACCATTATTAAAGGGACAAAGATAAAATAAAATAAAGATTCACATAAGAATATATGATCATGGATAACCTAGACTGGAACCTAGGGGATCACAAGTTAGGGTATACTTTTCTTCTACAATTTTATCCTTCTACACTTTATGTTTACTTTTCATGATTATTGGCTAAGTATTTAAGCCCCCCAATTATACTTTCTTTTCTTAGTTAATGGTGGAAAATGGAAGAACATGTCCCAACTACCAATGTGATAGGAAATGTGATGATTGCCCTATTAATATGATAGAGATGAAGAGAGATCAAGTTGAACATATTGTGATTATGCCAAACCAGCTATCAAAAATCACAATTAATAATTGGTACCTAGTTGAATGCCCAAATTCATCAAGGAAGAAGAAGACGAAGTCTCAAGGATGTTCACCTGATAAAGTTGATAAGGGAAAGAATACCCAATTTCCTTCGTACAAAAAGTATGGAAAGGGGAACCAAGGAGAATTTTACAAAGGAACTGAGAGATGTTTTAAGTGTGGGGTGATAGGTCATAAAGTATCCAATTGCTTTAAAAAAATGGATAATGTGATGAATAGAGATAAGGTTCGATCTAATGTACCTTATAATTTTCAATGTCGTAAATGTGGAGAAGTTGGACATTATCCAATGCAATGCTCTCTTGGAAGGGATGAGAAGCATGATGAGCATCAAAAATCTTCAAGGACAAGGGAACAATGCAAGTCCTATGTTGAGATAGATCATGATGACTAAAGTACATGTAACTTCTTTGCAATAATTGTCTATGTCATGTTGTATTCTAGTTCGTGCCCTATGAGCATATCTTTAATGTTTTCTAATAACATAGAGTCACTGCCTAAGATGGTTTTATATCATTAAGGAAAACATCTATTGTTATGTACCACATGTTGATGTTGTGAAGCTATTATTCTTGAAAAAAAAGATGATTAGGGGATTAAAAGATGATTATTATTTTAGAAGACGTTCACTATTTTGGGAACCCTATGATCGAGGTAAATAGATTACTATGGTATTTTCTTTAATAAGTAAAGGTTGACTTATATTTTGAATAATTGATGAATTTAATGTGAACTTATAGTAATTTAGGTTATTTAGGGAAATTATTAACCTATCTTGGTGAAAATATGTTTAGGTTAGTTACTTTTGTTATAAGATGTTAGGAGTGGTTGATGTTGTTTGGAGATGAATGATAAAGTTTATCTTGGAAGACTATGTTATAAAATCCTCCTTATATTTGGGTTTCAATCTTAATTTGGTTTATTTTGAGGAAGTTTAAGGACAATTATTTATGGAATGGTCTATGATGAACTTTGGGTAGTACCGTGTAATTTTGAAGAGTTAAAAGTACTTTCCCTTCATATGGGGTTATTTATTTTTGAAGAGTTGTTTTATATCACCCTTTCTGTTTTTGGGATACTGTTTAAAGATAGAATAAATAGATAGTTAATCTTTTGTGGATTATGTGATTCTCTAGAAGATGATTCTTGTGATTTTGATGAGACCAAGTGTTTTTGAATGCTCGTCGTTTGGAGAAAAGATTAGTTTTGTTAGAAACTTATTAAAGGATGAAACTCTACTTGAAGGTAGGTATATTTCATCATGTTTTTATTATATGTAGTAAATTAATTCCTCAAAATTATGAAAAGGAACATAAAACAAAAACTTTGTTGGTTTACATTTCCTACTGGGTAATCAAAGACCATTTACACACATCATAAGTTTGTGATTTTCTTGTGGTTAACTTTCTCCTAATCATATTTTCTATCACTCTCCATCAGAACATGACCCCTTGTTTTCTCTTCCATATCCATGTTTCCCTACATGGAATCCTAGTATGGGTTAACTCGGGTGACCTTTGTAATTACCTTTCATTCTTTTAAAGTAATAGTTTTACTAACTCCTTTTCCGATGTGGGACTTTCAATGAAATTTCCAAGCCCAATTTTAAAAATTGCACGGATGCAATTTCTTAAGGGGGGAAGAATGTAACAACCCGAAATTTTGAATAAATTTTGTTTCCTGATTTTGTGTGTTATTTTATTTTATACTCAATAAAACTGTTTCATTTGATAACATGAGTATAATTAAAATAAGACCGTTGGGTTTCGACTATTATATGACCATTGGTCAATATGACTGTTGGAAACTAAATGTCGCGATTATTGTCTCTAAATACAAGTGATCTTGGTTAATTAATATAGAAAGAAGATTTGATGGCCTCATCCAGTAGTCTCAGGCCAATCGAATCCCATCTAACAGAACTTGGGAAGAAGGTAGCACCACTAGGCTTTGCTCTAGACCAAACCCAAGCCAAAATTCATCATGTGAAGATAGAACAGAATCGCCTTCGTGAGAAGTTCAAATTGATAGAAATTACTACTCGTGCGATGATGGACGAGACACCCTCAGATTCTCTCACCTTACCACACCTTACACTTAGGTCTTATGCTGGGGTTATAAGGGGCTATGTAAGGAGACCGTAACTGCTTTGTGTAATCCTTTGAGATAAATAAAATTGAGTTTTCTTCTTATGGGGATGTTTGTAAATTTTCAAATGTCTGGAAAAATTTAGGATATATATTATTGATGAATTTGAAAAAAAATGATATTTTAAAATATTTTTGTAAACCTTAAATAATTAATAATGTGTAATGATTTTCAAAAAATGGTCTTCTGTAAATGTGTTCAGTAAGAAATTTGGAGTCTAATAAGATCAACTTAATTTTTGGTGAATAGTAATTTATGAATAGTGATTTTACGCTAAGGATTAGTAATGTAACCAAATGGATTAGTAATCTCACTTAAATAAAGTATTAATATAATATAGTCACCTTGATTAAGTAATGTGATTCAATAAAATAGGTAAATAACTATTTTAGAAATTATTAGTCAAGTATTAGTTTTTTTGGGGGAATATCATTTTTTAATTAAAAATTAAACTAAAAATATTTAGAAAATTATTTTTATAAAATGGACTTTATTTTTGAATTCAGAACATCGATATTATGTTAAGGTAATTTTTGGGGGTTTTTCTGAAAAAAAAATGATTTTTTGGTGAATAGTGTTTTTATTTAAAAATTAAATTAAAAATATTTAGAAAAATATTTTTATAAAATGGAGTTTATTTTAGAATTCATATAATTGATATTATGTTAAGGTAAATTTTTGGGAGTTTTCTAAAAAAGTTAAATTTTTAGTGAATAGTAAAAATACAATTTTAGGGTTTCGGTATGTTTAATGACATCATAACTGCATCATGATGATGTCATGAGATATTTTAAGGTTTGGTAGACTTATTAATAGTAAGATAAGGTATGAGGTGTCCCAAGTGTCCAATACCATAAGGAAATACCGCTTGTTTTCCCAATACCACCAATGAGGTGTCCCTTGGCCATTAATGCCTTGTCCCCTCACTTTCCCTATAAATACCAAGCCATTCTCCCATCCTTTCCATTCCAAAAACCTCGTAAATGAAGTTCTGGTCTCCTTACCTCCCAAGGAGTCCTCCCAAGGTTCCCTCAAGCCTCCCAAGGTCCCAAACTTCAAGATTTCAAAGTTAATCTTCAAGGTAAGGGATCCTACCTCTCTCTTTCTTTCCAAGTACTCTCTTTTATGTCATTTATTTTATGATCCATGTTATTATGTTGGGGATGTTATTTTATATTCATCCTACTTTAATTTTCATTTTCATATGATGAGATACCCCCTCTTTCTCTCATCAATTCATTTTAAGAATGTTTAAGTGGCGTCGTTAGGCTGCCGAATTTTTAAGGGATTCTTTCACCCTTCTCATTTTCAAGCTCTATTTTATTGTCAAGTCTTTAAAGTTACTTTTTATTATGTTGTGGTATGATATATATATCTATCATACTTATCTTTTATGTTCATATGATGATAGACCCTATTTGATCTCTTCAATTCATTTTTTTGATGTTTTAAGTGACGCCGTTAGGCTGCCGAATTTTCATAAGATAAATCTTATTTTTGTCTTCCTTCCATGTTTTTCATTTCATATGGTATGTCTTTAAAATTTCATTACCATGTTCTTATATACTTTATATCCTGTCTCTATACTGTTTTATGGATCATTTATGAGTGTGTGACCCATGTCCCCTCTCTTTTTAGTATTTTCTAAAACCCTATAACATAGCCGTTATGCTGCATAATTTTCGTCTCAAAATGCCTCTCTCTTTATCTCAATTTTTTTTATTTTATTAAGTGAATACTCAAATCTCTTTATTCTATAGAGGTATTAACATATATATCAAAATTTTCTATTTTAATTCTGTGAATTACATACATGAAACCCGCTTTCCTTTTTCCGTGGGTTTAAAGTGACATAAAGATCACGTCTTTAAAGTAGTTTTTAAAATGTTATGACTATGAAATGAAACCCATTTATTTTATGCTATATGAGGTTTTTATGAAATTATTGATGATGATATATGTGTCTCACTTGATAATAAAGGAAAATTTAAGGGTGCACCCTGATAGCGCTTCAATGCATTTGGTAAAGACTCAATCTCTAGAGATGACCATTTTTAACAACACCTTGGTGAATAACCTTGGTAATTTTTAATGACACCTTGGGGATGGACCTTGGTGAAATGGAAATGATTGTCTATGTTAAATGTTTTAGCCACATATTCAAGTTATGAAACACATTATTTTTATTGTGATATGCCTCATGATCTCTTTCTCATGCCTTAAAGTTATTTTCATGATTTTTTGATGTATCTCAAGTTCACATGTAAAATATTTACCTTGCTTCCCTTACTGGGCCTTCTTCTCACCCTTTCCTTTTATTTATTCTCCCAGGTTATGAGATGTTGTAATGTACTTAGGATGGAAAAATTAAGAAGCCTTTCAAGTGTTTAAGAATAATGTTTTATGTTGTCATGTATTAAGGTCCTGGTTTCTAGGACACTAAACCTTAAAGATCCTCGGTTTTGTATAATGTAATGAAATCTTATGTGATAAAAAGGTGGGATGTTATAGTGGAATTCTTTAATATTTCCATTTAAGAAAGATTATTTTACATCCATTTGATATACTTAATAACAATGATGTGTAGCCAATGCTAAGAACATTATGATAGTTTCCAATCTTGAAACTATGGAAAACGTTTCTTCAAAATCCACACCTTCAAAATGTGAATAAATTTTTCACACAAGTATTTCTTTATTTATTAAAAATTCACCATGTTTATTTAACTTATTTATATAAACCCACTTTATCCTAATAACATTCTTTCTTATTGTATGTGGAACAAGTTCACAAGTTTCATTTTTCTCAATTTGATCTAAATATTCATTCATTGCTTGTACCTATTATGATAGAGACTTGGGCCCCATTGGTTTGATTATTTTGGGGGGGGGAAGTCTCACATGGGAAAGTGAGTGGGGGCTAGGATGTATAAATAAGAGGTTTGGGCTACAAGAGATAGTAAGGAATCATTCCTTTAGTGTTTGGCCATTGGCTTGGGCGATTGAATCAGGGTCTTATCTCGAGTCTTATTCTTATTCTTCTTCTTCTTCTATTCCTTTATCTCATTTAATCTGTAGTTCTGGTAAAACAATATATATAAAAACATATACAAGAATATTATTCTTATTTAGGACTAGACAAGAGAGAACCTATCATTTTGTCCAAGTTTCTCCAGCGTGCTTTCCTATTTTTGATCGACAGAGGCACACACAGCCTACTTGAACTTAGCATGGAGGAGAAGCACCATGCACTATCAGTGATTTTCATATTGTTTTGATGAATTATGACTTGGGAGAAACACTTTTGATTCTCTGCATGATCAAATGCAGCAAGCACTACCTCAATTTCGCTCAATGACGATGACTGTTGCAGGTAACACCGCTGACCTCAATACTATTCACGATATCGACTTTGAAAGAGACTACTAATACTGCAGGAGACTCCAAAACTACAGTATTCAACTCACCTAGTTGGTATGGATATCATCGCTCAGCTCCAATAGATGCAGCATGACTAGTAGGCATGGGAGGAGAAGTGGAATTTCTAGTAGAAAGAGGACGCCGACTTTCAGAAAATTCTTCTACTGTTGTTGCATGGCCAAGAGGAGTAGCAGTTATGTGAGCTGGAGAATAGCACCTGATCAATCGAAAGTGCTATTATCTAGCCACGTGAGGCATATTGATTCCCCTTCATGTTCGATCAGTTTAAAACACACTCTGTCGAGCCTCTTGACACAAAAGTTTATAACCAAACGGCCACAGTTTAGTTGGCATCGACTATGGTGAAGATCAAATTTCCTTCATTAAAGGAGGAGCTTCCACATCCTCTGACGACTACACAATAATAGGTGTACTCTATCTCTTCCACTATAATTGTCATCAGTGAACCAATAAAATTTGGGGTAGATGAAGATAATAAATTTGTTTTGATTGAGGTATGGGAGACAGTATTAATATCACACCATAATAGATATATGAATTGTCAAGTACTTGGTATCTTTCATCTATAGTATGATAGATAGTAAAAAATATTGGATGCACCAATCCCTTCTATGGATATCAATGAAACACCTATTCTTGGTTCCTTTTACCCTATGAAATCAGACATGAGTCGGATACTGGTGGTAATGTAGATGGTCATCATGAATTTGGACCATAGTGACAAAAAGTAATCAGAAAATATTCTGGTGATTTGGACACCCTCTACCAGTGATCCTTCACCCATGCTATTTGACATGTACTCTGTTACTGTGAACAGGTCACAAGATCCATGGCAGTAAGCAACTAAACTGAAACTTAATGTTGGAAACATACACAGTGTTCTTCATATGGATGGTCTCCTACAAGAACGTGACCGGTCACTAATAGATATGGAGGAGAACATATCTCAATAAAAAATAGACAATAATAAATCACTGCATGAGACACATGTGTTCGGGATGATGGAAAATTTTTGTTTAGATATGGTGTGGGAAACACGTATTGCTATCACCATGCAAGAACCAATCCAAGACGTTAGTACCACACTTTGTATGTCAATTTTTCCTGATTAGTCTTGAGATCTCCTGCAAGTCAAAGGTGTGTGTGTGGGGGGGAGGGGGTGTTCAATCTGGGTTTTCACTACCATAACACGAGTTAAGAAGCTATTGTTTTTAGGATCTAATATTGTTGTTCTTACTTTTTTTCCTCCTCGACTGTCCACATTAGTTAGTGTTCGTAGTACTCCCAATGCTTCGGGCATTCCGATTTCACACCTCTACTTTGAAGGAATCACACAACATTGGGGTATGTCTCTATGCTAGGATGACTTCCTCAAAAATACTAAAAAATGAGGATAGTTTTATTATTTCATCTCCATTACATGAGAATGGTTTGGGAAATTTTGTGGTATGCTTTGTCTATGATGTTAACATGAGCGATTGGGGAGCTGTGTTAGGCAAGGAGGCAGTCTGTGGCAGATCGACCTTGTTTCCCCTCATTCAATCTTGAGGAAAAGACTGATTTCAAGATGGGGAGAGTGATAGAGACTTGGGCCCCAACTGGTTAGAGTTTTTGGGGGGGGGGATCTCATGTGGTAAATTGAGTGGGGGTTAGGATATTTAAATAGGAGGTGGGGGATGAATTAGAGAGTAGGGAATCATTTTTTAGAGTTCATCCACTGGATTGGGTGAGTGAAGTAGAGGATTCTCTTGAGTCTTATTCCTTATTATTCTTCCATTCATTCATCTCCTTTGTTGAATTGGTGTAGCCCAATCCATTCTGGATGATTATTGGGCCGAATGCTTTTGGCCCATACTGCACACTAGGCCATAACTTCGCGGTGAGCTCATTGGGGGGGGGGGGGGTTAGGGGGAAATGTGCCCCTACTCCGGGGATCTATGGGCCAAAGGCCCCCAAACCAAATGTTGGGGCACTATAGAAATTCTTACCAACTATAGTAGAGATGTTTGGATGACACCGACATGGCACTGTAGTAGTGTGGAATTTGGAGACAGTGGTACTGAAGTTCCATGTACTTCCAACCACCAACCACTATAGAACCTTGGACTTGGGTGATTTTGGAACTATAGAAACATGGAATTCCATCCACCTTTCACTATAGCACATCATAAATTCTATACGGTTGGTGGAATAGTGATTCATCTTCTTTATTATCCCATTTCAGGCTAGGGTTTCTATGAGTGAGAAACCATGAGATCTCCTTGTAATTGTGATCTCATATTTTTCATAGTGAAGTGATTCTTCCTCTCCATGGACATATGTATTTTTACCAAACCACATAAATCTCTGTGTCCCAAGATCGTCTTCTCATTCTTTTTTCCCTTTTACCCTTTTGTGAATCATCTTTCACTTCATTTCTCCCATCATTTTTAGAAACTCAATTTCACTTATAGTTTAGGTCCTATTATAGAAATATATATATATATATATATATATATATATATGAATATTTTTATAAGTTAGGATTGTATTGGAGTGAACCTATCACATTCTTTTTGTTCTCTTTCTTCTGAAACTGATTCCAGTTCAACCTGTGAGATGAGTGATGTCTGATTTTTCTAATCTCAATCTTCTTCTAGTTTAAACATAAGCTTTATAATTCCCAAATATATTTTCAGTTTCAACCTATTTCCCTAGGGTTTGTAATTTAAATTTTTTTCTTCTTACTCACTTTTCACACTACACAATTCCTCAGAGTCTCCATGTATTAGTTTTGGCACATTTTCATCGTCAATTTTATTGGAAGTTTTTAGTTTTTTTCCTCAAAATCTTAAATAAATTTTGTTAATGATGTTGGATTTTCAATAACTTTCACATAATAGGAATCAAAAAACTTTCATAAATGTTTATTCCAAAATTTATAAATTCTTTCTTTGGGTGAATATCCTATGAAAGTTCCTGCCTCTACTTTCTCATTAAATTTTCCAAGATCTGAATTTTTGATCTTTAGTAAATAGAGACTTACAAAAAACTTGAAATATTTTACTAAAGGTTTTTTGTTATACCACATTTTATATGGAGTCATGTTGGGTTTCGTCCTTAATAAAAATCTGTTTTGTACATTTATGGTAGTAACTAATGACTTCTCTTAAGTAAAACATAGAAATTTTATATTCTGCTAACATGATTCTTCCCATTTACACCAAATTTATATTCTTTCTTTTTTCCACTCATTTTTTTGAGGGGTGTATGAAGCACTATACTAATGTAAACATAGAAATTTTATATTCTGCTAACATAATTCTTCCCATTTACACCAAATTTATATTCTTTCTTTTTTCCACTCATTTTTTTGAGGGGTGTATAAAGCACTATACTAATGTTTTATTCCATGCTTTTTCAGATATGATTCAAACATGTTTCATGTGTACTACTTTCCATTTACACTTCTCAACTTCATTATATAAACCCTCATTTCTATCCCAAATATTTACTGAACAATATAAATATTTCCAAGGCCTGTAATTTATATTTCATAAATGTAATGTTGGTCATATAAGAGGTCTGGTAGATTAAATTTCAACTTTATTATGGATTTTACCAACCATCTCTCCTTTCTGACATGTTATAAAGATATCATTTTCTTTTCTCTTCAACATTTTCATGTTTCTTACAGCATGAACTTTAGAAAATTTTTTTCATAATTTTTTTCCCACGATTCCCAAGTCTGTGATGCCACAATCTGTTTTATTCTTCTACACTCTGATAACAAGAGTTGAAAAGTTCTCCTATCTAAAAGAGATTTCCACTGGTTCTTTCTCCCATGGTAAAAAATTTATAGTATTCCACACTTATAATGATACATGATTCTTTTTTTTAATATCAATACATTACCATCATCACAAAGTTGTATCACACTTCATAAGTTTTTCTTGAGACCATCAACAAATAATACTTGTATTTTATTTTCAGAGCTTCTATCTCAATAGTTCCTATTCCTCTTATTTTTAGGGAACTATCATTTTTATACATAACTGATCCTACATTACAATTTTCAAAATCTTTTAAAATTTTCACATCATCTTTCATATGTGAGGAACAACCATTTTCAAGAATCCATGGTTTTTTATTTTTTCTTTCTTTTCATGCTTTCTCAACAAAAAAATATTTTTCTACAACTTTAATCTTTCCTGTATCCCTCTCTTTTCTAGCATAAGAACTTTTCCATGGAAGAGTTTTAATACATTTTTTAGTAAGGTGGCCAACCTGGTCACATATTCCACAAACTTCTTACAGACAATTAAATTTATTTTCAGTTGGATGTTTTCTAACATTTTGAGATTTTTTTTTTCAACTTCTTGTGGATTAGGAATATTACTCCCTTTTATTCTTCCATTGCTCTCCCTTTGTTCATGGATATTTCTGTGAAGATATATGTGATTCCAAAAATTTTAAACTTTGTTCCAATAGATTATAAATCACTAGAAAAAGCTATAAAATATTGAATTTATATAGAAGTAAGATCTTTCTCTGCAGAAATTTTGTCGAGGTTCATAACTTCATTATACCTTTTCTTTCTTAGGGCATGATCCATATTTCTTATATAGGGAATTTTCAACTTTCATTGAAGTGATAGATTTCTCACATATCTTCTTAATCCTTGATTTTCCAACATATTTTCAAAATATGAAATGTAAATAAAATAAATTGAAATTTTATATTTAATGGGTGAATATTTCACCTGATTCTTAGAGTGGTATTTTTTCTACAGTTTGAGATGATTCAATTTTTACTTCTGAAGTCTTTTTGAAATTTTCATTCATCTTTATTAAGATAATTTTAACCTATATAAGTTTTGATTGGGTTTTACAAACTTCATCTTACTTAGCTACAAGTTTCTTATTGAGATATTCAAACAACTTTCCCTATTTAGCAATTATTAGTTCGAGATCAATTATCTCCTGGATATACTCTTCTTCCAGTTTAAGGAAATCATTCCTTTAATATCCACCCTAATTTATTTCTTCATCATTTTTATTTCTTTCTTAAGAGTTATATTTTGAACAAGATATGCTAAAATTTCATATCTAAGATGATATTCTCTATAAGAGTTCTCACCTCCTTCTTCTTCACTACTGATGAATATTCCTTTTTCTCAAAATTTTCAAATAATCTTCTGATTCTTTCTAAACTTTTAACTTCTGAAGAATCGATGAAATCTACTTCAGATTTTACTTTATTACTCAACATACTTATTTTTTTTCCAGTGAATTTTTTCTTATCACTAGTTTACTTCTTATCTTACTTAAAAGTTTTTTTTAAACTTCTTCTATTTTGTTTTTTCTTTAGAACAATTTTCATATTCACCAACTTTCTTCTTGAGGAAATTCATAACAAAATGTTAAATTCCACCACACTCGAAAAATATTAGTGGAAGTTTTCATCCAAAATTTATTTCATCTCTCTGGTAGTTTTTAAAGATAAGAGACTTGATATTTTAATTCATTTTCTCATATTATTTATCTTCTGGATCACTAAAATCAGCATTCTTAGAATCTTGGTTTTTCTATTTTTTTTATAGCTTCAAAATCTATCTCATATTTGATTTTGTTTTTGAAATATGGTGTTTTTATCACTTTATAAGCAATAAAAAAGTTATTAAACTCATCAAGAGATAAATCATCTTTATCTTATAACACTGAGATTTTAGAGTCAAAAATATTAGTGAAGTTTCTCATGAGTTTCTTGAAAATTTTAGAATCTTCCAAGATATCTCCAAAACCTATGATGTTTCACAAAACTTCATTAATGCTAGTGTATTATTCATAAATAGTTTCTTCATATCTCATTTATATATATTCAAACTTGCTTCATCAGATTTGTAACTTTTCCTCTTTCACTTTAGTATTCCCCTTGAAGACACTTTCATGTTTTTCCCAAATTTCCTTAATTGTTTTCAAACCCAAAACCTTCATGTAAACATTTTCTGAAAAATACATTAGAATAAAATTTCAAACTTTCCCATCAACCTCAATATTACTCTTTTTATAAAAATTCATAGGATCAATCTTCTCAATGGATGGAGACTCAATCATGACTGTTTTTATAACTTCTAGAACAAGTGATAGAAGATAGGGTATCATTCTACCTTTTCCATCCATGATATTTTTCCATTGAATTTAGAAATACTTATTCTATTTACAGAATTGATATTTTAAAAGATAAAGATTCCACAAGGGAACATTCCCTCTAATACCAATTAAGGTTTCTAAAGATCATTGAATAACTAGGGGTGAATCTATGGTTTCCTTTTTACAAATTTCAAATTTAATAAATTTAACCCATGTAACCTGTTAGATTTATTTCCTTATCACTTTTAAACAAAATCACAAGCATGTATATATGAGAAATTAAACAAGTTATGCATGATTTTCATGTTTTGACCTTAGTATGAGAACCTACATTCTTGATATGGACACTCCCGTGGATCCATGGAAATTCAATATTGCCAAGAAGTGAATATAGATTTTGTGTCAACTCCCATTAAACACCTTATATATCTTGATATGTATGACTATACTAACTCCTGTCAGTTTATAAATTTTGGTTAGAAAAACTTGAGCCTACACAAATGTGATTTTTTTTTCAAACTGCTTCATAAAGGGTATGTTTAGTATCTATTTATTATTTCCCCCTATTTTATTTATTCATTCGGTATTTTTCCATGTAGTGTGACAACATCTGAATACCTCTATCAATTTCACCTTTACTGAAACTACACCTGTTATAAAATCTGAACTCTACTCGATTAACCAACTCTACACCTCTCAAAATTTTCTCAAAAAATCTTTGTCTGATTTTCTTTGTTTGATTCTCTTTTTCTGGTTTTCTGAATTGAAACTATTTATGATACTATAATAATAAACCTTCTCTGTCCAGATATTTTCTTCAACTTGAAACTAATATTTGTTTGGAAACTCACTTCTAACACAAAATATCCAAAGCATCATCTTTTTTCAAGTAAACAATAACATGTATTGATGTAATTCCCACCTATTTATATAAGTGCTCCAAAAATAGAAATGAGTGGGAACTCATTTTCATTTTCCCAATCAAAAAATTTCACTGAAACCTTCTCAAGTATTTTAGAGTTATCTAGAACCTTCTTGAATATTATTATATTCCCCAACATTTCTAACCTTTCTCAAACTTCCTTAATTTCCTAATTTAAAGAACTTATACAAATTTATTTTTCTCACCAAGATATCAAAACTAATTGAAAAAACATAGCATAACATCATCATATTTATAAATTTACAAAGTTATGATTGTTTGAAAAATGTTTTTCTAGAATGTTTGTTAGGAACTCTTTGTTAGGTAGACTCTGTCTGAAGACTTTGTTTGATTTGTCTATTTGGATGATCAATGTTTCTTTATACACCCACTTTTCTTTAGCTCAAAAATGATTCTCTTTATAACTTCACAAACTTGAACTTCATACATCCTGTAACTTCAAACTTTGTTAATTGAACATTTGAACAAGCTGTCTGTCCAGAAACTCATCTTCCTCTATCTGTTTCTTTTAACCCATTGAAAACAAAGTAATTTCTCTATCAATTTTTCCATAACTGTTGAATATAATTG
Source organism: Viscum album (assembly GCA_963277665.1). Taxonomy (NCBI): domain Eukaryota; kingdom Viridiplantae; phylum Streptophyta; class Magnoliopsida; order Santalales; family Viscaceae; genus Viscum; species Viscum album. The sequence continues at coordinate 490,995,181 of OY728150.1, forward strand.
AATACATTGTTTCAACATCTAAAGAATTTAGTTACCTTCAATATTTCTGTCCGGTAGAAACTTCAAAATTTCTTATGCCATTTATTTTTCTTACCTTTTTTCACAATACTCATAATATGAAAATTCTTGAAAATTTATGTCCAAGATATCTGTCATTTTTTATACATCTGGAAATCTATGTCCGATAACAAACATGAGTTTTTCTACCTTTAGAAACTTCTTTATATGATCAACTTATGTCCACTTAAGCTTATCCAAACTTCTTCACAAGTCTCTATCCGAAAATGAATGTCTATAAATATGTGTCTAAAAACAAAGATGATCTTCCCATTTGTATTTTCAAAAATATTCAAATATAAATTATTGAGCCACTTTGAATTTATTTCTCCATTTGAAAAACTACACAAACTCAGCAATAACAGCACTATCAAACAATCTAAAAAAATATTCACCCAAATTATCTGTTTGGAATTGCTTTTCGATCAGGTTTGTCTAGAAACCATTTTCACAAACTTCATTTCATAAAAAATCAGAACTCACATCACAAGAATTTATTAATTCTGAAAATCTGTATAAAATTTTGCGTATGGTGCTTCTCCCTTGATTTGTTCATTAGTCATCGTATGAAAAGTTTTTTCTTATGGAATTATTTTTGGAAAAACCTTGTTCAGATCTTTGTCTGGTGCTATTTTGTTTGATAAATTGAATCTTTAACTTTGTGTTTGAACAACTTCAACTTCCCATTTTTATCAAAATATTGAATCATGAGGTTTTCCATGATGTTAGGAACTTAAAGATCTGTATGACATTGTCTGAATTTTGTTAGAAATTTGAGGAAACTTTCTAACTTGTTGACTTTCTCACTTTCTCCTTCAACAACTTTGTACAAAACCTTTATTCCAGACTTTCTTCAACATAGTTTTTAAAATAACTTTCTTAACATCCAAAAAATTCTTAACAAGTTTCTTTTAAGACCTTTCAACATCTTTTCACTTGTTAACAAAAACATGTTTTAACAAATTTAGTTGTCAAAAAATATAAAACTTTATTACAAAACATCATAAAGGATCTTCATAAATAATGGTATAGGTCCTCAAAAACTTAATATTTATCCTTTTTGACTTTTTTCTTAGCCTCTCTACATGAAACATGATATCTATCCCAAACATATTCATTACTACAAATGATTTAAACTTTAAAACACTCTCTCTTCACTTTAAATTTTAGTTGAACAATCTCATTTCACCACCACAATTCTTTTCCTTTAGGAAAAAAGCCTTTTGATACTCCTAGAATAAAGGTATCTATATTAAAAACACTTTTATCCACCTTATCACACATATTTTGGGCTGTTACTTGAACTTCCTAATCAAATTATTTGAAAATATTTATTTTAAATTCCACTATAAGGTTATTCTTTAGGCACTACTATCTAATTCTTGAATTCCTTAATTGTTTCATATTTCTCTTATAATTTCTAGCTTGTGGGTTTAAAATTAATAAATGATGTTGGGTTGTCAAAATTTCACCCCGTATAACCTTATAATTCTGAATAAATATTCTATCCAACTTTTTTATCAAGAAATAATTAATTCGGGATCTAGTGACCCCACTTTTATTAGTAATAAGATGTTTTTATCATTTCCAAAAGAGCGTATTTTCTACCAAAAAATCTCCACTATAGGAAAAGTCTAAGATATAAAAAATCCTACATCATTTATAATACACAAATCAAACCCTACATGATACTCTAAGTGGTCTATAGAATCCTTTCCTACATGCCCATTGAGGTCACCACCTATAAAAATCTTCTCTAGTTGTGGAAAACTCTGAATCAAAGTATCTAAATTAACAAAAAAATTAGACTTTTGTTGTACATCTTAACCAACTTGAGGTGCATAAACACTAACAAAGTAAAAAGTCTCATTTCCGATAACTATCTTAACAACTATGATTCTATCCCCTATTCTTATGACATTGAACACTTTATCTCTTAATGAATTATCCACTATATTACCAACACCATTTTTAGTCTTAGTTTTAAAAAGTACCAAAGTTTTAAATCAGAGCTATCCAATTAATTTTCCTTTTCTCCCACCCATTTAGTATCTTGTAAACACAATAAACTAATCTTTATTCTAATCATAGTAACCTATAATTCTAATTATTTACTTATTAAAGTTCTAAAATTCTGACTAGATATCTTAATCTTATGATTTTAGACTAGCTTCCTTACCACCCACATCCGTCAAGAAAGGTGTGAAGACACTTTCTCATTTAACACTTCACTCAAGAGTTGATATAGTGTCTCTAGATAATTTGACACCACAATTGAGAAAGAAATTTTTTTATTATGGGAAAAAACCTAGTATTAATATATTGATTCATTTGATCCATGTCATGAAAATATTCGATGAAGTTTTATGCCAGTTTTTAACTATCTAACACAACCATCCTACTTCTAGTGACCTGAAAAAAGGGAAAGAATCCTAATAAGAAAAACTATGAGGTAATTCCATATAATGAAACTATTTTTGGTAAAATTTTGATTCAGATAGAAGATTTCAAAAAAATGTGAGAGGTATGAATGATTCTAATTGTGAATCTATTAATTCATTCAGTGAAACTACATGATTAACTAAGGAGCCTAAAGTACCAAGTTATACTAGATTTTCTGATGATGATGTGATATCAAGAAGTTTGAAATTGAAAGGTGTCTAATTATCATAGGAGATAGATTTGGGAATGCAGAAAGAAAACGTGAAGTTGAGAGAGAAGAATAAGTCGAAAAAATTTAAAGTAAGAGAACTAAAGATTTAGGTTGAAAATTTGAAAAGCCCAAATAGAAGGTTGGTTGTAGTGACTACTAATATAATGGAAAAGAATAATTGTCAGGTTGGGGATTTGATGGATATGTGTTCAAAAGTGGAGAATCTTAAAGCTGGTTCCAAGGAGAAGGACCTTGTTTCAAAACAAGTTCAAAACATAAAGACCAATAAGGATAAACCTTTTTCACACCTGGTAGAATTGTTTGAGGTGAAACAAAGTTTGGGGAAATAAAAGGTAAGATTTAATGATTCCATTTCTCAGATAAACATGAGGATTAAAAAATGAAACACTCGATGATCATTCCTATGCATTGGATAATGAAATGTCTAAATGGAATACACTCAAGTAAGAAAATAATATGCAACTTGAGGTAAGAATAAAAAAGATCTAGAAACTTGAAGAGAAGTTGATATTGGTTAAAAAAAGTGGAGCTATTAGACCCCAAGATCAATCTAGAGATTGGGTAGTATATTCTAGAAGGGGCAGGAATGTCACTCTAGGTGGGAAATAGATATCTAGGACCACATTTTGGAGTGAGGGGATTTCTATTATTTAAATAAGGGTCTGGTGAGTCATGAAGAGATAGAGGATATTCCTCCTTTTAGAAGTGCAATGAGCTGGCTTAGGCAGGAGGGTACCGAATCCCTCCCTTATATTTTCTTCTTTCTTGAGTCACTTTTCCTCTATGAGTCCACTCCTTCTCCTAGATATATCGATTTTTATATGAAAATTATATTGTTTGATTGTTTCTTCCTAGTAAGGTACTCTAGTAGTTGGTATAACCTTCCAGATCAACCCACCCCACATTTTCCTAAAATGTATCATGGGAAATTAAACATGGATACAAGGAATGTGGAACGATTGAAGGCACAAAGCAACACATCGAATGAGTCGAGATTGCTTTGTCAGATTTGGAATCAACAGTCGATAGCCTCGCACACAACCAACAATGTTGGGAGCTGGAGATGAAGGAACAAGTTGAATTTTGAAAATATGTCACTAGATTGGTTCCTTAGAGAATTTTCCCATACACGGTGATATGCCACCACCAATAATAGTTGAAGAATTTATCACATGCTTGAGCGCTATGGAAAATAGAGAGAAGAAGCATAACAGTGTGATTGGGGAAGTGTTCACTCCAGTTGAAAAACCATTTATAGTAGCTCGAAGGGTTCATCTACTAGTTATTGATGGGACAGACCCGTTGGTCTGGATCACTCGCATAGAAATTTATTTTCACATCCCCTAAACTCTTGAGGATGTGAATCTCTCCCTGTCTCAAGTATGGATGGAGTTTCCATTCATTGGTTTACCATACTACTTAAAGTGAATCCCGAAGTCACCTGGTGGATCTTTAAGGAGTTAATGTAACGTTTTAGTGGGTTGGACATCCAAAATCCTTATGAAAATCTTGCTTCCTTATGGAAAACTAGATTGTATCAGGAGTATGTAGTGTAATTTGAGTATTTAGCTTCACTAATTTTGAGGCAACCAGATCCCATTAATTCCATGGTAGATGGGGATGCAATATGTGGGGTATTTTTTTATGGTATGAGGGAAGATATTCAAATTTGGGTTCACATTCATAATTCAAGAACCCATTTGTTGATGATTTTTTTGGAATAACAGGTTGAAATTTCCATTACTAATGGTGTCAGAGCTCAGTTGTAGAATGGGGGGCCTAGAGTGTTCAACAAAAGCTGTGACCCATACATATTCCCATCTTAATGTCATTCAAGGTCACAAATTCAACACAAGAATTATCCTTGATATTTCAGGAGTGAATAGTGGGCTAAGGGACATGGAATCCAAGATATTCCTAAGACATCGCTACTAGGGGTGCTGGGTTTTCCATACGATGACCCACGAATGGGAGGAACGAGGATGAAAAGGGTTATGTTTATTGGAGTTGGTGTTCTAGAACCAATTACTTTGTACTTTAGATTACATGAATATTCAAATAAGTAAATATTAATGTAAATACCTTATCAAATATTGATTGTTCTTATTCATAATGTTAACATGATAATGTCTTGAGGTATTTGTCGCATCAAATGATCATAACAATTACTCTCTAAGATGAGAATCTTGAAATTCCATGTCGATATTCTTAAATATAGTTCTATGGTCGGATAAAATTCTATGATGAGAAACATATAATGTGGATTGATCAGTTCAAGTATTCATAAGTAGATGAGACTTATTCTCTTGAAGTTCTCACTTGGTAATCTTCAAGACGGGAGATTATGAGATCAGACCATAGATATTTATGACGCATGACACACAATAGCGAAAAGGGCCCCCAACATAAAACACATGGAAATATTAACTTGCGGTGCACTGATAATAATTAAGGGGCGTAATAGTGTCATTGTAATAGTGAAATAGAATTCATTCGGAATGGGAAGTATTTTTAGGGGTAATAGTGTCATTCTTGGGGAAATAATAGTTAGGAGGGGGAAGATTATAGGATTATGTGAGAAGGTTTGTTAAATAGAGTGGGATCGATCATGGGAAAGGCAGAGAGGAAATGTTCTAGAATTGACCGTGAGGCTTGGGACATCGACCACCTATGGGTTGGATGAGGGAGAAACATTTCCCCTTGAATCTTTTTCTTCCATCCTTCTCCTATAATTTATTCACCTACTATTCTATATACGAATTATCCATTCCTTTGTCTCTATCATTTGGTCCAATGTGCCACCAAATCCTCTTCTCACACAGCTGACACACGCACTGGAAGATGAATCATGCTTAGGAGATGCTTTTCTCTTCATCCCTACTCCTTACATGAACGACCAATCTTCTTTACTAGTTATTCTGAGGAGGCATATTTGGCTACATCAAGTCATGCGAGATGTGCTCGATTCTCTCCTCACTCAGACAATCCGTGCACTGTCCAAACTTTGTCTGGAGGAGACACCCTCTTCCATCTCAAGTTTCTAGATGACACTCTAGGACAAAATACATCCAAATATCCCATATGCTGGAGTCTCATCCACTAGATACAACTTTTCTAGATCGGATTCCATCCATACATTTGCTACTATGGGATGCAGGTCTTCCTGCTACCACATATTGATGGACCTTGTGCTTTTCTAGCTACCATGGTAGCTGGATGGTGCACCAACCATATCCACCATGGAGGACTTCCATGGTAGGTGGCTTCCTATTGTGGAAGTCCAATGGTTGGTGGATGGATTTGTGGGAGTTGTGTGTCAAAGTTGACACCTCCCACCATGTCTATTTAAGAAGGTCCAAGGGAGCTTTAGGAACAATCAATCTGAGCTAAGATAGATCACTAAATCTAATAGAGAGAGACAAGAGAGCTTCATGTTAGAGAGAGAGGTGTAGAGAGGGAGTTTTGAAAATCCTTGTTCATGTTGAAATAAAGGTCAATTTCTCCCTCCATTATTCTCTATTCGTGATCATCTAATCACAACAAGTGGTATCAAAGGAGGTTACAGTGTAATGGTGGTGAGTAGTTGAGTTTTTCTAGTGACTAGAAAAATCAATTTTCTCAAAATATTATTTTAAAGGTAGATTATGAAAGTTCATGGTGAGCCAATTCCAACGGCGCAAACAACATTGAAAACAGAGCTAAAATGAGCTTCCTAGGCTCGGTAAAATATTGGTCAAACCTCGGGTGCTACAGTACCCCCTTACTAGAGAAGAAGGTACTGTTACGGCACTGACGACTTTTCCAGTGAGTTTCTGGCAGCTGATCTAGTGTGCCCCATCAGCACCACGTCATCACCACGAAATCGATTGATCTCGTCCATTGATACTATTTTGATCATATCTTGATCAATCAGTGTCCGATTTCGATGATCCAGGAGCCGATTCCACCATTTTCGACCATTTCAGACGCAATTGTGGGATCCATTTTTCCAGATTATGCACCAAAGTTTTTGGAATTAAAATTCAATGGAGGGATCATCTGCGGGAGGGATGATCATGCTGACATCTTCGAACTACTACATTTTGAAGTCTCGAATGGAAGATATCATCCATGATAAGGATATTTTTGAACCCATTGAGAATGAGGGAGTCAACCTCAATGCCACCAAGTAAGCAGAGTGGAAAATCTAAACAAGAAGATGATCGGTCAAATCTTCCAATGGATTTATCACAATGTTTACCACTATTTTTCTCAGATACTGGTGTGTACGAACTTTGGATAAAGTTGAAAAATACGTACTAGTCAAAAAACGCTTGAAACAAGATCCTATTGTTGAAGTGGTTGATGAATCTTTGACTACAAAGTGGAAGCTCTATAACCGAACACACCAGCGAGTTCCAAAGCCTGATGAACCTGTTGGTGGCTACCGGTAAGACTCTAAATTATGAAGATTAGGCGAACCACTTACTCTTCACACTTACCGATAGCTGAGATACACTTTTAATCTCACTAAGAAACTCAGCGCCCAGAGGAAAACTTACCATGGAGATGGTAAAGGATGCATTGTTCAACGAGGAGGCCCGAAGGAAGGATGTGAGTTATAACTAGACACAAGCACTCATTCTGGAGAAGCGAGGGAGGCAAAAAGGAGGATGTAATGGGGGTAAGAACCAGATGCCGAATGAAGAATAGAGGAAGGTCCATAGATGGAAGGAGGAAAACATATAAATTCTATCATTGTGGCATGGAGGGACACATGAAGAAGAAATGCCAAAAGTTTCTACAAGAAAAGGGTCAAAGCAGCAATCATCGAAGAATAAATAGAGACACGCATGTGAGCATCATTGGAGAAGTTATTATTTGATCCAAAGATGAAGAGGATACATGATTTAATACATCAGGGAAAGACACTAAATGGTTGATCGATACTACAACATCATACCATGTCACTCCTCATCATGAGTATTTCATGACTTATCAAACTGGTGACTTTGGTGTAGTCAAGATGGGAAATACCAGTTCGGTGAAGATTTTTGGAATGGGTGATATCCAAGTCAAGATGAACGTTGGATACAAAAATCACCCTGAAGGATGTTTGGAATGTTCTAAGCCTTTGAATCAACCTGTTATCATGTATAGTCTTTGATCGACAAGGCTATGACAACATCTTCTATAATGGAGCATGGAAGATAAAAAAAGGATCCATAGTCATTTCCCAAAGAAAAATATGCAGTACATTGTACAAAACTCATGAGAAGATATGTGAATACAACCTCAACACGGTGTAAGGAGAGACGTCATCCAATATGTGGCATAGGAGACTCAACCACATGATTGAAAGAGGGTTATCTACCTTGACAAAGAAGAAGGTGATCAAAAGAATAGATCTCATGTTCCAAGTGAACCAGACAATTGAGGACATTCAAAATCCAAGAATGTCACAAAGGGAATGTGTCGAGGAATCAATTCTTGATCCAACACCTGTACCTGCACCACCTGTCAATGAAGAGGAGGAGGTTCAAGAAGACTCATCAATAGCGGACTAGTAGGTAGTGGAAGAGGATATTGAGTAGGGGGAGACTCAATCCTCTCCATAGGGATTTACCAAACCATCATAAGAGCTAGGTGTTTTTGTGCCTCCCTAACCTAACATTTCACAGGTTTGAATATCTTCATGAGGAAGGATTCCATCAAAAAAATATTCAAATCAAGAGTACATGTTGCTGAACAATGAAGGGGAGCCTGAAGGATATCAAGAAGCATATCAACATTCACTATCATTGGATACGTGAAGTGATGGATCAAAAACTTCTATGACTTTTGAAGATCCACATGAAAGAGAACCCAATGGTTATGTTGAAAAAGGTGGTTTCTAGAGAGAAGATGGACCTTTGCAGATGATCCAACAGATTGTAACTTGAGGGGGAGAATTGATGGACCTTGTGCTTTTCCAGCCGCCATGGTAGCTGTCCGGTGCACCAACCACAACCACCATGGATGAATTCCATGGTAGGTGGCTGCCCATTGTGAAAGTCCAATGGTTGGTGGAGGGATTGGTGGGAGTTGTGACAAACTTGACACCTCCCACCATGGATATTTAAGTAGGGCCAAGAGAGCTTTAGGAATAATAAATCCGAGCCAAGAGAGCTCACTTCATCCAATAGAGAGAGATAAGAGAGCTTCATGTTAGATAGATATAGGTGTAGAGAGGGATTTTTGTAAATATTTTTTCATGTTAAAATAAAGGCTGGTTTCTCCCTCCATTATTCTCTATTCATGATCAGCGAATCACAACACGTATCCTATGTTCCTACTTATTTTCTACAATTTCATCTAGTATTATAGCCATGCAATGCATATTTATTCTCATTCGATGAACGTGCGTGTTCCTAGATTATAACTTGAGGAGACCCTCACTTCTGGAAGGTATATCCAGAACACCATCTGTGGAGGAGGCCTACTACCAGTTTCACTCACGGGAGTGAAATACACCATTGAGTACCTTTTTCTGATTCCCCTTTCAAAAAAACCAAAAAAAAGAAAGAAAAAATATAGCCCCATTTACTTTTATAGGGGCACATCTATCACGTCTAAGCATAGCATGAATGGCTGGAATATATCAAGCAAGGCACTGGTAATTTGTGCAGGTTCCCTAAAGAACCAATCTTACAGGAAGGACTTGTTGTTGGTGATGTGTCACTACTTCTAAATATACTTATGATTTTTATTATTCCTCATAGGGAGATACACATGTTTGATATATGGGATTCACTATCTAGGCTAGAAAGATTCCTAAAAAAGTTCTCTAGCCAACTCATCATACCGGAAATTTCTGGAAAAAATCCTGAAAATTTGATATAGAAAGCTGAGGCTTATTTATCATTATGTCAAATTTTAGAAAATATGAAAAAACCAATGACATGACTCTTCATGTAAAGAATGTTTTAACTTTGGGTTTTTATTATCAAAGGGAACTATGACTTTTTTCACATGGGCATATCTCAAAGAAGTGCTACTTGAGGATTTTGGAATCTTCTCTAAGGAAGCCCCTATAACTACGTTTGAGTTCCCATTGATGGTAATGCATTTGTTCGCATCACACTAAAGGGTACCTACCATCCATGTGATAAAAAACTAGAGAAAGCAGTTAGCCAAAATAACACTACCTACATCTATTATGTGGTAGAACTTCCACACAAAGAGCAGGAAACTTCCAGGTCCATAATGATGGAGCAAGAGATGCAACAGAATGAACCGAATCAAACAAGGACCCTTATTATGTTACCACCACCTGCATGGTTCATTCCCTTGAGGATGGGATGACCCCCACATATTTATAGAGGATACCCATACATGTTTTATAAACAAGAATCAAGGTGGTTCCAGCTACACTTGTGACCCAATTCACTACATCACACAAGGGGCCTTCCTGATGGAATGAGGGAAACCATTACAAAAGGATCCACACTAAAATGCATCTATCCAAACTGATACTTGATTTGGGAGATTGTGTGACATGTATATATGACAATGAGACATTATGAAGTAAAAAAAAAAACATAGTTTTATATCATCAGAGCTTCTTGGTTCTTCTCAAATCATAAAAGAAAAGAGAAGTTTATGAAAGATTTCTTGGCATGACTGTCAGTTCCATAGACCAAGGATGGTATGAGAGATCACTTTGCATGCTTGTGAGATCCATCATATTGTGTAAGAATTGGTTTTTTAGGATGTTGGATGTGATATGAATTGGGGGGGGGGGGGTAATAGTGTTATTATAAAAAGGGAATAACAATTATTTTGAAAGGGAAGTATTGTTAGGGGTAAGTTTCATGGTTGGGGAAATAATAGTTTGATATGAGGGGGATTATTATAGGTCCATGTGAGAAGGGTGGTTAAATAGGGAGGGTTGGAGCATAATAAAGGAGAAGAGAAAATATTTTATAATCATCCGTGAGGCTTGAGACATCAACCATCTATGGATTGGGTGAGGGAGCAATAGTTACACTTAAGTATTCTTCTATACTTATCCTCTTGTAATTTTTTCACCTACTATTCTATATACAAAGCAGTCATTCCTTTGTATCTATCACGTACAAAAGAGATGTATACATATATCAATAATAAAAAATAAAAAATTATATAATATATATATTAATATAAAATATTTATGTTAATAATTCATATTCTATTCATAAAAAAATGAAGTCAATAATGACACACATAAAGTATGAATGCAAACGAATATTAAAAAATAAAACATTTAAGGAAAATGTATTCTCTCAATATCAATCTTGGAATGATTATGTGAGACTTCATGATCACCGAATGATTCTTCCTCATAGGAAATATCTTGAACATCTTCATATTCTTCAATTCTATAGCTCTTGTAATACCACCCTTTGTTACTTTTCCACAAAATTTTCATGTTACTGAATTTTTCTCCTAAGGATCTGCTAACATGAAGTATTTCCAAGCCAGGTCTTTCATTGATTTAGACATTTTGAAATAAATCACAATTTTTAAATATATAAAACAAAAAATTAAATATTAAAAAACATATATCTCAAAAAAACCAATAAAAAACAAAACATCAAAAAGGAAGAAAACTTAGAATCAAAGAAAATAGGAGTAACTAGAAAAAAATAAAAAGGGGAGGAAAACATAAAGAAAATTGAATTAAAAAATATTACCAGTTTGTGCATAAGGTACACCTGCTCTGGATGAGACTATATATCTGGGTCGCGACACTCGAGGGAGCTCGACTGGTTCATGGTAGTCGAGAGAGCTCAGATGGGTCGTGAAAGTTGAGGGAGCTCAGCTGGGTCACGACGCTCGATGTGGTCCAACACTAGTTGGGTCTCTACGATCACAAGAAGAGGAGAATGCTATGAAGAGGGAAGGGGATGTCATTGTTTGACCTCAAAAGACATATTTTTAATTGGGGAGTATGATTTGATAGGTTAAAAAAATTAATAAAAATACTAAAATAAAATAAAATAAAAATAATAAAGGATGGAATCGTGGAGTGCACCACACCATTGTGCACCACAACATGCCATCTCAGATGAGACATAGTGAATCCATGACACGCCATGGCTAGAACCATTAATAGCTATGAAACAAACTCGTCTGTTGGAATTATGCATGTTTATATGTCATCGAATATTTCTATCTGTGAGAATGTGTAATGGTTCTTAGAATTTATGATTATAATTAATTATTTTCATGACTTGAATTCTTTGATGTGCTGACAAAAAACGTGATACTATATGTCCACAAGTAGGGTACATTGGATGCATCAGAAATTCCATGTTAATAATGAATAAGTCAAGGAAGGATTTTCCCCTTCCATATTTATGGAAGTTGATATCTCAATCCATTGATTGAAATGGAAGTATTGTATTAAATTTCTTGGTTATGGTGTAACAATTAGTTTATTTTAGATAAAGAAAGAAAGATGTATTAATCAAATAATTTGTTAATACGTGTGTGCAACCTTTTTGTTAAGATATTGTGACAAAAATGATTATATTACATAGTAATTGTTGATTTATGGTTGTTGATGTTGTGACATTAACTTCTTTTTCTTGGGTACTTTGATTAGTTTCTAGATAGTAATCTTAGACTTCAAGAAAATCTGTATAATTCCAATGAGAAAGAATCCTAGAGATTCACACACTAATTGTTTCCATTCCTATTTTAATTTAAATAAATATTATTTTAAAGACTGAAGAATAATTTTGTTCAGGATTTATTGATCCTAAATATTATTCACAAGGTAATAAATAATTATTTATTCATTAGTAAATAATTTATTTAATTATGTTAATATTTAATAAATATTTATTCACTAGACCGTGAATAGAATATTTGTTTTATTTATTAAATATTTAATTGAATATTTATTTAAGTATTCGATAAAAGCTGTGGAGGATGTGCAGACCAAGATAGTGTCTGATAATAAATATTAATTTACAATATGGTATAATAATATTTATCATTGCACTAATTAGTACATTCCATAAAATAATAATATTATTATCATTATATGGTATGAGGTCAAATCAGGTTTATTATATTATTTAAGGGGTGATGTGTAATTAAATAATATTTTAATCCTAACCCTAAATTTATAAATATATGACTACATCTATTGTGTAGGGTTAATCAACAATTGAAAATTTTTATACTCAATGAACTTCTTTCTAGATTCCTCCTCTCATCCTCAAGAATGAGAAGAATAAGAGAGGTTCCTTCAAGCCTTGAATAGATCAAGATGAACAACACAGAAAGATCGACCTTCCACACTAGCACCCGACAAACCATCGGTGTCATTTGGAGATTAAATGACCTTGTGTGAATCACTTATAGAGGGGGTCTACTTTTTATCCTCCCTACACAATGATAGTAATCTTCAAAGGGATTAAAATGATCAACAATATTATCAAAGAAAGATCCTAAGACTATGTATTATTTCATTCAATCTATTTAAATTGATTATAAATTTAACATGAAAAATATCCTCTCTAGGTTTTGGGATTTCTATTTCAATATTCGATGAAAAATTTTCATTGTTAATGAAATTTATGTCTTGTACAGTTGGAGAGTGATCCATCGAATCCAACAAAAACTTTTATGGTTATTCATTCAAAATTCATTTCCACTGTGTTTGGAACCATCAATGATTTCAGTGTGGATTTCCCTTTAGTCCCATGCACAAGTGTGTTGATCCAAAAGTTGAGGGTCATTCTGCTTAGTGAAGATGAAGTATGATTCTTGGGAAGGGGACATAGAACATGAGCTGGAAAAAACTGAATTCCTAAGTGATTCAGAATGAAAAATAAGGGAGTATTTAAATTTAGGACATCACTGTACCACTTTAATACCAAAGAATAGGGAAGTTTCTTCCATAAAATTCAAAATGTGAGTGGAGGATATTACCATACTCGTGTTTCTTGACAAGGGGATACACATAATTTCATTTCTCCAAAGTTGAAAAGGTGGATAGGCTTGAATATGATGGACCCAAGTTTGATGACTATCAAGTTGGGAGATGAACATCAAGTAAGATCATAGGGGGTGTGTCTAAATTTAGAACTCATGATCGGAGAATACTCTTGTTCAATTGACACCACATCCTCAAACTTGGAGGGAAAGATATCATTATGGGAATTACTTGGTTACAAACATTTGGGGAAGTAACCATCAATTGGGGAGATATGAACATGGGTTTCTTGGTCTAGTATTGGAAATATTCCCTCAAGGGAGCAGGATACAACAACCACCATGCTCCCTCTCTGCTTGATGGAACATTTCACATGGGTGGCCATGGATGATAATGTTCACTATAGGGAGATGAAGTTGTCGACAAGGGTCATTTATAAATTGAGTGATGGTAAAGAAGTTTGCAAAAAATATACAGGCAATGTTAGATGACCTCAAGTTCCTACCCCCAGTTCGGAAATAGGTTCATTCCACCCGATTGGTTTAGGGACAAGGGCTAGTTTAGATGCGACTCTGTAGCTACCCACGTTTATAGAAAAATGAAATTGAATACCAAGTGATTGGGATGCTACACACTAGTCTCATTCATCCTTACTCAAGTTATTTTTCATTCCCTGTTCTATTGGTCAAGAAAAAATATGGGACCTGGAGATATTGTGTGGATTATGGGTCTCTCAAGAAGGTAACCATTCTAGAAAAATTCCCTATTATAGTGATAGAAGAATTGATGGATGAATTGGGAGGTGTAACATATTTTTCCAAGATGGGCCTCAAGTTTGGTTACCATATATTGAGAAGACTACCCTTCAAAATCCTAATGGGCATTATGAATTTTTGTTCATGCCATTCGGGTTGACCACCACACCATCAAATTTCTAGGAAACCATGACTATTTTTTTTCTCTACTATGATGATATGTATTTATATTTTTTGATGATATATTTATTTATAGTAATAGCTGGGACTCCCATTTGGGGAATTTGAGAATTGTGTTACAGGTCCTCAATGAAAACTAATTTTTTTCTAACCAGAAGGGTCACTTTGGTAAAAAATAGGTGAAATACCCAAGGCATGTCATTTCAAATGATAGAGTCTTCATGGACCCTATCAAAATGTTGGGAAAGAATAAAAAATGACAAACAAAAAAACAACTGAAAAGAAAACGTGAAACATAAATAAAACCTTTCCCACCAAATAAAAAGTGGAAGCACAAGGATGAAAAAATAAATGTGCAGAAAATAAAAGGTTGAAACCAGAAATTTTTACATGGAAATCCCAATGAGGGAAAAACCATGGGACCTAGTCTAGAAAGAGGGATCCACTAAAATCAAGTGGTACATAGTTGAGGCTCCCCAAAAATGGAAGGGATCACAAAAGTAATACTCAAGAATAAAATAAATGAATAAAATAGGGAGAGAAAGAAAAAAATAATCATCAAAGAAAGGTGATCACCAAATGGTATTTTATCTTGGTTTTTTGGTGTGTTGAATCCTGGCCGCTCCCTCCCCTTTTATAAGGAAATTTGTCCGCATCAAAAATTGTCTCAGTGTGAAATTGTCTTTGTGTTTTTAATTAACATGGTCCACCAAATTATTCCTCTGCATTTTTCTTTTTTAAAATATCATTTATCATTTTTTTACTCAAATATGTGTCCTTCAGTTGAGGAGGCACCCAATAAACTCCCCCTCCGACACAATTGGGGATCACCGCCAACCCTGCAATCAGTCAGAAAGTCTAAATTTTTTCTTTGGGTAAAATCTTGGTCAACATGTCTAACCCATTGTAATCAATGTGGATCTTATCAAGCTCTAAATGTATCAAATAAAAAATTTTGTTGATCCAATGATATCGAACATCGATATGTTTCGAACTTCTATGAAAAGTGTAATTCTTTCCCAAAAAATATCACTCTAACTATCAAAAAATAAAACATACTAGTCCGAATTTAAACTGATCTCTCAAATAAAAGTTTTCATCCACAAAAATTCTTTTCATGCCTCAGTAGCTACAATAAACTTTGAATCTATGGTAGATAAAGCAACACATCTCTACAATATAAACTGCCAAGATAATTCTCCCCCTACAAAAGTGATCAAATAACCAGAAGTGGACTTCCTCAAATCAATGTCTCCTACTATATCTGAATCTGTAAATCCACAAGGCATAGGTTCCCCTTTTCCAAAAAAAATATTAGATTAGAATTACCATGAAGATAATGAAAAATATACTTCACTACTCTTCAATTATCTCTGCCTAGATTTTATAGAAAATAACTGACCACACTAACTGTATGAGATTTATCAGGTCTAATACATACCATCACATACATCAAACAACCAATGAAAGATGAATAAGGTATGTGTTGCATCTTCTCTCTCTATTCATTAGTAGAAGGTGAATGACTGGTACTGATCTTAAAATGTAAATAAAGATAAGTACTGACCACTTTCACTCTATCCATAGAAAATCTCTGAAGAACATTCTCAATGTATCGCTCTAGAGATAACCACAATTTATTGGCCTTCCTGTCATGGTATATCATCATGCCATGAATTTTTCATGCTAGCCCCAAGTATTTCATTGCAAAAGACTGAAAAATATCCTTCTTCAATCTATCAATTCTAGAATTATCATGGAAAACAATGATCATATTATCAACATAAAGAAATAGTATACTAAAATCCTCATCAGTAAATCTCTGAAAAAAAACACAATGATCAAAAGATGTATTCCTAAAACCCTAATGAGAAATGATAGATTCAAACTTATTATACCACTACCTAGGAGCTTGCTACAAACTATACAAACCCTTCTTCAATTTACAAGCATGATTTTATTTACCTGTTTCAAAAAAACCCTTTGGATACTCCATATAAATATCCTCCTCTAAATCTCAATGGAGGAAAGTTGTATTCACATCCATCTACTCAATCTTCAAATCCAAACTAGCAGAAAAACCAAGAACAACCCGAATAGAAGACATTTTGAAAACATATGGAAAAATCTCATCAAAATCAATACCTTTCTTATGATGGAGGACTTTAACAACTAAAATTTCCTTGTATCATGGAATAGAACTAGATTCTTCATTTTTAATCTGATAAATCCATTTATTTTACAAATATCTCTTACTTGTCGGTAACTTCAATAGCTCAAAAGTATGGTTGTCATGCAATGATGTAATCTCACCATCCATTTTCGCAACTCATCTATCTTTCTGTTCACTTTCCATTTCCTCATCAAAAGATTATAGTTCCCCCCCTTCAGTGAGGAGCACATACTAATAAGGTGAATACTAATTATAAATGATACGATGCTGAGATAACATCTAGAGTGGAACCGTGGATTTGTTAATATCCCCTAGAACTAGATCATCAGAAAAAAAATGTGCATTGGAAATATCAACTCCAACCTGTTCACCCTAAGAATCATTCTATACATTAATGCAATAATCATAATAAAAAATATGAGGTAAATTTGAATTAGAAACTTTCTCAAGACAAACAAAACCATCAAAATTTAGAGAAGCAGATTTTATCCCTTATCAATGTATACAATAGTATGATCCTCCTTAAACACTACATCATAGATTATAACAAGTTTATTAAAAATAGGATCATAGAACCTGTAAACAAACTCATCATGTCCATATCCAATAAAAATACATTGGCATGTCTTACCATCTAGCTTGGATCTCTCATATTTTAGGCACATGAACAAAATCCTTACAACCAAAAACATGAAAGTGATCGTACTTGATATCTTTTCCATACCAAAACTTGTTGGGAGTATCTATATTCAAAGAAACCATAGGTGATAAATTGATAATATAAACAATATTATGTAAAACCTCACCCCAAAAATGTCCCGGAAACTTTGCTTCCAAAAGTAAACAACGAACTCTTTCCAACAAAGTCCTGTTCATCCGCTCAGCTACACCATTCAGTTGAGGTGTCTTGGGAGGCATCTTCTGATGCCGAATACCTTCTTGACTATAATAATTATCAAACAGACCACAATACTATCCCCCATTGTTAGTGAAAATATATTTCAATTTCTTTCTTGATTCCCTCTCAACAGAAACATAAAATTGCATAAAAACACTGAGCACCTGACTTTTGTAATTCAAAACATAAAACCAGATCTTTCTTGAGTATTCATCAATAAATTTTACAAAATAAATACCTCTACTAAAGGTCTTAGATTTCAAAGGACCACAAATGTCAGAATGTACCAATTCAATTACCTATGACTTCCTGTGTGGAGGATAACTACTGAAACTCACTATGCTCTATTTTCCAGCCATGAAATGATCACATGTGTCCAATTTGACACTATTCAAATATGGAAGAAGATTTATCTTTTCCAAACAAACAATCCCTTTCTCACTGATGTGACTGATCCTCCTATTCCATAACTTGGAAAAAACATTGTACTCAACAACAAAAACAATATCACAAGAAATAGAAGCTCAAGTCCAATACAAACCTGGATGCTTCTTCCCTCGATCCATAATCAAAGAGCCCTTAGGAAGATTCCATTGGAAATCACCAAAATTACTAATAAACCCTTCATCATCAAGAATGATGGTAGAAATAAGATTCAAGATAACCTCTGACGCATGTCGAACATTCTTCAAAATCATCTTACTTCCTATACTGGTCTCTAAAAAACTATCCTGATACCTACAACATCAGCATGACCATAATTTCTTATCTTCAAAATCCCAAAATTACCTGCTCTATAAGATGTAAAGAACTCCTTCTTCAATGTCACATGAAAACAGGCACCACTGTCAACAACCCATAAAAAATAATCAGAACCAATATTAATGGAGTCATAAACAATAACAAGATCACACCCTATAGCGGTAGTGACATGATCATATCCATCACCATTTTATTATGTGGATTTTCCATCATTATATTCTCTTTTTTCATATGATAAAAAAACTCTTAACATTCCCCTTCTTACCATAATGAGGACATTCAAAATCTCTCTACTTCAATCTGGATTTTCTTCTACCTCTGCTCTTACCTCGACTGCTCTGTCCCTAGCCTTGGCTTCTCCCCCTATTCTTTGTGACTAAAATCTCTGAAGAGGATTTCTATTGATTACGTCTCCTAACTTCTTCATTTAAAATAGCATAATTAACAAAACTAAATGTCACAACATCATTAGAAGTAGAATCGGTTAATGTAACACGTAAATTCTCCTAAGAATTGGGTAAAGTGTTAAACAACAAAAGAGCTAAAACCTCATCTTAAAAATTGATACCCATGCTGGAAAACTGATCAAAACATCTCTAATATTCATTTAAATATTCATAAATATACATACCATCTTTTTATCTAAAATTCATCATTTGTTTGAGAAGAAAAAATTTATTGTTTCTTGTCTTGGAAGCATAGGTTGTCTCAAGCTTCCCCCACAAAGTTTTGGAATGAGAGATATTGAAAATGTGGTTAATAATGTTGTTTTCAACCCATTGTAGAATGAATACATAAACCATATCATGATCTAACACTCATTATTCATCTGACATCTTTTCTGGCTTCTGGGTACTAAACACAGGAAGATGCATTCACTTGACAGAAAGCAGATCCTTCATTTTAATCTGCCACATATGGTAGTTGGTACCATTCAACAAAATAATCTGACTATAATTGGACACCATAATATATATGAAATTAAAAACCAAACCCTTTGATACTAGATTTTGGGAAAGACTACAAAGAAATGAATGTGAAAACAACCGAAAAAATGAACATGCAGCAGAAATAAAATCTTTCCCTCCAAATAAAAGCTGGATGCGCAAAAATCCAAAAATAAATGTGATGAAAATAAAAGGTTGACACCAAAAAATTTTATGTAGAAAACCCAGTGAGGGAAAAACCATGGGACCTATTCCAGAAAGAGGTATCCACTAAAATCAAGAGGTACATGATAGAGACTCCCCCAAAATGGAAGGGATCACAAAAGTACTACTCAAGAATAAAATTAGTGAATCAAATATGGAGAGAGAAAAAACAATCTTTAAAGAAAGGTGATAAAAATTGGATTTTCTCTTAGTGTGTTGGTGTGTTTAAGCCTGGATGTTGCTTTTCCTTTTATAAGTAAATTCATCTGTGTCAAAAATTGTCTCCACATAAAACTATCTCCGTGTTTTTTATTCACGCAGTCCACCAAATGACACCTCTATGATTTTCTTTTTCAAAGCAGTGTTTCCATTTTTTCCCTCAAATCCATGTCTTCCAGCTGAGGAGGTGCCCAAAAAAAAATTTAGGCAGTCCTTGACTGGACCATTCCAAAGACAGTAAAGGGGGTCAGGGGATTTCTGGGTCTTATTAGTTATTACCGTAAGTTTATTCATGAACATGGAAAATTTTCCCTACCCCTCATTTTTAACACGCCAAGGTAGTTTCTATTGGTTTCTTTCAGTTCAAAATGCATTTGATAAGATAAAGAAATAAATTATGACTTCCTTGGACCGAGAACTACCTAATTTCTCAAATAATTTTAAAGTGGAATGTAATGACTCAAGCAGGGGAGTCAGGGATTTTTTAATGCAAGACTGTTGAATGATTGCTTATTTCAGAAAGGCACTCACTGAAAAAACCTTGCTGTAATCAACTTATGAAAAAGAAGTGATGGCCTTTCTCTTGGCCATAAATAATTGGAGACCATACCTTCTAGGATTTAAATTAATAGTTTATTTAGATCACTACAGTGTTAAATACATACTGCACTAATGCACAATGATAACATCAACAGTGCTCGATTGCTAAACTCTTGGGATACCAGTTAGATATCAAATTCAAAACGAGGGGTAATGGGGTTGTTGATGCTCTGTCTTGAAAAGATAATGAACCCAAAATGTAATAAATATAGTCCAAACTAGTTTGGGAAGAGGTCTACTCTTTGATGGAAGGAGTTTGAGATGATCCTTAGCTGAATAATTCAATCCCTTTAGGATGGAAGGACTGCCTACCTAGGTTTCTCCCTTTCTCAAGGAACCCTCAAATACAAGGACCCAGCTGGTCATACCTGCTTTTACTCCATGGGTTCCCAAACTCTTAGAATAATTTTATACCACACCCCAAAGTGGACACTTGGGTTTTTACTGAACTTACTAGAATTTGGACAATAATTTTTACTAGGTTGGAATGAAGTAAAAATTTCATAATTTTTTTCAGAATTGTGAAGTATGTCAGTGAAAAAAACATTTCACCTTGTCCCCCACTAGATTTTTGCTGCCACTTGAAATTAAAAAATAAGTTTGGGTTGAAATTTACATAGATACTATCATTTAATTTCCAATTTCACGAGGGTATGGTGTGATTATGATGTTTCTCAACCAACTTTTCAAGTATGCACATTTTTTGTTACTTAAACACCCTTGTACTGCAAAGGGGGTGGCATATTTTTGTGTGTGCAGGAAGTATCCCATTTTCATGGAATCCCAACTTCCATTTTCAATATTTATCAGTTATTTTTGGAAAATCAGTGGCAAAAAATTAAAATTGGGATCGAACTACCACCCTTAAATCGATGGGAAAACTGAGGTGGTGAATCGATGTTTGGAAACCTATTTACATTGCTTTGTGGGGGAACAACCAAGAGGATGGTATTGTTTTATATAATGGGATAAACTCAGTTATATTACTACTTAAAAGGATTTATTCTAAACCACACCATTCAAGGTGTTCTATGATTTCATACCTTTTATTTTTACCTCTTACCTTCCCTCTGAAATTTGGGTGTTCCTGGTTGCAACTGCTTTGGAGGAATGAGATGAATCCCTCAAACAACTTAAAAACCATCTCACTCACTCTCAACAATATATAAATCATCACAATGACAACCATATATGTTATTTTTATTTCCAGGTTGGTGATTAGTTATACTTAAAGCTTCGTCCACATCCTCAACAGATGCTCACTCAGTGAATTAATTAAAATCTATATCCTGAGTACTATGGACCTTTCATAATCATACAACGAATTGAGTTGGTTTCATATCATTTGGACCTATCACCAACCTCTCGGATCCACCCAGTGCTCTATATTTCCCTGCTTAAATAGACCACTGGTGCTCAACTTCTACAACCCTCACTTCCCTCTGATATGAATGGAGATGTTATAGCTTTTCCAGAACCTGAGGTGATCCTATCCCATTGCTTCAAATACCTAAACGTTACTGAGGTCCCTTAATACTTGATCAAATGGTAGGAGAAAAAAATCAAGGAGGACACTTAGGAAGATGCCTTCATCCTTCAGAACCAATTTCCTCATTTTAGTCTTAGGGACAAGACATATTTTCAGGGGGAGTGTTGAGACCAACCTAGAGAATGGATAATATATTCTTAAAGGTGTGGGAACGTCACTCCAGGGGGGAAATAACTTTTTTGGACCATATGTTGGAGTGTGATGGGATATCTGTTATTTAAAGAATGGTATTGTGGGTTGTGTGGAGATATAAAGAATATTCCTCTTAAGGAATGTGGCTAGTTGGCTTGGGAGGGGGTACAAGGTTCCCTCTATATCTTTTCTTCTTTATCGAGTCACTTTTCCTCTAAGTCCACTAATTTTCCTTGGACATACTCTCTGTAAGTCATATTTTTCTTATAAGTATGATACCGTACCAATTTATATATTCAAATTATACTGTTCAAGTGTTTCTTTCTAGATGGGTATAGTTTAACAGGAACAATCAATTTCCAAGGGTAAGCCTATTCTAAAAGATCCTTTACATTTTTATTTTATTATCCCTTGGTAGATGATATTGAGATGAAGATAAAGTATGCTCTATAATAATAGAATCATGAAAGAATGGTTATTTCACAAATGATGTGTTCCATGGGAAAACCTAAACTTGGCTACTATAGAAACCCTCCAAAGAATGAGATAGAGAGAAGTGTAGGAATTCCCTTGAAAAGGGTAAACAATGGAGGCAATGGAAACACACTCGGGAAGGTCCCCCTACAAGAAGTAAAATATGATGAGTTTTAAAATAAGGTACAAAAAAATGTGATTTTACTGTGGAATGCATGGGCATATTTCTAGCCTTTTCTATAAAGCATTGAATTTTTTTGATGTAATAGACATTTTTTAAAACGGAGTTACCAACTACAATAATTAAGGTATGGATTCTATTCCAATAATTCCTATCATTCTAATAAAGTTCTAGTATAGATTTTAGGAGAAAATCATCTAGAATGAATCATGAAAATCATCATATATTCAATGGAAAATATATTCTTTTGAGAAATAGATTTTAGGGTATGGTTGTTGAAAATCACAATGTTGAAAGTGATTTGAAGAAGAGTTCCAAATATGTTATTAAACAAAAAGTTTCTTGGAAAGAAAATAAGTACATTTGGAAAAGTGAAAGGTAAAATTCTATTGAAACTAATAACTCTCATGTGAAATAATATATGAAGTTAGGTATGCATTGAAAAAACTTAACGATTCTTATAGGGATAAACAAAAAAGTAAAACGGTTTGGAAAATAAAATTCTAATCAGTGACATATCAGGATATCCTTACCAGTAAGAGTACCAAAGGAAGAAAAGTTTTTTATTTGGACCATGAAGAGAAGATAAATCCCAATGAAAATGAAGGGAAGTTTGATTCTATCAAAACTATTTCATATATCAAGATGGATTCCAAATTTAAGGATAAATGAAAAACGTTGTTCCATTGTAACACCTCAAGTTTTTAAAAGAAGAAAATTATGTTCGATAGCATAAACGACATGAAAAATTGAGCTTAGAAAAGAATGTAATAACTTGAGACTTTATGATATATTTCTTTTTAAATAAATTTAATCTCTTCAATTTCTTTTGGTACACACAACCCTAATATTTTTATGTTTGATATCAATTCAACACGCAACACCAATTTTAAATGACCCGTGATGTATATAACTGTTATAACCTAGCCATTAAATTGATGGGTATAAATATTATTAACTAATTTATGAAATATATATGTATATATATATATAAATAAATTACTTACTCAATATAAATTATTGATAAATTTTTAGTAAATAATTAAGTAATTTATCATAAAGTGATTTTATTCTTCAAAAATTTGTTTTCTACAAAAATGATTTTTAATTACTTTTCCTGAAGAAAAATATTATAAAAAATGTTTGAAAATTTTAGAAAATTTATTTGACAAAATGAAATTAATTTTTAAATCTATATATCAAAATTTATTTTGGGAGAAATTTTGGGATTTTTTCAAAAAATATTGATTTTTTAGTGAGTGGTGAAAAATACATATTTTTTGTAAAAATGTCATTTCTTTTTAATAAATTAAGTAATCTAAAAGTAAAATTTTGTTTTGAGTATGATTTATAGTAACATAAGTATTCTTTATTTATGTTTAATCCATTTAATAACATTTTAATCAGCTTTATATTGGTTTTTAATATAAGTTTGTTTTTGGGTTTTAAAATGATATTTTTCTAAAAACTATTTTAAAATGCATAATGTTTCTCCATTTTAATTAATTAAAATAATACCTAAAGAGAAATTTATTAAAAGAAATATTTATATTATATATCAATAAATATTAATTGATATTCGTACAATGATTATTATTATTTTTATAATTAATATAAAATCATATTTTTCTTGAAAAATACACTTCTTGAAAACCTATTTTTTTCATCGCGTTTGCAGGTTTTGTTCTAAATTTAATTTTTCCACTTCTATGAGTTGAATTTGGTAAAATTGATTCCATATTTTGAATCAGAATTTTTGTTTACTATCCAATATGTTTTAATTAATTTTTTTACCATAATGATTAGTTAAAATAGTTAAAAATTAATTATCATGATTAAGGTTAAAATGGGGTTTTTCACATTACATGTGTTTGTGTTGAAATTAGTTATCCACACATAGGATTTTTATTTAATAGATTAGATTTAATATTTATAATTAGTATTTATAAATTATCTAATAAGGCTCATTTAATTTTATCCTTAAAGGATAAATTACCTCGGTATATAAAAATATACAATTTACCATGGTAAAAACTAAAAGGGTAAGATTGAGTAAACTTAAAGACTAAGGAATAACATGATAAAAATATGTTTATTCTTATGTGGTGGAGGTGTTTCTTGACCACATAAACTCTCCCCTACATTATAAATTAATTTTGGAACCACATGAGATGTGAGTGACCTCCCATTATTGAATACTTTTATATATTTATAAAAATGTCACTCCTCAATTATAAAAGGCCGCCCCTCTCCTCTCTTATTCACACATTAAAACCTATTTAGTTAGAACAATAACTACCCAAATCTCTTCCCAAATCCCATCCTCTCATCCTAGAATCCTTATTTTGGACATAAAACTAACCTAGAAAGTCTTTTAGTGCAAACCTAAGGAGGATGCCCGAAGAAGAGGTAATATTCATCAACGAGTGTTTTTTATTTTATTTCTCCCTCCACCTCCTTCAATTATTATTAAAACATGATTATATAATAATCATATTATCTTCCATATATTTAGATGTTATTATATTAATGTAATAACCTAAATCCTTATCCTCTTCCATCAAATGGGTTAGGAAATCATCATTCATGTTTACGACGAATGTGAAATCCTGAACTCAAGTGCCAATCAAAGGTGCCTCAAGCCAGGTTGGCAACATGGCCTCAAGAATTACCCCCCTCATATTCCAGAAGCTACCGACTTGTAGTGAGGGTATAGGGTGTTTCTACGGGGGGACCATTCCTTCATTATCAGAGTGTAGAAGAATATATAATGTAATAACAGATAAATGGAAGGAGTATAATAATAAATAAATGATGTGGCAATGAAAGGTAAGGATAAACATCCAAGCACTAAATAATAATCAAAATATTAAAACTAATAATATATAAATGATTATATTTTATGTCATGTATCTAGAAAACATGGGTATAAGGTAGCTAGAAATACATGTTATACAAAAGAATAAAAAAGAAACCAAAAACTATCCAAGAAACCCAAGAACTGGCCCGATCATCTGCTACCAAGATCTATCCTAAAGAAAGTATTCAAGATCAGGTGTCCAAAGTGGGATGCTTACCCCTATCAATATTTGCATACATATAATCTTTTTCGATACCATTGGAAGCCCAGATAAGGTGTGAGATAAATCTCAGCAGGCCACCACCAATGACGTCTATACCATCCAATCATTGCAACATAAACTGAAACAATGTGGAAGTATTTATAAATGTAAAGTAATATAGTAATATAAATACCCAGATACCTGCTTCATCCTTAGTTGGTGTCTTAATATGTAATCATTTAATTAATTATGTTCTGGTTTATAATAAGTGAAGTAAGAGGATCCAAGGTATGATCAAGGCATCCAGTAATACTGATAATAATAACAGAGGATCCAATGTAATAACCTAGGAATCATTTATGATGATAATAATAAAGAGGATCCAAGATAATAACCAAGTCATCATTGACCTCAGGGGTCGATCCAACTTAAGAATAATCTGTATCCTAACTAAGGGGTCTTAGCATAATCCAAGGGGAATTACCCAAGGCATTACACCGTAATATGATTCTAACTGAGTCCATGGATCTCGTCCAAGGTAAAATGGTATAAGAAATTACAAGGAACAATGGGTGTATCCATGGAGCCACATGTCCTAATATTTCAAGATGGATCCAAGGAGTGTATCCAAGGCATCCTAATATCTGAATGATAATGGAGGGATCCTGCGATGTCATACTGAGAATCCACTAGTAGACAAGGACCAGGTTCCAAGGTGGGTATATCCCTTAGAAACCAATATCCTTAAATTGAAATGGTGTCCATGAGTGATCAAGGAATTCCATCAAGAATCCAAGGCTGGCTCAAGTATGACCACTCCTATTAAGATTAATATCTCTATATAAATTAGGCACCTTATACTTAATTCATTATTTAGATTAGGCCATGTATTACTCATTCCATTTAATAATTTATATGGTTCATACCATTTCATTTTATACTAAGTGAAAAGGATAAAGGAAATGAAACCATTTATTTTCATTTCATATTTAATTATTAGGTTATTTTCTTTACCTTTCATAAGCATTACAAGGTGGGCTAAGGAAAAGCAACCAATTACCATTCAATTATAATTACTAGGTCAAGTGATAACCAAAAGTATACTTGCGATTTACCATTTAAAATTAATTTAATTAATTTAAACACTTACCTTAGAAATTCCAAGTGTCACTATAATGTAATAGATATTAAAAATTCATTCATTTAATTATAAAAATTACCTTTATGAAGGGAAAGTCAAAGCACACCTGAACGGTGGTGCAGATAGTCATAACAAACCACTAAAGGCATATTAAAGAGAATACCCTATATGGGATGAAAGGTGTTGAGGTTGCATCCTCCAATAGAACAAGGAACGATTATGAACAAGGCTATAGAATATGAGCATGAAGAATATAAGAATGACATATGAATTAAATAGGCAATGAACGATGAAAATTGAATGTGCACAACAGAGATAGTTTATAAAATGAAAAGACTTTAGGGATAAGTCATAGAACACCTACCATACACACAAAAAACTCTCCTCATCTAGTATCAGCCTTTAGTTTGTCCTGGATTGGAAGAAAAATGAAGAATATATCAATTCCCTAAAAATAAAGGATATGATCCTGTATCAAAATAGCATCATCGATAGGAAGAAGAATGAATAAATAAGCTATATGACTAAATCTATGACCGACGTGCTTCCAATGTGAAAGAAGGATCTAAAATCAGAGATTGGATGGTGAAACGGTAGTAGAACCTAGATTAGGGCTCTAAAGGGGGCTCCTATGTGAGTGGAAGAGAGGGGTTAGGTTATCTCCAAACAAATATGAGGCCCTACCTCCTTTTTAAAAAACTGAAGTTGGGAATTTACATAGAGTGTAAATGATTTACACATCATGTAAATCTTGGGTTCTTCCTCCCTTGGAAAACCCTTTACATGACATGAACTAGCCTATCAAAAATAAAATTATTTGTACCTGATAATAAAAATTGGGTTCTTACACTCTTCCCCATTTAAAGGAACTTTTCCCTGTGTTCACCTTACAAGGGTGGAAAACACCATCTAAGAACAACTCCAGCTACTAAGCATTTACGTCAGACTCCCACTCCAAAGTATTGTCCTAAAAACGGTTATGCTACCATAACCCCTATACTAAAGGGACAAACCGACATTGGAGATCCTTTATGTACCAATCAATGATGTGTATAGTATACTCCTCAAACTAAGCATCAACATCTAACTCAACCTCCTTAGGATCAAAAGTATGAGATATAACAGTATGATAATGGTGAAGCTATGATATGTGGAAGACGTCATGTGGAGTACAATACCTATGAGGAAATAAAAATTGATAGGCTACCAACCCAAATCTGTCCATAATATCAAAAGGTGTGAAAAAGTGTAGTGATAACTTCCCTTACCTCTATATTCATCTATTCCCAAGCCTGGGTGATACCCATTAGAAAAAAAATCCCCGACCTTGAACTCTTGAAGTCATTGACGGTGATTGAAATAATATTTCTATTTAGACCAGTCATTAGACATATGCTTCTTGATTATTTGACCCTATTCTAAAGTCTCCTGAATGAGGCAAGGGCCCAATAGTGCTACCTCACCTACCCTTAACTAGCATAGGGGTGAACAACATGGTCTACCATATAGGTCCTCAAAAGGATCCATTTGAATTGTCACTTGAAAGCTATTGTTATAGGTGGACTCGATGAGAGAGATATGATTCTTCAAGAACCACTAAAATCAAGGATGAATACCTGGAGCATGTCCTCTAAAATTTGTATCATCCATTATGACTGAACATCAGTCTGAGGGTGAAAGACTATGTTCAGAAGAACCTATGTACCCATTTCTCTCTACAACAATTGTCGTAACCTCATAAAACTTGATTTTAAATGAGAATTCCTATCTGAAACGATAGTACGAGGGACCTCATGTAGCTGCATGATATCACAGACATATAGTCTTCATAGCTCATAAACCAAGAAAGTCTCTCAAATAAGAGGGAAGTGGGATAATTTCTTCAGTCTATCCATGAATACCCAAACTGCATCTCTACCTCAAGGTGACCTCGATAATCCGACTAAAAAATCCATAGCAACATCTTCCCATTTCCATTTCAAGACTTGAAACAGCTGTAACAAGTCAACAAGTCACTGGTACTCCATTTTCACCTATTGGCAGGTGGAATAACTAGTGATAAAACCTGCTATCTAATGTTTCATCCCTGGACACCAATACTGGTGTTGCATATCTCAATACA
Source organism: Viscum album (assembly GCA_963277665.1). Lineage (NCBI taxonomy): Eukaryota > Viridiplantae > Streptophyta > Magnoliopsida > Santalales > Viscaceae > Viscum > Viscum album. The sequence continues at coordinate 491,024,259 of OY728150.1, forward strand.
TCCTAGAGATGCTTGAATGAAGTACCCATTGTGAAGTGTGGGGATCATGAATTAGTTCCTCTCTCATATCAGTAGTAACCAATATGATCCCATGTATACAGAGGATATCATCTCCATCCATAGACCAATCTAGAGGTAGGTCCTCGTCGGTAATAATCTCTTGAAGAACCAAGCCTTTAGGATCCGAAAATTGCCTAATCTTCACCCTCTCAATGAGTGAAGAGGTGACTATCAAGATTATGATAGATAAAAATACTCATGACTCCCATGAAACTCTATATGCAACTTAGAAAAGAGGTCCATCAGTTTCCATTCATCACTAGCTTCCTATACGGCCTGTGCCTGAGTTTTCTGACTAAGTGTATCCACTACCATATTGCCTTTTCCCGGCATATAAGAAAGCTCAAAATTGAATTACTAAAAGTATTTGACCCATCTCATCTATTTGAGATTCAATTGATGCTACATAAATATATATTTTGGGATCTTGTGGTCCGTATACACCACAAAGTGCTCACCCAACAAATAATGTCTCCAGAAATGTAAGACATGGACCACTGCTGCTAGATCAAGGTCATGCATCAGGTAATTTATCTCATGAGGCCTCAAATATTGAGATACCTACACAACGACACCAACCTATTCATCATCACTACACTCAAACTGATGCCTAATGCATTACATAACACTATGTAGCCTCTGTCAGGCTCCGACAAAATCAAAATCAGTGTCGAAACAAGCCTTTCTTTCAACTCCTAAAAGGATTTTTGCATGCTTCTGACCTCAAAAAATTAACACCCTTCTTTGTAAGATAAATAAGAGGTGAATAAAGGAATGATAATTCCTGTATAAAATTCCTATAATATCCACCCATCCACAAGAAATTATGTATATCAAACAAAATTTTCATCTGCTCCCAGGAAACCACAACACTCGCACTCTCTAGGTCAACTAATACTTCTAATTCAAAGATAATATGACCCAAGAAGTGAAATTTGTTGATCCATAAGTGGAACTTAGCAATCTTGGAATAAATTTTATGCTCTCTCAGTGTATTCAAAATGATCTTAATATTTCAAGAATGATCAATATGAGTATGAGAATACACCAAGATTTCACCCATAAAGACCACAAAAAAAAGAGTCCAGATAGGGGTGGAAAACCCTATTCATTAAAGACATGAAAATGGTATGTGTGTTCGTAAGATCTAAAAACATAATGAGATACTCATACTGACCATACCTGCTATGAAAATTTGTATAAGGTATGTCTGAAGTTCCAACTTACACCTGATGATAGATTGATCTCAGGTCAATCTTTGAGAACACCATAGATCCTAGAAGATGGTCAAATTGATAATCTATTTGAGGTAGTGGATATCGGTTCTTAACTATATGATATTTCAACCATCATTAATACATACATAAATAAAGGGTCCCATCTGTCTTAGTGAAAAGCATGGGTGAAACCCAAGAGGAAGTACTGGGCCGTATAAAACCTTTGGCCTCTAAGTACTCCAGATTACTCTTGAGCTCCTAGAGCTTAGTAGGTGTCATTCTATATTGAGTAATGGACACTGGCTCTGCTCTTAGAACAAGCTCAATTATAAACTCTACATCTCTCTCAAGAGGTAATCAACAAAAATCATCGGGAAAGATGTTCCTGAAACGATCTACTACTAGAGGAAAGTTAGTCATATGTATCACCTTATCCTCTATGAAGATACTAGAAATTTGGGTGGTCACTCCACCTAGCCCATGATGCTCTGGTCCAGATCTATCAGCCTAGACATCCCACTCACCCTTATGGAGATAGTTTCTACCCTCTAGTGATGTAAATGACACCTTGCAGTGATAGAATCCCACATAGGCATGATAGGGAACCAACTAATCCATCCTAATGATGTTATTGAATCTTTTCATCTCAAGAATAAATAGGTCCCACAAGAATGGATAACTGCCTACCTCCAGGGGTAGTCCCTGCACTAGTGTATACCCTCAGAACGAACTCTTAATAACGTGTCTAGGGTCATAACACCATAATAATACTGAATTTATAGCCCAAGACCTTCCAAAAATGATAAGAAGATAAAGGATTTTGAATAACCTATATTGAGTAAGGAAGATACAATACCAGATGCTACTAGAATAGTACCTCATACAGTCGACGGTCATGCACTCTAATCCTAGGGTATCAACTGTAAAGCATGAAACTGGCATGATCTGTGGCCCTATGATAAAACTAGACTACCCTAGGTAGGTCTACTCTACTTTCACTGATAATCAGAAGTCCAACTACTACGACCATGAACTCCTCCTCACCTTGTCCTGTCAGTGCTAGTCTAACTCCCCACCGGATGTGGCATAAAAGATCATGCCCCTAAAGGTGGAGCTAGTGCAGATCCTATTCCACTATAAGAATATGGAAAGGTTTGATAGAATCTCTGAAGATTCCCCATATGTCTATAAGCATGACACTCCATAGGGTCTCTATCACACTGAGCATTGAAATTACCTTTCCATCCACACTGATAAAATACTAGTGCTACCAGTATGAGTACTCTGGGTGTAGCTACACTAACAGAAAACCTCAATGGAACAATTCCTACTACTGGAATAACTACTGGTCTTCCTTGGAACTGAACCTCTATTCTTGGTAATATCATATTCCCTCAAGTTGTGCTCAGTGATAATATCCCGATTAATGATCTCAAAAAAGGTAGGTAGATGAAATACATTCACCTTAGTACAAATGGCATACTGGAGCCCATCCTCGAAGCATTTATCACGTGATATCTCATGACCAGCTAGAAGTAGTGAAAAGCTCTATAAATTAGTGAAACACTCTGAATAATCCATGACCGACATAGAACCCTACTCCAGGTTCATGAACACTCTATCTCGGTTATCTCTCACCATATGAGGAAAGAAGTGATCATAGAAGGCAGTCTAGAAGTTTGCCCTGACCATGCCCTAATGACAACTATCCCGGGTAATCACATCCCACCAGCTCTTGGATAAATCATGCAACATGTAGGTAGAAATATTTACCATCTATTCTATAGGTTTCTCTAGATGCTCAAATATAGATAGAGTATCCTCAATCCAAGACTCAACAGCTTATGGACCGCCATCCCCTGAAAAGGTGGGAGGATGCTTCTTATGAAACTCACATGTCAAATCATCCATCATAGGTGTGGGTAGTGGATCACCCTACATGGATTGCATCAGACATAGGAAACCCTCATAGAGTTTAGCATAAGTTACCAGTTCAGATATAATATGCGATGCCTCAAATGGAACTTCTGGCGGTATGATGATGAGTCAAGGCCCACCATGTCTAGAGCGTGGTCATCTCCACCCTCCTGATGCATGACATGAGGAAATCGTGGTGGAATAACTCTACAAATTCCTATAACAAACCTCAGAATAAGATTTAAGATATGATAGAATCACTAGCATAAGCAGTTCACAAGAAAAGGTCTCACTACCCAATGTACTACCCCAACTACCCGCTTAGAAGGCTAGTGTTTTGGTAAGTGTTTAAGTTAGATTTACAGGGTTCCAGTATGTGAAGGGGAAATCACATTTTTTCACTTCATTTACCAGAAACCATTTTATTTTATAATCCATGATTTACTTTTAAAGTTTTCATTTTCTTATTTTCATATAACAAGGTTGATTAAATGGATTGCCATTCCCAGTGAATTAGGGACCATACACCTTATAACTGAAATCAACACCCATTCAATTTCTATTTAACCCCATCTACATTTGATCTCATAATTTAATGATTAATATATGATGGATTAACTTAGTAAATTACCCATTACAATCCATGAGGTCCCATAAAACTCTTGAATTGAAACTGGTAATCACTCAATCACAACCAAAAACAACTCATGTAACCAGAGGTACATAACTGTCATGGGTAGAAACTGGATTTTTAAGATGCCACCATCAACCTATACAAAGAAACATTATTTAGATTTATGGAGACACTTTAAATAACCAAATACATACCCTGTAGAATATGTTAGCTGCACAAGAATATATAACAAGCATGGCTCACTCCATAATCAAAGGTAACACAGGAAATGTAAGCAGTGAAATGCACCTATATGACATAGAATATGAATGAAATGTGAATTATAGATGCCTATTATGATGCATGTAACAATGTTTCCTTACCCTCGTCTCATCAATCCAAGGATAAATATCAATAAGGCAGATCAAATACCACAACTCACGTGAACACCCAATGGTGAAAGTATATCAACTGTAATAATAGAAAAGCTAAACATCAATTCTTATTCTAGGAAACTCAATATTTACCCCAAATATGGGTAATATACACCTAATAATGCCTTATAACCAAGTTTCAAATTGTTATTATTCTACCTTATGTTGTATCAAAATAGTAAAGTAATAAAGGAATCACTATGATACCACTTTCTGATGTCCTAAACCCTAATTCCACCCCAAGGTTCCCCGAGCCAGATTGGCCACATGGACTCAAGCGCACCTCCCCATACGCTAGAGGCTTCCAACTAGCAGTGAGGGACTATAGTGTGTCTATGGGTAGACTATGCCTTCATTAATAGAGTTTAGCATAGTCAATAATGTAATAACATGTAAATATTGGAAGCATAATAATAAATAAATGAAGTGGAAGTATAAGGTAAGGCTAAACATCCAAGCACAAAATAATAATAAAAATCCAAAAACTGATCATATACAAATGATGATAATGCATATCATGTCTCTAGAAAACTAGAAAACATGGGTACATGGTAGTATGCAATACATGTTGTACAAAATAATCAAAAGGAATCCAAAAACTATCCAAGTATCCCAAGCACTGGCTCAATCACCTGCTACCAAACTCCATTATAAAGAAAGTGGTCAAGATCAGGTGTCCAAAGTGGGACAATTCCCTATATCTATACTTACATACATATAATCTACCCTGGTACCATCGATGAACCAGATAGGTTGTGAGATAAATCTCAGTATTCCACCACTAATGATGTATATACCATTGAGTTAGTGTAATATAAACTAAAACAATGTGCATGAATTTATAAATGTAAAGCAGTATAGTAATGTAAATACCCAAATACCTGCTTCAGCCTCAGCTGGTGTCTGAACATGTAATCATTTAATTAATTATGTTTCAGTTTATAATAATTTAAGTCAGAGGATCCAAGATATGACCAAGGCATCATGTAATAATTATAATAATAACAACATAGGATCCAAGGTAATAACCACAGAATCCTTTATGATGATAATAATGAAGATGATCCAAGGTAATAACCAAGGCATCCTTGACCTCAGGGGTTGAGCCAACTCAGTAATAATCTATATCATGGCTAAGGGGTTTGAGTGTAATCCAAGGGGCGTCAACCAAGTCATTCCACCATAATATTATTCTAACCGAGTCCAAGGATCTTGTCCAAGGTAAAATGAGATAATAAATGACTAGTTCCAATGGGTGTATCCATGTTTCCACATGTCTAAAGACTTCAATCTAGATCCAAGGAGTGTATACACGGCATCCTAATATCTGAATGATAATGGAGGGATCCCGCGACATCCTTTTGGGAATCCACTAGTAGGCAAGGACCAGGTTCCAAGGTGAGTATCTCCCTTTCTAACCTACATCCTTGAATCAGAATGGCATCCAGGAGTGATCAAGGAATTCAATCAGGAATCCAAGGGTGGATCAAGTCTAACCACTCCTATAAAGATAAATAGTTCCATATGAATTGGGAAACTTATACTTAATTCATTATTTAGATTAGTCCATGTATTACTCATTCCATTTAATAAGTCATGTGGTTCATTCCATCACCTTTCATACTAAGTGAAAAACCTAACAGACATGAAACCATTTCTTTAAATTTCATATTTAATTATTAAGTTCTTTCCTTTTCCTTTAATAAGCATGACAAGGTGGGCTAAGGACAAGATACCAATTTCCATTCAATTATATTTACTAGGACAAGTGATATCCCTAAGTATACTTGTGATTTACCATTTAAGGATTCATTTAATTGATTTAAACACTCACCTTATAAGGTTCAAGTGATACTATAATGTAATAACCATTAAAAATTCATTCATCTAATTATAACACTTAATTTTTTGAAGGCCAAGTCAAAGCACACCGGAACAGTGGCACAAATAGTCATAAAAAACCACTAAAGGAATATTAAAGATAATAACATACATGGGGTTACAGTTATTGAGGTTTCATCCTAAAATTTAACAAGTAACACTTATGAACAAGGCTCTAGAATACAAGCATGAAGAATATAAACATGACATAAGAATTAAATAGGCAATGCCCGATGAAAACAGTGTGCGCACAACAACAAAAAATTATAAAATGGAGATAGTTGAGGGATGAGTCATATAAAACCTACTATAAAATCATGGAACTCTCCTAATCTAGTATCAGCCTTTAGTTTGGCCTAGATTGGAATAAAACTAAAGAACTAATCAATGCCCTAAAAATAGGGCATATGAGCCTGTATCAAAATAATGTTGTTGATAGGATGCAGAACGAAGAAAGGAGATAAAGGATTGTACCAATTACCATAATTCTTACAACATGAAATAAGGATCTAAAATCAGATATTGGATAGTGAAATATTAGTAAAATCTAGCTTATGGCTCCAAAGGGGGCTCCTACGTGATAGGAAGAGAGGGGTGAGGTTTTTTCCACAAAAATATGAGGCCCTATCTCCTTTTTTAAAACTAGAGTTGGGAATTTACACGACGTGTAAATGATTTTCACATCATGTGAATATCAGGGTATTAATACCTTGGAAAAACTTTTACTCAACAAGAAATAGACTACCCAGGTCATTACATGTCTTTTATTGAATACATGTTGTGTATTGAATACACATCATGTATTCCAATCACACGATGTGTAATTAGTCTGCAACCAGCCTACAACCCTCCTGTATATTCCTTTACAAAAACAACCAAACTATGCCACAACCCATATTTGGGGTCTAATCCAAAAAAATAACTTAAAAATTGTTATATTTGAAATAAAAAGATATGCACCTAATAGTAAAAATTGTGTTCTTATAGAAGACTATCACATCACGAACCGATGTCATTTGTTTTTCCATTACCACATCTCATGGTTGGGTATGATAATGAATATAAAGTAAATATATAATATTTATAATAAATTTATACCTCTGGATTCATTATATTATATATACATATTTTACTTTCCATTCTGTAGGGGATACAATAACATCACTCGTGTGTACGGCGGACTACCGCCTCATGAAGTGATGTGATTAATTTTTTCAATAACATTTTACTTGGAAGGTAATAAGGGTAAATATAATGAATATATGTGATATAAATGAAATAATTATGAGATTCATTACATATTTATCATTATTAAAATATAATATATCATTTTCTTTCTTACCTTTTCACTCACTGAAAAATGATAGCGTTGTTTGTGTACATGTGGCCTACCGCCTTCACGAAGTGATGTGACTCTTTTCATCACCACAACACATGGATGATATATATAAGTATATTTAAAGAAATAAGATGATATATATGATATTATGATAGTTCTATAAATATAAAATATTACTTACCTCCTTTCTATAATGATTGTTGAAAAATGGAAACGTTACTCATGTGTACATATGACCCACCGTCTCCATGATTGTAACATCCGTAATTTATAAAAACCATATTTAATGATTAGTTTTAAAAGTATAATTGATGTATAAATATGATAAATATTTCATGATTATTATTCTAGATATGTTTATATAATGACATTTTTTACCATAGTCAACCTACCAAAGTTACACATAAGACGAATACGCTCAAAACATCTGATGTAAACATAATTTATTAAGTAATCATATATAACATGGTAATAAATGAAATTAAAGGAATAATAAACTTGAAAAAGTTTCTTAAGAAATTTAATAATTAACATAAGTTTATTATTCAGGATGATAAATATCGAGCATGACGAATCAAACTCTAGGTAAGTCTTTTCATGTCTCGCTTTTATTTTTATGAGATATATGCCATATTCACCGCTTATTTTTATTGTGTGGTGTATATAATTCTCATGAATTTATTTTATAATTCAATTCATTGATATAATTAGGATTTATAAATCCATATGAGTTTCTCTATTTCATGAGGTCTTGATCGTGAGATTACCAAAGTCATAAGGGACTTCATCTCAATTTCCTTTTATTGAGGTATATTTTGATGTTATGCACCTATATTATTTTATGAGGTGTATATACAATCCCTTTGACATGTTATATCATTAATTTATCTATTATCATGTTATTTAATTTTTTAATGATATTATCTCATGGGGCTCATGATTCAAATATTTCCAAAGTGATAAGGTATTTTTCTCTAAAAAAATCTTTTTTAAAGTTTTCCTTCAAAATATATTTCTCTTATGTGTTCAAGTTTTTAAAATTATTTTTGAAATATTTTTACATGGATATAAAAGAATTATAAAGTTAATTTTCTGTATCTTTTACTTTATTTCAAAGGTTTTCAAAAGGAATATTTTTACATGTATTTAATAGAACGTTTTGACAACAACAAATGGAACGTTCTATTTTTTAAAGTATATGGCAATAATAGATTTTCCTAACATCTTTAATGTTATTTTATTTCTAGATTCCTTTAAAATCTTTCATGTTTTCTTCAATGAAAAACCCTCTTCCTCTTTTTTGTGTACTTTGGTATTGAAAATGTAATTTTTAAATGAAAATGATATTTTGATATCTGAAAGTGATTTTCATACGAGTTTAAAAGTGGGTTTCAAATATTTTCTGATGAAAAAGAGAAAACATAAAATGTTTTCTTCCTGATGTGGTTCTTGGAAATTATATACAATGGGTTTTCCCATATATATTCGGGCATTATTATTATAGATTATATGATGGGTGCACCTAGATAGCACTGGGTGATCCCGTTATAACTTATACGATGGGTGTGTCCAGATAGCGTTGGGTGATCCCGTTATAGCTTATACGATGGGTGTGCCCAGATAGCACTGGGTGAGCCTATTATAGATTAAATTATGAGTGTGCCCAGATAGTTTTAGGTGAAACCATTATAACTTATACGATTGGTGTGCCTAGGTAGCGCTCCAATTGTAAGGGTCCTTTGAGCATTTTATGAAGATGATGTCCTAAGATACCAAAATGTTTTGTCTATGATTTATATGGGTTTATAACATTTCATTTGATCAATATTTATATCACATGTCTTGTGATTATTTATTCTTATGACTATTTCCTTTGTTAAATCCTTATTCCATATTTCATGATTGATGATTCATGTATTGATGAGTATGAGTTCTTTTATGATTCTCTCATGCACTCTGATTATGTTGTCATACTCTTATGAACTTATTATGATCATTGATGACATTTAATTGTTAATGATTATGTTTACCCTTATTAAGCATTTTAGATCACCCTTATTATGTTTCCTTTTCCCCAGGATATCAATAATGATGTTGAATGAATTATTTACAGAAGGTTTTCATATGTATAATGATGATAACTTAATATGAAATAAGAAAAGTCGGGTTAAGTGGAAAAAACGATCATTTAAAGACATGAGTATTGTTTATGTAAGAGTTTTTCCTAATTATATAAAACTTTAAATCTAAAAAATCGTTGATAATGTAAGAGATTAAATATTTTCTTTTGATATTGTAAGTTTTGGATGAAAAAAATTGGGTCACCTTTATTGGTATCAAAGACGGAAATGTAAAGTTATGATTTCAACATCAGATCCGGAAGTGTAGGTTCTGGGATTTTATATCCATAGTGACTCACCATATTCCTCAACATGAGGAAAGTATAAGATCCCCCAACCCATGTATTTAAATTCTATGACTATTTTTGAAGTTTTTTAGGTTTTTGGGGAAATATGATTCATAGGGATTGCATTAAAATATGCAAGTGATATTGTGATATGAACCAAAGTTCCAATTGACATTGGAAGTGCATGAGTATAAGAAGAGGTGTCAGAGCACACAAAAATTGGTAAAAAGGTCCAATTTAAGTTTTAGTTCCAAGAACACATAATAATCATTGGAATCAAACATTGAATATGGAATTGGACACCTTTATGGAGAAGAATCCCTAGAAATAGTTTTCATGTTTTATTTTTTATGATCTAACATGTGCTATCATTTTATCATTCTCAAGATATAAAAATCTAATATTTATGGATGAATCTCATGCTGAAAATAAATTATATATTTGGTAATTGAGTTTATACATTCATAAGGAGTTTTTATTTGAATATTTGAAAGTTGGTATTGCCATCAACCATGGAAAGACATATGGCAGAAAAGTGCTGAAATTTGTTTAGCTATTTGGTGTTTAGAGTAATATTTAAAGAATAAATCTAGTATGAATCACACAATTTGTGATTTATGTTTTATTCACTAATGGTTTTGTAAAAGTGTGATTGAGATCACAAGGGGAGTTCCTTAAAAATTCTTAATGTTGTAGTCGATTGAAACTTAAGGAAGTAAGTGAGTGCAATGAAAAACATTGGTATTATTGACTTAATATACTATTTAATACACTAATTTACAACTTATTAGGCTTGGAGGTTTTTTTATGACTCATTGTTAAGTATTAATATCACTCCCTGAATATATTTTAAGATTCAGTTAAACATTTTGAGCTTGAAACTCTAATTTAGAATTATGGTGAACAAGTGAAGATTGAGCTGAAAATTGTAGTAGCCTTGAAGTGTATTGAAAAAGGGGGAGCCTTGTCTCTATAATTAGATACAAGGACTATATATAAGGGGTAAGATCTATTAATGATTCCCCTAATATCATTGGAAAATGAGGGAATATTTCTATGCAAACATTGGTATCTAACTTTGTTGAGCACTTCTCAAATAATTTTCAAGAGGTATTAGAGGATTGGATCTTGTGTTATTTGATGTCATGAAGACATGGGGAGTATGAAAATGGAGATAAATATATTTAACTTGTCTATTAAGGTAAATTTTATCTAAATATTCTACATTTTTTACTTTTGAAGAAGTTTTTGCTTTGGGTTTGATGTCAAAGAGGGAGAAGAGGGAATTATGAACCTAAAGGCTTTAGAAGTGAAAACATTACAAATATTATAAGGTATATTATTAGTATCATGATATTTAGTTGGTGTTAGATTCATGATAGAATTTCCAAAAAAATCCGGATTGGTGTTGGTGTTGGAATTGTTATCAGCACATTTTGATTGGTGATAGATTTGTTGTCAACACATGTTGGTTGTTGGTTTTGGATTATTTGTCAGCCAATAAAGTATGTGAAAGGTGTGGATTTAGTTAAATATGGCATGTGATGAAGTTGTTGACAATCATATCATTAGATCTGGAATGAATATGAGGTCGATGACATTTTTGTCATTGTCAAGATAATGGAAAAGTATTGAACTTATCCAAGGAGTTTCCATGATGGAAGTGTGGAAGTGTAATGAATGAACAATGAGTTTGATGAATTTGAATGGTTCTATTATGGTTTAATATGTATGGAGGAGTTTTGGAAGAGATGGAGGAGCAATAACAATTCTTTCTATAAGACAGAAATCACGCCGTGAGCAGGGTGTTTTTATTTACGGGTTTTAATTTTTTTTATAAAAAAAGGGATACAGTTTGAAATGTTTTAAAAAATGGGTCTCTAGATGCATGAACCCCATTCACACATCTTTGGCAGAGAGAGATGGATGAACCCCGTTCACGCATCCGGATGATAAAATCTATAAAAGGGGGTCTCCCCTCCCCCCCAATTTATTCTTCTCCTCTGGATTTTTCTACGAAGCCCTGAAGAATTTCTTTCTCAACAAATTTTTGCTTCTTTTAAAAAGGTAAATTTTCTATTTAAATTTTCAATTGTTTAATTGTGTTTATTTATTTAATTTTTATGATTTATTTATTTGATTTTTGATATGTAGAAACTAGTGTTTGTGTGTATGGTTTATTTATTTCATATGTATTGATGTGTAAATTAGTGTCTTTTGTATGATTTAATTTATGAATGATGTGTTTGTTGTATGAATTCGTATCGAATGTTTAGGAAAATTAATTATGTCATGTCTAAAATGTCGTATAAATTCATATTGAATGTTTATGAAAATTAAATATGTTATAAAAAATGTTATTTTGAAAGTAATATTAATTTAAATTATAATATTTTATACACTAGTAATATAATATGTGAATAATATATTAGTTATATGTATTATATTTAAATTTATTAAAAAAAATATAGATTTTTTTGTTAATGGTATATAAACAGTTTTTTATAAATATTTTTTTTAAATTATATTAGTTATTATTAAATTTATTAACTATAAAAGAGATGTAGATATTTAATATGTATTTCATCTAGTAATAGATATAATAAGTATACCTAAAAACATGGTAAGTTGTGTGATGACTGATCTTGAGATGACCGAACGATGCATAATTGAAATTGCATGTCTTGTTTTGTGAATGTGGTTATTTAATTGGTAATAATTTCATTTATTTTTGTGTATTGATGACATGTGAGTCATCTCTGACTAAGTATGTAAGGACCCATGTGTCTGATTAAAAAAAGTTATGTATTTCATACCCTTAGATCCCCTCACATGCATGTGAGTAAATTTGTAATTAAAAGGCCATCAACAAGAGGTGTCCCCGAAGAGGAATCCCCCAAGAGGTGTCTCCGAAGAGGTGTTCGAGAGGAAGCATTCGACATGAGGCATTGCTGTTTGAAAGGAGATTGACGGTTGCTGAAATATTTGATAATAGAGACTCCATGAGTATACCCATAGGTTTTGGTTAGTTTATCAAATAATGATAAACTAATCATAAGTCTCAAGAATAAGTCATGATTATTTATTCATAAGTAATAAAAATATATAACGTTATATTAAATAATGTAAAATATTGATGTAGTATATAATATTTTATTAATTATTTTTTATAGGTAATAATGTATGCGCAAATATATTGAAATGGTGAGACCATTTATACGAAGCATGGATTTAGCTATAGTGTTCCACCTTTTAGAGTGGTAAATCTTCATGGTTGTATGATATTGGATGCAGTTCGCAATAAGATTTATAATCAGTTAAAATTGAGGGTCGATCAATCCATTTCTTCAATCACATATTGAAATCTACTACATCCTGAACGTTTCTGGCACACTGAGTACCTTTTGGTTGATGATGATGATTGGATGGATGCATCTTCCTTATTTAGACAGTAGTGTGCTAATGATTTGATGGAGTTGTATGTGGTGATTTATGATATAGATGTGGTGCAACTGACTACTACAGAACCGTGTTTTGTGAGCTTTGTAAAAGTTGGTCCTTCACATCAGTCTTTTGCATTTCCTCCTTCTCATATGACTCTAGTAATAGAAGAAAATTATGAAGAAGATGATTAAAATTTAGAAGGAAATGTAGATGACATACCTTTTTTTACTAATATAGTGAATGAAAGTTTATCTGAGGGAGAAGAATTTGGGGAGCTATTAGGAGATGATATGAGTGAGGGTGATGTGGGGAATGAACCTTCTGAGGTTCTGTTGAGAAATGTGGGTGAGGGTGATGTGGGAAATGAAACTTCTAAGGTTCCTTTGAGAGAGAGACGTCCACAACATCCACCGGTTAGTGGTAATCATCCTTCAGTATTGAGTTCCTTAGTTAAAGGAAAGTATCGTGAACAACATTTTGATTTGGATGTCATTACACCGACTTCTGAATTCCCTGGAATTATAGGGAATAGGTCTGCATCAAATGGTAATTCCATCTATGTTGGGTAGGAGTTTGAAAGCAAATTGGCCATGAAAAATGTGATAAAGCAATACCACATTGAGCGACATTTCACATTTGTGGTTGATGAGTCAAAGAATTCAAAATATATCATTCGTTGTGAAAAATATGGTCCAGAATGTAAATTTTAATTAAGGGAAATATTTGATATTTTTTTCATCTTGGAGGACAACCAAATTAGAAGGGCCACACACTTGTGTGCATCCAAGCTTGTCACAGGATCACTATTCCCTTGATTTAGAGTTTATATCAAATGTTATTTGTGAGATGATATGAAGATGTCAGCATGTTCCTGCTGCCCTTGTTTAGGAAATAATTCAACAATTGTATAACTATAAGATATCATATACCAAAGCATGGAATATAAAACATAAGGCAATTGTAAAAGTGTATGGTGATTGGGATGAATCTTATACTATGTTTCCCCAGCTTATGGAATTGTTGTCTCTCAACAATCAGATTGTTTATTAGTTGGACACGGTTGAGTATGTATACCCCAACCACCGAGTTGATCGAAGAAAGGTAAAGTTTAATAGGGTTTTTTGGGAATTCAGGCCATGCATTGCTGCCTTTCTCTATTGTAAACAATTTATTCAAGTCAATGGCACTTTCCTATATGGAAAGTATACAGGTGTTCTACTCATTGTTTCTATACATGATGGTAATCGTGATCCTCTTCCACTTTCTTTTTCATTTGTTGAAAAGGAGAATTTTGATTGTTGGAGCTGGATTTTGGCATGTGTATGTGTTCATGTCACACAAAAACATGGTCTGTGTCTGATATCTGATCATCATCGAGCGATTATAGAGGTTGTGGTTAGTGATGGGGTTTTATGGATTGAGCTTAATACTTATAATTTTTATTTCATTAGACATATTGCAAGTAATGTGTATAATAATTTCAGATATGATGCCATAAATAAGGCGATCCTCAAGTTGGGTATGTTTTTCTAAACTTATTTTTTAAAACAAAATTTATTCTTCATTTTAATACATTATTCTATTATGGTTTCAGAATATGATCCCCAACAAGAAAGGTTTGATCGATGCCTTGAAGAGATCCAAACTTCTAATGAGGATGTGTATAAATATATGATGCAAATTTTGAAGAAAAAATGGTCATTATCATATAATGGTGGCAGAAGATATGGCCATATGAACTCTAATATAGTGGAGTGCATAAATGAGGTCCTCAAGGGTGTGCGCAAACTCCCAATCATAGGGTTAGTGTAAGATACATTTTATAGATGTCTTCACTACTTTGTTGACCAGTACTAAAAGGCATATCAAAGGATGGAAATATTTATCTGATACTAAATGAGGCTTTAAGATGGACTGTTCTAGCCTTTGATGGGGAAAAGACAAGCTTTCAGGTAAGACTTTGCTACGACCGGGCTACATGCACTAGTGTTTGAGTGTTTGTAGTGATGTTAGATAACATATACTATGATTGCGACAACTTTTAGGCATTTATATATCCATGTGCAAATGTTATCGTAACTTATGATTCAATAAATATATCATGGGAGCCATATGTTGACCCATTGTATCACATGATCACTTTGGTTAACTATTATAGTACAGCTTGGATGCCTGTTGGTGACTTTCATTCTATCTCATTGCCTGCTAATCAGCCGACCATCATCCTTGATATTTCCAGGTTTCATAATTTGGTTTTGTTTTCATTTATGTTTTTTTCAATGTATGTCGTTTTTTTAATTATTAGATTTGTACTTCTAGGTTATGACCCTGAAGAAGACCAAAATCAAGTCGAATCAGAAATGAAATAAATTGGCCTCGGTAATGAGGAGGGAGAATACAATGCAGTATTTGTCATGTAGAAGGATATACTCATAAGATATATCCCCAAGTGGCAGCACAAAGCTCCACATCTCTTCAACCATGATCGAGTTTGTTTATTATATCACTAATATGTATAATTTGTTTTGTATGTGGAAGTTTCAGTATTGAATCCTTATATTTCTGAACTGATCCATTTCTAATATGTTTCAATTATGGTTTATCTCTTTTTTTGATTCTCTAGTAAAGAATTATGTGATACTCAAACTATTCAAAAAAACAACATAGAATGGAAATGAATATATCTTTCTTCCATATGTAACAAAGATAGTAATCCACACAGAATAAATCAAGTATAAATCGAAAATATCGACACAATCATTTTCCATTTGATTGTTCTAGATTTATTTAAATAAAAGTTTCAAATTTTTGTTGAACCTCTCATACCACATGCACCAATGAATACTACCTTGTGATTATATGAGAAAAATGACATATCACTGATACTATACATATGATTATCATCCCTATGCATTCAAGTATCTTATGGCCCACACAAAAGAACTAGCTCATGGAAGCCCACGCGAAATTATTAGAACACCTCTATAGGTTTTAATTAATGAAGACCTCATAAATAATGAATCTCAAAATTAGGTAATGGGGCCCTTTATTTATTGAGAGGATTGGTCAATTAATAAAAAAACTAATCCACACACAAAAAATCAAGTATAAATAAAAAATATTAACAAAATAATTTTTCATTTGATTGTTCTAGATTTATTTAAATAACAGTTGTACATTTTTATTGAATTCACTATTATAAAGTAACGATGATATCATTTGTGTAGATGGCAGATTTTCCATTGCTCACATCTTAGGCTACTCATGTATCATGACTGCTTTTAGGGGGACGTCCAGTGCCTCTGTTGAGTGTACGTAGATCTCACACTTTCTATCATACCGCACCACCTCCCGTTATCATCCCTCATCTTCATCGTGCTGGATTCTATGGCATCATGATGTGCGACTTAACCATTCTCGATCATCAGCTCATTGCTGCGCTTGTAGAGAGAAGGAGGAAAAAGTCACATACATTCCATTTTAGAGAGGGGGAGATGACTATTACCCTATAGGATGTGAACATTATATTGGGCCTCCCCATCAATGGTGCGGCTCTGACTGGCCAAGTTGGAGCAGATTTTCCGGAGCTTGTTCATAGACTACTGGGAATAGAGGTCCCTGATGATGGAAGGACCATCGTTGGTGGTATATTATGCATGACTTGGTTAGACCATCACTTCACACAGTTAGCAGAGGATGCTGATGAGATCATCGTGCTGCGATTTACACGTGCATATAATTTGAGGTTGATCGGTGGCACGTATTTTTTTGATCACTCCACTACTTTTGTACATTTAATGTATTTATCTTTTTTGGAGGATTTGGACGAGGCAAGCCAATATAGCTAGTGGTTTTCTTTTCTAGCATATACATACATGGCGCTATGTAGCATATGGATCATAGATAAGATGAAAAACATGGGATGCATGGTTCTTCTACAGATGTGGGTATGGGAGCACATCCCTTGTTTAGCTCCACATACTCATGTGCCATTACTAGCAGATATTGTAGTAGAGGCTCTACGTGGATGTTGGTATGTTATTCCTTCCTTATAATGTCTAACTTAATTGTATAGATTTTTATTATGAAATGTAGATATAACAATATTATCTACACGTGGAGTCAAGAACACCGACATTTAGATTCCCCTAGACACGACGTCCACACCTACAAACTTATGTTGGATAGCATTCGACCACACGATTTAAGTGATTATTATTTATATTTTTAAATATTAATTCTTTACTATACATGTATTCATTTATTAATTGATTATTTATTTTTTCTTCCAGATTTTATGGATTCCATATACAGATGCTATTATCTAGAGTCTTCCACCGTACTGTATGACGATGCTTTCTATCGGCTCCTGTAGAGTTCCATTTATTTTTTTAAAAGGTTGGGGTCGAAGCCTCATTTATTATTAAATAAAAGAAAATAACTCTTTAACTGGGTAGAGGGAGACCCATTACATAGCCTGAAGGCCCAGTGGGAATTATTTCTGCCTGTTCCTAACCCGCCCAGTCAGTTAGATTCATTGCATTCCCTGAAGATGTCATGGAAGAGAGATTTTGATTGGAGGAGAAACCACACTAGATATATTGATTAATGGGATAGATGATAGAACTTCCAGTTGCGATGGGCGGGGACAATGCATTTTTATTTGGTGGATCAGATGGATTACACAGCTTGGTACTATATGTCCCTAGTCAAATTTCTGACACGACACGGACGAGGCTTTCATGAGCTAGTATACATAGTTCCTTCAACAATTTAGTATAATTTTTATTCATATTACTTAACAACGTAATTTTTTTTCGTAGGATGTTCTTATCTGTCGTATACTTCACATGTCTCATCTAGTAGAGTACACCATATTTGACCCAACATATTTTCACACCCTTGTATCATAGTTGCTTCCTTTGATGGATGGGATTTATCATGGCATTTTCTTTGATCCACCACATGCTGAGGAGGCTGCGGAGCCTGATGAGGCTCATATAGATGTACCAGGGGTGATGACCCTGTTATGGATCTTGTTGTTCCACATGAGGAGGATTTTTATCTTGATCAGTCAGATGTTGGTATTCTACAGGAGGAGGGTATTCGACATGACCAGTCACATGCTCTTACAGCTTCTCCGACTCAGCCACAGGTAGATATAGACATTGACTGGGATGACCTAGATTCTTTATTACAAACAGCCACAACACAACAGCCATCTTCTTTCCATGTTGCTGAGAGTTCCAGCCAGACTCCACTATCATTAGATTCAGGACAGGGTATAGATGGTGAGACTATACATCCACTACCTGTCACACAGGAGGATGTGGAGGTGGCTACTGAGGATGATGTGCAGCATACACTAGAGAGCAGATAGAGAGGGAAACTACGTGGATGCATCTAGTATACACCTAGATATGGGACATATGAGCATCCATGCCAGAGGCATAGATTAGGTTTATTTTTGATTTACGATACATTATGTATGTGAATTACTATTATCATTTATAGAGTTATAATTTTTTAATAAGTGTCTCACTATCATAAAATTTTCTTCCAAAATTTATAAATTCTATTTGGTATTCATTAATAAATATTAATACTCTGGATGAAAAGATTTGTGAACATCAAGAAATCTTGACAAATATTATTGATCTCAGTGATTTGAATCCAAAAATCATGGAACATTATTCTTTGTTTAAAAAAATTAAATTGTATGAAGAATAATTTCAATGAATAATGAATAATTGTGATGAGTAGATACTTATGATTGAAGATAAAAAAATAACTATATGAGATGTATGAAATTAGAAGTTCATTTGGCCAATTTTGAGAAAATACATATTCAAACTTTATAAAAGGACACATGTTCTACTGGTACACAATATTCACTGGAGGATTTTACTGTTAAAATATCTCCATAATGTGATAAAATTATGGACATTATGAAAAAGGTTGATTTCATATTCTTATAAAATAATAAAAAATCCTTAAGAGGGTTAAGAATGTGTTAGCATATCTAAGAATATGTATTGAAGAAGATTATCCTTGGTGAAGTTATATAAGATTTCAAAATTGATGTTTATGAGTGTTTCTCTTTAGGGGGAGGTAAATGAAGAAATATTAAATTAATGCCAGAATTAATATATCATATAGAATCAAATCTAATTACTGTAGAACATTAAGAAAGATCATGTTATTGAAAGATAAATGTTTTTCTAAATCTCTCTTCCTTTGTTAAAAAAATTACTAAATATAAAGGGGTTTTAATTGAATTAATAAAATACACAAGAAATTTTTGCTTCTAGAAAAATGATGTTTCATTAAACTTTATCTAGGATACGTGAATGGGGTTCACGCATCCTGTAGAAACTTCATAAAGGATGCGTGAACCCCATTCACACATTTACCGTTGCTAGGATGCGTGAACAGGGTTCACGCATCTGGAGACCCATTTTTAAATTTTTTTCAAACCCTATACCTTTTTGATATTTTTTTTAAAACCCATAAATAAAAAAACCCATGAACATTCTATGTAAGAATAACCTATTCCCAAGGGTGGCAGAATGGGGAGTTGTTCACTCCGTTAAGGGGACCTCGTGAGAGTTTGGCTTCAGGCTCTTTGAGGATGATTCAATGTTTATGTCCTGGAAGATGGTGTCATGTCGTGAGTGGAGTTTTTGATTATTGGGAAATTGGTAAAGTTCTACGCATAAGGTTTTCCATAAATAATATCTTCCAGAATGATGAAATGCAGTGAACACTCACTCAGATATGTAATATATTTGAGTGAAATTGTTGGGACAAGTCATGATGCAAGGACAAGGATCACATCGTGAATAGTTGGATCTGCATGATACGTAAGAGCACCCAACCAATACTATGTAAGGGGTTTCTTTTATTAAACCATGATACATAAGTATATTTCCTTTAATTTTGTGTTGTTCCATAGTGGTCATGTCGTGGGAAGGATGGCCACACTATGAAGAGGTGTAAACAGATTTTAGCGGCTGCCTATTTGGAGATGTCCACACTGCGAAAGAATCCCAAGGCTTTCGCTATGACCTGTTTTGCGAGGTGAAATCCAAGAAAGTTGGAGGTTTCCGATTACACACCATAGAGGATAGCGTCACGCCATGAAGGTGCCTATGAAGCCAAGAGTTTGGGTTCTTTTTTTTAGAATATGTTGAGTATCATGCCGTGGTATTAATTATCATGCCGTGCAGAAGACACGATTCATCATATTTCCATATTTCTAGTATCCTGTCTTCTAGGAGGGAAATATGGGAATTAAATGAGAGACATTGGCTTAGATTTGAAGGAGGTTGTTGGATGTTTTTTTTTCATCACACTCATGATGAATTGAAGATATTTGATGAGGGAAACATGAATAATTTCTCTTGAAATAGAGAAAAGAAAATTCTGGGAAAGAGAATTGTGGTGATATTTATCTCAATAAGTTTTAGAGATTGTTTTTGTGAAGAAATGGGCTAAAAATATTGACATATCTGGTTCAAATAAGTGTTGAACAAAATATCAAGGAGGAGGAATCCTTGGAAAAGGAGAGAAGAGATAGATGGAAGCATTGAAATTCTCTGAAGATCTTACTGATGAAGGAAGGTGGAGTTTCCATGATGACTCATGGAAGGTGATGTTGTTGTTATGGTGATGTTCATAGTCATTTTATGAAGTATAAACATGAATAGATCAAGGAGAACCTATCTACACTTGGTATGGTTATATTTTTATTGGTTTGCATACCGAAGTGTTTTCCTTTCTTAAAGCAGTGAGCAAGAGAGAGGAGCAAAGGAGTGAATGACCCTTGTTGGGGGAGTGACCTTGGGCTTGGAGTACCCTAGCCTAAAACCACTTCTGAACAATGAGTTTAGTGGATTATGATACATTGACACATTTTTGTTGTATGCTTCTTGTATTAGCTCAGTGTGGGTGAACCAAATAAATTCTTGTGTCTTGTGTGCATGCTCTACTTTCCCGCAAGACATAAATCGATGTGTGTGGGTGATTTGGGGGTCATCGCAAGCCTTTCACCAAATGATTTTGAACTAAAGTAAATGTAATGAAAGTGGGACTTGGGTTGTCACCAAAGAGGAGAGAGATTTTAGTGTGTTTTTTCTTATGTTGTGTGGGTTCTATGTGTGCTGGAAATGGTATCAATTGTGTTTGAGATTGTAATTAAATTGGTGTTTAAATTCACCTTTAATCATTCTTGGATCAACCCACCGTCCATCGTATGGCCAGTAAAGGATATTCTGGTGACCTTCCTGTGAAAACCAAGGATAAGAGAAGAACTCAAATGAAAACAACAATGGAAACCCCCAATTGTCAAAATCAATCAAGATCTTCCATAGAAAATGAGCAGAATAGAATTAACATTAAATACTAGAATTCATTAACAAGGGTTGGGGAAAATATCCTGTATTGACCCCTATGAGTATAGTGTGCCATCACTAGTGAAATTTTATAGAAATGAATGAAAGAAAATAAACTCTCAAGCAGCTATTGCTTTCTCGACTAATCAGCAACAAACTCTTCTCTAGTGAATCACACCATCTTTTTTTATATGCAGCCAAAGGAATGGGTCCCTTTGCAGTAAGGATGCTCGATCTTACTCATGTGGATGGACCGGGCCTCCTGTACCTTCATCGAGGGTCCTTCTCTCTTGTGCACTCAGGATCTTCCCGAGTTACAGTGACCAACTCTAATCTCCTCTGATGTTTCCACATGTCTCAGCTGAGGGCTCATATTCTTCAGATGGGAATCATGAACATTCTTGACTTGGATTGATTCCATGATCTTCTCCTTCATTCAAATGGATGTTTCATGGATGTTTGGAAGCATTTTTCCAAATTTGGGTAGACCTGAGTAATAAAAATAAATCTTGAGTCATGTCCCAGCCACTAGCTTTGTACATGGATCACACCTACACAGTTTTTTCAAGAAATCCTCAAAGTGAAGGATCAAACGTACATAGATGACTCGTATGAATGTTTTTCATACATCATCTTGGTACATGGATGACTCGTACGCTGGATTTTCATGTTGATGACTCACACACTCTTTTTGGGGGGCTGCACATTTCACATGTGCAACAACTATTCATTTGGATGCCATTAGAGTTGTTAAAGGAGATGATGGCCACCATGTTTGAAGTCCAAGGTTTGTGGGAGAATTGGTGGGGGATTTGTGTCAAACTTGAAACCCCCACCATGGATATATAAGGAAGCCTTGTGGAGCTTCCATCAATCGGAATAGAGAGCCAAGTGCAGAGCTCTATTATGAGTGGGCCGGGAGAGCTCCATGTTTGTGAAATAAAGGGAGGTGTGGGAGGGGTCATTGGAGTCCTTTGTTTTGAGAAATAAATTCTGGTTTTCTCTTCCATTCATCTCTCTTAGTGGTCAACGAACCACAACAAGTGGTATCAAAGGAAGGTTCCGGTGAAACGAAGATGGGCGGTGGAAATTTTCCGATGACCGGAAAATTCAAGTTGCCTAGAATCGTGTTTTGAAGGCATATTCTGAAATCCTTGTCAAGACGATTCCAACAATGCAAACGACATAAAAAACGGAGCTAAAACGAGATTCCTAGGCCCAATCAACATTTGGTCAAACTTCGGGTGCTACAGTACCCCCCTTTCCAGAGAAGAAGGTACTGTTCCGACACCGGAAACTTTTCTGGTAGGTTTCTGGCAGCTTCTCCGGCGTGCCACGTCATCGACATGTCATCACCATGTCATCGGATGATCTCGATCGTTGATACTGTTTTGATCATAACTTGATCAATCGGTATCCGATTTTAATGATCCAGGAGTCGATTCCACCATTTTCGACCATTACAGACACAATGGTGAGATCAATATTTCTAGATTCTACACCAATTTTAGATAAATTAAAATCCAATGGAGGGATCATCTACGGGAGGGATGATCATGTTGACTTCTTCGAACTACTCCATTTGGAAGTCTCGAATGGAAGATCTCCTCAATTCTAAGGATATTTTTGACCCCATTAAGAATTAGGGAGTCAACCCCGATGCCACCAAGGAGATGGAGTGGAAGAAGCTGAACAAGAAGACAATCGGCAAAATTCACCAATGGATCAATCACAACATTTACCACCATATTTCTCAAGAGACTGGTGCGTATGAACTTTGGAAAAAGTTGGAAAATATATACTAGTAAAAGACTGCTTGAAACAAGATCCTATTATTGAAGAGGTTGATAAATCTTCGACTACAGAGTGGAAACTCTATAGCCGAACACACCAGCAAGTTCCAAATCCTGGTGAACTAGTTGGTGGCTATCGGTAAGACTCTAAATGATGAAGATCAGGCGAACCACTTACTCTGAACACTTCCCGATAGCTGGGATACACTTGTCATCTCACTCAGCAACTCAGCGCCTGGAGGAAAACTTACCATGGCGATGGTAAAGGATGAACTGTTCAACGAGGAACCCTAAAGGAAGGATGCAAGTTTCAACTAGACGCAAGCTCTCGTTCTGGAGAAGCGAGGGAGACAACAAGGAGGAGGTCATGGGGCAGGAACTAGAGGTCGAAGAAAGAACAAAGGAAGGTCCACAGATGGTAGGAGGCCAATATACAAATGCTACCATTGTGGCATGGAGGGACACATGAAGAATAACTGCCGAAATCTGTTACAAGAAAAGGGTCAAAGTAGCAACCAACAAAGAAGAAATGAAGACATGCATGTGAGCATCACCAGAGAAGTTATTCTTTGCTCCAAAGATGAAGAAGAGACATGATTTCATAAATTAGGCCAAGACACAAAATGGGTGGTTGATACTGCAGTATCATACCACGTCACGCCACATCGTGAGTATTTCTTGACTTATCAAGCCGGTGAATTTGGTGCAGTCAAGATGGGGAATACCAGTTCAGTGGAGATTTTTGGTGGGGGGTATCCAAGTCAAGATGAACGTTAGATACACAATCACCCTGAAAGATGTTTGGCATGTTCTAAGTCTTCGGCTCAACCTGTTATCAGGTATAGCCTTTGATCGACAAGGCTATGAGAACATTTTCCACAATGGGGCATGAAAGATGAAAAAAGGATCCATCATCATCGCTCGAGGAAAAATATATTGTACGTTGTACAAAAATCATGTGAAGATATATTCATACAACCTCAACACGGTGGAAGGAGAAATTTCATCCAATTTGTGTCATAGAAGGATCAACCACATGAGTGAAAAATGGTTATCTTCCCTAACAAAGAAGAAGTACATCAATATTGACAAGGATGAATCACTTGATCCTTGTAAATACTTCTTGTATAGGAAGAAACATTGAGTTTCATTCAATACTACTTCATCATGGAGATTAGATTTGTTGGATTGGGTGCACTCTGATTTATGGGGACCCATGGAGGTGGATACACTCGGAGGTAACAAATATTTTCTATCCTTTATTGATGATGCATCTCGAAGTGTGTGGGTTTTCTTCTTACGAACGAAGGAACAAGTACTAGAATACTTCAAGATGTTCCACTCCATGGTGGAGCATGAAATTGGATGGAAGCTGAAGTGTCTTCATTTAGAAAATGGAGGAGAGTACACATCCAAGGAATTTGATTCCTATTGCAGGAGTCATGGCATCCGACATGAGAGGAAGGTCCCTCGCACCCCACAACATAATAGAGTTGCATAAAGGATGAACAAAACGATCATATAGAAGGTTAGAATCATGATGAGTTTGGATAAGCTCCGTAAGCCATTCTGGGGAGAAGTTGTTTAGGTTTCCTGCTACCTCATCAACTGATCACCGTCAGTCCCGCTGAATTTTGATATTCCATAGATGAGATGGTATAGTAAACATTCCTCTTACTCTCATTTACGAGTATTTGAATTTTTGGAATTTGCACATGTATCCAAGGAGCTCAGTCAGAAGCTATACAGGAGATCTACTCCATGCATCTTTATCGGCTATGAAGATGAGGAGTTCGAATACAAGCTTTGGGACCCGAAGGAGAAGAAGGTGATTAGAAGAAAAGATGTTATGTTCCATGAGAACCATAAGATCAAGGACATTCAAAATCCTAGAATAACTCGAAGGTAAAGTGTTGAGGACTCAATTCATGATCCAACACCTATACCAGCACCACCTATCATTAAAGAGGAGGAGGTGCAAGAAGACTCATCGGCAGTGGACTAGGAGGCAGTGGAGGAGGATATTGAGCAGGGGGAGACTCAATCCTCTCCATAAGAAGTTTCAAAACCATCACAGGAGCTAGGTGATGTTGTGCCTCCTAAACCTAACATTTTAGAGGTTCAAAGATCTTCACGAGGAAGGATTCAGTCAACAAAATATTCGGAGTCAGATTACCTACTACTGACTGATGATGGGGAGACATAAGGATACCAGGAAGTAGTGTCTCATCCTGAAAAACTCAAGTGGATGCATGCAATGGAGGATGATATGGAGTCTTTGATAAAGAACCAAACATACAATTTGGTGGAATTACACAAAGGTAAGAAGGCACTAACAAAAAAATGGGTATTCAGGCTGAAGAAGGATGGCAACAAAAGGGAGGTCAAGCACAAAGCTCGGTTAGTTGTCAAGGGATTCCTTTAGAAGAAAGGAGTTGACTTTAACAAGATTTTTTATCCCATGGTGAAGATGGCTTCAATCCGAGTCATTTTTGGATTAGTGGCTAGCTTGGACTTATAGATTGAACAAATGATGTGAAGATATCTTTTCTTCATGGTGAGCTCTCTGAGGAGATATATATTAAGCAGCCTAAAGGATTTAAGATTTCTGGACAAGAAAACCTCATCTGAAAATTGAAGAATAGATTTTAGGGACTGAAATAGGCTCCCAGGTAGTGGCACAAGAAGTTTGAATCATTCATGGTGAGTCATGGCTACAAGATAGCATAGGTGGACCAGTGTGTCTACATCTAGAGATTTTAGGATTGAAACTTTGTTTCCCTTCTACTTAATGTTGATGAAATGTTTATCATTGGGAAGGATGCAGTAAAGATTAACCAGTTGAAGAAGGATTTATCCAAGTATTTTGATATGAAAGACTTGGGAGAAGCTCAACAGATTTTGGGGATGCAGATCATTCATGAAACAAAGAGGAAATTGTTATGGCTATCTCAAGAGAAGTATTTTGAATGTGTTCTGAAATGTTTCAACATGGACAAAGCCAAACCTGGGACCATTCCTCTTTTTGGTCATTTGATGTTAAGAAAGATTTCATGCCCATCATCCAAGGAAGAAATCGAGGCTATGGAGATGATTCCATACTCCTCAGCAGTTGGAAGCTTGATGTATGCTATGGTGAGTACGAGACTTGACATTGCCCATGCAGTGGTAATCGTGAGTCGATTTCTCTCCAATCCTGGGAAGCAACACTGGGATGCAGTCAAGTGGATTCTGAGGTATCTTAAAGGTACTTCAAAGTTATGTTTGTGATATTGGGGAGATGAACCTATCTTGGAGGGCTATAAAGATGTAGATATGGTTAGAGATCCTGATAGAAGGAAGTATACATCAGTATACATCTATACTTTTGAAGGAGGATTTGTTTCATGGTAGTCAAGGTTGTAGAAGTGAATCACTTTATCCACGACAGAAGCATAGTACATTTCCACTTCAGAAGCTGTCAAGGAGGTGTTGTGGCTAAAGCATTTTCTTCAGGAGCTCGGATTCAGCCAGAAGGAGTACAAGGTTCATTGAGATAGTCAAAGTGATTTGGAATTGATCAAGAACTCCATGTACCATTCCCAGACGAAGCACATCGACATTCGATATCATTGGATATGTGAAGTGATGGATCAACAACTACTTCGACTTGTGAAGATCCACACGAAGGACAACTCGACGAATATGTTGAGAAAGGTGGTTGATCAGGAGAAGCTAGACCTTTGTAGATGCTCCAGAGTATTGCAGCTGGAGGGGGAGAATTGATGAATATTCCAGCTACCATGGTTGGTGGGTGTTTCAACAACCACACCCAATATAGGAGGACTTCTTTTTGGGGGGTTTCACATTTCACATGTGCAACAACTATTCTTTTGGCTGCCATTAGAGTTGTTAAAGGAGATGGTGGCTGCTATGTTTGGAGTCCAAGGTTGGTGGGAGAATTGGTGGGGTAGTTGTGTCAAACTTGACACCCCACCATGGATATATAATAAATCCCTGGGGAGCTTCCATCAATCATATTAGAGAGCCAAGTGCAGAGCTCTATTGTGAGAGGGCCGGGAGAGCTCCATGTTTGTGAAATAAAGGGAGGTGTGGGAAGGGTCATTGTAGTCCTTTGTTTTGAGAAATAAATTCTGGTTTCCTCTTCCATTCATCCCTCTTAGTGGTCAGTGAACCACAACAATGATCTCATATGCGGCCTCTCATACGTCCTGGGGTTTCTTATGTGGTTGGCCTATCATGCGCATCCATAAGTCTTACGATATTCTCATACCTTTGTCATTTTTTCTTGCTACAGATCTCGAACCCATGAAAATACGAACTTAGTAAAAGCTTTATTAAATTTATTTCTGAATTGATTTAAAACAATGAAAATTAGAAGAAGCATCTTGTTATCTGATCAATCTCAAGACTCAAAAAAACAATGCATGAATTTTCATTTAATTAAAAAAATGTATAAACAATTAGAAATCAATATTTAAATCCATTTGTCTTTTTGATTACAGATTCATCTTATTACCAGACTTTAACAATTTATTCTTTCTCAGAGGGAAATAAAGGTGAAAATCTTGTAAAATTCTAAACCAAAATTTGAAATTTTGTGTCTTGATCAGTGGGCTAAGTAATCAATGATAAAATTTAGTTAAGACAAGGACAAGTGAAATAACCATCAGATCATCATTGAAAGAGAATAAGAGTGAACCTATTAAAAATGAGTTCAATATCATATAGGGAAATGGTAATTTGAGAAATAAGTCATTCATATTGAAATTAGTTTCATATCACGATTCACCACCTTCTCAGGATATCTCT
This sequence comes from Viscum album, assembly GCA_963277665.1. Classification (NCBI taxonomy): domain Eukaryota; kingdom Viridiplantae; phylum Streptophyta; class Magnoliopsida; order Santalales; family Viscaceae; genus Viscum; species Viscum album. Next base: position 491,052,569 of record OY728150.1, read on the forward strand.
CACTAAAGACCATTGTGGTCCTAACATTTAATTTTTTAATTTTGGTGTGGCCACCAAAGTATGTATTGCATAAGTGGGAAAGTCTATGGTGTTTTTGCAATGGAAAGGGATCTGATATGGAGATTTTCATTTTTGATCAGAAAACATTTCTAGTTTTGTTTAATGATTGTTGAGCTTCATTGGTGAATGTATCACATATTTTCTAACTTTCAAACATGACCATTGTTGTATGTATTGGAATGTTGTAGAGTTTTTTTACTACCTTTATCATTCATTTCTTTATTTTTAGATTTTAGTCTAATAAGTGTTTTAACGTGGGAGTTTTTTTGGCTTCAAACTTAAAAAAATATAACAAAAAACCCTGAAGACAAGATGTGTTTTGTCTTGTCACTAATAACAATTATGTTATGTTTCCTCACATCTAAAGTTAAATTAGTGATGAAATTGATCAAAACATTTTGTTTCCCAATTGGTGTTTGTCTGTCACTTGATTTTATATGGAAGTATTGTTTTCCCAAGGTCATGCATTTGGAGATTCACTTTTATTCTCTACCATTGATTCTTTGATTGGTGAAGTATTGCAAAACAATCAATGGTTCAAATTGTATTTTTAAGTGCCAAGTGAATGAGGATTTTATGAATGTGGTTTACTTTATATATTTGATTGAAGAATCAATGGTTGAACTTTAGAGGATGAAGGCTGTTGGAATTAGGTTCCCTTATTTTATTTTTCTGAGGCTTCCTTTTTTGGTTATGGAATTCATAGTTAATGTGTCTTTTTGATATATATATATATATTTCTTTTTTAACGTGGTTTTTGGTATGGATTTTTAATCAGAATACTTTTTCTCTAACAATGCATTGACCTCTCATATTCCCTATCTATTTATAATTCATCATGTTATTCCATGTTGTACTTGTAATTGTTCTAAAATGTAATTTATACACATGTTTGGTTAATCAAAATGTTTTTTGTTTTTATTTTTTAGATTTTTTTTATTGTAAGATGAAAAAAAGTATATGAGTTACCTCTCCTAAGAACTTAATTTTTCTAGGATACACGACTACAAAAAAATTCTTTCCAAAACTCTTTTATCACATTTCTTTTTTTAAATATTTCAATCTGCATAATTTAATGTGTTTCCTAATGAATTTTTTAAATATAAAAATAGAAAATCCCATTCAAACCCAAATGAAACCTTTTAATTTTTAAATTTTTTTGTCATGAGTTCTAACATTCAAAGTCATACATGGATTGGTGAGATTTCATTAATCATGGAGCATTTACTTTTAACTACTTGAGCTCATAAAAAAACTTTATTTGTCAATTATGTCCATTTGAATAACTTATTCTGAGTGTTTAGTGCCAAAAAAAGTAATTTTTATCTGTTTATTTTCATACTTCACAATGGTTTCTCATTCTGTCATATTTAGTGCCAGTTTGACTCCCATGCTAATGACCTAAGGATCCTTTTCAATTGTACATTTGTCACAAAATGATTCATCAAATCATTAAATTTTGTGTCAGATGTTGGATATAGATCATAAGACCTTCTTGTTTATATTTTTTTTCTCTATTGGCATGCATAATGTTTTAGGTTGTGTTTTATGTTTTTAAAAAATTTTCAGTGTACCAAACAATTATGATAAGTAGTTTGAAAAGATAAGAATTTATTTTCTATAAAAGCATATATAATAACATTTATTACAAGTGGTATGTTCTATAATCACATTTTAGTAGTTTTTATCATCACAAATTTCCATCCTCAGGTGGGATCTATGTCAAGTATTCTTTGTTGGGGTCTCCATTTGAACCCTAAAATGTTATGGTTTTTGTGTCATGCTCTAATGTAAGGCCCCCGAGGATTTATTGGGGTCTCTGGGTGTCACTCTCAAGTAGGCTTGATGTAAGTAGGATTTTTTGGGGTCTTTGGGTCAACCCTAAAATGTTATGGTCTTTGTGTCACTCTCAAATTTAAGGCCCCCAAGCTATCCTTAAGCAGGATTGATCTAAGTATTCAATATTAGAGCCTCCAGTTCAACTCTCAAATGTCATGGTTTTCTAGCCATCCTAAAATTCAAGGCCTTTGGGTAACCCTTTAATGTACAAATTTCGGTCTATCCTAAAATGAAAGGTCTTTGTGTAACCCTCTAATGTAAAGGCCTTCGATATTGAGAAAGGTATTTGGGCCAAACAATAAAAAAATAAGTGTTATCAAACATAACCACAATAATTTATCATGAATATAACCATGTCAACATATATATTATATAAAAAATGAAAATTATTTTTTGGGGATCTCAGTGACTACAACATTCTCTATTATCAGGTAACATACATCTTTTGTTTTCCCCTTCCCATTTGAACATGTGTGGAAACATGATTATTTATTTATTTATTATTATTATTATTATTTAAATTATGGACAATTTATTCACAACATGTCTTCATTCATCACAAGGTCATATTTATATTATTGATGTTTCATAAGCAGTTGATCTTGACCACCCACGTGCCCCTGATTCCATTTGTGAAGACTGCATTCATGTTTTGGTGAGCCCTATTCTAGATTTTTTATATCAGTAGTTTTTATTTTGAAGGATGAATGGTGGTGAAATGTGTGGTTTTATGTAAGATTTATTCAAAAAGAATGATGTTGTTTTGATGACCATTCAGGAGCTATTTTCTTTTATTGTTGATTTATCCATTACCGATGAATCTGTAGAAAGATACTTAGATGAGTCTAGGTGTTCCTTCCCCCACTTCTATAAAAATGAAATTGTACTTTATAGAATGTAATAGGGTTGATCTACACATGTAGAATGAAATTGAATGTTACATTTTTTTAATATTTTTTGGTGGAATAAAATGATCCTACCTGACCATTATTTGAAATTTATTATAAAGTGATTAGACTAACCTTAAGGCTATGTTTAGAAATAAGATCTTCCATAGAAAATGAGCAGAAGAGAATTAATAATAAATATTAGAATTCATTAACAAGGGTTGGGGAAAATCTCCTGGCTTGACCCCTATGAGTCTAGTGTGCCATCAATAGTGAAATTTTATAGAAATTAAATAAAGAAAATAAACTCTCAAGCAGCTCTTGCTCGCTTGACTAATTGGAATCACATAATATTTTTTTTATATGTAGCCGAATGAATGGTTCACTTTGCAGTAAGGATGCTCGATCTTCCACATGTGGATGGTACAAGCCTTCTCTCCCTTCATCGACGGTCCTTCTTGTTGGGGGAGAATACCGAACTTCGGATAAAAATCGCTTGTGAAACAATTTCTGAGAAACTCGATGAAATATGGAAGTGATATATAGCAGAATAAATAAATCAGCACACAAGATTTTTTTAACATGGAAAACCCAAAAGGAAAAAACTACGAGACCTAGTCCAAAAAGAGGGATCCACTAAGAATCAAGAGTATGTGGTAGAGACTTCCAAAGATGAGTGGGATCTGAAAAATAATACTCAGATAAAATAGTGAATCAAAGGTCGGAAAGCAGATGCAGTCTCAAGGAAACCTGAAATGAAGAATGCAAACTGAAAAAGAAATCCAAATAGATCTAACCATGAAAGTAGGAGATTGATTCCTGAACAAAAGGTGCAGATGAAAAAACAATGGAATCATATAAAAAACCACCACAGATAAAATCCGATCAGATCAGAGTAGTTCCGGAGGTTGTAGATTATAAAACCTCTAGGTAAAATCTGAACTGCAATGCGTTGAAGATTGTGAGGAGAGCCGAACACACACACACATGATATCTCGTCACATCATAGATCCACCATCGATGTCACATTCTCCATTGAAGATGACTCAAATGGAATACCGAAAACGCAATATCCCCTTTCCTATTGATCTCAGTGGACTATATATTGAGCAGCTCTCTTCCTCTATTTTCCACCAGCCACATTCCCCTTTATAAGCTCTCATATGCCATATATCTTGTTTGAAATGGAAATCTAAAATATATCTAAAAAACAGATATAATGAGATCTCCTATATCTCATACTGGAAGATAAACATGCAGCCTTATCTGTGTGATATGATAAAATATATATCATATTCAAAAAACATATCTTATATCAAATATGGAAACAATCACGTGTGGGATGAACTTCATAAATCTCCCCCTTCAGCCCATCAATAGAGATATCATCCAATAAACTCAGTTGAACCAAAATTTTGTTGGTATCTCAACAACCATCATCCTCTGCAGAAAAATGATGATGCCCTTTTGTAGCTCTAAGAGAAACCTGTCTTCTCCCCCTACAAAAGAAACTCAAACCCTTAAGTCTTCACCATACCTATGTCTACACCTCCAATACCAGAATCAACAATATATGGTTCCCTCTAAATAGTGATTACCACAAAATCTAGATCACCTACAAGAAAAACTTGTTCCCCCTTGCTCAAAACCTTGATCACCTAGCACATCACCTCGATCTTCAATTTTTAATTCTTTCTTCACCAGTCACACATACGAAGAAATGAATTAGGTGTAAGATCTGAAACACCACTCTCATCCTTCTTTGTCTCCAAACCATATTCTGCCTCACACACCATTGATCATGTTGAGTACATCCAAATTTCTCACAAAAAATTGCAAGCCCAAACCATAACCTCTGATACCACTTGTTGGGGTAGAATCCCGACCTCAGGATAAAAATCGCTTGCAAAACAATTTGTGAGAAACTCGATGAAATATGGAAGTGATGTATAGCAGAATAAATAAATCTGCACGTAATATGTTTTTAACGTGGAAAACCCAAAAGGGAAAAACCACGACACCTAGTCCAGAAAGAGGGATCGACTAAGAATCCAGAGTACACGGTAGAGACTCCCAAAGATGAGTGGGATCTCAAAAATAATACTCTGATAAAAGATTGAATCAAAGGTCAGAAAGCAGATGCAGTCTGAAGGTAACCTAAAATGAAGAACGCAACTTGAAAAAGAAACCCAAATAGATCTGACTATGAAAGCAGGAGATTGATGCCCAAACAAAAGGTGCAGATGAAAAAGCACCAGGATTAGATCAAAAACCACCACAGATGAAATCCAATCAGATTAGAGTAGTTCTAAAGGTTGCAGATCTTAAAATCACTGGGTAAAATCTAAGCTACACTGCGCCAAAGATTGCAAGGAGAGACGTACACACACACACATACGATATCCCATCACATCGTAGATCCACCATCGATATCACGTTCACCGTTGATGATGACTCACACAGACTACCGCAAAAGCAACGGCCTCGTTCCTCTTGATCTAGGTGGACTACATATTGATCATCTCTCTTCCTCTGTTTTCCACCAGCTGCTTCCCCTTTTATTAGATTTCATATTCCACATATCTTGTTTGAAATAGAAATTTGAAATATATTTAAAAACTAGATATCGTGAGATCTCCTGTATCTCATGCTGGTAGATACACATACAAACTTATCTGTATGATATGACAAAAGATATATCATATTCAAAAAATATATCTTATCTCAAATATGGAAACAATCATGTACGGGCTGAACTCCAACAATCTCCCCCTTCATCCCATCAACAAAGATATCATCCAAGAAACTCAGTTGGACCAAAAATTTGTTAGTATCGCATAAACCATCATCCTCTACAGAAAAATTATGATGCCATTTTGTATCTCTGACAGAAATGTGACTTCTCCCCCTACAAAAGAAACTCAAACCCCAAAGTCTTCATCATACTTGTTTCTACACCGCCAATACCAGCATCAACAATATCTAGTTCCTTCAAAACCGTGATTGCCAAAAAATCTGGAGCACCTATAAGAAAAACTTGCTCCCCCTTGCTCAAAACCCTTAGCATCTAACACATCACCTCGATATTCAAATTTTAATTCGTTCTTCACCAGTCACACATATGAAGAAATGAATTAAGTGTAAGATCTGAAACACATCTCTCATCCTACTTTGTCTCTGAACCATATTCCACCTCACACGCCATTGATCCTATTGACTACATCCAAAATTCTCACCACAAAATTCAAGCCCAAACCATCACCTCAGATACCACTTTTTGGGGGAGAATCCCAACCACGGGATAAAAATCTCTTGAGAAACATTTTGTGAGAAACTCGATGAAATTTGGAAGTGATATATAGTAGAATAAATACATCATCATGCAAGATTTTTTTAATGTGGAAAACCCAAAATGGAAAAACCACAAGACCTAGTCTAGAAAGAGGGATCCACTAAGAATCAAGAGTACACAGTAGAGACTCCCAAAGTTGAGTGAGATCTCAAAAATAATATTTAGATAAAATAGTGAATCAAAGGTTGGAAAGCAGATGCAGTTTGAAGGTATCTTGAAACAAATAATGTAGCCTGAAAAAGAAACCCAAACAGATATGACCATGAAAGAAAGAGATTGATGCCCGAACAAAAGGTGTAGATGAAAAGGCACTGGGATTGGATAAAAAACAACTGCATATGAAAGCCGATCAGATCAGAGTAGTTCCAAAGGTTGCAGATCTTAAAATCGTTGGGTAAAATCTAAAGTACACTGTGTTGAAGATTGTGAGGAGAGCCTCACACACACACACACTCGATATCCCGTCACATCGTAGATCCACCGTCGATGTCACATTCACCATTGATGATGACTCATATAGAATATCGCAAATGTAGTGGCCTCTTTCCTCTTGATCTCAGTGGACTACATCTTGAGCATCTCTCTTCCACTGTTTCCCACCAGCTAGTTCCCCTTTTATAGGCTCTCATATTCCACATATCTTTTTTAAAATGGAAATATGAAATATATCAAAAAAACATACATCATGAGATCACCTATATCTCATGCTGGAAGATACATATGTAGCCTTATCAATGTGATATGATAAAAGATATATCATATTCAAAAAAACAAATCTTATCTCAAATATGGAAACACTCACGTGCAGGCTGAACTCCAACACTTATCCCTTGTGCACTCAGGATCTTCTCGAGTTATAGTGCAAAATTCCCATCTCCTCTAATGTTTCCATATGTCTCAGCTGAGGGACCAAATTCTTCATATGGGAATCATGAACATTCCCAACTTGGATTGATTCCATGATCTTATCCTTCATTAAAATGGATGTCGCATGGATGCTTGGAAGCATTTTTTTCATGATTTGGGCAGACCGAAGTAATAAAAATAAATCTTGAGTCATGTCCTAGCCACTATCTTTGTACATGGATCACAGGTATAAAAGTTTTTCAATAAATCCTCAAATTGAAGGATCACGCGTACATAGATGACTCGTAAGAAGGTGTTTCATACATTTTCTTTATACATGGATGACTCATACGATGGCTTTTCATGTGGATGACTTGCACACTCTTTTGGTTTCTCATATGCGTGAGATTTCATACACGGCCTTTCATACACACATACTCTTATATGCGGCCTCTCATACACCCTGAGGTTTCTTACGTGGCTGGCCTCTCATGCGCGTCCATGCGTCTTATGAGATTCTCACACCTTTATCATTTTTCCTACTTCAGACCTGAAACCCATGAAAATACGAACTTAGTGAAAGATTTATTAAATTTATTTAAAATTTGATTTAAAACAATGAAAATCGGAATAAACAACATGTTATCAGTTCAATATCAAGACTCAAAAAAACAATGCATGAATTTTCATTTAATTGAAAAAATGTATAAACAATTAGAAATCAAGATTTAAATCCGTTTGTCTTTTTAATTCCAGATTCATCTTATTACCAGAATTCAATGATTTATTCTATTTTATAGGAAAATAAAGGTGAATATATTGTAAAATTCTAAACCAGAATTTGAAATTTTGTGTCTTGATCAGTGATCTAAGTAATCAGTGATCAAATTTGGTTAATTAAAGGACAAGTGAAATAACCATCAGGTCATCATTGAAAGAGCATAAGAGTGACCCTATTAAAAATTAGGTCAATATCACATAGGGAAATGATAATTTTAGAAATAAGTTATTCATATTGAAACGAGTTTCATATCCTGATTCACCCCCTTCTTAGGATATCTCTCACTAAAGACCATTGTGGTCCTAATAGGTACTTTTCTAATTTTGGTGTGGCCGCCAAAGTATGTATTGCATAAGTGGGAAAGCCTATGGTGTTTTTGTGATGGATAGGGATCTAGTATGGAGATTTTTCATTTTTGATCCAAAAACATTTCTAGTTTTGTTTAATGATTGTTAATCTTTATTGGTGAATGTATCACATATTTTCTAATTTTCAAACATGACCATTGTTGATGTATTGGATTGTTATTGAGTTTTTTTACTACCTTTCTCATTCATTTCATCATTTTTAAATTTTAGTCTAATGAATGCTTTAATGTGGGGTTTTTTTGGATTCAAACTTAAAAGAATATAAAAAAAACCCTGAAGAAGAGTTTTGTTATGGCTTGTCGCTGATAAAAATTATGTTATTTTTGCTCACAGCTAAAGTTAAATTAGTGATGAAATTGATCAAAACATTTTTTCCCAATTGGTGTTTTTCTATCACTTGATTTTATATGGGAGTATTGGTTTCCAAAGGTCATGAATTTGGAGATTAAATTTCAATATATTCCATTGATGCTTTGATTCGTGAAGCATTGAAAATCAATCAATGGTTCTAGTTGTCTTTTTAAGTTCCAAGTGAATGAGGATTTTCTGAATGTGGTTTACTTTATATATTTGATTGAAGAATCAATAGTTGAACTTTATAGGATGATGGCTACTGGAATTATGTGCCCTTCTTTTATTGGTCTGAGGATTCATGTTTTGGTTATAGAATTCATAGGTAATGTGTCTTTGTTATATATATATATATATATATATATATATTAACGTGGTTTTTGGTATGAATTTTTTATCAGAATACTTTTTCTTTAACAATGCATTGAACTATCCTATTCCTTGTCTGTTTGTAATTCATCATGTTATTCAATGTTGTACTTGTAATTGTTTTAAAATGTCATTCGTACACATGTTTGGTTAATCAAAATGTTTTTTGTTTTGTTTTTTAGAAATGTTTTTGATGGTAGGATGAAAAAAGTATATGAGTTACCTATCTTAAGAAATTAATTTTTCTAGGATACACGACTAAAAAAAAATCTTTCCAAAACTCTTTTATCACATTTATATTTAAAAAAAAATTCAATCTGCATAAATTAATGTGTTTTCTAATGCATTTTTTAAATATAGTAACAGAAAATCCCATTCAATCCCAAATGCAACCTTTTAATTTTTTTTGTTATGAGTTCTAACATTCAAAGTCATACATGGATTGGTGAGATTTACCTAATCATGGAGCATCTATTTTTGAACTACTTGAGCTCATATAAAAATTTATTTTTCAATTAATTCCATTTGAATAACTTATTCTGAGTGTTCAGTACCAAACAAAGTATTTTTTAGCTGTTTATTTTCATTCTTCACCAATGGTTCCTCATTCTATCATATTTAGTGCTAGTTTGAATCCTATGATAATGAACTAAGGATCATTTGTAATTGTACATTTTTCACAAAAATTATGCATCAAATCGCTAATTTTTGTGTCAGATGTTGGATATAGATCATAAGTCCTTCTTGTTTATGTTTTTTATCTATTGGCATGAACAATGTTTTAGGTTGTATTTTATGTTTTTAAAAATTGTTTAGTGTAATGAACACTTATAATAAGTAGTTCAAAAATATAAGAAGTTATCACTACTAAAAGTTTGGGCATTAGAGACCGCTCAGCGAATGCCAATCAATTTAGGCCCGACACTGTATGCCTATAGCGATCGCCAATGGCGGTTGTTGAAGGGGGCCAAAAATTTGGCCTGCAGCAACCGCCAGGCGGTCGCTGACCACCTACTCAGCCGAGCAATAGAGACTGCCAATGGTGTTCACTGACCTGCTACTCGGCTGACCTAAAGTGACCGCCAATAGTGGTCGCTGCCCTGCTGCCTGACCGATCTATAGCGACCGCCAATGGCGGTCTTTATCCTGGAGATTTTTTTTTTAAAATTTCACTGATGGTTCCCAAACAGTAGAAACAGGGTAAAATCATAAAAAAAGAAAACAATTCCAAACAGAATAAACATTGGGATCCTCATAAACAATAAATGACAGACGTGCTTCATATTCAACAATCCAAACGGGTCCAATCCATTTCAATCTTCTGCTTCAATAAACCGACAACAAGATACAAAAAAAAAACAACTAAACAAAACAAATGTAAATTAGACATATTTATTCAGTTAGTATTTATATATAATAAAATTAAGTTTTACATCAAATCATGGGTGCTAAAATAATTTAAAACCCCTAATTTAAGAAATGTTATCATTTTAAGAAATGTTTTCATTTTAGAGCGTGCAAAACTATTAAAAACAACATATTCGGTTTTACCACGCACACTACTCATCCGATTGACATGTTGTCTCCTCATACATGTCACGAATAATATTTCTATTGTTTTTGTTTTTTTTCAAGTCATTCTAAGGACATTTTCTCTGAATTTGACCATTACACGTTGTTTTGGTGTTTTATGACTCTGGAAATGCGTTTCCGGTTACCGCGGTCAAACGACACCTCTGATTGATGTACCGTCTACCCAAAAATTTCACAATTCACACCACAATTGTTTTCGTATGATTTTATGACATTATTAGGTCGTTCGTATGGTTTTGACCACCCAATGCACCCTTTTATAGTGTGCCAAACTATTAAAAACAACGTATTAGGTCGTACTGCGCACACCACACGTCCGATTGATGTGATGTCTCATAATAAATGTCAAAAATAGTATTTTTATTGTTTTCATGTGATTTCAATTCATTCTGAGGATGTTTTTGTGAATTTGACCGTTACACGTCGTTTTGGTGTTTTATGACTGTGAAAATGCATTTCTAGCCACCGCGGTCAAACAACACCTACGATTGACGCACCGTCTACCCGACCATTTCAAAATTCACACCGCAATTTTTTTCATATAATTTCATGGCATTCTGAGGTCATTCGGCTAGTTTTGACCATCCAATGCACCCTTTTAGAGCGCGCCAAACTGTTAAAAACAACATATTTGGTCATACCGTGCACACCGCACGTCTGATTGACATTCCATCTACTCCTAAATGTCACCAATAATATTTATATTGTTTTCCTATGATTTCAAGTCATTCTGAGGATGTTTGCTGTGAATTTGACTGTTACATGTCATTTTGGTGTTTTATGACTCCAGAAATGTGTTTTCGGTCACCACGGTCAAACGAAACCTCCGATTAATGTACTATCTTCCAAAACATTTTAAAATTCACACCAAGGTTGTTTTTGTATGATTTCATGACATTCCGAGGTTGTTCGGATGGTTTTGACCACCCAACACACCCTTTTAGAGCACGCCAAACTGTAAAAAAAACATATTTGGTCATACCGCGCACACCGCACTTTCGATTGATGTGACATCTCCCCATACATGTCAAGAATAATATTTATATTTTTTGTGTGATTTCAAGTTATTCTGAGGATGTTTTCTATGAATTTTATAGTTACACGTTGTTTTGGTGTTTTATGACTCTAGAAATACATTTCCGATCACTACGGTCAAACGACACCTTTGATTGACGTACCATCTACCTGAACTTTTCACAATTCACACTACAGTTGTTTTCGTATGATTTCATGGCATTACGAGTTCATTTGGATGATTTTGACCACCCAACACACCCTTTTGGAGCGCGCCAAACTGTTAAAAACAACATACTCGGTCGTACCGCACACACCGCACGTCCGATTAACATGTCGTCTCCTCCTAAATGTCACGAGTAATATTTCTATAATTTTTTTTGTGATTTCAAGTCATTCTGTGAACGTTTTCTATGAATTTGATCCTTACACATCGTTTTGGTGTTTTATGACTCCGGAAATGCGTTTCCGGTCACCGCGGTCAAACAACACCTCTGATTGATGTACCGTCTGCCCAACCATTTCACAATTCACACCACGGTTTTTTTGTATGATTTCATAACATTCATAGGTTGTTCGTCTGGTTCTAACCACCCAACACACCCTTTTAGAGTGCGCTAAACTGTTAAAAACAACATATTCCGTCGTACCGCACACACCGCACGTCCGATTGACGTGCCGTCTCCCCTTACATGTCACGAATAATATTTATATTTTTTTGTGTGATTTAAAGTCATTATGAGGATGTTTACTTTGAATTTGACCGTTACATGTCGTTTTGGTGTTTTATGACTCTGAAAATCCATTTCCAGTCACTGTGGTCAAATGACACCTCCGATTGACATACCGTCTACCCGAACAATTCACAATTTATACCACATTTTTTTTATGATTTTATGGCATTCCGAGTTCATTTGTCTAGTTTTAACCACGCAACACACCCTTTTAGAGCGCGCCAAACTGTTAAAAACAACATATTCAGTCGTACCACGCACACCACATGTTCGATTGATATTCCGTCCCCTTTTACATGTCACGAATAATATTTCTATTGTTTTTGTGTGATTTCAAGTCATTCTGAGAATGTTTGCTCTAAATGTGACAGTTACATGTCGTTTTGGTGTTTTATGACTCTGAAAATGCGTTTCCGGTCACCAAGGTCAATAGACACATCCGATTGACGTACAGTCTGCCCGAAAATTTTACAATTCACACCATGGCTGTTTTCGTATGATTTCATGGCATTCCAAGTTTTTTCAGATGGTTTTGACCACCCAACACACCATTTTAGAGCGCGCCAAACTGTTAAAAACAACATATTCGGTCGTACCGCGCACACCGCACGTCCGATTGACATGCCCTCTCCTCCTACATGTAATGAATAATATTTCTATTATTTTCATGTGATTTCAAGTCATTTTGAGAACGTTTTCTCTAAATTTGACTGTTACACAACGTTTTGGTGTTTTATGACTCCGAAAATGCATTTCTGGTCACTGCGGTCAAAAGACACCTCTGATTGACGTACCATCTTCCCGACCATTTAAAAATTCACACCAAGGTTATTGTCGTAAGATTTTTTTGATATTTTGAGGTTGTTCATCAGGTTTTGACCACCCAACACACCCTTTTAGAGCACGCTAAACTGTTAAAAACCTCATATTTGGTCGTACCATGCACACTGCACGTCCGATTGAAGTGTCTTCTCCTCCTACATTTCCAGAATGATATTTTTATTTTTTTGTGTGATTTAAAGTCATTCTAAAGATGTTTTCTACGAATTTTACCATTACACATCATTTTGATGTTTTATGACTCTAGAAATGTGTTTCTAGTCACTACGGTCAAATAGAACCTCAAATTGACATACCGTCTACCTGACCATTTCAAAATTCACACCACAGTTGTTGTAGTATGATTTCATGAAATTCCAAGGCTGTTCAGCTGGTTTTGACCACCCAACACACCCTTTTAGAGCACGCCAAATTATTAAAAACAACATATTCAGTCGTACCACACACACCACACGTCCAATTGATGTTCTTTCTCCTTCTACATGTCACGAATAATATTTATATTGTTTTTTGTGATTTCAATTCATTCTAAGAATGTTTTCTATGAATTTGACCGTTACACGTCATTTTGGTGTTTTATGACTCCAGAAATGCATTTCCGGTCACCGCGGTCAAACGACACATCCAATTGACCTACCGTCTAGCCGAACATTTCAAAATTCACACCAATGTTATTTTCATATGATTTCATAAAATTCTGAGGTTGTTCGGTAGGTTTTGACCACCTAACGCACCCTTTTAGAGTGCGCCAAACTGTTAAAAACAACATATTCGGTCGTACCACGCACACCGCACATCCTATTTACATGACCTCTGCCCCTACATGTAAAAAATAATATTTCTATTGTTTTCCTGTGATTTCATGTCATTCTAATAATGTTTTCTTTGAATTTGACCGTTACACATCGTTTTGGTGTTTTATGACTCCAGAAATGCGTTTCTGGTCACCATTGTCAAATGACACCTCCGATTGATGTATCGTTTGCCTGAACATTTCAAAATTTACACCACAGTTGTTTTAATATGATTTCATGAAATTCCAAGGTCATTCGGCTAATTTTGACCACCCAACACAACCTTTTAGAGCGCGCCGAACTGTTAAAAACAACATATTTGGAAGTACCGTGCACACTGCACGTCCGATTGACGTTCCATCTCCTCCTACAAGTCAAGAATAATATTTCTATTGTTTTTGTGTGATTTAAAGTCATTATGAGGAAATTTTCTCTAAATTTGACTGTTACACGTCATTTTGGTGTTTTATGACTCCGAAAATGCATTTCTAGTCACTACGGTCAAACGACACCTCCGATTGACATACCATCTACTAGAAATTTTAAAATTCACACCATGGTTGTTTTCGTATGATTTCCTGGCATTCCGAGTTTGTTTGACTAGTTTTGACCACCCAACGCACCCTTTTAGAGCGCGCCAAACTGTTAAAAACAACATATTCGGTCATACCGCGCACACCGCATGTCTGATTGACCTTCTATCTCCTATTACATGTCACGAATAATATTTATATATTTTTTGTTACTTCATGTCATTATGAGGACATTTTCTTGGAATATGACCGTTACACGTCATTTTGGTGTTTTATGACTCTGGAAATGCTTTTTTGGTCACCGCGGTCAAATGATACCTCCGATTGATATACTATCTACCCGACCATTTCAAAATTCACACCAATATTGTTTTCGTATGATTTCATGACATTATGAGGTTTTTTGGCTGGTTTTGACCACCCAACACACCCTTTTAGAGCGCGCTAAACTATTAAAAACAACCTATTCAGTCGTACCGTGCACACTGCACGTCCAATTGATGTTCTGTCTCCTCATACATGTCACAAATAATATTTCTATTGTTTTTGTATGATTTCAAGTCATTCTGAGAATGTTTGCTCTGAATTTGACCGTTACATGTCGTTTTGGTGTTTTATGACTCTAGAAATGCATTTCTGGTCACCGCGGTCAAACGACACCTCTGATTGACATACCGTCTGCTTGAACATTTCACAATTCACACCATGGTTTTTGTAGTATGATTTCATGACATTCTGAGGTATTTTGTCTAATTTTGACCACCCAACACACCCTTTTAGAGCGCGCCAAACTGTTAAAAACAACATATTAGGCCATACCACGCACACCACATATGTTTTATAATTGGAATAATGGCCTATTGTCTAGTTGTACAATTAGAATAATGGAATAATGGCCTAATGGTCATTTGGCCTAACATCCAATTGGAAAATTGGCCAACTGGCCAATTTCCCTAATGGCCTAACAGCCTAATGAACAATTTCCCTTATGAACTAATGGTCAATTGTCCTAATGAACTCCTATAAAAATGGCCTAAGGATATAATTTCCAATCGATCTAACAGTCTCTTAGACAATTGTCCTAATTGATAAATATCATAATGGACAAACTTCCAATGAACTAATGGCCTAATGGACAATTTTTCTAATGGCCCGACTAGACAATTGGCCTAATGGAATAATGGAATAATAACTAATTGACCAATAGGCCTAATGGAATAATGGACAATGACCAAATGTAAAATTATCCTAATGTACTAATGGATAATTTTCCCAAAAAAACTCCCACCAGACAGCCCCCTTCGTAGCCCCCTCTCACCTGACAACACCAATCCGCAGCCCCCGCACCCCCACCCCCACCACTCTCTTGATTTGACATCACTTAAGTGATGATTATGAATTTAAATATTATTGGTTGGTTCATGGTATGGATCTCAAAAGATAACTAATTACTTGGAATTTTCTAATTCACTACGAATTAAACTTGAAAACTGAAAATTACTTAAAACTGGATTTTTGATTTTAATGAAAATGTGTCGGGGCTGGAAATTCATGTGGGATGTTAAAACTTATTCCCTATTGTGTTGTGTTCATAATAACCCACATTTCTGGGTTTCATTTGTGTTAGAACTCCCTTGGTCTGGTGAGTTCTGATCGAGTCGGTAGGAATCAATCCCTTAGTCTGGAAATTGATTTCTACTGACTCTTAATTTAGGAAACACCCTCTAGAAACGACAAGTATATCCAATGGTCATGGATATCCTTATTTTAATTCTCCAAAAGATCCCTGGAAACTCCATTCTTGGTCCGATATGGGGTTTCCAGTGAAATAAGAAATGGAAGTTGGGAGAATTAGGTGAGAGACAATGAACAAACACAATAATAGAGAAATTGGTTCTAACGAACCCACATTTTCCCTAGCCCCAAAACGGGGGGGGGGGGATTAGCTACTCATAATGAACCAATTCCCTTCTAATCTTAGTTCCTAGCCTGCTTCTTCCTCTTTCCCCAATCCCCCCTAGTTCCAGCTTACTGCCCAAAGTCTTTTTGATTAGAAAGGGCCTTTTTCCAGTTGTCCAAAAGCAGGTAGAAAAGGGAACCCCGGGTCAAGGAGTGGGTGAAAAGTGAAAAAGAAAAAAGGAAGGCTGCAGTGGTCTGCATGATTTGGGTGCATATTTTGGTAGATAGTGCACCAACCATGCAGATGCTACTATCTCAAATCCTTGAGCCTCACAGTTTTTCTGGATGGGCCGTACAATTTGGGAAGGTCGTGCACCAACTGTGCGGACGGTACTATCAATGGTATCTTCTCCCACATGATTTTCACATGGTTTGGATAACCATGTGGCAACCGTGTGGGTTTCTTCTATCATTGAAATTCCTGAATTCGCCCGTCCTTCATGTCTAGTGATTGATCCGGGTGACTCCATTCCAGTATAGTCAGGGGAAAAGGATCCATAAGCCTCCAATTCCCTTATGAATCTCCAAAATTCATAGACTCCATGATTTATCCTTTGGTGACCAAAAAACAAAGAACAATGTACATAAAAATTGTGAAATTCATGAAAAACCATCCACAAAAACCATTGTTTAGATATTAAACCAAGTGGAAATGCCTTATGCACAACAGTGCATCACCTAACATCCAATTGGACAATTGTCCTAATGAACTCCTGTAAAAATGGCCTATGGATATAATTTCCAATCGATCTAACAACCTCTTAGACAATTGTCCGAATTGATAAATAGCCTAATGAAAAAGCATCCAATGACCTAATGGCCTAATGGACAATTTTTATAATGGCCCGATTAGCCAATTGGACTAATGAAATAATGGAATAAAGACTAATTGTCCAATTGGCCTAATGGAATAATGGACAATGAACTAATGTAAAATTATCCCAATGGCCTAATGGATAATTGTCCCAAAAAACTCCCACCGGATATCCCCCACCGCAGCCCCCTCTCATCAGAAAACACCAATCCGCAGCCCCCCTCCCACCCCCACCCCCGCCACTCTCAACCCCCCCTAACCACCTCCCTCCCGCCTCCCAGACAACCCACTCCCAACCCCCCCGGACAACCCCACCATGAAAATCCCCCCTCCCAACCCACCCGAACAGCTTCCAACACCACAAACACTGAACATACCACTCCATACCCCCCGAACAGCTCCCAACACCCCTTGACAGAATGTCCATGAGTATCCTTTCTTATCCCAACTCTAAAGACATATTCAAACACATCAATTAACTTGAAACTCACCAAAAGTGTGTACTTACTAAAAACATTAAATTCTTCTTGATCATCACCAAGAAAAATAAATTTACCTTTTGAAACATCAATAACAACCCCGCCAATAAAAAAAGAAACACACCGCGTGAATATGATGCGTCATGCGTGGTCATGACTGCTACCTCCATCCGGTGGGTCAGGGGCCTAAAACAAATAAAAATTATGAATATTTTCATAAAAAAATAATAGAAAGTAAATAAGTAATTTCAGTATAAACCTATGTCGTATGATCCCTTGCACCATCACCTAGATGCACATATTCTCGCAGTGTTCTAACCTCAACGATAAATTGCGCATTTACCTCCTCGGAAGTGTGCAGTTGTGCCTCGAAATCTAACAATTATTGTGTCTTCTGAGCAACAAAAAGACCAAAAACCATAGTTTATGATACTACAGAATGAGGAATCCCTGTTCTATAGGTCAAAATATATCCATGCCCTTCCCGACCAATAATGAGATGGAAGATCTCATCCCTTCACATGGGAAGATATCGTTAGTCCTCTGGCAGCTCTTCTAACTCAGCTTCAAATTGAGCGTGTGAAATATTTAAATATATATACATATATATGTTAATATATAGATTTATGTAAGTATTGGTAATAAGTAAAAGAACTTACTATTAATGCTTCAGCCTCTGGATCATTTCGATCACGAGTCCTCATCCACACTGACATTTTATCAGTCAGTGAACCTTGCTCCCATAACTGTGTACGAGTAGAATATAAACACAAAACCATATTAATTAATAGATTAAAAAATGAATAATAAATACCTCATGTTGGAATTGAGACATGTGACGAGTCCCGAGCCTGTGATGTGGTCCCTATAATGCTTGATTCTTAGAATAGCGTGTTGACACCTCCTACATTCAATTAATTCAAATTTCAAACAAATCACACATTCTTGAAAAAATATATACCAAAATAAATATACATACCAAAACACCCTCAGTAGAACAATATGAAACTAAGTCATGCCACTGAGCTGGGAGAACACCTCTCAGACTTTTTCGAGAATGTCTGGGGCACCCACATTTGGTACCCAGTGGTCCCTCTTGAATTTGACTTTATAATCTTTCCACATCTTACGGCATTTTCTCATACACACGGGCCGAAACCCATTGGGAATACTTTCAAATTATTCTATTTAAGAAAAAAACACATATGTTAGTATTTTTTATACATAGGAAAGAGATTAAAATTGTCTTCTTACTTGAACCTCCCTCAAAAGATGATCTAATGTGTCCTGAGGGATAGAAGCCCAATCACGTGTGGTCAATGGAAATCGATGTGGGTCACATATGATATAATATAGATGATGAATAAATGCAGGGGCATTAGGTCCCACAGGATGAAATATCTCATCAAAGGAAACATCAAACGTCATGTCAGAATTCCATGATAAAATTCCACAACCAGGGCCTCTCTTGCGAGAGGAAGAAGCGGTCGAGTCTGATCCTGTTGAAAACAATTTTATATATAATTTGATAGATGTTATATATATATATATATATATATATATATATATATATTTATCAATTACATAAAAAATAAACACAATTACATTCAAACATACCTCGACCCTGAGACATAGATGGCTCAGATGGATGATGTGGATCTGTTGCCTCTTCCCCGGACATGCCTGCAGTCATAAAAAACATTAGTAAGGGGACTATACAAAGTGTCCAAAAGATAAATTGGATTGTTTTTAAGAAAATAAAACTTGTACAGTTATTAATCAAATAAAAAGGGATTGAATATTTAGTTGCAAATGGATTTTAAAAAATCAGAAAGTTAACAAAATAGATATAAAATTATGTACAAAACCAATAAATGCATAGCCAAATTTCAGATTTAATTAATAATAATTCAAGTAGCACATGAACCAAATGAATAATTCCTCAATGGGAAGACACACCGACAATAAAATGAAGATACCAAAAGATAAATCACCCTAAATATTTATAAATGAATAAACTTCCAAAAGTGAGGATTAAAACATACATGGATTTATAAAATGGTTAGATAATTTATGATATCCTAGGACATTCAATACTGAATAGAGGGAAAACAATTATACCTTTCATTACACATGAAAATTGACCGTTTCTCCTTCAACGACTACTCTGACCCAATAAATATCTTCTTTGCACTGAACTACGGTATGTTGATCAAGTTGTTGGGAAACAAAGGGAACAACCTTGGGTTCATCTTGTTCAAATAAAACAACTCCTCACTGGGACATTTTCATAACAAATTTCCAACTCGGATTCAAAGGAAAAGTAACGAAGAATACTTGTTACGCTTGTGATGTCAAAACACTACTGGAAAATTGTGTTTTCCCAACACTTGTATACCAATGATTTTAATAAACCAATGGTATATTTAATTTTTTCCAACGGTTTCTTCAAACCGTTGGGATAATGGGATGAGAGAAAGATTTTCCCAATGGTTTACTCAAACCATTGGGAAAAGCTATGTATATACCAATGATTTTTAAAATCCATTGATAAATACACTCTTTCCTAATGGTTTTAATAAACCGTTGGGAAAGTTTCCCCCAAATAGCAGCACATCCAGAATCCCTCCACATGATTGCATCCATAAACCTAATCTCTCCCGAAGCTCTCCCAATGATCTATATTCACCCCAAGGTATCTCTCTAAGCTCTCTCGGCAATCAATTAGGTAATTATTTACTTATACACTTCTAATATGTAAGTGGAATGTAGTGCATATATATTTTTTGTTATCTATTTTGATTTCGCCTAAACGAGATCCACGTGGTCTGCTTCTTCCTATATTTCTATTTCTCCTATCATGTTCCCTTTCCACAAGACCCTTATGTGAGAGATGATCATAAGAGTGAGGTTTTATATTATTTAATGTGATGGGGGCCTTGGGTAGAAGTTACTTCGAGTGGGAATCCTTTCAATTTGTATAGTAAAGCATTCTAGTGTGCCGTGTGGATAGTGAAAACCCATTTGAGGTGTTGAATAATTGTGGTTCTATTTTTTGTGGGTTATGTCCTCTAAATTATGAGAGGTATTGGTTGTATAATGAATCTAGTTTTATGGTGTATTTCATGTATAGTGTAGTAGAAATAGTATTCATTGATTTCATGTATAATGTAATAACCTGTTTCGTTGATTTGTATTATTTATCTTGCTGTCACTATTGATAAATGTAAGATGTTGTCTTAGTGTGGTTTTGTTTTGGTAGAATTGTTTTAGTGACACCTCTTAATAAGAAGATATATGGTGACATCCTTCATTTTTTTATTCATGTAGTACATGGAATGTGTTTGAAAGAGATAATGGTCTGAGTGAATCTTTGGGGTTATATTATTGAGTGAGTTGGGTAAGATGGAAATTGTTATGTGAGTTCCTTGTGGCCTATAGGGTATGGTTACAACCTATAAGGGTGTTATGCTTGGATGTGGATGAGGGTGGATGATGAGATTGGCCATATATCGATTATGTCCTATGGAATTGTGTATAACATTAGGATATTTCTGAGTTATAGGGTATTCCTTGGGTGGTATGGTATGGTTGGATGGGATAAGAAAATTGATGATTATTTGCTTATACAAATTTCACTTAGGAGGGGGGTGTGGGATGTCCCGGGAGGGAGGGGAGTTGTCCACCCCCACCCCCTTGGACAGCCCCCTTGGACACCACCCCACCCCCTTGGACAACCCCCACCCCCTAGATAGCCCCCCCTGGACACCACACCACCCCACCCTCTAGACAACCCCCACCCCTAGACAACCCCCCTTGGGAACCACCCCACCCCCTGGACAGCCCTCCCACCCACTAGACAACCCCACCTAGACACCCCCAACCCCCTCGGACACCCCCCCAGACAACCCCACCCCCTTGGACAACCCCCCCTAGACACCACCCCACCCCTGGACACCCCTACCCCCTTGGACAGCCCCCCCTAGACACCACCCCACCCCCTGGATAGCCCTCCCACCCCCTTGGACAACCCCCGTGGACACCACCCCACCCCCTGGACAGCCCTCTCACCCCCTTGGACAACCCCCCTGGACACCACCCCACCCCCTAGAGCTAGTTATAAGGATATCCTTATATTCTCAACCTTTCTCCATTTATTTCACTATCTATAAAGATCATAGTAATTATTACTTCAATATATTTTCGATTAAACTTTAATATTATTGAATTTCTTATGACGAAATGACTTATAACAATTATTTTTATAGAATGGGTAGAAGTTGGATGTATGAAACCGATCGGATCTCAAGCGATTTTCAGAACAAATTGGAGATCTATTTAGATTTTGAATTTCACAATGCTTCAGATAGTGGTTTCATACAATGCCCATGTTCCAATTATGTTGGTAGACCTTGGTTGAGCCATGAAGAAGTCATCTATCACATAACCAAATATGGTTTTTAAGAAAACTACTATGTGTGGTATCATAACGGGGAGAAAATGAAATCTCAAATTGCTAATGATCGAAATGAAAGGACTGGACTGGATAATTTGTTAGATGACCAGTTTTCATTTATTCATCATCATGCAAAAGAAAGGATTTTGACTCAAGAAGACTTCGATATGAGGATAGATGATGCATCTAATGAAAATGATGATATTTTCAGGGTGAAAAAATTGAATGATGCTACCACGACTCCAGTATATTGACAATGCGATAAAATGAAAAGATGGAATTTTTAATCTGATTGTTTCAGGGGAAAACTATGTATGGGATTTCTAATACAACAATCAATTACATTCTTACCTTCTTGAAGTATTTACTTCCAGATGATACAAATATTCCATCCAACCACTATATGTAATTGAAGTTAGTTGAGGAACTTAGATTTTTAAGAAACAAAATTCATACTTTCCTGAAAGATTTCAGTTTATTCTGGGCGGAAACCGCTAAACAAAATGATTTTATAAAATGTGGCACATCCCACTGGAAGTCAAAATATGATGGAACACCACCCCGTGTTCCATAGAAAGTACTATGGCACTTTCCATTGATCCCCAGACTCCAGAATCTTTTTATGTCTGATGAAATATCAATAAAAATGAGATGGAATGATACCAAGAGAGAGAAGACTAATTATGAGTTGGTTAACCCTGAAGATGGATTTTCATGGAAGAGATTTTATGCTCGATATCCTGATTTTTCAGCTGACGTGCATAATGTGAGGCTGGGTCTTTCATGCAATGGTTTTAATCCATTTGTGCAGATGCTTACTTTGCACAACACATGGCTAGTTTTTATACACATTTATAATCTTCCCCCATGGTTGTGTATGAAAAAACCTTTCACTTTCATGAGTATACTCATATATGGACCTTCTGATCCTGACATTGATATTGACGTATACATGCAACCTTTAATAAAAGAGTTAAAACTTCTTTAGGATGTGGGTGTGCGCACATACGATTCATATTCGAAAGACATATTTCAGATGCATGATGTACTTATGTGGATGATCAATGATTTTCCGGCTTATTCAATGATGTCTGGATGGAGCACGAAGTGAAAACTATCATGTCCTATTTGTATGAAGAATACATGATCTAGAAGACTGAAACATCATTGTAGTTTCAGTTTTATGGGACATTGATGATTCTTTCCAATGGACCATCCATATATAAATAATCGTCAAAGATTTGATAATAACATAGAGACTGATGATCCACTTCAGTGTATGTCTGAAACTTATGTTCTTAATGAATTAAAATCTTTTAGTTTTTCATTCAGGAATAGTTAAATGAAATCTGGAAAGAGAAATAATGTTTCCACTGAAAGCTATTACAATTGGAGGAAGAGGATTATCTTTTTTGATTTTCCTTATTGGCCTACCAATTTGTTACATCATTTCTCTGACATAATGAACATTGAAAAGAATATATGTGAAATTTTGCTTTCGATACTTCTAAATTTTAAGGAAAAGACAAAAGATGATTTACCGTCTCAGTGTGACTTGGTGGATTGGGGCATCAGACCAGAATTACATCCTGTGCGTATTAATGAAAATAAATGGAAAGTTCCATGTTCTTCTTATGTGATAAAACCTATGAAAAAAAAACAATTTCTAGAAGTATTGGGGACTATTAGAGTTCTTGATGGCTATTCAAACAACATATCTAAACGGGTCAACAGAAGAGAGCTAAAGTTAAAATCTTTGAAGACTCATGATTATCACATTCTTCTGCATGAGTTGATTCCAATAGAAATACGTCATATTTTTTCCAATAATTTAAGGGTTACTGTTATTCAGTTGTTCCATTTGTTTAGAGATCTTTGTGCTAAGAAGTTTTCCAAGTCTTTATTGCAAATTTTTTTGATAGATGCCCCATTAATTTTGTGTGAGTTGGAGAAAATATTTCCTCCATCATTTTTCACATGAATGCTGCATCTAACTATCCATATTACCATTGAAATAATTCTCAAAGGACCTTTTTCTTTTCATTGGATGTATCCAACTGAAATAAATATGTACACATTGAATTCTTATGTCTGAAACAAGAATCATCCTGAAAGTTCTATCATGAACGATTACTTGGCTCAAGAATGTATGGATTTCTGCTCAATGTATTTGTCTGATATTACTATTAGAATGAACAGACCAATGAGAAATGAAGAAGAATAGTATGAGAAAATTGAACCTAGTTTTCTATCACTTCCTCAAATAGGAGGAATTCCTGGATCATATACATTGAAGACATTAATCCTTGAAGAGTGGGAGATGGCACATCACACAGTTTTGTTCAAATGTGATTTGTTCAATGACTAGATCAGGTAACTAAATTGAATATGTATATCTTACATATATATTTAAATCTATTCATATTTTTTATCTACAGGGAACATAAAACAATGATAAATAGAAAGCATCGTTTGTTATCTTTGAGAAGGAGGGAGACTTTGCATAGCAAATAGTTTTCTACTTGGTTAAAATTAAAGGTAAATATATTACTGTTTAAAGTAATTAAATCAATATTTAATTAAGTTTAATATTTATTTTTATTGTAGGTATTGACTTTTCCTACTGTCTCTGTCTCTAAGGAAATAATAGCTTTGGATTTTGGTCCTAATACCGTGGTTTGTGACTGTAAATCAATTGTTATCAATGGGTAAAAATTTATTGTCACTGAATCAGAAAAGAACATGAGAACACAACATGATGGTGTTATGGTCACTGCCACAACAGATTGTTATATCAGTGCATCAGATAGTAGACCGCGATTTGAAAATGTGGGTTATTATGGAGTTGTTGAAAAAATAATAATATTGGATTATTACTCTCATGGATGAGTCATGATGATGAAATGTCATTGGTTTGATTCGATGATGAGACATGGCACATTTATTAATAATTGTGGATTTTGAGTAATTAATATGACTCACACTCTTGCTACCGAAGAACCATATGTATTGGAATCAATGGCTAAAAAAGTTTCTTATGTCAAAGACCAACTTCAACCTGAATTTGGTTTCATAGTTGAAGTAATTCCAAGAAATATTTTTGATGATGGTGATGATGGAATTGACACTATCCCTACTGCCATTGGAACCAATCCATTTTTTTCTTTTGATGACTCTAATAGATCAATTGTCAGAGTTGATTGTGAACCTGAAGTTGTGGTGGAAAATATATAGAATCATCCATCCATGTTCTCAATTATTTTGGTTCACCTCGAGTTGAGTTTTTAAGGTTGGTACTATTCAAATTGATTTAATATTGATTACAAATATGTTGTATCCGATTTTACCATTATGTGCATTTTCAATGTTTATTGGTTGGAATCTTAATTTGAATTGCATTTTTTAATTTGTAATTGAACTGTATTTAAACCTACGAAACCAACATTTCTAAATTTTTGAACATTTCATTGCTTCAACTGTGATTTGTATAAAATTTGTATGACTCCAAGACCTCTCTTTAACATTTTACCAGGTAATGAACATGATGGTTTGTATTCTTCTTCAAAACATGTATTGAGACCTGCATCATCTACCTGAGCTAAAGAAATTAAAATTTTCCCTAATTTTGACAACTGCTTCACCACTTATGAATCTGGTAGAATCAATGTTCCATGATTTTAATAGACTGATGACAATTAGTAAATAATCATCCTACTAAAAATTAAATTTATTTATTACATATTGTACAATTTATTGACTTCATTATATATTTGTTCAAGCTCACCTAAAATAATGGTTAGTTAAATTATCCATGAATCCCCCTATTCCCTCTCATTTATTTTGTTTTTTGGGTTTCACATTAGTTATCCTTTTCTATTTACTTCCATATTTGTTTTCAAATGTAGGAAAATGAAACCAATTGAAGAGAGGTGACGAAAATAGATTATAGACAACGGTCATCACATGGCTGAGTTGGGAATTCCACCACTAGTACCTGTGGTGAGTATTTTATTTCAAATATATCTATTTAAATAATATATAATGTCATGTGATTAATTTTTTTTAAACATTTTTTCAGGATCCATCTATTAGGCGATAGTTATTTGATGAGTATCCTGGTAGTGGTCCCAGTACTCAGGGTGTTCGTATGAGGGGGGGGGGGGGTGGTACGAGAGCTAGACGATCTGGTCGGCGTACCTGATTAGACCCGACCCCTCCCACTAACATACCATCCATCCCACATTCTGATCCCGGTGTGTCATTAGGGACACACGTGATATTTATCCCTCCCATGTTTTCACCACACTTTACATCTGAGCCTCCTCACCTGTCTGTACCATATCCGATGATGATTCCCACTCCCCATCCAGCATTTGGCCAGCCATCCCTGTCATCTTCTTTTACTTCTTCTTCCTTCTCTCCAGCCTTTTATATTCCATCTTCTTTAGACTACTGCTCTGCCAGAGTCTGTCCCTGCGAAGCATACATTGGGACCCACTCCATCTGTACAGGGTGTTCCTTCAGTTTCTGCGAATCCAGTGGTGACCATTGATCAGACTACCGCATGTATACTTAGACAGCCCTAATAAATTATTACACCATTATTTATATTCATTATAACATGTATTGATAAAATATTTGTTTTTATTTCATAACAGATACATCTACTGATAGGAGGCGGGGGTGGGGGTGTACATGCATGCGTTCGGTGTGGAACCGCCGCACGTAGTTGATGGTGAACTACAATGAAGATAGTTAGATGATTGAAAAATCAGGGCAGTAATGTCAGAGTTTTTTGGCGACGCTTTCCAAATAATTCGACATCATTCCTATCAGCCCACTCTCATGGAGACAACTGCCAAATTAAGTCAAGGATAAATCTTGGGCAGAGATATGGGTAAAAAATATATTGTATTTAATGCAATATATTAATTTTTGTATTTATATAAATTAATATTTTGGTTTTAGTTGCGGTTTAATTTCCCCGATGGTGAGGGTTCACGACCAGCACGTCTAAAGGATTTAGGCGAGCTTTGGAGAGATTATAAGAATGAGTTGTACATTGGATGGCGTGCTAGAGTGGGCATAAAGTTAGATAAGGTCCCTATTGTGGATGATTGTCCATTAGAATAGTACTGATAGATGATTACTCATTGGAATACTAGACAATTTATGGTATTAATCAAATTAGAGATATTTAAATGAAATTTTTCATGTTTTTTGTTAATACTAATTATTGAATTTTATTTAGGATGCATTTGGAAGAAATAAAAGAAACATTGATGCTAAGAAATACGTCCACACATTGGGACATAATACGATGCCAAATCATGAGAGATAGCAGGTATGACAGTTTATAATCTTTCTTTACGACTTGCACTTTCTATTGCTTCCTCCATAATTTATTAGATTGATAAAGTTGTTATATAATTTTAGTTATGAAATTACTATAATTTTTTGGTACCTATTTTTAATTATGGTTTTTTACATTCAATGTCATTGTAGAGGAATAAATTGAATATAGAAGGATGTGTGCCTCAAGCAAAACTGTTTTGCTTGAGTAGAAAGAAGAAAGATGGAAGTGCGGTTAATGAACCGACTCAGCAGCAGATTGTAAGTTTTACTTTGTAGATTTAGAATTTTAATCTCTATTTTTTTACTTAATAATCTATTTATATTTGTAACAGGCTACTTTAGATGCCCTTGATCCCCAGGAACCTGACAATTTTGGGCCAAACGATCACTTACATCAGGTGTTG
This sequence comes from Viscum album, assembly GCA_963277665.1. Classification (NCBI taxonomy): domain Eukaryota; kingdom Viridiplantae; phylum Streptophyta; class Magnoliopsida; order Santalales; family Viscaceae; genus Viscum; species Viscum album. The sequence continues at coordinate 491,080,397 of OY728150.1, forward strand.
GGAGATGAGCACCCTAGTAGAGTACGTTGCTGACCTGAGAAGAGTATAGTTCTGATGATGTATTGGCCCTCATCAAGTACGATTTGTAGTGCCACCGAGTTGTAGTAGGTTAAGTCACATGCAGAATAGGCTGAAAAAAGGTCCACAGAGACAATAGAACAGTCTGCTAGGGAAAACACTGCATTTATGAAACTGATGGAAGTTTTACATTCAACACTTCCACCATAGGCCAACACTACTTGTGATGAATATATGTTGTCGATGAATTCTATATATGGTGCACTAAGTGGCAGTTCTAGTGGTGGTTGAGAAGATGGTGAGGAGGAGGCTGAGGTAGAGGAGGAGGAGGGTGAGGAGGAGGTCGAGGCAGAGGAGGAGGCCAAAGAGGAGGCCGAGGAGGAGGAGGGTGATGAGGAGGCCAAGGATGAGTATGAGGGTGAGGAGGAGAGCAGGGATGATGATGGGGACGATGATGAGGATGAGGGTGAGGGTGACAATGATGGTGACGGGGGAAAAATTGATCCATCACATTTTTGACTGATATTACGGACCTTTTATGTTTATTGATTTTTTGTGCCTGAATATATGTGTGATTAGGTAGGTCACATTATCTTTATTTTTTTATCTATTTTAATGAAATTATAATTTTTTAATGGAATTTAGAAAATTTATGGTCTAATTAGAAGTTGATATATTGAAATTATTTTTTTTAACCTTGAAATAATTTTCTTAGAAAATATATAAATAACATCCCATGTGTCTGGGATAGACCCCTGGACAGCCCCCCAGACAACCCCCCACCCTCCTCCCTGGAGCCCGGACAGCCCCCAGACAACCCCATGGACAGCCCCCCTGGATAGCCCCTCGATAGCCCCCCACCCTCCTCCATAGACCCCGAACAACCCCCATCCTCTCTGGACCCTAGAAATCCCCCACCCTCCTCCCTGAACCTTGGACAGCCCCCAAATAGCCCCTGGACAGCCCCCCGAACAACCCCCCTGATAACCCCCAACCTCCTCCCTGGACCCCATACAACCCCCCAGATAGCCCCCACCCTCCTCCCTAGACCCTGGACAACCCCCTCCTCTCTGAACCCTGGAAAGCCCCCCACCCTCCTCTCTAGACCCTGGACAGTCCCCAGACAGCCCCTAGACAACCCCCTGGACAACCCCTCAGACAGCCCCCCAGACAGCCCCCCACCCTCCTCCATGGACCCCATACAACCCCCCGGACAGCCCCCCACCCTCCTCGCTGGACCTCAAACAGCACCCTGGATAGCCCCCCACCCTCCTCCCTAGACCCCAAACAGCCCCCTCCTCCCTGGACCCTAGACAGCCCCCACCCTCCTTTTTGGACCCCAGAAATCCCCCCAGACAGCCCCCACCCTCCTCCCTGGACACCAGACAACCCCCCCCCCCTCCTTGGACCCTGGACAACCCCCACCCTCCTCCCTAGACCCTGGAAAACCCTCAGACAGCCCCCCAGACATCCCCCAGACAGCCCCCCGAACAACCCTCCCCCAGACAGCCCCCACCCTCATCCCTGGACCCCGAATAGCCCCCTGAACAGCCCCCACCCTCCTCCCTAGACCCCGGATAGCCCCCACACCCTCCTCCTTGGACCCCGGACAACCCCCCCACCCTCCTCCCTAGACCCCGGACAACCCCCTGACCTGACATCCCAACATTGGGTGAGCGACAATTTGGTATATATAAAACATCATGACAATTCACGAAAGGATAAGGACCACCTACCTTGATTCCGGAGACAATCTCACTCTTAATTCGACATCTTGGATCCCAATCTATTCTCTCTTTAAAATGGAAACCCTTTTAATTAAAAACAACTGGCATACAGAAAACCAATCAAATGAATTAGGATTTTGTTGATACTTTATGAAAACGATCCATGGGTAATTTGTGACATGTACGAGTCAACCCCGCCTCAATCCGAGGCATGGTGTAGCCAGTACCACTCAAACTGTCTCACTTTTATTTGAAATGGACATGATTTTAATTAAAACAACAACTGGCATATGGAAAACTGACCAAACACATTTGGATTCTATTGATACTTTAGGACAAGGATCCATGGGTCATATCTGATGTGTACGAGTCTACCCTACCTCAATCTGAGGCACGGTGTGGCCGGTATCACTCGAAGTGTCTTTCTTTTGTTTAAAATGGACACCCTTTTAAGTAAAAAAAACTCGCATATGGAAAACTGAACAAACGTATTGGGATTTTGTTGATACTTTAGCATAAGGATCCATGGGTCATTTGTGACATTTACGATTCAACCCTGCCTCAATACAAGGCACGGTGTGGCTGGTACCACTCTAAGTGTCTCACTTTTATTTGAAATGGACAACATTTTAAGTGAAAACAACAACTGGAATACGGAAAACTGACCAAAATCATTCTGATTCCATTGATACTTCAGGAAAAGGATCCATGGGTCATATGTGATGTGTACAAGTCAACCCTACCTAAATTTGAGGCATGGGGTGGCTGGTATCACTTGAAGTTTCTTTCTTTTGATTAAAATGGACACCTTTTTAAGTAAAAACAACTGGCATATGGAAAACCAACCAAAAAAATTTGTATTGTGTTGATACTTTAGCATAAGGATCCATGGGTGACTTTTGATGTGTACGAGTCAACCCTGCCTCAATCCGAGGCATGGTGTGTCCGGTACCACTCAAAGTGTCTCACTTTTATTTGAAACGGACAACATTTTAAGTGAAAACAACAACTGACATATGGAAAACTGACCAAACACATTCTACTTATGTTGTTACTTTAGGACGAGGATCTATGGGTCATATGTGACTTGTAAGATTCAACCCTGACTCAATTCAAGGCACGGTGTGGCCATTATCACTCGAAGTGTATTTTTTTGTTTAAAATGGACACCCTTTTAAGTAAAAACAACTGGCATACAGAAAACTGACCAAACATATTCGGATTGTGTTGATACTTTAGCACAAGGATCCATGGGTCACTTGTGACATGTATGAGTGAACCCCGCCTCAATCCGAGGCATAGTGTGGCTGGTACCACTCAAAGTGTCTCACTTTTATTTGGAATGGATAACATTTTAAGTGAAAATAACAACTGGAATACGGAAAATCGACCAAATGCATTCAGATTCGGTTGATACTTTAGGAAAACGATCCATGGGTCATTTGGGACATTTAGGAGTCAACCCCACCTCAGTCCAAGGCACGGTGTGACCGATACCACTCAAAATGTCTCAATTTTATTTGAAATGGACCATATTTTAAGTGAAAACGACAAATTGCATACAGAAAACCAACCAAAAATATTTGAATTGTATTGATACTTCAGCACAAGGATCCATGAGTCATTTTTGATGTGTACGATTCAACCTTAGTTGGATCCGAGACATGGTGTGGATGGTATCACTCGAAGTGTCTGTCTTTTGTTTAAAATGGACACCATTTTAAGTGAAAACAACAAATGACATACAGAAAACCAACCAAACGCATTCAGATTCTGTTTATACTTTAGGAAAACCATGGGTCATTTTTTATGTGTACGAGTCAACCCCGCCTCAATCCAAGGCACGGTGTGGCCGGTACCACTCAAACTGTCTCTCTTTTGTTTGAAATGGACACTGTTTTAAGTAAAAACAACAGACATACAGAAAACCGACCAAACGTATTATTATTGTGTTGATACTTTAGAAAAAGGATCCATGGATCATTTTTTATGTGTATGAGTCAACCCCGACTCTATGTGAGGTGTAGTCTGGCTGGTACCACTCAAAGTGTCTCACCTTTATTTGAAATGGACAATATTTTATGTGTAAACAACAACTGGCATACGGAAAACCGACCAAACGCATTCATATTATGTTGATAATTTAGGAAAATTATCCATGGGTCATATGTGACGTGTACGAGTCAACCTCTCCTTAATCCAATGCACGCTATGGCTGGTATCACTCGAACTGTCTTTATTTTGTTTAAAATGGACACCCTTTTAAGTAAAAACAACTGGCATACAGAAAACTGACCAAACAGATTCAGATTGTGTTTATACTTTAGAAAAAGGATCCACGGTTCATTTGGGATGTGTAAAATTCAACCCCACCTCAATCCGAGGCATGGTGTGGCTGGTACCACTCAAAGTGTCTCACTTTTTTTTTGAATTGGACAAAATTTTAAGTGAAAACAAAAACTAGAATACAGAAAACCAACCAAATAGATTTTAATTCTGTTGATACTTTTGGAAAACAATACATGGGTCATTTTTGATGTGTACGAGTTAACCACACCTCAATCCGAGGTGCAGTGTGGCCGGTACCACTCAATCTGTCTCACTTTCATTTGAAATGGATAGAATTTTAAGTGAAAACAACAACTTGCATATGAAAAACTGACCAAACACATTCAGATTCTATTGATACTTTATTAAAATGATCCATGGGTCATTTTTGATGTGTAAGAGTCAACCCCGCCTCAATCCGAGGCACGGTGTGGCCGGTACCACTCAAACTGTCTCACTTTTATTTGAAATGAATAGGATTTTAAGTACAAACAACAATTTGCATATGGAAAACAAAACAAACACATTCGGATTCTATTGATACTTTAGGAAACCAATCCATGGGTCATTTATGAAGTGTACAAGTCAACCCCGCCTCAATATGAGGCACGGTGTGGCCGGTACCACTCAAACTGTCTCTCTTTTGTTTGGAATGGACACTGTTTTAAGTAAAAAACAAAAGACATACTGAAAACTAACCAAATGTATTCTGATTGTGTTGATACTTTATCACAAGGGTCCATGGGTCAGTTTTGGCATGTAAGTGTCAACCCTACCTCAATATAAGGCACAGTGTGGCCGATACCACTCAAAGTGTCTCACTTTTATTTGAAATGGACAACATTTTAATTGAAAACAACAACTGGAATATGGAAAACTGACCAAATGCATTCATATTCTATTGATACTTTAGGAAAAGGATCCATGGGTCATATATGACCTGTACGAGTCAACCCCACCTCAATCTGAGGCACGGTGTGGCCGGTATCACTCAAACTGTCTTTATTTTGTTTAAAATGGACACCCTTTTAAGTAAAAACAACTGACATACGAAAAAACAGCCAAAAGGATTAAGATCGTTTTAATACTTTATCAAAAGGATCCATGGTTCATTTTTGATGTGTATGAGTCAAGCCCGCCTCAATCCAAGGCACAGTGTGGCCGCTACAACTCAAAGTGTCTCACTTTTATTTGAAATGGACAACATTTTAAGTGAAAACAACAACTCACATACAGAAAACCGACCAAACGCATTCATTATCTATTGATACTTTAGGAAAACGATCCATTAGTCATTTTTGATGTGTAAAAGTCAACCCCGCCTCAATCAGAGGCATGGTGTGCCCGATACCACTCAAATTGTCTCACTTTTATTTGAAATGGACATGATTTTAAGTGAAAACAACAACTTGCATACATAAAACCAACCAAACACCTTCAGATTCTATTGATACTTTATGAAAACGATCCATGGGTCATATGTGTCATGTACGAGTCAAACCTGCCTCAATCCAAGGCACAGTGTGGCCGGTACCACTCAAACTGTCTCACTTTTATTTGAAATGGACATGATTTTAAGTGAAAACAACAACTTGCATACAGAAAATTGACCAAATGTATTCGGATTTGGTTGATAATTTAGCACAAGGATCCATGGTCTAGCCTCACACAATCCACTTCTCATGTGAGGAAATCCTACCCCTATTCTAAAACAAATGACATTTAATATGCCAATCCCATCCTCAAACAGTGGGTTCTAGGACCAAACCAAAGTCCCTTTGGGAATCCAATACCAAAGACATAATTGAATATTCATAACTACTACCCAAAATGGGGATTCATATCACATCACACCTAGGAGACCAAATTACAATTAGCCACATACCCCTTATTCAAGTTGAAATGTCTATGAAAAACATGTAGGCTATTCTGGTAACCCATATCATATGTCAAGATTGGACAATGTTTCCCAATAAAACATCAGGAACCATTTATACATGGATAAATATTCATTAGAGGAATATAAACATCCCATGTGCTTCCTATAACTCATCCTAGGTCTAAGAACATGACTACTACCATTGTCTATCTTATGGGTATCATGATCCTTGTCCACTCTACCCATGTTTTTCTGTTGGTTTTAAGATAGTCAACCCAAGACCATGAGTAAACATCCAATGTGCTTCCTATAATATGTAGGCTTTTTCCCTTGTTTGTATTGGTGTTGTGGTTTGAGTGAGGAGTGAATTCTAAATTTTGAATATTGTTATGGGTGTTATTTCTTTTCAATTCTAAATTTCTGAATTATGGATGTATTGGATTTTGGCTGTTTTGGTTATGAATTCTAAATTTTGAATACTGTTATGTGTATTGTATTCTGGATGTATTGGATTTTAATTTTTTATTGGTGTTATGGGTGTTATTGAATTTAAATTCTGGATGTATTGGATTCTGGTTTTTTATCTTATGTTGTGGTTTGGGTGAGGAATGAATTTTAAATGTCTAAATTTCTGAATTCTGGATGAATTTTAAACATCCCATGTAGGCTTTTGGATTTTGGAAGTATGTGTTCTTGTAGGTCATGGAGAGTTGCAGGTTGGAGGTGGCTACTGGCTGTTGTGGAGCTACAGCATATGTATACCAATGGTTTACAAAACCATTGGTATAACCTTCTAATGTATATTATACCAACTGTTTTTTTATAACCATTGGTATAAACTTCTATATTGTACACTATATACCAATGGTTCTAAACCATTGGTATAAGGTTAACATCTACCAATAATTTGTAAAACCATTGGTATATCTCTTACTTTAACACATATACCAACGATTTACACAGAACCGTTGGTATAAGACTATACCCACAACTTACTTGTCCAAGGTTTGGGAAACCGTTGGTATATAATATACCAATGGTTCTAAACCATTGGTAAAGGGTAAAATTCCAATAGTGAAATGAAAGGTTCATTATCAACTCATTCATTTATGTATAACATATAGTTAAAATTCACCAATGGAAACTGATATTGATCAAATTTACATCCACGCACTGGATCAACCCAATTACACTTTAACAATATGTACTTCAACCCGTGTGCATATACAACTTCAATGATGTCTATCAATTGACCATAGTAATAACCAGAATCGATGAATGGACAACCGATGCCACTGTTTTGTGTTGCGCTTTTGTCGTCAACATCATTAATGCGAAATTGAAAACCATTAGCATATATAGATTTATAACGATGAACCGTTATAGATAGACCCTCAGCTAGTTGAATAAATTATTCAGTTAGCGTGGAGTCCCCTAACTTCGTCAGCTTATGAAACTACATAATTCATAGAATTCAATAATGATTTATGTAAAAAGAAATTAGTATAATACTTCACTCATAATGAAAATCAATTTATACGTACAAAATCCTTGAACCAATCATGAAATGATGCATAATGAGATTGTTGAATTTGATACTCAGTCGCACGATACATCTCTTCTTTTATCTCATTATTGTGTTTCATGCAAATGATAATGCGATGTTTAAATGATCAACTTATGAAAACAAAACATGTAAAAGTTAAATAATAAAAGTGATAAGACACTTACTGCATTAATGGTGAAACTGATGGAGTATTGAACAGGATATATCGATGCGCTTGTATCCACTCGATGTTGTCCATATCAAATATGGTTCCTTATCTAATTGGACCATCATGAATCTGAGAGAACTTATCTAATTTTGTTTCAACATCCATAAGATATTCTTCACAAAAATTAGTACACTCATCCATCAAATAACCATTGGCTATTTATGCTTCCAGACGAGCTCTGTTGCGTACAAATTGTTTCAATGTACTCAAATATTGCTCAATAGGATACATCCACCTGAATTGCAATAGAACAACAACCATTACCTCATCATTTAGGTGCACTGTCAAGTGAACCATAACATCAAAAAATGAGGGGGAAATAGTTTCTCAAAGTGAAAAAGCATAAGTACAATTCGGTCTTGCAAACTTTTTAAATCACTCATTCGTTGATTTCTTAAACAAAGCTGTCCAAAAAAATTACTCATCTCAATCAACAGATGAACAACATTGGGGGATAAACAATCAAAAATTGTGATTGGAATCAACTGCTGAAGTAGTATATGATTGTGATGACTTTTCAACCCATGCAATGACCTGCTTGTCAGATTCACACACTTTGAAATATTATAAGAGTAACCATCAAGCACCTTGATCATCTTCAAAGTGGAAAGAAATGTCTCTTTCTCCTTTGTAGTCATCGTATACTGTGCAGCATGTATATATGCCTTGTTTCCCTCAGCCAACTGTAAATGAAACTATTTCCTTAAACCCATTTCTTCCAAATCACGACGTGCATTAACATGGTCCTTTAATTTTCCATTGACATCTAAAATAATCCACAATATATTATCACAAATATTTTTTCAATGAGCATGACATCCAAATTATGCCTTAGTATGTTATTTTTCCAATATGAAAGACTATAAAAAATACTTTTCTTTTTCCAATTGTGAATGCACTGCCTACACGCATCATGAATATTATGTAATGGATGAGCCACCAAATCCTGAATTTCATATACCATGTAGATGTTTTTTCCTCAATCTGCAATAGCATTTCGACTCCTGTCATGATCTTTGGTGTTGGGTTGAACTCTCTAGAACCATAAAATGCCACTATGTCCTTTCCAAACCTGTGCTGAGGGGGGAGAAAACATCTATGACCCATGTATGCCCATTTTATGGATTGTTTAATCCATACTGATTTTTTTAATTTTATTGCAACAAGGGAAAGAAAATTCCCCTTTCGTACTCTAGCCTGATAAATTTGCATAAGACGGGAAGTAATTGATTTTCCACAATAAAGAAACCCACAGTTTGAACATTTCATTCATTTCACAGTCATAAGTCATCACACCATCGCCCCAAAATTCATTCAACTCATCAATCAATGGCTGAAGGTAAACATCAATCTTATCCCCCAGACTTCAAGGTCCATCAATAAGAGTGGAAAGTAATATAAATTGTTGCTTCATACAAAGCCAAAAAGGAAGATTATACGGAACCAATACCACGAGCCATGTGCTATGAGTTTCACTAACCATAGACTTGAATGGATTGAAACCATCTGCTGCCAACCCCAATCAGACATTACAAACATCTTTAGAAAAGTCAGGATGTCTCTTATCAAAATCCTTCCATGCATGAGAGTTTTCTGGGTGGGTTAACATATCACTTTAATGAATTCTTTCTACATGCCATCTCATTAAATTAGAAACTTTAGATGACATAAAAAATATTTTCAACCTTGGTTTAAGGGGAAAATAACACATTTGCTTTACGACAATTGATTTCCCCTGTATCACAATCTGACTTTGATGAGTCTGATTTCCCCTGTTCTCTTTCCACCTGGAAGTGCCACAAACTGTACAAATATCCCAATGTGCAGTTTTCTTTCTAAACAACATACAATTTTTTACACATTCATCTATGGTCTCATATGTAAAACCTAACTTCTCATTCAACTTAAGAGCATGGTAATACGACTCGGGAATCTTAGCGTCGACAGGAAGAACCTTTTTCAATAACACCAAAAACATGTCGAATGATGTGTCTGACCACTGATTCAAAGATTTCAAATGCAAAAACTCCATGATAAACTAAAATTTATTATAATAAGTACATCTAGGATATAATTCTGTTTTTGCATCATCAAGTGATTCATAAAACCTCCTCGAATCACGATCTTCACCAGAGCAGATATTTATCTCACCAGTCTCAAGATTCTGGATGTCAATGCCTTCAGGATCCAACCCACGTACCATTTCAGTAAGCATTTCATACATTATATCATTAATCCTTGCATCAACATCCATCTAAACTACATCTATATTTTGAAAATGAACATATTATTCTCCATGACGAGTCCAACTCTTATAATTTTTTAGAAATCCATTAAAGAATAGGTGCTCCCTCAAAATATCTCGTGTGAATTGATATCTGTTAGCACATTTTCTACATGGAAAACTAATATAGTCACTTTCAAATCCTCCAGTGAACTCAATAAACTGTATCATGCCATTGAAATATTCACTAGAAGTTTGATTTGGAAGATCAATCCAACTCTGATCCACAATAATATCTGTATAACAAACATTTACACAAGACTTATTACATGGATTTTTCATATCAAATATATTTAGAAAAAATACTAACCAATTTCTTGTGGACCATTGATAAAATAATCAAATTATATCTCTGAATAATAAACAAGAGAATAGATAATGGAATGTAAGTGAAATACCATGTCATCGTCATCATTTGGTATGGTAAATCTAATGATGATTCTATATTCAAGAGTCCCTAATCATATTTTGATCAAATAGTGAATACTTCATGGAAGAATATGTACAGTCTTCTCAAACTCAGAGAAAGTGTATATTTGTACAAATAATGTCTCACTGCCTCTTAGATTCACACTACCTTTGTGCCATCAGAGGCAGTATAGAGTAACCATCAATGATAACAATCAATCTCTAATTTATGGAAAACTAACTAATCTATATCTAGGATGAAATTAAATATATAAAATTCTAGAACAAAAAATACCAATATATCATGAATTGTGTTATCTTGGTCCAATATTCATGGAATATACATCATCTTATCACGCTCCCTCTTAAGGGCTACTGAGCCACAATAAGTACACCAGTAACATTGGTACCATGCATAGAACAACACAATATAAAATATATATAAAGTAAATAACATTGAAACATGGAATATCATATAGAGGAAGAATATATAATATTAATAATAAAATATTATATCGAAACACATGAAGGTTCTGGTCGCAACGGAAGCGCATTGGTGGGTTTTCCCAACTTTAATTTTAACGTTAAACAACGTTCCATCCGAGATCCATCATGATTTAAAACGCTGAATCTTCGGAACAGAATGAAGAATGAAAAAGAAAAGAAGAGTCCTGGAACCCTTGATATAGGATCATCATATGTTGGTTATAATTAATTTAATTAATTCCTAAGAATTACCTCGATGGAATTATTTCTTCGTTGGAGTCTCCGGTCACAATCCTGTGATCCGTCGTTGTGTCATAGAATCCATGTACATGATTCCTCTAGCAGTGATCCACACGTGCTCCATGTATCTCTGGACGTCGCTGAAGGGATCTACGGGTGAGAGCGTGGAAGAACCTTCGCTTGCGATATCCGCCTTCTACCACCTTGATCCGGTGGACGATCTCGCTCTCGTAACTTGAAAGCATTCTTGGTGGAAAGGGAATTATCTCTTGTCTTGAGAGTATTTCCAAATAAGTTGTGCACAACAATGGCTCTCTCTCTATGAGAATAATGTAATTGGGATTATAATACTTAGAATAATGAAATGAATTAATTGTCCGAAAGAATTTAATCATTTTATTTAATTCTTAGTAATACCCCATGACTTAATAATGACAGTTGATCATTCTTATTACTTGACATGCGCCCAACGTATTACATTTAATATCATTTAATTAAATAAACAATATTTTCTCACGAGTCCCAAAAAACAAACTACACGACGTGTATATAAATATACACGATGTGTACTTTTATTTTTTATTTTATTTATTTCCCCCACCATATTTATTAGACCTTGTGTAATGGCTATTTATTTATTAAATAAATGTAACTTCATTACTCGCTAATAAATATATATTATTTCACCCAAAATATATTCTCTCGAATAACTAGTGTTGAAATAAATGCGATCAGACATCCTTAAATAATTATTAAACCATAGTCGGGAATAATATTTATTTAACTTGTTAAATTAATATTTAACTGAGATACATGGACACACTTAGTGTGTGACCCTCTAGGCCTCTTTCTCAGTGGAATTAGGCGGAGCCTACCTAAAGTCCAAGGTTAGTGTCTAGAAACACTCCAAGGCACCCATAAAGAAAGAAGTTAACACCTCAATGAAATGTCACCTCCTACGAACGCTTACCGTGTAATATAATCCCTTTGTCTCGATATCTCTAATCAAGCGGGTTGCATGCTAGTGCCATCAACCCATGTTCTTGATTATTATTTCTTTGAATTACCGGAATTGAACTCACCCATACCTTACCATGGCCATGGATTTATTTAGGCTATATCAATTCCATCAAAGGGCCTGCGATATCTACTACCATTATGGAGCAGAAGGGACAAATACTTTCTCGCATTATCTATTAATGCAGTATTACTCGTGACGCACCCAACGTATCCTACCTCACTGCGAACAGTGTGTCGTCACAGTTTTCGTCAATACATATAAGTGCACGAGTTTTAATTCCCATTAATAATAATCTTAAAGTATAAGGACCAATACACACGTTCGCATATAGGAACATCCAATGACACTATGAAATGTGGATTTCCTACTGGCGGGTCTCGTTCTCATAATATCATCCTGGATATTACCAAGGGTGCACACCATGATAAGGTGCCTCAAAGTTTTATAAGTCCTCACCCCTAATGACCTATATTATTTATGTCCCTCAAATAATATCATCCGTCCATAGAACATATATTCAAGAACAGTGTTATGGAACTTTTGGGTTCTCATCATAGTAGGGATCCGCTATGACCCATTAATGCAACAGCTGTCCTTAGGATATTATCACATGAATTATCATGTAGAAGAACAATAAATATGTGATAAAGCTTTTATTAATGAATAAAGTACAAAGTAGTTGGTTCTAGACCACCAACTCCAATAGACTCCCACTTGGACTAGAGACAACTTCTAACAACCTTTAACCCGCTATCTCTCACATGATATTCATGCTTATGCTGAGATAGGCCTTTAGTCACGGGGTCCACCACGTTCTCTTCCGTGGGCACTCTGCTCACTGTAACTTCACCCCTTTGATATAAATCCCTCAAGAGGTGATACTTCCAGTGTTTGTGCTTTGTCCGTTGATGTGACCTTGGTTATTTTGCAAGAACCACCGCTGCAGTATTATCACAATACAATGTAATGGGATCTTTACTGCTAGGCACCACACCAAGCTCCTGGACAAAGTTCCAAATCCAGACAGCTTCCTTGGCTTCATCAGAAGACGCTATATACTCGGAATCTACTGTAGAATCGGCGACAACAGGCTGCTTTGAACTCTTCCAGCTCATAGCTCCTCCATTGAGATAGAAAACATATCCAGACTGCGACTTCAGATCATTATGATCTGTTTGAAAACCAGCATCAACATACCCTCTGATGACAATATCCTCGTCTCCTCCATACATCAGGAATATATCCTTAGTTCTTCTCAGGTACTTAAGGATAGTTTTAACAGTAGTCCAATGTTATTCTCCTGGATCTTCTTGATATCTGCCTACCATGCTCAGTGCATAGGTAACATCAAGCCTGGTATATAACATGGCATACATGATGGATCCTATAGCCGAAGCGTATGGGATCTTACTCATCCTATCTTTCTCCTATTGTTTCTGGGAACACATTTTCTTAGAAATATGTAATCCATGTGACACTGGAACCAATCCCCTCTTGGATTTTTCCATACTAAATCTCTTTAGTATCTGGTCAATGTATGTACCCTGACTTAGTCCAAGCAGCCTCTTGGATCTATCACGAATGATCTTGATCCCTAGAATGTAGGCTACTTCTCCCAAGTCCTTCATGGAGAAACACTTGTTCAACCAGTCCTTAACTAACTATAAGACTGGTACATCGTTTCCAATAAGTAATATGTCATCAAGATATACTACTAGGATAACGATCGCATTCCCATTAAACCGCTTATAAACACATGGATCACATTTGTTCTTAATGAAACCAAATTCCGTTATGGCTTCATTAAATCGAATGTTCCATGACCTGGATGCTTTCTTTAATCCATAAATGGATTTATGAAACTTTTAAACCCGTTTGGCTTCACCTAGTGTCACAAACCCTTTTGTTTGTGTCATATAGACATCTTCCTGAAGGTTTCCGTTAAGGAATGCTGTTTTGACATCCATTTTCCAAATTGCATAGTCATGGTAAGCTACTATGGCAAGTATGATTCTTATGGATTTAAACATGGAAACTAGCAAGAAGGTTTCATCATAGTCAATTCCTTGACGCTGTCTGAATCCTTTAGCCACTAACCTTACTTTATAGGTGCTAACTTGACCTTCCATGTCCAGTTTTCTCTTGAATACCCATTTGTATCCAATAGGCCTTACATCAATTGGCTCATAGACTAGAACCCAGACTTGGTTCTGATACATGGAATCCATATTAGAATTCATAGCTTCTAGCCATCTTACAGCTTCTGAGCTTTCTACTGCTTCCTTATAGGAGATAGGTTCATCATTGTCCAACAATAATGACCTACCATCCTCAGTGAATAGGAAACCAAATCTCTATGGTTACCTTACCACTCTTGAGCTCCTACGCAATACTTGTGTTTCTGGAACCTATTCCACAGGGACCTACGGAACTTGTTCCCGTACCAACTTCTGTGTATCTTGAGCATCAACTTCGTCGAAGTAAATCTTTCTCCCACTATCCTTCTTGAGGATGTGCTCCCTCTCAAGAAATATGGCTTGTCTGGCGACAGTCACTTTCTTGTCTGAAGGGTTATATAGGTAATATCCTTTCATTTCCTTTGGATATCCTATAAAGATACACCTTGTGCCTCATGGTGATAGTTTTTTGCCTGATAAGGCCTTAAAAACACCTCGCATACCCATACACATGTATGCGAAAAAGTGGGTTTCCTTCCATTCCATAACTCGGATGAAATTCCATTTTCTACCTTAGTTGGTACTCGGTTTAATGTGTATGTTGCGGTTTGTAATGCATATCCACAAAAGGATAATGGAAGATCTTCATGACTCATTATTGACCTCCCCATTTCCAACAAGGTGTGGTTCCTCCTTTCACTAACACCATTCCACTATGGTGTATAAGGAGGAGTGAGCTGAGATAGAATCGCAGACTCCCGTAGAAGATCGATGAACTCTTGGTTTAGATATTTTCCACCTCGATCCGATCGAAGATTCTTTATCTTCTTACCAAGCTGATTCTCTACTTCATTATTGAATTCCTTAAATTTCTCTAAGGCTTCTAACTTATTCCTAATTAATTAGAAAAATCCGTATCTATTCAAATCATCAGTAAAAGTAATGAAGTAAGAATATCTACCTCTAGATTCTACTGGAAATGGTCCACATACATCCATGTGTACCAATCTTAGAATCTCTGTGGCCCTTTCACCCTGTCCACCAAAAGGCGGCTTGGTCATTTTACCTTGTAAACAAGAGTGACATCTATCAAGTGGTTTTAGCTCAGTTGAGTCTAAATAGCCATCTTGACATAGCTTTGTCAAGCGCTTCTCGTTTACGTGACCAAGGTGGTGATTCCACAACTGGGTGATGTATGAGTCATGTGAGTTTGTTTCATTATCAATTGCTAACACTTGGTTTTTGTAATTTAATACATACAAACCATTATTCAAATGTGCCATACCATAACATACATTGTTCTTATAAAATATACAACCCTTATTTCCAAACTTGAAAACAAATCCATACATATCCAAACAAGATACAGAAATTATGTTCTTGGTAACACTAGCCACAAAATAACAGTTTTTTAAAACCAAAATCATGCTAGTTGGCAATGAGAGGTGATAGTCACCAATAGCCAACACAGCCAGACTTACGTCATTGGCAGCTCGAAGATCCACCTCTCCTCTGGTGATCTTTATAAATCTACTTGGTTCCTTCATTTGAATATAGATGTGAGACCCACAAGCTATATCTAATATCCAATGTGTAGAAATAGAAAGATTGCACTCGATAACAAACGCACCTTTAGCGTCCCCATGCTTCTGGGTGCAGTTCCTCTTCCAGTGGCCCTACTTGCCACATGCAAAACACACTGCCTCCCATTCCTTACCCTGCCTCTAGATCTTCCCCTTCTTGGAGGGACGGTGCTCGGGGGCTTCAGACCGTTTATAAGTCTTTGTCCCATTTTCCTTGTCCTTCCTTTTCTTGTTCACCATAAGGACTGCGGGTTTGTCACGCCCCATGTCCTTGTCTACCTGGCGAATCAAGGTCAGAAGCTCCGACAGAATCTTATCATTTCCGCTCATGTTATAGTTGAAAATGAAGCTAGATAAGGTCTTGGGCAGTGATGATAGGATGAGATCTATATGAAACTCATCCGGGAATTTAATCCCTAAGATGTCCAGACGTTCAATGTAGCCAATAAGCTTGACTACAAGAGGCCCAGCTGGCGCAGACTCTCCAAGATTCGTGGTAAACAAAGCATTGGATATATCATACCTCTCCTTTCTCTCCTTCTCTTGGTAGAGATCTTTAAGATGAGACATCATGCTATACGCGTCCATGTTTTCATGTTGCTTCAAGAGCTCATTAGACATGGACGATAGCATGAAACACTAGACATATGTGGCATCATCCATGTGTTTCATGTAGAGATATAATTCCTCATCACTAGCCTCTTTCCCAGGAACAACTGGAATAGGCTCTTCTAGCACATACAAATTCCTTTCGTGGTGAAGGACGACGCGTAAACACCTCTTCCACTCTTGGAAATTGGTGCGGGTGAGAAGATTTTCTTTTTCAAGTATGGTGTGCAATGATATGTTTGAAGTCATTTTCTTTCCGTTTCTACAAATTAAGATGAGCAAAGGTTTATTACTTTATTACAAAAAATTGAGACAAATAAATAAATAAATACTTATTAGTCTCCCACTATTTTATCGAAATCCAATATCCCTCACCATTGATTTCAGAATATTCCATTGCGTGAATATTCTAGTGGAAAGGATCCATATTTCCCTTCGCATTACCCCAACTAGGGTTGGTCAAGCAACTTGAAAGGTTTTAGGTAGGCATTCCAAATGCCAACTGCATTAACTCGCAGCTCCTTGATCTGCTGAGTGGACTCCCCAATTCTGAAATCCTTTTATTTTGGATTTCCTCAACCTTTTCCTCTTGGTCACACCAAGTCCTGCTGTGGTAGTCAACCCTTGATGCGAACCAAGTCAAGTCAACTCAAAACCTGGAATTAGAATTCCAATATAATTGAAAGCACCACAACTAGGGTTGGTCAAGTACTTTGAACTATGGTTCGATTCTAACCAATATTATGGAAGGATATGCTGACTTAATATTTCTTGTGAGGGATTTTATCCTTATATGTAAATTTCTATTTTATTATCTTTGATTACATGATTTTTAATATTAAGTGGGAAATACTTAAGTGATTAAACATGTCTAAGATAATATTTACGTATAATCTGGTTTTATTTTAGTTCCATCTTGCATGCTCGTTTAATTCATTAATTGTGTGATCGTGACAACACACCCACAATAAATAAAACTTGCAACCAACAGAAATAAAATAAATGGTATAATCATGAGCCTTTTCTATTGGTTAGTTTATCTAGCGGTTGATAAACTAACCCAAGACCTAGGGGAGAAACACCTTGAACCTTTCAGGTTCGTGTTTACAGCTTTCCACCTGTCCACCTTTGTATCTCCTTGGATTGGTTTCACCTTGGCTCCTAACTTGAGCTGCCTCCACTAGCTTGGGAGCTCCATCCATTACATATGCATTTATCTTACATGCAGGTGAGGGGTAAAAAGGGGGTTTTACAAAAAAGAATCCTTGGGCCTGTAGACCCTACATATTAATGAGGAGATGGCTCGCAGGCCAACAAATTTAATTTAAATAAATAAATTAAAAGAAACCATTCACATATAAAGGTCTCGGTCTAGCTCATGATCATCCATACATGCAATGATATTTACGCATAAATAAAACTAGCATTCAATTATTTAATCGTTCTTGTTTAAGATAAATCACACTCAAATTAATTAATTATCTTTAATTAATTAATCCTTTTATCTTAAAACCCTTTTCTGAATTTCCTTGAGATTCTCATCCATCATAATTTTGAACAAATAAATTCATTTAAAATTATCCTTGTACGTAACTTGTACCTTGGAGGCAACCCGGTGAATTCCTGTTCATTACACAGATGTTAAATTAAACACATATATATAAAACACCTATCATGTGTTATGCCTCAACTTTACGCCTGTGCCAAGGTACACATCTCAAGGGTTTGCATAATATAATAATAAATTTTAATAAATCTGCGTAATTTGGGTGAGTACACGGTGTGTAGTTCCGACTAAACGGCGTGTACTTTTTCTTCACCATCCATCCGAAGTACACGCCCGGGGACATGGTGTGTTAATGTACTTTGGAAATTTTCAGAATACACGGTGTGTTCTGTGGGACACACACCATGTAGTTTCTACGTTACACGATTTCCAGCCGGGCAAGCTGTGTATGGGGTACATAGCCCAACCCTAACCTGAAGGGAGTACACGCCGTGTTCATTGGACCACACGACGTGTAATCCAGAAACCGTGTGCCACCTGTTTCTACTCAACACACAGTGTCTTAAATTCTTAGAAAGAATCCAATACACGGCCTGATTTGGCGGATCAGTCAATGCATTGAACCTAGACTACACAACGTGTACTTCCAAATACACACCGTGTATTCTGGTGTTGTACGGACAGAAACGTTTGGCTACTCTGGATGAGTTCCTCTATTTTATTTTAATCAAAATTAAAAAAAAATCGTTTCTGTGAGGTGAACGAGAAACGAGGGAGGAGGAACAGATCTCGAGATTCATATTTCCAGAATGATTAAACATGAATTGCAATAACTAAATTATTAAATGCGTAAATCACCAACAAAAAACTAAATAATTATAATCAATGATATAACCTCGCTATGATACCACTTGAAGGTTCTGGGTGCAACAGAAGCACATTGGTGGGATTGCCCAACTTTAATTTTAACGTTAAACAACGTTCAATCCGAGATTCATCACGATTTAAAATGCCGAATCTTCGGAATAGAACGAAGAACAAAAAAGAAAAGAAGAGTCCCAGAACCCTTGAGATAGGATCATCATATGTTGGTTATAATTAATTTAATTAATTCATAAGAATTACCTCGATGGAATTCTTTCTTCGTTGGAGTCTCTGGTCACGATCCTATGATCCGTAATTGCATCATAGAATCCAAGTACAAGATTCCTCTAGTAGTGATCCACACGTGCTCCATGTATCTCTGAACGTCACTGAAGGGATCTCCGGGTGCTAGCACGGAAGAACCTTCACTTGCGATTTCCGCCTTCTGCCGCCTTGATCAGGTGGAGGATCTCGCTCTCGTAACTTGAATGCGTTCTTGGTGGAAAGGGAATTCTCTCTTGGCTTGAGAGTATTTCCAAATCCGTTGTGCACAAAAATGGCTCTCTCTATATGAGAATAATGTAATTGGGTTTATAATACTTAGAATAATAAAATGAATTAATTGACAGAAATACTTTAATCATTTCATTTAATTCTTAGTAATACCCCATGTCTTAATAATGATAGTTGACCATCATTATTACTTGAAATGCGCCCAACATATTACATTTAATATCATTTAATTAAATAAACAATATTTTCTCACGAATCCTAAAAAACAAACTACACGACATGTATATAAATATACACGGTGTGTACTTTTATTTTTCATTTTATTTATTTCCTGCACCATATTTATTAGACCTTGAGTAATGGATATTTATTTCTTAAATAAATGTAACTGCATTACTTGCTAATAAATATATATTATTTCTCCCACAATATATTCTCTCAAATAACTAGTGCCTAAATAAATACGATCAGGCATCCTTAAATAATTATTAAACCATAGTCAGGAATAATATTTATTTAACTTGTTAAATTAATATTTAATTGAGATACATGGACACACTTAGTGTGTGACCCTCTAGGCCTCTTTCTCAGTGGCATTAGGCAGAGCCTACCTAAATTCCAAGGTTAATGTCTAGAAACACACCAAGGCACCCATAGAGAAATGAGTTAACACTGCAATGACGTTTCACCTCCTACGAACACTTACCGTGTAATATAATCCCTTTGTCTCGATATATCTAATCAAGTGGGTTGCATGCTAGTGCCATCAACCCATGTGCTCGATTATTCTTTCTTTGAATTCCCAGAATTGAACTCACCCATACCTTACCATGGACATGGATTTATTTAGGCTATATCAATTCCATCAAAGGGTCTGAGATATCTACTTCCATTATGGAACAGAAGGGACAAATCCTTTCCCGCATTATCTATTAATGCAGTATTACTCGTGACACACCCAACGTATCCTACCTCGCTGTGAACACTGTGTCATCATAGTTTTCGTCAATACATCTATGTGCGTGAGTTGTAATACCCATTAATAATAATCATAAAGTATAAGGACCAATACACACATCCGTAGATAGGAACATCCAATGACACTATGAAATGTGGATTTCCTACTGGCGGGTCTTGTTATCATAATATCCTCCTGGATATTACCAAGGGCACACACCATGAGAAGGTGCCTCAAAGTTTTATGAGTCCTCACCCCTAATGACCTATATTATTTTTGTCCCTCAAATAATATCATCCGGCCATAGAACATATATTCAAGAATAGTGTCATGACACTTTTGGGTTCTCATCATAGCAGGGATCCGCTATGACCCATTAATGCAACAATTGTCCTTAGGAAATTATCACATGCATTTTTACGTAGAAGAACAATCAAAATGTGATAAGGATTTTATTAATGAATAAAGTACAAAGTAGTTGGTTCTAGACCACCAACTCCAACAACACACATATGTGATCAAACTCAAACATGTGTATCATGGGCTATGCAAGCACACACGTGTGGTCAAACCTCAAACATTTTCTCATGGGACACACACACAAAAAGACATGTGATAAAACTCAAGAATGGTATAAATCAAATAACAACACAACTTAATATTAATTTAGTCAACATATACATGGACTCAAATATTTTATGTAACTTCCAAACCTCAAGTAAAGTGTGAAGTCTCTCATACACACACTATCAAGACACATTGTTTCATATGCACATAAGCCTGTATACACACAAAATTCCATTTACACACTTTTTATTCACACACAATATTCATATAAACTTCATGAATGCCAAATTTGTGCTGTAAATTGTCTAAAATCAAAGCTATTAAATGGAAATTTGGGCATACCTGATTGTACTATAAATCTGGAAGGGAGGGGAGCCGAAGGCAGTGCTGGGAGGGAGAGGAGAGGCAGCAGAGGGGAGCTGGAGCCAGAGGCAGTGCAGCGAGGGAGGGGACAGGCGAAAGTGGCGGTGGCGAGCCAGAGGAGGAGGTGGTGATGTGGAGACAATGCAGTGAGGGTGGGATGATGAGGGAGGGGACAGAGGATAGTGGGGAGCCAGAGCAGATGGGAGACATCAACGAGGGGATGGGCAACAACCATGCGGGGAGGGAGGGGACCGAGTGTCGGCGGTGCGGAAAGGGAGGGGACAGTGAGGGAGGGGACAGGAGGCGGTGGTTTGGTGAGGGAGGGGATAAAGAGGGATGGGATAGGGGATGGCGGGGAGCTGGAGCGGAGGGTGATGAGGGGATGGGGTATGGGAGGTGAGGGGGTGGAGGGCGTTGAGGGAACAGGGGACGAGGGATGGGAAGAGGGTGGAGGGAAGCGAGGGGACGGGGGATGGGGGACATGTGAGGGGGTGGAGGGTGGTGAGGGGATAGGGGACACGGGATGTGCGAAGGGCAGAGGGTGGTGAGGGGACATGGGATGAGTAGCGGTGAGGGAATGGGTAGGGGAATCGCAGGGGGAGGGGGGCACCGAAGGGTTTTTTTTCAAAGCCCAACAACCACCAAAGGTGGTCACCCGTGTTATGGGACTTCACAGCCTATTTCTCTAGTAGTGTATTTTCTAGAAAATCATTTATAATTAGATTTATTTCAAGTAGTATGTTCTATAATCACATTTTAGTAAGTTTTATCATCACAAATTTCCATCCTCATGTGGGATTGATTTTAAGTATGCTTTGTTGGGTTCTCCATTTCAACCCTAAAATGTTAAGGTCTTTGTGTTATGCTCTAATGTAAGGCCCCCTAGGATTTATTGGGGTCTCCAGGTGTCACTCTCAAGTAGGCTTGACGTAAGTAGGTTTTTTTGGGGTCTCTGTGTCAACCCTAAAATGTTATGGTCTTTGAGTCACTCTCAAATTTAAGGCTACTAGGACATCCTTAAGTGGGATTGATTTAAGCCGTCAATATTGGAGCCTCCAGTTCAACTCTCAAATGTCAAGGTTTTCTAGCCATCCTCAAATGTAAGGCCTTTGGGTCACCCTTTAATGTAAAAATTTTGGTCCATCCTAAAATGAAAGGTCTTATGGTCACCCTCTAATGTAAATTCCTTCGATATTGAGTAAGGCCTTTAGGACAAACAATAAAAAAAGAAGTGTTATCAAACATAACCATAATAATTTATCATGCATATAATCTTGGTAATGTGGAAATTATATCAAAAATGAAAATTAGTTCATGGGGATCTCAGTGACTACAAAATTATCTATCATTAGGTAACATACATCTTTTGTTTTCCCTTTCCCATTTGATCATGCGTGGTAGCATGCTTATTTATTTATTTTTTATTATTATTTAAATTATGACCAATGTATTCACAGTATGTCATCATGCATCACAAGGTCATATTTATATTGCTGATGTTTCACAAGTGGTTGATCTTGAACACCCACATTCCCTTGATTTCCTTCGTGAATATTGCATTCATGTTTTGGTGAGTCATATTCTATATTTTTTAGATCAGTAGTTTTGATTTTGAAGGATGAATAATGGTGAAACGTGTGGTTTGATGAAAGATTTCTTCAAAAATCATGACGTTGTTGTGATGACCATTCGGGCGTTGTATACTTTTATTGTTGATTTATCCATTACAGATGAATCTGTAGAAATATACTTATATGAGGCTAGTTTTTCCTTCCCTCACTTCTACAAAAATTAAATAGTCATTCATAGAATGTAATAGGGTTGATCGACACATATAGAATGAAATTGAATGTTACATTTTTTATGATTTTTTGGTGGAATAAAATGATCTTACCTGACCATTATTTGAAATTTATTATAAAGTGATTAGACTAACCTTAATTCTATGTTTAGAACTAAGTGAACATTAGTTTCTGATACATAAATCCAAGAACATCACTCAAATAAGGACTATTTTGTATTGTTTTACACTATATAATCATAGTTACAAATGGAGGAGAGGGAATGAATCATAAAAGGAAACAAAAGTACTTGAGATACCCTTTCCCAATAGTTATCCCACCTGAGCTACAACTGTAAAAAATAGAATGAGAAATCATTTCATTATTCCTTCAAACTCACCCCCTTTTAATAGCCCTAGCTCTCTCTCACATGGGCTAACAGAATACTGTCATTCCCTCTCACTTGGGATAACCAAATTTTCCCCTTGTGATTATATTTTTACCTCACCTAGAATATGTTGGGGTTCAACTAAGGGTGTAATTTCGGCCCAACCCGGCCTAAACTGGGTCAGGCCTGGCCGAGCTTAACCTGCAAAAAATCGGGCCACTGACCACTATTCAGTCCGGGCCGGGCCGGCCCGAACAACCTCATGAGGCGGCCCGAGCCCGGCCTCGGGCCGGCCCAAACCTTCCAGTCGGGCCAGGATTTTTCAGGTCGGGCTGAGCTTTTTTATGTCAAGCCATGGTGGAATTTTATTATTTTCAAAATAATTGTTTTCTTTAAAAAAAAATTTAAACATTTTTTTAACATTTAGTTAAAATGTTTTTTACATTTATTTTTAAATGCATGGTTTTTAGATGTATTTTTTTTAAATGTTTAATATGATTTTTGTAAAAATGTTTATTTTATTTTTTATTAACATTTTAGAGTGGGTGGATATGTTTTTTTGTTTAAATAGATATATATATGTGAATCTATATATATTATGTGTAAATTTTAAAAACATTAATGAGGGGTTGGGGGATTTACAATAGTGGGTGAGTTTAAAACAATGTTATTTAAACATTTTTTTAACTTATTTATACTTTTTTTAAGAGTTTGTGAATTTTTTTTATTTAAACATTTTTATTTAAACCATTTTTTAACATCTGTTTAATTTTTTTTACATTTATCTTTAAATGATTAATTTAAAATGTTTTTTATTTTTTTTAAATGCATGATTTTTACATGTATTTTTTTAAAACATTTAATTTTTTTAAAAAAATATAATATAATTTTTTTAAAGTGTTTTTTTAAAAAAACAAATTTAAATGTTTGTCTTAAAAACTTTTTTTAAAATTTTTTATTTAAACCATTTTTTAACATTTGTTTAAAAATAAATTTACATTTCTTATTAGAAATTTAATTTAAAACATTTTTAATGCATGTTTTTTACATGTATTTTGTTTAAACATGTTTTATGTAAACACATTTTTTATTAACATTTACAGTGGGTGGATATGTTATTTTTTTCAAAATAGATTTATATATGTGTGTAAATTTATATATATTATGTACAAATTGAAAAAAATGAATGTGGAATTGAGGGATGCGCAACAGTGGGTGGATTTAAAGTGTTTTCATTTAAACATTTTTTATCATTTATTTAAAACATTTTTTAAATTTATTTTTTAACATGTTTATGAAAAGTATTTTTAAGCGTTTGTTTAATTTACAACATTTATTTAAACATTTTTTATATTTTTTAAACACATGTTTTTTACATGTATTTTTATTAAGCGTTCAACATTTTTTTGTAAGAACGTTTATTTTCTATTTTCTTAACATTTTACAATGGGAGGATATGTTATTTTTCTTCTAAAAAATTTATATATGTGAATCTATATATATTATATGAAAATAAATAATGAGAGGTTGGGGGGTGTTCAGCGGTGGGTGAGTTAATTTTTTTTCTAAATTTAATTATATATGTATATATAGTATATATAATATATGCAAGTTTCATCATATTAAAAAAACGAGGTTGGGGGTGTGCAAACATCATTGGGTGAGTAGTTATTTTTTGTTAATATATATATATATATATATATGTGAGAAAATTGTAAAAAATAATTAGGGGTTGGGAGGTGCGTCGTTGTGGGAGGACTAATTTTCTTCTAAATAGATTTATATATAATATATGCAAGCTGTAACATACTTAAAAAATAATAATGAGGTGGAGGGCGTGGACCAACATCATTAGGTGAGTATGTTATTTTTTTATTAATATACAATAAGTTATTATATATACAATATTAAATCATTGATATATATATCTATATTATTAATAGCTTTGTTTATATATATATATATATTATATTAAATCATTTATATATATTATTAATGGATTTTTAAAAGCCACACTTAATTGATATATATATATATATTATTAATGGCTTTATTTATATATATATATTGTATCATATCATTTATATATATATTATTAATAGATTTGTTTATATATATATACATATATATAATATGCAAGTTTCATCATATTTAAAAAAATTAATGAGGTTGGGGGGTGTGTGCGAACATCATTGGGTGATTGTGTTATTTTTTTTGTTAATGTATAATAAGTTATTATATATATATAATGTTAAATTATTGATATATATATATATATAATATGAGAAATTTGTAAAAATAAAAATTAGGGGTTGTAGGGTGCGCCAAAGTGGGCGGATTAATTTTTTTTCTAAATATATTTATATATGTATAGTATGTATAATATATGAAAGCTGCAACATACTTAAAAAATTAATGAGGTTGGGGGACGTGCACGAACATCATTAGGTGAGTGTTATTTTTTTAATTAATATACAACAAGTTATTATATATACATAATATTAAATCATTGATATATATATACATATATATATATAGATTTGTTTGTATATATATATATATATTATATTAAATAATTTATATATATATGTATATTATTAATGGATTTTTAAAAGCCACACTTAATTGATATATATTATTAATGGATTTGTTTATATATATATATATACATATATAATTATATATCATTATACACACACACACACACACATTATAATTATATATAATAATAGTTATATGTATATATATTATTTTTTGTTAATATATAATGATATATATATATATACGTATATATATCATTGATATATATACATATATATACAGTCTCGTGATAATATAATAGGCACAACGCTTAGGCCTGTTGGTCTAGTCGCAACCCTGGAAGCTTGAGGTAGGGGGATCGAATCTTTCCACCAGCAGCTTCCTATTATATATTTTTACAGTGGGCCGGGCTTCATACGAGCCAACAGGGCAGGCATTTTCGGGTCGGGCCGGCCCGGCCTGCGGGCCTTCTTGAACAGGCCCAGGACCAGCCTAATGAACCTATGGCCCGAGCCTGTCCTGGCCCAACGCGGGCTTTGTCAGGCCGGGCCGCTAGGGCTTTCAGGTCGAGCCTCTCGGGCTTTCAGGCCACTATGCCAAAATTACACCCTTAGGTTCAGCCCGCACATGGGTGTTTCCATTTTTGATATAAGATATTTTTTTTTTGAAAATTTAAGATTTTTTGGTTGAGTATCTGCCAACATAAGATACATGAGATCTCATGATATATTTTTTGAGATATATTTTAATATTTAAATTTCAATCAAGATATGTGGAATATGGGAGCCTATAAATCGGGAAACGACTGGTGGAAAACATAATGAG
Organism: Viscum album; assembly: GCA_963277665.1. Taxonomy (NCBI): domain Eukaryota; kingdom Viridiplantae; phylum Streptophyta; class Magnoliopsida; order Santalales; family Viscaceae; genus Viscum; species Viscum album. Next base: position 491,107,239 of record OY728150.1, read on the forward strand.
AGAGATGCCACAAATGTAGTCCACTGAGATCAAGAGGAAAGGGGTCGCCCCGTTTGCAATATTCCATATGGGTTGTCATCAATGGAGAATGAGGCATCGATGGTGGATTTAAAATGTGATGGGATACTATGTGTGTGTGTGCGTGCGTGCGTGCGTGGCTCTCCTTTCAATCTTCAGCACAATGCAATTTAGATTTTACCCAGTGATTTTTATCCCAAAGTCGGCATTCTCCCCCAAAAAGTGGTATCAGAGTTGAAGATACATGCTTGCAATTTAATATGAGAATTATGGATGTTTTTGAGAGGATTGGTGATGCGTGCGTAGAGAAGAATAAGGTTTAATAATTAAATCAGGCTAAGAGAGGTGATACACATGTCGGCTTAGGGTATGTTGATCAGGGGGAGAAAGTTTTTCCTATAGGTTCACCAGATTTTGTGGCGATCACAATTTTGAGGGAACCATATATTTTTGATTATCGTATTGGTGGTGTAGACACAGGTATAATGAATACTTTGACATCTGGATTTCTTTTGTAGGGGGAGCAGTCATGATTCTATCAATGCTGCAAAAGGGAGTCATCATTTTTTTATAGAGGATAATGGTTGGTGTGATATCAATATGTTTTTGGTCCAACAGAGTTTTTTGGATGGTATCTCCATTGATGGGGGGAAGGGGGAGATTTTTGGCATTCAACCAGCATGTGGGTATTTCCATTTTGAGATAAGATATTTTTTTTGTAAATTTAAGATTCTTCCACTGTGTATCTGCCAGCATGAGATACAAGAGATCTCATGATATCTTTTTTGAGATATATTTTCATATTTCAATTTCAATCAAGATATACGGCATATGGGAGCCTATAAAAGGGGAAGCGACTGGTGGCGAATAGAATGAGAGAGCTGGACAAGTTATAGTCCACCAAGATCAAGAGGAAAGGGGCCGCTGTGTTTTTGGTAGTCTGTGTGGGTTGTCATCAATAGAGAATGAGGAATCAACGGTGGATTTATAATGTGGTATGATACTGTGTGTGTGTGTGTGTGCAGCTCTCCTCACAATATTCGGCATAGTGCAATTCAGATTTTACCCAGCGGTTTTAAGATCTACAACCTTTAGAACTACTCTGATGTAATCAGTTTTAATTTGTTGTGGTTTTTGATCTGATCCCAGTGATTTTTCAACTGCAACTTTTGTTCAGGCATTAATCTCCTTCTTTCATGGTCAGATCTATTTGGGTTTCTTTTTTAGGTTGTGTTATCTATTTTAGGCTGCCTTCAGACTGCATCTTCTTTCCAACCTTTAATCCACTGGTTTATCAAAGTATTATTATTGAAATCTTGTTCAACTTTGGGAGTCTCTACTTTTTTACTTTTGATTATTAGTGGATCCATCTTCCTGGACTAGGTCATGTAGTATTTCCCTTTTGGGTTTTCCACATTAAAAAATCTTGCGTGCGGATTTATTTATTCTTCTATATATATCGCTTCCACATATCATGAGGTTTCTCACAAATTGTTTCGAACCCGATTTTTATCCCAAAGTCGTGATTCTCCCCCAGCATTCTGATGTTTTTCGTCCTCTAAAATCTAATACATTTAGTGGAGATCTTTATTTTGTGACATTTATTGATGACTACTCATGAAAACTATGTGTTTATGTTTTAAATACCAAAAGTCAGGTGCTTAGTGTTTTTAAGTAATTTCATGTTTATGCTGAGATGGAATTAGGGAAGAAATTGAAATGTATTCTCACTGATAATGGGGGAGAGTATTGTGGTCCGTTTGATCAGTATTGCAACAAAGAAGGTATTCAATATTAGAAGACGCCTCCCAAGACACCTCAACTGAATGGTGTAGTTGAGCGAATGAACATGACTTTGTTGGAAAGATTTTGTGGTTTTATTTCGAAAGTAAAGTTTCCAAGACATTTTTGGGTTGAGGATTTACTTGCTGCTGCTTATATTATCAATTTATCATCTGCGGTTTCTTTGCTGGTAGACACTCCCTACAAGTGTTTTATGGAAAAGAGATCAAGTATGACCACTTACATGTTTTTGGTTGCAAGGATTTTGTTCATGTGCCTAGAGATAAGATATCCAAGCTGGATTGTAAGACGCACCCGTGTATTTTTGTTGTATATGGACATGATGAGTTTGGGTACAGGTTCTATGATCCTGTTTTGAATAAACTTGTCAAAATCCGTGATGCAGTGTTTAAGGAGGATCAGAGTATTGTAGACATTGATAAGGGAGAAAACTCTACTTATCTAACTTTTGATGGTTTTGTTAGTCTGGAGCCAGGTTTTGATTCACATTTACCTCATATTATTAATTCTGATGATCACATTGATGTAAAGAATGATGCTCAAGGTGAACATGTTGTATTGGATGTTTCCGATGCACCTTTTGTTTTTGATGATCCAGTTCCAAGGGTTATTAATGAACCTGTGGTTCCACTTTGGAGGTCATCTCAAAATCATACCATTTTGACTAGATATTTACCTGATGATTATGTTCTCCTCACTGAAGAGGGAGAACCAAAATATTTTGATGAGGCAATGGAATGTGAACATAAAGACAGATGGGTTTTGGAAATGGATGATGAAATGACATCATTGGACGACAACCATACTTTTGAGCTGGTGAAGTTACTGACAGGTAGGATAGGTTTTCAAAATCAATGGATTTATCAAATTAAAAATGAAGAATCATGTTCTAATCCATGATACAAGGCAAGGTTAGTTGTTAAAGGCTTCTATCAGAAGAAAAGTATTGATTTTGATGAGATTTTTTTCACTTGTTGTCAAAATGTATTCTATTCGGGTTATTCTTGGTTTGGCTTCTATTTTGGATCTTCAGATTGAGTGGATGGATGTGAATATGGATTTCCTATATGGATATTTATAAGAGGAGATTTATATGGAGAAACTAGAGGGTTTTGTTGAAGTAGGTTAAAAAAATCATGTGTGCAAGTTAAAGAAGAGTTTATATGGTTTGAAGCAAGCTCTAAGGTATTAGTATAAGAAGTTTGAATCTGTCATTTGTCATAAGGGTTTTAGGAAGACATATTCTGATCATTGTGTTTTTGTTCAGAGATTTATTGATGATTATTTTATTATATTGTTTCTTTATGTTGATGATATGCTCATTATTTTCCATGATACATCTAGAATTGATAGATTAAAGAAGAATCATTGTCAGTATTTTGCGATGAAAGACTTGGGGCCAGCATGACATATTCTTTGCATGACGATCACCTGTGAAAGGAAGGATAAGAAATTGTGGTTATCTCAGGAGAGATACATTGAGAAGGTTCTTAAAAGATTTTCTATGGATAGAGTTAAATTGATTATTACTCCCCTTTCTTTACATTTTAAGCTCAATACTGGTCATCCACCTTCTACTAAAGAAGAGAGAGAAGAGATGCAACACATACCTTATTCATCTGTCATTGGATATTTGATGTATGCGATGGTATGTACTAGACCTGATATAGCTCATGCAGTTAGTGTGGTCAGTCATTTTCTATTTAATCCGGGTAGAGAGAATTGGAGAGAAGTGAAGTATCTATTGTATTAACTTCGTGGTACTTCTGATTTGAGATTGTGTTTTGGAATTGGGAAACCTCTACTTTGTGGTTTTACTGATTCAGATATGGCGGGATATATCGGTTTGAGAAAATATACTTCAGGCTATTTGATCACTTTTGCAGGGAGAGCTGTATCTTGGCAGTCTAGATTGTAGAGATTTGTTGCTTTATCTACCATATAGTTTGAGTTTATTTCAACTACATAGGCTTGAAAATAATTATTGTGGATGTAAATATTTATTCGAGAGCTTAATTTTAATCCGGACAATTATGTTTTATTTTGTGATAGTGAGAGTGCTATTTGTTTGGGAAATAATTCTACTTTCATGATAGGTTGAAACATATCAATGTTAGTTATCATTGGATCCATGATTGTAACACCCCAAGCTTCCACAGTACGTTTCTCTTTGGATAATACAGTAGTGTGTGTTGTATGCAACTTTGAGTTCTAACACACCACAACCAATCAAACTAGTCGTTATGAATATTAATACCCAATTTTTGAAATTTTATAAATTTTATCTTTCAAAATGGACTTCATTTTTTGATTTGGAATATTGAAATTATCTTAGGGTAGATTTTTGGTATTTTTCTGAAAACATTCAATTTTTGATGAATAGTAAAAAAACACTGAGTTATAGTTTAAAACCGAATTTTTATAATTATTTATTTTATTTAAATTTATTTTAGGTAAAAATAGATACGTAATACCTATATAAGTTCAATGTAATTCATTGGAGTTAGTTTATAATAATTTTAGATATATAAAAATTTTATTAAACTTTTCACCGTCTTTTACCCATCTCCTAGAAGAATTTGCAAATTCACATAAAAAATAATTTTACCGCTTCTATGAGTGATATTTCGAAAATACGAGAGACACGGTTAATATAAAGGAGTAAAATGTGGTTCAATAAGATAAAAATTATTTTTGGTGAATAGTAACTTTTTACTTTTGTTTACCACGGTTAAATGTGAATAGGGTAATTAAGGGTAAAAATGATATTTTTATTACCCTAACACATGTCATAATTCTATTGGATAAGTATAATTAGACCAAAAACAACCTTAGGAATAAAATATGAACCTTTTTGGTCCACTTGGATTAGATTAGGACATTTATTATTATTTAATTCAAAGAAGAGTTAAAATAGTTAAAATCAATGTTTAATAACTAAAACATTTTTAATATTGGGTTGTACAAAAGATAAACTAGATTATAAATATTCATTAGGAATATAAAAATATTTCCTACATAATTATATTTTATTTATAATTTTTAGACATTAATTAATTTAATTTATTTATGATACAATGGTGATTCAGTAATTACCTAATTAATGAAATATTAAAATAATTGATATTATAAATATCAAAATAAAAGTAATTTGAGACTTTTTATGAATTACACTAATTTTATAGGTTAATATGGCATGTTAGGATTGATTAAATGAATTTATTTTGAATTAATAAAGTTTTTAGAACTTTTGAAAAAATCAATTATTAAATAGTGTCAAAATTGACATAAAGGAGTATTTAAAACAAATATTATATTATTAATTGATATTATATTCCTAATAATATAAGGTTACACCAAATGACTTAGATAAGGTTATATATATTAATAATTAACCACTTTTGGTTCTCTTGTCTTGTTATAGTAAGTTTATTAACCATATAATATAAAAATATAAAGAGACATGGTAAATGTTAAACTATTTAACAAAGAGTTAAATATAAATGACAAGGTTAATATAGTGACCCAAACCTGCCTAAAATATATTTTTTGAAATGATTTCGACCCATACCCATGTTATCCTCGAAATAAGTCACTTTGGAGCCATTATAAACTGAATATGAATTTATTATAAAATAATATTTTAAGTTTTTCCTAAGGTTCCCCTCACCCCTCTTATAAAAGGGCACTCCCCCTTCTATCAAATTCATACCTTCAAAGCCTTTTGGTTTGGCCAAAACCTTCCCAAATATCCTCTCAAATACCCTCACTTCATCCTAGAGGCATTCCTTTATTCATAAATCCAACCTAAGGAGCCCTTCTGATCAAATCAAAAGGAAGAACCCGAAGAAGAGGTAATGATTTCACCACCCTCTTTCAAGTTCCTTTATTCTTCCACTTCTTCTTTATTTGTTATTTCCATTATAAAATATTAACTCTAGTATCTTATATATACTATGATGTTATTATAAATATGGTACAACCATATTTAGTATACTATCCATCCTTTGAATTACATGTCACCATACGTGTGTACGTACGGCTTACCGTCTCCACGTTGTGGTGTAATTGTTATTCAATACATTATTATTTTTATGGGTATAATAATGATGTGTAATTCATGTAAATAATAAATATAAAATAATAATTATTCTGTATATATGATACACCATCCAATTATATATTATTTTAATATCAAAAGAATGATATTGTTGCTTGTGCGTACGTATGGATTACCGTCTCCACGAACGCGATGAGATTCATTCCCCATCATATACATTCAAGTATAATTCTCATTTTATGATCAAAAATAATGTTTAAGGACTTTATATCATTCTGAATATGAATAAGATACAACCTATGGATAACAATCACGACTTATGTAACAAATCATATAAAAGAAAACGAGTAAGTGAACACTCGAAACGACGATAATACCAAGATATTATAAACAAATCAATGTTAAAAGATCATATATGATATCATATTAATGTATATGATTATTGTATAATTTAATAACAATTATTTCACCATTATATAGGAGGTTAACCTTCCCTCGACCAAGGAAAAGTACAAGGTAAGGGTTTATTTCACAATCTCTTTATTATCCGAGGTTGTTTATACGTAATTATCTACTAGGACCTCTTTATCATCCACATCCATGTTTCATAAAAATGTATTTCAAATCATTTTTAATATTTTACATACTATGGTTTAAAGTCATTTATACCCTTGTTTTACTTTTTATAAGATGTTTATAAAGGAATCTTTCTGTTGTTTTCCAAACAAGGTCCTTTTTAACCTTTTCGACTGAATTAAGGTAAGAATGTCTTTTTTTAACTTATATGGAGGGTGCAGATATTTTTTGTCGTTATAAAATCTTCAAAGCTTACCTTACAAGCTTATAAGAATATTTTCAAAGTAAATGTTTTATTTTATAATTACGCGACTTTTAAATGATTTAAAAAAAAAGAGACATTTCTCTCAAATAGTTTTGATTTCATCTATGTCAACATCCTTTGATGGATTTTAAGCTTATTTGAAGTTGATTTATTATGATACAAAACTTCCATATTGTATTGAAGTTTTTTTGATTTTTTTGACCATGGATGTGTTATTTTTATACCATTCATGGTTTATGGAGAAAGTATTGACATTTTGTATGCTAGTTTTAATACGAATGTTTATGTTATGTTTAAACTTGTTCATATGAGGAATGCATTGGACTTAATAAGTGATAGGTGGAGCCTGCTATAGTTCCTTGATACATCGGTAGGTATCATGAGACAAACTAGTTTCTTGGCATAAGGTTTTGACAAAATATTATTTGTAGTCTTGGCACAAGGCTTTGACTATGTGGTTATGATAGTCTGGCATTATGCATTCCATCATTATGAAAGTGGTTATTGATATTTCATGTGATTATTCGATTAGTAGAATATCCATGTGAATAAGTAAATGGAAATATTTCATTTTATTTCTGCCATATTATGCTAAATTTCACATTTAAAAGGCTTTTGTTTTAGTTATACACTGCCTTAAATATTTATGCTTATTTATGAAAGTTTCCGCTATATTTGTATCCTTACTGTGCATCTAAGCTCACCCCTTTCTATGTTTTATTTCTCCCAAGATGTGAAGAAGTATTTTATGACTGACCTGGAGGGATATTCTGAGGGGATATGAGTGTGGACTATGGAGACTATGTTGTTGTAGTTTTCATTTTATGATGTAATGTAAACTTTATGAATGTATCTAGTGATTCCAAGGCTACAAAACTAATCAGTCTTTCGTGAATTGATCTTTTGTGATTATTCCAATGTTATGTAATAATGCAATGACTCTGGGTAATTGGGGTTGGGGTGTTACAGTTGGAATCAGAGGATGTTTAATACAAACCTTGGAAGCTAGATTTAGATAAACTTTGATTAGAGCACATAGACCTAAGATGGACTTTGAGAATTAGTATAGAAGAACTTCCTAAAATTTTGGTATTTTAGAGATTTTTTGAGTTTTCCAAGAAATACATCCCTATCTAGATACGAGAAGGTAGAGGTGGATCTGGCACATATCTACCTAGGTGTAAAACCCGAAAACACCACTTTGAGCTAGACTCGAACGGGAACTGGTGCACGACAACGGGCCTTGCTGCACTCTTGGTTACAACACTCCCATGGGATATGCTTAGGATAATTCTCATTTTCTTTAAAAACCATTATGAAGGGTTTATGAGTATATACTTCATCAAAGAAAACATTTTTATGATTATGGATTATATCCATAAACTGTTCAATTTATGTTAAGTGTTTTAAAAGTTTGGAATTATGTATTTCGATTCATAAACTGATCTAGTTTATGCCATTGTTTAGAAATGGCGCCTAGTGGAAGGAATGGAAACTGTATCAATGCACGCACTCCATGTAGGTATTTCTCTCCTAACTCAAGATAATTATAGTGGAGATGGTGATGCAACTGGTGATGATCAGCTAATCACTATACTGGGACAACTCACTCAGGTTATGAATAATAACCTTACCCGTATGGAGAACCCTGATCCACACCGTGGAGGATCAATGTTAGATCGCTTCATGAGGCAACAACCACCAACATTCAATGGGAGTACAAATCCATTAGTAGCTGATCAATGGATAAATTCCTTAGAGAAAATATTCCATGCCTTGGGGAGTAGTGAAAGGGAAAAAGTTATCATGACAGTTTACCACCTCACTGGAGATGCTAACCAATTGTGGTCATTGATTCAAAAAAAAGAAGGATGATGAAGTATCAAATATGGAATAGATGGAGTTCAAAGAGATTTTATTAGAAAAATACTTTCCTCGTGACCATCAAGCAGATATGGAAAGGCAATTTCTGAGTCTGAGATAAAAGGAGGATGAGAATGTCGCAAAGTATGAGGCAACTTTACAAGGTTAACAAGGCATGCAGCAGATTATATACGTAACCCAAGAAGTAATATTGATCATTTATTTTATGTGTTAAAACCTTTTCTCCATTAAGCATTAGTCTCACAATCCTTCTCATCGTATGAAGATATTGTCTCATGTTCTATGAAGATAGAAAATGAATTCTCTAAGTCTTATGACTTTAAAGCAAAGAAAGAGAAGAAGAGATCTACTGATCACTTTGGGAATGGAAATAAGGGGAAGAAGGGAAAGTTGAATATCCATCCTGCAGTAAATGTGGGAAGAAACACCCTGGTACTTGCTTGAAGGGAATGAGAGTCTATTACAAGTGTGGTGAAAAAGACCACCAAGCTCGTGATTGCAAGGGGAAGAAAGAAGCTAACGATGTTTAATGCTAAAATTATAGGGAGATGGGACATTATGCAAATGAATGTCCTAAGTGTCAGGGGAACATACCTAAGAAAAGGACAAGGGATCAAGTCCAAGCTTATGCTATCACTACTACTGAGGTAGAAGCTCTGAAAGACCTGGTGGCAGGTAATTTAATGGTTTCCTCAAGTTTAGCAAATGCTTTATTTAATTCTAGATCATCGCATTATTTCATATCTTCCCAATTTTCTAATAAAATTAGATATTTCCAATTTTATTTTACAAGGGAGTTTTCATTAAAAACTCTTAAAGGAAGTACCATTGCAACAAAGTTTTGTGAATTAGTCCCCATTAAAGCACATAAATGTTCTTTATCTACTGATATCATCATCATAACCATGATTGAATTTGATATAATCCTCAATATGGATTGGATTTCAGACCATGATGTGAACATTTATTGTAAGAATAAGGAGGTTATGATTTTTGATGATGATGATAAAGAACACCTTATCTTTAGAGCAGAATCATCACCGCTTAATTCTTATCTAGATCCACCCCCAGTAGCTCAACTAAATTCAATTATTAGGGAGGAAGAGAATGAAATAACTTTGGGTTAGGAAAGGAATGTTCAAATAGAGGATGTACCTATTGTGAAAGAATATGTAGATGTGTTTCCAGAAGATTTACCTGGACATCCTCCAGAACGAGAAATTGAGTTTTCCTTTGATTTAATTCCTGGTTCAAGGCGTATATCGAAGACCCCTTATAGTATGGCCACTATGGAATTAGTTGAACTAAAGAAACAACTAGAGGAATTGAGTAATAAGGGATTTATTCACACTAGTGTTTCTCCATGGGGAGCCCCTGTCCTTTTTGTTATGAAGAAAGATGGATCTATGAGGTTATGTGTAGAGACCCGAAACCTGACGTACATTGACATTACATTACTTTTGCGGAATACTTAGTACATAACAAAAACACACACACAAGGATCGTAATAGTTTAGTGTCTTTGGAAACTCGGAATAAAATCTTCTAATCGTGGTGAAAGATCTTCAACATCTCCCATAAAGATCTTCCTTTTTTTTTACCTAAAACCTTTCTTTATATCCTGGGGAAAAGAAAACATAAAAGGGTGAGCTCAAATGCTCAGCAAGGGAAAATAAAGGAAATAAAAATCATATCATATCTTTTTGAAAATCATAACCTGCAAAAGAGATCATAATATCTTAACATGGAATAAATCATAGAAGTGAAAATGAGATCCCCATAATCATAAAAATGAAACTTGAAACTTTGTGGCATGCACACATAATCATGGAAAATCATTTCTTGTTAGTCATGACTCATTGCCAAGACTATCTTAGTGGACAGAGTCCCTTTCTGAACCGAGTCACCCTCGTTCCAGTCCTGTTTCACTGAACCGGTATAACCTACCGTTCCAGCCCTGTCTATCTCATGAGATATAGAATCTTTACCCAATTCATTGGAGGGAGATATAGGTCCCACCCATCTTATAATGAATCCTTTCTTATGTGTGCCACATAATCATAAATCATACATCATCGCATAACCCATGTAATAAAAATGGGATTCTTAAACAACATGACATCATAAAACAATTCATATAAGATAAAGGAATTCATAAAAATGTTTCCATCACAACATAATCAAATCCATGTAATAATATGGGTAAAAACAGAACCCTTTTATTATCTTAGATGGAAAATAATTTTGATAAAATACTTGAACTTCATTCTTGAGGAAAATATCCTTTCTACTTCAAAAACACTTTTCCTTTCTTAACATGTCATACAATTTTAAAATAAAAGAAGTTGATTAAAAATAAACTTGAATACTTTTAAAGGAAGCTTCTTGGAAATAATTTTTTAGAAATCCATTCATGCCGTATAAGTTAAAAAAAACATTCTTCGTACTTTTGTCGGAAAAGTCAAAAAGTACCTCGTACGAAAAACGACAAAAGATTCCTTTCATACATATTACTAAAAACTCACCGAGGGGTAAAAATGGATTTAAACAATTGTAGGTGGATGGAAATAATATTACATATTGATGAAACATGGATGTGGATGATAAAATACACCCCAGTAAATACTTGCGAATAAACAATCTCGGATAAAAATGAGATTGTGATATTTCCCTTACCTTAGGTCCGATTTGCTTTGTACGTGTCCGAAGCTCCTGTATAATGGTTTAAATAATGTGATTGACTTATTACAGAATCATATTCATTGTTATGATATCATATATGGTTCACTTATGACATTATATTATCCGTTCTTTTGTAAATTCCATGTTAAAGAAGCGTTTTGGGTAAAATCGTTTCATTTATCGTAGGTGTTTTGACTTGTTGTTCTTGAAATTATTATTACTTATATCATGATTTAATTACTTCCAGAATATAAAATATGATTTATATATCATATATATTAAGTATATATATATATATAATAGATAGATAAATGAAATGAAAAACACCGTTCATGGAGACGGTAGTCCGTACGTACGCATGAACGTTGTTTTCCTTTCCTTATTGTCTTGAATGGAAGTAAGTAGATGACATACATATATATATATATATACATAAATCCAGTAGCTTTATAATGTCATATATTTCATTATTATTTCTTATATATACTTTATAATCATTCTTAAATGGTTAACATGGAGAATGAATCTCATCGCGTCGTGGAGACGGTAGTCCGTACGTACGCACGAGCGATGATATCATTTCCATAAATATTGAATTGAATTGGAGTGGATTATACAATATATAAGAATCAATATGATGTTGTAATAACTATGTATATTTATTCTTTACACCATTATACCCATCCATGTAAGGGGGTGGTGGAAAATAGATTACACCACGGCGTGAAGACGGTATTCCGTACGTACGCACGCGCGGTGATTTCTTTTTCCGTAGGATGGATAGATGGTGAAATAGGGTTGTTTCATACTTATAATAACATATCAGTATATTAGTGATACTGATGTTATTACTTCATAATGAAAAAACCTAAGAAGAAGAAGTGGAAGAAGAAATAAAGATGAAAGAATTGGTAACGGTAATTACCTCTTCTTTGAAGCACCTTTTGGAGACCTCCTCTTAGGGAACTAAAATTGGTCTTTGAGGGAGACCAGAACCTCTAGGATGTTTCTATGGAAGTGGAGAAGATATTTTGGCAGGGGTTGGCCGAGCTTGAGTGCTCAAATTGGTGTGAGGAGGAGGAGGAGGAGGTGTCCTTTTATATGGGAGGAGAGGGGCACCTTAGGAATACCTCAAAATATTATTTTATATTAATGTCAAAATCGGTTTATAATGGTTCCAAAGGGTCTTATTTCAAAGATAAAGTGGGGATGAGTCGAAATACTATCAACCAATAGGATTTAGACAAGTTTAGGGAATTATTTTAACCTTATCAATTAGATTTAACTCTAAGTTAAATAATTTAACTTTTACCGTGTCTTTTTGTTTTCTTTCACTATATGGTTAATACAATTACTATAAATGCCAAAAGAACCCCAAATTGTTTATTATTAATATATATATCCTTATCTAAGTCATTTTGCCGAACCTTAGATTTTTAGGAATAAAATAACAATTAATAATATAATATTTGATTTAAAAACTATTTTGTGTCAATTTTGACACTATTTGATATATGATTTTTTTAAAAGTCATAACAGAATTATATGTTCGAACCAAGTTGATTAAATCAACATTAATATATCATAGTAACCTAGAAAATTAGTGGAATTCATAAAAAGTCTCAAATTACATTTATTTTGGTGTTTATAACATCAATTATGTCAATATTTCATTAATAAGATAATTACTGCATCATCATTGTGTCATAAATAAATTAAATTATTTAATGTCTAAAAATTACAAATAAAATACCATTATGTAGGAAATCTTTTTAGCTTTCTAATTAATATTTATAGTCGAATTTATCTTATGTATAACCCCATATTAAAAATGATTTACTTATTAAACTTTGATTTTAACTATTTTAACCCTTCTTTAAATAAATTAATAATAAATGTCCTAATCTAATCCAAGTGGGCCTAAATGGTCATATTTTATTCATAAGGTTGTTTTTGGTCGAATTACACTTGTCCAATAGAATTAGGACATGTTTTAGGGTAATAGTAATATCATATTTACCCTTAGTTACCCTATTTACTATTAACCGCGGTAAAAAAAGTAAAAAGTTACTATTCACCAAAAAAATTATTTTTATCTCATTGAACCACATTTTACTTACTGATATCAACCGTGTCTGTCGGATTTTCGAAATTCCATTCACAGAAGCGGTAAAATTAAGTTTTATGCAAAATTCAGTTTTTAACCTACCACTTAGTGGTTTCACTATTCATCAAAAATTGAAAGTTTTCAGAAAAATACCAAAATTTCACCCTAGGCTAATTCCGATATTCTGAGTCCAAAAATGAAGTCCATTTTGAGAGCTAAAATTTCTAAAATTTAAAAAGTGGTTATTACTATTCATAACAGCTAGTTTTAATAATATTTTAATAGCATATCGTTGTTTCGTGAAACTCAGTATTGCGTACTAGACACGCTATCGAGGAAGGTTGCGATTGCGTGTAATGCAAGGCAAGTCAAGGATGCGTGTTGTGCAAGCTCCTTTTGGTGAAGCGTACAACACAAGACATTAGTGAAATTAAAAAAAAAAATATTTTTCATAAAATCTTGGGCTGTTACATTCTACCCCCCTTAAAATGAATTTCGCCCTCGAAATTCGTCGGTGTTATAAATGGTTTACTATTCGAAAGTTTCTTTAATAGAAACCCACGTCGTAAAAAAGAATACCAAAACTTGGCTTTAAAAACTAAAGTATGAAATGTAACGATTACCCAAATAAACTAATCACTGGGTTTCCACATAGGTGAAAATATGGATATGGAAGAGAAATCTAACCATAATGTTCTGATGGAGAGTGGTAGAGAACATGGCTATGGAAAAGCCAGTAATCACAAATCCATAGATTTGTGATGATATAAGGTACCGACTGATTCATCAGGTATAAGATCACTAGGACAACATTTTTGGTTTTCAAGATCATTTCCCTAAAGTTGAAGAATTTGAATTAGAATAAATACTTACTTTATTTTGGTACAATCTCACTGTTGTTCGTGCCTTGAACAATTTCCACTTCATCTCTTAAATAAATGAAGTTGAATTTGTTATTCGTAAAGTGTTAGCAGATCATGTGATAGAATGACGGGTCATTCTATCTGTCTCAAACAAAAGGTTAGCAAAAATTATATACATAAGTCGATCTATAGTGAGATTAATCATATATGGTTCCTAAAATGGACTTATACTTCATATATCATACTGCTTAATATAATAAAACTAGTTTCTAATAAATAGGGACTTCCTGTAGGCCAGTGGTAGGCGATAAAGGCCAGTCGCACTTCGGTTGTGGGTTCGATTCCCACAGCCTTGTCTGAAGCGATGGGCTGTCGCCCGTCCTGCAGGTTGTCCTTTTTCTAAAACTATATTACTATAACATCCCATCAATAATATCGAAAAAACTTCTATCCTTAAACAATACTAACTTATGTCCAACATAATCCATTCCAATCTTTAGGCTTATCCATAATACTGCAGTCCACTCTCATAACATAGTGAAAACGATTACCAGAGATTTAATACCATCGTTGATCCCCATATATCATAAGATATATCTTGTTGGTCACATTCCAAACATTCAAAGGCCTTAATCTTGTACTCTCTTGAATACCCATTGAACCTTATTTAAAACATGAATTCTATTAAAAGTTAACTCTTTCCACATACCAAAATCCTAAAAATTCTATATACTCAAACCATGATATCACTTAGTCCTCATATCAATCATGAGCTCATGAATACTATCAAACATTTAATTTTCTCCTTATCCCTTCATTATGCGCATATCATCTACATTCCAAAAATATCTGAATAACCTTTCATGGATACTAGTAACATTAATCAGACAACAGTGTAACAATCCTTACATGTCTCTTTATTCTACAGTACCATGAGATTACTTATACAACATTACACATGATAAAGATGTAATCATTCCACTACATTCTTAAACCATTGACCGAGCTTCAACAATTCTTTCATCTCACATATCATTTGTAGTCTCTTCATCATCATCCACATAAATACTTCCCATACGACCATACTGATTATCTTCATGAGACTTTCCCTTAGGGCATTGGTTTGCATAATGCCCGCACATTCCACATTTAAAACATTTAACCATTGTTGATGTCGTAGCAATACCATTATCCTCATCCATGATGTTAACTGAACCTTTTCCTTTGCATTTACTTGCTTTGTGTCCTTCTTTTCCACACCCAAAGCATCTTCCAGTTCCTTTGAAACATTCTCCTTGATGCCTCTTCCCACATGATTTACATAGGGGAAATTGAACTTTCTTTCCTTTATGATCATCATGAAACTCCATCCTTCTCTTATTAGCCAAGTCAGGAAACTTACCAAATTTTACTTTATTGATCATATTATGAGATTGCTGATTCGGCATAATAATGATGTTTGGACTTCCAAATCCCATTTCATTATGAAGAATATCATTCCACTGTCCATCATATCCTCCATTATCGTGAATCATCTTGTTTCCAGCCATTTTCTAAAACCCAAAAAAAAAATAGTGTGAGAGGCAAAAATCATGCTAGGGAAAACAACATAATAAAGGGGGAGTACCTTCAATATCTAATATCTTAGGTTTAATTCTATGATCATTATCGTAGTTCTAGTACTATAACCTATACGTATACTTAACCTTAGGGACATCCCTAGACATACCTTAGAAATATCTCTAGGGATCTCACTAACGTTTTCGCATCCTAGTTTCCAAAGGTTGACTAAACCTTTCCTCTGATACCAACTGTAGAGACCCGAAACCTGACGTACATTGACATTACATTACTTTTGCGGAATACTTAGTACATAACAAAAACACACACACAAGGATCGTAATAGTTTAGTGTCTTTGGAAACTCGGAATAAAATCTTCTAATCGTGGTGAAAGATCTTCAACATCTCCCATAAAGATCTTCCTTTTTTTTACCTAAAACCTTTCTTTATATCCTGGGGAAAAGAAAACATAAAAGGGTGAGCTCAAATGCTCAGCAAGGGCAAATAAAGGAAATAAAAATCATATCATTTCTTTTTGAAAATCATAACCTGCAAAAGAGATCATAATATCTTAACATGGAATAAATTATAGAAGTGAAAATGAGATCCCCATAATCATAAAAATGAAACTTGAAACTTTGTGGCATGCACACATAATCATGGAAAATCATTTCTTGTTAGTCATGACTCATTGCCAAGACTATCTTAGTGGACATAGTCCCTTTCTGAACCGAGTCACCCTCGTTCCAGTCCTGTTTCACTGAACCGGTATAACCTACCGTTCCAGCCCTGTCTATCTCATGAGATATAGAATCTTTACCCAATGCATTGGAGGGAGATATAGGTCCCACCCATCTTATAATGAATCCTTACTTATGTGTGCCACATAATCATAAATCATACATCATCGCATAACCCATGTAATAAAAATGGGATTCTTAAACAACATGACATCATAAAACAATTCATATAAGATAAAGGAATTCATAAAAATGTTTCCATCACAACATAATCAAATCCATGTAATAATAGGGGTAAAACCAGAACCCTTTTATTATCTTAGATGGAAAATAATTTTGATAAAATACTTGAAATTCATTCTTGAGGAAAATATCCTTTCTACTTCAAAAACACTTTTCCTTTCTTAACATGTCATACAATTTTAAAATAAAAGAAGTTGATTAAAAATAAACTTGAATACTTGTAAAGGAAGCTTATTGGAAATAATTTTTTAGAAATCCATTCATGCCGTATAAGTTAAAAAAAACATTCTTCGTACTTTTGTCGGAAAAGTCAAAAAGTACCTCGTACGAAAAAGGACAAAAGATTCCTTTCATACATATTACTAAAAACTCACCGAGGGGTAAAAATGGATTTAAATAATTGTAGGTGGATGGAAATAATATTACATATTGATGAAACATGGATGTGGATGATAAAATACACCCCAGTAAATACTTGCGAATAAACAATCTCGGATAAAAATGAGATTGTGATATTTCCCTTACCTTAGGTCCGATTTGCTTTGTACGTGTCTGAAGCTCCTGTATAATGGTTTAAATAATGTCATTGACTTATTACAGAATCATATTCATTGTTATGATATCATATATGGTTCACTTATGACATTATATTATCCGTTCTTTTGTAAATTCCATGTTAAAGAAGCGTTTTGGGTAAAATCGTTTCATTTATCGTAGGTGTTTTGACTTGTTGTTCTTGAAATTATTATTACTTATATCATGATTTACTTACTTCCAGAATATAAAATATGATTTATATATCATATATATTCAGTATATATATATATAATAGATAGATAAATGAAATGAAAAACACCGTTCATGGAGACGGTAGTCCGTACGTACGCATGAACGTTGTTTTCCTTTCCTTATTGTCTTGAATGGAAGTAAGTAGATGACATACATATATATATATATATATATATATACATAAATCCAGTAGCTTTATAATGTCATATATTTCATTATTATTTCTTATATATACTTTATAATCATTCTTAAATGGTTAACATGGAGAATGAATCTCATCGCGTCGTGGAGACGGTAGTCCGTACGTACGCACGAGCGATGATATCATTTCCATAAATATTGAATTGAATTGGAGTGGATTATACAATATATCAGAATCAATATGATGTTGTAATAACTATGTATATTTATTATTTACACCATTATACCCATCCATGTAAGGGGGTGGTGGAAAATAGATTACACCACAGCGTGGAGACGGTATTCCGTGCGTACGCACGCGCGGTGATTTATTTTTCCGTAGGACGGATAGATGGTGAAATAGGGTTGTTTCATACTTATAATAACATATCAGTATATGAGTGATACTGATGTTATTACTTCATAATGAAACAACCTAAGAAGAAGAAGTGGAAGAAGAAATAAAGATGAAAGAATTGGTAACGGTAATTACCTCTTCTTTGAAGCACCTTTTGGAGACCTCCTCTTAGGGAACTAAAATTGGTCTTTCAGGAAGACCAGAACCTCTAGGATGTTTCTAGGGAAGTGTAGAAGAGATTTTGGCAGGGTTTGGCCGAGCTTGAGTGCTCAAATTGTTGTGAGGAGGAGGAGGAGGAGGTGTCCTTTTATAAGGGAGGAGAGGGGCACCTTAGGAATACCTCAAAATATTATTTTATATTAATGTCAAAATCGGTTTATAATGGTTCCAAAGGGTCTTATTTCGAATCTAAAGTGGGGATGGGTCGAAATCCTATCAACCAATAGGATTTAGACAAGTTTAGGGAATTATTTTAACCTTATCAATTATATTTAACTCTAAGTTAAATAATTTAACTTTTACCGTGTCTTTTTGTTTTCTTTCACTATATGGTTAATAAAATTACTATAACATGCCAAAAGAACCCCAAATTGTTTATTATTAATATATATATCCTTATCTAAGTCATTTGGCCGAACCTTAGATTTTTAGGAATAAAATAACAATTAATAATATAATATTTGATTTAAAAACTATTTTGTGTCAATTTTGACACTATTTGATATATGATTTTTGTAAATGTCATAACAGAATTATATGTTCGAACCAAGTTGATTAAATCAACATTAATATATCATAGTAACCTATAAAATTAGTGTAATTCATAAAAAGTCTCAAATTACATTATTTTGGTGTTTATAACATCAATTATGTCAATATTTCATTAATAAGATAATTACTGCATCATCATTGTGTCATAAATAAATTAAATTATTTAATGTCTAAAAATTACAAATAAAATACCATTATGTAGGAAATATTTTTATCTTTCTAATGAATATTTATAGTCGAATTTATCTTATTTATAACCCCATATTAAAAATGATTTACTTATTAAACTTTGATTTTAACTATTTTAACCCTTCTTTAAATAAATTAATAATAAATGTCCTAATCTAATCCAAGTGGGCCTAAATGGTCATATTTTATTCATAAGGTTGTTTTTGGTCGAATTACACTTGTCCAATAGAATTAGGACATGTTTTAGGGTAATAGTAATATCATATTTACCCTTAGTTACCCTATTTACTATTAACCGCGGTAAAAAAAGTAAAAAGTTACTATTCACCAAAAAATTATTTTTATCTCCTTGAACCACATTTTACTTACTGATATCAACCGTGTCTGTCGGATTTTCGAAATTCCATTCACAGAAGCGGTAAAATTAAGTTTTATGCAAAATCCAGTTTTTAACCTACCACTTAGTGGTTTCACTATTCATCAAAAATTGAAAGTTTTCAGAAAAATACCAAAATTTCACCCTAGGCTAATTTCGATATTCTGAGTCCAAAAATGAAGTCCATTTTGAGAGCTAAAATTTCTAAAATTTAAAAAGTGGTTATTACTATTCATAACAGCTAGTTTTAATAATATTTTAATAGCATATCGTTGTTTCGTGAAACTCAGTATTGCGTACTAGACACGCTATCGAGGAAGGTTGCGATTGCGTGTAATGCAAGGAAAGTCAAGGATGCGTGTTGTGCAAGCTCCTTTTGGTGAAGCGTACAACACAAGACATTAGTGAAATTAAAAGAAAATATTTTTCATAAAATCTTGGGCTGTTACATTCTACCCCCCTTAAAATGAATTTCGCCCTCGAAATTCGTCGGTGTTATAAATGGTTTACTATTCGAAAGTTTCTTTAATAGAAACCCACATTGTAAAAAAGAATACCAAAACTTGGCTTTAAAAACTAAAGTATGAAATGTAACGATTACCCAAATAAACTAATCACTGGGTTTCCACATAGGTGAAAATATGGATATGGAAGAGAAATCTAACCATAATGTTCTGATGGAGAGTGGTAGAGAACATGGCTATGGAAAATCCAGTGATCACAAATCCATAGATTTGTGATGATATAAGGTACCAACTGATTCATCAGGTATAAGATCACTAGGACAACATTTTTGGTTTTCAAGATCATTTCCCTAAAGTTGAAGAATTTGAATTAGAATAAATACTTACTTTATTTTGGGACAATCTCACTGTTGTTCGTGCCTTGAACAATTTCCACTTCATCTCTTAAATAAATGAAGTTGAATTTGTTATTCGTGAAGTGTTAGCAGATCATGTGATAGAATGACGGGTCATTCTATCTGTCTCAAACAAAAGGTTAGCAAAAATTATATACATAAGTCGATCTATAGTGAGATTAATCATATATGGTTCCTAAAATGGACTTATACTTCATATATCATACTGCTTAATATAATAAAACTAGTTTCTAATAAACAGGGACTTCCTATAGGCCAGTGGTAGGCGATAAAGGCCAGTCGCACTTCGGTTGTGGGTTTGATTCCCACAGCCTTGTCCGAAGCGATGGGCTGTCGCCCATCCTGCAGGTTGTCCTTTTTCTAAAACTATATTACTATAACATCCCATCAATAATATCGAAAAAACTTCTATCCTTAAACAATACTAACTTATGTCCAACATAATCCATTCCAATCTTTAGGCTTATCCATAATACTGCAGTCCACTCTCATAACATAGTGAAAACGATTACCAGAGATTTAATACCATCGTTGATCCCCATATATCATAAGATATATCTTGTTGGTCACATTCCCAACATTCAAAGGCCTTAATCTTGTACTCTCTTGAATACCAATTGAACCTTATTTAAAACATGAATTCTATTAAAAGTTAACTCTTTCCACATACCAAAATCCTAAAAATTCTATATACTCAAACCATGATATCACTTAGTCCTCATATCAATCATGAGCTCATGAATACTATCAAACATTTAATTTTCTCCTTATCCCTTCATTATGCGCATATCATCTACATTCCAAAAATATCTGAATAACCTTTCATGGATACTGGTAACATTAATCAGACAACAGTGTAACAATCCTTACATGTCTCTTTATTCTACAGTACCATGAGATTACTTATACAACATTACACATGATAAACATGTAATCATTCCACTACATTCTTAAACCATTGACCGATCTTCAACAATTCTTTCATCTCACATATCATTTGTAGTCTCTTCATCATCATCCACATAAATACTTCCCATACGACCATACTGATTATCTTCATGAGACTTTCCCTTAGGGCATTGGTTTGCATAATGCCCACACATTCCACATTTAAAACATTTAACCATTGTTGATGTCGTAGCAATACCATTATCCTCATCCATGATGTTAACGGAACCTTTTCCTTTGCATTTACTTGTTTTGTGTCCTTATTTTCCACACCCAAAGAATCTTCCAGTTCCTTTGAAACATTCTCCTTGATGCCTCTTCCCACATGATTTACATAGGGGAAATTGAACTTTCTTTCCTCTATGATCATCATGAAACTCCATCTTTCTCTTATTAGCCGAGTCAGGAAACTTACCAAATTTTACTTTATTGATCATATTATGAGATTGCTGATTCAGCATAATAATGATTTTTGGACTTCCAAATCCCATTTCATTATGAAGAATATCATTCCACTGTCCATCATATCCTCCATTATCGTGAATCATCTTGTTTCCAGCCATTTTCTAAAACCCAAAAAAAAAATAGTGTGAGAGGCAAAAATCATGCTAGGGAAAACAACATAATAAAGGGGGAGTACCTTCAATATCTAACATCTTAGGTTTAATTCTATGATCGTTATCGTAGTTCTAGTACTATAACCTATACGTATACTTAACCTTAGGGACATCCCTAGACATACCTTAGAAATATATCTAGGGATCTCCCTAACGTTTTCGCATCCTAGTTTCCAAAGGTTGACTAAACCTTTCCTCTGATACCAACTGTAGAGACCCGAAACCTGACGTACATTGACATTACATTACTTTTTCGGAATACTTAGTACATAACAAAAACACACACACAAGGATCGTAATAGTTTAGTGTCTTTGGAAACTCGGAATAAAATCTTCTAATCGTGGTGAAAGATCTTCAACATCTCCCATAAAGATCTTCCTTTTTTTTACCTAAAACCTTTATTTATATCCTGGGGAAAAGAAAACATAAAAGGGTGAGCTCAAATGCTCAGCAAGGGAAAATAAAGGAAATAAAAATCATATCATATCTTTTTGAAAATCATAACCTGCAAAAGAGATCATAATATCTTAACATGGAATAAATCATAGAAGTGAAAATGAGATCCCCATAATCATAAAAATGAAACATGAAACTTTGTGGCATGCACACATAATCATGGAAAATCATTTCTTGTTAGTCATGACTCATTGCCAAGACTATCTTAGTGGACAGAGTCCCTTTCTGAACCGAGTCACCCTCGTTCCAGTCCTGTTTCACTGAACCGGTATAACCTACCGTTCCAGCCCTGTCTATCTCATGAGATATAGAATATTTACCCAATGCATTGGAGGGAGATATAGGTCC
Organism: Viscum album; assembly: GCA_963277665.1. Taxonomy (NCBI): domain Eukaryota; kingdom Viridiplantae; phylum Streptophyta; class Magnoliopsida; order Santalales; family Viscaceae; genus Viscum; species Viscum album. Next base: position 491,129,953 of record OY728150.1, read on the forward strand.
CACCCATCTTATAATGAATCCTTTCTTATGTGTTCCACATAATCATAAATCATACATCATCGCATAACCCATGTAATAAAAATGGGATTCTTAAACAACATGGCATCACAAAACAATTCATATAAGATAAAGGAATTCATAAAAATGTTTCCATCACAACATAATCAAATCCATGTAATAATAGGGGTAAAAACAGAACCCTTTTATTATCTTAGATGGAAAATAATTTTGATAAAATACTTGAACTTCATTCTTGAGGAAAATATCCTTTCTACTTCAAAAACACTTTTCCTTTCTTAACATGTCATACAATTTTAAAATAAAAGAATTTGATTAAAAATAAACTTGAATACTTGTAAAGGAAGCTTCTTGGAAATAATTTTTTAGAAATCCATTCATGCCGTATAAGTTAAAAAAAAACATTCTTCGTACTTTTGTCGGAAAAGTCAAAAAGTACCTCGTACGAAAAACGACAAAAGATTCCTTTCATACATATTACTAAAAACTCACCGAGGGGTAAAAATGGATTTAAAAAATTGTAGGTGGATGGAAATAATATTACATATAGATGAAACATGGATGTGGATGATAAAATACACCCCAGTAAATACTTGCGAATAAACAATCTCGGATAAAAATGAGATTGTGATATTTCCCTTACCTTAGGTCCGATTTGCTTTGTACGTGTCCGAAGCTCCTGTATAATGGTTTAAATAATGTCATTGACTTATTACAGAATCATATTCATTGTTATGATATCATATATGGTTCAATTATGACATTATATTATCCGTTCTTTTGTAAATTCCATGTTAAAGAAGCGTTTTGGGTAAAATCGTTTCATTTATCGTAGGTGTTTTGACTTGTTGTTCTTGAAATTATTATTACTTATATAATGATTTACTTACTTCCAGAATATAAAATATGATTTATATATCATATATATTCAGTATATATATATATATAATAGATAGATAAATGAAATGAAAAACACCGTTCATGGAGACGGTAGTCCGTACGTACGCATGAACGTTGTTTTCCTTTCCTTATTGTCTTGAATGGAAGTAAGTAGATGACATATATATATATATATATACATAAATCCAGTAGCTTTATAATGTCATATATTTCATTATTATTTCTTATATATACTTTATAATCATTCTTAAATGGTTAACATGGAGAATGAATCTCATCGCGTCGTGGAGACGGTAGTCCGTACGTACGCACGAGCGATGATATCATTTCCATAAATATTGAATTGAATTGGAGTGGATTATACAATATATCAGAATCAATATGATGTTGTAATAACTATGTATATTTATTCTTTACACCATTATACCCATCCATGTAAGGGGGTGGTGGAAAATAGATTACACCACGGCGTGGAGACGGTATTCCGTGCGTACGCACGGGCGGTGATTTATTTTTCCGTAGGATGGATAGATGGTGAAATAGGGTTGTTTCATACTTATAATAACATATCAGTATATGAGTGATACTGATGTTATTACTTCATAATGAAACAACCTAAGAAGAAGAAGTGGAAGAAGAAATAAAGATGAAAGAATTGGTAACGGTAATTACCTCTTCTTTGAAGCACCTTTTGGAGACCTCCTCTTAGGGAACTAAAATTGGTCTTTGAGGAAGACCAGAACCTCTAGGATGTTTCTAGGGAAGTGTAGAAGAGATTTTGGCAGGGGTTGGCCGAGCTTGAGTGCTCAAATTGGTGTGAGGAGGAGGAGGAGGAGGTGTCCTTTTATAAGGGAGGAGAGGGGCACCTTAGGAATACCTCAAAATATTATTTTATATTAATGTCAAAATCGGTTTATAATGGTTCCAAAGGGTCTTATTTCGAAGATAAATTGGGTATTGGTCGAAATCCTATCAACCAATAGGATTTAGACAAGTTTAGGGAATCATTTTAACCTTATCAATTAGATTTAACTCTAAGTTAAATAATTTAACTTTTACCGTGTCTTTTTGTTTTCTTTCACTATATGGTTAATACAATTACTATAACATGCCAAAAGAACCCCAAATTGTTTATTATTAATATATATATCCTTATCTAAGTAATTTGGCCGAACCTTAGATTTTTAGGAATAAAATAACAATTAATAATATAATATTTGATTTAAAAACTATTTTGTGTCAATTTTGACACTATTTGATATATGATTTTTGTAAAAGTCATAACAGAATTATATGTTCGAACCAAGTTGATTACATCAACATTAATATATCATAGTAACCTATAAAATTAGTGGAATTCATAAAAAGTCTTAAATTACATTTATTTTGGTGTTTATAACATCAATTATGTCAATATTTCATTAATAAGATAATTACTGCATCATCATTGTGTCATAAATAAATTAAATTATTTAATGTCTAAAAATTACAAATAAAATACCATTATGTAGGAAATCTTTTTAGATTTCTAATGAATATTTATAGTCGAATTTATCTTATGTATAACCCCATATTAAAAATGGTTTACTTATTAAACTTTGATTTTAACTATTTTGACCATTCTTTAAATAAATTAATAATAAATGTCCTAATCTAATCCAAGTGGGCCTAAATGGTCATATTTTATTCATAAGGTTGTTTTTGGTCTAATTACACTTGTACAATAGAATTAGGACATGTTTTAGGGTAATAGTAATATCATATTTACCCTTAGTAACCCTATTTACTATTAACCGTGGTAAAAAAAGTAAAAAGTTACTATTCACCAAAAAATTATTTTTATCTCATTGAACCACATTTTACTTACTGATATCAACCGTGTCTGTCGGATTTTCGAAATTCCATTCACAGAAGCGGTAAAATTAAGTTTTATGCAAAATTCAGTTTTTAACCTACCACTTAGTGGTTTCACTATTCATCAAAAATTGAAAGTTTTCAGAAAAATACCAAAATTTCACCCTAGGCTAATTTCGATATTCTGAGTCCAAAAATGAAGTCCATTTTGAGAGCTAAAATTTCTAAAATTTAAAAAGTGGTTATTACTATTCATAACAGCTAGTTTTAATAATATTTTAATAGCATATCGTTGTTTCGTGAAACTCAGTATTGCGTACTAGACACGCTATCGAGGAAGGTTGCGATTGCGTGTAATGCAAGGCAAGTCAAGGATGCGTGTTGTGCAAGCTCCTTTTGGTGAAGCGTACAACACAAGACATTAGTGAAATTAAAAAAAAATATTTTTCATAAAATCTTGGGCTGTTACATTCTACCCCCCTTAAAATGAATTTCGCCCTCGAAATTCGTCGGTGTTATAAATGGTTTACTATTCGAAAGTTTCTTTAATAGAAACCCACATTGTAAAAAAGAATACCAAAACTTGGCTTTAAAAACTAAAGTATGAAATGTAACGATTACCCAAATAAACTAATCACTGGGTTTCCACATAGGTGAAAATATGGATATGGAAGAGAAATCTAACCATAATGTTCTGATGGAGAGTGGTAGAGAACATGGCTATGGAAAAGCCAGTGATCACAAATCCATAGATTTGTGATGATATAAGGTACCAACTGATTCATCAGGTATAAGATCACTTGGACAACATTTTTGGTTTTCAAGATCATTTCCCTAAAGTTGAAGAATTTGAATTAGAATAAATACTTACTTTATTTTGGTACAATCTCACTGTTGTTCGTGCCTTGAACAATTTCCACTTCATCTCTTAAATAAATGAAGTTGAAATTTTTATTCGTGAAGTGTTAGCAGATCATGTGATAGAATGACGGGTCATTCTATCTGTCTCAAACAAAAGGTTAGCAAAAATTATATACATAAGTCGATCTATAGTGAGATTAATCATATATGGTTCCTAAAATGGACTTATACTTCATATATCATACTACTTAATATAATAAAACTAGTTTCTAATAAACAGGGACTTCCTGTAGGCCAGTGGTAGGCGATAAAGGCCAGTCGCACTTCGGTTGTGGGTTCGATTCCCACAACCTTGTCCGAAGCGATGGGTTGTCGCCCGTCCTGCAGGTTGTCCTTTTTCTAAAACTATATTACTATAACATCCCATCAATAATATCGAAAAAACTTCTATCCTTAAACAATACTAACTTATGTCCAACATAATCCATTCCAATCTTTAGGCTTATCCATAATACTGCAGTCCACTCTCATAACATAGTGAAAACGATTACCAGAGATTTAATACCATCGTTGATCCCCATATATCATAAGATATATCTTGTTGGTCACATTCCAAACATTCAAAGGCCTTAATCTTGTACTCTCTTGAATACCCATTGAACCTTATTTAAAACATGAATTCTATTAAAAGTTAACTCTTTCCACATACCAAAATCCTAAAAATTCTATATACTCAAACCATGATATCACTTAGTCCTCATATCAATCATGAGCTCATGAATACTATCAAACATTTAATTTTCTCCTTATCCCTTCATTATGCGCATATCATCTACATTCCAAAAATATCTGAATAACATTTCATGGATACTGGTAACATTAATCAGACAATAGTGTAACAATCCTTACATGTCTCTTTATTCTACAGTACCATGAGATTACTTATACAACATTACACATGATAAACATGTAATCATTCCACTACATTCTTAAACCATTGACCGATCTTCAACAATTCTTTCATCTCACATATCATTTGTAGTCTCTTCATCATCATCCACATAAATACTTCCCATACGACCATACTGCTTATCTTCATGAGACTTTCCCTTAGGGCATTGGTTTTCATAATGCCCGCACATTCCACATTTAAAACATTTAACCATTGTTGATGTCGTAGCAATACCATTATCCTCATCCATGATGTTAACTGAACCTTTTCCTTTGCATTTACTTGTTTTGTGTCCTTATTTTCCACACCCAAAGCATCTTCCAGTTCCTTTGAAACATTCTCCTTGATGCCTCTTCCCACATGATTTACATAGGGGAAATTGAACTTTCTTTCCTCTATGATCATCATGAAACTCCATCTTTCTCTTATTAGCCGAGTCAGGAAACTTACCAAATTTTACTTTATTGATCATATTATGAGATTGCTGATTCAGCAAAATAATGATGTTTGGACTTCCAAATCCCATTTCATTATGAAGAATATCATTCCACTGTCCATCATATCCTCCATTATCGTGAATCATCTTGTTTCCAGCCATTTTCTAAAACCCAAAAAAAAAATAGTGTGAGAGGAAAAAATCATGCTTGGGAAAACAACATAATAAAGGGGGAGTACCTTCAATATCTAACATCTTAGGTTTAATTCTATGATCGTTATCGTAGTTCTAGTACTATAACCTATACGTATACTTAACCTTAGGGACATCCCTAGACATACCTTAGAAATATCTCTAGGGATCTCACTAATGTTTTCGCATCCTAGTTTCCAAAGGTTGACTAAACCTTTCCTCTGATACCAACTGTAGAGACCCGAAACCTGACGTACATTGACATTACATTACTTTTTCGGAATACTTAGTACATAACAAAAACACACACACAAGGATCGTAATAGTTTAGTGTCTTTGGAAACTCGGAATAAAATCTTCTAATCGTGGTGAAAGATCTTCAACATCTCCCATAAAGATCTTCCTTTTTTTACCTAAAACCTTTCTTTATATCCTGGGGAAAAGAAAACATAAAAGGGTGAGCTCAAATGCTCAGCAAGGGCAAATAAAGGAAATAAAAATCATATCATATCTTTTTGAAAATCATAACCTGCAAAAGAGATCATAATATCTTAACATGGAATAAATCATAGAAGTGAAAATGAGATCCCCATAATCATAAAAATGAAACTTGAAACTTTGTGGCATGCACACATAATCATGGAAAATCATTTCTTGTTAGTCATGACTCATTGCCAAGACTATCTTAGTGGACAGAGTCCCTTTCTGAACCGAGTCACCCTCGTTCCAGTCCTGTTTCACTGAACCGGTATAACCTACCGTTCTAGCCCTGTCTATCTCATGAGATATAGAATCTTTACCCAATGCATTGGAGGGAAATATAGGTCCCACCCATCTTATAATGAATCCTTTCTTATGTGTGCCACATAATCATAAATCATACATCATCGCATAACCCATGTAATAAAAATGGGATTCTTAAACAACATGACATCATAAAACAATTCATATAAGATAAAGGAATTCATAAAAATGTTTCCATCACAACATAATCAAATCCATGTAATAATAGGGGTAAAAACAGAACCCTTTTATTATCTTAGATGGAAAATAATATTGATAAAATACTTGAACTTCATTCTTGAGGAAAATATCCTTTCTACTTCAAAAACACTTTTCCTTTCTTAACATGTCATACAATTTTAAAATAAAAGAAGTTGATTAAAAATAAACTTGAATACTTGTAAAGGAAGCTTCTTGGAAATAATTTTTTAGAAATCCATTCATGCCGTATAAGTTAAAAAAAACATTCTTCGTACTTTTTTTGGAAAAGTCAAAAAGTACCTCGTACGAAAAACGACAAAAGATTCCTTTCATACATATTACTAAAAACTCACCGAGGGGTAAAAATGGATTTAAAAAATTGTAGGTGGATGGAAATAATATTACATATTGATGAAACATGGATGTTGATGATAAAATACACCCCAGTAAATACTTGCGAATAAACAATCTCGGATAAAAATGAGATTGTGATATTTCCCTTACCTTAGGTCCGATTTGCTTTGTACGTGTCCGAAGCTCCTGTATAATGGTTTAAATAATGTCATTGACTTATTACAGAATCATATTCATTGTTATGATATCATATATGGTTCACTTATGAAATTATATTATCCGTTCTTTTGTAAATTCCATGTTAAAGAAGCGTTTTGGGTAAAATCGTTTCATTTATCGTAGGTGTTTTGACTTGTTGTTCTTGAAATTATTATTACTTATATCATGATTTACTTACTTCCAGAATATAAAATATGATTTATATATCATATATATTCAGTATATATATATATATAATAGATAGATAAATGAAATGAAAAACACCGTTCATGGAGACGGTAGTCCGTACGTACGCATGAACGTTGTTTTCCTTTCCTTATTGTCTTGAATGGAAGTAAGTAGATGACATATATATATATATATATATATACATAAATCCAGTAGCTTTATAATGTCATATATTTCATTATTATTTCTTATATATACTTTATAATCATTCTTAAATGGTTAACATGGAGAATGAATCTCATCGCGTCGTGGAGACGGTAGTCCGTACGTACGCACGAGCGATGATATCATTTCCATAAATATTGAACTGAATTGGAGTGGATTATACAATATATCAGAATCAATATGATGTTGTAATAACTATGTATATTTATTCTTTACACCATTATACCCATCCATGTAAGGGGGTGGTGGAAAATAGATTACACCACGGCGTGGAGACGGTATTCCGTACGTACGCACGCGCGGTGATTTCTTTTTCCGTAGGATGGATAGATAGGGTTGTTTCATACTTATAATAACATATCAGTATATGAGTGATACTGATGTTATTACTTCATAATGAAACAACCTAAGAAGAAGAAGTGGAAGAAGAAATAAAGATGAAAGAATTGGTAACGGTAATTACCTCTTCTTTGAAGCACCTTTTGGAGACCTCCTCTTAGGGAACTAAAATTGGTCTTTGAGGAAGACCAGTGTAGAGACCCGAAACCTGATGTACATTAACATTACATTACTTTTGCGGAATACTTAGTACATAACAAAAAAACACACACGCAAGGATCGTAATAGTTTAGTGTCTTTGGAAACTCGGAATATAATCTTCTAATCATGGTGAAAGATCTTCAAAATCTCCCATAAAGATCTTCCTTTTTTTTTACCTAAAACCTTTCTTTATATCCTGGGGAAAAGAAAACATAAAAGGGTGAGCTCAAATGCTCAGTAAGGGTAAACAAAAGAAATATCAATCACATCATATACATAAGCACATAACTTTTGGAAATCTTAACCTGCAAAAGAGATCATAATTTCATAACATGAGGTAAATCATGGCAGTTAAATGTAATCACAATAATCATAACTTAAAACATGAAACTTTGTGGCATTCACACATAATCATAGAGAATCATTTCTTGTTAGTCAAGACTCATTTCCAAGACTATCTTAGTGGACAAAGTCCCTTTCTGAATCGAGTAACCCTCGTTTCAGTCCTGTTTCACTGAACCGGTATAACCTACCGTTCCAGCCCTGTCTATCTCATGAGATATAAAATCTTTACCCAATGCATTGGAGGGAGATATAGGTCCCACCCATCTTATAATGAATCCTCTCTTATGTGTACCACATAATCATAAAACATACATCATCGCATAACACATGTAACAAAAAATGGGATTCTTGAAACATCATGACATCATAAAACAAATCTTATAAGGCAAATGACTTCATAAAAATAATTCCCTCATAATATAATCAAATCAATGTAATTAAAGCGATAAAAACAGAACCCTTTATCATCTTAGATGGAAAATAATTTTGATAAAACACTTGAACTCCATTCTTGAGGAAAATATCCTTTCTTATTCAAAAACACTTTTCTTTTCTTAACAGGTCATACTAAAAGAAGTTGATCAAAAATAAACTTGAAAACTTATAAAGGAAGACTCTTGGAAACAATGTTTTAAAAATCCATTCTTGCCGTATAAGTTAAAGAAAAACATTCTTCGTACTTTTGTCGGAAAAGTCAAAAAGTACCTCGTATGAAAAACGACAAAAGATTCCTTTCATATTCTTTACTAAAAACTCACCGAAGGGTAAAATTGGATTTAAACTATTGTAAGTGGATGGAAACAATATTACATATTGAGGGAACATGGATGTGGATGATAAAATACACCCCAGTAAATACCAAAGTATAAACAATCTCGGATAAAAATGAGATTGTGATATTTTCCCTTACCTTAGGTCCAATTTGCTTCGTATGTGTCCGAAACTCCTGTATAATGATTTAAATAATGTCATTGACTTATTAAAGAATAATATTCATTGTTATGATATCATATATGGTTCACTTATGACATTATATTACCCGTTCTTTTGTAAATTCCATGTTAAAGAAGCGTTTTGGGTAAAATCGTTTCATTTATCGTAGGTGTTTTGACTTGTTGTTCTTGACATTATTATTACTTATATCATGATTTACTTACTCCAGAATATAAAATATGATTTATATATCATATATATTCAGTATATATATATATATAATAGATAGATAAATGAAATGAAAAACACCGTTCATTGAGACGGTAGTCCGTATATACGCATGAACGTTGTTTTCCTTTCCTTATTGTCTTGAATGGAAGTAAGTAGATGACATACATATATATATACATAAATAAATCCAGTAGCTTTATAATGTCATATATTTCATTATTATTTCTTATATATACTTTATAATCATTCTTAAATGGTTAACATGGAGAATGAATCTCATCGCGTCGTGGAGACAGTAGTCCGTACGTACGCACTAGAGATGATATCATTTCCATAAATATTAAATTTAATTGGAGTGGATTATACAATATATCAGAATCCATATGATGTTTTAATAACTATGTATAGTTATTCTTTACACCATTATACCCATCCATGTAAGGTGGTGGTGGAAAATAGATTACACCACGACGTGGAGACGATATTCCGTACGTACGCACGCGCGGTGATTTCATTTTTCCGTAGGATAGATAGATGGTTAAATAGGGTTGTTTCATACTTATAATAACATATCAGTATATGAGTGATACTGATGTTATTACTTCATAATGAAACAACCTAAGAAGAAGAAGTGGAAGAAGAAATAAAGATGAAAGAATTGGTAACGGTAATTACCTCTTCTTTGAAGTGCCTCTTTGAGACCTCCTCTTAGGGCACTAAAATTGGTCTTTGAGGAAGACCAGAACCTCTAGGATGTTGCTAGGGAAGTGGAGAAGAGATTTTGGCAGGGGTTGGCCGAGCTTGAGTGCTCAAATTGGTGTGAGGAGGAGGGGGAGGAGGTGTCCTTTTATAAGGGAGGAGAGGGGCACATTAGGAATACCTCAAAATATTATTTTATATTAATGTCAAAATCGGTTTATAATGGTTACAAAGGGTCTTATTTCGAAGCTAAAGTGGGGATGGGTCGAAATAATATCAACCAATAAGATTTAGACAAGTTTAGGGTATTATTTTAACCTTATCAATTAGATTTAACTCTAAGTTAAATAATTTAACTTTTACTGTGTCTTTTTGTTTTCTTTCACTATATGGTTAATACACTTACTATAACATGCCAAACGAACCCCAAATTGTTTATTATTAATACATATATCCTTATCTAAGTCATTTGGCCGACCCTTAGATTTTTAGGAATAAAATAACAATTAATAATATAATATTTGATTTAAAAACTATTTTGTGTCAATTTTGACACTATTTGATATATGATTTTTGTGAAAGTCATAACAGAATTATATGTTCGAACCAAGTTGATTAAATCAACACTAATATATCATAGTAACCTAGAAAATTAGTGTAATTCATAAAAAGTCTCAAATTACATTCATTTTAGCATTTATAACATCAATTATGTTAATATTTCCTTAAAAAGGGTAATTACTGCATCATCGTTGTGTCATAAATAAATTAATTTATTTAAAGTCTAAAAATTATAAATAAAATATAATTATGTAGGAACTCATTTTATCTTTCTAATGAATATTTACAATCGAATATATCTTATGTATAACCCTATATTAAAAATATTTTAGTAAATAAACTTTGATTTTAACTCTTTTAACTCTTCTTTGAATTAAATTAAAATAAATGTCCTAATCTAATCCAAGAGGGCCTGAATGATAATATTTTACACCTAAGGTTGTTTTTGGTCGAGATACACTTGTCCAATAGAATTAGGACATGTGTAAGGGTAATATTAATATCATTCTTACCCTTAATTACCTTATTTACTTTTAACCGTGGTAAATAAAAGTAAAAAGTTACTATTCACCAAAAATTATTTTCATCTCATTGAACCACATTTTACTTACTGACATCAACCGTGTCTCTTGGATTTTTGAAATTCCATTCACAGAAGCGGTAAAATTAAGTTTTATGAAAAATTCAGTTTTTATCCTACCACTTAGTGGTTTCACTATTCATCAAAAATTGATAGTTTTCAGAAAAATACCAAAATTTCATCCTAAGCTATATTTCATATTCCGAATTCAAAAATGAAGTCTATTTTACCTGATTCATAACATAGAAGTTGAATTAATTAATTTTATAATTAAATCCCGCTGTTAAAACAAATAGCGTGTTTTTAAGAAATAATATCTACCAAAAGATTGACACTTGATTATGTCTGGTTTAAATGTAAAATTACATCCAATGACCAACATCGTATTAAATTGTAAAAATATACTCTAAATATCTTTTAAAACCACTAAAATTAATAATTTATTACTATTAATTATTTCGATTAAAAAAGTTGTTTTTAATTATAATTTAGTAATTTTCACTATTCATCAGAATATGAAAGTTATCCGAAAAGTACCAAAATTTCACCTTAGGCTAAATTCGATACACCGAATCCAAAAATAAAGTCCATTTTGAGAGCTAAATTTTCTAAAATTTAAAAAGTGGTTATTACTATTCATAACGGCAGTTTTAATAATATTTTAATAGCATATCGTTGTTTCGTGAAACTCAGTATTACGTACTACACACGCTATCGAGGAAGGTTGCGATTGCGTGTAATGCAAGGCAAGTCAAGGATGCGTGTTGTGCAAGATCCTTTTGGTGTAGCATAAAACAAATGACATTAATAATATTAAAAAGAATATTTTTCATAAAATCTCGAGCTGTTACATTCTACCCCCCTTAAAATGAATTTCGCCCTCGAAATTCATCGGGGTTATAAATGGTTTACTATTCGAAAGTTTCTTTAATAGAAACCCACATCGTAAAAAAAGAATACCAAAACTTGGCTTTAAAAACTAAAGTATGAAATGTAACGATTAGCCAAATAAACTAATCATTGGGTTTCCACATAGGTGAAAATATGGATATGGAAGAGAAATCTAACCATCATGTTCTGATGGAGAGTGGTAGAGAAAATGGCTATAGAAAAGCCAGTAATCACAAATCCATAGATTTGTGATGATATAAGGTACCAACTGATTCATCAGGTATAAGATCACTAGGACAACATTTTTGGTTTTCAAGATCATTTCCCTAAAGTTGAAGAATTTGAATTAGAATAAATACTTACTTTATTTTGGTACAATCGTACTATTGTTTGTGCCTTGAACAATTTCCACTTCATCTCGTAAATAAATGAAGTTGAATTTGTTATTCGTGAAGTGTTAGCAGATCATGTGATAGAATGACGGGTCATTCCATCTGTCTCAAACAAAAGGTTAGCAAAAATTTTATACATAAGTCGATCTATAGTGAGATTAATCATATATGGTTCCTAAAATGGACTTATACTTCATATATCATACTGCTTAATATAATAAAACTAGTTTCTACTAAACAGGGACTTCCTGTAGGTCAGTGGTAGGCGATAAAGGCCAGTCGCACTTCGGTTGTGGGTTCGATTCCCACAGCCTTGTCCGAAGCGATGGGCTGTCGCCCGTCCTGCAGGTTGTCCTTTTTCTAAAACTATATTACTATAACATCTCATCAATAATATCGAAAAAACTTCTATCCTTAAACAATACTAACTTATGTCCAACATAATCCATTCCAATCTTTAGGCTTATCCATAATACTGCAGTCCACTCTCATAACATAGTGAAAACGATTACCAGAGATTTAATACCATCGTTGATCCCCATATATCATAAGATATATCTTGTTGGTCACATTCCAAACATTCAAAGGCCTTAATCTTGTACTCTCTTGAATACCCATTGAACCTTATTGAAAACATGAATTCTATTAAAAGTTAACTCTTTCCACATACCAAAATCCTCAAAATTCTATATACTCAAACCATGAAATCACTTAGTCCTTATATCAATCATGAGCTCATGAATACTTTTAAACATTTCATTTTCTCGTTTTCCCTTCATTATGCGCATATCATCTTATTTCCAAAAAATATCTCAATCACTTTGAATACCACATCAATAAATATTGCAATACTCAATGATACAACATTATTTTGGAATCCCATTACATAAACACTTAATCATTCCACCACATCGTTGTCATATTCAACATCACCAATTGTGATCGCATGTGACTTCCCTTTGTCCTTTGCCTTAAGTTGTTGCTCATGTCGATCATCACTAACCCTTGGATTAGGGCATTTATTGGCATAATGTCCCATCTCCTTGCACTTGAAGCATTGAAGTGTTGGTGGTGTGTTCTCTGCAGTGTTTGCTTTATTCACATCATTGGAAACCCTTTTTCCATTACTTCGACACTCAGCTGCTCGATGACCTTCTTTTCCACACTTAAAACATTTTCTAGTCCCTTTTAGACAATCTCCACCATGCTTCTTTCCACACTTTGTGCATAAGGAAACATTCATCTTCTTTTCACCATTATTCTGAGATTTCTCCTTGAACTCCATCTTTCATTTCTTGTCAAAACCATGAGATGGATATGTAACACCAACTTCCATTTCTACCTTGATAGCACAACGAACAATTTCTTCATAGCTACTGAAGTCTCTTATAGCTAATGCCCTTCGAAGACTTGGTTTTAAGCCACTGAAAAATCGATCAACTTTACTTTCAGGTTGGATGATAATGCCAGATGCATACCTTGCAAGTCTTGTAAAATTCGCTTCGTATATACCAACAGATTCATCATCCTTTTGCTTTAGTTCAAGAAACTCCTTCTCCATCTTTGTTCGAAGAATACGAGGGAAGTACTTATTGAAAAATAATTTCTTGAACTCGTCCCATTCCATGGACTCAATTTCATCTCTTTGCCTTGTATTCTTGATAAGATTCCACCATTGATCAGCTTCACCTTCCAAACGATATACTGCTAAGATGACTTTATCATGTTCAGAACATTGAAGAACTGAAAATATCTTTTTAGTGGTACTGATCCATTGTTCAACAACAAGTGGATCAGAAGACCCACTGAAAGAAGGTGGACGTTGCCTCATGAAGGACTCAATAGAATATTGTTCCCTTCTCTGCTCATTTGGAAGTCCAGAATGATTCATAGCTTGTTTAAGTATAGCAATAATATTTTTCACTCCATCTCCCATAACATTTGTTTGTTCAGGAGGACAATCATTGCATTGTCCATTGCATTGATCAACACGGTTCCTCCGGGTTCCAGCCATTGTCTAAAACCCAAAAAGAATAGTGTGAGAGGCAAAAATCATGCTAGGGAAAACAACATAATAAAGGGGGAGTACCTTTAACATCTTAGTTTTAATTCTATGATCGTTAGCGTAGTTCTAGTACTATAACCTATACGTATACTTAACCTTAGGGACATCCCTAGACATACCTTAGAAATATCTCTAGGGATATCACTAACGTTTTCGCATCCAAGTTTCCAAAGGTTGACTAAACCTTTCCTCTGATACCAACTGTAGAGACCCGAAACCTGACGTACATTGACATTACATTACTTTTGCGGAATACTTAGTACATAACAAAAAAACACACACGCAAGGATCGTAATAGTTTAGTGTCTTTGGAAACTCGGAATAAAATCTTCTAATCGTGGTGAAAGATCTTCAAAATCTCCCATAAAGATCTTCCTTTTTTTTTACCTAAAACCTTTCTTTATATCCTGGGGAAAAGAAAACATAAAAGGGTGAGCTCAAATGCTCAGTAAGGGTAAACAAAAGAAATATCAATCACATCATATACATAAGCACATAACTTTTGGAAATCTTAACCTGCAAAAGAGATCATAATTTCATAACATGGGGTAAATCATGGCAGTGAAATGTAATCACAATAATCATAACTTAAAACATGAAACTTTGTGGCATTCACACATAATCATAGAGAATCATTTCTTGTTAGTCAAGACTCATTGCCAAGACTATCTTAGTGGACAAAGTCCCTTTCTGAATCGAGTAACCCTCGTTTCAGTCCTGTTTCACTGAACCGGTATAACCTACCGTTCCAGCCCTGTCTATCTCATGAGATATAAAATCTTTACCCAATGCATTGGAGGGAGATATAGGTCCCACCCATCTTATAATGAATCCTTTATTATGTGTACCACATAATCATAAAACATACATCATCGCATAACACATGTAACAAAAAATGGGATTCTTGAAACATCATGACATCATAAAACAAATCTTATAAGGCAAATGACTTCATAAAAATAATTCCCTCATAATATAATCAAATCAATGTAATTAAAGGGATAAAAACAGAACCCTTTATCATCTTAGATGGAAAATAATTTTGATAAAATACTTGAACTCCATTCTTGAGGAAAATATCCTTTCTTATTCAAAAACACTTTTCTTTTCTTAACATGTCATACTAAAAGAAGTTGATCAAAAATAAACTTGAAAACTTATAAAGGAAGACTCTTGTAAATAATGTTTTAAAAATCCATTCTTGCCGTATAAGTTAAAGAAAAACATTCTTCGTACTTTTGTCGGAAAAGTCAAAAAGTACCTCGTATGAAAAACGACAAAAGATTCCTTTCATATTCTTTACTAAAAACTCACCGAAGGGTAAAATTGGATTTAAACTATTGTAAGTGGATGGAAACAATATTACATATTGAGGTAACATGGATTTGGATGATAAAATACACCCCAGTAAATACCAAAGTATAAACAATCTCGGATAAAAATGAGATTGTGATATTTTCCCTTACCTTAGGTCCAATTTGCTTCGTATGTGTCCGAACCTCCTGTATAATGATTTAAATAATGTCATTGACTTATTAAAGAATCATATTCATTGTTATGATATCATATATGGTTCACTTATGACATTATATTACCCGTTCTTTTGTAAATTCCATGTTAAAGAAGCGTTTTGGGTAAAATCGTTTCATTTATCGTAGGTGTTTTGACTTGTTGTTCTTGACATTATTATTACTTATATCATGATTTACTTACTTCCAGAATATAAAATATGATTTATATATCATATATATTCAGTATATATATATATATAATAGATAGATAAATGAAATGAAAAACACCGTTCATTAAGACGGTAGTCCGTATGTACGCATGAACGCTGTTTTCCTTTCCTTATTGTCTTGAATGGAAGTAAGTAGATGACATACATATATATATACATAAATAAATACAGTAGCTTTATAATGTCATATATTTCATTATTATTTCTTATATATACTTTATAATCATTCTTAAATGGTTAACATGGAGAATGAATCTCATCGCGTCGTGGAGACAGTAGTCCGTACGTACGCACGAGCGATGATATCATTTCCATAAATATTAAATTGAATTGGAGTGGATTATACAATATATCAGAATCCATATGATGTTTTAATAACTATGTATAGTTATTATTTACACCATTATACCCATCCATGTAAGGTGGTGGTGGAAAATAGATTACACCACGGTGTGGAGACGGTATTCCGTACGTACGCACGCGCGGTGATTTCATTTTTCCGTAGGATAGATAGATGGTTAAATAGGGTTGTTTCATACTTATAATGACATATCAGTATATGAGTTATACTGATGTTATTACTTCATAATGAAACAACCTAAGAAGAAGAAGTGGAAGAAGAAATAAAGACGAAAGAATTGGTAACGGTAATTACCTCTTCTTTGAAGTGCCTCTTTGAGACCTCCTCTTAGGGCACTAAAATTGGTCTTTGAGGAAGACCAGAACCTCTAGGATGTTTCTAGGGAAGTGGAGAAGAGATTTTGGCAGGGGTTGGCCGAGCTTGAGTGCTCAAATTGGTGTGAGGAGGAGGGGGAGGAGGTGTCCTTTTATAAGGGAGGAGAGGGGCACCTTAGGAATACCTCAAAATATTATTTTATATTAATGTCAAAATCGGTTTATAATGGTTCCAAAGGGTCTTATTTCGAAGCTAAAGTGGGGAGGGGTCGAAATACTATCAACCAATAAGATTTAGACAAGTTTAGGGTATTATTTTAACCTTATCAATTAGATTTAACTCTAAGTTAAATAATTTAACTTTTACTGTGTCTTTTTGTTTTCTTTCACTATATGGTTAATACACTAACTATAACATGCCAAACGAACCCCAAATTGTTTATTATTAATACATATATCATTATCTAAGTCATTTGGCCGAACCTTAGATTTTTAGGAATAAAATAACAATTAATAATATAATATTTGATTTAAAAACTATTTTGTGTCAATTTTGACACTATTTGATATATGATTTTTGTGAAAGTCATAACAGAATTATATGTTCGAACCAAGTTGATTAAATCAACAATAATATATCATAGTAACCTAGAAAATTAGTGGAATTCATAAAAAGTCTCAAATTACATTCATTTTAGCATTTATAACATCAATTATGTTAATATTTCCTTAAAAAGGGTAATTACTGCATCATCGTTGTGTCATAAATAAATTAATTTATTTAATGTCTAAAAATTATAAATAAAATATAATTATGTAGGAAATCATTTTAGCTTTCTAATGAATATTTACAATCGAATTTATCTTATGTATAACCCTATATTAAAAATGTTTTAGTAAATAAACTTTGATTTTAACTCTTTTAACTCTTCTTTGAATTAAATTAAAATAAATGTCCTAATCTAATCCAAGTGGGCCTAAATGATAATATTTTACACCTAAGGTTGTTTTTGGTCGAGATACACTTGTCCAATAGAATTAGGACATGTGTTAGGGTAATATTAATATCATTCTTACCCTTAATTACCTTATTTACTTTTAACCGCGGTAAATAAAAGTAAAAAGTTACTATTCACCAAAAATTATTTTCATCTCATTGGACCACATTTTACTTACTGACATCAACCGTGTCTCTCGGATTTTTGAAATTCCATTCACAGAAGCGGTAAAATTATGTTTTATGAAAAATTCAGTTTTTATCCTACCACTTAGTGGTTTCACTATTCATCAAAAATTGAAAGTTTTCAGAAAAATACCAAAATTTCATCCTAAGCTATATTTCATATTCTGAATTCAAAAATGAAGTCTATTTTACCAGATTCATAACATAGAAGTTGAATTAATTAATTTTATAATTAAATCCCGCTGTTAAAACAAATAGCGTGTTTTTAAGAAATAATATCTACCAAAAGATTGACACTTGATTATGTCTGGTTTAAATGTAAAATTACATCCAATGACCAACATCGTATTAAATTGTAAAAATATATTCTAAATATACTTTAAAACCACGAAAATTAATAATTTATTACTATTAATTATTTCGATTAAAAAAGTTGTTTTTAATTATAATTTAGTAATTTTCACTATTCATCAGAATATGAAAGTTATCCGAAAAGTACCAAAATTTCACCTTAGGCTAAATTCGATACACCGAATCCAAAAATAAAGTCCATTTTGAGAGCTAAATTTTCTAAAATTTAAAAAGTGGTTATTACTATTCATAATGGCTAGTTTTAATAATATTTTAATAGCATATCGTTGTTTCGTGAAACTCAGTATTACGTACTACACACGCTATCGAGGAAGGTTGCGATTGCGTGTAATGCAAGGCAAGTCAAGGATGCGTGTTGTGCAAGATCCTTTTGGTGTAGCATAAAACACAAGACATTAATAATATTAAAAAGAATATTTTTCATAAAATCTCGGGCTGTTACAACCAGAACCTCTAGGATGTTGATAGGGAAGTGGAGAAGAGATTTTGGCAGGGTTTGGCCGAGCTTGAGTGCTCAAATTGGTGTGAGGAAGAGGGGGAGGAGGTGTCCTTTTATAAGGGAGGAGAGGGGCACCTTAGGAATACCTCAAAATATTATTTTATATTAATGTCAAAATTGGTTTATAATGGTTCCAAAGGGTCTTATTTCGAAGATAATGTGGGTATGGGTCAAAATCCTATCAACCAATAGGATTTAGACAAGTTTAGGGAATTATTTTAACCTTATCAATTAGATTTAACTCTAAGTTAAATAATTTAACTTTTACCGTGTCTTTTTGTTTTCTTTCACTATATGGTTAATACAATTATTATAACATGCCAAACGAACCCCAAATTGTTTATTATTAATATATATATCCTTATCTAAGTCATTTGGACGAACCTTAGATTTTTAGGAATAAAATAACAATTAATAATATAATATTTGATTTAAAAACTATTTTGTGTCAATTTTGACACTATTTGATATATGATTTTTGTAAAAGTCATAACAGAATTATATGTTCGAACCAAGTTGATTACATCAACATTAATATATCATAGTAACCTATAAAATTAGTGGAATTCATAAAAAGTCTCAAATTACATTTATTTTGGTGTTTATAACATCAATTATGTCAATATTTCATTAATAAGATAATTACTGCATCATCATTGTGTCATAAATAAATTAAATTATTTAATGTCTAAAAATTACAAATAAAATACCATTATGTAGGAAATCTTTTTAGCTTTCTAATGAATATTTATAGTCGAATTTATCTTATGTATAACCCCATATTAAAAATGATTTACTTATTAAACTTTGATTTTAACTATTTTGACCATTCTTTAAATAAATTAATAATAAATGTCCTAATCTAATCCAAGTGGGCCTAAATGGTCATATTTTATTCATAAGGTTGTTTTTGGTCGAATTACACTTGTCCAATAGAATTAGGACATGTTTTAGGGTAATAGTAATATCATATTTACCCTTAGTTACCCTATTTACTATTAACCGCGGTAAAAAAAGTAAAAAGTTACTATTCACCAAAAAATTATTTTTATCTCATTGAACCACATTTTACTTACTGATATCAACCGTGTCTGTCGGATTTTCGAAATTCCATTCACAAAAGCGGTAAAATTAAGTTTTATGCAAAATTCAGTTTTTAACCTACCACTTAGTGGTTTCACTATTCATCAAAAATTGAAAGTTTTCAGAAAAATACCAAAATTTCACCCTAGGCTAATTTCGATATTCTGAGTCCAAAAATGAAGTCCATTTTGAGAGCTAAAATTTCTAAAATTTAAAAAGTGGTTATTACTATTCATAACAGCTAGTTTTAATAATATTTTAATAGCATATCGTTGTTTCGTGAAACTCAGTATTGTGTACTAGACACGCTATCGAGGAAGGTTGCGATTGCGTGTAATGCAAGGCAAGTCAAGGATGCGTGTTGTGCAAGCTCCTTTTGGTGAAGCGTACAACACAAGACATTAGTGAAATTAAAAAAAAATATTTTTCATAAAATCTTGGGCTGTTACATTATGTATCGACTACAGGGAAATCAATGCTATAACAATAAATAACAAGTATCCCCTGCCTCGCATTGATGATTTATTTGACCAACTGCATGGATATCAATAATTTTCAAAAATTGACCTTCGATCTGGATACCATCAGTTGTGTGTGAAGAAGGAAGACATTTCGAAGACATCAT
This sequence comes from Viscum album, assembly GCA_963277665.1. Classification (NCBI taxonomy): domain Eukaryota; kingdom Viridiplantae; phylum Streptophyta; class Magnoliopsida; order Santalales; family Viscaceae; genus Viscum; species Viscum album. The sequence goes on from OY728150.1 coordinate 491,150,531, forward strand.
TTCGAACTAGGTACAGACATTACGAGTTTACAGTAATGCCTTTTGGGATGACTAATGCACCCTCTGTATTCATGGATATAATGAATATAGATTTCAAGGAATATCTCAATGATTTTGTGGTGGTATTTATTGATGATATCTTAGTATTCTCTAAAAGCTACTAAGATCAGGAAAATCACTTGCGCATTATCCTGAAGACTCTTAAAAGACATGACTTATATGGGAAGTTTAGCAAGTGTGAATTCTGGCATCAGGAGATCTATTTTCTTAGCCATATTGTCTCTAAGTATGGAATCTCTATTAATCCTTATAACACTAAGGAAATCCAATAATAGCCATCACCGACGAGTATAACTGAGGTACGCAGTTTTATTGGTTCAACATGTTATTATCGGCATTTCGTCTAGAATTTTGTTCGATTGGCTAACCCATTAACGAAGCTCACATGTAAAGGGGTTAAATTTGTTTGGGTAAAAGAGTGTGAAGAATGTTTTGAAGAACTGAAGAAAAGATTAGTCAATGATCCTATATTGACTCTACCATTGGAGAATGATGGGTTTGTTATTTATAGTGATGCATCAAAGAAAGGACTTGGTTGTGTCCTTATGCAGAATGATAGAGTTATTCACTATTCATCACAACAGCTGAAAATTCATGAGCAAAACTATCCTACTCATGATCTTGAGTTAGCTGCTGTAATCTTTGCTTTGAAGATATCGAGACATTATCTATATGGTGAAAAATGTGAGATATATACCGATCACAATACTTTGAAGTATATTTTCTCACAGAAAGAACTCAACATGAGGCAAAGGAGATGGCTTGAACTACTCAAGGATTATGATTGCACAATACACTACCACACGGGGAAGGAAAATAAGGTGGCAGATGCTTTGAGCAGAAAGGATCATGGAGGTTTGAAGAAAATGAGAGTTGAAATGGATCCAATTTTCATGGATCTAGTAAAGTTGGATATGGGAATAACCATGGAAGGTGGAACATCGATACTTTTTCAAATGGTTTCCAAACAATATTTACTAGAAAGGATAAATAGTTCTCAGACCGATGATGAAGAATTTAAAAATAATATTAAAGTTGTGAATGATGGGATATTGAGTGACTTTTTGTATGAAAATGGAATTTTGAAATTTGGGAAGAGACTTTGTGTTCCCGATATACCTGATTTAAAAAGGGAATTGTTGGACGATGCTCATAGTTACAGTTTCTCTATACACCCGGGGAGCACCAAAATGTATAGATATTTGAAGGAACATTTTTTGTGGGACAACATGAAGAGGGAGATTTATGATTTTGTGTCAAGATGTATGGTTTTCCAACAAGTGAAAGCTGGAAGGAAACAGCTTGGAGGAGTCATGAAACCTCTTCCCATACTTGAGTGGAAATGGGATAATATCATGATGGGATTTGTCATGGGGCTACCAAAGACTCCTAGAAGGAATGATGCAATATGGGTCATTATTGATCGTCTTACCAAGTCAAAACATTTTCTTGCTATAAGAGAAGATCTACCACTTGAACGTCTAGCAAGACTATATATTAATGAATTTGTGAGACTTCATGGAGTACCCCTATCAATTGTTTCTGATCTTGATCCCTGTTTTACTTCAAGATTCTGGAAGAGTCTTTATAAGGCCTTGGATACTGAACTTCGTTTGAGCACTGCTTACCACCCCCAAACTGATGGACAATTAGAATGGACTATTCAAACCTTAGAAGACATGTTGAGATCATTCTCACTTGAATTTCAGGGTATGTGGGATCAATATTTACCTCTGGTGGAATTTTCCTATAACAATAGCTTCCATTCAAGTATTCAGATGACACCATATGAAGTATTATACAGAAAGAGATGTTTCACACCAACCTGTTGGGATGGCGTTGGTGAAAGAAAACTCGTAGGCCCAGAACTGGTGGACGAAACGATGGAAAAGGTGAAGGTAATCCAAACCCACATCAAAGTAGCTCAAAGTAGGCAGAAGTGCTATGCTGATAACTGAAGGAAGGATTTGGAATTTCAGGTAGGAGATCATGTTTTCTTGAAGGTATCTCCATGGAAGGGTGTTATACGTTTCATTAAGAAGGGTAAATTGAGTCCCAGGTACATAGGAACTTTTGAAATTCTGGAACAAATTGGGGCTGTAGGTTACTGTTTGGAAATGCCGCCAAGTGTCTCCAAAGTTCACGATGTGTTTCACAAATCACTTTTCGGAAAATACATGCCTGAACCAACGCATGTACTCACCTATGAGGAAGTAGAATTGGAACCCGATTTATCTTATTGCGAAGAGCCCGTCAGGATTCTTGATACTAGAGAACAAGTGTTGAGAAACCGGACGACTCGTCTGGTAAAAGTTCTATAGAGAAACCATAAGATGGAAGAGGAAACATGGGAACCCAAGGAACTTATGATGAAGAACCACTTGAGTCTTTTTATGTAGTAATATTCTAGAAATTTTTAGGACAAAATTATTTGAAGGAGGGTAGAATGTAACACCCAAGATTCCACGACACGTTTCTCTTTGAATAATACAGTAGCATGTGTCGTACGCAACTTCGAGTTCTAACACACCACAAACAATAAAACTAGCCGTTATGAATAGTAATACCCACTTTTTAAAATTTTATAAATTTTATCTTTCAAAATGAACTTCATTTTTGGATTCAGAATATCGAAATTAGCTTAGGGTGAATTTTTGGTATTTTTCTGAAAACATTCAATTTTTGATGAATCATGAAAAAACACTGAGTTATAGTTTAAAACCGAGTTTTTATAATTATTTATTTTATTTAAATTTATTTTAGGTCAAAATAGATACATAATACCTATTTAAGTTCAATTTAATTCATTGGAGTCAGTTTATAATAATTTTAGATATATAAAAATTTTATTGAACTTTTCACCGTCTTTTACCTATCTCCTAGAAGAATTTGCAAATTCACATAAAACTTAATTTTACCGCTTCTATGAGTGGAATTTCAAAAATCCGAGAGACACGGTTAATATCAAGTAGTAAAATGTGGTTCAATAAGATAAAAATTATTTTTGGTGAATAGAAACTTTTTACTTTTATTTACCACGATTAAATGTGAATAGGGTAATTAAGGGTAAAAATGATATTATTATTAACCTAAAACATGTCCTAATTCTATTGGCTAAGTATAATTCGACCAAAAAAACCTTAGGAATAATATATGAACCTCTTTGGTCCACTTGGATTAGATTAGGACATTTATTATTATTTAATTCAAAGAAGAGTTAAAAGAGTTAAAATCAATGTTTAATAACTAAAACATTTTTAATATAGGGTTATACAAAAGATAAATTCGATTATAAATATTAATTATAAAGTTAAAACTATTTCCTAAATAATGGTATTTTATTTATAATTTTTATACATTAAATAATTTAATTTATTTATGACACAATGGTGATGAAATAATTACCTAATTAATGAAATATTAAAATAATTGATATTATAAATATACAAATAAATGTAATTTGAGACTTTTTATGAATTAAAATAATTTTATAAGTTAATATTACATTTTATTATTGATTAAATGAATTTATTTAGAATTAATAAAGTTTTTATAACTTTAACAAAAATCAATTATTAAATAGTGTCGAAATTGACAAAAAGGAGTATTTAAAACAAATATTATATTATTAATTGATATTCTATTCCTAAAAATCTAATGTTTGGCCAAATTACTTATATAAGGTAATATATATTAATAATGAACCACTTTTGTTTCTCTTGGATTTTTATAGTAAGTTTATTAACCATATAATATAAAAATACAAAGAGACATGGTAAATGTTAAACTATTTAACTAAGAGTTAAATATAAATGATAAGGTTAATATAGTGACCCAAACCTGTCTAAAATCTATTAGTTGAAAGGATTTAGACCCATTCCCACCTTATCCTTTAAATAAGTCACTTTTGATTCATTATAAACTGAATATGAATTTATTATGAAGTAATATTTTAAGTTTTTCCTAAGGTTCCCCTCACCCCTCTTATAACAGGGCACTCCCCCTTCTCTCAAATTAATACCTTCAAAGCCTTTTGGTTTAGCAAAACCCTACCCAAATATCCTCTATACTTCCCTCACTTCATCCTATAGGCCTTACTTTAGTCATAAATCCAACCTAATGAGCCCTTTTTATCAAATCAAAAAGAAGAACCCGAAGAAGAGGTAATGATTTCACCACCCTCTTTCAAGTTCATTTCTTCTTCCACTTATTCTTTCTTTGTTATTTCCATTATAAAATAATAACTCCAGTATCTTCTATATACTATGATGTTATTATAAATATCTTACAACCATATTCAGTATTTTATCCATCCTTTTAATGACATGTCACCATACGTGCGTACGTACGGATTACCGTCTCCACGTCGTGGTGTAATTGTTATTCAATACATTATTATTTGGATGGGTATAATAATGAGGTATAATTCATGTAAATAATAAATATAACATGATAATGATTCTGTATATATGATACACCATACAATTATATATTATTTTAATATCAAAATAATGATATTGTTGCTCGTGCGTATGTACGGATTATTGTCTCCACGAACGCGATGAGATTCATTCCCCATAATATACATTCAAGTATAATTCTCATTTTATGATCAAAAATAATGTTTAAGGACTTAATATAATTCTGGATATGAATAAGATACAACCTATGGATAATAAGCGTGGCTTATGTAACAAAACATATAAAATAAAATGAGTAAGTGAACACCTGAAACGACGATAATACTAAGATATTATAAACAAATCAATGTTAAAAGATCATATATGATATCATATTAATGTATACAATTCTTGTATAATTTAATAACAATTATTTCACCATTATATAGGATTTTAACCTTCCCTTGACAAAGGAAAAGTACAAGGTAAGGGTTTATTTCACAATCTCTTCATTATCCGAGGTTGTTTATACATAATTATCTACTAGGACCTCTTTATCATCCACATCCATGTTTCTTAAAAATGTATTTCAAATCATTCTTACACTTTTACAGACTATGGGTTAAAGTCATTTATACCCGTGTTTGACTTTTATAAGATTTTTATAAAGTAATCTTTCCGTCATTTTCCAAACAAGGTCCTTTTTAACCTTTTCAACAGAATTAAGGTAAGAATGTCTTTTTTTAACTTATACGGTGGGTGTGGATATTTTCTGCCATTATAAAATCTTCGAAGATTTCCTTACAATATTATAAGTATATTTTCAATGTAAATGTTTTATTTTATAATTATGTGACTATTAAATGATTTCAAAAAGAGATACATTTCTCTCAAATAGTTTTGATTTCATCTATGTTAACATCTTTTGATAGATTTTAAGCTTATTTGAAGTTGATTTATTATGATACAAAACTTCCATATTGTATTGAAGGTTTTGTGATATGTTTTACTATGAATGTGTTATTTTTATACCATTCATGGTTTATAGAGAAAGTATTGACATTTCCTATGCTAGTTTTAATACGAATGTTTATGTTATGTTTAAACCTGTTCATATGAGGAATGAATTGGACTTAATAAGTGACGGGTCAAGCCCGCTATAGCTCCTCGATGCATCAGTAGGTCTCATGAGACAAACTAGTGTCTTGGCACAAGGCCTTGAAAAAATATTATTTGTAGTCTTGGCATAAGGCCTTGACTATGTGGTTATGATAGTTTGGAATTATGCATTCCATCATTATGAAAGTGGTTATTGATATTTCATGTGATTATTCGATTAGTAGAATATCCATGTGAATAAGTAAATGGAATTATTTCATTTTATTTCTTCCATATTATGTTGAAGTTCAATTTTAAAAGGCTTTTGTTTTAGTTATACATTGCCTTAAATTTTTATGCTTATTTATGAAAGTTTCTGCTATATTGTTATCCTTACTGGGAATCTGAGATCACCCCTTTCTATGTTTTATTTTTCCCAGGATGTGAAGAAGTATTTTATGACTGACCTGTATGGATAGTTTGAGGGGATATGAGTGTGGACTATGGAGACTATGCTGTTGTAGTTTTCATTTTATGATGTAATGTAAACTTTATGAATGTTTCTAGTGATTCCAAGGATACTAAACTAATCGGTCTTTCGAGACTTGATCTTTTGTGACCATTCCAATGTTATGTAATAATGCATTGACTCTGGGTAACTGGGGTCGGGGCATTACAATGATGTCCTTTATTTGAGACAGTTAGAGCTTGAGAAGATCCACACTGATGATAATGGGTCAGACATGTTAACCAAGAGTTTACCCAAAGGAAAATTTGAGACTTTACAACCAATTTTAGGGTTGGTAGTGATTCCCAGTTGATACATGATATATCATGTGGTGACTCTCCTATATATATGAGACGTGCGGCTCTTCTCTCTTTAGTTTTGGGGGCTATGCAATTGCAATTTCAAGGAGCGGATTTCAGATTTGTGACCGCGTTTCCATGAAACCTCAAATTGATTATGATTTTAAGTTTGATTTATAGTCTAGGGAAGACCCTAGGTCGTCTTTAAAGGATCATTAATAGGTTTTGAGTGTGTATTTTAAATAAAATTTACTAAAAGAGGGGGTGGTTTTGAAAACAGTTTTAATAGTAAAATGACTTAAGTAAAGAGTTTAATAGTTAATAAATAAAAGTGGTATTTTAGATTTATGAGATAAGGAGATCATTTAAAGTTCACTACACATATTGGATAGTTCATTGCTCTAAAAATTTCACTGGGTTTTTCTTAATTCATTGGTTGAAGGTTGTAGAGATCTTGACTACCCTCTTACCCCTTAAAACGATGCACAAAGAAGAAACCCTTGACACACCAATCCTGTTGTAATGGTTTATTTCTCAATTATAGAAAAAGGGATACCAAAGAATACAGAAATATCATATATGTGTGAGAAATAAAGGATGATTGTGTTGTACAATCAGAACAACCCAAAATTCCTACTTGAAATTTCAACCCAATCAGTGTTAAAATAAAAAGTGTTTCACTTAATTATATCAAAATAAATGAATCAAGGGGATAAGAATGTCAAGATAAGAAATAAGTGAAATATTTAACACAAAAATTATAAAAAACCAGTAGAATAACTAGTGTTGGAACTCCCTCTCAAGTGTGTGTATCTCCCTCGAAATGATCATCCACCGTTTAACTCGCCATCGAGAGGAGGAGGAGGCTCAGGTGGAACTTCACCTTCATATTTTACCCCCCTATGAGGATACAGGAATCTAGAACTTATAGTATAAGGAGGAGACTCCAATAGGACTCCAAAATGGCAGATCTTCACTTCTGGTTCGAACTCTCAAATGAGGTGCCCATGGTACCTTTTTATAGCCAAAATGGGGAATGGTTTTGGGCACCCTGTTTTTGTGATACCACTTGTGTCTCTATTTGGGAATAGTATAAAGCCATATCACGACTTTATTAAAAGAAAAGAGTTGTTGGTTGGCATCTTTACTATATCACTTTCGAATTTGGTGGCCATTAGACAACTGGATTGGGAGATATGGTCAAAATACCGAAACAAACTTTTAGATTCAGGTAGATTCTGTCACCTGGATAGAATGGTTTGGATGGGCCACCAGATGGTCGAATTAGGCTTTGATTCCTTAATAAGAGTTCTATACCATGATGTTTTGGAGAGGATAAAAAATTTTCAGATCATTTAGATGCACTAAATTCTCCTACTGTTGAAAACAGTGGACATATGTCCATGGGATGCCATGAAGTTTGGCCCATTTTTCTTCTAGATGATCTATGGGCCTCCAAATCACCTCTACCTTCAATGAAAATATCAAAACAAGTATAATTTCCATTTTTAACAGTAATAAAAATTAATTCATTTAATAAAACATGAAGTGAAATTTATTATTATATTTTGAATATTCATTACAAAACTAGTTTAAAACAGCGGTGTAAGGGTTGGATTGAGTAGTGAATCACTATGCGATCACACCCCCACACCTAAACATTTTCAATCCTGGGAAAAGTCACATATCCAAAAAAATGATGTATGTATATATTCCCAACATCATGAATATTTAACTTTTGAGGAAATTTTAATTCATTAAATTAATGTGATCAATGCATGAACCACACCAAGGAGTTCTTTTTAGTGAAAATGGAAAAAAATGTCTCATAAATCATATCACAATGAAATTAAAAGAGATTCATGTCACAAAATTGAGCAAGTAATTCAAAAGTCAACCAATTCAGTAACTCTCCTTGTGTGTGTGTAAAAACCATTCCATGCTATTCTTTCCACTTTCTATCTAATAAATATAGGTTATTTTAACATTATTCAGCTTTAAACAATTTTTTCCACCGAACCTACCCTGCATCCTTTGAAATCATATTTCAAGACCCACTCACTTAAGCATTCCCAGAAGTCAAACCATAAGCTCCCAACCTAGATATCCCCATATGTTTCACATTTCATCATTCCCCTCATTTTTTTTGTTTTTTAGAAGTTGCATTTGGAAAAAATCTCACACTCATCCCTCAACCCTTGTTTGATCTCCTCATGACACTAATTGAAATAGTTAGAACAAGATAAAAGGTTGAGGATGAGTGGTTTTTGACCTACCCAAGACACAACCCAATTTTATTTGAGGGCGTACAACAGTTAGACATTAGGTACACACGCATAGGTTAATCTGGTAAAGTAATGAAATAGATCAGATAAAGAATGAACGTATGGAAATATCATTTAAAGCTGAAAAATATTAACCTAACATATATTTAACTTATACTAAGTAATAAATATTCACAATTTGTGGTTTGGTGCAAAAAAATGTGTGGAGATATTAGTGATATAGTTTTCCCAAAAACTACTCACACAAGGGGAATCAATCATCTCAAATGTTTCACATTGATATAACCACTTATATCATTTATAGAAAACCAGTTCACTACAAATCACTCCCAAATGTTAAATTCATACAAAAATTCAATCCTAAATAGAGAAAGATTTTTTATCGAATGTTAAATCAACATGGAATCAAAAATTTCAACATTCATTTTCAGTAAGTTCCATGATTTGGTGACCATAAGGGGGGGTAAAAATACCATAAAGAAGGAGAAAAAGAGAAGAAAGAAGGAAGACAATGAAAATCCTAATGAACCTAGAAAGATGTGGAAAAGTAAAAATACCATAAATAAGGTGAAAAAGAGAAGAAATAAAAAAAATGAAAATCCTAATGAACCCAGAAAGATGGGGAAAAGTAAAAATACCATAAAGAAGGCAAAAAAGAGAATAAATAAAAAAGACAATAAAAATCTAAATGAACCAAAAAAGATGGGGAAAAGTGAAAATACCATAAATAAGGGAAAAAAGAGGAGAAAGAAAAAAGATGATGAAAATTCCTAACTAACCCAAGAATGTACCCATCCCCCACACCTATAATGTGTAGTGTCCTCACTGTAATAATTGAGAATGTGAGAAGGAAGGATAAAACCTGATGTGTTTCACTGGTATGTTTCTTCTTGAACATGGAGTTCCTCTATCAGGAACTCTGGAAGGGCTTCATGGAAGTTCTTCAGCCGCTGCCCATTAACAGGGAAGGTTTTCTTGGTTTCTTCATTTAGAACATGAACAACACCAAATGGAGATACATTAATAATAGTGTATGGGCCAAACCAGTAGGAACAAAGCTTACCTGGATGAAACTTCAGCCTTGCATTATAAAGGAGGACCTTCCGCCTAATGTGGAACTAACGATGAAGTATAAGACGATCTTGGGTAGCCTCGGTTCGCTCTTTATAAATCATGGTGTTTTCATATGCATCTCTTATCATTTCCTCCAACTCCTAAATCTGTAACTTCCTTTGAGAACCTGCACTTGAAAGATTAGAATTTCATTGTTTGATGGCCCAGTAGGCTCAGTGCTCAATCTCAACAGGTAGGTGACAACTCTTTACAAACACAAGATAATATGGTGACATTATAATGGGAGTTTTGAAAGCAGTACGGTAGGCCCATAATGAATCATCAAGTCGAATACTCTAATATTTTCTATTGGGTTGAACCATTTTTTCATGAATCTGCTTTACCTCTCTATTTGACACCTTGGCTTGACCATTGGTCTATGGGTGATATGTAATAGATACTCTATGACTGACCCCATACCGACGCAAAAGTGATTGCATAGTTCAATTACAAAAATGAGAACCCTGGTCACTAGTGATGAACCTAGGTAATCCAAACCTACAAATGATCAGAGTTCTTAAAAATTCCTCAACTGTTTTGGAATCATTTGTCCTTGTGGCTTGGGCCTCTACCCATTTTGACACATAATCGACTGCCATAAGAATTTACAAGTTTCCAAAGGAATTGGAAAATGGACCCATAAATTCAATGCCCCAAATATAAAAATTGCCATGAAAGAGAAAATATTGTTGTGGCATTTCATTTATTTTAGAGGCATTCCCCATTCTTTGACAATGAGGACAAGATTTTCAAAAATCACGGTCATCCTAAAAACGTTTTGGCCAAAAGAGGCCAGAACCAAGGACCTTGCGAGCAGTCCATTGGGAACCAAAGTGCCCCCCACAAGCAAGAGTGTGACAGAATCTAAGGATAGATTGAAACTCGCTATCAGTAACACAACACCTAAGGACTTGATCACCACATGTGCACTAGAGGTAGGGGTCATCCCAAATGTACCAATGAGACTCATGTTTTAGATGACTGGCATAGTTTTTATTAAAATCAGTATGAATGAAAGATGCTACCAAATAATTTACAATTTCGGCATACCAAGGAATACCATCTTGCACTCGATAAAATTGATCATCGAGAGATGTATCATTTATAGAAATATAGGGGGCTGAGTCAATGTCTGAGGATGGGGGAATCCTACTGATATGGTCAGCCACCACATTATCTTCTCCTTTTTATCTCTAATTTCTAAATTGGATTCCTGAAGTAGGAACATCCAGCGAATGAGATGTGGTTTGGATTTTGGTTTATTAAGGAGATACCAGAGGGCTACATGGTTTGAGAACACAATGACTTTAGACCATACAATATATGACCTAAATTTTTCCAAGGAAAGCACAATGGCAAGGAATTATTTTTCAGTTGTTGTGTAGTTCACTTGGGTAGGGTCCAGTGTATGTGAGTCATAGGAAATAACATGTGGAGCATCAACCCTTTGTGATAAGACTTCCCCAACTACATAGTTAGAGGTGTCACACATGATCTCAAATGGTAATTCCCACTGAAGTGGTTGGATTACTGGGGGGTGATGTGAGAATCCATTTTAACTTATTAAAATCTTCCTCAAATTCATTATCAAAAACCAATTCTTTTTCTTTTTGAAGTAATCAGGAGATGGGGAGTGCAATTTTACTAAATTCACGAATGAAACAATGGTAAAATCTAGCATGACCTAGGAAATACCTCACATCCCATACTTTTTTGGGGAATGGTAGGGAAGAAATGGAATCCAATTTTGATTTATCTACTTGGATACCATCCTTGGAAATGACATGTCTCAAAATTATACCTTTCCGCACCCTGAAATGGAATTTCTCATAATTTAATACAATATTATTTTCAATACAGAGATATAGGACTAAACCAAGACTACTTAAACATTCATCAAAATAGGATCCATAAATAGTGAAATCATCCATGAAAACTTTCAGGAAATTCTCCAGGTAATCTGAAAAAATACAAACCATGCAGCACTGGAAAGTACCCAAAGAATTGTACAGACCAAATGGCATCCTCCTATATGAAAATGTTCTAAAGGGGCAAGTGAAGGTTGTATTTTCCTGATTCTTGGGGAAAATATGGATCTAAAATTATCCAGAATACCCATCAAGGAAATAGTAGTGGAAATTACCCGCTAGCCTCTCAAGCATTTGGTCAATGAATGGCAAAGGTAAATGGTCCTTCCTAGTGTGTTGGTTTAGTTAGTGACAGTCTATACAGACACACCAACTATTCTTCACATGATTTAGAACCAATTCATTGTTTTCATTTTTTTATTAGAGTAAGGCCAACTTTTTTAGGAACCACTTGAACAGGACTGACCCATTGGCTGTCAGAGATGGGGTAAATGATTATAGTAGCCAATAATTTTGTGACCTCCTTTTTCATAACTTTTAAGAGATTTGCATTCAGTCGACGTTGTGGATGCCTCTCTGGTTTAGCCTCATTATTTAATAAAATATGATGTGTACAAATTGATGGTCTAATACCAGGAATGTTAGCAAGTGTCCATACCAAAGCATTTTTATACTCCCTCAAAAGTTCAAGCAGTCGCAATTCATGCTCATAAGGGAGTGAACTAGCAATGATGTCGGGAAACTTGTTTCCATTCTCAAGATATGAATATTTTAAATCTTGAGATAGTTGTTACAGTTCCAATTTAGTTGGATTTTGGTTTGATGGGAGTGTGTGTGAAAGTGATAGGTTTCTGATCTCATCTAACTACTCAATGGTATCATCCTTAGATAAGGAATGATCTTTTACGAGCTTATCAGTATCATCAATGGTCATTAGATCCTCAGTGTTCAAGAAATCATCAATCAATGAACATGCATGACACTTTTCTAGACCACTACAACAATCAATGCATGAATCATTTATTAGAATTTCTATCAATGAATAAAACTCATAAATGGGATCAGGGGAATGAAATGAAGTTCTTTCAAGGGAAGGGAGTACATCTATAGAATTAACAGAGAGAGAGGAATGTTCTTCTGAGGGGTTCTTCATGGCATCAAGTATATTAAAGTGGACAATGTCACCACCAAACTCCATAGATAATGTACCATTGTGGACATTAATCATGGTTTTGGAAGTTTTCAAGAAGGGTCTCACCAATATAATCGGGGTATGTCCATTCATCCTATAATCCTCCATTTTAAGCACATAAAAGTCAGCATGAAAAATTAAATTTTGAACCATCACAAGAACATCCTCTAACACACCATAGGGGTGTGTAGTACTTCGGTTAGCCAGTTGAACAAAAATTCCAGTGGGCTTAAATTCCCCAACCTATAATGTAGAGTAAATGGAGCGAGGCATCACATTTATAGAAGCACCTAAATAAATAATAGCATTAGAAAAATAATAATCTCCTCTGGTACATGGAATTGAGAATGTTCTAGGATCATTTCACTTGGTGGGAAGTGATTGATATATCAATGTTGAAATATTCCTCCCCAAGCTCACTTTCTAATCACCTCATAGTTTCCTTCGGTGTGTACACATCCCCTTTAGAAACTTGTAATACCATGGAATTTGCTTCATGACATCAATCAAGGGGCTTCTAACCTACACTTTTTTGAAGGTTTCCAATATTTCCTTATCATGTTCAGTTTCCTTTTGTTTTCTAGGTTGGGTGGCCCTTTGGGGAAATGGAAGAGGAATGGTTGGGCTAGGTGACTCATCAAAAGACACACTCTTTCCATTGGAAGGGATTTTCTTAGGACAAGGATTTTAAACATTTGGAACATTTTTAATGATTGGGATAAAGGTTTCCTCAAGAGGGGATGAATATAATGGAGGATTCATCTGTTTTCCACTCCTAAGGGTGATGACACTAACATTTTCTTTATCTTTAGGGTTGACTATTGGTTGAGATGGTAGTTTACCCGACCCATGACTTTAAATTCCCCCCACCAAGTTAGCTAGTTGGCCTAATTGGGTTTTGAGGTATTGTATGGCTGTCTGGGTGGTTTGTTGGAATTGGAGATTGTTGACAGACATTTGTTTCATCATATCTTCTAGGCTAGGATTGGGTTTTAGAGGAGGCGTTGGAAAGTCCTTTGGGGTGGTTGAGGATTTTTGGGTGGTGGTGGTGGATGAATTATCTGACCTTGTTGGTTCCATGGTTGATGAGGCTGGTTTGAATACCCCCTTGCTTATAGCTTGGTTTTCTTTTTTCACCTAGAGTTGGATGGATAGTATGGTTCTTGCCTAAAGGGTTGGTTATAGGGGAGACCTAAAAAGATTGCCTCACAACTCTTAGAAGTTTCTCTTAATTGGGGGAATTGGTTAGGATAATGGATTTCAAAAAAGAATATTCCATAATAGATGGGAAGAGGAGATTGAGATTTCCCTTGGGAGAGAGTGAGTTTTCATAAAAGGCTACTTACCTCTTCAAACTTCGTGTCCACCTTCTTCTCAAATTTAGTACTTTTCAACTCATGGAAACCTTGAATGGGTACATGGGACCTTATACCGAATTTTTGAGTGTTCTGTTCCATGTTCTTAATCAGGGTCCTTGCAGGGATTGGGGTTTTATCCACTAGTGCACCACCTGCATTAACATCATTCATGTTACGATCAATTGGAATTAAACCTTCATAAAAATACTAAATTAAAAGTTGATCACTTATTTGGTGGTGTGGACCACTTGAACATGATATTTTAAATATTTACCAATATTCATGAAGTTTTTCCCCTTGATATTGTCTTATCCCACAAATTTATTTCCTTATTGTTGTAGTTCAAGAGGCTGGAAAATATTTTTCAAGAAAAAGATGTTTCATGTCCCCGCAACATCTTATTGGTGAATTAACATAATAAATCTAGTATTTCACAGTGTATTCTAATGAAAATGGAAATGCCTTGAGCATTACTTGTTCTTCATTCACATTTTCAGGTTTTAATGTTGAACACACAGTATGAAATTATTTTAAATTTTTGTGTGGGTATTCTCCTATGAGTCCATGAAATCTAGGCAACAAGTGAATTAGACCAGATTTTAATTCAAAATTAGGTGCCTCGCCTTGCATTTGAATATATGTGGGTTGGATGTCAACATCAGAAGAGGTTAGTTATTTTAGTTTCCAATTGTTATTATCCATTTTATACTCGTTAATTTCAGGTTCTAATTTGGTTCCATAAGAATAGGGGTTTAGAAAAGTTTGAAGTTGTGGTGTGTCCTCCTTTAAAGAGTTGTCTTGTGCGTCTCAGGGCCGCTGATGTAAGATCCTCTCCAATTCAGGTTCGAAAGGTGGTAAATCTCCTGGATTAGAACGCATCATGCAAAAAACCTACACAATACATAAATCAGAACACAAAGATATAGGTAAAGGTATAAGATAAAACAAATAAATATTCAAAAAATTTACAAAAATCTTATAAAAAATAGGCACTAAAAACCTAATCCCTCGTCGACAATGGTGTAAAAATTTGACTGCATTTTCATGAAACGTCAAATTGATTATGATTTTAAGTTTTATTTATAGTCTAGGTAATACTCTAAGTCGTCTCTAAAAGAGCATTAATAGGTTTTGAGTGTGTATTTTTAATAAAATTCACTAAAATAGGGGGTGGTTTTGAAAAGAGTTTTAAAAATAAAATGACTTAATTGAAGAGTTTAATAGTTGATAAATAAAAGTGGTGTTTTAGAATTATGAGATAAGGAGATCATTTCAAGTTCACTACACATCTTGGATAGTTCATTTCTCTGAAAATTTCACATGGTTTTGTTTAATTATTTGGTTGAAGGTTGTCAAAATATTGACTACCCTCTTACCCATTAAAACGATGCACAAAGAAGCAACCCTTGACACAACGACCATGTTGTCAAGGTTTGGTTCTCAATTATAGAACAATGGATTCCAAAGCATACTGAAATCTCATATATGTGTGAGAGAGAAAGGATGCTTGTGTTGTCCAATCAGAACAACCCAAGATTCCCACTTGAAATTTCAACCCAACCGGTGTTAAAATAAAAAGTGTTTCACTTAATTATATCAAAAGAAATGCATCCAAGGAAGAAGCATGTCAAGATAAGAAATAATTGAAATATTTAACACACAAATTATAAAAAACCAGTAGAATAACTAGTCTCGGAACTCCCTCCCAAGTGTGTGTAGCTCCCTCGAAATGATCGTCCACCGTTTAGCTCGCCATCGAGAGGAGGAGGCTCGGGTGGAACTTCGCCTTCATATTTGAGCCCCCTATGAAGATAGGGGCCTCCAGAACTTCTAGGATGAGTAGGAGACTCATATAGGACTCCAAAATGGTAGAGATTAACTTCTGGTTCGAACTCAAAAATATGGTTCCCATGGTGCCTTTTTATATCCAAAATGGGACATGGTTTTGGGCACCCTGTTTTTATGATACCACTTGTGTCTCAGTTTTGGAATAGTATAAATCCATATAACGACTTGAACAAAATAGAGGAGTTTTTTCCGTAATCTTTTTTGTGTCTCCATCAGATTTGGTGGCCATTAGACTACTAGATTGGTAGATATGGTCAAAAGACCGAAACAAACTTTTAGATTCAGGAAGATTTTATCCCCTAAACAGAATGGTTCAGATGGGCCACCATATGTAAAAATTAGGCTTTGATTACTTAATAAGATTTTTATCCCATTATTTTTTAGATAGGATTGAAAAGTTTAAGCTCATTTGGATGTAGGAAATTCTATTACTGTTCAAAATAGTGGAAATATGTCCATGGGATGCCATGCAGTTTGGCCCATTTTTCTTCTAGATGATCTCCGGGCCTCCAAATCACATCCACCTTCAATGAAAATGTCAAAACAAGTATAATTACCCTTTTTAACAGTAATAAAAATTAATTCATTGAATAAAACATGAATTGAAATTTATGATTATATTTTGAATATTTATTACAAAACTAGTTTAAAACAACGGTGTAAGGGTGGAATTGAATAGTGAATCACTATGCGATCAATCAGAAACTGGTGAAACTACTCTGATATAATCAGTTTTAATCCGCGATGGTTTTTATCCGATCCTGGGGATTTTTTATCTACACCTTTTTTTTGGACATTGATCTCATGCTGTCGCAGTAAGATATATTTGGGTTTCTTTATCATGCTGCTTTCTTCTTTTTAGGCTGCCTTCAGACTACATATGATCTCTGCCTTTGATCCACTATTTTATCAAAGTATTATTTTTTAGATCATGTTCATATTTGGGAGTCTCTAATTTTTACTTTTGATTATTAGTGGATCCCTCTTTCTGGAAAAGGTCCTGTGGTTTTTCCTTTTTGGGATTTCCACATAAAAATTTCTAACTGTGAATTCTCCTCTCACTTGGGCTTACATAATCCCCCCCTGTGATTATATTTTTACCCTGCCTAGAATATAATTTTCAACTGCCATGGAGGTTTCAATCTATTTTACTAGACACCTTTAAAAATTGAGTCTTGTCTATAAGACTGGAAGTAGGAAATTGATTTGGAAATGTGAATTCATCCTCCCAGGTTATGTCCTCCATTGGTTTCTCATGCCACTTTATTAAATATTGCAGTTGGCTATTTCCATGTTGCTAAAGATAAAATTTGGATAGAATTGTTTCTGGAGTAGGATAATATATGGGATCACTGAGAATATCCCAAGGAAGTGGAGGATGAACTGCTTATTTTTCCACTGATTTATTGAGTTGGGATACATAAAAATCTAGGTGGATGTGATATGTAGCCAGGAGATCAAGTTGGTAATACATCAGGCCTATTTGATTCAAAATCAGGAAGGGTCCATAAAACTGAGAAGAGAATTTTTCATTAATTCATTAGGTAAAATACTCCTATTTGTGTGGATAATGTTTTTGATAAACTGAATCCCCCACTTGAAATGAAATCGGGCATGAATTTTGTTCTTCCTAGCGGTGCATATACTTCTGGGGTTGGGAAAATTGATACTTCAGTTGGGTCGATGCTTCCTAATGTTATAACAGGGAGGTTGTAACACCCCAAGATTTCATAGTGTGTTATTCAATAACTTTCACTACACGCAACACTGAGTTCAATTGCACCATGACTTACCAAAAAAAAAGCCATTAAAAGAGGTCATGAATAGTATTAACTAAATTTTAAACTTTATATAATCCTTATAATTTTAGAATCCATATTATGAGTTTCTTAGTCATAATGCAAGAACAGATTCATTTTCAGTACTGCACTTTTATCAACTTTTGATAGTGAAACCTTTTTAAATACAATATTTTAAACTTTTTGACTAAATGGAGACATCAAAAAATTTAAAATGAAACATCCCAAACTTCCACGGTACGCTTTCCTTTGAATAAAACAGCAGCGTGTGTTGTACGCAACTTCGAGTTCTAACACACCGTAACCAATCAAACTAGCTGTTATGAATAGTAATACCTACTTTTTGAAGTTATATATATTTTATATTTTAAAATGGACTTCATTTTTGGATTTGGAATATCAAATTTAGCCTAAGGTGAAATTTTGGTACTTTTCGGATAACTTTCATATTTTGATGAATAGTGAAAATTACTAAATTTTAATTAAAAACAACTTTTTTAATCAAAATAATTAATAGTGATAAATTATGAATTTGAGTGGTTTTAAAATATATTTAGAATATATTTTTACTATTTAATATAATGTTGGTCATTGGACATAATTTTACAATTAAACCGAACATAAACAAGTGTCAATCTTTTGATAGTTATTATCTCTTAAAAACACGCTTTTTGTTTTGACAGCGGGAATTAATTTTAAATTAATTTCTGCCACTTATGTGTTTTGAATTTAGGAAAATGGATTCCATATTTAGAATCAGGATGTTCAAATTGTGTAAATAGGTAACTTTTATTTTTAGACATTTTGAATAATTACTGCGGTAAATATTTTATTTACCATGGTTAAGGGTAAATCCGGTAAATAAGGGTTAAAAAATAATATTATAATAATACTAAATTACCCTAAAACGTGTCTTAAACCTATTGGTTGATACATGGTCGACCATAGGAATCTTTGGGTCTATTTTGGGACCCCATGGATCCACTTGTAAGTGATAATGACACTTTATTTTAATTAAGTTAAAATGAATACACAAGCATATATCTTTTAGAAAAACAATTGTTACATAGGGTTATATATGTTGGATTTTAGATTATAAATATTCATTAGAAAGATAAAAAGATTTCATACATAATGATATTTTATTTATAATTTTTAGACATTAAATAATTTATTTTATTAATGACACAATGATGATGCTGTAATTACTATAATAGTGAAAAATTAAAATAATTGATATTATAAATACCCAAATAAATATAATATGAAACTTTTAATGAATTAAACTAATTTTCTAGGATAATATGATATATTAGTATTGATTTAATTGACTTTTTTCGAAGCAATCAATCTGTTATGAGTTTCACAAAAATCAACCATTGAATAGTGTCAAAATTGACATAAAAGAGTTCTTAAAACAAATATTATATTATTAATTGATATTAAATTCCTAAAAATCTAAGGTTCGGCCAAGAGACTTATATCAGGATAGGTTCATCATTAATGGACCACTTGGGGGTCGCTTGGATGTATATAGTAAGTTTATTAACCATATTATATAAAAATACAAAGAGACATTGTAAAAGTGAAACTAATTAACTTAGAGTTAATACTTAAAGATAAGGTTAATATAAGTACCCAAACCTGTCTAAATTCTATTGGTTGAGTGGTTTTCGACCTATCCCCACCTTATCCTTTGAATAGTCAACTTTGGAGCCATTGGAAACCGAATATGAATTTATTATAAATTAATATTTCTAGCTTTTCCAAAGGTGCCCCTCACCCCTCTTATAAAAGGGAACTCCTCCTTCTCCTTTCTTCACACCTTCAAAGCCTTTTGGTTCGGCCAAACTCTGCCCAAATACTTTTCCAACATCCCTAACTACAACCTAGAGGCCTTAGTTTGATCAGAAAGCCAACCTAAGGAGCCCTTTTGATCAAATCAAAAGGAAGAACCCGAAGAAGAGGTAATGATTTCACCACACTTTTCTAAGTTCATTTCTTCTTCCACTTCTTCTTCATTTGTTCTTAACATTCTAAAATAATAACTCCAGTATCTCACATATACTGTGATGTTATTATAAGTATGGTACAACCATATTCAGTATTCTATCCACCCTTTGAATAACATGTCACCATACGTGCGTACGTACGGCTTACCGTCTCCACGTCGTGGTGTAATTGTTATTCAATATAATATTATTTGGATGGGTATAATAATGATGTGTAACTCATGTTAATAATAAATATAACATGTTAATGATTCTGTATATATGATATACCATTCATTTATATATTATTTTAATATCAAAAGAATGATATTGTCGCTCGTGCGTACGTACGGACTACCGTCTCCACAAATGCGATGAGATTCATTATCCATCGTAACCATTCAAGTATAATTATCATTTGATGATTTAAAAATGATTTTTAAGGACTAGATATCATTCTGGATAATAATAAGATACAACAACCATGGATTATGTAACAAAACATATAAATAAAATGAGTAAGTTAACACCCGAAACGACGATAATTCTAAGATATTATTAACAATCAATGTTAAAAGATCATATATGATATCATATTATTATATATGATTCTTGTATAATTTAATAACAACTATTTCACCATTATACAGGTGGTTAACCTACCCCAACCAAGGAAAAGTACAAGGTAAGGGTTTACTTTACAACCTCTTCATTATCCAAGGTTGTTTATACGTAATAATCTACTGGGATCTCTTTATCATCCACATCCATGTTTCTTAAAAATGTATTTCAAAACATTTTTACTATTACAAGAATATGGTCTAAAGTCATTTATACCCTTGTTTGACTTTTTATAAGAGGTTTATAAAGGAATCTTTCCGTCGTTTTCAAAACAAGGTCCTTTTTAACCTTTTCGACAGAATTGAGGTAAGAATGTTTTTTTAACTTATACGGCGGGTGCGGTTATTTTACGCCGTTATAAAATCTTCAAAGCTTTCCTTACAAGCTTATAAGAATATTTTCAAAGAAAATGTTTTATTTTATATGGATCTTAAATGATTTCAAAATAAAAAGAGATATTTCTTTAAAAGGAATTTTGATTTCATCTATGTCAACATCCTTTGATGGATTTTACGCTTATTTGAAGTTGATTTATTGTAATACAAAGCTTCTATATTGTATTGAAAGTTTTGTGATATTTTTGACTGTGGATGTGCTATTTTTATACCATTCATAGTTTATGGTGAAAGTATTGACATTTCGTATGCTAGTTCCAATAAGAATGTCTATGTTATATTTCAATCTTTACTTCATATGAATGTGTTGGACAAGTATGTTCCAGGTTGGGGACTGGTTAAAGTAAGCCCTCCAGGTTGGGGACTAGTAAAAGTAAGCCCTCCAGGTTAGGTACTGGTAAAAGTAAGCCCTCCGGGTTGGTGTCCGGTTATTAGAGGCACTTCGAGTTGGTGTCCGGTTATTAGAGGCACTCCGGGTTGGTGTCCGGTTATTAGAGGCACTCCGGGTTGGGTTCCGGTTACAGTTAGCCCCAAGGTCTTGGGACGAGGCCTTGAAAAGTAATTAAAGTTTAGCATTATGCATTCCAACATTATGAAAGTGGTTATTGATTTTTGCATGTGATTATTCGATTAGTAGAATATCCATGTGAATAAGTAAATGGCATTATTTCATTTTATTTATGCCATACCATGTTGAAAGTTCATGTTTAAAAGGCTTTTGTTTTAGTTATACATTGCCTTAAATGTTTATTCTTATTGATGAAAGTTTCCGCTATATTGTTATCCTTACTGGGCATTTGAGATCACCCCTTTTCTATGTTTTATTTTTCCCAGGAAGTGAAGATGTAAGTTATGAATGACCTGCAGGGATATAATGAGGGGATTATAGTGTGGACTGTGGAAACATTATGTTGTTGTAGTAGTTTTTCATTTTATGATGTAATGTAAAACTTATGAATATATCTAGTGTTTCCAAGACTACTAAACCAATCGGTCTTTCGAGATTTGATCTTTCTTGTGATCATGCCAATGTTATGTAATAATGCACCGACTCTAGGCAACTAGGGTCGGGGCGTTACAGTTGGTATCAGAGGAGGTTTAGTACAAACCTTGGAAACTAGATTTAGATAAACTCTGATTAGAGCACATAGACCTAAGATGAACTTTGAGGATTAGTATAGAAGAACTTCCTAGAATTTTGGTATTGTAGAGATTTTGTGAGTTTTCCGAGCAATACATCTCTGTCTGGATACGAGCAGGTAGAGGCGGCTCTGGCACAGATGTACCTAGGGGTAAAACCCGAAAACACCGCTTTGAGCTAGACTCGAACGAGAACTGGTGCACGACAACGGGCCTTGCTGCACTCTTGGTTAGGACACTCCCGGGGGATATGCTTAGGATAACTCTCATTTTATTTACATATCATTTTGAAGGGATTATGAGTATATACATCCTCAAAGAAAACATTCTTATGATTATGGATTATATCCATAAATAGTTCAATTTATGTTAAGTGTTTTATAAGTATGGGATTATGTGTTTTGATTCATAAACTGATCTAGTTTATGCCATGGTATAGAAATGGCGCCCAGTAGAAGGAATGAGAACTCCAGAAATACACATGATTCAAAGAGAAGGAAGGATCATATCTTTCATGGTCTTAACCTAGAATTTATAAGAGAAATAGTCTCCCATGTATTATCATCATATGAAGAAATAATATCATGTGTTGATAAGATATGTAAAGAGTTTACTGAGTCCTATGGCTTTGAAGGGAAGCAAGAGAAGAAAAGGATGGAAGAGAGAAAGATGGATAAAGGGAAGAGGGAAAAGAAGAATTTTCCCATATGTGGTAACTGTGGAAAGAAACACCCCGGAACTTGCCTGAAAGGAATGGGAGTTTGTTATAAGTGTGGAGGAAAAGGGCACAAAGTACGTGACTACAAGGGTAAGAAAATGGTTTTAAATGTACAATGCTTCATTTGCAAGGAGTTTGGACACTACGCGAACCTATGTCCCAGTCATCAGACTATGCCGCAAATGATGTTATTGGATAATAACCAAGTTATGATACTACCACAGATGAAGAGGAATGATTAGAGTTCTTATGTTGATTATGTCAATTGAGTGTTGTATCAACAATGTACTTGTTATAATAATTATGGAGTATATAAGTATTATACTGCAGTACTATTTCATTAAGGACTTGAGATTATGTGGAACAAAGAAAAGTGACTCAATAGCAGGATAAATTTTTGGAAAATATATGGTTGAGAGAATGATAAATCATAATATAGTTCTGATACTGAGGTAGTGATTTGGAATAATATGTGATTGTTTTGGAGAAATTATATTGGATATTCTTGACTACATTGGAACTGATTAATGATTTGTATATTCCATCATTGTTGGGGTTTAAAACATTTTTGGATTAATGAAGTATATCCAGCATTCTATATGGAATAAGGGAGCATGAATGTCATCAATAAGGAATATGGTAATACATGATGAAGGTATTCATATGCTATTACGGGGTAAAAAGGATCTATATTATGTTTACCTTCCTTATAAATGTTGGACTGTGAGTTTGGACAGAAGTATTTTTGATAGTTCTAGTTTGGATTATTTTGGATTGCCGTAAAAGGACAACCCGGAGGTCGGGCGGCAACCCGTCGCGTCCGGAAAGGCTGCGAGACTTGAACCCGCAACCGAAGGGCGACAAGGGTGTATCACCTACCACTGGCCCAAGAGATGTCCTGGATTAAATAATGTAGTTTTTTTAAAAGATCTGGTAGATGAATTATAAATTCGTTTATTTTGGAACCCTGTACGAATAGTATAAATATAATTTTTTTTACGAGTGAAAGATGAGTTTATGGTAGAAACTTATTAATGGATAAAACTCTGATTATAAAGTAAGTATATCTCCTTATAATCTTAGCCAATCTCATAAATAAATTCCTCAACATTAATAAAAGGAACTTAGAACAAAAATGTTTCCCTAGATGGTACCTTAAATCATCACTAATTTATGGCTTTGGGATTGTTGGCCTTTTCATAGCCATGTTCTCTACCACTCTCCATCAGATAATTGATGGTTAGATTTCTCTTCCATATCCATATTTTCCTACATGGAACCCATTATGTTTTATTTTCGGTAATCTTCATACTTTCCACTCTTTATTTTAAATAGAGGCCTCATTAATTCATTTTTCGATGTGGGATTTCAACTAAGATATTTCGAAACGTCAAAAATGTGTTATCCCAATACCTTATATTTTGTTGAACCGATGGTACTTCAAATCATCATAGATTGATGAGTTTAAGGACCTCAATTTTATACTTTTTGTGATTGATGACCTCAATCACTACCTATAAATATTTACGTTTTTCCTCCAATTATATGTCTCTAATTGCCACCAATGTTCTCCTAATCAAGATCATAATTTGGTGGTGAACCTTTGATTTCTCTTTTCCTCATATTAAGACTAAATTTTAGTAACCCAATTTCCGATGTGGGTTTTCCCACAAATATATTTTCTACTTTCAACCTTTTATTTTTGAAGAATAATTTCAAATTGCGAGGACGCAATTTATTGAAGGAGGGGAGAATGTAACACCCCAAGATTTCATAGTGTGTTATTCAATAACTTGCACTACACGCAACACTGAGTTCAATTGCACCATGACTTACCAAAAAAAAAGCCATTAAAAGAGGTCATGAATAGTATTAACTAAATTTTAAACTTTATATAATCCTTATAATTTTAGAATCCAAATTATGAGTTTCTTAGTCATAATGCAAGAACAGATTCATTTTCAGTACTGCACTTTTATCAACTTTTGATAGTGAAACCTTTTTAAAAACAATATTTTAAACTTTTTGACTAAATGGAGACATCAAAAAATTTAAAATGAAACATCCCAAGCTTCCCCGGTACGCTTTCCTTTGAATAAAACAGTAGCGTGTGTTGTACGCAACTTCGAGTTCTAACACACCGTAACCAATCAAACTAGCTGTTATGAATAGTAATACCTACTTTTTGAAGTTATATATATTTTATATTTTAAAAGGGACTTCATTTTTCGATTCGGAATATCAAATTTAGCCTAAGGTGAAATTTTGGTACTTTTCGGATAACTTTCATATTTTGATGAATAGTGAAAATTACTAAATTTTAATTAAAAACAACTTTTTTAATCAAAATAATTAATAGTGATAAATTATGAATTTGAGTGGTTTTAAAATATATTTAGAATATATTTTTACTATTTAATATAATGTTGGTCATTGGACATAATTTTACAATTAAACCGAACATAAACAAGTGTCAATCTTTTGATAGTTATTATCTCTTAAAAACACGCTTTTTGTTTTGACAGCGGGAATTAATTTTAAATTAATTTCTGCCACTTCTGTGTTTTGAATTTAGGAAAATGGATTCCATATTTAGAACCAGGATGTTCAAATTGTGTAAATAGGTAACTTTTATTTTTAGACATTTTGAATAATTACTGCGGTAAATATTTTATTTACCATGGTTAAGGGTAAATCCGGTAAATAAGGGTTAAAAAATAATATTATAATAATACTAAATTACCCTAAAACGTGTCTTAAACCTATTGGTTGATACATGGTCGACCATGGGAATTTTTGGGTCTATTTTGGGACCCCATGGATCCACTTGTAAGTGATAATGACACTTTATTTTAATTAAGTTAAAATGAATACACAAGCATATATCTTTTAGAAAAACAATTGTTACATAGGGTTATATATGTTGGATTTTATATTATAAATATTCATTAGAAAGCTAAAACGATTTCCTACATAATGATATTTTATTTATAATTTTTAGACATTAAATAATTTATTTTATTTATGACACAATGATGATGCGGTAATTACTATAATAGTGAAAAATTAAAATAATTGATATTATAAATACCCAAATAAATATAATATGAAACTTTTAATGAATTAAACTAATTTTCAAGGATAATAGGATATATTAGGATTGATTTAATTGACTTTTTTCGAAGTAATCAATCTGTTATGAGTTTCACAA
This sequence comes from Viscum album, assembly GCA_963277665.1. NCBI lineage: Eukaryota > Viridiplantae > Streptophyta > Magnoliopsida > Santalales > Viscaceae > Viscum > Viscum album. The sequence goes on from OY728150.1 coordinate 491,176,435, forward strand.
AAATCAACCATTGAATAGTGTCAAAATTGACATAAAAGAGTTCTTAAAACAAATATTATATTATTAATTGATATTAAATTCCTAAAAATCTAAGGTTCGGCCAAGAGACTTATATCAGGATAGGTTCATCATTAATGGACCACTTGGGGGTCTCTTGGATGTATATAGTAAGTTTATTAACCATATTATATAAAAATACAAAGAGACATTGTAAAAGTGAAACTAATTAACTTAGAGTTAATACTTAAAGATAAGGTTAATATAAGTACCCAAACCTGTCTAAATTCTATTGGTTGAGTGGTTTTCGACCTATCCCCACCTTATCCTTTGAATAGTCAACTTTTGAGCCATTGGAAACCGAATATGAATTTATTATAAATTAATATTTCTAGCTTTTCCAAAGGTGCCCCTCACCCCTCTTATAAAAGGGAACTCCTCCTTCTCATTTCTTCACACCTTCAAAGCCTTTTGGTTCGGCCAAACGCTGCCCAAATACTTTTCCAACATCCCTCAATACAACCTAGAGGCCTTAGTTTGATCAGAAAGCCAACCTAAGGAGCCCTTTTGATCAAATCAAAAGGAAGAACCCGAAGAAGAGGTAATGATTTCACCACACTTTTCTAAGTTCATTTCTTCTTCCACTTCTTCTTCCTTTGTTCTTAACATTATAAAATAATAACTCCAGTATCTCACATATACTGTGATGTTATTATAAGTATGGTACAACCATATTCAGTATTCTATCCACCCTTTGAATAACATGTCACCATACGTGCGTACGTACGGCTTACCGTCTCCACGTCGTGGTGTAATTGTTATTCAATATAATATTATTTGGATGGGTATAATAATGATGTGTAACTCATGTTAATAATAAATATAACATGTTAATGATTCTGTATATATGATATACCATTCATTTATATATTATTTTAATATCAAAAGGATGATATTGTCGCTCGTGCGTACGTACGGACTACCGTCTCCACAAATGCGATGAGATTCATTCTCCATCGTAACCATTCAAGTATAATTATCATTTGATGATTTAAAAATGATTTTTAAGGACTAGATATCATTCTGGATAATAATAAGATACAACAACCATGGCTTATGTAACAAAACATATAAATAAAATGAGTAAGTTAACACCCGAAACGACGATAATTCTAAGATATTATTAACAATCAATGTTAAAAGATCATATATGATATCATATTATTATATATGATTCTTGTATAATTTAATAACAACTATTTCACCATTATACAGGAGGTTAACCTACCCCAACCAAGGAAAAGTACAAGGTAAGGGTTTACTTTACAACCTCTTCATTATCCAAGGTTGTTTATACGTAATAATCTACTGGGATCTCTTTATCATCCACATCCATGTTTCTTAAAAATGTATTTCAAAACATTTTTACTATTACAAGAATATGGGTTAAAGTCATTTATACCCTTGTTTGACTTTTTATAAGAGGTTTATAAAGGAATATTTCCGTCGTTTTCAAAACAAGGTCCTTTTTAACCTTTTCGACAGAATTGAGGTAAGAATGTTTTTTTAACTTATACGGCGGGTGCGGTTATTTTACGCCGTTATAAAATCTTCAAAGCTTTCCTTACAAGCTTATAAGAATATTTTCAAAGAAAATGTTTTATTTTATATGGATCTTAAATGATTTCAAAATAAAAAGAGATATTTCTTTAAAAAGAATTTTGATTTCATCTATGTCAACATCCTTTGATGGATTTTACGCTTATTTGAAGTTGATTTATTGTAATACAAAGCTTCTATATTGTATTGAAAGTTTTGTGATATTTTTGACTGTGGATGTGCTATTTTTATACCATTCATAGTTTATGGTGAAAGTATTGACATTTCGTATGCTAGTTCCAATAAGAATGTCTATGTTATATTTCAATCTTTACTTCATATGAATGTGTTGGACAAGTATGTTCCAGGTTGGGGACTGGTTAAAGTAATCCCTCCAGGTTGGGGACTGGTAAAAGTAAGCCCTCCAGGTTAGGGACTGGTAAAAGTAAGCCCTCCGGGTTGGTGTCCGGTTATTAGAGGCACTCCGGGTTGGTGTCCGGTTATTAGAGGCACTCCGGGTTGGTGTCCGGTTATTAGAGGAACTCCGGGTTGGGTTCCAGTTACAGTTAGCCCCAAGGTCTTGGGACGAGGCCTTGAAAAGTAATTAAAGTTTAGCATTATGCATTCCAACATTATGAAAGTGGTTATTGATTTTTGCATGTGATTATTCGATTAGTAGAATATCCATGTGAATAAGTAAATGACATTATTTCATTTTATTTATGCCATACCATGTTGAAAGTTCATGTTTAAAAGGCTTTTGTTTTAGTTATACATTGCCTTAAATGTTTATTCTTATTGATGAAAGTTTCCGCTATATTGTTATCCTTACTGGGCATTTGAGCTCACCCCTTTTCTATGTTTTATTTTTCCCAGGAAGTGAAGATGTAAGTTATGAATGACCTGCAGGGATATAATGAGGGGATTATAGTGTGGACTGTGGAAACATTATGTTGTTGTAGTAGTTTTTCATTTTATGATGTAATGTAAAACTTATGAATATATCTAGTGTTTCCAAGACTACTAAACCAATCGGTCTTTCGAGATTTGATCTTTCTTGTGATCATGCCAATGTTATGTAATAATGCACCGACTCTAGGCAACTAGGGTCGGGGCGTTACAGAGGTTGAAACAATAACCAATTTTAATTCAAAGGGAACAAAATTGATAATTGATTTAGGTTTCTGAACATACAACACTTCAAATGGGGTGGTGTTAATGATGGAATTCCAAGAGGTATGATGACAATATTCCACCCACGGTATCCAATTATTCTAGCCTTTGAGCTACTTTTATGTAATACAATGAAAGTATATTTCCAAGAATGGATTAATTAACTTTGATTGACCATCTATCTATGGGTGGTTGGAGGAACTAAACATCAATGTGGTTCCTTATATTCTAAATAAGTCTATCATGAAGTGGCTAAGGAAGAGGGGATCACGATCACTGACAATAGAAGTTGGGATTCCATGAAGATAGATAATTTCTCACATAAAAATATTAGCCACCTCTTTTTCTATAAATGGATTATTGAGGAGAATAAAATTTGAGTATTTATAAAGATGATTGAAAATCACAAAAATTATCTCAAAACCATGGAATTTTGGTTAGTCAGTAATAACATCCATGGAGAGGTCATCCAAAACTAGGATTTCCGGTGGCTATCGCAAGCCAGCTAAAGAGAGGGTGGGGTATTTGTTATGATAGAAAATAAAGAATCATTGTATATAGGCCTAAAAATACTTTTCCATTCCTAACCAATAGATGATTTTGGTGATCTGTTGATAAGTTCAATAATATATTTAATAGCCTCAGGTGGTATGAAATTTTGCTAGGAGCTGTGGAACCCAATATGAAGCAGTTGGAAGAACCAGCCTGTCTTTGTATTGGATAACTCCATAACAAAAATTAAAGCTAGGTCATGATGTCTATCTAGCATGTAGATGGATAATTCCGCTTACCTTAATGTGAGGTGGGGAAATTATTTTATAGATGAGTAAAAATGAACACATGGTGTAGTATTCCGATGTGGGACTTGGAAATACCCAAAATAATAAAACTGGGTTTAACAATCCCCCTTAAGCTGGACATGCCCATATTGGACCAAGAGTCCCACAAAACAATGATGACAAGAAACAAGACCACACAAACACTCTCCCTCAATCTGGGCTGCTGAGGATGCTGATATATAGCTTGGTACTGAGAGAGTCCTAATGAGCTCCCAGTTGGACTTTTTTGAATATTTTTGTCAGCTTATCCACCATCAGAATGTAATCAAAATTGATATGGTTCTACTCAAGATGATGGTGAATAAAGTGGCATTCCACCTCAATATGCTTCATCTATTCATGGAAGATGGGATTTGAAGCAATATTCAGTGAAACCAAATTGTCACAACAGATATGAGTAAAAGTCTATGGTGGGAATCCAAGATCATGGAGGAGATGAAAAAAATAGAGGATCTCAGTAGTGACCATGTCTATGAAATGGTATTTATCCTGCACACTGGATCTAGAGACGACGTCTACTTCTTGCTACACCGTGATATGAGGTTACCTACCAATAAAATGGCATAAGAAAAAGTAAATTTGTGGGTGGCAAGGAAACTAGTATAGTCAGCATCATAGGAGGCATCAACATTCAGATGATCATGATATGAGTACTGGAGACCACAATCTTGGTATTTCTTGATATATTTGTAAATCCGGAGGACAACATCCCATTGAGATTTGGTCAGATTCCCCATGAACTGGATCACTTTATCAATGATGTAGGCAATTTCTAGTCATGTCATGGTGAGGTAATTGAGTTTTTCCACCAGATGACGGTAGCTCTCTAGGTGAGGAAAGGGTGTCATGTCGTTATAGAGAGAATGTTCCCCAAGCTCAAGAGGAGTGTCCACGATAGTTTCCTTACTCAAACCCACATCCTACAAGATATCCATAGTATATTTCCTTTGGCATAGAAAGATGGTGGCCATATAAATAGAGACCTTGATGCCAAGGAAGTATGTGAGAGGACTAATATCTTTGGTGTGGAAGTGGTGGTGAACATATCCCTTGAGTTGGGAGATTCCAGTGGAATCGCTCCTCATGATGGTGATATCATCAACATATACCACCAGCAGGATGAAACCATTTTACATCATATGGTAGAATACGGTGTGGTCCTTTATACTGTGAGAGAGTTCAAAGATGGGGATAATGGTGTTGAAGTGGCCAAACCAAGCATGAGGGGACTACTTGAGACCATAAAGAGATCGACGAAGTCAACAGACATGGGAGTTGACTTAGGAGGCACCAAATCTGGGGGCTACTATAGATAGAACTATTCATCAAGAAATCCATGGATAAAGGCATTCTTGATGTCTAGTTGATGAATTGGAAAGTGATGATGAGCTTCTAGATAAGTGGATAATCAGACTGACGTCATCTTGAAAACCGGAGATAAGGTCTCAAAATAGTCAATGCCATATGTCTAAGAAAATCCCTTCACCACAAGTTGGGCTTTAAGGCGATGAAGACTGCCATTGGCATTGATACAGACCATATAAATCTATTTTCAACCAATCGCCTATTTTCCTTATGGAAGGGGGACTAGATCCCAAGTATAGTTGTCATCTAGAGTCAGAAGTTCATCCTGCATTGCCTATATCCACCCTAGGTGAGATTTGGCATCACTAACCATGTAGGAAATAGATATATTCTCTAGTGTCGACAATCCTATATATTATTTTGTATAAAGAGGAGTATTCTGGAAATAATGAGTACCTTTTCAGAGTGAAATAGGAAAGTTGTCTGGTGCTGGGGCTGGAGCATTAGATGAAGCTGGGGAGATGGTGTCCTCGGCCTAGATGGGGGTCACAATCGATGGGCGACAGGAGTAGACCATACCAAAGCATGGATCGACAGGGGGAGACACCAGAGGAGGGTGAATGATTAGAGGAAGAAACTCATCGATAGTGGTGTTTGGATAGGGAGAGGGAAAAGATAATGGAGAGATCTCAACAAACAATACGTCAGTAGAGATGATATACCACCGTAAGTCCGGAGAGAAGCATCAATATTCACATTGAGTACATGAATATCTGAGGAAAATGCACCAAATATATTTAGGTGAGAGCTTGGAGAGGTTGGTATGAGTGTCACAAACATAACAGAGACATAAAAACACTCGGATTGGAAGTGAGTGTGGAGGGAGAGAGGATAACAGAGTCTGAAAAGGTGTCTCCCCCTAAAGGATAGAGGAGGGAAGGCGACCGAGGAGATATGTAGCAGTGAGGATGGAATCCCCTCAAAAGAGAAGGGGTACCTAGTGGTGGAAAAGGAGGGAACGAGCAGTCTTCAAAATATGTCAATGTTTCCACTCAGCTACTCTATTTTACTGAGGGGTATCGGGATGAGAGGTCTGATGACTGATTTTGTTTTCCAGGATAAACTAACTAAAGGGAGTGGACAAGTACTCACGCCCATTTTTTGAGCAGGGACATTTAACAGAGATGAAAAAATATGTATGAATCTCATGGTAAAATGTCTAAAAATTGGGAAACACCTCAGAATGATCTTGAAGGAGGTACAAAAAAGGCATACACAAAAAATAATCAATGAATGATATATAATATTTATACCATAATTGACTCGAGATGGAACATGGACCCCATACATCTGAATGAACCAAATCAAAGGGTTTGGTGTCCCGTGTACCCACTCGAGGAATATATGAAGTTTGATGATGTTTTGAAAATTTAAATTACTCACAATGAAAGGAAACATGTTGATTGATATCTGTAAAGTGTTGGTGAAGGGCAGATGCATATGGATGTACCAACCAAGAATGAAGGTCCAAGTCACGAGAAGGGATAGACGTATAGGCGAATGATTTCATTCCATCGAACATGTACACCCCATCCCAAATATGGCCTCTACCAAGGTCCTGGTTTTTCGTGTGCTCCTAAAACACAATAACAGGTGATGTAAAAATAGCACTAAAGGTGAAATCTTTTGCCAGATTTCTTATGGAGAGAATGTTAAAAGGACTGCGTAGTACATGTGCCATAGATGACAGGTGAATAGATGTATTTAGCGATCATTCACCAAATCCTGCAATGGGGATAGTGGATCCCTTAGAGACAGTGATGTATGAGGAACCAATATATGGATGGTAGGTGGATGGAATACTTGCATCACTGGTAAGATGATTAGATGCACTTGAGTCCAGAATCCAGGTAGAGGAGAAAAGGATGAAAAAATTAGTGGAACCACTAGAGTGGGTAAGAGATTCCGAAGATGAAACCAGTAGGAAGGTGCTCTGATGATCTTGAATCATTTGGAACTCATCCATAGAGAGGTCCAGAGATGAAGGAAGAGTTGCAGCTTCTGGTGAAGCATCCTGGACCGCAGTCTGACTCTGTTGTGGTTGCTGAGATGGGTGGACATGAAGGACCCAATAGCAATCGATCAGGTGGTTGATCTTACCAAATTATTAACCAAGGATATGATGATGGCTCTCCCCATAGCCACGTCCATGAGTTCCTGAGAAGCATCCAATACCACAACCTAAGAGAGAAGTGTCATCAAGGCTAGGGGTGGATGGGGAGAGTTCCTGATGATCCTTCCCAAGGAAATGATACACCTGTGGAATCTCTAGAGAAGAGGGGATGATGATAATCTCTATAGTTTTCATTTAATATTCTAGGTTGAGGCCATGGAGGAGGATGAATAGGAATAATTGTTCCCTTTGGGCCAATGTTTCCGCCGATGTCTGTGGAATGGACCGAAGCTCAAGCAATTCATCCCGTAGAACCTTACATTCCACGAAGTATGTCGAAAATGGATGGGATTTATGGCAGAGGAGGGATAGGCACTAAATAATATTTGAGACCTGAACCAAATTATTGGTTTTTAAGTACATGAGATTTAAGGAATACCAGAGTTCAATAATGGTGTTGGTTGTCTGGGTGACGTCTTTGACAGAGCGGTCCATGGAATTGACCATCAAGGAAAAGATCTTACTATCCACAAGCTTCCATGGGTGGTATTTAGGATTGGTAGGTAGGGGAGGAGGAGCCTCAAGGTGGGAATCTAGGTCCACTATAGTTAGTGACATTAGCACAGTCTTCAATCAGACCGAGAAATTGGTGGAGTCGAGCTGCTCATCAACTAGGCGGGTAGAGGTAGTGATAAGAAGAGGTAGGAAAAAGTCTTCCATTGGGTGGTCATGTATGATAATTGCTGAGGAGATCTGAACTAGGAGTCTCTGAAGGGAGGGAGTGCCAAAGAGTTTCTAGGAAGGAGTGCCGAGGGAGGGAGGCAGCGATCAACGTCAGGAAGCTGTGTGGAGAGCGAGGGCTGGGAGATCGCGTGGAAGGTCTTCTCCACACTAGAGGGTTGGGAGAGGGTGAAGAGACCAATAAGAATTGGGAGAGGCAGGTCGATCGGCGTGAAAATCAGGAAGGCGAAGCCAGAGATCTAGGAGGCTTCTATCTGGGAGGCTTCTATCTGGGAGTCTAGGAGTGCGACATGGGAGGAGGAGATGTCGCACAGGGACATTCATTAGGATGGGTTGCTGGGAAACTGCAAGGGAGGCAGGAAGGTGGGACCCCAATAGACGTCGGAGTCGATTGTGGTAAGCAATGTGATCTAGAAGGGGGCCCGCATGGAACAGTGGTAGCCTTTGGGAGGGATGGTGGTGTCGGGATCAGTAGTCATAGTGGGTGAGGCAGGTGGTTGAGTCAGGGAGGCCGATGAGAGGTTCTTTGGGAAGGAGGAGTGTCGTTGGCGAGAACCACCATGGGAGGAGGATCCGTGGGTGGGAGGGGCACTGTTAGGGAGAACCACCATAGGAGGAGAACTATCAGGGATTGGGAGATATATCTAAGTAGATCTGGGAGGCCGTAGGGAAGGTGGGTCCAGACAGAACTGGGAAGTCATTTGGGAAATTGATGAAAACCCTAGACAGGAGAAAAAAGGGGGGAGGGTTCGGGTTAGAGGACTTTCTTTGATAACATGTAGATGGATAATTCCCCTTACCTCAATTTAAGGTGGGAAAATTCTTTTATAAATGAGTAGAAAGGGACACATGGTGGATTATTCCGATGCGGGACTCAGAAATACCCAAAATAATAAAATTATGTTTAATATTGCCTATAAGGAAAGAATAATTTTATCCTGATATGGATCAGTAGAGACCCCTTCTATGAGGGTGCATCCATCCTCTAAAATTGGGGAGGACTATAAAGAGTGTAGGTCTATCGGGTCCTCCCCCATGAAAAAATCATTAGACATTGTATTTTCACAAACATTTTTGTATTTTACATCTAACTAATAACCAAAAAGTTTGTCTATTTAGAACTACTGGTTAGTGGTGGTGATCCACTGTTGGAGGGGAAAATTGAGTCTCCAATGATCAGAATAAACCATAAAAGACCACCCAAGTTGATAGGGCCTCCAATTTTGGATGAACAAGACCAAATACATGATCTCCTTCTCATAAGTGGACTTAGAAAAAGTCTGGGTAGACAATGGATTATTGAAAAAAGAAATTTCATGGCGATATTGCATAAGGAAAAAACCTACACCCCACAATGAAAAATCACATTCAAGATCAATGTCTCAAAAGAAATCTAGAAAATCAAATATTATAGTTGCTATTATAATATGTTTTAAATGTTGGATGGTGTGTTGAGTCTCGAGATTCCAACATAACACAACCTTTTTCATTAAAGTTGTGAGGGTTGGATGAACTTGCCATAGTTTCTCATGAGGTTGAGGAAACCACGTATGCCCTTCAATATTTACAGCGATGGCCAATCCTGAACAGCCTGTATTTTATTAGGGTCCATTGAAACCCCAACCTGGGAAATTACATGGCTGAGATACTCAATATTAGGCTAACAAAAATGGATCTTGCTTCGATTATCAATGAAATTACTAGCAATAAATCCTATAAGGATATCTGCAAGTAAAGTATATGATTGGGTCAATCTGGGCTATAAGTTAAGATGTCATTAAAAAAATTAGAACAAATATACACAATAGTGGAAGAAATAGGTAATTCATTGTAGCCTGGAATATAGAAGGAGCATTGATAAGGTCGAATGGATTGAATAAGTACACATAGTGACCATTGTGGGTGTAGAAAACTATTTTTCCACATCGTCCTCCCTCATGTGGATTTGATGACAACCATATTTAAAGTCCAATTTAGAGTAATAAGCGTCACTACATAATTCATCTAATAGATCCTCAAACACTGGAATGGGGTATTTATCTATAATGGTAACCGTATTAATAGAGTGGTAATTGATACACATTCTCCAAGAGTCATCCATCTTTTTTACGAGACGCACTGAGATGGAGGAAAAACTTATATTTTCCCCGATTAATATCATTTGTAACAAGTTGTGGACCTACCACTCAATTTTAGTTTTTGGGAGATATAAGTATCTATATGGGTGAATAGACACTGGACCTTGACTGGGTATGAGGAGAATAGCATGGTCTTAAAGGAGGGGTAGAGGGAGACTAGTGGGATCATCAAACACCCGCTGAAATGCGAGGAATAATGATTGTAGGTCACCTTGTTGTAGGGAAGTAAGTTGTAAGCCCCCTTGCAATATTTTAAACCTAATAGTAAGTGGTGAATCCCACCTAAAATTTAATTTCATGTGTTGAGCAAAGCACATATCCTGGTGATGAGTCTCCAGACTATGGATATAGACCTAAGAATGAATGTACTCCTATAAGTTGTTTAAAAAGTAACCAATGTATTGTTATTCTGATTAATGAGGTAGGAGAGAAACAAGATATTCGAACTGCTAGATGTGGTATGGGACAATACCCCGCTGTTGAATAGTGGTGAGATCCTCATGAGGATTTTGGATCACAAGACCACTAAAACTCTCCATGATTTACTTTTTAAATAAATTCCAAGGCATATCCACATGAACCTAGATCAAAATTGAAAACCAATGAATTATGTTACCCTCCATACTGACTTGAACATGTTGAACCTTGAGAGGTTTGGGTGTATGATAAATCCAAAAATATATTTCCGATCGACAGATCCAACCATGTGGATATCCCACATCAAAAATGGGAAAATCAATATGCCTACTGGTCCCATAAGTATCGATGAGATGAGGATGCTCCCATACGAGTGAGGATGCCAGGTCACAGGGACCTTCTGTGTCAACAATGAAAACTGAACGTGTAGATGACTCATCTATGAGGTGGGAGTGAGGCACAACGTCTTGTAGGGGGAGTTTATCTAAATGGTGTTGGGGAACAACCCGATGTTGCAACAGAAGAATTTGCACAAACACTAGATTCACCTGAAGGCCTTTTATCACCCGAAGTCAATTTATCACCCAAAGGAATTTAACACATCACCCGAAGGATTTTTCCACCACACTCGAGGGAATTTTTACAATGCTCCCACACCCATGAACATACCATTTTGTTGTACCTCCGATCATCACAACCGAGACATGATGCTTGATCTTTAAAACTAAGAATACTTTCGATACATGGAATCATCTCTACACACACGCTTTCATTCGCCGTCATTTACATGACATTATTCACGTCATCATTACCTCTGCTTCATTCTCATCATTATCACTTTTCACTGGTTACCGCAAAATGCGGCACCCCTTCCTCATTCTCTCTTGGCAGCTACATCATTTCCGGGCCACATTCTAAAACATGCTACCACATTAACTTATATATACACCACATCCATATATCCATTTGATTTAGTCAACATTTATTATTCCATAAATTAATATTGAGAATAACTCTTCATTAATGTTGGGATAAAATCTTCCATTAATTTTGAGATAAATTCCTCCATTAATAATTTTCTCTCTCCTAAATATTCAAATTTTAAATAAAAAATCTCAACAATATACACCTTGATTTATAATTCAAATATTCCACATTCATATCCACTATCTGGGTCAATGTGATTGTTGGTTCCACCAAGATCTAAATTTCACCCAACGAATAGAACACGTCACACAATACCTGCGGCCAATAAGACTTTCGATATTCCAGCAACATCACTGGTACTTCCGCCATCTTCTAGTGACATCCTTCAATTACTTGATAAACTGATCCACCAGATGTTTTCCACAATGTTTTGTAACTAAACACTTCAAACAATCCCTTTGATACCACTGTTGGGGCTCAGAGCCTGACATCGTAGTGGAAGCAATTGCACAAACACAAGATTCACCCAAAGACCTTTTATCTTCTGAAGGCATTTTATCACCTGAAAGAATTTGTCACATCACCCGAAGGATTTTTCACATACTCACCTGATGTATTTTTCCATCACACATGAAGGAATTTTTACAATGCACCAACTCCCATGAACATACCATTTTTGTACCACTGATCATTATAATTGGGACACGCTGCTTGATCTCCGCAACCAAGAAGACTTTAGATACATGGAATCATCTCTACGCACACACTTTCAATCGCCGTCATTGACATGCCATCATCAGAGTCATCATCGCCTCTAATTTATTCTCATTATCATCACTTTTCACTGTTTACCTTAGAACGCGACACCCCCTTTCTCATTCTCTCTTGGTGGTTACATATTTTCCATCCCACATTCCAAAACATGCTACTGCATCCTCTTATATAGACACAACATCCATATATCCATTTAATGAAGTAAACATTAATTATTTCATTAATTAATATTGATAATAACCCTTCATTAATGTTAGGATAAAATCCACCATTAATGTTGAGATAAAACCCTCCATTAAAATTTTTATCTCTTCTCAATATTCAAATTTTAAATCAAAAATCCCAAAAAATGGCGTATAATACCAGCAAGATTGGAATGGAGTTTGTCTGATCCATGTGTAAAATCATGGATAGATGATGATATATCCATAGTCTATTCCGTAATAGCTCATAGTCATTGCTCTAGTCTATCCAAACAAGTTTGTTTACATGTCTCCATGGAGGAAGGGAAGTGAGTTGGACTAAAATGATACATACCTCCAAGCATAAAACTCAAATAGGGACTATGTTGTATTGATTTACACTCTAGAATCAGAGTTAAAAATGGAGGAGAGGGAAGGAATCTTAAAAAGAAAAGGCATAAGTACTCAAGAGACCCTTTCCCAGGAGTTCTCCCGCCCAAGATACAGTAGTAAAAAATAGAAAAATAAATCCCTACCTTATTCTCTCAAGATAACCCCTTATAATTACCCCAACTCTCTATCACATGGGCTAACAAAATACCCTCATTACCTATCACTTAAGCTAACAAAACACCCCCTACAATTACATTTTTAACCTACCTAGTTTATACTTTCCATTTGTTAAGGAGGTCTTGGGCTCTATTAGTTTCATTGATTAAGGAAGACACTTAGACAAAATATCTGATTGCTCATAGTGAGGACAAGAAGTAGTTTGTGAGGATAAATCTCAAATTTTTTAAGAGTTGTACAATTCATTACATAGTATGAAAAACCCCAACTAAGGGGTTTCATGGAATAGGATTCCTGTATATTAAGATGCAAGTTGCTGTAGAAAAATTACAAAGGGACTGAAACTGAAGAAGAATTAGAAGAAGAAAAACAAAAAGGAGAGAGAAAGACACAAGCGAGACCCCTACTTAATTTTTTAATGGTGTATCCCAATCCGTTTAGTTGAATTTCAATTGAATATTAGCCACCCAAGCTTTACACTAGACTATAACACTCACAGTTTGACCTCCGTAGTGAGGTTTTAGGGGGGAAGCGTGCCTAATCTAGGGGTCCGGGGGCCAAAGGTCCCCTTACCCAAATTGTAGGGCACTTTAGAATCTACGATAAAATATAATAGAGTTGACTAGGAGACACTGATAGGGAACTATTGCAGTTTTGACTTCCAACTACTGGTTGCAATAGAAACTTGGACTTTAGATATAGCGGTATTATAGATTTGCATACTTACAACTGTGCATCACTACAACACATTAAACTTACTATGCAATTGGTGGGTCAGTTACATCATGTTATTTATGAGCTCATTTGAGCCAGGGTTTCTGTGTGCTTGAAGATCTTATTGTACCCTATAATTCTGCTCTCAATCATAGTGAATTTTCTTCCTCTCCATGGAAATAGAGATTATTTCCCAAACCATGTAAACCATTGTGTGTGTGTTCATATTATTTTTGTTCTTTTATTCTGTATTTTATTCATCTGCAAACCTTTATTTCATTGCAACTCCTGACATTTATGCAACAACTCAGTCACCAAATCTCCCTAGCTGAATAGAATATCTAATTGATTTCTTCCTTCCTCTCTTCATCCCTCCCCGTCCTTCTAACAACTTCCCTCAAGTGGCCATCACCACTCCAAGAATATACGGTTGTGGCCAGGTATATCCAATTGTATTCTCAGGCTGTATGCCCCATTCTGGAATTTTATTTTCCTAGAATAGAAGAGGAGTTCATGTCTCTATCTCACACTCCACCATAAAAATTATTCATATCCTTAAGAATGAAAAATATCACAGTGATTACTGTTGGTGAAAACTGCTTCTCAGAAAGATTCCTCCTTAGGGCACCCCTAGACTTCTTCCTTGACCAGGTACGGGACAACCAAATCATCCTGATCCTTAATAATTTATTCAGACATTCAGACTAACACAAAATAAATTTCCCAGATGATTCTTATTGCTTCATAGTTTAGCTTTGGTGATATGAAATTGTGGAAAACACCACTACCCCAATTTAATCTTGCAACCCCTTCCTGATCCAAAAGATCCATATTTATCTTTGGGCCAATTAAGTCATGTAGTTGATTAAAAAATAGTCATTTTATGCCATGATTAACTGATTTGATAGGTCCCAGGCAAGGGTTCCACCTTCCGAACACAATCTAAACCTAGAAATCTAAAATACATGCCCTGTACCCAAAAGTAGTACTAACAGAAAATTCATCACCAATGATATTTCTAGATCAATTGATAATACAGTGATAACCGCATTAAAGTTTTATCGGGAGTCTGAACAGCCAAAAAAATCATGGATGGTTGTTTTTTATTAGCAGGATTTATGCTTGTTTTTTTCATGAAAAGGAGAAATGTGAACCTCAGATCCCCTGCCCTACTGGACCTCTATGCATTTCCATGTATTTCTTAAGACCCCCCATCTCATTTGATGGAACAATCTGGAGTGGAGAGTACAAAATATGTTCCCTATGGCCCTACTAAAATATGTAGTTGTAATTAACCCACCAAATATAACATTTTTTATACATATTAGACACACCACCAACTGTAAAAATATATAAACAACTTCGTGAATTGAATATTAATCCAGTGGGTAATCCTTATAACCTTGGTATTCTGGTCACATCTCATCACATGTAGTATTCTTTGTCATTCAAGTTTTTTTAATAAGTTTTTTTTTAATTTTTTTTAAAAACAGCTAGGTTAAAAATATTTTTAAAAGTACTCCACAAAGGCGGCATTGGTGATTCTGCATTTCCACTAAAACCCAATTTTTTTTTATTTTTTTTTAATTTTTTTGTTCGGCTTATATATATATAACAACACAAAAATAAAAATGAAAATAATTTTTTTAAGCAGAATTTATCTGCTATTTAAAATCCAACAGTACTTCCATTACAGCAGTCTAGATTCTGACAGAAGCTCTCATCCAGAGCTCCCTTTTATAAGAGAGCTTACCCTGGAAATCAATCTTCACTTCCAATATGAGATTTTGGTTCTCCCTTTCTTACGCAGAACATTCTACATTTCTGATGTGAGATTATATTTCAAGTACATGACTTTGAAAGAATATAAAATATAAACTATAAGACTAATATAAATGGAACTTAAAACATAGATTAAACATATAATAAATAGATGAAAATAAAAATAATTTCATAAAAAATTCTGATGGAAAATAATTTATAAGGTTTCAAAGACACAAACTTGAAATATAAAATTGTTTCAAGTACGTGACTTTGAAAGCATATAAAATATAAAATATAAGACCAAAATAAATGAAACATAAAAATGGATTAAACATATAACAAATAGATTAAAATAAAAATAATTTCGTAAAAAATGTTGATGAAAAATAATTTATAAGTTTTCAAGGACTCCAACTTGAAACTTAAAACTGTTTTAAGTACGTGACTTTGAAAGTCTAAAAATTTAAAATATAAGACTAACATAAATGAAACTTAAAAATGGATTAAAAATATAACAAATAGTTGAAGAGAAAAAGAATTTCATAAAAATTATTCATGAAAAATAATTTATAAGCTCTCAAAGCTTCTTACTTGAAACTTAAAAATGTTTCAAGTATGTGCCTTTGAAAGCCTATAAAATATAAACTATAAGACCAATATAAATTAAACTTAAAGCATGGATTAAACATATAATAAATTATTTAATTATTTAATTAATATTATTAATAATTAATTATATAATAATTAATTAGTAAATAATTAATAATTAATTATATAATAATTAACTAATTAATTAGTAATATAATGAATCTTAATAATTATAATATAATAATTATAATGAAAATTTATAAATTATAATTATATTACTAATTAACTAATTAAATATTAACTAATTAATAATTATATTACTAATTAACTAATTAATTATTATATAAAAATCTTTAATAAATACTAATTAATAATTATAATGAATAATTATAATTTATAATTATATTACTAATTAACTAGTTATAAAAAGGGCCTTGACTCTATCTTTCAAAAAAATAACTAATTAACTATTATATAATTAATAATTATATTACTAATTAACTAATTAATTTTTATATAATTAATGATTAATAATTACTAATTAACTAATTAAAAATTATATAATTAATAATTATATTATTAATTAACTAATTAATTATTAACTAATTAATAATTATATTACTAATTAATTAATTAATTATTAAATAATTAATAATTATATTACTAATTAAATAATTATATTACTAATTAACTAATTAATTATTATATAATTAATTATTAATAATTACTAATTAACTAACTAATTATTATACAATTAATAGTTATATAATTAAAAATTATATTACTAATTACTAATTAATAATTAATAATTAATAATTAATAATTATAATGAACTATTATAATGAATTATTATAATGAATAATTACAATGAATAATTATAAATAATAATTATATTACTAATTAAATAATTAATTATAATATAATATTTTTTAATAATTACTGATTAATAATTATAATGAATAATTATATAACTAATTAACTAATTAACTATTATATAATTAATAATTATATTACCAATTAACAAATTAATTATTATATAATAATTTTTAATAAATACTAATTAATAATTATAATGAATAATTATAATTTATAATTATATTACTAATCAACTAATTATAAAAAGGGCCTCGACGCTATCTTTCTCAAAGCCAACGAGCCCGTACCCGAGTGGTAAGGGCTCCTGCTTGGCATCCAAGAGACCCAGCTTCAAAACCGGGTAGAGGCGGATTACCGGTACTGTAGCAGTACTGTATTAGTTATTGTTCGGTACTATAGCAGTAGGAACTATTCACCCAATATGGGCCTTCGGGCCATCTGTTTGGGCCGAGGAGTCTCAAGGGCCTTCAGGTCATCAAAGGCCTTCAGGCCATAGAGCCTTTAGGCCACATAGACCATGGAGTAGCCCAATTCACACAGAACAGGCCCTAGAAGAGGATCAGAGCAACAAGAGTAGCAGCTACTAGAAGTAGAGCTAACAGGATTAGAAGAATGGGAGGGTATGGCAACCGCCATCGAGACCAGGCACCGTGCAACTTTGTACAGGGCAATGCTAGCCGATTAGAAATCCAAGATGGGGAGCTAGGTGATCAATGATGCAGAAGCTGGGGAGGTGTAGTTCAAGTGGGCTAGGCCTACAGGTCATGTATTGGGCATGGTATGCCTCTGGGCCTTCAGGTCATGTATTGCGGGTTAGTCGGACCTTATGCCTTGGACCTACGGGTTATGTACGGGCTCCCCTTCAACCCTTAAAATGGGGATTATCCATAATAAAATAAAAAAGAAGGCCTTCGGGCCATTCGAGCTATCTTTCTCAAATAATTAACTAATTAACTATTATATAATTAATAATTATATTACTAATTAACTAATTAATTATTATATAATTAATGATTAATAATTACTAATTAACTAATCACTAATTATATAATTAATAATTATATTACTAATTATTTAATTAATTATTATATAATTAATAATTATATTACTAAGTTACTAATTAATTATTAATTAATTAATAATTACATTACTAATTAACTAATTATTTTACTAATTAACTAATTAATTATTATATAATTAATTATTAATAATTACTAATTAACTAACTAATTATTATACAATTAATTATATAATTAATAATTAGTAATTAGTAATTATAAGTAATAATTATAATTAATAATTATAATGAATAATTATAATTTATAATTATATTACTAATTTATTAATTAACTATTATATGATTAATAATTATATTACCAATTAACTAATTAATTATTATATAATAATTTATAATAGTTAATAATTGTTAATTATAATGAATAAATATAATTTATAATTATATTAATAATTAACTAATTAACTATTATATACTTAATAATTATATTATTAATTAATTAGTTAATTATTATACAATTAATTATTAATAATTACTAATTAACTAATTGATTATTATATAATTAATTATTAATAATATTAATTAAGTAATTAAATAATTTATTATATGTTTAATCCATGTTTTAACTTTAAATCATACCGGTCTTATAGTTTATATTTTATAGTCTTTCAAAGCCACATACTTGAATCATTTTTAAGTTTCAAGTAGGTGGTTTTGAAAGATTATAAATTATTTTTCCTGAACATTTTGTAAGAAATTATTTTTATTTTAAACTATTTTTTTATATGTTTAATCCATGTTTTAAGTTTCATTTATATCGGTCTTATAGTTTATATTTTATAGGTTTTCAAAGTCATGTGCTTGAAACATTTTTAAGTTTCATGTTGGTGTCTTCGAAAACTTATAAATTATTTTCCATCAACATTTTTTATGAAATTAATTTTATTTTAAACTATTTGTTATATGTTTAATCCATGTATTAAGTTTCATTTATGTTGGTCTTGTAGTTTATATTTTATAAGTTTTCAAATTCACATACTTGAAACATTTTTAAGTTTCAAGTATGGGGTTTTGAAAGCTTATAAATTATTTTTTATCATCATTTTTTATGATTTTTTTTTCAACTATTTATTATATGTTTAATCCATGTTTTAAGTTTCATTTACATTGATCTTATAGTTTATATTTTATAGCCTTTCAAAGTCACGTACTTGAAACATAATCTCACATCGGAAATGCAGAATGTTCTGTGCAGGAAAGGGAGAACCGGAATCCCACATCAGAAATGTAGAATGATTTCCTAGGTAAACCCTCTTATAAAAGGGTGCCCTAAGTGAGAGCTTCTGTAAGAATATAGATTTATTTAATGGAAATACTACTGTAATGGTAGTACTATTGGATTTTAAATAGCAGATAAATTCTACTAATTTTTTTTGTTTATATATATATATAAACAAAACAAAAATAAATAAAAATAAAATATTTTAAAATACAAAAAATAGTATTTCTTTGTTTTAGAAGAAAGGTGGAAACTGGGTTGCCACATTTCACCCAAATCCTAAAGGCGGAAGCTACGTTGCTGCCTTTAGAGCATATTTTTTTTAAAAAAATTAACCGTGGTGTTTTTAAAAAAATATTAAAAAAAACGTATTTAAAAAAAAACTCTTGACATTCTCCCAATATTCCTAAATATTTAAACCCAAGTCTTGTTTGGATAGGTCAATAGTAGAGATATGAACTAGTGTTGTTTGAGTACTATAAAACCAAACTGGGCAACTAGTACTCATATAATGATGAAATGTACCATAGCTCAGTCATCCACAACACTATGAGCAACAAAATTGTCTACATAATCATCGGATTTGCTATTTTTATTGAGATAAGACATAACTTATTCAATCATAATGTTTTCTTCTTCAGCTAAAATGAAAATATAAGTGTTTATTACATTTGTATACTCCATCCCAACCGCATCATTATGTTGCACCACAGTTTCTTGGAGTCCAAACACATGCTTGTCTGATTTCTCCCTGATCTCTGACATCGTCACATTTTTTCATAGAAAATCAAGTGTAGATGGATCCACTTCCTCATTTTCGATCATCATTTCCGAAAAATACATGTTGAAGTCAGGAGTATTTGATGTCAAAGTTGCATTCCCCTCATACCTCCATCTGAACGCATGTTGATTTCCTCTATGACCAACATCTATAGATCTTTTTTATGTAGTAGATAGAGTGTATGAAACTCACCTTGGATGTCACCAATAATACTTTCCACAAAGTTTTCATGCCTCCCCTGTGCCAATGTTTCATTAGTATCCACTGGATGTGCCTCTATTGTAAATTCAAACAAAATCAACATGCCCCTATGCATGTCTTCCCAAGCAGTCTGTGTCTTTTCCCTGTGTTTTTTCTCCCCACGGATCTGCATCCACCTATTTTTTCTTTTGCATGACTTTAATGTTTTTCCCTCATAAATTCTATGCGTTGTTTCAGGTCTATATATTGATTCAATTTTAGTCCTTGAAATTTTCGTGAAATACAAATCTTGAAATCCTTTATTGCATTTTGTGCCAATTTCTTTCTCTCATATTTCTCGGATTATATATCCAAGAAACTAGTATCAGATCCAGGTTACAATGGCATCCTCAATTTTTTTTGAAGATGGCCACAATCCATTCACAAGTTTGAAATTTTTCTAAGGACAACTATGAGATGTGGGAAATCCAAATGAAGACGTTGTTCGGATCACAAAAATTATGGGAGATCGTCACCGATGGGTATATATTACCCACTATATGAAGGAAGAATCCGCTTTCAAAAATGAAGAAAATATGGCTCTAAAAATCAAAGGAAGAAAAATAACATGGCGTTGTTCCTCCTCTATCAAGGGTTAGATGAATCAACATCTAAAAAGATTATTGAAGTAACTTCAAGAACAAAATCTTGAGACACCCTGTGTACCATCTTCAAAGGTTTTTGTCGAGTGAAGCGAGTATATCTTAAAACATTAAGAGTGGAGTTTGAACCGGCACATGTGAAAGAAGGTGAGAGTATATATCACTACTTCTCATTATTGATTTTTACTATTAAAAATTTGAAAAGGAATGGTGAAAAAGTGGAGGACATTCGAGTTATTGAAAAATCACTTCGATCTCTCACAACCAAGTTTGAGCATGTGGTTTTGTCAATAAAATAATCAAAGGATTTTGGAGAAAATATCCATTGAAGAATGGATGGGGTTATTGCTAGTGCATGAGGAACAAATGTAAAAGAATACAAGTTCAATGCTAGAACATGTCTTAGAGTCCAATTTGACTCAACAAGAACAAAATAATGGCCAACCGCAATGAGGCGTTCATCATGGAAGAGGTAGAGGGTGTGGATATCATTCCATCCATCAACAAAAACAAATTTGTTTTTACCAATTTCCATGGAAGAGGAAATGGTGGAGGCCAATTCACACGTGGTCGTGGAAACATAAAGAACGTCCAATGCCACAATTGAAAAAAATTCAGCCATTATGATTCGGAGTGTTGGAGAAAAATGGATTATGATAAACGATCTAACTGTGATGAAGCATCTCATTGTGAAAAATAAGAAGGTACCACACTCCTCCCCGTATAAGAAAAGGCATGTGAATGGCCTGATGTGTGGTATCTCGACACGGGTGAAAAAAACCATATGAGTGGTAACAAAGAATTGTTCGATGAACTCACAGAAGAAGTTCATGGTGACATGAGCTTTGTCAACTCATCAAAGGTACCCATGATTAGAAAAGATAAAATAAAAATCTATCTGAAGACTAGTGAGTCAAATTAAATTTCTAATATATATTATGTACCAAGCATGAAAAATAATAACATCAGTCTCGGAAAACTCCTTGAGAAGTGGTATGTCATACACTTGGAAAACTCTTCTTTTTCTATAAGAGATGCACATAGGAGGATTTTTTCTCAAGTCCAAATGGTGAATAATTGCCTGTTTCTACTTCATATCAACACGAAAGTCAAAAAGTGTCTCTTTAGACTCATGAGGAATGACTCATGAAGATGGAATTTGTTCTTTGGGGATCTGCATTTTAGTGGGATTAAACTTCTATCCTCATCAAGCATGG
Source organism: Viscum album (assembly GCA_963277665.1). Classification (NCBI taxonomy): domain Eukaryota; kingdom Viridiplantae; phylum Streptophyta; class Magnoliopsida; order Santalales; family Viscaceae; genus Viscum; species Viscum album. Next base: position 491,198,346 of record OY728150.1, read on the forward strand.
TGTGTGGATTATCGGTGATTGAATTTCTAAATCATGTGTGTGAGGCGTATACACCTGGCAAGAAACAAAGGAACTCCTTCCCAATTGGAGTGTCCAGAAGAGAAAAGGAACCACTTCAGTTTGTTCACACTGATATCTATGGACCACTTGAAACACCCTCACTTGGAGGTATTAGGTATTTAATTACCTCAATTAATTATTTTAAGAGAAAAATCTGGGTGTATTGCATAAAAAAAAATATACTTTCACTATCTTTAAAATTTTCAAAGCTCATGTCGAATCTGAAAGTGGTTACAAAATCAAAGTACTCAGATTTGATAGAGGTAGAGAATATACAACAAATTAATTTCAATATTTTTTTTGGGAACATGGCATTAATTAGAAATACCCTATAGCCTACATGCCACAAAATAATGGTATTTCATTAAGAAAGAACCACACTATCATCAACTTGATGAGGACCATGCTTAAGGAGAAAGGGCTGCCAAAGAGATTCTGGGCAGAGGTAGTGGCATGTACTACATACCTTCTAAATCGGTGTCCAAACAAGAGCGTCAAATACTTGACACCATAAGAGGCATGGAGTGGCTACAAAATGAGCATGGCACACCTAATAATCTTTAGGTGTGTCTCCTACGCTCAAGTTCCAGAAGCAATAAGAAGGAAGATTGATGATCATGGCGAAAAGTGCATCTTCATCGGCTACTGTGGTGTATCTAAATCCTACAAGATCTAAAATCCACTAACCAACAAATTAGTGGTGGGTAATGATGTGGTATTTTGTGAGGAAGAAATGTGGAAATGGAATGATTAAGAATAAAACAAATAAATTCCATTAGAAATAGAATATTCAGAATAATGGCACGATCATTAGGATAAAACGCCCGCTACACCTTCCTCGGGAGCATCACTAGAACACAGAAATTCAGGAGTACGTTCCATCACTCCTGATAGGACTCCATTAATTCAAAATTTGGTGAGCTAATCCTCACCCATGATGCCCATCAAAATGAAAAGCTTAAGAGGAATCTATGAGAATACCGAAGAGGTAAATCTTTTTTGACTGTATGCAGATCATGAGCCTCTGACGTTTCAAGAATCCATTGGAGAAGAATGTTGGAGAATCACTATGGAAGAAGAAATTCATTCCATAGAGAAAAATGACACATTAGAGCTGACTACAATTCCTAAAAGTTTTAAGTTCATCAGCATAAAATGGGTGTACTAGATCAAGCGAAATGTTGATGGTGAGATCGATTGATACTAGGAAAAGCTCATAGAAAATGAGAACAAAAAAGTATGGGGTGGACTATGAAGAAGTCTTTTCTCCTATTGCTCATCTTGACACTATGAGGATGATTATCTCCCTCATTTTTCATTATAGTTGGATGATCAAAAAACTAGATGTGAACTCTGTATTCCTGAATGGAATTCTAAAGGAAGAGGTCTATGTCGACATGCCTAAAGGATTTGTTATGCAAGGGGAGGAATACAAGGTGTATTGTCTAAGTAATGCTCTCTATGGGTTGAAGCAAGTTCCACGTTCTTGAAATTCACTTATCAAAAACTATATTCGAGAGAAAAAATTCACCCAATGTCCATATGAGCATGCAGTTTACATCAAGAAGAATGATCATGACGATATACTTATTACATGCTTGTATGTTGATGATTTTCTATTTATAGGGAATAATTGACCTATGTTTGATGAATTCAATGGGGCCATGTTCAAGGAGTTTGAGATGAAATACAAAGGTCTCATGTCATTTTTCCTGGTCATATAAGTAAAGAAACAACATGGAGGTATCTATATATCTCAGAAGAGGTATGCCAAGGATTTTCTTGAAAAGTTCAAGATGGACAACTGCAACACTGTAAAGACTCTTCTAAAAACAGGCTTAAAACTAATAAAGGATGGGGAAGTAAGAAGCATTGAATCGACTTTGTTAAAGAGTATTATTATAAGCATGAGGTGTCTCAAAATCACAAGGCCATATATTGTCTATAGTGTTGGGATTCTAAGCAGATACATGGAAGTACCAAAAGAGTCACACATGCTAGCAGAAAAACGAATCCTCAGGTACGTCAAAGGAATAATAGATTTTGGTCTGTTTTATCCATACTATGAAGAAGTAAATCTATATGGTTACTCATATAGTGATTGGGGAGGTGAACAAGATTAAATAAAAAGAACTATTGGGTATGTATTTTTTCTTGGATCGACTGCTTTCATATGGAATTCAAGGAAGCAGAGTGTGGTCTCCTTATCCACACGTGAAGCAGAGTATGTGGTGGCATCATCCACTATTTGTGAAGGAGAGAAATATGTTGATGGAGATGAATCATCTGCATTATGGATCCATAGTGATATATGTGGATAAAAATTCATCAATTTAACTTTCCAAAAATTTAATGTAACATAGAAGAAGAAAACATATTGATACCCAATTCCATTTTTTGAGAGATCATGTGAAGCAAAAAGTGATAAAGTTGGAATACTATCATACTACAGAACAAGTGGATGATATTTTCACAAAGTAATTACCAACAGATGCATTTAAAAAACTCAAAACAATGCTCGGAATGAAGCTAGTTTTGGTTTGAAGGGGAGTGTTGTAAATACAAACAAAACCCACGTGTTCTTATGAATGTCTTACCAAGAAGCCTGTGTCTTTTCCCTGCATTTTTTCTCCCCAAGAATCCACATCCATCTATTTTTTCCTTTTAATGACTTTAATGTTTTTTCCCTCATAAATGCTATGCGTTTCTTCGGGTCTATATATTGATACAATTGTAGTATGTGAAATATGTGTAAAATACAAAGCTTGAAATCCTTTGTTGCATTGTGTGCCAATTTCTTTCTCTCATATTTCTTGGTTTGTATAGCCAATAGCCTCATCCATCCTTTTCTCTAGTAAAGATCATTGCTTGTTTTTTGGCATATCTCATCCGTGTGCTTGAATCATTTTCCCAAAAACAGTATGGAATACCAAGAACTCAACAACCATATGTGACTTTCATGCATAACCTTTCCTTGAATTCCAATTTATGTGTTGAAATGTGTAGCTAAGACTACATTTCACCCCGATAGCTTCGGTTCTTCAAACTCATATAGGGTGAAACGACCATGCTTATCGCTTTTAGATCCTCCAGTTCGTCTTACAACACCCATAGTAAAAGTTTTTGTTTGGAATTTGGATCCCTCTATCCAGTGGAGATCACATTTATTTTCCCATGTTTTTCAGTCTTTCCACATCTTTTGGAATGTAGAGTTGACCCCATCTTGATTTTCCATCATCATCCCCTTTATCATCACTATTGATTTAAGAGTTCAGGGTTATTCTCTCTCCCCATGAATGGTATAATCCTGTACCACTCCTTCCCTAGAAAGAAATCTGGCAGTGATTGTTTATCTAGTAGGTGCCTATTCTCTATCCCTATGAAAAGTCTACCATAGTGCTTCCCTACCGTGCAAGGAGCATCTAGCAGGTTGGACCATTTGATAAAATCCCCAAGATAAGGGGTAACTTAGAATAGGATTCTTGTATATTAAGATGTGAGTTACAATAGAATAATTATAGGGGTGAAAAATGAAGAATAACTAGAAGAGAAATTGAAAGGAGAGAGAAATACTTGAGCATAAGAGCATATCCAACCCAAAAAATTCTAAATGGAGTAAGGGTTACTCTAAAATGAAATATCTACTGGGAAACCTACTCCAACCCATTTCACTATTTTTAACTCTAAAAAAAATATTATATGAATATATCCATTAATTTTAATTAAATATAATTATTTTGAATATAAATAATTAAAAAAAATTAAAAAAAATACAAATAGTAATGTATCTTGATATAGTGGTGCACCAAATATAGCACTCCACTATATCTCCCCTTCAAATTGATTCTGGATTTAGCGCTCGGTCAGAGGGGGATTTTACTTCAAATTGGCATTTTAATGCCAATTTAAACCTCTATTGGAGATGGTATAACCCCCGCCACACTCACCCAATCCCTCCATCCAAACAGAATATCTAAATGATTCCTTCCTTCATCTCTCCAGGCCTCCCCCCTCTTTTTAACAACTTCCCTCACATGTAAAACACTACTACTAGAATATACAGTTGTGGCCAATAGTATCCAATTGGATTTCCAAGATGTATGACCCTTATATAATATTCTTTTCCTATAATATCATAGGAGTCTAGGTCTCTATCATAATAATAATGGTGTAATAAAAATATTTAGTTTATTTAGAAGTAGAGAGAAAAAATCTATAGATTTAGATCAGGTTTGGTTCATAAAAGATGAAGAAGGATGTACCATTTTTAAGAATGATGAAATTAATAAAATATAGATATTATACTTTAATAATATATTTAATGAAAATTTTATGTGTGAATTAGACTTAGATAATCGAATTATTAGTAGAGAGGAACTCAATTACAACTATTATTGAAAATTTCATTCTTTTAAGGTAAATGATTCTTTAAGAAGGATGGAAAATTATAAAACATTTAGGCTAGATAAAATCTACATAGAAATGTGAAAATATTCAAGGGAGTTGGGTATTAATTAAATCACTAGGATATTTAATGAAATTATGAAATTTATGAAAATTTCTGATTAATTGAGAGAAAACTTTCTCTAGTACCTGTGTATAAAAACAAAGTATATATTTTATGTTTTGGGAATTATAGAGTCATTAAGCTTATGTGCTATACCATTAAACTGTAACGATCCAATGTTTTATAAATGGAATTTACTTCTTATAATTATGTCTTATAGTATAATAATATAAAACTACTTATAGAACACAATATAAACCTTATAAATGAATAATGAGTGAATAAAAGGTATCTCTTGAAGATAAGGAACATATACCGATTAAATAGTAACTTGAGTTTTGGAATAGTAATGTGACCCTTATGAATAGTAAACCAACCAACATAATAGTAAACTCACCAATGGAAGTATAAATAAGGGTCAAATTACTATATAATCTATTTTTTAAGACACCATTATTTTTATAAAACAACTCTTTTTATTATTAAATCCTTCTTGGTTCACTTCTAGTTTTATATAAAATATTATTCCCTTTTATGTTTTAAATGACCTTTGATATTTTACTTTAACCGCACTGAAATGTTTTAATTCTAAAGTTTCTTAAGTACTCTTTTTACATGTTATTACTTAAATTTGACATAACTTTTGATTATATATACCTATTCTACCCTATTATTTTCCATGAATGATCTAATTCATTTCCTTCATGGACATTTTTTTTATACTCCCATTTGTTATGCTTTATGACATGATTATGATACCCAATTTTTACCATGGGTAACCCTTATGTTTATGTATGATTGATTACTTATGATTCTATATGTGGGAAGAATATTCATGAAAATGTTGTGATGGGTGGCCCAGATAGCGCTCTAATGAATTGGTTAAAGTTGTGTCTCATGAGACATTATGTGCAACGGTATTGGTGGTTAGCCTTGACTCGTGTTACCATGTGCAATAGTCTTGGTGGTTAACCTTGAATTTTGATCCTCTATGTGAAACTAGACTTGAATCATGCTAAAGTTATGTCATATATTGCTTCCACATTACTATAACTCTATGTTTATATGATCCCTTGTTTATATGTTATGATTCCATATGTTTCATGCCTTTTTATATCATTATGTCATGTCTTCTGACCCATGTGCTAAAGATTTATTATTATGCTTATTCCCTTATTGGGATTTTTAGCTCATCCCTTTATTCATGTTATCCCCAAGTTATCCTATGAATATTTATGCGCACAATGGAAGTTAGGATCTCATTATGAATATTAAATAAAGATATGTTTTATTTAGTCCCATGTTTTCAGTTTTATGTACTTGGTCTTTAAAGCCACTAGACTTCATGATCCTTAGATAGTAATATGGTGCTTTATTATGATAAAAATCATGTGATGTTATGTGTAAAAGGCTATGGTCTCTATATTTAGTATCAAAGAAAGGTATAGTTATTTTTAGAGATTAGGAATAGAGAACATTAGTAAGAACCTTACAAATGAGACTAAGTATAAGAAATCATCACTAAATTTTGGTAAGTATATAGTAACTAGTTTATAAAGAAAATACATCGATGTCTAGATATGAGCAAGTGGATATGGCTCGGTCACAAATGTATCTAGGGGTAAAACCTGAAAACACTTCTTTGAGCTAGACTCAAACGGAAACTAATGCACGACAACGAGCCTTTCTCCACTCTTGGTTTGACACTCCTGGGGGATATGATTTGGTAGATTAATAAGGTTAGTATGAACCATTATTTAGGGAAAAAATAAACCCCATAAGAATAAATGTGAGAAAATAGATCACGGGTAACCTAGATTGAAACCTAGGGAATCATGAGTTAGGATATACTTTTCCTTTAAGAGTTTATCCTTTTATGTTTAAAGCTTCCTTTTTTATGCTCATAATCTAAGTATTCAAGCCCTCTAATTGTATGTTATTTTTCATAGTTAATGGAGGGAAATAGAAGAAAAAATTACAATAATCAATCACTACAACAAAACAGTACATTAGAGGGGTTACACACAACCCCCTCTAAATTCATTTTCTTTATAATTAGAGGGGGTTCTGCACAACCCCCATTAATCATTGACTTTAGAGGGGGTTATGAAACCCCTATAAAATAATTTTCTATAAAAATTATATGGGGTTGTCTAAAACCATCACTAATCATCGAATTTAGTGGGGGTTATGTACCTAGTCAAAAAAAAATTAAATGAGTGGAAACCCCCTATAATGTCTTGAAATAGAGAGGGTTCAAAACCCCCTTCCAATTTATTAAATTAGAGGGGGTCCAAAACCCAATCTAATGTATTTAGATTAGAGGGGGTTCAAAACCCCCTCTAACATCTTAAAATAGAAGGGTTTTAAAACCCCCCTCTACTTTCTTAAATTATAGGGGGTCCAAAACCCCCTCTAATGTCATTAAATTTGAGGGGGGTTCAAAACCCCCTCTAATTTAAAATATTAAAAGGGGTTATGAACCCCTACTGTTTAAATACATTATATGAACATATTATATAAAATATTTATATGATTGTATTTAATTTTATTTATATGTATACATAAATATAATTGTATAATACTATGTAAATTAATATATATTTATTTGAATAAATTGTATTTCATATAATATTAATTATTTATAATATAAAATCATAAACATATTATATAAATATATACATAAAGATAATTTATTTAAAAAATATATCATATAAAAACCCAAGCTTGTAGTTTCTACAAATTATATAATAATAATAATAAATATATTTTTATATAATAGGTTTATGCCTTTATATTATAGATAATTGATATTATATGAAATATAATTTATACAAATAAATTTATATTATATGCACACAGAAATATAGAATTATATTTATTGAAATAAAAATATATATTAATATACATAATAATAAATATATGTATTGAAATACATTATATAAATATTTTTATAAATTGTATTTCATATAATATAAATTGTATATAATATAAAACTGTATTTCATATAATATTAAGTATATTTTTGTATAAATTGAGTTTCATACAATATTGATTATATATAATATACATTTTAATTATATATAAAATAATATTAATTATATATAATATTAATATTTGTATAAATTGTATTTCATATAATAATAATAATAATAATATATTACTTTTATATAATATTATACAATTTATACAAATACATATATATATATATATATTAATATAAATAATAATAAATATATGTATTGAAATACACTATATAAATATATTTTTAAAGACATTATATAAAAATATTAAGTAAATACTTATATATATATATATCCTTTAAATATATATATATATATATATATATTATAAATATATATTTAAGTATATAAATAATTTATATAAATATATAATAAAATTTTATTTAATATAATATATGTTTAATATAAATCATAAAATAAATTTATAGTATTTATAAAACCAATATATAATTTTTATAGATTAAAAAATAGATGTAATAAGAATAAGAATAATTAATAATATTATTATTATCACATGCACACACACATATATATAAGTACAATATATACATATATACTTGTGTAATATATTTAGGTGATATATAAATATATAATATAGAATAGATATAATTGCATATACATATAAATATAGTAAATAATATATATATATATATATTATTTAAATGTATTTAAATATATTATGCTAATAATATTTATTATAATAAATAATCAGATATAAATAAATAAAATCAGGTGTATTTTATACATAAAAAATAATTTACCATAGTGGTTTGCAGTTTGGGATTCAGCGGTGTGTGTGTGTGTTCGGTCTATGGTTCGATTTCGGGGGGAATCTATTTTTCTAAAATTCCAGGGGGAGGAGCGAATGAGCACAGGAGGGAGGAGGGGATTGGGGTGGGAACAGGAGGGAGGGCCTGGGGGCGGGGTACTGGGAATGGGAGGGAGGCACTGGGGGTGGAGAACGGATGAACTATGAGGGAGGAAGGAGGGTGGGGTGGGGGTGGGGGTGACACGGGAGTAGGAGGTAAGGGGGTGTGGGGTCTTAACAAAAATGAACAAATTTAGAGACATTTTTCACAACCACCCCTAAAGTAACCCATTATTAGGGGTGCCTCAAAATTCCCCTAAATCCTTTCAATTAGTGGTGGTTCCCCCTATAACCGCCTTAAAGACACACATTTTTGGTGAGTTTAAGTCAATATTAGAAGGGGTTTAAACCCCCTCTAATGTAATCGACACTGAAGTCACCATGACTTTACCATCACTTACTCAAAAGATCCCTTAATAATAGTTGGCAGACACATTAGTGGTGTTTCCTTACAACCGTCGCTAATGTCATTAGAAGGGGTTATAACCCATTCTTAAGTGGCCTTTTGTGTGGTGAATGTGAGAGGCAATGTGATGATTGCCCTAATGATATGACTGATATGATGGGAGTGGGTGCCCAAAACTTTATTATAGTACTTGCCCAGCTGGCTCAAGTTATAAATAATAACTTGAATCATGTGGAACTCCCTCCTCCTCCAAGGAAAGAGCAAGTTGTTGTAGAATCCTTTATGCAGCAAAGGCCTCCCATGTTTAGTGGATCTTCTGATTCACTCCTCACAGAACAGTGGATTAACTCCATTGAAAAGATATTCTCTATCCTCCAGTGCTCAAAAGAATATAAAGTCATGCTATCATTCTATCATTTTTATGGGGAAGATGATCAATGATGTACATTGATCAAGAATACGAAGTCTCAAGAAAAAATTAATTCCATGGATTGGGTGGAATTCAAGAGAATATTTTTCAATAAATATTTTCCCTGAACCCTCCATATAAATATGGAAATATAGTTCTTCAAACTAAATTATAAGTAATATGAGTCTATTGGGTCGTATAAAGAAAAATTTACAAGGCTTTCAAGATAATCCTTCGACTTTGTCATGAACACAAAAATTAAGGTGGATCGTTTCTTTAGTGGACTAAAGCCAAGTCTATGAAAAGTGTTGGTGATTTGAGACTTCGCCAGTTATGAGGATATTTTCCATTATTCCCTCAAGGATAAAATGGTGATTGAAGACTCTCAGTGGTCTCAGGGTCCCAGTGAAAAAAATCAGAAAATGGAGTCTAATATGGGTGGTTTGGAAAATAAATCTCATGATGGAAAGAAGATTGAACATCCCACATGTCAGAATTGTGGGAAGAAGCATCCTGAGAATTGTCTAAAGGGAACCATGAATTATTTGAAATGTGGAAGAATGGGATATTTGGGTAATTGTTTTTGAAGGGATATGAGGAATCCAACTAATGTGGAAGAATAAAGGAAGGTTCATATCAACACTTAGCCATTAGTGTAGTGTTTCAACTTCAAGGAACATGGGTATTATGCGAACAATTTTCCTAAGCCAAGGATTATCAGAGGTAATCAATAAAAACCTATAAGGAAACAAGTAAGGTTTTATGCTATCACTACTAATGAGGTGGAGCCATACAATGATGTGGTGACAAGTATGATAGTTATTCATTCAATAATAGTGAACATACTATTTTATTTTGGTGCTATGCATTCTTTCATATCATGAAAGTTTAGTAGGACCATACAAATGTCACCTCAAAATTTGGAGATTGATTAATCTATGAGAATAGAAAATGGGAAAATTATTACATCAAATGTATATAACGCCTCCCTAGTTAACTTTTTTGGACTGAACCTCACATAAAATCTCATCATAGCCCCTTTAGTGGAGATCGATGTTATCTAGGGAATGGATTGACTATATTTATAGAAATCCAACATCAACTATCAGGAAAGAGAGATCACTCTTCACATCCTAAAGCATCCTCTAATTCTTTACAAGTGTAAGGAGGAAGATGAATCTTATTTAGAATCATTGTCTCATGTGTGGATATTACTACCTTATAAGAAAGCATATCTATCTCAAATTATTGAGACAAAGGAGAGAATCATTCTTGAAGACATTCCCATTATAAGGGACTAAACTAATGTATTTACCAAATAATTGTCTGACCTTCATACTAATCAAGAGGTTGAGTTATCAATTGAACTTATTCTTGGATCTCTAACTATATCAGATACACCTTATAGAATGGCCACTATAGAGCTAGAAGAGATGAATAAGAAGTTACAGGAGAATATATACAAGGGTTTTAATATGCCCTAGTGCTTCACCATGGGGAGCACCAGTACTATTTGTCAATAATAAGTATAGATAAATGAACCTCTACATTGATTATCATGAGATCAATAAAATCATAATAAAGAAAAAGTATCCCCTGACTCGGATATATGACTTTTTCAATCAGCTTCATGGGTCCAATTGTTTCTCTAAGGTGGATCTTTTGTCAGGATATCACCAATTAAAGGCGAGGAAGGATGATATTCCCAATACTACCTTTAAAATAAGGTATGGAAACTATGAGTTTATAGTTATACCCTTTGAACTGACTAATTCTCCAATAATTTTCATGGATCTAATGAATAAAGTTTTTATATATTACCTCAAAAAATTTGTGGTAGTCTTTATCGATGATATTCTAATATACTCTGAGGGAAAGGAGGAACACAAGGAGAATTTGAATACTATGCTAAAAAAATTATAAAGGAGGAATATAAATGAAAAGTATAGTAAATGAGAGTTTTGGATGGAGGGAGTATCATTCTTGGGGCATGTTATCTCCAGAAAAGGGATATCTGTAGAACCATCTAAGACAAAGCCAATTGAAGAGTGGCTTAGGACAACATTTTTAACAAAGATACGTAGCTTCCTTGGATGAGCTGGGTTTTACCAATGATTTGTAGAGAAATTTTCATGATTTTAAAACCCAATGAACAAGCTGACACATAAGGGGGTAAAGTTTTTATGGACTCAAGAATGTGAGGAAAGCTTTAAGGAGATCAAAAAGAGGCTTATCATCGTGTCTGTACTCATACTCCCAATAAGTGGAGAAATCTTTGTGGTGATAGTGATGCTTCAAAGAAAGGATTAGGTTGTTCACCAATTCAAAATGATAAAGTGATATCCTATGCCTCATGATAGTTGAAAATCCATGAGAAAAACTATCCCACACATGATCTAGAGTTGGTAGATGTGATATTTTATTCAAAAATATAGTAGAATTATTTCTATGGGGAGAAGTGTGAGATATATACTAATCACAGGAGTCTCAAATATATATTCACATAGAAGGAGATTAATATGCACCATAAAATATGGTTAGAGATCATCAAGGATTATGACTTCTCAATCCACTACCATCCTGGTAAGGAAAATAAGGTGGAAAATGATCTAATTAAAAAGGATCTTGTATCTTTATCAAGGATGAGAGTTGAGAAGGATCCCATATTCTTAGATTTGTAGAGTATGGACATGGGAATCATTAAAGGAGGAACATCAATGCTATCTCAAATGGTTACTCAACTATCACACTCAGAGAAAAGAAGGGATGCTCATGTATTATAGTATAATCATATAATATTACTTATAGAACACAATATACACTTTATAAATGAAGAATTATTTAAGAAAAGGTAAGTATTGAATTTAAAGAACATATACCAATTAAATAGTAAGTTGACCTTTGGAATATTATTGTGAACCTTATGAATAGTAAACTGAACAATGTAAAAGTAAACTCACCAATGGTAGTGTAAATAAAATTTATCCATTTTATAAGTGACAATATGATATAATTATATCATAGAATAAGTAAATAAATATATAAAAAAATTATTACTAAAGTGTTGGTATTTTTGTAAGTCATTTATATTTAATTAAAATTTTATGATTAATTTAATAAATTAAAAGAAAATTTCTTTTCATAAAATGAATTTATAAATTTTTATTTTGATGTCTTATGATCATAAGATAATTTTATGAGACCTTAATTTATTTTTCAAAGTGTTAGAAAATAAGTTTTAATTTTAAAATATGTATTTTCAAGTAAAATATGATTTTAATTAAAAATTAAATTTCTCGTAGAAAATTACTTTTGAAAAATGTAGTTCATTTTTGGATTCTATATGTTGAAAAAAGTTTAGGGTGATTTTTTTGGATTTTTCTGAAATACATAAATTTTTTATGAATAGTGATATATGATAATTTACAAAATAAGCTAAATATATGAATTATTGAGTTATGGATGATGTTTTGATGAGTTAATCACACTTAGTTTAAAATCACATGCTATCTTAACTATTGTTGGTCCCATAAATCAATACTATTCATAGTCTTGAGAAAAAAATTTTAAACTAAAGATTAAAATAATAGAAAACCACTCTCATCCCCCTCTTCTCTTCACTCCTCTCAAGCCTTGTTACTAGTCCAAATTCTACTAAAATATCTCCCTAATACCATCTCCCACGTCTAGGAGCTCTTGGTCTCATAAAAACACCAAAACCTCTCCCCTAAAGAGGCTCTCTAGGTAGATATTTTCAAGAGGTAAATTCCTCTTTTCATTTCTTTTGTTTTCTTTACATGTTCGTTTGTTTTCTTTTTTATCGTCATCTCTTCTCATACAAATGGTTTGATAACTCCAGTACCTTACATGTACTGAAATTTTTTTATGATAATGGAATAAATCATCATCATCTATCCTTTCCCCTCATTTTTTACTATAAATGAAAAGACCATCTTAGATGTGTTAATTCATCACATTTAAGGATGATGGATTTTCAATTTATGTTATCGTCTTAAATTATTGTCATAAAATAATTTTTATGGTTGAACAAGACTATATTATGTATTATTTAAGGTTTTTTAATATTTTTTACACATGAAATTAATTTATAAAGAAAAATGTGTTTGTTGTGATAAAAAACCGCCAATTAACCAAAATAGTTATCATTAAAGTTTTATATAATGATTCATCTTCACTCCAAATAACCAAATGAATTTTATAACCATTTAATCTTATGTATATTTATTAATAACATATAACTCAAATTATTTAGAACCATTCTCATCTTACATGTTTATCTTTACACGTATATAAGTAAAGCAATCATGAAAACCAAGGAAACAAATGCTCCAAAACAATGAAATTGAACCTCTTAACCCATAAAAAAGGTCACAAATGAGCTTAATAAGGTTATAATAAATTAATTACATGTATAAGAGGTTATATAAATATTAATTAATGAATTTAATTTGGTTATACAGGACATTAAAATCAAGTTAAAGACACCATCAGACTTAAGGTAAGAGATTCTACCTCAACCTCCATTATTCCTTCAAATTGCTCTATATTTATTTTTAACCAAATTAATTTATCTATTATTTTTATGTACATATTCTAAATACTATTTATATGATCTAATAAATTTATTAATATTGATTTATCCGAGTTAGAATTCCCATAGGTGACATTACAGAATTCCCTATCTTGATAGGACTGCATCAATGTTCAACTTTAAGCACATACCTTTTTTCCTTTGGTTTTATATGAACTTACAAAGAATATTAGAGACCAGATAATTAATTTAATTATTTTTTTTGTATTATATACTTGTTGTTTCATAATTAAAAGATATTATCATTTTGAAGTTATAGATTTTGAGCGATACTTTAGAATCAAAATGTTTCCATCTTAGCAGATATAAGATAGAATATATAGAGTGTCATTTGAGAAAAGGATTTTAATGTAATGTTATGAATGTGAGATTGAGAGAATAATATTTTAATAGTAGATAATTTTCAATATTTAGACTTATTTATACAATTTTATGGAGATATAAATGCAGTTGTATCTCATATGATTCAAATTGGATGGAAAAAATAGAGAAACATTTATGAGGTTCTTTGTGATCATAAAATTCCTTTGAAATTGAATTTTAAATTTTATAACAATATTATTATAAAAACTATTATATATGGTAGTAAATGTTTTCCTTTGATAGGATATATTGAATAAAAAATAAGGGTAACAAAAATGAAAATGTTAAGATGGACAAGTGGACATACTAAGATGGGTAATATTAGAAATGAATGTGTTAGAAATATAATTGGAGAGACTTTGATTGATGAGAATATGATTAAGACTATGTTAAGATGGTTTGAAAATGTTAGAAGATGTACTAGGGATATATCTGTTAATAGGGTAATCATAATGACATATTCACTTATTAAATGTAGTAAATGTATACTAAAAAGGTTCTTTAAACAAATCATTCAAGATGGTCTTGTTCTAAATGGTTTCAATGAAAATATGATATTTAATAGAGTTTTTTTGGTGACATTAGATTAATGTAGCTGATCCCATTTAATTTGGTTTAAGTACTATTTTCTGTTGTCATTTAAAGATATTTGGATTCCTTTCAAATTAGATGGAAAATATGTTTTTTCCTTGTAAAATAACTTTTATAAACATAATAGTTCATGATTTTATGTGTTGTTGATGAGTAACTCTCTAAAAATAGAGAAAAATTATACAAAAATAAAAAAATACTTAAATTCAATTAAATGGGGTCATCTACATAGAATAAATGTTACCAATTAGTTCTATTAAAGACCATATTTTCGTTGAAACCATTTAGTACATAATCATATTGAATGATTTATTTAAGGTTACTTTCATTTATACTTTTAATTTTTTAATAAGTGAATTTTTCATTATGTTTATAATATTAACAGGGCCATCCCTAGGTCTTCTTTTGACACATCCAAACCATCTTAATCTATTCTCATCAATCTTATCATCAATCAGATCCACTCTAATTTTCTCTCAAACACATTCATTTCTA
Organism: Viscum album; assembly: GCA_963277665.1. Classification (NCBI taxonomy): domain Eukaryota; kingdom Viridiplantae; phylum Streptophyta; class Magnoliopsida; order Santalales; family Viscaceae; genus Viscum; species Viscum album. Next base: position 491,213,680 of record OY728150.1, read on the forward strand.
ATCTTATTTATCTTAGTATGCTCATATTTTTATCTCAGCATTTTTGTTTTCTCCACCCTTATTTTTTGTTCAAGGTATCTCACTAATGGAGAAAATTTATATTATTTATATTATATATATTTTTATACTATTTTTTTGACTTTGGTGCTGATTTTCCATCTCCACTTTCATGCCTTTTTATTTCTATTAGAAATGTTCTGCCCCCTCATCGTTGTAACCATTGCACACCATAGAGGAACACTATATTATAATACCCCATTGTAATTATTATCACTCTAGAAAATATGTATATCATAATCACATAACCAACCACATGATGAACTTTAATCCTATCATATAACATTTCATCATTCAAAATAAAACAACCATATCACATTCCATCATTCACAACAAATTACCCCACAAGGCCTCACTATAAAACTTATGGTATCACACCCCGATTCCCATGGTTTATGTCATAATCAATCATAACTACATAGTAACTAAATTCATGGAAACATGTGTGAACTATCTGAAATGGATCCACTATGTTTCTTTAATTTAGTTACACCCAATTGGACTTTGAGATCCCGGGTCTCTTTCACTCACTTCTGAATACCCACATATTATGAAACACACAAATCACACATATAGATGGAGGGAAAATATAGTGACTGATAAGATATGTAATAGAAGAAATATAACTCATAATAACTTCAATTAAATTCACTATTTAAGTAGTTATTAGATGGAACTTTCTAGAAACAAATTCAAGGTGTAGGAAGAAGACACTCCCCTAGGAATCTCTCCCTAAGGCCAAGGCTGGACCCTCCTTTAACATAGCTAAAAACAACTGATGAACTCCCCTTTCATGAAAAATAAAGCTATATAAATGACTTACACATCACAATGTACTCCCTACAGTTGAGTCCTATTAACTTGTTGCTTCCTCATGGAATAAGTCTTCAGGGGCCGATGTGTAAAAGTTACACCTACTTCAGCTAGCACATCTACCCTCACATCATTACCTCATTCTTGAGAAATTTTTTTCCCCAAGGTGAAATTAAGGGAAATATGTTTGTATAATCACTACATTACCCAAAGTATCTTTCTCAAGAGGCTTCCCACTCCACTGTATTAACCATTAAAGGTCATATCCAATCACTCGAGTGGAGATCACAACTTCGAGAAAAACCTGGTCTTTGACATCATCCAATAAAAATTTCAGAAATTTTCCTTAAAAAGGTCTTAGGATGCCTACTTAAGTTGAGAAAAATGGAATAATGAATTTATTAACTCTTATAGGATAAATAAAATTGGTAGGAAACGTTTCCAATGCATCTAGTGATAGAGAATGATTCACAAAAATGGGTCACTAACTTAGGAAATACATTAGAAATGGTAAATGTAGGTTGTTAAGAACATAAGTGTAGGTTTAGAGTGTATTAAAAGAATCCTTTGATGGTATAATCAACTTGTATTTTATTATTAAATCATGTTTAATCATTTCTTTACATGATCAAAAATTCATGTCTGATGAAAATAATAGATTACTTGTCTACATTAATACAATGGAACTAGTACCGAATGATCTTAATACGCAATTTAGAATTAATTTTTAAGAAGATATAGAATTAACTGAAATTGAAATTCCACTTTCATTAATGATATGATGGAATATATTTAATCATGTAATCATTGTACTACAGAATCAAAGTGCAGAATCCTTCTAGGAGTGATCCACACATACACAAAAATCTATTGAATGATACCATAGAATTGTTGGGTGCTAACATGACCAATCCTGATCACTTTCATTGTTCGTGGTTGATTGTATAAATATTCTTCTAAAAGTATGAATAAATCTTAGTTTTCTCATGAAGGCTTAAGAAAGGAGGAAGATAGAGAACAATTTAGGGCTTGAGATAAATATCTCTCTATCCATTATGAACACCAAAAGTTCTATTTGGAAAGTGATATAATTAGATATTTATTATGGAAGGTTTATGGTTTGAAAATTTCACACTAAAACCTTTCATTTTTTAACTCTTAAATGACCCCATGTCCATAAACAACAATAATATTATTATTAATCACTTTACATGTGAAACACATTAATAATATAAATAAATATCATTTATATCATTTCTAATCATTCCATTAAACTTTTTCCATTTTCCTTCATTTACATTTACTGATCCTCGAAGAATGACTAGTTAATAAATAGATTCCACTGAATTATTCTATTATAAAAATTATATTCATCAAACTTGCATTTAATATTTATTATTATTATTTAACTCACTTATTATTTTGAATAACTTGTGATTAAATTATGGAGATAAACAAAACCAAAATAAATATTATTTATTCCAACATGTTAAATTCAATACTTGAATTTAACAAAGATTGCAGATACACTTAGTGTGTGACCCTCTAGGCTTCTTTCTCAGTGACATTAGGAATAACCACATAAATTCCAAGTTTATTATCTTGAAACACCCTATGGCACCCATAGAGAAAGAATTTAATGTGGCAATGACATCCAACCTCCTACGAACACTTTTTGTGAAATATAATCCCTTTATATTAATATCTATAATCAAGCATGTTTCATGTCAGTACCATCAATCCATATGCTCAATTTTACTTTATTTGAATTTCTAGAAAGGAACTCTCCCACTAAACACTATGTCCATGGATTTATGCTGACATTTCAATTCTATTAAAGACCCAGAGATATCAACTTCCATCATATGTCAAAAGGGATAAATCATTTCTAACATTATCTATTAATGAAATATCTCTCGTAAAGAACCCAACGTATCCTATCTAGTCACGAGTATATTTCATCAAAATTTTCATCAATAAATCAAAGTTTTCAAGTCATGATATACATTAATGACAATCTTAATGCCCATGGATAAATACACACATCCACATATTGGAACATACAAGGACACATGGAAATGTGGATTTCTTATTTGATGGGTTTGTTCTTATAACCTATTATTTTAGCGACTACCAAAGGAGAAAACCATTAGAAGGTTTATTAATGTATTATGAGCCTCCTACTTATGATATCATGTATCATATCTGTCCTATAAGAAAATATCATCCAACCATAAAATAAGATTCAAGAATAATGTTGTTCCACCTCAAGGTTCTTATCATAGTGGGGAATTTCTATGAAATTTCATAACAATATATATCCTATGGAAATATTCACATAAAAATTTCATAAAAAGGAAAAATAATGATCTGATAAGAAAACTTTAATGATAAAACATGTAATCAAGTACTAAACAAGTTTTTTATAGGGAACCAACTCTAATAGACTCCCAATACACTAGAGACAACTGATAATAACTTTTTTCCCACTAGATGTCACATGATACTCATACCTTTGCTGAGATACACCTTGGTCCAGGGGTCCACCACACTTTACTCCATGGATTCTCTACTCACCATAACTCCACCATGTTCAGAAAAATACCTCAAGAGATGAAACTTCCTAAGTATGTAATTTTTCCGTTGGTGTGACCTTATCTCTTTGGAGAGAGTCACTAATATAGTATTATCATAGTAAAATATGATATTTTCTCTACTTCAAGGTACCCCATCAAGCTCTTGGAAAGAGTTTTGAATCCATAATAATTACTTGGCTATATTGGAAGATGCAATATACTCAAAATCTACTATATAATCGATGATAATAAGATGATTTTAACTCTTCCAGCTCACTGCTTATTTTTTGAGAAAAAAAGATATATCAGGTCTATGAATTCATATTATTTTGATCTATCTGGAAGTTAACATATGTATACCCCTTTATGACTAGATCTTCATCTCTTCCATACACCAGGAACATATCCTTAGTTCACCTTTTGATACATAAGTATAGTCTTGACAGTAGTCTCATGTTGTTCACCTGGATATTCTTGATATCTCCTTACCATTCTTAAAGCATAGGCAACATCAATCCACATACATAACATGACATACATGATAGATCCTATCATAGAAACTTATGAGATCTTACTCATTCTCACTCTTTCCTCTTGTGTATAAGGACATATTTTCTCGGAATAATGTACACCATGTGACACTAGAACCAATCCTCTCTGGTTTTGTTCCATACTAAATATCTTCAATATTTGGTCAATATATGTACTCTGACTTACTCTAAAAATTATTTGGGATCTATCATGCATGATCTTGATCCCTAAAATTTATACCACTTCACACAAGTGTTGGTGTTAGTTTCCTAGAAGCAAATTTTTTTACTTTGATTACAGGAATATTTAATGTATTCAATTAGTAAACATCTTATTACATATTTTTCATTATTCTTAATGACTATAATGTAATAATTTACTAGAGTATTTGTCAAATTAATAAGGTCATAGAAGTTCCCCTATATGATGAGAACCTTGAAGTTCTATGACAATATTCTTAAATATAGTTCTTTGGTTGGATGACATACTATGATGGGACACATAGTATACAGACCGTCTGGTGTGACTACTCATAAGCAGATAAGACTTCCTCTCATGAAGTTTTCACTTGGTAATATCCAAGATGGGAGATTATGAGAACAAACCCGCCAAAAGAAATTCCACATGTTTTGGTGTCATAAGATATTCCTATCTGAGAGCATGTGTAATGGTATTTATACTTTAATATTATCATTAATACGTGTCATGACTCGCACACTTTGATTTAATGATGAAAACTATCATGTCATATGTTGACCGGAAGTAGGGAACATTGGATGTGTAATGAATGACATGTTATTAATGGATAATTTGAAGAAGTATATGTACCTTCCATTTATCGAAGTTAATATCTTGTCCCTTTGATTGAAATATAATGGTCGCCCTAAATTCCATGGCCATTGTGTAATGATGAGTTTATTTTAGGTAGTCAAAAAATGATTTGTCAAGCATATATATAGCGACCCGGACTTTTCATATATTACTATTACATAATTTCAAAGATAAACAACATAATATTATTACACATAGAGTATCCAAAGGTTTAGTGTCTTGGGAAAACTAGGATCACACATAACAAATACAACATCTAGTATAAACATTTATTTAATTTCTTCTTCTCTAGCTTCTTATTGGCAGTTGTCTCTCCTTAGTACTTGTAGCCACCAGAGGATATACATCGAAAGGGGTGAGATAAAATCCCATTAAGAGGATAGATAAGAACAATATATCATGGGGTGAGCATAATCATAACATAGACAAAAGATCCTAAACATGAGAGGAGCATAAATAAAAGACTTGAAATGTGGCAATGCATAAAAATGAAACATCATGTCTTAGTGGTTAACTACCACACATAATTTTGAACCAAGATATCATATTGTTCACAAATAATTTCACATTTACTCATTAGATTCATCACTTTACCCAATTCATTGGAGCGCTGTGTAATTTCAGACGCACCCGTCACATTTAAACATTCATATTGCGCTATATAATTCAGGGCGCACCCGTCACATCATAACATTATCATTTATCATGCAAGACACAATGAACATATAACATAAATGAACATAACTAACCCATGAAATGTAATTGGTTTCATCTCATAATAATACATTCATAAGCTTTGGGTTCCCAAAAGAAAGAGGGAACACCATATTTGATACAAGAACCATTAACCGTGAATGAGAGGTAAACGTTGAGTTCTTAAAAGAAGAGTTCTTTTGGAAAACATTTGGATTGAAATAAACTTCATTAGAAAACATGTATATCCTAGAAAAGTATAGAAAATGATGAAAAATTTTTCTTTAAGGAGTGACCATATCAAAAATGGAGTGAAAGAGGTGAAACCCGAAGGATGAAAGTTAGGTTCGAGAGTTTCCCCTTACCTTGTATCTAAATGCTTCATTATCTTTAATGTCCTGTATAATGACATTATATTCATTAATTAGAAATTAAATAACCTTTTATAAATTAATATATTTCATTATGGTTTCATTATGTCATTTTATGTTCCATTGGATGACTTATAGAGTTTAAAAACATTGTTCGGGGATGTTCGTTTTTATGGTTTTTCTTGGGTGGTTCACTTGTATTCATAAATTGATGTTCATGTAGAACATGGGTAAACATACAGAAATGATATTAAATGTAACTAATGATATTACAGGAGTTTTAATGATCTTATAATTAATTATATTAGATCCATTTGGATGAATCATTAGATAATAATTAAATGAATATTGTTTGGGTTAATTTGTGCGGTTTTTCGATCACAATGAAGTTGTTTTAATTTATCACTTAGTAATATGATCATAAGTCAGTTCCCAAACTTTAAATAGGACATAATACATATAAAATATTCTGTTTCAACCATAAAAATGGTTTCATGACCAGATCATAAGGTAGAAATGGAAGAAGAACGCACATCGTTCTTGAAGGTGATAAATTAACACCTTACGAACAACGTTCTCTTTAATAAAATAAAAGGAAGAGGGAAAGGGGGTTGGATGATATAATATCCCATTAGAATAATAAAATTACAGTATATGTATAATAATGGATTTAAAATACAATTTGGATGAAGATATGTGGAGGGAGATCAAGAAATGAACTTGAACTTGAAAGGAAATTAAAGGAGAAGAGGGAGAGAAATTACCTCTTGAATCCTCCTCTTGAGAACCTCCTTAAGGGCCTAAGCTTGGTCTTTTGATGAGAACGGAAGATCTTGTACGTGGGGGAAGGGATAGGGAAGAGGTTTGGGTAGAGTTTATAGAAGTATTGGAGCTTGAGAGGTGTTAGGAAATTAGGGTGTGAAGGGAGGCTTTTATAGTGGAGGGGAGAGATGTTTCCTTAATATAAAATTCATTAGTTTATTAATTTACCCTAAGAAAAGGAATAGTGAGTATTTAATGACCAAGAATAGTAATTTTATCATGTGATCCCGAAACAAGTGGGCTTAAATCATCAGATCATCATCGATGACTCAATTAATCCATTATTTAGCATTTATTGTAAATTATCAGATTCTACTATTCATCCAAAATTCAAGTATCTCAAAAAAATCCCAAAAATTTACCCCAATTTTTTTTGAAGTTTAGAATCCAAAAATGAAGTAAATTTTTCAAAAATAATTTTCTAAATATTATTAGTTTCATATTTAATTAAAATCATAATTTACTTAAAAAAATAGTATTTAAGATTAAAATTGATTTTATAGTGCTTTCAAAAATTACGTAGGGCGTTATAAAATTATCTAAATAAATATAATACATTGATTTGATAATTAATGAATTTTTTTAAGAAAATACTATTTATTTTAAATTAATTAATTAATTATAATTAATTATTTATGACCTACAAAATACCAGAATGTTTACTAAGGTCAAATTGTCACTTTCTAAGATGTCTAAATTTAATTTAATTATTCATGGGTAAGGTTAATCTTATGTTGGATGATTAACTATTCATAAGGTCCATATTACTATTCATAAGGGTATGTTACTATTCCTAAGGGTATATTACTATTCACCCAAAAATTATTTTTGTTTTAATAGACTCCAAAAATCATATTGAACACAACCGTGTATGTCAGATTTTCGAAATTCAAAACATAGAAGTGACAAACTTATGTTTAAAGGTCACTTAGCACTTAGTAGTTCATTATGTTGTTTTGTCATGTTATTTTATGACATAAATATAAGAAGGGAATTTCCATTGAAAAACATTGGGTCATTACATTCTTCCCCCCTTAAGAAATTTCACCCTTGAAATTTCACTTTATACATACAGGTGAGGGTGTTTCTCCTTCATTGCCTCTTCTGGTTCCCAAGTTTCTTCCTAAAACTTATGGTTTCTCCACAACACTTTGAAAATATGGGTTTTATTGTTGCGTAGAACCTTATCTCTCCGATCAAGAATCTTTACTGGATTCTCCTCATAGGAGATATCATCTTCCAACTGCACCACCTCTAAGTTTAGTACATGTGAGGGGTCTGGTATGTACTTTCTTAGTAGTGATACATGAAACACATCATGAACTTGAGCCATATTCGATGGAAGTGCAAGATGATAGGCCACTGCTCCTATGCAGTCAAGGATCTCAATGGGGAAAATATACCTTGGTCTTAGCTTCCCTTTCTTCCCGAATCACATGAATCTCTTCCATAGAGATATTCGAAGGAAGAATTTATCTCCAATGTTGAACTCCAAGTCCCTTCGACAGTTGTCAACATATCTCTTTTGCCAACTTTGAGTATCTTTGATGTGTTTCTGGATGAATTGAACCTTCTCTGTCATCTCTTGAACAAGATCGGGCCCAAGTATCTTTTTTTCTCCAACTTAATCCCAACAGGTTGGAGTTCTACATCGCTTCCCATAAAGTGCTTCATATGGATCCATCTGAATACTCGAGTGGAAGCTATTGTTTTATGAGAACTCAACCAATGGGAGATGCTGATCCCAACCACCTTTGAATTCAAGAGAGCAGAATCTTAGCATATCTTCAAGCGTTGGAATAGTCATTTCAGGCTGGCCATTAGTTTGGGGGTGATAGGCCGTGCTGAAATTTAATTCAGTACTTAAATCATGTTGAAGGATCCTCCAGAATTTAGATGTAAAACTTGGATCACGGTTAGAGAAAATTGAGAGTGGAACACCATGAAATATCACCACTTCCTTCACATATATATTTTCAAGTTTTTTAAGCGAGAGATCTTCCCAAATAGTGATAAAATGGGAAGTCTTGGTGAGTCGGTCAACCACAACCCATATCGCATTATTTCCCTTGGACGTCTTCAGGAGACCCATGAAAAAGTCCATAGTAACATTTTCCCATTTCCACATGGGTATAGGTAATGGCTGTATCATACCCTTGGACTTTTGTTTCTCAAATTTAACTTTCTGACATACCAACCACCTTGATATATATTCCGCAATATCTTTCTTCATGTTATCCCACTAGAAGTGTTCCCAGAGATTACGGTACATCTTGGTACTCCTCGGATGGATAGAAAAAGTTGAGCTATGTGCATTGTCCAATAGCTCATTCTTTATTCCAGGTGATGAAGGAACACAAAGCCACGTTCCAAAACGAATCACACCATCATCATCAAGATGGAACTTTTACAGCTTCCCTTCCTTTACTGCATTCACCCTCTTTTGTATCTCCACATCATCCCATTGTGCTTCCTTAATCTTATCCTGGATGGATGGTTGCGCAATCATTTGGACAATGTATGATGTATCCCCTACAATTATGATTTCCAAATCCATTCTTTTCATATCCATGAAGATAGGGTCTTTCTCAATCCACAACATGGATAGAGTAGCAAGTTCTTTTCTGCTTAGAGCATCAGCTACCTTGTTCGCCTTTCCAAGATGATAGTGAATAGAGTAATCATAATCCTTGATTAGCCCTGACCATCTCCTTTGATGCATGTTGATCTCCTTTTGTGTGAATATATATGTTAGGATCTTGTGGTTAGTGTATATGTCACACTTCTCACCATAAAGGTAGTGCCGCCAAATTTTCAAGGAAAAAATCACGGCTGCCAGCTCTAGATCATGCATCGGGTAGTTCTGCTCATGGATCTTTAACAATCGTGAGGTGCAGGCTATCACATTATCATTTAGCATGAGTACACAACCCAATCCTTTCTTTGAAGCATCACTGTATATCACAAAACTTTCTCCACTTTTCGGTTGTGTGAGTACAGGTGCAGTGATCAGCCTTCTCTTTAGCTCCTTGAAGCTTCCCTCATATTCTTCCGTCTAGACATACTTTACCCCTTTCCTTGTTAACTTAGTTAGCGGGCTTGACAATCATGAGAATTTTCTCACAAAACTTCAGTAGTACCCAGCTAATCCAAGAAAACTACGGATTTCTGTGACACTAGAGGGCCTGGACCATTCCTCAATTGCCTTTGTCTTTGAAGGATCTACAAAAATTCCCTCACTTGTGATCACATGTCCCAAGAACGTGACTTGCTTCATCCAAAAGTCACACTTGTGGAACTTGGCGTACAACTTCTCATTTCTTAATGTCGCCAACACAAGTCTTAGATGTTCTTAATGTTCCTCCTTACTCTTGGAGTAGATGAGAATATCATCGATAAACACTACCACAAATTTGTCGAGGTAATGTCTAAAGACTCTATTCATCAAATCCATGAATATTGTAGGGGAATTAGTAAGTCCAAAGGGAATCACCAAAAACTCATTGTGACCATACCTTGTACGGAAGGTAGTTTTCTGAATATCTTCCTTCTTCACCTTTACCTGATGATATCCAGAACAAAGATCCACCTTTGAGAAGTATTGAGCTCCTCTTAACTGGTCAAACAAGTCATCAATACTTGGGAGAGGATACTTGTTATTTATAGTGATATTGTTGAGTTCCCGATAATCGATGCACAACCGCATTGTTCCATCCTTCTTCTTCACAAAGAGTATTGACGCACCCCAAGGTAATGCACTAGGGCATATGAACCCTTTGTCCAGACGCTCTTGCAGCTGCTTCTTTAACTCCTCCAGTTTGATAGGAGCCATCCTATTGGGACTTCAAGATTGGAGTAGCTCCGGGAAAGAGTTCAATTGAGAACTCTACCTCATGATCCAGGGGAATTCCAGGTAACTCTTCGGGAAATACATCGCTCTATTCCCTCACGATGGGCATTTCTTGAAGGTTGGAACTTTCCTTCAACTCAACCATTTGGGCGAGGTATGCTTCTTTATAGGGAATCAGCACACACACCATTGCAGTATTTTTCAAAGGAGATTCATGATCTTCCTTCCATTTGTAGAGGATCATGGGATGGTTCAGAATATTAAAAGATATTTCCTTTTCCAGACAGTTGATTTGTGCTCTATATAACGAGAGCCAATCCATTCCCATTATAGCGTCTAATTCCACCAAGGAAAGTATTACAAGATTTTCCGGAAGAATCTTCCCACATACGCTAACGGGAGAAGAGTCAAACACTTGGGTTGTAATGATTTCACCACTCGATATTTTTATAGATATCTCTACTTCAAGGTTTCGGGGCTTCGATTCTATAGTTCTAGCAAACTTTCAAGATATAAAGGAATGCGTAGAACCAGAATCAAATAAGATTTTTTCCATTCTTGAGTGAATAAGAAGTGTACCTTGTACGACTTCATTATCATGCTCCACCTCTGCAGTAGTGATGGAATAAGCCTTCCCTTGTTCCTTTGGATTTGGTGGCTGTTGATGCTTATTACCCTTAAGAACTTGAGGTTTGGTGCACTAGTTTTCATAGTTCCCTAGCTCCCTACAGTTGTAGCATTGAACCATGAGTGGTTCTCTCCTTTAATTAGCTACATTCTCCTTCCTTTTCATGTCTTTTCGACACTCTTGAGCATGGTGTCCTTCTTTCCCACACTTAATGCATTTCCTTGTCCCTTGGAGGCAGTTCCCATTGTGCAACTTCCCACATTTTTGGCATGTGGGTCGTTTATTTTTCTTCTCACCTTTATCATTAGATCCACTAGTGTGAAACTCCTTCTTTGTTTTCTTATCACCATAGCCATAGGACCATTCTCCAAACTTCATCTCCACTTTTAGAGCACACCGAAAAACTTATTCATAACTCCCAAAGTCTCGAATTGCAAGATCCTTTCGAAGGTGTGGTTTTAATCCGCTAAAGAATATATCAATTTTTTTTATCATTGTTGATAAAAAAATCCTAAAGCATACCTTGAAAGCCTTGTGAAATTAACTTCATAGGTTGTGACAGATTCTCCTTATTTTTTCTTGAGCTATATAAATTCTCTCTCCATATTCATGCAAAGAGTTCGTGGGAAATACTTATTAAGAAACATTATCTTAAAGTCCTCCCATTTCATCTCTTCAATTTACTCTCTTGGCTTGGTGTTCTTACTCAAATCCCACCATTAATCAGCTTCTTTATCTAGATGATAAACAGATAGAGTCACCTTCTCTGTCTTAGAATAGTGAAGCACAGAAAAGGTCTTCTCCCTGGAGTTGACCCAATGTTCCTCAACTAGTGGATCAGAAGATTCACAAAACGTCGGTGGTCGTTTCCGCATAAAACATTCGATAGCCAGTTTCTCCCTCTTTGGTGAAGGAGGAAGTTCCCCATTATTATGGTTATTATTCATAACCTGAGATAATTGGGTAAGCATCACCATGAAGTTTTGAACTCCACCTCCCAAATCATTGGGTATGTCATTCGAGCAATCGTTGCATTGGCTCTCACATGAGTTGTTGGCCTAATTTCTCCTGGTTCCCACCATTTTCTAAAATATAAAAGGTTAGAACAAAACATAAGTAAAAAAGTCATGAATAAATTATTAATTTAAAAAATATATACCAAAAACATTACATATGGGATCCCTAGGTAAATATTCTTGTGTGAATATTTGTACTTAGTCTCATGCTGTAGGTTTTCCCTATAGTTCACTAATCCTAGTTCCCAAATTAACTAAACCTTGCCTCTGATACCAACTATAGTGACCCGACATTTTCATAAATTACTATTACATCATTTAAAAGATAAAAAACATAATAGTATTACAAATAGAGGATCCAAAGGTTTAGTGTCTTAGGAAAACTAGGGCCACACATAACAAATACAACATCTAGCATAAACATTTAGTTAATTTCTTCTTCTCTAGCTTCTTATTGGCACTTGTCTCTCCTTAGTAATTGTAGACACCTGAGGATATACATAAAAAGGGGTGACCTAAAAGCCTAGTAAGAGGATAGATAAGAACAATATATCATGGGGTTAGCATAATCATAACATAGGAAAAAGATCATGAACATGAGAGGAGCATAAATAAAAGACTTGAAATGTGGCAATGCATAAAAATGAAACATCATGTCTTAGTGGTTAAATACCACACATACTTTTGAACCAAGATAGCATATTGTTCACATATAATTTTACATTTACTCATGATATTAATCACTTTACCCAATGCATTGGAGTGCTGTGTAATTCCGGGCGTACCCATCACATTTAAACATTCATATTGCGCTATATAATTCCGAGCACACCCGTCACATCATAACATTATCATTTATCATGCATGCCAAAATAAACATATAACATAAATGAAAATAACTAACCCATGAAATGTAATGGGTTTCATATCAAAATAATACATTTATAAGCTTCGGGTTCCCAAAATAAAGAGGGACAACATATTTGATACAAGAACCATCATCCATGAATGAGAGGTAAAAGTTGAGTTCTTAAAAGAAGAGTTCTTTAGGAAAACATTTGGATTGAAATAAACTTCATTAGAAAATATCTATATCCCAGAAAAGTAAATACAATGATGAAAAAATGATATTTAAGGAGTAACCATATCAAAAATGCAGTGAAAGAGGTGAAACCCGAAGGATGAAAGTTGGGTTCGAGAATTTCCACTTACCTAGTATCTGAAAGATTACTTCTCTTTAATGCCCTGTATAATGACATTATATTAATTAATTAGAAATTACAAAACATTTTATACATTAATAGGGTTCATTATGGTTTCATTATGTCATTTTATGTTCCTTTGGATGACTAATAGAGTTTAAAAACATTGTTCGGGGATGTTCATTTTTATGGTTATTCTTGGGTGGTTCACTTGTATTCATAAATTGAAGTTCATGTAGAACATGGGTAAACATCCAGAAATTATATTACATGTCATTAATGATATTACAGGATTTTTAATGATCTTATAATTGATTATATTAGATCCATGTATATGAATCATCAGATAATAATTAAATGAATATTGTTTGGGTTAATTTGGGCGGTTTTTCGATCAAAATGAAGTTGTTTTAATTTATCACTTAGTAATATGTTCATAAGTCAGTTACAGAACTTTAAATAGGACATAATACATATAAAATATTCTGTTTCAACCATAAAAATGGTTTCATGACCAGATATGAAGGTCTAAATGGAATAAGAATGCATGTCATTCTTGAAGGTGATAAATTAACACCTCACGAACAACGTTCTCTTTAATAAAATAAAAGGAAGAGGGAAAAGGGGGTTGGATGATATAATATCACATTAGAATCATAAAATTATAGTATATGTATAATAATGTAGTTACAATACAATTTGGATGAAGATAGGTGGGGAGAGATCAAGAAATTAAATTGAACTTGAAAGGAAATTAAAGGAGAAGAGGGAGAGAAATTACCTCTTAAATCCTCCTCTTGAGAACCTCCATAAGGGCCTAATATTGGTCTTTTGATGAGACCAGAAGCTCTTGGACGTGGGGGAGGGGCTAGGGTATAGGTTTGTTCAGAGTTTATAGAAGTCTTGGAGCTTGAGAGGTGTGAGGAAATGAGGTTGTGAAGGGTGGCTTTTATAGTGGAGGGGAGAGAGGTTTCCTTAATATAAAATTCATTAGTTTATTAATTTCCCCTAAGACAACGAATAGTGAGTCTTGAATGACCAAGAATATTAATTTTATCATGCGATACCTAACCAAGTGGTCTTACATCAGCATAGCATCATCGATGACTCAATTAATTCATTATTTAGCATTTATTATAAATTATCGGATTCTACTATTCATCAAAAATTCAAGTATCTCAGAAAAATCCCAAAAATTTACCCCAACCATTTTTCAACATTTAGAATCCAAAAATTATGTCCATTTTTAAAAAATAATTTTCTAAATATTATTAATTTAATATTTAATTAAAATCATAATTTACTTAAAAAAACTGTTTTTAAGATTAAAACATATTTTATAGTGATTTCAAAAATTACGTAGGGTCTTATAAAATTATCTAAAAAACTATAAGACATTGATTTTATATTTAATGAACACATTTTAAGAAAATAATATTTATTTTAAATTAATTAATTAATTATAATTAATTATTTATGACCAAAAAAATACCAAAACGTTTACTAAGGTCAAATTGTCACTTTCTAAGATATCTAAATTTAATTTAATTATTCATGGGTAAGGTTACTCTTATGTTGGATTATTTACTATTCATAAGGTTCATATTACTATTCATATAGTTATGTTACTATACCTAAGGGTAGGTTACTATTCAACCAAAAATTATTTTTGTTTCAATAGACTCCAAAAATCATCTTGAACACAACCGTGTATGTCGGATTTTTGAAATTCAAAACATAGAAGTGAAAAAACTATGTTTAGAGGTCACTTAGAACTTAGTAGTTCATTATGTTGTTTTTTCATGTTATTTTATGACATAAATATAAGATGGTAATTTCCATTGAAAAACATCGGGTCGTTACAATATAGGTTTATGACACTATCATGAAACCTTCTTGATGAGATATTGTGACAGAGGGATTATATTACAAAGTGAGCATTCACATGTGGATGTTGTCATTATGACTTTCAGTTTTTTTATCTTGGGTGCCTTGACCAGTTACTAGATAGTAATCTTGGACTTTAGGTAAGCCCACAAAATTCCAATGAGAAAGAATCTTAGAGGTTCACACACTAAGTGTTTCTAGTGGTCTCGATTAAATTCTACATGAATTTAATTAATGGAATAAATATTATTCTCTAGACCGAGGAATAATTTTATTCATGTTAAAAATGATCGCATATATTAAATAAATATTTATTCACTAGATTGTGAATAAAAGATATTTATTTATTTTTTTGATTATTTAATAAATATTTATTTACTTGTTTGTAAATAATAATATTTATTTAAGAGAATAAAATGATTTATTCAGGTGTTCTATAAATGGAAGAGGAATTCGAACGAACCAAACCGTGTTCATTGATAAATTAATTATTTACAAGTCATTAAGTAATATTTATCCAGTTTCTATAAGAAATAATAATAATATTATTATCATTATGTGGTATGAGATTTCATTTATGGTTCCGTTTTGATATTGTTGGCACACCACAAGAAATGGTTCTATTATTGTTATTATGTGGCATGGGTTTTCTATAATATTTATAATTTTATTTAATTTTTGTTTCACAATTAAATATTGTAACTAAAACCCCATATTGATTAATAGGAAGGTAAGTCTATTGTGTCAAACCCCCAATGAATTTAGAATTGTTGAGTCAAACATTTTCTCTCTTAACTCCTCTCATCTCTCCCTCTCAAGAATGAGAGAAGTTCTTTAAGACTGAATAATGGGAGATCATGAACGATCGATGCAAGGCATTCTATTTACCATGCTAGAACTCGGAGAATGAGTGGCGTTGTTTGGAGACCACTGGAGAATGTGTGGATCACCATTAGAGGGATTTTATTTTGGATCTTCATGAGCGTAATAAAGACAATCTGGAAGATTCATTCTGGACGATCAACGATCATCAATGAAGAAAGTAATGTAGACCCAGGTATTTAATTTATTCAAAAATTAATAAATTAATTATAAACATGATGTGCAAGATCCTCTTTATCGAATTTGATTCTTTTCTTCTCCTTGTCCAAATCATTGATTTTAATCTGTGGATTTTGATGCTCATCGTCATACTGATCCCAGGTTTTTAATTGATTACAGCAAAAGAAAATTTGGGACCTCCCAACCACCATGCTTCCACTGCATTCATATCCTTCAAGTTGTATCAGAGGGGGCTCATCATCATTTAAAATTATTTAAATAATTCTTTGATGATTTATGATTTAATAATTTAGTTTGTCAATTCATGTTTAATCATTCTTGTAATCTAATTTTCAAGATCTATTCTTCCTCTTTTAATTTCTCACAGATCTAATAGAAATGAATAATTCTTTTATTAAAACTAAATCAAGGATCTCATTAGGAGGCACTAACAATTCTTTCCAGGTAACACGATAGTACACACTGTGTATTTGGAGTTACACACTATGTAATCCGGATCACACACCATGTAGTTGTGTTTATTGCATCAGGAGTAATTTGACAATTTCTCAAGATGTGTTCATTAATGACACACGGTGTAGTCAATTCTTACACCACATGTTGACCAGGACAAACTGGCACACAATCTGCTGGATTACATGTTGTGTGTCCCACTGTACATGGCGTGTATTCCCTTCAGGTCAAGGTCCAAACCGTGTATCCCATACATAGCTAAGCCAACCTCCAACCGTGTAACCCGGGGACAACACAACATGTGTCCCACTAGACACGCCATGTACTCTAAGATTTCTGAATTACATCTCACATGCTGAGTCCCTGGGCATGTACTTTAGATAAGATGGTGAAAGCAGTACACATTGTGTAATCAAAACTACACAATGTGTACTTTACCAAATTACATAGAATTAAAACTTTAATGTTTATGTAATTTTCATAATTACATATCATGTATATTTGAATGGGTGTTCACCATGTTACCAACAAGGTTATGGATGAGAATCTTAGGGAAATTCAGGAAAAGGACTAATATAAAATGATTTATTAATTAAAGATAATAATTAATCAATTTGAGTGCGATTTTTATTAATAAGAACAATTAAAGAATTGAATGATAGTTTTATTAAATTCATAATTCATTTCATGTATGTTGATGATCATGATCTAGACTAGACCATTGTATGTGATTGGTATCCTTTTAATTTATTTTAAATTAAATTGTTGCCATACGTGCCATCTATCCTCATTAATATGTAGGTCCTACATGACCATGGTTTATTTTATGTAAACCCCCATTTTACCCCTCACCCATGTGTGATTTAAAAAACATATATAATGGATGGAGCTCCCAAGTTTGTGGAGGTGGTTCATGTAAGAAGCCAAGGTGAAACCAATCCAAGGAGATACAAAGGTGGACATGTGGAAAGCTATAGAATTGAACCAAAAAAGGTTCAAGGTGTTCCTCCACTTGGTCAGAAATTAGTTTATCAACCGCTAGATAAACTAACCATTAGATTAGCTCATGGTCATTCCCTTTAATTTATTTTATTTCTGTCAGTGGAATGGTTTTTCATTATGGATGTATTGTCGTGACTACATAATTAATGAATGAACAAGCATGCAATATGAAACTAAAATAAACCAGGCTTATGCATAAATATTATCAAGAAATGGTTAATCACTTAAGTAAGTTCCACTTAATATTAAAAATCATGTGATAAAGATAATAAGGAAATTTTTACATAAGAGATAAAAATCCCTCAATAAATTATTAAGTCATACTAAGACTTTTTTTTAATTGATTAAGGGAAAGAATGAATAAATCTATGTGTTTGACCAACCCTAGTTAGGATACTTACTTTTATACAGGAATCTCTTATAAAAGTTTCGGGTTGACGTAACCATTTTACATCAAGAAGAGTATCCCTTGCTAGACGTGGTCTAAATTTTGACGCAAGTATTGAGGAAATCAAAGTCAAGATTTTAGAATTGTGGAGTCCACTCAATGGACCAAGGAGCAGAAATACCATAGTTGGAAAGGACCTTCCTAAGTAAATACCTTCAAATAGCTTGACCAACCCTTGTTGGGGTTATGCGAAGGGGAATATGGATCCTTGCCACTATAATGTCCTAATAACTATACATTCTGAGTTCAATGGTGATGGCCATTGGGACTTGATAAAATAGCAGGAGACTTAATAAAATTAATTTATTATTTCTCATAAAATTTAATCAATAAAGTACTAATTATATTCTATTTTAATTATAGAATAAAAATGAAAAGATCATCAACCACACTATCACTGCAATCAATACTGGATAAAGACAACATTCTCATGGGAAATAACTTCTAAGAATGGTTTAGACACCTTTGGGTCATTCTATTCCATGGATAGAAATCTTATGCACTGGAGTCCTCATTACCTGATATTTTTTCCCAAGAGACGAGCGATGAAGAGTTCCTAGTCTATGAGAAAAATATGAATGACGCGGTCAGTGTTCAATTTTTGATGTTATCATCAAGGTCTAGTGAACCCATGAAGTCCCATGAAAACATGGATGCATATAAAATTCTTGAGTACTTCCTTGGTATTTATTAGGAGAGAGAAAGAAAGTAATAATTTAAGATATCTAAGACACTCTTTCAGAGTAATATTAGAGAGGGTGCCCTAGTTAGTCCTCACTTAGTCAAGATCATTGGCTACATTGAGTACCTGGAGGTTCTAGGGTTTAAACTCCCTGAATAATTGGGTATCGATATCATTCTCGCATCACTCCCTCAGAGATTCTCTAGTTTTTCTGTGAAATTCATTATGAACAACATTGAGAAGTATCTACTAGATCTTATTATCCTCCTTTTCCAAGTGAAAAAAGACATGAAGTGTGAAAATATTTCTATCCTCATCATGAATAAGAGGAAAGGGGAGGTGAACAGCATTAAGACCAAAGATTCTTCACACTCTTCAAAGAAAAGGAATATCAAGGGGGAGGGAAGGGAACATGAAGATGTTTTTTTCACTTTTGGAAAAAAGGGCCACTAGAAGAAAAACTTCACCCAGCTAAAGAAGCAAGGGGAAGCTTCTGGTGCATTTGTTATTGAGTGCAATTTATCTATTTCTACAAATTGGGTATTAGATACAGCATGTGGTTCTCATATATATATATATATATATATATATATATATATATATATATATCCCAATACAAGAACCAATTAGATTCAAGAAAATTGACTGAGGGGAGTTAGATCTACAAGCAACCAATGGAGCTAGACTTTCTATTGTAGCTGTCAGGGACTACCACCTCATGTTTCCGACTGGGATGATCTTGGTATTAAAAGGTTGTTATTATGTTCCTTCTATAACCAAAAACATTATTTATATATTCAGACTAGATATAGATGGATTTATTTTCATGTTTGGAAATGAATGTTTATTCTTTTATAACGATAGCATTTGTTTTGGTAAGGCACATATATAACGGTATTTTCATGTTGGATTACACAAACTAGGTAATAGAAATCGATAACAAAGATACTTCACATGAATCATACCACACCCATCTTTGGCATCACTGACTAGGTCATGTAAATGATAAACACTTGAAAAAGTTACATCAAAATGGATATTTAGATTCTTTCAAACTAAAAACACTTGGTGTATATCAAGCACGTTTACAAGGAAAAATGACCAAAGCCCCATTTAGTGGGAAAGGTGAAAGGGCCAAAGATCTTCTTGAATTGGTTTATACCGATGTGTGTAGACCATTTCCAGTTGAAGAAATAGGTGGGTACCCATAATTCAAAAATTTTACTGATAATTTTAGTATATATAGATCTATCTACTTAATGAGGTATAAGTAGGATTATTTTGATAAGTTCAAGGAATAAAATAATGATGTTGAAAACTAGATTGGTAAGAATATTAAGAAACTCTACTCAGACTGAGGTGGGGAATTTCTTAATCAATATTTCATTTATTACTTACAGAAGTTTGGGATACTATCCTAACTCACTCCTTTTTACACACCCTAGTGGAATGGTGTAAGAGAAAGGAGAAAAAACACCTTGTTGGATATGGTGAGATCAATGATGAGTCATGAAATCCTTCCATTATCCTTTTGGGGATATGCGTTACAAATCGTATTACACATACTAAACCAAGTACCAAATAAATTGATTAGTGGTATTTTATATGATATTTGAAGTGGAAGAAAATCCATGTTATCAAATTTACATGTGTGGGGAAGTGAATCATTTATTAAGGAATCTTCAAGTAACAAACTCACACCCTAAGTCACAAAGTTTACCTTTAAAGGATACCCTAAAGAAACAAGGGGGTATTAACTATATTACCCCTCAGAAAAAAACTTTATAGTGGAAAGATACACTATATTATTTGAGAAGGAGAACATCTCCAAAAGTTATAGTGAGAACGAGATAGACTTCGATGAAGTTGAGGCTCAAGGTACACAATAGTTGGTACATGAGAAGATTCAGAAATCCTCATGGAAGAAAGACATATTATAGAGACACAAGAACTGTGTAGGAGTACAAGAGAGGTTAGAGAACTAGAATGGTATGGTTTTCTAGTTACCAAGTACGGTGACTCATTATTAGTTGATAATAATAATCCTCCAACCTACAAGGAAGAACTAAGTGGCACAAACATTACCAAGTGGAACGAAGCTATGAATTATGAAATGTATTCCATGTACCAAAACAAAGTCTAGATTTTGGTAGATCCTCCAATAGATGTAAATATGGTTGGTTAAAAATGGGTATTCAAGAAGAAACATGACATTGAAGGAAAAGTCAGTACCTATAAGGCCTGACTAGTTGCAAAAGGGTTTAGATAATGTCAAAGCATTTACTATGATGAAACATTTTCACCAGTTTCAATATTGAAATCCATTATAATTATAATAGTTATTGTCACTTACCATGACTATGAGATTTAGAAAATGGATGTCAAAAATATCCTTCCTTGACGGGAACCTTTAAGAAGATGTCTATATGACACAACCTGAAGGGTTTGTGACTCCAAAGGATTATAATAAGATATGAAAGCTACAAAAATACACTTATGGATTAAATTAAACATCCAGGTCATGGAACATTCGTTTTGATGAAGCCATAATGGAATTTGGTTTTATAAAGAATGAATGTGATCCTTGTGACTAAAACTGATTTAGTGGGAGTTCGTTCATTTTCTTAATAGTATATGTTAATTAAATATTACTTATTAGATACAAAATATCAGCCCTACATTTTGTTAATTCATAGTTGAATAAATTCTTCTCCATGAAGGACTTGGGAGAGAAAACATATATTCTTGGGATCAAAACCCACCATGATAGATTCAAGAGATTGATAAGCCTAAGTCAAAGTACATACATTGACAAGATACTGAATATATTTGGTATGGAACAACCTAATAGGGGATTGTTGTGAGCATCACATGGTATTCATCTTTCCAAAAAAATGTGTCCTTAGATGCATGAGGAAAGAAAGAGAATGGCAAGGATTCCATACGAATCAGCAATTGGGTCAATCATGTATGATATGCTATGTACTAGGCTAGATTTTTCTTATGTATTTAGTGTAGTAGGAAGATATCAAGATGATCCAGGTGATCGACATTGGATGGTAGTCGAGACTATTCTTAAGTATCTGAGGCATAATAAGGACATGTTCTTGGTTTATGGAGGAGATGGAGAACTAGTCATCATAGGATATACAAATTCTAGTTTCCAAACTAATCAAGATGACATGAAGTTTCAAATGGGATACATCTTTACTTTTAATGGAGGTGTTGTGATCTATAAGAGCTCAAATAAAGGTGTGGTTGTAGATTCAACAGCAGAGTATGAGTATATACCAACTTCTAAGGCAGCTAAATAAGTATTTTGTATGCGAAGCTTCATCCAAGAGCTGGCTGTGGTTCCTAGCAGTAAATATCCCATCACACTATTGTTATAATAATATAGTGGTGGATCTCGCAAAAGATCCAAGGTCACATTATCGGACGAAGAACATACTACATAAGTATCATCTCTTGAGGTATTTTCCTTATAGAGGTAAAGTTTTAGTGATCGGTATTCCCACAGAAGATAACGTGGTGGACCCCTTGACTAAATCCTTGACTCAGCAAAAACATGATCATCAAATGAGGTTTATAGGACTAAAATTCATAGACAATTGTCTCTAGTCCAAGTGGGATTTTGTTTGAGTTGCTATCCTAGAACCAAATTTTTTACTTTGATTACATGAATATTTAATGTATTTAAATATTAAACATCTTATTACATATTGTTCATTATTTTTCATGACTATAATGTAGTAATTTTCTAGAGTATTTGTCATATTAATAAGGTTATATGAGTTTCCCGCTATGATGAGAACCTTGAAGTGCTATGATAATATTCTTAAATATAATTTTGTGGTTGGATGACATATTATGATGTGACACATAGTATACATACCATCAGCTATGAATACTCGTAAAAGGATGAGACTTATTCTCATAAAGTTTTCACTTGGTAATTTTCAAGATGGGATATTATGAGAACATACCCACCAGTAAGAATTTTGTACGTTTTGGTGTCATTAGATATTACCATCTGAGAGTAGGTATAATGTTCCTTAGACTTTAAGATTATCATTAATGTGTGTCACAACTTCTGCACTTTGATTTACTAATGAAAACTGTCACGCCATATGTTAGTGAGAAGTAGGGTATGTTGGGTGCATCATGAATGACGTGTTATTAATGGATAAGTCAAGGAAGGATTTTTCCCTTCCATTTATGGAAGTTGATATCTCATACCTTTGATTGAAATAGAACCGTTGTCCAAAATTCCATGGATATTGTATAATGATGAGTTTATTTCATGTAGTCAAATAATGACATGTCAAACATATAGGTTTATTACACTATCATGAAACCTTCTTGATGATATATTGTGACAAAGGGATTATATTACATAGTGATCATTCTTATGTGGATGTTGTCGTTGTAACATTAATTTCTTTCTCTCGGATGCCTTGACCTATTGCAAGACAGTAATCTTGGACTTTAGGTAATCCCGTCTAATGACAATGAGAAAGAGTCCTAGAGGGTCGGATGCTAAGTGTTTCTAGTGCTCTCAATTAAATTTTATTTGAATTTAATTAATGGAATAAATATTATTCTCAAGATTGAGGAATAATTTATATTCAATTTAAAAATGATCCTATGAATTAAATAAATATTTCTTCACCGAATTGTGAATAAAATATATTTATTTATTTTATTGATCATTTAATAAATATGTATTTACTAGTTTGTAAATAGAAATATTTATTTAATAGAATAAAATATTTTATTCAGGTGTTCAATAAATGGAAGAGGATTTCGAATAGACCAAGACTATGTCTGTTGATAAATTAATTATTTACAAGTTGGTAAATAATTTTTATCCAGTTGGAATAAGAAATAATAATAATATTTTTATCATTATGTGGAATGATATTTCATTTATGGTTCCATTTTTTACAAGTTGGCACACCACAAATAATGGTGTTGTTATTGTTATTATGAGACATGGGTTTTCTCTAATTGTTATAATTTCATTTAATTATTGTTTCACAATTAAATATAATAACTGAAACCCCATGTAGATTAATAGGAAGGTACATCTATTGTTCCAAACCCCAAATGAATTGAGAATTTTTGATCCACACATTTTATCTCTCAACTCCTCTCATCTCCCCCTCTCAATAATGAGAAATGTTTTTCAAGACCAAAGAATGAGCGATCAAGAACGATCGATGCAAGACATTCGATTCACCACGCTGGCACTTGGAGAATGAGTGGAGTTGTTAAGAGACCATTAGAGAACTTGTGGATCACCTCTAGAGAGATCCTACTTTGAATCCTCATGATCACTACAATGATAATCCAGAAGGTTCATTCTGGATTATCAACAATCATCAACGAAGAAAGTAACAAAGTCTCAGATATTTAATTTCTTTAGAAATCAATAAATTAATTATAAACATGATGTGAAAGATCCTATTTATCGGATCGAGTTATTTTATTATCTTTTTATACATATTTTATTTTAATTTGTGGATACTATCATTCATCGTCGTATTGATCCTAGATTGGTCATTGATTATATAAAAAGTAAAGTTGGGACCTCCCAACTACCACACTTCCGCTGCGTTCAGATCCTTCATTAAGTCCTTTAGGGAGAAGCACTTACTCAACCATGCCTTAACCTCTTGTAAGGATGGTATATCATTTCCAATTAGTAATATTTCATCAACATATACTACTATCAAAAATAATATTACTCTCGCTAAACAGATTGTAAACACATGGATCACATTAATTCTTAATGAAACCAAATTCTTTTATGGATTCATTGAATCAAATGTTTCATGACCTAGATATTTTCTTTAATCCATAAATGGATCTATATAACTTATATTACATTTTTAAATTCTCTGGATTTATAAACCCTTTTGTTTTTTTCATATACACATCCTCTTGAAGGTTCTCATTAAGGAATGTAGTTTTGAAATCCATTTTCCAAATATTGTAGTCATGGTAAGCTATTATGGGGAAAAAATCTAATGGATTTAAACATGAAAAATGGATAAAAGGTTTCATCATATTCAATGCCTTTATGTTATTTAAACCCTTTAGACATTATTCATGCTTTATAGGTTTTTAATTTACCTTCCATGTCCATTTTCTCCAAAATACCCTTTTACAACCAACTAGATTTACATCAACTGCCAGATCAATTAGAACCCAAACATGGTTTCAATACATAGAATCCATCTTAGAATTCATGGATTCTTTCCATCTTATGGCTTCTGAGATCTCTAATTCATATTTATAGGAGAGAGTGAAATAATTTCTGACCAATAATGAGTCACCATTATCACTGAAAAGAAAACCTTATCTCTTTTATTCGCTTACTTCTCTAGTGCTCCTACCTAGAACTTATATTTTATTAACAACTTCTTCCACTGGGACAAGTGGAATCCATTATTATACCAACTATTGTGTATCTTATGTATAAAATTCATTGAATTCAGTCATGCTCCCACAATCCTCCTTTAGGATGTTTTCCCTCTCAAGAAAAATTACATGTCTTACAATAGTTACTTTATTGTATGAAGATTTGTATAGATAGTATCCCCTAGTTTCCTTGGGATACCCTATAAATATACACTTGGTTCCATGGGGTGTTAGTTTTCACTTGAGCTAGCCTAAAAAAATGTCTCGCAACCCCATGCTTGAAAATGTGAAAAAATAGGTTTCTTTTAACTCTGTAACTAGAAATGGATATTGTTTTCTATTTTAGTTAGTACTTGGTATAGTAAGTATAATGTTTTCTTTAATGAATATACCCAAAAGGATAATGGAAGGTTTATGTGACTCATCATTTACCTTACCATGTCCAACAAGGTATTGTACCTCCTTTCACTAAAATCATTTTACTACAGTGCATAAGGTGGTGTGATTTGAGATAAAATCAAATAAGTTCATATAAAGTACATAAAGTCTTGGTTAATATTTTCCCCACATAGACCCGATCAAAGTTTATTTATATTCTTTCTAAACTGATTCTCAACTTCATTCTTGAAATCATTTAATTTCTAAAAGGATTCTAACTCACACCTCATTAAGTTTATATAACCATACTTTCTCATGTCATTGGTAAAAGTAATTAAGTATGAGAATACACCTATAGACTCTACTTGAAAATGTTCACACACTTCAGTGTGTACCAAATCTAAAGGCTTTTTGGATCTTTCACCTTGACCACTAAATGGTGGGTTGGTAATCTTACCTTATAAACAAGTGTGACATCTTTAAAGTGGATTGAGCTCAAAAGAGTCTAAGTATCCATCATGATATAGATTTTTCAATAATTTTACATTTATGTGACCAAGATGGTGATTCCATAACTTAGTGTTATATGATTCACATGTATTTGTTTCATTATCAATTTCCAATATTTGTTTTTCATAATTTAATACATAAAAACTGTTATTCAACTATGTCATACCATAACATATGAAATCTTTATAAAAGTAGTTACCCTTATTTCCAATGATGAAAATAAATCCATACATATCTAAAAAAGAAATGAAAATATTATTTTTGGAAATACTAGGAAAATAATAATATTTGTTTGAGACCAAAATCAATCATTTCAGTAATGTGAGATGGTGGTCTCTAATGGCTAGAGCAACCGTCCTTGCTCCATTGGTAGCTCATAAATCCTCCTCATCTCTGGTAATATTTTGAAATATACTTGTTTCCTATATTTGGATACAAATGTGGGGACCACATGCAATATCTAATACCCAACTTTTAGATATGGAAGGATTATACTCAATAAAAAATTCACCTGAGGCTTCCCCTATCTTCTTTGGATTGGTATTGGCCCTTTCTTTCCACATGAAAAACATACCGCATCATGATTATTTCATTTCCTCTGGATCTTCTTATTCTTGTAAGGAAGGTTATCTAGTGCCTTAGACATATAATGAGCCTTTTGTGCCTTTATATTTTTCTTCCTCTTCTTATTCATCATAAGTACATTGAGTTTTTCACGCCCCATGTTTTTATCAACTTGGATAATGAGTGTAAGAAGTTCTGAAAGTGTCTTCTTGTTATTGATCATATTATAATTTACAATAAAATTGGATAATTTTTTGGGTAGTGGGGACATAATATGATATATGTGTAGCTCATCATGGAAATTAAAACTCAAGATGTTTAGGCACTGAATTTAGTGAATCATCTTGACCACATATTCCATAGTTGTCAATGAATCTCTAAGAATTCGTGTGATAGATCATTGCAGATCTCATATCTCTATGATCTTACCTTCTCTTGATAGAGATATCGAAGGTGAGAAAAAATTATATTCTCATAAATATCCTCATATTACTTTAGATTCTCATTGGACATGGAGGATAATATGAAACAATATACATCCATTGTATCTTCCACATGCTTCAAATAGAGAGATACTTCTTCCTCATTGTCCTCTTTAGAAAGTGACCCTAAAAGTGGGGTTTCCAACATGTGTAATTTTTGTCCATGGAATAGTATAACATGTAGTCACCTATATCATTTCTGAAAATTTTCATTAGTTATATGGTAATACTTTTCAAGTACATATCATAGTAATATTATTGAAGTTGTTTGATTTTCCATTTCTACAAATTAATAGTATATAATTAGTGATTGTTTGATTATAAAATTACATTAAATTTTATAAAATAAATTAAATTCAATTAATCTCCCACTATTTTCCAAAACCCAATATCCCTCACCATAAATTTCAAAATATCTTTCCACTTATATATTCTAGTGGCATGGATCCATATTTTCTTTTTCATATCCCAGACTTGGGTCTGACAAGCTATTTGAAGTGTTTTAGGTAGGTGTGACTTTTTAACTGCATTAACTCATAGTATCCCAATCTATTTAGAGCACCCCCCAATCCTAAAATCATGTTTTAAGGATTTAATCAACACTTTCGTCTTAGTTACACCAAGACTTTCTTGGGCAGTCAACACTTGATGCAAATAAAGTTATGTCAACCCAAAACATAAATATTAAAAATTCCATGATAATTGAAAGAACCCTAACTTAGGTTGGTCAAACACTTTGAAATATGAAGTCAATTTAACTTAGTTAGTGTAAGGTTGTTCTGAATTAATATTTTAGTTGAGGGATTTTTATCCTTATGCATAAATCTTATATTATCCTTTTACATGATTTGTTAATATTAAGAGGATTTTACTTAAGTGATTAACCATGTATGACAAAATAATTTATGCATAATTCAGTTATATTTTATTCCATATTTCATGATTGTTAAGTCATTTATTAGGTTTTTGAACAACATTCACAAAGATAAATAATTAACCATGAATTTTTTAGAAATATAAGTGCCATGATCATTAGACTCTCTAATGGTTAGTTTATCTAATGAATGATAAACTAACCCTCAACCCTAAGGGAAACCAAACCTTGAACAATAACTTGGTTCATGTTGTTTCATTCCACATTTCCTCCTATGTATCACCTTGACTGGTTTCTCCTCATCTCCTTGACTCATATCGTCTCCACTCACCTGGGAGCTCCCTCCTTATATAAGCTTTTACTCACATGCAAGTGAGGTCATATAATGTATTGGATAAAAGGGGTTTACATACAAGAAAACATGGTCATTATTTCCCTTGCATAATAAGGGGAGGGGATGACACATAGAACATCATTTTGATTTAATCAAAATAAATTAAAATAAACCAATTGTGTACAAAGGTCTGGTATAATGTCATGATCATCTACACAACATGAAAAATCACACATTTTCAATAGTGTTATCAATCACTTTAATTTGTTCTTTAATTAAGATAATACACATGGAATTAATCCAGTTAATTGAATTTATATTAATTCTCACCATCATATATAATTTTTAAAATAATTAATTTCATATAAAATTAATGATGTACATAAGTGTACTTGGAAGCAACTTCATGTGCTTATCCAAAATTATAACATGAAAATAGATTTGATATATAATTATCATTCCTATGACATGGAGTGTAATTTTTTTAAATAAATGACACATGGAAGACATGTAAATAGGTTTTATTATATATTTAATTTTCTTCCATGAAAATGGGGCACACTGTCTGCTGCAGACTACATGGCCCATACAATATTACACAACATGTACTAACCTTTTCTTATGTTCGCAACACATGACTTGGGTTTGACTGTGTTGCCTACAATCGACATGCTTGAGATACACAACATGTATTGGGAATACACAATATATGACCTCAGAGTTGTACGATATGTCTGTCCTCATGTCAGGTATATGATACACGATACACTGGGACACTCCATGTGATCATGAGACACCAAGGACTACATGTCATGTATAATGGTTACATGACGTCTAGTCCTTCGAGTAGTATGTCAATCTGTTTGGATATACACACCGATCCATTTTTATTGGATCTGAGATCTGATTTCATCAGATCTATCTAACTTCATCATGATATACATCTGAAAAAAAAATAAAAATACATGGCATGTATGCTGGAAGTAAATGTTGTGTACTCTGATTTTGTCCAAGCAGAACCTTTGTTAACTCCAGATGGTATGAATCAAATTCATCTTCATTTTTAATCATTAATCAATTACTAGTTATTTTATCAAGAATGAAGAAAGGGAAGATATGAAAATATAGGATGATAAAAGGAATAATTTTAACTAAAAGAATATAAAAATGCATGAAACCGTTCAATAAATAATGAATAATTACATATAAAACATGTGATCCCTTTGGTTTCACTTATAGGTTACAGGCGTAGAAGAAGCATTCATTGATTTTATGACCAACTTATATTTTAGTCTTAAATAATGTGTAATCTTTGATTTACATGATAAAATCATCATGTCCAATCAAAACAATATATTTATTGACTAAATTAGTACACCATAACCATAAGAGAAGTATTTTCTCCTATAATTTAAAATTTATTTATAAGAAAATATAAGATTACCTCAACTTGTAATTCCACTTTCATTGATGATTTGATTGAATAGATTTCATCACACGATCACTATGTTGTAGGATCCAAGTGAAAAATATCTTTAGATATGTTCCAAAATCTCTTGAATGAATCTATAGAATCATTGGGTTCTAGCATGTCTAATCCTACCCACTTGCATTGTTCATGGTTGACTAGATCAATATTCTTCTTGAAGGAGGAATAACTCTTAGTGTTCTCTTGAAAGCTTGATAGAGGAGGAAGAGATAAAACACTCTATGGATTGAGAAAAATCTCTCTCTATCTATTGTGCACTTCAAAATTTCTATTTGGAAAGTTCTGTAATTAGATTTTTATTATGGAGGGTTTAGATTTGGAAAATGCACACTAAAACCATTCATATTTGTAATTATTAAATAACCCCATGTCCATTAATAATAATAATATTATTATTAATCTCTTGACATGAGAAACACATTAAAAATATAAATAAATATCATTTATACCATTTCTAATTAGACCATTAAACTCGGTTTGCTTTCCCTCATCAACATTTATCGATCCTTGAATAATGACTATTTAATAAATAAATGTCACTGTATTATTCCATGATAAATATAATAAATATTATATTATACAAACTTGAAAATAAATATTTATTATTATTATTTAACTCACTGATTATTTTGAATAACTTGTGATTAAATTATGGCGATCAACCAAACCCTAAGAAAATATTATTTATTCCAACTTTTTGAATTCAATATTTAAATTTAATTGAGATTGCGTATACACTTAGTGTGTGATGTTCTAGGCCTATTTCTCAGTGGTATTAGGCATAACTATCTAAATTACAAGGTTAATATCTAGTAACATGCCAAGATACCCATAAATAAAGAAGTTAATGTCACAATGAAATCTAACTTTCTACAAATGATTTTCATGTAATATAATCCATTTATCACAATATATCTAATCAATCGGGTTGCATACCTATACCATCAAACCAAATGATTTATTTTTCATTCTTTATCTTTCTAGAAATGAAGTCGACCACCAAACACCATGACCATGGATTTATGCAGGTAGTTCAATTCCATTAAAAGACTCAGATATCAAATTTCATCATATGATAGAGGGGATAAATCCTTTATCGAATTATCTAATAATGCAATGTCACTCATGTTGCACCAAACATATCCTACTTAGCAACATGAATATTTCATCACAGTTCTCATCAATATATCAATGCGTGTGAGTCATGATATTAGTTAATTATAATCATAAATTACATAGATCAATACACACATTTTCATATAAGAACACCCAATGAAAAATGGAAATGTGGATTTTCTATTTGATGGGTTTGTTCTCTTAACCTTATATCTTAAAGATTACTAAAGTTTAACACTATTAGAATACATCTCAATGTCTTATGAGTCTTTAATCACTGATAGCCTGTATCATTTGTGTCCCATAATATAATATCATCCATCCATAAAACATGGTTCAAGAATAATTTTTTGGCACCTCAGAGTTCTCATCATAGCGGGGAACTGCTATGTCCTTTTAGTGAAACATATATCCTTGAGACATCATCAAATATAAATTTCATGTAGAGGAAAAATAATTATGTGATAAGAAAACTTTATTAATGATTAAACATGTAATAAAGTACTGAACAAGTTAGTTCTATGGAACCAAATCCAACAGTAACTTCACAAACACCTTACTGCCAATATGAAAAGTCATTGCTCGATGTTTTCTATCAGCAGACTGTTTCATCTATTTCGGGCCCACAAGAAGATTCATATATAGTTGGTGCAATACCTCATCCTTATCAAGAAAATAAATAGATTAAACCTCCAAAACTATTCTTCCTATAGTAAATTGAGTCAATGTATGGGGCTTCCAACCATAAACCACTTAAAATAGAGTCTTTCTAGTGGAGGTATAAACAGAAGTGTTTAAATAAAAATTGACCCAATAAAACCACCTGATCCACTATGTCAACCGAGAAGAAGAAAAACACCTCAAATATGTTTCAATACTCAGGTTAACTACCACCGTATGACCATCATTTTTTGGATGATAGGATGTAATCATATTCAATTTGGTTCCTTATAATCAGAATACCTCCTTCCAATTTTTTTGGTAATCATCAAGTCACAGTCACTTACTATAGTAATCAACATGACACATAGGCAGAATGTTTCTTTCATGAATATGGTAGTCATGTCTTTATAAGAATAAGGGTGCTTCAAGGGGATGAAATGTGCATACTTATACATCCAATCTACTACCATAAGTATGAACACAAATTCTTGTGATTTTGAAAGACCAAAAATAAAATCCAATGAAACCTTTTCCCAAAAAAGATTTGGAAAGTGGTAGGAGTATAACTATAGGAAATAGTGTCAGAGACTTATTCCTTTAACATACCTAACCCTCATAGACATACTGCAAAACTATCTAGGTCATGCATCACCAAAACATACCACCTTCCAAGCATTTTAAAGTTTTCAAAAACACTTTGTGTCCCCCTTTCGAGGAAGAATGATAATAGTGGAGTAGCTATAAAATAAAATGGGGATCCTTGGATAGTACCAACCTATCTCTAAAGAAAAATCCATTTTAAAGAGAATCCCCAAACCTTGCATTTGGTCCATGCTCAAGAACTTCACCAATAGACTATAAATACCTATCCTTGGAAACCACTTCTCTTACCTATCAAAAGTCAATACAGTT
This sequence comes from Viscum album, assembly GCA_963277665.1. Taxonomy (NCBI): domain Eukaryota; kingdom Viridiplantae; phylum Streptophyta; class Magnoliopsida; order Santalales; family Viscaceae; genus Viscum; species Viscum album. The sequence continues at coordinate 491,246,352 of OY728150.1, forward strand.
CTGACATGACCTAGTTGAAAAACATTTATCATCCATGATATGAGAGAGAGCATCAGCTGTATGATTTACTTTTCCATGTTTATAAAAAACCTCACACCCAATAATATTTCTTGCAAGCATTGCTGAATGTCTTTCATCTGTTTCAATGGATCACATTCTTCCATAGAACCAAATTGGATAAGGAGTTCAGTCTTCCAATATTCCAAGGAAAAAGTCGGTTAAATCATCAAGGAAATAAGTCAATGTTTCACAAGACCTTCCATACAAAGTTGTACTATTGGCACTCACAGATTGTTGCATGTTTCGTGGATCATAATATAGGTTTCTGCTCATCCAATTTAAGAAATTGGATCTTCTCTAGCAAAAGATAATATCTCTACTAGCTTGGCATAATTCTGTAGATTTCTGCATAGTGCTTCTGCTCTTCTTCCATTCCTATCACACATAATGGAATTTTTATCGTGTGTGGCTAGAAGAAGGATGTCGGATCAAAAGCTCAAAAAACACCCTTATTATCTTCTGAAAGTCTAACTAGATCTCCTACTTGTTGGGAAATATTGGAAATTGAGAAACGTGCAAACAATAAAAAAATTGAATGTGCAGCAGAAATAAAATCTTTCCCTCTAAATAGAGGATGCGTAGTGACAAAATTAAGTGCAGAAAAAATAAAGCTGACACCGGAAATTTTTACGTGGAAAACTCAAAAAGGAAAAACTAGAGGACCGAGTCCCAAAGGAGGTATACACTAAAATCAAGAGATACATGGTAGAGACTCCCCAAAAATGGAAGAGATCTAAAAAGTAATAATGAATAATAAAAGCAGTGAATAAAAGACAAAGAGCAAGAAAGATGATCGTTGGGGAAAGATGATCACCAAATGGGATTGTCTCTCGGTGTTGTTGATGCTAATGTGTTGAAATGCCTTGTCGCTGCCTCCTTATATAAGAAAAATAATCTGAGTCAAATAATGTCTCTATGTTAAAAGCTTGTCAGTGGGTGAATTAATTCATACGGTCTTGGCCCAGATTAAAAACACATCATTAAAATATAAATAGTGTGGTGCTTAAATTTAGGAGGCATTACATAGTGCACCAACCAGGAAGGCACCCAACAAACTCCCCCTACGACTCAAGTGGGGATCACCACCAACCTTGCATTTAGTCGGCAAGTCTCAAATTTTCCTCTGGGTAAACTCTTGGTCAACATGTCTAACCCGTTGTCATTAGTGTGGATCTTCTCAAGATCAAAATATCTTGAATCAAGGAGGTTGTAGTTCTAATGATATCGAACATCAATATGTTTTGACTTGCCATGAAAAGTGGATTTATTCCCAAACAAATAGCACTCTGACTATCACAAAAATAAAACATACATGTCCTGATTTAAACTGATCTCTCAAATAAAAATTTTCATCCAAAATAGTTCTTTGCATGCCCTAGTAGCTATAATAAACTCTGACTCTATGGTAGATAAACCATCACATCTTTGCAATCTAGACTTCCAAGATACATCTCCCCATGAAAAAGTGATCAAATAGACTGAAGTAGACTTCCTTGAATCGATATATCCTACCATATCTGAATCTGTTAAGCCACAAAGCATAGGTTCCCCTTTTCCAAAACCCAATCTCATATCAGAATTACCACAAAGATAACAAAAAATATACTTCACTGCTCTCCAATGCTATCTACCTGAATTTTTGTAAGAACACGGATCTTCGTTTCAGGTACGCCTTTCCTTTTTCTGGAGTTTTTGAGAAAAATAAAGTTTCTAGAAATTTTTGAAGTACAGGCCGTGTACTTTCTGAGTACACGCCGTATACTCTTTTCCTGCTCGAAGCCATGTACTGGCCGTGTCTGGGCCACACACACTGTGTGTAGAGGTGACATGGAGGCCGATTTTGGTGGAGTACGGAAAGACCTAGTACACGCCGTGTACTTATTTTTTTCATTAAACGGATCGGGGTCGCGCCTAACGCATAGAAACGTCTTCTTCTAGGTTCCGTTCGTCCAAGAGCACCAAGGATCCGTGAATCTTCGATGAGCCCCTTCCACTCTTTCCATTCTCCGATTTGAGCATGGTCGGTTGGGTTGGAATCACAGTGGTGAGTTCTTCCTTCTTCTTGAGCCTTGTTTTCCAATTCCTCCTCCTTCTCAAGATATTGTGGGTTGAACGTTTTGGGAATTTTCTCAGATCTAAGACGTTCGGGGGGGAATCAGTCGTCCTGGTTCAAGTATATCAATCTCCTAGGACCGAGGTAGGTGGTTTGTGCATTTCTGTAGAAAGTATTTGAGTATTTTGTGCAATTTTTCCAATTCCCTTGAATGAGAATTGTGCGTTTTCCGTTTCTTCCCTTGATTTATTGCCTTCTTGATTGATTGCTATAGTAGAGGTTTACCTTTGTGAATAGAGTAGTTTTTTCTATACTCTGGATGTTTGTCGTACTTGTTTTTCTTGTTAGGTGTTATGTCAGTTGCCATGCTTAGTTGTAGGATATTGAAACTGTTGTGCTGTTTTGCTGCTGAGCCTTAGAATTATAGCCAAGTAGTTCTTGAGGTTTACTTGGGCGATACACACACGTTATGCATGTTTATATTACACAGGGTTGAGAGAACCTAGTGTATGGACCAAATGGAGAATGGACATATGGGATTCTCTAGAGTGTCTTTAATTTACGATGCGATACCACAGGGGGAATTGACGTTGAGTGCTTCCTCAGAGAGTCTGTAGTTCCTTGACGTGGGCCACATGGGGAATTGACGTTGAGTGCTTCCCTAGAGAGCCTTTAGTACGATACGAGACTATAGGGGGAATTGACGGTGAGTGCTTCCCCAGAGAGTCTATTCTTTAGCTGAACCAGAGGGGTGAGACTGTGTGTGCCTCCCAGGGGGTTGCTAGTGCTTGTAGGTTAAACCATAGGGGTTAGGCTGTGAGAGATACCCAGAGGGTTACCTATTTTCTACTTGTTGTTGGTTGTTTACTTGTGTACTTTATATGCTAGAACTGTAAATTGTAGCTGCTGTGTATTTTTCCTATTTACTATTACCGTACTTTACTTGACTTGTATTTATTGACTGTTAGGCACAGATCTTTGGGTGGTTGCCTACTGGGATTGTATCTCACATCCTGTTTGGGCCATGCTCTTGGGCCCAAGCAAATTATATTGTCGCAGGTATAGATAAGGGAAATCTCCCTTCTACCTCAGGTGTTGGAATTGCTATGGACCTGGAGAGCATGAGACCAAGCTACGACTTGCGATGATGTTGGAGTTGCTGTTGCTTTATTTCCTTATGTTCATTTGTATTTTAGCACGTTGTTGTGTTTGCTGCTTTCCTTAGATACTTGTACCTGCTGCATATTTATCATCATTGATATATATTTATTCTTCCGCTGTTTGGTTACAGTTATATATGTTGTTACTGCTTCCTCTATTGACTGTTGTTTTCCTTACCTTGTATAACTAACCAAATGAGGGAATAGTTTCCCCAATAACTTACCAAGGCCCTCGCTGCTAGTCGGTAGCCTCTTGCGTTTGGGGAAATGCCCTTTAGGTCATGTGGTGAACCAGGTATAGGGCACCAGTGGAGGGGCTCCAGATCCGGGTTGTTACAAAGTGGTATCATAGGTGTTTATTTTCTCTTGATTTACTGTTTGGAGCCTTTAGCCATGGATAGGATGGATTCAGTACTTGGTATTAAGCTGTGCTCAGGAGTATCTAACCCGTGTACAGGGAAAATCCATACTACCTCATTAATTGCAGTTTGCTGGTTTTGAGATTTTATGGTTGATATGATTTCACCTAGAATAATTCACATGCCTTGTGTTGTTATTGTATTGACTGTTGTGGTTCTATTTCTGTCGCAACCCAATGAGATGAGGGTATTCCATCTCATGCATTATATAGGCACTTTTAGAAATCACATGCCATGCACTCTTGCCATGCCATCTAGGGTGCATTAGCGATTTCATGCTGTTGTGATATACTTTGTGTAGATTACGCATGCTATTGTGATAGATGCTTGATAGAATATATGGTACCTTGATAGAGGATTATTTGTATTATAATTTTCTTAAATGAATGCCAAGTTTTGATTCGCAGGGAGTATGTACCCTCATGAATCGGAATTTGGCACCTTTTTGACTTGTTTTCTGTGTTTTTTGGGCTTCTGTGCAGTTTCTGAGCTACTGCCCAGAAAAACCCAGAATAAACGGCATGTACTTTTGACTACACGCCGTGTAGTTTTTAGACCATGTCACTGACCGTGTGAGTAGGGAAATTCTGTTGTAGATATAACTTCAGGAACACGCTGTGTACGGTTGGTACGTGCCGTATAGTTCGGAGCCGTGTACCCGGCCGTGTCACTAACAACACAGGTCAGGGAAGCTCGAGTGGAACATGCCATATTGTAAAGGAACATGTCGTGTAGTCCTGTCTAGGTACCCGACCATGTCACGAACAACACGGGTCAGTGTCACCTTCTCTTAGACACGCTGTGTTATTTTCAGAACACGTCTTGTAGTCTTGTTCAGGTAACCGACCATGTCACGAACAACACGAGACGGTGTCACCTTCACCTATACACGCCATGTTTGTTCGAAACACACCGTGTAAGTTCCATCCATGTAGACAGCCATTTATTTAACAACAGGGCCACCAAATCCTTGTCTAGTACACGCCATGTTTGTTCAGAACACGCTGTGTAGTCTCGGGTTAAGTCGGACCGTGTGGGTTAGCCGTGTAAAGAGACTCAGGAAGAGGAATAGGTTTTAAGTACACACCATGTATGGGGTCAATACATCGTTTAGTTTGAGGTGTTACACGACCTGTAGGGTAGGGGTACACTCCCATGTTAGTGGCTTAAGAAGACACGCCATGTAGTTTTTATACACGCTGTGTAGTCATGTTTTGTAAACTTGTGTGTTTTCCTTCCCCTGTTCCCGTTTTGTACTCTTGTGTTCTCTGTCTTTGTTAATTATGATCTAAGGTGTGCTTTTTATCTTTTAGAGCTATGCCTCCGAGACATCCTCCAGTTGTACGTTAGTTGTTAGGCTGTGATCAGACTCTAGATATGGCTGATCCGGGACTTCCTGCCGATCCTCTAGTCAGGCCAGCCTTGGCACCGGTTCTCATACCAGTTGCAGGCACTGACGTGCAGTTCAGGGAAGGTTTTATGAGGATGATGCAGACCTTCTAGGGAGCACTGCCTCCTGCCATGACTATGGTATACTTGGCACGGGTTTTCCAGCAACAGCATCCTCCTACTTTCTTGGGGGAAGGAGGACCACAGGCTGCAGAGTCATGGCTAGAATCCATGATGACTATCTTCGAGCATCTGGAGACGCCTCTAGAGTGGAGGGTCAATATAGCTACCTACATGCTCTGAGACTCCTCCAAGAGGTGGTGGGACGTGATCTCACAGGCGGGTCATCAGCATGTTATGGATTGGGAGGAGTTCCAGTGTGTGTTCTACGACTACTTCTACCCGGAGACCCAGAGGGCCGATCGAGCCCGGGAGTTCATGAGTCTAGAGCAGGGTACTCTATCTATTATGGAGTATTCCTCTCGTTTTACTGAGCTGTAGTTTTTCACACCCCTCTGGGGTGGAGATGGGATGTTCTGGGAACAGAAGTTCGAGGATGGACTCAGGCGGGAGATCCGCTCGTAGGTGAATCTCTTCCAGTTGACTTCCATCTCTTCCATCGTAAACCAGGCACTGATTGCAGAGTGCAATCTGAGAGACTCCAGAGCTGTGAGATAGGGAAGTTCTTCTTCCAGATCTAGTGTTCCTCCAGTTGATAGGAGGAAACACCATAGGGAGTCTTCGCGTGGTGACCTGAGGAGGCGAGATACATCTTCTGGCAGCCAAGTTGTATGCTACCAGTGTGGTTGGAGTGGGCATACGAGGCCGCAGTGCCAGAGGGACCCAGTGGAGTGCCGATCCTACGACAAGATGGGTCACCTTCAGCGTTTCTGCTAGGTTTTCTCACCATTAGATGGTGACGAGAGTTCTTCTATGACTCCTCATTCAGGAGAAGCACCCCCAGTTTCTCACCAGTCAGGGAACTGAAGTTATTCCGGATGTTCGGGCCAAGGTGGAGGTCGAGGTCGTGGAAGTCAGTCACTCGTCTTTCAGCGTTAGTAGGGAGGATCAGCTCGGAGTGGTCAGGCAGGGTCACAGGGCCATGGGGCAGGCCATACCATTGTGGTAGAGCATACCTATCAGGATCAGGATCCTGGACCTTCTACAGTTTGAGGTACGATTTTAGTAGCCTCAATTTTATCTTCAGCTATTTTCAATACTGGTTCTACACATAGATTTATCTCTGTTGCTATTGTGGAGAGCCTTGGGCTCTGTGTCTTTTCTTCTTCCGACTCGTTGACACTAGACCCACCTTTGGGGGCGAGGGCATCTAGTGTACGCTAGTGTAGAGAGTTCCCTCTCGAGGTTGCAGGGTATCATTTCTTATGGGATCTCTATTTCCTAGAGATGACAGGCTATGATGTCATCCTCTGGATGGACTGGTTGGTTCCCTTCCAGGTAGTCATCAACTTTTATCACCGCAGAGTGAGTTTCATTTCACCATAGGGTGAATCTTTTCTTCCTAGAGGTGAATGGGATGTTCAGGTGAGTCGAGCAGGACTCGAGCATCATGGGCTGGGAAGGGTGACAGCCCAGATTTCTAGTATTTATCTGGATGATCAGGGGACTTCACAGTTGGAATTTCCTCCGGTGGTGGATCGTTTTGGGGATGTCTTTCCAGAGGACTTTTCGAGTTTTCCTCCAGAGTGTGAGGTAGACTTTTTATTGAACTCATTCCAGGAGCAGCACCGGTGTCAATTCCTCCTTATAGGATGGCTACACCTGAGTTGCAGGAGCTCAAGAAGCAGTTGGAGGTGTTGCAAGCAAAGGGTTTCATCCAACCCAGTACTTCTCCTTGGGGTTCGCCTGTCTGGATTGCGAAGAAGGAAGACATTACCCTTCGTCTTTGTGTGGATTATCGGAATCTGAACTAGTTGATGGTCAAGAACCGATATCCCTTACCAAGGATTGATGACCTATTTGATCAGCTTCGAGGAGCCCAGGTGTTCTTGAAGATCAACTTGAGGTCCGATTATCATCAGTTGTGCGTTAGACCATCAGATATACCTCTGACATCCTTCAGGAGTAGGTATGGTCTATACGAGTATATAGTCATGTCGTTCGTTCTCATGAATGCGCCTGCAGTTTTCATGGCACTGATGAACCGAGTGTTCCATCCTTACTTGGACTCCTTCGTCGTGGTCTTCATGGACGATACCTTGGTGTACTCTCACACTCGACACGACCATTCCACACATCTTGAGATCATTCTGAGTACACTGAGAGAGCATCGACTCTATGCGAAACTATCGAAGTGACACTTTTGGATGGATCAGATTCACTTCTTGGGTCATGTCATCTCAGAGGCAGGATTATCCGTGGACCTAGAGAAGGTGAGAGCTGTAGTTTCCTGGGAGTAGTTGAAGAACTTTTTTGAGGTGCAGAGTTTACTAGGGTTGTCTGGATACTACAGAAGCTTCATTCAGGACTTCTCATGCCTAGCAGCACCATTGAAAGGTCTGACCAAGAAGGGGGTGAAGTTCTTATGTTCAGATTCTTGTGAGTCATCCTTTTAGGAGTTAAAGGAAATATTGACATCGGCACCGATACTAGTCTTTCCATAGACAGGAAAGAACTATAATGTCTATTGTGATGCTTCAGGTATCGGACTAGGCGCTCTACTTATGCAGGGAGATGGAGTCGTTGCGTACGGGTCTCGGCAGTTGAGGCCACATGAGAGGAACTACCCTACGCACGATCTGGAGTTGGCAGTTGTTGTTCATGCCTTATGCTGTTAGAGACACTATCTTCTGGGAGAGAACTTTGTGGTCTTCACCGACCACAAGAGTCTCAAGTACATCTTCACTCAGCGTGATCTGAATCTGAGACAGCGTAGGTGGGTCGAGTATCTTCAGTCTTTTGATTTTGAGCTTGCCTATACGCCGGGAAAGGGCAACGCGATGGCATATGTGTTGAGTAGGAAAACTCAGATTCATGCAGTTCAAGAGGCCCACAGTGAGTGGAAGCTTATGGCTCTGTTCTCTGATATGCATCTGGAGGTGCATGACAGATAGGGACAGACATTCCTATCTTCTGTAGTTATTACCTCTACACTATTTGATCAGGTACGGATGAGGGAGCTATCAGACTCAAAAGGCTTAGTCCTATGGGAGAGTGTGATAGGAGAGGACCCTCTTCTTGGATGGACAGTGGGTGAGGATGAGATCTTGCATTTTCAGGGACGCGTATGGGTGCCAGTAGACATTTGCGAGGAGCTGATGGGGGATTTTTATTCCTCAGTTTGGGCAGTTCATCCTGGCATCACCAAGATGTATCGAGATATTCATCACCATTACTGGTGGCTAGGTATGAAGAAAGATGTTGCTGGTTTTTTCATGAGATGCTCTACTTGTCAGCAGGTGAAGGCAGAGCATCAATGACCAGCATGCCTTTTATAGAAGTTACCCATTCCAGAGTGGAAGTGGAACGATGTTGCGATGGAATTAGTGACTGGGTTGCCGAGGTCTCCTCAGGGGAACGATTTTGTTTGGGTTGTCGTCGACATGCTCACAAAGGTCTCTCACTCCTTTCCGATCAAGGAGACCTTCAATGTCGATGATCTGGGATGAATTTACATTAGAGAGATCGTTCGTCTACATGGAGTTCCACACTCCATTGTTTCAGACAAGGATTCACGCTTTACTTCTCGGTTCTGGCAGGGACTTCAGAAGGCTTTGGGTACACAGGTACTTTTGAGTACGGCATACCATCCCCAGACTGATGGCCTGTCTGAGCGCACGATCCAGGTGCTTGAGGATATGCTCCAAGCTTGCATTCTAGACCTCGGTGGTTCATAGGAGAAGCATATGCCTCATGTGGAGTTCTCCTACAACAATATCTTTCAGGAGACCATTCATATGGCACAATACGAGGCTCTGTACGGTAGGCCATCCTGATCACCCTTATGCTGGTTAGAGGTAGGAGAGGAAGCTTTGTTGGGACCTCGTCTTGTTCAGGAAACTTCAGAGCAGATAGAGTTGATTCGGAAGAGGATGGATACAACATAGTCTCAGCAGAAGTCTTATGCTGATCAGTGGAGACGACCTCTGGAGTTCGAGGCCGGGGATCAAGTTTTCCTGTATTTTGCACTGAGGTTGGGACACAAGAGGATTCATAGGCAGGGTAAGGTTTCACTGCGGTACGTCAGGCCATTTGAGTTTTTGGAGAGAGTTGGGTTGGTAGCCTATCTGTTGCAGTTACCCCAGAGGTACTGGGCCATGCACGACGTCTTCCACGTCTCTCAGCTCTGACGTTACTTTTCAGACCCGTCTCATGTCTTTCAGCCTGAGGAGGTTGAGCTCGAAGCGGATTCATTGTTTGAGGAGCATCCCATTCGGATTGTCGATCATAGTACGAAGGTTCTCTGTGGGTGGTCTGTCCCTCTTGTATGGGTGCTATGGCAACATGGGTGAGTATAGGATGAGACCTGGGAGAGGGAGGCCGATGTACGATCGCAGTGGACGGAGCTTTTCAGGGTTTCTTCTTCTACGCCTCACTAGGGAAATTCGAGGATGAATTTCTTTAAGGGGGAAAGTTTGTAAGAACCCTGATCTTCATTTCAGGTACACATTTCCTTTTTCTGGAGTTTTTGAGAAAAATAAAGTTTCTGGAAATTTTTGAAGTACACGTCGTGTACTTTTTGAGTACATGCAGTGTACTCTTTTCCCGCTCGAAGCCGTGTACTCACCGTGTCCGGGCCACACACACGGTGTGTAGGGGTGATGTGGAGGCCGATTTTGGCAGAGTACGGAAAGACCTAGTACACGCCATGTGCTCTAAAATTACACGCCGTGTAATTTCTTTTTTTTCATTAAACGGACCGGGGTCGCACCTAACGCACATAAACGTCTTCTTCTAGGTTCCATTTGTCCAAGAGCACCGAGGATCTGCAAATCTTCGACGAGCCCTCGACTCTCCGTCTGTTCTCCAATTCGACCATGGTCGATTGAGCTGGAATCACAGCGGTGAGTTCTTCCTTCTACTTGAGCCTTGTTTTCCAATTCTTCCTCCTTCTCAAGATATCGTGGGTTGAACATTTTGGGCGTTTTCTCAGATCTACGATGTTCAGGGGAGAATCAGTCGTCGTTGTTCAAGTATATCGATCTACTAGGATCAAGGTAGGTGGTTTGTTCCTTTATGTAGAAAGTCTTTGAGTATTTTGTGAAATTTATCCAATTCCCTTGAACGAGAATTGGTCATTTTTCTATTCTGCCCTTGATGGATTGCCTGCTTTCTTGGTTGCTATAATAGATGTTTAACTTTGTGAATAGAGTAGTTTTTGTTGTACTTTGGATGTTTTTTGTACTTGTTTTTCCTTTTTGGAGTTATGCCAGTTTCCATGCCTAGTTGTATGATAGTGGAACTATTGTGCTGTTTTGCTACTAAGCCTTAGAATGATAGCCAAGTAGTTCTTGAGGTTTACTTGGGCGATACACGCATGTTATGCATGTTTATATTACACAGGGCTGAGAGAACCTAGTGTATGGACCAAAGGGAGAATGAACGTAAGGGATTCTCCAGAGTGTCTTTAATTTATGATGCGAGACCACAAGGGGAATTGACGTTGGGTGCTTCCTCATAGAGTCTGTAGTTCCTCGACGCAGGCCCCAGAGGGAATTGACATTGAGTGCTCCCCAGAGAGCCTTTAGTATGATACAAGACTATAGGGGGAATTGACAGTGAGTGCTTCCCCTGAGATTCTATTCTTTAGCTAAACCAAAGGGGTGAGACTGTGTGTGCCTCCCAGGGGGTTGCTAGTGCTTGTAGGTTAAACCATATGGGTTAGGCTGTGAGAGCTACCCAAAGGGTTACCTATTTTATACATGTTGTTGGTTGTTTACTTGTGTACTTTATATGCTAGAAGTGTAAATTGTAGCTGCCATGCATTTTTCCTGTTTACTGTTCCTGTACTTTACTTGCCTTGTATTCATTGACTGTTAGGCACAGATCTTTGGGTGGTGGCCTACTGGGATTGTATCTCACATCCTGTTGGGGCCATGCTTTTGGACCCAAGCAGATTATATTGTTGCAGGTATAGATAAGGGAAAGCGCCCTTCTACATTAGGTGTTTGACTTACTATGGAGCTGGAGAGCATGGGACCAAGCTATGGCTTGCGATGCTACTAGAGTTGATGTTTCTTTAGTACCTTGTGTTCAGTTTTATTTCAGAACGTTTTTGTGTTTGCTGCTTTCCTTAGATACTTGTACCTACAACATATTTATCATCATTGATATATATTTATTCTTCCGATGTTTGGTTACAGTTATGTATGTTGTTACTACTTCCGCTATTGACTATTGTTTTCCTTACCTTGAACACCTTACCAAATGAGGGCATAGTTTTCCCAATAACTTACCAAGGCCCTCGCTGCTAGTCGACAACCTCTAGCGTTTGGGGAAATGCGCTTGAGGTCATGTGGCGAACTGGGTACGAGGCACCAATGGAGGGGATCCGGATCCAGGTCATTACAATTTGATAGAAAACGACTGACCACACCAACTGCATAAGCTATATCAGGTCTTTTACATACCATAACATACATCAAAAAACCAAGGGCAGATGAATAATGTATGTGTTGCATCTCCTCTCTCTCTGCATCAGTAGAAGGTGATTGACTGGTACTGAGTTTAAAATTTAAAGTGAGTGGAGTACTAACCTCTTTATCTCTATCCATAGAAAATATCTGAAGAGCCCTCTCAAGGTATCTCTCTTGAGATAACCACAATTTCTTGGCCTTCCTATCATGGGATATCGTCATGCCTAGAATCTGTTGTGCTGGCCCCAAGTCTTACATCATAAAAGATTGAAAAAAAATCTTCTTCAAGCTATCATCATGGCTAACAATGATCATATCATCAACATAAAGCAACAGTATAATGAAATCATCATCAGTAAATCTCTGAAAAAAAACACAATGATCAGAATATGTCTTCCTAAAACCCTGATGAGAAATGACAGATTCAAACTTCTTATACCACTACCTCAGAGCTTGCTTCAAACCATACAAACTCTTCTTCAAACTGCAAACATGATTTTCTTTACCTTTTTCAACAAAACATTCTAGATAATCTATATAAATCTCCTCCTCTAAATCTCTATAGAGGAAAGATATATTCACATCCATCTTCTAAATATGTAGATCCAAACTATCAGCCAAACCAAGAACAACCCGAATGGAAGACATTTTGAAAAAAGGTGAGAACATATCATCAAAATCAATACCTTTCTTATGAAGGAAGCCTTTGACAACAAACCTTGCCTTGTATCATGGAAGATAACTAGATTATTCATTTTTAATTTGATAAATCCACTAATTTTGAAAATCTCTCTTACCTCTCAGTAACTTTCCCAACTCAAAAGTGTGGTTGCCGTGCAATGATTTCATCTCATCATCCATTTCCACAACCCATCTGTCCTTCTGTTCACTTTACATTGCCTCATAAAAACATTATGGTTCTCCCCCTTCAACGAGGAGCACAAACACATTAAGTGAATATCATGTAGAAATGGTGTGATGTCGAGATGAACTCTAGAGTAGAACTGTGGGTTCATTAGTATCCTTGGGAAATGGATCATCAGAAACAAAAGGTGCATCAGAAACATTAACTCCAAGATGTTCACCCTGAGCATCATTTTGTACATCAACGTGATCATCAGAATCAAAAGTATGAGGTAAATGTGAATTAGAACCTAGATCAAGATTGAAAAAACCATCAGAAGTTGGAGAAACATCTTTTTCTCCCTTATCAATGTCTGCAATAGTCTGATCCTCTTTAAACACTATATCATGTCTTTTGACAAGTTTCTTCAAATCAAGATCATAGAACATGTACCCAAACTCATTGTTTCTATAGATAATAAAAATACAATGGAATGTCTTACCATCTATCTTAGATCTCTCATCTCTAGGCATATGAACAAAAGCCTTGAAACCAAAAACATGCAAGTGATTGTACGTGATATCTTTTCCAAACCAAAACATGTCAGAAGTGTTTGTCTGCAAAGAAACCATAAGTGATAAATTTATAATATAAGAAGCATTAAGTAAAACCTCACAACAAAAGTGTCCAGGAAACTTTTCTTCTGAAAGAAAACAACGAACTCTTTCCAACAAAGTCTTGTTCATCCGCTCAACTACACCATTCAACTAAGGTGTCTTGGGCAGCATCTTCTGATGCCGAATACCTTCATTCCTACAATAATGATCAAATGGAACACAATACTCTCCCCCATTTTTAGTGAGAATACATTTCAATTTATTGCCTGATTACCTCTATAACATCCTACCTTTTTTATCACATAAACTTTCATTAAATTATACAAAACCGTGGATCTTTAAGGTTTAGTGTCTTGGAAACCAAGAACTTAATACATGCCAACATAAAAAATTATTCTTAAATACTTGAAAGGCTTCTTAATTTTTTCACCATAAGTTCATTACAAAATATCATAACCTGGGAGCATACATCAAAAGAAAGGGTGAGCAGAAGGCCCAGTAAGGGAAACAAGGGAAACATTTTACATGTGAACTTGAGATACATCAAAAGTCATGAAAAATAACTTTAAGGTATGATAAAAAGATCATGAGGAATATAATAATAAAAATAAAGTGTTTCATAACTTGAATATGTGGCTACAATATTTAACTTAGAAAATCATTTTTGTTTCACCAAGGTCCATCCCCAAGGTTTCATTAAAAAAATTACCAAAGTTATTCACCAAGGTATCGTTAAAAAATGTCATCTCTAGAGATTAAGTCTTTACCCAATGCATTGGAGCACTATCAGAGTGCGCCCTTAAATTTGATTTTATTATCATGTGAGACACATATATCATCATCAATCATTTCATAAACAACCCATATAGCATAAAAGAAATGGGTTTCATTTCATAGTCCTAACATTTTAAAAACTACTTTAAAGACGTGATCTTTATGTCACTTTAAACCCATGGAAAAAGGAAAGTGAGTTTCATGTATGTAAGTCACAGAATTAAAATATAACATTTTGATATATATTTGAATACCCATATAGAATAGAGATCTTAGAGTATTAACTTAATAAAATAAAATAATTTTAGAAAAAGAGAGAGACATTTTGAGATGAAAATTCTACAGAATAACAACTATGTTATAGGGTTTTAGAAAATATTGAAAAGAAATGGAAAATGGGTCACCCACTCATAAATTATCCATAAAACAGTAGAGGTACAGAATATGAATGATATAAGAACTTTGTATTGAAATTTGAAAGACATACCATATGAAATGAAAAACATGGAAGGAAGACAAAAATAATATTTCTCTTATGAAAATTCGGCAGCCTAACGACGTCACTTAAAACTTAAAAAAATGAATTAACGAGATCAAATAGGGTATCTCATAATATGAACATAAAAGATCAGTATGATAGATATAGAGATAATACCGAAACATAATAAAAAGGAACATGAAAGCCTTGACATGAAAATAGATTTTGAAAACGAGAAGGGTGAAAGAATCCCTTAAAAATTTGGCGGCCTAACAGCGCCACTTAAACATTATTAAAATGAATTGATGAGAGAAAGAGGGGGTATATCATCATATGAACATGAAAAGTAAATTAGTATGGATATAAAAGAACATCCTCCAACATAATAACATGGAGCATAAAATAAATTACATAAAAGAGAGTACTTGGAAAGAAAGAGAGAGGTATGATCCCTTACCTTCAAGAGTAACTTCGAAATCTTGAATTTTGGGACCCTGGGTGGATTGAGGGCACCTTGGGAGGACTCCTTGGGAGGTAAGGAGACCAGAACATCGTTGAGGAGGATTTTAGAATGGAAAGGATGAGAGAATGGCTTGGTATTTATAGGGAAAGTGAGGGGACACGACATTAATGGCCAAGGGACACCTCATTGGTGGTATTGACAAAACAAGTGGTATTTCTTCATGGTATTGAACACTTGGGACACCTCATACCTTATATTAATATTCATAAGTCGACCATCCCTTAAAATATCTCATGACATCATCATGATACAATTATGATGTCATTAAACATACCGAAACCCTAAAACTGTATTTTTACTATTCACTAAAAATTCAACTTTTTCAGAAAACTCCCAAAAATTTACCTTAACATAATATCAATGCTCTGAATTAAAAAATAAATTCCATTTTATAAAAATAATTTTCTAAATATTTTTAATTTAATTTTTAATTAAAAAAACACTATTCATTCGAAAAAACTAATACTTGACTAATAATTTCTGAAATAGTTATTTACCTATTTTATTGAATCACATTACTTAATCAAGGTTCATATATTATATTAATACTTTCTTTAAGTGAGATTACTAATTTATTTGGTCACATTACCAATCCTAAGCTTAAAATCACTATTCATAAATTACTATTCACCAAAAAGTAAGTTGATCTTATTAGACTCCAAATTTCTTACTAAACACATTTGCAGAAGACCATTTTTTGAAAATCATTACACATCATTAATTATTTATAGTTTAAAAAAATATTTTAAAAATATTTTTTTTATTTAATTCATCAATATTATACATCCTGCATTTATATGTACTTTGGAAAATTTACAAAATTTACCATAAGAAGAAAACACGATTTTATTTTTCTCAAAGGATTACATAAAGTAGTTACAATCTCCTTAAATATACCCTTATAACCTTAGCATAGGACCTAAGTGTACGGTGTGCTAAGGTGATAGAATCTAAGGGTGGCTCAGCCAACATCGCACGAGTAGTAATTTCTATCGGTTTGAACTCCTTGTGAAGGTGATTCCGTTCAAGCTTCACACAATGAAGTTCGGCTTGGGTTTGGTCCAGAGAAACGCCCAGTGGTTCTACCTCCTTCCCAAGTTCTATTAGATGAGATTCGATTGGCCCGAGACTACTGGATGAGGCCATCAAATCTTCTTTATATATTAATTAACCAAAATCACTTGTATTTAGAGACAATAATCGCAACATTTAGTTTCCAACGGTCATATTGACCAATGGTCATATAACAGTCAAAACCCAATGATCACATTTTAATTATAATCATGTTATCGAATGAAACAGTTTTTTGAGTATAAAATAAAATAACACACAAAATTAGGAAACAATATTTATTAAAAATTTCGGGTCGTTACATTCTTCCCCCCTTAAGAAATTGCATCCTCACAATTTTTAAAATTGGGCTCGGAAATTTCATTGATAGTCCCACATCAGAAAAGGAGTCAGTAAAAATATTACTTTAAAATAAATAAAGGGAATTACAAAGGTCGCCCGAGTTAACCCATACTAGGATTCCATGTAGGGAAACATGGATATGGAAGAGAAAACAAAGGGTTGTGTTCTGATGGAGAATGATAGAAAACATGATTAAAAGAAAGTTAACCACAAGAAAATCACAAACTTATGATGCATGTAAATGGTCTTTGATTACCCAGTAGGAAACTTAAACCAACAACGTTTTTGTTTTACGTTACTTTTAATAATTTTGTGGAATTCATTTACTACATAGAATAAGAACACAAGGAAATATACTTACCTTTAAGTAGAGTTTCATCCTTTAATAAGTTTCTACCAAGACTATTCTTTTCTCTAAACGATGAGCATTAAAAAAATACTTGGTCTCATCAAAGAACAAGTATCATCTTCTAGAGAATCATGTAATCCACAAAATAATAACTATCTGTCTTTAAACATTTATCCCAAAAACATACAGGGTAAGATAAAACAACTCTTCAAAAAGAAAGAACCCCATAGTAAGGGAAACTACTTTAAATCTTAAAAGTTCAATGGTACTACCCAATGTTCATCATAGACCATTCCATAAATAACTATCCTTAAAATTCCTCAAAATAAACCAAACTAAGATTGAAACCCAAATATAAGAAGGATTTGATAACATAGTCTTCCAAGATAAACTTTATCTTTCATCTTTAAACAACATCAACCACTCTTAACATCTTATAACAAAAGTAACTAACCTAAACCTATTTTCCCCAAGATAGGTTAATCATTTCCATAAGTAACCTAAATTACTATAAGTTCACCTTAAATTCATTTATTCTTCAAAATATAATTCAAACTTTTAATCCTCAAGTAAAATACCACAGTAATCTATTTACCTCGATCATATAGGGTTCCCAAAATAGTGAACGTCTTCCAAAATAATAATAATATTTTAATCCCCTAATCATCTTTTTTTTCAAGAAGAATGACTTCACAACATAAACATAAGGTACATAACAATAAATGTTTTCCTTAATGATATAAAACCATCTTAGGTAGTGACTCGATGTTCTTAGAAAAAATTAAAGATATGATCATAGGACACGGACTAGAATACAGCATGACATAGACAATTATTGAGAAGAAGTTACATGTACTTTAGTCATCATGATCCATCTCAGCATAGGGCTTTCATTGTTCCCTTTTCCTTGAAGATTGTTGATGCTTACCATGCTTCTCATCCCTTCCAAGAGAGAATTTCCTTGGATAATTTCCAACTTCTCCACATTTATGAAATTGAAAAGTATAGGGTACATTAGATCGAACCTTATCTCTATTCATCACATTATCCATTTTTTAAAGAAATTGGATACTTTATGCCCTATCAACCACAGATAAAACATCTCCCAGTTCCTTTGTGACATTCTCCGTGGTGCCCCTTTCCACACTTTTTGCACAAAGGAAATTGGCTCTTCTTTCCCTTATCAACTTTATCATATGAACATCCTAGAGACTTCGTCTTCTTCTTCCTTGATGAATTTGGGCATTCAACTAGGTACCAATTTTTAATTGTGATTTTTGATAGATGGTTTGGCATAATAACAATATTTTCAACTTGATCTCTCGTCATCTCTGTCATATTAATAGGGAAATTTTCACATTTCCTATCACATTGGTTGTTGGGACATGTTCATCCATTTCCCGCCATTAACTATGAAAAGAAAGTATAATTATGGGGCTTAAATACTTATCCAATAATCATGAAATGGAAACTTAAAGTATAGAAGGATAAACTTGTTGAAGAAAAGTATACCCTAACTTGTGATCCCCTAGATTACAATCTAGGTTATCCATGATCATATATTCTTATGTGAATCTTTATTTTATTTTATCTTTGTCCCTTTAATAATGGTTCATACAAAGATTATGAATTTACCAAAGCATATCCCCCGGGAGTGTCAAACCAAGATTACAACAAGGCCCATTGTCGTGCACCAGGTTACCCCAGGTCAAGCCCGAAACACCTTGTTAGAGTTTTCACTTCTAGGAACATCTGTGCCAGAGCCAGCTCTACTTGTTCATATCGAGATAGGGATTTATTTTTTTGGAACCCACTTACTCAATACTCACCAAAATACCAGGAGGATTTCCTATATTTAAAATTTTCTATAGGGTTATTCCTAAAGTTTTCATATCCTAATTTCCATAAATAACTAAACCATCCTTTCATACCAACTATAACATCCCGCCTTTTTATCACAAAAACATTCATTAAATTATACAAAACCGAGGATCTTTAAGGTTTAGTATCTTGCAAACCATGAACTTAATACATGACAACATAAAAAATTATTCTTCAATACTTGAAAGGATTATTCATTTGTTCATCCTAAGTTCATTAAAGTATCTCATAACCTGGGAGAATACATCAAAGGAAAGGGTGAGAAGAAGGCCTAGTATGGGAAACAAGGGAAACATTTTACATGTGAACTTGAGAAACATCAAAAGTCATGAAAAATAACTTTAAGGCATGAGAAAGAGATCATGAGGCATATAATAATAAAAATAATGTGTTTCATAACTTGATGATTTGGATACAACATTTAACCTATACAATCATTTCCATTTCACCAAGGTCCATCCCCAAGGTTTCATTAAAAAAATTACCAAGGTTATTCACCAAGGTATCATTAAAAAAGGTCATCTCTAGAGATTAAGTCTTTACCTGATGCATTAGAGCACTATCAGGGAACACCCATAAATTTGATTTTATTATCATGTGATCCACATATATCATCATCAATAATTTCATAAACAACCTATATAGCATAAATTGAATGGGTTTCATCTCATAGTCATAACATTTTAAAAACTACTTTAAAGACGTTATCTTTATGTCACTTTAAACCCATGGAAAAAGGAAAGCGGGTTTCATGTATGTAAGTCCTAGAATTAAAATAGAAAATTTTGATATATATGTGAATACCCATATATAATAAAGAGATTATAGTATTCACTTAATAAAATAAAGGAATTTGAAAAAAACAGAGAGACATTTTGAGACGAAAATTCTACAGCATAACGACTATGTTATGCGGTTTTAGAAAATATTGAAAAAAATAAGACATGGGTCACCACTCATAAATGATCCATAAAAAAGTTGAGGGACAGAATATAAAGGATATAAGAACATGGTAATGATGTTTTAAAAACATACCATATGAAATGAAAAACATGGAAGGAAGACAAAAATAAGATTTCTCTTATGAAAATTCGGCAGCCTAACAGCGTCACTTAAAACATAAAAAAAATGAATTGACGAGATCAAATAGGGTATCTCATAAAATAAACATAAAATATCAGTATGATAGATATAGAGATCATTCCCCAATATAATAAAAAGGAATATGAAACACTTGACATGAAAATTGATTTTGAAAACGAGAAGGGTGAAAGAATCCCTTAAAAATTCGGCAGCCTTACGACGCCACTTAAACATTATTAAAATGAATTGATGAGTGAAAGAGGGGGTCTCTCATCATATTAAAATTAAAATGAAATTAGGATGAATATAAAAGATCATCCTATAACATAAGAAAATGGAGCATAAAATAAATGACATAAAAGAGAGTACTTGGAAAGAAAGAGAGAGGTAGGATCCCTTACCTTGAAGAGTAACTTCGAAATCTGGAAGTTTGGGACATTGGGAGGCTTGAGGGAACCTTGGGAGAACTCCTTGGGAGGTAAGGAGACCAGAAATTAGTTTAGGATGATTTTGGAATGGAAAGGATGAGATAATGCTTGGTATTTATATGGAAAGTGAGGGGACAAGGCATTAATGGCCAAGGGACACCTCATTGGTGGTATTGGCAAAACAAGTGGTATTTCCTCATGGTATTGGCCACTTGGGACACCTAATACCTTATATTACTATTAATAAGTCGAAAATCCCTTAAAATATCTCATGACGTCATCATGATGCAGTTATGATGTCATTAAACATACTGAAACACTAAAACTGTATTTTTACTATTCACTAAAAATTCAACTTTTTTAGAAAACTCTGAAAAATTTACCTTAACATAATATAAATGCTCTGAATTAAAAAATAAATTCCATTTTATAAAATAATTTTCTAAATTTTTTTAATTTAATTTTTAATTAAAAAACACTATTCACCCGAAAAAACTAATACTTGATTAATAATTTCTGAAACAGTTATTTACCTATTTTATTGAATCACATTACTTAATCAAGGTTCCTATATTATATTAATACTTTATTTAAGTGAGATTAAAAATCCATTTTGTCACATTACTAATCCTAAGAGTAAAATCACTATTCATAAATTACTATTCACCAAAAATTAAGTTGATCTTATTAGACTCCAAATCATTACACATCATTTATCTAGACATAGCCCCTTATAAAATATTTTAAAATATCCTTTTTTTTAATTCATCAATAATATACATCCTACATTTATCCGGACATTTGAAAATCTACAGAAATCACCATAAGAAGAAAACACAATTTTATTTATCTCAAAGGATTACATAAAGAAATTACAGTCTCCTTACATAGACCCTTATAACCCCAGCATTGGACCTAAGTGTACGGTGTGCTAAGGTGAGATAATATGAGGGCGGATCGGCCAACATCGCACGATTAGTAATTTCTATCAGTTTGAACATCTTGTGAAGGCGAATCTGTTCTAGCTTCACACGATGAAGTTCAGCTTGGGTTTGGTCCAGAGAAAAGCCCAATAGTGCTACCTCCTTCCCAAGTTCTGTTAGAGGGGCTTCGATTGGCCCAAGACTATTGGATGATGCCATCGAATCTTCTTTATATATTAATTAACCAAGATCACTTGTATTTAGAGACAATAATTGCAACATTTAGTTTCCAATGGTCATATTGACCAATGGTCATATAACAGTCGAAACCCAACGGTCCCATTTTAATTATACTCATGTTATCGAATGAAACAGTTTTGTTGAGTATAAAATAAAATAATAAACAAAATTAGGAAACAAAATTTATTCAAAATTTCGGGTCGTTACATTCTTCCCCCTTAAGAAATTGCGTCCTTGCAATTTTTAAAATTGGGCTTGGAAATTTCCTTGAAAGTCCCACATCAGAAAATGAGTTAGTAAAACTATTAATTTAAAAGAAAGAAAGGGAATTACAAAGGTCACCCGAGTTAACCCATACTAGGATTCCATGTAGGTAATCATGGATATCTAAGAGAAAACAAAGGGTCATGTTTTGATGGAGAGTGATAGAAAACATGATTAGGATAAAGTTAACCACAAGAAAATCACAAACTTATGATGTGTGTAAACGGTATTTGATTACCCAGTCTGAAACTTAAACCAACAATGTTTTTGTTTTACATTCATTTTAATCATTTCGAGGAATTCATTTACTACATAGAAAAAGAACACAAGGAAATATACTTACCATCAAGTAGAGTTTCATCCTTTAATAAGTTTCTAGGAAGACTAATCTTTTCTCCAAACGATGAGCATTAAAAAAAATACTTGTTCTCATCAAAGAATAAGAATAATCTTCTAGAGAATCACATAATACACAAAGGAATAACTATCTATCTTTAAACATTTATCCCAAAATAGAAAGGGTAAGATAAAAAAACTCTTCAAAAAGAAAGAACCCCATAGGAAGGGAAACTACTTTAAATCTTCAAAGTTCCAGGGTACTGCCCAAAGTTCATCATAGACCATTCCATAAATAGTTTTCCTTAAAATTCCTCAAAATAAACCAAACTAATATTGAAACCCAAATATAAGAAGGATTTGATAACATAGTATTCTAAGATAAACTTTATCTTTCATCTCCAAACAACATCAACCACTCCTAACATCTTATAACAAAAGTAACTAACCTAAACATATTTTCCCCAAGATAGGTTAATCATTTCGATAAGTAACCTAAATTACTATAAGTTCACCTTAAATTCATTGATTCTTCAAAATATAATTCAACCTTTTACTCCTTAAATAAAAATACCATAGTAATCTATTTATCACGATCATATAGGGTTCCCAAAATAGTGAACGTCTTCCAAAATAAAAATCATCTTTTAATCCCCTAATCATCTTTTTTTTCAAGAAGAACAGCTTGACAACATCAACATGTGGTACATAAAAATAGATGTTATCCTTAATGATATAAAACCATCTTAGGTAGTGACTCGATGTTCTTAGAAAACATTAAAGATATGCTCATAGGACACGAACTAGAATACAACATGACATAGAAAATTATAGCAAAGAAGTTAAATGTACTTTAGTCATCATGATCCATCTCAGCATAGGACTTGAATTGTTCCCTTGTCCTTGAAGATTGTTTATGCTCATCATGCTTCTCATCCCTTCCAAGAGAGCATTGCCTTGGATAATGTCCAAATTATCCACATTTACGACATTGAAAAGTATAAGGTACATTAGATTGAACCTTATCTCTATTCATCACATTATCCATTTTTTTAAAGCAATTGGCTACTTTATGCCCTATCACCCCACAGTTAAAACATATCCCGGTTCCTTTGTGACATTCTCCTTGGTTCCCCTTTCCACACTTTCTTCACAAAGGAAATTGGGTCTTCTTTCCCTTATCAACTTTATCAGATGAACATCCTTGAGACTTTTTCTTCTTCTTCCTTGATGAATTTGGGCATTCAACTAGGTACCAATTATTAATTGTTATTTTTGATAGCTAGTTTGGCATAATCACAATATGTTAAACTTGATCTCTCGTCATCTATATCATATTAATAGGAAAATCGTCACATTTCCTATGACATTGGTTATTGGTACATGTTCTTCCATTTCCCGCCATTAACTAAGAAGAGAAAGTATAATTAGAGGGCTTAAATACTTAGCCAATAATCATGAAAAGGAAACTTAAAGCATATAATGATAAACTTGTAGAAGAAAAGTATACCCTAACTTGTGATACCCTAGGTTCTAATATTGGTTATCCATGATCATATATTCTTATGTGAATCTTTATTTTATTTTATCTTTGTCCCTTTAATAATGTTTCATACAAAGCTTATGAATTTATCAAAGCATATCTCTCGGGAGTTTCAAACCAAGAGTGAAATAAGGCCCGTTATCGTGCACCAGGTTACCCCAGGTCAAACCCGAA
The DNA here is from genome assembly GCA_963277665.1 of Viscum album. Taxonomy (NCBI): domain Eukaryota; kingdom Viridiplantae; phylum Streptophyta; class Magnoliopsida; order Santalales; family Viscaceae; genus Viscum; species Viscum album. The sequence continues at coordinate 491,269,899 of OY728150.1, forward strand.
AGACCTTGTTAGAGTTTTCACTCCTAGGAACATCTGTTCCAGAGCCACCTCTACTTTTTCGTATCCATATAAGGATTTATTTGTTTGGAACCCACTTACTCAATACTCACCAAAATACCAGGAAGATTTCTTATATTTAAATTTTTCTATATGGTTATTCCTAAAGGTTTTATTTCCTAATTTCCACGAATAACTAAACCATAATTTGATACCAACTATAACATCCCACCTTTTTATCACATAAACTTTCATTACATTATACAAAACCGAGGATCTTTATGGTTTAGTGTCTTGGAAACCAGGAACTTAATACATGACAAAATATAAAATTATTCTTAAATAATTGAAAGGCTTATTCATTTGTTCATCCTAAGTTCATTATAGAATCTCATAATATGGGAGCATACATCAAAGGAAAGGGTGAGAAGAAGGCCCAGTAAGGGCAACAAGGGAAACATTTTACATGTGAACTTGAGATACATCAAAAGTCACGAAAAATAACTTTAAGGCATGAGAAAGAGATAATGAGGAATATAATAATAAAAATAACGTGTTTCATAACTTGAAGATGTGGATACAAAATTTAACTTATACAATCATTTCCATTTCACCAAGGTCCATCTCCAAGGTGTCATTAAAAAAATTACCAAGGTTATTCACCAAGGTATCGTTAAAAAAGGTCATCTCTAGAGATTAAGTCTTTACCCAATGCATTGGAGTGCTATCAAGGCGCACCCTTAAATTTTACTTTATTATCATGTGAGAAACATATATCATCATCGATAATTTCATAAAAAACCCATATATAATAAAATAAATGGTTTTCATTTCATAGTCATAACATTTTAAAAACTACTTTAAAGACGTGATCTTTATGTCACTTTAAACCCACTGAAAAAGGAAAGAGGGTTTCATGTATGTAAGTCCCAAAATTAAAATAGAACATTTTGATATATATGTGAATACCCATATATAATAAACAGCTTAGAGTATTCACTTAATAAAATAAAATAATTTGAGAAAAAGAGACAGACATTTTGAGACTAAAATTCTACAGCATAACGACTATGTTATAGGGTTTTAGAAAATATTGAAAAGAAAGGGGACATGGGTCACCCACTCATAAATGTTCCATAAAACAGTAGAGGGAAAGAATATAAAAGATATAAGAACATGGTAATGAAATTTTAAAGACATACCATATGAAATAAAAAACATGGAAGGAAGACAAAAATAAGATTTCTCTTATGAAAATTCAGCAGCCTAACAACGTCACTTAAAACTTAAAAAAATGAATTGAAGAGATAAAATAGGGCCTCTAATAATATTAAAATAATATATAAGTATGATAGATATCGATATCATACCCGAACATAATAAAAAGGAACATGAAAGACTTGACATAAAAATAGATTTTGAAAACGAGAAGGGTGAAAGAATCCCTTAAAAATTCGACAGCCTAACGACGCCACTTAAACATTCTTAAAATGAATTGATGAGAGAAAGAGGGGGTCTCTAATCATATGAACATTAAAAGTATAGTATGATGAATATAAAAGAAAAAACTCCAAAATAAGAACATGAAGCATAAAAGAAATGACATAAAAGAGAGTACTTGGAAAGAAAGAGAGAGGTATGATCCCTTACCTTGAAGAGTAACTTCGAAATCTTGAAGTTTGGGACCTTGGTAGGCTTGAGGGAACCTTGGGAGGACTACTTGGGAGGTAAGGAGACCATAAATTCGTTGAGTAGGATTTTGGAATGTAAAGGATGAGAGAATGGCTTGGTATTTATAGGGAAAGTGAGGGGACAAGGCATTAATGGCCAAGAGACACCTCATTGGTGGTATTGGAAAACAAAAGTGGTATTTCCTCATGGTATTGGCCACTTGAGAAACCTAATACCTTATCTTACTATTCATAAGTCGAACATACCTTAAAATATATCATGACATCATCATGATGCAGTTATGATGTCATTAAACATACTGAAACCCTAAAACTGTATTTTTACTATTCACTAAAAATTCAACTTTTTCAAAAAACTCCCAAAAGTTTACCTTAACATAATATCAATGCTATGAATTCAAAAATAATATCCATTTTATAAAAATAATTTTCTAAATATTTTTAATTTAATTTTTAATTAAAAACACTATTCACCTAAAAAAACTAATACTTGACTAATAATTTCAGAAACAGTTATTTACCTATTTTATTGAATCACATTACTTAATCAAGGTGCCTATATTATATTAATACTTTCTTTAAGTGATATTACTAATCCATTTGTCCACATTACTAATCCTAAGTGTAAAATCACTATTCATAAATTACTTTTCACCAAAAATTAGGTTGATCTTATTAGACTCAAAATTTTTTACTAAAAAATTTGCAAAAGACCATTTTTTGAAAATAATTACACATCATTAATTATTTAAGGTTTACAAAAATATTTTAAAATATCCTTTTTTTCAAATTAATCAATAATATATATCCTACATTTATCCGGACATTTGAAAATTTACAAAATTCATCATAAGAAGAAAACACAATTTTATTTATCTCAAAAAATTACATAAAGAAGTTACAGTCTCCTTAAATAGCCCCTTATAACCCCAGCATAGGACCTAAGTGTAAGATGTGATAAGGTGAGAGAATCTGAGTGCGGCTCGGCCAACATCGCACGAGTAGTAATTTCTATCAGTTTGAACTTCTCGCGATGACGATTCCATTCTAGCTTCACACGATGAAGTTCGGCTTGGGTTTGGTCCAATGCAAAGCCCAGTGGTGCTACCTATTTCCCAAGTTTTATTAGATGGGATTTGATTGGCTTGAGACTACTGGATGAGGCCATCAAATATTCTTTCTATATTAATTAACCAAGATCACTTGTATTTAGAGACAATAATCGCAACAATTAGTTTACAATAGTCATATTGACCAATGGTCATATAATAGTTGAAACCCAACAGTCTCATTTTAATTATACTCATGTTATAAAATGAAACAGTTTTATTGAGTATAAAATAAAATAACACAAAAAATTAGGAAACACGATTTATTCAAAATTTCGGGTCATTGCACCCTCTCAGTTGAAACGTGAAATTTATTAAAAACACCGAGCACCTGAATTTTGGTATTCAAAACATAAACACAGAGATTACGTGAGTAATCATAAATAAATGTCACCAAATAAATACCACCACTAATGTTCTTAGATTTCAAAGGACCAAAAACGTCTGAATGTACCAATTCAAGTACCTGTGACTTCCTGTGTGGAGGATGACTACTAAAACTCACTCTGCTATATTTTCTAGCCATGCAATGATCACTTGTGTCCAATTTTACACTCTTCAAATCTGGAATAATATTTCTCTTTTCCAAAAAATCAATCCCTTTCTCACTGATGTGACTGAGCCTCTTATGCCACAACTTGGACGAAACACTGCACTCAACAACACAAGAAGTATCATAATAAATAAAAGCTCTAGTCCAGTAAAAACCTGATTGATTCTTCCCTTGATCCACAATAAAATTTCCCTTGGAAAGATTCCATTGGTAATAACCAAAAGTACTGATAAAGCCTTCATCATCAAGAACGCTGGTAGAAATAAGATTCAAGCAAACCTCCAGTGCATGTCGAACGTTCTTCAAAATCAGCTTACTTCATGTACTAGTCTCTAAAAAAGAGTCCTGATGCCTAAAACATCAACATGACCATCATTTCCCATCTTCAAAATCCCAAAATTACCTAGTATGTACTATGTAAAGAACTCCTTCAATGTCACGTGAAAACAGGCACCATTGTCTACAACCCAGCAAGAATCATCAGATATAATTTTAATGGAGTCCTGAACAATAACAAGATCACCCCGTGTAGTAGCGAAGACATGATCATCTCCATCTTCATTTTTCTTTTGTGGATTTTCCTTCATTCTATTCTCTCTTTTCAGCTAATAACCAAACTTCTTAGCATGCCCCTTCTTACCACAGTGATGAAATTCCAAATATCTCTGCTTTGATCTGGATTTGCTTCTGCCTCTGCTCTTACCTCGACTGCTCTGTCCCTGGTCCTGGCTTCTCGCCCTATTCTCTGTGACTAAAAGCTCTGAAGAAGATTTCTCCTGAGTTCACCTCCTGACCTATTCATCTAAAATATAATACGTGACAAAACTAAATGTCACAGCACCATTAGGATCATAACCGGTTATAGTAAAACGTAAATTATCTCAGGAATCGGGTAAAGTGTTAAGCAGCAAAAGATCTAAAACCTCATCTTCAAAATTGATACCCATGCTAGAAAACTATTCAAAAACATCCCTGATATTCAATTAAGTAGTCAGAAATAGATGTAAATTATTTGTACCTCAAATTTATCATTTTTTTAGAAGAAACAATTTATTCTTTCCGGTCTTGGAAGCGTAGGTCATCGCAAGCTTCTCCCGCAATGTTCTAGCGTGAGAGATGTTGACAATGTGGTTCATCACATTGTCTTCGACCCATTGGTGAATGAATCCAAAAACCATATCATGCTCAAATTCCCATTCTTCATCTGACATTCTCTCTGTATTTTGGGTACTAAACACTAGAAGATGTACTCGCTTGACAAAAAGAATATCCTTCATTTTAAGTCACCACATATGGTAGTTGGTACCATTCAACAAAATCATTCGACTATAATTGAACTGCATAATAAATATGAAATAAAAAAACCAAACCCTCTGATATCAGATGTTGGGAAAGACTAGAAAGTGATGAAAACACAAACAATAGAAAAAGAGAATGTGCAATGGAAATAAAATATTTCCCTCTAAATAGCGGATGCGCAGCGACAAAATTAAGTGCAGAAAAAATAAAGTTGACACCTGAAATTTTTACATGGAAAACCCAAAAGGGAAAAACCATGGGACCTAGTCCAGAAATATGGATCCACTAAAATCAAGAGATACACTGTAGAGACTCCCCAAAAATGGAAGGGATCTCAAAAGTAATACTCAAGAATAAAATCAGTGAATCAAATATGGAGAGCAAGAAAGATGATCGTTGAAGAAAGGCGATCACCAAATGGGTTTTTCTGTAACACCCCAAGTTTTTCTAAAAATAAATAGAAATTCATGGAACTTTGTTTTAAGTATATATTTATAACTATCCATTAAAACATAATTTTTCCACTTCTATGTTTTGAATTTCAAGAAACCATCATCTACAATTGTGTTCAGTATGTTATTTGGAGTCTATTGGAAAAAACTTATTTTTTTGGTGAATAGTAACATACCCTTATGAATAGTAATATGACCCAAATGAATAGTAAATTTTATTATTATTTTATTTTCTTAAGGATTTAATAAAATAACAACTTAGTTAATTTTTCATTATGATATAGAAGTAGTTATAGAATTAGAATTGTTAATTTTTTAATTAAGTATGATTTTATTTAAAAATTAAATTAATAATATTTTGAAAATTATTTTGAAAAAATGGACTTCATTGTTGAATTCTACACGTAAAAAAATTATTAGGTTAAATTTTTGGGATTTTTCTGAAATTGTTTAATTTTGGATGAATAGAGAAATACGATAAAATACCATATAATCAAATTATCAGTAAAATTCACTATTTATGACATCATATGGGATGCAAGGATACATGGTTCAACTCACATGCCATTATTACTATTTTAGGTCACATGAACTAATACTATTCATAATATTGGGAAAAATATTATAATAATGATTAAAATAATGAAAAATACCCTCTCTCCTCCACTATAAATACCACCCTAAATCCCCTCTTCTTCCCACACCTCTCAAACCTTGATCCATGCCTAAGTTCTTCCCAATACTACTCTCAAGCATCTTCCCCACGTCCTATAGATTCTAGTCTCACCAAAAGACCATAACAGAATCCCTTACGAAGGATCTCATGGAGAAGAGATCAAGAGGTAAACACACTCTTTTATTTTCTTTCTTTTCTTTCATTTTATGTTATTATCTTCATTTACTTTGTATTTTGTTGGTATATTTAATTATATATCCCCCCTTAATATCCATATTATTTAAGAGTGATGTGGTAACCCTTTTCTCTCATCAAACTATTTTTATGAAATTTTAAGAGACGTCATTAGGCTGCCGAATTTTCGTGAGAAATTTCGGAAGTTTTCTTTTATTTCAAGATTTCTTTATTTTATTCTTCTTTCCTCACCTCCTCTTAAAAAAGAGGCATGAAAGCTCCAAAATCTTGTATATTCTATATTTTATCATGTTCATGGGAAATTCATCACCAATATTCTTCTTTTCCCCCACTTGTTCAAGGAATTAAAAACATTGTTCGTGATTTGTCGAATTACCAACATCGTGGACGATGTGATTTCAATTTTCTTTAATTACTTCAAGTATGGTCATGAAACAAATTTTATGGTTGAACTAGGTTAAAATATATGTATTATTTCTCATCAATGGTTCTTTAATTATTTTGTATACATGGTTTTAATTTATAAAACAAAATGAGGTTGTTATTATCAAAGAACCACTAAAATGATATAAATGAGTATCATTAATGTTTTAACTTATGAATCATCCTCATGTAATAATTAAAAATTATAAATGGTATAATTTATGTTACTGGATATATGTAAATACTATTTAATTCCAATTACGGAGTTTCACTTCCAACCGACAAGAACATCCACCATAAATCGGTCATGGAAATCATGTAAAGAACTCACCCAAAAACAGTGCAAGGAGCAAAATACTAACAATTAAATGGTGAAATGATGATATTAAATGATCATATAAGATGTTATAAACAGGAAAATGTTTATTTAAAATACTAATAACACACTTTTAACCATTATACAGAATGTTTAAACAAGTTTTAAGTAAGATAAACTCGAGGCAATGGAATTCTTAACCCGATTTCGATTCTTTGGGTTAACCTACTACTTCGTTATTTATGTTGTATTAAAATTGATTTTGTGATGGGTTTTGTTTATATTGTGTTTAATTATGTTTATTTACAGTGTATATACATATTACATACACTCTATTAATTCTTCCTTCAATTACATGAATTATGTAAGGGGCTTTTCTTTTAAAAATCCTCTATTAAAATTCTGTTTTACAAAATTCAAAAGCAATGTTCTTATGCTATTATTCATATTGTATGATTATGTTATGGTTCTTGGGAATTGTTTATGATTAAGGGTGGTACCTATATTTCCCTCCAATTTATTGGGAATGTGTAAGTTGGAAGTCAGCCGTATGGTTACTCTAAGTGTAACTGCGATAGTTACACAAATAGTAAGGTAGCCGCGAGGGTTACAAATTATAAGGTAGATGAGAGGGTTATAAGAATATGTAAGTAATTCACCAAGATATATTTATGATTATATTTAAGTTCTAATTTTTTTTGTGGATCTTTTTTAAATCTCATGTTACACAAAGTATGTATATATATATGGGTTCCAAGCATGTTTTTTTTTAAAATGCTTTCACATGTTATGAGTATTCATCGAATAATGTGATCCTTACTTCTTTTTCATACCTTACTAAGATTTTGTGATCATAATAATTTTTTAAAAGATTTTTCACAGGTTAATGTATGTGTAAGTCAAATAAGTAATCCATGTTAAATGTTGAAGAATTTTCAAGGAGTCATGTTTAAGTTTTAATGTTTTATATTTTCAAAAAAATGGAAACTATTTTTATGGTATCCACTCTGTAATAGTGTGTAATGTTATGAATGTATTGTCCCAATTCTCTGAATCTCCAAAATTAAAAATATCCTCAATGTAAAAGGAATTGTTTTCTTGACTAAATTCAAGATTATGTATGCAATAAGTTAGGGTCCTTATAGTTGGTCTTAGAGGACGGTTTAGATAACTTTAGGGGTTAGGGTGATGTTAATAGAATACCATAAATGATTTTCACTTTATGATTAATTTAAAATGTTAAATCATTTAAATATATCCATGTTGATTCATCTAAGATATGTTTGTTTAGAATGGAAGTCCACAGAAATAAAAAGGATGTTGAAGAGGAGAGGCACCGACAGAATTGCATCCTTCCAGATCTACAGCCCGGAATGGTAGGGATGGGAACCAAGCATTTTTTAACAGTAACGGATCAGATAACGCAGGAAATAAATGGTGGTGGTATCCATGCAAGAGAACAACCAGATGTACCAAAAAGAAATATGAAAATAGTGGAAAATTTTATGAGACAACACCCTCCTGCTTTCAATGGATCTTCTGATCCAGTAGCAGCTGAAGGATGGATCAAAGCCCTTGAAAATATATTGAATGTTTTGGGATGTTCAAAAAATAAAAAGGTAAGTCTTTCCATTTATCATTTTGAAGGGGAATCTGATCAGCGGTGGTCAATGTTAAGGAATATCAGGTGTAGAGAGGATTTTTATGTCTTAGAGTGGGATGAATTTAAAAGCCTTTTCCTTGGAATTTTTTTCCTAAGGTGGTGCAACTTAGGATGGAGAAGCAATTACTTGAATTGAAATAGAAGGAGGAAGATTCAGTGGCCTTGTATGAACTGAACTTCACTAGATTGTCAAGGTATGCTCCAAATATTATTCTAGATCTTGTTGCAAAATCAACCACTTTTACTCAGGACTGAAGCCAAGGTAACGAAGGGTGTTGGCCTCCCGTGAATTGAAAAGTTATGAGAAACTTGTCTGATGTGCTAAGAGGGTAGATATAGAGTTTGTTGATGATCATGTGCATTTTGGAAATAAGGAGAAGAAGTGGTCTATATGGAAAGCGATGGGTAAGAATCAACCAAAGAATTCTGATGGTAAGAAAATCCAATTTCGAGTTTTTGAATAGTTGGTAAGTAACACCCTGGGGAATGTCTTAGAAAAACAAGGAAGTGTTTTAAATGTGGTAAGTTTAGACATATGGAAAAATATTGGAATGAAAATGATTCTAAGACTAATCATGATAAGCAGACTATAAAGTGTTTTAATTATGGTGAGATGGGTCATTATGAAAATTCCATCCCAAAGAGAGATCTGAATGATACAAAGAAGCCATAATACAAGAAGAAAGGTGTAGTGAGATCCTTTGCGACTACGTCCGCAGATGTAAGGCCATCCAATGAAGTTGTATTAGGTACTTTGTTTGTTCACTCAGATTTTTCTAAAGTTTTGTTTGATATGAGGTTTACACATTCCTTCATCTTTGAGGGATTTTCTGGTAAATTAGAAATATCACCTCAATAAATGAGACCCTAACTTGTTTTTAAAACACTAGGGGAAATATTATTGCAAAGAGGAATTATAAGAATATTCCTATTGTGGTATGTGGAAAGACTATACCTACAAATCTTGTTGTTTTACCCATAGTCGAGTTTGATGTTATTCTAGGAATGGATTGGCTTTCTGTTTATCATGCAAAGATTGACTGTAGATCTAAAGAATTTGTTTTTCAGAAAGAGTTTCTATTTGTATAAAAGAACGAACCCATACAATTGATAACATATTAGGAAGCTGAGAAACTATTGAAAGATGGAAATGAAACTTATCTTGCTCATATTGTTGAAAACAAGGGAACTATTCAGATTAATGATGTGATGGTGGTAAATGAATACCTTGATGTTTTTTCCGATGAGTTACCCAATGTCATACATGATCAGGAAGTCAAATACACAATTGACTTAGTTCCTGATGCTAATCCAATTTTAAAACCCCCATATTGTATGACTCAAATAAAGCTTCTTGAATTGAAAAATCAGTTGCAATATTTTCTTGACCAAGGCTTCATTCGTCCTAGCACTTCACCATGGGGATCCCCTGTTTTGTTTGTTAAAAAGAAAGTTGGTTCTATGAGACTTTGCATTGATTATAGGGATTTGAATAATATAACTGTTAAAAAAAAGTATCCTTTGCCTCATATCGATGACTTGTTTGATGAGCTCTAGGGAGCTCAGTAATTTTCCAAGATTGACTTGAGATCCAGATACCATCAGCTGAAGGTGAAGGAGGATGACATCCTGAATACAACCTTTCATACTTGATATGGGCATTTTGAATTTGTTGTTATGCCATTTGGATTAACTAATTCACCTATTGTATTCATGAATCTTATGAATGGATTATTTCATGAGTTCTTTGATAAGTTTGTGGTTGTATTTATTTATGAAATTTTGGTATTTTCTAAAAATAAAGGGGAGCATGAAAAACATCTAAGGGTTGTTTTACAAACCTTAAAAGTAAAGAAACTGTATGGAAAATTCATCTAGTGTGATTTTTGGTTGCAATAGATTTCTTTTATTGGGAACATTTTAAATAAGGATGGAATAATAGTTGATCCATCTAAAACAAGTGGTTGATGAATGGCCAAGCCCCAAAAATGTTATAGAGATTCATAGTTTTCCTGGATTAACTGGTTATTACCGATGTTTTGTTAAGAACTTTTCTTGGTTATCTAGCCCGATAACTAAGTTAACATGAAAAGAGTTTAAATTTGATTGTATAAAAGAATGTGATGTTTGTTTTCAGGAACTGAAGAAGAGATTGGTGAATGCTCCAATTTTGGCTTTACCTTCCCGGAATAGTGAGTTTGTCATCTATAGTGATGCTTCTTTGAAGGGACTTGGTTGTGTTTTGATGCAGAATGATCAGGTATTTGCTTATGCTTCTAGAAAACTAAAACCTCATGAGTTAAATTATCCCACACATGATTTGGAATTGGTAGCTGTGGTTTTTGATATGATAATTTGGAGGCATCATTTATACGAAACCAAATGTCAAATATATACTGACTATAAAAATATGAAGTATATATTCACTCAGAATGAATTAAACATGTGGTAGAGAAGATGGCTTAAACTGATAAAGTATTATGATTACACGATCAATTACCATACTAAAAAATCAAACAAATTGGAAGATGCCTTGAGTCAGAAACATCATGCATCATTAACCATGTTTTCTTTGGAACATGATCCCTTGATTAATGATTTGATGAATTTTGGCTTAGAAGTAGTTGGTGCAGGGAATACATATATTTTGTTTCATGTTTTTTATAGTCTTCGTTGTTAGACAGAATTAAGAGAGCAGAGAAGTAAGGTCATGATCTATAGAAAAATGTATAATTGGTTAAAATGGGTAAGTTTCCAGAATTTAATCTTGATAAAGATTGTGTTTTGAGATTTGGAAAATGGTTGTGTGTGCCTAGTGATTATCTACTGAAGAAATATTTGTTGTCTTAAGATCATAGTTCTCCATTTTCGTTTCATCCTGGAAGTACTATGATGTATAAAGAGCTTTAAGAGTATTACTAGTGGGATGGAATGAAAAGGGATATTGCTGATTTTACCATGAAATGATTGACATGTTAGCAGGTTAAAGCAGAGTGGTAGTTACCGAAGGGGATGCTTTAGCCTTTATCAGTTCTAGAGTGGAAGTGGGAGAATGTATCCATGGACTTTGTGGTGGGACTACCTAAGACATCTCAAGGTAACAATGCAATTTGGGTTATTGTGGATTAGATGAAAAAATATGCACATTTTCTTTCTATTCGAGATACAATGTCTTTGGATCAGATTTCTCGATTGTACCTTAAGGAGATTGTCAGGTTACATGGATTTCCTATTCCCTTTGTATCTAATCGGGATCCCAGGTTCACTTCTAACTTTTGGAAGGGACTTCAGAAGTCGTTGGGAATAAAGTTAAATTTTAGTACAACTTTTAATCCTCAATCAGATGGGTAGTCAGAACAAACGATTCAAACTTTGGAAGATATGCCTCGAGCTTGTTCAATGGACTACCAAGGAATTTGGGATCAAAATCATTCATTAGTTGATTTTTCTTATAATAACAGTTTTCATTCTAGTATATAGATGGAAATTTTTGAGGATTTCTATGGAAATCAGTGTCAGACTCCAGCGTTTTGGGATGAAGTCGATGAAAGAAAGTTGATGGGGCCAGAATTAGTGGAGGAAGTGGCTGAGAAAGTGAAATTGATTTAGCAACACATGAGGACAGCTCAGAGTAGGTAGAAAAGTTATGCAGATAATAGAAGGAAAGACTTATCTTTCGAGGCAAGTGACCATGTTTTCCTTAAAATATCTCCTTGTAAAAGTGTGATGCATTTCGGTATGAAAGAGAATCTAAGTCCATGGTTCATCGATCCTTTTGAAATCTTGGATAAATTTGGAATAGTTGAATACCACGTAGATTTTCCTCCGAGTGTGTTTTAGGTAGACAATGTTTTTCATGTTTCGATGTTGAGAATGTATGTGCCAGATTCATCACTTGTTTTAATCCCAGAAGCAGTTGAGTTGGAAGATAACCTTTCTTATGAAGAGAAAATAGTTCAAATTATTGATTGAAGGGAACAGGTATTGCGGAATAAGGTAATCCACCACGTAAATGTTTTTTTGGAGAAACCACATGGTTGAATAAGCAACATGGAAGTCTGAAAATGCAATGAGGGAAAATTACCCTTAGTTGTTTAATAAGTAAATAAAATTACGAGGACACAATTTTTAGAAGGTGGGGATAATGTAACACCCCATGTTTTTCTAAAAATAAATAGAAATGCATGGAACTTTTTTTAAGTAGATATTTATAACTAGTCTTTAAAGCATAATTTTCTCCTTCTATGTTTTGATTTTCAAGAAACTGTCATCTACAATTGTATTCAGTATGTTATTTGGAGTCTATTAGAACCAAATTATTTTTTTGTGAATAGTAACATACCCTTATAAATAGTAATATGAATAGTAATATGACTCTAATGAATATTAGATTTTATTATTATTTTATTTTCTTAAGGCTTTAAGATACTAACATCTTGGTTAATTTTTCATTATGATATAGAAGTAGTTAGAGAATTAGAATTGTTAATTTTTGAATTAAGTATGATTTTATTTAAAAAGTAGATTAATAATACTTTGAAAATTATTTTCAAAAAATTGACTTCATTTTGGAATTATGAACATCAAAAAATGGTTAGGGTAAATTTTCGGGAATTTTCCGAAATTCGTTAATTTTCGCTGAATAGTGAAATACGATAAAATACCGTATAATCAAATTATCAGTAAAATTCACTATTTATGACATCATAAGTGATGCAAGGACACTTTATTTGAACTCACATGCCATTATTACTATTTTAGGTCACATGAACTAATACTATTCATAATCTTGGGAAAAAAAATTATAATAATGATTAAAATAATGAAAAATACCCCCTCTCCTCCACTATAAATACCACCCTCACTACCCTCTTCTTCCCACACCTCTCAAGACTTGAAACATGCCTAAGTTCTAGAAAATAATCCTAAGAAGTCTCTTCCCCATGTACTATAGCCTCTGGTCTCACCAAAATACCAAAACTGAACCCTTTAAGAAGGATCTCAAGGAGAAGAGATCAAGAGGTAAACATCCTCTTTTATTTTCTTTTGTTTCTTTCATTTTATGTTATTCTCTTCATTTCCTTTGGCTTATGTTGGGATATCTCATTAAATATCCTCCCTTAAATTCCATATTTTGTAAGAGTTATTAGGTATCCATTTTCTCTCATCAAACTATTTTTATGAAATTTTAAGAGACGTCGTTAGGTAGCTAAATTTTCGTGAGAAATTTCTGAAGTTTTATTTTATTTCAAGATTACTTTATTTTCTTCTTCTTTACTAACCTACTCTTAAACAAGAGGCATGAAAGCTCCGGAATCTTGAATATTATGGATGTTCTAATTTTCATGGGAAATTCTTCATCAATGTTCTTCTTTTTCCCCACTTGTTCAAGGAATTAAAAACATTGTTTGTGATGTGTCGAATTACCGACATCGTGGACGATGTGATTTCAATTTGATTTAATTCCTTCAAGTCTAGTCATGAAACCATTTTTATGGTTGAACCAGGTTATAATATATTTATTATGTCTCATTACTAGTTCTGGAATTCTTTTTTACACATGGTTTTAATTTATAAAACAAAATGAGGTCGTTATTATCAAAGAACCACTAAAATGATCAAAACGAACATCATTAATGTTTTAACTTATGAATCATCCTCATGTAGGAATTAAAAATGATAAATGGTATAATTTATTTTAATGGATATATTTAAATACTACTCTATTCCAATTTTTGAGTTTCACTTCCATCCGGTAAGAACATCCACCATGAACTGGTCATGAAAATCATGTAAAAAACTCACCCAAAAACAGTACAAGGAGAAAAATACTAACAATTAAAGGGTGAAATGATGTTATTAAGTGATCATATAAGATTTTATAAACATGAAAATGTTCCATTAAAATAATAATAACACTATTTTAATCATTATACAGGAATTTTAAACATGTTTGAAGTAAGACAAACCCGATGTAAGGGAATTCTTAACCCAATTTCCATTCTTTTGGTCAACCTTCTACATTGAAATTTATGTTGTATTAAAATTGTTTGTGTGATGGGTTTTGTTTATATTATGTTTAATTTAGTTTATTTATAGTGTATATAAAAATTTCATCCACTCTATTAAGTCTTGCTTTAATTACATGAATTATGTAAGGGACTTTTCTTTTAAAAATCCTCTATTAAAATTATTTTTTACAAAATTAAAAAGCAATGTTCTTATGCTATTATTCATGTTGTATGATTATGTTTTGGTTCTTGGGAATTGTTTATGATTAAAGGTGGGACCTATATTTCCCTCAAATGTTTTGGGTATGTATAAGTTGGAGGTCGGCTGTATAGTTACTCCAAGTGTAACTGCAATGGTTACACAAACAGTAAGGTAGCCGTGAAGGTTACAAATTATATGGTAGCAGATAGGGTTACAAGATTATGTAAGTAATTACACAAGATACCTTTATGATTATATTTATGTTCTCATGTTTTTTTTGGATCTTGTTTAATTCTCATGTTACACAAATTAAGTATATATATATGGGTGACAAGCATGTTTTTTTAAAATGTTTTCATACGTTACAAGTATTCATGGACTAATGCGATCTTTCCTTATTTTTCATACCTTACTAAGATTTTGTGCTCATACCAAGTTTTTAAATGATTTCTCATAGGTTAATGGATGTGTAAGACAAAGAAAGAATCCATGTTAAATGTTGAAGAATTGTTAAGGAGTCATGTTTAAGTTTTAATGTTTTATATTTTGAAAAAAAATAGTAACCATTTTTTTGTATCCACTCTGTAATAATGTGTAATGTTATGAATTTATTGTCCCAATTCTCTAAATCTATAAAATTGAAAAGATCCTCAATGTAAAAGGAATTTGTTTTCTTGACTAAATTCAATATTATGTTTGTAATAAGGTCGGGTCCTTATAGTTGGTATCAGAGGATGGTTTAGATAACTTTAGTGGTTAGGGTGATGTTAATAGAATACCATAAATGATTTTCAGTTTATGATTAATTTTAAATGTTATAGAATTTAAATATTACCATGTTGCTTCATCTAAGACATGTTTGTTGAGAATGGTTGTCTTCAGAAGCAATAGGGATGCTGAAGAGGAGAGGCACTGACTGAATGACATCCTTCCAGATCTACAACCCAAAATGGTAGGGATTGGAACTGAGCAGTTTGTGATAGTAATGGATTAGCTAACATAGGCAATAAATGGTTCTGGAATCCATGCAAGAGAACAAACATAGGTACTACAACGGAATATGACAATAGTGGAACATTTTATGAGACAACACCCTCCTTCTTTCAATGGATATTCTGACCCAGTAGCAACTGAAGGGTGGATCAAATCCCTTGAAATGATATTCAATTTTATGGGGTGTTTCGACAATCAAAAGGTAAGTATTTACAATTATCTCTTTGAAGGGGAAGATGATCAGTGGTGGTCAATGGTAAGGAATATCAAGGGTAGAGAGGATTTTGATGCCTTATAGTGGGATGAATTTAAAAGTATTTTCCTTGAAAAATATTTTCCTAAGGTGGTGCGACTTAGGATGGAGAATTAATTCCTTGAATGGAAACAGAAGGATGAAGATTCAGTGGCCATGTATGAAGAAAACTTCACTCTACCGGCGAGGTATGCTCTGAATCTTATTCTGGATCATGATAGAAAAATCAACCGCTTTTACTCAGGACTGAATCCAAGGTATCGAAGGGAGTTTGCCTCCAGTGAATTCAAATGTTATGAGAAACTTGTCCAATGTGCTGAGAGGGTAGAGATGGAGTTTTCTGATGATCATGTGAATTTTGGAAATAAGATGAATAAGAGGTCTAAATGGAAAGTGATGGGTAAGAATCAACCAAAGAAATATGATGGTAAGAAAATCCAATTTCCAGTTTGTGAAAAGTGTGGCAAGAAACACCTTGGGAATGTCTTAGAAAAATTGGTAAGTGTTTTAAATGTGGTAATTTTGGATATATGGCCCGATATTTCAATGAAAATGATCCTAAGACTAATCATGATAAGAATACTATAAAGTGTTTTAAATGTGGTGAGATGGGTCATTATGAAAATGCCTTCCCAAAGAGAGATCTGAATGATGCAAATAATCCATACTACAAGAAAAAAGGTGTAGTGAGATCCTTTGTGACTACATCAGTAGATGTCAGGACATACAATGATGTATCAGGTACTTTTTTTGTTAACTCTGATTTTGCTAAAGTTTTGTTTGATATGGGGTCTACACATTCCTTCATCTCTGAGAAACTTTCTGGTAAATTGGAAATATCACCTCAATAAATGAGACCCAAAATTTTTGTTAAAACACCAGGGGGAAATATTATTTCAAAGAGGAATTATAAGAATCTTTCTATTGTGGTATGTGGAAATACATTACCTTTAAACCTTGTTGTTTTACCCTTAGTCGAGTTTGATGTTATTCTAGGAATAGATTGGCTTTCTATTTATCATTCAAAGATTGACTGTAGAGCTAAAGAAGTTGTGTTTTAGAAAGAGTTTTAGTTTGTATACAAGAAAAAACCCATACAATTGATAACGTATCATGAAGCTAAGAAACTATTGAAAGATAGAAATGAAAGTTATCTTTCTCATATTGTTGAAAACAAGGGAACTATTCAGATTAATGATGTGTCAGTGGTAAATGAATACCTTGATGTTTTTTATGATGAGTTACCCAGTGTTATACAAGATCAGGAAGTCGAATACACAATTTACTTAGTTCCTGATGCTAAGCCAATTTTAAAACCCCCATATCATATGGCTCAAATATAACTTCTTGAATTGAAAAATTAGTTGCAATATTTTCATGGCAAAGGCTTAATTTGTCCTAACACTTCACCATAGGGAGACCCTTTTTTGTTAGTTAAAAAGAAAGATGGTTCCATGAGGCTTTGCATTGATTATAGAGCTTTGAATAACATCACTATTAAAAACAAGTATCCTTTGCCTCATATTGATGACTTGTTTGATCAGCTCTAGCGAGCTCAGTACTTTTCCAATATTGAATTGAGATCCGGATAACATCAACTAAAGGTGAAGGAGGATGACATCCCGAAAATACCCTTTCGTAGTAGATATGGGCATTATGAATTTGTTGTTATGCCGTTTGGATTAACTAATGCACCTTTTGTATTCATTAATCTTATGAATAGAGTATTTCATGAGTTCTTGGATAATTTTGTGGTTGTATTTATTTAGGACATTCCGGTATTTTCTAAAAATAAATAGGAGCATGAAAAACATCTAAGGGTTGTTTTACAAACCTTAAAAGAAAAGAAATTGTATGGAATATTCAGTAAGTGTGATTTTTGGTTGCAACATATTTCTTTTATTGGGAACATTGTAAATAAGGATGGTATAACAGTTGATCCTGCAAAAACAAAAGTGGTTGATGAATGACCAAGACCCACAAATGTTACAGAGATTCATAGTTTTCTTGGATTAGCAGGTTACACCCGACGTTTTTTAAGAACCTTTCTCGGTTATCTATACCGATAACTAAGTTAACACGGAAAGGGGTTAAATTTGTTTGGATATAAGAATGTGATGTTTTTTTAGGAACTGAATAATAGATTAGTGAATGCTCCAGTTTTAGCCTTACCTTCCCAGAATGGTGAGTTTTGTCATCAACAGTGATGCTTCTTTGAAAGAGTTTGGGTGTGTTTTGATATAGAATGATCAGGTAATTGCTTATGCTTCAAGAAAACTAAAACCTCATGAGTTAAATTATCCCACACATGATTTGGAATTGGAAGATGTGGTTTGTGCTTTGAAAATTTAGAGGCATCATTTATACAGAACCAAATTTTAAATATATACTGATCATAAAAGTCTGAAGTATATATTCACTCAAAAGTAATTAAACATGAGGCAAAGAAGATGTCTTGAAATGAAAAAGGATTATGATTTAAGGATCAATTACCATCCTGGGAAAGCAAACAAAGTGGTGGATTCCTTGAGTCAGAAAAATCATGCATCATTAACCATGTTACATTTGGAACATGATCCCTTGATTAATGATTTGATGAATTTTAGCTTTTAAGTAGTTGTTGCAGGGAATAAATCTTTTTTGTTTCAGGTTTCAGTGCAGTATTCATTGTCATGCAGAATTAATTGAGCACAGAAGGAAGACCGTGAGCTACATAAAAAGGTAGAATTGGTTAAAACAAGTAACTTGTCATAATTTAATCTTGATAAAGATTGTGTTTTGAGATTTGGAAAAAGGTTGTGCATGCCTAGCGATTATCATTTGGAGAAATATTTGTTTTGTGAAACTCATAGTTCTCCATTTTCGGTTCATCTTGGAAGTACTAATATGTATAGGGACCTTCGGGAGTATTACTACTGGGATGGAATGAAAAGGGATATTGCTGATTTTACCATGTAATGTTTGACATGTCATCAGGTTAAAGCAGAGAGATAGTTACCGAAGGGGATGCTTTAGCCTTTGTCAGTGCCAGAGTGGAAGTGGTAGAACATATCCATGGATTTTCTGGTGGGACTACCAAAGACATATCGAAGTAACAATGCAATTTGTGTTATTGTGGACCAGCTGACAAAATCTGCACATTTTCTTTCTATTCGAGATACAATGTCTTTGGATCAAATTTCTTGATTGTACCTCATGGAGATTGTCAAGTTACATGGAGTTACTCTTTCCATTGTATCTAACCATGATCCCATGTTCAATTCTAACTTTTGTAAGGAACTACAAAAGTCGTTGGGCACAAAGTTAAATTTCAGTATTGCTTTTCATCCTCAACCAGATGGCAGTCAGAACGAACGATTCAGACTTTGGAAGACATACTTTGAGCTTGTTCAATGGACTACCAGGGAATTTGGGATCAACATCTTTCTTTAGTTGAGTTTTCTTATAATAACAGTTTAATTCTAGTATACAGATGGAACTTTTTGAGGGTTTGTACGGAAAGTGGTGTTGAACTCCAGCGTTTTGGGATGAAGTCAGTGAAAGAAAGTTGATGGGGCTAGAATTAGTAGAGGAAGTGGCTGAGAAAGTGTGGATGATTCAGTAGCACATGAGGACAACTCAGAGCAGGTAGAAAAGTTATGCAGATAATATAAGTAAAGACTTATCTTTCGAGGCAAGTGACCATGTTTTCCTTAAAATATATCCTTGGAAAAGTGTGATGTGTTTCGGTATGAAAGAGAAGCTAAGTCCACGGTTCATCGGTCCTTTTGAAATCTTGTAGAAAGTTGGAATAGTTTTATACCGCATAGCTTTTCCTTCGAGTGTCTTTCAGGTACACAATGCTTTTCATGTTTTGATGTGTAGAAATATGTGCCAGATTCATCATATGTTTTAAGCCTAGAAGCAGTTTAGTTGAAAGATAACCTTTCTTATGAAGAGAAACTAGTTTAGATTCTTGATCGAAGGAAATAGGTATTTCGGAATAAGGTAATCCACCAGATAAAGGTTTTGTGGAGAAACCACATGGTTGAAGAAGAAACATGGGAGTCTGAAAATGCAATGAGGGAAAAGTACCCTCAGTTGTTTAATAAGTAAATAAAATTATGAGGACGCAATTTCTAGAAGGTGGGGATAATGTAACACCCCAAGTTTTTCTAAAAATAAATAGAAATTCATGGAACTTTGTTTTAAGTAGATATTTATAACTATCCTTTAAAACATATTTTTTCCACTTCTATGTTTGTAATTTCAAGAAACTATCATCTACAATTGTGTTCAGTATGTTATTTGGAGTCTATTGGAACAAAATTGTTTTTTGGTGAATAGCAACATACCCTTATGAATAGTAATATGAAGAGTAATATGACCATAATGAATAGTAAATTTTATTATTATTTTATTTTCTTAAGGATTTAAGATAATAAAATCTTGCTTAATTTTTCATATTGATATAGAAGTAGTTATAGAATTAGAATTGCTAATTTTTAAATTAAGTCTGATTTTATTTAAAAACTAAATTAAAAATATTTTGACAATTATTTTCAA
Organism: Viscum album; assembly: GCA_963277665.1. Lineage (NCBI taxonomy): Eukaryota > Viridiplantae > Streptophyta > Magnoliopsida > Santalales > Viscaceae > Viscum > Viscum album. Next base: position 491,290,277 of record OY728150.1, read on the forward strand.
AAAATGAACTTCATTTTTGAATTCTACACGTCAAATGATAGTTAGGTTAAATTTTTGGTATTTTTCTAAAATTATTTAATTTTTGATGAATAGTGAAATACGGTAAAATACCGTATAATCAAATTATTAGTAAAATTCATTATTTTTGACATCAAAAGTGATTAAAGGCCACTTGGTTTGAAATCACATGCCATTATTACTATTTGAGGTCACATGAACTAATACTATTCATAATCTTGGGAAACAATATTATAGTAATGATTAAAATAATGAAAAATACCCCCTCTCCTCCACTATAAATACCACCCTCACTCCCCTCTTCTTCCCACACCTCTCAAGACTTGAGCCATGCCTCAGTTCAGCCCAATAGTCCTCCCAAGGCTCCTCCCCACGTCCTAGAGCTGTTGGTCTCACAAAAAGACCAAAATCAAATCCCTTAAGAAGGATCTCAAGGAGAAGAGATCAAGATGTAAACATCCACTTCTATTTTCTTTTTTTTTTCTTTCATTTTATGTTGTTCTCTTCATTTCCTTTGGCTTATTTTGGGATATTTCATTCAATATCCCCCTTACTATCCACATTAGGTAATAGTGATGAGGTAACCCTTTTCTCTCATCAAAATATTTGTATGAAATTTTAAGAAATGCTGTTAGGCTGCCGAATTTTCGTGATAAATTTCTGAAGTTTTCGTTTATTTCAAGATTCCGTTATTTTCTTCTTCTTTCATCACCTTTTCTTAACCAAGAGCCATGAAAGCTCTAGAATCTTGTATATTATTGACGTTCTAATGTTCATGGAAAATTCATCATCAATAGTCTTCTTTTCCCCAACTTGTTCAAGGAATTAAAAACATTGTCCGTGATGTATCGAATTACCGACATCGTGGACGATGTGATTCCAATTTGATTTAATTCCTTAAATTCTGGTCATGAAACCATTTTTTTGGTTCAAACAGGTTATAATATATTTATTATGTATCATCAATGTTTCTGGAATTCTTTTTTACAAATGGTTTTAATTTATAAACCAAAATGAGGTCGTTATTATCAAAGAACCACTAAAATGATCTAAACGAACATCATTATTGTTTTAACTTATGAATCATCCTTATATAAGAACTCAGAATGATAAATGGTATAATTTATGTTACTGGACATATTTAAATACTACTCCATTCCAATTCTTGAGTTTCACTTCCAACCGACAAGAACATCCACCATGAACCGATCATGGAAATCATGTAAAGAACTCACCCAAAAATAGTGAAAGGAGAAAAATACTAACAATTAAAGGGTGAAATGAAGTTATTAAATGACCATATAAGATGTTATAAACATGAAAATGTTTCTGTAAAATACTAATAACACTATTTTAACCATTATACAATAATTTTAAACAAGTTTTAAGTAAGACAAACCCAAGGTAAGGGAATTCTTAACTCGATTTCTATTCTTTGTGTTAACCTTCTACTTCGTTATTTATGTTGTATTAAAATTTTTTGTATGATGGGTTTTGTTTATATTATGTTTAATTATGTGTATTTATAGTGTATATACATATTCCATCCACTCTATTAAGTATTTTTTTAATTACATGACTTATGTAAGGGGTATTCTTTTAAAAAACCTCTATTAAAATTTTGTTTTACAAAATTCAAAAGCAATGGTCTTATGCTATCATTCATGTTGTATGATTATGCTCTAGTTCTTGGGATTTTTTTATGATTAAGGATGGGGCCTATATTTCCTTCCAATTTATTCAGTATTTTTAAGTTGGAGGTCGGACTTATGGTTTGTCACAAACCAGGACATGTCACCATCCGACCCGGTGCCTCACCCAGTCTGCGACATGGCCTGAAGGACATTCTCAATCCCTACGGGCTGACACAAGTGCCTAGGTATCAAGAGTAACATGTGGGAATGTTTTACCTGAAATAAAAGACATAAAAACAACTAACAAGATAAATAAACTGAAACTATAAATAGACAACCAAACATGACTTTAAACTATAAATAGGTTTAATGTCTACAACTCAAACCAATAACTAAAAAGAAAAGACGACAGCAGAAAATAAAACTCTAACTCAAACCTCCCATTAAAAGAGAGGCCACATCAACACCACTCTTCATGAGAAGACCAACTTCAACCTAAACCACCATCACTGAGCACAATGTCACAACCTGGAATACACAAGAAATAAAGTCTACATACACCCAAAGGTGTATGTAGGGTGTAATCCAAAAGCCCAGTAGGACGTCACCCAATAAAAAAATTTCCATGTATAAACATTAAATGACAAATACATTTGCAGGCTAAATAAATGAAAGGACACCAAAGCTTAAAAAACTTTAAAGAAATAGTTTCTATAAAGAAAACACTTTTAAAGAAAACAACTTAAATAAAAATAAAACACCCTTACATTTAAGAAAACTCAAACCTTCAAGAGAACCCAAATGCTACACCGCATGTCGAAGGTGAGTGTATAGTAATCCAAGAGAACTAAAAGTGGGAGAGGCCCTATAGGTACTAGCAAAAGAAATGGGACCCTAGAACATCACGTCTTGATGAATAGCAGTATAGGAACAAAATATGTTCCTGTGCATGAGCCACTAGTAGAGAAACACATCCACAACCTAGTGGTCTCCAGTCATCATCCAATGTTTAGTTAGTGTTGTAATAGTAAAAAAAACTAAGTGAAACCGGGACAGAGCCGCTTTCGAATCACTAGCACGCTAGATCTAGTCCATCCACCTAGTACCCAGGCTTCCCCTTTTCTGCTCAAGATGTTCAAATTTCACATTTCATATCAAACTCAGATAAACAAAACAAACAGGGGTGTAACATAAACCCAACATGACACTTCCACACACACATAAAACCATTTGATAAAGTACGCACACCAAAAGACTTTACCCAACTCAATTAAAACAATTTTTGCATTACAAATGATTCTTTATTAAAACATATTAAATTCTTTGTCAAAAATTATTTAAAAAGAAACATGACACGAATAGAATAAAAGAAACAACTTAACCCTCCACCCTGACCAAACATACTTGACACCACATGAAGAACACAACCTGCATAACTCGTATCAATTAACAAGCCAATCGCATGGTTAAAAGACTATTTTACCAATTAAAAAAACACTAAAAATTTTATTACACAATTTCAGAAGATGAAACATGACTTTAAACACCAAAGACCCACTCAAATTTCCTTTTTGGACAAAATGCATATGAATGCTACACCAGAACATAAACTGTTCACTTTGCGTATTTTCACAAAACATATACAAAATTTATAAAACACTAGCAGATAGTTCAGTGTGGGTTTTTCATAGCAACAACCCATTCAAACCACACAACACCTTCCCTTATGAACAAACACATGAAACAATGCATCGAAGACACATTTAACACCACTTTCACAACTGAAAAACTAACTGCACATCTTATTAAACACTAACAATAGACTAAAAAAACTAGTTTTCAAACAGAGAACGTATTTTGTTCCTATACTGTTGTTCACCAAGACTCAATGTTCTAGGGTCCCATTCCTTTTGCTAGTTCCTATAGGGACTCTCCCACTTTCAGTGCTTCTGGATTACTATACACTCACCGTCAGCATGTGGTGTAGCATTTGGGTTCTCTTGAAGGTTTGAGTTTTCTTAACTGCAAGGGTGTTTTATTTTTTTAAGTTGTTTTCTTTAAAAGTGTTTTCTTCATAGAAACTATTTCTTTAAAGTTGTTTAAGATTTGGTTTCCTTTCATTTATTTAGCCTGCAAATGTATTTGTCATTTAATGTTTATACGTGGAACTTTTTTTATTGGGTGACTTCCTACTGGGCTTTTGGATTACACCCTACATACACCTTTGGGGGTATGTAGACTTTGTTTCTTGGGTATTCCAGGTTGTGACATTGTGATCAATGGTGGTGGTTTGGGTTATAGTTGGTATTATCATACAGAGTGGTGTTGATGTGGCCTCTATTTTTCCGGGAGGTTTGAGTCAGAGTTTTTGTTTCCGCTGTCGTCTTTTCTTTTTAGTTATTGGTTCGAGTTATAGACTTTAAACTTTTTTATAGTTTAATGGCATGTTTGGTTATCTATTTCCAGTTTTAGTTTATTTATGTTGTTAATTGTTTTTCTGTATTTTATTTCGGGTAAACCGTTCCCACATGTTACTCTTGATACCTGGGAACTTGTGCCAGTCCGTGGGGATTGGGAATGCCCTTTAGGCCATGTCGTGGACCGGGTCGGGCACCGGGTCGGATGGTGACCCGGCCTGGTTCGTGACATGGTTACTCCAAGTGTAATTGCGATGGTTACACAAATAGTAAGGTAGTTGTGAGGGTTACAGATTATAAGTTAGAAGATAGGGTTACAAGATTATTTAAGTAATGCCCCAAGATACATTTATGATTATATTTATGTCCTCATGTTTTTTGTGGATCTTGTGTAAATATCATGTTACACAAAGTAAGTATATATATATATGGGTGACAAGAATGTTTTTTAAAATGCTTTCATACGTTACGAGTATTCATGGACTAATGTGATATTTCCTTCTTTTTCATCCCTTACTAAGATTTTGTGGTCATCCCAGGGTTTTAAATGTTTTTTCACTATTTAATGGATGTGTAAGAAAAATGAGGAATCCATGTTAAATGTTGAAGAATTTTCAAGGAGTCATGTTTAAATTTTAATGTTTTATATTTTGAAAAAAATGGAAACTATTTTTTATGGTATCCAATCTGTAATAATGTGTAATGTTATGAATGTATTGTCCCAATCCTCTAAATCTATAAACTCAAAAATATCCCCAATGTAAAAGGAATTTTTTTCTTGACTAAATTCAAGATTATGTATGTAATAAGGCCGGGTCCTTATATTTTCCCTTAGTGTTGTTGATGCCGGTGTGCTGAAATGACTTCTTGCTGCCTCCTTATATAGGAAAAATAATCTGTGTCAAATGATGTCTCCATGTCAAAAGTGTGTCACTTTGTGAATTAATTCACACGATCTTGGCCTCCATTAAAAACACCTCATTAAAAGAGAAATAGCATGGTGCTCCAATTGAGGAGGCGTTACACAGTGCGCCAACCCGGAAGGCGCCCAACACTACTATTGCTGCACGAGTTCTGACTATCCTCAAACAAGAATGATATATTTTAATGGGTTTTAAAATAAAAAAAGTGATAGGTTTATCAGTATTTTAAAAAATGGGTTCGGGGATGCATGAACCATGTTTAAGCTTCTCCATTTTTCATAGAAGCGTGAATGAGGTTCATGCTTCCTAGCCACGACTAAAGGGTCACGAACCCCATTCACACCTCTTTATATATATATTTATGTGTGTGTATTATTAATTATTTATTTATGTAATTAATAGTATAATATTTATTATTAATATTAATAATATTTATTATTAATATTAATAATATTTATAGGATTATTATTTATAAATATTTGTGAATTTTTTTTGTTGATATAAAATATTACCCATTTATTAATAAGTAATGTATTTATTAATAATCAATTGTATTATTAAATATAAATTAATATTATATTATTATGTTATTAATTAATTAATATTATAACAACTAATATTTATAAAATTTTAATATAAATCTTTGTTAAATTTTTTGTTGATATAATTATTACTAGTTTATTAATACATAAAGTATTTATTATTTATCAGTTGTATTCTTTATTATTTATTATTAATTAATAATATATTAGTATTTTATTAATATAATTAATATCATTATAACTAATATTTGTTGTATAATAATATAAATAAAATAATTTATATTTATAAAAAAAATTACTAGTTGATAATTATGTTATTCTTAATATTTTTTTGTGTCATTAATTAATTACTTGTATAAGAAATAATATAATATTTATTATTAATATTAATAATATTTATAGAATTCAAAATATTAATATTATTAATATTTAATAATAAATTAAAGATGGTCATTTATTATACATAATATGGATAGTAATACTAAGAAGTGTTAATATGAATAATAAATAGTAATTATTATTATTACCAATGTAGTTATTAATATTTATATTTCCTAATCATTCAAAAATATTTGTTTTAATTTCAAATTATATCAATTTATTGATTTATGTAACAAAATATATTATATTAGTATGTTTTTAAATAATGTATATGCTTTTAAAAACATATAACATGTATCAATCTAATCTACATTAGTGTCCTCGATTCTCTTTCGTGCCACAACGAGGTGTATATATAATGCATCCATGTCGTATTTGTCTCTGTCTATTATCTAGTGTACACAACTCTATGAATCATCCCTGACACCTACCACATCAACCTGTGTGATAGGAGGTGGATCTATAGTCTTGTCTCTTGAACCCTGTCCACCTCTAAGGATAGCGGTTGGTGGCTGGAACTCTACCCAACTTGTGAAGAAGATAAATGTTGTGCAACAAATATCTATGGATCAAAGGATAGTAAAGAATGAAATGTAGAGAAGTCAGCATCTATCTCCGCAAAAAAATAAGGCATGCTAACAGACCCTGTCTATGCCTGTGCCTCTGACTATGGGTGTGGCTCATATACAATAGGAACTGGAGGATAATATGGATGATCACGATGAACGCCCTCCTCTTGTTCCACATCTGCATCCATAATAGGGTCATCACCCCTTATCACAACTATATTAGGATCTACACCCTTAGCCTCATCTGATACATCAAAGAAAATCCCATGATAAATATCATCTATAGAAGGAAGTAGCTCTGTCATTTCTTTATGAAAATAAGTTTAGTCAAAGGAACCTCTCTTTATAGGATCAAAGATGTGAAGGAGATGGGTGATACAAACATTCTCTGAAAGAAAATTATGTAGCAGACTAATGTTAATAAATTTTTTTTAACAACGGAAGGATGAATTATTAACAATAAATGATTTCCCCATCATTGTCACGTAAGATATATAACTGGAAACATGCGGTACTAGACCCATAATCCAACTGGTCTGATAAATGAATACATACTATTCCATCCCCTCATAATCGAGACTCATGTTGTATACCCCACATTTCAATATATCATGCATGAAAAATTACTGGGCAGTGTAGGAATGGGATGATAAAAGCCGAATTGTCTTATAACTATATCAATATAATGCCACTCAACAATATGAAAATGAATCATAGGAATGGCCCATGAGCTAGGAGAAATCATCATGGTACAATATGGGTGGAGACTCTACATGATAATCTCACTATATGGAATCCATGAAATAAAAAAATTAAAAAAAATAATAATCAATTAATAAATAAAGACATGTATTTTACACAATAATAATTTAACTATATAATTAATAATTGTGTGTATTGTTTGGTCTAAGACTATCCAACATAAGTTGGTAAGCATGGATATCATGTCTGGATGTATATGAATATCGATGTGCTTGACCCCACCTGTAGATATCATTTTTATATTTATATTTCATAGAAGAAAGTTATACATTTGATTTTGAAATTATAAAGAATGAATAACATACTATCATCCACATGGAGTCTCTGCTAAAATATCAGTAGGCAATAGCGTGCATGCATGTAGAGCTAAGTGAGGGATGCGCTCCCATATCCATATCCATATCAGAATACCACATCTTGTGATCTACATCTTATCTATGAGACCTATACTGTATAGTTCCTTGTATGTATATGTAAGACATGTATAAACCCACCTATATCGTCATGTTTGGTGCAAGTCCTCCAATAAAAGTAAATTCATGAAATATAAAAATGAAGCTGAATGATCAACACATATCATTTTGCTGATAAGACTAAAAAATGTATGCACATGAAAATCACAACACGATGATGGATTCAGAATCATTAGCTATATGAGTGAAGGGATCATCGATCCACAACATGTGTAATCAACAACCAATGATGGACCAACCATCGCCAAAGGCCTTAATGACCAATAATCCGTGAACTAGATCAAACCAATTTTCACCCACTCAGCCCATCATAGCCACACCGTCAATGGAGAGGCCCAACATAATGGACACATCATCATGTGTAATAGTTATATCTCCTTCTAAAATATGGAATGTATGTGTCTTTGGAATCCATCTCTCTACAAGCACAACAATAAGCTGATAATTGAAAAATGTGAAGTAACGCAACACTACACCATAAAACCAAACATGAAAAATATGAGGGATGATGGTCGAAGGTGGTGAAACATGATGTAAATGGCGAGATCTCCATACACTCAAAGAAGGTACTCAACATCCCTCTCTGAACAGTTATGAAACATACCTATCCTAGAATGTGAGCAATGGAGGACCCACCATCTCTATATTCTATATCATAATTACTTTTTTATAGTTAATTCAATAAAATTTCTAAAATATTTTTTTTTTAAAAAAAATGAGGTAGAAATTCATATTCATAATTAAAAATTATGATGAAAAATAAGGTAAACAAATAGATGTGACTGATATTGTTGTCTTAGTCTATAAATTTCTTATTTTAATGATCTCCAATAATGTTTAATTCATTTCTAAATATTTCTATGTATATTTTCTATGATTAAAATTCCACATAGAACATGTGGATTTATGATATATTCAATTGACTATGTGGTTTGATAGACAGATTTAAAGACAATTCATTTAGAGGTTGATTCTCTTTTTATTCATTTTCGTTGTCTGTTTATTTTTTTAATAGTTTAAGTATCACACAATTCTTTCTGATTTAATCTTGAAATGAAAGAAACTAGAGATGAAACATGCCATAAATGAAGTAAGTTATAAATAAAAAGATCAATTAATGAATAGTATGCATGTGAAAAAAATGTATAGATTTATGATAAAATACATAGAATCGATCAAGGATGATGGGAAGTGAATATCTATACTTCTACTTGGGGAAATCTCTTATGAGTATTCCCATCTACGTGAAAAATTATGCATTGTAGTCCCCCTCCCCATTGTAAAGGCCAGTCCATCTCATTTCTGATACTAGTAGATTTGGTCATCCTTGAGGAGGAAACATGGTAATTTCAAGCACCACAATCGACTAATGAGTGGGAAATGTAAAATTATGAAATATCACTAAAAAATATAATTCAAACAAAAAATTTAATAACCCATTAATGAAAAAAAAAATCCAAAAAAATCATAAATGAAAATGATATAATATGAAACCTAGAAATACCAGGGATGAAATTCGGCTGATTAGCAGGAAAGGTAATAGAATGAAATTCACCAACATGAATTCAATACGCACAATAAAAATTAACCAGAGTGCTCATGTGACACACCAGGTCAATATAAGTCTCTCATGATATGTTCATTGATGTACATGCTACAAAAACATGTGTGAAAGGATATCTCAATGCCTAGAAGTTAATGTAATCATACTACCTGTTTTCCAATATGACCAATAAAGCTTGACCATTGTTTCCTATGATCAGTTCATGGTACTCCCTTACTAGAAAAAAACTATGTAACCAGTAAAAGGTTAGAACACACAAGTTTAATGCGACATATAGTATCTGATCAATGTAACTTTGAAAATGTTGAACAAAACACATTTCATTTTGCAACCTCTAATATGCCTATTGAGATCATTCAACAAAGTACTTCACACATCTATAAAATGTCACATGCACTAACCCTATGATTGGCAGTTTTCACACACCCTTGAAGACCCCATTTATTCACTCCACTATATTAGTGGTCATATGACCATATCTTTTTCCACCATTATTTTCTAATGACCATTTTTACTTTGAAATCTATATCATATAATCATACACATCTTGATTATCCATTAGAATTTCTTCAAGACATTGATCAAAAATTTCTTATTGGGGATTTTATTCTAAAACCATAACAAAATAATTTATTTAAAAGGATATTAAATTTTTTCCAAAAAAATAAGTTCAAAAAATCATACCCAACTCAATCGCTACTGAAAAAACAACCTATACCCACAGTTTTGTGAACAACCGTAGGTATAGGTCCCCCCTATACCCACGGGTCTGAAAAACCATGGGTATAGGGATAGTATGGGAACCTATACCCAATGTTTTCCAAAACCGTGGGTATAGGTCCCCTATGCCCACGGTTCTGTAAAAAATGTGGGCATAGATTTTGTTTGAAGACCTATCCCCACGGTTTTTCCAAAACCGTGGGTATATGTTTTTTGTGAAGAGCTATACCCAAAGTTTTGGAAAAACCATGGGTATAGGGGTATTTTTTTCAATGACCTATCCCCACAGTTTTTCAAAACCGTGGGTATAGGTTTCCCGCGTTATGGCGGGGTAAAAAATTGGAAAACAATTGCGTGGGATGAAATAAATTTTATGCAGGAACAATGTTTTAAATAATATAATTATACAGATACCAATATTTATGAATATAAGTTCGGTAGCTCTGTTGGTTTAGTTCTCCTTTCAATTCTGTGAAGTGATGTGTTCGAATCTCGGCACAAAATATTTTAAAATATACCGAAAATATTAATATAAATATAAAACCATAAAATTATATAAACATAATTCTCATAGAGTAGTTGGTTCGCCGATGTACTCCGTCCGTGCAGGTTGCATGTTCGAATCCCTCTCATCGCATTTTTTAGATAACTACATTTGTATTAATATATTATAATAAAATTATCTGTATAAACAAATAACTTCATCAGCTGGGTTGGTCGGCTCTTGTACTGCAGTGCTGAGTCCGTCCGTGCAGCGCAGGATCAAATCCCTGCACCCGCGATTTTGAAACATAATTTTCCCACGGTTTGAAAACCGTGGGGTAATTTCCCTGCCATGCTATACAAAAGGGTGTTCGCGTGTGACACACCTATACCCACGATTCTACCAAACCGTGGGTATAGGGAAAGACCCCTATCCCGATGCTGTTCCAGCCCACTGTTCCCAAAACCGTGGGTATAACCTATACCCACGGTTTTGGGGGCTATACCCACAGTTTTGAACCGTGGGTATAGGTCATTTTTCCAGTAGTGAATGATCGCCTTCTTTAATTCCACATCTCTATAATGATTATGCATGTTTCTAGAAATATGTCTAATTAAATATCAATGAAAATAATTTAGTTCTCTCCATAAAACTCAATAACTATTAATGTCGTCTATAATCACTCAATGGTGATCAGATATCAGACACACTCCCTATCTTTGTGTGACATGAATGCTTATACATGCTAAAAAACAACTCTAGGATTCAAAATTACATTTTTTAACAATGAAAAATTCTAGTGGCAGGGGAGAATTATTACCATCCTGCATGGAAGAAATAAGTATAACACCTTTATACTTTCCATAAAAAAAGTTCCATCAACTTGAATGAATTGTTCACAAAATGGGAAAATAGAGATACATGGACTGAATTCCCAAAACAGACTATGGAACTTCAATTTTGTTTGATCAACTCAGTGATCTTGGGGGACATACTCAATAGTGTCTAAATGATAAATAGTATGATTTTTGAGAGACAAAAATCCCATAAGCAGTGACAACATTGAATATGATTCATCCTAATTACCATTAACATTCACAATTTCCTTTTTTTTAAATTTTAATATTTTCCGTATGATATATTATATTTAAACTAATTTTGTATTTATTCCTAAACAAGGGATATAGGAACATATAGATATGTTTTTATCATCTATAAAATAATATGTGATACAAAGACTACATCAATTAAAGAGTGATCTCATGAAAATAGTGGATGTTCTCAAGTGTGTGAGCCTTCTAATTTGGTTATCTTCCAACATCAGAAAAATTTATCATATATTTCCTTCATTCTGAATTTACATTCTGGATTGTATTTGTCACATTTGATGAGATATTTTTCTTTATTTGATTCATAAACCACAAATGAAAAATGTCACTCTCTGTAATTATTTTATCACATTTTTTAAGGCAATTTTACTTTCAAACTTCTACCCAACATAGTTGGTGTTATCAGTCGATGTAGATCTATTACCTATAATATTAGGGAATTCAATAGTTAGTGTAATGAAATACTAATAAAAATGACGTGAACATAAAATTCCTCTGACTAATGAAGTTAACAATGAAGGATGATTATCACTAATTAGTGGATACCTATCTATCAAAGGAACCTCAGAAGGTTCATTCTTCACATCACCCTCATTCACATAATCTCCCGATGCATCGCTAGATACATCCTCATCAGATAAAGTGTCATTCAATAAATTAGGATTACATAAAGGGATTTCCCCTATAGTTCCTTATAAATCTTGATCATCTCATTCAAAATTTATTTCTATTACTAGAGTCATATGAGTAGAAAATGAATGAGTGTTATGTGAAGAACCGACTTCTATAGACCTCACATAACATGGTTCTATAATAGTAGTTTACACCTAATCAATATCATAAATTGCCACATATAATTCCATTAGACCATTACTACACTATTGACTACACAACAATGATGCATTAATCCAATCCTTCTCATCAACTAGAGGATAATTTGTATGTCATAGATGTTCAATATATTGAAGATATCGATATCTAATTAAATTAACTGATTGATCAACCCTCGGTTTTAAATGACTATGAATCTCCCTATCAACTTCATCCAATATCCCACAATCATGAATATTTTCCACTCTTGCAGATTGCAAAGTATAGCCAAAACCCTACTCAGTATAAATTACCTCACCATTGAAATATATTTGTGCAGACATGATTAGTTAGAAAAAAAATAATTAATAAAATGTTATATAGTACATAATGAAATGATTAAATTTTTTAAATTGGTTATGGTTAAATAACCATGACTTGATCTTGAGGATTTTTTCTATTGTTTTTTTATCATTATTTGATAAACCAAACAAAACCTAGGGGGATCCTAAATCCTACATTATCTCATATTTCAACAACTATCAGTCTCCTTCTAAGCATGGTGAAAAAAATATATCTTCAAACAACACAACTTCTTATCAAACACCCTTTTATTACAATTTTACTCACATGAAAGTGAGGGGGTATAGGGGTTTGAGATACATAACATTTCTGTATGGACACATAGGTCCTTACATACATAGAGAGAGGGATGACATACATGTCATCAACAAGGAAAATAAAATGCAATCATTACTAAAAAAACATGACATTCAATTTCAATCATACATCAGTTGATCATTTCAATATCATTCAATTATTACAAATTAAATAATTAGATACGAAAAAAAATCAAGCAATTTCAATCATACATTAGACGATCACCACAAGATCATTCATCATACAATATTTCTAAGATGTTTTTTGAGATAGTTATTATGTTCTACATGTTGTAACTTTACTTTTATCTGTATTTAAAAAATAATATATATATATATATATATAAACATCTATTTATATTCAAACTTTCATAAAGATTTTTCACTCTTGTAGGTGGAAAACTATAACTAAAACCATGATCAATATAAATAACCTCACTGTTGAAATATATTGATTGATATATGATTTAATTTAATAAAATGCTATATATATTTAAACAACATCCTGAAATGTTTGAAATATTTTAATTAGTTATGAATAAATAACTATGAACTTATCTTGATACTTTTTCTATGGATTAGTTTATCATTATTTGATAGACTAACAAAAACCTAGGTGTGAACTCCTAAAACCTCTACTATCATATATTTCAACAACAATTTTTCTCCTTTCAAACATCAATGTATTGGGTCAAACACCTCTTGTTGAATGCCTTTTTATTACAATGTTACTCACATGAAAGTGGGGTGGTCTAGGGGTTTGAGATACATAACATTTTTAAACAGACACATAGGTCCTTATAAACTTAGAGAGTGGGATGAATCACAGGTCATCAATAAGGAAAGGAAAAAGAAATTATTACAAATTATATAACCACATGCACAAAGAAGAATAAATTCAATTTTAATTATGTATTGGTTGATCATCTCAAGATCAATATATATTAGGCGCCTAGGGGTACAACTACATTCAAACACAAGCATGCCTCACACACACAGGTTATAAAGGCATGTCATAACCCCCTAAGGGATAACCCACCCATCTAGCCCTATTTATATTTTATACCTAAAATTTAAATTATATAAACACCATATTTAAATTTCCTAAATCATTCAATTTAAATTAAATCATATGAAAAAAATAACTCATTCAAAATTTAAATCACAAAAAATACATTAATATATACATCCATACATCCATACATCCATACATCTATACATGTTTAATAAATATATCATAAAAACATAATAAATAAAAACAATTAGACAATTAAAATTTTAAGTAGAAAATTTACCTTCTTAAAATGTGAAAATATATGTTGAGAAAAAATCCAATAGATATTTATAGTAAAATATCGAGAAGAACAACTAAAAATGGAAGGAGAGAGGCACTCTATTTATAGTTTTTAGTGGTAGGAGGTATGAACCTTGTCATTCCTCCTTTGTAATTTTTTTTAAGGAATCATGAATGTTATTCATAATTCCTCCACCATATCGAAGAATCATGAACAAGGTTCATGTTTCTATAGTGACAGAAAGAGAAACCTAAACCCCATTCACACTTCTTAGTGAAATGGAGAATTATGAACTCTGATGCTACATGTGATTCCACCTGGGTTAACACCAAGCAACTCTTTTAAAAATTATTGTAGAAGAAATAGAAATGGTAGGAATTTAAATTTTATTCATAGTTTTAGTAGTTAATTGATGGAAATTTGAAGAAAATAACTCAAGGCATGAGAATAAGACACCCCTAGGAGTCAATCCTTGAGGCCAAGGTCTAAGCATCCTTCAAGTTAGCTAAAACAAACTAATGAACTCCCTTTCCTGATAAATAGTATCTATATAAACAACTTGAAAAAAACAATGACCACTCTAACCCTTTGTTGGGTTCCTCCTCATATGGAGACCCCACATGAATCATTTAATGAAAATAAATAAATAAAATATACAAAAATAAAAGAGATATGGGGGTTATGAAATTTTTAGAGGTGCAAAATTTTTCAGACTTCATAGGTGGAAGTTCTTTTTCAGGGGTGTGTGATTGTCTCTCTCTCAGAGAAACACACCAAGGGTTTCATGATGCCTTTTGAACTGCATATGTTTTCTTCCTTAGATCAAATATTTTATCTAAGTATTATTTTTGAGATACAGATAATATTTGAGAGTCTCTTCTTTGTACTCTTGATTATTAGTGGATACTTATTTTGGGAATATGTCTCATGGTTTTTCCATTTTTGGTTTTTCCACATTAATTTTTTTGATTTCAACATTTATTTTTTATCATATATTTTTTTGTCGATGCACATATGCTATAATTTTTAGGCTTGTTTGAAGGTAAAATAATTTATTTATGTTTCTTGTTTACTTTAGTGTTCATTTGTGTGTTCATTGCTTTCCATATTTCCCAACATCTGGAATCATAGGGTTTAGTTTTTTGTCTAGATTAATTATGGAAGTCAATTATAGTCAGATTATTTTGATGAATGGTACTGACTACCATATAGAGTGATTAAAATTGAAGGATATGATTTTTGTCAAGTGAATGCATCTTCCAATGATTAGTACTCAGAAGCTAGAAAAAATGTCTATTGAAAAATGGATGTTTGAGCATGATACGGTTTTTCGTTTTATTCATCAGTGTGTCGAAGAAAATGTGATGAACCATATTGTAAATATCTCTCACACTAGAACATTGTAAGAGAATATTGATACTACCAATGCTTCCAAGATAAGAAAAAATAAAATTTTTCTCCTCAAACAGATGATGAATTTGAGGTACAAAGAAGGCATGTCTATTTCTAACTATTTGAGGGAATATCAGTGATTTTTTGATAAATTTACTGATATGAGTCTTACTTTTTATGATGAGGTTTTAGTGATTTTGTTTCTTAATACTTTACCCAATTTTTAAGAGAATTTATGTGTTAGTATAACTGGTTCTACTTCTAATGGTACTGTAAAATTCAGTTTTGTTATGTACGGTGACTTGAATGAAGAGTACAAGATATGTACTTAGGAAAAATATTATTCCAAGCTTTTAATAGTAGAGAACAGGGTGAGGATTCAGGAAATGAATCAGGAATATAGTATTCAAGGTAAGAGAGAAGGGAAAAATAAAATATAGGACTAAGTAGAAATATTTTGAATTTCATCATTATGGTAAGAAAAGACATGTTAATTTTTTTATTATCAGCTGAAAAAAGAAAAAATAAAGAAGGAAAATCAGCTAAATAAAAATGGTGATGGAGATTATCATGTCACTTCCACTATAGGGGTGATCTTATTATTGTTTATGACTCCATTAATATTTCTTCTGATGATTATTGTTGGGTTGTTGACAGTGGTTACTATTTTCAAGTTATTTTGAGGAAGGATTTATTTAAATATTACAACCCAAATAATTTTGGGATTTTGAAGATGGGTAATTATGGTTATTATGATGTTGTAGGTATTAGGATTGTTTTTTTTATACTAGAATAGGTAGTAAGCTAATTTTGAGCAAGGTTCAACATGCACCTAAGGTTCGTTAGAATTATATTTCCACATGTGTTCTTGATGATGATGGGTTTATTAGTAATTTTGGTGATGTCCAATGGAAACATTCCATGGGATCCTTAATCATGGATTGAGGGATGAATCAGTCAGGTTTTTACTGGACTGGAGCTTCTATTTCTTTTGATACTGATTGCGTTGTTGATTGCAGTTTGTCTTTAATGTTATGGAATAAGAGGCTTAAAAAAATAGTTGGAAAGGTATTGGCTCTTTTTCCAAGATAAATCTACATTTTGATTTTAATAGTGTAAAATTGGACATGTGTGATCATTTTACGGTTTGAAAATAGAGTAGAGTGAGTTCCAACAGTCATCCTTTTCATAGGAATTCACAGGTATTTGAATTAATACATTATGATGTTTGAAGTCCTTTAAAATCTAATACCTTTAATGGTGGTATTTATTTTGTGATGTTTATTTATGAATACTCATTAAACCTTTGGTTTTATGTTTTGAATACCAAAAGTTAGATACTCAGTGTTTTTAAGAAATTTCAGGTTTTAGCTGAGAGGGAATCTGATAAAAATTTGAAAAGTATTCACACTGACAATAGGGGTGAGTATTGTGGTTCATTTGATTAGTATTTTAGGCAAGAAGGTATTCAACATTATAATACACCTCACAATACACCTCATCTAAATGGTGTAGGTGAGAAAAATAAAAAGACTTTGTTGGAAATACTTCATTGTTTTCTTTTAGGAGAAAAGTTTCCTTGACATTTTTGGGGTGAGTTTTTATTTAGCACTGCTCATATTATCAATTTATCACCTATAGTTTCTTTACAGATAGACACTCTTGAAAAATTTTTGGTATGGAAAAGAGGTCAGGTATGATTATTTATGTGTGTTTTTTTGCAAGTCTTTTGTTCATGTTCCTAGAGATGAGAGATCTAAGATTGATGGTAAGTCACTATAGTTTATTTTTATTGGCTATGTACACAATGAGTTTGGGTACAGGTTATATGACCCTGCTTTAAAGACCAATTTTAAAATCTATGATGTAGTGTTAAAGGAGGATCAGACTATTATAGATATTGATATGGGAAAAAAGATACTTCTCCAACTTCTGATGGATTTTCCAGTATTCATCTAATTTTTGAGTCACATTTTCCTCATGTTGTTGATTCTGATAAACATGATGTTGTAAAAAATGATGTTATGGGTGAAAAGGTTAGAGATGATGTTTCTAATTCACCTTTTATTTCTAATGATCTAGTTCTAGTGGTTATTAATGAACCTGTAGTTATACTCCATAGGTTATCTCCACATCATACTATTTCTACTCAGTATTCACCTGATGAGTATGTACTCCTCATTGAAGGGGGAAAACCAGAATCTTTTGACGATGTGATGGAAAGTGATCAGAATGACAGATGGGCAGTGGCACTAGATTATGAGAAAAGATCATTGCATGACAACCATACTTTCTAGCCAGTAAAGTTACCTACAGGTAAGAGAGATTTGAAAAATAGATGGATTTATCATATTAAAAATGAAGATTCTAGTTATGTTCCATGATACAAATAAAGATTAGTTGTTAAGGAAATATATCAAAAGAAAGGTATTTATTTTAATGATATTTTATCACTTGTTATCAAAATTTCTTCCATTCATGTTGTTCTTGGTTTGGATTCAAGTTTGGATATGTACATTGACCAAATATATGTGAAGCAAACTTTATTTCATTGATATTTATAGGAGTAGACTTTTATGGTGAAACCGGAGGGTTTTGTTGAAAGAGGAAAAGAGAATTATGTATGTGGGTTAAATAGGAGTTTTTATTATATGAATAAAACACTGAGAGATTGGTATAAGAAGTTTGAATTTTTTATTTTTCATCAAGGTTTTAGGAAGACATTTTTTTATCATTGTGTTTTTGTTTAGGGATTAAATGATAATGATTTTTTATAATATTTATTAATATTTATAATATTCCCAGGGTTATTCATAATGCTTATAGAATTGATAGATTAAATAAGGATCTTTTTCAATATTTTGTGATTAAATACTTGGGGCCAACACGATAGATTCTGGGCATGTTGATCTACCATGATAGAAAGGAAAAGAAATTATGGTTATCTCAAGAGAGATATATTAAGAAGGTTCTTCATATATTTTCTATGTATAGTGATAAAGTGGTTAGTACTCCTTTTACTTTACATTTTAATCTTAGTACCATCTAGTCGACTTCTATTAATGAAGAGAGGGGGGAGATGCAACACATACCTTATTCAACTTATATTGGTTGTTTGATGTATGCGATGGTATGTACTAAACCTGATATAGCTCATGAAGTTCGTGAGCTCATTCATTTTCTATCTAATCTAGGTAGAGAGCATTGGAGAGTGGTGAATTATATATTTTGTAATCTTCATGGTACTTATGATCTGAGATTGTGTTTTGGCAATGGGGAATCGATGCTTTGTTGATTTACATATTCAGATATGGTAGGAGATATGGATTTGAGAAAGTCTACTTCAATCTATTTGATCACTTTTGTAGGGGAAGCTATATCTTGGCAGTCTAGATTGCATATATGTGTTACTTTATCTACCATAGAGTCTTGGTTTATTGTATCTATATATTCATGTACATAATTGTTGTGGATGAAAAATTTTATTCGATATCTCAATTTTAATTAGGATAGGTACATTTTATTTTATGACAGTTAGAGTGTTATTTGTTTGGGAAAGAATCCAACTTTTCATGGAAGTTCAAAACATATAAATGTTTAGTATAATTGGATCTGATACATCCTTGATTCAAGAAAGTTGGATCTTGAGAAGATCCAAACCAATGACAATGGGTCAAGTATGTTGAATAAGAGTTTACCCAATGGCAAATTTGATACTTTTTGATTGATTGTAGGGATGACAGTGATCCCCACTTGAGTCAGAGGGGGAGTTTTTCGTGGTCTTCATCACGTGGAGACCCCATGTGAATCATTTAAACAAAATAAATAAAAAATGATACAAAAAATGAAGTAGATATAAGTATTATGATTTTTTTTGGAGGAATGCGTTTTTTCAGACTGCATAAGAGAAAGCCCTTTTTCTGGGGTGTGAGGATATCTCCCTCGGCGCAACAAACCTAGGGTTTTAGGCTTCATTTCAGACTACATAAATTTTATGCCTTTGATCCACTATTTTATCTGATTATTATTTTTGAGATCTCGCACATCTTTGGGATTCTATGCTTTGTACTCTTGATTATTAGTGGATTCAGCATTCTAAACTAGGTCCCATGGTTTTTTTCTTTGGGGGTTTTATACATTAATATTTTTGGTGTCAATGTTTATTTCTATTTACATATTTTTTGATTGTTGTGCTTCCACTTTAATTTTTTAGGCATCTTTGAAAGGAAATAAATTTAATTCTGCTGCACATTCTCTTTGGTTATCATTTGCGCATTCGGCGCTTGCCATATTTCCTAAAAAAATGAGTCATATTAACCAAACCCTTACTCATATAATCCTTTACAGGATGGTGTGTAAAAGTGCGACCAACTTCAGATAGAATCTCCACCCATGTATCAGGGACTAATCACCACTACTCAGTATAGTTTCTGAAAATCAAATACCAATTCACCCTATATCCACCAATATCCCATAATATCAGGAACCCTCAAAATTTTGGATTTTGAGTGAAAGTAAAATGTTGTAAAATGAATTTGAAATGAGATTTTTGAAATGGGGTTCTACTTAAATTAAATTCTAGTAATGATTTATTCGATGGTCTCTCAAATAAATTATCATTGAAATATAAATTAATTAAATCTGAAGTTGATTTTTTGATAATTTTTTGATTATGTTTTGATCTGGATATGTTGTAATCTGGATATATATATGTGATTTGAAAAGAAACCTAAGTGAAGTCAGCATGTGGGAATTTGTATTGCGAGAAGATATGCGAGTATGAGTGAGACGAGAGGTATAGATGATCGTATTATTCTCATTATTCCATGATTTATTATGGTATCATATTATTGTTTATTTGGTTGATTATATTATTAATTAGACCCTCGCCACAATTTAGAAACTTCTAGTATTGGGAGAGGTGTGCCTGGCGTGGTGACCTAGATTAGGAACTCGATCAAACATATTTAGATTTTGTTTTCACAATTTTATAGACTATCATTATAATTTTTACAGAAAACTATTGATAAATCCATTTTTAACTTATTCATCCATAGTTCCATGATTTTTTTGAACTTATAATGGGTACTATTGATAAAAATGTTCAAAAAATGGGTTTACAAGTAAATCTTACTTATTTTTATTCCTTTTATTTTCGTCTGCTTTTTATGAAAATTTCTATAAAATTATCTTATTATTTAGTCCTTAAAATTTTTCCTATGATTTGGAGGGAGAGAAAAAATTAGCCATGAAAGGATCAATAAATATCATTACTTTTGATGTCACTATTAAACACACACAAACATAAATCTAATTTATAGTGATTCATGATCATCTAAATAAAAAACTAATGGATCCAATGGAGGTGAAGGCTCGAGGGGGATCTTTGTGTGCAAGAAATCTGTGGGGAAAGAGAACTAGATGATGGTGAAGGATGAGTATAGGGAGGCACAAAATCACATGGTCCCCAAATCTATCAATAAAAATAGGAATAAGCTGGAAAAAATGTGAATATTTCATGTTTATGTTCATATTTTCATTGTTGTAAAATTTCTACTACACATCGTTTTTATTCAATATATGAGAGATTTAAATTTCAAAATTAAAATTACTTCATATGTTATAAAATTTTTCATTAGAGTTATGATTTTCTTACATGTTCTCAGAATTTGTAAAGGCGAGACAGTCTAAAATATGGTTATAGCATGAGAGCCTTCTAGAGAACACTTGATGATATGTATGAAACTCATGATCTCTTAACGTGGAAGAATATAAAAAAACTTTATCTTGGAAGAATTGTTTAAAATATTTATTCTAATAGAATTATTTATCAACGATGTCTATGTTGTTCCACCCTTATAACATCACATGGAATAAAGATCGTATATTCAAATACACCCATAGAGTGTTAATCCCTCATCACGCTTTGTATTGACCTAACGAAAAATAAATAAGAAACCATGACTTATTACACAATTCAATAAGCAAAATATGAATGATAGTAAAATAATGAATGATCCTCTCACATATACATGAACACAAGCATGTCTTATGTGTGTAAAAAAATTAAAACCTAATGTTTAAAATATAACAAAGTGAGAAGCAAAGGTTGTGTTAGGAGAAAAACCAAAGATTCACAATCCACCTTTCAATGTTTCCACTATCTATTCTTCCAATGGATGAACCTAGTGAGGAAATGTTTTCTGGATAGAGATGTTCATCCAAAATTTGTAGCCTAAGTAGTGGAACAACTTCTTTAAAAGACTTTTCAGACAAATATGTTTGTCTAATATTCTCCACCTCCCGAGTTAATGTGTGCTGAAACTAGAATGATATTTTCTAACCTAATCACCACACAATAACTCTTGGATCACATACACAAACAAGAACAAAGGAAATGGAAAAAATATATTTCTGTGGTTTGGATAAAGTCCTACATCCCTGGGAGAACAATACAAACATTTTTCATTATGGGAGATTTTAAACAAGTATAATCTACTTCTCACTTTTACTCCACTTGGGTCTAAGGAAAAATATATCATAAAACCACATTTTTTATACAATTATTATTTTTTCAGCAAAGAAATGCCACCACCTCTTTATAGAAGTCTTTGTGTGGTCAATAGTTTTCAATAACCTTCAATATATACGGTCAAAATCCCATTTACATGAGAAACTATGGATAGCTAGATGAACCTTTCATTACAACCACCATATACCAGTCATCATAGAATAAAAAAACTTACTAAAGGATAGAAAAAAGTTTCTTCTACTCTTGAAAGAGTATCATTGAACCCTTGAAACCTCTGTTTGAACATCAAAACCTATCTACAAAAACCTATGTACGATGACACTGTGTCCAGAGAACTTTGTATTATAGAATATCATTTTGTAAATGAAACATCTTGCCCTCAAAAAATTGTTAATGGTGAAACAAACTAAAGAAACATTCATAAACCCAACAATATCCCAATTGAAATTGCTTCAATATTTTAGCCTTCTTCTTTTAATCACCTAAACTCTTTCTTCCATCCATTTTATGTAGTGTCCCACTCTCTATCTGATTAGACAAGCCCAACTGAGGCACAATGATGACTCAAAATTTATTAGACTATCACTTTTGTAAACATATAAGTCAAATTTTTATTCCTAGATATCTTATGAAGATCCAAAACATTATCCCCCAATAGAATTCATATAGAATGATATTCTAGGTTAGTGTGTTTTGTTCTCTCATGAAACATTGGGTTGCAGAAAAGGTGGATGACACTCTAACTATTATAGAATAAAATTCTTCTATTTTTCCCTTTCCAAGTTACTTTAGCAAGTGCATTAACCAAATCATATCTTTCCCTACCATAGTAGCAGAAATTTACTCTAACTTTGTGGTAGATAAAGTAACCACTGGTTGTAAAATTGACATCCAACTAACCTTTGTTCCACCAAAATTAAAAATACATCTTGTTGTACTTTTACATGAATCCAAGTCACCAGAAAAATATTATTCTACAAGATCTCTGATCTGATCATCATCACCAAAACATAAAGCTACATCTTATGATCCTCTCAAATATTATAAGATCTATTTTATAGCTTCCCAATTTTTTCTTCTTCTATTTTACATGAAACGGATAACAACTCCCCTTGAAAAATTAATATCTAGTTAAGTAAAAACAATTGCATACATCAAACTTCCTACAATCAAATCATAAGGAACTTTCTCCATGTCATGAACTTCTCTACCCGTTGATGGAACTTGGGTTTTAGTAAGTTTTAAGTGTCTAATAAGGGGGGTTTAGATATGTTTACAAGAATTGATTTTGAATATTTTGATGAATTTTTGTATATATTCCTTTTGGGATAAAATCAACAATATGACTTTATTATCCCTATCAATTAGCATCCCCAATATTTTCTTATCTTTCCCTAGATATTTCATCTCAAATATTCTTGAAAGTTTCCACTTAATTTCCTCAATCCATTTGAACTCCTGAACAACAATGAACATATCATCCATATATAACAACAATATGAGATATGTTTCATCTTCCCATTGTTTTTTGTAACAATAGTGATTAGACTCACATCGAATAAAACCTTCCACAAACATAAAAGTGTCAAACATCCTATTCCACTATCAAGGAGATTCATTCAATCCATATAGAAATCTTTTTTTAAAATTGGATGAGGGGAAATCCCTCTTATTTAATACAAAAAGGAAAGTCTTATTTTGAAAACTAGTAAAAATAGGGAACCCGTTACAAGAACCAAGGAAAAAATCCTTAAAAAAACAAGACCCAATGGAAAATGGTCTTGAAGGTCCAGAAGGACAAAAATGTTAAGAAAACACATTAGAAATTAAACACAAATACCCCTTGAAAGAAAATGTAAAAGTGAAATAAATCAAATAAATTGTGTCGCCTCCTACCCATATAGACTTCATTCCAACTTAAAAACCAAATTATTCTTTCGATTTATTTCATATATTTTGGGATGTACCATGTAAAATTCATCCTCCAAATATCAATGAAGAAAATTTGTATATATATCCATCTCATCTAAGTATAACTAATCAGACACAATAATTTTGAGTATTATCCAAATTATTGTGTGCTTAACCACAGGTGATAAAATTGTATAAAAGTCTATGTTTTCCTTTTGTTGAAAAACATTAACTAATAACCTTGATTTATATCTCTTACTTCCATCAGCTTCCTCTTTGAAGTGAAAAAACCATTTGTTTCCCAGATCCCTCTTTCCATATGGAAATTCAAAAAATTCTTATGTATCATTGAGTTTTAAGGAATTTATTTCCTCTTCAATGATTGACTCCCACTGCATAGAGTCTTCGACATTATATTTATCTTTTAAACCATCAAGTTCTAAAACATCCATTAAAAGTAATAATTTCACATCTATTCCAAACCACTGAGTATGTTTCTTGATATGATTGGATCTTCTCAACACAACTATTGGTTCATCTATCTGAACCTCTCTATCCATTAGTTCTTCATCCTGCAGAAGTCGGTCTGATCAGCCTCTATCCATAAATTTTCTATCTAAACTTTCACCATATAAAAATGTTCTATTTGATCTACCTATTTCTGATATAATAACCATTAGACCAACCTATGATGTTTATTATAAATTATCCATAATGAAAGTTCATCTGGTAACCTCTTTCTGATCTCCCCAAACTTTGAAAGTTGAATTTTTCTCAAATTCCTTCTCAACTAAGTTCCAATATTTCCATAGAAGTTTTTCATTGAAAATAACATCACGACTTCAGATGAATTGTTTCTTTTCATCATCCCACAAGTGATAACCAAGGTTCTCATCTCCAAAACTGACAAGGAAACAAACTTTGAATTTTTCTTATAACTTTGATATGAATATATACAACAATTACAAATATTTTGAGGTGGTTTACCTTTGGTATCTTTCTAAACCAATGTTCTTCTAGAAGTTCCTCTCCCACAGTCGAGGACAAACTTCTATTAACTAAGTAAGTTGTTCAATTTAAGTTCTCTTCCCAAATTCCCTTAGGAATTCCTGAGTGTAACCTCATACTTAGATCTTTATTTGTTAGTGTCTAATTCATCCTCTCAACTATTCCATCTTATTGTGGAGTTACAGGAATAGTATTCTCATGCCTAATTCTTTTCTTCTTATTGAAGTTTTGAAAGTTGTGTCTAGTGTATTCTCCATCATCGTCTATCTACTGATATTTCAACATTCTTTCACACTATTTATCATAAATGACTTTCCAATAAATAAATACCCAAAACACATCATATTTATTATTTTGGAAATATATCTAGACCTTGTGAGTAGAATAATTGATGAATTTTACAAAATAAAATAAAAAATCATATGATCAGACAAGGGATGGATCTCAAACATCAGAATGAACAATTTATAACTTTCTATTCCTTGGATTTATTCTATTTAAGTTGAAGGAGACTCTCTTTTTTTTCTTAACAAAAAAATATCATGTTTTTCAAGTTCCATGTGACTAAGTTTATGCATGTCTATAAAGGGTATTATTTTGCTTCATAGGATTTGATTTGACTACTCATGGATCCCAAATAGGATTACAGATCAAAAGTTATGGCTATTGGAAGTTGGGAATTTTTTTATAAAGGAACTCAAGATCTCACATAGGCAGCTTTCCAAACCCCTTCGTGTAATTCACTCACCTATATCCCTCTCATATATCATGAAATACATTCGCGTATCTCTTTCACACAACTCACTCACATGAAAAAAGTGAATTAGACCAGATTTTAATTCAAAATTAGGTGCCTCGCCTTGCATTTGAATATATGTGGGTTGGATGTCAACATCAGGAGAGGTTAGTTATTTTAGTTTTCGATTGTTTTTAGCCATTTTATACTCTATAATTTCAGGTTATAATTTTTTTCCATAAGAATAGGGGTTTAGAAAAGTCTGAAGGTATGGTGTGTCCTCCTTTAAAGAGTTGTCTTGTGCGTCTCGGGGCCATTGACGTAAGATCCTGTCCGGTTTAGGTTTGAAAGGTGGTAAATCTCATGGATTAGAACACATCATGAAAAAAAACCTACACAATACATAAATCATAACAAAAATATATAGGTAAAGGTATAAGAAAAAACAAATAGATATTCAAAAAATTTACAAAAATCTTATAAAAAATACGCACTAAAAACCCATGCCCTCCTCGGAAACAGTGTAAAATTTTGACTGCATTTTCGTGACATGTCAAATTAATTAGGATTTTAAGTTTTATTTATAGTCTAGGGAAGACCCTAATTCATCTCTAAAGGAGAGTTAATAGGTTTTGAGTGTGTATTTTTAATAAAATTTACTAAAATAATGGGTGGTTTTGAAAAGAGTTATAAAAATAAAATGACTTAATTGAAGAGTTTAATAGTTGATAAATAAAAGTGGTGTTTTAGAATTATGATATAATGAGATCATTTCAAGTTCACTACACATCTTGGATAGTTCATTTCTCTGAAAATTTCACATGGTTTTGTTTAATTCTTTGGTTGAAGGTTGTGAAAATATTGACTACCCTCTTACCCATTAAAACGATGCACAAAGAAGCAACCCTTGACACAACGATCATGATGTCAAGGTTTGGTTCTCAATTATAGAACAATAGATACCAAAGAATACTGAAATATCATATATATGAGAGAGAGAAAGGATGCTTGTGTTGTCCAATCAGAACAACCAAAGATTCCCACTTGAAATTTCAACGCAATCGGTGTTAAAATAGAAAGTGTTTCACTTAATTATATCAAAATAAATGCATCCAGGGAAGAATCATTTCATGATAAGAAATAAGTGAAATATTTAACACACAAGTTATAAAAAACCAGTAGAATAACTAGTCTCGGAACTCCTTCCCAAGTGTGTCTAGCTCCCTCGAAATGATCATCCACCGTTTAGCTCGCCATCGAGAGGAGGAGGCTCGGGTGGAACTTCGCCTTCATATTTGAGCCCCCTATGAGAATAGGGGACTCTAGAACTTCTATAATGAGTAGGAGACTCATATAGGACTCCAAAATGGCAGATCTTCACTTCCAGTGCAAACTCAAAAATAAGGTTCCCATGGTGCCTTTTTATAGCCAAAATGGGACATGGTTTTGGGCACCCTGTTTTTGCGATACCACTTGTGTCACTATTTTGGAATAGTATAAATCCATATCACAACTTGAAAAAAAGAGAAGAGTTTGTTTCCGGAATCTTTTCTGTGTGCCTGGCGAAGTGTGAGGCCATTAGACTACTGTATTGGTAGATATGGTTAAAATAACAAAACAAACTTGTAGATTCAGGCAGATTCTATCCCCTAAACAGAATGGTTCGAAGGGGCACCAGATGAAAAAATTCGGCTTTGATTACTTAACAATAGTTGTATCACATTATTTTTTAGAGAGGATAGAAAAGTTTCAGCTCATTTGGATGCACGAAAATCTATTAATGTTCAAAATAGTGGACATATATCAATGGGATGCCATGCAGTTTGGCCCATTTTTCTTCTAGATGATCTCCGGGCCTCCAAATCACATCCACCTTCAATGAAAATGTCAAAACAAGTATAATTACCCCTTTTAAAAGTAATAAAAATTAATTCATTGAATAAAACATGAATTGAAATTTATGATTATATTTTTAATATTTATTACAAAACTAGTTTAAAACAACTGTGTAAGGGTGAAATTGAATAGTGAATCGCTATGCGATCAATCAGAAACTGGTGAAACTACTCTGATCTAATCAGATTTCATCTGCAATGGTTTTTTATCTGATCCTGGGGATTTTTCATCTTCACCTTTTTTTCGGACATCGATCTCATGCTGTCACAGTAAGATATATTTGGGTTTCTTTATCATGTTTCTTTCTTCTTTTTAGGTTTCCTTCAGACTACATATGATCTCCACCTTTGATCCACTATTTTATCAAAGTATTATTTTTGAGATCATGTTCTTCTTTAGGAGTCTCTAATTTTTACTTTTGATTATTAGTGGATCCCACTTTCTGGAAAATTTCCTGTGGTTTTTTCCTTTTGGGCTTTCCACATAAAAACTTCTGACTATGAATTCCCCTCTCACTTGGGCTTACATAATCACCCCCATGTGATTACATTTTTACCCTGCCTAGAATATACTTTTCAACCGCCATGGAGGTTTTAATATCTATTATTGGAAACCTCTAAAAATAGAGTCTTGTATATAATACTGGAAGTAGGAAATTGATTTGGAAATGTGAATTCATCCTCCCAGGTTATGTCCTCCATTGGTTTCTCATGCCACTTTATTAAATATTGCAGTTGGGCAATGCCATGTTGCTGAAGATAAAATTTGGATAGAATTGTTTCTGGATTAGGCTAATCTATGGGACCACTGAGAAGATCCTGAGGAAGTTTAGGATGAACTGCTTATTTTCCCACTGATTTATTGAGTTGGGATACATAAAAATCTAGGTGGATGTGAGATGTAGCCATGAGATGAAGTTGTTAATACATCAGGCCTATTTGCTTCAAAATCAGGAAGGGTCCATAAAAATGAGAATTGAATTTTTCATTGATTAATTAGGTAAAATACTGCTATTTGTGTTTCTAATGTTTTTGATAAACTGAATCCGCCACTTGAAAAGAAATCGAGAATGGATTCTGTTCTTCCTAGCAGTGCATATACTTATGGGGTTGGGAAAATTGTTACTCGAGTTGGGTCGATGCTTCCTAATGTTATAATAGGGAGGTTGCAACAATAACCACTTTTAATTCAAAGGAAACAAAATTGATAATTGATTTAGGTTTCTGAACATAAAACACTTCAAATGGGGTGGTGTTAAAGATGGAATTCCAAGAGGTATTATAACAATATTCCACCCACAATATCCAATTATTCTAGACTTTGAGCTACTCCTATGTAATACAATGCAAGTATATTTCCAAGAAGGGATTAATTAACTTTTATTGATCATCTATCTATGGGTGGTTAGAGGAACTAAATATCAATTTGGTGCCTTATATTCTAAATAATTTTATCATGAAGTGGTTAAGGAAGAGGGGATCACGATCACTGACAATGGAAGTTGGGATTCCATGAAGACAGATAATTTATCACATAAAAATATTAGCCACCTCTTTTCTATAAAGGGATTATTGAGGAGAATCAAATGTGATTATTTATAAAGATGATTTTCAATCTCAAAAATTATCTCAAAACCATGGGATTTTTGTTAGTTAGTAATAACATCCATGGAGAGGTCATCCCAAACTGGGATTTCCAGTGGCTGTCGAAAGCTAGCCGAAGAGTGGGTGGGGTATTTATTATGATAGAAAATCAAGAATTGTTTTATATAGGACTAAACATACTTTTACATTCTTAAACAATAGATTATTTTGGTGAGATTTTGATAAGTCCAATAATATATTGAATAGCCTCGGGTGGTATGAAATTTTTCTAGGAGCTGTGGAACCCAATTTGAAGCAGTTGGAAGAACCAGCCTGTCTTTGTACTGGATAACACCATAAAAAAAATTAAAGATGGGGCAGGATGTCTATCTAGCTTGCAGATGGATAATTCCCCTTACCTTAATGCGAGGTGGGGAAATTCTTTTATAGATGAGTAAAAATGAACACATGGTGGAGTATTCTGATGTGGGACTTGGAAATACCCAAAATAATAAAACTGGGTTTAACACTCCCCCTCAAGCTGGATGTGCCTGTCTTGGACCAAGAGTCCCACAAAACAATGATGTCAGGAAACAAGACCACACATACACTCTCCCTCAAGCTGGGCTGCTGATGCTGATGATATACAACTTGGTACTGAGAGAGTCCTAATGAGCTCCCAAGAGGCCTTTTGTGAAGATTTTAGTCAGCTGATCTACCATCAGAATGTGGTCAAAATTGATATGGATCTACTCAATATGATGGAGAATAAAGTGGCATTCCTCCTCGATATGCTTCATCTATTCATGGAAGATTGGATTTGAGGCAATCTTCATGGACACCAAATTGTCACAACAGATATGAGTAGAAGTCTGTGGTGGGAGTCCAAGATCATGGAGGAGATGAAAAAACTATAGGATCTCAGTAGTGACCATGTCCAAGACACGATATTTATCATGCACACTAGATATAGAGACGACGTCTACTTCTTGTTGCACCATGAGATGAGGTTACCTACAATTAAAATGGCATACCCAAAAGTAAATTTGTGGGTGGAAAGGAAACTATTATAGTCAGCATCATAGGAGGCATCAACATTCATATGATCATGATATGAGTACTGGAGACTACAATCATGGTATTTCTTGATATATTTGTAAATCCATAGGACAATATCCCACTGATATTTGGTCAGATTCCCCATGAACTGGATCACTTTATCAATGGTGTAGGCAATGTCTAGTCATGTCATGGTGAGGTAATTGATTTTTTCCACCAGATGACGGTATCTATCTAGGTGAGGAAAGGGTATCATGTCGTTATAGAGAGAATGTTCCCCGGGCTCAAGAGGAGGGTCCACGATAGTTTCCTTACTCAAACCCACATCCTACAATATATCCATAGTATATTTCCTTTGGTAGAGAAAGATGGTGTCCATATAAATGGAGACCATGATTCCAAGGAAATATGTGAGAGGAACAAGATATTTGCTGTGTAAGTGGTGGTGAACATAACCCTTGAGTTGGGAGATTCCAGTGGAATCTCTCCCTGTGATGATGATATCATCAACATATACCACCATTAGGATGCAACTATTTTAAATCGTATGCTAGAATACAGTGTGGTCCTTTATACTGTGAGAGACTCCAAAGGTGGGGATGATGGTGTTGAAGTGGCCAAACCAAGCATGAGGGGACTACTTGAGACCATAAAGAGATCGATGAAGTCAACAGACATGGAAGTTGACCTAGGAGGCACGAAATTTGGGGGATACTATAGATAGACCTATTCATTAAGAAATCCATGGAGAAAGGAATTCTTGATGTATAGTTGATGAAGTGGAATGTGGTGATGAGCTTCTAGATAGATAGATAATCAGACTGAGGTCATCTTGAAAACAGGAGATAAGGTCTCAAAATAGTAAATTCCATATGTCTGAGCAAATCCCTTCACCACAAGTTGGGATTTGAGGCGATGAAGATTTCCATTGGCATTGAGACAAACCATATAAATCCATTTTCAACCAATCACCTATTTTCCGTATGGAAGGGGGACTAGATCCCAAGTATTGTTGTCATCTAGAGTCGGAAGTTCATCCTGCATCGCCTGTACCCACCCCGGGTGTGATTTGGTATCACTAACTATGTAGGAAATAGATATCGTCTCTAGTGTTGAAAAACCTATATATGAAGTTGTATAAAGAGGAGTATTCTGGCAAGAATGAGTACCTTTTCAGAGTGAAATAGGAAAGTCGTCTGGTGCTGGGGCTGGAGCATCGGATGAAGCTAGGGCGATGGTGTCTTCGGCCTGGATGGGGGGCACAATCGATGGGTGAAAGGAGTAGACCGTACCAAAGCAGGGATCATAAGGGGGAGACACCAGAGGAGGGTGAATGATTAGAGGAATAAACTCATCGATAGTGGTGTTTGGATAGTGAGAGGGAAAAGAGAATGGAGAGATCTCAAAAAAAATACATCAACAGAGATGATATACCACCGTAAGTCTGGAGAGAAGCATCAGTATTCACGTTGAGTATGTGAATATATGAGGAAAATGCACCAAATAGATTTAGGTGAGAACTTGGAGAGGTTGGGATGAGTGTCACGAACATAAAAGAGACATCAAAACACTCAGAGTGGAATTGAGTGTAGAGGGAGAGAGGATAACAGAGTCTGAAAAGGAGTCTCCCCCTAAAGGATAGCGGAGGGAAGGCGATCGAGGAGGTATGTAGCAGTGAGGATGGAATCCCCCAAAAGGTAAGGGGTACCTAGTGGTAGAAAAGGAGGGCACGATCAGTCTTTAAAATATGTCGATGTTTCCACTCGGATACTCCATTTTAATGATGGGTATTGGGATGGGAGGTCTGATGAATGATTTTGTTTTCCAAGAAAAACTATCAAAAGGTAGTGGACAAGTACACATGCCCATTTTTTGAGCAGGGACATTTAACAGAGATGGAAAAATATGTATGAATCTCATTGTAAAATGTCTGAAAATTGGGAAACAACTTAGACCGATCTCAAAGGAGGTACAACCAAGTCATACACGAAAAATAATCAATGAAGGATATATAATATTTATACCACAAGTGACTTGAGATGGCACATGGACCCCATACATCTGAATTAACCAAATAAAAGGGTTTGGTGTCCCGTGTACCCACTCGAGGAAGATATGAAGTGTGATGATGTTTTGAAAATTTAAATTACTCATAATTAAAGGAAACGTGTTGATTGATATCTGTAAAGTGTTGGTGAATGGCAGAGGCATATGGATGTACCAACCGAGAATGAAGGTCCAAGGAATGAGAAGGGATAGACGTGTAGGCGAATGATGTCATTCCATCGAACATGTACACCCCATCCGAAAGGTGGACTCTACCAATGTCCTGGTTCGTCATGTGCTCCAAAAACACAACAATAGGTGATGTAAAAATATCACTAAAGATGAAATCTTTTTCTAGCTTTCTTATGGAGAGAATGTTAAAAGGACAGCATAGTACATGTTCCATAGATGATAGGTGAATAGATGGAGTTAGGGATCATTCACCAAATCCCGCAATGGGGATAGTGTATCCCTCAGCTATAGTGATGTATGAGGAACCAATATATGGATCGTAGGTGGATAACATACTTGCATCACCTGTAAGATGATTAGATGCACCTGAGTCAAGAATCCAGGTAGAGGAGAAAAGGATGAAAAAAGCAGTGGAACCACTAGAGTGGGTAAGAGATGCCGAATATGAACCCAGTAAGGAGGTGGTCTAATGATCTTGAATCATCTGTAACTCATACATATAGAGGTATAGAGATGAAGGAAGAGTTGCAGCTGATGGTGAAACATCCTGGACCTTAGTCTAACTCTATTGTGGTTGCTGAGATGGGTGGCCATGAAGGACCCAACAGCAGTCGATCAGGTGGTCGATCTTACCTCAATATTAACCAAGGAGATGAGGATAGATCTCCCCACAACCACATCCATGAGTTCCTGAGAAGCGTCCACTACCATATCCTAGAAGATCAGTGTCATCAAGGCTAGGGGTGGATGGAGAGAGTTCCTGATGATCCTTCCTAAGGCAATGATACACCTGTGGAATATCTAGAGAAGAGGGGATGATTAGAATCTATATAGCTGTCATTTCATATTCTATGGTGAGGCCATGTAGGAGGATGAATAGGCATAATTGGTCCCTTTGGGCCGATGTTTCCGCCAGTGTCTATGGAATGGGAGAAAGCTCAAGCAATTCATCCCGTAGACCCTTCCATTCCATGAAGTATGTTGAAAATGGATGGGGTTGATGGCAGAGGAGGGATAGGCACTGAAGAAGATCGGAGACCTGATCCAAATTACTGGTTATGGAATACATGAGATTTAAGGAATACCGGAGTTCAATAATTGTGTTGGTTGTCTGGGTGACGTCTTTGATAGAGCGGTCCATGGAATTGACCAGCAAGGCAAAGATCTTACTATCCCCAAGCTTCCATGGGTGGTATTTAGGATCGGTAGGTAGGGGAGGAGGAGCCTCAAGGTGGGAATCAAGGTCCATTCTAGTTAGTGACATTAGCACAGTCTTCAATCAGACCGAGAAATTGGTGGAGTCAAGCATCTCATCAACTAGGCGGGTGGAGGTAGTGATAAGTGGAGGTAGGAAAAAGTCTTCAATTGGGTGGTCATGTATGATACTTTCTGAGGATATATGAACCAAGAGTCTCTAAAGGGAGGGAGTTCCAAATAGTTGCTGGGTAGGAGTAATGCGGGAGGGAGGCAGCGATAAACGTCAGGAAGCCGTGCGGAGAGCGGGGGCCGAGAGATCGCGTGGAAGGTTTGCTCCACACTAGAGGGTTGGGAGAGGGTGAAGAGACCGATAATAATTGGGAGAGGTAGGTCGATCGGTGTGACGACCAGGAAGGCAAACCTAGAGATCTGGGAGGCTGCTATCTAGGAGGCTAAGAGTGCGACATGGGAGGAGGAGCTGTCACACAGGGACATTCATGAGGAGGGGATTCTGGGAAACCGCAAGGGAGGCAAGCAGGTGGGACCCCACTAGAAGTCGAGGCCGATTGTAGGAAGAAGTGTGATCTAGAAGGAGGCCTGCATGGAACAGTGGTAGCCTTTGGGAGGGATGGTGGTGTTAGGATCAGTAGTCATAGTGGGTGAGGCGGGCTGTTGAGTCAGGGAGGCTGATGCGAGGTTCTTTGGGAAGGAGGGGTGTTGTCGGCGAAAACCACCATGGGAGGTGGATCTGTGGGTGGGAGGGGCACCATCAGGGAGAACCACCATAGGAGGAGCACTATCAGGGATTGGGAGACAGATCTGTGTAGATCTGGGAGGCCGTAGGGAAGGTGGGTCCAGACAGAACTGAGAAGTCGTTTCGGAAATTGATGAAAACCCTAGATAGGAGAACAAAGGGGGGAGGGTTCGGGTTAGAGAACATGCTTTGATAACATGTAGATGGAGAATTCCCCTTAACTTAATGTGAGGTGGGAACATTCTTTTATAAATGAGTAAAAAGGGACACAAGGTGGAGTATTCTGATGCGGGACTCAGAAATACCCAAAATAATAAAATTATGTTTAACATTACATGTAAGGAGAGAATAATTTTATCCTGATATGGATCAGTAGAGACCCCTTCTATGAGGGTGCATCCATCCTCCCAAATTGGAGAGGACTATAAATAGTGTAGGTTTAGCGGGTCCTCCCCCATGGAAAAATCATTAGCCATTTTATTTTCACAAACATTTTTGTATTTTACATCGAACTTATAACCAAAAAGTTTGGCTATTTAGCAATGCTGGTTTGTGGTGGTGATTCACTATTGGAGGGGAAAATTGAGTCTCTGATGATCATAATAAACCATAAAAGACCACCCAAGTTGATAGGGCCTCCAATTTTGGATGACCAAGACCAAATCCATGATCTCCTTCTCATAAGTGGACTTAGAAAAAGTCTAGGTAGACAATGGATTATTGAAAAAAGAAATTTCAGGGCGATATTGCATAAGGAAAACACCTACACCCCACACTGAAAAATCACATTGAAGATCAATGCCTCAAAATAAATATAGAAAATCAAGGATCGTAGGTGCTATTATAAGATTTTTTAAATGTTGGATGGTGTGTTGAGTCTCGAGAGTCAAACATAACAAAACCTTTTTCATTAAAGTGGTGAGGTTTGGATGAACTTTCAATAGTTTCTTGTGAGGTTGAGGAAACCACGTATTCCCTTCAATATTTACAGCGATGGCCAATCCCGAACGACCTAGATTTTATTAGGGTCCATTGAAACCCCAACCTAGGAAATGACATGGCTGCGATACTCAATATTAGGCTAACCAAAATGGATCTTACTTAAATTATCAAAGAAATTATTCGTAATAAAATCTTATAAGGCTCTCTGCAAGTGAAGTATATGAGGGGGTCAATCTGGGCTGTAAGTTAAGATGCCATTAAAAAAATTAGAACAAATATACACAATAGTGGAAGAAAGAGGTAATTCATTGTAGCTTGGAATATAGAAGGAGCATTGATAAGGTCGAATGGATTGACTAAGTACACATAATGACTATTGTGGGTGTAGAAAACTGTTTTTTCCACATCGTCCTCCCTCATGTGGATTTGATGACAACCATATTTAAAGTCAAATTTAGAGTAATAAGTGTCACCACATAATTAATCTAATAGATCCTCAACCACTAGAATGGGGTATTTATCTATAATGTTAACTTTATTAAGAGAGTGGTAATTGATACACATTCTCCAAGAGTTGTCCATCTTTTTTACGAGACTCATCGAGATGGAGGAAACACTTATATTATTCCCAATTAATATCATTTGTAACAAGTTGTGGACCTACCACTCAATTTTAGGTTTTGGGAGATATAAGTATTTGTATAGGTGAACAGACACTGGACCTTGACTGGGTATGAGGAGAATAGCATGGTGTTAAAGGATGGGTAGTGGGAGACTAGTGGGATCATCAAACACCCGCTGAAATGTGAGGAATAATGATTGTAGGTCACCTTGTTGTAGGGAAGTAAGTTGTAAGCCCCCTTTCTATATTTTAACCCTAATAGTAAGTGGTGACTCCCACCTAAAATCCAATTTGATGTGTTGAGCAAAGCACATAGCCCGAAGACGAGTCTCCAAAATGTGGATATAGACCTAACAACGAATGTCCTCCTATAATTTGTTTAAAAAGTAACCAATGAATTGTTATTCTGATTAATGAGGTAGGAGAAAAACGATATATTCAAACTGCTAGATATAGTATGGGACAATACCCCACTTCTGAATAGTGGTGAGCTCATCATGAGGATTTTGGATCACAAGGCCACTAAAACTCTCCATGATTTCCTTTTTAAATAAATTCCAAGGTATATCCACATGAACCTCGATCAAAATTGAAAACAAATGAATTATGTTACCCTCCATACTAACTTGAACATGTTGAACCTTAAGAGGTTTGGGTGTATGATAAATCCAAAAATAGAATTCTGATCGACAGATCCAACCATGTGGATATCTGACATCAAAACTGGGAAAATCAATATGCCTACTGGTCCCCTAAGTATCGATGAGAAGAGGATGCTCCCATGCAAGTGAGGAAGCCAGGTCATAGGGACCTTCTATGTAGACAATGACAACTAAACGTGTAGATGACTCATCTATGAGGTGTGAGTGAGGCACAACGTCCTTTAGGGGGAGTTTATCTAAATGGTGTTGGGGAACAACCCGATGTTGCAACAGAAGAAATTTCACAAACACTAGATTCACCTAAAGGCCTTTTATCACCTAAAGGAATTTTATCACCCAAAAGAATTTAACACATCACCCGAAGGATTTTTTCACCACACCCGAAGGCATTTTTACAATGTTCCCACACCCATGAACATACCATTTTTTTGTACCTCCGATCATCACAACCGGGACATGATGCTTGATCTTTGAAAATAAGAATAATTTCGATACATGGAATCATCTCTACACACACGCTTTCATTCCCTATCATTTACATGCCATTATTGGCATCATCATTGCCTCCACTTCATTCTCATATTCATCACTTTGCACTGGTTACCGCAAAATGCGGCACCCCTTCCTCATTCTCTCTTGGAAGCTAAATCTTTGACGACCCACATTCTAAAACATGCTACCACATTAACTTATACATACACCCCATCCATATATCCATTTGATTTAGTAAACTTTCATTATTCCATCAATTAATATTGATAATAACTCTTCATTAATATTGGGAGAAAATCCTTCATTAATGTTGAGATAAATTCCACCATTAATAATTTTCTCTCTCCTAAATATTCAAATTTTAAATAAAAAATCCCAACAATCTCCACCTTGATTTATAATTCAAATATTACACATTCATCTCTACTATCTGGGTCAATGTGATTATTGGTTCCACCAAGATCTAAATTTTAGCCAATAAATGGAACACATCACACGATACCTGTAGCCAAGAAGACTTTCGATATTCTAGCAACATCGTTGGTACTTCCGCCATCTTCTAGTGACATCCTTCAATTCCTTGATAAACTGCTCCACCAGATGTCTGCCACTATGTTCTCTAACCGAACACTTCAACCAATCCCTCTGATACCATTGTTGGGGCTCGGATCCTAACATTGTAGTGGAAGCAATTGCACAAACATAAGATTCACCTGAAGACCTTTTATCTTCCAAAGGCATTTTATCACTCGAAGGAATTTTACACATCACCCGAAGGATTTTTCACATAATCACCTGAAGTATTTTTCCACCACACCTGAAGGAATTTTTACAATGCACCCACTCCCATAAACATATCATTTTGTTGTACCACAAATCATTATAATTGGGACATGCTGCTTGATCTCTTCAACCAAGAAGACTTTAGATACATGGAATCATCTCTACGCACACACTTTCAATCACCGTCATTGACATGCCATCATCAGAGTCATCATCGCCTATAATTTATTATCATCATCATCACTTTGCACTGGTTACCTTAGAACGCACCACCCTCTTCCTCATTCTCTCTTGGTGGTTACATATTTTCCATCCCACATTCCAAAACATGCTACCGCATCCTCTTATATAGACACAACATCAACATATCCATTTAAGGAAGTAAATATTAATTATTCCATTAATTAATATTGATAATAACCCTTCATTAATGTTAGGAGAAAATCCTATATTAATGTTGAGATAAAACCCTCCATTAAAAATTTTATCTCTTCTCAATATTCAAATTTTAAATCAAAAATCCCAAAAAATGGCGTATAATACCAGCAAGATTGGAATGGAGTTTTTCAGATCCTTGTGTAAAATTATGGATAGATGATGATATATCCATAGTCTATTCCATAATAGCTCATAGGCATTTCTCTACTCTATCCAAACAAGTTTGTTTACATGTCTCCATGGAGGATGGGCAATGGGTTGGACTAAAATGATACATACCTCCAAGAATAACACTCAAATAGGGACTATGTTGTATTGATTTACACTCTAGAATCAGAGTTACAAATAGAGGAGAGGGAAGGAATATTAAAAATAAAAGGAAGAAGTACTCAAGAGAACCTTTCCCAGGAGTTTTCCCACCCAAGATACAACAATAAAAAATAGAAAATTAAATCCCTACCTTGTTCTCTCAAGATAACCCCTCATAATGACCCCAACTCTCTATCACATGGGCTAACAAAATACACTCATTCCCTATCACTTAAGCTAAACCCCTCCTACAATTACATTTTTACCCCAACTAGTTTATAATTTCCAATTGTCAAGGAGGTATCAAGCTCTATTAGTTTCAATGATTAAGGAAGACACCTAGACTCAATATCCTATTGCTAATAGTGAGGACAAGAAAGTAGTTTGTGAGGATAAAGGTAAAAAAATTTAAGAGTTGTACAATTCATTACACAGTGTGAAAAACCCCCACTAAGGGGTTTCATGGAATAGGCTTCCTGTATATTAACATGCAAGTTGCTATAGAAAAATTACAAAGGGACTAAAACTGAAGAAGAATTAGAATAAGAAAAACAAAAAGGAGAGAGAAAGACACAATAGAGACCCCTAATTCATTTTGTAATGGTGTAGCCCAATCTGTTTAGTTGAATTTGAATTTAATATTATCCACCCAATCTATACACCAGACTATAACACTCGCAGTTTGACCTCCGTGGTGAGGTTTCAGGGGGGAAGTGTGCCTGCTCCGGGGGTCTGGGGGCCAAAGGTCCCCTTACCCAAATTTTAGGGCCCTTTAGCATCTACGATCAAATATAATAGAGTTGACTAGGAGACACTGATAGGGAACTATTGCAGTTTTGACTTCCAACTACTGGTTGTAATAGAAACTTGGACTTTAGATATAGTGGTATTGTAGCTTCGCGTACTTACAACTATGCATCACTGCAACACATTAAACATACTATGCGGTTGGTGGATCAGTGAAATCATGTTATTTATGAGCTCATTTGAGCTCGGGTTTCTGTGTGCTTGAAGATCTTATTGTACCCTATATTTCTGCTCTCAATCATAGTAAATTTTCTTCCTCTCCATGGACATAGATATTATTTCCCAAACCATGTAAACCATTGTGTGTGTGTTCATCTTCTTTTTGTTCTTTTATTCTATCTTTTATTCATTTGCAAACCTTTATTTCATTGAAACTCCTGACATTTCTGCAACAACTCAGTCACCAAATCCCCCTAGCTGAAAAGAATATCTAATTGATTTCTTCCTTCCTCTCTTCATCCCTCCCCGTCCTTCTAACAACTTCCCTCAATTGGCCAGCACCACTCCAAGAATATACGGTTGTGGCCAGGTATATCCAATTGTCTTCTCAGGATGTATGCCCCATTCTGGACTTTTCTTTTCCTGGAAGAGAAGAGGAGTTCATGTCTCTCTCTCACACCCCACCTTAAAAATTATCCCTATCCTTAAGAATGAAAAATATCAAAGTGATTACTACTAGTGAAAATTACTTCTCAGAAAGCTTCCTCCTTAGGGAACCCCTAGACTTCTTCCTTGACCAGGTACGAGACAACCAAATAATCCTGATCCTTAATAATTTATTGAGACATTCAGACTAATAAAAAACAATTTCCCAGATGATTCTTATTGCTTCATGGTTTAGATTTAGTGATATGAAATTGTGGAAAACACCACTACCTCGATTTAAGCTTGCAACCCCTTCCTGATCCAAAAGATCCATATTCATCTTTGGGCCAATAAAGTCATGTAGTTGATTAAAAAACAGTCATTGCATGCCATGATTAACTGATTTGATAGGTCCCATGCAAGGGTTCCACCTTCCGAACACAATCTTAACCTAGAAATCTAAAATACATTCCCCGTACCCAAAAATAGTACTAACAGAAAATTCAGCACCAATGATATTTCTAGATAAATTGATAATACAGTGATAACCTCATTAAAGTTTTATCGGGAGACTGAATAACCAAAAAATCATGGATGGTTGTTTTTTATTAGCAGGATTTATACTTGTTTTTTTCATGAAAAGGAGAAATGTGAACCTCAGATCCACTTCCCTGCTGGAACTCTATGCATTTCCATGAATGTCTTAAGACCCCCCATCTCATTTGATGGAACAATCTGGAGTGGAGAGTAAAAAAGATGTTCCCTATGGCCCTACTGAAATATGTAGTTGTAACCAACCCACCAAATTTAACATTTTATATATATATTAGACATACCACCAACTGTAAAAATATAACAACAACTTCCTGAATTGAATATTAATCCAGTGGGTAATCTTTATAACCTTGGTATTCTGGTCACATCTGATCACATGCAGTATTCTTTGTCATTCAAGTTTTTTTAATAAGTTTTTTAAAAAAAATATTTTTTTAAAAACACCTAGGTTAAAAATATTTTTAAAAGTACTCCACAAAGGCGGCATCGACGATGACTCCTTTCCACTAAAACCCAATTTTTTTTCAGTTTTATTTGTTCTGTTTATATTTATATAAACAAAAATAATAATAATTTTTTAAGCAGAATTTATCTGCTATTTAAAATCCAGTAGTACTGCCATTACAGTAGTCTGGATTCTAATAGAAGCTCTCACCCAGGGCTCCCTTTTATAAGAGAGCTTACCCTGGAAATCAATATGCATTTCCAATCTGAGATTTTGGTTCTCCCTTTCCTACGCATAACATTCTATATTTCCGATGTGAGATTCTGTTTCAAGTACATGACTTTGAAAGACTATAAAATATAAACTATAAGACCAATATAAATGAAACTTAAAAAATGGATTAAACATATAAGAAATAGATGAAAATAAAAACAATTTCATGAAAAATGTTGATGGAAAATAATTTATAAGGTTTCAAAGACACAAACTTGAAACATAAAATTGTTTCAAGTACGTGAC
This sequence comes from Viscum album, assembly GCA_963277665.1. Classification (NCBI taxonomy): domain Eukaryota; kingdom Viridiplantae; phylum Streptophyta; class Magnoliopsida; order Santalales; family Viscaceae; genus Viscum; species Viscum album. Next base: position 491,332,102 of record OY728150.1, read on the forward strand.
TTTAAAATCATATAAAATATAAAATATAAGACCAAAATAAATGAAACATAAAAAATGGATTAAAAATATAAAAAATAGATTAAAATAAAAATAATTTCATAAATTATGTTGATGAAAAATAATTTATAAGTTTTCAAAGACTCCAACTTGAAATTTAAAAATGTTTTAAGTACGTAACCTTGAAAGTCTATAAAATATAAAATATATGACCAACATAAATGAAACTTAAAATGGATTAAAAATATAAAAAACAGTTGAAAATAAAAATAATTTCATAAAAATTATTGATGAAAAATAATATATCAGCTCTCAAAGCCTCTTACATGAAACTTAAAAATGTTTGAAGCAAGTGCCTTTGAAAGCCTATAAAATATAAACTATAAGACCAATATAAATGAAACTTAAAACATGGATTAAACATATAATAAATTATTTAATTATATAATTAATATTATTAATAATTAATTATATAATAATTAATTAGTTAATAATTAATAAATAATAATTAATTATATAATAATTAACTAATTAATTATTAATATAACGAATCTTAATAATTATAATATAATAATTATAATAAAAAATAAAAAATTATAATTATATTACTAATTAACTAATTAAACATTTTATAATTAATAATTATATTACTAATTAACTAATTAATTATTATATAATTTTTTTAATAAATACGAATTAATAATTATAATGAATAATTATAATTTATAATTATATTACTAATTAACTAGTTATAAAAATGGCCTTGACTCTATCTTTCAAAAAAAAACTAATTAACTATTATATAATTAATAATTATATTACTAATTAACTAATTAATTTTTCTATAATTAATGATTAATAATTACTAATTAACTAATTAAAAATTATATAATTAAAAATTATATTACTAATTAACTAATTAATTATTATATAATTAATAATTATATTACTAAGTAAATGATTAATTATTAAATAATTAATAATTACATTACTAATTAACTAATTATATTACTAATTAAATAATTAATAATTAATTAATTATTTATTAATAATTACTAATTAACTAATTAATTATTATACAATTAATAGTTATATAATTAAAAATTATATTACTAATTACTAATTACTAGTTAATAATTAATAATTATAATGAATAATTATAAAGAATACTTATATTACTAATTAAATAATTAATTATAATATAATAATTTTTAATAATTACTGATTAATAATTATAATGAATAATTATATTACTAATTAACTAATTAACTATCATATAATTAATTATTATACTACCAATTAATTAATTAATTATTATATAATAATTTTTAATAAATACTAATTAATAATTATAATGAATAATTATAATTTATAATTATATTACTAATCAACTAATTATAAAAAAGGCCTCGACACTATCTTTCTCAAATCCAACGAGCCCGTACCTGAGTGGTAAGGGCTCCTGCTAGGCATTCAAGAGACCCAGGTTCAAAACCGGGTGGATGTGAATTACTGGTACTGTAGCAGTACTATAGTAGTTACTGTTCGGTACTGTAGCAGTTGTAACTATTCACCAGATTTGGGCCTTCGGGCCACCGGTTTGGGCCTAGGAGTCTCAAGGGCCTTCGGGTCATTAAAGGCCTTCGGGCTAGAGAGCCTTCGGGCCACGTAGACCATGGAGTAGCCCAGTTCACACAGAACATGCCCCAGAAGAGGATCAGGGCAACACGAGTAGCAGCCACTAGAAGTAGAGCTAACAGGATTGGAAGAATGAGAGGGTATGGAAGCCGCCATCGGGACCAGGCACCGTGTAACTTTGTATGGGGCAATGCTAGCCGATTAGCAATCCAAGGTGGGGAGCTAAGTGATCAATGATGTTGAAGCTGGGGAGGGGTAGTTCAAGTGGGCTAGGCCTACAGGTCATGTATTGGACATGTTATGCCTCTGGGCCTTCGGGTCATGTATTGCGGGTTAGTTAGACCTTGTGCCTTGGACCTACAGTTCATGTAAGGGTTCCCATTCAACCCTTAAAAGGGGGATTACCCATAATAAAATAAAAAAGAAGGCCTTCAGGCCATTCGAGCTATCTTTCTCAAAAAATTAACTAATTAACTATTATATAATTATTTTTTTAAAGGTTGGGGTCGAAGCCTCAATTTATTATTTAAGAAAAGACCTCTTTATACTGGGTAGAGGGTGACCCATTACATAGCCCGAAGGTCCAAGTCCAAGTGGCCTGCATACAGGGCTAGAAAGCCCATTTTTTGGCCCAAAGGACCCCTCGGTGAACAATATGTAGGACCCCGGGGCACCCTGAGAGGGGAGGGGTGAATCAGGGTGGCAACTTTTTCTTCTTAAAGTTGTGGATCTTGTTCCCACGTTGGTAGGAACTACTTAAACCTGTATGATGGATATGATCAGCAATTAAACATTCACATGCAGAGACAGATGACACAGCTATTTTTACTTGGTTCACCACTAAGGGCTACGTCCAAGGAGTATACGCCGACAGGTTGCCGGTCGTACCTAAATCCACTATGCTTCACTAGCTGCGGATACAAATGTTCGGGTACAGACACTCTGTCCCAGGCTCACTGCCTTTACAATTGTTTAGGGATAGCTCACTGCGTCCCTCGGGTCACTCCCGTTGACTCCCCCTGGCTCACTGCCGTTGGTGAAGTCTCACTCAGTTTATAGACGTGAAGGTCTCTTCAATAGATATGCATTGAAGTCTTTGTCTCCTGTTCAGCATGAGACTTTGCTTGCATCAGAGTCCTGAGTTGATACTCTTTTGAAATCAATCTTCTACTTCAGTGCAATACCTGAATGCACTAAATCTCCTTCTCTTCCTTCAATTCCCAATTCTTACACCTGAGTGTATCGATATATTTCTCTCTGTGCAGATCAGATTTTGGTTGCCCGATCGTTCTTCTTCTCTTCGCAAAGCAGATTTGAGAGTGCTAAGCACCTATCAAAAGGCCTGCGGGACCCCCAAATTTTCCACGCACCCTTCCCGGGAGCTTGCGCATAAAATTCAAACCTTGCGCGTAAAAATAACTTTTGTCGCGTAAAAGGCTTTTCGCGCTACTCTGCTTTTTCGCGCAAAACTTCCCTTTTTCGCGCAACGCCCTCTTTTTCGCGCAACCCTCTGTACCTTAATTTTTCCGCACGCCGGAGCTCAGGATTTGTCTGAGTGTCGAGCCTCTTCGAATGAGAGGGGTTCACCTCATATTTATAGACGATTTTTATCCTACGCGTAAAACCCTCTTTCTTGCGCGTAAAACTGTCTCTCAGTTCTTTGAATTACGCGCACCTTCCCATTTTTCCGCGCACAGCTCTGGTTTTTCGCGCAGCCCATGCCTTTACCATTTTTCAACGTTCTGATTCTGAAACATCATTTGCGCGAAAAACTATTTCGCGCATCCCGCTATTTTCTGCGCCCAACTTAAGTATTTCGCGCACATCCCTGATTTTCCGCGCAGCCCATGCCTTTGCCATTTTTCACCTCTCTGATTTCGAAACACTGTTTGCGCGAAAAACTATTTCGCGCATCCCGCTGTTTTTCGCGCCTAACTTAAGTATTTCGCGCAAGCCTCTTATATTTCGCGCACCACTTCCTTTTTGTGCGAACCTCCTTTTGCAGACAATCCATGTCTTCATTTTCCGATTTTGAGGCCCAAAAATTTGGCAAACACTGGAAAACGGCGCCACCTTGTATCTGCTCTTTTAGTCCGCCTCCAGATCATCCATTCCTTTGTCGACGTTCCTTGAATAAAAACATGGATCATTATTCCACAGTCCTCGAACACGACCTGCCACCATAGAAACTCTTTTGCCAACAAATTTGTATGTCGTTTGTTTGCTTTGTCGACAAGGACGATCACCTCAACAGCGCTTCATCTTGGTGATCTGTATACTTCAACAACTCTTCTGCTTTTATCACAACCTCCACTATTGTGATATGTAGTCTTTGAAGGAACAGCTTTAGCATCATCATCTTCTATGACAATGTTATGTTCATGACTATCTCAGAAGTCCAATCATTGCACATTGTCTTCTTCATCAACCGGTATGATGTACTTCATGCAAACCGATTCAATTCGTCAGGAAGTCTCTTGCATGGTTCTCATGCAATCATGAGTAATTGCATGAACTTCATCCAAAAACCCCATTCTTCTTTGATCATCCTTGGATGGCTTATACCTCACATTCTGCATTGTTGTAAACAATGTATCACCTTTGACACATGTTCTTTGAACTTCCGATCAATACAACAATCGTCTGAATCACCACTCCTCTACTTCATCGGAGTACTTCATGATCTCCTTCATTTTGATCTGCATTGACAACTATTGACAACAAATACAACCTTATACACAAAGTGGTTCCAACACAATACTACTACAGTACCCACGCAGCTATAGTACTGCCGCCGCTACAGTACCCCTGCTACAGTCCCTCTGCCGCTACAGTGATGCTGCTGATACAGTCCACCACTGCTACATTACTGCTACAGTACCCTGCTATAGTAACTCGGGAATTCTCCCCTGCCCGGATTTGATTCTGGGTCTTTTGGATGCCAAGAAGGAGCCTGAACCACTAGGGTACAGGCTCGTTGGCAACTATTATATAATTAATAATTATATTACTAATTAACTAATTAATTATTATATAATTAATGATTAATAATTAATAATTAACTAATTTCTAATTATATAATTAATAATTATATTACTAATTATCTAATTAATTATTATATAATTAATAATTATATTACTAATTATCTAATTAATTATTAATTAATTAATAATTATATTACTAATTAACTAATTATTTTACTAATTAACTAATTAATTATTATATAATTAATTATTAATAATTACTAATTAACTAACTAATTATTATATAATTAATTATTATATAATTAATAATTAATAATTAGTAATTATAAGGAATAATTAATAATTAGTAATTATAAGGAATAATTATAATTAATCATTATAATGAATAATTTTAATGAATAATTTTAATTTTAATTATATTACTAATTAACAAATTAACTATTATATAATTAATAATTATATTACCAATTAACTAATTAATTATTATATAATAATTTATAATAATTAATAATTGTTAATTATATTGAATAAATATAATTTATAATTATATTAATAATTAGCTAATTAACTATTATATACTTAATAATTATATTATTAATTAATTAGTTAATTATTATACAATTAATTATTAATAATTACTAATTAACTAATTGATTATTATATAATTAATTATTAATAATATTAATTAAGTAATTAAATAATTTATTATATGTTTAATCCATGTTTTAACTTTAAATTATATCGATTTTATAGTTTATATTTTATAGTCTTTCAGAGCCACATACTTGAATCATTTATAAGTTTCAAGTTGGTGGTTTTGAAAGCTTATAAATTATTTTTCATGAACATTTTTTATGAAAATATTTTTATTTTAAACTATTTTTTATATGTTTAATCCATGCTTTAAGTTTCATTTACATCGGTCTTATAGTTTATATTTTACAGGTTTTCAAAGTCATGTGCTTGAAACATTTTTAAGTTTCATGTTGTTGTCTTCAAAAACTTATAAATTTTTTTCCATCAATTTTTTTTATGAAATTCATTTTATTTTAAACTATTTGTTATATATTTAATCCATGTATTACATTTCATTTATGTTGGTACTGTAGTTTATATTTTATAGGCTATCAAAGTCATGTACTTGAAACATTTTTAAGTCCCAAGTATGTGGTTTTGAAAGCTTATAAATTATTTGTTATCATCATTTTTTATGATTTTTTTCCAACTATTTCTTATATTTTTAATCCATGTTTTATGTTTAATTTAAATTGGTCTTATAGTTTATATTTTATAGTCTTTCAAAGTCACGTAATTGAAACAGAATCCCACATCGGAAATGTAGAATGTTCTGTGCAAGAATGGGAGAACCAGAATCCCACATCGGAAATGCAAAATGATTTCCTGGGTAAACCCTCTTATAAAAGGGAGACCTGAGTGAGAGCTTCTGTAAGAATCTAGATTGCTGTAATAGAAGTACTACTGTAATGGTAGTACTATTGGATTTTAAATACCAGATAAATTCTACTGATTTTTTTTGTTTATATATATATATATAAACAAAACAAAATAAAAATAAAAATAAAAAATTTTAAAATACAAAAAATAGTATTTTTTTGTTTTAGAAGAAAGGTGGAAACTGGGTTGCCACATTTCACCCGAAGCCTAATGGCGGTAGCTACGGTGCTGCCTTTAGAGCATATTTTTTTTCAAAAAATTAACCCAGGTGTTTTTTAAAAAATATTTTTTTAAAAAAAACGTATTTAAAAAAACTCTTGACATTGTCCCAATATTCCTATGTATTTCAACCCAAGTCTTGTTTGGATAGGTCAATATTATAGATATGAACTAGTGTTGTGTGAGTCCTAAAAAACCAAACTGGGCAACTAGTACTCATATAATGCTGAAATGTACCATAACTCAGTCATCCACAACACTATGAGCAAAAAAATGTCTACAAAATCATCATATTTTCTATTTTAATTGAGATAAGACATAACTTATTCTATCATAATGTTTTCTTCTTTAGCTAACATGAAAATAGAAGTGTTTGTTACATTTGTATACTCTATACCGACCACATCATTATGTTGCACCACAGTTTCTTGGAGTTCAAACACATGCTTGTCTGATTTCTCCCTGATCTCTGACATCGTCACATTTTTCATAGAAAATCAAGTGTAGATGGATCCACTTTTTCATTTTAGATCATCATTTACGCCAAATACATGTCGAAGTCAGGAGTATTTGATGTTAAAGTTGCATGCCTCTCATACCTCCATCTGAACACATGATGATTTCCTCTATGACCAGCATCTATAGATCTTTTTTATGTAGTGGATAGAGTGTATGAAACTTGCCTTGAATATCACCAATAATACTTTCCACAAAGTTTTCATTCCTCCCCTGCGCCAATGTTTCATCAGTCGCCACTATATGCGGCTCTATTGTAAATTCAAACAAAGTCAATGTGCCCCTATGCATGTCTTCCCAAGCAGTATGTGTCTTTTCCCCATGTTTTTCCCCACGCATCCGCGTCCACCTATTTTTTCCTTTGCATGACTTTAATGTTTTTTCCCTCATAAATTCTATGTGTTGTTTCAAGTCTATATATTAATGCAATTTTAGTCCTTGAAATATGTGTGAAATACAAATCTTGAAATCCTTTGTTGCATTTTGTGCAAATTTCTTTCTCTCATATTTCTCGGCTTATATATCTAGCAAACTCGTATCAGATCCAGGTTACAAAGGCATCCTCCATTTTTTTTGAAGATGGACGCAATCCATTCACAAGTTTGAAAGCTATATAAGGACAACTATGAGAGGTGGGAAATCCAAATGAATACATTGTTTGGATCAAAAGAATTATGGGAGGTCGTCACCGATAGGTATATATTACCTACTATGGTGGAAGAATCTGCATTCACAAATGATGAAAAGATGTCTCTAAAAATCAAAGGAAGAAAAATAACATGGCGTTGTTCCTCCTCTATCAAGGGTTAGATGAATCAACATCTAAAAAGATTGTTAAAGTAACTTCAAGAAAGCAAGCTTGAGATACCCTTTGTACTATCTTCAAAGGTGTTGGTCGAGTGAAGCAGGTATATCTTCAAACATTAAGAGCGGAGTTCGAAGTGACTCATGTGAAAGAAGGTGAGAGTATATATCACTACTTCTCATGATTGATTTTTACTGTTAAAAATTTGAAAAGGTATGGTGAAAAAGTGGAGGAAATTTGAGTTATTAAAAAATCACTTCGATCTCTCACAACTAAGTTTGTGCATGTGGGTTTTTCAATATAATAATCAAATGATTTAAAGAACCTAACCATTGAAGAATGGATGGGGTCGTTTCTAGTGCATGAGAAACGAATGAAAAATAATGTAGGTTCAATGATAGAACATGTCTTAGAGTCTAGTTTGGCTCTACAAGAACAAAATAATGGCCAACCGCAATGAGACGTTCATCATGGAAGAGGTAGAGGGTGTGGATATCATCCCAGCCATCAAAAAAAGAAACAAAATTTTACCAATTTCCATGGAAGAGGAAATGGTGGAGGCCAATTCACACATGGTCGTGGAAATATAAAGAACGTCCAATGACACAATTGAAAAAAATTTGGCCATTATGATTCGGAGTGTTGGAGAAAAATGGATTATGATAAATGATCCAAATGTGATGAAGCATCTCATTGTGAAAAAGAAGAAGGTACCACACTCGTCCTCGTACAAGAAAAGGCATGTGAATGTCCTGATGTGTGGTATCTCTACATAGGTGAAAGAAACCATAGGAGTGGTAACAAAGAATTGTTCGATGAACTCACAGAAGAAGTTTGTGGTGACATGAGCTTTGCCAACTCATCAAAGGTACACATGATTAGAAAATATAAAATCAAAATATATCTGAAGACTAGTGAGTCGAATTAAATTTCTAATATATATTATGTACCAAGCATAAAAAATATTATCATTAGTCTCGAAAAACTCCTTGATAATTTTTATGTCATACACTTGGAAAACTCTTCTTTTTCTATAAGAGATGCACATAAGAGGCTTTTTTCTCAAGTAAAAATGGCGAAAAATTTCATGTTTCTGCTTCATATCAACACAAAAGTCGAAAAGTGTCTCTTTGGAATCATGAGGAATAACTCATAGAGATGGAATTAGTTCTTTGGGGATCTACATTTTAGTGGGATTAAACTTCTATCCTCATCAAGCATGGTGTGTGGATTATCGGTGATTGAATTTCCAAATCATGTTTGTGAGGTGTATACACTTGGAAATCAACAAAGGAACTCCTTCCCAAATGGAGTGTCCAGAAGAGAAAATGAACCACTTCAGTTTGTTCACACTGATATCTACGGACCACTTGAAACACCCTCACTTGGAGGTAATAGGTATTTAATTACCCTAATTAATTATTTTAGGAGAAAAATCTGGGTGTATTGCATAAAAAATATTTATACTTTCACTGTATTTAAAATTTTCAAAGCTCATGTTGAATCTGAAAGTGGTTACAAAATCAAAGTACTCAGATCCGACAGAGGTAGAGAATATACTGCAAATTCATTTCAATATTTTTGTAGGGAACATGGAATTAAGTAGAAATACACTAAATCTTACATGCCACAGAATAATTTTATTTCATTAATAAAGAACGACACTATGATCAACATGATGAGGACCATGCTGAAGGAGAAAGGGCTGCCAAAGAGATTCTGGGCAGAGGTAGTGGCATGTAATGCATACCATCTAAATCGGTGTCCAACCAATAGCGTCAGATACTTGACACCATAAGAGGAATGGAGTGGCTATAAAATGAGAATGGCACACCTAATAATTTGTAGGTGTGTTGCCTATGCTCATGTTCCAGAAGAAATAAGAAGGAATCTTGATGATCATGTTGAAAAGTGCATCTTCGTCGGCTACAGTGGTGTATTCAAAGCCTAGAAGATCTAAAATCCACTAACCAAAAAAGTAGTGGTGAGTAAATATGTGGTCTTTTGTGAGGTAGAAATTTGTAAATGGAATGATGAATAATAAAACAAATAAATTACATTAGAAATAGAATATTCAGAATAAAGACATGATCATTAGGAGAAAACGCCCGCTACACCTTCCTCGAGCGCATCAACAGAACACAGAAATTTAGGAGTACGTTCCATCACTCCTGATAGGAATACATTAAGTCAAAATTTGGAGAGCTAATCCCCACCCATGATGCCCATAAAAATGAAAATCCTAAGAAATCTATGAGAATACTAAAGACGTCAATCTTTTTTGACTGTATGCAGATCATGAGCCTCTGATGTTTCTTAATAATCCATTGGAGAAGAATGTTGGAGAATCACTATGGAAGAAGAAATTCATTCCATAGAGAAAAATGAAACATGGGAGCTGACTAAACTTCCTAAAAGTTAGAATTTCATCAGCATAAAATGGGTGTACTAGATCAAGAGAAATGTTGATGGTGAGATCGATTGATATTAGGAAAAGATCATAGAAAATGAGAATAAAAAAAGTATGGGGTGGACTATAAAGAAGTATTTTCTCATATTGCTCGCCTTGACACTGTGAGAATGATTATCTACCTTGTTGTTCATTATAGTTAGATGATCGAAAAACTGGATGTGAAATCTGCATTCCTGAATGGAATTCTAAAGGAAGAGGTCTATGTTGACCAGCCTAAAGGATTTGTTATGCAAGGGGAGGAATACAAGGTGTATTTTCTGAGGAATTCTCTCTATGGGTTGAAGCAAGTTCCACATTATTGGAATGCAATTATCAAAAACTATCTTCGAGAGAACAAATTCACCCAATGTCCATATGAGCATATAGTTTACATCAAGAAGAATTATCATGACGATATACTTATTACATGCTTGTATGTTGATGATTTTCTATTTATAGGGAATAATTGACCTATGTTCGATGAATTCAAGGGGTCCATGTTCAAGGAGTTTGAGATGAAATAAAGAGGTCTCATGTCATTTTTCCCGGGAATATAAGTAAAGAAACAATATGGAGGTATCTATATATCTTAGAAGAGGTATGCCAAGGAGTTTCTTGAAAAGTTCAAGATGGACAACTGCAACACTGTAAAGGCCCTTGTAGAAACAGGCTTAAAACTAACAAAGGATGGGTAAGTAAGAAGCATTGACTTGACTTTCTTAAAGAGTCTTATTAGAAGCATGAGGAATCTCACAATCATAAGGATAGATATTGTCTACAGTGTTGGGCTTCTAAGCAGATACATGGAAGCACCGAAAGAGTCACACATGCTAGCAGCAAAACGAATCCTCAGGTATGTCAAAGGAACAATAGATTTTGGTATGTTTTATCCATACAATAAAGAAGTAAATCTATATGGTTACTCATATAGTGATTATGAAGGTGAACAAGATTAAATAAAAAGAACCATTGGGTATGTATTTTTTCTTGGATCGACTACTTTCATGTGGAATTCAAGGAACCAGAGTGTGGTCTCCTTATCCACAAGTGAAGTAGAGTATGTGGTAGCATCATCCACTATTTGTGAAGGAGATAAATATGTTGATGGAGATGAAACATCCACAGTATGGATCCATAGTGATATATCTGGATAACAATTCATTAATTTAACTTTCCAAAAATTTGGTGTAACATAGAAGAAGAAATCCTACTCATACCCAATTCCATTTTTTGAGAGATCATGTGAAGCAGAAAGAGTTAAGTTGGAATACTGTCATACTACGGAACAAGTGGATGATATTTTCACAAAGGAATTACCAACATATGCATTCAAAAAAATCAAAATGATGCTCGGAATTAAGCCGGTTTTGGTTTGAAGGGGAGTGTTGGAAATACTAACAAAACCCACACATTCCTATGCATGTCTTCCCAAGAAGCCTGTGTCTTTTCCCTGCATTTTTTCTCCCCAAGCATCCACATCCGTCTATTTTTTCCTTTTCATGACTTTAATTTTTTTCCCTCATAAATGCTATGCATTCCTTCGAGTCTATATATTTATACAATTGTAGTATGTGAAATATGTGTAAAATAAAAATCTTGAAATCCTTTGTTGCAATGTGTGCCAATTTCTTTCTCTCATATTTATTGGTTTGTATAGCCAATATCCTCATCCATCCTTTTCGCTAGTGAAGATCATTGCTCGTGTTGTGTCATATCTCATCTGTGTGCTTGAATCATTTTCCCAAAAACAGTATGGAATACTGAGAACTCAACAACCATATGTGACTTTCATTCATCACCTTTACTTGAATTCCAATTTATGTGTTGATATGTGTAGCCAAGACTACATTTCACCCTGATAGCTTTAGTTCTTCAAACTCATCTAGGGTGACACGACCATCCTTATCACTTTTATATCCTCTAGTTCGTCTTTCAACACCCATAGTAAAACAATTTGTTTGGAATTTGGATCCCTCTATCCAGTGGAGATCACAGTTATTTTCCCATGTTTTTCAGTCTTGCCACATCTTTTGGAACGTAGAGTTCACCCCCACCTTGATTTTCCATTATCATACCCTTTATCATCACTATTAATTTAAGATTTCAGGGTTATGCTATATCCCTCTGAATGGTATAATTCTATACCACTCCTTCCCTAGAAATAAATCTGGCAGTTATTGTTTATCTAGTAGGTGCCTCTTCCCTGTCCCTATGCAAAGTCTACCACAGTGCTTCCCTCTCATGAAAGGAGCATCTAGCAGGTTGGACCATTTGATAAAATCCCCAAGATAAGGGGTCACTTAGAATAGGATTCTTGTATATTAAGATGTGAGTTACAATAGAATAATTATAGGGGTGAAAAATGAAGAAGAATTAGAAGATAAATTGAAAGGAGAGAGAAATACTTGAGCATAAGAGCATATCAAACCCAAAAACTTCTAAATGGAGTAAGGGTTACTCTAAAATGAAATATCTACTGGGAAACCTAATCAAACCCATTACACTATTTTTAACTCTAAAAACAATATTATATTAATATATCCATTAATTTTAATTAAATATAATTTTTTTGAATATAAATAATAAAAAAATTAAAATAAATACAAATATTAATGTAGCTCGATATAGTGGTGCACCAAATATAGCACTGCACTATATCTCCCCTTCAAATTGATGCTGGATTTAGTGCTCGTGCAGAGGGGGGTTTTACTTCAAATTGGAAGATTCATGCCAATTTGAAGCTCTATTGGAGATGGTATAACCCCCACCACACTCACCCAAGCCCCCCATCCAAACAGAATATCTAAATGATTCCTTCCTTCATCTCTCCATGCCTCCCCCCTCTTTTTAACAACTTCCCTCAAATGTAAAACACTACTACTAGAATATACAGTTTTGGCCAACTGTATCCAATTGGATTTCTAAGATGTATGACCCTTATATAATATTCTTTTCCTAGAATATCATAGGAGTATAGGTATCTATCATAATAATAATGGTGTAATAAAAATATTTAGTTTATTTTGAAGTAAATAGCAAAAATCTATAGATTTAGATTAGGTTTAGTTCATAAAAGATGAACAAGGATGTACCATTTTTAAGAATGATGAAATTAATAAAAGATAGATATTATACTTTAATAATCTATTTAATGAAAATTTTATGTGTGAATTATACTTAGATAATCAAAGTATCAGTAGAAAGAAACTCAATTACAACTATTATTGAAAATTTCATTCTTTTAAGGTTAATGAATCTTTAAGAAGGATGGAAAATTATAAAACATTTAGGCTAGATAACATCTGCATAGAAATGTGAAAATATTTAAGGGAGTTGGGTATTAATTGAATCACTAGGATATTTAATGAAATTGTGAAATTTATGAAAATGTATGATGAATTGAGAGAAAAATTTCTCTAGTACCTGTGTATAAAAACAAATTATATATTTTATGTTTTGGGAATTATAGAGTCATTAAGCTTATGAGTTATACCATGAAACTGTGACGATCCAATGTTTTATCAATGGAATTTACTTCTTATAATTATTTCTTATAGTATAATAATATAATTTTACTTATAGAACATAATATAAACCTTATAAATGAATAATGAGTGAATAAAAGGTATCTCTTGAAGTTAAGGAACATATAGCGATTAAATAGTAACTTGATATTTGGAATAGTAATGTGGCCCTTATGAATAGTAAACCAACAAACATAATATTAAACTCACCAATGGAAGTATAAATAAAATTTATCCATTTTATAAGTGACAATATGGTATAATTATATCATAGTATAAGAAAATAAATATTTTAAAAAACTATTAATAAAGTGTTGGTATTTTTGTAATTCAAGTATATTTAATTAAAATTGTATGATTAATTTAATAAATTAAAAGAAAATTTATTTTCATAAAATTAATTCATAAATTATTATTTTGATGTATTATTATCATAAGATAATTTTATGAGACCTTAATTAATTTCTCAAAGTGTTAGAAAAGTAGTTTTAATTTTAAAATTTGTATTTTTCATGTAAATTATGATTTTAATTAAAAATTAAATTTAGAAAATTAAAAAAATTATTTTTAAAAAATGATGTTCATTTTTTGATTCTACACATCGAAAAATGGTTAGAGTGAATTTTTTGGATTTTTCTAAAATACTTGATTTTTTATGAATAGTGAAATATGATAATTTACAAAAGAAGCTAAATACATGAACTATTGAGTCATGGATGATGTTATTATGAGTTAATCACCCTTGTTTCAAACTCACATGATCTATTTACTATTTTTGGTCATAGTAATCAAGAATATTCATAGTCTTGAGAAAAAATATTAAACTTAAGATTACAATAATGGAAACCCCTCCTCTCTTTCACTATAAAAACCACTCTCACCACCTTCTTCTCTTCAATCCTCTCAAGCCTTGTTCAAAGTCCAAATTATGATCAAATATATCCCTAATACCCTCTCTTATGTCCATGATATCTTGGTCTCATAAGAAGTCCAAAATCTCTCCCCTAAAGAGTCTCTCAAAGAAGATATATTCAAGAGGTAAATTTCTCTTTTCATTTCTTTTATTTTCCTTTCATGTTATTTGTTTTCTTTTATAACCTCACCTCTCTTTATCCAAATGGTATGGTAAATACAGTACCAAATATATAATTGAATTTTGTTATTATAATGGAATAATTCATCATCATCTCTCCTTTCCCCTCCTTTTATACTAGAAATGGAAACACCATCTGATATGTGTTAATTCACTACATTTAAGGATGACGGGTTTTCAATTTATTATACCATATTCAATTATGGTAATGAAATAATTTTTATGGTTGAACCAGACTATAATTTATGTATTATGTATTATTTAAGGTTTTTTAATATTTTTTACACATTATATTAATTTATAAAGAAAAATGTGTTCATTGTGATCAAAAACCGCCAATTAACAAAAACGGTTATCATTAAAGTTTTATATAATGATTCATATTCACTCCAAATAACCAAATGAATTTTATAACCACGTAATCTTATGGATGTTTATTAATAAAATATAACTCCAATTCTGGACAACCATTCTCATATTAAATTTTTATGCTTGCATTTATAAAAGTAAACCAATCATGAAAATGAAGGAAACAAATGCTCCCAAATAATGAAATTGAACCTCTTAACCCTTCAAAAAGGTCATGAATGAACTTAATAAGGTTATAATAAATTAATAAAATAAATAATAGGTTCTTTAAATATTAATTAATGAATTAAATTTGGTTATCTAGGAAATTAATATCAAGTTAAAGACACCATCAGACTTAAGTTAAGAGATTCTACCTGAGCCTCCATTATTCCTTCAAATTGCTCTATCTTTATAAATACCCAAATGAAGTTATCTATTATTTTTATGTAAAAATTATAAATACTGTTAATATTCTCCAAAATAATGTATCAATATCCATTCATCAATATATTTTGGGGATATACATGTCTTTAAATGATTCCTTCCTCAATTCTTTACGATAAACAAGCCCGTTTTAAGGGAGCTTCCCGAATTCTTACCCATTTTCAAGTACACTATATATTCTGTTTTTTAATACAACATTATTTTTATAAAAAAACTCTTTTTATTATTAAAACCATGTTTGTATACATCTAGTTTTATATAAAATATTATTCCATTTTATTTTTTAAATGACCTTTGATATTTTCCTTTAACGGCACTGAAATGTTTTAATTCTAAAGTTTCTTAAGTACTCTTTTTACATGTTATTAGTTAAATTTGACATAAATTTTGATGATATATACATATTCTAACCTATTATTTTCCATTAATGATCTAATTCATTTCCTTCATGGAAAATTTTTCGATACTCCCATTTGTTATGCTTTATGACATGATTATGATACCCAATTTTTACCATTGGTAACCCTTATGTTTATGTATGATTGATTATTTATGATTCTATATGTGGCAAGCATATTCATGAAAATTTTATGATGGGTGTGCCCAGATAGTTCTCTAATGAATTGGTTAAATTTGAGTCTCATGAGACATTATGTGCAACGGTCTTGGTGGTTAGCCTTGACTCGTGTTACCATGTGCAATAGTCTTGGTGGTTAACCTGAAATTTTGCTCCTCTATGTGAAACGAGACTTGAAACATGCTAAAGTGATGTCATATATTGCTTCCACATTACTATAACTCTATGCTTATATGATCCCTTGTTTATATGTTATGATTCCATATGTTTCATGCCTTTTTATATCATTATGTCATGTCTTCTAACCCATGTTCTAAAGCTTTATTATTATGCTTATTACCTTATTGGGATTTTTAGATCATCCCTTTATTAATGTTATTCGCAGGTTATCTTATGAAGATTTACACGCACAATGGAAGTTAGGATCTCAATATAAATATTAAATAAAGATATTTTTTATTTAGTCCCATGTTTTCAGTTTTATGTACTTGGTCTTTCAAGACACTAGACTTCATGATCCTTAGATTGTAATATTGTTCTTTATTAGGATAAAAATCATGTGATGTTATGTGTAAAAGGACAGGGTCCCTATATTTAGTATCAGAGAAAGGTATAGTAATTTTTAGAGATTAGGAATAGAGAAATTTAGTAAGAACCTTAAAGATGAGACTAAGTATAAGAAATCATCCCTAAATTTTGTTAAGAATAGAGTAAATGATTTATCAAGAAAATAAATCGATGTCGAGATATGATCAAGTGGATATGAATCTGTCACAAATGTATCTAGGGGTAAAACCTAAAAACACTTCTTTCAGCTAGTCTCAAACGGGAACTAATGCACGATAACGAGCCTTTCTCCACTCCTGGTTTGACACTCTTGGGGGATATGCTTTGCTAGATTAATAAGGTTAGTATGAACCATTATTTAGGGGAAAAAATCCCATAAGAATAAATGTGAGAAAACAGATCATGGGTAACCCAGATTGAAACCTAGGGAATCATGAGTTAGGATATACTTTTCCTTTAAGAGCTTATCCTTTTATGTTTAAAGTTTCCTTTTTTATGCTCATTATCTAAGTATTCAATCCCTCTAATTGTACGTTATTTCTCTTAGTTAATGAAGGTAAATAGAAGAAAAAATGCCAATAATCAATCACTGCAACAAAACAGTACATTAGAGGGGGTTACACACAACCCCATCTAAATTCATTTTCTGTATAATTAGAGGGGGTTCTACACAACCCCCTTTAATCATTTACTTTAGAGGGGGTTATTAAACCCCTCTAAAATCAATTTTTATAAAAATTATATGGGGTTGTCTACAACCATCACTAATCATCGAATTTAGTGGGGGTTATGTACCTAGTCAAAAAAATTAACATTATTTTTTTAATATCTTGTTAGATTTTATAGGGGTTCAAACCCCCCCCCCCCCCCCTCTAATGGGTGGAAACCCCCTATAATGTCTTGAAATAGAGAGGGTTCAAAACCCTCTTCCAATTTCATAAATTAGAGGGGGTCCAAAACCCCCTCTAATGTCTTTAAATTAGAGGGGGTTCAAAACCCCCTCCAACGTCTTAAAATAGAGGGGTTTTAAAACCCCCCTCTACTTTCTTAAATTATAGGGGCTCCAAAACCCCCTATAATGTCTTCAAATTAGAGGGGGTTTCCAAACCCCCTCTAATTTAAAATATTAAAAGGGGTTATGAACCCCTACTATTTAAATACATTATATGAAAATATTATATAAAATATTTATATGATTGTATTTAATTGTATTTATATTTATACATAAATATAATTGTATAATATTATGTAAATTAATATATATTTATTTGTATAAATTGTATTTCATATAATATTAATTTTTTATAATATAAAATCAGAAAAATATTATATAAATATATACATAAATATAATTTATTGAAAAAATATATCATATAAAAACCTAAGCTTGTAGTTTCTACAAATTATATTATAATAATAATAAATATATTTGTATATAATAGGATTATGCCTTTATATAATAGATAATTAATATTATTTGAAATATAATTTATACAAATAAATTTATATTATATGCACACAACATTATAGAAATATATTTATTGAAATAAAAATATATATTAATATACATAATAATAAATATATGTATTGAAATACATTATATAATTTTTTTTATAAATTGTATTTCATATAATATAAATTGTATATAATATAAAATTTTATTTCGTATAATATTAAGTATATTTTTGTATAAATTGAATTTCATATAATATTGATTATATATAATATACATATTAATTTTATATAAAATAATATTAATTATATATAATATTAATATTTTTATAAATTGTATTTCATATAATAATAATAATAATAATATATTAATTTTATATAATATTATACAATTTATACAATTATACAAATATATATATTTATATAAATAATAATAAATATATGTATTGAAAGACACTATATACATATATTTTTAAAGACCTTATATAAAAATATTAAGTAAATACTTATATATATGTATCCTTTAAATATATATATATATAATATAAATATATATTTAAGTATATAAATAATTTACATAAATATATAATAAAATTTTATTTAATATAATATATGTTTAATATAAATCATAAAGTAAATTTATAGTATTTATAAAACCAATATATAATTTTTATAGATTAAAAAATAAATGTAATAAGAATAAGAATAATTAATATTATTATTATTATCACACACACACACACATATATTTAAGTACAATATATACATATATACTTGTGTAATATATTTAGGTGATATATAAATATATAATATAGAATAGATATAATAGCATATACATATAAATATAGTAAATAATATATATATTATTATTTAAATGTATTTAAATATATTATGCTAATAATATTAATTATAATAAATAATCAGATATATATAAATACAATCATGTGTATTTTATACATAAAAAATAATTTACCATTGTGGGTTGCCATTTGGGATTCCGTGGTGTGTGTGTGTGTGTGTTTGGTCTATGGTTCGATTTCAGGGGGAATCTATTTTTCTAAAATGGCAGGGGGGAGGAGTGAGCGGTCATGGGATGGAGGAGGTATTGGGGTGGGAACAGGAGGGAGGGCCTGGGGGCGGGGTACTGGGAATGGGAGGGAGGCACTGGGGGTGGGGAACGTATGAACTATGAGGGAGGAGGGAGGGTGGAGTGGGGGTGGGGGTGACACGGGAGCAGGAGGCAAGGGGGTGTGGGGTCTTAACAAAAATGAACAACTTTATAGGTGTTTTTCACAACTTCCCGTAAAATAACCCATTATTACGGGTGGCTCAAAATGCCCCTAAATCCTTTCAATTAGTGGTGGTTCCCCCTATAACCGCCTCAAAGACACGCATTTCGGTGAGTTTAAGTCAATATTAGGAGGGGTTTAAACCCCCTCTAATGTAATCGACGCTGATGTCACCATGACTTTACCATCACTTACTCAAAATTTCCCCTAATAATAGTTGGCGAACACATTAGTGGTGTTTCCTTACAACCATCTCTAATGTCATTAGAAGGGGTTATAAACCATTATTAAGTGGCCTTTTGTGTAGTGAATGTGATAGGAAATGTGATGATTTCCTTAATTATATGCCTGATATGATGGGAATGGGTGCTCAAAACTTTATGACAATACTTTCCCAGCTAACTCAAGTTATCAATAATAACTTGAATCATGTGGAACTCCCTCCTCCTCCAAGGAAAGAGCAAGTTGTTGTAGAATCCTTTATGTAGCAAAGGCCTCCCATGTTTAGTGGATCTTATGATTCACTCCTCACATAACAATGGATTAACTCCATTGAAAAGATATTCTATGTCCTCCAGTGCTCAAAAGAATATAAATTCATGCTATAACTCTATCATTTTTATGGGGAAGATGATCAATGGTGTACATTGATCAATAATACAAAGTCCCAAGAAAAAATTAATTCCATGGATTGGGAAAAATTCAAGAGAACATTTTTCAATAAATATTTTCCTTGAACCCTCCATATAAATATGGAAATAGAGTTCTTCAAACTAAAGTATAAGGAAGACAAGTCTATTGGGTCGTATGAAGAAAAAATTTCAAGGCTTTCAAGACAAGCCTTCAGCTTTGTCTTGAACACAGAAATTAAGGTGGATCGTTTCTTTAGCGGATTAAAGCCAAGTCTACGAAAAGTGTTGGCGATTTGAGACTTTGGCATTTATGAGGATATTGTCCATTATGCCCTCAAGGATAAAATGGAGATTGAAGACTCTAAGTGGTATCATGGTCTCAGTGAAAAGAGTAGAAAATGGATTCTAATATGGGTGGTTTGGAAAATAAATCTCATGATGGAGAGAAGATTGAACATCCCACATGTCAAAATTATGGGAAGAAGCATCCTGAGAACTGTCTAAAGGGAACCATGAATTATTTCAAATGTGGAAGAATGGGATATTTGGATAAAGTTTTTTGAAGGGATATGAGGAATCCAACTAATGTGGAAGAAGAAAGGAAGGTTCATATCAACACTCATCCAGTAGTGTAGTGTTTCAACTACAAGGAACATGGGTATTATGGGAACAATTTTCCTAAGCCAAGGGTTATTAGAGGTAATCAACAACAACCTATAAGGGAACAAGGAAGGGTTTATGCTATCACTACTACTGAGGTGGAGCCATACAATGATGTGGTGAAAAGTACGACAATTATTCATTCAAGAATAGTGAAAATACTATTTGATTTTGGTGTCATGCATTCTTTCATATCATGAAAGTTTAGTAGGACTATTCAAATGTCACCTCAAAATTTGGAGTTTGATTAATCTATGAGAATAGAAAATGGGAAAATTATTACATCCAATGTATATAACTCCTCCCTGGTTAAATTTTTTGGACCGAACCTCACATAAAATCTCATTATACTCACTTTAGTGGAGTTTGATGTTATCTAGGGAATGGATTGACTATCTTTATAGAAATCCAACATCAACTGTCAGGAAAGAGAGATCACTCTTCACATCCCGAAGCATCCTCCAATTCTGTACAAGTGTAAGAAGGAAGAGGAATCTTCTTTAGAATCATTGTCTCATGTGTGGATATTAATACCTTATGAGAGAGCATATCTCTCTCAAATGACTGAGACAAAGGAGATAATCATGCTTGAAGACATGCCCATTATAAGGAACTACACTGATGTATTTCCCAAAGAATTTTCTGACCTTCATCCTAATCAAGAGGTTGAGTTCTCAATTGAACTGATTCTTGGATCTCTAACTATATCAGAGACACCTTATAGAATGGCCACTGTAGATCTAGAAGAGTTGAGGAATAAGTTACAGGAGAATATAGAAAAGGGTTTTAATATGCCCGAGTGCTTCACCATGGGGAGCACCCATAATCTTTTTCAAGAATAAGTATAGATAAATGCACCTCTACATTGATATATGTGAGGTCAATAAAATCATAATAACGAACAAGTATCCCCTGACTCTGATATATGACTTTTTCAATCAGCTTCATGGGGCCAATTGTTTCTCTAAGGTGGAACTTTTGTCGGGATATCACCAATTAAAGGTAAGGAAGATATTCCCAAGACTGTCTTTAAAATGAGGTATGAACACTATGAGTTTATAGTTATACCCTTTGAAATGACTAATTCTCCAACAATTTTCATGGATCTAAGGAATAGAGTTTTTATAGATTACCTCAACAAATTTGTGGTAGTCTCTATCGATGATATTCTAATATACTCCACGAGAAAGGAGGAACACAAGGAGAATTTGAATACTGTGCTAAAAATTTTATAAAGGAAGAATATATATGAAAAGTATAGTAAATGTGAGTTTTGGATGGAGGAAGTATCATTCTTGGGGCATGTTATCTCTAGAAAAGGGATATATGTAGAACCTTCCAAGACAAATCCAATTGAAGAGTGGCTTAGGCCAACATTTTTAACAGAGATACATAGCTTCCTTGGTCTAGCTAGTTATTACCATTGATTTGTAGATAAATTTTCATGATTTTCAAACCCAATTAACAAGATAACACATCAGGGGGTAAAGTTTTTCTGGACTCAAGAATGTGAGGAAAGCTTTAAGGAGCTCAAAAAGAGGCTTATCATCGTTCCTGTAGTCATAATCCCAATAAGTGGAGAAATCTTTGTGGTGATAGTGATGCTTCAAAGAAAGGATTAGGATATTCACCAATTCAAAATGATAAAGTGATATTATATACCTCAATATAGTTGAAAATCCATGATAAAAACTATCCCACACATGATCTAGAGTTGACAGATGTGATATTTTATTCAAAAATATAGCAGAATTATTTGTATGGGGAGAAGTGTAAGATATTACTAATCACAAGAGTCTCAAATATATATTCACATAGAAGGAGATTAATATGCACCAGAAAATATGGTTATAGATCATCAAGGATTATGAATTCTCAATCCACTACCATCCTGGTAAGGAAAATAAGGTGGCATATGATCTAAGTAAAAAAGATCTTGTATCTTTATCAATGATGAGAGTTGAGAAGGATCCGATATTATTAGATTTTTAGAGGATGGACATGGGAATCATTAAAGGAGGAACATCATCAATGCTTTCTCAAATGGTTACTCAACTATCACACTTGGAGAAAATAAGGGATGCTCAAAGAAACGATGTGGAAGTTCTGAAAAGGTTGGAAGCTATTAAAAATGGGAAATCCTTTTAGTTCAATATTGATGAGGAAGTAGTTGTAATATTTGGGTCACAATTATGTTTACCATTTGATCTTGAGATAAATAAGGAGGTTTTGAATGATTCACATATCTCAACTTTCTCTATTCACCCAGGGAGCACAAAGATGAATCAAGATTTTTGAGAGAACTTTTGGTGGGACAATATGAAGAAGAAGATTGTTGAATATACATCAAAGTGCCTAGTATGTCAACAAGTAAAGACTAAAAGAAAAAAGTCTAAGGTGATGATGCCAACATTACCCATACCAACATGGAAGTGGGAGAACATTACCATGGACTTTGTCATTGGACTTCCGAGGACATCTAGAGGAAACAATGAAATATGGGTCATTGTGGATCATCTTACAAAGATATCTCACATTATCTCAATTCGAGAGGAATTATCATTGGATCAACTTGCATGGATATATATCAAAGAGGTGGTAAGGTTTCCTGGAGTACCACTATCTATTGTATCCGATCGAGATCCAAGATCCACCTCAATGTTTTGGAAATGTATCCAACATGCTCTAAGCACTGAGTTGAACTTCATCACGGCCTATCATCCTCAAACTAATAGCCAATCTAAGAGAACTATTCATACATTGGAAGATATATTGAGATCATGTTATATGGACTTCAAAGGAGGGTGGGACCAAAATCTTCCACTGGTTGAATTCTCTTACAATAATAGTTTCCACTCTAGCATTTGAATGGAACCATATGAAGACCTTTATGGGAAAAGGTGAAAAACACTGGCGTGTTGGGATGAAGTCAGTGAGAATAAGCTTATAGGACCTGAAATGGTTGAGGAAATGGTGGATAAGGTGAAAACCATTCATCAGCACATTAAGGAATCCCAAAGTTGACAAAAGAGTTATGCAGACAATCATCGACGAGACCTTGAGTTCAAAGTTGGAGACATGGTATTCCTCCACATATCTCCATGGAAGAAGGTTATGAGGTTTGGGAAGAAATGAAAGATAAGTCCTAGGTAAATCATCCCCTTAGAGATTCTTGATCAGTTGGAGCTGTGGCATATCAACTAGCACTTCCACCTACCATGTCTAAAGTACATAATGTATTCCACATATCCCTCTTAAGGAAGTACATACCAGATCCTTCACATGTACTATCTTCAAAGGTGGTACAGTAGGAGAATGATTTTTCTTATGAGTACCATCCATTGAAGATCTTGGATCTAGAGATAAAGTTATACAAAACAAGACTACCTACCTTGTCAAAGTACTATGGCATGACCATAAGTACGAAAAGGCAACATGATAATTGGAGGAAGAAATAAAGGAAAAGTACCCACACCTATTTACCGTTTAGAATATAAAATGAAAATTGAAGGGTGAAATTTCATAAGGGGGGAAGAATGTAATGACCTAATGTTTTATCAATGGAATTCCCTTATTATAATAATGTATTATAGTATAATCATATAATATTACTTATTGAACATAATAAAAACCATATAAATGAAGAATGAGTGAATAAAAGGTAAGTCTTGAAGTTAAGGAACATATACGAATTAAATAGTAAGTTTACCTTTGGAATATTATTATGAACCTTATGAATAGTAAACCGAACAATGTAATAGTAAACTCACCAATGGTAGTGTAAATAAAATTTATCCATTTTATAAGTGACAATACGATATAATTATATCATAGTATAAGTAAATAAATATTTAAAAAATTATTAATAAAGTGTTGGTATTTTTGTAAGTCATGCATATTTAATTACAATTTTATGATTAATTTAATAAATTAAAAGAAAATTTATTTTCATAAAATTAATTCATAAATTATTATTTTGATGTATTATTATCATAAGATAATTTTATGAGACCTTAATTTATTTTTTAAAGTGTTAGAAAAGAAGTTTTAATTTTAAAATATGTATTTTTAAGTAAATTTTGATTTTAATTAAAAAATAAATTTCTCTTAGAAAATTATTTTTGAAAAATGGAGTTCATTTTCAGATTTTACATGTTGAAAAAAGTTTAGGGTGAATTTTTTGGATTTTTCTGAAATACTTGAATTTTTTATGAATAGTGATATATGATAATTTACAAAATAAGCTAAATACATAAATTATTGAGTTATGGATGATTTTTTGATGAGTTAATAACCCTTGGTTCAAACTCACATGCTATATTTACTATTTTTGGTCCCATAAATCAAGACTATTCATAGTCTTGTGAAAAAAATATTAAACTAAACATTAAAATAATAGAAAACCACTCTCAGCCCCCTCTTCTCTTCACTCCTCTCAAGCCTTGTTCCTAGTAAAAATTCTACTCAAATCTCTCCCTAATCCTCTCTCTCACGTCTAAGATCTCTTGGTCTCATAAAAACACAAAAAACTCTCCCCTAAAGAGGCTCTCAAGGAAGATATTTTCAAGAGGTAAATTCCTCTTTTCATTTCTTTTGTTTTCTTTACATGTTACTTTGTTTTATTTTCTATCCTCACATCTTCTCATCCAAATGGTTTGATAACTCTAGTACCTTACATGTACTGATTTTTTTTTATTATAATGTAATAAATCATCATCATCTCTCCTTTCCCCTCATTTTGTACTATAAATGAAAAGACCATCTGAGATGTGTTAATTCATCACATTTAAGGATGATGGATTTTCAATTGATGTTATCGTCTTAAATTCTGCTCATAAAATAATTTTTATGGTTTAAAAAGACTATAATATATGTATTATGTATTATTTAAGGTTTTTTATTCTTTTTTACACATGATATTAATTTATAAAGAGAAATGTGTTTGTTGTGATAAAAAACCGCCAATTAACCAGAATAGTTATCATTAATGTTTTATATAATGATTCATCTTCACTCAAAATAACCAAATGAATTTTTTAACCATTTAATATTATGGATATTTATTAATAACATGTAACTCCAATTATGGACAACCATTCTCATCTTACATGTTTATCCTTACACGTATATAAGTAAAGAAATCATGAAAACCATGGAAACAAACGCTCCAAAACAATGAAATTGAACCTCTTAACCCATAAAAAATGTCATGAATGAGCTTAATAAGGTTATAACAAAATTAATTAAATGTATAAGAGGTTATAGAAATATTAATTAATGAATTTAATTTGGTTATACTGGACATTAAGATCAAGTTAAGGACACCATCAGACTTAAGGTAAGAGATTCTACCTGAACCTCCATTATTCCTTCAAATTGCTCTATATTTATTTTTAACCAAATTAAGTTATCTATTATTTTTATGTACATATTCTAAATTCTATTTATAGGATTTAATAATTTTACTAACATTTATTTATCCGAGTTAGAATTCTCGTAGGTGACATTACAGAATTCCCTATCTTGATAGGACTGCATCAATGTTCAGCTTTGAGCTCGTACCTTTTTCCTTTGGTTTTATATAAACTTAAAAAGAATATTAGAGATCAGATAATTAATTTAATTATTTTTTTTGTATTATAAACTTCTTGTTTCCTAATTCAAATATATTATCATTTTAAAGTTATAGATTTGGAGAGATACTTTAGAATCAAAATGTTTCCATCTTAGCAGATATAAGATAGAATATATAGAGTGTCATTTTAGAAAATGATTTTAATGTAATGTTATTAATGTGAGATTGAGAGAATACTATTTTACTAGTAGATAATTTTAAATATTTAGACTCATTTCTACAATTTTATGGAGATATAAATGCAGTTGTATCTCATATGATTCAAACTGGATGTGAAAAATAGAGAAACATTTCTGAGGTTCTTTGTGATCTTAAAATTCCTTTGACATTGAATTTTAAATTTTATAAAAATATTATTAGAACAACTATTATATATGGTAGTCAATGTTTTCCTTTGATAGGACATTTTGAACAAAAAATAGGAGTAAAAAAATGAAAATGTTAAGATGGACCAGTAGACATACTAAGATGGGTAATATTAGAAATGAATGTGTTCGAAATATAATTGGAGAGAATTTGATTGATAAAAATATGATTAAGACTATATTAATATGGTTTGAAAATGTTAGAAGATGTCCCAGGGATATATTTGTTAATAGGGTAATCATAATGACAAATTCACTTATTAAATGTAGTAAATGTATACTTAAAAGGTTCTTTAAACAAATCAATCAAGATGATCTTATTCTAAATGGTTTCAATGAAAATATGATATTTAATAGAGTTTTTTGAGACATTAAATTAATTTAGCTGATCCCATTTAATTTGGTTTAATTATTGTTTTTTGTAGTCATTTAAAGATATTTGGATTCCTTTCAAATTAGATGGAAAATATGTTTTTTCCTTGTAAAATAAGTTTTATAAACATAATAGTTCATTATTTTATATGTTGTTGATGATTAAATCACTAAAAAATATAGAAAAATTATACAAAATAAAAAAATCCTTAAATTCAATTACCCAATGCATTGGAGCTCTATAAGGGTTCACCCTTCTTAAACATTTCATTTCATGCATAAGTGTGCCACATGGATCATAAAACATGGATTCATAAAACATAATCATTTATTCCATGATAAAGTAATGTGGAATTCATACATGAAAATTTATAATCAATAAGTTAATGTGAATAAAGGTGAATACCCTTGATGGAGAAATGAGCATTGTATTCACTACACAATGGCATTGTCTTAGAAAATCGGTGCGATTTCGGCAGCGTAACGGCGTGACATAAGAATTCATAAAAAAATGGTTGATGAGAGAGAAATGGGTTAATCATAAAATATACATGTAATGGATAGTATGGAGGTCATATAGATACATTTCCTAACAATTTTAATGGAATTTAGATTCATGATACAAAAGTATTGCTTGAATGAAAAAGAGGAAAGAGAAGTTTCTTTCGGAATATCGGCATAGTAACGGGTGTACATGGGAGGCATTTAATGAGAGAGAGAGGGGTCTCCCATCATTCAAACATAAAGAGGGAAGTATGAGGGAGGTGTGAAACCATACCCCAACATTTATAATTGAAATTAAATTGGCATAACAACTTAAAGAAAATTGGACAAAAATGAGAAAGGAATAAAAAACCCTTACTTGGAAGTGTGCTTCCAAATGCTAGAGAGAGGCTTGTGAAAGGCTTATTTGGAGGTTGGGGCACCTTGGAGGATTCTAGATAGAGTAGGGAAGAGGATTGACGAACTCCAAAGGCTTTGAGTGAGGAGGAAGTGGGAGCTTGGGTGGGTTTATATAGGAAAGGTGAGGGAAATCTTTATTATTTAGGTTTGGGTCCCCTTACATTAAATTAATCCAAACCACAAACCATCCCATGTTTTTTGACCATGGTTTTTGGGAAAGGGAAGAGGAAAATAATATTTTATAAGGCCAAAGTCCGAACTTCTTAAAATAATAGGGTTGCTTATGTGGAGGTGAGTCACACTCCCATGGAAATTAAATAAAAAAGACATGGTGTTTAATAAGTCTTGATGGGTCCATTAATGCTTTTAAAAGTAAGTCAAACAAACCCAAAATCACATTACTTTAATGGTAAAACATATATTGGCCTAACATATATATTATAGTATTTTATTACATCACTATTGGGTCATTATGATTTCATAAAACACATTATATATTTAAACGGTATTTAATTTTTACCCAAAAATTTGATTGTCTCAGAAAATTATGAAAAATTCACCGTTGGATAATTTTGACGCCCTGATTCCAGAAATAACATTTATTTTATCTAAATAATTTTATAAATATATTAATTTTCACTTTTAAAATAAAAACCTACATTTATCGAAAATTCACGGGTTTTGACAGAAATGGCTTTCAAACCTTAATAAAAAATATAATTGCATTCATAAAATTATAAGATCATTTATATTTAATAATTTTTTTTAATAATAATAATAATATTTTATTAAAATATTATTTAATTCAAAAATCCCTTAATTTAAAAAAAATAGAATTCTTAATTAAATAATAACTAAAAACACTATTTTTACTTTAAAAACTATTTACAATGTATCAATAATGACAAGAAAGTATATTAATTATTATATACAAAAATAATGTACATGAACATTGTACTATCGATTTGTTACATAACCCTTAAAACAGTCGCATAAGACCTAAGGGTAAGGTGTGCGATGGTGACAGACTCTTGGGGTGGCTCGAATAACATCGCTCGAGTGGTAATTTCTATAAACTTCCACTTCTCCCGTAGATGGTCTCGTTCAAGATTTACATGATGAAGCTCAACTTGGGCTTGGTCAAGAGCGAAGCCCAAGGACACCACCTATTTTCTAAGCTCTGACAAATGGGCTTCGTATGGAGCAATTCTACTGGATGAGGCCATCACTTCTTTTGTCTGAGTAAATTGGATTTGTTAAAGTCCTATATTTATACTAATCATGTGATCACTGTTCAACGACTATATTAGCAACGATAAAAATTCTTAACATAAAACCAAAGAAGTTGACATTTTAAATAAACATAAAGAGATATTTAATTAGATCAAGAGGGATTTCCATTAATGAATCTTTGGGTTGTTACAATATTCCCCCCTTAAGAAATTTCGCCCTCAAAATTTTTCATCTCCCACACTAAAACAAATGTGGGTAACTCAGATTCATCATTTCCTCTGATTCCCAAGTCGCTTCTTCAAACTTGTGGTTTCTCCACAACACCTTGATGAGGGGCATTGTCTTATTTCATACAACTTTTTCTCTACAATCTAAGATCTTCACCGGTTGATCCTCATAAGAAAGGTCATATTCCAATTGTACCACCTCAGAAGAGAGTACATGTGAAGGGTCTGGTATGAACTTCCTTAAGAGGGATACATGAAAGACATCATGTACTTTGGACATGGTAGGTGGAAGTGCTAGTCGATAGGCCACAGCCCCTACACGATCAAGAATCTAGAAGGGGCTGATGTACCTTGGACTTAACTTCCCTTTCTTTCCAAACCTCATGTCCTTCTTCCCCGGAGATATGCATAGAAAAACCATGTCTGCAACTTTAAACTCAAGGTCTCATCGATGGTTATCTGCATAACTCTTCTGTCGACTCTGGGCACCCTTTATATGGTGCTGAATGGTTTTCACCTTCTCCACCATTTCTTCTACCATTTCTGGTCCAGGCAGCTTACGTTCACTGACCTCATCCCAATATGCTGGTGTTATGCACCTTTTCCCATACAGGGATTCATATGGTGCCATTTGGATGTTTGATTGGAAACTGTTGTTGTAGGAGAATTCAACCAATGGAAAATGTTGATCCCATCCTGCTTTAAAGTCCATTGAGAATGATCTCAACATGTCCTCATGTGTTTGGATAGTCCACTCAGATTGGCCATCAGGTTGAGGATGATAAGCCGTACTGAAGTTCAGTTCAGTATTCAGAGCATGTTGAAGACTCTTCCAAAACATAGAGGTGAATCTTGGATCTCGGTCAGACACAATAGATAGTGGTACTCCATGAAACCTTACCACTTCCCTGATATATATATGTTCCAATTGATCCAATGAGAAATCCTCCCAAATAGTACTGAAGTGTGCAGTCTTTGTAAGACAATCCACAACAACCCCGATTGCATTGTTGCCTTTGGGTGTCCTTGGAAGTCCAGTGAAAAATTCTATGGTGATGTTCTCTCATTTCCATTCTGGTATGGGCAATGGTTGCATCATCGCCTTAGACTTATGCCTCTTTGACTTCACTTGCTGACACACCAGGCACTTTGATGTATATTTAGCGATCTCCTTCTTCATATTATCCCACCAAAAGTTTTCTCAGAGATCTCGATACATCTTTGTGCTCCCTGGGTGAATAGAGAAATTTGAACTATGTGCGTCATCCAAAAGTTCCTTCTTCATCTCCAGACTTGATGGAAAACATAGTCTTTTCCCAAACTACACAATTCCTTCTTCATTAACATTAAAATACGAGGATTTCCCTTTTTCGATAGCTTCCAACTTTTCCTAAATTCCCACATCATCCTTTTGAGAATCCTTTAACCTTTCCAAAATATACAGTTGAGAAATAATTTGTGAAAGGATTGATGATGTTCCCTTATTTATGATTCTCATGTCCATCTTCATCAAGTCTAATAAGATTGGATCCTTCTCAATTCTCATCATTGATAGAATCGCTGGGTCCTTTCTACTTAGGGCATCTTCCACCTTGTTCGCTTTCCCCGGGTGGTAATGTATTGAATAGTCATAATCCTTGATGAGCTCTATCCATCTTCTCTGGCACATATTAAGCTCTTTCTGTGGGAATACATATTTAAGACTCTTGTGGTCAGTATATATCTCACATTTCTCCACATAGAGAAAATGCCGCCAGATTTTCAAGGCAAAGATCACCGCCGCAAAATCGAGATCATGCATTGGATAGTTTCACTCATGGATTTTCAATTACCTTGAGGCATAGGATATCACTTTATCATTCTGCATCAGCACATAGCTTAAGCCCTTCTTTGAAGCATCACTGAAAACCAAAAAAGGTTCCCCACTTGTGGGTAAAGTGAGAACGGGTGCAGTGATAAGCCTTTTTTTAACTCCTTGAAGCTTTCTTCGCATTCATCACTCCAAGAAAACTTTACTCCCTTTCGAGTTAGCTTGGTAAGAGGGTTGGAAAATTGTGAGAAATTCCTCACAAATCGTCGATAATATCCAGCTAATCCCAAGAAGCTACGGATATTTGTTACCGATGTTGGCCTCGACCATCCTTCAATTGCATCTGTTTTGGAGGGATCCATAGATATCCCATTTCTTATGATGATCTGGCCCAAGAATGAGACCTCCTTTAACCATAACTCACACTTGCTGTACTTTGAAAAGAGATTCTCCTTTCACAAAGTCTCTAGTACAGTTCTTAAATGCTGCTCAGGATCCTCCTTGGTTTTGGAGTATATTAGAATATCATCTATAAACACTACCACAAATTTGTCAAGGTAATCTCTAAAGACTCTATTAATTAAGTCCATGGTGATTTCTGGAGCATTAGTGAGTCCGAAAGGCATTACTATGAATTCATAGTGCCCGTATCTTGTGTGAAAAGTAGTCTTGGGGATATCTTCCTTCTTCACCCTTACTTGATAATATCCCGACCGAAAGTCCACCTTGGAGAAGTATTTTGCTCCACGCAGCTGATCGAACAAGTCATTAATTAGTGGGAGAGGATACTTGTTCTTTATCATGATTTTGTTAAGTTCACGATAATCGATGCAAAGCCACATTGACCCATCCTTCTTCTTGACGAAGAGGACTGGTGCACCCCATGGTGAAGCACTTGGGCGTATAAACCCTTTATCCGAATTCTCCTATAGTTGTTTATTCAGCTCTTCAAGCTCTACAAAAGCCATTCCATATGAAGTCTTGGATATTGGTAATTCCCTGGGTATAAGTTCAATTGAGAATTCAACATCTCTTCTAGGAGGAAGACCAAGAAGTTCCTCGGGAAATACTTCAACGAATTCCCTCACAATAGGAATTTCTTGAAGGATTATTTCTTCCTTGAACTCAATCATCTAAGCCAGATACGCATTCTTATAGGGCAGTAATATCCATGCTTGAGATTATGGAGCTAAAGTAGATTCATCTTCCTCCTTACACTTATAAAGAATCGGGGGTCGATTCTCCATATGGAGTGTGATTTCCCTTTCCTGATAATTAATGTTGGATCTATATAAGGAAAGCCAATCCATGCCAAGAATTGCATCAAATTCGACCAGAGGGAGTATGATGAGGTTATTCAGGAAATTAAATCCACATATTATAACATGGGAGGACTTATATTCATGGGATGGAATAATTGTCCCATTTTCTGTACTCACCGACATCTTCACTTCCATGATTTATGCTGGTGTTTGGATTTTTCTACTAAACTTTCGAGATATAAAGGAATTCATAGAACATGTTTCAAAAAGTACATTCACTATTATTGAAGGAATAACTAGCGTACATGTCACCACTTCGTTGTCGGGGTTTACTTCAGCAGAAGTGATGGAAAAAGCCCTTCCTTGCTGCCTTGGAGGTTGTTGGTTGCCTCTGAAAACCCTTGGATATGGGCACTGATTTGCAAAATGACCCGGTTCTTTGCATTTGTATCATTGAAAAATGTGTTGAGGTTCGAACGGAGCGTTCCTCTCCTCTATCGCAGCCACGGGTCTTTCTTGCCGATAGTTAACAGCTAGGTGACATTCTCTTCCACACCAGAAGCATTTCCTCATCCCCTTAAGGCAATTTATAGGGTTCTTCTTTCCACACTTTTGGAAAGTGGGGTGCTGGATCTTCATAGCACCGTTGGATTTATCCATCAGACCACCATCATTGAAGTCCACCTTATGCTTATTGTCCCCATGATACCCCTGTGATTCTCCGTTCTCCATTTTGACATTGAGGGCACATCGGACAATTTCCTCATAGTTGTCGAAGTCACGGATTGCTAAAGATTTACACAGGCTGGGCTTCATCCCACCAAAGAAGCGGTCAACTTTGCATTCTGGGGTAACGACAAAGCCAGAAGCATATCATGAATACTTGTGAAGTTTTCCTCGTACGCTCTAACAAATTATTTGTCTTTTTGCTTAAGGGAAAGGAAGTCCCTTTCCATCTTAAGATGGAGGGTGCGCAGAAAATATTTATCGAAAAACATCTTCCGGAAATCCTTCCATTCCAACACCTTGATCTCCTACTTAGGCATAGTATTTTTGATCAACTTCCACCATTGATCAGCTTCACCCTCCATATGATAAGCTGCCAGGAGAACCTTCTCTTATTCAGAACATTGAAGGATGGAGAAGATCTTTTCAATGGAGTTGATCCATTGTTCAGCGATCTTGGGATCATATGATCCACTAAAAGTAGGAGGCCTTTGTCTCATGAAGCTCTCTATAGCAACTTGTTCTTTCTTAGGGGGGTTGAACGTTCCTCTTGACCCGTGTTTCTATTCAAAACTTGAGTTATCTAAGAGAGAAGCGTGAAAATGTTTGTGATTCCCACTCCCATTGGATGGGGCATCTCATTAGTACAGTCATCACAATGATCTTCACATTGGTTGTTAGCCCAATTCCTCCTATTACCAGCCATTGTCTTGAATAAAAGGAAAGTTAGGGGTAACACATTAAGGGTAATCCAAAGACAAAAGTTGATGACTTATAAATAAACGTTTATTTCATTAACTCGTGAATTTATAGGCTTCAATCTAGGCTTTTCATGATCTACTTTCTAACATATATTCTTACATGATTTTTTTTAATTCCCTTAATAAGGGTTCATACTAAGCTTGTGAATTTTTCAAAACATATCCCCCAGGAGTGTCATAACCAAGAGTGCAGTAAGGCCCATTTTCATGCACCAGTTTCTGTTCGAGTCTAGCTCAAAGCGGTGTTTTCGGGTTTTACCCCTAGGGCACATCTGTGCCAGAGCCTCCTCTACCTTCTCGTATCTAGACAGGGTTGTATTTTCTTGATAAACCACTTAATCAGTACTTACCAAAACTTAGGGATGTTTTTATTATACTTAGTCTTGTCTCTAAGCCTTTACTAGTGTTTTCTAATCCTAATCCCAAAAATAACTAAACCAATTCTCTGATACCAACTATGACAACCCTTCTTTTATTACAAACTTAAAGATGATTTATTACATAAAACTTCACTTGATACAACAAGAAGATCGAGAGGTTTAGTATCTTTGGGGCTTAGTATCATTACATAACAACTTAAAAGATGAAATACAACATCTTTATTAATAACATCCTTTACATGACCACTACATTCCCTCGTACTTAGCATTGCATGGGATAACCTGAGGACATACATAAGAAAAGGGTGATCTATAAAGCACAGTAAGGGAATAAACATGGAATACATGAGGAGTACAATACATGTTAGACAATATGAATATCAATATATCACAAGAGAAACATGAACATAAAGTCATGATAAATCATGATAATCATAACATGAAAATGTGGCAACAACACTTAACATGGAATTATCATGAGCCAAGGCTCATTGCACATGGAGCATGAGTAAATTCTAATTGCACATGAAGCACGAGTAAACCCTCATTTCACTTGAATTAGCATGATTCAACACTCATTGCACATGATGTATCATGATACTATACTTTACCCAATGCATTGGAGGGTTATAAGGGCGCACCCTTCTTAAACATTTCATTTCATGTATAAGTGTGCCACATGGATCATAAAACATGGATTCATAAAACATAAACATTTATTCAACGATAAAGGAATGTGGAATTCATAAATGAAACTTTATAATCAATAAGTGAATGTGCATAGAGTTGAATACCCTTTATGGAGAAATGGGCATGGTATTCACTACACAATGGCATTGGCTTAGAAAATCGGTGCGATTTCGGCAGCGTAACAACGTGACATAAGAATACATAAAAAATAGTTGATGAGAGAGAAAGGGGTTCCTCATAATATCTAAATGTAATGGACAGTAAATAGGTCATATAGATACATGTACCAACAATTTTAATGGAATTTAGATTCATGATACAAAAGTATTGCTTGAATGTAAAAGAGGAGAGAGAAGTTCCTTTCGGAATTTCGGCATAGTAACAGGTGTACATGGGAGGCATTTAATGAGAGAGAAAGGGGTCTCCCATAATTCAAGCATAAAGAGGGAAGTATGAGGGAGGTGTGAAACCATACCCCAACATTAATAATTGAAATTAAATGGGAAAACAACTTAAAGAAAATTGGACAAAAATGAGAAAGGAAGAAAAAACCCTTACTTGGAAGTGTGCTTCCAAAGGCTAGAGAGAGGATTTTGGGAGGATTCTTGGGAGCTTGGGGAACCTTGGAGGATTATAGAGAGATTAGGGCAGAGGTTGGACGAACTGCAAAGGCTTTGATTGAGGAGGTAGTGGGAGCTTGGGTGGGTTTATATAGGAAAGGTGAGGGAATTATTTATTATTTAGGTTTGGGTCCCCTTACATTAAATTAATCCAAACCACAAACCATCCCATGGTTTTTGGAAAAGGTAATAAGAAAATAATATTTTATAATGGAAAAGTATGAACGTCTTAAAATAATAGGGTTTCTTATGTGGAGGTGAGTCACACTCCCATGGAAATTAATTTAAAAAGACATGGTGTTTAATAAGTCTTGAGGGGTCCATTAATGCTTCGAAAAGTAATTCAAAAAAACCCAAAATCACATTATTTTAATGGTAAAACATATATTGGCCTAACATAAAGATTATAGTATTTTATTACATCACTATTGGGTCATTATGATTTCATAAAACACATTATATATATTTAAACGGTATTTAATTTTTACCCAAAAATATGACTGTCTCATAAAATTATGAAAAATTCACCGTCGTATAATTTCGACATCCTGATTCCAGAAATAACATTTATTTTATTTAAATAATTTTTTAAATATATTAATTTTCACTGTTAAAATAAAAACCTACATTTATCGAAAATTCACGGGTTTTGACAGAAATGGATTTCAAACCTTAATAAAAATTATAATTGCATTCATAAAATTATAAGATCATTTATATTTAATAAAAATTAATTTAATAATAATAATAATATTTTATTAAAATATTATTTAATTCAAAAATCCCTTAATTTAAAAAAATAGAATTCTTAATTAAATAATAACTAAAAACACTATTTGTACTTTAAAAACTATTTACAATGTATCAATAATGACAAGAAAGTATATTCATTATTATATAAAAAATAATGTACATGAACATAGTACTAGTGATTTGTTACATAACCCCTTAAAACAGCCGCATAAGACCTAAGGGTAAGGTGTGCGATGGTGACTGACTCTTGGGGTGGCTCGGATAACATCGCTCAAGTGGTAATTTATATCAACTTCCACTTCTCCTGTAGACGGTCCCGTTCGAGCTTGACATGATAAAGCTCAGCTTGGCCTTGGTCAAGAGCGAAGGCCATGGACGCCACCTCTTTTCCGAGCTCCAAAAAATGGGCTTCGTATGGAGCAATTCTACTGGATGAGGCCATCGCTTATTTTATCAGAGCAAATTGGATTTGTTAAAGCACTATATTTATACTAATCATGTGATCACTGTTCAACGGTTATATTATCAACGATCAAAATTCATAACAGAAAACCAAATAAGTTTACATTTTATATAAACATAAAGAGATATTTAATTAGATCAAGAGGGATTTCCCTTAATGAAACTTTGGGTCATTACACCGATTCCCATGGTTTATGTCATAATCAATATTAACTTCTTAGTAACTAAATTCATGGAAACATGTGTGGACTATATGAAATGGCTCCACTAGGTTTATTTAATTTAGTCACACCCAATTAGACTTTGAGATCCTGAGTCACTTTCACTCGCTTCTGAATACCCACATATTATGAAACACACAAATCACAAATATAGATAGAGGGAAAATATAGCGACTGATATGATATGTAGTAGAAGAAATATAAATCATAATAACTTCGATTAAATTCACTATTTAAGTAGTTATTAGATGGAACTTTCTAGAAACAAATTCAAGGTGTAGGAAGAAGACACTCCCCTAGGAATCTCTCCCTAAGGTCAAGGCTGGACCCTCCATTAACTTAGCTGAGACCAACAAATGAACTCCCCTTTCATGAAAAATAAAGCTATATAAATGACTTACACATCACAATTTACTCCCTACAGCTAAGTCCTATTAACTCGATTCTTCCTTTTGGAATATGTCTTTAGGGGCCAACGTGTAAAAGTTACACCTACTTCAGCTAGCACATATACCCTCATATCATTACCTCATTCTTGAGAAAAACTTTTTTCCCCAAGGTGAAAGTAAGGGTAATATTCTGGTATAATCACTACATTATCCCAAGTATCTTTCTCAAGAGACTTCCCACTCCACTATATTAATCATTAAAGGTCATATCCAATCACTCGAGTAGAGATCACAAATTTGAGAAAAACCTGGTCTTTGACATCATCCAATAAAAATTTCATAAATTTTTCTTAAAAAAGATCTTCGGATGCCCACTTAAGTTGAGAAAAATGGAATAATGAATTTATTAAATCTTATAGGATAAATAAAAATGGTAGTAAACGTTTCCAATGCATCTAGTGATAGATAATGATTCACAAAAATGGGTCGCTAACATAAGAAAAATATTAGAACAGGTAAATGTAGGTTGTTAAGCACATAATTGTAGGTTTTGAGTGTATTAAAAGTATCCTTTGATGGTATAACCAACTTGGATTTTATTATTAAATCATGTTTAATAATTTCTTTACCTGATTAACAAGTCATGTTTGATGAAAATAATAGATTAATTGTCTACATTAATACACTGGAACTAGAAGAGAATGATCTTCATATGTAATTTAGAATTAATTTTTAAGAATATATAGAATTAACTAAAATTGAAATTACACTTTCATTAATGATATGATGGAATATATTTCATCATGTCATCATTTCACTACAGAATCAAAGTGTATAATCCTTATAGGAGTGATCCACACATACAAAAAAATCTATTTAATGATACTATAGAATTGTTGGGTGCTAACACGACCAATCTTGATCAGTTTCATTGTTCATGGTTGATTGTATAAATATTATTCTAAAAGTAGGAATAACTCTTAGTTTTCTCCTAAAGGCTTAAGAAAGGTGGAAGATAGAGCACACTTTAGGGCTTGAGAAAAATATCTCTCTATCCATTGTGAACACCAAATTTTCTATTTGGAAAGTGATATAATTAGATATTTATTATGGAAGGTTTATGGTTTGAAAATTTCACACTTAAACCTTTCATTTTTTAACTCTTAAACGACCCCATGTCCATCAAAAACAATAATATTATTATTAATCAATTTACATGTGAAACACATTAATAATATAAATAAATATGATTTATATCATTTCTAATCAGTCCATTAAACTTTGTCCATTTTCCCTCATTTACATTTACCAATCCTCAAAGAATGACTGTTTAATAAATTGATTCCACTGAATTATTCTATGATAAAAATTATATTCATCAAACTTGCATTTAATATTTATTATTATTATTTAATTCACTTATTATTTTGAATAACTTTTGATTAAATTATGGAGATAAACCAAACCCAAAATAAATATTATTTATTCCAACTTGTTAAATTCAATACTTGAATTTAACAAAGACTGCGGATACACTTAGTTTGTGACCCTCTAGGACTCTTTCTCTGTGACATTAGGAATAACCGCATAAATTACAAGGTTATTATCTTTCAACACCCTATGGAACCCATAGAGAAAGAATTTAATGTGGAAATTACATCCAACCTCTTATGAAAACTTATTGTGAAATATAATCTCTTTATATTAATATCTCTAATCAAGCATGCTTCATGTCAGTTCCATCAATCCATATGCTCAATTTTACTTTCTTTGACTTTCTAAAAAGGAACTCTCCCACTAAATACTATGTCCATGGATTTATGCTGACATTTCAATTCTATCAAAAACCTTGAGATATCAACTTCCATCATATGTCAAAAGGGATAAATCATTTATAACATTATCTATTAACGAAATATCTCTCGTAAAGAACCCAACGTATACTATCTAGTCATGAGTATATTTCATCACAATTTTCATCAATACATAAAATTCGGCAAGTCGTGATATCCATGAATGAAAATCTTAATGACCATGGATAAATATACACATCCACATATTGGAACATACAAGGACACATGGAAATGTGGATTTCTTATTTGATGGGTTTGTTCTTATAACCTATTATTTTAGCGACTACCAAAGGAGAACACCATTAGAAGGTGTATTAATGTCTTATGAGCCTCCTACTTATGATATCATGTATCGTCTGTGTCCTATCAGAAAATATAATCAAGCCAAAAAATAAGATTCAAGAATAATGTTGTTCCACCTCAAGGTTCTTATCATAGTGGGGAATTTCTATGACCTTTCAGCACAATATATATCCTAACGAAATATTCACATAAAAATTTCATGAAAAGCAAAAATAATGATCTGATAAGAAAACTTTAATGATAAAACATGTAATCACGTACTAAACACGTTTTTTCTAGGGACCCAACTCTAATAGACTCCCACTACACTAGAGACAACTGATAACAACTTTTTTCCCACTAGATGTCACATGATACTCATACCTTTTCTGAGATACACCTTGGTCCATGGGTACCTCAAGAGATAAATCTTCCTAAGTATGCAATTTTTTATTCGGTGTGACCTTAGATCTTTGGAGAGAGTCACCGATACATTATTATCATAGTAAACTATGAAAGGTTCTCTACTTCAAGGTACCCCATCAAGCTCTTGGAAAAAGTTTTGAATCCATACTAATTCCTTGGATGCATTAGAATATGAAATATACTAAAAATATACTATATAATCGATGATAATGAGATGAATTGAACTCTTCGAGCTCACTGCTTATTTGTTCAGAAAAAAAGATATATCAGGTCTATGAATTCAAATCATTTTGATCTATCTGGAAGCTAACATATGTATACCCATTTATGACTAGATCTTCATCTCTTGCATACACCAGGAATATATACTTTATTCACCTTTGATACATAAGTATAATCTTGACAGTAGTCTCATGTTGTTCACCTGGATATTCTTGATATCTCCCTACTATTCTTAAAGCATGGGCAACATCAATCCATATACATAACATGAAATACATGATAGACCCTATCATATAAACTTATGAGATATTACTCATTCTCACTATTTCCTCTTGTGTATAAGGACATATTTTCTTGAAATATTTTACACCATGTGACACTCAAACCAATCCTCTCTGGTTTTGTTCCATACTAAATCTCTTCAGTATTCAGTGAATATATGTACTATGACTTACTCTAAAAAGTATCTGGGATCTATCATGAATGATATTGATCCTTAAAATGTATACCACTTCACAAAAGTGTTGGAGTTAGTTTCCTAGAAGCAACAATTTTTACTTTGATTACATGAATATTTAATTTATTAAAATAGTAAACATCTTATTACATATTTTTAATTGTTCTTCATTACTATAATGTAATAATTTACTAGAGTATTATTCAAATTAATAAGGTCATATAAGTTCCCCTCTATGATGATAACCTTGAAGTGCTATGACAATATTCTTAAATATTATTCTTTGGTTAGATGACATACCATGACGGGACACATAGTATACAGACCGTCAGGTGTGACTACTCGTAAGTAGATAAGACTTATTCTCATGAAGTTCACACTTGGTAATCTCCAGGATGGGAGATTATGAGAACAAACCCTCCAGAAGAAATTTCACATGTTTTGGTGTCATAAGATATTCCTATATGTGATCATGTGTAATGGTCTTTATACTTTAATATTATCATTAATACGTGTCACGACTCGCACACTTTTATTTACTGATGAAAACTGTCATGTCATATGTTGACGGGAAGTAGGGTGCATTGGGTGTGTCATGAATGACATGTTATTAATGGATAATTCGAGGAAGGATATGTCCCTTCCATTTATAGAATTTAATATATTGTCCCTTTGATTGAAATATAATGGTATTCCTAAATTCTATGGCCATTGTGTAACGATGAGTTCATTTTAGGTAGTCAGAAAATGATTTATCAGGCATATATATAGCGACCCAGCCTTTTCATATATTACTATTACATCATTTCAAAGATAAAAAACATAATATTATTAAACATAGAGGATCCAAAGGTTTAGTGTCTTGGGAAAACTAGGACCACACATAACAAATACAACATCTAGCATAAACATTTATTTAATTTCTTCTTCTCTAGCTTCTTATTGGAACGTGTCTCTCCATAGAACCTGTATCCACCTGAGGATATAAATAAAAATGGGTGAGCTAAAATCCCAGTAAGATGATATATTAGAACAATATATAATGGGGTGATCATAATCATAACATAGGAAAAAGATCACGAACATGAGAGGAGCATAAATAAAAGACTTGAAATGTGGCGATGCATAAAAATGAAACATCATGTCTTAGTGGTTAACTACCAAACATACTTGTGAACCAAGATAGAATCTTTTTCAAAAATCATTTCACATTTAATCATGAGATTCATCACTTTACTCAATGAATTGGAGCGATGTGTAATTCCAGGCGCACCTGTCACATTTAAACTTTCATATTGCACTATATAATTCCGGGCGCACCCATCACATCCTAAAATTATCATTTATCATGAAATACACAATGAACATATAACATAAATGAAGATAACTAACCCATGAAATGGAATGGGTTTCATCTCAAAATAATACATTCATAAGCTTTGGGTTCCCAAAAGAAAGAGGGAAAGACATATTTGATAC
The DNA here is from genome assembly GCA_963277665.1 of Viscum album. Lineage (NCBI taxonomy): Eukaryota > Viridiplantae > Streptophyta > Magnoliopsida > Santalales > Viscaceae > Viscum > Viscum album. The sequence goes on from OY728150.1 coordinate 491,374,285, forward strand.
AAGAACCATCAACCGTGAATGAGAGGTAAAAGTGGAGTTCTTAAAAGAAGAGTTCTTTTGGAAATCATTTGGATTTAAATAAAATTCATTAGAAAACATTTATATCTCATAAAATTTAATAAAATTATGAACAAATGATCTTTAAGGAGTGACCATATCAAAAATGGAGTGAAAGAGGTGAAACCTGAAGGATGAAAGTTGGGTTCAAGAATTTCCCCTTACCTTGTATCTGAATGCTTCCTTCTCTTTAATGTCCTGTATAATGACATTATATTCATTAATTATAAATTAAATAAACTTTTATACATTAATAGGGTTAATTATGGTTTCATTATTTCATTTTATGTTCCTTTGGATGACTTATAGAGTTTAAAAACATTGTTCGGGGATGTTCGTTTTAATGGTTTTTCTAGGGTGGTTCACTAGTATTCATAAATTGAAGTTCAGGTAGAACATGCATAAACATCGAGAAATGATATTACATGTCATTAATTATATTACAGTAGTTTTAATGGTCTAATAATTAATTATATTAGATCCATGTGGATGAATCATTAGATAAGAAATAAATGAAGATTGTTTGGGTTAATTTAGGTTGTTTTTCGATCACAATGAAGTTGTTTTAATTTATCACTTAGTAATATGTTCATAATTCAGTTACAGAACTTTAAATAGGACATAATTCATATAAAATATTCTGGTTCAACCAAAAAAATGGTTTCATGACCAGATATGAAGGTATAAATGGATGAAGTACGCATGTCGTTCTTGAAGGTGATAAATTAACACCTCTCGAACAATGATCTCTTTAATAAAATAAAATGAAGTGGGAAAGGGGTTTTAATGATATAATATCCCATTAGAATCATAAAATTAAATTATATTTATAATAATGGAGGTAAAATATAATTTTGATGAATATAGGTGTGGAGAGATCAAGAAATGAACTTGAACTTGAAAGGAAATTAAAGGAGAAGTGGGAGAGAAATCACCTCTTGAATCCTTCTCTTAAGAACCTCCTTAAGGGCCTAGGCTTGGTATTTTGATGATACCAAAAGATCTTAGACATGAGATAGGGGCTATGTAAGAGATTCGGGAAGAGTTTAGAGAAGTCTTGGAGCTTGATAGGCGTTAGGAAATGAGGGTGTGAAGGGTGGCTTTTATAGTGGAGGGGAGAGGGGTTTCCTTAATATAAAATTCATTAGTATATTAATTTCCCCTAAGACAAGGAATAGTGAGTCTTGAATGACCAAGAATAGTAATTTTATCATGTGATCCAAAACCAAGTGGGTTTCCATCATCAGAGCATCATCGATGACTCAATTAATCCATTATTTAGCATTTATTGTAAATTATCGGATTCTACTATTCATCAAAAATTAAAGTATCTCAGAAAAATCCCAAAAATTTACCCCAAACATTTTTTGATTTGTAGAATCAAAAAATGAATTCCATTTTTCAAAAATAATTTTCTAAGTATTATTAATTTAAAATTTAATTAAAATCATAATTTACTAAAAAACAGTTTTTACGATTAAAACTGATTTTATAGTGCTTTCAAAAATTACGTAGGGTCTTATAAAATAATCTAAAAAACTATAAGACAGTGATTTGATAATTAATGAACACATTTTAAGAAAATAATATTTATTTTAAATTAATTAATTAATTATAATTCATTATTTATGACCTACAAAATACCAAAACGTTTACTAAGGTCAAATTGTCACTTTATAAGATGTCTAAATTTTATTTAATTTTTCATGGGTAAGGTTACTCTTATGTTGGATGATTTACTATTCATAAGGGTCATATTACTATTCATAAGGGTGTGCTACTATTCTTAAGGGTAGGTTACTATTCACCCAAAAATTATTTTTGTTTCAATAGACTCTAAAAATCATCTTGAACACAACCGTGTTTGTCGGATTTTCGAAATTCAAAACACAGAAGTGACAAACTTATATTTAAAGGTCACTTAGAACTTAGTAGTTCATTATGTTGTTTTTTCATGTTATTTTATGACATAAATATAAGAAGGGAATTTCCATTGAAAAACATTGGGTCGTTACATTGTTCCCCCCTTAAGAAATTTCGCCCCTGAAATTTCACTTTACACAAACAGGTGAGGGTGTTTCTCCTTCATTGCCTCTTCTGGTTCCCAAGTTGCTTCCTCAAACTTATGGTTTCTCCACAACACTTTGAAAAGATGGGTTATCTTGTTGTGTAGAACCTTATCTCTATGATCCAGAATTTTTATTAGCTGCTTCTCATAGAAGAGATCATCTTCCAGCTATACCACCTCTAAGTTTAGTATATGTGAGGGGTCTGGTATGTACTTCCTCAACAGTGATACATTAAACTCATCATGAACTTGAGCCAGATTTGGTGGAAGTTCAAGATGATAGGCCATGGCTCCTATGCGGTCAATGATCTCAAAGGGGCCAATATACCTTGGGCTTAGCTTCCCTTTCTTCCTGAATCACATGACTCTCTTCCATGGAGATATTTGAAGGAAGACTTTATCTCCAACGTCGAAATCCAAGTCCCTTCGATGATTGTTAGCATAGCTCTTTTGCCGACTTTGAGTAGCTTTGATGTGTTTCTGGATGACTTGAACCTTCTCTTTCATCTCTTGAACAATATCGGGACCAAGTAGCTTTCTTTCTCCAACTTCATCCCAACAGGTTGGAGTTCTACATCGCTTCCCATAAAGCGCTTCATATGGAGCCATCTAAATACTCGAGTGGAAGTTATTTTTGTATGAGGACTCAACCAATGGTAGATGTTGATCCCATCCACCTTTGAATTCAAGAGAGCATACTCTTATCATATCTTCAATCGTCTGAATAGTCCTTTCAGACTGGCCATCAGTTTGGGGGTGATAGGTCATGCTGAAATTTAATTCAATACTAAAAACATGTTAAAGGCTCCTCCGGAATTTAGATGAGAACCTTGGATCATGGTCAGAGACAATTAAGAGTGGAACACCGTGAAATATCACTAATTCATTCACATATATCTTTGCAAGTTATTCAAGTGATAGATCTTCCCGAATAGCAATAAAATGGGTAGTCATGGTGAGTAGGTCAGCCACAACCCATATCGCATTACGTCCCTTGGACGTCTTCATGAGACCCGTGAAAAAGTCCATAGTAACATTTTCCCATTTCCACATGGGTATAATCAATGGTTGCATCATACCCTTGGACTTTTGTCGCTCAGCTTTAACTTGCTAACATACCAAGAACCTTGATATATATTTCGCGATCTCTTTCTTCATGTTATCCCACTAGAAGTGTTCCCGGATATCATGGTACATCTTGGTACTCCTCGGATGGATAGAAAAGTTGAGCTATGTGCATTTTCCAATACCTCCTTCTTTATTCCGGCTGATTAAGGCACACAAAGCCACGTTCCATACTGAATGACACCATCATCGCCGATATGGAAATCTTGCAGCTTCCATTCCTTTACTACATTCACCCTCTTTTGTATCTCCACATCATCCCTTTGTTCTACTTTAATCTTCTCCTGGATGGATGGTTGTGAAATCATTTGGGGAATGTAGGATGTATCCCCTACCCTTATGATTTCCAAATCCATTCTTTGCATATCCATGAAGATAGGGTCTTTCTCAATCTGCAGCATGGATAGAGTAGCAGGTTCTTATCTACTTAGAGCATCAACTAACTTGTTCGCCCTTCCAGGATGATATTGAATAGAGAAATCGTAATCTTTGATTATCTCTAACCATATCCTTTGACGCATGTTGAGATCCTTTTGTGTGAATATATACTTTAGGCTCTTGTGGTCGGTTTATATGTCACACTTCTCACCATAAAGGTAGTGCCGCCAGATTTTCAAGCCAAAAATCATGGCTTCCAGCTCTAGATCAAGCGTCGGGTATTTATGATCATGGATATTTAACTGTGGTGAGTCATAGGCTATCACAATATCATTTTCCATGAGTACACAACCCAAGCCTTTCTTTGAAGAATCGCTATATATCACAAAACTTTCTCCACTTTTTGGTAGTGTGAGTAAAGGTGTAGTGATCGACCTTCTCTTTATCTCCATGATGCTTCGCTCACATTCTTCCATCAAGATATAATTTACCAATTTCCTTGTTAACTTATTTAGCGGGATTGACAATCGTGAGAAGTTTCTCACAAAACGTCGGTAGTACCCAGCTAATCAAAGAAAACTACGGATTTCTGTGACACTAGAGGGCCTAGGCTATTCCTCAATCGCCTTTGTCTTTGAAGGATCCACAGAAATTTCCTCACTTATGATCACATGTCCCATGAACATGACTTTCTTCATCCAAAAGTCACACTTTCTGAACTTGGTGTAAAACTTCTCCATTCTTAATGTCTCCAAAACAAGTCTTAGATGTTCTTCATGTTCCTACTTTCTCTTGGAGTAGATGATAATATCATCGATAAACACTACCACAAATTTGTCAAGGTAATGTCTAAAGAATCTATTCATCAAATCCATGAATATTTCATGGGAATTAGTAAGTCCAAAGGGCATCACCAAAATCTAATAGTTCCCATACCTTGTACATAAGGCAGTTTTATGAATATCTTCCTTCTTCACATTTACCTGATGATATCCAGAATGAAGATCCACCTTTGAGAAGTATTGATCTCCTCTTAACTGGTCAAACAAGTCATCAATCCTTGGGAGAGGATACTTTTTCTTTATGGTTATCTTGTTGAGTTACCAATAATCGATACACAGTTGCATTGTTCCATCCTTCTTCTTCACAAAGAGCACTGGCGCACCCCAAGGTGATGCACAAGGGCAAATGAACCCTTTCTCCAGATGCTCTTGTAGCTGCTTCTTTAAATCCTCCAGTTAGATAGGATCCATCCTATAGGGAAACTTCGAGATTGGAGTAGCTCCAGGAAAGAGTTCAATTGAGAACTCTACCTCATGATCCAGGGGAATTCCAGGTAACTCTTTGGGAAATACATCACCATATTCCCTCATGATGGGAATTTCTTCAAGGTTGGCACTTTACTTCAACTCAACCATTTGGGTGAGGTATGATTTTTCATAGGGAATCAACACCCACACCATTGTAGGATTTTTCAAAGGATATTCATGATCTTCCTTGAATTTTTAGAGGAGCAAGGTATGGTTCAGAATATGAAAAGATATTTCCTTTTCCCGACAGTTGATATGTTCTCTATATAACGAGAGAAAATCCATTCCCATTATAGCGTTGAATTCCACCAAGGGAAGTATTACTAGATTTTTTGGAAGAATCTTCCCACATATGATAACAGGAGAAGAGTCAAACACTTGGTTTGAAATTATTTCACTACTCGGTGTTTTTATAGATATCTATTCTTCAAGGTTTTAGGGCTTCGATTCTATAGTTCTAGCAAACTTGCAAGATATAAAGGAATGCGTAGAACCAGAATCAAATAAGACTTTTTCCATTCTTGAGTGAATAATAAGTGTACCTTATACGAATTCATTATCATGCTCCACCTCTGCAGTTGTGATGGCATAATCCTTCCCTTGTTCCTTTGGATTTGGTGGCTGCTGACGCTGATTACCCTCAAGAACTCGAGGTTTGGTGCACTGGTTTTCATAGTGACCTAGCTCCCTACAGTTGTAGCATTGAACCATGAGTGGTTCTCGCCTTTCATCGGATACATTCTCCTTCATTTTCGTGTCTTTTTGAGACTCTTGAGCATGATGTCCTTCTTTACCACACTTGAAGCATTTCCCCATCCCTTTGAGGCAGTTCCCATTGTACAACTTCCCACATTTTTGGCATGTGGGTCATTGATTCTTCTTCCCACCATTATCATTAGATATACCATCTTGAAACTCCATATTTCTTTTCTTATCACCATAGCCATGGGACCATTCTCTAAACTCCATATCAACTTTGAGAGAACACCAAACAACTTCTCCATAACTCCCAAAGTCTCTAATTGCAAGAGCCTTTCGAAGGTGTGGTTTTAATCCACTAAAGAATCTATCAATTTTTCTATCATTGTTGATAACAAATCCCGAAGCATACCTTGCGAGACTTGTGAAATTATCTTCATAGGTTGTGATAGATTCTCCTTCTTTTCTCTTGAGATCTATAAATTCTCTCTCTATATTCGTATGAAGAGTTCATGGGAAATACTTATTAAGAAAAATTATCTTAAAGTCCTCCCATTCCATCTCTTCAATTTCCTCCCTTGGCTTGGTGTTCTTAATAAAATCCCACCATTGATCATATTCTTCATCTAGATGATAAAAATCTAGAGTCACCTTCTTCGTCTCAGAACAGTGAAGCACAAAAAAGATCTTTTCAATAGAGTTGACCCACTATTCCGCAACTAGTGGATCAGAAGATCCACAAAACGTCGGTGGTCATTGCCGCATAAAAAATTTGATAGCCAGTTGCTCCCTCTTTGGTGAAGGAGGAAATTCCCCATTATTATGGTTATTATTCATAACCTGAGATAATTGTGTAAGCATCGCCATGAATTTTTAAACTCCACCTCCCAAATCATTGGGGATGTCATTTGGGAAATCGTTCCATTGGCCCTCGCATGAGTTGTTGGCCTGATTTCTCCTAGTTCCCACCATTTTCTAAAATAGAAAAGGTTAGAACAAACTATAAGTAATTAAGTCATTAATAACTTATTCATTTAAACATTTTATACCAAAAACATAACATATGGGATCCCTAGGTAAATATTCTTGTGTGCATATTTTTACTTAGTCTCGTGCTGTAGGTTTTCCCTAGGGTTCACTAATCCTAATTCCCAAATTAACTAAAACTTGCCTATGATACCAATTATAGCGACCCAGCCTTTTCATAAATTACTATTACAACATTTCAAATATAAAAAACATAATAGTATTACACATTGAGGATACAAAGTTTTAGTGTCTTGGGAAAACTAGGGCCACACATAACAAAGACAACATCTAGCATAAACATTTATTTAATTTCTTCTTCCCTAACTTCTTATTGGCACTTGTCTCTCCTTAGTAATTGTAGCCACCTGAGGATATAAATAAAAAGGGGTGATCTAAAAGCCCAATAAGAGGATATATAAGAACAATATATCATGGGGTGAGCATAATCATAACGTAGGCAAACGATCATGAACATGAGAGGAGCATAAATAAAAGACTTGAACTGTGGAAACGCATAAAAATGAAACAACATGTCTTAGTGGTTAACTAACACACTTAATTTTGAACCAATATAGCATCTTGTTCACACATAATTTCAAATTTACTCATGAGATTCATCACTTTACCCAATGCATTGGAGCATTGTGTAATTCCAGGCGCACCCGTCACATTTAAACATTCATATTGTGCTATATAATTCTGGGTGCACCCGTCACATCATAACATTATCATTTATCATTCAAGACACAATGAACATATAACATAAAAGAACATAACTAACACATGAAATTGAATTGTTTTCATCTCAAAATAATACATTCATAAGCTTTGGGTTCCCAAAAGAAAGAGGAAACAACATATTTGATACAAGAACCATCAACCATGAATGAGAGGTAAAAGTTGAGTTCTTAAAAGAAGAGTTCTTTTGGAAAAAATTTGAATTGGAATAAACTTCATTAGAAAAAATTTATATCCTAGAAAAGTAAAGAAAATGATGAAAAAATTATCTTCAAGGAGTGACCATATCAAAAATCGAGTGAAATAGGTGAAACCTGAAGGATGAAAGTTGGGTTCGAGAATTTCCCCTTACCTAGTATCTGAATGATTCCTTCTCTTTAATGTCCTATATAATGACATTATATTAATTAATTAGAAATTACAGAACCTTTTATACATTAATAGGGTTCACTCTGGTTTCATTATTTCATTTTATTTTCCCTTGGATGACTTATAGAGTTTAAAAACATTGTTCAGGATGTTCGTTTTTATGGTTTTTCTTGGGTGGTTCACTTGTATTCATAAATTGAAGTTTGGGTAGAACATTGGTAAACATCTAGAAATGATATTACATGTCATTAATGATATTAAATGAGTTTTAATTATCTTATAATTAATTATATTAGATCCATGTGGATGAATCATTAGATAAGAATTAAATGAAGATTGTTTGGGTTAATTTGGGCGGTTTTTTTTATCACAATTAAGTTGTTTTAATTTATCACTTAGTAATATGATCATAAGTTAGTTCCAGAACTTTAAATAGGACATAATACATATAAACTATTCTGTTTCAACCATAAAAATGGTTTCATGACCAGATATGAAGGTAGAAATTGAAGAAGAATACATGTCGTTCTTGAAAGTGATAAATTAACACCTCACGAACAACGTTCTCTTTAATAAAATAAATGGAAGAGTGAAAGGGGGTTGGATGATATAATATCCCATTAGAATAATAAAATTACAGTATATGTATAATACTGGAGTTACAATACAATTTTTATGAATATAGGTGGGGAGAGATCAAGAAATGAACTTTTACTTGAAAGGAAATTAAAGGAGAAGAGGGAGAGAAATTATCTCTTGAATCCTCCTCTTGAGAACCTCCTTAAGGGCCTATGATTGTTCTTTTGATGAGAAAATAAGCTCTTGGAAGTGGGGGAGGGGATAGGGAATAGTTTTGGGTAGAGTTTAGAGAAGGCTTGGATCTTGAGAGGTGTGAGGAAATGAGGGTGTGAAGGGTGGCTTTTATAGTGGAGGGGAGAGGGGTTTCCTTAATATAAAATTCATTAGTTTTTTAATTTCCCCAGAATAGTGAGTCTTGAAGGACCAATAATAGTAATTTTATCATGTGATCCCGAACCAAGTGGGGTTACATCAGCAGAGCATCATCGATGACTCAATTAATCCATTATTTAGCATTTATTGTAAATTATCAGAATCTATTATTCATCAAAAATTCAAGTATCTCAAAAAAATCCCAAAAATTTACCCCAAAAATTTTTCGATGTGTAGAATACAAAAATTAAGTCCATTTTTAGAAAATAATTTTCTAAATATTATTAATTTAATATTTAATTAATATCATAATTTATATAAAAAACTGCTTTTAAGATTAAAACTGATTTTATAGTGCTTTCAAAAATTACATAGGGTCTTATAAAATTATCTCAAAAAATATAAGACATTGATTTTATAATTAATGAACACATTTTAATAAAATTCTATTTCTTTTAAATTAATTAATTAATTATAATTAATTATTTATAACCTACAAAATGCCGAAATGTTTACTAAGGTCAAATTGTCACTTTCTAAGATGTCTAAATTTAATTTAATTATTCATGGGTAAGGTTACTCTTATGTTGGATGATTTAATATTCATCAGGATCATATTACTATTCATAAGGGTATGTTACTATTCCTAAGGGTAGGTTACTATTCACCCAAAAATTATTTTTGTTTCAATAGACTCCAAAAATCATCTTGAACACAACCGTGTATGTCAGATTTTTGAAATTCAAAACATAGAAGTGAAGAACATATGTTTAAAGGTCACTTAGCACTTAGTAGTTCATTAAGTTGTTTTTTCATGTTATTTTATGACATAAATATAAGAAGGGAATTTTCATTGAAAAACATTGAGTCGTTAAAATATAGGTTTATGACACTATCATGAAACCTTCTTGATGAGATACTGTGAAAAAGGGATTATATTACAAAGTGAGAATTCATATATGGATATTGTCATTACGACTTTAAGTTCTTTATCTTGGGTTCTTTGACCAGTTACTAGATAGTAATCTTGGACTTTAGGTAAGCTCACCTAATTCCAATGAGAAATAATCTTATAGGTTCGCACACTAAGTGTTTCTAGTGGTATTGATTAAATTATACTTGAATTTAATTAATGGAATAAATATTATTCTCTAGATCGAGGAATAATTTTATTCAAGTATGAAATTATCACATATATTAAATAAATATTTATTCACTAGATTGTGAATAAAAGAAATTTATTTATTTTATTGAATATTTAATAAATATTTATTTACTAGTTTGTAAATAATAATATTTATTTAAGAGAATAAAATGATTTATTCAGGTGTTCTATAAATGGAAGAGGAATTCGAATGAACCAAGACCGTGTTCCTTGATAAATTAATTATTTAAAAGTCATTAATTAATGTTTATCCAGTTGCTACAAGAAATAATAATAATATTATTATCATTATGTGGTATGAGATTTCATTTATGGTTCCATTTTGATAATGTTGGCACACCACAAGCAATGGTTCTATTATTGTTATTATGTGGAATAATTTTTCTATAATAGTTATAATTTTATTTAATTATTGTTTCACAATTAAATATTGTAACTAAAACCCCATGTTGATTAATAGGTTGGTAATTCTATTGTGCCAAACCCCCGATGAGTTTAGAATTGTTAATTCAAACATTTTCTCTCTTGACTCCTATCATCTCTCCCTCTCAAGAATGAGAGAAGTTCTTCAAGACCGAAGAATGGGAGATCATGAATGATTGATGCAAGACATTCTCTTTACCAAGCTAGCACTCAGAGAATGAGTGGTGTTGTTTGGAGACCATTGGAGAATGTGTGGATCACCATTATAGGGATTATATTTTGGATCTTCATGAGCGCAATAAAGACAATCTAGAAGGGTCATTCCGGACGATCAATGATCATCAATGAAGAAAGTACTGAAGACCCAGTTATTTAATTTATTCAGAAATTAATAAATTAATTATAAACATGATGTGAAAGATCCTCTTTCTCGAATTCGATGCTTTTATCATCCTTGTCCAAATAATTGATTTTAATCTGTGGATTTTGATGTTCATCATCATATTGATCCTAGATTTGTCATCTATTACAGCAAAAGAAAAGTTGGGACCTACCAACCTCCATGATTCCACTGCATTCATATCCTTCAAGTGGTATCAGAGGGGGATCATCATCATTTAAAATTATTTAAATAATTCTTTGATGATTTATGATTTAATAATTTAGTTTTTCAATTCATGTTTAATCGTTCTAGTAATCTGAATTTCAAGATCTGTTCTTCCTCTTTTAATTTCTCACAGATCTAATAGAAACGAATAATTTTTTGATTAAAATTAAATCGAGGATCTCATTAGGATGTGCCGACAATTCTTTCCAGGTAACACGATAGTACACACTGTGTATTTGGAGTTACACACTATGTAATATTCCATACACACTGTGTAATCCGGATCACGCACCATGTAGTTGTGTTTATTGCATCAGGAGTAATTTTACAATTACTCAAGATGTGTTCATTAATGACACACGGTTTAGTTAATTCTTACACCGCATATTGACCAGGACAAACTGACACACAATCTGCTGGATTACACGTTGTGTGGCCCACTGGACATGGCATGTAGTCCCTTCAGGTAAAGGTCCAAACCGTGTATCCCATACATAGCTAAGCCAACCGCCAACCGTGTAACCCGGAGAAAACACAACATGTGTCCCACTAGACACACCATGTACTCTGAGATTTCTGAAATACATCTCACAGGCCGAGTCCCTAGGCGTGTACTTCAGATAAGATGGTGAAATCAGTACACATTGTGTAATCAAAACTACACAATGTGTACTTTACCAAATTAAATAGAATTAAAACTTTAATGTTTATGTAATTTTCAGAATTAAATATCATGTAAATTTGAATGGGTGTTCACCATGTTACCACCAAGTTTATGGATGAAAATATTAGGGAAATTCAGAAAAGGATTAATATAAAATGATTTATTAATTAAAGATAATAATTAATCAATTCGAGTGCAATTTATCTTAATAAGAATAATTAAATAATTGAATGATAGTTTTATTAAATTCATAATTCATTTCATGTATATTGATGATCATGAGCTAGACCAGACCATTGTGTGTGATTAGTTTCCTTTTAATTTATTTTAAATTAAATTGTTGCCATGCATGCCATCTATCCTCATTAATATATAGGTCCTGCATGACCATGGTTTATTTTATGTAAACCCCCATTTTACCCCTCACCTATGTGTGAGTTAAAAAACATATGTAATGGATGGTGCTCCCAAGCTTGTGGAGGTGGTTCAAGTAAGGAGCTGAGGTGAAACCAATCCAAGGGGATACAAAGGTGGACATGTGGAAAGCTATGGACTTGAACAAAAAATGGTTCAAGGAGTTCCTCCCCTTGTTCAACAATTAGTTTATCAACCACTAGATAAACTAACCATTAGATTAGCTCATGGTCATTCCCATTACTTTATTTTATTTTTGTCAGTGGAATGGTTTTTCATTATGGATGTATTGTCGAGACTACATAATTAATGAATTAACAAGAATGCAAGATGAAACTAAAATAAACCAGGCTTATGCGTAAATATTATAAAGACATGGTTAATCACTTAAGTAAGTTCCACTTAATATTAAAAATCATGTGATAAAGATAATAAGGAAATTTTTTCATAAGATATAAAAATACCTCAATAAAATATTAAGTCATACTAAGCCTTTTTTACTTGATTAAGGGTAAGAATCAATAAATCTATGTGTTTGACCAACCCTTGTTGGGATAATTACTTTTATACATGAATCTCTTATGAATGTTTCGGGTTGACTTAGCCATTTTACATCAAGAGGAGTATCCCTTGCTAGACGTGGTGTAAATTTTGAGGCATGTATTGAGGAAATCAAAGTCAGGATTTTAGAATTGTGGAGTCCACTCAACGGATCATGGAGCTGAAATACTATAGTTGGAAAATACCTTCCTACAAAAATACCTTCAAATAGATTGACCAACCCTTGTTGGGGTTATGTGAAGGGGAATATGGATCCTTGACACTATAATGTCCTAATAACTATACATTCTAATTTCAATGGTGATGGCCATTGGGACATGATAAAATAACTGGAGACATAATAAAATTAATTTATTATTTCTCATAAAATTTAATCAATAAGGTACTAATTATATTCTATTTTAATTGTATAATAAAAATGAAAATATCATCAACCACACTATCACTGCAATCAATACTGGATAAAGACAACATTCTCATGGGAAATAACTTCTAGGAATGGTTTATACACCTTTGGGTCATTCTATTCCATGGATAGAAATCTTATGCACTGGACTCCTCATTACTTGATCTTTTTTCCCAAGAGACGAGTGATGAAGAGTTCCTAGTCTATGAGAAAAATATGAATGATGAGGTCAGTGTTCAATTTTTGATGTTATCCTCAAGGTCTAGTGAACCCATGAAGTCCCATGAAAACATGGATGCCTATATCATGCTTGAGTACCTCCGTGGTCTTTACAAGGAGAGAGAAAGAATGTAATGATTTGAGATCTCTAAGACACTATTTCAGAGTAATATTAGAGAGGGTTCCCTAGTTGGTCCTCACTTAGTCAAGATCATTGGCTACATTGAGTACCTGGAGGTTCTAGGGTTTAAACTCCCCGAATAACTTGGTATCGATCTCATTCTCACATCACTCCCTCAGATCTTCTCTAGTTTTGTTGTGAAATTCATTATGAATAACATTGAGAAGTATCTACCAGATCTTATTGTCCTCATTTTCCAAGTGGACAAATATATGAAGTGTGAAAATCTTTCTATCCTCATCGTGAATAAGAGGAAAGGGAAGGTGAACAAAGTTAAGCCCAAATATTCTTCACAATCTTCCAATAAAAGGAATATCAAGGGGGAAGGAAGGGAACATAAAGATTTTTTTTCACTTTTGGCAAGAAGGGCCACTAGAAGAAAAACTACACCCAACTAAAGAAGCAAGGGGAAGCTTCAGGTGCATTTGTTATCAAGTGCAATTTATCTATTTCTACAAATTGGGTATTAGATACAGCCTGTGGTGCTCACATATATATCCAAATACAGGAACCAATTAGATTCAAGAAAATTGACTGAGGGGAGGTATATCTACAAGCAACCAATGAATCTAGACTTGCTATTGTAGCTGTCAGGGACTACCACCTCACGTTTCCGACTGGGATGATCTTGGTATTAAAAGGTTGTTATTATGTGCCTTCTGTAACCAAAAACATTATTTATATATTCAGACTAGATATAGATGGATTTATTTTCATATTTATAAATGAATGTTTATTCTTTTATAACGATAGAATTGGTTTTGGTAAGGCACATATATAACGGTCTTTGTGTGTTGGATTACACTAACCAGGTAATGGAAATTGATAACAAAGCTTCTTCACATGAATCATACCACACCCAACTTGGGCATCACTGACTAGGTCATGTAAATGAGAAACACTTGAAAAAGTTACATCAATATGGATATTTATATTCTTTCAAACTAAAACCACTTGGTGTATATCAAGCATGTTTACAAGGAAAAATGACCAAAGCCCCATTTAGTGGGAAAGGTGAAAGATCCAAAGATCTTCTTGAATTGGTTTATACCGATGTGTGTAGACCATTTCCATTTGAAGAAAGAGGTGGGTACTCATACTTCAAAACTTTTACTGATAATTTTAGTAGATATAGATCTATCTACTTAATGAGGTATAAGTAAGATTATTTTGATAAGTTCAAGGAAAAAAATAATTATGTTGAAAACCAGATTGGTAAGAAGATTAAGAAACTCTACTCAGGCTGAGGTGGAGAATTTCTTAATCAATACTTCATTTATTACTTACAGAAGTTTGGGATCCTATCCCAACTCACTCCTCCTTACACGGCCTAGTGGAATGGTGTAAGGGAAAGGAGGAAACACACCTTGTTGGATATGGTGAGATCAATGATGAGTCATGCAATCCTTTCATTATCCTTTTGGGGATATGCATTACAAATAGTATAACACATACTAAACCAAGTACCAATTAAATTGTTTAATGGTATTTTATACGATATTTGGAGTGGAAGAAAATCCATGTTATCAAATTTAAATGTGTGGGGAAGCAAATCATTTATTAAGGCCTCTTCAAGTAAAAAACTCGCACCCAAAGGCACAAAGTGTACCTTTAAATGATACCCTAAGGAAACAAGGGGGTATTAACTATATGACCCCTCATAAAAAAAGTTTATAGTGGAATAATACACTATATTCTTTGAGAAGGAGAACATCTCCAAAAGTTATAGTGAGAACGAGATAGACTTCAATGAAGTTGAGGCTCAAGGTACACAATAGTTGATACATGAGAAGATTCACAAAGCCTCATGGGAGAAAGATCTATTATAGAGACACAAGTACTTTGTAGGAGTAAAAGAGAGGTTAGAGAATTGGAATGGTATGGTTTTCTAGTTACCAAATATGGTGACTCTTTATTAATTGATAATAATAATCCTCTAACCTACAAGGAAGAACTAAGTGGCACAAACATTACCAAGTGGCACGAAGCCATGAATTATGAACTGTATTCCATGTACCAAAACCAAGTCTAGATTTTGGTAGATCCTCCAATATATGTAAATCTAGTTGGTTGAAAATGGGTATTCAAGAAGAAACTTGACATTGAAGGAAAAGCCAGTACCTATAAGGCCTGACTAGTTGAAAAAGTGTTTAAATAATTTCAAATCATTTACTATGATGAAACATTTTTACCAGTTTCAATATTGAAATCCATTGGAATTATACTAGTTATTGTCTCTTACCATGACTATGAGATTTGGAAAATGGATGTCAAAAATATCCTTCCTTGACGGGAACCTTTAAGAAGATATCTATATGACACAACCTGAAGGGTTTGTGACTCCAAAGGATTGTAATAAGATATGAAAGCTAAAAAAATACATTTATGGATTAAAGTAAACATCCAGGTCATGGAACATTCATTTTGACGAAGCTATAATGGAATTTGGTTTTATAAAAAATGAATGTTATCCTTGTGACTAAAACTGATTTAGTAGGAGTTTGGTCATTTTCCTAATAGTGTATGTTAATGAAATATTACTTATTATAACAACCCTACTTTTTATTACAACTTAAACATGATTTATTACATAAAACTTCACTTGATACTACAAAGAAGATCGAGAGGTTTAGCGTCTTTGGGGCTTAGGATCATTACATAAAAACTTAAAACATGAAATACAACATCTTTATTGAAAACTTCCTTTACATGACCACTACATTCCCTCGTACTTAGTATTGCATGGGATAACCTGAGGACATGCATAAGAAAAGGGTGAGCTATAAAGCCCAGTAAGGGAGTACACGTGGAATAAAATGAAGAGTACAATACATGTTAGACAATAGGCATATCAATAGAGCATAAGAAAAACATGAACATAAAGGCATGATAAAGCATGATAATCATAACATGGAAATGTGGAAACAACACTTAACATGGAATTAGCATGAGCCAATGCCCATTGCACATGGAGCATGAGTAAATCCTCATTGAACATAAAGCACGAGTAAACCCTCATTGCACTTAAATTATCATGAGTCAACACTCATTGCACATGATGTATCATGATACTATACTTTACCCAATGCATTGGAGCGCTATAAGGGTGCACCCTTCTTAAACATTTCATTTCATGCATAAGTGTGCCACATGGATCATAAAACATGGATTCATAAAACATTATCATTTATTACATGATAAAGGAATGTGGAATTCATACATGAAACTTTACAATCAATATGTAAATGTGCATAAAGGTGAATACCCTTGATGGAGAAATGGGCATGGTATTCACTACACAATGACATTGGCTTAGAAAATCGGTGTGATTTCGCCAGCATAACGGCGTGACATACGAATTCATAAAAAAAGTTGATGAGAGAGAAATGGGTTACTCATCATATTTACATGTAATGGACAGTAAGGAGGTCATATAGATACATGTCCCAACAATTTTAATGGAATTTAGATTCATGATACAAAAGTATTGCTTGAATGTAAAAGAGGAGAGAGAAGTTCCTTTCGGAATTTCGGCATAGTAACGAGTGTACATGGGAGGCATTTAATTAGAGAGAAAGGGTCTCCAATCATTCAATCATAAAGAGGGAAGTATAAGGGAGGTGAGAAACCATACCCCAACATTTATAATTGAAATTAAAAGGAAAAAACAACTTAAATAAAATTGGACAAAAATGAGAAAGGAAGAAAAAATCCTTACTTGGAAGTGTGCTTCCAAAGGCTAGAGAGAGGCTTGTGAGAGGCTTCTTGGGAGCTTGGGGAACCTTGGGAGAATTCTAGAGATAGTAGGTCAGAGGTTGGACGAACTAAAAGGGCTTTTAGTGAGGAGGAAGTGGGAGCTTGTGTGGGTTTATGTAGGAAAGGTGAGGGAATTCTTTATTATTAAGGTTTGGGACCCCTTATATTAAATTAATCCAAACCACAAACCATCCCACGGTTTTTGCCCATGGTTTTTGGAAAAGGGAAGAGGAAAAAAATATTTTATAATTCCAAAGTCCTAACTTCTTAAAATAATGAGGTTTCTTATGTGGAGGTGAGTCACACTCCCATGGAAATTAATTTCAAAAGGAAAAGTGTTGAATAAGTCTTGAGGGGTCCATTAATGCTTTGAAAACTAAGTCAAACAAACCCAAAATCACATTATTTTAATGTTAAAACATATATTTTCCAAACATAAAGATTATATTATTTTATTACATGACTATTGGGTCATTATGATGTCATAAAACACATTATATATTTAAACAGTATTAAATTTTTACCCAAAAATTTGACTATCTCAGAAAATTATGAACAATTCACCGTTGGATAATTTTGACATCCTGATTCCAAAAATAACATTTATTTTATCTAAATAATTTTCTAAATATGTGAATTTTCACTTTTAAAATAAAAACCGACATTTATCGAAAATTCACAGGTTTTGACAGAAATGGCTTTCAAACCTTAATAAAAATTTTAATTGCATTCATAAAATTATAAGATAATTTATATTTAATAAAAAATAATTTAATAATAATATTATTATTTTATTAAAATATCATTTCATTCAAAAATCCCTTAATTTAATAAAATAGATTTCTTAATTAAATAATAACTAAAAACACCATTTGTACTTTAAAAACTATTTACAATGTATCAAAAATGACTAGAAATTATATTCATTATTATATAAAAAAATAATTTACATGAACATAGTACTACTTATTTGTTACATAACCCCTTAAAACAGCCGCATAAGACCTAAGGGTAAGGTGTGCGATAGTGACAGACTCTTGGGGTGGCTCAGATAACATCGCTCGAGTGGTAATTTCAATCAACTTCCACTTTTCCTGTACACGGTCATGTTCGAGATTGACATGATGAAGCTCATCTTGGACTTGGTCAAGGGAAAAGACCAAAGACACCACCACTTTTCCAATCTCTGACAAATGGGCTTCGTATGGGGCAATTCTACTCGATGAGGCCATCGCTTCCTTTGTCTGAGTAAAAAGCATTTGTTAAAGCCCTATATTTATACTAATCATGTGATCACTATTCAACAACTATAAAAGTAATGGTCACAATTCTTATCATAAAACCAATGAAGTTGACATTTTATAAAAACTTTTTATATAAAGAGATATTTAATAAGATCAAGAGGAATTTTCCATTAATGAACCTTTGGGTCATTACAATATTCCCCCCTTAAGAAATTTCGCCCTCGAAATTTTCATTTTATCACACTAAAACAAATGTGGGTAACTCATCTTCATCATATCCTCTGATTCCCAAGTCGCTTCTTCAAACTTGTGGTTTCTACACAACACCTTGACGAAGGGCATTGTCTTATTTTGTAGAACTTTTTCTCTACGATATAAGATCTTCACTGGTTGCTCCTCATAAGAAAGATCGTCTTCCAATTGTACCACCTCAGAAGAGAGTACATGTGAAGGGTCCAGTATGTAATTCCTTAAGAGGGATACATGAAAGAAATCATGCACCTTGGCCATGGTAGGTGGAAGTGCTAGTCGATAGGCCATAGCCCCAACACGATCAAGAACCTCGAAGCGGCCGATGTACCTTGGACTTAACTTCCCTTTATTTCCAAACCTCATGACATTTTTCCATGGAGATATGCGTAGAAACACAATGTCTCCAACTTTAAACTCAAGGTCTCATCGACGATTATCTACATAACTCTTCTATCGACTCTGGGATTCCTTGATATACTGCTGAATGGTTTTCACCTTCTCCACCATTTCTTCGGCCATTTCTAGTCCAAGAAGCTTATGTTCACTGACCTCATCCCAACATGCTGGTGTTCTGCACCTTTTCCCATACAGGGCTTCATATGGTGCCATTTGGATTCTTGAGTGGAAACTGTTATTATAAGAGAACTCAACCAGAGGAAGATGTTGATCCCATCCTCCTTTAAAGTCCATCGAGAATGCTCTCAACATGTGCTCAAGTGTTTGGATAGTCCACTCGGATTGGCCATCGGTTTGAGGATGATAGGCCGTACTGAAGTTCAGTTCAGTATTCAGAGCATGTTGAAGACTCTTCCAAAACGTAGAGGTGAATCTTGGATCTCAGTCAAACACAATAGATAGTGGTACTCCATGCAACCATACTACTTTCCTGATATATATCTGTGCTAGTTGATCTAAAGAGAAATCCTCCCGAATAGCAATGAAGTGTGCAGTCATTGTAAGACGATCCACAACAACCCATATTGAATTGTTTCCTTTGAATGTCCTCATAAGTCTGGTGAAAAAGTCCATGGTGATGTTTTCCCATTTCCATTCTGGTATGGGCAATGGTTGCATCATCCCCTTAGACTTCTGCCTCTCTTCCTTCACTTGCTGACACACCAAGCATTTTGATGTATATTCAGCGATCTCCTTCTTCATATTATCCCACCAAAAGTTTTCTCAGAGATCTCGATACATCTTTGTGCTCCTTGGGTGAATAGAGAAATTTGAACTATGTGCATCATCCAAAAGTTCCTTCTTCAGCTCCGGACATGATGGAACACATAGTATTTTCCAAAACCGCACAATTCCTTCTTCATTAACATTAAAATCCGAGGATTTGCCTTTTTTGATAGATCCCACTTTTTCTTGAATTCCCACATCATCCTTTTGAGCATCCTTTAAACTTTCCAAAAGAGAAGGTTGAGCAATCATTTGTGAAATGATTGATGATATTCCCTTATTTATGATTCCTACGTCCATCTTCATCAATTCTAAGAAGATTGGATCCTTCCCAATTCTCATCACTGATAGAATTGATGGGTCCTTTCTACTTAGGTCATCTGCCACCTTGTTCGTTTTCCCAGGGTGGTAATTGATTGAATAGTCATAATCCTTGATGATCTCTATCCATCTTCTCTGGCGCATATTAAGCTCTTTCTCTGTGAATATATATGTAAGACTCTTGTGGTCAGTATATATCTCACATTTCTCTCCATAGAGATAATGCCGCCAAATTTTCAAGGCAAAGATCACCGCCGCCAACTCCAGATCATGCGTTGGATAGTTTTTCTCATGGATTTTCAACTACCTTGAGGCATAGGATATCACTTTATCATTCTGCATCAGCACACATCCTAATCCCTTCTTCGAAGAATCACTGAATACCATAAAAAGCTCCCCACTTGTGGGTAAAGTGAGCACGGGTGCAGGGATAAGCCTCCTTTTCAAATCCTTGAAGCTTTCTTCGCATTCATTACTCCAAGAAAACTTTACTCCCTTTTGAGTTAGCTTGGTAAGAGGGTTGGACAATCGTGATAAATTTCTCACAAATCATCAATAATATCCAGCTAACCCCAAGAAGCTACGAATATCCCTTACCGATGTTGGCCTCGGCCATCCCTCAATTGCATCTTTTTTGTAGGGGTCCAAAAATATCCCATTGCTTATGATGATATGGACCAATAATGAGACCTCCTTCAACCAGAACTCACACTTACTGTACTTTTCATAGAGATTCTCCTTGCGCAAAGTCTCTAGTACAATTTTTAAATTCTCCTCATGATCCTCCTTGGTTTTGGAGTATATTAGAATATCATCTATAAAGACTACCACAAATTTGTCAAGGTAATCTCTAAAGACTCTATTAATCAAGTCTATGAATATTTAAGGAGCATTGGTGAGTCCAAAAGGCATAACTATGAATTCATAGTTCTCGTACCTTGTACGAAAATCAGTCTTGGGGACATCTTACTTCATCACCTTACTTGATAATATCCCAACCACAAATCCACCTTGGAGAAGTATTGTGCTCCATGCAGTTGATCAAACAAGTCATCTATTCTTGGGAGAGGATACTTTTTCTTTATCGTGATTTTGTTAAGTTCATGTTAATCGATGCAAAGCTGCATTGACCCATCCTTCTTCTAGACGAAGAGGACTGGTGCACCCCATGGTGAAGCACTTGGGCGTATAAACCCTTTATCCAGATTCTCCTGTAGTTGTTTCTTCAGCTATTCAAGCTCTACAATAGCCATTCTATACGGAGACTTGGATGTTGGTAGCACCCCAGGTATAAGTTCAATTGAGAACTCAACATCTCTTCTAGGAGGAAGACCAGGCTGTTCCTCGGGAAACACTTCCGTGAATTCCCTCACAATAGGCATTTCTTCAAGGATGGTTTCTTCTTTGGACTCAATCATCTGAGCTAGATATGTGGGCTCATAAGGCATTAATATCCATGCTTGAGATGATGGAGCTAAAGAATATTCATCTTCCTCCTGACACTTGTAAAGAATCGGGGGTCGATTCTCTATATGGAGTGTGATTTCCCTCTCCCGACAATTTATGTTGTATCTATATAAGGAAAGAAAATCCATGCCAATAATTGCATCAAATTCCACCAGAGGGAGTATGACGAGTTTAAATAGGAAATTCAATCCACAGATTATAACATGGGGGGACTTATATTCATGGGATGCAATGATTTCCCCATTTTCTGTACTCACCGACATCTTTACTTCCAAGATTTGTGGTGGTGCTGGGATTGTTCTACTAAACTTTCTAGATATAAAAGAATGCGTAGAACCTGAATCAAGAAGTACGTTCACTATTCTTTAATGAATAACTAGCATACCTATCACCACTTCGTTTTCGGGGTTCACTTCGGTAGAAGTGATGGAAAAAGCTCTTCCTTGCTGTCTTGGAGGTTGTTGGTTGCCTCCAAAAACCCTTGGATTAGGGCACTGATTTGCAAAATGACCTGGTTCTTGCATTTTTAGCATTGAACAATGTGTTGAGCTTCGAACGGAGCGTTCCTCTCCTCTGTTGCAGCCGTGGGTCCTTCTTGCCGACAGTTAACAGCTAGGTGCCCTTCTCTTCAACACCTGAATCATTTTCTCGTCCCCTTAAGGCAATTTATAGAGTGCTTATTTCCGCACTTTTGGCAAGTGGGGTGCTGGATCTTCTTAGCACCGTTTGATTTATCCATCGGACCACAAGCATTGAAATCTACCTTACGCTTCTTGTCCCCATGATACCCCTATGATTCCCTGATCTCCATTTCAACCTTGAGGGCACATCAGACAATTTCCTCATAGTTGTCGAAGTCACGGATCACTAATGATTTCCGCAATCTGGGCTTGATCCCACCAAAGAAGTGGTCAACCTTGCATTCCGGGGTAACGACAAAGCCGGAAGCGTATTGTGCAAGCGTTGTGAAGTTTTCCTCGTACGCTCCAACAGATTCTTCATCTTTTTTCTTGAGGGAAAGGAAGTCCCTTTCCATCTTAAGCTGGAGAGTGCACGGAAAATATTTATCAAATAACATCTTCTAGAAATCCTTCCATTCCAACGCCTAGATCTCTTCCTCAGGCTTCATATTTTTGATCAACGTCCACCATTGATCATCTTCACCCTCCATACAATAAGCCTCCAGGAGAACCTTCTCTTGTTCAGAACATTGGAGGATGGAGAATATCTTTTCAATAGAGTTTATCCATTGTTCAGCGATCGTGGGATCGGATGATCCACTAAAAGTAGGAGGCCTTTGTCTCATGAAGCTCTCGATAGCGACTTGTTCTTTCTTAGGTGGGGTGGAACGTTCCTCTTGACCTGTGTTTCTATTCAAAACTTGAGTTAGCTGAGAGAGAAGCGTGACAAAGTTCGCGATTCTCACTCTCATTGGATTGGGCATCTCATTAGTGCAGTCATCACACTGATATTCACAATGGTTGTTAGCCCGAGTCCTACTATTACCGGGCATTGGCTGGAATAAAAGGAAAGTTAGGGGTAACACATAAAGGTTAATCCAAAGACAAAAGTTGATGACTTATAAATAAACTTTCATTTCCTTAACTCATGAGTCTATAGGCTTCAATCTAGGCTTTTCATGATCTACTTTCAAACATATATTCATAGGGGAATTTTTTTTAATTCCCTTAATAAGGGTTCATAATAATCTTGTGAATTTATCAAAACATATCCCCCGAGAGTGTCATAACCAAGAGTGCAGCAAGCCCCATTTTCGTGTACCAGTTCCCGTTCGAGTCTAGCTCAAAGTGGTGTTTTCGGGTTTTACCCCTAGGATACATCTGTGCCAGAGCCGCCTCTACCTGCTCGTATCTAGACCGGGATGTATTTGTCTGATAAACCACTTACTCAATACTTACCAAAACTTAGGGATATTTTTATTATACTTAGTCTTGTCTCTAGGTCTTTAATAGGGTTTCCTAATCCCAAAAATAACTAAACCTATCTTCTGATACCAACTATGACAACCCTTCTTTTTATTAGAACTTAAACATGATTTATTACATAAAACTTCACTTGATAAAACAAATAAGATAGAGAGGTTTAGTGTCTTTGGGGATTAGGATCATTACATAAAAACTTAAAACATGAAATACAACATCTTTACTGAAAACTTCCTTTACATGACCACTACATTCCCTCGTACTTAGCATTGCATGGTATAACCTGAGGACATGCATAAGAAAAGGGTGAGCTATAAAGCCCAGTAAGGGAGTACACATGGAATAACATGAGGATTACAATACATGTTAGACAATAGGCATATCAATAGAGCGTAAGAAAAACATGAACATAAAGTCATGATAAAGCATGATAATCATAACATGGAAATGTGGAAATAACACTTAACATGGAATAAGCATGAGCCAAGTCCCATTTTTACATGGAGCATGAGTAAATCCTCATTGCACATAAATCATGATTAAACACTCTTTGAACTTGAATTAGAATGAGTCAACACTCATTGCACATGACGTATCATGATACTATACATTACCCAATGCATTGGAGCGCTATAAGGGTGCACCCTTCTTAAACATTTCATTTCATGCATAAGTGTGCCACATGGATCATAAAACATGGATTCCTAAAACATAATAATTTATTCCACGATAAAGGAATGTGGAATTAATATATGAAACTTTACAATCAATATGTAAATGTTCATAAAGGTGAATACCCTTGATGGAGAAATGGGCATGGTATTCACTACACAATGTCATTGGCTTAGAAAATCGGTGCGATTTCGGCAGCGTAACGGCATGACATAAGAATTTATAAAAAAAGTTTATGAGAGATAAAGGGGTTACTCATAATATTTACATGTAATTAACATTAAGGAGTTAATATAGATACATGTCCCAACAATTTTAATGGAATTTAGATTCATGGTACAAAAGTATTGCTTGAATGTAAAAGAGGAGAGAGAAGTTCCTTTCAGAATTTCGGCATAGTAACGGTTGTACATGGGAGGCATTTAATGAGAGAGAAAGGGTCTCCCATCATTCAAACATAAAGAGGGCAGTATGATAAAGGTGATAAACCATAACCCAACATTTATAATTGAAATTATAAGGGCAAAAAAACTTAAAGAAAATTGGACAAAAATGAGAAAGGAAGAAAAAACCCTTACTTGGAAGTGTGCTTCCAAAGGCTAGAGAGAGGCTTGTGAGAGGCTTTTTGGGAGCTTGGGGAACCTTGGGAGGATTCTAGAGAGATTAGGGCAGAGGTTGGACGAGCTCCAAGGGCTTTGAGTGAAGAGGAAGTGGGATCTTGGGTGAGTTTATATAGGAAAGGTGAGGGAATTCTTTATTATTTAGGTTTCGGACACCTTATATTAAATTAATCAAAACAAAAAACCATACCGTGGTTTATGCCCATGGTTTTTGGAAAAGGGAAGAGGAAAAAATTATTTTATAATTCTAAAGTCTGAACTTCTTAAAATAATATGGTTGCTTATGTGGAGGTGAGTCACACTCCCATGGAAATTAATTTGAAAAGGAAAAGTGTTGAATAAGTTTTGAGGGGTCCATTAATGCTTTGAAAAGTAAGTCAAACAAACCCAAAATCACATTATGTTAATGTTAAAACATATATTGGCCGAAAATAAAGATTATAGTATTTTATTACATCACTATTGGGTCATTATGATGTCATAAAACTCATTATATATTTAAACGATATTTAATTTTTACCCAAAAATTTGACTGTCTCAGAAAATTATGAAAAATTCACCGTTGGATAATTTCGACATCCTGATTCCAAAAATAACATTTATTTTATCTAAATAATTTTATAAATATGTGAATTTTAACTTTTAAAATAAAAACCGACATTTATCGAAAATTCACGGGTTTTGACAGAAATTGCTTTCAAACCTTAATAAAAATTTTAATTGCATTCATAAAATTATCAGATCATTTATATTTAATAAAAATTAATTTAATAATAATAATATTATTTTATTAAAATATTATTTAATTCAAAAATCCCTTAATTTAATAAAATAGATTCCTTAATTAAATAATAACCAAAGACACCATTTGTACTTTAAAAACTATTTACAATGTATCAAAAATGACTAGAAATTATATTCATTATTATAGACAAAAAATGATGTACATGAACATAGTACTACATATTTGTTACATGACCCCTTAAAATAGCCGCATAATACCTAAGGGTAAGGTGTGCGACGGTGACAGACTCTTGGGGTGGCTCAGATAACATCACTCGAGTGGTAATTTCAATCAACATCCACTTTTCCCATAGACCGTCACGTTCGAGCTTGACATGATGAAGCTCAGCTTGGGCTTGGTCAAGGGCGAAGCCCAAAGATGCCACCTCTTTTCCGAGCTCTGAGAAATGGGCTTCGTATCTGGAAATTCTACTCGATGAGTCCATTGCTTCCTTTTTCTGAGTAAAAAGGATTTGTTAAAGCCCAATATTTATACTAATCATTTGATCACTGTTCAACGACTATAAAAGTAACGGTCACAATTCTTATCATAAAACCAATGAAGTTGACATTTTATAAAAACATTTTATATAGAGAGATATTTAATAAGATCAAGAGGGATTTTCCATTAATGAACTTTTGGGTCGTTACACTTATTAGAAACAAAATACCAGCCATATAGTCTGTTAATTCATAGTTGAATAAATACATCTCCATGAAGGACTTGGGAGAGAAAACATATATTATTGGGATCAAAACCCACCATGATAGATCCAAGAGATTGATAAACCTAAGTCAAATTACATACATTGACAAGATACTAAAGAGATTTGGTATGGAACAACCTAATAGGGGATTGTTGCGAGCATCACATGGCATTCATCTTTCCAAAAAAATGTGTCCTCAGATGCATGAGGAAAGAAAGAGAATGGAATCGATTCAATACGAATCAGCAATTGGGTCAATCATGTATGATATCCAATGTACTAGGCTAGATTTTTCCTATGCATTTAGTGCGGTAGGAAGATATCAAGATGATCTAGGTGATCGACATTGGATGGTATTCAAGACTATTCTAAAGTATCTGAGGCGTACTAAGGATATGTTCTTGGTTTATGGAGGAGATGGAGAACTAGTCATCATAGGATATGCAAAACTGATCAAGATGACATGAATTTTCAAATGGGATACATCTTTACTTTTAATGGAGGTGTTGTGATCTGGAAGAGCTCAAATCAAGGTGTTTCTGTAGATTCAACAGCCGAGTCTGAGTATATCGCAACTTCTAAGGCAGCTAAATAAGTAGTTTGTATGCGAAGCTTCATCCAAGAGCTGGATGTGGTTCCTTGCATTAAATATCCCATCATACTATTGTGATAATAATATAGTGGTGTCTCTCGCAAAATATCCAAGGTCACACTATCAGATGAAGTACATACTACATAAGTATCATCTCTGGAGGTATTTTCCTTAGAGAGGTAAAGTTGCAGTGATAAGTATTCCCATGGAAGATGACGTGGTGGACCCCTTTACTAAATCCTTGACTCAGCAAAAACATGACCATCAAATGAGGTTTATAAGACTAAAAGTCACAGGCAATTGGCTCTAGTCCAAGTGGGATTTTGTTTGAGATTCTATCCTAGAACAAAATTATTGTACTTTGATTACATGAATATTTAATGTATTTAAATATTAAACATATTATTACATATTTTTCATTGTTTTTCAATACTATAATGTAGTAATTTCCTAGAGTATTTGTCACATTAATAAGGTTATAGGAGTTCCGAGCTATGATGATAACCTTGAAGTTCTAGGATAATATTCTTAAATATAGTTTTGTGGTTGGATGACATATTATGATGGGACACATAGTATACAGACAATCAGCTATGACTACTCTTAAGCGGATGAGACTTCTTCTCATGAAGTTTTTACTTAGTAATTTCCAAGATGGGATATTATGAGAATATACCCACTAGTAAGAATTCAGCATGTTTTCGTGTCATCAGATATTACTATCTTCGAGTATGTCTAATGGTCCTTAGACTTTAATATTATCATTAATGTGTGTCACAACTTGTGCACTTTGATTTACTAATGAAAATTGTCACGCCATATGTTGGTGAGAAGTAGGGTATGTTTGGTGCATCATGAATGACATGTTATTAATGGATAATTCGAGGAAGGCTTTGTCCCTTCTATTTATGGAAGTTGATATCTCAAACCTTTGATTGAAATAGAACCGTTGTCCAAAATTCCATGGCTATTGTATAATGAAGAGTTTATTTCACGTAGTCAAATAATGACATGTCAAACATATAGGTTGATGACACTATCATGAAACCTTCTTGATGAGATATTGTGACAAAGGGATTATATTACATAGTGATCATTCTTATATGGATGTTGTCGTTGAAACTTAAAGTTCTTTCTCTTGGATGCCTTGACCTATTGCAAGACAGTAGTCTTGGACTTTAGGTAATCCCGTCTGATGCCGACGAGAAAAAATCCTAGAGTGGATCATGCTATGTGTTTCTAGTGGTCTCAATTATATTATATTTTAATTTAATTAATGGAATAAATATTATTCTCAATATTGAGGAATAATTTTATTCAATTTAAAAATGATCGCATGAAATAAATAAATATTTCTTCACCAGATTGTGAATAAAATATATTTATTTATTTTATTGAACATTTAATAAATATTTATTTACTAGTTTGTAAATAGAAATATTTATTTAATAGAATAAAATATTTTATTCCGGTGTTTAATAAATGGAAGAGGATTTCGAATATACCAAGACTGTGTCTGTTGATAAATTAATTATTTACAAGTTGGTAAATAATTTTTATCCAGTTGGCATAAGAAATAATAATAAATTTTTTATCATTATGTGGCATGATATTTCATTTATGGTTTTGTTTTTCACAAGTTGGCACACCACAAATAATGGTGTTGTTATTGTTATTATGTGGCATGGGTTTTCTCTAATAGTTATAATTTCATTTAATTGTTGTTTCAAAATTAAATATAATAACTGAAACCCCATGTCGATTAATAGGAAGATACAACTATTATTCCAAACCCCCAATGAATTGAGAATTGTTTATCCAAACATTTTATCTCTCAACTCCTCTCATCTCCCCCTCTCAATAATGAGAAATGTTTTTCAAGACCAAAGAATGAGCGATCAAGAATGATCGATGCAAGACATTCGGTTCACCGTGCTAGCACTTGGAGAATGAGTGGAGTTGTTCAGAGACCATTAGAGCACGTGTGGATCACCTCTAGAGAGATCCTACTTTGGATCCTCATGATCACTATGATGATAATCTAGAAGGATCATTATGGATTATCAACAATCATCAACAAAGACCCAGATATTTAATTTCTTCATAAATTAATAAATTAATTATAAACATGACGTGCAAGATTCTATTTCTCAGATCTAGTTCTTTTGTTATCTTTTTCTAAATATTTTATTTTAATTTGTGGATACTATCATTCATCGTCGTATTGATCCTAGATTGGTCATCGATTATATAAAAAGTAAAGTTGGGACTCCCAACTATCACACTTCTGCTGCATTCAGATTCTTCACTAAGTTCTTTAGGGAGAAGCACTTACTCAATCACACCTTAACCTCTTGTAATGTTGGTATATCATTTCCAATTTGTAATATTTCATCAACATATACTACTATCAAAAATAATAATACTCCCGATAAACAGATTGTAAACACATGGATCACATTCATTCTTAATGAAACCAAATTCTTTTATGGCTTCATTGAATCAAATGTTTCATGACCTAGATATTTTGTTTAATCCATAAATGGATCTATATAATTATATTACATTTTGAAATTCTCTGGAGTTATAAACCCTTTTCTTTTGTTCATTTAAAAATCCTCTTGAGGGTTCTCATTAAGGAATGTAGTTTTGAAATCCATTTTCCAAATATTGTAGTCATGGTAAGCTATTATGGAAAAAAAATTCTGATGGATTTAAACATGAAAAATGGATAAAAGGTTTCATCATATTCAATGCCTTTATGTTATTTAAACCCTTTAGACATTATTCGTGCTTTATAGGTATTTAATTTACCTTCCATGTCCATTTTCTCCTAAATACCCTTTTACAACCAACTGGATTTACATCAACTGCTAGATCAATTAGAACCCAAACATGGTTTCAATTCATGTAATTCATCTCAGAATTCATGGATTCTTTCAATCTTGTGGATTTTTAGATCTCTAATGCCTCCTTATATGAGAGAATAAAATAATTTCTAACCAATAATGAGTCACATTTATCACTGAAAAGAAAACCTTATCTCTTTGATTCTCTTACTTGTGCTCCTACCTAGAACTTATATTTGAGTAACAACTTCTTCCATTGGGACAAGTGGAATCCATTCTTGTACCAACTGTTGTGTATCTTATTTATAAAATTCATTGAATTCAATCATGCTCCCACAATCCTCCTTTAGGATGTTCTCCCTCTCAAGAAAAATGACATGTCTTACAATAGTTACTTTATTGTTTGAATGTTTTTATAGATAGTATCCCCTTGTTTCCTTGGGATACCCTATAAACATACACTTTGTTCCATGGGGTGTTAGTTTTCTCTTGATCTATCCTAAAAAAAATTCTCGCAACCCCATGCATGAAAATGTGAAAAAATAGGTTTCTTAACTCTGTAAATCGAAAGGGATATTGTTTTCTCCTTTAGTTTGTACTTGGTATAGTAAGTATAATGTTTCCTATAATGAATATACCCAAAAGGATAACGGAAGGTTTATGTGACTCATCATTTACCTTACCATGTCCAAAAAGGTATTGTCCCTCCTTTCACTAAAATCATTTTACTACAGTGCATAAGGTGGTGTTATTTGAGATAAAATCCGATAAGTTTATATAAAGTAGATAAAGTCTTGGTTAATATATTCCCCACATATATCCGACCAAAGTTTATTTATATTCTTTTTAAACTTATTCTCAACTTTATTCTTGAACTCATTTAATTTCTAAAAGGATTCTAACTCACACCTCATTAAGTAGATATAACCATACTTTCTCATGTCATTGGTAAAAGTAATTAAGTATGAGAATACACCTCTAGAATCTACTTGAAAGTGTTCACACACTTCAGTGTGTACCAAATCTAAAGGCTTTTTGTCTCTTTCACCCTGACCACTAA
The DNA here is from genome assembly GCA_963277665.1 of Viscum album. Lineage (NCBI taxonomy): Eukaryota > Viridiplantae > Streptophyta > Magnoliopsida > Santalales > Viscaceae > Viscum > Viscum album. Next base: position 491,405,097 of record OY728150.1, read on the forward strand.
ATGGTGTGTTGGTCATCTTACCTTGTAAACAAGTGTGACATCTTTAAAGTGGATTAAGCTCAAAAGATTCTAATTATCCATCTTGATATTGATTTTTCAATAATTTTTCATTTATATGACCAAGATGGTGATTCCATAACTTAGTGTTATATGATTCACATGTATTTGTTTCATTATAAATTTCCAATATTTGATTTTCATAATTTAATACATAAAAATTGTTATTCAACTATGTCATACCATAACATATGAAATATTTATAAAAGTCATTACCCTTATTTCCAATGATGAAAATAAATCCATCCATATCTAAAAAAGAAATGAAAATATTGTTTTTGGAAATACTAGGAACAAAATAATATTTTTTTGAGACCAAAATCAATCATTTCAACAATGTGAGATGGTGGTCTCTAATGTCTAGAGAAACCATCCTCGCTCCATTGGTAGCTCATAAATCCTCCACATCTCTGGTAATATTTTGAAATATACTTTGTTCCTATATTTGGATACAAATATGGAGACCACATGCAATATCTAATACCCAACTTGTAGATATGTAAGGATTAAATTCAATAATGAATTCACCCGAGGATTCCCCTTTATTCTTTGGATGGGTATAGGCCCTTTCTTTCCACATGAAAAACATACCACATCATGATTCTTTTGTTTCCTCTGGATCTTCTTCTTCTTGGAAGGAAGGTTATCTAGTGACTTAGACTTAGAATGAGCCTTTGGTGCCTTTATCTTTTTCTTCCTCTTCTTATTCATCATATGGACAATGAGTTTTTCACGCCCCATGTTTTTATCAACTTGGATAATGAGTGTATGAAGTTCTGAAATTGTATTCTTTTTATTGATGATATTCTAATTTACAATAAAATTGGAGAATTTTTTGGGTATTGAGGACATAATATGATCTATGTGCAGCTCATTAGGGAAATTAAAACTCAAGATGTTCAGGCACTTAATTTAGTGAATCATCTTGACCACATATTATACAGTTAGCATTGACTCTCTAAGCATTCATGTGAATAGAGAATTGCAGATCTCATATCTCTATGATCTTACCATCTCTTGATAGAGATCTCGAGGGTGAGAAAAAATGATATACACATCAATATCCTCATATTATTTTATATTCTTATTGGACATAGAGGATAACATGAAACAATATACATCCATTGAATCTTCTACATACTTCAAATAGAGAGATACTTCTTCCTCATTGTCCTCTTTAGAAAGTGACCCTAGATGTGGGGTTTCCAACATGTATAATTTTTTTCCATGGAATAGTATAACATGTAGTCACCTATATCATTCCTGAAAATTTTCATTAGTTATATGGTTATCCTTTTCAAGTACATATCACAGTGATATTATTTAAGTTTTTTGATTTTCCATTTCTACAAATTAATAGAAGATAATTAGTGATTGTTTGATTATAAAATTACATTAAATTTTATAAAATAAATTAAATTCCATTAATCTCCCACTATTTTTTAGAACCCAATATCCCTCACCATTAGTTTCAAAATATCTTTCCACTTATATATTCTAGTGGCATTGATCCATATTTTCTTTTTCATATCCGAGACATGGGTCTAACAAGCTATTTGAAGGTTTTTAGGTAGGTGTGACTTTTTAACTACATTAACTCATAGTATCCTAATCTATTGAGAGGACTCCCCAATCATAAAATCATGTTTTAAGGATTTCATCAACACTTTCTTATTAGTTACACCAATACTTTCTTAGTCAGTCAACCATTGATGCAAATAAAGTTATGTCAACCCAAAACATAAATCTTAAAAATTCCATGATAATTGAAAGAACCCTAACTTAGGTTGGTCAAACACTTTGAACTATGAGGTCGATTTACCTTATGTAGTGTAATCTTGTTCCAACTTAATATTTTAGTTGAGGGATTTTTATCCTTATGAATAAAGCTTATATTATCCTTTTACATGCTTTGTTAATATTAAGTGGATTTTACTTAAGTGATTAACCATGTCTGAAAAAATAATTTACGCATAATTCAGTTATATTTTATTCCAGATTTTATGCTTGTTAAGTCATTTATTAGGTTATTGCAAAAAATTCACAAACATAAATAATTAACCATGAATTTGTTAGAAATATAAGTTCCATGATCATGAGATTCTCTAATGGTTAGTTTATCTAACGAATGATAAACTAACCCTCAACCCTAAGGGAAAACAAACCTTGAACAATAACTTGGTTCATGTTGTTTCATTCCACCTTTCCTCCTATGTATTACCTTGACTGGTTTCTCCTCATCTTTTTGACTCATATCGTCTCCACTATCCTGGGAGCTCCCTCCTTATATAAGCTTTTACTCACATGAAAGTGAGGTCATATAATGGATTGGATAAAAGGGGTTTACATACAAGAAACCATGGTCATTATTTCCCTTGCATAATAAGGGGAGGGGATGACACATAGAACATAATTTTGATTTAATCAAAATAAATTAAAATAAATCAATCGTGTACAAAGTTCTCATATAATGTCATGATCATCCACACAACATGAAATAATAACACATTTGCAATATTGTTATCAATCACTTTGATTTGTTCTTTATTTAAGATAATACACTAGTAATTGATCCAATTAATTGAATTTATCTTAATTCTCACCATCATATATAATTTTTAAAAAAATTAATTTATCTAAAATTAATGATGTACATAAGTGTACTTGGAAGCAACTTCATGTGCTTATCCAAAATTATAACATGAAAATATATTTTATATATAATTATCATTCCTATGACATGGAGTGTAGTTTTTTAAATAAATGACACATGGAAGACATGTGATAGGTTTTATTATATATTTAAATTTCTTCCATGAAAATGGGGAACACTGTCTGCTACAGACTACATGGCACATACAATATTACACAACATGTACTAACCTTTTCCTATGTTCGCAACACATGCCTTGGGTTTGACTGTGTTTCCTACAATCGACGTGTTTCAGATACAAAATGTGCATTAGGAATACATAATATATGACCTCAGAGTTGTACGATATGTCTGTCCTCATGTCAGGTATATGATACAAAATACACTGGGATACTCCATGTGCTCAGCCATGAGTCACCAAGGACTAAATGTCATGTATAATGGTTACATGATGTGTAGTCCTTCGAGTAGTATGTCAATATGTTTGTATATACACACCGATCTATTTTTATTGGATCTGAGATCTGATTTCATCAGATCTATCCAACTTCATCATGATATATAGATGCAAAAAATAAAAATACATGGAATTTATGCTTGAAGTAAATGTTGTGTACTCTGATTTTGTCCAAGTGGAACCTTTGACAACTCTAGAGGGTATGAATCAAATTCATCTTCATTTTTAATCATTAATCAATTACTAGTTATGTTATCAAGAATGAAGAAATTGAAGAGATGACAATATAGGATGCTAAAAGGAATCATTTTAACTAAAAGAATATAAAAATGCATGAAACCGTTCAATAAATAATGAATAATTACATATAAAACATGTGATCCCTTTGGTTTCACTTGTAGGTTACGGGCGCAAGAGAAGCATTCATTGATTGTATGACCAACATAGATTTTGGTATTAAATCATGAGTAATCATTGCTTTACATGATAAAACTATCATGTCCAATCAAAACAATATATTTCTTGACTAAATTAGTACACCATAACCATAAGAGAAGTATTTTCTCCTATAATTTCTAATTTAATTATAAGAAAATATAAGATTACCTCAACTTGTAACTCCACTTTCATTGATGATTTTATGGAATAGATTTCATCACACGATCATTGTGTTGTAGAATCCTAGTGAAAAATATCTTTAGAGATGATCCAAATATGTTCCAAAATCTGTTGAATGACTCCATAGAATCATTGGGTGCTAGCATGGATAATCCTAATCACTTGCATTGTTCATGGTTGACTAGATCAATATTCTTCTCGAAGGTTGAATAACTCTTAGTGTTATCTTGAAAGCTTGAGAGAGGAGGAAGAGATAAAACACTCTATGGATTGAGAAAACTATCTCTCTATCTATTGTGAACAAAAAAAGTTCTATTTGGAAAGTTCCATAATTAGATTTTTATTATGGAGGGTTTAGATTTTGAAAATTCACACTAAACCCATTAATATATGTAATTATTAAATAACCCCATGTCCATTAATAATAATAATATTATTATTAATCTATTTACATGAGAAACACATTAAGAATATAAATAAATATCATCTATACCATTTCTAATTAGACTATTAAACTCGGTTTGCTTTCCCTCATCAACATTTATGGATCCTTGAATAATGAATATTTAATAAATAAATGTCACTGCATTATTCTATGATAAATATAATAAATATTATATTCTAAAAACTTGAAAATAAATATTTATTATTATTATTTAAATCACTCATTATTTTGAATAACTTGTGATTAAATTATGGAGATCAACCAAACCCTAAAAGAATATTATTTATTCTAACTTGTTGAATTCAATATTTTAATTTAGTTGCGATGGCATATACATTTAGTGTGTGATGTTCTAGGACTATTTCTCAGTAGTATTAGGCATAAATACCTAAATTACAAGGTTAATATCTTGTAACACGCCAAGATACCCATAAATAAAGAAGTTAATGTCACAATGAAATCTAACTTTCTACAAATGCTTTTCATGTAATATAATCTATTTATCACAATATATCTAATCAATCAGGTTGCATACCTATACCATCAACCCAAACGATTGATTTTTCTTTCTTTATATTTCTAGAAATGAAGTCGACCACCAAACCCCATGACCATGGATTTATGCAGGTAGTTCAATTCCATAGAAAGACTTAGATATCAACTTTCATCATATGACAGAGGGGATAAATCCTTTATCGAATTATCTAATAATGCAATGTCACTCAGGTTGCACCCAACATATCCTACTTAGCAATATGAATATTTCATCACAATTCTCATCAATATATCAATGTGTGTGAGTCATGATATTATTTAATGATAATCATAAATTCCATAGATCAATACGAACATTTTCATATAAGAACACCCAATGAAAAATGGAAATGTGGATTTTCTATTTGATGGGTCTATTCTCTTAACCTTCTATCTTAAAGATTACTAAAGTTTAGCACTATGAGAATACATCTCAATGTCTTATAAGTCTTTAATAACTAATAGAATGTATCATTTGTGTCCCATAAGATAATATCATCCATCCATAAAACATGGTTCAAGAATAATGTTGTGGCACCTCAGAGTTCTCATCATAGCGGGGAACTGCTATGTCCTTTTAGTGCAACATATATCCTTCATACATCATCAAATACAAATTTCATGTAGAGGAACAATAATTATGTGATAAGAAAACTTTATTAATGATTAAACATGTAATAAAGTACTGAACAAGTTAGTTCTAGGGAACCAAATCCAACAGTAACTTCACAAACACCTTACTGCCAATATGAAAAGTCACTGCTCGATGTTTTCTATCAGCGGACCGGTGCATCTATTTCTGGTCCACATGAAGATTCATATATAGTTGGTGAAATACCTCATCCTTATCAAGAAAATAAATAGATACAACCTCCAAAACTATTGTTCCTTTAGTAAATTGAGTCAATGTATGGGGTTTCCAACCATAAACCACTTTAAATAGAGTCTTTCTAGTGGAGGTATAAACAGAAGTGTTTAAATAAAAATTGACCCAATAAAACCACTTGATCCACTATGTCAACCTAGAAGAAGAAAAAAACCTCAAATATGTTTCAATACTCAGGTTAACTACCTCCGTATGTCCATCATTTTTTGGATGATAGGATGTGATCATATTCAATTTGGTTCCTTATAATCAGAATACCTCTTTCCAAAAAAATTTGGTAATCATCGAGTCACAGTCACTTACTGTAGTAATCAAAATGCCACATAGGAAGACTATTTCTTTCATGAATATGGGAGTCATGTCTTTATAAGAATAAGGGTGCTTCAAGGGGATGAAATGTGCATACTTATACATCCAATCTACCACCATAAGGATGAACACAAATTCTTGTGATTTTGAAAGCCCAAAAATAAAATCCAATGAAGCCTCTTTCCAAACAATATTTGGAAAGTGGTAGGAGTATACCTATAGGAAATAGTGTCATAGACTTATTCCTTTAACATACTTAACCCTCATAGACATACTGTAAGACTATCTAGGTCATGCATCACCAAAACAGACCACCTTCCAAGCATTTGAAAGTTTTCAAAAACACTTTGTGTCCCCCTTATGGGGAAGAATGATAATAGTGGAGCAGCTGTAAAATCAAATGGGGATCCTTGGATAGTACCAAACTATCTCTAAAGGACAATCCATTTTAAATATAGTCCCCAAACCTTTCATTTGGTCCATGCTCAAGAACTACACCAATAGACTATAAATCCCTATCCTTGGAAACCACTTCTCTTACCTGTCAAAAGTCAATACAGTTCTGACATAACCTAGTTGAAAAACTTTTACCATCCATGATATGAGAGAGAGCATCAGCTATATGATTTACTTTTCCAGGTTTATAAAAAACCTCACACCCAATAATATTGCTTGAAAGCATTGCTGAATGTCTTTCGGCTTTTTCAATGGATCACATTCTTCCATAGAACCAAATTGGATAAGGAGTTCAGTATTCCACTATTCCAAGGAAAAATTTAGTTAAATCGTCAAGGAAATAAGTCAATGTTTCACAATACCTTCCATACAAAGTTGTACTATTGGCACTCACAGATTGTTGCATGTTTTGTGGATCATAATATAGGTTTTTGCTCATAAAATCCAAGAAATTGGATCTTCTCTAGCAAATAATAATATCTCTACTAGCTTGGCATAATTCTGTAGATTTCTACATAGTGATTCTGCTCTTCTTCCATTACTAGAACACATAATGGAATTTTGCTCGTGTATGGCCGGAAGAAGGATGTCTGATCAAAAACTCAACAAACAACTTTATTATCTTCTGAAATTTTAACTATATCTCCTACTTGTTGGGAAAGATTGGAAATCGACGAACGTGCAAACAATGGAAAAATAGAACGTGCAGGAGAAATAAAATCTTTCCCTCTAAATAGAGGATGCATAGTGACAAAATTAAGTGCAGAAAAAATAAAGCTGACACCAGAAATTTTTACATGGAAAACCCAAAAAGGAAAAACCAGAGGACCAAGTCCCGAAAGAGGTATCCACTAAAATCAAGAGATACATGGTTGAGACTCCCCAAAAATGGAAGAGATCTCAAAAGTAATAATCAATAATAAAAGCAGTGAATCAAAGACAAAGAGCAAGGAAGATGATCGTCGAGGAAAGATGATCACCTAATGGGATTGTCTCTCATTGTTGTTGATGCGGATGTGTTGAAATGCCTTGTCGCTGCCTCCTTATATAGGAAAAAGAATCTGAGTCAAATAATGTCTCCGAGTCAAAAGCGTGTCACTGGGTGAATTAATTCATGCGGTCTTGGACCACATTAAAAACACCTCATTAAAAGATAAATAGTGTGGTGCTCCAATTTAGGAGGCATTACATAGTGAACCAACCAGGAAGGCACCCAAAAAACTCCCCCTACGACTCAAGTGGGGATCACCGCCAACCCTGTAATCAGTCGGCAAGTCTCAAATTTTCCTCTGGGTAAACTCTTGGTCAACATGTCTGACCCATTGTAATCAGTGTGGATATTCTCAATCTCAAACTATCTTGAATCAAGGAATTTATAGATCCAATGATATCGAACATCGATATGTTTTGACTTTCCATGAAAAGTGGGTTTCTTTCCCAAACAAATTGCACTCTGAATATCACAAAATAAAACATACTTGTCCTGATTTAAACTGAGCTCTCAAATAAAATTTTTCATCCACAATAATTCTTTCCATGCCTCAGTAGCTGTAATAAACTCTGACTCTATGGTCGATAAACCATCACATCTCTGCAATCTGGACTTCCAAGATACAGCTCCCCCTGCAAAAGTGATCAAATAGACTGAAGTAGACTTCCTTGAATCGATATCTCCTATTATATCTGAATATGTAAAGCCACAAAGCACAGGTTCCCCTTCTCTAAAACACAATCTCATATCAGAAGTACCACAAAGATAACGAAAAATATACTTCACTGCTCTCCAATTCTATCTACCTGAATTTGATAGAAAACGACTGACCACACCAACTGCATAAGCTATATCAGGTCTTGTACATACCATAACATACATCAAACAACCAACGACAGATGAATAATTTATGTGTTGCATCTCCTCTCTCTCTGCATCAGTAGAAGGTGACTGACTGGTACTGAGTTTAAAATGTAAATTTAGAGGAGTACTAACCACTTTATCTCTATCCATAGAAAATCTCTAAAGAACCTTCTCAATGTATCTCTCTTGAGATAACCACAATTTCTTGGCCTTCCTATGATTGGATATCGTCATGCCAAGAATCTGTCGTGCTGGTCCCAAGTCTTTCATCACAAAATATTGACAAAAAGTTTTCTTCAATCTATCAATTATAGAAGTATCTTGGCCAACAATGATCATATCATCAATATAAAGAAACAATATAATAAAATCATCATCAGTAAATATCTGAAAAAACACAATGATCAGAAGATGTATTCCTAAAACCCTGATGAGAAATGACAGATTCAAACTTCTTATACCACTACCTCAGAGCTTTCTTCAAACCATAAAAACTCCTCTTCAAACTGCATACATGATTTTCTTTACCTTTTTCAACAAAACCTTCTTGATAATCCATATAAATATCCTCCTCTAAATCTCCATGGCGGAAAGCTATATTCACATCCATCTGATAAATATGTAGATCCAAACTATCATCCAAACCAAGATCAACCTGAATGGAAGACATTTTGATAAAAGGTGAGAAAATATCATCAAAATCAATACCTTTCTTCTAAAGGAAGCCTTTGACAACTAACCTTTCCATGTATCATGGAAGAGAACTAGATTCTTCATTTTTAATCTGATAAATACACCAATTTTGAGAAGCTCTCTTACCTGTTGGTAACATTACCAACTCAAAAGTGTGGTTGTAGTGTAATGATTTCATCTCATCATCCATTTCCACAACCCATATGTCCTTATGTTCTCTTTCCATTGCCTCATCAAAACATTCTGGTTCTCCCCCTTCAACGAGGAGCACAAACACATCAAGTGAATATCAAGTAGAAATGGTGCGATGTCAAGATGAACTCTGGAGGAGAACTGTGGGTTCATTAATAAACTTGGGAACAGGATCATCAGAAAAAAAAAGGTGCATCGAAAACATAATCTCCAAGCTGTTCACCATGAGCATCATTTTGTACATCAACGTGATCATTAGAATCAAAATTACGAGGTAAATTTGAATTAGAACCTGGATCAAGACTAAAAAAACATCAGAAATTGGAGAAGCATCTTTTTCTCCTTTATCAATGTCTACAATAGTTTGATCCTCTTTAAACATTGTATCACGTATTCTGACAAGTTTCTTCAAAACAAGATCATATAACATGTACCAAAACTCATTGTGTCCATAGCTAATAAAAATACAATGGAATGTCTTACCATCTATCTTAGATCTCTCATCTCTAGGCACATGAACAACAGCCTTGAAACCAAAAAAATGCAAGTGATCGTACCTGATATCTTTTCCAAACCAAAACATGTCAGGAGTGTCTGTCTACAAATCAATCGTAAGTGATAAATTGATAATATTAGCATCATTAAGTAAAGCCTCACCCCAAAAGTGTCTAGGAAAATTTTCTTCTAAAGGAAAACAACTACCTCTTTCCAACAAAGTCTTGTTCATCCGCTAAACTACACCATTAAACTATGGTGTCTTGGGAGGCATATTATGATGAAGAATACCTTCCTTACTACAATATTGATCAAATGGACCACAATAATCTCCCCCATTTTCAGTGAGAATACATTTCAATTTATTGCCTGATTCCCTCTCAGCTGAAACATGAAATTGCTTAAAAACACTGAGCACCTGAATTTTGGTATTCAAAACATAAACCCAGAGATTAGGTGAGTAATCATCAATAAATATCACCAAATAAATACCACCACTAAATTTCTTAGATTTAAAAGGACCAAAAACGGAAGAATGTACCAATTCAAGTACCTCTGACTTCCTGCGTGGAGGATGACTACTAAAACTCACTCTGCTCTATTTTATAGCCATGCAATGATCACTTGTGTCCAATTTTACACTCTTCAAATCTAGAAGAATATTCTCTTGTCCAAAAAATCAATCCCTTTCTCACTGATGTGATTGAGCCTCTTATGCCACAACTTGGACGAAACACTGCACTCAACAACACAAGAAGTATCATAAGAAATAGAAGCTCTATTCCAGTACAAACCTGATTGCTTCTTCCCTCGAGCCACAATCAAATATCCCATGGAAATATTCCATTGTAGATAAACAAAAGTAATGATAAACCCTTCATCATCAAGAACGTTGGTAGAAATAAGATTCAAGAAAACCTCCGGTGCATGTCGAACATTCTTCAAAATCAGCTTACTTCATGTACTAGTCTCTAAACAAACAGCCCCGATGACTACAACGTCAGCATGACCATAATTTCCCATATTCAAAATCCCAAAATTAAATAGGTTGTAAGATGTAAATAACTCCTTATTTGATGTCACGTAAAAATAGGCACCACTTTCTACAACCCAGCAAGAATCATCAGAAGTAATGTTAATGGATTCCTAAATAATAATAAGATCACCCTGTGTGGAAACAATGACATGATCATCTCCATAATCATTTTTCTTTTGTGGATTTTCCTTCATTATATTCACTCTTTTTAGTTGATAACCAAACTTCTAAGCATGCCCCTTCTTACCGCAATGATGACATTCCAAATATCTCTTCTTCGATCTGGATTTTCTTCTGCCTCTACTCTTACCTTGACTGCTCTGTCCCTGGTATTGGCTTCTCTCCCTATTCTCTGTGACTAAAAGCTCTGAAAAAGATTTCTCCTGAGTGCATCTCCTGACATCTTCATTTAAAATAGAATACTTGAAAAAACTAAATGTCACAGAACCATTAGGATCATAACCGGTTAGATTAACACGTAAATTATCTCATGAATCGGGTAAAGTGTTAAGCAGCAAAAGAGATAAAACCTCATCTTCAAAATTGATACCCATGCCAGAAAACTAATCAAAACATCCCTGATATTCACTTAAGTAGTCAGAAATAGATGTACATTCTTTGTACCTCAAATTAATCATTTTTTTGAGAAGAAACAATTTATCGTTTTCTGTCTTGGAAGCGTAGGTCGTCTCAAGATTCTCCCACAATGTTCTGGCGTAAGAGATGTTGACAATGTGGTTCATCACATTGTCTTAGACACCTTGGTGAATGAATCCAAAAATCATATCATGCTCTAATTCCCATTATTCATCTGACATCCTCTCTGGATTCTGGGTACTAAACACTAGAAGATGTACTCTCTTGACAAAAAGAAGATCCATTATTTTGAGTCGCCATATATGGTAGTTGGTACCATTCAAAAAAATCATTCGACTGTGATTGGCCTGTATAATAAATATGAAATAAAAAACCAAACCCTCTGATATCAGATGTGGGGAAAGACTAGAAATTGATGAACACAAAAAAAATAGAAAAATAGAATGCGCAATGGAAATAAAATACTTCCCTCTAAATAGCTAATGCGCAACGACAAAATTAAGAGCAGAAAAAATAAAGTTGACACCTGAAATTTTTACATGGAAAACCCAAAAGGGAAAAACCATGGGACCTAGTCCAAAAATAGGGATCCACTAAAATCAAGAGATACATGGTAGAGACTCCCCAAAAATGGAATGGATCTCAAAAGTAATACTCAAGAATAAAATTAGTGAATAAAATACGGAGAGCAAGAAAGATGATCGTCGAAGAAAGGTGATCACCAAATGGGATTTGCTGTAACACCCCAAGATTTTCTAAAAATAAATAGAAATTCATGGAACTTTGTTTTAAGTAGATATTTATAACTAGCCTTTAAAACATAATTTTTCCACTTCTATGTTTTGAATTTCAAGAAACCATCATCTATAATTGTGTTCAGTATGTTATTTGGAGTCTATTGGAAAAAACTTATTTTTTTGGTGAATAGTAGCATACCCTTATGAATAGTAATATGACCCTAATGAATAGTAAATTTTATTATTATTTTATTTTCTTAAAGATTTAATATAATAACATCTTGGTTAATTTTTCATTGTAATATAGAAGTAGTTAAAGAATTCCTGAAAATCATTTTTTTTCAATTTTCAAAAGCTGGTTTAAGGGTACCGGTAACCTGAAACCGGTTTAAGGAAAACCGGAAACCTCACAACACTTCCTGAGATTACATCACCATTCAAAATTCAAAATTCAAACAAAAAAAATTCAGCGCACACCACGTGTCCATCATCACGCGGGCCCATCATCACGCGTACCAGCAATCCATGTGCTCCACCTCAAGCCGCGAACCCATAAGCGCGTCACACTCCTCGAGCCGCGCGACCACCTCGAAACGCGAAAACTTCCTTGTCGCCAAACAAGCCACCGGTGAGGTTCGCCGGACCGGCCAAGTACCCAGCGCATCAGCCATATTTACATCACCGGATCGCCGGTGAGCGTCGCCAACGTCCGTCGTCACATCGTCACCCCAGAACACCGCCGAGGAATCAACAAACCATCATTCATGGAGATGCCTATGAATTCCCTCCATTCATTCCCATCACTGGATCGCCGGTGAGCTTCAATAGCGTCCCCCATCTTCATCATCTCCACAGAGGATTCAAAACAACATAGAATGAAAAACTCAAAACAAAAAAGAATAACCCAAGGAGATGCGTCCAGAGTCGACGCTCCATCTCAACATCACGTTCACCGAAAGGTTCACCACAACACAGCGGAAGAAAAACCAAACTAAAGACCAGAAAATCCCGCCACCACCAGACAGAACAACAGCATCAGACCCACCGAAACCCTAACATGCTCACCTAAGAAGATGTAGAACCCCACAACCGCCAGCTCATTATCGCCTCCCCCAATTGCGAAAAAACTCACCACATGACAAAAACGAGCTGTAAGATCAGAACCGCGAGCACTCCGAAGAGTGTGCCGTCAACAACCGGTCTTACACCCATGGATCTGAGCCCACAACCACCAAAGCCCGGAGAGCGTCTCCCCATCCTGAGAGAAGACCACGAAGCCCGGCAGTAGAGAACCATCACCAACCCACCGAGCACGAGAAGGAGTCGCCGCACCATCCGCAGCGCCGGAGCTAGCGGCGGAGAGAGGAAACCCTAGGATGGGAGAATCCCTTTACGGGCTCATTCCTTTAGCCTCTCTGTATTTCATCATGTTCATCACATTGAATTTTAATATTTCTCCTCTCTGTCAGTAGTTATAGAATTAGAATTGTTAATTTTTGAATTAAGTATGCTTTTATTTATAAATTAAATTAATAAAATTTTCAAAATTATTTTCAAAAAATGGACTTCATTTTTTAATTCTACACGTCAAAAAATGATTAGGTTAAATTTTTGGGATTTTTCTGAAATTTTTTAATTTTTGATGAATAGCGAAATACGATAAAATACCGTATAATCAAATTATCAGAAAAATTCACTATTTATGACATCATAAGTGATGCAAGGAAACTTGGTTCAACTCACATGCCATTATTACTATTTTATTTCACATGAACTAAGACAATTCATAATCTTGGGCAAAAATATTATAATAATGATTAAAATAATGAAAAATACCCCCTCTCCTCCACTATAAATACCACCATAAATCCCCTCTTCTTCCCACACCTCTCAAGCCTTGATCCATGCCTACGTTCATCCCAATACTCCTCCCAAGACTCTTCCCCACGTCCTAGAGCTACTAGCCTCACCTAAAGACCAAAACCGAATCCCTTACGAAGGATCTCATGGAGAAGAGATCAAGAGGTAAACACCCTCTTTTATTTTCTTTCTTTTCTTTCATTTTATGTTATTCTCTTCATTTCCTTTGGATTTTGTTGGGATATTACATTATATATCCCCCCTTACTATCTATATTATTTATTAGTGAATAGGTATCCCTTTTCTATCATCAAACTATTTTTATGAAATTTTAAGAGACGTCGTTAGACTGCCGAATTTTCATGAGAAATTTCGGAAGTTTTCTTTTATTTCAAGATTCATTTATTTTATTATTCTTTCCTCACCTCCTCTTAACCAAGAGGGATGAAAGCTCCATAATCTTGTATATTCTGTATGTTCTCATGTTCATGGGAAATTCATCACCAATATTCTTCTTTTCCCCCCACTTGTTCAAGGAATTAAAAACATTGTCCGTGATGTGTCGAATTACCGACATCGTGGATGATGTGATTTCAAATTTCTTTAATTACTTAAATTCTGGTCATGAAACCAATTTTACGGTTGAACCGGGTTAAAATATATGTATTATGTCTCATCAATGGTTCTTTAATTCTTTTGTATACATGGTTTTAATTTATAAAACAAAATTAGGTCGTTATAATCAAAGAACCACTAAAATGATCTAAACGAACATCATTAATGTTTTAACTTATGAATCATCCTCATGTAAGAATTAAAAATGATAAATGGTATAATTTATGTTACTATATATAAGTAAATAATATTCAATTCCAATTCTGGAGTTTCACTTCCCACCGACAAGAACATCCACCATGAACCGATCATGGAAATCATGTAAAGAACTCACCCAAAAATAGTGCAAGGAGCAAAATACTAACAATTAAATGGTGAAATGATGATATTAAATGATCATATAAGATGTTATAAACATGAAAATTCTTCTTTAAAATACTAATAACACACTTTTAACCATTATACAGGAAGTTTAAACAAGTTTTAAGTAAGATAAACCCAAGGTAATGGAATTCTTAACCCGATTTCAATTCTTTGGGTTAACATTCTACTTCGTTATTTATGTGGTATTAAAATTGATTGTGTGATGGGTTTTGTTTATATTAAGTTTAATTATGTGTATTTATAGTGTATATAAATATTCTATACACTCTATTAATTCTTCCTTCAATTACATGAATTATGTAAGGGGCTTTTCTTTTAAAAATCCTCTATTAAAATTATGTTTTACAAAATTCAAAAGCAATGTTCTTATGTTATTATTCATGTTGTATGATTATGTTATGGTTCTTGTGAATTGTGTATGATTAAGGGTGGTTACTATATTTCCCTCCAATTTATTGGGAATGTGTATGTTTGAGGTCGGCCATATGGTTACTCCAAGTGTAACTACGATAGTTACACAAATAGTAAGGTAGCTACGAGGGTTACAAATTATAAGGTAGCCGAGATAGTTACAAGAATATGTACGTAATGCACTAAGATAACTTTATGATTATATTTTTGTTCTCATGTTTTGTGTGGATCTTTTTTAAATCTCATGTTACAAAAATTAAGTATATATATATGGGTGCCAAACATGTTTTTTTTAAATGCTTTCATTTGTTATGAGTATTCATGGAATAATGTGATCTTTCCTTCTTTTTCATCCCATACTGAGATTTTTTGCTCATCCCAAGTTTTTAAATGATTTTTTACATGTTAATGTATTTGTAAGGATAATAAGGAGTCCATGTTAAATGTTGAAGAATAGTCAAGAAGTCATGTTTAAGTTTTAATGTTTATATTTTGGAAAAAAAGGAAACTATTTTTATGGTATCCACTCTATAATAATGTGTAATGTTATGAATGTATTGTCCCAATTCTATAAAGCACTAAAATTGAAAATATCATCAATGTAAAAGGAATTTTTTTCTTGACTAAATTCAAGATTATGTATGTAATAAGGCAAGGTCCTTATAGTTGGTCTTAGAGGATGATTTAGATAACTTTAGGGGTTAGGGTGATGTTAATGGAATACCATAAATGATTTTCACTTTATGATTAATTTGAAATGTTATAGAATTTAAATATTACCATGTTGATTCATCTAAGATATTTTTTTAGAATTATTGTCCACATAAGGAACAAGGATATTGAAGAGGAGAGGCACCGACATAATGACATCCTTCCAGATCTACAGCCTGGAATGGTAGGGATTGGAACTGAGTAGTTTGTTACAGTAATGGATCAGCTAACACAAGAACAAAATGGTGGTGGCATCCATGTAAGAGAACAAACAGAGGTACCAAAACAGAATATGAAAATAATGGAACATTTTATGAGACAACACCCTCCTTCTTTCAATGGATCTTCGGATCCAGTAGCAGCTAAAGGATGGATCAAAGCCCTTGAAAAGATATTCAATGTTTTGGGATGTTCAAACAATAAAAAGGTAAGTCTTTCCATTTATCTTTTTGAAGGGGAAGCTGATCAGTGGTGGTCAACAGTAAGGAATATCAGGGGTAGAGAGGATTTTGATGCCTTAGAGTGGGATGAATTTAATAGCCTTTTCCTTGGAAATTTTTTTCCTAAGGTGGTGTAACTTATGATAGAGAAGCAATTCCATGAATTGAAATAGAAGGAGGAAGATTCAGTGGCCTCATATGAAACAAACTTCACTAGACTAGAAAGGTATTCTCCAAATCTTATTCTAGATCTTGATAGCAAATTCAACCACTTTTACTTAGGACTGAAGCCAAGGTATTGAAGGGTGTTGGCCTCCCGTGAATTAAAAAGTCATGAGAAACATGTGTGATGTGATGATAGGGTAGATATGGAGTTTTTTTATGATCATGTGCATTTTGGAAATAAAGAGAAGAAGTGGACTATATGGAAAGCGATGGGTAAAAATCAAACAAAGAATTCTGATGGTAGGAAAATACAATTTCTAGTTTGTGAAAAGTGTGGTAAGAAACACCCTGGGGAATTTCTTAGCAAAACTAAGAAGTGTTTTAAATGTGGTAAGTTTGGACATATGGTCCAAGATTGGAATGAAAATGATTCTAAGACTAATCATGATAAACAGACTGTAAAGTTTTTTAAATGTGGTGAGATGGGTCATTATTCAAATACATGCCCAAAGAGAGATCTGAATGATTTAAAGAAGCCATACTACAAGCAGAAAGGTGTACTGAGATCCTTTGTGACTACATCAGCAGATGTAAGGCCATCCAATGAAGTTGTATTACGTACTTTTTTTGTTCACTCAGATTTTTCTAAAGTTTTGTTTGATACTAGGTATACACATTCCTTCATCTTTGAGAATTTTTTTGGTAAATTAGAAATATCACCTCAAAAAATGAGACCCAAACTTGTTGTTAAAACACTAGGGGGAAATATTATTGCAAAGAGGAATTATAATAATATTTCTATTATGGTATATGGAAAGTCTTTACCTACAAACCTTGTTGTTTTACCCTTATTCGAGTTTGATGTTATTCTGGGAATGGATTGGCTTTCTGTTTATTAAGCAAAGATTGACTGTAGAGCTAAAGAAGTTGTTTTTCAGAAATAGTTTCTGTTTGTATATAAGAATGAACCCATACAATTGATAACATATTAAGAAGCTGAGAAACTATTGAAATATTTAAATGAAACTTATCTTGCTCATATTGTTGAAAATAAGGGAATTCAGATTAATGATGTGTCGGTGGAAAATGAATAACTTGATGTTTTTTCCAATGAGTTACCCGGTGTCATACATGATCAGGAAGTCAAATACACAATTGACTTATTTCCTGATACTAATCCAATTTTAAAACCCCCATATCGTATGGCTCAAATAAAACTTCTTGAATTGAAAAATCAGTTGCATGATTTTCTTGACAAAGGCTTCATTCGTCCTAGTACTTCACCATGGGGATCCCCTGCTTTGTTTGTTAAAAAGAAAGATGGTTCCATGAGAATTTTCATTGATTATAGAGCTTTGAATAATATAACTATTAAAAACAAGTATCCTTTGCCTCATATCAATGACTTGTTTGATCAGATCCAGGGAGCTCAGTAATTTTACAAGATTGACTTGAGATCCAGATACCATCAGCTGAAGGTGAAGGAGGATGACATCCTAAAAACAACCTTTCATACTAGATATGGGCATTATGAATTTGTTGTTATGATTTTTGGATTAACTAATGGACCTGTTGTATTCATTAATCTTATGAATGGAGTATTTCATGAGTTCTTTGATAAGTTTGTGGTTGTATTTAATTATGACATTTTGGTATTTTCAAAAAATAAATAGGAGCATGAAAAACATCTAAGGGTTGTTTTACAAACCTTAAAAGAAAAGAAACTATATGGAAAATTCAGCAAGTGTGATTTTTGGTTGAAATAGATTTCTTTTCATGGGAACATTGTAAATAATGATGGAATAACAGTTGATCCTACTAAAACAAAAGTGGTTGATGAATGGCCAAGACCCACAAATGTTATAGAGATTCACAGTTTTCTTGGAATAACAGGTTATTACCGATGTTTTGTTAAGGAATTTTCTCGGTTATCTAGACCAATAACTAAGTTAACACGAAAAGGGGCTAAATTTGTTTGTACAAAAGAATGTGATGTTTGTTTTTAGGAACTAAAGAAGTGATTGGTGAATTCTCCAGTTTTGTCCTTACCTTCCCAGAATGGTGAGTTTGTCATCTACAGTGACGCTTCTTTGAAGGGAATTGGTTGTGTTTTGATGTATAATGATCATGTAATTTCTTATGCTTGAATAAAACTAAAACCTCATGAGTTAAATTATCCCACACACGATTTGGAATTGAAAGCTGTGGTTTTTGATATGAAAATTTGGAGGCATCATTTATAAGAAACCAAATGTCAAATATAAACTGACTATAAAAATCTGAAGTATATATTCACTCAGAATGAATTAAACATGTGGTTGAGAAGATTGCTTGAACTGATAAAGGATTATTATTGCATGATCAATTACCATCCTGAAAGAAGGAAACAATGTGGTAGATTCCTTGAGTAAGAAACATCATGCATCATTAACCCTGTTTCGTTTGGAACATGATCCCTTGATTAATGATTTGATGAATTTTGGCTTAGAAGTAGTTGGTGTAGGGAATAAATCTATTTTGTTTCAGGTTTTAATGTAGTCTTTGTTGTTAGACAGAATTAAGAGAGCGGAGAAGGAAGGTCATGATCTATAGAAAAATGTAGAATTGGTTAAAATGGGTAAGTTTTCAGAATTTAATCTTGATAAAGATTATTTTTTGAGATTTGGAAGAAGGTTGTGTGTTCCTAGTGATTATATATTGAAGAAATATTTGTTGTCTGAAGCTTATAGTTCTCCATTTTTGGTTCATCCTGGAAGTACTAAGATGTATAGGGAGCTTCAAGAGTATTACTAGTGGGATGGAATGAAAAGGGATATTACTTATTTTACCATGAAATGTTCGACATGTCAGCAGGTTAAAGTAGAGCGGAAATTACTGAAGGGGATGCTTCAGCCTTTTTTAGTGCTAGAGTGGATGTGGGAGAATGTATCCATGGACTTTGTGGTGAGACTACCTAAGAAATCTCAAGGTAAAAATGCAATTTGGGTTATTGTGGATCAGCTGAAAAAATCTGCACATTTTATTTCTATTCGAGATACAATGACTTTGGATCAGATTTCTCAATTTTACCTTAAGGAGATTGTCAGGTTACATGGATTTCCTCTTTCTATTGTATCTAATCGGGATCCCAGGTTCACTTATAACTTTTGGAAGGGACTTCAGAAGTCATTGGGCACAATGTTAAATTTTAGTACAACTTTTCATCCTCAATCAGATGGGCAGTCAGAACGAACAATTCAGACTTTGGAAGATATGATTCGTGCTTGTTCAATGGACTACCAGGGAAGTTGGGATCAAAATCATTCTTTAGTTGAGTTTTCTTATAATAACAGTTTTCATTCTAGTATACAGATGGCACCTTTTGAGTATTTTTATGGAAATCAGTGTCGGACTCCAGTGTTTTGGGATGAAGTAAGTGAAAGAAAGTTAATGGGGCCAGAATTAGTGGAGGAAGTAGCTGAGAAAGTGAGATTTATTCAGCAGCACATGAGGACAGCTCATAGTAGGTAGAAAATTTAACCAGATAATAGAATGAAAGACTTCTCTTTTGAGGCAAGTGACCATGTTTTCCTTAAAATCTCTCATTGGAAAAGTGTGATGTGTTTCGGTATGAAAGAGAAGCTAAGTCCATGGTTCATCGGTCCTTTTCAAGTCTTGGATAAAGTTGGAATAGTTTGGTACCACGTAGCTTTGCCTCCGAGTGTGTTTGAGGTAGACAATGTTTTTCATGTTTCGATGTTGAGAATGTATGTACTAGATTCATCACATGTTTTAAGCCCAAAAGCAGTTGAGTTGGAAGATAACTTTTCTTATGAAGAGAAACTAGTTAAAATTCTTGATTAAAGGGAACAGGTATTGTGGAATAAGGTAATCCACCCGGTAAAGGTTTTTTGTAGAAACCACATGGTTAAAGAAGCAAAATGGAAGTCTGAAAATGCAATGAGTGAAAAGTACCCTTAGTTGTTTAATAAGTAAATAAAATTGTGAGGACGCAATTTCTAGAAGGTGGGGATAATGTAACACCCCAAGTTTTTCTAAAATTAAATAGAAATTCATGGAACTTTGTTTTAAGTACATATTTATAACTAGACTTTAAAACATAATTTTTCTCCTTCTATGTTTTGAATTTCAAGAAACTGTCATCTACAATTGTATTCAGTATGTTATTTGAAGTCTATTAGAACCAACTTGTTTTTTGGTGAATAGTAACATACCCTTATGAATGGTAATATGAATAGTAATACAACTCTAATGAATAGTAAATTTTATTATTATTTTATTTTCTTAAGTCATTAAGATACTAACATCTTGGTTAATTTTTCATTGTGATATAGAAGTAGTTAGAGAATTAGAATTGTTAATTTTTGAATTAAGTATGCTTTTATTTAAAAACTAGATTAATAATATTTTGAAATTTATGTTCAAAAAATGGACTTCATTTTGGAATTATACAAATCAAAAAACGGTTAGTGTAAATTTTTGAGAATTTTTGGAAATTCTTTAATTTTCGATGAATAGTGAAATAAGATAAAATACCGTATAATCAAATTATCAGTAAAATCCACTATTTCTGACATCATAAGTGATGCAAGGACATTTGATTCGAACTCACATTCCATTATTACTATTTTAGGTCACATTAACTAATACTATTCCTAATCTTGGGCAAAAAAAATTATAATAATGATTAAAATAATGAAAAATACCCCCTCTCCTCCACTATAAATACCACCCTCACTCCCCTCTTCTTCCCACACCTCTCAATACTTGATACATGCCTATGTTCTCCCTAATAATCATAACAAGGATATTTCACACATACTATATATTCTGGTCTCACCAAAAGACCAAAACTGAAGCCCTTAAGAAGGATCTCAAGGAGAAGAGATCAAGAGGTAAACATCCTCTTTTATTTTCTTTCGTTTCTTTCATTTTATGTTATTCTCTTCATTTACTTTGGCTTATGTTGGGATATTTCGTTCAATATCCCCCCCTTAAATTACATATTATGTAATAGTTATGAGGTATCCATTTTCTCTCATCAAACTATTATTATGAAATTTTAAGAGACGCCATTAGGTAGCCGAATTTTCGTGAGAAATTTCTGAAGTTTTCTTTTAGTTCACGATTCCTTTATTTTCTTACTCATTACTCACCTACTCTTAACCAAGAGGCATGAAAGATCCATAATATTGTATATTCTATATGTTCTAATGTTCTTGGGAAATTCTCCATCAATGATCTTCTTTTCCCCCACTTGTTCAAGGAATTAAAAACATTGTCTGTGATGTGTCAAATTGCTGACATCGTGGACGATGTGATTTAAATTTGCTTTAATTCCTTCAAGTCTGGTCATGAAAACATTTTTATGGTTGAACCAGGTTATAATATATTTATTATGTCTTATCACTAGTTTTGTAATTATTTTGTACACATGGTTTTAATTTATAAAACAAAATGAGGTCGTTATTATTAAATAACCACTAAAATGATCTAAACGAACATCATTAATGTTTTAACTTATGAATCCTCCTCATGTAAGAATTAAAAATGATAAATGGTATAATTTATATTAATGGATATATTTAAATACTACTCCATTCCAATTCTATATTTTCACTTCCAACTGACAAGAACATCCACCATGAACTGGTCATGGAAATCATGTAAAGAACTCACCCAAAAACAGTGCAAGGAGCAAAATACTAACATTTAAAGGGTGAAATGATGTTATTAAATGATCATATAAGATTTTATAAACATGAAAATGTTTCTTTAAAATAATAATAACACTATTTTAATCATTATAAAGTAATTTTAAATAAGTTTTAAGTAAGACAAACCCGAGGTAAGGGAATTCTTAACCCGATTTCCATTCTTTTGGTTAACCTTCTACTTAGTTATTTATGTTGTATTAAAATTGTTTGTGTGATGGGTTTTGTTTATATTATGTTTAATTATTTGTAATTATAGTATATATAAAAATTCCATCCACTATATTAAGTCTTTCTTCAATTACATGAAATATGTAAGGGACTTTTCTTTTAAAAATCCTTTATTAAAATTCTTTTTTAAAAAATTCAAAAGCAATGTCGTTATGCTATTATTCATGTTGTATGATTATGTTCTAATTATTGTGAATTTTTTATGATTAATAGTGGGACATATATTTCCCTCCAATGTTTTGGGTATGTGTAAGTTGGAGGTCGGTCGTATGGTTACTCCAAGTGTAACTGCAATGGTTACACAAACATTAAGGTAGCCATGGGGGTTACAAATTATATGGTAGCCAAGAGGGTTAGAAGATTATTTAAGTAATTCCCTAGGATACCTTTATGATTATATTTATTTTCTCATGTTTTGTGTGGATCTTGTTTAAATCTCATGTTTCACAAAGTATGTATATATATATGGGTGACAAGCAGGTTTTTTAAAAATGCTTTCATATGTTACGAGTATTCATGGACTAATGTGATCTTTCCTTCTTTTTCATCCCTTGCTGAGATTTTGTGCCCATCCCAAGTTTTTAAATGATTTCTCAAAGGTTAATGTATGTGTAATAAAAAGAAATAATCCATGTTAAATGTTTAATAATTTTCAAGGAGTCATGTTTATGTTTTAATGTTTTATATTTTGAAAAAAAATGGAAACTGTTTTTATGGTATCCACTCTATAATAATGTTGAATGTTATGAATGTATAATCCAAATTCTATAAAGCTATAAAATTGAAAAGATCCTCAATGTAAAAGGAATTTTTTTCTTGACTAAATTCAATATTATGTATGTAATAAGGCTGGGTCCTTATAGTTGGTATCAGAGGATGGTTTAGATAACTTTAGGGTTTAGGGTGATGTTAATAGAATACCATAAATGATTTTCACTTTATGATTAATTTTAAATGTTATATCATTTAAAGATTACCATGTTTCTTCATCTAAGATATTTTTGTTCAGAATGGTTGTCTTTAGAAGGAATAGGGATGCTGAAGAGGGGAGGCAATGACAGAATGACATCCTTCCAAATCTACAGCTCAGAATGGTAGGGATTGGAAACGAGAAGTTTGTGATAGTAATGGATTAGCTAACATAGGCAATAAATGGTTGTGTCATCCATGCAAGAGAACAACCATAGGTACTACAATGGAATATGACAATAGTGGAACATTTTATGAGATACCACCCTCCTTATTTCAATGGATCTTCTGACCCAGTAGCAGCTGAAGGATGGATCAAAGACATTGAAATGATATTCAATGTTATGGGGTGTTTAGACAATCAAAAGGTAAGTATTTAAATTTATTTCTTTGAAGGGGAATATGATCAGTGGTGGTCAATGGTAAGGAATATAAAGGGTAGAGAGGATTTTTATGCCTTATAATGGGATGAATTTAAAAGTCTTTTCCTTGAAAAATATTTTCCTAAGATGGTGCGACTTAGGATGGAGAAGAAATTCATTGAATTGAAACAGAAGGACGAACATTCAGTGGCCATGTATGAAGAAAAATTCACTCGACTGGAGAGGTATGCTCCGAATCTTATTCTGGATCTTGATATCAAAATCAACCACTTTTACTCAGGACTGAAGCAAAGGTATCGAAGGGTGTTTGCCTCCAGTGAATTCAAAAGTTATGAGAAACTTGTCTGATGTGCTGAGAGGGTAGAGATGAAGTTTTTTTATGATCATTTGAAATTTGTAAATAAGGAGAAGAAGAGGTCCAGATGGAAAGTGATGGGTAAGAATCAACCAATCTGATGGTAAGAAAATCCAATTTCTAGATTGTGAAAAGTGTGGAAAGAAACACCATGGGAATGTCTTCACAAAACATGGAAGTGTTCTAAATGTGGTATGTTTTGATATATGGCCTAAGATTGCAATGAAAATTATCCTAAGACTAATCATGGTAAGTAGACTATAAAGTGTTTTAAATGCGGTGAGATGGGTCATTATGAAAATTCCTTCCCAAAGAGAGATTTGAATGATGAAAATAAGCCATAATACAAGAAAAAATGTGTAGTGAGATCCTTTTTGACTACATCAGCAGATGTTAGGTCATCGAATGAAGTCTCAGGTACTTTTTTTGTTCACTCAGTTTTTGCTAAAGTTTTGTTTGATATGGGTTCTACACATTCTTTCATCTCTGAGAAATTTTCTAGTAAATTGGAAATATCACCTCAACAAATGAGACCCTAACTTATTGTTAAAACACCAGGGGAAATATTATTGAAAAAAGAAATTATAAGAATATTTATATTGTGGTATGTGGAAATACTTTAGCTGAAAACCTTGTTGTTTTACCCTTAGTCTAGTCTGATGTTATTCTAGGAATATATTGGCTTTCTATTTATCATTCAAAGATTGACTGTAGAGATAAATAAGTTGTGTTTCAGAAAGAGTTTCTGTTTGTATACAAGAACAAACCCATACAATTGATAACATATCAGGAAGTTGAGAAACTATTGAAATATGGAAATGAAAGTTATCTTGCTCATATTGTTGGAAACAAGGGAACTATTCAGATTAATAATGTGTTGGTGGTAAATGAATACCTTGATGTTTTTTCTGAAGAGTTACCCAGTGTTATACATGATCGGGAAGTCGAATACACAATTGACTTAGTTCCTGATGCTAATCCAATTTTAAAACCCCCATATCATATGGCTCAAATAGAACTTCTTGAATTGAAAAATCAGTTGCAAGATTTTCTTGACAAAGGCTTCATTCGTCCTAGCACTTCACCATGGGGATCCCCTATTTTGTTTGTTAAAAAGAAAGATGGTTCCATGAGACTTTTCATTGATTATAGAGATTTGAATAACTTCACTGTTAAAAACAAGTATCATTTGCCTCACATCGATGACTTGTTTAATCAGCTCCAGGGAGCTCATTACTTTTCCATGATTGACTTTAGATCTAGATACCATCAACTAAAGGTGAAGGAGGATGATATCCTGAAAATACCCTTTCATGGTAGATATGGGCATTATGAATTTTTTGTTATTCCATTTGGATTAACTAATTCACCTGTTGTATTCATTAATCTTATCAATAGACTATTTCATGAGTTCTTGGATAAGTTTGTGGTTGTATTTATTTATGAAATTCTGGTATTTTATAAAAATAAATAGAAGCATGAAAAACAAATAATGGTTGTTTTACAAACCTTTAAAGAAAAGAAACTGTATGGAAAATTCAGAAAGTGTGATTTTTGGTTGCAACATATTTCTTTTATTGGGAAAATTGTGAAAAAGGGTGGTATAACAATTGATCCTACGAAAAAAACGTGGTTGACAAATGGAAAAGACCCACAAATGTTACAATGATTCGTAGTTTTCTTGGATTAGCAGGTTACTACCGATGTTTTTTTAAGAACGTTTCTTAGTTATCTATCCTGATAACTAAGTTAACATGGAAAGGGGTTAAATTTTTTTGGACAGAATAATGTTATGTTTGTTTTCAGGAACTGAAGAATAGATTGGTGAATGCTCCAGTTTTAGCTTTACCTTCCTAGAATGGTGAGTTTATCATCTACAATGATGATTCTTTGAAAGGGATTGGTTGTGTTTTGATATAGAATGATCAGGTAATTTCTTATGCTTCAAGACAACTAAAACCTCATGAGTCAAATTATCCCACACATGATTTAGAATTGGAAGATGTGGTTTGTGCTTTGAAAATTTGGAGGCATCATTTATACAGAACCAAATATCAAATATATACTAATCATAAAAGTCTGAAGTATATATTCACTCAGAAGGAATTAAACATGAGGCAGAGAAGATGGATTGAACTGATAAAGGATTATGATTTCAGGATCATTTACCATCCTGGAAAAGCAAACAAAGTGGTGGATTCCTTGAGTAGAAAAAATTATGCATCATTAACCATGTTACGTTTGGAACATGGTCCCTTGATTAATGATATGATGAATTTTTTCTTTAAAGTAGTTTTTTCAGGGAATACATCTGTTTTGTTTCAGGTTTCAATGTAGTCTTCATTGTCAGACAGAATTAAGCGAGCGTAGAAGGAAGACCGTGAGCTACAAAAAAAGGTAGAATTGGTTAAAATGGGTAAGTTTCCAGAATTTAATCTTAATAAAGATTGTTTTTTTAGATTTGGAAAGAGGTTGTGCATGCCTAGTGATTCTCAATTGAGGAAATATTTGTTGTGTGAAACTCATAGTTCTCCATTTTCGGTTCATCCTGGAAGTACTGAGATGTATAGGGACCTTCAGAAGTATTACTAGTGGGATGGAATGAAAAGGGATATTGCTAATTTTACCATGAAATGTCTGACATGTCATCAGGTTAAAGCAGAGCGACAATTACCAAAGGGGATGCTTTAGCGTTTTTCAATGCCAGAGTGGAAGTGGTAGAATATATCCATGGATTTTATGGTGGGACTACCTACGACATATCGAGGTAACAATGCAATTTGTGTTATTATGGATCAGCTAACAAAATATGCACATTTTCTTTCTATTCAAGATACAATGTCTTTGTATCAACTTTCTTGATTGTACCTCAAGGATATTTTCAGATTACATGGAGTTCCTCTTTCCATTGTATCTAACTAGGATCCTAGGTTCACTTATAACTTTTGGAAGGAACTACATAAGTCGTTGGGAACAAAGTTAAATTTCAGTACAGCTTTTCATCCTCAATCAGATGGGTAGTCAGAACGAACGATTTAGACTTTGGAAGACATACTTTGAGCCTGTTCAATGGACTACCAGGGAAGTTGGGATCAGCATCTTTCTTTAGTTGAGTTTTCTTATAATAACAGTTTAGTTCTAGTATACAGATAGCACTTTTTGAGGCTTTGTACGGAAAGCGGTGTCAGACTCTAGTGTTTTGGGATGAAGTTGGTGAAAGAAAGTTGATGGGGCCAGAATTAGTGGAGGAAGTGGCTGAGAAAGTGAGGATGATTCAGTAGCACATGAGGACAGCTCATATCAGGTAGAAATTTTATGCAGATAACGGAAGGAAGGACTTCCCTTTCGAGGTAGGTGACCCTATTTTCCTTAAAATCTCTCCTTCGAAAAGTGTGATGTGTTTCAGTAAGAAAGGGAAGCTAAGTCCACGGTTCATCGGTCCTTTTGAAATCTTGGAGAAAGTTGGAATAGTTGCATACCGCATAGCTTTTCCTCTGAGTTTCTTTCAGGTACACAATGCTTTTCATGTTTTGATGTGTAGAAAGTATGTGCCAGATTCATCATATTTTTTAAGCCCAGAAGAAGTTCAGCTGGAAGATAACCTTTCTTATAAAGAGAAACTAGTTCAGATTCTTGATCGAAGGAGAAAAGTATTGCGGAATAAGGTAATCCACTAGATAAAGGTTTTTTTGGAGAAACCACATGGTTTAAGAAGCAACATGGGAGTCTGAAAATGCAATGAGGGAAAAGTACCCTCAGTTGTTTAATAAGTAAATAAAATTGTGAGGACACAATTTCTAGAAGGTGGGGATAATGTAACACCCCAAGTTTTTCTAAAAATAAATAGAAATCCATGGAACTTTGTTTTAAGTAGATATTTATAAATATCCTTTAAAACATAATTTTTCCACTTCTATGTTTGGAATTTCAAGAAACTATCATCTGCAATTGTGTTCATTATGTTATTTGGAGTCTATTGGAATAAACTTTTTTTTTTGTGAATAGTAACATACCCTTATGAATAGTAATAGGAATAGTAATATGACTATAATGAATAGTAAATTTTCTTATTACTTTATTTTCTAAAGGATTTAAGATAATAAAATCTTGCTTAATTTTTCATTTTGATATAGAAGTAGTTATTGAATTAGAATTGTTAATTTTTGAATTAAGTATGATTTTATTTAAAAACTAAATTAAAAATATTTTGAAAAATATTTTCAAAAAATGGACTTCATTTTTGAATTCCACATGTCAAAAAATGGTTAGGGTAAATTTTTGGGATTTTTCTGAAATTCTTTAATTTTTGATGAATAGTGAAATATGATAAAATATCGTATAATCAAATTATTAGTAAAATTCACTATTTATGAAATCAAAAGTGATGAAAGGCCACTTGGTTCGAAATAACATGCCATTATTACTATTTTAGGTCACATTAACTAAGACTATTCATAATCTTGGAGAAAAATATTATAATAATGATTAAAATAATGAAAAATACCCCCTCTCCTCCACTATAAATACCACCCTCACTCCCCTCCTCTTCCCACACCTCTCAATCCTTGATTCATGCCTTAGTTCAGGCCAATACTCCTCCCAAGGATCTTACCCACATCCTAGAGCTGCTGGTCTCACCAAAAGACCAAAATCGAAGCCCTTAAGAAGGATCTCAAGGAGAAGAGATCAAGAGGTAAACATCCACTTTTATTTTCTTTCTTTTCTTTCATTTTATGTTATTCTCTTCATTTCCACTGGCTTATGTTGGGATATTTCATTAAATATCCCCCTTACTATCCATATTATGTAAGAGTGATGAGGTATCCCTTTTCTCTCATCAAACTATTTTTATGAAATTTTAAGAAACGCCGTTAGGCTTCCGAATTTTCATGATAAATTTCTGAAGTTTTTGTTTATTTCAAGATTCCTTTCTTTTCTTCTTCTTTCCTCACCTATTCTTAACCAAGAGGCATGAAATCTCCAGAATCTTGTATATTCTGGATGTTCTCATGTTCATCGGAAATTCATCTTCAATCTTCTTCTTTTCCCCAACTTGTTCAAGGAATTAAAAACATTGTCCGTGATGTATCGAATTACCGACATCGTGGACGATGTGATTTAAATTTTCTTTAATTGATTCAATTATGGTCTTGAAACAATTTTTATGGTTTAACCAGGTTATAATATATGTTTTATGTCTCATCAATGGTTCTGGAATTCTTTTTTACAAATGGTTTTAATTTATAAACCAAAATGAGGTCGTTATTATCAAAGAACCACTAAAATGATCTAAACGAACATCATTATTGTTTTAACTTATGAATCATCCTCATGTAAGAACTCAGAATGATAAATGGTATAATTTATATTATAGGATATATTTAAATACTACTCTATTCCAATTCTGGAGTTTCACTTCCAACCGACAAGAACATCCACCATGAATTGATCATGGAAATCATGTAAAGAACTCACCCAAAAACAGTGCAATGAGAAAAATACTAACAATTAAAGGGTGAAATGAAGTTATTAAATGATCATATAAGATTTTATAAACATGAAAATGTTTCTTTAAAATACTAATAACACTATTTTAATCATTATACAAGAAGTTTAAACAAGTTTTAAAGAAGACAAACCCGAGGTAAGGGAATTCTTAACTCGATTTCTATTCTTTGTGTTAAACTTCTACTTCGTTATTTATGTTGTATTAAAAAAAAATTGTGATGAGTTTTGTTTATATTATGTTTAATTATGTGTATTTATAGTTTATATACATATTCCATCCACTCTATTAATTATTTCTTTAATTACATGAATTATGTAAGGGGGTTTTCTTTTAAAAATCTACTATTAAAATTCTGTTTTACAAAATTCAAAAGCAATGTTCTTATGCTATTATTAATGTTGTATGATTATGTTCTAGTTCTTTGGAATTGTTTATGTTTAAGGGTGGGACCTATATTTCTGTCAAATGTATTGGGTATGTGTAAGTTGGAGGTCGATCGTATGGTTTGTCACGAACCAGGCTGGGTCACCATTCGACCTGGCGCCCGACCCGGTCCGTGACATGGCCCGAAGGGCGTTCTCGATCCCCACGGGCTGGCACAAGTGCCCGGGTATCAAGAGTAACATGTGGGAACAATTTAACCGAAATAAAAGATAGAAAAACAACTAACAAGATAAATAAAATGAAATTTGAAGTAGACAACCAAACACGCCTTTAAACTATAAATAGGTTTAATGTCTACAACTCAAACCAATAACTAAAAAGAAAAGAGGACAGCGGAAACTAAAACTCTGACTCAAACCCCCCATTAAAGGAGAGGCCACATCAACACCAATCTACATGAGAATACCAACTACAACCTGAACCACCATCACTAAGCATGATGTCACAACCTTGAATACACAGGAAACAAAGTCTACATACACCCAAAGGCTTATGTAGGGTGTAAGACAAAAGCCTAGTAGGACGTCACCCAATAAAAAAATTTCCACGTATAAATAGTATATTACAAATACATTTATAGTATAAATAAATTAAAGGACACCAAAGCTTAAACAACTTTAAATAAATAGTTTCTATAAAGAAAACACTTTTAAATAAAACAACTTAAATTAAAATAAAACACCCTTGTAGTTAAGAAAACTCAATCCTTCAAGAGAACCCAAATGCTACACCTTATGCCAATAGTGAGTGTATAGTAATCCAGGAGCACTAAAAGTGGGAGAGGACCTATAGGTACTAGAAAAAGGAATGGGACCCTAGAACATCGCATATCAATGAATAAGAATATAGGAACAAAATATGTTCTCGTGCATGAGAAACTAGTAGGGAAACACATCCATAACCTAGTGGTCTCCAGTCATCATCCAATGTTTAGTTAGTGTTGTAATCGTCAAACTAGCTAAGTGAAACCATGCTAGAGCCGCTTCCGAATCACTAGCACGCTAGATCTAGTCCACCCACCTAGTACCCAGGCTTCCCCTTTTGTGCTCAATATGTTCAAATTTCACATTTCATATCAAAATTAGTTAAAAAAACAAACAAGGTGTAACATAAACCCAACACAACACTTCCACACACACAGAAAACCATTTGAC
Organism: Viscum album; assembly: GCA_963277665.1. NCBI lineage: Eukaryota > Viridiplantae > Streptophyta > Magnoliopsida > Santalales > Viscaceae > Viscum > Viscum album. The sequence continues at coordinate 491,436,462 of OY728150.1, forward strand.
AATGTACGCACGCCAAAAGGCTTTACCCAACTCAATTAAAACAATTTTTTCATTACTAATGATTCTTTATTAAAACATATTAAATTCTTTGTCAACAAATTATTTAAAAAGAAACATGACACGACTAGCACAAAAGAAACAACTCAACCCTCCACCCTGACCAAACAAACCTGACACCACATGATGAACAAAACATGTACCACTCACATCAATTAACAATCCAATCACATGGTTAAAAGACATTTTCCAGATTAAAAAAAACACTAAAAATTTTATTACACAATTTCAGAAGATGAAACAGGACTTTAAACACCAAACACCCACTCAAATGCCCTTTTTGGAAAAAAACTCATATGAATGTAACACCAGAACATAAACTGCGCACTTTGCGCATTTTCACAAAACATACACAAAATTTATAAAACACTAGCAGATAGTTTAGTGTGGTGTTTCACATAAACAGCCCATTAAAACCACACAACACCTTCCCTTATGAACAAACACATGCAACAATGTATCGAAAACACATTTAACACCACTTTCACAACTGAAAAACTAACTGCACATCTTATTAAACACTAATGATAGACTAAAAAAACATGTTTTCAAACAGAGAATGAATTTTGTTCTTATACTGTTGTTCACCGAGATGCGATGTTCTAGGGTCCCATTCCTTTTTCTAGTACCTATAGGGCCTCTCCCACTTTTAGTGCTCCTGGATTACTATACACTCACCATCGGCATGCAGTGTAGCATTTGGGTTCTCTTGAAGGTTTGAGTTTTCTTAACTGCAAGGGTGTTTTATTTTTATTTAAGTTTTTTTCTTTAAAAGTTTTTTCTTTATAGAAACTATTTATTTAATGTTGTTTAAGATTTTGTGTCCTTTAATTTATTTATACTACAAATGTATTTTTCATTTAATGTTTATACGTGGAACTTTTTTTATTGGGTGACATCCTACTAGGATTTTGTCTTACACCCTACATACACCTTTGGGTGTATGTAGACTTTGTTTCTTGTGTATTCCAGGTTGTGACATCATGATCAGTGATGGTGGTTAAGGTTGCAGTTGGTATTCTCATACCGAGTGGTGTTGATGTGGCCTCTCTTTCGCTGGGAGGTATGAATCAGAGTTTTAGTTTCCGCCGTCGTCTTTTCTTTTTAGTTATTGGTTCGAGTTGTAGACTTTAAAATTGTTTATAGTTCAAAGGCGTGTTTGTTTTTCTATTTCCAGTTTCAGTTTATTTACCATGTTAGTTGTTTTTTTGTCTTTTATTTCAGGTAAACCATTACCACATGTTAATATTGATACCCAGGCACTTGTGCCAGCCTGTGGGGATCGAGAATGCCCTTCGGGCCATGTCACGGACCAGGTTGGGCGCCGGGTTGGATGGTGACCCAGCCTGGTTTGTGACATGGATACTCCAATTGTAATTACGATGGTTACACAAACAGTAAGGTAGCCGTAAGGGTTACAAATTATAAGGTAGACAAGAGGGTTACAAGATAATGTATGTAATTCCCCGAGATACCTTTATGATTATATTTATGTTCTCATATTTTTGTGTGGATCTTTTGTAAATCTCATGTTACACAAAGTAAGTATATATATATATGGGTGACAAGCATATTTTTTAAAAATCTTTCATACGTTACGAGTATTCATGGACTAATGTGATCTTTCTTTCTATTTCATCCCTTATTAAGATTTTTTTTCTCATCCCAAGTTTTTAAATGTTTTTTCACAGTTTAATGGATGTGTAAGAAAAATGAAGAATCCATGTTAAATGTTTAATAATTGGCAAGGAGTCATGTTTAAATTTTAATGTTTTATATTTTGAAAAAAAATGGAAACTGTTTTTATGGTATCCACTCTGTAATAATGTGTAATGTTATGAATTTATTATCCCAATGATCTAAATATATAAACTTGAAAATATCCTCAATGTAAAAGGAATTTTTTTCTTGACTAAATTCAAGATTATGAATGTAATGAGGTCAGGTCCTTATATTTTCCCTCGGTGTTATTGATGTCGGTGTGTTGAAAAGACTTCATGTTTCCTCCTTATATAGGAAAAAGAATCTGTGTCAAATAATGTCTCTGTTTCAAAAGCGTGTCACTATGTGAATTAATTCACACGATCTTGGCCTGCATTAAAAACACCTCATTAAAAGAGAAATAGCATGGTGCTCCAATTGAGGAGGCGTTACACAGTGCGCCAACCAGGAAGGCACCCAACACTACTGTTTCTGCATGAGTTTTGAATATCCTCAAACAAGAATGATATTTTTTTAATGGGTTTTAAAATAAAAAAAGTGATAGGTTTATCAATATTTTAAAAAATGGGTTCGGGGATGCGTGAACCATGTTTAAGCTTCTCCATTTTTCATAGAAGCGTGAATGAGGTTCATGCTTCCTAGCCACGACTAAAGAGTCATGAACCCCATTCACAACTCTGTATGTATATATTTGTGTGTGTGTATTATTTATTTATTTATTTATGTAACTGATTGTATAATATTTATTATTAATATTAATAATATTTATAGGATAATTATTTATAAATATTTGTGAATTTTTGTGTTGATATAAAATATTACCCATTTATTAATAAGTAATATATTTATTAATAATAAATTGTATTATTAATTATAAATTAATATTATATTATTATGTTATTAATTAATTAATAGTATAACAACAAATATTTATAAAATTTTAATATAATTTTTTTTAAATTTTTTGTTGATATAATTATTACTAGTTTATTAATACATAAAGTATTTATTATTTATCAATTGTATTCTTTATTATTCATTATTATTTAATAATATATTATTATGTTACTAATATAATTAATATAATTATAAATAATATTTGTTGTATAATAATATAAATAAAATAATTTTTATTTATAAAAAAATTACTAGTTGATAATTATATTATTCTTAATATTTTTTTGTGTTATTAATTAATTACTTATATATGAAATAATATAATATTTATTATTAATATTATTAATATTTATAGAATTCAAAATATTAATATTATTAGTATTTAATAATAAATTAAAGATGGGAATTTATTATACATAATACAGATAGTAATACTAAGAAGTATTAATATGAATAATAAATAGTAATTATTATTATTACCAGTGTAGTTATTAATATTAATATTTCCTAATCATTAAAAAATATTTGTTTGAATTTCAAATTATATCAATTTATTAATTTATGTAACAAAATATATTATATTAGTATGTTTTTAAATAATGTATATGCTTTTAAAAACATATAACATGTATCAATCTAATCTACATTAGTGTCCTCGATGCTCTTTTGTGCCACAACAAGGTGTATATATAATGCATCCATGCCGTATTTGTCTCTGTCTATTATTTAGTGTACGAAACTCTATGTATCATCCCTGACACCTACCACATCAACCTGGGTGATAGGTGGTGGATCTATAGTCTTGTCGCTTAAACCCTGTCCACCTCCAAGTATAGCGGTTGGTGGCTGGAACTCTCCCCAACTTGTGAAGAAGATAAATGTTGTGCAACAAAAATATGTGGATCAAAGGATAATAAAGAATGAAATGTAGACAAGTCAGCATCTATATCTGCTAAAAAATATGACATGCTAATAGACCTTGTCTATGACTGTGCCTCTGACTATGGGTGTGGCTCATATACAATAGGAACTGGAGGATAATATGGATGATCATGATGAACGCCCTCCTCTTGTTCCACATATGCATCCATAATAGGGTCATCACTCTTTATCACAACTATATTCAGATCTACACCGTTATCCTCATCTGATACATCAAAGAAAATCCCATGATAAATCTCATCTATAGAAGAAAGTAACTCTGTCATTTCTTTATGAAAATAAGTTTAGTCAAAGGCACCTCTCTTTATAGGATCATAGATGTGAAGGAGATGGGTGATATGAACATCCTATGAAAGAAAATTATGTAGCTGACTAATGTTAATAAAAAAATATTTAACAATGGAAGGAAGAATTATTAACAATAAATGATAGCCCCATCATTGTCACGTAAGATATATCACTGGAAACATGCGGTACTGGACCCATAATCCAGGTCATCTGACAAATGAATACAAACTATGCCAACCCCTCATAATCGAGACTCATGTTGTATGTGCCACATTTCAATATATCACGCATGAAAAATTACTGGGCAGTGTAGGAATGGGATGATAAAAGCTGAATTCTCTTATAACTATATCAATATAATGCCACTCAACAATATGAAAATGAATCATAGGAATGACACATGATCTAGAAGACATCATCATGGTACAATATGGTGGGAGACTCTACATGATAATCTCACTATATGGAATCCATGAAAAAAAATAACAATCAATTAATAAATAAAGACATGTATTGTACACAATAATAATTTAACTATATAATTAATAATTGTGTGTATTGTTTGGTTTAAGACTATCCAACATAAGTCGGTAAGCATGGACACCGTGTCTGGATGTATATGAATATCGATGTGCTTGACTCCACCTGTAGATATCATTTTTATACTTATATTTTATAGTAGAAAGTTATACATTTGATTTTGAAATTATAAGGAATGAATAACATACTATCAACCACATGGAGTCTCTGCTAAAATATCAGTAGGCAATAGTGTGCATGAATGTAGAGCTAAGTGAGGGATGCACTCCCATATCCATAACCATATCAGAATAACACATCTTGTGATCTACATCTAATCTATGAGACCTATAATGTATAGTTCCTTGTATGTATATGTAAGACATGTAGAACCCCAGCTATAACACCATGTCTGGTGCAAGTCCTCCAATAAAAGTAAATACATGAAATATAAAAATGTAGATGAATGGTCAACACATATTGTGTTGCTGATCAGACTAAAAAATGTATGCACATGCAAATCACAAGACAATGATTGCTTCAGAATCATCAGCTATATGAGTGAAGGTCTCATCAATCCACAACATTGTAATCAACAACCAATGATGGACCAACCGTCGCCATAGACCTTAATGACTAATAATACGTGAACTAGATTAAACCAATTTTCAACGACTCAGCCCATCACAGCCACACTATCAATGGGGAGGCCCAACATAATGGACACATCACCATGTGTAATAGTTATCTCTCCCTCTGAAATATTGAATTTATGTGTCTTTAGAATCCATCTCTCTACAAGCACAACAATAAGCTGATAATTGAAAAATGTCAAGTAACGCATCACTACACCATAAAACCAAACATGACAAAAATGAGGGATGATGGCCGAATGTGGTGAAACATGATGTAAATGGTGAGATCTCTATACACTCAAATAAGGTACTAAACATCCCTCTATGACTAGTTATGAAACATACCTATCCTGGAATGTGATCAATAGAGGACCCACCATCTTTATATTCAATATCATCATTAATTTTTTATAGTTAATTCAATAAAATTTCTAAAATATTTTTTAAAAAACTACAAAAAATAAAAATGAGGTAGAAATTCGTATTCATAATTAAAAATTATGATGAAAAATAAGGTAAAAAAATAGATGTGACTAATGTTGTTGTCTTAGTCTATAAATTTATTATTTTAATGATCTCCAATAATGTTTAATTCATTTATAAATATTTCCATGTATATTGTCTGTGATGAAAATTCCACATAGAACATGTGGATTTATGATATATTCAATTGACTATGTGATTTGATAGACAGATTTAAAGACAATACATTTAGAGGTTGAATCTCTTTTTCTTCATTTTTGTTGTCTGTTTATTTTTTTTAATAGTTTAAGTATCACAAAATTCTTTCTGATTGAATCTAGAAATGAAACAAACTAGAGATGAAACATGCCATAAATGAAGCAAGTTATAAATAAAAAGATCGATTAATGAATAGTATGCATGTGAAAAAAATGTATAGATTTATGATAAAATACATAGACTCGATCAAGGATGATGGGAAGTGAATCTCTGTACTTCTACTTGGGGAAATCTCTTATGATTATTCCCTTCTACATGAAAAATTATGCATCGTAGTCCCCCTCCCCATTGTAAAGGCTAGTCCATCTCATTTCGGATACTAGTAGATTTGGTCATCCCTAAGGAGGCAAAAAGGTAATTTCAAGCACCATAATCAGTTGATGAGTGGGAAAGGTAAAATTATGAAATATCACTAAAAAATCTAATTCAAAAAAAAAATTTAATAATCCATTAATGAAAAAAATCCAAAAAAAATCATAAATGAAAATGATATAATATGAAACCTTGAAATACCAGGGATGAAATTTGGCTGAATAGCAGTAAAGGTAATAGAATGAAATTCACCAACATGAATCCAAGACGCACTATAAAAATTAACCAAAGTGCTCATGTGACACACCAGGTCAACATAAGGCTCTCATGATATGTTCATCGATGTACATGCTACAAAAACATGTGTGAAAGGATATCTCAATGCCTAGAAGTTACCGCAATCATACTACCTGTTTTCCAATATGACCAATAAATCTTGACAATTGTTTCCTATGATCAATTCATGGTACTCTCTTACTAGAAATAAACAATGTACCCAGTAAAAGGTTAGAAGACAGAAGGATAATGTGACATACAGTATCTGATCAATGGCACTTTGAAAATTTTGAACAAAACACATTCCATTTTGCAACCTCAAATATTCCTATTGATATCATTCAACAATGTACTTCACACATCTATAAAATGTCTCATGTACTACCCCTATGATTGTCAGTTTTCACACACCCTTGAAGACCCCATTTATGTACTCCACTATATTAGTGGTCATATGACCATGTCTCTTTCCACCATTATATGCTAAGGACCATTTTTACTATGAAATCTGTATCATATAATCATACACATCTTGATTATCCATTATAATTTCTTCAATACATTGATCAAAAATTTCTTATTGGGGATTGTATGCTAAAACCATAACAAAATAATGTATTTAAAAGTATGTTAAATTTTTTCCAAAAAAATAAGTTCAAAAAATCATACCCAACTCAATGATCGCCTTCTTTAATTCCACATCTCTAAAATGATTATGCACATTACTAGTAATATATCTAATGAAATATCAATGAAAATAATTTAGTTCTCTCTATAAAACTCAATCACTATTAATTTCGTCTATAATCACTCAATGGTGATCAGATATCAGACACACTCCCTGTCTTTGTGTGACATGAATGCTTATACATGCAAAAAAACAACTCTAGGATTCAAAATTATCCTTTTAAACAATGAAAAATTCTAGTGGTAGGGGAGAATTATTACAATCCTGTTTGGAAGAAATAAGTATAACACCTTTATACTTTCCATAAAAAAATTCCATCAACTTGAATGAATTGTTCACAATATGGGAAAATAGCGATACATGGAATGAATTCCCAAAATAGCCTATGGAACTTCATCTTTGTTTGATCAACTCAGTGATCTAGGGAGACATACTCAATAGTGTCCAAATGATAAATAGTATGTTTTTTGAGAGACAAAAATCCCATAATCAGTGACAACATTGCATATGATTCATCCTAATTACCATTAACATTCACAATTTCCTTTTGTTTTTAATTTTAATCTTTTCTATAGGATATATTATATTTAAACAACTTTTGTATTTATTTCTGAATAAGGGAAACATGAATATATAGACATGTTTTTATAATCTCTACAATAATAGTTGATATAAAGACTACATCAATTAAAGAGCGATCTCATGAAAATCGTGGATGTTCTCAAGTGTGTGAGCCTTCTAATTTGGTTATCTTCCAACATGGGAAAATTTTATCATATATTTCCCTCATTCTGAATTTAAATTCTGGATTTTATTTGTCACATTGAATGAGATATTTTTCCTTCTTTGATTCACCAACCACAAATGTAAAATTTCACTCTCTATAATTATTTTATCACATTTTTTAAGGCAATTTTTCTTTCAAACTCCTAACCAACATTGTTGGTGTTATCAGTTAATGTAGATCTATTACCTATAATATTAGGGAATTCAATAGTCAGTGTAATGAAATAATAATAAAAATGATGTGAATGTAAAATTCCTATGACTAAGGAAGTCAACAATGAAGGGTGATTATCACTAATTAGTGGATACCTATCTATAAAAGGAACCTCAAAAGGTTCATTCTTCACATCACCCTCATTCACATAATCTCCTGATGCATCGCTAGATTCATCCTCATCAGATAAAGTGTCATTCAATAAATTGGGATTACATAAAGGGATGTCCCCTACAGTTCCTTATAAATCTTGATCATCTTCTTCAAAATTTATTTCTATTACTAGAGTCATATGATTAGGAAATGAATGAGTGTTTTGTGAAGGACCGAATTTTATAGACCTCACATAACATGGTTCTATAATTGTAGCTTACACATAATCAATATCATAAATCGCCACATATAATTCCATTAGACCATTACTACACTATTGACGACACAACAATGATGCATTAATCCAATCCTCCTCATCGACTAGAGGATAATTAGTGTGCCATAGATGTTTAATATATTGAAGATATCGATATCTAATTAAATTAATTGATTGATCAACCCTCAGTTTTAATTGACTATGAATATTCCTATCAACTTCATCCAATGTCCCACAATCATGAATATTTTCCACTCTTGCAGATTGTAAAGTATAGCCAAAACCCTACTCAGTATAAATTACCTCACCATTGAAATATATTTGTGCAGACATGATTACCTAGAAAAAAATAATTAATAAAATGTTATATAGTGCATCATAAAATGATTGAAATTTTTAAATTGGTTATGCTTAAATAACCATGACTTGATCTTGAGGCTTTTTTCTATTGATTTTTTATCATTATTTGATAAACCAACCAAACCCTAGGGGGCTCCTAAATCCTATATTATCTCATATTTCAACAACCATCAATCTCCTTCCAAGAATGGTGTAAAAATCTATCTTCAAACAACAACACTTCTTATCAAACACCCTTTTATTACAATTTTACTCACATGAAAGTGAGGAGGTATAGGGGTTTGAGATACATAACATTTTTTATATGGACACATAGGTCCTTACATACATAGATAGAGGGATGAGATACAGGTCATCAACAAGGAAAATAAAATGCAATCATTACTAAAAAAACATGACATTCAATTTCAATCATACATCAGTTGATCATTTTAATATCATTAAATTATTACAAATTAAATAATTAGATACAAAAAAAATAAAACATGCAATTTCAATCATACATTAGACGATCACCAAAAGATCATTCATCATACAATATTTCAAAGATGTTTTTTTGAGATAGTTATTATGTTCTAAATGTTGTAACTTTACTTTTATCTATATTTAAAAAATAATATATAAATATATATATACATAAACATCTATTTATATTCAAACTTTCGTGAAATTTTTTTACTCTTGCAGGTGGAAACTATAACTAAAACCTTGATCAATATAAATAACATCACTATTGAAATATATTGATTGTGATATGATTTAATTTAATAAAATGCTATATATATTTAAACCACATCCTAAAATGTTTGAAATATTTTAATTAGTTATGAATAAATAACAATGAATTGATCTTGATACTTTTTCTATGGATTAGTTTATCATTATTTGATAGACTAACAAAAACCTAGGTGTGAAATCCTAAAACCTCTATTATCATAGATTTCAACAACCATTTGTATCCTTTCAAACATCAATGTCTCGGGTCAAACACCTCTTGTTGAATGCCTTTTTATTACAATGTTACTCACATGAAAGTTATTTGGTCTAGGGGTTTGAGATACATAACATTTTTAAACAGACACATAGGTCCTTATATACATAGAGAGTGGGATGAATCACAGGTCATCAATAAGGAAAGGAAAAAGAAATTATTACAAATTATATAACCACATGAATAAAGAAGAAGACATGAAATTTCAATTATGTATTGGTCGGCCATCTCAAGATCAATATATATTAGGCTCCTAGGGGTACAACTACCTTCAAACACAAGCACGCCTCACACACACATGTTATAAAGGCATGTCATAACCCCCTAAGGGATAACCCACCCATCTAGCCCTATTTAAATTTTATACCAAAAATTTAAATTATATAAACACCATATTTAAATTTTGTAAATCATTCAATTTAAATTAAATCATTTGAAAAAAATAACTCATTCATAATTTAAATCATACAAAAGACATTAATATATACATCCATACATCCATACATCCATACATACATACATCAATACATCTATACATGTTTAATAAATAGATCATAAAAACATAATAAATAAAAACAATTAGACAATTAAAATTTTAAGTAGAAAATTTACCTTCTTAAAATGTGAATATATATGTTGAGAAAAAAATCCAATAGATAATTTTCGTAAAATATCAAGAAGAACAACTGAAAATGGAAGGAGAGAGGCACTCTATTTATAGTTTTTAGTGGTAGGAGGTTAGAGCCTTGTTATTCCTCCTTAGTAAATTTTTTTTAAGGAATCATGAATGTGGTTCATGATTCCTCCACCATGCTGAAGAAGCATGAACAAGGTTCATGTTTCTATAGCGATAGAAAGGGAAACCTGAACCCCATTCACACTTCTCAGTGAAATGGAGAATCATGAACTCTGATGGTACATGTGATTCCACCCTGTTTGACACCAAGAAACTCTTTTGAAAACGATAGTAGAAGAAATAAAAATGGTAGGAATTTAAATTTTATTCATAGTTTTAGTAGTTATTGGATGGAAATTTGTAGAAAATAACTCAAGGCATGAGAATAATACACCCCTAGGAGTCAATACTTGAGGCCAAGATCTAATCATCCTTTAGGTTAGCTAAAACATACTAATGAACTACCCTTTTCTGATAAACAGTAGCTATATAAACAACTTGCAAAACACAATGACCACTCTAACCCTTTGTTGGGTTCCTCCTTATATGGAGACCCCACATGCATCATTTAAAGAAAATAAATAAATAAAAGATACAAAAATAAAGGAGATATGGGGGTTATGAAATTTTTTTGAGGTTCACATTTTTTCAGACTTCATAGCTGGAAGTTCTTTTTCAGGGGTGTGTGACTGTCTCTCTCTCAGAGAAACACATCAAGGGTTTCATGATGCCTTTTGAACTGCATATGTTTTCTACCTTAGATAAACTATTTTATCTATGTATTATTTTTGAGATACTGATAATATTTGAGATTCTATGCCTTTTACTCTTGATTATTAGTGGATACTTATTTCTGGAATATGTCTCATGATTTTTCCATTTTGGGGTTCTCCACATTAAAATTTATGATGTCAAAATTTATTTTTTATCACATATTTTTTGGTCGATGCACGTATGCTATAATTTTTAGGCTTGTTTAAAGGGAAAATAATTTATTTATGTGTCTTGTTTACTTTGGTGTTCATTTGTGTGTTCATCGCTTTCCATCTTTCCCAACATCTGGTATCATAGGGTTTAGTTTTTTGTCTAGATGAATTATGGAAGTCAATTATAGTCAGATGATTTTGTTGAATGGTATCGACTACCATATGAAGTGATTAAAAATAAAGGATATGATTTTTTTCAAGTGAATTATTCTTCCAAGGATTAGTACTCAGAAGATAGAAATAATTTCTATTGAAAAATGTATGTTTGAGCATGAGATGATTTTTGGTTTTATTCATTAGTGTGTCAAAGACAATGTGATGAACCATATTGTAAATATCTCTCACACTAGAACTTTGTAGGAGAATATTGATACTACCAATGCTTCCAATATAGGAAACAATAAATTTTTTATCCTCAAACAGATGATGAATTTGAGGTACAAAGAAGGCACGTCTATTTCTAACTATTTGAGTGAATATCAGTGATTTTTTGATAAATTGACAGATATGAGTATTTTTTTAAGATAAGGTTTTAGTGATTTTTCTTCTTAATACTTTACCCAATTATTAAGAGAATTTGTGTGTTACTATAACTGGTTCTACTTCTAATGGTATTGTGACATTCAGTTTTGTTATGTGCGGTGTATTGAATGAAGAGTACAAGATATGTACTCAGGAAAAATTCCCTTCCAAGCTTTTAATGGTAGAGAATAGGGTGAGGATTCAGGAAATGAATCAGGAATAGAGTATTCAAGGTAAGATAAAATGGAAAAGGAAAATATAGGACTAATTGGAGATATTTTTAATTTAATCATTGTGGTAAGAAAGGACATGTTAATTTTTTTATTATCAACTGAAAAAAGAAAAAATAAAGAAGGAAAACTAGCTAAATAAAAATGGTGATGGAGATAATCATGTCACTTCCACTATAGGGGTGATCTTATTATTGTTTATGACTCCATTAATATTGCTTCTGATGATTATTGTTGGGTTGTTGACAGTGGTTACTATTTTCAAGTGATTTTGAGGAAGGATTTATTTAAATATTACAACCGAAATAATTTTGGGATTTTAATGACGGGTAATAATGGTTATGATGATGTTGTAGGTATTAGGATTGTCTTTTTGGATACTAGAATAGGTAGTAAGCTAATTTTGAGGAAGGTTCAACATGCACCTAAGGTTCTTCAGAATTATATTTCCACAAGTGTTCTTGATGATTATGGTTTTATTAGTAATTTTGGTGATGTCGAATGGAAACTTTCCATGGGATCCTTAATCATGGATTGAGGGAAGAATTAGTCAAGTTTTTACTGGACTGGAGCTTCTATTTCTTTTGATACTGATTGCGTTGTTGATTTCAGTTTCTCTTTAAAGTTATCGAATAAGAGGCTTAAAAAAATTTGTTAGAAAGGTATTGGATATATTTACAAGATAAATCTACCTCCTGATTTTAATAGTGTAAAATTTGACATGTGTGATCATTGTACGGTTTGAAAATAGAGTAGAGTGAGTTCCAGCAGTCCTCCTTTTCATAGGAAGTCACAGGTACTTGAATTAATACATTATGATGTTTTAAGTACTTTGAAATCTAATACATTTAATGGTGTTATTTATTTTGTGATGTTTATTTATGACTAATCATTAAACCTTTGGTTTTATGTTTTGAATACCAAAAGCAAGATTCTCAGTGTTTTTAAGAAATTTCAGGTTTTAGCTGAGAGGGAATCTGATAAAAATTTGAAATATATTCACACTAACAATAGGGGTGAGTATTATGGTCCATTTGATTAGTATTTTAGGAAAGAAGGTATTCAGAATTATAATACACCTCTCAATACACCTCAGCTAAATGGTTTAGGTGAGAAAAATAAAAAGACTTTTTTGGAAAGACTTCATTGTTTTCTTTTATGAGAAATGTTTCCTAGAATTTTTTGGGTGAGGCTTTATTTACTACTGCTCATATTATCAATTTATCACCTATATTTTCTTTGCAGATAGACACTCTTGAAAAATTTTGGTATGGAAAAGAGGTCAAGTATGATTATTTAGGTGTTTTTGTTTTCAAGACTTTTGTTCATGTTCCTAGAGATTAGAGATCCAATATGGATGGTAAGTCACTATAGTTTATTTTTATTGGCTATGTACACGATGAGTTTGGGTATAGGTTATATGACCCTGCTATAAAGAAAAATTTTAAAAGCTATGATGCAGTGTTAAAGGAGGATCAGACTATTATGGATATTGATATGGGAAAAAAGATACTTCTCCAACTTCTGATGGATTTTCTAGTATTCATCAAGTTTTTGAGTCACATTTACCTCGTGTTGTTGATTCTGATAAACGTGTTGATGTAAAAAATGATGTTCAGGGTGAAAAGGTTGGAGTTTATGTTTCTGATCCACCTTTTATTTCTAATGATCCAGTTCTAGTGGTTATTAAGGAACTTGTAGTTCTACTCCATAGGTTATCTCTACTTCATACTATTTCTACTCGGTATTCACCTGATGAGTATGTACTCCCCATTGAAGGGGAAAAAGCAGAATCTATTGACGATGTGATGGAAAGTGATCAGAATGACAGATGGGCAGTGGCACTAGATTATGAGAAAAGAATATTGCATGACAACCATACTTTTCAGCCAATAAAGTTACCTACAGGTATGAGAGCTTTGAAAAATAGATGGATTTATCAGATTAAAAATGAATATTCCATTTATGTTCCATGATACAAATAAAGATTAGTTGTTAAGGGATTCTATCAAAATAAAGGTATTTATTTTAATGATATTTTATCACTTGTTATCAAAATTTCATCCATTCATGTTGTTCTTGGTTTGGATTCAATTTTGGATATGTAGATTGAGAAAATAGGTGTGAAGATAGCTTTATTTCATTGAGATTTAGAGGAGTAGACTTTTATGGTGAAACCAGAGGGTTTTGTTGAAACAGGTAAAGAGAATTATGTATGTGGTTAAAATAAGAGTTTTTATTGTATAAAGAAAACACTGAGGGAGTGGTATAAGAAGTTTGACTTTTTTTATTTTTCATTAGCGTTTTAGGAAGACATCTTTTGATCATTGTTTTTTTGTTTAGGGATTTACTGATAATGATTTTTTATAATATTTATTTATATTTATAATATTCGCAGGGTTATTCATAATTCTTATATAATTGATAGATTCAATAAAGATCTTTTTCAATCTTTTGTGATGAAATACTTGGGGACAACATGATAGATTTTGGGCATGTTGATCAACCATGATAGAAAGGAAAAGAAATTATAGTTATCTCAAGAGAGATATATTAATAAGGTTCTTCATATATTTTCTATGTATAGTGCTAAAGTGGTTATTAATCCTTTTAATTTAAATTTTAATCTTAGTACCAGCTAGTCAACTTCTGTTAATGAAGAGAGGGAGGATATGCAACACATACCTTATTCATCTTATATTGGTTGTTTGATGTATGAGATGGTATGTCCTAAACCTGATATAGATCATGAAGTTCATGAGGTCATTAATTTTCTATCTAATCTAGGTAGAGAGCATTGGAGAGTGGTGAATTATATATTTTTTAATCTTCATGGTAATTATGATCTGAGATTGTGTTTTGGAAATGGGGAATCGATGCTTTGTTGATTTACATATTTAGATATGGTAGGAGATATGGATTTGAGAAAGTCTACTTCAATCTATTTGATCACTTTTGTAGGGGAAGCTATATCTTGGCAGTCTAGATTGCATAGATGTGTTACTTTATCTTCCACAGAGTCTGGGTTTATTGTATCTATAGATTCATGTACATAATTGCTGTGGGTGAAAATATTTATTCGATTTCAAAATTTTAATTAGGATTGGTACATTTTATTTTGTGATAGTTAGAGTGTTTTTTGTTTGGGAAAAAATCCAACTTTCCATGGAAGTTCAAAACATATCAATGTTTAGTATAATTGGATTCGATACATCCTTGATTCAAGATAGTTGGATATTGATAAGATCCACACTGATGACAATGGGTCAAGTATGTTGAATAAGAGTTTACCCAGTGGTAAATTTGATACTTTATGATTGAATGTAGGGATGGTAGTGATCCCCACTTGAGTCAAAGGGGGAGTTTTTTGTGGTCTTCATCACATGGAGACCCCATGTGAATCATTTAAACAAAATAAATAAAAAATGATAAAAAAAATAAATTATATATAAGTGTTATGATTTTTTTGGAGGAATGCGTTTTTTCAGACTGCATAAGAGAAAGCACTTTTTCTGGGGTGTGAGGATATCTCTCTCGGCACAACAAACCTAGGGTTTTAGGCTTCCTTTCAGACTGCATAAATTTTATGCCTTTGATCCACTATTTTATCTGAGTATTATTTTTGAGATCTTGCTCATCTTTGGGATTCTATGCTTTGTACTCTTGATTATTAGTGGATTCAGCATTCTGAACTAGGTCCTATGGTTTTTTGCTTTGGGGGGTTTCTACATTATTATTTTTGGTGTCAATGTTTATTTCTCTTTACATATTTTTTGACTATTGTGCTTCCACTATATTTTTTTAGGAATGTTTGAAAGGAAATAAATTTATTTCTGCTTCACATTCTCTTTGGTTTTCATTTGTGCATTCGTCTCTTTCCATATTTCCTAAAAAATGAGTCATATTAACCAAACCCTTACTCATGGAAGCCTTTACGGTCTGGTGTGTAAAAGTGCCACCAACATCAGATAGAATCTCCACCCATGTATCTGGGACAACTCACCTATACTAAGTATAGTTGCTACAAATCAAATACCAATTCACCCTCTATCCACCAATATCCCTTACTATCAGGAACCCTCAAAATTTTGGATTTTGAGTGAAATTAAAATGTTGGAAAATGAATTTGAAATGATATTTTTGAAATGGGGTTCTATTTAATTAAATTCTAGTAATGATTTATTCGATGGTCTCTCAAATAAATTATCATTGAAATATAAATTAATTAAATCTGAAGTTGATTTTTTGATAATTTTTTGATTATGTTTGGATCTGGATATGTTATGATCTGGATATATATATGTGATTTGAAAAGAACCCTAAGTGAAGTCAGTATGTGGGAATTTGGATTTCCTGAATATGTGCGAGTATGAGTGAGACAAGAGGTATAGATGATTGTATTATTATAGTTATTCCATGATTTATTTTGTTAGAGTTTTATTTTTTATTTGGTTTATTATATTATTAATTATACCCTCGCCACAATTTAGAAACTTCTTGTATTGGGAGAGGTGTTCTTGACGTGGTGACCTAGCTCAGGAACTCGATCAAACATATTTAGATTTTGTTTTCACAATTTTCAAAACTATCCTTATAATTTTTATAGAAAACTATTGATAAATCCATTTTTAACTTATTCATCCATAGTTCCATGATTATTTTGAACTTCTAATGGGAACTATTGACAAAAATTTTCAAAAAATGGGTTTACAAGTAAATATTACTTATTTTTATTCATTTTATTTTCATCTGATTTTTATGAAAAATTCTATAAAATTAACATAATATTTAGTCCTTAAATTTTTTCCTATGATTTGGAGTGTGAGAGAAAATGAGGCATGAAAGGATGAATAAATATCATTACTTTTGATGTCACCATTAAATACACACATACATAAAACTAATTTATAGTGATTCACGCTCATCTAAATCAAAAAATAATGGATCCAATGGAGGTGAAGGCTCAAGGGAGATCGTTGTGTCCAAGAAATCTGTGAGGAAAGAGAACTAGATGATGGTGAAGGATGAGGATAGGGAGGCACATAATCACATGGTCCCCAAATCTATCAATAAAAATAGGAATAAGCTGGAAACAAATGTGAATGTTTCATGTTTATGTTCATATTTTCATTGTTGTAAAATTTCTAATACACATCGTTTTTATTCAATATATGAGAGCTTTAAATTTCAAAATTAAAATTACTTCGTATGTTATAAAATTTTTCATTAGAGTTATGATTTTCTTGCGTGTTCTCAGAATTTGTAAAGGTGAGATAGTATAAAATATGGTTATAGCATGAGATCATTCTAGAGAACACTTGATGATATGTATGAAACTCATGATCTCTTAACGTGGAAGAATATAAAAAAACTTTATCTTGGAAGAATTTTTTAAAATATTTATTCTAATAGAATTATTTATCAATTATTTCTATGTTGTTCCACCCTTATAAAATCACATGGAATAAAGATCGGATATCCAAATACACCCATAGAGTGTTAATACCTCATCACGCTTTGTATTGACCTAACAAAAAATAAATATGAAGCCATGAATTATTCCACAATTCAATAAGAAACATACGAATGATAGTAAAATAATGAATGATCCTCTCACATATACATGAACACAAGCATGTATTAGGTGTGTAAAATAATTAAAACCTAAGGTTTAAAATATATCATAGTGGGAAGCAAAGGTTGTGTTAAGAGAAACACCAAAGACTCACAGGACACCTTTCAAAGTTACCACTATCTATTCTTCCAATGGATGAACCTAGTGAGGAAATATTTTCTGTATAGAGATGTTCATCCAAAATTTTTAGCCTAAGTAGTGGAACAACTTCTTTAAAAGACTTTTCAGACAAATATGTTTGTCTGATATTCTCCACCTCCTGAGTTAATGTGCGCTGAAACTAGAAAGAGATTTTCTAACCTAATCACCACACAAGAACTCTTGGATCACATACACAAAAAACATTAAAGGAAATGGACAAAATATATTTCTGTGGTTCAGATAAAGTCCTACATCCATGGGAGAACAATACAAACATTTTTCATTATAGGAGATTGTAAACAAGTATAATCTACTTCTCACTTTCACTCCACTTGGGTCTAAGAAAAAATATATCATAAACCCACATTTTTTATACAATTATTATTTTTTCAGCAATGATAGGCCACCACCTCTTTATAGAAGTCTTTTTGTGGTCAATAGTTTTCAATAACCTTCAATCTACACGGTCAAACTCCCATTTACATGAGCAACTATGGATAGTCAGATGAACCTTTCATTACAACCACCATATACCAGTCATCATAGAATAAAAAACACTTACTAAAGGATAGAAACAAGTTTCCTATACTCTTGAAAGAGTATCATTGAACCCTTGAAACCTCTGTCTGACCATAAAAACCTATCTACAAAAACCTATGTACTATGACACTGTGTTCAGAGAACTCTGTCTGATAGAATATCATTTTCTAAATGAAACATTCTACCCTCAAAAAATTGTTAATGGTGAAACAAACTAAAGAAACATTCATAAACCCAACAATATCCCACTTGAAATTGCTTCAGTATTTTAGCCTTCTTCTTTTAATCACCTAAACTCTTTCTTCTATCCATTTTATGTAGTATCCCGCTCTCTATCGGATTAAACAAGCCCAACCGAGGCACAATGATGACTCAAAATTTCTTAGACTATCACTTTTGTAAACATATAAGTCAAATTTTTATTCCTAGATATCTTATGAAGATCCAAAACATTATCCTCCAACAGAATTCATATGAAATGATATTTTAGGTTAGTGTGTTTTGTTCTCTCATGAAACATTGGGTTGTGGAAAAGGTGGATGACACTCTAACTATTATAGAATAAAATTCTTCTATTTTTTCCCTTTCCAAGTTACTTTAGAAAGTGCATCAACCAAATCATATCTTTCCCTACCATAGTAGCAGCAATTTACTCTAATTTTGTGGTAGATAAAGTAACCACTTGTTGTAACATTGACATACAACTAACCTTTGTTCCAAAAAAATTAAAAACAGATCTTTTTGTACTTTTACGTGAATCCAAGTCACCAGAAAAATATGATTCTACAAGATCTCTAATCTGATCATCATCACCAAAACATAAAGCTACATCTTATGATTTTCTCAAATATTATAAGATCTATTTTATATCTTCCCAATTTTTTCTTCTTCGATTTTACATGAAACGGATAACAACTCCCCTTGAAAAAGTAATATCTATTTATGTACAAACCATTTCATACATCAAACTTCCTACAATCAAATCATAAGGAATTTTCTCCATGTCATGAACTTCTCTACCCATTGATGGAACTTGGGTTTTAGTAAGTTTTAAGTGTCTAATAAAGGGGGTTTAGATATGTTTACAAGAATTTATTTTGAATATTTCGATGACTTTTTGTATATATTCCTTTTGGGATAGAATCAACAATATAAATTTCTTATCCCTCTCAATTATCATCCCAAATATTTTCTTATCTTTCCCTAGATATTTCATCTCAAAAATTATTGAAAGTTTCCACTTAATTTCCTCAATCCATTGGAACTC
Source organism: Viscum album (assembly GCA_963277665.1). Lineage (NCBI taxonomy): Eukaryota > Viridiplantae > Streptophyta > Magnoliopsida > Santalales > Viscaceae > Viscum > Viscum album. The sequence continues at coordinate 491,456,257 of OY728150.1, forward strand.
TTGAACAATAATGAACATATCATCCATATATAACAACATTATGAGATATGTTTCATCTTACCATTTTTTTTGTAACAACAGTGATTAGACTCACATCGACTAAAACCTTCCACAAACATAAAAGTTTCGAACTTCCTATTCCACTGTCAAGAAGATAGATTCAATCCATATAGAATTAACTTTTTTTAAAATAGGATGAGGGGAAATCCCTCTTATTTAATACAAAAAAGAAAGTCTTATTTTGAAAACTAGTAAAAATAGGAAACCCGTTACAAGAACAAAGGAAAAAATCCTTAAACAAACAGTACCCAAAGGAAAATGGTCTCAAAGGTCCAAAACGATGAAAATGTTAAGAAAACACATTAGAAATTAAACACAAACCCCCCTTGAAAGACAATTTAAAAGTGAAATAAATCAAAGAAACCATGTCACCCCTTGCCCATATAGACTTCATTCCAACTTACAAACCAAATTATTCTTCCAATGTATTTCATATCTTTTGGGATGTACCATGTAAAATTAATCCTCCAAATATCCATGAAGAAAATTTGTATATATATCCATCTAATCCAAGTATAACTAATCAGACACAATAATTTTGATTACTATCCAAATTATTGTGTTCTTAACCACAGGTGATAAAATTGTAGAAAAGTATATGTTTTCCTTTTGTTGAAAAACTATAACCAATAACATTGCTTTATATCTCTTACTTCCATCAACTTCCTCATTGAAGTGAAAAAAACATTTGTTTTCCAGATCCCTCTTTCCATCTGGAAATTCAAAAAATTCTTATGTATCATTGAGTTTTAAGGAATTTATTTCCTCTTCAGTGATTGACTCCCACTTCTTAGAGTCTTTGAGATTATATTTCTCTTTTAAACCATCAAGTTCTATAGCATCCATTAAAAGTAATAATTTCACATCTATTCCAAACCACTAAGTATGTTTCTCGATATGACTGGATCTTCTCAACACAACTACTGGTTCATCTATCTGAACCTATCTATCCATTAGTTGTTCATCCAGTAGAAGTCGGTCTGATTGGCCTCTATCCATAAATTTTCTATCTGAACTTTTACCATATAACAATGGTCTATTTTATCTGCCTCTTTCTGATATAATAACTATTAGACCAACCTATGATGTTTATTATAAATTATCCATAATGAAAGTCCATCTGGTAACCTCTTTCTGATCTTCCCAAACTTCAAAAGTTGATTTTTTCTCAAATTCCTTCTCAACTAGGTTCCAATATTACAACAGAAGTTTTTCATTGAAAATAACTCCATGACTTAAGATGACTTGTTTCTTTTCATCATCCCACAAGCGATAACCAATGTTCGCATCTCCAAAACTGACAAGCAAACAAACTTTGAATTTTTCTTCTAACTTTGATATGAAAATATACAACAGATACAAATATTTTGAGGTGGTTTACCTTTGGTATCTTTCTAAACCAAAGTTCTTCTCAAAGTTCCTCTCCCATAGTTGAGGCCAAACTTCTGTTAACTAAGTAAGTTGTTCTATTTAAGTTCTCTTCCCAAATTCCATTAGGAATTCCTGAGTGTAACCTCATACTTTAATCTTTCTCTATTAGTGTCTAATTCATCCTCTCAACTATTCCATCTTATTGTGGAGTTCCAGGAATAGTATTCTCATGCCTAATTCTATTCTTCTTATAGAAGTTATGATATTTGTGTCTAGTTTATTCTCCACCATTGTCTATCTATTTATATTTCAACTTTCATTCACACTCTTTCTCATCCATGAATTTCCAATAGATAAATTCCCAAAACACATCATATTTATTATTTTGGAAATATATCTAGACCTTGTGAGTGGAATAATTAATGAATGTTACAAAATAAAATGAAAATTCATATGAGCAGACAAGGGATGGATCTCAAACATCAGAATGAACAATTTATAACATTATACTCCTTGTATTTCTTCTATTTAAGTTGAAGGAGACTCTCTTTTGTTTTCTTACCAAAAAAATATCATGTTTTTCAAGTTCCATGTGACTAAGTTTATGCATGTATATAAAGGTTATTATTTTGCTTCATAGGATTTTATTTGACTACTCATGGATCCCAAATAGGATTACAGATCAAAATTTATGGCTATTGGAAGTTGGGAATTTTTTCATAAAGGAACTCAAGATCTCACATAGGCATCTTGCCAAACCCCTTCGTGCAATTCACTCACCTAGATCCCTCTCATATCTCATGAAATACATTCACGTATCCCCTTTACACAACTCACTCACATATATAGTCCCTTCACCCAGGTCCACCAGTAAGCCTATAAATAGACCCCCTACCTCCAATTTTTGGGTGGCGGGTGGATGAACACCCAAAGGATAAAGCATGGAGAGAGTTCCACTCTCCATAATTGTTTTCCCAACTAGTTTTCCCTTATATGGATGATCCATGATTACCCCCCACCCCTCACTCGAGTGAGTCCCCAATTGACCCACTTGGGAAACCCACTTGGGAAACCCACTTAGGCGACCCACACTTAGGTGAACCACTTGGGAAACCCAAACTTGGGTGACCCTCAATTACACAACCTAGTATCTTGTGTAGGTCCAATATGCACAAAAAAACCTATGTGAGAGACTTTTAGGGAAAACCCAATTTTCCCAGGGTCCTGAGTTTGCCTAAAATAGGAACCTTTGGATCTTAATTTGAGATGACTGGAAGACCAGAAGAAACATTGAAGCTCTTCTTGACCTATTATTTCACCCAAGTCCTCTAAAACATCCAAGTAACTCTATAAGACTAAAAATAATAGGGAATTAATAATATTACATGGGTTAGAGTTCCATTAGAGTTTGAAACACCATGGACCTATGTGAGGGGATCCTTTCCTCCAGTCCCAAAGTACTAGAGAGAAGTCCCCTTTCCAAACATAGGACCCATGAAAGACCCTTCTAGAGACACCCGAGGAAAGACTTAGATCCTAGAGAAATGTATCAACCAAGTGTTTTTGCCTTTTTGTTCGTCTCCCAAGAATCATCTTTAGCTCACCCGAGTCATGCTTGGTCAAAGCACCCTCATATCACCCAAGTCCTACCTAAACAGAATTACTTCAAATCAACCAGGTCCTATCTAGGAGAATCATATTCACCTCGACCAAGTACTACATATGTGGGGAACTCTAGCTTACCCAAGTCTTACCTGGGTGAGGTACTCTAGATCACATAGTCATCACCTGTGTGAGGCACTAGCTATCTCATCGAGGTACCACATAGGAAAAGCACCTTCAGCTCTCTTAAGCCTTACTTGAGTAAAGAATCTCCATATCATCCATGTCCTACCTTGGTGAGTCTAAGGTCAGCTCGACCAGGTATCATTTGGGAGAAGAACTCTTCAACTCACCAAAGACTCACCTGTAATATCCAACCTTTGATCCCTCTATTACACTATAAATGATACTGTTCCCATATCCATGGAACTCCTACCAGAGGGATACCAAGACAATACCTATTCCCAGACCTCTAAATATGCACGATTAGAGCAAACACTACTATAAAACACTCCTTTAATAGCGTCAGAATTGGACTTTATAAGCGCTAGAAAAGCACTGACTACCTTAGCATAGTTAAAATCCATGGATTTTATCAGTGCTAAAAAGGAATTAAAAAAGGGTAGATTTTTCAGTGCAAATAAAAGCACTGATAAATCATACTTTTATCAGCGCTTTTATTTAACACTGATAAATATACCCTTTATCAACACTATAAAAAGTGCTGATAAATGGTCTTTTATCATCACTTTTTAAAAGCGCTGATAAAAGTTTGATTTATCAGTGCTTTTATTTTCACTGATAAAATTATTATTCATCAATGCTTTTAAAAGTACTAATAAAGATAAAATTTATCAACGGTTGTATAAACGATAATAAATGAGTCCCTTATCATCACTTTTTAAAGAAATGATAAATGGTAGCTTTATAATCTCCTCTAAAAGCACTGATAAATCATAATCTTATCAGTGTATTTATTAGCGCTGATAAAGGTGAAATCTATAGTGTGATGCTGCAGCGCACTACATCACTAGAAACAAGTGTAGTGTTATGCAACAAGACACTGCATCAGCAGAAATAGAAAAAAACCAAAAAAATATAAAAATACAGAATTTAAATGAAATAAAATTGCTAACCCAAATACAAGAAAAAGAAAACACTATTATAGAGTATGTAAGTTGTTTTTTTAATAAAGTTAAGGTAAATTATGAATAAAAAGGTGCAATTGGAGTCATATTGGTCACACTGTGAGTTTAATTGAGGTTTGACTGATTCCTACACTTCAAAAATGACTTATGGATCATTTTCCTAAAGTATCGAATAATCAGAACGTGTTTTCTCGGTTTTGAGTTTGTTAGTTGTCTTTTCGATTAAAATTAATGTCAGTTTTGAATAAAAAGACGCACTTAGAGTCATACCGGTCACACTGTGTGTCGAATGAAGGTGTGGATGATCCCTACACATCACAAGTGACATATAGATAAGTTTCCTAAAGTAACAAAAAAATATAAATGTTTTTTCTCAATTTTGAGTATGTGAATAGTTTTTTTTTTAACTAAAATTAATGTCAATTTTGAATAAAAAGAAGAACTTGGAGTCATACTGATCGCACTGTGCTTCGGATTTATGCGTGATTTAATGATACATATCGAAAATGACTCATGGATATTTTTTCTAAAGTATCTAAATAATCATAATGTGTTTCCTTAGTTTTGAGTACGCCACGTGTTTTTTTACTAAAATGTCATTTTAAACTGGAAACACACACTTTTATCTATACAGGTTGAATCGTGTGTGGTTTTGACATGATACCGATTCATAAAATTAAAAAATAAATTATTAATCTTGTTCCCAAATTATCAAGACAATTTGAGCATGTTTGCTCGGTTTTTAGTGAGTGACACTTTTTTGTATTAAAATGTCAATTTTGAACTAATAACAAACACTTGGAGTCATACCAATCACACCATGCATCAAATTTAGGTGATTCTAATCCCTACACATCTCAAATGATATATGGATCATTTTTCTAATGTACTGAAACAATAGGAATGTATTTTCTCAATTTTGAGTATGTAAGTTGTTTTTTTATTAAAATTAAAGCCAATTTTGAATAAACAGATGCACTTTGAGTCATATCGGTCACACCGTACATCAGATTGAGTTTCATCTAATCCCTACACATCATAGGTGACATATGGATCATTTTCATAAAGTACCAAAACAATATCAATGTGTTTTCTCAGTTTGGAGTATGTTGGTTGTTTTTTCACTAAAATTAATTTTAATTTTGTATAAAAAGATGCACTTGGAGTCATAATGGTAACACTATGTATCAGATTGAGGTGCAGTTGAATGAAACACATCTCGAATGACTCATTGATCATTTTCCTAAAGTATAAAAACAATAAAAGTGTGTTTCCTCGGTTTTGAGTATGCCTCAAGTTTTTTTTACTAAAAGTCATTTTAATCCAGAAACACACACTTTGATCCATATAGGTGAAATCATGAATTGGTTTGGTAGGAGACCGATTCATACACATCACAAATTAATTATGAATCATTTTACTAAATTATAAAGACAATAAAATCCCATTTTCTCTATTTCTAGTGAATAACACTTTTTATATTAAAATGTAAATTTTAAACTGATAATGGACAATTAGAGTCATACTGGTCACACTTTGTTTCAGATTGAGGTGAGGCTAATCCCTACACATCAAAAATGATGGATGGATCATTTTTTAAAAGTAAAAAAACAATCTAAATGCATTTTATTTTTTTAAGTATGTGAGTTATTTTTCACTAAAATTAATGTCAATTTTGAATAAAAAGATGCACTTGGAGTCATATTGGTCATACCGTGCATTGTATTGAGGCTCAGCGGAATGATACACCTCCCAAATGTCTCATGGATAGTTTTCTGAAAATATCAAAATAATCAGAATGTGTTTCCTTAGTTTGGAGTATTCTACATATATTTTTTACTAAAATGTAATTTTAAATTGTTAACATACACTTTGAGCCATACAGGTGACATCATGTGGGGGTTTGACATGAGACTGATTCATACACATCACAAATGAATTATGAATTTTTTTCCCAAATTATTAAGAAAATATGAGCATGTTTGCTTGGTTTTTAGTGAGTGAAACTTTTTTGTATTAAAATGCCAATTTTAAACTGATAACAGACACTTGGATTCATATCGATCACACCACACATTATATTATGGTTATATTGATCCCTACATGTCAAAAATGATGTATGGGTCTTTTTCTTACAGTACCAAAATAATCCAAATTTATTTTCTCAGTTTTAAGAATGTGAGTTGTTTTTTTTAGTAAAATTAATGTCCTTTTTGAATAAAAATATGCACTTAGAGTCATACCGGTCACACTGTGCATCAGATTAAGGCATGGATGAATTCTACACATCCCAAATGACTCATGTATCATTTTACTAAAGTATAAAAACAATTTGAATGTGTTTACTTAGTTTTGAGTATTCCACGTGTTTTTTTACTAAAATGTCATTTTAAACTGGAAACATGCACTTTGATCCATACAGGTGGCATCATTCGTGGGTTTGACATGGGACGGATTCATACACATCAAAAATGAATTATGAATCATTTTCCTAAATTATCAAGACAATATGAGTGAGTTTTCTTGGTTTCTAGTGAGTGAAACATTTTTGTATTAAAATGTCAATTTTAAGCTGATAACAGACAATTGGAGTCATACCAGTCACACCATGCATTAGATTGAGGTGAGGCTGATCCCTACACATAAAAAATGACATATAGATTGTTTTAATAAAGTACTAAAACAATCAGAATGTGTTTTATCAGTTTTGAGTATGCCATGTATGTTATTTTACTACAATGTCATTTTAAACTTAAAAGAGGCACAATGAATCTTATCTTAAGTGAAAATTTCTATGTGAAATTTTAAACAATTTTTGCAAAAAACAATCATGGTATGATACTTATTATACTTAATTTCCAAAAAAAATTATTTTTTACAAGCCAGCGCTTCTTATCTTCCTCTATCTCAGTCTCCACCTCGATCTTCGCCTCTCCCTCCTCCTCCGCATTGGCCTCCGACTCCGACTTTGTCTCTGCCTTTGCCTCTGCCTCCACCTTCACCTATGCCTCTAACTTTTCCTCCACATTTTCACAACAATTTTATTGTTTGTAGGTATGCACTTCTAGGAAAAATGATTTCCTCCATTATTCTTCTACATGAAAAAGAGATCAAAAATAATATATAAGAATTCAAACACTAATACTTCACACCCCAAATATATTTTGAATGTCATAACTCATACTAGATCACACATATAATAGGTAATCACCTAAAGTTTTTGTCAGTATACATGCTGAAAAAAAGTGAATTGCCCCCTCATCTCTAAACAATTCAATTTATTTCATTAAGTAACTCTATTGTCAAGAATATTAATAGTACTGAGAAAATATATACAACCAAATGATTATGAAATATATTTAATGAAATTTTAATTTCCTTTTTAAATTACTAGTTGGGGGATTCTGGTCTTTTCATGATTTATGATTTCTCTCATAAACTTTAAAACATAATATCTATAATCGATTGCATTATCTTGTTTTAGAAACTATAGAAAAATTGACCAAAATAAGTAAATTGTTTTTAAATGTTCTGATAGTTAAATATTTCTATATATACCTTAATTTTTTCTAGTTGTAGTAATCTACAGTATTTATCTTTTCAAACATCGACTTCATTCCATGACCTATCATGTATTGAGCAACCACCCTATCATAACAATTTTCTCATTAAACACAAACCGAAAATAAAATTAAAAGATTATCTATAAAAATTTTTATGTAGTGTATTACATATTCACAATACACATCATATGTGGTTTTTTGGTTAGAAATCCATGCATTGAATCCAAAAACTAAATATTCAGGGTGTTTATTTTGACTGCTATCAACATATAGTGCTTCCTAAAAAAATAAAAAAAATTAAGTAATGAAAAAATTAAAAATATATTTTATCTAATTAGATCGTAGAGTTTTAACTTTGAATTGTAGGTATCAAAAAGAGTCTGGAGTGTGATGCGTTTTTATTAAACTTTTTGAGTAACTCATCTTTTTTCTTCTCTATTTCTTACTTATTCAAAGTAATTTATGGCGTAGAAATGATATAGGGATTAATGAATCCAAATCATTATTCACATGATATTCCCTTTATATAGTTTTAATATGAATTCTTGTACAAAATATAAATAGTTATGAACTTTAATAAACATATTTAGCTCACTATTTGGATAGTCGTGTTATGAAAATGTACCTTATGTATGTATTAACAACTGAGATGCCCAACCATTCATGCTTGAGAATCTCAGTTAGAGTCTTGAGTCCAATTACATCTATGAAGGAATATTCATATATGTTTTCTTTATATTCAATGTAAGACATATTTTTATCTTTAAATGTGGTCTCTCTATGAAGTTGTAATTATAATAAATATTTCTCTGGAACTGTTGGGGAGAAGGTACTCTCAGAAGGTCATTTTGTTTTCTTGGTCGATTCACTAGATTGTCTTGATTTGACCTTTTAATTCTCCACCGATTTATTCATCTGTAATATCAAAACTCACTTCAGTCCTATTATCATCAACTGTTACATGGTTTTCATATGATTTTTTTTAAATATGTACTTCATTTATCATTATAAGATGAGTTGGTCACACTATGAAAGCTCTAATAGCAGCTTCAACCATTGTAATATCAGAACCATCGAGTGGAACAAGGAACTCAGTAGTTAGCTCATATGATACATCAATCCCCACTCTCATGTGATTTTTTTGGAGGTGTTGATTGTGTAGCTGGTCTCCTGGGATATTATACATTGTACCCATCGCAACATGGCAGTACGTGGGTGTTGATAAATAAAAATAACATAAAACTATACCCTACCAGATTTTAGTAATATAAAATTATCATAAGTTGTTTGATTCACATTTAGGAGAAAGAGTAGTGAAAAAATTTATTACCTTAGGTAATGTATAAATTTTGGGGGATTTATTAGACCCAAAGATAGTGGGATCATTTCATTAATGTGTAGATATTTACTCCACCATCGGTTCCCTTTTAAACTTTTCTTATACATTGGTCTACCAAACCAGACTGGAAAATAATATCTTGAAGTGAGTCTATTTGTGTCTACATTTATCTCACCATATTATATGTATCTTCATGTGGTTTTAACTTCGAAATATATTCTAGGAGAGTCTGCAAAACCTAATCATCTAACGCGACCATATTGTTTAGGCCTCTTCAAATCTACTGAAAGTCTCTTTTCTTCAAGTACATTTGTTGTTGATTCTTGTGTCTAAACCATATACAAAATGAAAATATTTATTTTTATGTAATATTGTTATAAATCATAAATAATTAAAATTATTTCATACTTAGACATTCTTTCCATACTTCTTTTTTTATCAACTAATATACCATCCTTGTTTACACAAGTCGCCTTCCATGGCACATGACGTGGGATGGAAGTGGCTTCATATTTTTATTCATCAATCTGAATATAAAAAAAGGAAAATATGTTGTTTCATATCACATAATTAAAATTTTATTATTTATTTAAAATACATACCAATTTATCCTCTAATGAAGCGTACCCCATCCTTCCTTTGTAATATGGGTACGTTGGTTTTGATGCACATTCTTTATTTTCAGCACTATTTTGTTGTTTCATAAATTAACAATTTTGAATCAAGTTGGATAAAATAAATAATGTCAAATAATATATTATCGACCGCAATGCACCTAAAATGATTTCTCATTACAACGATTGCAGAAATCAGTCCATGTTTCCTTCTTTATAATGTATTCATAACTAAGTTGTGGGTGGGGATTTATTTTCTCCTCAGCATACCTAAGATTTAACTTAATAAAAAGAGTCCATAAGACTCTATGGACTTTTACAGTATCCACTAAGACAAAATTCTTATTGAAATATTCTAAAATAAATGAAGTCTACATGGAATAATGAAAACTAAATCAAAATTTCATTATATAATTTTTTAGTAAAATTGAGAAAGTATAATGTAAAATTACCATTATATATTTCCAAAGGATTTCCTTCATTACTGGTTGGACATGGAGACATGATTCAATATCAATTGGAACATTCATCCTCAATGTGAACCTAAGTTAACTAATAAACATTGACTTGTTGGGGTCAATAGGTTGGCTGTGTTGATTCCAACCAACCTCAAATTTTATACCCTGACTTCTTACCTTGATAATTTTATTCAAAACTGTGATGTTACATCGTTCTTATTTTTTTCCATTTGTTTTCATCAAAATGTTGTTGATCCCCTAATAATTACATAGTTTCATCACCAACAGTATATTCTTTCTTGGGATTGGAAACATCATCATGTTCAGAAGAAATTGTCTGCATGAGTTGTCAAACATTTAATTTGTCTTGAATAACAACAATTAAATACACTTTATGCATAAAAGTACACAATTGCATCCATATTGCATGAAAATTATTACTATCTTGAAAAAAGATATAATAATTCAATATTGCACTAAAACTAACCTTCACTAACTTTATTTAATATGTCCTCAGACACTTGATTGTATTCCATATCTTGATGATGGATTTGAGGCTACTCATTCCATCTCTCAAACTAGCCTTCCTCCCATCACTGTTTGGGAGGTATGTCATCAATGAGCTTTGGAACCACAATGATGGTAGGAAGGCCATTTTTAAAGAGGGATTCCAATGCATCACCAAGATTTGGAATATAATCAAGAGCCTAAGGATTAAGGAGTCATAGGAACCTACATTAATGTAATCACTCAAAAAGTCTCCTCAGTTGAATAGGAATTGGAATACCTCCACTCTAATGGTCTTGAAGAAATTAATCTCACCCCACCTACATTAGACATCAATTTTTTCTACTCAAGGATTCCTCACCTTCCAATTTTGGATATTTTTTAATCCACCATAAGATCGCTCCAATAACATACATCCCTTTAAAGCGTGATTTTTTTAACCCATGATCAGTATTGATCTAGATTTTTTTACTCTTATAAATGAAATTAATATATTCAATGCAATGTTAAATTTATTATTATGATTTACTATAAAATCTTATAGTAAACATAGATACTTCCTTTCATTGAAATTTATACCACATATCTTGAATTAGATCTACAATTACCTCTAGTAATGTCATAATTTATTATTGATAAAGATATCATCGGTTGGAAAATATAATATTGGAGAGAGGTATCCCCACAACTCAATAATATTCTATGATGAAACAATAATCATATGCCATTATTGGTCTCACAAAATATGATAGGATATATTTCATTTGTTTTATCATATTTAACAATTAAGGTGATATTTTATTTGTTATTTGATCCTCTATTTTCACACAAACCATAGATAGAGTCACATTTTATGATATCATAAATTGTATGATAAAACGTAGTTTAAATCCTTATAATTTCTATATGTCATACCATATGATATATAATGGCCATATGAAATGGTTGAACAAATAAATACATCATATCATAATATATGATATTTACATAATACAATATGACATTTATTTATTCAAAAACTAACAGAATAATACATTGTGTCCTTAAAGAACAAGTTTCTGATACCACTTATGAGTTTTAGGGTATCATCCTATGATCATTAGAGGGATAAAAAAACCTAAACAAGGGCCAATTTATCTCAAGGATAAATGTGAATGGAAACAAATAAAAAAATACACCTATGACATACTTGTAATATAGTATAAGTGGAATGCATATTTATGCTTCAATGAAATATGTTTGATTTATAACACTGTAGCAACAAACAAATTATTCTAGCCTTTGAGGAGATTACACTAGACTTTAATCAAATAAATATTCTTGAGTACCCTCAATCACCGAATGAGTGCCAGTGCCTTAACCTAGTGATAAATAGTGATCAAAGAAGAAGAGAGGTTTTTCTATGGAATGAAACAAAGGGTTAATTACAATAGAGGGATTGTATCTCTATTTTGTGCATTTTGGACATGGATAAAATATTACATGACTTATAGGACATAAAGATCCAAACAATCAAAAGTATGTTTTAATCAATTCTTGTTCTCTCAATGGTTATTCACCAAGTTAGATGACTTTTCATATTATTATTTTATCCTATAAAGTAATTATCTCTCTATTTTGATTAGTAAATCTATTAATAAATCACATATCATAGTTTTTTTGATCAACTATACAACCATGGATAACTCACTTACTTTTGGGAAATACACTATTTGTATGTTTTTGTGTATTTTTAAGTCTATTTTCCCAATGATTTATCAAGCCTATCAAATATAGGATTTTTTAAAAAAAAATTGATCATACTTTTCTCACTAAATAAATTCCCAATCACTCTTTGTAACCAATGGGTAATGTTTAATAATAATCTTTAATTAATTAAAAAAACAAAACTCTCACAACATGAATCACTAAAATAATTTTTTGAATGTGACTAATTAATTCAATATTTTTTTGAATTCAGTAAAAATTATACATCAAAATCATAAATCTAAATATCTCATTTCATGGTTTAACAATTTACATGAATAACCAAAATTCAAAAAACATGTTTTAATGATTTTTACACTTACCATGGTACCTATATGTTCATCACCCATAAATGAGGGCCATAACTTTGTATCCCCTAATCATTAACAGCCCTACTAATTAAGACTTTAGAATCTATAATCTAGTATAAAATATGAATTAAATTTGAGAAACTACATAGATTTTGGAACCCTATATTATTCAAATGAAGAGAAAACTGAGGGGGTGAGAGGTAGACTTGTTATGTTAGTAGATTAAACCATATATGTTTGTCTATAAGAAAAAAATGGGCTGGAAACACAAGTACATATGAAATGAGAAGAAGAAATAGAACCACACTCATTGTATTTCAGCAGCATAGAGAAGAAATGTAGAGTTTGTAATGTTTAAGAACAACACAAAAACACAAAATGTGGAACCCAAAACATCAAAAAACAATAGAGGAAGAGTATAAAAAACACACACACATATATATATATATATATATTGAATTATAGCCTTGATTAATCCAAGGTAACATAGAGGAGTCACAATAACAATAGATGAGTTCTGTGAGAGCTTGAGAATTGTGAGCGACTGAGTCATGTTCAGGGTTTTTTAAATGGATCGAGGAAACTTTTAATAGTGATTTCAGAAAATCACTGATTAAGACCCCTTTTATCAGTGCTAAATTTATAAGTTCTGATAAATCATGAGCTTTATCAGTGCTAAAAAAATGCTGATAAAAGACATATTTATCAGCACTAACATTTTAGTGCTGATAAATATATCTATTAACAACACTAAAAAAGTGCTGATAAATTTTTTATAATTATAATTATTTAAATAACATTATTATAATTTTTTAATTATTTAAATAAATTTATTATAATATTATAATTATTTAAATATATTTAAGTATTTATTTATAATTATATAAATAATTATTTAAAAAATAATAAATATTTATTTCTAATAATTATAAATATAGTAAAAATAAATTTATAGATATATTTATTGACAGATATATTTTTAACATTATTAATTGATATATAATCTTAAAAACATGCATTTAAGAAATGAGTGAAATTAAATAATTCAAAATTCGTACACTTTAAAAATATTGAAAAAATGGATAAATTTTATTAATTAAATATAAATTATTAAAAAAATATGGATATATTGTTAGGTCCACTAGGATAGATACCCTTATGGGGGGGAGATCAGGGTATGACAGATTAAAACAACTGCCCCTTTTGATCTTATTTTGATGTTAGACAAAACTATCTTCTTTCTCCTTCTCGTTGCTGAGTATGAAGAAACCTTAAAGCATGCGCAGGACACAACAATTTTTACTTGGTTCACCCTCACTGGTCTACGTCCAAGGAGCATACAGAAGTAGTGTTTCGATGTACCAATTCCACTATAATTACATTGTTGTTTACAAGTTCGAAGCAGACTCACTTTTCCTCCTGGTTTACAACCACTCACAATTTGAGAACTCACTTCTCTCTCAACTGAAGTGAGCTCACTACTTCTTCAGAAGATCCACTCGCAGTTTATAGACCTGCAAGTCTCTTCATTAACACTAATGAATGCATCCTTAACTATATTTAGATGCTCTATTGAAGTCCAAATTTCATCCAATGATGAATAACCCTTTTCCCCTGGCCACTGGGCACAAAACTTTGGGAAGTACCTTCACAAAGCATCCTACTTCTCAAAGATCCCAATTTCATGAAGCTCAAACAAGCCTTCATGAAGCCCAAGCCTTTTCGCGAAGCTCAAGACTTCACAAAGATTATGTCATCATGGAGCTCAAGTCATCGCAGAACAACTTCCTTCGCGAAGCTCACTCAGCCAATGTGAATCACACCAATTTCATGGAGCTAGATTAGCCGTTGGGAAGATCATTCCTTTCACAAAGCACACTACCTTTTCAAACCACCTTCATGAGCCGAGAGAAAAATATTTTCTTCGAAAACTCTCTACTTTTCTTGAGGGGGTCGAGGCCTATTTATAGGCAATTCCACCAATCCTAAAACCTTTTGTGTGAAGTTAGCGCCACGTCATCTCAAATTGTGATGCTCTAAAATTCCGGCCAAAAATCTCTTAAAATTGTGAAGCACCATAGTAATTTTCCAATCATGGAGCTCATCATAATCGCGGAGCGTTCTGTCAATTACTTTTCACCTTTTCTACGAAGCTCTACTCGCAATTCCCTTCATCGCCACAATTATCTTCAACTCAGCGGTTCGAGAAGCTCATCGTAATCGAGAATAACACCGTCAACATTCTTCTTATCTTCACAAAATCCAATCCATGTAGCCTAACTTTGCTAAACTCATGCCTTTACTATATTTTAATGAGATCTTCAAGTAAATCCATATTTCACGATGCTCACTAAACTCCAAATTTTGGACCCCAAAAATTTGGCAAACACTGGAAAATGGTGCCACCTTGTATCTGTTCTTTTGTATCGCCTCCAGATATTCCATTCCTTTGTCATGGTTTTTTGTCAACATGAATTGTTAACAACATATCTGGAACTTGACAATTCACCATCGAAACCTACATTTTCAACAAACACAAGCAACCCAAAAATGATTCAATGCTACCTTGAGGTATTTTTTCCCAACATTTATATATATATATATTGAAGTAGATTAATACAAATTGAATATACTAAAACATAGTAAATAAATAAATATAAATAAATAATAGAAAATGATCAAATTCAAAAATAAAATAAAAAACAAAAAAATATTAAAAATGGATACCCTAATTGTATTATTGAGAACAAATAAATAAAATTGACTGATTAAAATGATAATGTATATTAAATGTATCATGTGATAATGAAATTCTAAAATATACTAAAATTTGAATAAATTACATAAATATGAGGTTTATGTGTTTCTATATATTTCATAAATATATTTGTGTGCGTGTTTGTGTATACGAATAGATTTATATATGTGTGTGTGTGTGCATAAATGCAAAACATGATGTTTGATATAGGTTAAATTAAAAAATCAAACAACATTAAAAATGAATAAGACGTTAATATGTTTTTAATTAACATTTAATATATATTATACTTATTCACTTTATATATATATATTTAAAATATACTATTTATTAGTATTTATAATCTATATATATGTATATTAAATTTATTCATTTTTATCAATAATTATTTAAGTAATAAAATGTTTCATATTTTTCTTAATTTACTCATTTTATTTTTATTTGTTTATTTATTTCATTTTATTCTAGACCTTTATTAGTTCTAAAAATGTGTTGGTAAAGGGAAACTTTTATCAGTGCTAAAAACATGTAGATAAAGGGAACCTTTTATCAGTGCTAAAAATAAAGTGCTGATAAAAGATTCCTTTATCAGTGCTAAATTAAAGCACCGATAAATGTTACCATTTATTAGTTCTTTTTTAGTGCTGATAAAGGGATTCCTTTATCAATGCTTATGTTAGCACTAATAAAGATGAAATTTTTCAGTGAATTTTTCTAGCACAAATAAATTTTAGGTCTGTTAATAGCACATTTTGTAGTAGTGATAGGGAATGCGAGAATTTCATATTGATCATGCATTCTTGTGGTAAAGAAATTCTTGTAGTTAAATAACTGAATAGGTATGATCCTTATAATGTTCTCAATCAAGCTTCTCATGGTAATGAGGATACCAACCTTACAAGTAGCAGCGAGTACCTTCCTGTTTTATAACATGGGGAAACCACTTTCTTTTCCCTTACATGTGGGTTAATTCTTATTCTTCCTCTCAAAATTTCAAAAGGTCCCCCAAGGGAATACCTTATAGAGTAATCCCTTGTAGGAACTTCTCTAGGACAAGAAGTTATTAGAGGGTTATAATAGAAATTTCCTCAACTTTTCAAGGTATGTTGTTTATAATTTTTGATGTATCTTGCCCTTTTTTTATTCCATGGTGGTTTTTCTTATGGATAAAAGTGACTTGAAGTTGAGTTATAGAGGTTGGAGGATTAATTGAGATGCTTGGTGGATAAAAAAAGTCCTCCAGCTATCTTATGGAGTGCATTTTCCATCTGGTGGTGTTGGTAGTAGGACCTATAGAAATGCAGATCCCATCAGCCCACCAATTGTTCTAGATTCATGCCTCATTAAGGATGTTACCATATTTTTTCCCTAATTCAATTATTAATCTAATAATCAACCAAATCCAAACCTAATGTAAATAGAACCTCCAAGAGAGATCTCCCTTGGTGCTTTAGGTGTCCCCTTTATCTCATCTTAGGTTCTCAAATACTAAACCGATCTGGGGTATAAATGGATGTTATATTCATCTATTCTAAGAAACATTCTCCCTATTTAACTAGAATTGATCATAAATATAATCCATATTGGGTATATCTATGGATCTCAACTTGGATCTAACAGAGAATTCATGCTCAATTGATAGGTCGATGTTGGATCATGAGAATATGTGGCCCATCTTTGATCAATCCTAGATCTACCATTGATGGCGAATCCCCTTTGGTAAGTTGGTATGAATTTCATATCTTGTAAATACATCCACCAATAAATATAATTCTGGAGACTCTATGATGTTTTATTGGATCTTGTTCTGGTTAAGGTTAATACATAGGCATGATCTGGGGGTCGTTCCTTGACAGATCTTTGAATTCAGCGTCATTGCACTAAAGGTATGTAGTACTTACCTTCTTGGGCCTTTGTATTGTTTTGTTTCATTACATTATTGACTTTTTTTACCTATAATTGTGATAGTTTCATTATAGGAACATTTGGTGTCCATAGTGTGGATCATGATACATTTGATTGGTTATGCCTTGTTCTTACTTTCTATGTTGTTTATTACATGTGTTATATTTCATAGCATATGGAATGTTTGTTGTGACATATATTGTTCCTTGAAATTTTGTGCCTTACATGTGGATTTGTATATAGCCAGTGAAATATTTTTTCACTGTTCAGGTTTATAGGTGGCCCTAATGGACTTAGTTGACTCCTTAGAGTGGGAACGAGGATGAAATGACTAATCAGTGATGGATTTTCTTAAGATGGTTATTGCATAAGCTTGGCATGAGGTTTCCCATGGGAATATAATACTCCAATGTAATAACAACCATATATATCGGTATGACATATAAATGGGTAACACCCTTGTGTATGAGAGAGAGCCTGTTGTTTGGGAATTCCAAGCATGAGTACCATCACAGGTGAGCAGGTGACCATGAGTCATTGGAATGAATTTCCATTAAAGGCGGGCATGTAGATTCTCCTTAAAGAGGAAAATATATTTTAATTAAATGTGGGTAGAGTTACGTAGCATGATCTAAGTCATGTGATGAGTATATATGATGTTCTTCCATCATGATGCCAAAGAAGATAAATTTAAGGTTTGTGGAAGCTTGGTTAGTGGATCATCACTCGGTACATGATTTTTTGTATACTTATGTGAACATTTACCTTCCCACAATGTCATACACATCCATATACATGTTTACTTATGTTAAGGACACATTTCTGGTGTCTTATTGGGTTTATACTCACACCCTGCATGGGAATCCTGATGTGCATGAAGATTTCATGATTAGGGATCTAAAGAAGGGAAAGTATCTTGTGGCTGGTTTCTAAGGAGCTTGGATCTGGGAGATGGGAATTATACTAGGACCAACTCTAGATTATTGATGCAACACTTTTCTTTTTTTATTTTTTATAGTTATATTATTACACTTGTTAACCTACCACATTGGGGGTCCATTTGATTATACTTGTATGACATAACATGACATCTGTTATATAATTTAAAAGTATTATCATATATTGTGTTATTTATTTGGATTATATTAATATTAATATTTCTAGTGATGACTATTATTATCAAGGGTATAGTATTCCCATGTTACTTTAGACCATCATTGCTAGTCGGTAACCTCTTGTGTACAAGGAGGCATGCATGAGGTTATGTGGACCATCGACTCAGACTCGGTGATTTAGGTCTGGGTGTTACACAAAGTTAGTGAAATTAAAATTCATAAAATTCACATTCATATGATCAAAATGATTCTATTTGAGGGAAATTATCAACCTTATATACCAATCAAGAATTGTCTTATAGGTCATTTCTATAAGGGATATCAAAATTATTATCATGAAGTGATCCATAATCTACAAAAAAGACATATTTATGGGTGAGTGACAAGTTTTAAATCTTTTAATCAAGTAATTTTCATAAAAGTGCTCCCACTAAGAAAATTACCCCATAAATCATATCTATTTTGTGAATTAAGATCCAAATTTCACTAAGTAATGAGTCTTCTTGGGAATTCCTCTTGCCACTTAGTTATTTAGGTAGGGAATAATCTCAATCCCAATAGTTATTATTATCAGATAGTTGAGTGGGTAACCCTTTTTGGATCCATCATATGGACAAACACAAATCTATTCCTATTGTATCCTAACTCTTAGGATTTACTAGATAAGTTTCACCCAAATATCACAATGATATTTGGTTACCTAACTTTTAGGGTTAGCTATTTACATCATGCCTTACACAAGATAATCTATGGGCACCCATGCTATGGAAAAACCTACCCACCTGTATGATCAAGGACTTGACACGTGGTGATTTGGAAGGAATCCCACAATTGGTATTTAAGGGGTTTTATTTTAAAAGTATCACCAATTTAATATACATCACATGCATATTAAACACAATGAATCTCATGAAATCAATATTATCTCATGTTTTTATTCATTTTTATACATGTATGATTTGAGAGGATTATTTTTACAATATTTATTACATACACAAAATTTATGTGTTTACACGACACTAATGTGTAAATATTTACATGACCCACAAGTTTGTGTTACTCACCCAAAATTAGAATCCAAACATATTCATGCATATTTTAATGCATCTCATGTATAAGTTATATCAACTATTCATGTAAATTATTAGAGTTATATGATATTGAATATCTCTACATGATTAATCTTAGAGAAATAGATAGCCAATCCATCACCTTTATAGAACAAGGCATAACCCTCTAGGCCACTGGGTACCCTAACCCCAAGTCCCACTCTCCAGAGAGACTTTACTTAAGATATAATATGATTCATAAAAACATTAAAACCTAAAATAAAAAAATATATATTCAATAACTATTTTCAAGCTCATAACTTTAATAAAAAATCAAGGTCAAGGTAGATAAAAACTTTATCTTATGATATCACACCTAGCACGTAATATAAGGCACTATCTTGAAGAAGTAATTTATCATATAAATTTACCATACACAATATTCACATTTCATAAACCCTTTATATATATATATTAATATTATAATTTAATTAATAAATGAATAAACACTTTACTTATTTCCAAAACATGAGGTATGAATATGAACTTTTCATATTTTATTCTATTATGAAAAATATTAATTATATATTTTTTAATCATATTTGTAAAAACCTGTGTCATTTTGGGTTGTGAAATTCGGGGAGAATTTTAAATTTTGACTCTAGAGTAGGGTTCATTTTGAGAATCATATTTGAATCGAAATTCTGAGAGTTGGAAAATCTCATTGAATTTTTTTCATGTGGATTGAGTCCTGAGAGGTGTCTCATGTTATCTATTGAGAATTAGGAGCTATAGTTTAAATTTTGGAATTTTGGAAAGGGTTTTACCCTATCTTGCGATTACTATGCAGTTAAGTGAAACTATGCAAGTGAATCGTTTGAGGTGGGTTTTCCTATGAGAGAGGCATAAAATTTGTTCATGGTTGAAGATCATCCATAAAGAACATGAAAATTGGGTTTCATAGGGTGTTGTATGGTTGAAACATGGTTTCGTAAATTATGAAACCAAACCACGTGAGCAGTTGCAGCTTTGGATAGTGCCAACTGCATGGTTGGAGCAAGATTTGGAAAACAATATGATAACCATGTGACTACCCATAATTCATTAAAAAGTGTTAAAAGACCTAGTTTTCCCTTTGATTTTTAACACCCTTCTCTCTCCTTCTCCCCCTTATGTTCACCGAACTAGGGATATCGCCTCCCTTACTTCTCTTGTAACCCCCTCAATTTGGGTTGATTTCTTGGGGGATTCCATGGTTATTAGAGGTATAATCTCCTAATTCCACCTCCATTCGTCCTTTTCCTCTTTAGTCACTGATTGTAGTTGTATCTATCTAGAGCTATTGATATCATTCCACTAAATCATGGTGGAATCATCACAGTATGATGGGGATTTTATTGATGTGGTAAGAGGATGTACCAAAATGAAAAATTTCCATCATTTCACGTCGTTTCAATGAAGGTATTTTACCTTATGGATTTTTATAGGGTTTTTAAATTAATTAAATGTACTTCTCTATTGAATTTATGACACGAGTTTGGGGTTTTCATTAATTAGGATTAAGTGTGAGTTGAGAGTGGACCACACCCCATCACTCAAGGTCTTAGTGGGTGAATTTCTCTTGGTGAGTTTTTGGGAGTTATGGATTATTGAATTAAATTGTGAAATTAATTATAAATTTTTATAATTAATTTTTTTGATATAATGGCTTAAGATAGGTACTTAGATGATGATACAACTATGGCCAAGTCTTGGATGAGCTTGGGAAAGAGTATTCAGTCTTGATTTAAAGGGAATAACTCTATATGAGGTAGTTGGTCCCTATATATTTCTTTATGGTTTATGGTTTTTTAAAGCATGTGACGTGTATTCTCACCATTGTGTGTGATTGAACTTAAATTATAAAATGAATTGTTTCCATTAAATTTCATGAAATGGATAAAGTTCCAAGGGCCATGATGGACCCTTGATCATTGGTTTGATGCCTCGGTCATTGATGGTCAAGGGATTGATTGCAAAAAATTCTAAGTGACTCATTGGACTTTAGGGTAATGAGTTTAATGTTATTAATGGGTATAGTGGGGTTATATTAAGATGGGTTTAAGCCTTTTGGATTCTGAGTGGGTGGTTTAATGATGTTATGGGATTAAGATATCGAATAGATTGAAAAGAGGATCATGATTGGTCCTTGATCTTGACCTGATACATGTGTGGACTAGGTTAGATCTCTATGGCTAATTGGGTAGGTATGAATGGTTTAGCCATAGTGGTGATAGCGGGATGACTATATGTCTCTTATATGATGGGAACTCCCTTATAAAAGTGGATTGGGATCTTAGTGAGTGAAATGAGTGGGATTATCCCTAAAAGACTAGAGATGGTGTGAAAAGGGGTTTTTCTCTAGGTGGTTGGATTGACAGCTCTCTGAGGGAGATTTGGGATGATACTCAGGGGTGATTCGTAGCCTATGGGATGAGAGAACACCAACACATGTAGGATAAAACTTGGTGCCAGTGAGTAGAGATTGGGATGGGTCGGGAGGACCCTTGTAGGTTCCCTTTATGGGTGAGATGAGGAAACTGATGGATCAACATGATGTTATTGTGTGGATGGGATGGTGTTGACTAGGCTGACAGTCTAGGACGATTCAAATTCATTCCTATATATATGGGTCTAAGCTTGAATGGATAGCACCCTTGTAATGATATATTGAGCTCATGGATGAGTTGTGATGTTCAAGGTGCATGTGATTTGTTATGGTCTCAATGAGTGAGTATTACCTTGATGTGTTTTTGTTTTACCTGTGTTTCCCGATAGGGAGAGTCTTCTGCTAAGTTATAGGATGACATGTTGCTTGTTTCTTTGTAGGGAGCAGGCATTCCCCATAGTTTCTAGATGATGATAAATGTTTCACAATAGGGAAAGCTTTCCCTTTAGTTTTATATGCTTTGTTTTCAAGTAGGGGAGTGTCACACCCTTGATTTTATAAATAATACTTTATTGTATCCTGATAGCATTCAGGCACACCCCTAATGTTCTATATGATCTATTTTTTAGTAGGGAGAGAAACTACCCTGGGTTTCCAGATGATGATATGTGTTTCTTGGTAGGGGTATTCTTCCCTTGAGTTCTAAATTATTTGAATCGTGTTTCTAGATAGGGTGAGTCTTCCCTTGAGTTTCAGATGACCAATTAATTGTTTCCTAGAGGGGGGTGTATGACCCTAGGTTTTTTATGATGGATTTCATACTTAGAGACATCCAACACTGAACAAAGTAGGTATAGTTGATCTTGTGTGGCACCTTAGAACCTAAAGATTGAAGATGATTAATTTATTATGCATTTCAACTATATTTGTTTGAGTATATCACATGTGCATAAATTGTATTTTCTGGTTATGTTTAGGACCCCATTTGTGGCTCCCTTCTAATTGTAAGGACACCCTTCCTATATGGTCATGGGACTTGTGTACCCAGGCATAATTCACTATTCACAAGTTCAGGTGGGGTAGAGGCCCCTTGTTGCATGATCAAGTGAGATGGTTCAGGTGGATTTTGGATAGGGATATGATTATTCTTGAGTATGTCAGAATATCCACCTTGTCTTTTATTTCGTTTTTTATTTGTATACATGACTAACCAAGTAGGTGATCAGTTGTGATGTATGACTGTACACTTCCACATTACATTCGTTATAGCATTGTCTCTTTATTGATTATGCAAAATCTAATTATTTTCTTATGGATATTTCTTGGTTATATCTTCGTTGATTAATTTTTTATGATGGAATAATCTCCCCACAGTTTCACCATAGACCCTAGCTACTAGTTTAAATTTTCTAACATATGGGGAGGTGCGCATGTGGTTAAGTAGTGACCCCCAATTTGAATACTAGTCAGTGGTGTGTGGTGGTGAGTCGTTGTATTATCATATTATATGACTAATAATCATATTATCTATCATATAATATGATTGATATAAAAGTTTTCCATCATGTAACAATCATGTTTCATGATATAAGTCCCAATTTAACTTATAATTCAAAGCGTCAAATATGGAAACTGCTATCGTAATGCTTATATGGTATTTTATAATAGTACTGATACCATAATTACATTATGATACTCTATTTTTCATGAAGTCCCTAGTTTTATCATGGATTACAATATTATATGTCATGACATGTGATATTGAAAAAATCCAAGGGTTTATGTTATATAGTACTTTACAATATATCTTCGACATATGTTATGACCATGAAAAATAGAAATTTGATGACTAGTGTTTAGGCACAATATATTTTATTTCATGATACTGTTGAAAATGTATTACAAAATCAAATTCTTTGAAAAACTAGAATATTCCCATGTTTTACTATTAAATAATGGGATTTTATACCACTGATGGGTTTAGGTTGATCATTTCATGGCCTTTGGAAGTGGATACAGCCCGTGAAATGATTGATCTCTCTTATATGGATCAAAGTGAAAGGAAAAAAGAAAAATGTCATGTATATGAAACATGACTGTCAGCTCTATCTTTAATCATCAACAAAGTATGTTTGAAGGGAATCACCAAAGTAACAAAAAAATATTCCTTCCTTTGAATGTGGTACACCATCCTTTGGATCCCTGATCATATCATGAGGACTCTCAATCGTAGAAGGAGTGTTAGATCCTTCAGCGAGTGATAAATAGTTATTAAGAATGAGGATATTTTTTTCTTAGATTGCATTCAACCATGGTACACTAATAGGAGGGACCACATCCCTTGAAAATCCATCCTCGAGTCTCTTTATTAAATGAAGAGTGTCGACCATATCAGTTTCAATCTCATGGAACCCATATGTTAGTTATCATCGATGTATTATTCATTATACATATCAATGAATATATTCCAAGTCATAAATGAACCATCTAATGGATCATAACTAATGAAATAATTGTAGGAGGTGAGTTTCATGCAAGCAACAACTGTATTGTATTCCCAACATAGATGGGCACAGATTGCTGTTGTTTGGTTTTGATTAAAACCCAAACCATACCACATCATGTGGTTCAATTTATATATATATATATATATATATATTAAACAATTTAATAGAAATTTTGTTCGTATAAGAACATTTTTACACCACTAATTTGTGGTTTAGTTCAATTTGGATTGCAGATTAACCATTTTTTAAGTAAAAATGATTAACTAAAACCAACCAAAACCAAAGAAGAACATAGCCCAAGAAAAAATACCCCCCAAAACACACGATTTTGGAGAAGGGACTCTCAAAACAGAGATAAACATTATGATTAAAAATTAATTTTTTATAATTGTGTTTCAAGGTTGAGGAGTTGAAAGATATTTAATTTTATAATTTTAGGTTTAATAGATCGTTATTTATGATTATGAATATAGGATTGTGGTTCCATGTGTAAGAGTTCGAGATTTTTATTTTAAAAAAGTTGAAGTTGATAATCTATGGTTCAAGGTTTTAGATAACATATCTATGATTTAAGATTTCAATGATTAAATTTATAGTTTAGGATTTTGAAATTTTAATGATCTATGATATAGAAAAGGTGGAAGAGTTTTTAGATTATATTTTAATTATAAATCTATTTTTTTAGAAAAGAAAATGACTGAAAATTAAAATAAAATTCTTAAACCATATTTCTATTGTTTATAATTTTTTAAAAATTGATGGACAATGAAACACATTTTTTATAAAAAAATAACACAAATTAAGAGCAATCATATTCTTCTAACATAAGAGAATAAGATAATAAGAATATACCTCTGTGGGAGTAAGAATATTTTTCCCAAATAACATATAATTTTTCTACTTTTTTATAGAAAATATTAAGCCCTTCCAAGGTAATTTTTGTCATAAAAATAAAACATTTTAGATAGGTCCATAAAAAATAATGAATATTACAAATATATTAGGCTCAATTTGGCTAACAAAAAAAATTATTAAAATAAAAAGAGAGATGTGTAAAAAAAAGGAAAAAAATTAAAAGATTATGTTTTATTTCTAATGGAAAGTAATCAAGTATAATTAAAAATAATATTATATTAATAAAAAAATTATTATAATCAATAATAAAAAACTCATTTTCCTTCCTTTATCCCCTTATAATGGAAACAACCAAACCAGGCCTTGGAACAAATGCACAAACTTCCCCATGAAAAATATGTAAGCACATAACCAATAGCAAAAAACCTAACTTCAGCCTAAGAGTGATAAAAAATAAATCATAGAGATGCACAATAATAAAAATATTACAAGCACTGAATCTATCATGAACCTCATAGACCTTCTTTTTAATCACTTTAAGCATGATTCTAACTCACACCAAAAGGCCAGTATTGAGATTAGTAGTAGGAAGTCCATTAGCAATGACAATAAGAAACCCAAAAATTGAAACCTTGAGAAGGAATAATAGTCCAACACACAAAATGAAGTAAAAAAAAACTAGACACATCCAAATATGATAATAAATACAAAAACCCATTTAAGTTACATCCATCAAGATCATCTCCAACTCCCACCATAACTAAATAAAGGGTGGAGCAATATGAAATTTATAGATTCGGTATCCTGGGGATTGTTTCAATATTGATACTAATCTAAAAATGTGGAATTATGCAACTAGAAGATCTAATTTGGGATGTTGTCACTAAAGTGTACGTGTCACCAATGTAGGGTTAGAGTGGAGAGGTTACTCGGTTATAGATTCGATGCCACTGCGTACGACTGTAGTATTTTTTCATAGAAATTAGGTGAGAAGGAGGGTTTGAATGCCAGTCTATATTGGTGGGGGAGGGGGAGGGTAATGAAAATGGGGAAGGATGGAAATGAGGAGGGTATTTGATCAAAAAATAAAGGTGATCAGGAAATGGGAATGAATTAGATCATAATTGGGAGAGAATAGAATAGATAGGGGGATCGAAGGAAGTAAGATATAGATACGGGAGAGGAGGGATTTGGAAGGGTATTAGGTAATATAGGGCTAGAAAGATGGGGAGATGGGTTGGATAAAACAAAAAAAAAAGGACTTTAAATATATAAATTGGGTTTGACTACTTAACCGAACCACAAACCACAAGAATCTATTCAATCCAAACTACAAAATGAACCATAGGAAAAAATGCTATTTCATTTTCATTTTATTTGATTTATGGGTTGGTTCTGGTTATTTTTACCACCTCTAATGCCCAATCATACTCAATGATTGAAACATAGAAATTCATCTCATGCATCTTTATGACACACGCATATTATAGGGTGTGATATGCATATTATGAATATCACACTATACAATTATAGGGATATCATAAGCTATGATATCCTCTTTTAGTGAAAATCCAATAAGGAAATTTCCTTAATGATTGTTCTAAGAGACATGAAAACTATGATGTGGTCCTGTCATCTTTAAAGGTAAGAAATTTATAGGATGTGAGTATGGAGATATTTGATGCTCAAATGAGGAATCATTCACATATATATGAAACTGAAGTGCCTTATTGAATTTAGATCATATCAAACTACAATATTTATTGATTCTATAGTGTCTACAAAGGGTGATCTTGCTACTTCAAGGGTGATACCTTGTGTATCATTGGTTACCCCCCTAACCGATGAAGTTTATAGGAATGAGACTGATAGTGGCATCCCAGTGAACTCTCCTCACTTTAGTGCCATGGAGAGATACTTTCTTGATGTGGTATTAATTATAATACACTATCTTTTTCTCCAATAGAGGTTTTAATCAATCTATCTATAGAGGTCATCAATAGAGTATATTTACTTCAACTTTGCTATTTTTATTTTATTGCCCAAGTAGGTATGTAGAGGGGAAGTGATAGTGAAGATCCTGAGTGCTTAATATACTCATGGATCTTGGGTTCCACGGGCTAGCACATGTTATTGGAGTAAAACAAGATTAAAATAATCAACCTTCTTCTCAAATGGGCTTAAACCAACAAGGTATTAAAATCCCATAAGCTTCATGGACCGGTTTTATATACATTAATAATTGGTTACCACACACTACACATTACCCCTTTCCCTCCTCCCTTCAACCACAGTCAATTGTTCCCTCTCCCACCTGGAGATGACCATGAATCTCCCCCACTGGACTCTCCCCCACACACTAAAGTTGGCTGACCTGTATCTATCCCAAAAAAATCTGTTTGATGCCTTCCACTCAATTAAAAGTCATTCGACCAAAACCCTAATTGAACCAAAATGACCTCTCTTTTTTATCAAATGTAGAATTTAGAATGGGCTACCTATTTCCAAGACTTATTCTGAATAACATACAATCGAGTTAGGGATATAACCCAATATTTTTTGATGACTTGCATCCTCATTTCACCTCTCTAGGTTAGACAGAGTTTTTGATTCCCCATTTATTTTAGTGTATTGTGATTATTAAATATAACTCATTTTATTTTACTTCTTTTTTTAGAAGGATTTAGTGGTGTGATTCTAGTGTCCTTACAGTTATCTTTCTCATGAATATTATTGTTTCATTCTCAATAATTTTCATGTTTATGTGTTTCGGGTGTTAGTTTTAATGCATTTTAATTTTTTTCAATTAATGGTGATAATTGAATTAAACATGAATTATGGATGATATGAAAATTATTTGTTCCTTATAAACTTTTTAAATAATTTTATACAATGTGGTCTAACCCATGAGGAGTTTAGTTTGCATGCGTATTGAGCTGGACATATTTTTTTGAGAATGCATTTAATGTGAGGTATGGGTCGACCTTGGGGCAAGCCCAGTGATCTCTTGGACTTGGAAAACACCACTATTAGGGTAAATAAATCCACCCCTCCCCCTCCACACACACACCCACACACTACCATAAATTTTATCTATCCCCAAGTGTTCCTATGTTGTGCACTTCTACAAGACGCATTTCTAGGCACCCACCTATGATTATCCTCTACAAGATATCTCCCCCACACTACCTTGTTGCTACACCCACTAACCTCACCCAAACACCAAATCTCAACCCCTACTGCCCTCCTATTCTCCCTCTCTCACCACTGGCCTTGCCACCTCACTTTCTCGATCTATAAGATGAGAGGCTTTCTATCTGGTGCAAGCCTCGCATATGCCTGATCCTCCCCTATCTGTGTGGCGGTGTCGGAGCCACTATATGTTCCCCTATTACAGATTGACCAAAACCACCACCTCTCTCTTTTTGCCAGTAGTCAGACCCCCATGTGATGTGGTGGGTTTTTATAATCATTATTTTAATTATAATTATAATTATTTTTATTTTTATTAATAGTTTTGTTTCATTTTTATAAATCACTTGAATTAAAAATTCACCTGTGTATTGTCTATCACATTTGAGATTTGTGATTTGTCCATAGGTAATTAGTAACACATTTATATTTCATTTATTTTATGATTAATTAATTTTATGACTGATTGGTTTATCTATTTTTCAAAAAATCAATTTTGATTTACACACTATATCATCTTCCTAATCATCCATACATTTTTCATTTTATGTTAATTTTTAGTTTTTATTTTATTTATTTATTAAATTGAAAATTAATAATATATTTCTAAAATTTTATATTATAATTAAAAAAATTATATAGTGCATTTAATTTTAGACTATATTTATTATTTTAATTTTTTAAACATTTATTAAAAATATATTTGATTATATAAATCTAAAAATATTTTTTAGGAAATGAAAATGGAAATTATATACTTTTAAAATAAAATAAAACTAAAATGGAATTGGTTTTAGAGAATATTTTTTCTATAATTTTTTTCAAAACATGTTAAAAAATAATTATTTACATTTTTCATTACATTTTGATAAAAAAATGAAAACAAGAATCATTTTCAAAATCAACTCAATCTTTAAAATTTATTGTTTTAATTTTAATTTTATTACTTCTAAATAACTGGATTTTAAATTTTTGATGTGGTTGATTGAAACTTAATTTTATATATTTATAATTTTTGTTGTTAAATATATTAATTTATTTATATTTGTTGTTTTATTTTATTAGATAAATATTCACAATAATTATTGAAATTTTTTCTAATTTAAGTTATTAAATGATATTTGTGGGGATGAATTATTTCAAGATCTTGGACATTTGAAGTTGATATTTCCATGTGAATTGGTAAAATCAATTGATATCCTTGATTTTATCAAGCCTTATTATAAATATAGGGGGTTTCAAATGACATGAGTGACATATGGAATTTATTTTACTATACATGTTATAGTTACATCAGTGAAGAGAATATTTTATAAGCTAAATTTGATCAAAAATTATCTTTAAACTATTATGTTAGATGATATATTATGCGCATTAGAAATGATTTCAATTGAAAATAATTTTTTTCCGTATATTCAATTATGATGAGTTAATTGAATAATTTGCATCAAAAAATTCAAGGTGAAGTTTTTTCTTTTGAATTAGATTATGAAGTACCATAATTAGGTTTGTGAAGTAACACAACTTATTCTGATATATCATGATCTTGTTCCTTCTAATTTTATATTTCCCTTTGAATTGGATTTTTTATCATGTTTGATTAAGCATCCCTCTCAAAACTGTAGCATCTGAATCAAATTTTAGCATTAGATTTCATGTGTTAAATAAATATAGGCGTCTTCTTTTTCTAAAAAAAAGTTCAAGTATTGATTTTTATATGAATTTAGTTTCATGGTTTAACACCATCTGGTAATGTTTTTATCTATTTAGAAGTGTGTTTTTGAATTAAAATAATATTTTATTTTAAATCTATTGGTTCAAATTTTTATAGGTTGGAAATAATAAGTGGGATTTGAAGATGAAAATAAGGGTGATTGGGTGAATGATTCAAATGATATTTAAATTGGTCTCACAACATAGGTAAATTTTATTTATTTTCAAGAATACATTACTTATACTAAATCCAGTGCCTCCATGTACATGTGGATTTCATAGAATTTTCACCAACATGTCACCTACCCCTAGTCGAACCTTTCTCCTCTTATGCTTCTATTTCCATTACATCATGCCTGAATACTCTACCTCTATTCTCTCTTATAACCCTATCATCTCCTTCTCCTGATCTCTACAATCCTCTTTGATCATCGCCACCATCCTTTGCTCCATTTCATTATCAGCACCATCTACCAAACCATTTCATCATGTATTGCCTCTCTTATCCATGTTCTACTTCCAAACCCTATCTTCTTCTTTCAATCTAGTTATAATATGTTCTATCAGCGTCACTTTCCTCTACTCCATTTCAACACGTCTGACCTCACCCTAATTATTGATTCATCTCATCATGGTAACCTTTTGGAAGTTGAAATACATGAATTGAAAGGTGAATCCTCTCCAAATATGATATCTTCCTCACCATAAAAGGTATGATTTTTCTCAATACTATTTTATTTCAACATCTATAAACCATAAACTTCACCAGTTTCCTCTTTTTTCTAACCACTGTTTCCTTTCATGATATGTGATCCTTCATTTCATTCACCCCTGGAATTGGTGTCATACGTTTATAGTTCATATGTTATATTCCCTCCAAAAAATTCATTTTTTTAGTATTCATAGACCCAATACACAAAAATATATATTAAGGTTTCTTACCTTCATAATCTATATGAATTTTTAATTTAATTCATTTCTAATGGAGCACAATTTCATTTTAATGCACTTTCACATTCTATAATTTTATATTTCATTTTCAGTTTAATGCAGGTTCAGTTTTCCAAAATATTATGCCTTAACTTTCAATTGATCCTAAATTTTCTGTTACTAAATATTTAAACAATGTCTTTTGAAAAAATTCTTTAGTCTACCACTAACGGTCCCAATTTTTTTATAATATTTATGCATTTTTTGTAATATCATATTACATACAAACTAATCATATTTTTTCATTTACATTGTGTAGAATATATATGACTTCCCTTTAAAATAGTATCGTATACATAGTTATGGTGTTATAGAATCATATGTAGTTGCCACATTCATTATGTATTTATTGTAAAACGATTTTCACTCATTAGCTTATCAAATATTATTTATACACAGTTTTTTTGAATTAATTTTATTCAATGTGAATTTTCTATATGCATTTGATGTATGTTTATTGTGTAATGAATTTCAATTTAATGTACAATTTTTTTATAGAAGTTTCAGGTTCTATACAGTAGGCATACAAAATTTATATAATGATTACACGATTGTTTATATTTTTGTCAGCATTTTATGCATAAGGAATGTATAGAATTCATTATATGCATACATAATTTATTATATGCATATAGAATTTTAGTTTGTATATAAAATTTAGAGAATGTATATTTTGACATACACATGTACATAGAGAGTATGCATAAAAAATTTCTCTAGCCTCCCATGCCTCTTCCAAATTCAAATAGAATAAAAAATTTCTCTGACTTCCATGCCTCTTCCATATTCTTATTGTCTACTATATTTTTTTTATTTAGACATAACTGTATTTACCATATCAAGAGTTTCATTTTACATCCATGTATATTTACTCTTTTCTGCATATTTATTATAAAAATATTATTATTTAATATATAAACTATCACACATTATATGCTTAATATATATTGAAATTTCAATTTATCAAAAAATGATGTATTTAAACTTTCAGTTTATCTTTAATTTTATGTCAATGATTCCATATAATAATGAATACTATACTATAAATTCTACCATTTAATTTTTTTATAATCCTTATGCATTTCCTATATAATTAAATTGAATACACAGTGACTATACTATCCCTTTTACATTGTGTATTTTATATAATCCTTATGAATTTTCCATTTCTGATCCATTAAACCTTTAGGTTCTATTATTTATTTTTAAATTTTGAATGATTCATGAGTTTTAATCACTTATCAAGAATTCATTTGG
Organism: Viscum album; assembly: GCA_963277665.1. Classification (NCBI taxonomy): domain Eukaryota; kingdom Viridiplantae; phylum Streptophyta; class Magnoliopsida; order Santalales; family Viscaceae; genus Viscum; species Viscum album. The sequence continues at coordinate 491,488,745 of OY728150.1, forward strand.
TATATAAACCAAGATCTTCACTACATTGACATTCAAAATTCATAAGTTTAATTCATATTTAAGATATTTTTTATTCTATCTTTTCATTAATTTGAATCATATTTTCATTTGGATACTAATCTACTCTGATTTGGTTGTATTTTTTATTGAATCTTTACCCTTTCCACATTTCAAGATATGTTTATTTTTTAGATCCTTGTGATCAATTTATATCAGTTCTTGAATTTTCAATTCGTAATCATTGAACCTTATGGATTTTAATATCATTTAATTAGCTTGATATTTTTTAGTGATGATGTGATAATTCTTTGTTCTTATGAATTAATTAATAGTATTCATGCATAGGCTACTCAAAATCGATGAAGTTCAGAGATCATTTTTAGCCAATAGCTGCTTGGTGCTCTCTTCAATGGACTTCTAATGTTATATCAGTAAAAATCATCATATTTATTTTTAGTGTGATTATAATTCATAGCATCTTAGATGATTTAAGAATATGCGACTTATTTTTTATGTGTAAATTTTTTTGATTAATTTTTCATATGCTATATGCAATATTTTTTCAATCTCATTTTACTGGATAATATGATATATCCCCTAACCTTAACTTTTTTATATTATTCAATTGTTCAATTTATATAAAAAAATCTATTTTATCCAACTTCAATTTATACTAAATACAAATAAAATTTTATTCTACATATTATCATATCTATAACTAATTATTGAATTATAAAAACATTTTCAATTCTAAAATATATTGAATGCATGTGCTTTGCCTTCATATATGATCATAATATCTAAGAATATGTCTCTTTGGTAATATACACTAAAAGACTTGTTGACTTTATAAGGATATTGATATTTTCCTACTTATATGTATTTTGGGTTTCATCATTGGAAAAAAGTGGAACAATAAATAGTGGAAGTTTATTTCTATACCTCTTGCTGTCATTCTTGCCCAACACTTGAATTTTGATGTTTAGTGATACATGATTATAATGGAATGGATTTACGGTGTTCATTAAAAATGATCAGTGACGTTCACTGGAATTCATCTTCTTTAGAATTTTAGTATTCATTAAAAATGATTAGTGATGTTCATTGGAATTGATCTCTTGCATTCTTCTAATGGAATAAAATATTTTACTTGGGGTGATAGCATATTTTTCTATGTTCTGGAAAATTTTCATTACCTATCAAGTGCTAGAATAATTTATTTATTTCTTTTAAATTCTTGAATCTTTGTGTGATTGGATGGTTTCAAATATAGGTTATAGAGGAGTACATGGAGGATTTAATTCAGGTTGTGGAGATGAAGGTTATGCCTGATTTAATTTAGGTTGTGGAATATTTAATTCGGGTTGTGGGATAATTTAATTTAGGGTGTAGAGATGCAGGTTATAAAGGTGCACTCAGTTGGTTTCTGGTGCACTAGGATGATTTATTTCACCATATATTCCCATTGGTTAATTTTTATTGGTGGTACTTTGGTAGGTTTTATTTTATAAATCACTGTCCTGATGATATTTTTTTTCTTCATGACACCTTTTTTTGGTTGTGAGCTAGGCTTCCCTTGAAAGCTTTTCAAAGGAAGACATGATTACTAGTATAGTATATGTGTCTTTTTTTATGTTGCTTCCATATAGTGATTTTAAAGTGAAAATGATTTTGGGTGCTCATAAACTTATTTATAGATATTTAGAAATTTGTAACATTACATAGAGTATACCAAAATTCTCTTTTTTTAGTAAAATAATGTTCATAGAAATATAATAAAATCATCATATCTCACTTATTTTCCTTTTATTTCTATACAGGTTTCTTTTCCGGTGCATGTTTCAACAATAAATATTGCTTTATTTAGTAATTACAATTATATTAACACCATTACCATTAATTTCAAATTTACTAATATAGACCATAACATGTCTTTACGGGATCTATTCATATTAAACCATAACAAACTAAAATTACTTTCACATTGTTTAGTTGTATGCATACAATTATTTTTTAGAAATCACACACCCGTACACATAAAATATATTGTATAATGTCTATATTTCCATACAATATTTCCTCTCACGCCTCTTCTATATTCATACTGTATGAAATTAGAGTATGCATACATTGAATAATATTTTCCTCTTACAATATTCATCACTATATACAATATAAAATTATAATATGAAAAATTCATCAACATATCAGAAAACACATATTCATGGCCTTTATATTTACTGTGCAATTAAAACATGCATAATAAATATTCATGAATTTTAGTATTCCTCTACCAAGTATGATGGACATATTTTTTTTATTTACCCCTTTTTAAACTAGGATAAGGGGTAACGTTACATGTCTTATAAGCCCAGAGGAACTTAGGCCTAATTCATAGTGGTAGTCCCAGAGGCGTGCAGCCTAAAACATTACCCTCAAGACCCTAAAAGCATGACACCTCTAGAATAAACCCTCCTAGTAATATTTGTATACAATAAACCAAGCACCCAACCTTGTAGGGATGCACAACTAGCTTTTCATGGTGCATAAATACAGGATACTCGATACTAATGGAAGATGCCATACCCTCTCATACTTCTAATTTAGTATCCTTACAAAGCTAGGTGGTGCTACTATAAATCTTCATCTGGATCTAAAAAGCGGATTTAGGTCCCAAAAAAAATCCTCCCCCATCCAAATACCGTCGCACTCACCGTCAAATTCCGACCATCCGCTGAGACGCTTGTAGTAGACAAAGCCAACACCGAGATCCTTCCCTCCTATCATCGACCGTTGTTCTGTCAAGTATGTTTCACCCTCCGCCACTCAAGTCAACAACCATAATTTTCATTTAGGGCCACCAAGGGCCGACCCTCCATCACCTCCCAAGAACATTCCTGATCCTCCGCCAACCACGCCGCAACGAATGAGAACCATCACCTATGCCATTGATCCAACCATCAATGGTTGAATCCGTGCTAAGGACTTGTGGTGAGATTGATTCTAGACCATCGGAGTCCTAGCATACATGATGTTTATACCTAAATCACCACCCAACATGTCACCCAAAGTAAATAATGATGCATGTCACCAAAGAAAACCATGTGATCTCACTGAACAAACTGGTCTCCATTGGGAATATGCCACTAAAGAACCCAAAGAAGCCAAAGATCCAGGGGTCAAAATCCTAAGAGAAATGGAGGGCTCTCAACTAAATATGAGATCCCTCTATGTTCTCATGATAAAAATTATTTATAATTCCTCAAATATCACTTCCAGATTACTAAATATCATTTTCTATATTCATGAGTTTCCCAACATTGTAATTTTCCACTAATTATAAAACATTATATTTGTATATTTTTTAAAAAGAATAGTTATTTTTATCAATCATAAAATTTACTATGTCCCGTGAAAACAAATAGATAGGGATACTAGTTTAGGATTCAATTTAAATGAAAACATAAATTTATTTGGCATCCATATGTTATGGTTTATTGTTTAAACTTTTATCCTTTTCCCATTTTGGAGTTTTGGATAACACATATAAAGAGTTTTAAATTTACTTTATTATACATGTTAGTTGAATTTTTCATGTGCTATTTTAAAAGTCATGTGTAATGTTAATTTTGAATTTACAGATTTTGAGTGTTGTTTTCTCTTGATTAATATTATTTTCTATTTTTCATATAAATTTATAAAGGAATTGGGCCTTATAATGTGAGGTTAACCCGAGTTTAGAAAATTATCTAAGGTTTTAAAAGCAATTTTTTTAATGTTATGGTTTTGTTTGAGTTTGATTTTAAAGTGGTTTAAGGTTTTATTATTATTGATAGTCTTTGAAGTCTGTTAATTTATTTATTATTTTAGATTATTTTAATTTTTGAAATGGTAAAAAATAGTTATTATGTAGTTTTTTTAGATGTTTTATGATTTTTTTCCCTTTATTTTCTGATTTGTTTCATTGGAAGAAAGGGTGTAGTTTTTATTTTTGACATAAGAGACAATTTTTCCATGATTATACCTTTTTTCAAAATTAAATAGAGAAAAAATTAATTGTTTAAATATTTTTTTGACACAAATTTAAGTTATCATTGTACACCTAGTCATGTATTGATTTTGGGTGATTTATTTCTATGTTTGGACGTATTTTAATTAAAATTTTCAAAGGATTAATAGACTAGTTTTTGAAAATATTAATTTATTTTTCGATTGGTTTTCCAGTGGTTTAAATTGTTAACAAGTGCACAATTGTTTTCTTTTAGTAAAAAGGTTTGTTTGACCTTGTTTAAGTTGAATTTACATACATTGAATAATGCAACTATTACATGATTTAATGACTTTTTTGGCATTCTATTTTAGTATTTTTTTTAAGTGATAGGGATGATTTTTTAACCATGTATTTTTTTATTGTTTTATTTATTTTTTTATTATTATATGAGTTAGCTTGTGAGTTTATCCATATGTGTATCGAACTTTTCTTAAAGCCTGTATATATTGTGGGTTTAAATGTATTTATGTTGGGAAAAAATTTCTCAAGTCATCATCACAATGTTTTTGGGGTGATTGTATTTTTTGACAAAGTCAGATGAATGTGTTTTAGTATGATTAGTGTTAAAGAAGTAGATGTGTTTATGGTGGTGCATTTTCCAATGTTTTCCAAATTTTTGGGCCTCAAAATCAGTAGTTTGTTTTATGGAAAAGGAAGGTTTTCCTCAAAGGAGTTCACAGACCATAGTTTTCATACTTTGACACATGGAGTTTGCAGACCACATAGTAGCACAGCTGTGCTATTTAGACCGGAAAGGAGGTATGCAGAACCATGAAATATGTTTTAATTTTGCAGATGGAGGTAGTGAATTGAGCCTGCCGCAAAGGGATCTGCACTATATGAACCGAAAATCATGATATACAAACCACATAGAAAAATTAGTTTGTGGGAGGATCATTTTTTATAGTTTGAGGTGGTGATTTAAAGTTGATACAAAGGATTTTTGTTTATATAAGACATCAATCTCCGCGAAATAAAAAGGTGTTATGCGGCCTGTATAGCAAGTTCACGGTGAAGGTCATACCGCATAAGATCATGGGTTATTTGTGATTAGTGGGTTATGAGGGATTAATTTTACTATATAAAGGTCCCTAATAACATCACTAATAAGAGAGAATTTTGTTAGATAAGATCATTGTTAGAAGAATTTGGGTAAGTCTGAAGTAGTTCATGAGGGAGAAATTTCACGAAGGAGATAGTTTGTGAAGATAGTTCACAAAAGGGGCCTGTGGGGTTCAGTAGCTTGTAAATATAATGGGGGTAGCAAAGAAAAGGTATCCAACAAAGAATCAAAGGTTCCTAAGGAATTATCCATCCATGAATTAAAGATAGTACGCAAAGAAAAAGTTTTTTGTGAAGCACTTGCACCACACGGCGCAAAATAGTTAGCGAAGGATGCAAGATAGTTCATGGAGGGTGTAATAAAGTTTGAGAATGGACTAAAATAGTTTTTGAAAGAAATTTATACAAACTAACTATATATAGAAAATTGGATTTCATCTACCAGGTGAAAACATGACTTTATGGAACACTCATATATATGTGAAACAATTCTGTGGTGATTTAGAACAATATGAGATTATTCTAGAGGAGTAGTGAGCACATTTCAGTTGAGGGAGAAGAGAGATTAAAAATTGTGATTGGTTGTAAACCAAGAGGGATAGTGAGTTTATTCCAAACATTGTCAGTTCAATGATCCTGGGCATAGAATTGATCTAGCCCGAACCTAATTTTGGAAGTGAACCTTAGTGGATTTGGTACATCAGCACATTATTGTTGTATATTCCTTGGACATATCCCAATGAGGTTGAACCAAGTAAAATCACTATGTCTCATGCATGATTTCATTTCTATCCATAAATTTCTATGGGATATGGATAGAATAGTGTTTTTTTTACAATGAAACAAGATCCCAAAGGGTATTTGTTTTAATCTATCATACCCTAATTCACCCCCCTCCTTAGGGTATTTAACCTTTTTGGGATAACAATTGGTATCAAATCCAAAGGTTCGTTTCAGTGTTTCTCTCTAACAAGCTTCAATGGAGGCTCTCAATTATAAAGGGACTATAACCTTTGATGGAAACAAATTTTAATTGTGGAATATTCAGATACAACACTTTTCTCAATAATTAGGTACGGATGTGTTTAAATATTCAATGTATGGTATTTCATCCAGTATGGACAGTGCTATTTTATTTGAAGATGAATATAGAGAACAAGATGCTGACTCCAAAGGAATCGTTGCATTAGGGGGATCCCTATACAATTTAATATATATTAAGGTGATTTCATGTAAAACATCACATTATATGTGGGAAAGGTTTCTAAATATTTATGATGGTGACTCAAAAGTTAGAGAAGCAAAGTTGTAGGTTCTATGGAACAAGTATGAAGATCTCAGAATGTACCCCAACGAGTATGTCGATGCATTATTTTATTAGGTGAATGTTGTTGTGGAATACATGCATGACCTCATAGATATTATTGAATATATAAAGATTTTTAAGAATATCTTGAGAAGACTTAAACCTCTATTTAATATGAAAGTTTCTGTATTGGAAGATAAAAGATAAATATCCAAAAGAGATGACAATGGATAGATTGCACAGTACTCTTATTGCATATGAGATGTGAAATGATTATAAAGAGTATGTGGAAGAAATGAATGTCTAAATAAGTTGCATTCAAGGCCATGAAGACTCTTACTATTGAATATAAGTAGGAAGAAGAAGATACAGACAAAGTATTGTTGTTACTTTCATCAAATTTACAAATCAGAAAAGGAAAGTTCAAAGGGAAACTTATTCTCGATTGATTTCAATGTGACAATGTTGGATATCTTGCAAGAAGGTGCCCCAAGAATTTTCAAGAAGATTATGAGGATGAATTTGAAATTACCATGAATAAGTCTTCAGCCTATGTGAAAGGTAATAAAATGATCAATAGAAATTTCTTCAAAAAGAAGAAACTTATTTTCATAATAAAATGATAGTTCATAAGAATTTGAGGTAGAAGATATGGAGAATTGAAAAGATCATGGAAAAAATGAAATGGTGGGAGTTTTAGATATCTCCTACAAAAGGTAATAATGAAAGAATGATGATAAATAATTCAAAGGAATATTTGAAATGTAGAATGAATTAGAAGCATCTCTTGAGGAGATAGATGATTAGATATCCAAAAAAAAGAAATCCGACAAAGTGGTTCATGATGAAAAAATTTATATATAGTAAAAGGAAGAATAGAAGTCTGATCTGAATGAAGAAATTAAAAAATTTAAGTCTTTAATGCTAGAGAACTCAGAAAAGGTTGTTCAGTACAAGATCAAAATTGAAGAACAAAAAAGAGAAACTGATAGTTTCAATAACACTACAAAAGATCAAATGAAACATATTGAAGAAAATAAAGAGGAAGTTATCAGCCTAGAAAGGAAATTAAAATATAAAAAAATCTTGACTCCAAAAAAATCATGCCACAAAGGTAGAAAAAAATAGAAAAGTAGTGTTCAAAGTTACTGTGGATTAGACAAAGGGATGTCAGGAGAAGAAAATGATAGATCTGAATGATATAGCTAGTATGGGGATTGATTGAAAATGGAAAGCAGAAATGGTTGAAGTCATACCATAATCACCCACTCCAAGATTGAAGATTTATTTGGGTACTAATCAAAACCAAAAGATTCAGAGAACCTAATGGAAACCTAATAGTGTATTGGTGAAACATAGGAATGCTTTCCGCATTGGATGTTATCATTATGTAAATATGGGACACTAATAAAATGATTGTTCCATATAAAAGAGTTTCTATAGGGATCAAGAACAATTTATGTATCCATACAGAGATAAATATTCTATGATATTATTTTATGGTCACTATTTTGGATGTTTAGGATTCAAAAATATGGAATGATATTGCACATAAATAATTCATATAAATGTTCCAAAGAAGGCTAAATGTAGTCACAAGAAGAATCTCAACATATTATCGAATGAGTTAGGAATTAAAAATCAATTTTCATCTCTTCAAGATGAATCTGGTCCATCATAATTTGTGGAAGGTCAATATTATCAATCCATGTGGGGTATGAAGTAAAAAAACTTAGATCAAAAAGAAAAGTGTTGATGAGGAAGTGGTTGTAGATATTTCCCTTAAAGCATCAGAACATTTTGGTGTATGGATCCTTGATAGTGGATGAACATCCCATATGATGGGTAATAAGGATCTTGTTACAAGTATAAAATATTACAAGGAAGGTGTTTTCAAATTTGGAAATAATGAGGGCCTGTAGATTATTGGCTCAGGAAAATTCAAATTTGGGGAAAAATAAATGAGACGTGCTGATGTCTTAATTATCAAAGGTCACAGTCACAACATACTTAGTTCCAGTCAAATATGTGACTCGGGGCATGCTATAAGATTTATTAAGAAGATGTGTATCATCAAAGGAAGATATGGTGAAGTTTTTCTATAGGGAAAACAAATGAAGGGGAATCTCTACCTTGTAAGTGGAGAAGAAGATATGTGTTTTTTATCTAGAGTAGAAGAAAATAGGTTGTGGAATAAACATATTGGCCGTAAATGCCAACCATACCTCAAATATCTTGTAAAATTTGATGTAGCTCAAGATCTCTCTGAGCTATCACATTATCATAATCACACATGTTATGCTTTTCAACAAGGGAAGATTATCATAAATACATACAAGGAAAAAGAAAAAAAAGTCAACCAAAGTGTTTGAATTGGTGCATGTAGATGTATATTGACCTATATCACCAAGATCCATTGATGAGAAGAGGTATTAAATTCTTTTAATTGATGATTTCAGTAGGATGACATGAGTATTTGTCATTTCCAAAAAGTTTGATGTGTTCAGTTTCATAAAACAGTATTATAAGGAATCTAAAATGATGCTTGGAAAAAAGATTATGAAGTTTCATACTGATAATGGTATGGAATTCCAAAATAGTCAAGTGTAAAATTATCACAAGAAACAAAGGATAAGGAATCAAGTTTTAACAGTGATAACTCTTCAACAAAATGGAGTGGTTTAGAGAAGAAATCAGATCATAAACATGTCCAAAACAATTATTATTGAAAAGGAATTTCTAGAGAAATTCTAGAAGGAAGCAGTCTTGACATCGATCTACATATCCAACAAGGCTCTATTATGTATGATTGAAGAAAAGAATCCATATGAATTATTGTATGGGAAGATAAAAACATTGAAATACTTTCAAATCTTTTGAAATAAATTCTTTATTCTCAATAAGGATAAACACAGTAAATTTGAATCTTGTGGAGATGATGGGATATTTCTTAGATATTTAGGAAAAAGAAAATCATATACATGTTTCATGTCTTTAAAATGTAGTTAAAAGCAATGATGTCACTATAATATAGAATGAAAAGAGTCTTCAACAACACAATGAACAGTTAACATATGAATGTAATGAGGAGGTAAGCACCTCAGGGGGAGTTGAAGGGGAAAATTATTATTCAAAAGAATATACTGATGATGAACAAGAGGAATTCAAATCTATATCTTCACAAAAGTGAAAGAGTTAAGCTGAAATTGGTAGACAGAACATCATTGGTGATTAGACAGTGCTAGTACAAACATGAAGAATAGAGTCATTAGAACATGCATCTTTTCTATCTTAGGTAGAGCCTAAATGTTTTAATGAAGAAGCAAGAGATGGGAACTAGGTTCAGGCCACACTAATAGAAAAATACCCTATACCAATAGTTTGGAACCGTTGGTATAGGTCTCTAAACTGTTGGTATATCCTATACCAATAGTTTGGAAGACTGTTGGCTGGTTTGGCAGGGGGATAGGTCTATACCAATGGTTTTGGGGAAACCATTGGTATAGGTCATATGAAAAACCTATAACAATGGTTTCATAAAACCATTGGTATAGGTAATTCAAAAAAAATGTGGCTTGGTTTTGATCCCAACACCTCCCGTTTATAATCCAATTACCTAACCAATAATCTAACATGACTTTTGGGAACATAATTTCATATATATGTATATATTTATATTCATATTTATTTTAACTTTTTATTTATTTAATGTTATTTAATGAAATATTCCATAAAATAATGTGTGTACCTATAACAATGGTTTTGAGAACCGTTGGTATATGTTCTTTGATTTTTTGAGCTATAACAAAGGTTTTAGACAAACTGTTGGTATAGGGTCACTATATTGGACCTATACCAATGATTTTGGCCAAAACCGTTTGTATAAGGTGGAAATAGATAATAATTTTATTGGTACCAAATGGATATTTTTTTAAGGATTAATGCATATGGATTAGTGATTCAAAACAAAGAATGAATAATTTGAAAAGGGTACTCATAGATAGTGAGTATTGATATTGATGAAACATTTTCACCTATTGTGAGGTTAGAGAAAATTAGATTATTTTTAGTCATAGAAGTTCTAAGGAGGTTCAATGTTTTCCAAATGGATGTCAAGTCATCATTTATGATTGGAGTTCTATAGGAATAAGTTTATATTTATTAGTCATATAGTTTTCTCATTCATGAAGATGAGTAAAGAGTGTTTTGGATGAAGAAGGTTCTATATGAGTTTAATCAAACACCAAGAGCATGGTATTCAAGACTCGAACAGTTTTTGAAGAATCTCAATTTTCAGTGTGGTGGAGTTGATTACAATTTCTATGTCAAAAATGATATAAATCAAAGAATTATGGTGTTGGTGTATGTTGATGACATAATTTTTAGTGGATCAGATTAATTATAGTGCAAGAATTTCACAGTATTCATGAAAAGTGAGTTTTAAATGTCAATGATTGGTGAACTGACATTTTTCCTTGGTTTATAGGTGACACAAGGAAGGAATGACACATTCTTTTATCAATATAAATATTCCATGGAGGTTTTTAGAATATTTTGAATGGAAAATTCTAAGGATATGATGACTCTGACTGTTACCTGGAAGAAACTATCAAGAGATGATTAAGGTAAAGTGATTAATGTCATATAATACAAGAAAATCATTGGCATACTATTTTACTTGATAGTGACAAGAACTGATATTGTTTTTTTCACATTTAAAGCAACAATATATAAAATAAATAACAAGGAAATTCACTTTTAGTAAAAAATAATACTTCGGTATATCAAGGGAATTGTGGATTTCAATTTTTTGTAAAATGAAAAATCTCAGTAAGAGTTTTTGGGATATATAGATGCAGATTAAGACAGATTAGCAGTTGATATAAAATCAATGTTATGAAGTGCATCCTATCTTGGTGGACTATGTATTTCTTGGTTAATAAAGAAAAAAGATTTCAATTCATTGATAACTACATAAGTTGGATATATTGCGGCTACTCAAGCTTTCACGTAGTTATTGTGGATGAAGCAACAATTTTATGATCTGGGAGTTGAAGTGAATTATTCAATTTGAATCAATTTTGACACATAAAGTGCTATAATTCTGGTAAAAAATATAGTCCATCACTCAAAAACAGATCTCATTGAAATCAAGTATCATTTTATCAAGGAGAAGGTGGATCATGGGCTTGTGATGTTGGAGTATGTGCCTACATAACTACAGGTTGTGGAAATTCTGACAAAGGTGTCACCCAAAGAAGTATTTGAACAAAATCACCTAGTTCTTGGACTTCAGTAGACTTCCTACACTTGAAAGTGTGTGGATATGGGATCCCCTCTCCCGGAGGTATGGTGTGTTTTATCCTAATGTGTTGATATATGTTCTTTACTCTGTTGCAGACCTCAAAGTAGTGAGTTTCGGGTTCATTGACAAAGGGGGAGAAATTGGGTCTATAAAAGGGTAGAAAATGTCTTAATCAAGAAAGGGGGAGAAGATAATAAGGGAGAAGTGAAGTAGGGGGAGTTTAAAATTAGTAGATGCTAAAGACGATCAATAAAAGGTAATATATCCAGACAAGATATGGTTGGTGATGAAAGCGGATGAGTGGTTTTGGAATGAAGTTATTCATTGATGATCTTTTCATGCTACTCTTGTTTCTCATGCCAAGAAAGACTAATGTTATATTAGAGTGTGTGTTGAGTAAATATTTGATCACTATAAGAATCACAAGAAGCTTTTTTTGGTATAATATTGAAGAATCATTAACATGGCATCAAAATGTGAAGAGTTTTCAATAAACCCAAAGGGGGATATTGTAGGGAAAAAAATATCTGAAGGTGTCGTCTCAATTTTTTTTAGGTTATTTTGTTTGTTTAAAAATCTAGATGAAAAAGTTTCAGTATGGTTGGTGTTTTCGAAGCAGATATGTTTAAGGTGGCGTGATTTCTCAGTGTGTGCCAAATTTTTGGACCTCAAAATTCGGAGTTTGTTTTATGGAAAATGAAGTTTTTCCACAAAGGAGTTTGTGAACTGAAGTTCACAGACTACAAATAATGGAGTTTTCGGACAAGATAGTAGCACAATTATGCTATGCAGACCACAAAGAAGGTATGCATAACCACAAAGGATGCCTTCGTTTTATGGATGGGGTCAGTGAATTGAGTTTACCATAAAGGGATCTGCACTATGTGAACCGAAAAGTGTGCTATGATAACCACATAGAAAAATCAGTTCATGGTAGGATCATTATTTGAAAATTGATTTGGTGATTTTAGGTTACCACAAAGAGTTTCAATTTTCAAAATACATCAGTCATAGCATATGAAAAGGCACTATGTGGGCATAACAAGTCCACGATGAAGGCTGTACCACATCGCTATTTGGGATATTTGGGATTAGCGATTTTTTGTAGGATTTATTTTCCTATATAAATGAACCTAATAATGTCCTTAATAAGAGATAATTTCATTAGATATGATCATCACTAGAATAATTTAGTTAAGTCTGAAGTAGTTCTCCAGGGATAAATTCTACAGAGGAGACATTTTGTGATGACAGTTCGCAAAAGGGGTATGTGGGGTTTAGTAGCTCGTAAAGTGAATGGGGTATGGAAAGTAGAGGTGTCCCAAAAATCATTAGATATTCGCAAGGCATTATTCATCTATGAATCATAGACATTTCCTGAAGAAAAAGTTATCTGTGAAGCACTCATGCCATGCAGTGGAAGACAATTCACAAAGGATGTAAGATGTTTGTGGAGGGTGAAAGGAAGTTAGTGAAGGGAAAAATAGTTCAAAAAATAAATTACTACAAACTAGAAGTACACTAAAAAGTATATTTCATTTAATAGGTGAAAACGTGACTTCATGACACACTCATATATGTGTGAAACAATTTTTAGGTGATTCATAACAATAGGAGATTATTCTAGAGGAGTAGTGTGCTCACTTCAGTTGAGAGAGTAGTGAGATTTAAAATTATGATTGGTTATAAACTAGGAGTTACAATGAGTCTACTCTGAACATTGTAAGGTTAGTGAGTTTGGGAATAGAATTGATCTAGCCTAAACATTATTTTGGAAGTGAGCCCTAGTGGATTTGGTACATCGGAACATTATCGTTGTATACTCCTTGGACATAGCCCTATCAAGGTGAACCAAGTGAAATCATTGTGTCTCATGAATTATTTCATTTCTATTCATAAATTGATATAGGAAAATGAGAGAATAGTGTTTTGTTTAATATTGAAATAATATTTGAAGGGGTAGTTGTTTTAATATGGAATACCCTGATTCCCCCCCCCCTTAGGGTATTTGACCCAGTTGGGATAACAGTTTATTATTTTAGTCCTACAAGGTGTGGGATCTGATATGGTATTCTATGACCCAATCATTTAAGAACTCATACTTAAAGGGAAACATTTTTATAATTTGTTTTAGGAAACCATAATATAATGTTCGGTCATGTTTCTATGTGTCTCAAGATGATTGTGATATATCTCTTGAAATATTTTTTGATGGTAATGGAATGAGAAAGAGAAGATAAATTCCATTTAAAATCATGTTTGGTATAAAAGGAAAGAAATGTTAGTTGATAATTTGAAAATACCAAAATATCATTTTCTATATCATTACAACCCACACTAAAACCCCTCATCGAATAATCCTCCTGGAAACCGAAACAATGCAACCTTGTTACGATTCTGGTGTGTGTGTGTGTACAAAAATAAGGAATAATAAGATCTGAATAGAGGACTCAGAATGATATTACCAATTTCATGTATTATAGTTATGGAAGAAGAATCATTATAATAGTATGAATATGGAAATACCTCCTCCAATGTCTACCTGTTGTAGGTGATAAGTATTTTAGGAGTTAGGACACTGCCTCCCACTCATTCTGTTCAAACAGATAGAAATATTCAAACTGCTTACCCTATAGCCCAAGACCTCCTGCTAATAAACTGGCCGAACTAACTGTTGGTCCCCACCCCACTAACTAAATCATATTACTCCATTCTTACTCTCTGTTAGTAAGTGTGTAAAATAGTGGGGTGTGGGCATTGTGGGGTAACACCCCCTGAACTAGAACCCGAACAACTAAAAATTTCTCCCTCAGCAATTAGCACCTTGTCCTCATGGTGTAAATCTGGAAATAATATGTTCAGAATCCTCCCATGTCGATTCTCCAGTAGGTTAACCTTTCCACTAAACCATCCAAGTGACTTGTGGATGCCTAGGTGTATATTTGGTAGCCATGTTTGCTACTGGGTGGGAACTGGAGGATGAGGAACTATCCCACAATTTTGGAATACCAGAGTGAATTAAAGAATTCCCAACTACACATTTGAGCTGTGAGACATGGAGAACTGGATGTATCCATGTTGTAGGTGAGAAATTCAGCTTATAAGCGGTGTTTCCCATGCATAATTAAATATGAAAAGGACAATAATAGTGGGCTTCCAACTTGGGAGTCAGTTTTTGGGACTTGGAAGTCTAGATATTTGGCCAGATTTTAACAAAAACAAGTTCCCCAACGTAAAAAGAAACATCTTGGTGGTGCTTTTTGGCTACTCAACCCATTATTTTTTGGGATTAGGTGAGGTTTTTCTAAATATTCTTTATCATTTGATCTCATTCAGCATGAATATTGGACATCATGTCAACTGGAGTAAATCCCCCAACAAGCCATTGTACAATTGGAGGATTTCACCCATAAACTACTTTAAAAGGATTCATCTTAGTAGAAAAATGGGAAGCTGTGTTGTAAAAATACTCATCCTAGGGCATCTATCAGGACCAAGTTAGGGGCCTTTTAGAATCAAAACAACAGAAATATGTACTAAGGAATTTATTAATAATTTTTTTGTCTATCTGTTTGGGGATGGTAAGAAAAACTCATTTTAAGAGTGGTTCCCTCCAAGTAAAATAAATCATTATAGAAATTAAATAAAAAAAAATAGAATTCTGGTCACTTAGTAATGATCAAAGGATTCCATTTAATTGAACCACCTCCTTGATGAAAACTTCAACAATGACCTTGGCCATATAAGGATGGATCAACAGTAAAAAATGGGCATATCTAGTGAAGCGGTCCACAACCACCAAAATAACACTAAAGCATTGGGGCTTCATGAAACTAGGGATAAAATCCATCAATATATCGTCCCAAACCTGATTAGGTATTGGTACTAGTTAGAGTATACAAGTTGGAGACATATCTTGAGTTTTATGTTGTTGGAAAACATCACACTCACGAACGTAATATTGAACATGTTTATTTATTACCCTCCAGAATAGGCCAACATCTAGTCATTTATAGGTTTTATGAAATAAAACATGGACCCCTAATTGTGAATAATGATAATAATGTAAAAACTTTGGTATGAGGCTAGATTTAGGGGACAAAATGAGCCAGTTTTGGAAAAATAGAAAGTCGTGTCGGACAACATACCTAGGCTGTGTAGAAGGATGTTGTTGGACAACAAAAATAATATTCTTTAGCACTGTATCCTACTGATTTTCTGTTTTAATAATTTCTATGTCCAAACAAATAGTTTTGGATACTGCTGAACCAAAAGATATAGGTTCGTTATAGCTATCGAGATCACTAGCAACCTAGCGGGAGAGGGAATATACTACCTGATTTAGGTGCCCTATTTTGTAAATAATCTCAAAGTCAACCCCCAAAATTTTTTCCTTTATAAGAGAAAACATTGACTAATTAGGTTTTTGAGAGTCTTGTGATTAGTGTAAATGATAAAATGATTCCCAACCATATATTTTCTTCAATGGTGTACAGTTAAGACAAGTGCCATGACTTCTTTTCATAAACTGATTTAGAGAGGTTTGTGTTTGCTAAAGCCTTACTAAAATAGGAAATAGGTCATCCTTATTGCATTAGAACAACCCTAACCCCTATGCTAGAGGAATCACACTCTATGGTAAATAGTTGTTGGAAATCACATAAAAAAATAAGAGGAGCTAAAACAAGACATTTTTAAGGGAATTAAAGGCCTGTTCAGCTATTGTTGTCCAATGAAAATTATTCTTTTTCATAAATTCCATGACGGGTTTTTCTACCTCACCATATAATTCAACAAATTTTCTATAGTAACCGGTTAAACCCAATAATCCCCAAAATCCTTTAATAGTTTGTGGTCGGGGCCAACTGATTACACATTCATCTTTGATGGGTCCACCAAAATTACTTTAGCAGATATTATATGGCCTAAATACTCCACAGATTAATATGCCAAAAAATATTTTTTGTGGTTTCGGTGGAGATGATTTTTATGTAGTGTCTGGAAAACTGTTCTCAAATGTTATAGGTGGTCCACCCAAGTTTTACTAAAGACCATAATATCATTGAAAAATATGAAAACAATATTCATCAAATACTCTTTAAACAATCTATTCATTGTGAACATAAAGGTAGTTATAAAATTCCTCAATCTAAATGGAATGATAATAAATTTATAGTTTACCTCTTGTATATGAAATGTCGTTTCATTAACATCATATGTTCGGACTTGAATCTGGTGAAATCCGGATTTTAAGTCGAACTTGGAAAAATGTGATGCTCCTTGAAGCTCGTCCAATAATTCTTTAATGATTGGAATTCAAAACTTATCTGGGATAGTATTTTATTTAGTACTCATTAGTAAAATCACATTATCTAGCTCCCATATTTTTTTAATAAGAATTATGGGATTGTAAAATGGGCTACAACTATATCAAATTATCTCTTGAGTCAACATATCATTAACTTGGTGTTTAACCTCATCTTTAAGGTAATGATCAAATTTATAGGGACTGATACTTAATTTAGATGACCTGAACATAAGATTAATAGCATGGTCCATTTCCCTCTGTGGTGGAAGACCCCGTGGTTGGTCAAAAATAGTTTGTAAATTGTTCATAACTTCTTCTGGATGAAGCTGGTCAGCCAACTCCCTATTTTCCACCACTTCTAGTAACTAGATTTATTCCATCCAAGCTCACCCCTCAACAAACAAAGTACTTTTTTGAGCATGTTTTGGTAGTCTCCAAGATATCACCTCTCCAACCATTTTTCCTTAAAGCTTAATTTATAGGGTTTTCTACATAAATTCCATCGTTTTATGTCCCCAGTCTATCAACACACTTCCCAAAATCTTCAACTGTTGAATTCCCAAGACTACATCTGGCCCCCTTGTATCGAAAACAAAGGTTTCTATTATATCTTCAAAGTTTTCCAGATTGATCTGAACCTGTTTTCACAAGCCTTATGAGAGGGATCAAGATCTGTTGCTGAGAGTTATACCAAAAGGTTTGTTCAGATTAACCATTACATTTTAAAATTAGGAAAGCTTCTTAGAGATAAAATTATGTCTAGATATTTTATCCACTAATACAAGTACTAGTAATCTTATTAAATTTCCAGCTATCATCATCGAATCTTCTCCAACCTCACCCATGTTGGGTAACTATACCAGCTACTCAGGCCGATCGGCTAGTATCCAATCTAGTTCCTTATTCCCAGCCACTAATTTCTGTTTTGTAGCCTTCTTCATGTCTCTTACATCCTATTGTTCCTTAGTTTCCTCGTACTCCAAGTCCAAAAACTATAGATGTGTATTGAGGCATTTTTGGATAAGTCTGAATGGTTGGACATAGCAGAAATATAATCACTTTTTCCTTCATTATTCCCCCTATTTTTTACTAAGGGCTCTTACTCTATAAGGCCCCATCCTTAAACCTTACTTAATCTTGAGTTATTACAAGATTACACATTGAGGATCTTTTCGGGTTTAGAGTTTTAGAGAATTAGATCATAAAACTTGCATTACATTCCACATATAAACAAAGTAGTTACATAAAGATAGTATTCTTCATTCCCATCAATGGAAACATATTTAAAATAAAACATGGATTATTTCTTGACACTTCCTTGACACTATCATCATATCATGTACCTTTCCCTTGACCTGTGAAAAACATTTCAAAAAAAAATTGGGATGAGCATAAAAAGCTCAGTAAGGGATATAAAAATATGGAAGGGAAACATGGGTACATATATACATAAGAATGAGATCATACTTTACCCATAAAACATAAGCATTTTAACATACCTCATCAAATCATTAATAAATCATAGAAATCATAAGACATAAAGGTAACTTGAGGCATTCATAGCATCCTTACGTAGGGAGTAACCCTCTTGGTTACCTTTGGAATACCCATCACAGTATATTCCCTAAATCTCTTTGGAGAAACCTTAACATTTCACTCCTTTGCGTTACCCAATGCATTGGAGAGCTATATCGGTCTCACCCACCCTTAGTTTATCACGGAACCACCCGTCTTCATAATAATGCCCAAGAACCTCAACATAATCGTATCACATAAAACATGCATAAAGGAAACATAACATTTACACCTTTCAATCACAAGATATCAATACAACACATTGATATAAAAACATTATGAAAACCATTTTCAATACCAAAATAAAAGAAAATTAAAACATGGTATTTATTTTTCTTTTAAAAAGAAGGTATGGCTTGTATAGGAAGCCGAAACTCAAATAACGGTCACGGTGGCGGAGAATTCATTGTCGCCGCATACGTACGACAAAAACATTCCCTTTTGTTGTTTAATAAAATGCTTCGTATAAAAAATATTCTTTTCAGATAAACCTAAAAGTCAAAGGGGTTTATACACCGTATAAAAGAAGGTTGTGTATAAAACAAAATATGCCTCAATGAAAGGAGATTGAGACGATGTCTCATACCTCGGGTCCGACTTGACTCGGTCGTTCTTTAATCTCCTGAATAATAAACTTGAGTTAATTTCTACTTCTTTAAGAACCTTTTTCAAGTTCATTATTCCTTTTATATCACTTATTGTCATGTCATGAACACTATGTAATTATTTAAGTTAATAACGGTCGTTTTAACGATCATTGGTACTTGAGTAAAAAATAAACCCTTTATAATTACATGTTGTTCATGTATCCATTATATCCAGAATTATAATCATTATGTATATATTATATATATCCAGTATATACATGCATTTATAATATTACATAATCATTTAGAGGTAACAAATGAAATGCACTGTTCATGGAGATGGTAAGCCGTACGTAAGCATGAACGCTACTTTCATTTCTATTTCGTATTTTATAGAATGGAATCATAATGATATAAAGGTATATTATAATTCCAGTACAATATCATATATAATATCATAGTTCCATCCTTTATATGTCCCACATATGGTATTTAACGAATCAAATCACTTTGAGGGGGCGGTAGTACGCACTTCCTTAAATGAAGATATCGCGTTTACCCATAATGGAAACCATAAAGGTATGACCAAAAAGAAAAATATAGAAGCTTAAGAAAAACATAAACATATTATATATCATATATAAATATAGTGACATCTTAATGGCCACCTTTGAAGGTGTTAAAAGAATGTTGAACAATCATCGTTTCAGGAGGCATAAATTCACCATCCACGGAAACAGTATGTTCGTTAACCATTAGATGTAGGTGTGTGTAAGTGTAGCTCTAATCCTTATTATAACAACATCCTAGTATATTTAGGATACTGGATTTGTTACAAAATAAAAGAATAAAAAGAGTTTAGGGGGTTGGAGAAGCAAAATAAAACAAAAGGACTCAAAAGAAGACATTACCTTAAAATCGGGTAACTCCCTTTGGTTTGAGCTCAAAGGCTTCCTTGGGAAGACTTCTTCCCAAAGTGAGGCTTCAAGGAGTACTATAGGGAGGTGGAGAGACAAAATGGGTAGGGTTTGGCCGAGCCAAAGGCTTTGGGAGTGTGGGTAAGGAGGTAGAGGTGGGGGCCTTTTATAAGAGGAGAGGAGGGGCACTCTTGGAAAGTAAAGATAAGTTACTTTATTTTAAAATGAGTTCCGGATTAAAAAGGTCCCACATTGATATAATTATAGTATAAGGTGATAAGGGTTCGAAATCCACTCATCCAATTGGTTTTGGCCATGTGTAGGTTTTATATTTTACATTAACTTTCCATTTTATTTAAATCGTTAAATAATGAGGTCATCGCTGCATCATCATGATGTCATAAATAATTTAATTTATTTAATGTCTAAAAATTATAAAAAAAATAATACGATGTAGGAAATTATTTTAGATTTCTAATGAATATTTATAGTCAAAAATATGACTAGTATAACCCCATATAAAAATTGTTTTAGTAATATAACTCATGTTTGTGTCATTTTTACTTTAACATTAAATAAAAAGTTATTTATGTCATTTCCAAACCAAAGTGGATCCATGGGGTCCCCAAGTTGAATCATGGATTTTCTTGGTCGGCCATGACACATCCAATGAGGTTAGAACGTGTGTCAAGCTCATCTCATACTATTAAAACATTATTTTTACCTTAAACTACACTAATTACCACTAATCGCGATTAAGAACTTAATAAGTTACTATTCACCAAAACTTATTTTAATCCTATTGAACCAAATTTTACTTCTTAATGACAACCATTTATTTTGGATTTTTGAAATTAAAAACACAATGATGGAAAAATTTCATTTAAACAGAAAAATCAGTTTTTATAAGTACCACTTAGTGGTTTCACTATTCATCAAAAATTGAAGTTTTTCAGAAAATTACCAAAAATTCACCCTAAGATATATTTGATATTCAGAATTAAAAAATGAAGTCTATTTTACAAAATTCAAAACATATAAGTCACATTAATTAATTTAATAATCAATTCCCGCTGTCATGACAAATAGCGGGTTTTTTTTAAACAATATCTATGAAAAGTTTGGCATTAGTTTATGACCAATTCCAAAGTGAAATTAATCCTAATGACCAAAATTGGATTAAATGGTAAAATTATATTCAAATTACACTTTAATACCAATTAAAAATATAATCTAACCATATAATTAAATTAAATGAAAAAGCAGTTTTGATGTAAAATGCAGTATTTTTCACTATTCATTAAAAAATGAACATTGTCAGAAAAATACCAAAAATTTATCCAATGTAAAATTCAATGTCCCAATCATAATTAATATGTTTATTTTGACAAATATAGATTATAAAATTTTCAAAAGATTGATTTAAAAAGGGTTTTCCATCAAAAGGCAGTAAAACAATCTTTTAAGAATATTAGTGTATTCCATGCTTAAGATTGGATTTATTTTCATTTTAAGCCTCTAAAACACTATATAATTCATTAATAGACATAGATAAAAATATATATTATTCATTACTTACTTGGGATGTTACATCCTTCCCCCCTTTAGAAAATTGTGTCCCTGCAATTTATTTACTTATCAAATAAATGGGGGTACTTATCCCTCATTGCATTTTCATATTCCCATGTTGCCTCTTCCATCATGTGGTTTTTCCACAAAACCTTTACCTGCTTAATCACCTTATTCCGTAACACTTGCTCCCTGTGGTCAAGAATCTGGACCTATTGTTCCTCATAAGATAGGTTCTCTTCCAGCTGAACTACCTCTGGACTCAAAACATGAGATGGATCTGGCATATACTTTCTCAACATCGAAACGTGAAAAACATTGTGCACCTGAGATAAACTCGGAGGTAAAGCCACCCGGTATGCAACTGATCCAACTCTCTCCAGAATTTCATATGGTCCAATAAGCCTTGGACTCAGCTTTCCTTTCTTACCAAATCTCATCACACTTTTCCAAGGAGAAACCTTGAGAAAAACATGATCACCTACCACGAAAGATAGATCCTTCCTCCGGTTACCCGCATAACTCTTCTGACTGCTCTGAGCTGTTCTCATGTGATTCTGAATCATCTGAACTTTTTCTACCATCTATTCTACCAATTCTGGTCCCATCAACTTCCTTTCACCCACTTTATCCCGGAAAGCTGGAGTTCGACACTGCTTCCCATATAATGCCTGAAATGGTGCCATCTGTATACAGGAATGAAAACTGTTATTATATGAAAATTCAACCAAAGAAAGATGTTGGTCCCAACTTCCCTGATAATCCATAGATCAAGAACGTAGCATATCCTCCAAGATCTGAATTGTTCGTTTTGACTACCCATCTGATTGAGGATGAAAAGCTGTACTAAAATTTAATTCAGTACCCAATGACTTCTAAAGGCCTTTCCAAAAGTTAGAAGTGAACCTGGGATCACGATCAGATACAATGGAGAGAGGAACTCCATGTAACCTGACTATCTCATTAAGATATAAACGGGAAAGTTGATCTAGGGAAAAAGTATCTCGTATAGCAAGGAAATGAGAAGATTTAGTCAAGCGATCAACAATAACCCAGATTGCATTATTACCTCGAGATGTCTTCGGTAATCCCACAACAAAGTCCATGGATATATTCTCCCATTTCCACTCTGGCACTGGTAAAGTCTGAAGCATCCCTTTCGGTAACTGCCACTCTGCTTTAACCTGCTGACTAGTCAAACACATCACAGTAAAATCAGCAGTATCTCTTTTCATTCCATCCCACCAGTAATACTCCCACAGATCTCTATACATCTTAGTACTGCCAGGATGAACTGAAAACGGAGAACTATGAGCTTCACATAACAACTCTCTCTTCAACTGTGAATCACAAGGCACACACAATCTCTTCCCAAATCTCAAAACGCAATCATTATCAATGTTGAATTCAGGCAACTTACCTTTCTGAACTAGCTCTACCTTTTTCTGCAACTCACTGTCTTGCTTCTGTGCTTTCTTGATTCTATCTGATAGAGATGATCTCACTGATACCTGAAACAAAACAGAAGAACTTCCTGCACCCACAACTTCTATGACAAAGTTCATCAAATCCTTAACCAAAGGATCAAGTTCCAAACACAACATTTCTAATGAAGCATTACTTTTTCGACTCAAAGCATCAGCCACTTTATTTGCTTTTCCCCGATGGTAATGAATTGTACAATCATAATCCTTGATTAATTCTAGCCATCTCCTTTGTCTCATGTTCAATTATTTCTGAGTGAATATATACTTTAAACTTTTGTGATTGGTATATATTTCACACTTTACTCCATACAAATGATGCCTCCAAATTTTTAAAGAAAAAACAACAGCAGCTAATTCCAAATCATGTGTAGGGTAATTTACCTCATGAGTTTTCAACTGCCGTGAAGCATAATCAATTACCTAATCATTCTTCATTAGGACGCAACCAAGTCCTTTCAATGAAGCATCACTGTATATAACAAACTCGTCATTCCTGGAAGTTAGTGCCAAAACTGGAGCATTCACCAATCTTCTTTTCAATTCCTGAAAACAATCATCACATTCTTTTGTCCAGATAAACTTAACACCCTTCCGAGTTAGCTTAGTCATTAGACTAGATAACCGTGAAAACTTTCTAACAAACCTTCGGTAATAGCCTGCCAAACCAAGGAAGCTATGAATCTCAGTTACATTTGTGGGTCTTGGCTAGTCTTCCACAACTTTTGTTTTTGCAGGATCAACAGTTATCCCATCTTTAAAAACAATATGACCAAGGAATGAAATTTGTTGCAACCAAAACTCACACTTGCTGAATTTCCCATACAATTTATTTTCTTTTAAGGTTTGCAAGATAACCCTTAAATGCCTTTCATGCTCTTCTTTACTTTTAGAAAACACAAAAATATCATCAATAAAAACCACCACAAACTTATCCAAAAACTCATGGAAAATTCTATTCATTAAGTCCATGAATACAGCAGGTTCATTGGTTAGCCCAAAAGGCATTACTACAAATTCATAGTGGCCATATCTTGTACGGAACGTGGTCTTCAGAACATCTTCTTCCTTTACCTTCAGCTGATGGTACCCCAATCTCAAGTCAAACTTTGAAAAATACTGAGCTCCCTGGAGCTGATCAAACAAATCATCGATATGAGACAAAGGATATTTTTTCTTAACAGTGATATTATTCAAGGCTCTATAATCAATGCAAAGTCTCATTGAACCATCTTTCTTTTTAACAAACAAGACAGGAGCACCCCATGGTGATGTGCTAGGTTGAATGAAACCTTTCTCTAATAAATCTTGCAATTGCTCCTTCAACTCTAAAAGTTCAATTTGATCCATTCGATAAGGGGGTTTTGAAATTTGCTTAGAATCCGGAACTAAGTCAACAGTAAATTCAACTTCCCGATCTGGTATTATTCCAGGCAACTAATCAGGAAAAACATCAGGATACTCATTTACCACTGGCACATCATTAATCTGAACAGTTCCTTTATTTTCAACGATGTGTGCAAGGTAACATTCATTTCCATCTTTTACAAGTTTCTCAGCCTCTTGATAAGTTATCAATAGTAAGGGTTCATTCTTGTACACAAACTAAAAGTCTTTCTGAAAAGAAACTTCTTTAGCTCTACTGCCAATCTTAGCATGGTAAATAGAGAGCCAATCCATACCCAGGATAACATCAAACATTACTAGAGGTAGAACAATAAGGTTTTCAAGTAGGTTCTTTCCACAGATAAGGATAGGAAGATTCTTATAAATTCTTTTTTCCTCAACATTCCCCCCAGGTGTTTTTACCAAAAGTTCAAGAGTCATTTCTTGAGATGGTATTCCCATTTTACTAGAAAAGGTTTCAGAGATGAAAGAATGTGTAGACCCCGAATCAAACAACACACTGGCATAATCTGAAAAAACACACAAAGTACCAGATACAACTTCATTTGATGGCCCGACATCTACTGAAGTAGTTGCAAAGGATTTCACCACCCCTTTCTGCTTGTAGTCTAACTGCTTCCCATCACTCAGGCTCTTTGTCGGACACTCGTTTTCATAGTGACCCATCTCATTGCACTTATAACATTTCACTAACTGTAAATAAAATTTGGTCTTACCTTCACCTTGATCCTTTTCAGTGCAATCACGAGCCTTATGTCCCATCTTACCACATCGGTAGCACTTTCCAGAATTTAGAAGACATTCCCCAGCATGCCTTTTGCCACATTTATCACAAACTGGAAACTTAGTTTTCTTACCATCATACTTTTTTGAAGAATTCTTACCTTTCTCCTGCCACCCCGGTCTCTTCTTCTGTTGGTTGTTATAGAACACTTGATCATCGGCAAACTCCATTTCCACCTTCTCAGCACATCGAACAAGATTTTCATAACTTTTAAACTCACGAGAAGCTAATGCCCTTCGATATTTTGGCTTTAATCCTGAGTAAAAATGATTGATTTTACTATCAAGGTCTCGGATAAAATTTGGAGCATACCTTGCCAATCGAGTGAACCTTTCTTCATTGGTAGCCACTGAGTCTTCCTCTTGCCTCAATCCCAAGAATTTATTTTCCATCCTAAGTCGAATAGCCTTAGGAAAATACTTCTCAAGAAACATACCTTTGAATTCATCCCAGTCAGGAGCATCAATCTCAACGGCGTCCCTGATATTTTTAACCATAGACCACCACTGACCTGCCTCACCCTCCAAACGGTAAATAACAAGACTAACCTTTTGATTATCTGAACACCCCATGACATCAAAAATCTTCTCCAGTGCTTTAATCCACCCTTCAGCTAGCACAGGGTCAGATGATCCTCTGAATGATGGGGGATGTTGCCTCATAAAATGTTTCACCACTGACATGTTCCTCTGCGGTTGATCTGGCTGATCTTGTGTATGGATACCACCGCCATTTATTGCTTGAGTCAACTGCGTCATTACTGTAACAAACTGTTCAGTTCCAATTCCGACCATCTCAGGATGCTAATTCGGAAGGTTATTTCCTTCTGTATGCCTTCCTAGCACTGCTTCCCTGTTTCCTCTGCGGAAAACCATTCTGAACAAACATGTCTTAGATGAAGCAACATGGTAATCTTCAAATGCTATATCATTTCAAAAAAAATATTTTTGGATAATCATTTAATAGAATTCTAACTCCTAAAGTTATCTAAACCGACCTCTGATACCAACTATAAGGCCCTAGCCTTAAACCTTACTTAATCTTGAGTTATTACAAGATTACACATTGAGGATCTTTTTGGGTTTAGAGTTTTAGAGAATTAGATCATAAAACTTTCATTACATTCCACATATAAACAAAGTGGTTACATAAAGATAGTATTATTCATTCCCATCAATGGAAACATATTTAAAATAAAGCATGGATTATTTCTTGACACTTCCTTGACACTATCATCATATCATGTACCTTTCCCTTGACCTGTGAAAAAAATTTCAAAAAAAATCTTGGTATGAGCATAAAAAGCTCAGTAAGGGATATAAAAATATGGAAAGGAAACATGGGTACATATATACATAAGAATTAGATCATACTTTACCCATAAAACATAATCATTTTAACATACCTCATCAAATCATGAATAAATCATAGAAATTATAAGACATAAAGGTAACTTCAGGCATTCATAACATCCTTACATAGGGAGTAACCCTCTTGGTTACGTTTGGAATACCCATCACAGTATATTCCCTAAATCTCTTCGGAGAAACCTTAACGTTTCACTCCTTCACGTTACCCAATGCATTGGAGAGCTATATCGGGCTCACCCGCCCTTAGTTTATCACGGAACCACCCGTCTTCATAATAATTCCCAAGAACCTCAACATAATCGTATCACATAAAACATGCATAAAGGAAACATAACATTTCCACCTTTCAATCACAAGATATCAATACAACACATTGATAAAAAAACATTATGAAAACCATTTTCAATACCAAAATAAAAGAAAATTAAAACATGGTATTTATTTTTCTTTTAAAAAGAAGGTATGGCTTGTAGAGGAAGCCGAAACTCAAATAACGGTCACGGAGACGGAGAAGTCGTTGTCGCCGCATGCGTAAGACAAAAACATTCCCTTTTGTCATTTAGTAAAACGCTTCGTATTAAAAAGATTCCTTTTGGATAAACGTAAAAGTCAAAGGGGTTTATACACCGTATAAAAGAAGGTTGTGTATAAAACAAAATATGCCTCAATGAAAGGAGATTGAGACGAAGTCCCATACCTCGGGTCTGAATTGACTCGGTCATTCTTTAATCTCCTAAATAATAAACTTGAGTTAATTTCTACATCTTTAAGAACCTTTTTCAAGTTCATTATTCCTTTTATATCACTTATTGCCATGTCATGAACACTATGTAATTATTTAAGTTAATAACGGTCGTTTTAACGATCATTGGTACTTGAGTCAAAAATAAACCCCTTATAATTACATGTTGTTCATGTATCCATTATATCCAGAATTATAATCATTACGTATATATCATATATATCCAGTATATACATCCATTTATAATATTACATAATCATTTAGAGGTAAGAAATGAAATTCACTTTCATGGAGACGGTAAGCCATACGTACGCATGAACGCTACTTTCATTTCTATTTCGTATTTTATAGAATGGAATCATAATGATATAAAGGTATATTATAATTCCAGTATAATATCATATATAATATCATATTTCCATCCTTTATACGTCCCACATATGGTATTTAACGAATCAAATCACTATGAGGGGGCGGTAGTCCGCACTTCCTTAAATGAAGATATTGCGTTTACCCATAATGGAAACCATAAAGGTATGACCAAAAAGAATAATACATAAGCTTAAGGAAAACATAAACATATTATATATCATATATAAATATAGTTACATCTTAATGTCCACCTTTGAAGGTGTTAAAAGAATGTTGAACAATCATCGTTTCGAGAGGCATAAATTCAGCATCCACGAAAACAGTATGTTCGTTAACCATTAGATGTAGGAGTGTGTAAGTGTAGCTCTAATCATTATTATAACAACATCCTAGTATATTGAGGATACTGGAGTTGTTAAAAAAGAAAAGAATAAAAAGAGTTTAAGGGGTTGGAGAAGAAAAATAAAACAAAAGGACTCAAAAGAAGACATTACCTTAAAATCGGGTAACTCCCTTTGGTTTGAGCTCAAAGGCTTCCTTGGGAAGACTTCTGCCCAAAGTGAGGCTTCAAGGAGTGAGAGAGGAAAGTTTAGAGACAAAATGGGCAGGGGTTGGACGATCCAAAGGCTTTGGGAGTGTGGGTAAGGAGGTAGAGGTGGGGGCCTTTTATAAGAGGAGAGGAGGGGCACTCTTGGAAAGTAAAGACAAGTTACTTTATTTTAAAATGAGTTTCGGATTCAAAAGGTACCACATTGATATACTTAGAGGATAAGGTGATAAGGGTTCTAAATTCACTCATCCAATTTGTTTTTTCCATGTGTAGGTTTTAGATTTTACATTAACTTTCCATTTTATTTAAATCGTTAAATAATGAGGTCATCGCTTCATCATCATGATGTCATAAATAATTTAATTTATTTAATGTCTAAAAATTACAAAAAAACTACTATGATGTAGGAAATATTTTTATCTTTCTAATTAATATTTATAGTCAAAAATCTGACTTGTATAACCCCATATAAAAATTTGTTTAGTAACATAACTCATGTTTGTGTCATTTTTACTTTAACATTAAATAAAAAATTATTTATGTCATTTCCCAACCAAAGTGGCTCCATGGGGTCCCCATGTTGACCCATGGCTTTTCTTGGTCGGACATGACACATCCAATGTGGGTAGGACATGTTTCAAGCTCATATCATACTATTAAAACATTATTTTTACCTTAAACTACACTAATTACCACTAATCGCGATTAAGAACTTAATAAGTTACTATTCACCAAAAAATTATTTTAATCCTATTGAACCACATTTTACTTATTAATGACAACCATGTATGTCCGATTTTTTAAATTCAAAACACAATGATGGAAAAATTTCATTTAAACGGAAAAAATCAGTTTTTATATGTACCACTTAGTGGTTTCACTATTCATCAAAAATTGAAGTTTTTCAGAAAATTACCAAAAATTCACCCTAAGATATATTTGATATTACGAATTTAAAAATGAAGTCTATTTTAAAAAATTCAAAACATATAAGTCACATTAATTAATTTAATAATCAATTCCCGCTGTCATGACAAATAGCGGGTTTTTTTGAAACAATATCTATGAAAAGTTTTGCATTAGTTTATGATCAATTCCAAAGTGAAATTAATCCTAATGACCACCATTGGATTAAATGGTAAAATTATATTCAAATTAAACTTTAAGACCAATTAAAAATATAATCTAACAATATAATTAAATTAAATGAAAAAGCAGTTTTGATGTAAAATGCAGTATTTTTCACTATTCATTAAAAAATGAACATTGTCAGAAAAATACCAAAAATTTATCCAATGTAAAATTCAATGTCCCAATCATAATGAATATGTTTATTTTGACAAATATATATTATAAAATTGTCAAAATATTGATTTAAAAAGGATTTTCCATCAAAATGTAGTAAAACAATCTTTTAAGAATATTAGTGTATTCCATGCTTAAGATTGGATTTATTTTTATTCTAAGCCTCTAAAACACTATCTAATTCATTAATAGACATAGATAAAAATATATATTATTCATTACTTACTTGGGATGTTACACACTCCACTCCAATCTTCATCCCTAACTACCCTCCACAATTCTTTTTCACTTCAGTTTCGTTCATTATTCGTTCGGGGCATAGAAATATTTGTTTCCCCATTCTAGAGTTTCGAGAAATATGAGGTACCATTGGGAAAGAATGAGTAATCCGAAGAAATCCTTCACTAACCAATTCCCTTTCAATTTTCCTTTCCTGAACTATCATTCAAAATGTATTTATTGCTTCATGCATTGAAATTTTATTTTCTATTTCAGGATGAAATCCCCCCATAAATAGACTCATGTACCATGGTTCTAAAAAATGGGTATTCTTAAGGAAATCTGTTCGAATTCCTCATTATAATCATCCAATGAGCCTATTTGTCTCAGATTTTTCCAAAATCTCAATGGATCTCCAGCAATGTTCCTTCCATATTAGTCCAGAAATGCTGACTTAAAATATCTTTATGAAGTATCCAGTGTAACACTTTTCCAAAACATAAACCAATACAATGTTGTTCCTTACATATTTGTACATAATGTAGTTTCATATCCTCTATGGTTTGATTATCAGAATGTAGTAGTATTCTTTGGTAATCCATCTTAAAAGAGCATCTCCAGCAAAAGTGGGTAATTCCACCTTCCTTGTAATGTTGTGCAGCTCTTCCAATTGATCAGATAACTATGTAGATGGAATTTTCTCCAAATGCTCATCGTACTCCCTATTCCATATTTTGTTAATTGTGCTACCAATTTGTTTGCCAATTTCTAAACTGCACTCAATATATGATTCTATTCCCCTCAATCTTTCAATATTTTTCTCTTCCAGATGTCAAACCTGTAACATCACATGCTCCTCTGTCTTATACGCCTCGTTCCGAGATACACGTAGGCTCTCACTCTGTCCGCACATCATTTTCTCCATATTTTATTGTATAGAAGTCATGTAAACCTTTATACTCTCCATAGAATATTCAATCAAATCTACTCGATGCTCCATTTTAGTTTTAATATAACACGATGAAAAATTCTATCCAATACAGATGAAAAATCATGATTTATGCTTGAAAAGAAAGTATGTACTCTTTGTATATCTCATTATCCATTGCACCTTCATCAGTTCTACACCTCAGCTTGTGTTCCCCAGCAGAGTCACTAAAATGTTATGATTTCGGTGTATGTGTGTGTGAGAGAGAGAGAGAGAGAAAATAAGGAATAATAAGAGTTTAAGAGAGGACTCGTAATGATATTACCAATTTCATGTATTACAGTTTTGGAAGAAGAATCGCTACAATAGGATGAAGATGGAAAGACCTCCTCCAAAATCCATTTATTATAGGTGAGAAGTATTTTTGGGATTTAGGCCACTGCCTCCCACTCATTATATTCCAACATAAAGAAATATTCTAACTTCTCGCCCCAGAGCCCGATCCATCCCACTAATAAACTGGACAAACTAAATGTCGGTCCCCACCCCACTAACTGAATCCACTTTCTCCATTATTCCCCTCCGCTGGTAAGTGTATAAAATAGGGGGCATGGGAATTGTGGGGTAACACCCCCTAAACCAGAACCCGAATATCTAACAAACCCCATGTCAAAGCAGGTGTCATGGTCTTGCTGTTGTATCCTCCTTCAATATAACCCTAATGTTGAAGCTATGTTGTCGCAACCCAATCATCACTGGCTCTGCCTCCGTTGTACTTCCACTTCAACACTCATCATTGTAACCCTATATTCCTATAAATGTCACAGTCGCTTCATCCCCAATCACTTTAGCCTCGGACCTCACACTCTAGTCATTGCAACCCTCTATTGCCTTATCCCTAGTCTTTTCATAACCTCAACAAATCTAGGAAGGGTATTTTTGTCCAAATATTAGATTTTTGGTGGCAAACACTAATTTCACTGGCTTTTGGGTGAAATCTATATTCCACCAAAGTAATAACAAGTTATTTTGGAATCTAAATTTGGAATTTCCCTTTTCATTTTTTCTTCCCATTCCCTATTTCCATCACACTAATAGGGATTTAGTTCTTTTGGATGAGTGGGTTTGTTTTTTTACTTTCAACTTTTGTATAATTTAGTATGTAACTGTCTAAAGTATAATTTTTTAATAAAATAAGAGGTTTTATAAAAAAATACACATAACATAACAATTAAAATTAAAAATAAATAAATTTTACAATTCAAAAAAAATATAAATTTTGACAAAACATTTTTAAATAAAAAATGATTTATTCTAAACAATAAAAACATTTATAACATTCATATATAAATGTTAACCTAAAATTTACAAGATTTACATGACCATGCACACGCACGCACACATTTGGACACTCACCCTCCCTCTAAATCCACCATATTCGATCTCCCTCTCCCACTAATGTCATCC
Organism: Viscum album; assembly: GCA_963277665.1. NCBI lineage: Eukaryota > Viridiplantae > Streptophyta > Magnoliopsida > Santalales > Viscaceae > Viscum > Viscum album. Next base: position 491,521,053 of record OY728150.1, read on the forward strand.
AACACCTTCTTTTCTCATTTAACCCATTCGATTTGAACCCTCCCTCTCTGAACAAAGCTACTCAACCCCCCTTTCCTTAGAAGAAACCAATCAATTCCAAATACTGAAAAGTGTTGCATACCCTAATCTAAATCTTGGTTGTTTGGGGAGCCTGAATAGGGTAATTTTAATAGTATGTTTTTTGTTTATATAATTTGAAATTTAGGACAAGGTTGAGTATGAAAATTATTTGATCCAGTTTGATAGTATCGAACATTGAATCGCACTGACCCCAAAAACTGTATTTACACCATTTTGGTCTCTTTATAATATGAAATTTTTTAATTGTTAGAAATGATCATTTTTAATTTATTCTTATTATATCAAATGTATTTATACAAAAAAATTACTATTTTTAAGAAATAAGAAATTTAATTAGATGCCCTTGAAATTTTAATTTTAGAAGATTTTTTTTGGTTTCAATAATTTAAATTTTATGTGGATGTTGAGTGTGAAAATTATTTGATCTATCTCAATGAATATGAAACATTGAATTTTCACTCAGCATTAGTACTGCACTGCCATAGTTTCACACTACTTATAATATAAAATTTTATAATTGATAAAAATTATTATTTTTAATTCATTCTCATAATATCAAATATATTTATGCGTAATAAAATTAATATTTTTTAAGAAATAAAAAATTTAATAAGATACCTTTGTAATTTCTGAGATGTTATTCAAGTTGGGTATATAGGAAATCTGTATGTTTTCCATCATGAGAAAAGATGTTTATCAGTTTTATTATTATAGAAAGTTTCCTGGTTTTATAATATATTTCTATTAATTTATATTAATTTAATTTTAACAATAAATTGTTTATAAAAATGTTAATATATTAGATATGTATACCAATCATTTGATAAAGTAAAGTGTTCAATAAATAATTTTGGAATTAAATAATAAAAATAATGATGGTTTTAGAAAAAATAATTTATAATTGATTTTATATTATTATTGAAACGTTAGAATACCATAAAAATATTAAAAGAATAGTAATGAAATTGAATCAGCATTAGTTTGTACTACTATATTGATCATGTTAAATACAAAACGACACAAATATTTTTATATTAAAATTTTACTATATTTACTTTATTTATATTATCTTCTAGTATATTTGGTCCTTATCAATTATCCAAAACACACACGCTTAAATTATGAAATGCAGGAGTTATGTTGATTTGGGCATCATAAAATTCTATTTCTAACTGTTATTCCATGAAATTTTTTTTATGATTCTAGTTCACAAAGATCATATTCATGACCATAATTTTTTTATGATGTTTTCATTATTCATGTTCATTTACTCTTTTTTTTATCTCCATGTTAGATCTTTTTATTCACCTTGGATTTATGTATTTTCATTTTTTTGGTATATGGATACCATTTCAAGTGATTATTTTGTTCCAACTACAATGAGTATTTTTATTGGAAATAATAAAGAAATGATTCTTCAATTTGATATTATCTGTAAGGTTTTTCCAAACATACTAGATAAATTTCAGATGAGTTCAAAATTGGGACAAGTAGTTTTTTCAACCTTCTTGAAAATTTTCCCCTCAAAATTTTTCACGAATTTTGTCTTAGCATTCCCAATTATATATCTTAATTAATTTTTAGAAAATAGAATGTTACAATTTTTTTCACCCAATGCCTTCAAAATGAACATGTTTTATGATTTTCCTTTGCACATAGAAAAACCTAAAAAAATTCTTCAATTTTTATAGGGAAGACATGACTATGTATGAAAATCTAGAGAAAGGGGATACCCTTTTGGATGATGATGATGAAGAAGGTGAATATTTTTCATTATCAGTGGACTCTAAAATTGAGGATTCATTAGATTGGCTAGACTTGAAGGATGATTTGGATGACATAAGTGGGGATTTTACTCTACATTAAAGGTTCCCAAATTCTCATGTAGGTATTATCTATCTCCTACAGTCATCACCTCTCCAAATACTTTCTAATAGAATCCACAAGTTTCTCAATCACATCCAGGAATCCCTTTTAGAGGTATCTATTTCAGAAAAATTTTAATTCATTATTTGGTATACCAGTTAATCTTTTTATGGAATGGGAGTGTAAATAAAATGAGAATCTGAAAAGTGAGGAGAATTCAAATTGTGTATTGTAATTTCCCTTATGGTTGAAGCTTTTAATTTTCCTTCAAAATATAAATTATGTGATTGAAATTTGAGTAAATTTTTTCTCCAATATGTTTTCACATTTAGGTTTTAGTATAAAGATGATGTAGCACAAGTGTAAGAAAAAATGACCCTTTCAAGAGGAATCGATGGAAAACATGAAAATATATAACAAATCTCAAAATAAACCAAAGAAAAAATTCAACAACATTCAATAATTAATTACAAAAAGTCATTTGGGGGGGATAAATACCTAAAAACCCTTCAATAAAAAAATAAAAACAATAAATCACAATAATTCCCCCATAAATACCAAAAATAAGTCAAAAGATAAAAATCATAAAAGACACAATCAAAAGTAAAAAATAAATAAAATACATTTTCAGAAGTAAATAAAATAGTAAAGTAAAAAATAAATAATGTAAACAATCTTAATGAAATAAAATAAAATAAAACACACATGTGGTGGAACGCTTGGGTCTAGTATTACACTATTCACCACGACTTGAAAAAACTCACCCTTAGGTTCTTCCTTGATAGATCATGTCATATGGGTCGAATGTAAAGGTGTGATAATCCATGCTTTACAGTAGAGATAACCTTGATGTAAATTTGTGTTGACCAAGAACATTCAACCACCATTCAATTCTAGCTATTGGTTCATGTGCTTTGGTGGAATGGAATAGTTCCCATTGAGGTTAGTATTTGATCTAAAGCTAATGCATTCCCTGAATATCCATTTCTTTAAGATTTCTCATTTCACGGTCACTAGGTTTTGTTGGATCTTCTTATATGTATTTTTACTTTTTGGATGACTGTATTTCTTCAACTTTGGCTCTGAGTCTGCCTTAATATTATAGAGATGAATATGAACAACATTATTCCTGGCCTCCAGATGGAGTTATAAAACAGTATGGTGAGATTATATAATATGACCAATAATTTTTATTGTTGGTTCTTGAGTATAGCATTAAATTAATTCCATGCAGGAAATGTATCCAATTTGGCATGTGGGAAGCATCTTTGGTTCATGAATCAGGAAGAAAAACTTAGTCTTAATGTCTCAAGTTTTCCTTTATCATCACATTTTATCTTTTGACATATTTCACATCAAGGTTTGAATCTATTTACATCTCTATCATGGGAACACATACAAAAACTTCATTGAAAACAATCTTAGAAATGTCATAATGGTGCAATAGTAGTGAATCCTTCCATTGGTGCATTGAAGTTCTAATGTCTTTCAGTGGTGCATGGGTAGTGGCATCATTAAAGGGAGCATAGAAATCAATATCATCTGTGACTGTTTTGACTGTAAGAAGATTAGTTTCCATGGTCATGATTTTTTCATGGAACTATAGATAAAGTTTATACAAAACCATTGATAATGAAGTTTGAACAACAATGTTGCCCAAATCAAGACTTATATTGGTCAAAAATGGTTGCAACTATGTATTTTTTCTCCATCTCATGAATGTTTGTGGTGGTTGTTGTAACGACCCGGATCTGGAGCCCCTCCACTAGGGCCCCGTACCCGGTTCTCCACATGACCTCAAGCGCATTTCCCCAAATGCCAGAGGCTGCCGAATAGTAGCAAGGGGCTTGGTATGTTACTGGGGAAACTATGACCTCATTCGGTAAGGTATACAAGGTAAGGGAAACAACAATATATAGCAGAAGAAGTTAAAAATACCCAACAACTGAAACCAAACAGCGGAAGCAATGAATATATAGCAATGATGGTAATGATGCAGCAAGTACAAGTATCTAAGGAAAGCAGCAAACACAAAAATGTGCTGAAATACAACTGAAAAAAAGTACTAAAGCAACAGAAAAATAAAAACAGATGAGAAACTCCTCAGCATCGCAAGCCTCAGCTCGGTCCCATGCTCTCCAGCTCCAGTGTAATCAAGAACCTGAAGTAGAAGGGCGTTTTCCCTTATCTATACCTACAACAACATAGTCTGCTTGGGCCCAAAAGCATGGCCCAAACAGGGTGGAGATACAATCCTAGTAGGCAATCACCCAAAGATCTGTGCCTAACAGTCAATGAATACAAGGCAAGAACAAGTGTGGAAAGCAGTAAACAGAAAAGCACACAACAGCTACAATCCACAGTTCTAGCATATAAAGTACACAAGTAAACAACCAACAACAAGTAGGAAAACAGGTAACCCTCTGGGTAGCTCTCACAGCCTAACCCCTATGGTTCAACCTACAAGTACTAGCAACCCTCTTGGAGGCACACACAGTCTCACCCCTCTGGTTCAGCTAAGATTAGACTTTCTGAGGAAGAACTAACCGTCAATTCCCCCTATAGTCTTGTATCGTACTAAAGGATCTCTGGGGAAGCACTCAACGTCTCATTCCCCCTGTGGCCCGCGTCGAAGAACTGCAGACTCTCTGAGGAATCACTCATCATCAATTCCCCCTATAGTCTCGCATCGTATTAAAAGACACTATGGAGAAGCCCTTACACCAATTCTCCCTATGGTCTACTACAATAGGTTCTGACAGTCCTATGTGAAAGAAACATGCTCAGCGCGCGTGTAATGTCCAAGTAACCTCAAGAACTACTTGACTATCATTCTAAGGTTCAACAACATAATAAAGCAACAGTTCCACTATCCTACAACTAGGCATGGCAACTGGAAAATTCTAAACAAGCAAAACAAGCATGGAAAGCATCCAGAGTACAACAAAAACTACTCTATTCAAAAAGGTAAACCTCTACTATATCAATCAAGAAAGAAGGAAATCAATCAAGGGAAAAACAGTAAAACGCACAATTCCTGCTCAAGGGAATTGGCGCAATTGCACAAGATTCTCAAAGACTTTATACAGAAAGGCACAAACCACCTACCTCAATCTTAGGAGATCGATATACGTGAACAGTGACGACAGATTCTCCTTAGAGCGTCGTAGATCTGGGAAAATGTCTGAAACACATAAACCACGATAACTTGAAAAGGAAGAGGAATTGAAAAAAAAAGGATCAAGAAGAAGGAAGAACTTACCGCTGCGATTTCAACGCAATCGACCGTTCTCAAATCGTAGAACGGACGGATAGGCGGGAGCTCATCGAAGATTTGCAGATCCTCGGTGCTCTCGGATGAACAGGACCTAGAAGAAGACGCTTATGTGCATCAGGCACGACCCCGGTCCATTTAATGAAAAAACAGAAAGTACACAACGTTTTCTTTTAGAGTACACAGTGTGTACTAGGTCTTTCTGTACTCCGCAAAAATCGGCCTCCACATCACCCCTACACACTGTGTGTGTGGCCCGGACACGGCCAGCACACAACTTTGAGCCGGAGAAGAGTACACGGTGTGTACTCAAAAAGTACACGGTGTGTACTTCAAAATTTTCCAGAAACTCCAGTTTTCTTAAAAACTCTATAAAAAGGAAAGGTGTACCTGAAATGAAGATCCGGGTTCTTACAAACTTCCCCCCTTAAATAAATTTGTCCCTGAATTTCCCTAGCGAGGCATAGAAGAAGAAACCTCGAACTGCTCTGACCACTGCGATCGTACATCGGCCTCCCTCTCCCAGGTCTCATCCTGTACTCACTCATGCTGCCATAGCACCCGTACAAGAGGGACAGACCATCCACAGAGAACCTTCATACTACGATCAACAATACGGATGGGATTCTCTTCAAACGATGCATCCTCTTCGAGCTCAACCTCCTCGGGATGAAAGACATGAGATGGGTCTAAAAAGTAATGTCGGAGCTGAGAGACATGGAAGACATCATGCATGGCCTGGTACCTCTGAGGTAGCTACAACTGACAGACAACCGGCCCAACTCTCTCCAAAACCTCAAACGGACCAACGTACCATGGTGAAAGCTTACCCTGTCTCTGAATCCTCTTATGTCCCAACCTCGGTGCGACATGCCGGAAAAAATGATCCCCAACCTCGAACTCCAAAAGTCATCTCCGCTGATCAGCATAAGACTTCTATCGAGACTGTGTTGTATCCATCCTCTTCTGAATCAACTCTATCTGCTCTGAAGTCTTCTGAACAAGACGAGGTCCCAACAAAGCTGCCTCTCCTGCCTCCAGCCAGCATAAGGGTGATCGGCATGGCCTACCATATAGATCCTCTTATGGTGACATCTGAATGGTCTCCTGAAATTTGTTGTTGTAGGAAAACTCCACCAGAGGGATATGCTTCTCCCAAGAACTGCCAAAGTCCAGAATCCAAGCACGGAGCATATCCTCTAGCACCTAGATTGTACGCTCAGACTGGCCATCTGTCTGGGGATGGTATGTTGTACTCAAAAGTACCTGTGTACCCAACGCCTTTTGAAGTCCCTGCTAGAACCGAGAGGTAATGCGCGCATCCCTTTCTGAAACAATAGAGTGTGGAACTCCATGCAGAAGAATGATCTCTCTGATGTAAAGTCGTCCTAGATCATTGACACTGATGGTCTCCTTGATCGGAAAGAAGTGAGCCACCTTCGTGAGACTGTCGACGACAACCCAAACAACATCGCTCCTTCAAGGTGACCTCGGCAACCTGGTCACGAAGTCCATCACAAAATCATTCCACTTCCACTCCGGAATGGGTAACTGCAGCAAAAGGCATGCTGGTCGCTGGTGCTCCACCTTCACATGTTGACAAGTAGAGCATCTCATGACAAAACCAGCAACATCTTTCTTCATACCTGGCCACCAGTACTGGCGATGAAGATCCTGATACATCTTGGTGATGCCAGGATGAACTGCCCAAACTGAGGAATGAAAATCCTGCATCATCTCCTCGTGTATGTCTACTGGAACCCATACGCGTCCTTGGAAATGCAAGATCTCATCCAATACCACTGTCCATCTAGGAAGAGGGTCCTCTCCTGACACACTCTCACGCAGGACTAAGCCTTCTGAGTCTGATAGCTGCCTCATCCGCACCCGATCAAGTATTATCGAGGTAACAACTACAGAAGATAGAAAAGTCAGTCCCTATTTGTCGTGAACCTCCAGATGCATATCAGAGAATAGAGGCATAAGCTGTCACTCACTACTGGCCTCCTGAACTTCCTGAATCTGAGTTCTCCTGCTCAACGTGTTTGCTACTGTGTTGCCCTTTCCCGGTGTATAGGCAAGCTCGAAATCAAAAGACTGATGATACTCAACCCACCTGCGCTGCCTCAGAATCATAACATGCTAAGTGAAGATATAATTGAGACTCTTGTGGTTAGTGAAGACCACAAAGTGCTCTCCCAGAAGATATTGTCTCCAACAGCGTAAGGCATGAACAACAGTTGCCAACTCCAGATCGTGTGTTGGGTAGTTCCTCTCATGTGGCCTCAACTGCTGAGACCCGTACGCAACGACTCCATCTCCCTGCATAAGCACAACACCTAGTCTGATACCTGAAGCATCACAATAGACAGTGTATCTCTTTCCTGACTCTGGAAAGACTAGTATCGGTGCTGATGTCAATCTTCCCTTCAGCTCCTGAAAGGCTGACTCACAAGAATCTGACCATAATAACTCCGCCCCCTTCTTGGTCAGACCTGTCAAAGGTGCTGATAGGCGCGAGAATTCCTAAATGAAGTGTCTGTAGTATCCAACCAGCCCTAGGAAAGTCCGTACATCAAAAACATTATTTGGCTACTCCCAGGAAACTACAGCTCTCACTTTCTCTGGGTCCATAGATAATCCTGCCTCTGAGATGACATGACCCAAAAAGTGAATCTGATCCATCCAAAAGTGGCACTTCGAGAGTTTATCATAAATATGATGCTCTCTCAGTGTACTAAATATGATCTCAAGATGTGTGGCATGGTCGTGTAGAGTGTGAGAGTACACTAAGATATCGTCCACGAAGACCATGACAAAGGAATCCAAGTAAGGATGGAACACTCGGTTCATCAGTGCCATGAAAACTACAGGTGCGTTCGTGAGACCGAATGGAATGACTGTATACTCGTATAGACCATACCTGCTCCTGATGGCTATCAAAGGTATATCTGATGGTCTAACGTGCAACTGGATGATAACCGGACCTCAAGCCTATCTTCGAGAACACTCGGGCTCCTCGAAGCTGATCAAAGAGGTCATCGATCCTCAGCAAGGGATATCGGTTCTTGACCGTCAGCTTGTTCAGATTCTAATAATCCACACAAAGCCGATGGGTACTGTCTTCCTTCTTCGCAAACAGGATAGGAGAAACCCAAGGAGAGGTAATGGGTTGGATGAAACCTTTGCCCTCAACTCCTCCAACTACTTCTTGAGCTCCTGAAACTCAGGTGTAGCCATACTATATGGAGGAACGGACACCGGTGCTGCTCCTGGTACGAGCTCAATAGAAAAGTCTACCTTAGGCTCTGGAGGAAAACCCGAAAGTCCTCTGGAAATACATCCCTGAAACGATCCACCACTGGAGGAAAGTCCAACTGTGAAGTCCCCTGATCATCTAGATAAATACTAGCAATCTGGTTCGTCACCCTTCCTAGCCCATGATGCTCGAGTCCTGATCGACTCGCCTGTACATCTCATTCGCCTCTATGAAGAAAAGATTCACCCTCTGGTGAAACAAAACTCACTCTGCGACGATAACAGTCGACGACTGCTTAGAAGGGAACCAACCAGTCCATCCCAAGAGTGACATCATAGCCTGTCATCTCTAGGACATAGAGATCCCATAAGAAACGATACCCTGCAACCTCGAGAGGTCACTCTCTACACTGGCGTACATTAGATGTCCTTGTCCCCAAAGGTGTGTCTAGTGTCAAAGAGTTAGTAGAAGAAAAGATATAGAGCCCGAGGATCTCCACGACAGCAACAGAGATAAAGCTATGCGTAGCACCAGTATCGAAAAGAGATGAAGATAAAACTGAGGATACTAAAATCGTACCATGAACTGTAGAAGGGTCGGGATCATGCTCTTGATAGGTCTGCTCCACGATGAAAGATTGGCCTACACCGCGGCCCTGTGACCCTGCCTGACCACCCTAAGCTGATCCTCCATGCTGGTGCTAAGGGACTGGTGGCTGACTGCCATGACCTCGACCTCCACTTCGGCCTGAACAGCCGGAAGAACTCCAGTTCTCCGACTGGTGAGAAAATGGTGGTACTGCTCCTGAATGAGGAGTCATGGAAGAACCCCGGTCACCAGCTGCTGGTGAGAAAACCTGGATGAAATGCTGAAGGTGACCCATCTTTCCACAATATCAGAACTCCATGGGGTCTCTCTGGCATTGCGACCTCGTGTGCCCTGACCGGCCACACTGGTAGCACACCCCCTGGCTGCCTGACGATGCATCTCGCTTCCTAGGATCACTATGCATAGACTCCCTATGGTGCTTTTTTCTATCATCTAGAGGGAAACTAGCTCTGGGAGTAGAACCGCCCTGGCTCGTAGCTCTGGAGTCTCTCAGATTGCGCTCCGCAATCAGTTCCTAGTTGGCGATGAAAGTGATGGAAGTCAACTGTAAGAGATTCACCTGTGAGAGGATCTCCCTCCTGAGACCATCCTCAAACTTCCATGCCATGAACACCCCACTCCCATCCTGGAGGGGTCTGAAACACTACAGCTTGGTGAAACGAGAGGAATACTCCAGGATAGAAAGAGTACCCTACTCTAAACTCATGAACTCTCGGGATCGATCGGCCCTCAGGGTCTCCGGGTAGAAGTAGTCATAGAAGATGCGCTGAAACTCCTCCCAAGACATAACTTGCTGATGACCCGCATGTGAGATCACGTCCCACCACCTCTTGGCGGAGTCTCGGAGCATGTAGATAGCGATATTGACTCGCCTCTCTAGAGGTTTCTCCAGATTCTCGAAGATAGTCAGCATGGTTTCCAGCCATGACTCTGTAGCCTGAGGTCCTCCTTCCCCCGAGAACGTGGGAGGATGCTGCTGCTGAAAAACCCGCGTCAAGTCTGCCATAGACGTGGCAGGAGGCGGTGATCCCTAGAAGGTCTGTATCATCCTCATAAAAGCTTCCCTTAACTGCGCATCTGCGCCTATAACTAGTATGACAGTCGGTGCCAAGGCTGGCCCGACTAGAGGATCGGCAGGAAGTACCCGATCATCCATATCTAGCGTCTGATCCCTGCCTGATGACAGATATACAACCAGAGGATGTGTCAGAGGCATAGCTCTGAAAGATCAAAAGCACACCTCAGATTAGAAAACCAAGGACAGGAAACACAAGAGTATAAAATAGGAACAAGGGAAGGAAAACACACAAGTTTACAAAACACGACTACAAGGCGTGTATAAAACTACACGGCATGTCTTCTTAAGCCACTGACATGGGCATGTACCCCTGCCCTACAGGTCGTCTAACACCTCAAACTATACGGCGTGTTGACCCAACACACGATGTGTACTTGAAAACTATTCCCCTTCCAGAGTCTCTTTACACGGATAACCCACACGGTCCGACTTAACCCGAGACTACACGGCGTGTTTTGAAAAAACACGGTGTGTACGAGACAAGGCTTTGGCGGCCCGTGTTGTTAAACACACGGCCGGATACACGACTGGACCTTACACGATGTGTTCCGAACAAACACGGCGTGTATAGGTGAGTGTGACACCATCCCGTGTTTTTTGTGACACGGACGGGTACCTGAACAAGACTACACAGTGTGTTCTGAAAACCACACGGCATGTCTTAGAGAAGGTGACGCCGACCTGTGTTGTTCGTGACACGGTCGGGTACCTATACGGGACTAAACGGTGTGTTCCTTTACAACACGGCGTGTTCTACTCGAGCTTCCCCGACCCGTGTTATTAGTGACACAGCCGGGTACACGGCTCCGAACTACATGGTGTGTACTAATCGCACATGGTGTGTCCCTGAAATTACTTCAACAACAGCGTTTCACTGCTCACACAGTCAGTGACATGGCCAAAAAACTACATGACATGTAGTCAAAAGTACAGGTTGTGTATTCTGGGTTTTTCTCGGCAGTAGCTCATAAACTACACAGAAACCCAGAAAACACAAAAAAAAAACAAGGCAGAGAGGTGCCAAATTCTGATTTGTTGGGGCCCATACTCCCTGCGAATCAAAGCTCGGTATCTCCTACAGTCATAAACAAGAGAAAACAGGATCCTGATCCACCAATTTCAGATTTAAGAGGGCCCATAACTCCTCAAGAATCAAAATTTGGTGTTCATTTAAGCAAAGAAGAATACAAGCAATCCTCTAACAAGGCAGTAGGGATTCTATCAAACATCTATCACAACAACATGCAAAATCTACACAAGTCTATCACAACAGCAAGAAATCGCTAGTGCACCCTAAATGGCATGGCAAGAATGCATGGAATGTGATTTCTATAAGTGCTTATATGATGCATGAGATGGCATAGCCTCATCTAATCGGGTTGCGATAGAAATAGAACCGCAATAGTCAAGAAAATAATAACACAAAGCATGTGAATCAATCTAGGTAAAATCATATCAACCATAAATATCAAAACCAGCAAACTGCAATCAATGAGGTAGTATGGATTTTCCATAAACATGGGTTAGATAATCCCGAGCATAGCTTAATACCAAGTACCAAATCCATCCTACCCCTAGCTAAAGGCTCCAAACAGTAAATCAAGAGAAAATAAACTCCTCTAATACCACTTTGTAACGACCCGAATCTGGAGCCCCTCCACTGGTGCCTCGTACCCGGTTCTCCACATGAACTCAAGCACATTTCCCCAAACTCTAGAGGCTGCCGACTAGCAGCAAGGGCCTTGGTAAGTTATTGGGGAAACTATGCCCTCATTCGGTAAGGTATACAAGGTAAGGGAAACAACAATAAATAGCAGAAGCAGTAAACAATACGCAACAACTAAAACCAAACAGTGGAAGCAATGAATATATAGCAATTATGGTAATGATGTAGCAAGTAAAAGTATCTAAGGAAAGCAAAAAACACAACAATGTGCTGAAATACAACTAAACACAAGTACTAAAGCAATAGAAAAAGAAAAAAAGATGAACAACTCCTCAGCATCGCAAGCCTCAGCTCGGTCCCATGATCTCCAGCTCTAGTGCAATCAAGAACCTGAAGTAGAAGGGTGCTTGCCCTTATCTATACCTGAAACAACATAGTCTTCTTGGGACCAAAATCATGGCCCAAACAGGGTGTGAGATACAATCCCAGTAGGCAATCACCCAAAGATCTGTGCCTAAAAGTCAATGAATACAAGGCAAGAACAAGTGCGGAAAGCAGTAAACAGAAAATCACACAGCAGCTACAATCCACTGTTCTAGCATATAAAGTACACAAGTAAACAACCAACAACAAGTAAGAAAACAGGTAACCCTATAGGTAGCTCTCACAGCCTAACCCCTATAGTTCAACCTATAAGTACTAGCAACCCTCTAGGAGGCACACACAGTCTCACCCCTCTAGTTCAGCTAAGAGTAGACTTTCTAAGGAAGCACTAACCGTCAATTCCCCCTATAGTCTCATATTGTACTAAAGGCTCTATGGGGAAGCACTCAATGTATCATTCCCCCTGTGGCCCGCGTCGAGGAACTATAGACTCTCCGAGGAAGCACTCATCGTCAATTCCCCTTATGGTCTCACATCGTATTAAAAGACACTCTGGAGAAGCCCTTACGTCAATTCTCCCTATGGTCTACTACACTAGGTTCTCACAGTCCTCTATGAAATAAACATGCTCAGTGCGGGTGCAACATCCAAGTAACCTCAAGAACTACTTGGATATCATTCTAAGGTTCAATAGTATAACAAAACAACAGTTCCACTATCCTACAACTACGCATGGAAACTGGAAAACGCCAAATAAGAAAAACAAGCATAGAAAGCATCCAGAGTAAAACAAAAACTACTCTATTCACAAAGGTAAACCTCTACTATAGAAATCAAGCAAGCAGGAAATAAATCAAGGGAAAAATAGGAAATTGCACAATTCTCACTCAAGGGAATTAGCGCAATTGCAGAAGATACTCAAAGACTTTCTACAGAAAGGCACAAACCACCTACCTCAATCTTTGGAGATCGATATACGTGAACAATGATGAAAGATTCTCCTTAGAATATCATAGATCTTAGAAAACATCTGAAACACATAAACCACGATAACTTTAAAAGGAGGAGGAATTGGAAAACAATGATCAAGCAGAAGGAAGAACATACCGCTGCGATTCCAACGCAATCAACCGTGCTCGAATCGGAAAATGGACAGAGAGGTAGGAGCTCGTAAAGGATTTGCAAATCCTTGGCGCTCTCGGACAAACGGGACCTAGAAGAAGATGCTTTTGTGTGTCAGGCGCGACCCTGGTCCGTTTAATGAAAAAAAAAGTACACGACGTGTACTAGGTCTTTCTGTACTTCACCAAAATCAGCATCCACATCACCCCTACACACCGTGTGTGTGGCCCGGACACGGACAACACATGGCTTCGAGCCGGAGAAGAGTACACGGTGTGTACTCAGAAAGTACACGACGTGTACTTCAAAATTTTCCAGAAACTCCATTTTTCTTAAAAACTCCAAAAAAAGGAAAGGCGTACCAGAAACGAAGATATGGGTTCTTACAATTTTGCTGTGGTAGGACCATGTTACATCAATTGATATTCATTAGTCACAAGTGTTTTCTATATAATCCACCTTAAAAACCATCATGTTTGATCCTAACCTTAACGTGCTCATACTCTTTGCCTTTAACATCCTTCCACCAATAATAATTTTTTTATATTTTTTAATTCATAACATTATACATTTCCTCATATGAGAAACCATATTTTCCTTCAAACTCATCAATGACTGTGATCCATTATACTAAATTAATTGACTCAAAGAATACACTAAGAAAATGGATGTAATTTAGATCATATTATTTTGAGTGTGCTTCCATGTATCTATGCCAATTTTTTCTAGGGTTTGTGGACAACATGGGGTGGTAGTGTGATGGGGTGGTTACGATCACAAGAAGGTTGCAATTGAATATGGAGGGACAGATGGTGGAGTGGATATTAGGTTATAGAATTATAATTGATATATTTAGAATAAATTTATTCATGTATATTCATGGCCCTGGTTTCTTACAACTAAAAACCTTCATGAAGAAGGATATGGAGGAAGAAAAGTGAAAAATCACTCCTCTGGGCGCTGCTCTAGGAGTTGAGGTCAACGCCTCCCATTAGATATGCAAAACTGAAAACCAAATCCACCTCCCAAATCAATCAAAAATAAATTTATATCCCTAGTAAATGTAAAATGACTAAACTAACCTTTTAGTAGATCCTGACCCCTTCCTCCTAGAATACGTCTTAAGGGATTGCTTCCTATCACTCATGCCATCATGAGGAACCACCTTGTCCGCAAGGTGGAAAAAGGAAACTAAGAAAAAAAATTGTAGAAAATTCCTCAGTTGCATCCTCAATAGGTTTCCCATGCCACATAACTAACCATTCTATGTGTTGGCCATAGCCCTAGGTGAAAAAAAAATATTGGGAAGAACTTGATTGTCAAAATTTAAAATAAATAAAATAACCAATTGAAATTAGATAAAATATAAAGAGAGAAATAAAATTAAAAAAGGCCCTTAATTTAATAAAAATATAATATAATATAATATAACACACATGTGTTTAGACCGTTCATGACTTTTACAACACCAAAAGCTGAAATGACTCTGTAAGATTATGGTTCGAGATAACGGTAGTTTTATTCTTAACCATTCCAATAAATGCCTGTGGTGGGATGATTTCACTATGATAATTAGAAAAAAAATAACAAATTTATAAATTATTCATTTCATCTTAATGTTTGTATCCATGGTCTGTGGGAATTAATGTGTTTGGATGATATGTCTCTTCATGGTTGGTTGGTTTTGGTTCATTTGTAAAGGAGTGGGGAGGATGGGTGAATGTTGGTATGTTTTGATCTGTGATAGATACTATTTGTGAGTGTCCGAGTGATATCCATAGGTAAAATTTTAATTTATGAAAAAGAATATCATGCAACCATAGAACATGTTAAATTTAAGCATGTTAGTTGTGGACCTTGTTTTATAGTAATCAAGCATTTATTCATTTTCTTTATGTTGTGAATGAAAATGATTTTCCCACTTGTGGGGTGATAATAGAGAGATAAAATAAAGATAAAAAATGTTGAAATAAATGACACCAGATATAACATGAACCACCCCCAGATAAAAGTGGTAAAAAACCACGAGAAAATAGAAGAATCTAACTATAGGTAAAAGTGAGTACACACTCCCTCATAGTTACAAGGATAATATCCTTGAAAGTTATCTCTCTTGATTATGTGGGGAAACTATCTCAAAAAATACCATACATATAAATGAAGAACCTCTAGTGACTAAGATAATGAAACCATCATGTAAAAGGCCCATTTATAGGATGTTGCTAGACCTTCCCACCCCTTCTACCATTGCTCTCAATGGTTAGTGGGGTTGTCCACCCACAAAATCTACCACTACCTTCCCCTCTTTGAAAAAGGGGGCGGTGTAATACTTGGAGAATAAGGTCTACCGAAATATATTCCACATGGATATTTTATTGAGAACCAATCATGTCTCCATAAATCCTTTCTATCTACCAAACCATGTTGATCTGGTCTTTATGAGGCCACTCGAGGATACACACCATCAAGACTTATTAGATTCAATCACCTTCATCATGAAATCTATCATATTTTCTTTAGTGTGTATTTTTTTCATATCCGGACCTCCTTCCTCCACCACATTTCAAACAAAGTAATATTGTACCCCAATGTGCTTCGTTATGGAATGAAAATATGGATTCCTTTCAATGTGCAAGACACTCTAACTATCAAAAAATAATTGAAGTTCCCCTTTCAATGCACAACATCCTCCAATAATATTCTCATAAAAATCATCTCTTTTCAAGACTATGTAGCTACCATGTAATCCACCTCCACCGTTGATAAAGCTAAAAATTATTATAACTTTGAAACCTAGATCACATCTCCACCTATATGATTAAACACATAAGAATTAGTGGATTTTCTCTTGTCAGAATCACCTGAAAAATATGAATGAATATATCCTCAAATATAAAAATATGTTCCTACATAACATAATTCAGTATCTAAGGTCTCTTTGATGTATCTCAAGATCCTCTTCACTATGCTCCAATGCTCCCATCCTGAATTCTTCATGTACAGACAAACTACTCCCACTACATGTGAAATTTCTAGTCTAGTACAAAACATAATAAACATCAGACTCCCCACTACTAAATCATAGAGTACCCATGACATCCCCATCCTCTCCTCTTCATTATTAGACTCATCGTAGAGGATAACTTGAAATTAATAGGAAGAGGGTTAGAGATTGGATTAATGTATTTCATGTTGAAGTGTTTCAATAATTTTTGTAAGTAAATTTTCAATGATATATAAATCTTCCCATTATTTCTATCTTGGTAAATCTATATCCCATTAATATTGTTTTCTAGTCCCAAGTCTATAATACCAAGCTCCCTACCCAATTGTGCCTCCATCTCTTGGATCTGATCTTTTTTGGAGCCTACAACCAACATGTCATCCACATACAATAAGATAATGATGAAATAATTACCATCTGAACCCCTAAAATATGAAAAAGGATCTAAATTAAGTATTTTGTATCCAAGGATCATGATATAGGAATCAAATCTCTTATAACAACACCTCGACACCTTCTTGAGAACATAAAGATATTTATTCAACATGAAAACCAAGTTCTATTTTCCTTCTTCTGTAAATCCATATAGTTGGAGGATACATATATCCTCATCAATATCACCATGGAGAAAACAAATCTTCACATCCAAATGCTCTTTATGTAAACTATATGTAGAACACATTTCCAGAACTATCAAAACATTCATCATCCTAACAATAAGAGAAAATATTTCATTGAAATCAAAACATTCCTTCTGAGCATATAATTTGACCACTAGTCTTTCATGATATCTTTCCACATGTTCATTTCCATCCCAATTAATCTTAAAAAACCCATTTGTTTCTAATATACTTCCTTTCATGAGGTAATGGTACAAGATACCAAGTCTTGAACTTGTGGAGGGATTCAAGTTTCTCCTGCATCATCGCCATCCATGAGAATACATCTAGAATCTGGGTAACTTCTAAAAAAGAATATGTCTCTCCATCCTCTGTTACTAAGCAGTACACAATATTTATCTCAGTAACATAGTCTGAGTGCCATAATAGTGCAGTTTTCTATTGAGTTGACCATTGTAGTCCACACTCAACTGGTACTTGATCATCGTGTTCTAGTAATGTCTTTAAGAAAACTAGTTCTTCCTTATATTTTTCCTATACATCAATTGTTGGAGTTTCTTTAATATTTTTCCCTGTGTATCCTTCAATTTCCATTTTCACCTTATCTTCTACAAAATTGAAATCTATAATAATGATAATTATTTGGTCAATGAGGTCCCACAAATGACACCCTTTCACTCCATCAGTGTATCCCAAGAAGATACATTTCATGGATCTTAGAACCAAATTCAATATTTCCAGGCCATTAAACAATGCATATACAGGACTTAGTAAATTATGTAGTTGAGAATAGTCAGCAGGTTTACTAGTCAACATCTCCATCAATGTCATAAAATTAATCGCCATTGAAGGAGATTAGTTGATCACATAACATGCAGTATTCACTACTTCTTCCCAAAAAAATTTAGAGATTCCTGCAGTCTTCAAGATTGCCCTTGTTCTGTACAACAGGGTTTTGTTCATCTACTCTAGGACTCCATTCTACTAATATTTTTACACCACTATGAATTGTCACTTAATTACTTATTTTTTACAAAAAGTATCAAACCATTAACTTGTATATTCCCCACTATTTCTAGTCCTTAAACACTTGATCTTTTTTCTAGATTCAATCTCCTTCAGCACATTGAATTTTTGAAGACTTTTAAAACATCTTCCTTCCTCTTGATTGGGTGTACCCAAAATCTATTGGAATAATAATAAATGAATAATACAAAGTACCTTTATCCAACATGATATATAACCAGGATTTCCAAGTGTCAAGAGATCAATTCTAATATCTCTTTTCTTCTTATAGTTAAAGTCCCTAACTTTAACCTGTGTTTCTTGCTAAAAATAAAATGCTCACAAAATGTTAAGGATACCTTTTCAAGACTAGGAAACAACTTCTGATCAGTAGGAATATTTAGGCCCCATTTGAAAATATTTCTAATCATATGATTCCATAAGATCATCAATGATTCAATTGAGGTGGTTAATGCAACAACTATATATGTCTCCTTGTATGTTTCACCCATAAGCACATACAAGTCCTTCAAGATATTCTCTACCATAATCACCATAAGATTTCCCTTCACAATTTTCATCACTCTATTCTTGTTGCATTTCATGCATCTGATATCATCAAATTGTCCCAAATACAATATGTTCTTCTTTAGGCCCTTCAGATTGCATACTTTTTGGATGGTTCAAACAATTCCATCATGAATCTTTAGTTTGATGGTATTGAATAAAATGATATTTAAAGTGTAATTGTTCCCCATGTACACAAGTCATTTTGGGATAGTTTCATACAGATCAAATCATTTCCGTCATGACGCCAGGTTCCATGTTCCTCTTGAGTTGATTATTTATGCATCGTTGAGATGCAGTTTGCTTCCAGAAATCACCACCACTTCACTGACTAGTATATATCCATATTCATAAATACTTTCCACATTTCAATTCATATCATATTTTTGGATCCCACTAGATCCATGCTCCATTGTCATAATTTTTAGTCTTTCTCAAATTTCTAGTCAACGATTATCGAACTACAGCACTTCCTTCATATTTATTTTACACAAAAATAATAATTCTCGATGAATTTCTTGATTTTAAATTTCGACATCATTAGGACACATCGTTATTCCATAACCTCCTCTATTTTACAATGTTGAACTTAATAATTTCAATAAAAAAATTATGCTCTTAATAGTTGGTGGGGTTGACCACCCACAAAACCTACTACCACCTTCCCCTCTTTGACAAAGGGGGTAGTTCCATCCATGGAGAATAAGGGATTCCAACACTTTATTTGATCCTTTAATTTTATTTATAATAATAATATCATATCTTCAATTTGTGTGTGATTATTTTTTCTTTCTATAATTATAAATTTCCAATTGACTTACTACTTTTTATCCTTACAGGGTTGCTATTCTATTTTTCTCAACCTATGAACAGGTCAGTGATGGATTGTGTGGACTTTAATACACTACTTCCCACCCCCTCCACTGAGCACATTATTTTTTGTCATATATTTTCATTTTAATAATAAATGTTTTTTTCAAGGCTATTGATCCTTATAATTTCATAATACTTATCAAAATGTTACACTGGGGTGAAATCAATGATATTAATTGTTTTATTTTAACTAGGAAAGAATTATGTATTGTAAAACCACATTTATGTTATTTCTGGTTAATAATGTTCTCCTTTTTTAAGCGTATTTTTTGTCCCTTGATCTGGTTTGGTGATTGGATTTCAGGAAACATTTTATCATGCAACAAAATATGATAGTCAATATCTAGCAATAAAGGTGTAAAAACTTATGTTAAGATGCTTAAGTAAGTCCAAAAAATACATTGTTGGTTTCTAATTAGCAATTTTTTGGTTATTCATCATCCTTATTTCTGTTATTTTATGATGATAATGTTACACATCCTGTTATCCTCATTTTCAGCCACTTTTGAATATGTAAAATAAATTAATAGCTCATTGCTTTATCTCTTATAAATACATCCAATACCAAAGTATTTCAAGTGCTTGTTTATTGTGGGTGCGGGTTTATCAAATATTACATTTAACCCCATCAAAAAATTAAATCTTTTATTATTGATATTTTATTTTTGTTGTTGGGGTTTAATCTTTGTGTTTTTTTGGACCATTACATAATGGAAATTGTAATACCCTGTTGACAATGATGTTTTTTGGATTTTTATTTTATTCTAATCGCAGGGATAGAGAGTAGTATATATAGGGAGACTACTATTTTAGATTTTCATATTGCACACACAATCCAAGAAATATAGTAAAATCCTAGGCTAATAAAGAAATGAGGAATCTTCTAAGGTAAGTAAAGACCCCCTTAAATGATTGATTAAGTAGGGATAAAAATGGGTTGGGTACTTTTTATTTTTTTAATACCCAATCCTATGTAACAATTAATCTACCCATATCCTATTAAATACAAAAATATTTTTATCTTCATTACCTGTACCGGTTTTATTAATTTTGGGACAATTCATTTATCTACCCATACCTATCTAAAAAGAAAAAAATTCAACTTTTGAATCAATTTAATTCATATAATATTCCATTAAAACTATAATCCAAACCAATATAATTAATGATAGTATTGAATAAATCCAAAATTTTAATTTTAAATTTAATGATAATTTCTACATGAGATCAACAAAATTTACATGTGACATCAAATAATTTATGTAAAAAAATTCGATTAAAATATTTTCTTTGTTGATAAAATAAATGAAAAGAAAATTTATTTGGTCAAAGTTTATAGTTATCCAAAAAAAAATATTTGAATAATTAGTACTTATTAATTTTAAAATATTTAAGTACTATAAAACATCCTATTAAAATAAAATTTGTATTCCAGCATCTTCTAATTTTTCCATTCTATATTAATGTACCCAAATATGAAGTGGGTAACTGTATCTATTCTTTTTTTTATAGGATATTTGTATTTGGTATGATCAGGGTACCCGCTTATCATATGATCAGGTTGGGTGGGTCAAGTTACCCTATTATGATCAGTATATGGTTTATTTTATTATTATTTGTTTATAGGATATCTATATATGGTATGATAAGGGTACTCTCTTATGGTATGATCTGGTTGGGTGGGTCAGCGTACTAGCTTGTGGATATTATATGGTTTATCTACTATGAACTTTAGAAATCTTCCTAATGTGTATGGGTTAAAAAAGAAGTTATTTCATTTTTTTGGGTATTGTTTGCATCCAACTAAGGATTGGTATTGGTGTTATATTTTTTCTCAATTTATTTTGATGGTTGGTTTTGGATTTTTTGTCAACGCATGTTAGTTGTTGGTGTTCGATTTTTTTTTCAACCAATGAAATATGTTTAAATTATGTATTTAGTGAGAGATGACATATGATTTCATTATTTTCAATCAAATCATTAGAGCTGGAATGGAGATGAGGTTGATGATGGTTTCATATAAGTTATCCAAGGAGTTTTCATAATGTAATTTTGGAAGTTTAATGAAATAACAATGGTATTGATGAAGTTGAATGACCCTATTCTTGTTTAATATAGCTTAAGGAGTTTTGGAAGAGATTTAAGAGCTATAAATGTTTTGTCTGTAGGAAAAAAAATCATGTCGTGGCATCCTAGGTCATTCCACATGCATGTTATGTCACAACAACCTGTTATGGAGGTGGTTCCATAGGGAGTGGTTAATGCCATGAAGGGGACCTCCTGAGAGTTTCGCTTTAGGGTGTTTGATGTTGATTAAATGTTTACACCATGAAATATGGTGTCGTGTCATTAGTGGAGTTGTGAATTACTTGAAAAATTACAATGTCCAATATATAAGGTTTTCCATATGAAATATCTTCTAAAATGATGAAATTCATAAAAGGGAAAAAACTCACCGAGATATGTAATGTATTTGAGTGAATTTTCATGAATAATCCACGTTGCCAGCTTAAGGATCATTCCATGAAATGTTAGGCCTCCATGATACATAATAGTGCATAACCAAGATGTAAGGGTTTTCTCAGCTAAAACCCTTATATATAAGGATATTTTATTCACCTATTCATTATTCCATAGTGGTTATTCCATGGGAAGGATAACTATTACATTATGAGGTGTATCTGAATTTCAGTGGATTTTTCTATTTGGATATGCCTATGTTGTGCAAGAATTTCATGTTGTAGTGATTCAGTATGAAAGTGTTGATACTCTCATAGTCTAAGAGATTATGTTGTGATGAGAATAGTTATTCCATGATGCACCAATTAAAGGATAATCCCAAGGGTTTTACCGGAACATGTTTTGTGAGGTCCGAGCCATAAAATCCTAAGGCTGTTGATTACATGTTGCAGAGGATAATGTCATGTTGTGGAGGTTCCTATTAAGGTTGGACTTTGGGTTCATGATTTCAAGAGAAGTTTACCATCACACTGTGGTCTTAGTTCTCATGATGTGAAGAATATAAGTTAATAGGTTTCTATATTTTGAATATCATATTTTTTAGGAGGGAAATTTGATATTTCAATGAGAAAATTTGGATCATTTTTGAAGGAGTTTTTTTGATGAATTTTCCAATCATACTCTCTTGGTTAATTAATAATCTTTAATGGGGGAAACGTTGATAATTTTTCTTGGAAATTATGGGAAATATAATTATGGATATATTTATCACTATAAGTAATAGAAATTATTATTATATGGAAAGGGGATTAACAAATTGACTTGTCCGATTTATATAAGTATAGAGAGCTTCATGAAATATTCAAGAGAGGTGGAATTATAAGAATAATAAGAGACTGGAGATAGACATAATAATTTCCACTCTTTGAAAATCTTGCTAAAGAAGGAAGGTAGATTTTCCATGATGACTCATGGAAGGTGATACTACTGTTATGGTAATTTTACCAACCGATTTGTAAAGGATCAACACTTAGATATCAAGGAACACATGTCATGAGGTTATAGGTATAAAGAAATCACCTTTTATGACATGTAAAACTCATCTTTTAGTCTTAATTTACAAATAATCATTATTTCACATGAAAAATAACATCATTACCAATGAAAATCACGGATTACTTGACTAAAGAAATATATAGAACCAAAAGTGGAGGATCTTTAAAAGTAATTTATAATTATTTTATGAATAGGTATTTAATTACCTTAACATTTATACTCTTATCATTGATGATTTGGTTGACTAGATATTTTTTTACCATTATTACGCTGTAGGATCCAAGTGTATAATCCATTTAGTGATGATCTACATGTGCATTACAATCTCTGAGTGTCATTGTAGAATCACCAGGTACTGTCATGGATGATCTTGAATGCTAGTAGTCTTCGTGGTTGATCATAGTAGAATTCTTATTGATGAGGAATAACACTTTATGTTCTCTCTTTGTCTTGAGAGAGGAGAAAGAGAGAGTTTTATGTATTAGAGGAGAATAAAATAGGGAGAGAGAGAGAGAGGTAGAGAGAGAGATAAAGTAGCCAGTAAACTATAAGAATTTATATACCAATTACACTCTACTATAATGGAAAATTTGAAAACTATAAGAAGAGAAACATGGAAGAGCACTTCCCTACTTTTCTAGCTTACAAAAATAATTACCCCTTGGTAACTAAATGTAGGACCACCTCCCTTCCCACAGATGGTGCTCCTGATCAATTTTAACAAAAAAAATATTCCCCTCTGATGTACCCCCCAATAGAACTATAAACTGTATTTATAACCTCATCCAGTCAAACTGACTAATCTTCCGCATTTACCATTTTGACCTTCCTTTGGTAAGTATGTATTATGGAATTCCATGGATAAATATTCCTAATAGAGAGAAAGTTCATGATGTCTTGATCTCTCTCTAGGGATTGAGATCTCTCTCTATCCGTTGTGCACATCAAGATTGATTATAGAAAGTGATGTAATTGGATATTTATAATGGAAAGCTTAGGGTTGGTAAATAAAATATAAGCACCTCTCAAACTTTAATATTCTTTATTGATCCCATGTAAAATAATAATAATAATATTAATATTAATATTAATCTCTTGACATGAAAAACACTTTAAGAATATAAATGAATATCATTTATATCATTTCTAATTGGACCATTAAGCTTTGTCTGATTTCCCTCATCATTATTTATAGATCCTTGAATAATAAATATTTAATTAATAAATAAATATCACTTCATTATTCAATAATAAATATAATAAATATTACATTTGTGAAACCTTGCAAAAAAATATTTATTATTATTATTTAACTCAATTATTCTTTCAAATAACTTGTGACTAAATCATGGTGAACAAATAAACCTTAATAAATAAATTATTTATTCTAACCTAATAAATTTAATACTTGAATTTAACTGAGATTACAGATACACTTAGTGTGTTCCCCTCAAGGACTCTCCATTAGTGACATTAAGCATATCTACCTAAAGTACAAGGTTAGCATCCAAAATCATGTCAAGGCACCCATAAAGAAAAAAGATAATGTTGCAACAATATCCAACCTTTTATGAATGTTTACCATGTAATATAATCTTTTTATCACAGTATCCCTAATCAACAATGTTGCAGATCAGTGCCATCAACTTATA
The DNA here is from genome assembly GCA_963277665.1 of Viscum album. NCBI lineage: Eukaryota > Viridiplantae > Streptophyta > Magnoliopsida > Santalales > Viscaceae > Viscum > Viscum album. Next base: position 491,545,629 of record OY728150.1, read on the forward strand.
TTCTCAATGCCTCTTTTTTTGAATTTCAGATAATGAAATCACTCACTGAACACCATAACCATGGATTTATGAAGGCAGTTCCATTCCCATCAAAGGGATTTAGATATCAACTTTTTTCAAGGGATAGAAAGGATAAATCCTTTCTTGAATTATCATTTAATGCAATATCACTCGTGACATAGCCAACATATCATGCCTCATTGTGAACATATGTCATCCTAGTTTTCATCAAAACATTAAATTATACAAGTCATGATATATATTAGTGATAATATTAATTTCTATGGATCAATACATACATCTGTAGACAGGAACATCCAATGACACATGGAAATGTGGATTTCTATTGATGAGTTTGTTTTCAAAACCTCCTATCTTAGAGATTACCAAGGGAAAACGCCATGAGAATGTGTATCAATGTATTATTAAACTTCTACCCATAATATCTTATATATTTTTTGTCCCATTAGATAATATAATTCATTTATAAAATTATATTAAATAAATATGTCACGAAACCTATTGGTTCTCATCATAGTGGGGAACTATTATGACCTTTCAGTGAGACATATATTCTTTGGACATTATCACAAGAAAATGTCATGTAGGGGAAAAATAATGATGTGATAATAAAACTTCATTAATAAAAAAACATGTAATCAAATACTTATAAAGTTGGTTCTAGGGCACCAACTCCAACAAACTCTTACATTCATTAGAACCAACCGAAAAAAAAATTAGTCCATTGGATCTCACATGATATTAATGATTATATTGAGATAAATTATTTTTCAAAGGGACCACCATGATTTTATTCATGGATAATGTGGTTACTTCAATGTCACCTCATTGAGAAAAGTCCCTCAAGAGATGAAACTTCCAAAGTATTTATTTGTCCTTTGGTGTGATCTTGACTCTTTGGAGAGATTCCTCATAGTAAACTATGATAGGATATTTACTTTTAGGTACCACATAAAGATCTTGGAAAAATTTGTGAATCCATACTGATTACCTGGATGTATTGGAGTCCATAATATACTCAGACTCCACTATAGAATTTGTGAAAATTGACTGCTTTGAACTCTTCTAGATCACAACTCATCTGTTGAGATAAAAAACATATACAGACCGTGACTTTAGATCATCTTGGTCTATCTGAAAGTTAATATCTATATAACCTATGAATACTAGATCTACATCTCCTCCATACACTAGGAATATATCCTTATCTCACCTTAGATACTTAAGGATAACCTTAACAACAATCCAATTTTGTTCACTTGGATCTTCTTGATATATGTCTTCCATGATCAAAAGTATATAGAAAACATCAAGCCTCTTACATAACATGACATACATGATGAATCAAATCATAAAAGTTTATGAGATCTTAATCATTCTCCATTTTTTCCTCTTATGTCTAAGGACACATTTTATTGGAATGATGTATACCATGTGACACCGAAACCAATCCCCTTTTGGTGTAACTACTACAAAAATTGGCCTTTAACAGTGCTATAAATGTCCTTTGTCAATGCTAGAAAATCGCTGACTACATGAGCGAGGTTAAAAACCATATTCTTTTATCAGTACTGAAAAAGCTCTAATAAAGGGTTCCTTTATTGGTGCTAAAAAAGCACTAATAAATGGGACTTTTATCAGAACTTTAATTTAGCACTACTAAAGGAACCATTTATCAATGTTTTTGAGCTCTGATAAAATTGACCTTTATAAAAGCTTCTATGAGCACAGATAAAGTATAAATTTATCAGCGCTGATAAATATAGCCTTTATCTGAGCTTTTAAAAGTGTTTATAAAGGGTCATACTATAGTGTGTTGTAACAGCACCACTATTGTGTGTTGTAACAACACACCACAACACCAGAAACACACCAGATATCAACAAAAAAGTCCCAATATAGTATTTAAATGAGATTAAATTTATAACACAAGAACAAGAAAACATTATATTAAAGACATTTCAAACATTAGTTCATAAAATTACATAAATAAAAATTATTACATACATTCATAGACATCAACGTTCCTTTATCTTTTAATCTTGACCTAACTCATGATATTTTTCAAAAAAAACACCCTGATCAATCCAAATAACACACCTTTATAAGAAAATAATTCTTATGTTAGTGATAATATAAAGAAATAAATTAACATAATGTGTCAATTTTACTAAAATTGGTGTCAAATTTAAATAAAAAGATGCACATGGATTCATACTGGTCACACCATGCGTTAGATTGAGGTGTGGATGATTCCAACACATCTAAAATGACTTGTGGATTATTTACCTAAAGTATCAAAACAATATGAATGTGTTTTCTTAGTTTTGAGTATGTCAGTTGCCTTTTTTACTAAAATTTCATTTTAAACACAAAACACGCACTTTTGAATCATTCTGATCACATCGTGTATCGGTTTGATGTGAAACAGAATTATAAATGTCACAAATTACTTATGAATAATTATCCAAAATTATAAAGAAAATATAAGTTTGTTTGATTGGTTTTTAGTGAGTGGAAATTTTTGAACTAAAATGTCAAATTTAAACTGATATCGGACACTTTGAGTCATACTGGACACCTCATGTATCAGATTGAGGTGTGAGTAATTTCTACAAGTCAAAAATGACTTATGGATCATTTTAATAAAGTATAAAAAATCGGCCTCACCCTCTCCTCTCTCCCGTTAGGGTTTCCTTAAATGATGTTCTGGAGGGGGGAGGCCTGTGGCCTCTGGCTTATCTCCTCCTTCCTCTGTTCCTTTCTTCTTCCCTTCTCGCTTTCTCTTACATCTACAGTATCCTTCTAGTGTACACTTTCCCAGCAGGGGTTTCATGGTCTAGATCGGTGCTCGGGCATCATTGCGCTTTTCTATGGAGTCCTTTCCCCTTCAATGTATGCTCTAGCTTCTGGTTCTTCCATCTCACTCTTTTTCGGTCTACTTCGGTGGTGTATGGAGGCTTTGGGAGGTGCTAATTGTTCGGTCGGAAGTGCTTTAGGAGGCGTGAAATTCATCAGTTTGATTCAAGCTATGGTGGTTCTCACCTAGGTCTTGATGTTTTATATTTTCGTTGTAAGGTGTACCTTTTGTCTGGTGGTAGCTTCGATGGTTTGGTTTGGAGGTCCTAGCTAGGATGCTTTGTTGTTGAGGCCATGTCCAAATCGTTGCTCTGTCTTCATGTGCCTTCACTGATCTCCAGGTCGGACTGTTGTGATAGTTTCAAGGAGGCTCTGGGATATGCACTCTTTCAGTCATGGTGTTCCAGGAGTCCAGTCCAGGCCTCCATATGAGCTCGATGGTCTTCGTTGATCTTTGAATTGGAGTTCTTGGGAAGCTGTCTGAAGGATTATATGTCGGTGTTTGCAGCTTCGACTTTGGATATTTTTTTGTTTTTTGGATTTCGATCATATTTGAATGATTTTTTTGCTTGGCTAGCGATGGTTCCATTTCTGGTTGGGTTCTATTTGAGTTAATGTGTTTGATGTGCTTCCGGCCTCTATTGTGTGGTGTTTGGACGGCGGTGTTGTTGAAAGGCGATGATTTCAATGGGGATTTTTGAATTTTTTCAATTATGTTGAACCAATATCTGGTTTCATTTCTGTTTTCCCCGATCACCAGCACTGTCGGTTATGGATGCCGATGAGGATGACGATAGTTCAACAGGATAAAGTATAAAAACAATTATAATGTGTTTCCTTGTTTTTGAGTAGGACAGTTTTCCATTTTACTAAAATTGATGACAATTTTAAATAAAAAGGCACTCTTTCAGTTATACTAGTCACACCGTGCGTCAGATTGAGTTGAGGCTGATTCCTAGACATCCTAAATGACTTATGGATCATTTTCCTAAAGTATAAAAACAATCTGAATGTGTTTGTTCAGTTTTGAGTACATCCCTTGTATTTTTTACAAAAATATCATTTTAAAATTGAAACATGTACTTTGACTCATACTGATCACATTGTGTATCAGATTTAGGTTCATCTGATTTCTACACATCAAAAATTAATTTTGGATCCTCTTCCGAAATTATTTAAAAAAATTAATGGGTTTTCTAAATTTTGAGTAGGTCAGTTTACCTTTTTAAAAAAATTGATTGTAATTTTAAATAAAAACACGCACTTGGAGTCATATCAGTCACATTGTGTGTCAGATTGTGGTGAGTCTAATTGAAACACATATCAAATCAATTATGGATCATTTTCATAAAGTATCAAAACAATATGAATGTGTTTGTTCAGTTTTGAGTAGGCTAGTTTTTTACTAAAATTGATGTAAATTTTAAATAAAGACACACTTAGAGTCATACCATTCACACCATCCATCATATTGAGGTACATATAGTTCCTACACATTCCAAATCACTTATGGATTGTTTTCATAAAGTATCAAAACAATATTAATGAGTTTGTGTGGTTTTGAGTACATCACTTTCCTTTTTTACAAAAATTTCATTTTAAACTTGAAACATTTACTTTGACTCATACGGATCACATCAATATCGGTATGATGTGAGACTGATTCCCACACATCACAAATAATTTATGAATTTATTCCCAAAATTACCAACAAAATACGACTGTGTTTGCTCAATTTTCAGCGAGTTAAACTTTTTAAAGTCAAATGTATCTTTTAATCTTATAATGGACACATTGAGTCAGTTTTCTTTTTTACTAACATTAATGAAAATTTAAAATAGAAAGAATTACATGGAGTTATAATGGTCACATCATGTGTCATATTGAGGTGTGGATGATACCTACACATCCTAAAGTATTAAAAAATCCTAACTGTAAATGTTACCATGATTTCTATTGACTTCTTTATCGAACTGCCAACACTGCATGAGCATCTTCAAACAAACCACATCAACTATAAAAAAGGAATCCACCTGTATAAGAAAACAATTATTATGATTAATACTAAAAATAAATAAATTAAACATAAATATGAAATAATAAATTAATTCTATGGACAATGGTTTTACTGTGAAAATATAAATATTACATCTGTGATTGATCAGTGGAGAGAACTTGAAGGAAAGTTATAAATGTCAACACTTTAGGGGTGAAAGGTTCTGAGGGAGAAGAAACATGAAAGTAGGACAGAGTACCCCAACTCAAAAAAAATAATCCACCTGTATAAGAAAACAATTATTATGTTAGTAAAACTAAAAATAAATAAATTAAACATAAATAAGAAACAATGCATTAATTCTACGAAAAATGATTTTAATGTGGAAACATCAATATTACCTCTGTTATTGAATAGAGATATCATTATTTCTATTTCTATAAAGGCATGAAACATGGAAATAAATCTTCTAAAATAAATAAACTTTTCTAGGAGTAATGAAAATTAAATCAAAATTTCATTATATAATTTTTCGGTAAAATAGAGAAATTATATCGTAACATTACCCTTGCATACTTCCAAAGGGTTTCTTTGGTCCAGATATAAGCTAATAACAAAACTAAGGATTCTCTATGCACTTTATTATGGTTTAGAAGACTATATGGATGTTAGAAAACCACAAGATGATTAATGATATTGATGTCTATTTGGATCCATTGATCAATGGATCCAAAATAAGGATTTTTTGTGCATCACTCGTGAAGTTAATAACAAAACTAAAGATTATCTATGCACTTCACAACTATTGTTTAACTACCACTTAGAAAATAATATGACCTAAACTTCTTACCTGGTATCCCCGTGATGCTCTCATCCCACACACACTCAACACCATCTCTATCATATCACCATTCAGTATTCACTTTTCCTTCTCTTCCTCAAAATTTTATTCATTATCTAAACAAGTGGGAATATTTTTCATTCATATAATTTTCTAATTCAAATGTTACTTCTTTAATCATATGTTTTTTTTACAAAAACTTTTCCCAATGAATTAACTTTTTATATAAAACGTTCTCTCTTTGTTAAAGAATCTAATTAGTTTTTTTCTCTCAATGTGTTGGATGAGAGCATCATGGGGATTTCGGGCCAGTATTTTAGGTCAGATGCTTTGATAAGTGGTAGTTAACCTTCAGTAGTGAAGTGCACAGAGAATCCTTAGTTTTTTTATTTTCTTTGTTAGTGATTCAAAACCAATCCTTGTATTGGTTCCACTGATCAATGGATCCAAATAGACATCAATATTCTTATAACTGTTCCATATTCATGTTCATTTTTTAAATGATTAGCATGCATCCATTTTTGGTTCATATACATCCTATTGGGTTCATAAAATATTAATTTTATACAACATATAAATAAATAAACATAAGATATTCATTATGAAAAGTGAAAGTTATAAACAATTCTAATAAGGAAAACTCAACATTTGATTGTTTCAAATAATTTCAGTATGTTGAAGAAAATGTGTAGTTGAATTTAAGAAAATAATTACTCCACATAAAATCTTTCTTAAATTCCCAAAAAAAATGAAAATATAATATATTCATTTAAAGAGTAATAAGAAACTGAAATATAATAAACAAGAATAATAAAATCTCATTCAATCAACTAGAAGATATAAAAATGTATTGGAACAAGTGATGTAGAAACCTAAGGAATTATTACATTTAAAATTAATGGTATATCAATATTTGAAAACATCTCAAGACTCTTGGGATTTCATATCACCACACCATCCCATCCTAAGGAAATTCAAGGTACTCCAACTGGTTGTAAAATTAGAATTTACTAATGGATTACAATAATAGGAATTACATTAAAAAATAGTTAGTTTTCTCATTCTTTAATATGAGAATAATGTTTGTAAATTGAAAAAGGTGATTTATGAATTGAATCAAGAACTAATAGCATGGTATTGAAGGTTAAATGAATTATTAAAGAAACTTTAATTTAAAAAATGAGGAATTGATCATAATCATTACATAAAAAAATAATTTTATGGATATATTGAAAGTGTTTATCAATGTGGATGACATAATATTTAGAGGTTCAAGAGATGATCAATGATAATAATTTTCTACATTAACAATGACCAATGTTTAAACTTTTATTATTAGTGAATTAACATTTTCCTTAGTTTATAGGTGAATCATGGAATTCATGGGATATTTATTTCCCAATCCATGTATGTGAGGGAATTGTTTTATAGATTTAAAAATCAAGATTGAAAACCCATGTTGACACCCATTGAAAATTTATTAAAATTTTCAAATGTTGTGGGTGTAATGTTAATATATATCATGGAGTGTGGGATATTAATTATATTTCAAATTTTTTATAGTAAAAAGGTTTGACATGCTATTTTTCTACATGTCATATAGCTAGGTATAAAATTGATTTCAAGGAAATTTGATTGTTGTTAGTTAAATAAATACTCAAAATGGGGAAAAATTATTGAAAATCTATATTTCTTAGCAAGAAATTATAATGTATTATATTGGTATACAAGTTTCCAAAAAGTGGTATAACTAGAAAGGGGTAATCTCAAACAGATATTTTTTGCAATTTATTGAGAGGGGGGGAGCAGGATAATGATGAAAAAATATAATGTAGTTGGAAAATAGTACATAAAATCAAGGTATAATTTTTCATATATTATTATTAAAAGGATTTATAAATAATTTTGGATTAATCTAAAGAGAGAGAAAAATAAAATATATTTTTGTAAAAGCGTAGAGACATAGGAAGTTGGATTATTGAGAAAAGGTGAAATACATTTAAAAATAGCTATAGTTTCCAAAACAAACCTAAGACAACCATATATCAAACACCTGAGATTTCCCATGATAGTGTCAAAGTGACATTCTTGTTCCCCCTCAGGTTGGAAACAAGCACCAGGGCATGAAAAACAACACATTGGGGATGATTTGGCCCCAAAAATAAATAAAAATAGTAGAAATAAAATTTAAATAACAAACTACCATGATGAATCCATACATTGGATTACCACACCTATCGAGATAAGTAGAAAAAAGAAGATATGGAGTAGTATAATATAAAAGAAATGCCTTATCCTACCTTGAACTCCCTCACATAAAAAATCCATGGTTTTAATTTCTAAAATTTCACATGTATAGAATACCATTGATAAAATAAAGAATGAAAAATATGTATGATAGCTTTGGGTGATCAATTTGGGAAATGTAAACAAAATAAAACAACCAACTAAATTCCATGTGTCACCATCAAGTCCAAAAACAATAAAATCTCCACGAGTGATCAAGAGTTGAATCAAAATTGGAAACTAAGAAAATTGGAAGGCCTACCTCGCTAGTATAAAACCATCAAACCACAAATAACAACATCGTCGAAGAAGAAATCAAAAATGAAACCAAAAATATATAAAGAAAATTAGAAGGCCTACCTCTCTAGGTTGAAGAAAATTTGAGACCCTCTTCAAAAACCCTAACTTCAATCGAACACCAGATGTCAGAAAAGATGTTCGAGAGGCGGTCGAGTGGTGTGATTCAAGCTTCGATTTACCGAGGAGGAGCATCGGCAGTGGGTGGATTCTGCAGAAAGCTTCTAATGTCGCGATGGGTTCACAAATGGAGAGGGTTTTTAATTATATTGGGACACTTTTATCATCACTTATAAAAAAATGCTGATAAAAAGTCCTTTATCAGCACTAATTACTTAAGCGTTGATAATAGAACTCTTTATCCGCGCTTTTTTTACATTGATAAAGATGTGGTTTTATCAACACTAAAAAAGGGATCAAAAAATCAATCTTTATCAGCACTAAACTTATAGTGCTGATATAAGTGCTTTGTTTAGCGTTGATAAAGCCTCATCTTTATCAATGTGAAAAAAGTGCTGATAAAAATACTTTTATCAGCGCTTATTACTTAAGCGATGTTAAAGGATTTATAATTATAATTACAAATAAAAAATATATTAATATTTATATATACTTAACAAATATATATAAATATAAATATAGTACATATATTCCTTTTTAAATATATTTATTATAATTTTATAATTATTTATTTATAATTACAGAAATATTTTTAAAAAATAATATTTATATCATTATATATATTTATATAATTATACATTTATATATTTAATAAATATATATAAATATAAATATAGTAAATATATTCATTATTTAAGTAAATTTATTATAAATTTAATAATTATTTAAATATTTATAATTACTTATTTATAATTATATAAATAATTTTTAAAAAATATTTATTTATTAATAATTATAAATATATAATTGTATAAATATATTAAATATACATTTATAAATATTTTTATTTATAAATATTTTTTTACAGATATTTTTTTTAACATTATTAATTAATATCTAATATTAAGTGCATGCATATATGTTAAAAATGAGTGAAATTGAATAAATTAAGAATAAGTACGCTTTAACAATATTATAAAAATAGATAAGTTTTATGTGTGTGCATTGTATATAAAAATGCATAAATTATGTATATGTGAAATCAATATAACATAGATTTAATCTATGTTAAATTTAAAAATCAAACGACATTCAATTATATGTCGAGTATTATGCAATTAGTCAATATTTTTAATTCATATTAATTTTTAATTATAAACCATTATTTAATAAATATATGACTATTTAGTGTAAAGTGCATAAATATTTTGTAATATATAAATCATATTTATATACATTAATATATGTCTATATATTTAATATATATAATTTAATAACATTAATTATCATAATTATCTAATTAATAAAATGTTTAATATTTAATAATTTACAATCAATTTATTCATTTTTATCAATAATCATTTAATTAGTAAAATTTGTATTATTATTTTTAATAAACTCAATTTTTATTTTTAACTTATTTAATTATTTCATTTTATTTATTCGGACCTTTATCAGTGCTAGAAAAGAACTGATGAAATAAATATTTCTCAGTGCTGAAAATAAAGTTATGATAAAGGGTACACTTTATTAGTGCTGAAAATAAAGCACTAATAATGGTTACCCTTTCTCAGTGCTAAAAATAAAGCATTGATAAAAGTTACCCTTTATCGGTGCTAAAAATAAAGTGTTGATAAATGGTTAAATTTATCAATGCTTTCGGTAGCACTGATAAATATGTCATTTATTAGTATTTTTTTTGGCACTGATAAATACCAAAACTATTAAAGCCCAGTTTTGTAGTAGTGATTTTCTATACTGAACCTCTTCAGTATCTGGTCAATGTATGTACTCCGACATTGTTCAAGTAGCCTCTTGGTCGAAACTAATGTTCCATGACCTGGATGCTTTAATCCAAAAATGGATCTCTGTAAGTTTCATACCTTTTTGGAATTTCCTATAGTTACAAACCCTTCTATTTATGTCATGTACACATCCTCCTAAATGTTTCTGTTAAGGAATATAGTTTTGATATTCTTTTTCCAAATATCATAGTCATGGTAAGCTACTATGAAAAGCCAAATTCTGATGGATTTAAACATAGAAACCAGTGAAAATGTTTCATCATATTTAATGCCTTTGTTTTTTCTAAAACATTTGGCCACTAGCTATGATTTATAGGAATTTACATTACCTTTCATGTCTAGTTTTCCCTTGAATACTCCTTTACACCCAGCGGGCTTTACATTAACTAGAGAATCGATCAAAACCCAAACATGGTTTTGATATATGGAATCCATCTCAGAATTCATGACATATTTCCATCTTTTAGATTCTAATCTTTGTAGTCCCTCCTTATATAAGAAAAGATCATCATTTTCAAACAATAATGAGTCATCGTTGATAGTGACTAGAACACCATATCTCACTGGTTCACTTAACTATATTGTGATCCTACAGAGTACTTGTGTTTCAAGAACAAATTCTTCCATGAGGACTTGTGGAATATGTTCTTGTACCAACTATTGTGTATATTGAGCATCAATTTCCTTGAAGTCAATAATTCTCCTGCTATCCTCCTTAGGGATGTGCTCTCTCTCAAAAAATATGGATTTTCTTGTGATAATCACTTACTTATCTGAAGGGTTTTATAGATAGTATCCCCTTGTTTCTTTGGGATATCCTATGATGATACACTACATGACCAGAGGTATTAGTTTATTGCTTGAGATAGCCTTAACAAATGGCTGACAACCCCATGCATGAACATGTGACAAAATGAGTTTCTTTCCATTCCATAACTCAAAGGGAATACTATTTTCCACTTTGGTTAGTACTCAGTTTAGTAAGTATAATGATGTCTATAATGCATATCCCAAAAATGATAATGGGATTCTTACATGAATCATCATTGAACTAACCATATCTAGAAAGGTATGATTCCTCCTTTCACTGACACTATTCCACTATAGTGTATAAGGTGGAGTGAGTTGAGATAAAATCCCATAATCCTATAGAACGTTGATAAAATACTGGTTAAGATACTTACCACCATAATTTGATCGATGTTTCTTTATAATATTACCAAGATTATTCTCAAATTCATTCTTGAACTCTTTGAACTTCCCAAAAGATTCAGAATTGTAACTCATTAAGTGGATATAAACACACCTACTCAAGTAGTCAGTGAAAGTGATAAAGTATGAGATCCACCTCCATCTTATACTTGAAATGGTCCACACACATCAATGTGTACCAATTCCAGAAGCTCTATGACCCTTTCACCTCGACTTCCAAAGAGAGGTTTGTCCATCTTAAGTTGTAAACAAACATGAAAACGTTCATGTGACTTAAGCACAAAAGGGACTAAATAACCATCATGATAGAAATTTTTCAAACGCTTCTCATTTACATGAACAAGATGGTGATGCTACAACTGGGTGTTATATGAGTCATTGTCACAAACCAACCCAGGTCGACCCTCAAATAGTCACTCAAACCGGTCCGTAGAAAGGTCCAAAGGGAATTCTCAATCCCCACGGGCTGGAAACTAGTTTCGGGAATCAAAACATACAAGTGGGAACGATTTAAGCCAAAAATAAATAACTAGGACAAAATAAGTAAATAGGAAAAACTCAAAATGTAGAAAAACTGAAAACTAAATCTCAAATAGATATAAATACATTCAGTTATAAGATACAACTCAACAGGCTGAAAACTAAAATAAAGAACTGAAACTAAAACGAACAAACTAAAGTAACCTAAGGGGGATCATCATTTTCTAATAAATATTATTTATGTCAAGTGCAATTCTCATTCAAGGGAGGAAATGTGGGAGGATTTTTCATCCTTCGATCCAGGCGATCTGCCTTGGATTGTGGGAGGATATTTTAACTTGGTTTTGGAAAAATAGGAGAAGAAGGGTGGTGGGGAAATACCTTTGAAGGAGAATCTGGACTTTCATAACTTTTTATCTTATAAGGGACTACTAGACCTAGGTTATACCGGAGACCGGTTCACTTGGTGTAACAATAAGAAAGGGAGATATCGCCCCTGGTGTAGACTTGATCGGTGATTTGTTAACATTAACAACATCTCAAGTTTCCCAAAATCCAAGGTTTCTCATCTTGTTCATGCACAATTTGATCAATTGCCGCTTCAAGTGGATCTATTTCCCAAACCCAACATTGGTGGTCGATTCTTCTTCCAACAAAGATGGAATTCTCTTTCTGGATATCACCGGGCCATGGAAGTGTCATAGTCTAAACAGTCTAGTGGCATCTTATGGACTAGTTTTCATAACAGGCTATGTCTCCTTAAAGGTGAACTGCAGGATTGGTTTCAGAGTCTGCCTTCTTGTTACCATGAATTAATTGGACATCTGTTAATTTTTTTATTTCCATATTAAAATGTCTTCGTTCTGTTTTATTTTATTTTATTTTATAACATACATTTTTATTATTATTATTTTAATTTCTCAATTTCTCTGGTCATTGATCTATTCAGCCGCCCCTTTAATTCTGGTCGCCCGATCATATATGTGGTTACACCTGCTGTTAGGTTTCTTTTGGGCCTCTTCTTTTCCTTTACAGGTAGCACCGTCGGGAGGCAAGGGTTGGTGTTTTTTCTGGTTTTCGTTTGACAGAGAAGGATTCAAGGTATCAATATCTTCAAAGAAGGATCCTTCTTGGTGCGTTGTTTTAGATTCAACCGTCTTTCGTCCCTGAAGGTTCAGGTCCAGAGTCCACTGCTTGTGGCTATCTCGCTTGAGGTGTGTTCCTCTCCGGGCGTGACGTTGCAGCCGAGGGTGTTTTCGGTTGCGGCACTTCAAGACTGGAGTCTTCCCACCACGACGCTCCAGATCTGGGTGTTTTCAGGAAGCGCAACACCAGATCTCTATATCAGCTGTCAATCCGGCGCTCTCCGGTCTTGCGTTCGACTCCAACGTACCTATTGAAGAGATCTGGAAAGCCGGACCAAGACAGGTCCGATGCTGTGAGTTTTCCTTCACCTTTTCTTGGTTCGTTTTTGTGTAATTGTTGTTTGGTGTTTGCTCTGCGAGATGTTGTTCATATTGATAGGTTTTATTACTACTGTTAGCCTATTGTAATGTGTTTTTATTGATCATTTAATAATAAAGCGTGTGTGGTGGTGTTCTTGTCGTGGACTAGGGCCCAAAAGGGTTCCGAACCACGTAAATACTTGTCTCTTGCATGTTTTTTTCTTTAGTTTGCGCTGCTGTCCACTATTGTGATACTATTCGCTGCTGTCCATTTTCAATTTGTATTAATTTTAGCGTATTGAACATAAATTTTTCATTGTAATAATTATTTTTCACCTGTCCATTCATTCGGTGATCCTCAACTCGTGCGTTTGGGGCTGTTTTCCGCGTTTTCCCTCATCACAAAGTGGTATCAGAGCCTTCGAATAAACCATGGAATCTGCAAAATATGAAATAGAAAAATTTTATGGAAATAATGACTTTAATTTGTGGTGGTTAAAAATGCGAGCCTTGTTAGTCCAGCAAGGGCTACAAGATGCCCTCTGTGAACCTAAGAAACCCCATGTGAGTCTGTCTGCTGATGGACAGACTGTGAAGACCTATTTAGACGTCCCTCCTGACATTTTGATGAAAGCCCATAGCTCTTTGACCTTGTCTTTAGGTGATAAAGTTCTACAGGAAGTCGCATATGAGACTTCCGCAGCTGGTAATTGGTCCAATCTTGAAAAACTTTATATGACAACCTCTTTAATTGGCTATTTACATAAGAAGCACAAGTTCTACACTTTCAAGATGCGTCTTGGAATGGCCATCCAGACACACCTTAATGAATTCAACAAAATATTATTAGAACTAGCCAATATTAATGTCAATATTGAAGATGAGGACCAAGCCATTATACTTTTAATTTCCCTAGACAGTTCATATGAACACCTTATTGATGATATGATGTATGGAAAAGACTCCTTGACCTTAGAGGAAGTCAAGTATGCCTTGCTTTCACGTGAGTTGCGTAGAAAGGCTAAGGTTAAGCCTGAAGCCAAGGGTCTAAGTGTGAGGGTTCGTTCGGAGTTTCGAGGGAAGAAGAAAGGTAAAGGCAGAAAAGGTAGAAAAAGTCATAGTTAGTCGCAGGAACACCAGTCTAAGTCCAAAACAAATGGGGTTATCTGTTTCCATTGTGGGAAACCTGGGCATATAAAACCCAGATGCCCTGAATTGAAATATGGTAATCCTTCTAATGAAACTACTGATCATTCGCTCTTTGCCGACCAAGGCTATGAAAGTGATGAGGTGTTGTGTGTGTCCCATGATACTCTTGATACTGGGTGGGTGTTAAACTCGGGATGTTCTTTCCATATGTGCCCAGATATGAGTTCTTTTTCTAGTTTGACTGAAGGAGTTGAAGGAGAGGTTATTCTAAGAAACAATAAGAGATGTCGCGTCATGGGTAGAGGCTCTGTTATGCTAGATCTCTCAGACCATTCTCTTGTCACCTTATTGTATGTAAGATGGGTTCTGGATTTACACCGGAATATCATCTCATTAGGTGTGCTAGATTAGAGAGGTTTTTCCTTTAAGTCTGATTTTGGTTGTCTTAGAATCACCAAGGGAGATCATACGGTGCTTAGAGGCTCCTTGTTGAATGGGCTATATGTGTTGGATGGAAGAACACACATCAAGAAGTTGGGAAATACCTATGTCACTAATAATGACAATACTATGATTTGTCATAAGCGTATAGGACATGTGAGTGCTAAAGGCTTAGAGGAATTTAGCAAGCAAGGTCTGCTCACTCAAGTTACACCGAGTAACTTACCCTTCTGTGAAGATTGTGTAATGGGTAAGTCAAAAAGAGTCAGTTTTTATAGATCCGGCTTTAAAGTAGGCCTCCCACATGAGTATGTTCACTCTGATTTGTGGGGACCTTCCAGGACTGCCACCCATGGTGGAGGCTCCTACTTTTTCACCTTTATAGATGACTTTTCTAGGAAATTATGGGTCTATATTTTGAAAAATAAATCTGACGTCTTTGAGTTGTTTAAAACCTGTAAATCCTCTGTTGAAAATCAATCTGGGAGAAAGTTGAAAGATTTAAGAAACGAAAATGGTCTTGAATACCTGTCTACTGATTTTATCAGATTTTGTGAAAATGAGGTAATTTTGAGACACTGAACCGTGAGTCATACTCCTCAGTAGAATGGTCTAGCTGAGCGTATGAACCGTACCATTCTTGAGTGGGTTCGTAGCATGCTTGCATGCTTGCATGCTCAGGCCTGCCCAAATCCTTTTGGGCAGAAGCTGTCACTACGAAAATTTACTTAATAAATAGGTGTGTCTCATCAGCCAATGACTTTAAGACTCCGATTGAATTGTGGAGAAATCACCCCATCCTATGAACATCTTAGAGTGTTTGGGTGCACTGCTTATGCTCATGTCAAGGATGATAAACTTGAGCCCTGAGCCATCAAGTGCATCTTCATAGGATATCCTACTGGGGTGAAGGGCTATAAACTTTGGGTAGACAAACTCGGCTTTCAAAAGTGCATCATTAGCTGAGATGTGTTTTTTCAAGATTCTGTTCCTGCTAGAGTCCAGCCTCCCACTGATGACAGTGAGGGTCCTTCTGAGAAGAGGGATCTTGAGGTTGATCCTCCCAGTGTTAGTGAGTCTCCTGTTGAGACTCCCTCTACCTCTCAGGTGCCCCTTTCTCAGCCTGAGCCATAATCTGGGTCTGATTCTGATGATTCTTCTTATAGTGGAGGTTTTAGTGACCTTAGGGGTTATCATCTGACTAGGGATAGACAGAAGAGAGTGATTAGACCTCCTCCTAGGTACAGCCATGCTGACATGATTGCCTTTGCCTTCAATGTGGCGGAGGATCTTGGTGGAGAAGATCCCCAAAGCTACAATGAAGCTGTCAATGACAGCAACTCTAAGCATTTGATTTTGGCCATGGAAGATGAGATGAAATCCCTAAGAAAGAACCATACATGGTCCATAGTCAATAAACCACCTACTGCCAAGGTTATTGGCTGTAAATGGATATAGAAAACGAAAGAAGAAAATACTGAAGTGAATAAAATTAAATTTAAAGCAAGGCTTGTTGCCAAATGATTCCTTCAAAGGGAAGGAATTGATTATTCAGAAGTTTTTTCTCCTGTAGTGAAACATTCTTCTATAATAATTCTTCTTGCGTTTGCTGCCCATTTTGATTTTCATATAGAACAGCTAGATGTCAAAACCGCTTTCTTGCATGGTGATTTAGATGAAAGGTTATACATGAAGCCTCCTACCGGTTTTGAACATTAATTTAAAGCTAACCAAGTTTGTTTTCTTAATAAATCATTGTATGGATTGAAACAAGCTTCTAGAAAATGGTACAAGAAGTTTGATTCTTTCATGCTTGAAAATGGTTTCAGCAGGAGTCAGTTTGATGCATGTGTATATTTTAAATCTGTCAAAAAATGCATGATTTATTTATTGCTTTATGTAGATGACATGTTTCTCATGCTTAGTGACATGAAATTAATCACCCATTTGAAAATGAAATTGAATTCGGCTTTTGAAATGAAAGATCTAGGTTGTGCTAAGAAAATTCTAGGCATGGAAATTGTTAGGGATAGAAAGCATAGACTTTTGTATATATCTCAATGTGACTATATCCTTAAAGTGCTTAAGAGATATTTGTTTGATTCTTTGAAGCCTGTTAGTGTTCCTTTAGGTCAGCATTTTAAATTGTCTTTATCCCAGTCACCTACCACAGCTTCTGATATTGAATACATGAGTAGAATCCCCTATGATAATGTAGTGGGTAGTATTATGTATGCTATGATTTGTACTCGACCATATATTGATTTTTCTATCTGTACATTGAGCAGGTTCATGGAAAATTTGGGCAAGCCTCATTGGCATGCTCTTAAATGGTTGTTGAGGTACATTTCTTCTACTTCATCTCTTTCTATTTTCTATGGTAAGAATGTTAGTTCATCTCAATTAGTGACTGGTTATGTTGATTCTGACTATGCTGGAAACATTGATACTAGGAAATCACTAACTGGTTATGTATTTACTGCATGTGGAGGACCTATATCATGGAAGTGCAATATGCAGTCGGTGGTGGCCCTCTCGACCACTGAAGTCGAGTACATTGCATTGACATAATCCATTAAAGAAGCCATATGGATTAAGGGTTTGATTTCTGAACTTAGTATTAGTAATGAAATTATTACTGTGCATTGTGATTATCAATCTTCCCTTTATCTGTCTAAAAACATAGTTTTGCATGGTAGGTCCAAGCACATGCACATTAGGCTTCATTTTATTATAGAAGTTATTGAAAGTGGAGCAGTGTGTGTCACTAAAATACACATGGATGAAAATCCAGCCGATAGTTTGACTAAGGCTGTGACTTTATCCAAGTTCAAGCATTGTTTGGATATCTTGAACTTGGATCCTCTTGAATAACATTAGGTGCAAGAACATCGCCAATTTTTATATGAAAATGGTGGAGATTTGTTAATTTTTTTATTTCCATATTAAAATGTCTCCGTTCTTTTTTTATTACATACATTTTTTTTATTTTAATTGCTCAATTTATCTGGCCGTTGATCTGTTCAACCGCCTCTTAAATTCTGGCCGCCCGATCATATATGCGGTTACACCCGCTGTTAGGTTTTTTTGGGGCCTCATCTTTTCCCTTACAGGCAGCACCATCGGGAGGCAAGGGTTGGGGTTTTTTATGGTTTTTGTTTGACAGAGAAGGATTCGAGGCATCGACATCTTCAAAGAAGGAGCCTTCTTGGTGTGTTGTTTTAGATTCATCTGTATTTCATCCTTGACGGTCCAGGTCCGGAGTCCACTGCTTATAGCTGTCTCACTTGAGGTGTGTTCCTCTCCGGGCACGACGTTGCAGTCGAGGGTGTTTCTGGTTGCGGCACTTCAAGACCGGAGTCTTCCCGCCATGACGCTCCAGATCTGGGTGTTTTTAGGTAGTGCAGCACCAGATCTCCGTAGCAGCTATCAATCCGGCGCTCTCCGGTCTTGCGTTCGACTCCAACATACCTATTGAATAGATCTAGACAGTCGGACCAAGACAGGTCTGGCACTGTGAGTTTTCCTTCATCTTTTCTTGGTTCGTTTTTGTGTAATTTTTGTTTGGTGTTTGCTCTGTGAGATGTTGTTCCTGTTGATAGGTTTTATCACTACTGTTAGCCTCTTGTAATGTGATTTGTTTGAGCATTTAATAATAAAGTGTGTGTGGTGGTGTTCTTTCCATGGAGTAGGGCCCAAAAGGGTTCCGAACCACGTAAATACTTTTCTCTTGCCTGTTTTTTTCTTTAGTTTGCACTGCTATCCACTGTTGTGATACTATTCACTGTTGTCCATTTTCAATTTGTATTAATTGCAGCATATTGAACATTAATTTTTCATTGTAAAAATTATTTTGCACCTGTCCATTCATTCGGTGATTCTTGGCCCATGCGTTGGGGGTTGTTTTCCGCATTTTCCCCCACCACAACATCCTTAGTACAGAATTTGAGCATCTGGAGGAAATCCTTGAAGAGGACTGGGAGGATCATGTTTTTCATAATCTAGATCAAATGAAGAGTGATTTGGCGCTGAAACTTCTAGAACAGGAATGCTCGCTTTGTGAAAAATTGAGAATCAAATTTCTTAAAGAAGGATACATGAATACCACCTACTTCCAAGCTTGCATCTTAGAGAAAGAAGGATTTTCATACCTAATATCCAGATGGAAGATGGTTCTTTCTCTAACGATCAAGATTTTGTCGTAGGTATGGTAGAATCAAATTTCAAAAATCTTCATGTAGGTATTAATCCCCAAATTCATGGTGGGTATCCGGGAGGCTATACAGATATTATTGATACCATTCCCAGAGTCTTGACTAGATGTATTAATTATTTTCTGGAAGTAATGCCAGATTAACATGAGAAATATGATGTAGTGCTTGCCCTCAACTCAACCAATGCACCTGGACCTGATGGTCTGCCTAGATCATTCTATGTTGCGTCATGGAACCAGGTGAAATAGAAAATTGTGGAGGCTATTCAGGATTTCTTCAAGGTGGGAACTTGCCCTGTGCTGCTTGTGCCTCATCGTTGATTATTATTCCCAAGTGCAAGGATCTATCCTCCCTAAAGCAGTATAGACCGATTAGTTTTTGCAACTTCCCATATAAAATTTTGGCCACTATTATCAATTGAAATCTCTCACCCCATCTTTCAAACTAGATTGCAGAAGAGTGGCATGGTTTTGTTAAAGGTAGGTCCATAAAAGGGTCTATATGTTTGGATCAAGAAATGGTTAATGACCTTAATCAGAAAATGATGGGTTCCAATGTCATCAACAAGTTAGACATGGAAAATCATATGAAATGGTCGAGTGGTCCTTTATCTTCAATGTACTTGATCAAATGGGATACTTGAATGTGTTCATTGATATCTTATTTCAATACTTCATTTCTCCTTGGATTTCCATCATCTTTATGAGGAAAACTTTCGGTTTCTTCAAATTAGTTAGGGACCTAAGGCAAGGATATCCTCTTTCTTCGAGTATTTTTATGATGGTGAAAAATGATTTGAGTATGTTACTCGACAAGAGTCTCCTTGAGGGTGGTGGGCTACCTTTTCATAGCAGAGTAAATATAAAAGATTTATCCCACCTCAAGTTCATGGATGACACGATCATTTTTATCAATTGTGGAAAATGCTCTCGAAGGGGTATAAAAAATGTTATCAATAGCTACTTTAAGTGGAACGGGCAGTTATTGAACCAAGAGAAGAGCAGTGTGTACATCTCAGAAAAGTGCCCGACTAGTCAAACCAAGGCCATTGAGTCTAATCTCATATTCAACAGAATGAGTATTCCTCTTGATTACCTTGGGGATGCAATTTCTTCAGGCAGAATTTATGTGCGGTATTTTGATGCTCTGGTAAAGAAAATGGTCAGTGGGATTTCAAATTGGAAGAGCCACTTTCTTTCTTTCAGTGGCAGAATAACTCTTGTTAACAGTGTTTTATCCTCCATGCAAATTTATATACTTTCCTCTACTAAGTTTCCTCTATCAATCATCTCACATTTGTAAAGGATCATGAATACTTTTATTTTGGATGATCATGGTGACTGATGACACCACTGTTGGGGTTCATCACACACATGGGTGTTTCCATTATTTTAGATATGATGTATCTTTTAGATTTGAAGATATATTTTTTTGGAAATTCAAGATTCTTCCACTATGTATCTTCCAGCATGAGATTCAGGTAATATCCCTTGATATCTTTTTGAGATATTTTCATATTTCCTTTTCAATCAGGATATGTGGCATATGGGAGCCTATTAAAGGGGAAGCAACGAATCAAGGAAGTGACGAATTTTGGTGGTGCATGAAAACCCAAGGAGAGAAGATACTTGGGTGACTGTTTTCTAGGTCGTGGGCAGCAGCGAGCAGCGAAAAATCAGGTTTTTCAATGAGGTGCTGCAACGATGCCACAATTTTGATTTTGATCTCTGAAAGGTGACGTATTGTCACGGACTATTATCAGAGAGGCGACGGAGTCATATCAGGGTGTGGTTTTTCATACGGGTTTTTATGTTGTATTTGCGATTCAAGTTTTGGGTTTAACTTGGATTTTTGTACTCTCTAATTCATAGTGAATTTTCTCGGAGTTGCCCCGTGGTTTTTTAATCCTTCTAAAGTAGGGTTTTTCCATGTTAAAATTTGTGTCCACATTTTTTATTCTTCTGTTTGGTTTGGCACTTCGTTTACATTGGTGATTCTCACAAATTTTTGTTGTCGCAAATGAGTTTACATTTGAAACCAATCTGTTTCTGACCCAACATATGGTATCAGAGGAGGTTATCTGTGTCTTCTTACTGATTAATATGGGGGATTCACGCCATGGGATTTCTTCTCACACTGAACTGTTCAACGGGCAAAATGATTTTACACTTTGGTAGAAAAGAGTTCAAAATATTTTGGTCCGTGAGAAGACAGCGAAGGCGTTGAAGAAAAAATCAGAGAAGCCAGAGAGGATGGGTAATGATGATTGGTAGGATATGCGAGAGTTGGCGACAAGCACTATTCAGACGTATTTGGATGATAATACACTGCGGGAAGTGATGAATCCGACAGATCCGGAGGAGATCTGGGCGAAGCTTGAAAGCAGGTATAAATCAAAATCCCTCACAAATCATTTATATTTGAAGAAATGGTTGTATCATTTGTGAATGCCAGAGAATGGAGATTTAGGTAACCATCTGGATGAGTTCACCAAACTTCTGATGGAGCTATCCTCGGTGGCGGTCAAGATTGATGATAAAGGTAACGCGGTACCTGTTGAAATGGAAGAAGAAGACAAGGCTTTGCTTATTTTGGGTTCTTTTCCTGATTCATATGATAATCTCATCACCACACTATTGTTCGGGAAGGATACACTGAAGTTGGATGATGTGATTTCATCGTTGTTGATGAATGAGACTCGACGAAAGACCAATGATGGTGAATCTTTAGGTTATGGTGGTACTCTGGTTGTGGCAGATGGACGTGGTAGTCAGAGAGGTCCATCAAAGACAAGAATAAAGGTCAAGTGCTACTTTTTCAATAAGGAGGGTCATGTGTAGAGACACTTCTATGAATTAAAAAATCTTAAGAAGGAAAAGAAGGCACACGACACCGATTCTGAGGATACCGGCGTAAGTCTTGTTCAAGGTGAGGGTGATTTACTTTCATTTGGTGTTGATTGTCGCAGGTCAGATTTGTACACCGAATGGGTGGTTGATTCAGCAACATCATACCATATTTCACCAAATAAGTGACTATTTTCTTCATATGAAGAAGGTGACTTCGGTAGATTGAAGATGGGAAATGGAGATTTTGCTTATGTCATTAGTGTTGGTGATATTTGTATCACTACGAATGCAGGTTGTACACTGACATTGAAGGATGTGCGACATGCTCCGGGTATTCGTCATAATTTGTTATCGGCTAGTTCTCTTGATACTGATGGATTCAGGAGTTCATTTAGCGGTGGAAGATGGACTTTGTCCAGAGGCTCGATGGTTTATGCGCGCGGAAAAATGGATGACATGATTTATAGGACAGATGTAAAGGCATGCGGTGATGTGACGAATCCAGTTGCGAAGAGGTCTTCGTCAGATTTTTGGTAGTGGCGATCGCCGTGCATGAGTCGAAGACCGTCGACTAAGTTGAAGAAGGTTTGGAAGCTGAAGCATTTCATGGCAGGTGTTTCAGATCTTACACCTAATTCTTTTTCTTCAGAGAGTTCCACTATTTAAGAAAGAATGGAAATCAAATATCGAGGTGATGCGCTGAGTGTTTTTGAATGCTCGAAGGATTTTGAGCAGAGGGAGAAAGTAATTCATGCAGGTGCTCTAGATTATGTGGCGATCACAGTTATGGGGGAGCCAGATATTGTTGATTCTGGTATTAGTGGTGCAGACATAAGTATGAATAAGACTTCGGCATTTGTATTTCTTTTGCAGGGGGAGCTTTCAGGTTTCCGTCAGAGATGCAAAAGAGGGATGTCATATTTTCTACAGAGGATGGCGGTTGGTATGACACCAACCGGTTTTCTTTCCAACTGAGTTTGTTGGATGTGATCTCTTTCTTCGATGGGCTGAAGGAGGATATTTTTGGGGTTCAGCCCACACATGGGTGTTTCCATTATTTTATATATGATGTATCTTTTATATTTGAAGATATATTTTTTTAGAAATTCAAGATTCTTCCACTGTGTATCTACCAGCATGAGATTCATGTAATATCCCATGATATATTTTTGAGATATTTTCATATTTCCTTTTCAATAAAGATATGTGTCATATGGGAGACTATTAAAGGGGAAGCATCGAATCAAGGAAGTGAAAAATTTTGGTGGTGCGCAAAAACCCGAGGAGAGAAGATACTTGGGTGACTATTTTCTAGGGCATGGGCAGCAGCGAGCAGCGGAAAATCAAGTTGTGCAACAAGGTGCTGCAACAACGCCGAAAGTTCGATTTTGATCTTAGAAAGGTGATGTATTGTCACAGACTATTATCAGAGAGGCGACAGAGGCATATCAGGGTGTGGTTTTTCACATAGGTTTTTATGTTGTATTTGCGATTCAAGTTTTGGGTTTAACTTCGATTTTTGTACTCTCTGATTCATAGTGAATTTTCTCGGAGTTGCCCTGTGGTTTTTTAATCCTTCAAAAGGAGGGTTTTTCAACGTTAAAATTTGTTTCCACATTTTTTATTTTGCTGTTTGGTTTGGCGCTTCATTTACATTGGTGATTCTCGCAAATTTTTGTTGTCACAGCTGAGTTTATATTTGAAACCAATCTGTTTCCGATCCAACAACCACTCTTGGGATCGAATGTCCAAGCCTGTTTTTCAAGTAGGAATAAAAATTATAAAAATATTGTAAGTGATGCATGGTATGCATGGTAAGCTCACCTGGGAAGTTTTGGAAGGGCGTTCTCTATGGGGGCGTTTTTTTGCAGTGAAATATGGTCATATCTTTAGGTCTCCAAACGGAAGGGCATCAGTCATGTGGTGAACTATTCAGTTGATCATCACAGATCTTGATAATCATGTATTCTAGATTGTATTAAGGGGGAGATAGGTTTTTGGCAACACAAATAGGCAGGTAAAAAACTCTTTTTTCCTATGGTGTCCCACCCCACACATCTCTTTCAGGCAAGCGATCCATCACCTCACATTTACACAGGTTGTGCTCGACGATAATCCGCAGAGAAATTTCGATCTTCTCAAGATATTTGAGGCCCCAGACTCCAATGTCTTCTCTAGGTTGGAAATAGGCGCTTTCTCTGGGAATGAGTTCGACAGATTGGTTGTGTCACCGACTGATATTGACGTTTGGGGTGAGGTTCTGTGGTGCAATGATATTCCGGACAAATATGATTTCATGGTTAGGCATGTTAAGAAAAATGAAATACCCATTGATGATAATATCAAGAGGTGTTGTTCTGATCCTAAGGAGGAGTCTGTCTTTCATCTGTTCTTTAAGGGACAATGGGCAAGATTTGTGTGGCGCATGTTTGGGAGTTTCGCAGTGTTGCGAAAATGATACAGTTTGCAGAGATAAAAACAACGTAAACACAGCCCAGTATAAAACATGTTATCAACAAAGTCAGAAAACCAGAAAATGAAAATTCCATTAAATTGAAAAACGAACAAAAGGATTTACGTGGTTAGGAATTTATGGTCCTACTCCATGGAAAGAAACACCACCACTGATTCTTTATTATTATGCAAACGAAAACAGAGCAAATACAAACAGAGAAACAGCAAAGACTGACCACGCATGCGGACCACAGAAGCTATCCGAGAATGAAGACCTCTCTGCCCCAAGAGCCAGTGATGAACCCTGGATTGGAGTTAGTGGAGTACTCTTTCGAACTGGATGGACTCACGCACACAACCCCGATAACAAGCAGACTAGAATGGAAACCAGAAACATACAACGCAAAGATCAGACAAGAAAATAAAGAACGGGCTCACAAATACATAAGCACCGAGAAGCACGGATCTCTGCCATGGTTGCCTCCCTGATATCCATAGAAGTCTCCACCGGAAATCCAAAGGAACAGTCGTCGAGGTGACGACGTACAAGCGGCGGGTCACCGAACCAACAAAGGCTCTGCTTCTCTCAGAGCTCTCGGGACAGGAATGCTGAAGACGAAAACGACGAACCCCCGAAGCCAAAACCAACACGCCCTAATAATGGTGTCCAAAAAGAACGAAGAGATGCCGCTGACAGACGTAACAAATGAGGCCATGCAGAATGCAACGTGGGAGCGGTAGAATCTCGAAGCACGGCGGCTCAACAAATCCCGAACAACCAGCACATGTGGACGGCTACCATCGATTGGGCGGTGAGGATAAGATCACCGAAAAAACACAAACAGCAGAACCACAGTCATTGGATCGGCATGCATCAATGGTCAGAAAAGAGATGAAACAGCAGGATCAGCATGGTGGAAAAGGAGGCTGAACAGCAAGCAGGCCACAACACAGAACCAGTCCAGCAAACAAACAAACAGGACACAGAACAGAAGCCCAAAAAAAGAATAATAATAATAAAAGAAAAACAAAACTAATTTTACATGAAAAAACTGAAACAACATTTTAAAAATTGAAAACCGATTCACAAATATCCACCTTTTAAAAATTAAAACCAAAAACAGATGGTGTTCTTGCAAACATCTAACTACTGATACAACCTATCACTAGTGCGGGAAGATTCTCTACAACAGAAAAACCTAAGTCTACAAATGTTCACCCAGAATGAACATCACTTAGCATGTGCCAGTAGTAGCACATGTTCTACCCACACTATATTTATACTGCTAAACAGATTAAACATGATCATAAATTTAAACTAATCAAACGAATTCAACAAACTTACCCAGCATTTACCATTGATTCAACATGGAACAGTTGGTCTGATATGCACCAACAACCTAAAATTCAAATAGCCTTTCTCGGGGGTAAATTAGAATGGAAAAAACGTGAAAGCTTAAAAAAATACAATGAATCATTAATCAAAATAGTTGAAAACTAAACAAAGTAATCACATAATAGAAAACTGATAGGAGAACATCCTCTCCACCTAAGCCCGAATAGCTTAGACCAGCCCACACAAACCTTTTTTCTTAACCGAGATTCCTCCACAAAGACAAGTGCAGCCAGTCCTAGGAACGCAAGAAAAAAACTACAAAGAACCTATGTCTAGTTCTAACAAAGGGGCTACTAAAGGAAATAAAGGACTTCTGCAGACTCATAATCGGGACATACCACATTTGTCTGGGCCATACTATCTTTTCCTTTCAAATTAGGATAGTAACGTTTAATGTGGCCGATATTACCACACTCAAAACACTAAAATACTTTAAACCGGCTCTTTTCCTTCCTACCCTTATTTTGCATAGGTGCCTTGGTATATAACATTTGAGGCTCACACTTAATAGAACTCAACTCTTCCTTCAAACTGTGCGTTTGAAGATCATGAGATAGGATAGAAGACTTAACCTCTTCCAACATAATGGAATCCCGACCATACATCATGGAATCTTTTAATGAATTAAAAGAATCATCAAGAGAAGTTAACAGGATTAAAGCTTGGTCCTCATCCTTAACTTCAATATCTATGTTTGCTAAATCTAACATAATTTTATTAAACTCATTTATATGAACATGCACAGAAGAACCAGGTGACATTTTAAAATTTTATAAATGCCTTTTTTTATACAGACGCCCAACCAAAGATTTATTCATATACAAATGCTCGAGTTTAGCCCACATCTATTTAGCGGTAGTTTCATGTGCTACTTCACGTAGCACCTTATAACCCAAAGTTAACAGTAGAGTGCAGTGTGCATTTTCCAATATACCAGGATCAACATCGACAAAAGTAGTGGTGGACTAACCGTTAGTAGTGACAGTCACAACAGGTTTCTTACTACCGTGAAAATCATTAGCAAGACCATTATGAACAAGTAAAGCATGCATTTTAACTCTCCACAAATTAAAATCATTTTCTCCGTCAAATTTATCAATTTCAAACTTGAAAGACATTGTAAATAAAATGAGTAATCAGGCTTTGATACCACTTGTTGTGAAAATGATACAGTTTGCAGAGATAAACACAACGTAAACACAGCTGAGTATAAAACGTGTTATCAATAAAGTCAGAAAACCAGAAAATGAATCTTGCAGGAAAGTAAAAAAAGAACAACAGGATTTACGTGGTTTGGACCTTATGGTCCTACTCCATGGAAAGAACAACACCACGGATTCTTTATCATTATGAAAACGAAAACAGAGCAAATACAAACAGAGAAACAGCAAAGGCAGACCATGCACGCGGACCACAGAAGCTATTCGAGAATGAAGACCTCTCTTCCCTAAGAGCCAGTGATGAACCCTGGCTCGGAGTTAGCGAAGTACTCTTCCGAACTGGACGGACTCACGCACGCAACCCCGACAACAAGCAGACCAGAATGGAAACCAGAAACATACAATGAAAAGATCATACAAAAAATAAAGAACAGGATCACAAATACATAAGCACCAAGAAGCACAAATCTCTTCCATGGTTGCCTCACTGATATTGGTAGAAGTCTCCACCGGAAATTCAACAGAACAGTCGTCGAGGTGACGGCGTACAAGCGGTGGGTCACCGAACCAGCGAAGGCTATACTTCTCTCAGAGCTCTCAGGACAGGAATACTGAAGATGACGACGACGAACCCCCGAAGCAAAAACCAATGCGCCCTAATAATGGTGGCCAAAAATAATGAAGCGATGCCACTGACAGGCGTAACAAACGAGGCCACGCAGCACCCAACGTGAGAGTGGAAGATCTTGAAGCATGGCGGCTCAACAAATCCCGAACAACCAGCACTTGTGGACGGCTACCATCGATTGGGCGGTGAGGATAAGATCACTGAAAAAAACACAAATAGTAGAACCATGACCATTGGATCAGCATGCATCAACGGTTAGAAAAGAGACAAAACAGTAGGATCTCCATGATGGAAAAGGAGGCCGAACAGCAAGTAGGCTACAACACAGAACCAACCCAGCGAACAAACAAACAGGCCGCGGAACAGAATCCCAAAAAAAGAATAATAATAATAAAAGAAAAACAAAACTAATTTTTTATTGAAAAACCGAAACAACATTTTAATATTTGAAACCCCATTTTCACACATAGGTACTGCCTCCCATGATTTCTTAGCCACTAAATTTCTAAAACATTGGTTTCAAGGATCCGCGACTAATTGCACAGAAATACAAGCTAGAGCATGTATCATGGAGGTAGGGTTTTGGGGTATCTAGCAAGCAAGAAATAGAGCCCAGTTTGAGGGAATTTAAAGTTCGTGTGTGGCCATATCTTCAAGGATTTGATTCTTATTGATTGATCGGGACTGAACCTTCAAGAAGCAAGTTCCATCTCTGATATCGATCATAGGGAACAACCCAAATACGCCTGCTACGCCCAGACTCCCTACTAAAAGATGGGTCTAGTGGAATCCTCATGTTTTAGGTATTAAAATAAATATTGATGGATCTTGTAGCTCTAGAATCATTCAAGGAGGAGGTTTAGTCCATGATAATATAGGATCTTCTATATTTTCATTCTTGGCCCACTTTAGGACTGGATGCGCTCTACAGGATGAAGCCAATGTGTTACTTACAGGCCTGAAATTGTGAAAGAGGAGAAACATTTCCATTGCTGCAATGGAGATGGAATCTCAGGTGCTGTTTAAGTCTATTCAAGGCCACTACTCTACCCCATGTTCAATTATCTACAAATTATGAAAAAGAAGAAAGTTGATTCATAAAGGCATGGTGGTTTCCCACACATGGAAAGAAGAAGACAGAGTGTCTGACTATCTCACATCAAAAGTTCCCTTAGATGGCGGTCTCTTATGTTTTGTTAACATAGGGTATTTTCCTTATGAATGTATGAGAACTTTTATAGGTGATTCACTTGGTCTACAGTTCTTTAGGCCCCCTTATCCCTGTATGTACTCGGTTCCCTAATAAGGGGAAATCTATTTTTCTTTCAATAAAATTTATTGATTGTGGACTGAGCTAACAGCTCAGTAGGAAACCAACAAACAATCCATGTCATTCCTTTCCCAAAAACATTCCATTAATGCCAGTTTGAAATACATTTACAAAAATAGGTTTTTCTTCCACAACTTTCATTTTAAAACAAATAAACACGATCCATTTCACTCATAATTTAAAACAAGGAACAATAAGGAAAAAGGGGGAATTTTTCTTTCTCTTTCAAAACAACTACTTAAAATTATTTTTTATACCAATTGCGCATTCACAGTTTTTCCAAAAAATACCAAAATCTGGTATAGAGGATAAAATTCTACAAAATGAGGGAAACAGCTGTAGTAGTACTCGTAACGGAAGAACACGATAATTCTTTGGAACTTATAGGAGAACCAGAACATACTCTACATATGACTCATCCTGAAGGCATGCCCTACATGATGACATCATAATGCCCTAACGCCCGACCGTCGCCCTACCTGGCCTGGTCGAGGGCCCCGAACCCATAGCAATAAATCCAAGTAACCACATTTTATGGGCCACTATCTTGTACAATAACCAAGACTAGTGCAACAAACTTTCTCAGAGTTCCTCTTTTCTATGCCAGGTTTCCATGTTATGTTTCACTAGGGGGTGTTCCATACAATTCAAACAACAAGTCACATACATGATACATACACATCACCCAACCGATACCACCCCGACCACCACAAGGGTGGTCCCTTACCATCGAACATTCATTTCATAAGGGAGGTCTCGTACCGAGGACACTCCAATCTCATGGCTCACTAACTAGGGAAGGAACCAAACCCAAGAAGGGGTTTTCCAAATAGCCATTTCAAAATTCAAAATGGTCCTTTAGTTCTACACATCCAGGGTACATTTACCAAAAAAAGAAGCACCTCAAAATACATTTCAAAAAATATAAAATCTCTTTTTTACAATGCCTTTTCCAAATGTTCTTTGAGTTTCAAAAATACACCCAAACACATCACATTTTCCAAACAGGCTTTTATTTCAAATTCCCTTTACCAAAAAACTAAGTTGGAAACATGGAAAACACACTCAAAGTTTCCAAACAGGATTTCAATCACTTCAAGAAACAATTTTCTTTTATCAAACACCAAACAAGTCATAATTTCCCACACAATTTTGAGACCACCTTAATCCATTTTAGAATCCATGGAACCATTTATCAAAAAGAGGGAGGAAGATGAGATAAGAGTTCTTTTTAGAAAACCAAGGTTTTAGAAAAGAACCACTCCCAATCTCTTCATCATTTGAAGGCCCATCCATGTATGCACTCTGTGCATCCATGGATGTGTATGCATCTAATGGCATAACACAAGTGCTCTTTTCCCAACCATTCTTGAAGAAACTACACACACTTTCCACTAACACAATAAACCATTTCATCAAAAACACCAAGTTTTATAATGTTAACCCAACAAAAGACAACCAAGTTCTATAAAATGATTCTACAGGAAAATACTTCCCAAAACATCTAACATAACCATTTTAAATAAAGTGGCATTAGTTAAAACCCAATTGGGTAGGCATACATACGAGAATAGAGAAAAACATCTAAAAACCTATTTTTAGTCAAATATACTAACAAGAAAACACTACCATGAGTTAACTATAAAAATAATAAAGGTTTGAAAAAAGTTTTAAGAATTAATTAAGAAATCCCGAGCATCATATGGATTGAAATTGGAAAAAAAGGCAGGGAAACACCTACCGATCAAGTATGAAAAAGATGAAACCCTTGAATATGGAATATTATGTCTCAAAGAAAAAACTGCTAACCCTAAATCCAAGAAACACAAGCCAAAACCAAAACCCTAGCATTAGGATTCGACCAAAATAGGGATAACAAATAAAAATCAAGAAATATAGGGGTAAAGAGAGAAAAGAGATAAAAATACCCAAAACCCCTAAAATCTTACCTTGGAATCAAAGAGGAAGCACCATGGAGGGAGGAGATCCAAGGGAGAAGGGGTCTCGGGACCCCTTGGTGCACCAAAAATGAAGGGGAGGAGAGGGGATCAATTTAGGGTTAAAGGGATGAGAGAGGGGAAAGGGTTTTTAACTTTCTAATGACCTCACACAACCGCATGGTTTGGCCGCCCAGCTTTCTAAACCGTGTGGTAACCATGGAGACCTCTTTGAATATATATCGATTAGCGCATGGTTACCTAGGACCTACTGCATGACTATGCATAGGTTATGCAGTTGACTTTATCTTGCATTCACCTTCCGCATGACCGGGTCGCACAATTTCTATTAACTATTTGTTAAATGTGCTCCACCTAGAAACCCACCCAAAAACTCCAAAAACCAAAAATTTCAACTTGGACACAAACCTAAACCTTTACCAAAATTCCCAAGACAAATAAAAGGATAAAATAAGGGAGCATCTGAGTTTGGGGTGTGACAGTCACATGATTTTATTTCATTAATAATTTCCAATATTTGTTTTTCATTATTCACTACATAAAGAATGTTATTTAATTGTTCCATACCTTAACATATGCCATCTTTATAAAAATAACAACCCTTATTTCCAAAATTGAAAATAAATCCATCCATATCTAAGTAATAAATGAAAATTATTTTCTTTGTAATGCTAGGAATGTAATAAAAATCCTATAAAACAAAATCAATCTTGTTGGCACTGTGAGATGGTAGTCACCAGTGACTAGAGTGGCCAGTGTTACTCCATTGGTAACCACTAGATCAAACTCACCTCTTAAAAACTTCTAAAATCTACTTCGTTCTTATATTTGGATACTAATTTGAGAACCATATTCGGTATCTAATACTCAACTTATAGATATTAAAATATTACACTTGATAACGAATGCACCTAAAGCTTCTACTTTCTTCTTTGGTTGGCTGAAATTACTCTTCCATTTTCCCTACTTTACATATGCAAAACATATCGCATCATGTTCCTTTCCTTTCCTCCAAATCTTCCTCTTCTTGGAAGGATGGTACTTTGGGTCTTTAGACTTGGAATGAGTCTCTAATCTCTTTTCCTTTCCCCCCACTTCTTATTTATCATAAGGACCATGGGTTTGTATCACCCCATGTCTTTATCAATCTAGTGAGTAAGATTATGAACATCTAATAGTTTCTTATCGCTATTGGTCATATTATAATTCAAAATAAAAATAGAAATTTTTTTAGGTATTGAGGAAACAATCTGATCTTTGTCCAGGTCATCGGGGATCTTAAACCCCAATATGTATAAGTACTTAATGTTTCCAATCATCTAGACTACATGTGGACTAGCTAATTTTGACTCTCCAAGCTTACAAATGAATAGTGCATTGGTGATCTCTTATCTCTTTGATCGTACATTATCTTGATAGAGACCCTAAATGTGAGAAATGATGCTATGAACATCCATATCCTTATATTTCTTTTGAATCTCATTGGAAATAGAGGATAACATGAAACATTTGACATTAACTACATCATCTAAATTCCTTAAATAGAGAGATACTTCTTCCTCACTAGCCTCTTTGAAAAGTAACTCAAGAAGTGGGGTTTTCAGCATGTATAATTTTTGATCATGGTGTAGTATTACATGCAAGTTCTTATACCATTCCTGGAAATTCACACTGGTGAGAAGGTTATCTAAATCTAGTATATATCACATTAATATTTTCAAAGTCATTTGGTTTGACATTTTTATAAATTAAGATAAGATAATTAGTACTTTCTTGATTATAAATAATAGATTGATTAATTTAAGTTTAATTAAATTCGGTTAATCTCTCAATATTTTGTCAAAACATAATATCCCTTTCCATTAGTCTTGAAATATCTTGTTTCTTAAATATTATAATGGAAATGATTCATATTCCCCTCCTCATAACCCATACTTGGGCCTGACAAGTTATTTAAAGGGTTTTAGGAAGATGTAACTTTCCAATTGCATTAACTTCGAGTTCCATGATCCATTGAGTGGACTCACCAATCCTAAAATCTTGAAAACTATTTCCTCAACACTTATCTCTCAGTTATACTAAGTTCAGTTGGGTCAGTCAAATCTTGATGTGAACTAAGTTAAGTCAACCCAAAATTCAAGCTAAAACTTCTACGATAATTGAAAGTATCCCAACTAGGTTTGGTCAAACACTATGAACTATGATATCAATTCTAACTTAAGTAGTGGAAGGATATATTGGCTTTATATTTTAGTTGATGGATTTTCATTCTTATACATAAAATCCTATCTTATCTTATCACGTTCCTTTTTAATATTAAGTTGATATTACTTAAGTTATTTTCCATGTTTGATAAAAATTTAAGCATAATCTGATTATATTTTATTTCATATTGCATGCTTGTTAATTCATTTATTAGGTGACAACATAGCATCCACAAACAAAAATAATTAGCCATGAAACCGACAGAAATAAAATATAAGTGGCATGGTCATGGGATTCTCTAATATTTAGTTTATATAGAGGATGATAAACTAACCCTCAACCATAGGGGAAACACCTTGAACCATATCTTGGTTCATATTGAATCATACCACCTTGACTCTTATGTATTACCTTGATTGGTTATTCCTCAGCTTCGATACTTGGACCACCACCTCTCACATGGGAGTTTCATCCTTACATCGACTTTAACTCACATGCAGGTGGGGGATCCAATGGATTATATAAAGGGGTTTATATAAAATAAACCTTGATCATACAAACCCTTACATAATAAGTAGGAGAGGATGATACACGATCCATCAATTTTAATTTAATAATAATAAATTAAAAAAACAATCACATACAGTGGCCGATTTAATCTCATGATCATCCACACTTCATGCAATGAGTTTATATTTTACAATCTTAGTTTCTAATTACATCGATTTGTTCATTAATTAAGATAAAGCACCAAAAACTAATCCAATTAATTCTATATATCTTAATTCCACCTAAGCAACCTCAACTTTCCATTTCTGTAATTTTGAATAAAATTAATTTCATTTAAAATTAAGGAAGTACACAAGTATACTTGGAGGAAACTACGTGTGTTCATCAAAAAATTTAACATAGAAATTAATTAAATATATAATTATCAATCCTAATCCATTGCATGTACTGTCAAATAAATGACACACAAAACACATGTGAATAGATTTAATTATATATTTAATTATTCTCTCCATGAAAAATTTAGAGCACTACCTATAAAAAACTACATAGGTTTCACTATTTTACATGGAAAGCATTGTCTTCTTCCCATGTCCGCAACACACGTCTTGGGACTGGGGGTATTCCTTACTACAGATAAGATCAAGGTACACAGTGTGTTGTCAAATTCATTCCCATTTCTCGATCCCCTACCCATTATGATCAAATTCCCTCCTCATTCCCACCCATCCCCATTTTTGATCCCCTCCCCCCTCCACCACCATTCCTGACTAGTAATTGGATCCTCCCTCTTGCCTTATTTATAAGAAAAAAATAATACATCCGTACGCAGTGGTGCCGACTCTTTAACCAAGCAACCTCTCTACTCGACCCCTATAATAGAGGCACCTAGTCTTTAATGAAAACATCCCCTATCAGCTCTTATAGTTGTGTTGCACCACATTTTATGGTTATTATTAATCTTCAAATAATCCTTATGGTATTGAATCTATAAATTTTATATCGCTTTCCACTTTATATAGTTATGGAGAGAGTTAGAGATGATATGGTGAATGAAAATTAAATGAGTTTCTATATTTGTTATCATATTTGGATGTTTTGAGTTCTTTGTTTGCTTTAGTTTGGGTGTTGGATTGTTATTCCTTCTCATGGAGTGATGTTTTGGGTTTCCTATTGTCATTACTAATTTAATTTCTACTGTTTTTCTCAATACTATCCTTTTGGTGCGAGTTAGAATCATGTTTATAGTGATAAAAAAGCATTTCTATGAGACCCAAAACATTTATCACTCAAAACATGATTCTAAATCATACCAAAAGGCTAGTATTGAGACCAACAATAGAAATTAAATTAGCAATGACAGTAGGAAACCCATTTAAGTTTCAATCATCAAGACCATATTCAACTCCCTCCATAACTAAAAAGCTGGAATATCGATATGAAATTTATAGATTCAATACCCTGAGGATTGTTTCGACATCGATACCAACCTGAAAATGTAGTGTACCACAACTAGAAGAGCTGATTGGGGATGTTTTCATTGAAGAGTAGGTGATTTCATTGGAGAGGTAGACTAGAGAGGTTACTTGGTTAGAGATTCAGCACCACTACATACAACTATAGCAATTTTTCATCACAAATCAGTTGAGAGGGATGGTTTGATTACCGACCAGGATTGGTGGGGGAGGGGGGAGGGGATTGAAAACGGTGAAAGATGGGAATGAGGAGGGCACCTGATCAAAACAAGGAGGATATCAGGAAATAGGAATGAATTAGATTTTAATGGGGAGGGATTAGAACAAATAGGGCGATCAAAGGAAGGAAGATATAGAGAGAGGATAAGAGGGATTTGTAAGGGGATTAGGGAATGTCGAGTTAGATGGATGGGGAGATGGGTTGGATAAAACTAAAAATGTATTTCTTTAAACAAATGCACTTTTTCATGACACCTGAACCGAACCACTGACCACAAGAGTCTATTAAATCTACACTATAAAAATAACCCTAAGAAAAAAACCATTGTTTCAATTTGGTTTGATTCGATTTATGGTTTGTTTCAGTTCATGTGGTTTTTTCCCACCTCTAAGGTGTGATATGCATCTTTATGAGATGTGCATATTATAAGGTGCGATATGAAACTTATGAATATCGCACTATACAATTACAGGGATATTTTAAGCTATGATATACCATTTTAGTGAACATACAATAATAAAAACATCTCCCCTATGACTGTTTTAAGAGGCAGACGGACTCTGAAGTTGACCTGCCATCCTTAAAAGTAATAAATTTATAGGATGTGAGTATGGAGAAATTTGATGTTTGAATAAGGAATCATTCACACAGATATAACACTAAGGTACCATCTGGAATTCAGGTCATATAAGACTACATTTTTTGATGATTCTACAGTATTTTTTAAGGGTTATCCTACTACATCAAGGCTGATACCTTATGTGTCATTGATTACCCCCATAACCGATGAAGTTTATAATGATCAGGATGAGAGTGGTGAACTAGTGAAATCTCCTCACTTTAGTGCCATGGAGAATAGTCTTCCTCAATGCGGTCTCAATTATAATGCATTTTCCTTTTCTCTAATAGTGTTTTTGATCAATCCCTCTATGAAGGTTGTCAATGGAGAAACTTTTTTCAACTTCACTACTCCAAAAACAGGCTTTATCAGCACTCAAAACGGGTTTTATCAGCGCTAAAAAAGCACTGTAAAGCTCAGTGTTGATAAAGGGGGGGGGGGTCCCCTTTATCAGTACTAAAAAAGCACTGATATAGGGAGACTTTATAAGCACTAAAAAGACATAGATAAAGGACCCCTTTATCAGCGCTAAAAAAGTGCTGATAAATGTGTTTTTATCAGCGCACTTTTATCACTGATAAACAGATCATTTATCAGTGATTTTTTAGCGCTGACAAATGTGGATTTTATCAGCACTTTCTTAGCACTGATAAAGGATTCCTTTATCAGTGCTAAAAAGTGCTGATAAATGCCATGTCTGCTGCAATAGAAAATTCTACAGCAGCCCGCCCAAACAACACCTGCAAAAAATTCAGCATCTCAATAAGTAAGTATACCCATACAAAATTAACACATAAATCATAAGGTAATTACAACAAGTATACCCATAAAACAAGTATACCCATACAACATTAACACATAATTCATAAGATAATTAAATACATAAAGAATTCAATTCAGAATTCAGGGGGTTGGGGGTTGTTAAGGGGTTTGGGGTGGCTGTCCAAGGGGGGTAGGGGGTGTCCGGGGGGATGGGGGTTTCTGGGGGGATAGGGGTGTCCAGGGGGTGGTCCAGGAGGTTGGGGGCTATCCAAGGAGGGTGGGGGTGTTCAGGGGGTGGGGGTGTCTAGGTGGTGGGGTGGGGTCTAGGTGGTGGGGTGGTGTCAAGGAGGGGGGTGTCTAAGTGAGGGGGTGGGCTGTCCATGGGGGTGTCCAGGGGGTGGGCTGGTGTACAGGGTGTCGGGGGGCTTTCTAGGGGGTGGGGGTGTCTGAGGGTGGGGGGCAGTCCAGGGGGTTGGTGGAGATGTCCAAGGGGAGTAGGGTGGTGTCCATGAGGGTGGGATGTGGGTGTCATGGGGGTAGGGGTGTCCAGGGGGTGGGGGCGATCCAGGAGGTTGGGGGATGTCAAAGGGGGGTGGGGTGGTGTCCAAGGAGGGGGTGTCTAGGTGGTGGGGGGGAGGCTGTCTATGGGGTGTCCAGGGGGTGGGATGGTGTCCAGGGTGTCGGGGGGGGGGGGGGCTTTCTAGGGGGTTGGGGTGTCTGGGGGTGGGGGTGGTACAGGGGGTTGGTGGGGCTATCCAAAGGGGGTGGGGTGGTGTCCAAGAGGGTAGTATGGGGGTGTCCAGGGGGGATAGGGGTGTACAGGGGGGTGGGAGGCATTCCAGGAGGTTGGGGGTTGTCCAAGGGGGGGTGGGGTGGTGTCCAAGGAGGGGGGTGTCCAGGTGGGGGGTGTCCAGGGGGTGGGCTAGTGTCTAGGGTGTCGGGGGGGGGGGGGGATTTCTAGGGGGTGGTGTGTCAGGGGGTGGGGGTGGTCCGAGGGGTTGGTGGGGCTGTCCAAGGGGGTGGTGTGGTGTCCGGGAGGGTGGGGGTGGCCGTCCATGGGTGGGGGTGTCTAGGGGTGGGGTGTCTAGGTGGTGGGGTGGTGTCTAGGAGGGGTGGGGGTGCTGTCCAGGGGGTTTGTGGTTGTCCAGGGGGGTGGGGGTGTCCATGGGGGATGTCTGAGGTGGGGGGGTGTTGTCCATGGGCGTGTCCAGGGGGTGGGGGTGTCCAGGGGGGTGGGGATGTTGAGAGGGGTTGGGGAGTCCAGGGGGTGGGTTTGTGTCCAGGGGTGGGGGAGGACAAGGGGGTTGGTGGGGCTGTCCAAGGGGGGTGGGGCGGTGTCCAAGGGGTGGGGGTGGCTGTCCATGGGGGTGGTGGTGTCCAGGGTGGTGGGGGAGGTGTCCAGGTGGCAGGGTGGTGTCTAGGGGGTGGGGGAGTCCAGGGGTTGGGGGGGGGAGCACCTTGCCTTGGATCGAGGAAGGGTTGATTCTTACAAGTCTCAATAGATTCATGGATCGTTCTCCTAAAGAATCAACACAATCCAAATGTGTTTGGTCAGATTTCCATAGGCCAGTTGTTGTTTTCACATAAAATTCTGTCCATTTTAAATAAAAGACAGACACTTTGAGTGATAGCGGGAACACTGTGCCTCAGATTGAGGTGGGGTTAACTTAGACACATCAAAAAAGACCCATGGATCATTCTCCTAAAGTATCAAAATAATCCGAATTCATTTGGTTGGATTTCCGTAGGTCAGTTGTTGTTTTCACTTTAAATTGTGTCCATTTTAAACAAAAGACATACACTTTGAGTGATACCAGCCAAACCATGCCTCAGATTGATTTGGGGTTGACTCATACACATAACCAAAATACCCATGGATCGTTCTCCTAAAGGATCAACACAATCCAAATGCGTTTGGTTGGATTTCCGTAGGTCAATTGTTGTTTTCACTTAAAATTGTATCCATTTTAAACAAAAGACTGACACTTTGAGTGATACTGGCCACACCGTGCCTCAGATTGAGGAAGGGTTGACTCAAACATGCTGAAAAGGACCCATGGATTGTTATCCTAAAGGATCAACACAATCCTAATGCGTTTGTTTGGATTTCCATACGTTAGTTGTTGTTTTCACTTAAAATTCTGTCCATTTTAAACAAAAGAGAGACCCTTTGAGTGACACCGGCCACACTTTGCCTTGGATTGAGGTAGGTTTGACTCATACACATCACAAAGGACGCATGGATAGTTCTCTTAAAGGATCAACACAATCCTAATGCATTTGGTCAGATTTTTGTAGGTCAGTTGTTGTTTTCACTTAAAATTGTGTCCATTTTAAACAAAAGAGGGACACTTTGAGTGATACCGGCCACATCGTGCCTCATATTGAGGCGGGGTTGAATCATACACGTCAAAAAAGACCCATGGATCGTTCTCCTAAAGGAAAAACACAATCCTAATGCGTTTGGTCAGATTTTCGTAGTCAGTTGTTGTTTTCACTTAAAATTGTGTCCATTTTAAACAAAAGACAGACACTTTGAGTGATACCGGCCACACCATGGCTCAGATTGAGACGAGGTTGACTCGTACATGTTGAAAAGGACCCATGGATCATTCTCTTAAAGTATAAACACAATCTGAATGTGTTTGGTTAGATTTATGTAGGTCAGTTGTTGTTTTCACTTAAAATTGTGTCCATTTTAAACAAAAGAGAGACACTTTGAGTGATACTGGCCAAACCATGCCTCAGATTGAGGAGTGGTTGACTCATACACATCTTAAAAGATCCATGTATTGTTCTACTAAATAATCAACACAATATTAATGCGTTTGGTCAGATTTCCGTAGGTCAGTTGTTGTTTTCACATAAAATTGTGTCCATTTTAAACAAAAGACAGACACTGTGAGTGATACCGGTCACACCATACCTCAGATTGAGGTGGTGTTGACTCGTAAACATCACCAACACACCCATGGATCGTTATCCTAAAGGATAAACACAATCTGAATTCCTTTGGTCTGATTTGCGTACGTCAGTTTTTCTTTCACTTAAAATTGTGTTCATTTTAAATAAAAGACAGACACTTTTATTGATACCAGCCACACCATGCCTCAGATTGTGGCAGGTTTGACCTTTATACATCACAAAATACCCATGTATTGTTATCCTAAAGTATCAATACAATCCGAATGCGTTTATTCAGATTTCTGTAGGTCAGTTGTTGTTTTCACTTAAAATTGTGTCCATTTTAAACAAAAGACAGACACTTTGAGTGATACCGGCCACACTGTGCCTCGTATTGAGACGGGGTTGACTCATACACATCTCAAAGGACCTATGGATCGTTCTCCTAAAGTATCAATACAATATTAATGAGTTTGTTCAGATTTTCGTAGGTCAGTTGTTGTTTTCACTTAAAATTGTGTCCATTTTAAACAAAAGACAGACACTTTGAGTGATACCGGACACACCGTGACTCATATTGAGGCGGTTTTGACTTGTACACGTCTAAAAAGACCCATGGATCATTTTACTAAATAATAAACACAATCCAAATGCTTTTGGTTGGATTTCCGTAGGTTAGTTGTTGTTTTCACTTAAAATTATGTCCATTTTAAACAAAAGACAGACACTTTGAGTGATATCGGCCACACCGTGCCTCGTATTGAAGCGGGGTTGACTCATACACATCACCATTTCACCCATGGATTGTTATTATAAAGTATAAACACAATCTGAATGTGTTTGGTTGGATTTGCGTACTTCAGTTTTGTTTTCACTTAAAATTGTGTCCATTTTAAACAAAAGACAGACACTTTGAGTGATATCGGGCACACCGTGCCTCATATTGAGGAGAGGTTGACTCTTACACATCACAAAAGACCCTTGGATAATTATAATAAAGGATAAACACAATCCGAATGCGTTTGGTTGGATTTGCATACGTCAGTTTTTGTTTTCACTTAAAATTGTGTCCATTTTAAACAAAAGAGAGACACTTTTAGTGATACCATCCACACCATGCCTTGTATTAAGGCAGGGTTGACACATACATGTCACAAAGGAGCCATGGATCATTCTATTAATGGATCAACACAATCCTAATGCATTTGATCATATTTCCATACGTCGGTTTCTGTTTTCACTTAAAATTGTGTCCATTTTAAACAAAAGACATACACTTTGAGTGATACCGGCCACACCGTGCCTTGGATTGAGGTGGTTTTAACTCATACACATCACCAATTCACCCACAGATCGTTCTCATAAAGTATCAACACAATCAGAATTCTTTTGGTCATATTTTTGTACATCAGTTTTTGTTTTCACTTAAAATTATGTCCATTTTAAACAAAAGACAGACACTTTGACTGATACCAGCCACACCGTGCCTCGGATTGAGGCGGGGTTGACTCGTACATGTCAAAAAGGAACCATGTATCATTATCCTAAAGTATAAACACAATATGAATGTGTTTGGTTGGATTTCCATACGTCAGTTGTTGTTTTCACTTAAAATTGTCTCCATTTTAAACAAAAAAGAGACACTTTGAGTGATACTGGACACAACATGGTGTCATGAATCTATATCAATCGGCACGATTTGCTGACTGAAAAACTCCAATGTAACTACTAAACATAGCCTTGTTTGGATTCACATTTTGTCCTAATTCATTCCATCTGACATCAAATTTGATGCCTTTTCTTTTCACCTTAAGAACTTTGGCTAACATCGTCAAACTACGACGCACCTGTGTTTTTTGTGACGTCGGTCCTTCATTCCTGACCATTTAATCAATATCAACATCATCTATATGTTCATATGAAATGGTAGCAATGGCATGTGCTGATAGTTGTTGGACCTCAACACTAGGAGCAATAACAGGTTTAGAAACTTGTTGTTGCTCTGCATTGTGAGCAGCCGCAGCAGGAGCAGCAACAACCGTAGCAGCAGCAGCTTGAGTGACTTGTTCAGCCTCAAGGTTAGGAGCACTAGAATGTGTAGAAGTAATTATCTTCAAAAGTGGTTGAAAAGTTAATTTAGATTACATAAATTTAGTAATGATAAGATAATAACATGAGATAACAAGATCTATATTACAAACAAAATATAACATGTTTATTGAACTCTCTTTATTTTTTTAAAAGGCTGAAGGGATTTGACACCTCTATAAATTATCCAAATCCCTTCATTATGGTCGCTTATAACATACAAAACATCATCTACATTGGGACCGTTGCGAAATGATTGTGGGGTACCACTAAAAGGATCATCCCCAACTGAATTTTCATCGAACCCTTCAGTAGTTTTGGACGATAATAGAACAATTGACCACTTTCAGTTTTGTGGGATCCGGAACATAAAAAACTTGTACCGCTTTTGATTTCATTATAAACTATTTGTCTTTGTACTATTCTTTACTAAAATCAACTTTCACATATCCTCATTCATCTTTTTTAACACCACTATAGTTATCAACGCATTTGCATTGAAAAATCGACAATTGGAATGTCATATAATCCAACTCCCATATTTTTTTGATAATGCCAAAGTATGACATATTTTCATAAAATGGATTTCTGTCCTTACTACCAGAAATTTTCATCGCTTCATCCACTAGTGTAACTCCACTATTTTTCATGGTACTATCTTCTTCATGTTCTTCTGTATAGAATGTATAATCATTAATTACATAACCATTGTAAGATAATACATACACACTTAGTACGGAGGCTAGTCATCGAAGTCGTTCTGAAAATGAATTTTCATTTCCATCCAACTCCTTAAAAATATGGTCCTCAAACCATCCTATAAATTGGTGATTATGTGTATTTGATAACCATTTTTCAGCCCTTGATGGATTCAACTACCTAAGAATTTCTTTGTGAGTTTCAATATATAGAGCAACCTCCGAACTATTATGAAAAAAATATAGGTGGGCCTGATCCCGATCTGTAATACTGATTGTCACAACATCTCTTCTAGAAATTCCCTCACCCTCAATGCGTCCAGTCTGATGAGATTTCATGAGACCAATGCTTTCCACATCAGATAGGTATTCGGTACAAAATTCAATGGCTACCTTAACAATATATCGCTCCACTATAAAACCCTCTGGCCGACTTCGATTTTTGACATACCCTTTCAAAATCTTCATCTACCGTTCAACAGGGTACATCCATCTATTGTGCACAGGATCACAAAGTCGAATCTCTCTCACCAAGTGAATCATTAAATGAACCATCATATCAAAGAATGTTGGTGGGAGGAAAATTTCTAATTCAAATAATATGATGACAATTTCTTTTTCCATAGCTGGAAATTTTGTCGTGTCTAAAACTTTTCTATATATATCTTTGAAAAGGAAACAAATTTTGGTTAACGTATGATAAAAATTCTTGGGAAAAATGAAACGTAAAGCTATAGGAATTATATCTTGCATCAAAACATGGAAGTCATGTGATTTCAAAC
The DNA here is from genome assembly GCA_963277665.1 of Viscum album. NCBI lineage: Eukaryota > Viridiplantae > Streptophyta > Magnoliopsida > Santalales > Viscaceae > Viscum > Viscum album. The sequence goes on from OY728150.1 coordinate 491,588,833, forward strand.
ATTTTAACTTAAAACCATTCATTGACACAATGTTCTTGATATTTGATGAATACCCCTCTAGAACCTTTATATCATTGAAGAAGTTTGAAAACTGATATCTCTCCTCCCTAGAAAGAGTATAAGCAACTGGAGGAAGAAACATTTTATTTCCACCCTTCACGAGATCCAACTCTTCTCATATTCCCATGTCAACAATGTCCAAACTTGCCTTAATTCCATCCGTTGTTTTTCTAGGGGAATTTAGAAACATTCTAATAATATTGTCACTTACATTTTTTCCACATGCATCACATCAAGAAAATTTCTGACGTACAAAAAATTTTAGTATGGTAATTCAAAAAAAACTGATCTCGTTTTCCAACCGATTTTCCTAAGGTTTTTTGAAAATGGTTTACCAAAAGCAGTGTTCACATCTTTTAATTTCTCAAATAGCTGATCACCTATTAGTGGAGACAATGCTGCGCGTTGTTCTGAACTTCCATTGAATGATGTCATCCAAGATCGGTACTTATGCCGACGAGGTAGAAATCTATGATGTCCTAGAAACACAGATTTTGATGAATGTTTCAACCTAATTGATTTTGTGTTTTCTTTGCACATGGTACACCCTTGAGTTCCTTTAGTGTTATAGCCTGAAAATTTTCCATAAGCATGGAAATAATTTATTATCTCATACAACATCGCTCTCAACATGAAGTATTCACTTTTATAAGCATAATACAACATAACACTTGAATCATACAATAACTTCAAATCCTCAATCAAAGGAGCCAGATAAACATCAATATTGTTACCTGGTTGTTTTGGTCTTGATATAAGCATAAATAACATGATGAATTTCCACTTCATGCATAACTAGGGTGGCAAGTTATAATTTACCAACATAACAGGACATGTACTATGAGTGCTTGTTTGAAAACCAAAAGGATTCACTCCATCTGTAGATAATGTAAGATGAAGGTTTCTTGGCTCTTTTCCAAATTCAAGATACTCATGATCAATTTCTTCCATTGAGGAGAGTCGGTCGGATGGTGTAATTTCTCATCTTTATTTCTTTTATCTGCATGCCACAACAATTGTCTTGCAGTTTCTTCACTTCCATATAGACGCCTAAACCTTGGAATGATTGGAAAGTACCATACAACTTTTGTAGGATTGGATTCATCTTTCTTGTATCAAGAAGCACCACACTTTGGGCATTCTGTAAGTGGTTTTTTCTCCTTGAGAAACAATATACAGTCTTTTGGGTATGCATGTATTCTTTTAGAAATCATACCCGTCGAGCGTAGCATTCATTTATCTTCATATGTCCGGATTGGGAGCTCATTATCTTCTGGGAGCATGTCATTCAAGAGAGAAAGTAGTTCCGTAAAACTGACATCACTCCATCCATTGCCTGCTTTCAATTTATACAGCTTTAGTACAGTTGACAATGCTGTATATTTCGTGTAACCGGCATACAATGGTGTCTTTGCACAACTCTTTAACTTCTCAAACAATTTTGGGCAATCACGGATTTCATCTTCAATTGTCTTTGTCATTTCCTCAATATGATCTTCATCATCATTGAAATCTGTAATCACATCCTCCATATGGTCTTCTTCATTATCCATATTTATATTCATATCAGATGATCCATAAAACGTAGTTTGACCCCACATCAACTTCCCCACTAATCTGGTCATTATCAAACTCTAGTGGAATATTTCTTATGCTTCAACCGCTTCTATAAAATCTCATAACCATATATCCACACATACACATGTCACAAACACATAAAAAACCATATCCACATCACAACTACAGATCACATCCTCATCATAGTATGATATCATGAACATGAAGGACATAAACATCATACTCTCATCCTACAATGTACAACCCCCACTATGTATCCACGCCAAATACACATAATCATGTCAAAAAGAATATATATACACCAAAACCTAAAATCGTTATAGGTCGTATATATACACCCACTGTGAGCCATTACAACTCATACTAAGTGTGAAGGGGGAGAAGGGAAGAGGGAATAGTTCTATATGTGTTCCCTCTATAACCTAGATATCGAGAAAACACTCAGAACCAAAGTACCCATATGGATTTCAATCAGGTTACTTGACTCAAGTGGTGGTGTGTAAGAAATAATAAGAAAATATAATAAGTATATAGTCACACATAAATCTTTCCTAAGGGTTTACACCAAACTAACACTGCAAATACCCTCGTCAACCATTGCCTTGTTACTACCACCCTCTTATAACCACTTTCATTATGATGCCACAAATAATCCCCAACAAATCACATAGGCATCTGTATCAACATTACCAACTTCTCATTTCATTTAACATTATAATTTATTTGATTTTTATTACCATATGCATTTAAATTGTTAACCATTTTAATGTAAAACCAATAATTAAATCACTACCCACTATAATTCATTCATTAATCATCAATAACATTTATTCTATCTTTAACCATTTATTAAACATAATTATTCCAATCATTATCATTAATCATTTAGCAAACCATCATTTATCATTTCCAACCCATCATCCATTACTATTTTTATTTATTCCAACCATATTCCATGCCAAAAGGAAACTATAACACCACCCAATAACAACTAAATTTTCATGACATAATATACAACTAAACACATTCTAAAATCCATAAAACCACTTATTTTCTGCCTAAATAGTCATATCATTGCTATCATAACCACACAATAAAACATCCATCACTACAGTATTAATTACCACACCACATGATCCCAACCACATCAGTCAACCATCACCCTTATAATCATAGTGATAAATACCCCATACATAGTAGCATGAAAGAGAAAACATATAAGAAATTCACACTAAAATTCATATGTATGACCATTATCCTTTAAAACCATAACAAAAAAAACACAAAAACCGAATCAGCATTGTTGTCACATCCTTCCTAAGAAGAAAGTTCAAGAAGAGAATCAAGAACAAGAAAAAAGAAATTCACCTTAGAGGAGGAGAAATAGGGAACCTTATGTGCTACGTCGGGAGGGGAAGGCACGACGACCAGAGGTGGAGGCGCACGGGAGGAGCCGCCAACCGTTGAGAAATGGAGGAGTAGGGTTCGCGGGGAGTAGGGTCGAGTGGAGAGGAGGAGAAGTAGGGTTTGTGGGGAGGAGGATCCGCCGAAGGGGTTCGAGGGGGAGGATTAGGAGAAGGGCTAGCGGCGGAGGTCCGACAACGCGAAGATCGGGGGCGGCGGAGGTCCAGCAACGCGAAGATCTGGGGGCGGCAGAGGGGAGTCGCAGGGTTACAGTACTGCGAGAGCTTTAGGGCGTGATAAACTGAGGACACTGTGCAACTGATTTTATAAAATATAGGACTACGGTTTTATCAGCGCTAAAATTTTAGCTCTGATAAATGCTTCCTTTATCAGTGCTAACATTTTAGCACTGATATCGGCATTCTTTATCAGCGCTTTTTAGCGCTGATAAAAGGTCTTTTTATCATCGTTTTTTTAGCGCTGATAAAGGTTACCCTGTATCAGCACTAAAATTTTAGCGCTAATACAGGGAACCTTTATCAGCGCTTTTCTAGCGCTGATAAAGAGAGCGCTGATACAAAGATTCTTTATCAACGGTTTTTTCTTAGCGCTGATATAAGGTGGCGCTTCCCTTACCCGTTTTTTTTAGTAGTGCTTTACTATTTTTCTTTTATTGTCCAAGTAGGTATGTAGTGGGAAAGTGAGATTGAAGTGTCCGAGTGCTTAATATACTTATGGCTCTTGGGCTTCACGAGCTATCTCACATTATTGGGGTGAACTAGACTTAAAAAATCAACATGCTCCTTAAATGGGATTAAATCGACCAGCTATTAAAAGCCCATGGGCTTCGGGGACCAGTCCTATAGTTTCTCATAAACTGTACACCACACATTCAAACTTTCCCTCCTCCCTCCCTCCCCAGTCTGTCGTTCCATCTCCCACCAGGAGACAACCACGCCTCCCCCTCACTGGATTATCCCTCCCACAATGAAGCTAGCCAACAAGTATCTCTCCCAACATAGTTGTTTAATGCTTCCCTCAGTGTTAGAAGTTGTTCAACCGGAACCATAACTGAACTGAAATGACCCCTTTTTTTCCCAAGCTGACTTTTAAATGGGCTACCTGTTTTTAAGACTTATTCTGAATAACATGCAATCGAGTGAGGGGTACACTCCAATCATTGTTGATGAATTTCATCCTCATTTCACTTCTCCATGTTAGAAAGAGTTTGTGGTTCCCCAATTATTTTAGTATATTATGTAACTCATTTGATTTTCCTTTTTTGAGAAAGATTTAGTGGTTTGATTCCTCATCTCCAGCAGTAGTAGTGTCATTGTGGTTATCTTTCTCATGAAGGTTCTTTTTTCATTATCAATCACTGACATTTTTATATGTTTCAAGTGTTGGTTACTGATGAGTATTAATTTTTTTAGTTAATGGTGATAATTGAATTAAACATGAATTATAGATGGTATGAAAATTAGTTGGTCCTTAGAACCTTTTTAATGAATTTTATACAACATGGTCCGGCCCATGAGCAGTTCATTTTACATGAAGATTTGCCTGACATATATTTGTGAGCTTGCATTTAATGTGAGGTTAAATGGGCAGGCCATTTCTTAACCCGCAAAATGCAGGCTTTGGTCCAGTTTGTACAGGTCCAGCCTATTAAGCACCCCTACTATTCAGGGCCTTGTTTTTCTAGACCAACAAGCCAATGCTGTGAAGATCGCTGAAGGGAATTTTATGAAGTTCTCTCAATCACTCCTACAGTGTGACCTCAAGTGGAATTTCATCATGCTATATCTTTTGTTCTGGAAGGCATTTTCCAGCCAACTGTAGGCAACCAGGGGGAGCGGGTTGTTGCTCCAGGCCCCCAGGGGGAGCGGGTTGTTTCTCCCGGCCCCTAGACAATGCAACCCCATGTCAAAGTAGGTGTCAGGGTCTAACTGTTATAGCCTCCTTCGGCACAACCCTATCATTGAAGCTCTGTTGCTGCAACCCAATCATCGCTAGCTCTCCCTCTGTTGTACTTCCACTTCAACACTCATCACTGTAATCCTCTATCCCCACAAACACCGCAGTTGCTTCATCCCCCCAGTTGTTGTATCCTCGGACCTCTCACCCCAGTCGTTGCTACCCTTTGTTGCCTTAGGATGAGTATTTTTGTCCCAGTCTTTTCAGTGGTATTTGGGTGGGTTTTTTTGTTTATTTACTTTCAACTTTTTTATAATTCCGTACGTCACTCTATGAATTACAATTTTTTAATAAAATAAGGGGTTATATAAAAAAATACATGTAACATAACGGGTAATTTGGGCTCAAGGGTTTTTTTTTGTTTATGGGTGTAGGGTTTAATTTAAATGGGGAAATGGGTTTGTCCACTACTTGAACAAATTGGTGGGGGCACCACCACTTCAAGTGGTGCTGACTCCTTCGGCCCCCAACCCCCGATATATATATATATATATATATATATATTTATAATAAAAATTTCTATTATAATAAATATAATTGCTGAAATAAATAAAATAAATATATTATTATATTTATTATATTTATATTTATTATATTTATATTTATTATATTAATGTTTATTATATCTAAAATTATATATTAATTATCTTTATAATTATATATTTATTATATTTATTTTAGTAATTATATTTACTATATTCATAAATATGTAATTTGTAATAAATATGTAATTATAATAAATATGTAATTATAATAAATATGTAATTATAATAAATATGTAATTATAATAAATATGTAATTATAATAAATATATATTTATAAATATAATAAATACATACTTATAATATATTTATTATGTTTATAATTATTATATTTATAATTATACATTTGTGATAATTATATATTTTTTATAATTATATATTTATTATATTTATTATAATATTATAATTATTATAATTATAATTATATAATTATAAAAAATTTATAATTATAAATATAATAATTATAATAGGTATATAATTATGATAAATATATAATAATAATAACTATATAAATATAATAAGTATACAATTATAATAATTATATAATTATGAATATAATAAATAAAAAAGATAATAATTATATAATTATAATAAATATTTAATTATAATAACTATTTAATTATAAGAAATGTATAATAAAATGGATATCTAAATATAATAAATATGAAATTATAATAATTTATATAATTATAAATATAACAAATCCATAATTATAATTAATATATAATAATAATAAATATCTAATTATTTTAAATATATAAGTATCATAAATATAAAAATATAATAAATATATAATTATAAATATAATAATTATATAATTAAATAAATATATAATTATAATAAAAAGGCAATTATAATAAATATATGATTATAATAATTATATCATTATAATAATTACATAATTATAAATATAATAAATATATAATATAAAATATAATAAATATATAGTTATAAATATAATAAATATATGATTATAATAATTACATAATTATAATAAATATGTAATTACAATAATTATATAAGATATAATAAGGTTTATTTATATAAAGATAAATAATTTTAATAATGTTTATTTATATATAAATTTATAAACTTTAAATATAAGGTTTATTTATATATAATTATTTACAAATATATAAATATATATATATACATTATTAAAATTATTTATATTTATTATAATATATTATAATTATGTATTTATTAAATTTATAACTATATATTTATTATAATATTATAATTATGTATTAAATTTATAATTATGTATTATAATACATAAATAAACCATATTAAATTTATTAATAAATTATTTATAAATTTATAAGTTTATATATACTTATTTAAATACAAAAATAAATCATTTTAAATTTATTTATAAATAAATATATATATATATATATAAACAATATTAAAATTATTTATATTTATTATATATATTATAATATATTACAATATATTATTTATTAAATTTATATTTATATATTTATTATAATATTATATTATGTATTAAATTTATAATTATGTATTTATATTTAATAAGGTTTATTTATAGTAAATATATAATTATAAATATATAATATTATAATTATTATAATAAACCTTATTAAATATAAATAATTTTAACAATGTTAATATATATATATATAAATAAATAAATTTAATATAGTTTATTTTTAATACATAATTATAATATTATAATAAATATATAATTATAAATTTAATAAATACACAATTATAATATATTATAATAAATTTAAAAAAAATTAATATTGTTTACACACACATATTTATTTATTTATTTATTTATAAATAAATTTAATATTGTTTATTTATGTATTCAAATAATTATATATAAATTTATAAATTTATAAATAATTATATATAAATAAACCTTATATTTAAAGTTTATAAATTTATATATAAATAAACATTATTAAAATTACTTATATTTATATAAATAAACCTTATTAAATCCTATATAATTATTGTAATTACATATTTATTATAATTATGTAATTATTATAATCCTATATTTATTATATTTATAACTGTATATTTATTATATTTTTAATTATATAATTATTATATTTATAATTATATAATTATAATAATGATATAATTAATATAATCATATATTTATTATAATCATATATTTATTATAATTACATATTTATTACAGTTATATATTAAATATATAATTACAATTATATAATTATTATAATTGTATAATTATTATATTTATATAGTTATTACTATTATATATTTATCACAATTATATACTTATAATAATTATTATATTTATAATTATAAATTTATTATAATTATATAATTCTAATTATAATAATTATAATGTTATAATAAATATATAACTTTAAATATAATAAATATATAATTATAATTATAATAAATATATAAATATGAATATAATAAATATATTATAAGTATGTATTTATTATATTTATAATTATATATTTATTATAATCAAATATTTATTATAATTATATATTTATTATAATTACATATTTATTACTAATTACATATTTATGAATATAGTAAATATAATTACTAAAATAAATATAATAAATATATAAGTATAAAGATAATTAACATATAATTTTAAATATAATAAACATTAATATAATAAATATAAATATAATTATATATAATTATATATTTATTTTATATATTTTAGTAATTATATTTATTATAATAAATAATTTTATTATAAATATTATATATATATATATATGGGGGTTGGGGGCCGAAGGGGTCAGCGCCACTTGAAGTGGCGATGCCCCACCAATTTGTCCAGCGCCACTTGAAGTGGCACTCGACAAACCCATTTCCCCATTTAAATTAAACCCTATCCCATAAACTAAAAAAAACATGCACCCAAATTCCCCTAACATAACATTTATAAATAAACTGCAAGACATTTTATAATTAAAAAATATATAAATTTTGACAAAACATTTTTATATAATACAAATTATTTATTATAAATAATACAAAAACATTTATAACATTCATATATAAATGTTCACCTAAAATTTACAAGACCATGCGCACACAAGAACACATTTGGATACTCCCACTCCCTTTGAAGCTACCGAATTGGATCACCCTCCCCCACTAAATCCATTCAATGCCTCCCCTTCTCATTGAACCCATTCAATCTGATCCCACCCTCTTCGGCCGAAGCTGCTTGACCCCCCCCCCCCTTCGTCGTAAGATACCGCCCGATTCCCAATGTTGCACGACGTTGCAGACCCTGCTCTAAATCTTGGTTGTTTGGGGAGCACAAATAGGGTAATTTTAAAAGTATGTTTTTTGTGTCAATAATTTGAAATTCAAGCCAAGGTTGAGTGTGAAAATTATTTTATCTAGTTTTATGAGTATGGAACAATGAATCACGCTGACCCCAAACATTGTATTGACACCATTTGGATCTCTTTATAATATGAAATTTTGTAATTGTTAAAAAATGACCATTTTTAATTTATACTTATTGTATCAAATCTCTTTATGCATAATAAAATTACTATTTTTAAAAAAATAAGAAATTTAATTAGGGAACCTTGTAATTTTAATTTTAGAATGTTTTTTCTTTCAATCATTTAAATTTTAGGTTGATGTTGAGCGTGAAACTTATTTGATCTAGCTCGATGAATATGAAAGACTGAATTTCCATTCAGCTTGAGTACTGCATTACCTCAGTTCGAATCTCTTTATAATATGAAATTTTTTAATTGATAAAAATGATTGTTTTTAATTCATGTTCATAATATCAAATATATTTTTGCATAATAATTTTTTTAGAAATAATAAATTTAATAAGAGACCTTTGCAATTACAGAGATACTATTCTTGTTAGGTATATAGGCAATCTATTTGTTTCCATCATGAGAAAAGCTGCTTATCAGTTTTATAATTTTATAAAGGTACCTGGTTTTATAATATATTTACACTCCTTTATATTAATTTTAGTTTAAAAATAAATTATTTATAAATCCATTAAATTATTAGATATTTATACTAATCAGTTGATAAAGTAAAGTGTTTAATTAATAATTTTGGAATAAAATAACAAAAATAATGATGGTTTTAGGAAAAATAATGTATAATTGATTTTATATTATTATTGAAATGTTAGAATATCATAAAAATATGAAAAACACTGTAATGCAATTGGAGGAGCATCAATTTACTACTCCATTGTTCATGTAAAATACAAACCAACACAGATTTTTTTATTACAATATTACAATATTTATTTTATTTATATTATCTGACAGTCTCTTTGGTCCTTATCAATTAGCCAAAACACACATGATTAAATAATGAAATGTCAAAATTATATTAATTTGGGCATCGTAAAATCCCATTTCTAAATTATATTTTGTGCATTGATTTTTATGATTCTAGTTCAAAAAGCTCATATTCATGACCATGCATTTTTTTATTTTGTTCGTATTATTCAAGTTTGTTGAATCTTTTATGATTCAATTTCATCTTCGTGTTAGACCTTTTCATTCAACTGTAATTTATGTATTTTTATTTCCTTGGTACATGGATACCATTTCAAGTACTTTTTTTGTTCTAATTACAATGAGTATTTTTATTGGAAACAATAGAGAAATTTTTAGTCAATTCCATTATTCGTAAGGTTTTTCAAAACATACTAGTTAAGTTTTAGATGAGGTCAAAATTGGAAGGCATAGTTTTTTCAAGCTTCTCAACAATTTTTCCCTCAAATTGTTTCGCTACTTTTGTCTTAGCATTCCCAATTATATATCTTAATTAATTTTTAGAATTCAGAATGCTGGTATTTTTTCACTCAATGCCTTCAAAATGAACATGTTTTATGATTTTCCTATAACCATAGAAACGGCTGACATTTATTCTTTAGGGTTCATATAGAATGCGTGACTATGGATGAAAACTAGAGAAAGAGGATACCCTTGTGGATGATTAAGACGAAGAAGAGGATGAAATTTCGTTGTCATCAGATTTTGAATTTGAGAATGCATTGGATTGGCTAGACTTGAAGGAAGATTTTGAGGATGTAGGTGGGACTTTTACTCTATTCAAGGTGCCCAAATTCTCATGGAGGGCTCATCTCCCACCCATGGTCATCACCCCTTAAAAAACTTCCTAATAGAAGATAGGTGTTTCTCAATCACATTCGGGCTTCCCTTTTAGAGGTAACTATTTCTGAAAAAAATTCCTTTATCATCTAATTATCCATTAGGTATATTGGTAAAACTTTTGATGGAACGAGAGTGTGAATAAAATGATAATTGGAAAAGAGAGGAGAATGAAAATTGTGCACTGTAATTTTCCTTATGATTGATTATTTTAATTTTCCTTCAAAATAAAAATTATATGATTGAAATTCAAAGGAATTTTTACTCCAATATGTTTTCACATTTAGGATTTAGTATAAAAATATGTAGCAATAGTGGAAGAAAAATGACCCTTTCATGACGAATTGATAGAGAACATGAGAATAGAGAACCACTCTCAAAATACACCAAAGATGAAATTTAATATCATTCAATAATTATTTACAAATAGTCCATGGGGGCATAAATACCTAAAACCCATTTAATACAAAAGGAAACATAATAAATGACTATAACTACCCCCTAAATACCCAAAAGTAGACAAAAGAGAAAAATAATAAAATATCCAGTTAAAAGTCAAAATAAATAAAAGACCTAGTCATAACTAAATAAAATAGTTTAGTAAAAAAGAAATCAAGAAAACACTCTTAATGAAATAAAATATAAAACACATGTGGTTGAAACTCTTGAGTTCAATATTACACTATTCACCACAACTTGAAAAGAACTCGCCCTTGGGTTCTTCCTTGATAAAGCATGGCATCTGGGTAGAATGGAAATATGTGATGTTCCAAGCTTCATAGTGGAGATAAACTTGAAGGAAATTCACTTGGTATTTTGACCTAGAACATTTGACCCATGTTCAATGATAGTCGTTGGTTCATGTGCTTTGGTGGAATGTAATTGTTCCAATGGTGGTTAGAGTTTGATCCAAAGATCGTGTCTTCCTTTAATATCCATTGATTTAAGATTCCTCATTTCACATTCACTAGGTTTGGTTGGTTCTTCCCATCAGTATTTTCATTGTTTGGATGACCTCCTTTTTCCAACTTTGGCCCGGAGATCGCCTTAATCCTATGAAGTTGAATATGAACAACAGTATGACCGACCTCTAGTTGGAGATGTGAAATGATCTTAGGATATGATATAATATGAACAATAATTTTTATTGTCAGTACTTGTGTAGAGAATTCAATTAATTCCATGCAGGTATTGCCTCCAACTATGGCATGTGGGAAGAATCTTTGGGTCATGAATCAAGAAGAACAACTCAGTCTTGATGTGACGGGGTTGCCTTTATCTTCACGTTATCTCTTTTCACATATTTCACATCGAGTTTGAAATTTGTTGACATCTCTATCATGGGAGTGATTACAAGAACTTCATTGCAAATGAGATTAGAAATATCATGATGGGTTGCACCAGTAGTGAATCCTTCCATTGGTGCATTGAAGTTATGGTAAGGGTTGGTGTCCTGAGAACCAACTGTTTTGTACTTTGGTTACATAAATGTTCACTTATTATATTTTGTTCATTGTTCTGCATGACTATAATATAATAATGTCCTGGAATATTTGTTGCATTGAAAAGGTCATGGCAGATCCCCACTGTGATGAGAACCTTAAAATGCTATAACAATATTCTTAAATAAAGTTCTATGGTTGGATGACATACTATGATAGGACACATAGTATACAAACCGTCATGTGCGAGTACTCGTAAGAAGATGAGACTCTCTCTCATAGAGTTCGAACTTGGTAATCTCCAAGATGGGAGATTATGAGAACATGCCCGCCAATAGAAATTCCGCATGTCTTGGTGTCATCAGACATTGCTATCTATGAGCATGTGTAATGGTCCTTAGACTGGAATATTATCATTAACTCAAGTCATGACTCGCGCACTTAGATTTACTGACGAAAACCGTCATATAGACAGTTGGCAGAAAGTAGGGTATGTTGGGTGCGTCACGAGTGACATGTTGTTAATGGATAAGTCGAGGAAGGATTTGTCTCTTCCATTTATGGAAGTTGATATATCGGCACTTTGATTGAAATAGAACTGTCGCATTAAATTCCATGGCCATGGTGTAAACAATGAGTTTATTTCAGGAAGTCAAAGAATGGCGGATCAAGCATATAGGTTTATGACACTGCCATGAAACCAGCTTGATGAGATTTCGAGACAAAGGGATTAAATTACATAGTAAGCGTTCGTATGAGGTGATACGTCAATGCGGCATCAACTTCTTTCTCTTGGGTTCCTTGACTCGTTGCTAGACAGTAATCTTGGACTTTAGGCAAGCTCGCCTAATGCCAATGAGAAAGAGGCCTAGAGGGTCACACACTAAGTGTATTCAAGTATCTCAAGTAGAATAAAGATTATTCTCGTACGTGGTATAAAAATTATTCAAGGAATCCTAGATCGTTTTAATGATTGGAGGAAGAAGGAAATGAAAAAACAAGATATACACGCCGTGTATTAAAGATTACACGTCGTGTAGTTTTTCATGGAAAAAAATTACATGTCATGTATTAATTATTACACTTCGTGTAGTTTTCTTTATGTAAAGGAAATGAATAAATAAAAACAAGATATACACTCCGTGTACATTGAATGTATACGCCGTGTAGTTTTCTAATGAAAAACAAGTACACGCTGTGTAGTTAATAATACACGCCGTGTAGTTTTTCAAGTCGGGATTTTAAGGATATAATATTATTTTAAATGATATTTATTATAATCAGTGTGGGTGCATGTGAAGGAATTAATTATTTGACATGGGGGTTTTAAATAAGAGTCAATGAAATAAATAAAACGCGTAACGCGTTTATTTATTGTCATAACTCTACAACCTCAAACCTGATTATAAATATCCTCACAACCCCAACTCTTTTCCTACACACAAGAGAATCGGTGTGCACAACAATTCTAGAGAATTATTTCAAGGCCGAAAGGACCTATTCCTCCAAGAACTCTCTCAAGACCGAGAGATATCCTCTTCCATCGGATCAAGATGATCTAAGGCGGACAACGCAAGCAAAGGTTTCTCCACGCTAGCACCCGGAGACTCCTTTGGCGACGTCCAGAGATACAAGGTGCACGTGTGGATCACCGCTAGAGGAATTCTACCCTTGGATTCTGTGACGCAATGATGAATCACATTGGAACGTGATCAAGAACATCAACGAAGAAAGAACACCCAAAAGGTACTTCTTTTCTTTTAATTAAATTAATGATAATCAACCTGTAAAGATCCTACATTGTGGTTCCGGGACTTTCTATTTCTTTTGTCTATTTTTATGATTCGATGCATGGAGACTGGCATTTATCATCACATTTATCCCAGATTGATCATTGCTAATGACAAAAAGCCAAGTGGGCACATCCACCCATGCACTTCCGCTGCGCCCGTAACTTTCAGTTATCATTTGTCTTTATGTGGTGCATGGGTAGTGGCACTATCAAAGGGAGTACAGACATTAGTGTCATCCATGACTGGTTTGACTACAAGAAGATTAGTTTTGATGGTCATGATTTTCTCATGTAACTATGGATAAATTTCATCCAAAACGACTGATAATATAGCATGAACAATGATGCTTCCCAAATAAAAACTAATACATGTCAAAAATCATCGCAATTGGGTTTTTTCCATCAGTCTTGTGTCAGTTTTTGGTTGGTGTGGTGTGGTAGGACCTTGGCACATCAATAGATATTCATCAGTCACAAGTTTTTTCTATATAATCCACCTTAAAATACTTAATGTTTGAACCCTACCTTGACTAGATCCTACTATTTTTCTTCAAACATCCTTCCACCAATACTGATTTTTTTTAGATTTTTGAAATCCGAACATGATATATTTCTTCATCTGAGTATCCATATATTGGGATTATTCATTTATCTACCCATACCTATAAAAATAGTAAAAATTTTTAACTTTTGTATCAAGTTAATTCATATAATATTCAACTCAAACTAGAATCCAAACCATGATAATTAAAGATAGTATTGAATAAAACCAAAATTTAAATTTAAATTTGAGCATAATTGTTACATGAGATTGAAAAAATTTACATGCTACATCGAATAACTTATGTACCAAAAGAATTTATATTCAAATATTATATTGGTTGATGAAATACATGTGTAGAAAAAAAATTGGTCAAGGTTCATATTTATCCAAAGACATATATTTGAACAATTAGTCCTCATAAATTAGTAAAATATTTAAGTACTATAAAACAATATATTAAAATGATATTTGTATTCTAACATCTACTACTTTTTTCAGTGCAATTTGGATTTACCCAAATAATAAGTTGGTAATAGTTTCTATGCTTTTATTTTATTTTTATTTATTTATAGGATATCTGTATCTTGTATGATCAAGGTACCTGTTTATGGTAAGATCAGGTTGTGTGGGTCAAGTTACCCTATTATGGTCATTATATGGTTTATTTTAATATTATTTGTTTTTAAGATATCCATATCTAGTATGATAAGGGTACCTGCATATGGTATGATCAAGCTGGGTGGGTCAGGGCGCCCACTTATGGTCATTATATGGTTTATTTACTACCACCTTTAGAAATGTGCTGGATGTATGTGTTGGCATATGCTTTTTTCCAGACGGTGTCACCCCTAGTTTTGTCAAAGAGGGCAGGCGTGGATGGTAAGTAGTGGGTGGCCAACCCCACCAAACCCATCAGCGGGAGCGGAAATAGGATGGCTGGAAAAAGCCTATAAATGGAATGGGATTACTCCTATCTCTCATCAGCTTCGGAAATCTCATCACCAGCAAATATTATCCCATTAATGAGTTCTTCATTTATTTTTGGTATTTCATGAGGTTGTTTCCCCACTTATTCAAGAGATATTTTGTGAGGGTTTTCTCCTTGTAATAGTGAGGGAGTGTGTACCCACTTTTACCCATAGTGATCCTTCTATTTTTATCGTGGTTTTTTACCCCTTCCATTTGGGGGGTTTTCCATGTTACATTTGGTGTCCTTTATTTCTGCATTTTTTACTTTATTTTATCTCATGATTATCATTACACTGGTGGGCCAATCATTTTTCGATCCTGAAAAGTGGTATCAGAGGGAAGGTTCTGGCCCGATGTTGTTCACATTTTCAGTTATTAATAATTTTTATTAATTTGAGTATACTCTTTGATTGCAACTCTAGTTGATATGTCACATCAGAAAAAATTTATTGAAATTATTAAATACACCATTGTGAAAGAGATGAGGTTTTGGATTGATGGCATGTCCAGATGGCAGTGAAATTTGAGATCTTGAAATTCAACGGGAATAAATTTTCGTTGTGGAAAATGAAGATGCAGGAAGTGTTAAGGGAGGATAATTGTCAACTGACAATTGGTGAAAGACCGACAGATGTGATAATGGAGTGTGGTTTAAGTGGGAGCCATAATCGTGACATGGACATAAATGCAGTGAGTACTTCTAGAAGTGGAGATATACTAGTCAGTGAAAAAGCGACGACTGCTGAAAGCTAGAAGCATCTCAATGATGCTTTAATCATTGACTCAGGAGCAACATGACACATGAAGTCTCGACGAGAATGGTTTGACCAGTATGAAACTATCCCAGAAGGACTTGTGTATATGGGAAGGATCACACCTTAAAGATCATTGGATTAAGTACCATTAAACTGGAGATGTATGATGGTATTGTTCAAACCATCCAAAGAGTACGCCATGTGATGGCCCTCAAGAAGAACATATTGTCTTTAGGAAAATTTGATGATATCAGATGAAAGACTCACACTGAGAATGGAGTGATGAGAATTTTGAAGGGTGTGCTGGTGGTAATAAAGATTGAGAAGATCTCAAAGAACCTCTATGTGCTTATTGGTGAGACATACAAGGAGGCAGATATATTTGAAGCATCAAAGACCTTGACAGAAGATTTGATGATGCTATGACATCAAAATCTTGTCCATATGTCATAATGAGGACTAAAGATTCTCACGGATCAGAATTTGCTGTCTGGGATGACAAAGGTATCCTCGCCATTTTGTGAGCATTGTGTTTTGAGAAAGAAACACTGGTTAAAGTTTTGGACGTCAACAGTGAGAAGTTGGGATATCTTGTATTTGATCCATTATGATGTTTGGAAAATCACTGGTTATATGCCTAGGAGGAGAAAGGTATTTTGTATCATTCATTTATGATTATTCCATGAGATGTTGGGTGTATCCAATCAAGAGAAAAGTAGAGTCTTCGAAACATTCAAAGCATGGAAGGAGCTTGAATCTGGAAAAAAGATCAAGTGTTTAAGGAAAGACAATGGTGGGGAATATACAAGAGATGAGTTTTATACTTTTTTTAAAAAGGAAAGAATCCAGAGACACTTCATGGTGGTGTACACTCTTCAACAGAATAGAGTAGAAAAGTGGATGAACATAACCCTATTGGATAGAACAAGGGTGATGTTGAAGACTGTAGGAATTGAAAAAACTTTTTGGGAATAAGTTGTGAATATTGCTTGTTAAGTGATCAACAGATCTCCTTCAATGACGATTGATCTGAAGACACCGATGGAGATGTGGACTGGTAAACCCGCTGACTATTCCTGATTACATACTTTTGGAAGTCCGGTATATTCATTGTTTAATGACCATGAAAGATCAAAGTTGGATTCAAGATCCAAGAAATGTATCTTCTTGGGGTACACTAATGGTGTGAAGGGGTATCATTTTTGGGACCCCACTTCCCAAAATATTACCATCAGTAGAGATGTCATTTTTTCAGAAGACAAGGTGAAAATGAAAACTGATCAAGACATAAATAAGAAGAATACAGAAACTACAATAGTTGAATTAGAAGACAAATCCAAGGAAGAATGGGTTTCCTATGAGGCATTACCAGAGAATGATGATCAAGTACCGGTTGAGTCTGGACCAATATGGTTAACTCAAAATAAAAGAGTACCAGTATGGCACTCAGACTATGTCACTGAGAGCAATATTGTGTACTGCTTATTGACGGATGACGGAGAGCCATCTTTTTTTGTGGAGGCGACTCAGAGTATAGATGTATCCTCATGGATGGAGGTGATGCAAGAGGACCTTGATTCCCTAAATAGGAACAAGACTTGGGATCTTGTTTCATTACCTCATGGAAGGAAGGATATCGAAAACAAATGGGTCTTTAAGATCAATCAAGATGGAAAAGACCAAGTGGAAAGATATCGTACAAGATTGGTGGTCAAAGGATATGCTAATAAGGAAGGTATTGATTTCAATGAAATATTTTCTCATATTTTTAGACTGATGACCGTTTGGATAGTTCTAGTAATGTGTGATATATACAGTTAAAATATAGAGCAGCTGGATGTAAAGACTGCTTTTATCCTTGGTGATAGTGATTAAGAGATCTATATGCTCCAACATGAATGTTTTTTAGAAGAAGGAAAATCTAAACTAGTTTGCAGGTTTAACAAATATTTGTACTGTCTCAAACAATCACCGAGGTGTTGGTACAAGAGATTTGATTACTATATCATGAGCCTTGGATACAACAGACTTCAATCAGATCCTTGTGCATATTTCAGGGGTTCGGATGGTAATGATTTCATCATTCTTCTATTTTATGTGGATGACATGTTGGTTGCAGGCCCCAACAATGATCAGATTCAGGAGACGAAGGCACATTTGTCTAGGGAATTTGATATGAAGTACTTGGGACCAACAAACAAGATTCTTGGGATGCAGACTTACTGAGATAGAAATAATGGGAAGATTCGGCTATCACAAAATAATTACTTACATAGAGTCTTGAAATGATTCAACATGAAATACTATAAGCCAATATCTACCCCTCTTCGAATTAATTTAAATTTATCCTTAATGATGAGTCTTAGCAGTGAATCAGAGAGGATGGAAATGTCTCGAGTACCATATACATCAGTAGTGGGAAGTCTGATGTTCGTTATGGTTTGTACTAGACCAAACATTGTACATGCAGTGGGAGTAGTTATTCGTTACATGGGTAATCCATGATGGGAGCATTGGATCATAGTGAAGAGGATCCTGAGATACATCAAGGATACCTCAAATGCTGCATTATGTTATTGAGGATCAGATTTCACTATCAGAGGATATGTTGATTTAGATTTTACAGGTGATTCTAACCAGATTAAATCCAATATAGGTTGTGTGTTTACTCTTTTAGGAGGAGATGTGAGCTGGATTTCAAAGTTACAGTCAGTTGTGGATTTATCCATGATAGAGGTAGAGTACATGGAAGCTATATAGTCTTGCAAAGAGGTGATTTGGGTGAGAAAGTTATTGGAGGAGATCAAGCACAGACAGGAGCAGATTCTTCTATTTTTGTGACAGTCGAAGCACCTTGAACATTGCAAGGAATCCATATTTTCATTCTAGGACGTAGCACATTGGGGTACAATATCACTTTGTTTGATATGTGGTGGAGGAAGGAAGTGTAGCCATGCAGAAGATTCACACTAAAGAAAATATGACAGATTTCCTAATGAAGGAAATTAACTCTGATAAGTTCAGATGGTGCAGATCCTCGAGCGACCTCATAGATACATGAGCAACATGTTTGGAAGATAGAGGGTAAGTGTAGATGTGATTGGTTCTCAATGAAATATCCAAGTGGGGGATGTGTTGGTGGATGCTTTTTGCAGGACGGTGTCAGCCCCTTGTTTTGTCAAAGGGTCCAGGCGTGGATGGTAAGTGGTGGGTGGCCAACACCACCATACCCATCAATGGGAGAGGCAGTAGGAGGGCTGTAAGAAGCCTATAAAAGGCAGGAGCTTCCTCCTATCTCTCATCAGCTTCATAAATCTCATCACCAGTGGATCTCATCTCATTCAGGAGTTCTTCATTTATTTACAGTATTTTGTGAGGCAGTTTCCACACTTATTCAAGAGAGATTTGACAAGGGTTTTCTCTTTGTAATGGTAAGGGAGTGTGTACCCACTTTTACCCATTGTGATCCTTCTATTTTGCCTATGGGTTTTACCCCTTCCACTTGGGGGTATTTCCACATTACATCTGATATCCTTTATTTCCACATTTTTCACTTCATTTTATCTCGTGATTATCGCTGCACCAATGGGACAATTATTTTTTCAGTCCCAACAGTATGTGGGTTAAAAAATAAGAATTTATTTCATTTTTGGGTACTTTTATCATCCAACAAAGGATTGGTTTTGGTGTTGGATTTGTTATCAACACTTGCTGATGGTTGGTGATGGATCTGTTGTCAACAAATATTGGTGTTGGTGTTGGATTTTTTGTCAACCAATCAAATATATGTAAAATATGGATTTATAAAGAGATGATAGATGATTGAATTGTTCCCAATCACATAATTAGAGATGTAATAGAGATGAGGTTGATGATGGTTTTTATAGAAGTTACCCAAGGAGTTTTCACAATGGAATTTTGGAAGTGTAATGAATTAAAAATGAGATTTATGAAGTTGAATGAGCCTATTCTGGTTTAATATGGCTTAAAGAGTTTTGGATGAGCTGGAGGAGCTATAATAGTTCTGTCTATAGGAAAGAAATCGTATCATGACATCTTATGTCATTCCATGAGTAGCCTGTGTCACGATAACCTGTTCCAGAGGTGGTACCATGGGGGCTGGTTAATGTTGTGAAGGAGGTCTCATGAGAGTTAGGATTTAGGGTGTTTAAGGATGATTAAATGTTTGTTCCATGGAATATGGTGTCATTCCATGATTGGAATGATGAATTAATTGAAAAATTAAAATGTCTTATATGTATGGTTTTCCATATGTAATATCTTCCAAAATGATGAAATAGGGTAATGGTTAAAACCCTCACTGAGATATGTAATATATTTGAGTGAATTTACAGGGATAGGCCATGCAAAATGTATAAGGATCACACCATGAATGGTTAGGTATGCATGATACATAAGATTACACAACCAATATATAAGGGTTTTCTTAGCTAAAACCTTGATACGTAAGGATATTTTCTTCACCTCTACACCATTCCATTGCAGTCACTCCATGGGAAGGATGTCTACACTACGATGAGGTGTATATGAATTTTAGTGGATTTAACTATTTTTAGATGCCCACATTGTGGAAGAAGTACATTTCCTAGTGATTTGGAATGAAATAGTTGATATTCACATATTCTAGGAGACTACTCCTTGATGAGAAGAGTTACGCATGACACGCCAATCAAAGGAGAATTCTAGGGTTTTCACCACAACATGTTTTGTGAGGTGCGGGCCATGAAAACCTAAGGTTGTTGATTATACACAGAAAAGGATAGTTTCACGCCATGGAAATGCCCGTGAAGGTAGGATTTTGGGTTTTTGGTTTCAAAAGAAGTTGGGCATAATGTCATGGTGTTAATGCTCACACTGTGAAGAAGACGAGTCAACTAGTTTTGATATATTGAATATCCCATTTTTAAGAGGGAAATTAGTGAATTAAATGAGAAACTTTGGATTTAATTTGAAAGAGTTTTTTGGATTAATTTTCCCATAATACTCATGGTGAATTAAAGACCTTTGATGGGGAAAACATTATAAATTCACTTGAAAATTCTGTAAAATCGAATTATGCAGATATCTATCACTATAAGTAATAGAGATTGTTTCTGTGTAGAAAGGGGATGGACATATTTATATATCAAGTTTAGATAAGTAGGGAGAGTTGTACAAAATTTCTGGGAGAAGTGGAATTCTAGGAAGAAGAAGAGAGAGTTGATAGAAAGATGCATTTCCAGTCTTGGAAGATCTTGCCAAAGAAGGAAGGTGGAGTTTCCATAATGACTCATGGAAGGTTATGCTAATATAATGGTAATTTTCACAGCTGGATTGTTAAAGAGAAATAGTTGGAGATCAAAGAGCGCTTATCTAAAGGTTCCAAGAATAGTGGAAGTGCCTTGTATGGCATGGTTAGCTCTTCTTTTAGCCTTAATTTATGAATAATCATTGTTGTACATGAAAAATAATGGCTTGCCCAAGGAAAATCATAGATTACTTGACTAAAGAAATCCCTAGAACTAGAATAGGAGGATCTTCACATGTAATGTATAATTAATTTATGAATAGATATATAATTATCTTAACATGTAATTCTCTCTTCGTTGATGATTCGGCTGACTTGATCTTGTCATACTGTCATTACACTTTAGGATCCAAGTATAGAATCCATCTAGTGGTAATCTTTACATGCACCATAATCTTTGAGCATCATTATAGAATCATCGAGTCCTAGCATGGATGATCTTGAATACTTGCATTGTTTGTGTTTGATTGTAGTATAATTCTTCTTGAGGAGGAAGAACACTTGATTTTCTCTCATTTTCTTGAGAGAGGTGGAAGATAAAGCACGTTTAAAATATCTATATCTCTTTCTAGGGATTGAGAGAGTTTCTCTCTATCCATTTTTAACACCAACTGTGATTATGGAAAGTTATATAATTAGATATTTATTATGTCAAGTTTAGGGTTTTAAAATCACACATAAGCCCCTTACCAATTTTAATATTCTTAGTCTACCCAATGTAAAATAATAATAATAATATTAATCACTTACATGTGAAACACTTTAAGAATATAAATGAACATCATTTATACCATTTCCAATTGGACCATTAATTTTGGTCCACTATCCCTTATCAACATTTACCAGTCCTTGATTAATGAATATTTATTTAACAAATAAATATCACTTCATTATTCATTGATAAATATAATAAATATTATATTTGTGAAACCTTTCAAACAAATAATATTATTATTTTACTCACTTATTCTTTTGAATAACTTGTGATTGAATCATTTCTACCAACCAAACTAGAATAAATAAATTATTTATTCTAAACTATTAACTTCAATACTATAATTTAACTAAGATTATAATCATACTTAGTGTGTGTCCCTCTTGGTCTCTTTCTCAATTAAATTAGGCATAACAGACTAAAGTACAAGGTTAGCATCTAGCAACATGCCAAAACACCCATAGAGAAAAAAATTAACATTGTAATCACGTCCAACATCCTATGAATTTTTACCATGTGATGTTATTAATATTTTTATTACTTATTATATACTTACTTTTCTGATTTTATATGAAATGTGCATAATTTGTGTGAAATATTAATGTTTTAATATTATGTATAATTTTTGAGAATTTTTAGAAGTAGTCCAATTGAGTCAGTTTACTATTTTATTTATAACTATCCCCCTACTTATTCAAATTATGTGTTTCTTGTTTTTTAAGATTCATAATTCAATATAAAACATTTTATTAGAAGGGATCATGGGAAAATTCATCCATTTGAAGGCCCATATAGACCACACAAGAAGGCCTACAGAATCTGTGAAGAAACTGGACCATCCACGAAGATTTAACTGCTGGGATCAATCAGAAATTACAAATTCCTTTATTACCCTCCAATGTTCGGGGGACAATGTAAGGAGTCTTGGATAAATATTTCAAGGCCCAAATCCAAATACAAGGGGGAAAATGATTCAACTCTCATCACTGTAATCCTATATCCCCACAAACAATGTAGTTGCTCCATCCCCCAGTTGTTGTATCCTCGGACCTCTCACCCCATTCTTTGCAACCCTTCGTTGCCTTATCCCCCAGTTTTTACGTAACCTCAAAAAATTCAGGATGGGTATTTTTGTCCCAGTCTTTTCAGTGGTATTTGGGTGAAACTCGTATTCCACCAAAGGAGTAAAATGTTCTTTTGGAATCTAAATTTGGCTATTCCCTTTTATTTTTCTCTTCTCGGTCCTTGTTTCCAACACACCAATATGGTCTTAGTTCTTATGGATGAGTGAGTTTGTTTGTTTATTTACTTTCAAATTTTTTATAATTTGGTACGTCACTCTATGAATTATAATTTTCCAATAAAATAAGGGGTTATATAAAAAAATAAATGTAACATGACATTTATAAATAAAATGCAAGACATTTTATAATTCAAAAAAATATAAATTCCGAAAAAACATGTTTATATAATACAAATGATTTATTATAAACAATAAAAAAACATTTATAACATTAATATATAATATTCACCTAAAATTTACAACATTTACATGACCATGCGCACACAAGCACACATATGGATACTCCCACTCCCTCTTAAGCTACCAAATTGGATCTCCCTCTCCCACCAAAGCCATTCAATGCCTCCCTTTCTCGTTGAACCCATTCGATCTGACCTCGCCATCTCTGGACGAAGCTTCTGGACCCCCTCCCTCCCCATAAGATAATGCTCGATTCCAAATGTCGCACGACGTTTTAGACCCTACTCTAAATCTTGGTTGTTTGGGGAGCAGAAATAGGGTAATTTTAAATGTATGTTTTTTGTGTTAATAATTTGAAATTCAGGACAATGTTGAGTGTGAAAATGATTTGATCTAGTTTTATGATTATTGAACACTGCGTTGGATTGGTGTAGCCCGATCCAGTTGGGCCGAATGCTTGTGGCCTGCAATTGTCGTGGGTCGAGCTCCGCGGTGAGCTCGTTGGGTGTTGCAGGGGAAACACACCTTGGCTTCGAGAGTCAAGGGGCCGAAGGCCCCCAGCCTAATTTTTTTTTGGCACTGTAGCATCTCTGAAAAATGTAGCAGAGCTGACCGACCGATACTGACAGACACTGTAGTAGTGCGGACTTCGGAGTCAACTATATTGTTGTACTTTTGACAAAGGTGGTCGTTGTTCACTGTAGTGACGCAGACTTCTTGTTTGGAACAGTGGATCGTCTTCTCCATATGTAGCCAATTTCAGGCTAGGGTTTCTAACCTAGAAAAACTCTATAATTTGTGCTCCTAATTTAAGTGAGAATTCTGCCTCTTCGCGGACGTAGGGATTATTCCTAAACCACGTAAATTTGTGTGTTTTGTGTGCTTTCTTTTCTCCTTCATTTTCTTTCATTTCTCATTTCTGTCATTGCCACTCTTGATGATTCTGCAACACACTAAATCGTGGTGACCCCAAAACATTGTATTGACACCATTTGGGTCTCTTTATAATATGAAAATTTTTAATTGTTAAAAAATGATCATTTTTAATTTATACTCATTATATAAAATCTATTTGTGCATAATAAAATTTCTTTTTTAAAAAATAAGAAATTTAATTAGAGAACCTTGTAATTTTTATTTTAGAATGTTTTTTCTTTCAATAATTTATATTTTAGGTTGATATTGAGTGTGAAAATTATTTGATCTATCTCGATGAATATGAAAGACATAATTTCCATTCATCTTGAGTACTGTATTACCTCAGTTCGACTCTCTTTAAAATATGAAATTTTTTAATTGATAAAAATGATTATTTTTAATTCATGTTCATAATATCAAATATATTTATACATAATAAAATTAATATTTTTTTTAATAAATAAGAAATTTAATAACAGACCTTTGCAATTGCAGAGATTCTATTCTAGTTAGGTATATTGGCAATCTATAAGCTTCCCATCATGAGAAAATCCGCTTATCAGTTTTATTATTTTATAAAGGTACTTGGTTTTATAATATATTTAAACTTATTTATATTAATTTTAGTTTAAAAATAAATTGTTTATAAATATGTTAAATTATTAGATATTTATACTAATCATTTATAAAGTAAAGTATTTAATTAATAATTTTGGAATAAAATAACAAAAATAATGATGGTTTTAGAAATAATAATGTATAATTCATTTTATATTGTTATTGAAATGTTAGAATATCATAAAAATATGAAAATCACCATAATGCAATTGGAGGAGCATCAATTTACTACTGCATTGATCATGTTAAATACAAACCAACACAAATTTTTTTATATTAAAATATTACTATATTTATTTTATTTATATAATTTGACAATCTCTTTGGTCCTTATCAATTATCCAAAACACACATGATTAAATTATGAAATGTTGGAATTATATTAATTTGGGCATCGTAAAATCCTATTTCTAAATTATATTCTCTACATTGATTTTTATTATTCTAGTTCAAAAATTTGATATTCATGACCATGCATTTTTTATTTTGTTCGCATTATTCATGTTTATTTAATATTTTATGATTAAATTTAATCTTCACATTATATCTTTTCATTCAACTATAATTTATGTATTTTCTTTCTTTTGGTACATGGATACCATGTCAAGTGATTTTTTTTTCCAATTACAATGAGTGTTTTTATTGGAAATAATAGAGAAATTTTTATTCAATTCCATTATTCGTAAGGTTTTTCAAAACATACTAGTTATGTTTTAGATGAGGTCAAAATTTTCAGGCATAGTTTGTTCAAGCTTCTCAACAATTTTCCCCTCAAATTGTTTCACTACTTTTGTCTTAGCATGCCCAATTATATAACTTAATTAATTTTTGGAATTCAGAATGTTGGAATTTTTTCACTCAATGCCTTCAAAATGAACGTGTTTTATGATTTTCATTACTTTAACCATAGAAACACTTGACATTTGTTCTTTATGGTTCATACAAAATACATGACTATGGATGAAAGCTAGAGAAAGAGGAGACCCTTGTGGATGATGAAGATGGAGAAGAGGATGATTTTTCGTTGTCATCAAATTTTGAATTCGAGGGTGCATTGGATTGGCTAGACTTGAATGATGATTTTGAGGATATAGGTGGGCATTTTACTCTATTCAAGGTGCTCAAAATCTCATGGAGGGATCATCTCCCATCCACATTCATCACCACTTCAAAAACTTCCTAATAGATTCTAGGAGTTTCTCAATAACATTTAGGATTCCCTTTTAGAGGTATCTATTTCTAAAAAAATTTCCTTCATCATCTAATTCTCCATTAGGTATATCGGTAAAACTTTTGATGGAATGAGAGTGTAAATAAAATGAGAATTGGAAAATAGAGGAGAATGAAAATTGTGCATTGTAATTTTCTTTATGATTGAAGCTTTTAATTGTCCTTCAAAATAAAAAATTATGTGATTGAAATTTGAAGAAATTTTTACTCCAGTATGTTTTCACAATTAGGATTTAGTATAAAGATATGTAGCGATAGTGGAAGAAAAATTAACCCTTTCGTGAGGAATTGATGGAGAAGATAAAAATATAAAACCACTCTCAAAATACAACAAAGGTGAAATTCAATATCATTCAATAATTATTTTAAAATAGTCCATGGGGGGGATAAATACCTAAAACCAATTTAATAAAAAATGAAACCTAATAAATGACCATAACTACCCACTAAATACCCAAAATAAGTCAAAAGTGACAAATAATAAAAGATCCAGTTAAAATTTAAAATAAATAAAAGACCTAGTAATAAGTTAATAAAATAGTTTAGTAAAAAATAAATCAAGAAAACACACTTAATGAAATAAAATAAAATAAAATAAAACACATGTGGTTGGAACTCCTGAGTTTGATACTACACTATTCACCACATCTTGAAAAGAACGTGCCATTGGGTTCTTCCTTGATAAAGCATGTCATCTAGGTAGAATGGAAATATGTGATGTTCCATGCTTCATAGTGGAGATAAACTTGAAGGAAATTCACCAGGTATTTTAACCTGGAACATTTGACCCTCGTTCAATATCAATTGTTGGTTAATGTGCTTTGGTGGAATGAAATAGTTCCAATGGTTGTTTGAGTTTGATCCAAATATTGTGTCTTCCTTTAATATCCATTTATTTAAGATTCCTCATTTCACATTCACTAGGTTTGGTTAGTTCTTCCCATCAATATTTTCATTGTTTGGATGACCTCCTTTTTCCATCTTTGACCCTGAGATCACCTTTATCCTATAGAGTTGAATATAAACAATAGTATGACGAATCTCTAGTTAGATTTTTTTAGAGATAATAGGATATGATATAATATGAACAATAATTTTTATTTTCAGAACTTTAGTAGATCATTCTATTAATTCCATACAGGAAATGTCTCCAACTTTGGCATATGGGAAGTAGATTTGGGTCATGAATCAGGAAGAACAACTCGATCTTGACATCATGGGGTTTCCTTTATCTTCACATTCTCTCTTTTAACATCTTTCACATCTAGGTTTAAATATTTTGACATCTATATCATGGGAGTGATTATAATAAATTCATTTCAAACAATATTATAAACATCATGATGAGGTGAACTAGTAGTGAATCCTTCCATTCGTGCATTGAAGGTAGCTTATTTCTTTCTGTGGTGCATGGGTAGTGGCACTGTCAAAGGGAGGATAGACATTAGTGTCTTCCATGACTGGTTTGACTATGGGAATATTAGTTTCTATGGTCATGATTTTCTCATGGAACAATAGAGAAAGTTCAACCATAACCATTTATAATGAAGCGTGAACAATGATGCTTCCCAAATAAAAACTAATATAGGTCAAAAATGGTCGTGACTGAGTTTTTTCCATTAGTTTGTGGTAGGTTTGGTGTGGTAGGACCTTGGTACATCAATAGATATTCATCAGTCATAAGTTTTTTCTATATAATCTTCCTTAAAATACATCATATTTGAACCCTACCTTGACCAGCTCATACTATTTTTCTTCGAACATCCTTCCACTAATATTAATTTTTTTTGAAATCCTAACATGATATATTTCTTCATCTGAGTAACCATATTTTTGTATTATTCATTTCTCTTCCTATACCTCTCCAAAATGTAATTTTTTTTAACTTTTGTATCAATTTAATTCATATAATATTCAAGTCAGACTATAATTCAAACCATGATAATTAAAGATATTATTTAATAAAACCAAAATTTAAAATTAAATTTGAGCACAATTGTTACATGAGATCGAAAAAATTTACATGTGATGTCTAATAAGTTATGTACCAAAATAATTTACATTAATATGTTATCTTGGTTGATGAAATACATGTATAGAAAAAAAATTGTTCGAGGTTCATATTTATCCAAAGACATATATTTGAAAAATTAGTCCTCATAAATTAGTAAAATATTTATGTACTATAAAACAATATATTAAAATGAAATTTGTATTCTGACATCTACTACTTTTTTCAGTGTTATTTGGATTTACCCAAATATGAAGTCAGTAATAGTATCTATGATTTTTTATAGGATATTTTTATCTTGTATGATCAAGGAACCTTCTTATGGTATGATCATGTTGGGAGGGTCAAGTTACCCTCTTATGGTCATTATATGGTTTATTTTATTATTATTTGTTTATAAGATATCCATATCTAGTATTATAAGGGTACCCTCTTATGGTATGATCAGGTTGGGTGGATCAGGGCGCCCACTTATGGTCATTATATGGTTTATTTACTACAACCTTTAGGAATGTTCTTGATGTATGTGTTGGAAAATGCCTTTTGCAGGATGGTGTCTCCCCCTTGTTTTGTCAAAGGGGGCGGGCATGACTGGTAAGTGGTGGATGGACAACCCCACCAAACTCATCAGTAAGAGAGGTTGTAGGAGGGATGGCAGAAGCCTATAAAAGGTAGGAGCTTCCTCCTATCTTTCATCAACTTCGGCAATCTCATCACCAGCATATCTCATCACATTTAGGAGTTCTTCATATATTAATTGAGGTATTTCGTGAGGCGGTTTACCCGCTTATTCAAGAGATATTTTATGAGGGTTTTCTCCTTGTAATAGTGAGGGAGTTTGTACCCACTTTTACCCATAGTGATCCTTCTATTTTTCCAATGGGTTTTCCCCATCCATTTTGGGGTTTACCACATTATATCTGGTGTCCTTAATTTCCACATTTTTCACTTCATTTTATCTCATTATTATAACTACACAAGTGGTCCAATCATTTTTAGATTCTGAAAAGTGGTATCAGAGGGTAGGTTCTGGCCCGATGTTGTTCACATTTTCAAGTATTAATAATTTTCATTAATTAGAGTATGATTTGTGATTTCAACTTTGTTTGATCTGTCACATCAGAAAAAAAAATATTGAAATTATTAAATTCATAATTGTGAAACAGAGAAGGTTATAGACTGACAACGTTTCTAGATGGAAGCGAAATTTGAGATCAAGAAATTCAATGGGAATAATTTTTTGTTTGTGGAAAATGAAGATGCAGGCAGTGCTGTAGAAGGATAATTATCAACTAAAAATTGGTGAAATACCGACAAATGTGAAGATGGATCATGGTTCTAGTGGGAGAAAAAAATCATGAAATGGATAGAAATGTGGCGAGTACTTCTGGAATTATAGATATACTAGTCTGCGAAGCAGCGACGACTGTTGAAAGCCTGAAGCATATCAACGATGCATGGATCATTGACTCGGGAGCAACATGACACATGAAATCTCTACGTGAATGGTTTGAATAGTATGAAACTATCCCAGAAGGACTTGTGTACATGGTTAATGATCACACCATGAAGATCGTTGGACTCGGTACCATTAAACTGAAGATGCATGATGGTATTGTTCGAACCATCCAAGGAGTACACCTTGTGAAGGGCCTGAAGAATAACATATTTTATTTGGGAAAATTAAATGATATCAGATGCAAGACTCACACTGAGAATGGAGTGATGAGAATTTTGAAGGGTGAACTTGTGATGATGAAGGAGAATAAGATCTCAAAGAACTTGTACATTCTTGTTGGTGAGTCATACAAGGAGGAAGAGATAGTTTTCACATCAACTACCTCAATGGAAGTGTTGACGATGCTATGGCATCAGAATCTTGTCCATATGTCAAAATGAGGCATAAATATTCTTGTGGATCATAATTTTATTCCTGGGCTAACAAATGTATCCTTACCATTTTGTGAGCATTGTGTTTTGGGCAAGCAACACGGGTTAAAGTTCGGGACATCAACAATGAGAAGTCGGGAGATCTTGGAGTTGATCCATTATGATGTTTGTCAAGAATTAGTTATATCCCTAGGAGGAGAAAGGTATTATGTATCATTCATTGATGATTATTCTAGGAGATGTTGGGTGTACCCAATCAAGAAGAAATTATATGTTTTTGAAGTCTTCAAAACATTCAAAGTGCAGAAAGATCTTGAATTTGAAAAAAAGATCAAGTGTCTAAGGACAAACAATGGTGGAGAATATACAAGCGAGGAGTTTGATAATTTTTTTCAACATGAAGGAATAAAGAGACACTTCATGGTAGTGTAAACTAATCTGAAAAATTGAGTGGTAGTGTGGATAAATAGAACCATGTTGGATAGAACAAGGGTGATGTTGAAGACTAAATGAATTGCCAAAACTTTTTGGGCATAAGTAGTGAATACCGCCTGTTATGTGATCAACATATCTCCTTCAATGGTGATTGATCAGAAGACACCAATGGATATGTGGACTAGTAAACCCACTAACTATTTCAGGTTACATACTTTTGGAAGTCCAATATATGCATTTTTTAATGACCAAGAAAGATCGAAGTTGGATTCAAGATCTAGGAAATGTATCTTCTTGGGGTAGGCTGGTGGTGTGACGAGGTATCATTTGTAGGACCCCACAGCCTGCAAACTTATCATCAGTAGAGATGTAATTTTTTAGACGACAAGGTGAAAAATAAAACTAATTAAGACATGGAGAAGGAGAATATAGAAACTACAATAGTTTAAAGTAGAGGACAAATCTAAGGAAGAACTAGTTTCCTATAAGTCATTACCAGAGCACGATGATCAAGTACTGGTTCGGTGTGGACCACAACAGTCAACTCAAGAGAAAAGAGAACTAGTATGGCACTTATACTATGTCATTGAGAGAAATATTACGTACTGCTTATTGATGGAGGGTGGAGATCCATCTTCATTTGTGGAGGTGACTCAGAGTCCATATGTATCCTCATGGATGGCGGCGGTGCAAGAGGAACTTGAAGCCCTGCACAAGAACAAGACTTGGGATCTTGTTTCATTACCTCATGGAAGGAAGGATATCTGAAAAAAATGGGTCTTTAAGATCAATCAAGATGGAAAATATCAGGTGGAAAGATATTGTGCAAGACTGGTGGTCAAAGGATATGCTCAAAAGGAAGGTATTGATTTCAATGAAATATTTTCTCCTATTGTTAAACTGGTGATCGTTAGGATAGTTCTAACATTGGGTGTTTTATATAGTTTTAATCTGGAGTAGCTGGATGTGAAGATTGTTTTTATCCATGCTAATCTTGATGAAGATATCTATATGCTCCAACTGGATGTTTTTTTTAGAAGAAGACAAAGAGAACTTGGTTTGCAGGTTGAAAAATCTATGTATGGTCTCAAATAGGCACCGCGGTGTTGGTATAAGATATTTGATTCCTATATCATGATCCTTGGATACAAAAGACTTCATTTAGATCCTTGTACATATTTTAGGGATTCATTTAGAAATTATTTCATCATTATTCTATTGTATGTGGATGACATGTTGGTTGCAGGCCCAAAAAATGATCAGATTTAGGAGACGAAAGAACAGTTGGCTAAGAAGTTTGATATGAAGGACTTGGGACCAGCAAAAAGGATTCTTGGGATGTAGATTTAACAAGATAGAAATAATGGAAATATTTGGATATCACAAAAGAATTACTTATAGAGAGTATTGAAACACTTCAACATTCAATACTATAAGCCAATATCTACCCCTCTTCCCATTAATTTCAAGTTATCCTCAACAATGATTCATAGAATTAAAGTAGAAAGGATAGAAATGTATCAAGTATCATATCAATCAACAGTGGGAAGTCTGATGTTTTCTATGGTTTGTACTAGACCAGACATTACACATGCATTTGGAGTAGTTAGTCGGTACATGGAGAATCCAGTACGGAAGCATTCAAGCACAGTGAAGAGGATCCTGAGATACATCAAGGAGACCTAAAATGTTGCATTATGTTATGGAGGATCATATTTCACTATCAGAGGATATGTTGATTTAGATTTTTCAGGTGATTCTGACTGGAGGAAATCCACTATAGGTTATGTGTTTACTATAGAAGGAGGAGTTATGTGATTTATTTCAAAGTTACAGTCAGATGTGGATTTATCCATGATAGAGGAAGATTACATGGTAGTTACAAAGGCATGTAAAGAGGTTATTTGGATGAGAAAGTTGTTGGAGGAGCTCAGGCATAGACGGGAGCAGATTCCATTATTTTGGGACAATCAGATCACCTTGTACATTGCAAGGAATCCATATTTTCATTCTAGGATGAGGCACATTTGGGTACAATATCACTTTGTCTGATATGTGGTAGAGGAAGGAAGTGTTTCCATGTAGAAGATTCACATTAAAGAAAATATGGATGATTTCCTAATGAAGGTGATTAACTATGATAAGTTCAGAAGGTGTAGATCCTCAAGAAGCCTCATAGATACATGAGTAGCATGTTTGGAAGATATAGAGTATGTGGAGATATGATTGATTCTCAATAAAATCTCCAAGTGGGAGATGTGTTTGCGAATTATTTTTGTAGGACGGTGCCACCCCCTTGTTTTTTCAATGGGGGTAGGCGTGGTTAGTAAGTGGTGGGTGGCCAACCCCACCAAACCCATCAGTGGGAGTGGTAGAAGGAGGGATAGAAGAAGCCTATAGAAGGTAAGAGATTCCTCCTATCTCTTATCAAGTTCATCAATCTCATCACCAATAGATCTCATCCCATTCATGAGTTTTTCATTTATTTGTAGTATTTTGTGAGGTGGTTTCCCCAGTTATTAAAGAAAGATTTTATGTGGGTTTTCTCCTTGTAATAGTGAGGGTGTTTGTACCCACTTTTACCCATAGTTATCCTTCTATTTTGCCCATGGTTTTTTACCCCTTCCATTTGGGGGTTTTTCCACATTACATCAGGTGTCTTTAGAACCTCTAAATCATTTGTTCATTATTTTCATAGAAGCCACTTTGAGGAAAATGTGTGAACTATCCATAACCAAAACCACCAGCGGGAAACATATCCACAATTCAAAATCATTCCACAGATTTTAAAATTTGAAATGAGAATAGACAGTGATGAATCAGTAGATCATGCACCTGCTGCAAATCACGCACCTGTACTGCTGTAAATCACACACCCGTACCGCTGCAACAAAGATAGCATGTCGAAATCACTAACGTCATCGTCATCAGACAATGCCATCATCCTATCATTAGTTAACACACCAAACATCACCGCCGTGACCCTCACCATGTCGGTGATAAAACCACCTTCGTCATTGATGATTGTCATTGTTAGAGTCAAGAACCAGGGAAAACAGAACCAGGACATCCACCAATCACCACCACTATCTTCATAATGCCACCATAGAACTCCAATGACACATCCATAAAACCATCAAAACAGAACATGACAACCATATGAACCTTCAACGATGGGCCTGTCACCCCCCTGTAGAACCAAATCCACTCGATATGCACCTCCTAGAACCTCCATGAAGACTCATGCACTAGATTGATAGGGAAAGAATTACTGGAACAGGACATCAGAGCAGGGATGAGCAGATAGAGGCCTTGGCAGGGGACCAAGCCGGAAACCACAATGTTCTAAAAAAAATAGAACCAAAAAAAGAGACATAAAACAATGCCAAATAACATTACCAAACCAAACCACAAACCACCTCCACAAAATATAGATGGGGCCAAACAGAGGAAAGAACTTGAGATAAGAGAGTTGTCATCCCTCCTCCATCACCATCCCAAGTAGGCCTAGATCCCAAATTGAGCCCAACCAATGTGGAGTCAAACATGATGGGTAGGCCAGCAAGGTCAGAGGAGAAGAAAGGCACCGGGCGTCGTCACCAGCACTGACCCAAGCCTTCTAAATCACCCACACACAGACCTAGGATGGAGGTCTGATGCATAGGGATAAACCAAAAGAGGGGCGGTGAGTAGAACATGATGACCACACCAGAAACTGCATCAGTCTAGAGGGAAGAAGAATAAAGAAAGAAAAGGAAGATTACAGACCAGGAGAAGTGGCACCGTCATCGATGAACAGATTCACAAAACCCTAAGAGGGGAAGAGGAGGTAGCGAGAGTGTCGGGATCCGGGAGAGTGTGGATCCATACATCTGGTGTCCTTTATTTCCTCATTTTTTAATTCATTTTATATTATGATTATCATTTTCCTAGTGGTCCAATCATTTTTCTATCCCAAAAATATGTGGGTTAAAAAAGAATAAGTTATTTCATTTTTTGAGAACTTTTAGCATCCAATAGAGGATTAGTTTTGGTGTTGGACTTTTTATCAATACTTGTTGATTGTTGGTGATGGATATGTTGTCAAAAAATATTTTTTGTTGGTGTTGTATTTTTTTTCAACCAATCAAATACGTGTAAACTATGGATTTATCAAGAGATGACATATTATTTAATTATTTCCAATCACATCATTAGAGTTCGAATGGAGATGAGTTTGATGATGGTTTTCATAGAAGTTATCCAAGGAGTTTTCACAGTGGAAGTGTGGAAGTGTAATGAATTAAAAATGAGATTGATGATGTTGAATGAGCCTATTCTAGTTTAATATGGCTTAAGGATTTTTGGATGAGCTGGAGGAGGTGTAACAGTTCTTTTGACAGGGAAAAAATCTTATCATGACATCCTAGGTCATTATATGTGTAGCCTATGTCACAATAACCTATTCCAGAGGTGGTACCATGGGGTGAAGTTAATGTTGTGAAGGAGTTCTCATGAGAGTTTGGATTTAGGGTGTTTGAGGATGATTAAATATTTGTTCCATGGATGCTGGTGTCATTCCATGGGTGGAGTTGTGAATTAATTGAAAAATGAAAAGGTCATATATGTAAGGTTTTCCATATGTAATGTCTTCCAAAATACTGAAATAGGATAAATTTAAAAACAATCACTGAGATATGTAATATATTTGAGTGAAGTTACAGGGATAATCCATGCCGCAAGCATAAGGATCACACCGTGAATGGTTAGGTCTGCATGATACGTAAGAGTACACAACCAATATATAAGGGTTTTCTTGGATGAAACCTTAATACGTAAGGATATTTTCTTCACCAATGCACCATTCCATAGTGGTCAATCCATGATAAGGATGGCTACACCATGATGAGGTGTATAAAAATTTCAAAGGCTTTGTCTATTTGGATATACCCACACTGTGGAAGAAGTTCATGTCATAGTGATTCGGAAAGCAAGAGTTGATATTCTCATAGTCCAGGAGACTACGCCTTGATGAAAAGAGTTACTCATGACACAACAATCAAAGGAAAATCCTGAGTTTTTCACCACAATATGTTTTGTGAGGTGCGGGAAATGGAATCCTAAGGTTGTTGATTATACACAGCAAAGGATAGTGTCACGCCATGGTGGTGCATGTGAAGGTGGGAGTTTGGGTTTGTGGTTTCAGAAGAAGTTGAGCATAATTTCATGGTTTTAATGATCACAATGTAAAAAAGAAAAGTTTGTTTGTTTCCATATATTGAATATCCAATTTTTCAAGATGGAAATTAGATAATTCAATGAGAAACTTTGGCTTGAATTTGAAGGAGTTTTTTGGATTAATTTCTCCTAATACTCATGGTGAATTGAAGACCTTTGATGGGGAAAACATTGATAATTTCACTTAAAATTATGGAAAATAGAATTATGTAGATATATATCACTATAAGTAATATAGATTATTATTATGTGGAAAGGTGATAAACATATTGATATATCCAATTTAGATAAGTATGGAGATCTACACAAAATTTCTGAGAGAAGTGGAATTCTAGGAAGAAGAAGAGAGAGTTGATAGAAGGAAGCATTTAAACTATTTGAAGATATTTCCAAAGATGGAAGGTGGAGTTTCCGTAATGACTCATGGAAGGTGATACTACTATTATGGTAATGCTCATAGCCAGTTTGTGAAGGAGAAACACTTGGAGATCAAGGAGCACCTATCTAGAGGTTCCAAGCGCAGTGGAAGTTCCTTGTATGGCATGGTTAGCTCTTCATTTAGCCTTAATTTATGAATAATCATTGTCACACATGAAAAATAATGTCATTCCTAAGGAAAATCACAGATTAGTTGACAAAAGAAATCCATGAAACTAGAAGATGAGGATCTTCACATGTAATGTATAATTAATTTATGAATAGATATAGAATTGTCTTAACCTATAATTCTCTCTTTGTTGATGATTTAGCTGACTAGATCTTATCATATTATCATTACACTTTAAGATCCAAGTGTATAATTCCTCTAGAGGCAATCTTCAAAAGAACCATAATCATTGAGCATCACTATAGAATCATCGGGTTCTAGCATGGCTAATCTTGAATTATTTCATTGTTCGTGGTTGATTGTAGTAGAATTATTCTTTAGGAGGAAGGACACTTGATTTTAACTCATTGGATTGAGAGAGGTGGAAGATAGAGCATGTTTAAAATATCTATATCTCTCTCTAGGTCTTGAGAGAATCTCTCTCTATCCATTTTTAACACCAAGTGTGATTTTGGAAAATTATATAATTAGATATTTATTATGGTAGGTTTAGGGTTTGAAAATCACAAATAGGACCCTTAACTACTTTAATATGATTAGTCTACCCAATGTAAAATAATAATAATAACAATAATCACTTACATGTGAAACACTTTAAGAATATAAATGAACGTAATTTATACCATTTATAATTGGACCATTAAGCTCAGTCTATGTTCCCTTATCAACATTTACCAATCCTTGAATAATGAATATTTATTTAATCAATAAATATCACTTCATTATTCATTGATATATATAATAAATATTATTTTTGTGAAACCTTACAAACAAATATTATTATTATTTAACTCACATATTCTTTCGAATAACTTGTGACTAAATCATGTCGACCAACCAAACTAGAATAAATATATTATTTATTATAAACTATTAAATTCAATACTAGAATTTAACAGAGATTGTAAGCACACTTAGTTTGTATCCCTCTTGGCCTCTTTCTCAATTACATTAAGAATAACTAACTAAATTCCATGGTTAGTATCTAGGAACATGCTAAGACACCCATAGAGAAAAAATTTAACATTGAAATGACATAAAAAATCCTATGAATTTTTACCATGTAATAAAATTATTTTATCACAATATCCCTAATCAAGAAGGTTTCATGCTGGTTCCATCAACTTATATGCTCGATGTACCTTTCTTTGACTTTCTAGAAATGAACTTGCCACAGAACACCATGTCCATGGATTTATGCAGGTGGTTCCATTAACATTAAAGGGCATGAGATATCAACTTCTATCAAGGGACGTAAGGGATAAATCCTTTCTCGAATTATCCATTAATGAAATATCATTTGTGACATATCCAATGTATCCTACCTCACTGTGAACAAATGTTGTCACTATTTTTGTAAATATATTAAATTATGAAAGTAATGATATCTATTAGTGATAATATTGATGTCTAAGGATCAATACATATGTTTTTAGACAAGAACATCCAACGACACATGGAAATTTGGATTTCTATTTATGAGTATCTTCTCATAACCTCCAATCTTGAAGATTACAATGGGAAAACACCATGAGAAGGTGTATCAATGTCTTATGAACCTTCTACCCCTAATATCCTATATCATTTGTGTCTTATTATAAAATATCATTCATACATAGAATTTTATTCAAGAATACTATTGTGGAACCTCTAGGTTCTCATCATAGCAGGGAACAACTATGACCTTTCAATACAACATATATTTTTAGGACATTATCACAAGAAAATGTCATGAATGAGAACAATAATGATGTGATAAGAAAAATTCATTAATAATTAAACATTTAATCAAGTATATAGAAAGTCAGTTCTAGGGAACAAACTCCAAATACTCCAACTTTCACTAGAGACAACTAACAAAAACAACTTTCAGTCCACTAGATCTCACATGATATTTATGTTTCTACTAAAATAAAGCCTTCATAAAAGGGTCCTCCATGTTTTCCATCATAAATACTCTACTCATTATAGCTTCACCTCATTGAGAAAAATCTCTCAAGAGATGAAACATCCAATGTATGTGTTTTTTCCTTTGGAATGATCTCAGCTATTTTGAGAGAGCCATCACTGCAGTGTTATCATAGTAAACTATAATAAAATATTTAATATTAGGTTAAATATCAATCTCCTAGAAAAATTTGTGATCTAAATTGATTCCTTGGATGTATAATAATCCATAATATACTTGGACTCAACTGTATAATTGGCGACAAGTAACTACTTTAAACTCTCCCATCTCACAACTCTTCCATTCAGACAACAGACATATCCAAACTCTGAATTCAGATCATTCTGATCTTCTTGAAAGCTAGAATATATAAAACCCCTAATGAATAGATCTTTACCTCCTCCATATTATAGAAACATATCCTCAGTTCACCTCAGATACTTAATAATGTCCTTAACAACAATCCAATGTTATTAACCTATATT
The DNA here is from genome assembly GCA_963277665.1 of Viscum album. NCBI lineage: Eukaryota > Viridiplantae > Streptophyta > Magnoliopsida > Santalales > Viscaceae > Viscum > Viscum album. The sequence continues at coordinate 491,627,908 of OY728150.1, forward strand.
TACTTCATATCTACCTACTATTCTTAAAGCATAGGAAACATCTATCCTTATACATAACATGTCATACGCGATGAATGCCATCAAACAAGTTTATGATATCTTACTCATTCTCTCTTTTTATTCTTATGTCTGAGGAAACATTTTCTTAAAATGATTTATACCATGTGACACTAGAACCAAACCCCTCTTGGATTGTTCCATACTGAACCTCTTCAGTATCTAGTCAATGTATGTGCTATGACTTAGTCCAATTAGCCTCTTGGTCGAACCAAATGTTCCATGACCTAGATGACTTAATCCATAAATTGATATCTCTAACTTGCATACCTTTTTGAAATCTCTTAAAGTTATAAACCCTTATGGATGTGTCATGTAAACATCCTCCTGAAGGATCCTGTTAAAGAATTCATTTTTGACATTTATTTTCCAAATCTCGTTGTCAGGGTAAGCTATTATGGAAAGCCTAATTCTGATTGATTTAAACATAGAAATTGGAGATAATGTTTCATCATATTCAATTCATTAACATTTTCTAAACCCTTTGTCCATTAGTTGTGCCTTATAGGTATTTACTTTACCTTTCATGTCTTGTTTTATATTGAATACCCATTTACACCCAACAGGATTTACATCAACTAAGGGATTGATCAAAACCAAAATTGGATTTGATATATAGAATCCATCTCATAATTCATGGATTATTGACATCTTTCAGCTTCTGAGTTCTCTAATGCCTCCTTATAGAAGAAAATATCATCCTTTTCAACCAATAACGAGTCACTGTCATCAGTGAGTAGAACACTATAAATCTCTGATTCTCTTACCTATATAGAATTCCTAAAGAATACTTATGTTTCAAGAACAACTTCTTCCATGAGGACCTATGGAATCTGTTTCTATACTAACTCTTATGTATCTTTGTGGATGTGTTCCCTCTCAGGAAATATGAATTGTCTTGAAAAAATAACTTACTTATCTGAAAGGTTTTATAGATAGTATCCCCTCATTTCTTTGGGATATTTTATAAAGATAAACTTCATAACCAGAAGTGTTAGTTTTTTTCATGATCTATCCTTAACAAATTCCTCACAACCCTATGCATCAACATGTAAAAAATGAGTTTCTTTCCATTCTATAACTAGAAGGGTATATTATTTTCCACTTTGGTTGGTACTTGGTCTAGTAAGTATAATCATGTTTTTAATTCATACCCCCAATAGGATAATGGAATTCTTTCATGACTCATTATCGAATTCACCATATTTATCAAGGTATGGTTCCTCCTTTCACTAAAAACATTCCACTATAGGTTATAAGGTGGAGTGATTTGAGATAAAATATCATACTCCCATAGAATGTCGATAAAATGTTGTTTAAGATACTCACCAGATCGATTTGATTGATATTTCTTTATCTTGTTACCAATCTTATTCTAAACTTCATTCTTGAACTCTTTGAACTTCTCAAAAGATTCAAACTTGCACCTCATCAAGTAGATTTAACCATACGTACTCAAGTCATTGGTAAAAGAAATAAAGTATGAAAATAAACCTCTAGATTCTACTTGAAAAGGTCCATACACATCAATGTGTACCAATTAAAGAATATTTGTGTCTCATTCACCTTGAACACAAAAGGGAGGTTTGGTCATCTTACCTTGTAAACAAGCATGAAAAAATTCATGTGACTTGATCAAAAAAGGGACTAAATAACCATCTTGATATAGCTTTGTCAAACCCTTCTCATTTACATGACCAAGAAGTTCATTCCACAACTGGGTGTTATATGAGTCACTTGAGTTTGCATAAAGACTTATATTTAATTTGTCCATACTATAACATATGCCATCATTATAAAAATAACAACACTTATTTCTAAAATTTAAAATAAATCCATACACATCTATGAAATAAATGAAAATAATGTTCTTGGTAACACTAAACATGTAATAACAATCCTTTAAAAACAAAATCAATCTTGTTGGCAATGTGATATGATAGTCTCCAAAGGCTAGAGTATCTAACACCGCTCTATTGGTAGCCTGTAGATAAACCTATCCTCATGCAACCTTATAAAATCTACTTCATTCTTGTATTTGGATACTAATGTGATCACCATATTTAGTATCTAATAATCAACTTATATATACTGAAATATTACACTTGAGAATGAATTCACTTGAAGCTTCCTCTTGCTTCTTTGGTTGGGTGCAATTCCTTTTCTAGTGGCCCTTCTTGACACATGAAAAACATACATAATCATGTTCCTTTCCTTGCCTCTAGATCTTCTTCTTCTTGGAATGACATTGCTCTGGGGCCTTATACTTGGAACAATTATTCAGTCCATTTTCCTTGTTACCCCTATTCTTATTTACCATAAGGACCATGGGTTTTTGACACCCCATGTCTTTATCAATCTAACGAGTAATATTAAGAAGTTCTGATAGTGTCCTCTTGTTATTACTCATATTAAAATTCACAATAAAAATGGAAAAGTTTTTAGGAAGTAAGGATATAAAGTGATCTTTGTGCAGGTCATCGGGGATCCTAAACCCCAAGATGTCTAAGCACTTAATGTATCCAATCATCTTAACTACATGTCACCCAACTGATGCTGACTATCTAAGCTTACACATGAATAGTGAATTTAGATCTCATATATCTCTAATCTCCCCTTCTCTTGATTGAGACCCCGAGTGCGAGAAACAATACTATATGCATCCATATATTTATATTGATTTAGAATCCTATTTGACATGGAGGATAGGATGAAAATTTTGAAATTAATTACATCATCTGTATGCCTCAAATATAGAGATGATTTTTCCTCACTAGCCTCTTTTGCAAGTGACTCAGGAATTGGAGTTTCCAACATGTATGGTGTAGTATAACATGCAAGCGCCTATGCAATTCCTAGAAATTCATTCCAGTGAGAAGGTTATACTTCTCTAGTATGAATCACTATAATATAGTCGAAGTCATCTAGTTTTCCATTTTTATAAATTAAGATCCGATAATTAGTACTTTCTTAATTACAAAAAAAAACGATTAATGAATTTAAATTTAATTAAATTCCATTAATCCCCCACTATTTATTTGAAACCAAATATCCCTCTCCATTAGTCTCATAATATCTTGTTTCTTATATATTATAATGACAAGGATCCACATACCCCTTCTCATAACCCAAACATGGTCCTAGAAAGTTATTTGACGGGTTTTAGGCAGACATAACTTGACAATTGCATTAATTTTCAGTTCCTTGATCCGTTGAGTAGACTCCCCAATCCTAAAATCCAGAATAAATATTTCCTAAACACGTTCCTTTTGTTTATACTAGGTCTTATTGGGGAAATCAACTCTTAATGTGAACTGAGTTAAGTCAATGAAAAACTTCAAGCTAAAACATCCACAATAATTCAAAGCGCATCAACTAGTGTGGTTTAAACACTATAAACTATGAGGTCGATTATAACTTAATTAATGAAATACTATACTGATATAATAATTTTTTTGAGTCATTTTACTTATTATACATAAAATACCATTTTATCTTATCACATGCCTTATTAATATGTACTTGATTTTACTTAAGTGATTTTCCATGTTTGATAAAAATTTAAGCATAATTCAGTTATATCTTATTTCAAATTTCATTCTTACTAATTAATTTATTAGGTGATCATACAACATCCACAAAAATAAATAATTAACCATGAAACTGATAGAAATAAAATATAAGTGGCATGATCATGAGATTATCTAAAGTTTTTTTATCTAGAAAATGATAAACTAACCCTCTATCACATGGTAAAACACCTTGAACCATATCTTGGTTTGTATTAAAAAATCCCACATTGACTCCTATCTAACACCTTGATTGGTTTTTCCTTATCTATGGGACTTGGAGTGCCTCCACTCACCCAGAAGTACCATCCCTGCATAGACTTTTACTAACATGAAGGTGTGGGGATCCAATTGATTAGATAAAGGGGTTTACATAAAAGAAACCATTTGCATGAAAACCCTTACATAATAAGGAGAAGAGGATGAAATGAAGACCATTAATTTTAATTTAATAATAACAAATTAAAAGAAACCAATCACATGTAATGGCTAATCTAATCTCATGATCATCCACACATTATGCAATGAGCATACATTTTCATTCTTAGTTTTCAATTACTTCGATTCATTTATTAATTAACATAAAGCACCGCAAATTAATCCAATTAATTCTATTAATCTTAATTCCATACAAGAGGATTAGATAAAAGAGTAGCAGTCACCAGAGAAATGCTAACTAGATTGGAAGAATGAGAGGGTATGGAAACCACCATCAGAACCAAGCACCATGCAGATTTGCACAGGTAAATGCTAGCTGATTAGCAATGCAAGGTGGGGAGCTAGGCGATCAATGATGCAGAATTTGGGGTGGGGAAGTTCTAGTGGGTTGTTCCTATGGGTCATTTATTGGGCATAATATTCCTCTGAGCCTTCCGGTCAGGTGAGTGGCCTTCAAGTTGTGTTGGTCCATGAGCCTTGGTCCTAAGGGTCATGTAGGGTTCCCCTTCAACCCTTAAAATGGGGATTATCAATAATATAATAAAATAAAGAAGGCCTTCAGGCCATTAGTACCATTGAATAATCCTTAACTCACCATAATATATAATTTTAAACAAAATTAATGAAGTACACAAGTGTACTTGAGGCAAATGAATGTGTTTATCAAAAAAAAATTAACAAAGAAATTAATTTAATATATAATTAGAAATACTAAGACATGTTGTGTACTATCAAATGAATGACATGAAATACATGTGAATAGGTTTAATTATATATTTAATTCTTCTCTCCCTGAAAAATTGAGAACATTGCCTCCAGTAGACTACAAAACCTATACTATTTTAAATGACGTGTACTATCTTATGCCCGTGTCTGCAGCACACACCTTAGGACTGGGCGTATTCAATATTGCAGACAAGTTTGAGGTACATGGTGTGTTATCCAACATACAAGGCATGTGACCTCATTTTTTCATGACATGTTAGTCCTCATGTCATGTATCTAATACATGGAAAATTTGGGACAACTTGTGTTCTCATCCATGAGAAAAAAGGTATTACATGTCATCTATAATGGTTACATTCCATATGTTCTTCATGCCATGTGCTAGTCTATCTAGATATACATGATGATCCTCTTTGTTTGGATCTCAGATATAATTTTATCGTATCTGACCAGTTAGAGAGAGATACAGATGAGAAAATCTAATACATGTATTTGGGAAGTACACACAATTTACTCTAGTTTTGTCTAGACAGAGCATTTGGAACCTCTAGATGGTGTTTTTGGATGTTTCTTAATTTTTTAATCTTAACCCTTTACTGGTTATATTAGCGAGAATGAATAAGGGAGGAGTCGATGATGTCAGATATTAAAATTAATTGGTATAATTAAAAGAGAACACAAACACATACAAATAATCAATGAATAATAAATAATTATAAATTAAACGTGTGACTGCCTTGATACCACTTGGAGGTTCTAGACGTAGTAGAACCACCTTGTATGACATGACCAACTCGTATTTTGGTCTTAATTTATGAATAATTGTTACTACACATGACAATTAACATCATTCCCAACAAAAACCACAAATTACTTGACTAAATAAATTGCTATAACCATAAGAGGAGGATCATAATATGCAATTTATAATTAATTTCTGAACAGATATAGAATTACCTTAATATGTAATTCTCTCTTCATTGATGATCTGGTTGACTATATATTGTTGTATTATCATTGTGTTGTAGGATCTAAGTGTATAATTCTACTAGAGGTTATCCAAATGTGTACCAAAATTTTTGAACATTGTTATAGAATTGTCGGGTGTTAGCATGACAGATCCTAAATGCTTGTGTTGTTCATGGTTGATCATAAGAAAACATTTCTTGAGGAGGGTGAACTCTTGATGTTATCTCATTGGTTTGAGAAAGGAGGAAGAGAGAGCTCATTATAGATATCTATATCTATCTTTAGGGATTGATAGAGTCTCTCTCTATCTAGTGTTCACACTAAGAGTGATTATAGAAATTGATATAATTAGATATTTATTATGGAAGGTTTAGGGTTGGAAAATCGCACATAAGCCCCTTACCAATTTTAACATTCTTAGTTGACCCCATTTCTAATAATAATAAATTTATTATTATCACTTAACATGTGCAACAATTTAATAATATAAATAAATGTCATTTATACCATTTCAAATCGGCCCATTAAGATCAGTTCTCTTTCCCTCATCGTCATTTATCAATCCTTGAGTAATGACTATTTATTTAATAAATATATATCACTATATTATTCATCTATAAATATAATAAATATTATAATCCCCAAAAATTACAAGCAAATATTTATTATTATTTTTAAGTAACTTGTTCTTTTGAATAACTTGTGATTAAATCATAGCGATCAACCAAACTCAAATAATATTTTATTTATTCTAACCTCTTAAATTCAATACTATAATTTAATTAAGATTGAGGATACACTTAGTGTGTGACTATTTAGGTCTTTTTATCATTGGCATTAGGCATTAATATCTAAAATCCAAGGTTAGAATCTAGTATCATTCCAAAGAACCCATATTGAAAGAAGTTAACATCGCAACAACATCCAACCTCATACAAAAGTTTACCATGTAATATAATACTTTTATCAATAATATCCCTAATCAAGCAGGTTGCATGTTGGTGTCACCAACCTGTATGATTGATGTTTTTTTTGACTTTTTTATAAATAAACTCACCCGCCAAACAGAATTCACCATATATTTATGTAGGAAATTTCATTCTAATAAAAGGGCCTAAGATATCAACTTCTATCAAGGGAAATAAGGGATAAATCCTTTCTCACATTATCCATTAATGCAATATCACTTGTGATGTACACAACATATCCTACCTTAATGTGAACATATGTCATCTTAGTTTCAATAATAAATCAAAGTATGAAAGTCATGATATCCATTAGTGATAATGTTGAAGTTTAAGGACCAGTACATATGTCCTCAGGAAGAAACATTTAATGACACATGAAAATGTGGATTTCCTATTAACGAGTTTTTCTCATAATCTATCATAGAGATTACCAAAGGAGAACACTATGAGAAGGAGTATCAATGTATTATGGTCCTCTTACCCATGATAGATTGTATCATCTGTGTCTAATCAGAAAATATTATTTGACTATATAACTATATTCAAGAATAATATTGTGGAACCTTAAGGTTATCATCATAGTAGGGAACTGCTATGACCTTTCAGTGTGACATATATATAGTTAGGACATTATCACTTGAAAATTTTATTTAGAGGAATAATAATTATGTGATAAGATAACTACATTAATAATAAAACATCTGATCAAAAACTCAGAATGTCAGTTCTAAGGCACAAACTCCAACACTATCTACACTCGATACATTGATGATAATGGTGATATTGTTTTTGTGTTGTATTTCATGACAAAGTGTTTCCCTTCTTGATATTGTGATGAAGAAATAGGAGTAAGGGAGTGACACTTGTTTTGGGGGTGACCCTAGGCTTGGAGTGCCCTAGCCTAAACCCACAACCTACCAGTGAGTTTAACAAATTATGTTGTCATTGTATTCTAGTTGGATTAGCTTAGTGTGGGTGAACCAAGTAAATTTATATGTCTTGTGTGAATTCTTTACTCACATTATTCATGTCATAAATCTTTGTTGCCAGGATATGTAATCACTGATCAAATATGGTTAAGGTAAAGACAAGTGAAATGACCACTGAATCATTATTGAAAGAAGAGAAAAAGAGTGACCCAACTAACAATGAGGTCATGATCATGTAGGGTGGTGAGAGTTTAAGAAATAAGTTTCTTTATATTGGAATGAGTTTAATACCTAGATTCACCCCCTCCCAAGTTATATCTCACTAAAGAATCTTGTTTTCCAAACAAGCAATATAAAAATATAGGTCTTTATTTTTGGATTTGTTTGTTATGAATTGATCTGATTGGTTCTTGGAGTTATTTTTTTGTCTATCATTATGATCTTATGGTGACATTAAAAACAACATTAACAACAAACAAGCATTAAACTGAATTAAATGGGGTCAGATTCATTGATTAAACATCACCAATTAGCTTTATTAAATACCATAATTTTATTGAAACCATTTAGAGAATGATCATAATGAATGATTTGATTAAGGATATTTTAAATATATCTCTACTTCTTTTAATAAGTGAATTTGAAATTAATTTTACCTGATTAATAGACACATCCCTAGGTCTTCTTCTAAAATGTCTAAACCATCTTAATCTAGTCTCAATCATCTTTCCATCAATCAGACCCACTCAAATTTTATATAAAAAACATTATTTTTAATATTTTCAATTTTAGAATGACCACATTCCCATCTTAACATTTTCATTTCAACTACCCTTATTTTTTGTTCAAGATGCCCTGGCTAACACTCACTACCAGATAGAATAATTGATATAATGGCAGTTTTATAAAATTTACCATTTAATTTCAAAGGAATTTTACAGTTACAAAGTACCCCCAAAGAATTTCTTTATTTCATCAATCCAGTTTGAATCCTATGAGATACATCTACAATAATATCTCCATCACGTTATAGAAATGAGCTTAAATATAAAAAATGATCAACTTTTGAAATAACATGGTCTCTCAATCTCACATCCATAACATTATTTGATAATCATTTTATAAAATGAAACTCCATGTATTATGTCTTATCCATACTAAGGAAGAAATAACATGGTCTCTCAATCCCACATCCATATGGAGGGAAAATGTGTACTAGTGCATCCAGAAGGAAAGCCTTACCCTGAATGGGTGGACCTAACCCTTCCCCCACTTAATTTTGGAAATCCCACATTTCCAAAGTTCAATGGATCGGGAGATCCAAACCAGCATCTGACACAATGTGTCTTATTGTGGCCCCATGATGGGAATTATTATTTAATAAGAAATAGCTCAACTTCAATGATTTTTATAGACCTTACAGGGACCAGCATTTCTATGGTATTTTAGTTAACCAATTGGGTCAATCAAAGTATGGGAAGAACTATGCCGACAATTTCTTTATTAGTTTAGATCTATGGTGTGAAAGAAAACAAATTTAGACCTCTCAATATGAAAAAATGAGAGAATGATAGAGTCTCATATTTCATTTCCATAAGGAAGGGCCTATCTTATTCCTTGAATTTGTTGTTTCCAAAAGAATACGTGTTTGGTATTTGTATAGAGAACTTGCACAATGAGTTGTGGACACCTCTCATTATTGTGAAATACATAGAAGTATTTTGGGATATTTATATAGTCACTAAAATATTTAAAGACTCTATCCTGGAAATAATATCCAAATCCAAACCAATGTTAGTAGCTTAAGGAATGAGAATAAGTAAATTAGAGGTTGTAGCCATTACAATAAAACTAGCTCCTACACCATCCCCGACTCCGAGTCCCATACCTCATCATGTATAATCTACCCCTAAATGAAATAAATAGTATCCCCATCTGGATGAAAGGAAATATCCAAAATGATACTCATTCAGAGAACATAAAATGAAGTCTTCTCCTTCTGAGATTAGTAGGTTCCAGGTTCTTAGAAACTATGGAAACCAACTTATTAACACTGCCAGAACCAAAGAGACCTTATCAGGTTAGTATTGATGATCACTTGAATTATTTATCCTTCCATTGATCATTGAGGACCACCATCCAATATTAATTTATTTTTAAGTATATCCTACCAAATATGGTTGATTTTGGGAAAGTGATGTTGGAAATACCACCAGCACAAGTAGCATCTGTGTCTATTGCAACCCATATGAAAATGGTGAATAGAAGGATGTAAAAAAATACACAAAATTTTTATGATTGTATGAATATAAAAACAATCAATCAAGGTCATTTTATCCTTAATTCATAGTTAAATCAACCAATTATTCCCCTAATTGTTTCTATAATGGAACAATCATCTTTTTCGGCATCACAATCACCCAAAGACCAATCTTCTAAGAAAAACAATGGATGGAAGATCAGAAAACAAGTGAAGGAAGACAAACATAGAATGAGTCCAACATTATCCTCGACTCTATTGGACTTCATACCTTCTTCCCTGAGAGAATGGGCACCACCCCATCAAATAGTACAACAGGCATAGACCCCCCCAAAACAAAATCCTCATCAGACGAAAAAGTGATCTTAAAATCTATTAATGTTATTCTCCTAATGGATCCATTATACAATGGTGAATATGATTATGAACCTAATATTCCCACAAAAAAATTGGGATACATAAGTTGAGGCTATTAGAGATGAGGACATAGAGGAAGACACAACGCTGGCCGAGCACATTATGTCATTTGTATCCTTGTTGGTGCTATTTATGCTACAAAAACCCATGGGAAATCCCCTAAAAACCCAGAACAAACATGAAAATTCCTATAAATGCATCATGTGTCATCCAGAACCGATAATTTTGGAAAACCAATTGACGAATGAGCAACAACCTTATCAACCCAAGCAAGTGGGCGGGCAAAGCGGTCTAATACAACAAACAAACAAAAAATCTCTCGGCATCTATTTAAACACCTGTCTAATTTAACCTAGGAACATTATACCCTATAGTTCCTACTAAGGAGAAGTTCCTCATTAGAAGACATAGAACATTGACTCAAATATATGACATCATAAAGAAATTTTCCACAGTTCCAAAAAAAACTTTCAATTCTAGATGCTCTCAACATGTCAAAGGATCTACGATAATCACTTTTAGAGGCTCTACTGATCCCTCAAAAGTTTAACATGAAGTCACTACTATCGTGATATATCATGTAGATATTGACTCCATAGAATTTCAAGTGGTAATCGCTTTCACAAATAAGGAAAAGGATGTTTTTATATAAAGAAATATCAAGCCCTTGTCTGTATATTGAAGATTAGTTGACATTGACATCCATAAATCTTTCATTGAAAATGGATCATGAGCTAAAATCATTCTAGTCAGAACACTAAATCGATTGGGATGTGTTGAAGATAATATATCCCCTTCCATTCAGACACTCCAAGGGTATAATAAAAGTGATCAAAAACCCCTCATCCACATTATGCTCATAGATTAGTTTAGATATTTGGTATCCGAATCTGAATTACTAATCATCTGGAAAGACACTGCTTTCAATGCCATTATAGGAAGGCCTTGGATGAAACAGCATACAAATACCCCTTCATCATATCATCAATGCCTAAAATACTACAAAAAAGGGCTTACCAAGATGTTACATGGTGATCAATCGCCATTTGAATCTTATGACTCTCAATACATTGATGTAGGGTTCTACCAGAGAGAGGGGATACAACCCATGACCGATGGTATTGATCAGGTTATTACCCAAAATGGTCTTGAAATGACCCCAACCAACCCATTTAAAGACCTTTGTGATAAATATTTGATTCCCATCATTCAGTTCAAAGATATAAGTCTAGTTTCAGAGATGTGATTGTAGGTTTTTATAATATCAGTTACTCCAATTGATTTAGATAGTGCTGGAAAAGCCACTGATTCCCCCATTGGTGGAAACTACTAAGATGATAATTCCTTAACCTCATCCAAAAAACTTCAGTAGGTTGTCACTTTCTCAATGCAATCTAAAGAATTTTTCATTTCCCCACTAGAGATCAGAGACACCCTGACCACTTAATCTCAAAAAACTCATATTTTCTTTAACTCCAAAGAATCTACTTCAATATACATCTCTACCAACATGGAACTTAAGGGAAAGGAAGTGGAATAGGAAGAGGAATAGAAAATGGAAGAGGAAGATAAATATGACCTCAACGATGCACCTCCAGCATTTGAGGAAGGTTTCTCTACCACTGTCATGGTATACTGACAGATAAATATAAGTACATAAGAGGATCTATGACTAACACTTATCAGTGCAGCCAATCCCCTTGATGAAAAATAGATTTACACTTATTTTTTAAAGTATCACCATTATGTGTTCACTTGGAATTATAAAGAGATTTCAGGCCTCCGTCCCAATGTAGTAACCCACCACCTAGGTATGTTGGGGGATCACTATAACAATAAGTAGGTAGCTAGAAGGATTCACCCGACTCATGCTGCAATGGTCGAAGTTGAAGTTGACAATATCATAAAATCCAACTTCATTCAAGAAGTCTAGTACTTGAAATGGCTAGAAAACATTGTCTTAGTTAACAGGAATAATAATAATATGAGGGTGTGTATTGAATTTAGATATCTCAACTAGAACTGTCCAAAAAATGACTTCCTAGTCCCACACTACCACAAAACTGGGCTTCCGCAGCGCCACCCTTTATCAGTGCTAAAAAAAGTGCTGATAAAGGGAGGGGGGGCTTTATCAACACTAAAACAAAAGTGCTGATAAAGGGGCACTTTTAACAGTGCTGTTAAAAGTGAACCTTTATCAGCACTTTTTATAGCACTGATAAAGTCCCCCCCCCCCTTTATTAGATCTTTTTTTAGCGCTGATAAAGGGGACCCCTTTATCAGCGCTTTTTTTTAGTAGCGCTGATAAAGGGGGGCTTTATCAGTGCTTTTTCTTAGCGCTGATAAATTTTATGTTTCAAAAAAAATCATGAAAAAAATATTTTTATATGAGTATATTTATATTGCTATAAATATAATATATATTTTTTTAAATATGTTTTAGATAAGTATAAATAGACTATTAAATTTAATATATAATAAATTTAGTTAAAATGGCATTAAAATATTTTAAAAAAATATTATTAATTAATAATTTTCTAATTATCATCGATTAATAATCATTTAATAACAATTGGAAGACACAAAAAATCAAAAAAAAAATCAATAAAAGATCTAAAATAAGTTGAAAATGTAACTCAAACTTTAAATGGACATAACTTTTGATGACCGTTTGAGCTCTAAAGCATATCAAATCGAAGCCTGCAATGATATCTACATGCTAATGATTGAAGGAAACCTTCTATCACATTTTTTGAGGACAAAAAAGGCCCAAAAGGTCTCCAAAATTGAGTTTTTAGTCGGGATACCCCGATTTGTTAACATTCAAACAGGTATAATTTCTGATCTGGATGTCCGTTAGGCCTGTACCACATATCATATCTAATATTGTTTTATTTTCGTCAATTTGACTGGTTGTGGAGTTGAAAAGGGCTTCCGGATTAGAATTTATGGTCGTTTTAACATTCTATGGCTTTTCAAATACACATATATATGTATTTATTCATAAATAAATATATGTGTGAGTGTGTTTGTGTGTGTGTGTTGTATATATGTAGGTATGTAATTATTTATTTATTTATACACACATAAAAAAATATTTTATAAATGTATTTAAAACTAACCTTTTAAATATATATTAATATACAAATAAATATACGGATACAAAACTATAACTATATATATATATATAAATATATATTAATATACGAATGAATATATATATATACTAATATATGAATAAATATATATGTATTAATATAACTAAATATATTTATATTAATATGAATCTATATTAATATAAGAATAAATATAACTATATATGTATAAATAAATAGATATGTCATTAAATAGAGAAAAAAATGAAATGCCTTAGTGGTAAAGGTGCAGGCGCGCAAGGGAGAGGTCGTGGGTTCGAGTTTGGGTGGATGCAAGGAGGTGCCCATGTGTGGGGGATGCGCGGGAAGGGAAACACAAGAGAGTGTTAGGCTGGGGGTCCGCCTAGCACTGATAGGGGGGGGTCCAGTGCAGTTAAAATACCCCCCCCCCCCCCCGCATTATATAATTCTTTTATTTTTTCAAAAAAAATTCACTTTTAACAGTTCTTTTTTAAAAGCACTGACAAAAGACCCCTTTTATCAGCGCTAAAAAAAGCGCTGATAAAGGACCCCTTTTATCAACGCTTTTTTTAGCACTTAAAAATGGGTCATTTATCAGCACTTTTTTTAGAAGTGATAAAAGGTGGATTTATCAGCGCTTTTCTGAGCGCTGATAAAAGGGACCCCCCTTATCTTCACCTCGATTAACAGTGCTTTTTTTAGCGCTGTTAATGCACTTTTCTAGAGCTGATAAAGGCCATATTTGTAGTCATGCCAATTATAGAGTTTTTAATTGATCCAAAAACTAGATACCAATCACTCTATTTCATGGATGGTTATTTGGGATATAACCAAATTTGAATAGCCCATGAATATGAATAAATCACTCCCTTCAGGGCCCCCCCAAGGAGTATTCTATTACCGAGTTATTCTCTTTAGTTTATAGAATGTCGACGCAACATATCAACGTGTCATGAATCAATATTTAATCCATTTTTGGGAAAATAAGTTGAATGGTACATCAAAGATATGGTGGTGAAGTCCTGAAAACGTTTAAATAACCGTTTTGATCTAGAAATAATTTATTAAAAACTATGACAACATAGTCTAAAAAGAACCCCCTAAAATGTTCTTTCTTTGTTACCAGGAGAAATTTTCTTAGCTTCATAGTATGACATCATGGAATAAAAGTTGATCCATATAATACTAATGCTATCCTTGATGAATTCCAAGACATATTTCTCATATTTGGTGCTTCATAGAAAAACTTAAAGATAAATGTCTTCAATTCACTATGTTAATGAAAAAGGGAGTCATATTTCAAAAGATCGACGACTTCCAAAAATCATTAGATAACATCAAGAAATATATTCGGATTCCACTAGTGATAATGTCTCATGCCGAAACAAAGTTGTTCTTCTTATATGTGATAGCTCTAGAGCGATCATTGGGTTCTTTCCTTATATAGAAAAATTAAACCAGTTGAAAAAATAGATTTATTATCTCAATCAGACCATGATAGATATCGAGACTCGATATTCATAATTGAGAAGAGCTATTTGGAACTAATATTCACAATCCATTAGTTGAGGCACTATCTTCATTACCACGAGATTCATTTGATCTCTTGGAATGAACCACCCAAATATATTCTCAGTTGTACCATGTTGACAGTAGGTTTGTCATGGTGGGCAGTCATCTTACAGTATTTTGATATCCAGTATATACTATAGAAAGTGATAAAATAGAATCCCTTATAAAATTTCAAGATAGTGCATCCCTCTTCAGAAGAAGTTCCTACGAGTAATTAATTTTTTGACAAAAATAACCTCTCCATACAAGAATCCTCCCAAATATTGGAAATGGATTTTGATGGTGCTTCTAGGATCCCTCTATAAATTGGATGGAAGACTCTAAATTCAATAGAGTCAGACTAAGATTCATTCTCATTTCCCCAGCAAAGGCAGTCTTACCTTACTCCTTCCTATTGTTAGAAGGATACACCAAAAATGAGGTATAATATCAATCCCACAATGCAGACCTAGAACTAGAACTTCAAATACCAATGACCCATTTAAGGTTCAAAGGTGGCTCAGAGTTGGTCATAAAGAAAATCAATAATGATTATTCCATCAGAAAAGAAGAATTAATCCCCCTTTTTGAATATTTTTTATGGTTGATTACAGAATCCCCCTATGAGACAACACTACCTCACGTATCGCATTCAAAGAACACCTAGGCAGATGCACTAGCCAATGAGGCTCCACCTTGGATGACCCAAATCAGGATGAAACTTTCATCAGCATTACCCATCATAGAATAGTATCACTATTTTTTCAAGGTAGCATGAAAAAGATCAATGAGGTCAACTCTTCCACTAAAATAGATAATCCTATAAATGGTTGGATGATTAATACCTCCAAAATGGGACCCTTTAATCGAACAGGTCCATAAAAGAACAAATCTAATGATGGGAAGTCAATTTCACTCTCTATGATAGCTCGGTCCATTGAAAGGTTCTCTATAAGTTGAGATTCTATGGAATTCTCCTTAGATGCATTGATTTAGTGGAGAATAATTTCACCATGAATGAAGTTAATACTATAGATTATGGTTACCATTAATTTAAAACCAATTTTCTCACCATGTCAGGAGAGCTATATATTTTTTTCCTTCAATGATATAGGATTTTGCACAATTCATAAAAAAGTGTTACTCCTGCCAAGTGAATGTCGATTACATTCAACAACCCCTAGATCTATTGTACATAGCTACACACTCTTACCCATTTTCTATATTGGGGTGAATTTTGTGGGGTTATAACCTCTAGATACTTCCAAACAATTCAAATACTTCCTTACTACTACTAAAATCTTCTTCAAATAGGCCGAGGTGGTACCCCTTAAGGTAGTCAAGACCAAGAGCTTCATTAATGTCATAAAGTGAAATATTATCACTAGATTTTGTGTCCCTTATACAATAATGATGGACAATGACAACAACTTATACTCTTATGAATTAAAGAATTTGTACCTGGAATTCAACATTGATTATAGCCATTCATTCTACTATCATGCAGTGGATAATGAATAAATAGAGGATTTTAATAAAACTAAATCAAATATACTCTAGAAAGTAGTGGAAAAAGAAAATAAGTCTTGGAACAAAAAGTTCCAACATGCCTTGTGGTCCTACTGTAATACAACTTATATAACCACACAAGTGACCTCATATTCATTAGTATAAGGGACAAAAGCAGTTCTTCCCATTGAGGTGTAGAGACCCGAAGCCTGACGTACATGGACATTACATTACATTTGCGGAATACTTAGTACATAACAAAAAAACACACACACAAGGATCGTAATAGTTTAGTGTCTTTGGAAACTCGAAATATAATCTTCTAATCATGGTGAAAGATCTTCAAAATCTCCCATAATGATCTTCCCTTTTTTTACCTAAAACCTTTCTTTATATCCTGGGGAAAAGAAAACATAAAAGGGTGAGCTCAAATGCTCATTAAGGGTAAACAAAATAAATATCAATCACATCATATACATAAGCACATAACTTTTGAAAATCTTAACCTGCAAAAGAGATCATAATTTCATAACATGGGGTAAATATTGGAAGTGAAATGTAATCACAATAATCATAACCTAAAACATGAAACTTTGTGGCATTCACCCATAATCATAGAGAATCATTTCTTGTTAGTCAAGACTCATTGCCAAGACTATCTTAGTGGACAAAGTCCCTTTCTGAATCGAGTAACCCTCGTTTCAGTCCTGTTTCACTGAACCAGTATAACCTACCGTTCCAGCCCTGTCTATCTCATGAGATATAAAATCTTTACCCAATGCATTGGAGGGAGATATAGGTCCCACCCATCTTATAATGAATCCTTTCTTATGTGTGCCACATAATCATAAATCATACATCATCGCATAACCCATGTAATAAAAATGGGATTCTTAAACAACATGACATCATAAAACAATTCATATAAGATAAAGGAATTCATAAAAATGTTTCCATCACAACATAATCAAATCCATGTAATAATAGGGATAAAAACAGAACCCTTTTATTATCTTAGATGGAAAATAATTTTGATAAAATACTTGAACTTCATTCTTGAGGAAAATATCCTTTCTACTTCAAAAACACTTTTCCTTTCTTAACATGTCATAAAATTTTAAACTAAAAGAAGTTGATTAAAAATAAACTTGAATACTTGTAAAGGAAGCTTCTTGGAAATAATTTTTTAGAAATCCATTCATGCCGTATAAGTTAAAAAAACATTCTTCGTACTTTTGTCGGAAAAGTCAAAAAGTACCTCGTATGACAAAAGATTCCTTTCATAGATTTTACTAAAAACTCACCGAAGGGTAAAAATGGATTTAAACAATTGTAGGTGGATGGAAATAATATTACATATTGATGAAACATGGATGTGGATGATAAAATACACCCCAGTAAATACTTACGAATAAAAAATCTCAGATAAAAATGAGATTGTGATATTTCCCTTACCTTAGGTCCGATTAGCTTTGTACGTGTCCGAAGCGCCTGTATAATGGTTTAAATAATGTTATTGACTTATTCCAGAATCATACATATTGATATGATATCATATATGGTCATATTCTTAGCTTCTTGTTAGTAATATTTCATTGTTACTTGTTACTCGGGTCTTTATTGCCTTTTGTTCTTATGCGTGTTTTGCCGAATACATTCTTATTATTCTTTTAAGGTTATAGATACCTTATATCCAGAATGTTATTAGTGTAACATATATCATATTTATTCATTCAATTCATTTATATAATTACTATGTAATGATGATCATGTAGAACGAGTCGCATCACATCGTGGAGACGGTATTCCGTACGTACGCACGCGTGATGATATCGTTCCTATGATCGTGGAACTGTATTGGAGTATATATATATTATTTCAGTATCAATATTACTTAATAATAATCATAAATAGTTACTCATTACACCATTATACCCATCCTTGTAAAGTGATGGTGGAAAAATAGATTACACCACGGCGTGGAGACGGTATTCCGTCCGTACGCACGCGCGGTGATTTCATTTTTCCGTGGGATGGATAGAAGGTGAATTAGGGTTATTTCATATTTATTATAACATATCAGTATGTAAGTAATACTGATTTTATTACTTTATCATGAAACAACTAAAGAAGAAGAAGTTGAAGAAGAAAGAAATTGAAAAGATCGGTAAGGGATATTACCTCTTTTTTGGAACGCCTCTTTGAATCCTCCACTTAGGGAACTAAGATTGGTCTTTGAAGAAGACCACGACCTCTAGGATTATTCTAGGGAAGTGGAGAGGAGAAAATGGCAGGGTTTGGCCGAGCTTGAGTGCTCAAATTGGTGTGAGGAGGAGGGGGAGGAGGTGCCCTTTTATAAGGGAGGAGAGGGGCACCTTAGGAATATCTCAAAATATTATTTTATATTAAAGTCAAAATCGGTTTATAATGGCTCCAAAGGGTCTTATTTCGAAGATAAGGTGGGTATGGGTCTAACTACTATCAAACAATAGGATTTAGACAAGTTTAGGGTATTATTTTAACCTTATCAATTAGATTTAACTCTAAGTTAAATAATTTATCTTTTACCCTGTCTTTTTGTTTTCTTTCACTATATGGTTAATACACTTACTATAACATGTCAAAAGAACCCCAAATTGTTTATTATTAATATATATATCCTTATCTAATTCATTTGGCCGAACCTTAGATTTTTATGAATACAATAACAATTAATAATATAATATTTGATTTAAAAACTATTTTGTGTCAATTTTGACACTATTTGATATATGATTTTTGTGAAAGTCATAACAGAATTATATGTTCGAACCAAGTTGATTAAATCAACATTAATATATCATAGTAACCTAGAAAATTAGTGGAATTCATAAAAAGTCTTAAATTACATTTATTGTGGTGTTTATAACATCAATTATGTCAATATTTCATTAATAAGATAATTATTGCATCATCATTGTGTCATAAATAAATTAAATTATTTAATGTCTAAAAATTACAAATAAAATACCATCATGTAGGAAATCTTTTTCTATTTCTAATGAATATTTATAGTCGAATTTATCTTATGTATAACCCCATATTAAAAATGATTTACTTATTAAACTTTGATTTTAACTATTTTAACCCTTCTTTAAATAAATTAATAATAAATGTCCTAATCTAATCCAAGTGGGCCTAAATGGTCATATTTTATTCATAAGGTTGTTTTGGGTCGAATTACACTTATCCAATAGAATTAGGACATGTGTTAGGGTAATAATAATATCATATTTACCCTTAGTTACCCTATTTACTATTAACCGCGGTAAAA
This sequence comes from Viscum album, assembly GCA_963277665.1. Lineage (NCBI taxonomy): Eukaryota > Viridiplantae > Streptophyta > Magnoliopsida > Santalales > Viscaceae > Viscum > Viscum album. The sequence goes on from OY728150.1 coordinate 491,647,730, forward strand.
AAAGTAAAAAGTTACTATTCACCAAAAATTATTTTCATCTCATTGAACCACATTTTACTTACTGACATCAACCGTGTCTCTCGGATTTTTGAAATTCCATTCACAGAAGCGGTAAAATTAAGATTTATGAATAAATTAATTTTTTTAACTACCACTTAGTAGTTTCACTATTCATCAAAAATTGATGTTTTTCAGAACAATGCCAAAATTTCATCCTAAGCTATATTTCATATTCCGAATTTAAAAATGAAGTCTATTTTACCAAATTCATATCATAGAAGTTGCATTAATTAATTTTATAATTAAATCCCGCTGTTAAAACAAAGAGCGTGTTTTTAAGAAACAATATCTATCAAAAGATTGACACTTGTTTATGTCTAGTTTAAATGTGAAATTACATCCAATGACCAACATTGTATTAAATTGTAAAAATATATTCTAAATATACTTTAAAACCACTCAAATTAATAATTTATCACTATTAATTATTTTGATTAAAAAAGTTGTTTTTAATTATAATTTAGTAATTTTCACTATTCATCAGAATATGAAAGTTATCCGAAAAGTACCAAAATTTCACCTTAGGCTAAATTCGATACTCCGAATCCAAAAATGAAGTCCATTTTGAGAGCTAAAATTTCTAAAATTTAAAAAGTGGTTATTACTATTCATAACGACTAGTTTTAATAATATTTTAATAGCATATCGTTGTTTCGTGAAACTCAGTATTGCGTACTACACACGCTATTGAGGAAGGTTGCGATTGCGTGTAATTCAAGGCAAGTCAAGGATACATGTTGTGCAAGCTCCTTTTGGTGTAGCGTACAACACAAGACATTAGTGAAATAAAGAATATTTTTCATAAAATCTCGCGCTGTTACATTCTACCCCCCTTAAAATGAATTTCTCCCTCGAAATTCGTCGGGGTTATAAATGGTTTACTATTCGAAAGTTTCTTTAATAGAAACCCACATCGTAAAAAGGAATACCAAAACTTGGCTTTAAAAACTAAAGTATGAAATGTAACGATTACCCAAATAAACTAATCACTGGGTTTCCACATAGGTGAAAATATGGATATGGAAGAGAAATCTAACCATCATGTTCTGATGGAGAGTGGTAGAGAACATGGCTATGGAAAATCCAGTAATCACAAATCCATAAATTTGTGACGATCTAAGGTACCATCTGATTCATCAGGTATAAGATCACTAGGACAACATTTTTGGTTTTCAAGATCATTTCCCTAAAGTTGAAAATTTGAATTAGAATAAATACATTCTTTATTTTGGTACAATCTCACTGTTGTTCATGCCTTGAACAATTTCCACTTCATCTCTTAAATAAATGAAGTTGAATTTGTTATTCGTGAAGTGTTAGCAGATCATGTGATAGAATGACGGGTCATTCCATCTATCTCAAACAAAAGGTTAGCAAAAATTATATACATAAGTCGATCTATAGTGAGATTAATCACATATGGTTCCTAAAATGGACTTATACTTCATATATCATACTGCTTAATATAATAAAACTAGTTTCTACTAAACAGGGACTTCCTGTAGGCCAGTGGTAGGCGATAAAGGCCAGTCGCACTTCGGTTGTGGGTTCGATTCCCACATCCTTGTCCGACGCGATGGGCTGTCGCCCGTCCTGCAGGTTGTCCTTTTTCTAAAACTATATTACTATAACATCCCATCAATAATATCGAGAAAACTTCGATCCTTAAACAATACTCACTTATGTCCAACATAATCCATTTCAATCTTTAGGCTTATCCATAATACTGCAGTCCACTCTCATAACATAGTGAAAACGATTACCAGAGATTTAATACCATCGTTGATCCCCATATATCATAAGATATGTTTTGTTGGTCACATTCCAAACATTCAAAGTCCTTAATCATGTATTCTCTTGAATACCTTAGTGAAAACATGAATGCAGTTAAAATTTAACACTTTCCACATACCAAAATCCTCAAAATTCTATATACTCAAACAATGATATCACTTAGTCCTTATATCAATCATGAGCTCATGAATACTATTAAACATTTCATTTTCTCGTTTTCCCTTCATTATGCGCATATCATCTTATTTCCAAAAAATATCTCAATCACTTTGAATACCACATCAATGATACAACATTATTTTGGAATCCCACTACATAAACACTTAATCATTCCACCACATCGTTGTCATATTCAACATTGCCAATAGTGATCGCATGTGACTTCCCTTTGTCCTTTGCATTCAGTGGTTGCTCATGTTGATCATCACTAACCCTTGGATTAGGGCATTTATTAGCATAATGCCCCATTTCCTTTCACTTGAAGCATTGAAGTGTTGGTGGTGCATTCTCTGCAGTGTTTGCTTTATTCACATAATTAGAAACCCTTTTTCCATTACTTCGACAATCAGCTGCTCGATGACCTTCTTTTTCACACTTAAAACATTTTCTAGTCCCTTTAAGACAATCTCCACCATGCTTCTTTCCACACTTTGTGCATAAGGAAACATTCATCTTCTTTTCACCATTATTCTGAGATTTCTCCTTGAACTCCATCTTTCGTTTCTTGTCAAAACCATGAGATGGATATGTAACACCAAATTCCATTTCTACCTTGATAGCACAATGCACAATTTCTTCATAGCTACTGAAGTCTCTTATAGCTAATTCCCTTCGAAGACTTGGTTTTAAGCCACTGAAAAATCGATCAACTTTACTTTCAGGTTGGATGATAATGTCAGATGCATACCTTGCAAGTCTTGTAAAATTCGCTTCGTATATACCAACAGATTCATCATCCTTTTGCTTTAGTTCAAGAAACTCCTTCTCCATCTTTGTTCGAAGAATACGAGGGAAGTACTTATTGAAAAATAAGTTCTTGAACTCATCCCATTCCATGGACTCAATTTCATCTCTTGGCCTCGTATTCTTGATAAGATTCAACCATTGATCAGCTTCACCTTCCAAACGATATACTGCTAAGATGACTTTATCATGTTCAGAACATTGAAGAACTGAAAATATCTTTTCAGTGGTACTGATCCATTGTTCAGCAACAAGTGGATCAGAAGACCCACTGAAAGAAGGTGGACGTTGCCTCATAAAGGACTCAATAGAATATTGTTCCCTTCTCTGCTCATTTGGAAGTCCAGAATGATTCATAGCTTGTGTAAGTATAGCAATAAGATTTTGCACTCCATCTCCCATAACATTTGTTTGTTCAGGAGGAAAATCATTGCATTGTCCATTGCATTGATCAACACGGTTCCTTCGGGTTCCAGCCATCGTCTAAAACCCAAAAAGAATAGTGTGAGAGGCAAAAATCATGCTAGGGAAAACAACATAATAAAGGGGGAGTACCTTCAATATCTAACATCTTAGGTTTAATTCTATGATCGTTAGTGTAGTTCTAGTACTATAACCTATACGTATACTTAACCTTAGGGACATCCCTAGACATACCGTAGGAATATTTCTAGGGATCTCACTAACGTTTTCGCATCCTAGTTTCCAAAGGTTGACTAAACCTTTCCTCTGATACCAACTGTAGAGACCTGAATCCTGACGTACATGGACATTACATTACATTTGCGGAATACTTAGTACATAACAAAAAAACACACACACAAGGATCGTAATAGTTTAGTGTCTTTGGAAACTCGGAATATAATCTTCTAATCGTGGTGAAAGATCTTCAAAATCTCCCATAAAGATCTTCCCTTTTTTTTACCTAAAACCTTTCTTTATATCCTGGGGAAAAGAAAACATAAAAGGGTGAGCTCAAATGCTCAGTAAGGGTAAACAAAAGAAATATCAATCACATCATATACATAAGCACATAACTTTTGAAAATCTTAACCTGCAAAAGAGATCATAATTTCATAACATGGGGTAAATCATGGAAGTGAAATGTAATCACAATAATCATAACCTAAAACATGAAACTTTGTGGCATTCACCCATAATCATAGAGAATCATTTCTTGTTAGTCAAGACTCATTGCCAAGACTATCTTAGTGGACAAAGTCCCTTTCTGAATCGAGTAACCCTCGTTTTAGTCCTGTTTCACTGAACCGGTATAACCTACCGTTCCAGCCCTGTCTATCTCATGAGATATAAAATCTTTACCCAATGCATTGGAGGGAGATATAGTTCCACCCATCTTATAATGAATCCTTTCTTATGTGTGCCACATAATCATAAATCATACATCATCGCATAACCCATGTAATAAAAATGGGATTCTTAAACAACATGACATCATAAAACAATTCATATAAGATAAAGGAATTCATAAAAATGTTTCCATCACAACATAATCAAATACATGTAATAATAGGGATAAAAACAGAACCCTTTTATTATCTTAGATGGAAAATAATTTTGATAAAATACTTGAACTTCATTCTTGAGGAAAATATCCTTTCTACTTCAAAAACACTTTTCCTTTCTTAACATGTCATAAAATTTTAAACTAAAAGAAGTTGATTAAAAATAAACCTGAATACTTGTAAAGGATGCTTCTTGGAAATAATTTTTTAGAAATCCATTCATGCCGTATAAGTTAAAAAAAACATTCTTCGTACTTTTGTCGGAAAAGTCAAAAAGTACCTCGTACGACAAAAGATTCCTTTCATAGATTTTACTAAAAACTCACCGAAGGGTAAAAATGGATTTAAACAATTTTAGGTGGATGGAAATAATATTACATATTGATGAAACATGGATGTGGATGATAAAATACACCCCAGTAAATACTTACAAATAAACAATCTCGGATAAAAATGAGATTGTGATATTTCCTTTACCTTAGGTCCGATTAGCTTCGTACGTGTCCGAAGCGCCTGTATAATGGTTTAAATAATGTTATTGACTTATTCCAGAATCATACATATTGATATGATATCATATATGGTCATATTATTAGCTTCTTGTTAGTAATATTTAATTGTTACTTGTTACTCGGGTCTTTATTGCCTTTTGTTCTTATGCGTGTTTTGCCGAATACATTCTTATTCTTCTTTTAAGGTTATAGATACCTTATATCCAGAATGGTATTAGTGTAACATATATCATATTTATTCATTCAATTCATTTATATGATTACTATGTAATGATGATCATGTAGAACGAGTCGCATCACATCATGGAGACGGTATTCCGTACGTACGCACGAGTGATGATATCGTTCCTATGATCGTGGAACTGTATTGGAGTATATATATATTATTTCAGTATCAATATTACTTTATAATAATCATAAATAGTTACTCATTACACCATTATACCCATCCTTGTAAAGTGATGGTGGAAAAATAGATTACACCACGGCGTGGAGACGGTATTCCGTACGTACGCACGCGCGGTGATTTCATTTTTACGTGGGATGGATAGAAGGTGAATTAGGGTTGTTTCATATTTATAATAACATATCAGTATGTAAGTAATACTGATGTTATTACTTTATCATGAAACAACTAAAGAAGAAGAAGTTGGAGAAGAAAGAAATTGAAAAGATCGGTAAGGGATATTACCTCTTCTTTGGAACGCCTCTTTGAATCCTCCACTTAGGGAACTAAGATTGGTCTTTGAAGAAGACCAGGACCTCTAGGATTATTCTAGTGAAGTGGAGAGGAGAAAATGGCAGGGGTTGGCCGAGCTTGAGTGCTTAAATTGGTGTGAGGAGGAGGGGGAGGAGGTGCCCTTTTATAAGGGAGGAGAGGGGCACCTTAGGAATATCTCAAAATATTATTTTATATTAAAGTCAAAATCGGTTTATAATGGCTCCAAAGGGTCTTATTTCGAAGATAAGGTGGGGATGGGTCTAAATACTATCAACCAATAGGATTTAGACAAGTTTAGGGTATTATTTTAACCTTATCAATTAGATTTAACTCTAAGTTAAATAATTTATCTTTTACCATGTCTTTTTGTTTTCTTTCACTATATGGTTAATACACTTACTATAACATGTCAAAAGAACCCCAAATTGTTTATTATTAATATATATATCCTTATCTAATTCATTTGGCCGAACCTTAGATTTTTATGAATACAATAACAATTAATAATATAATATTTGATTTAAAAACTATTTTGTGTCAATTTTGACACTATTTGATATATGATTTTTGTGAAAGTCATAACAGAATTATATGTTCGAACCAAGTTGATTAAATCAACATTAATATATCATAGTAACCTAGAAAATTAGTGGAATTCATAAAAAGTCTTAAATTACATTTATTGTGGTGTTTATAACATCAATTATGTCAATATTTCATTAATAAGATAATTATTGCATCATCATTGTGTCATAAATAAATTAAATTATTTAATGTCTAAAAATTACAAATAAAATACCATCATGTAGGAAATCTTTTTATATTTCTAATGAATATTTATAGTCGAATTTATCTTATGTATAACCCCATATTAAAAATGATTTACTTATTAAACTTTGATTTTAACTATTTTAACCCTTCTTTAAATAAATTAATAATAAATGTCCTAATCTAATCCAAGTGGGCCTAAATGGTCATATTTTATTCATAAGGTTGTTTTTGGTCGAATTACACTTATCCAATAGAATTAGGACATGTGTTAGGGTAATAATAATATCATATTTACCCTTAGTTACCCTATTTACTATTAACCGCGGTAAAAAAAAGTAAAAAGTTACTATTCACCAAAAATTATTTTCATCTCATTGAACCACATTTTACTTACTGACATCAACCGTGTCTCTCGGATTTTTGAAATTCCATTCACAGAAGCGGTAAAATTAAGATTTATGAAGAAATTAATTTTTTTAACTACCACTTAGTAGTTTCACTATTCATCAAAAATTGATATTTTTCAGAACAATGCCAAAATTTCATCCTAAGCTATATTTCATATTCCGAATTTAAAAATGAAGTCTATTTTAACAAATTCATATCATAGAAGTTGCATTAATTAATTTTATAATTAAATCCCGCTGTTAAAACAAAGAGTGTGTTTTTAAGAAACAATATCTATCAAAAGATTGACACTTGTTTTTGTCTAGTTTAAATGTGAAATTACATCCAATGACCAATATTGTATTAAATTGTAAAAATATATTCTAAATATACTTTAAAACCACTCAAATTAATAATTTATCACTATTAATTATTTTGATTAAAAAAGTTGTTTTTAATTATAATTTAGTAATTTTCACTATTCATCAGAATATGAAAGTTATCCGAAAAGTACCAAAATTTCACCTTAGGCTAAATTCGATACTCCGAATCCAAAAATGAAGTCCATTTTGAGAGCTAAAATTTCTAAAATTTAAAAAGTGGTTATTACTATTCATAACGGCTAGTTTTAATAATATTTTAATAGCATATCGTTGTTTCGTGAAACTCAGTATTGCGTACTACACACGCTATTGAAGAAGGTTGCGATTGCGTGTAATGCAAGGAAAGTCAAGGATGCGTTTTGTGCAAGCTCCTTTTGGTGTAGCGTACAACACAAGACATTAGTGAAACAAAGAATATTTTTCATAAAATCTCGGGCTGTTACATGAGGTCTAGTTGCCCTCACTCTGCATTTCCATTTGTGACCAATTATCTAAGATGAGTGATCCTAGAAGTGGTTAGTCGAACTATAAAGGCTTGATGAAAATCAAATATGTACCTTGCATCACTTTGAAGTTTACCAAAACGAGATAGCATGATCCCTCAACAAGAAAGTTCATCTTCATACATTATTTCAAGGATAACTTGATCTAGCTCTAAGAATCATCTTGATACTCAAGAAGAAACCTCTAAAGATGGAACGAAAATGGGAAGGAATTTTCATCATACATAAGGACTATCCTAATGGTGTATATTTGTTAATTACCATGGATGGTGAGAATGCCACTCCCCCTACCAAGGAAAAAATTCTCAATAAATACTTAATGTGAGACATAATCGGTGGTCCTAATCATATGACCTAAAACTAAAAGACACCATAGTCCGATCTATAAGACTCTAAACTACATATCCCAATGTCCAAGACACAAGATGTTAAATTTTTTGAAAACATATTTGTCACATGACATAAAATTTATGGTTCACATCCCTGTTGCATGAAGTAAAATTTCATAATACTTCGGTCTATGCTTGAGAATAGCACAATTCTTAGTGTCAATCTCCTACTACACCACCGACTTATCCTTCATCAGAACTACATGTGGATTTATTCTCATTTCAATGGGATAAATAGTGATGCACATACCCTATATCATGGACCTAGCTAGTAAATAATGAAAATGATCCCTATTGCATACAAACAAAATCAATGCAGGGTACTCTAACATGGGTCCCTTCATTTGTATTCCCATTTTAAGTAAAATGACCTATCTTTGTACATGAATCATATTTGTGAAAGGAATCATTTAAAAAACTACGTATGAATTTATTCTTGTCCACATAGGATATGTAATGATTCCTATGACTTTTTTTCGTCCCAGCGACAAATTTAACCCTTTATAAAATTGTTTTTTCCAAACTTTGTCCCTTGAGGCCTCTCATTACATTGTGTTTGTTTCCTATTGGCTAATGAAGAAATATTTGCACCCCATATCAGATGAATATTTGTGACCCTAAACTATAACACCATTAGTCCTTGTCGCATGAACTTAAAAGGAATGACCCATATATCCCAGTCACAACAAAAATGTCCTTTCCATATAATGTAAAACTATATGGTTCACCTCCTTGGAACATGATAGAAAACTACATGGTTTACATCCTTGTCGCATGATGTAAAATTGCGTAATAACTCTTTCCTCATCTAAGAGGTCCCCAATCTCTATGTCAGTCTCCTTCCATGCATATCGCTAACCTGTACGTCTTTAGAACTAGGTGTGTCTTATGGCTTGATTATTATCCCCTTAGGATATGTAGTGACACCCAGATCCCAAATCCTAGGCTCAATAGAAATATGAAAAACAATATGCCCCCTCCCTATGTATAGGTCAGACCTGCACAAGAATTTTTTTTATAAAAGAACTACATGTGTCTTGATTCATTTTTATATAAGATACATAGAAATTCCAAGATTATTCAACCTAGTCTTATCCAAAAACTCCAAATCAGGGCATGGTTGTCTCCCATCCTTCTAGTTTTCTTGTACTCACTTTTATGCAAAGAAGGAACCCGCACTGTTCCTTGTTTCTCACACCCAACATGACTCACATGAGCTTAGGAATCTTAGAAGGGACCTTTTTTCATGGTCAAAGCACGTGTTATGAATATCAAATCCTTAAAATGGGTGAAAACAACTTTGGAGATGCTTGTATGGTGTAATATTTAATACCCTCTTTTCACATTACGGTTTTGACCAATTATCTCGGTTGTATGACATTAAACTAAAAGAAAACTATACAAATACATGAGGATATATTCTCACTTCAGAAAGATATGTAGTGAATCTTAGGTCCCTCAACCTAGGCCCATCTGCAATAAAAAAAGTAGCAAGTTCTCCTTTCCTCCTGCATATGACCTCAGTCCATGAAGGATGTCTTATTTGAGTTCCCTCATTCAAGGAACCGTCATGGAACCAAAATAACACTTCCCTATATGTGATCCAAATATTTACATGAAACTTCAATCCCCACCACCAATACCGGCCCCAAATTCTTATTTCATACCCAGACATATCCCTTCCACAAATCATACTCCTTTCCCTAGGAAACTCACATTGTCACAAACTCCCCTAGTTTATAATTAATGAGAGCATCAATATATATAGGGAACATTTTGACAACGCATAATAGGCCTCAAATTAGGTTTTCATAATTTATGCCCCAAATGATCTATCAACCAAAGGAACCTTCTTCCTTGGAGAAAAAAAAAATACTCTTATCCTTATACTCCTCAACAATATCACAATAGAAGCAGCTTTCTGAATATGGTCCATGGCCATTCTATGCATACTTGTCCCATCTCATATCTCCTGATTCAAGAACCCACAAGATTATGGTTTAAAATTTCCTTATTCATGCCTGATTATATTATAACATTATTGGATCAATAAGCTATATATTTTTTGTTCTTTCCAAAACCATCATTCAAACTTTATGACCTTAAACTATATCAATGCTCAGTTTTTCTGCATGACTTTAAACTATATAGTGGTCCCTGTCACAAGACCTTAAGGGGAAAAACCCAAACATCCTAGTTACAATACATTGAATTGTACAACAACTTCCTTAACACATGACATTAAAATATAGCCTCTACATGTGCACTAAGCATTGGATTCCCTAGGTAAAAATCCTAGGATGCATTGTGCAATGAGCATGAGATTCCTCGCATGAGATGACTCTCACAAAATCCAGGAATATTTGACACATAATACCCATACCATACCTTATTGTTACCCTTTATTTGGCAGAAACATCCTTTCCATAAGATTTTAAAGCACACTATTGATCTTTATTTTAATCTCCCCTGTGTGATAAGGGAAACCCACACCATTCCTTGTTTCTCCCAATGAGTGTAGCTCACATGAGATTATGAATCCTAGAAAGGGGACTTCTCACATAGTCGGGTTGCCTTGCGATCCAAGGACCATGACTGTAAAATTGGTGCATCTTATCCCAAAGAGGTTTGTATGATGTGATTCCTCATGATTTCTCTTTACATTGGGTAACCAATGTCCTTACCATGTGAGGTTGAACTGCATGGTTGATGTCACCTCATTCAAGGTTTAAATTATCGATGTTGTGGCTTCACCCAATAGGACCACCATTCTTGGTGTTGGTCTCCCACTATGCCTTATCCTCATAAAATGATCCCATTCCTAAAAAATATCTAGGTAGAAGGAATATGACATGGGTTCCCCCATTATTAAATAAAGACACCATATAAAAAATTCCCCACCCCTTGCACACGAGTCAGATCAGTGTGGGGGGAACATCTCACCAGAACTATGTATGACTTGATTCTACACTTGATGAGATACATAGTAACACCTTGATATTCTATCTTAGGTCCAACCACAAATTCTATTTTGGGATTCGAGATTGTTTCTTTTTTCAGCCCTTGGGCTCCCCTTTTGAATTTATTCACATCAAGTTCACTCTCACCAGTAAGAAAGGACATCCCACCCCCATCCACAATCCCTGTTGTAAGACCTTAAAAGGAACACTCTTCATCCTTTCCATAATAAATTAAACTAAATAGTTATTAAGAACTATGTAGATCTTGATACCCACTAACACAAGATACGTAGTGACACCTGGGTTCATCAACTTAGGCCCAACTGTAACCAAGAAAATGCACATACTTTCCAATGTATGAGTTAAATCTTCATAGAGAGACAAAACACAGATTTAATGCCTTTTTCATAAATTACCCTTTTCTCTTACATGAAAATAAAATCTATGTAAGGAGTTTCGTATACATGGAAAACACCAGTTTATATTCATCCTTTATGCTTGGGAACATCCCTTTTCACTAGTAACACTTCTTATCATGGGAAACATGGATCCTTGCGATCTTCCATTGGCTGTCAGGGATGAGTGGATCCAACTTTGAGGGACACCATTGTCTTGGATATGCATAAAATTCCCATATATGACTCTAAATAATATGCCTCGATAGATTCTAAACCAAAGGAATCTTCTTCCATAGGATCAAATATTTTCTTCTCTATACGCTTTGACAACATCGTAATGGAAGAAACATTTTGAATATGGTTCACATTCATTCTTTACATACTTGTCCTGTTGAATTAATCCTCATATAAGAACCCCAAGATCATGGTTTACAACTTCTCTCCTCATTCCCAAGTATACAGGGACATCTTTGGTTTGGAAGACCATATTTTTTTCATCATCCACATTGTCCCTTGGACAAAGCATTATGAACTTAAACTATAGAAACTATTCATCCTGGTCGCATGATAATAAACCACGAGACAACACCCCCTACAACAAATTATGTGGTGTTTATAAAAGATGATCCAAGACTACTACTGTCACACAATCTAGATGATCTCCACATTTTCTCTTGTTTCTCACATTGATCATGACTCACATGAGCTTAGATATTTTGGGAAATCATCCCATTTTTCATGGCTAAACCACATCACAATCAAAGTCAGGGAATGTTGGGTCCTAGATGAAAGACCTTAAAAGGAACACTTTTCATCCTTTCCATAAGACACTAAAGTATTCACATCCCTAACAAACGACATTGAACTACATAATATGTCTCTAAGAACTACGTATTGTTTGACTCTCACTCTAAAGAGACATGTAGTGGTGCTAGATTTTACATCTTGGTTCATTCACAATAAAAAGATCCCTCTAATCATTTTCCCATGAGCTCGATTAGGGAAAATTAAATCCTTATGAGAGCCACATAAGACCTAGACTCAACACCAAAATGGGGTTATGTTTCCCATTCAATGTTAGGATCAGTCCAGAATACCCCCATTATGTTTTCAAAAACCCATTTTCTCATGAACTGCAATGCATAGTCTTGAGAAATTTGAATCCTTATAATCTTTCATTTTCTATCGACGATAAGAGCATTGAGCTCCAACAAACACCTTTTTCTTGAATATGCATAATATATACATATGTGGCTTTACATAATATGCCTCAAACATGGCCTATCAATAAGATACTACATGGTCCTCAGGATTTAATCCTTTTATCTCTATGTGCTTTGAAAACATCATAATGGAAATTAATTTTTGAACATTGTTCATATAAATTACTTATGTTTTTGTCCCATATTATTTCTCTAGATCTGAGATTTTCAAGATCATGACTTATAAGTTATCTCCTCACAAAAAAATGAGGATGAGGTGTTTGGACATTCTTAGTCCATAAACCGTACTTTATGTCATTATTCTCACAACTAGTAGTCAAAGATATTCGACTCAAAACATATGCTGCATTGGTCCATCCTACAAGACCGTAAACAACAAATTGAAAAGTCATGCAATTAATTGGGTTGAAAATCAATAATGGTTGACTCAAGAAAAATCCAAGTCATAAACTCTAGGTCTATATTTAATCATATTTAGGAAAACATTAGGGTAATGGAGCACAAGACACAAATTATTTTCAGATCTATCATGTGACCCTAGAAATAGTCAAACTATGCTCACTAAGTCCCTCAACCTAGGAAAAATATAGAACATCCTCCCATTGGTGAGACAACTCTAAATCCACCAGATGATTTAGGAATTCATCAAAGTGTCCTATATTTACATTTGAAGAAGGTTCTCTTATTCATCTTCATCATCCACACTGGTCTTCTCTTTCTATGGTTTTTCATTCATAGTCATGTCTTGTGTATAAACATTAAATAACAAGTGTCAGGTGTTTATAAGGTTAAAGAAAAAGGGAAATCATAAAACATATTAATTTTGAATGCAGTGGGTGAAAAAATTATAGAATTATTAATTCCAAAAAATAATTAATATCTATAACTGGGCATGCTAATAAAAAAGTTTTGAAACAATTTGACTGGAAAATTATTGAGAATCTTGAATTAACTACACCTTCCAATATAGACATCATCTAAAACATAAATATTTTGTTTGAAAAAACCTTATGGATAATGTAATTGAATAAAAATTTATTTTTTATTTCCAATAAAAAAATAATTTCAATAGTGTAATGTCTTGGCCCGACCCACCACTAAGATGGTGGTCGAACCGATGGTTCACATCGCCTCAGGCGTTCCTCCCCATACGGCAAAGGTTGCTGACTAGCAGTGAGGGTCTAACAAATAGTACAAAATAAAAAAATAAAAGAAAAACCCAAGGATCTGCTACTCGAGCATCCTGAGCAAGAGGTCAGTCTTATCCTCTCAACTTACCATGTACACATCACAACATAAGCAATGAATCCAAAGACTTGTGAGTAAGAAGATCTACTCGGGTTCCAAATAGGGCCCGAGTACTGTGTGAGATAATAATCTCAATAGGCCTACACCCACTGTGTCTATCCCAATCCATTACGTGATATATAATATAAATCATTGAGTAGGTATAAGAAGAAAAATAAACATGTAGTTATAAATAAATAAATAACCTACCCAGGTTCCTAAGGGACACCTGGCAGCTATACATACTTTAACACCCTTCTAGGTATCTATATTTTTGGGTAGATCCTCCTACATTAGGATAAATCACCCAAATTGGTGGAATATTCTCCTACTAAGGATGAATCGCTTAGAATATAGCATAAACATATGGCCTCTTCCATCAGGCTAACCAAAATCTCACCCTTAGGTATCATGTGACTGTACATCTAGACCTTAGGTATCTGACCAAATCATATACTCTGCCCTCAGGCATTTATTACTAGTGTGCCAAGTCCTCAGGTGGTATAAAATCATGCACCAATACCTCAGTCGTCAACACTAATCATGAGTTGTATCCAGACAAAATCAACATTTCATTTGCATCAACCCCTCATGTATCAATCATATCGATATCACATAAGCTCAAAATCTAAGCAAGAAAAATCAAAATTCTATGACCACGTTGTCGTGACGTGGAAAATTGATTATGATTTTAAGGTTGATTTATAATCTAGGTCAGACCCTAGGTCATCTCTCAAGGAGCATTTGTGGGTTTAGAGTGCGCATTTTTAATAAGAAGTACTTAAATAAGGGGTGGTTTTGAAAACAATTTTAGGATGAAATGGCTTAATTAAATAGTTTAATAGTTGGAATGAAAAGGTGGTGATTGTTAATTATGAGATAAAAGGGTTCATTGTGATTTCACTACACACATTTAAAACTCATTGTTCTTGGAGATTAATTAAGGTTTGATGTAATTCTTTGGTTGAAATCAATTGGAATCCCGATTACTTTCCAAGATCTTATATTAAAGCACGTTGAGCCAAACCTTGAAAAAACTATCATATAGACAAGGTCCAGATAACATGAATGGTATAATATCTTCCAAAACAAATTGATATATCAAATAATTGGGGAAGAGAAGGATTATTGTGATGTCCAATCAGAACAACACAAGTCACGTACTCAAAACTTCGCACCAATTGGTTAAAAGTAAAGATCATTTTATTCGGTAAGATACTTCTAAATGAAATGGTTTCAAACCCAAAATACATCAAACCAGTAGTATTACATGTTTCGGAACTCCCTTTACATGTGTATAGCTCCCTCACAACGAATGCCCACCGTTTAGCTCGACATCGTGAGGAGGAGGAAGCTTGGGTGGGACTCATTCTTCAATCTTGATCCCCCTATAAGGATAGGGGCCTCCAGAACATCTAAGATGAGGAGGAGACTACTCTAGGACTCCAAAATGGCATAGCTTCACTTCTTGTCCGAAATTACAAATGGGGTTCCCAAGGTTCATTTTTATAGCCAAAATGGGAAGTGGTTTTGGGCACCCAGATTTTGATAAACCACTTGGAGGATGGTTCTCAGCTACTAGACAGTCGAATATCCTTTTTGACCAAACTAAAAAGTTGTATACCCATGTCATTATTATCACCACTGAATGTTTGGAATCATTTGGACAATCACAGCTTGAGATACTGACATATTACAGAACGTCACTTTTGACTTTGTGCATATTCGGTGGCTTGGACAGATTAGTTCAAATGGGCCCCTTTATAATCCGAATCAGGATTGGGTTCTCTGAGATAAAATGTATCTTATTAAATTCTGGAATGGTCCACAACATATCAGCCCATTCAGATCCATGGATTTCTTGTACTGTTCAAAACAGTGGACATATGTCCATGGGATGCCATGTAGTTTGGCCAATTTTTAATCTGGATGATCTTTGGGACTCCAAATCACCTCCACCTTTAATGAAAATATCAAAACAAGTATAATTTCACTTTTTAATAGTGATCAAAATTAATTCATTTAATTAAAAATGAAGTATAGTTTATTATTATATTTTAAATATTCATTAAAAAATTAGTTTAAAACAGCGGTGTACGGGTGGAATTGAATAATGAATCGCTATGCGATCACACCCCCACACCTAAACATTTTCACCCCTAGGAAAAGTCACCTATCCAAAAAAATAATGATACATGTATATATTTCCAAAATCATGAAGATTTAACATTTGAGGAAATTTTAATTAAAGTAATATGATCAATGCACAGACCACACCAAGGAGTTCTTCCTAGTGAAAATAGAAAAAGATTTCTCATAAATCATATCATAGTGAAATTCAAAATGATTCCTAATACAAAATTGAACAAGGAATTCAGAAGTAAACCATGACACTAACTCTCCATGTATGTGTGTAAAAAACCATTCCATGCTATTCTTTCCACTTTTTATCCAATAAATATCGGTTATTTTAACATTTTCCAGCTTAAATGATTTTGTCCACCAAACCTGCCTTACATCCTTTGCAATAATATTTCATGACCCACTCACTTAAGCATTCCCAGAAGTCAAACTATAAGCTCCTGACCTAGATATCCCCATATGTTTCACATTTCATCACTCCTATCCTTTATTTTTTTTTTAGAAGTTTCATTTGGAACAAATCTCACACTCATCTACCAAACCTTGTTTGATCTCCTCACGACACTAATTGAAATAGTTATAATAAGATTGAAGGATGAGGAGGAGTGGTTTTTGACCTGGCCAAGACACAACCCTTTTTTAGGGCGTACAATAGTCGTACATTAGGTACAAACGCATAGATCAATTTGGTACAGTAATGAAACAGATCAGATAAGGAACGAATGTATGGAAATATCATTTAAAGATAAAAAATATTAACCTAAAAAATATTTACCTTATATTAAGAAAGAAATATTCACACTTTTTGGTTTTGTGAAAAAATGTGTGGAAATATTAGTGACACAGTTTTCCAAAAAACTACTCACACAAGGGGAATCAATCATCTCAAATGTTTCGCATAGATACAACCATTTATATCATTGACAGAAAACCAATTCACTAAAAAATCACTCCATGATGTTAAAAAAAATATTATTTTTCACTTTCTTTATTGTATTTTTACTCCCCCCCCCTTTATGGTCACCAAATGCATGTTGAAATTTTTTATGGGGAAAAATGAAAATACCATAAAGAAGGAAAAAAAGAAAAGAAATAAGAAAGACAATGGAAATCCTAATGAACCTAGGAAAGAAAGAAGAAAGAAAATGGAAATCCTAATGAACCCAGGAAAGAAAGAAGAAAGACAATGGAAATCCTAATGAACCCAAGAATGTATCCACTCCCCACACCTAGAATGTGTAGTGTCCTCACTGTTATAAAAGAGAATGTGGGAAGGAAGGATAAAATCTGGTAAGTGTCATCCATAGATTGCTTCTTAAACTTGGATTTCCTCCACCGGGGACTCCAGAATGGATTCATGGAAGTGCTTTAGCCTCTTCCCATTCACAGTGAAGGTTTTCTTGGTTTCTTCATTTTGAACCTGGACAATACCAAATGAAGAGACATTAGTAACAGTGTATGGTCCAAACTAGCAGGGACGAAGCTTACCTGGATGCAACTTCAGCCTTGCATTGTAAAAGAGAACCTTTTTCCTAATGTTGAATAGACGATGAAGGATAAGACGGTCTTGGGCAGCCTTGGTTCACTTCTTATAAATCATGGAGTTTTCATATGCATCTCTTCTCATTTCCTCCAAATCCTAAATCTGAAACTTCATTTGGGAAACCACACCAGAAAGATTAGAATTTCATTGTTTGATGGCCCAGTAGGCCTGGTGCTCAATCTCAATAGGGAGGTGACAACTATTTACAAACACAAGATGATAGGGTGACATTCCAATGGGAGTTTTAAAAGCAGTACGGTAGGCCCATAATAAATCATCAAGTTGAAGACTCAAATCTTTTCTATTGGGTTGACCTTTTTTTTCAAGAATTTGTTTTACCTCTATATTTGACACATTAGCTTGACCATTGGTCTGTGGGCGATATGCAATAGACACTCGATTACCGACCCCATAACGAAGAAAAAGTGATTGCATTATTCGATTGCAGAAATGAGAACCCTTGCCACTAATGATGAACCTACGTAAACCAAACCTAGAGAAAATTTGGGTTCTCAAAAATTCTACAACAACCATAGAATCATCAGCCCTTGTAGCTCGTACCTCTACCCATTTTGACACGTAATCAACTGCCATAAGAATGTACATGTTTCCAAAGGAATTGGGAAATGGCCCCATAAATTCAATACCCCAAACATAAAAAATGTCATGAAAGAACAATTGTTTTTGGGGCATTTCATTTCTTTTAGATACATTACCTATTCTTTGACAATGAGGAAAATATTTACAAAAATCATGGGCATCCCAAAAAAGTGTTGGCCAAAAGAGACCAGAATCAAGGATTTTATGAGTAGTCCATTGGGGACCAAAGTGGCCCCCATAAGCAAGAGTGTGTCATAGTCTAAGGACGGACTGAAACTCACTATCAAGAACACAATGCCTAAGTACTTGATCACTACAGGTACGCCAAAGGTAGGGGTCATCCCAAATGTACCGATGAGACTAATGTTTTAGACGACTGGATTGGTTTTTGTTGAAATCAGTAGGATTTCAAGATTCTACCAAATAATTTACAATTTCGGCATACCAAGAAATAACATCATGCACTCAGTGCAATTTCTCACCAAGATACATGTAATTAATGGGAATACAGGGGGATGAGTCATTTTTCGAGGATGGGAGGAACCTAATGATATGTTCAACCACCACATTCTATGCTCTTTTTTTATCTAGAATTTCTAGATTGAATTCTTGAAGGAGGAGCATCCAACGAATGAGACGTGGTTTGGCTTCCAGTTTCTTAAGAAGATACCAGAGGGCTGCATGGTCAGAGAACACAATGAATTTGGACCCCAAAAGGTATGACCTATATTTTTCCAAGGAAAACACAAAGGCAAGGAATTATTTTTCAGTTGTGGTGTAGTTTTCTTGGGTAGGGTCTAAAGTACGTAAGGAATAGGCTATGACATGTAGAGATCATTCAACCCTTTATGAAAAAACCACCCCAACTCTATAGTTAGAGGTGTCACACATGAGCTCAAATGGTAAATCCCACCGAGGTGGTTTGATTACCGGGGGTGATGTGAGACTCCATTTTAACTTATTAAAATCTTCCTCACATTCTTTATCAAAAAACAAATTATTTTTATTTTTGGAGTAATTGGGAGAGGGGGAGTGAAATTTTACTAAAGTCATGAATGAAATGATGGTAAAATCCAGCATAACCTAGGAAAGACCGCACATCTCATACATTTTTGGGGAATGGTAGGGAGGAAATGACATCCACTTTTGATTTATCTACTTGGATACCATCCCCATAAATGACATTCCCCAAAACTATACCTTTTCTCACTATGAAATGGCATTTATTGTAATTTAATACAAGATTCTTTTCAATATACTGATGTAGGACTAAAGCGAGACTACTCAAAAATTTATCAAAAGAAGATCCATAAACAGTGAAATCATTCATGAATACTTCCATGAAATTTTCTATGTAATATGAAAAAAATACTAACCATGTATCATTGGAAAGTACTCGAAGCATTGAATAGACCAAATGGAATCCTCCTATATGCAAATGTGCCAAAGGGGAAAGTGAAGGTTTTCTTTTCCTGATCCTCAGGGGCAATATGGATTTGAAAGTATCTAGAATACACATCAAGGAAACAGTAGTGGGACTTTCCCGCTATCCTCTCTAGAATTTGTTCAATGAATGGAAATGGGAAATGGTCCTTCCTAGTGTGTTGGTTTAGTCGGTGATAGTCTATACAGACACACCAACTATTATGCACGTGAGTTGGAACCAATTCATTGTTTTAATTTTTTATTATTGTAAGGCCATTTTTTTAGGAACTACTTGAACAAGACTGTACCATTGGTTGTCAGAGATGGGGTAAATGATTCCAATAGCCAATAATTTTGTTACCTCATTTTTCACAATTTCTAAGAGGTTTGGGTTTAGTCAACGTTGTGCCTGCCTCACTGGTTTAGCCTCATCATTTAATAAAATATTATTTGTACAAATTGATGGGATAATACCAGGAATGTCCTCAATTGTTCATCCTAATGCTTGTTTGTACTCCCTCAAAAGTTCAAGCAGTCGCAATTCATGCTCAGGAGGGAGTGAACTAGCAATGATGACGGGAAACTTGTTTCCATTCTCAAGATATGAATATTTTAAATCTTCAGGTATTTTTTTAAGTTCCAATTTATGTGTATTTTGGATTGATGGGAGTGTGTGTGAAAGTGAGAGATCCCTAATCTCATCTAACTACTCAATGATATCATCCTCGAATGAGGAATGAGGTTTTATAAGCTTAGTGGTATCATCGATTGTTAGTGGATCCTTAGTGTTCAAGAAATCATCAATCAATGAACATGCATGACACTTTTCTAGACCACTACAACAATCAATGCATGAATCATTTCCTAGAATTTCTATCAATGAAGAAAACTCAGAAAGGGGATCAGGGGAATGAAATGATGTTTTTTCAAGGGAAGGGAGTACATCTATAGAATTAACAGAGAGTGAGGAATGTTCTTATGAGCGGTGCTTCATGGCATCAAGGATATTGAAGTGGGAAATGTCACCACTAAAATCCATAGATAATGTACCATTGTAGACATTAATTATGGTTTTGGTAGTTTTCAAGAAGTCTATCCCCAATATAATCGGGGAATGTCCATTCTTCCTATCATCCTCTATTTTAAGCACATAATAGTCAGTAGGAAAAATTAAATTTTGAACCCTCATAAGAACATCCTCTAACACACCATAGGGGTGTGCGGTACTTTGGTTAGCTAGTTGAACAATAATTCCAGTGGGCTTCAGTTCCTTGACCTGCAATGTAGAGTAAATAGAGTGAGGCATCACATTTATAGAAGCACCTAAATCAACCATAGCATTAGAAAAAGAATACTCCCCTATGGTGAACGGAATTGAGAATGTTCCAGGATCATTGCACTTGGTGGTAAGTGACGGCTCTATTAATGCTAATACATTCCTCCCCAAGCTCACCTTTCCATCTCCATGAAGTTGCCTTCAATTTGTACATATCTCCGTTAGAAACATGGCGTACTGTGTAATTTGCTTCACAGCATCAATCAATGGGATTCTAACCAGCACTTTCTTGAAAATTTCCAATATTTCCTTACCAAGTTTAATTTCCTTTTGTTTTATTGGTTGGGTGGCCCTTTGAGGAAATGGAAGAGAAATGGTCGGGCTAGGTGACTCATCAATGTACACACTCTTTCTATTGAAAGGGATTCTCTCAGGACAAGGTTCTTAAATATTTGGAACATTTTAAATGGTTGGGATGGAGGTTTCCTTAGGAGGGGATGACTCTAATAGAGGATCCATTTTACTTTCTAGTTGTTTTACACTCCTAAGGGTGATGGAACTAACATTTCCTTTATCCCTAGGGTTAAATATTGGTTGAGAGGGAAGTTTACCTGGCCCATGACTTTGAATTTCACCCACTGAGTTAGCTAGTTGGCCTAATTGGGTTTTTAGGTCTTGTGTGGCTGCTTGGGTGGTTTGTTGGAATTGAAGATTGTTGGTAGCCATTTGTTTCATCATATCTTCTAGGCTAGGCTCAGGTTTTGTAGGGGTGCTTGGAAAGTCTTTTAGGGTGGTTGAGGATTTCTGGGTGGTGGTGGTGGATGACTACCCTGACCTTATTGGTTCCATGGTTGATGGGGCTGGTTTGAATACCCCCTTTCCTATAAGCTTGCTTTTCTTTCCACCCATAGTTGGATAGATAGTATGGTTCTTGCCTAAATGGTTGGTTATAGGGGTGTCATGGGAAGATTTCCTCAAAACTCTCAGAATGTTTTCTCAATTGGGGGCATTGGTCAGAATAATGGGTGTCGGAAGAGCAGATTCCACAATGGATGGGAGGAGGATATTGAGATTTCCCTTGGAAGAGAGCAAGTTGTTGTAGATGGGTACTTACTTCCTCAAACTTCGTGTCCACCTCCTTCTCAAATTCAGTACTTTGCACCTCATAGACACCTCGAATGGGTACATTGGACCTTGAACCAAATCGTTGAGTGTTTTGTGTCATGTTCTCAATTAAGGTCCTTGCAGCAATTGAGGTCTTATCTACCAGCACACCACCTACAACATCATCAATCATATTTCTATCAATAGGGATTAAACCTTCATAAAAGTATTGTATTAAAATCTGGTCACTTATTTGGTGGTGTGGACAACTTGAACAAAATATTTTAAATCTTTCCCAATATTCATGAAGTGTTTCCCCTTGAGATTGTCTTATATCACATATTTCCTTCCTTATTGTTGCAGTTCGAGAGGCTGGAAAATATTTTTCAAGAAAAAGGCGTTTCATGTATGCCCAGCCTCTTATTGGTGAATTAACATAGTACAACCAATCATTCACAGTGTCTTCTAAAGAAAACGGGAATTATCTAATATTTATTGGTTCCTCATCTACATTATCAGGTTTTAATGTTGAACAAACAATATGAAACTATTTTAAGTTCTTGTGTGGATCCTCTCCAGGAAGTCCATGGAATCTTGGTAATAGATGAATTAAACCAGATTTTAGTTCAAAATTGGGTGCCTCTCCATGTAATTGAATGTATGTGGGATGAATATCAACATCAGGAGAGGTTAGTTATTTTAGTGTTCTACTATTTTCAACCATGATATACAAGTTTATTTCAGTTTTGATGTTAGTTCCAGAATAAAATGAAGGGTGAGGAAGAGTTTCAATGTGCGGTGTGTCCTCCTTCAAGGTGTTGTCTTGTGTGTCTTGGTGTCGTTGACGTATGGTCCTCTCCAGTTTGAGTTTGAAAGGTGCTAAATCTCTCAGAGTAGAACACATCATGCAAAAAAACTACACAAAAAATAGATCATAACAAAAAGTGATTGAAAAGGTATAAGAGAAAACATATAAATATTCACAAAAATTACAAAAAACCATATCAAAAACACACACTTGAAACCAAAGCGCTTCCCGGAAACGACACCAAAATTTGATCGTGTTGTCATGACATGAGAAATTGATTATGATTTAAAGGTTGATTTATAGTCTAGGGAAGACCCTAGGTCATCTCTCAAGGAGCGTTGGTGGGTTTAGAGTGTGCGTTTTTAATAAAAAGTACTTAAATAGTGGGTGGTTTTGAAAACCGTTTTAGGAAGAAATAACTTAATTAAAGAGTTTAATAGTTGGAAAGAAAAGGTGGTGTTTATTAATTATGAGATAAAAGGGTTCATTGTGAGTTTACTGCACACATTTAAAGCTCATTGTTCTTTGAGATTAATTAAGGTTTGATGTAATTCTTTGGTTGAAATCAATCGGAATCCCGATTACTTTCCAAGATCTTATATGAAAGCACGTTGAGCCAAAAATTGACATAAAAATCATATATACAAGGTCCATATAACATTAATGGTATAATAGCTTCCAAAACAAATTTAAATCAAAAATAAGTGGGGAATAAAAGGATTCTTGTGTTGTCTAATCAGAACAACACAAGTCACGCACTCAAAACTTCGTACTGATCGGTTAAATGTAAAGAGCATTTCATTCGGTTAAATAAAAAAAAGATAAATCAAAGTAAGATAATTCTAAATGTAATGTTTTAAAACCCAAAATACATCAAACCAGTAGTAGTAAAAGTTTCAGAACTCTCTTTACATGTGTGTAGCTCTCTCACAATGAACGTCCATCGTTTAGCTCGACATCGGGAGGAGGAGGAAGCTCGGGTGGAACTCCATCATTCTTGATCCCCTTATAAGGATAGGGGCCTCCAAAAATTCTAGTATGAGGAGAATACTCCTCTAGGAATCGAAAAGGGTAGATATTCACTTCTTTTCCGAACATACAAATGGGGTTCTCAAGGTTCCTTTTTATAGCTAAAATGGGAAGTGGTTTTGAGCACCCAGATTTTGATAGAAAAACTTGGAGAATGGTTTTCGGCTACTAGACTGCCGAATATCCTTTTTGACAAAACTGGAAAGTTTTAGAACCACATCATTAATATCACCTCCAAAAGTTTAGCATCATTTGAACAAACAAAGCTCTAGAAACTAACATATTACAGAACACCACTTTTGACTTTGTGCATATTTTGTGGCTTAGACAGATCTGTTCGGATGGGCCCCATAGAATCTGAATCAAGATTCAGTTATTTGAAATTAAATGTAGATTATTAAATTTTGGAACGGCGCACAAAATTTCATCCTATTTGTATGCACGAATTTCTCATACTATTGAAAATAGTGGACAGATGTCCATGGGATGCCTTGCAGTTTGGCCCATTTTTCTTCTGGATGATCTACGGGCCTCCAAATCACCTCCACCTACAATGAAAATATAAAAACAAGTACAATTTCCATTTTTAACAGTGATAAACATTAATTCGTTGAATAAAACATGAAGTTTAATTAATTATTATATTTTGATTATTCATTACAAAAGTAGTTTAAAACAGTTGTGTAAGGGTGGAATTGAATAATGAATCACTATGCTATCAATCTAGTATCAAACATTCCAGATTCATCATCATAAGACAAAACAATCAATTTATAAAAATTACCATCTTTCAAACCAATTCATTTCATTAATCTAGGTTCCAAATTATCTTCATAATTATATTAAACTTGTTTAATTAATTATTCAACCCTAAGGCCATTAATATATTAATTAACCAGATTAGCCAAGGTGATTATACCATAAGAAATCACACAATTTATTATTATTCCAATTCAAAAGTCTAATCCATCAATAAAATAATTTATACAATTTATTATAGGGTTTTAAAGTCAAATAAACCAAGTCTTAATAATGTCTAAGGTTAGCACACCAATTGGGTGGCTACAAGTCTGAGTCTCCCTGCCTATAGGCTCAAAGGGATCTAAGGGACGATTTTAAAATTAAAAATTATAATTTAATAGGTATTATTCAATTTATTTGTTCATTCACAGCAAGACGACATGATCAAATATATTTCATATAATTTAAATAATTAAATCAGATTAAAAAGGATTAGGTTTAGACCACCCAAATCAATTCTTTTATGGACTTACAATTTCCATGAAGCATGTCATTCAATATATTCAAGTCATATCATTAAAACATTTTAAATAAATCATGCTTATTTAATCATAACAATAGACATGGTCATACCACCCTAATAAGCTCCATTTAAATTAATTCATTTAAAATATTTAAGGAAAGTCATCAGGAGCATTTCCTTTAATTCAATTCACTTATGGAGTACTAGTCATCATAAAGAAGCTACTCAAATTAATAAATTCCATTTATTAATTAAACATAACATGGAAATTCATTTAAATAGTTTCAAGTGGTATTTAGAATGTACAATGGAAAATGGGGCAAATACCTACATGGGCATTCCCTTTTTATAAAGCATGCCAAGTTAACCAATTTATAAGATGTCTCAAGCAATTAGACGATGTCTTGGTTCTTTAACCATTTCAAAAGGGCAACTCCATTTTCAAATTCCACTAGGGGACATGTCCTAAACATGATATATATCAACCATAACATCAAATCATAAGGAAACATCAATGCAATAGTCCAAGTAAGCATAAAAGTATAATCACTACTTTTTAGCTTAGAAGACAGCGCACCTCTGTTGGAGGGTTTTATTATAAAAACATGACCTTTATTATCAATAAATCATTTAGAATGTTTAAGAATTTAATTTAATGTTCACAATTAAATTTTATCAAAGGAAGCATTAAGCAGGCAACTAAACTATTCTTAAATTTAAAGGGAAAAAGGATAGGGATCCTACCTCAAGAGAAGAGAAAGCCAAGCCGGACACTTTGGCACTAGATATTTTCAACAAAAAAGATCTCTTCACACTTGCACACACATACATTCCTATATATGAATATACACCCTTTAATATAATGCACATATTTTCCTCACTGTGAGGGAATATGTACAAGGAAGATATATATACATACCTATATATATGAGTGTAAGCCTTCAAGGAGCCACCAAATGCTCTACAAATTAAACTAGGGACTCAAACTCACTAAAAGACCCCAAATTAAATAGGGAAAGACAAGGCAGTGGGAGAAAACCTCACCTCAAAGCGAAGATGACAAGCTGAATCGAACCAATCTGCTTCGACTTCGGCGGTGTATGTCAGAACATGCATGAAGAAGTCCCGAGAAGCCTTTCTTAGGCCCTAGAGCTGGAAGAAACACAAAAACCAGGGTTAACCCTAATCCTAGGGTCTCGATAGAACAAGAGGGGTGATAGGGAGACCAGAAATTGGATTTAAAGTGATAGAAAAAGGAAGATAAGACCTTACCTTAATAGATCGAAGAGGAATCATGAAGAAATCAGGAGAGATCAACATGCGAAGAGGGAGCCATAGAGAGGGGGTCACATGTGCCTGGAGAGGAAGGTGGAAGTGGGTGTCGCATGTTAGAGGGGGAGGGGGAGACCCATTAGGTCTCTTAAAAAAATTAATCTAATAATAATCATCATCATAATCATAATAAATATATTATTATTATTAAAACTTTTATTTATTTTCTTATTCTCAATTTATTTTCATTTAATTTATTTTAATTTAACTAATTTATTTTCTTTTTTAAAAAACCACATCGTAGTACTCCAAATCTCTAAAAAGAATTATGAAACTCAGTTTTAATAACACCCCATCCATTAAACATGAAAATTCAAATATATTTGGTTTTTTGTCTGATTCAAAAACACAGGTCTTACAAATAGGAACCAAAAAAATCAATTGAAATGGAATCCATGTACCAAAATAAAAAAATACTTAAATTTCAGTTGAATAACAAGATATAACGTGAAGATGAAAATGAATCATAAAGGATTCAATGAACTTGAATAATGAAAATAAAACAAATAATGCATGGTTGTGAATAAGAGCGTTGTGAACTATAATAATAAACAATCAATGCACAAAATTGAAGTTAGAAATAGAAATTTATGATCCCCAAATCAACATAATTCTAACATTTCATAATTTTAGAATATTTGTTTTGGCTAATTGATAAGGATGAAAGGGACTAGAATATAATATAAATAAAATAAATATTTTAATATTTTAATATAAAAAAATTAGTGTCAGTTTGTATTTAAAATTATCAATGAAGTAGTACAAACTAATGCTTCTCCAATTGCATTACTATGATTTTCATATTTTTATGGCATTCTAACCATTCGATAACAATATAAGCACATAAGCCTCAACCCATTTTGTGAGGTCTCTCTAAGTGCATTCATGAGACCCAGGTTCAAAACCAGGAAGAGGCATAATTTCAGGGGTACTATAGCAGTATTGTAGCTAATTTTTTAGTAGACACTGTAGCAGATACTATTCAGTACTGTAGTAGTCGGAACTATTCACCTTGGGCCACCGATTTGGGCTTGGAGCCCTTAAGGCCTTTGGGCCACCTAGACCTTCGGGTCAGTAAAGATTTCGGGACACCTCAAGGCCTTTAGGACACCTCAAGTCCTTCAGGACCACCAGATATGCAGTTGCACATACAGATTCTACAAGGAACTACTCTAGAGGTGGAAAGAGCACGGCGCATTCACCAGAGTAGGTCTAAATAGACTTGGAAGAATGAGAGGGTGTGGAATTTTACATCAGTATCATGCATGTGAACCTCTACACATGGACATTCTAGCCGAACAGTCATGCAAATGTGGAGAGTTGACCATGATGCAGATGCTGGGGAGGGGCGGTTTCAAATAGTCATAGTCTGTATGATTTTCTTAAGACCTACGGGCCCTGTAATGTCTCCAAGCCTACAGGAAATGTAATATCTAAGCCTAAGGGCCTTGTAAGGGTTCCCCCTCATCCCTTGAAAGGGGGGTTATCAGAAAATCAATAAAAAACAAGGAATTCAGGACATTTAGTCGATAACAATATAAAATCGATTATACATTATTATTTTTCTGAAACCATCATTATTTTTGTTATTTTATTAGGAAACTATATATTAAACACTTTACTTTATATAATTATTACTATAAATATCTAACAGTTCAAAATATTTATAAAAAAATTATTATTAAAATAAAATTAATATAAAGGAGTGGAAATATATTATAAAAATATGTACCTTTCTTAAATAATTAAACTGTTAAGAAACTCTGCTCATGATGGGAAACATAGAGATTTCCTATATACCAAACTAAAATATCATCTTTTCAATTATAAAGGTTTCTTATTAAATTTCTTATTTCTTAAAAAAATTGTAATTTTATTATGAATAAATATATTTTATATAATAAACATGAATTAAAAATAATCATTTTTTATCAATTACAAAACTTCACATTATTAAGAGAGATGAACATAGGTAATGTAGTACACATGATGAATGAAAATTAAGTGTTAGATATTCATGAAGATATATCAAATAATTTTCACACTCAATATCAACCAAGATTTAAACTATTGAAACCAAAAACATATTGTTAAAAATTAAAATTACAGGGGCCTCTAATTAAATTTCTTATTTCTTAAAAATGAACAATTTTATTATGCATAAAAATATTTAATATAATAACAATAAATTAAAAATGATCATTTTTTAATAATTATAAAATTTAATATTATAAAGAGACCCAAATGGTGTCAATGCAGTGTCCAAGGTTAGTGTGATTCAGTGTTCGATTATCATCAAACTAGATCAAATAATTATCACACTTAACCTTTGCCTAAATTTAAATTTATTAAAAAAATAGTATTAAAATTATTTTATTTATGCTCCCTGAATAACCAAGATTTAGAGTAGGGTCCGCATCACCTTACAACATTTGGAATTGAGGAGTTTCTTTTGAGGGGGTGGGGGGGTTGAGCGAGTTCGACCAGAGAGGGAGGGGCCAAATCGGATGGGTTCAATGAGAAATGGAGGCATTGAACAGATTTAGCAGGAGAGAGAGATCCAATCTAGAAACTACAGAGGGAGAGGGAGCGACCATATGTGTGTGTGTGCATGTTCATGTAAACCTTATAAATTTTAGGTTAACATTTATATGTGTATGTTATAAATGCTTTTATAGTTTTTATAATAAATCATTCATATTATTTAAAAAAATTAAAATTTTATATTTTTTATAATTATAAAATGTATTTAATTTTATTTATAAATGTTATGTTATGTGTATTTTTTTATATAACTTCTTATTTTATTAAAAAAAATTACTTCAGATAGTGACGTACCAAATTATAAAAATGTTGAAAGTAAACAAACAAATAAACTCACTCATCCAAACGAACTAAGGCTCTATTAGTGCATTGGAAATATGGACCAGGAAGAGGAAACAGAAAGGGAATAACCAAATTTATATCCCAAAAGATCATGTTATTCCTTTGTTAGAATCTAGGTTTCACCTAAAAACTAGTGAAAATAGTGTTTCCCACCCAAATCCATTTTTCTGGAAAAAGAATACCCATCATAGATTTTTTGAGGTTATGACAAGACTGGGGGATATAGAAATATAGGGTTACAACAAATGGGGTGCGATATCCAAGGCTACAACAACTGGGGGCTGTGGAATTTTTGGGGATATAGGGTTATAGTGATGAGTGTTGAAGTGTAAGTACAACGGAGGAATACACAATAATGATAGGGTTGCAGAAACGAAGCTTCAATGAAAGGGTTGTACAAAAGTAGGTGACAACAGGTAGACCGTGACACCTTCTTTGACATGGGGTTGTGTTGTCTAAGCTCCAGGGTGGAGTGTTAGGTAAGGGGTTGTAGTGGGTGTTGTGATGAAATAGAAAATGGTATTTTGGTATTTTTCAAATTATCAACAAACATTTCTTTCCTTGTATACTAAACATGGGTTTAAATAAAATTTATCTTCTTTTTCTCATTCCATCTCTATGAAAAACTATTTCAATGTACCAAATAAGGGATTAAAAGAAAATAAATACTTCAAGAGAGATGTATCACAACTATCTTGAGTTAAATAATATAAATTAAAACCCTCCAACTCATTACTATTGGGGGATGAGAACAATAACCCACTCCCCTTGGTTTCCAACAGCTGGATGGAAAATGATCCTAAAATAAAGATACAATAGGATAAAATTCCACCTAAGGTCACACTATAGTAGGTATTGAGAGAACATTAAGAAATTACCTTCAACAATATTCAAAACACTATAATTCTGGTCTAGATTACCAAGGCCTTGAAACTAGGGGCACTAAACTGGCCGAACCTATATAGGTTGGACCAAAGTTGGGTTAAGAAATGGAATACTCGTTTAACATCGCATTAAATGTGGGCTCACGAAAATAAGTCTATCCTAGTCTGCATGTAAACTGAACTACTTATGGGTCGACCCACATTATATTAAATTATTTAAAAAGGTTCCAAGGACCAAGTGATTTTCATATCATCCATAATTCATGTTTAATTAAATTATCACCATTAACTGAAAAAAATTAAAAAGCATTAGTAACTAACACTTGAAACATTTAAAAATAAAAATTATTGAGAATGAAAAAAGAACCTTCATGAGAAATATAACCATAAAGACACTTCTATTGTTGGAGATAAGGAATCACATAACTAAATCTTTCTTAAAAAATAAGGGAAATCAAATGAGTTACATTTAATTATCACAATATACTAAAATAAATGGGGAATCACAAACTCTATCTAAAATGAAGAGGTGAAATAGAAATGGAATTCAACAATAAAGATTGGGTTGTATCCCACACATGATTATATCTTGTTTTGAATAACTCTTCGAAATAGGTATCCCACCCAAAAGTCTACATTGAAAAAAATGAGGGGTCTGTGTGGTTCAATTAGGGTTATGGTTGGATGACTTCTAATAGAGGAGGAAGTATAAAACAATTTTTTTGGGAGAGATACAGGTCATCCAGTTTTAGTTTTGGAGGGAGTGTCGAGTGGGGGAGAGGCATGGTCATCCTTTGGTGGGATAGGGGATGACGGACTAGGGTGGGAGAGAGGAGGGAAATGGGGAATGCTCAGTGTGTGTCATGTGGTGTGTGAAAACCAACCAGTAACACAAATAGGACTGGTCTATGAAACCCATGGTATTTTAATACCTAGTTGGTTAAATACCATTTAAAAAGAAATTTGATTTTTTTAACCTTGATCCACCTCAATAATGTGGTCTATCATGTGAATTCCAAGATCCATAATTTTATTATGCACTCTGGAACTTCACTCTCACTTCCCCTCTACATACCTTCTTATAAAATCATTGGGAAACTATCCTTGTTATTGGATGTGCACTAAAATATCATATCGTAGCTTAAGACATCCCTATAATTTTATAGTGTTATATTGATGTAGTGTTGTTATGTGCACTCTCAAAAATATTTATAACTATGTGCACCATAGGGATGACCTAGCTCGTTCTCTTTAGGAGTTGTTGTGGTCAATCAATCACTACTTCTAATTCAAATTTTTATATTTTTTTATTTAGGAAATAAAAATAAAATAAATGGATATTTTAGAAATGATAATGCAAAACTAAAATTAAACATGCAAGTGCAATGAAAACAGAATGAATACAGATAGAAAGGAGACCCCCCCTAAGAGATTATCCAGAGTGAACCTTTATTGTCTCTTAATTAGTTCCAAATCAAATTAATAAAAATTCTCTATCATATGCATGAAAATCATATTTTTTATATGGTTTTGAATATATGGTTCACTCAATGATCACCGAGAGACCACACATCCAGCACCTCGATCGAGGGAGAATATTGCAGAAGTGAAAGCTAAGTATCAGGTGGAAAGTGGAGACACAACAAAGTCTCTCACACTAAGATTACCCTTGTACTAACTCTAAGAAAATAATAAACATTAATAATTAATTTTCAAAGGCTTGGGTTCATCACTAGATTAATCGCCTGAGAATTTCCTCAGGTTAGCTACTCATGATCATGAGCATAAGAGTTCACAATGAAGAAAGAAATGGGGGAAGAAAACAAAAGAGAGAAAGAATAAGAGAGAAAATAGAACACCTAAATTAAAACATGAAATTACAATATATAATGAAAATAAAATAAAATACTAAACTAGAGAAAACGACCAATAAAGGCTACCCCTAAGTTTCAAACCCCTTGAAATGATGAAGAAATGATATTTTATAGGTAAAAGAGGTGAATTTTTTTGCTCGAAAATCGTCCTATAAATATTTACAATTGGTAGACCTATTAAATGGACAAATTGGGACCATGTTTATTCAATAAGGTTGTTAATTTATTTATCCTTTGTAGACTCACAAAATTTCAACTTCATTGGACATGTGGGGAGAGATATAACCAAATTACTATGGGAATTTATTTTGTCGGACTGTTCGTATTCCAATACAGCGAGTTACCATGACAGTATGACTTTGATAAAGTAGGAATAAACCATGGAAACTTTAATAAATGGTGTTCCACCAAATGTATTATAGGCCATTGTGAAATTTTAACTCATTTGGAACAACAATTTATGATATCGGTCGCAACATAAAAAAATCTACAGATCTGTGCACAGATTTCAATACTTGACTTGTGAACTTATTTTGGTCCTCCAAATGATGGATTGAGTTTTGGGTTCAGAAGAACTAAATGAATAACATTCAACATATAATCCTAAAAAATAATAAATTTTCATTTTTTAATAGTCTATAAAAAGTTATGTCTGAAATATAGAATAAAAATAAAATAGTTAAAATCCAAAATTAGATCATTTTTGCAATTAAGCTCAAAATACTTCAAAAACTATAAAATGTAACAATTGGCCTTAAAAAAATTTGTGGGATTAAAAAATTAAAATTAAGAGTAAAATAATTGAAAATATTAACTCTTTCATATTTTCATAAGATACATACTGCACCTTATAATATCCATGTGTCATAAAGATGCATGAGATGCATATGCTTTAATAGTAGTGTATGACTGGGCATTAGAGGTGGGAAAAAACCACCTATTATAAACGTCAAGTTCAATAAATGTTTTTCAATTAGTTTTCTAAAATGGAACAACAATAGTAGTGGAGTGCACCAACCAAAGAGATATTTACCTGAATAGTCTCACAAATGTCCATTACAGAGTGCACTAAATCACATCTTGGATAACAGTGACCTGAAGCCAGCACATTAAATGTATTTTAGAGAATCCTGCACATTAAATGGGCAATATCTCACACACACTTTAAAAAGGGATGTGGAAAACATAAAAAACATTGAAAATAAAGTACAAACACAAACCTGGATGTTTGTTTATGCTTCAAAAAATAGTATGATTTGATCTTCAACAGGTGAGTGAGGTGTTGTCCATCTTTTTTCCTGCCTAGAAAACACAAAAAATAGGTTATTAAATAGTAAAATAACTAAATGAAAGAAAAGAAAAGATAAGGGATAAGATTTTTTGGGTTTAAAACCTCGAACAGGTGTTGTAGTTAACCTGTCCATAGCTGGACAGTTCTAAAAGGTCAACCCTAGTCCATTAATGGGTGTGGTCTTCAGAGTAAGAACCACCAAATCTTGTTTCTATTGAGTGTTGATTGTAGTTCATGGGAACCTTATCCAGAAGAAAACCATTTAAATAAATGGTGAAAACACACATCTTCAATTAGAAAATCAGAAAAAAAATTGTATGCAACCACTTATCATAAACGTCAAGTGCGATAAAAGTTTTAAGATTAGTTTTATAAAATGGAACAACAACAGTAGTGGAGTGCACCAACCATAGAGTTATTTTCCTGAATAGTCTCAAAAATTTCCATTATAGAGTGTACTAAATCACATATTGGATAACAGTGACATGAAGCATTCACATTAAATGTATTTTAGAGAAACTTGCACATTAAATGGGCAATGTCTTGCATACACTTTAAAGAGGGTGGTGGAAAACATAAGAAACATTGAAAAGAAAGTAGAAACACGAACTTGGATGTTTTTTATGCTTCCAAAAATAGTATGATTCGATCTTCAATAGGTGCATGAGGTGATTTCCAACATTTTTCCTGGCTAGAAAACACAAAAAAAAAATATGTTATTAAATAGTAAAATAACTAAAGGAAATAAAATAAAAGATAAGGGACAAGATATTTTAGGTTTAAAACCCTGAACAGGTGTTGTAGTTAACCTTTCCATAGCTGGACAGTTCCAGCAGGTCAACCCCAATCCATTAATGGGTGTGGTCTTCAGAGTAAGAACCACCACATCTTGTTTCAATTAAGTGATTATTATAGTTCCTCTTGAACTTCAACTTGAGTGAAGTCAATATGATGTCCATTATGACCTCTCAACATCTCTTCCTGGTATGCACCCCCTTAGCATCAATAGGACTACTTAAGTGACACTTCTTATACAATAATCAAATGGAACCCAAATGTTTAATAAGATAAAACACAGAAGAAGACACATGTATATAAGAGTTCATACAGAACAAATGTTAAACCCAAGAATTATTGGTCTACTACCAGCCAAATAAGAAAAATGAATGAACTTATTAATCGCAAACCACAAGAAAATAATAAAAATGAAATACAGAATATCAACATTTTTAATCCAGATAATTGTATGAACATATTTATTAGGATGTTCAATATGTAAAACCACAAGAACGAGTAATTAGAAAATATTCCTCTGAACATAAAAGTTGTAGTATGGTAATAAGAAATAAATGAACATTCCAAAAAGTTACCTTCGAGTAGAAGGGCGCCATAAGTGTACTTTGGCTACATATTTCTTTTGTTTCTTAAGCCTATATTTTTCCTACAATCAAAAAGAAAAAAAATTCAAACGAAATCAGAAGTAATATAGAAGAGAATAAATAATTGATAGTAAATATATGTGCATTTATTTTCATGAAAACACACATGTATCCAGCAAAAATACTACATACAGGAACAAAAAACTAATTGACTTCTTCCCTCGATTACCTTAACACCATCTTTTGATAATTAATTCTCATTTTCCATTTTTCATAAGTGAAACAAATAGAGCAATAAATTTGGTCATAATGAAAATAGTATATTAGTCATCTCAATGAACCAACCAGGGCATGTTCCAGGTTACAGACAAATTAACTTGTAACATGTGAAGTAGAGAAGTCATGAAATGAAGACAATAAATAGAAAGAAAGAAATCATACCGGATGAAAATTGGAGGATGAGTTGAGGGTTTCAGGGAGTGGATTGTAGTGTTGATGGAGGTAGGGTTACCTAATGCCTTCTATGGAAGCATCAATGGAAACATGTTGTATGTGAAATATAGTATCGATCGACGAGTAGACCAAGCAGTAGGAAGTCATAGATTTGTGGGAAATGGTGTAGGAGTGGAAGAAAACCGGGAGCCTTTTGTATTGGGGGTTCGGGTAGTGGACAGAGGGAATGATTGATGGAAGGTATAGGCATTTGGGGAGCTTCGACCATAGTATAGGATTAATGAATCATTGGAGGTGTTGATGGTCGGAGGTAGAATGAAAATAATAGGAAAATTGAGGTAGAAGTCGACACAAAACTGTAGGGTGGTTATAGGGGGGAGAGCGTGAATGGAATCAGAGGGAGGAGGTGTTGATGGCTAGAGTTGAAAAGAAGATGATGGAGTGCGGGTTGAAGGAAATGAAACCCTGTACTGGGGAAACCGAATGCAAAATGTTGATTGGGGAGAGAAAATTGAGGTGCTGAGGAAACCCTAGATTGGGGAGACCGAAGGAGGAGCACACTGGCATTAGAGATTTGCAGAAACCCTAGGTCATGAAGAGGTGAAACTTGAACCTGAGTGGGAGAAGGAAGATAGCGGAGAGGTGAGGTGAAACTGGGATAAGGAGAACATCGGAGAAGGAGGAGGATGGAGTGCAACATTACCGAGAGATGGAGCTCGAAGGAGGCAGGGGTTTGCAGGGAGCGTAGGTCACATGAGCTGAAACTCGAGTGGGATCAGGAGTGGGACAGAGAAGATGGAAGAGAACGGGATCAAAGGAGGTCCGTGGAGCCTTGGAGTGTGTGATATGGACACGTGGAAGATGGAAATGCAAGATTAGTATATATAGTAGATATAGTAGATTTCCACGCCTTTGTATTAATTTTAATTTAAGAATAAATTGTTTATAAATCTGTTAAACTATTAGATGTGTATACTAATCATTTGATAAAGTAAAGTGTTTAATAAATAGTTTTGGAATAAAATAACAAAAATAATGATATTTTCATAAAAAATAATGTATAATTTATTTTATATTTCTATTGAAACATTAGAGTACGATAAAAATATGAAAAGCACAGTAATGCAATTGGAGCATCATCAGTATGTACTGCTTCATTAATCATGTTAAATACAAACTGACACATATTTTTTTTTATTAAAATATTATTGTATTTATTTTATTTATATTATCCACCACTCTCTTTGGTCCTTATCAATTATCCAAAACACACATTCTTAAATTATGAAATGCTAGAGTTATATTGATTTAGGCAGCGTAAAAATCCATTTCTAACTATTATTTTCTGCATTTATTTTTTATAGTTCCAGTTCCCAAAGCTCTTATTCATGACCATGCATTTTTTATCTTGTTTTCATTATTCAAGTTCATTGGATATTTTATGATTAAATTTCATTTCCATGTTAGATCTTTTTTTTGAAATGAAATTTATGTATTTCAATTTTTTGGGACATGGATACCATTTCCAATGATTTTTTATCCCATTTGCAATGGGTATTTTTATTGGAAACAATAAAGAAATGTTTTTCAATTCCTTTATCCTTAAGGTTTTTTCATGTAGACTAGTTATGTTTTAGATGATGTAAAAATTGGAAGGTGTATTTCGTTCAAGGTTCTCAACAACTTTCCCCTCAAATTGTTTCATGAATTTTGTCTTAGCATGCCTGATTATATATCTTAATTAATTTTTGGAATTTAGAATGTTGGAATTTTTTCACCCAATGCCTTCAAAATGATCATGTTTTATAATATTCATTTTATTGAACCATTGAAATACCTGACATTTATTCATTAAGGTTTATATAGAAGACATGACTATGGATGAAAAACTAGAGAAACAGGAGACCCTGGTGGATGATGAAGATAAAGAAGAGGGAGATTTTTCATTATCATTGGACTCTGAATTTGAGGGTGTATTGGATTTTCTAGACTTAAAGGATGATTTATAGGATGTAGGTGGGGATTTTACTCTTCATTCAAAGTGTCTAAATTCTCATGGAGGTCTTATCTCTGACCCACTGTCATCACCACTTCAACCAATAGCTAAGAGAAGCCATAAGTTTCTCAATCACACCCAGGCTTTCCTTTTAGAGGTATCTATTTCAGAAAAAAAATCCTTTATCATCTAATTCTACATTTCGTATACCAGAAAAACATTTGATGGAATGAGAGTTTAAATAAAACGAGAATTGGAAAAGCTTAGAGAATGAAAATTCTGTATTGTAATTGCCCATATTGTTGAAGCTTTTAATTATCCTTCAAAAAAAATTAGGTTATTGAAATTCAAAGAATTTTTTACTCCGGTATGATTTCACATTTAGGATTTATTATAAAGTTGATGTAGCACAAGCGGAAGAAAAATCGACCCTTTCATGAGGAAATAATGAAGAAAATGAAGACAGAGAACAACATGAAATTCAATAACATTCAATAATTATTTACAACTGGTCCTTTGGGAAGGAGATAAATACCTAAAACCCCTTCAATCCAAATGGAAAAATAATAAATGACCATAAATACCCCATAAATACCCAAAGTAAGTCAAAAGATAAAAATGATAAACGATACAGTCAAAACTCAAAAGAAATAAGACCTAGTCAAAAGTAAATAAGATAGTAAAGTTAAAAAATACACTCAATGAAATAAAATAAAACACACAAGTGGTTGGACCACTCAGGTTCGATATTACACTATTCACCATGTCTTGAAAAGAACTCCCCGTTGGGTTCTTCCTTGATAGAACATGTCATCTGGGTAGAATGAAAATGTTTGACGATCCATGCTTCATATTGTTTGAAGATAACCTTGAAGGAAATTCACCTAGTATGTTGGATTGGAACATTCTACCCCCATCCAATGCCAGATGGTTCATGTGTTATGGTGGAATTGAATAGTTCAAATGGTGGTTAGAGTTTGAGCCCAAGACCATGTCTTGAATATCCATTGCCTTAAGATTCCACATTTCAAAATCACTAGATTTGGTTGGTTCTTCCCACAAGTATTTTCTCTATTTGGATTACTATCTTTTTTCAACTTTGGATTTGAGCCCGCCTTAATACTATGGAACTTAAAATGAAAAACGGTATGCTTGGCCTCCACCCAAAGTTGTGAAACAATCTAGGGAGACGATATAATATGAATAATAATTTTTATTGTTGGAGCTTGAGTAGAGCATTTGATTAATTCCATGCAAGAAATGTCTCTAACTTTGTCGTGTGGGAAGTAGATTTGGGTCTTGAATTGGGAAGAAAAACACGGTCTTGAAATCTCAAGTTTGAATTTATATTCACATTCTCTCTTTTGACATCTTTCACATTGAGGTTTGAATCTATTGACATCTCTATTAGAGGAGTGCCTATAAAAACTTCATTGAAAACAAGATTAGAAACATTGTGATGGGCTGCACTAGTAGATACTCCTTCCATTAGTGCATTAAAGTTAGATCATGTATTTCTACAGTACATGTGAAACCGTCAAAGGGAGCATAGACATCAGTGTCATCCATGATTGATTCGAATGCAGGAAGATTAGTTTTGATGGTAATGATTTTCTCATGGAACTGCAGAGCAAGTTCATCCAAATCCATTGATAATGATGTGCGAACAACTATGTTTCCAAAATTAGGACCGATACTGGTTGAAAATGGTCATGACTGGGTTTTTTCCCTCCATCTTGTTTCGGTTTGTGGCAGGTGTGGTGTGGAAGGACCTTTCCACATCAATAGATATTAATCAGTCATAATTTTTTTTCTATATAATCCACCTTAAAAGACTTCATGTTTGAACCTTACCTAGACATGGTCATGCTCTTTCGAACATCCTTCCCCAATAATAATATTTTTTTGATATTTTTAAAAGCTTAACCTGATACATTTCCTCATCCAAGCAACGATATTTTCCTTCAAACTCATCAAGGATTGGGATCCATTTTAGTAAATGAATTGGGTCAAAGAATCCATCAAACAATGGGATTTATTTTTAGAACATAATATTTTGATAGTTATTCTAGGTAGCCATGAGTATATATTTTTTAGGGGTGGCGGCATGATGGGGTGTCTACGATGATAAGAAGGCTACGATTGAAGGTGGAGGGATAAATGGTGGGGTGGGTATTGTGGGGGCCACTCCCAATATGGGATGGTTTTTTGCAGGGGAAGAAGTCTGTGGACGACAACTAACCAAGCGGCTGCAGGAAACGTCTTCCAGGGATGGCAGCCGACACCAGCAGGTGGTCAAGGTGGGTGAGCAGCCGGCAGGGATGACTCTATGGGTAGATGAGCTACCCAAAACCAACCCTTGATGTTGCAGATTTTTTTTTCTTTATAAAGAGAAGAGCTGTGTAATCTGGTTGTGTGGTGGAAGTGTGTGTGATCCTCCGAGTTTTATCCGGAGAGAATGGAATAGAGAACCGATGGTGTTTCTCCCGTGGACGTAGGCAACTCGTCGAACCACGTAAATCCCATGCGTTGCTCTGTTTGCTTCCGTTTTGTGTGTTTGAGGTACCATGCACCTCCGCTGCGCCCCAACAAGTGGTATCAAAGGCGAGGCGGAGGGAACAGAGTTGAACCAGTGAGACGACGGAAAATTTTACAGTGACCGGAAAATTGAAAGTGGTCGGAATATTTTTCTGAGGCCAGATCCGAGAAGAGGGCGGCGAGATGATTCTGACGGCGCAAGCGGCGTTGAAAACGGAGCTAAAACGAAGGCGATATGGCCGGTCAAAGTTCGGTCAAACCCGCGGGTGAACAGTAACCCCGTGCCGGAGAAGACGGTACTGTTCAAGCCGCTAGCAACAATTCTGGCAATATTCCAGTGGAATTCCGGCATGCCACGTCAGCGCCACGTCAGCGGGTGATCTGGACCGTTGAACGTATTTTGACCATATCTCGGTCAATTGGTATCCGATTTCGGTGATCCAGGAGTCGATTCCAACTATTTCGACCATTCCAGACACATTCGTACGGTTAGTTTTTGAAAATTCGTACTCTTTCAGGTGGTTATTAAAGGGTGTGATATCGACGGTGGTGATCACGTTTTGCGACAACGACGATGACGGGTGGCGGAGCACTTCCCAGATTTGACATCGAGAAGTTCGATGGTCGAAAAAATTTCGGCTTATGGAAAAGCACAGTGAAGGATCTTTTGGTGAAGTAGGGCATGATCAGACCGTTGATCGGAGAAAAGCCCAAGACAACCAGTGTCGATGATTGGGAAGAGCTCGAGATGCGGGTCGTCAGCACAATTCGGCTATATCTGGTGAATGAGGTAAAGTAATCGGTGTTGGATGAGACATCACCGAAAGAGATCTGGAAGATGTTGGAGCATCGATATATGGCGATGTCGCTCACCAACAAGTTGTTCCTGAAGAAGAAACTATACCAATTTCTCATGGACGAGGGAGCGAATTTGTTGGATCATACCAATGAATTCAAAAAGTACCTGACACAGTTATTAGGGCTCGGTGTGATGGTTGGAGAGGAGGATAAAGCACTTTTGCTTTTATCATCCTTACCAAGCTCATTTGATGGTCTTGTGACTGCATTGCTCGTGGGGAAGGAGACATTGAAGTTGGACAATGTGATGGCGTCCCTTCAAGATTCGGAGGCATTTTGAAGACCTTCGACGCATTCAGGCAATCAAATAATGGCGATGCGAGATGATCAACATGGGAGGAGCCGACATCGACAAACATGAGGTAAAGAATGACGGTCAAAATCCAGGGGACGTGATCCGACCGAAATCACGTGTTTCTGGTGCGAGAAGAAGGGTCACTATAAAAGTGACTGCCCAGAGTGCAAACGGTATGTTGCTGGGAAGAAGAAAGTTGAAGAGGAGGATGTGAACATCATGAGATTATCCATAGATGATTAAATCTGCGTTACAACGGGAAGTTTGCACTCAGATGAGCGAGTTGAATGGGGAGAAGTGCAGTGTCATTACTGCAAAAGATACTAGCACATGAAGCGGGAATGCCGATTTCTAAAGAGGAAGAACGAGTGAGCTCAAAATCCAAAAGAAGATGGATGGGTTCTGGATTCGGGGAGCTCGACACACATATGTACGACGAGAGGTACATTTGATACTCTTCACCAGGTACGAGACTCGGTGAGACTTGGTGATGGGTCAACATGCGAGGTTCGAGGAGTCGGGACAGTGAAATTGAAGACGCTCGATGAAGGAGTTCGTAAACTAGCTGACGTGAAATTTGTTCCGAGGATGAGACGAAACTTGATATCATTGAGTAGGCTTGATGCGAGAGGATATAATATTTCCATAGCAGGTGGAGTGTTGGAAGTCTCACGTGGGGATGTAGCTATATTTACTGGGAAAGAGTCTCAAGGGTTGTATCATTTGATGGAGACCGCAGTCAGCCCGAGATCGAGTGAAGATGGTGGAAGTTCCACGTCGTCTGGCGTGAAGAAGCGTGTTCGATTTGCCGATGAAGTTTTTGACACCTGCAAGGAGACTATAAGTCATGCTTCTACCCCAAATTGGTCGTGAGGGGGATATTTGTGGGGGCCACTCTCAATATGGGATGGTTTTTTGCAGGGGAAGAAGTCCTTGGATGGAAACTAACTAGGCGGCTGCAGGAAATGTCTTCCAGGGTTGGCAGCCGACACCAGAAGGTGGTCAAGGTGGGTGAGCAGCCGGCAGGGATGACTCCATGGGTAGATGAGCTACCCAAAACCAACCCTTGACATTGTAGATTTTTTTCTTTATAAAGAGAAGAACTGTGTAATCTGGTTGTGTGGTGGAAGTGTGTGTGATCCTCTGAGTTTTATCCAGAGAGAATGGAATAGAGAACCGATGGTGTTTCTCCCGTGGACGTAGGCAACTCGCCAAACCACGTAAATCTCATGCGTTGCTCTGTTTGCTTCCTTTTTGTGTGTTTGATGTACCACGCACCTCCGCTGCGCCCCAACAAGGTTCTAGAATAATAATTGAGAAATTTAATAGAAATTTATTTCTGTATATTCATGGCCCTGGTTTCCTATAGCTGAAAACCATTATAAAGAAGGATATGAAGGAAGAAAAGTGAAAAATAACTCCCTTGGGCACTGCTCTAGGAACCAATGCCAATGCCTCCTATCAAAAAAGATAAACTCAAAATTCAATCCCCATCCCAAAGCAATCACAAACAGATTTATATCCCTAATAAAAGTACAATGACTAAACTATCCTTTTAGTAGCTCTCCACCCCTTCCTTCTGGAATACGAATTAAAGGGCAGTGCCTGTCACTCCTGCCATCATGTGGAACCACCTGGTCCTCAAGGTGAAAAAAAGGAAACTGGGCATGGAAAAGAGATAAATTCTCGGGTTGTATCCCCAGTAGGTTTCCCATGCCACTGTTCTAACCATTCGGTGCACTGTCCAGATCCATAGGTTAAAAAAAATGTATTGGGAAGAACTTTATCATCAACACCATCAATTAAATAATGCTATGGAAGATAATGTTGAAGAGAATCACTAATGGCTAACTTAAGTTGTGAGTCATGAAAGATGGGATGAAGCTTGCTGCTAGCAGGAAGAGAAAGCTGGAAAGCAACATCTCCAATACGAAAAAGCACTAAAAATTGCCCAAAAAATCAACAAGTGATCTTTAGACAAACCATTGAAGTAGAAAAATGATGTTGTAGGGAATGAAGCTTGAAAAACACCTTATCACTGCAGTGGAACTAAACATGCTGATATTTTTTATCAGCGTTGTGCTTTATAGACTATTGGGTAATAGATAAGTGGGAATTGAGTTTTTGCAAAACCATATCACAATCCAAAAGAGTTGTGGCCACAACCTCCAAAACAGTCTCCCCTTTAACAAATTGGGGAAGTGAGGAGGTGTTCTCCCATAAACAGCTTCAAAAGGAGAATCGCCAACAGAGTCATGGAAAGAAATATTAAAAAAAATATTCATCCCAAAGAAACCAGAAGACCCAACTTTTAGGCTGATTAGAAGGGAAACATCACAAATGTGTCTCAATGCTTTGATTAACAACCTCTGTCTGAAAATAATTTTATGGGAGAGAGGAATAACTCATCCGCAACTCATTACCATGAATACTAAATAGTTCCTTTCAAAACGAGCTGGTAAACAATGTTGGCTATACAAGCTGGGGAAAAACAGAGGAATAAAAAGGAACAATAAATAGAACAAGGATTTCAAGTTTTTTGTATTTCACACACTCACTAACTTCAACAGATTACATTTGAACCATTTTAATAGGCTATTAAAATTACATCAAAATGGACAACACACAACATTTAAAGGAGGAACAAAAAACAAGGTAATAAATTCTTGCATTGGAATTGGAGTGGACCCATAGGGAGATCAAAAGTCACATGGGGAAGTAATTTATGGGAAAGAGGGAGCCGCATGGGATGATGTGGGTTCATGGGAAAAACAATGGACTCCTATTTATTTTTTGGTTTGTATTTCCAACACTCCCCTTCAAACCAAAACCGACTTCATCCCGAGCATTGTTATTAATCTTTTAAATGCATCCAACGGTAATGCCTTTGTGAAAATATCTGCCACATGTTCCATAGTATGAAAATATTATAATTTTATCGTTTTTTGTTTCACATGATCCCTAAGAAAATGAAAACGAGTGTCAATGTGTTTACTTCTCTCATGATGCATCAGATTTTTGGCTAGTTCAATAGCCAACTTGTTATCCACATATATTACTGTAGACCCATCCTATGGATGCTTCATCTCCTTCAAAAAATTTCTCAACCATATTCCCTCACAAATAGTAGAGGATGTGGCCACGTACTCTGCTTCACATGTGGATAGAGCAACCACACATTGTTTCCTTGAATTCCATGTAAAAGCAGTCGATCCAAGAAAAAACACATACCCAGTGGTGCTTTTCCTTTCATCTTGGTCGCCTCCCCAATCACTATTTGAGTAACCATACAGCTCTGCTTCTTCTTTTTATGGATAAAAGGCACCAAAATCCAATGTTCCTTTGACATACCTGAGGATTCTTTTTTCCTCTAGCCAATGTGACTCTTTCGGTGCCTCCATATACCTGCTTAGAAGTCCAACACTATAGACAATATCTGGCCTTGTGATTGCGAGGTACCTCAGGCTTCCAATAAGACTCTTGAACAAAGTCGAGTCAACGCTTCTTCCTTCTCCATCTTTTTTTAGTTTCAAGCTCGTTGCAACCGATGTGTTTACAGCATTACAATCGGCCATCTTGAATTTTTCAAGCAACTCCTTAGCATACCTCTTCTGAGATATATAGATGCCTCCATGTTGTTGCTTTACTTCTATGCCCAGAAAGAAGGACATGAGACCCCCATCAGTCATCTTGAATTCCTTGAACATGGCCTCCTTGAAATCATCGAACATCGGTCGACAATTCCCTGTAAACAACAAATCATCAACATACAAGCATGCAATAAGTATATCGCCATGATCATTCTACTTGATGTAAACTGCATGCTCATATGGACATTGGGTGAAGCCATTGTCTCGAAGATAGCTGTCGATGCGTGAA
The DNA here is from genome assembly GCA_963277665.1 of Viscum album. NCBI lineage: Eukaryota > Viridiplantae > Streptophyta > Magnoliopsida > Santalales > Viscaceae > Viscum > Viscum album. The sequence goes on from OY728150.1 coordinate 491,692,463, forward strand.
TTCCACGCACGAGGAGCCTGATTCAACCCGTAAAGAGCTTTCTTCAGTCGATACACTTTGTTTTCCTCCCCTTGAATAACAAAGCCTTCAGGCTGGTCAATATAGACCTTTTCTTCCAAAATTCCATTTAGGAACGCAGAATTCACATCCAGTTGGTAGATCATCCAACTGTGATGGACAAAAAGGGATATAATCATCCTTACAGTGTCAAGGTGAGCAACAGGAGTGAAGACTTCTTTGTAGTCCACCCTATACTTCTGTTTGTACCCCTTTTCTATGAGCCTTGCTTTGTGTCGATCGATCTCACCATCAGCGTTTCACTTTATCTTGTACACCCATTTGATGCTAATGCTCTTCTGGATTTTTGGGAGTGTAGTCAACTCCCATGTGTCATTTCTCTCTATGGCATGAATTTCTTCTTCCATAGCAATTCTCCAGCTTTCTTCCCTCATGGCTTTCTGAAAGCTCAGAGGCTCATGATCTGCATACAAGCAAAAAAGATTTACCTCTTCGGTCTGCTAATAAATGTCACTCAAAATTTTCATCTTCATAGGATACATAGGAGAGGATGAGATGCCCATATTTTGACTTGAGGGAGTGCATTCAGGAGTGATGGAATGCGCTCTAGGACTCATGTGTACAACTGATGTGCCCGAGGAAGGTGTTGGAGGCGTCTGCTCCTGATGATCATGCCTTTCTTTAGGAACCTCTGTCTCGACTGGAAGATCCTTGTTAGATTCTTCGTCATTACACTGCCACGCTTCTTCATCACTAAAGACCACATCTCTACTCACCACTAATTTATTGGTTAGTGGATTGTAAAGCTTCTAGGCTTTAGAGGATTCACAATAGCCAATGAAGATGGACTTTTCACCACGATCATCAAGTTTCATTCTTCTCGCTTCTGGGACTTGAGCGTAGGCGACACACCTGGAGATTCTTAGGTGCGCCACACTCGGTTTGTAGCCACTCCATGCCTCTTGTGGTGTAAAGTTCCTGATGCTCTTTGTTGGACACCGATTGAGCAAGTAGGAAGTACATGCCACTGCTTCTGCCCAAAAACTCTTTGGCAGCCCTTTCTCATTCATAATGGTCCTCATCATGTCGAGGATAGTGCGGTTCTTCCTTTTTACAATCCCATTCTGTTGTGGCGTATAAGCTGTAGTGTATTGTTGTTTTATGCCATATTCCCTGCAGAAAACTTGGAATGCATTTGAGGTGTATTCTCCACCTCTATCAGATCTGAGTACTTTGATTCTGTGGCCACTTTCAGTTTCAACACGATCTTTGAATGTTTTCAAAAAATTGAAAGCGGATGATTTTTCTTTGATGCAATACACCCACAACTTTCTGCTGAAATCATCAATAAAGGTAATAAAATACCTATTACCTCCAAGTGATGTTGTTTCCAGTGGTCCGCAGATATCAGTGTGAACCAACTGAAGTGGTTTTGTTGCTCTTCTAGACACTCCACTTGGGAAGGTGTTCCTTTGTTTCTTGCCGAGTGTACATGCCTCACACACATGATTTAGAGATTCAATCATTGGAAAGCCATGCACCATTCTTGATGAAGATAGAAGTTTAATCCCGCTAAAATGGAGATGCCCAAAGTGCAGATTCCATCTCCATGAATCATTTTTCATGAGCCCAAACAAACACTCCTCAGCCTTCGTTTTGATGTGTAGCAGAAACATGCGATTCTTTGCCATTTGGACTTGAGCAACAAGCCTCTAGTGAGCATCTCTTATAGACAAAGAAGAATTTTCCAAGTGTATGACGTACCCCTTCTCAAGGAGTTGCCCGAGACTTATGATATTATTTTTCATACATGGTACGTAATACACATTGTAAATATAATTCGACTCAACATTCTTCAGAAAGATTTTTATTTTACCTTTTACAAGAACGGGCACCTTCGATGAGTCACCAAAACTCACGTCACCACGAACTTCTTCGGTGAGTTGCTCGAACAGTTATTTATTACCACTCATTTGGTTACTTGCTCCCGTGTCCAGATACCATACATCGGAGCGTTCACATGCTTTTCTTGTGCTAGGAGGTGTGTGGTACCTTCTTCTTCATGATGAGACGCTTCAGCGTAGTTGGATCGTTCATCATGATCCACCTTGATCCAACAATCATATGCAAAATGGCTGAATTTCTTACAGTTGTAGCATTGGACGTTCCTTGCGTTTCCACGACCACGCGTGAATTGACCTGCATCGTGTCCTCTTCCACGAATGTTGGTAAATTTCTGTTTCTTTTGTTGATGGCTTGGAGGATGTCCACGCCCTCTTCCTCTTGCATGATAACTACCTCGTTGTGCTTGGCCATTCTTGGGTTCTTGTAGAGTCGTCTTGGACTCTAGGGAATGATCTATTGTTGAACCTACATTCTTCTACATTCGCTACTCATGTACTTTCAATGACCCCATCAGTTCTTCAATTGACAATTTTTCCAAATCTTTCGACTCTTTGATTGCCACAACCACATGCTCGAACTTGGTTGTGAGCGATCGAAGTGCTTTCTCAATAACATGAATATCCTCCATTTTTTCACCATTTATTTTCAAATTGTTAAGAATGAGAATTAGGCATGAGAAGTAATCTGAGATACTCTCACCTTCCTTCATATGTGTCACTTCGAACTCTGCTCTTAGAGTTTGAAGACGAACCGACATCACCCGATCAACACCTTTGAAGATTGTGGCAAGCGTATCCCAAACTTGCTTACTCGATATTTCTTCGGAAATCTTTTCGAACGTTGATTTATCCAACCCTTGATAGAGGAGGAATAACGCCTTGTTGTCTCTCTTCCATTGATTTTTGGCGGCCGTCTTTTCTTCATTCGTGAAGGCGGATTCTTCCTCCGTAGTGGGTACGATATACCCATCGTTGACGATCTCCCATAATTCTTGCGACCCGAACAACGCCTTCATTTGAATGCACCACCTTTCGTAGTTGTCCTTAAACAGATTCAGAACTTGCGGCCGGATTGCGGTCGCCATCTTCAGAAATTGGAGGATGATTTGGTATTACCCTATGATGTCAATTTGTTGGCTATACAAGCTGGGAAAAAATAGAGGAATAAAAAGGAACAATAAACACAACAAGGATTTCAAGTTTTTTGTATTTCACACACTCGCTAACTTCAACAGATTACATTTGAACCATATTTATAGGCTATTAAAATTACATCAAAATGGACAACACACAAAATTTAAAGGAGGTACAAAAAACAAGGTAATAAATACTTGCATTGGAATTGGAGCGGACCCATAGGGAGATCAAAAGTCACATGGGGAAGTGCTTTATGGGAAAGAGGGAGCCGCATGGGAAGATGTGGGTGCATGGTAAAAACAACAAACTCCTATTTATTTTTGGTTTGTATTTCCAACAAACAAAGGATCACAATCCATAAAAATGGCACTTAGAATTCCATGAAGACGTATAACTTCATGCATAAAAAGGATAACAACATCCTTGGTCGTATAAAGATGATTTAAGTGTAGAAAATAGACATATTTTGATAAGCCGTCAACCATAATTAATACAACCTCACACCCTTGAGACTTGGGAAGGCCAGAGATAAAAATCCATAGGGACCTCTGGGAAAATTAAATAAGGAATTGGAAGAGGTTGCACCAAACCCGTCAGAGTAAGGGTTTGGTACTTATGCCGCTGACACAAATCTTAGTGTTGGAAAAACAACATCACTATTTTCTTCATTCATGACCAATATAACCCACCGACCAACCATTTAAATGTTTTCAAAAAACCTTTTTGGCCACCTTTAGGTGTAGTATGATAATAGTGAAGTAAAGGAAGAATAAATTGAATGATCTTAGATAATACCAACTACCGTTTAAAAAAAGTCCATTCTAAAGGGTATTATTGGGTTTGGTGTTAGGATTAAATTCCAAAGAAGAAATAAGCGGCTGATGTTCTTTGTCCTGGAAAATCTCCTTAGTAGTGATCTGAATATCGACCCAATATGGCTTAGAAACATCAATTTGTAATGTCTTGTCAACAAAAACATGGGAGAGAGCATCAACAACATCATTGTTATTTCCCAACCAATAGATATAAATAATCTCAAAATCATACCCAACAATTTTTCTTGCCAACATTGTGGGTCTATAGTAGTAATACATTGGCTAAAAAAGTGTTTGAGACACTTATGGTCTGTAAGAGCAACTTAGAGGTGGCCCATTAAGTACTATTTCCAATGTTGTACTATATGAACCAATGTCATTAATTCTTTATCATAGATATACTTGGACGATGTAGAATCATAAAAATCATTACTATAATATGCAAGCAGTCAGCAACTTGGAATAAGAATCCCCTCGAGCCCACCACCCGAAGCATCACATTCAATAAAAAACTACTGTGAAAGATTCAGCAGCCCCAACAAAGGAGCTGAAACCCAACACTATTTCAAGCTGTCAAAATCTTATAGGGAATTGGTGTCCCATTTAAAGTAACAAGTATCTAACCCCTACATCTGCATGGCATGATCATTCAATTACATAATTTGGACAAATATTCATATAGTGCAATAACTAAAGCACATTTCATTGTGCAATTGCCGGAATTTATAGAATGCATGCCTACTATATAGAATCTATTGAAGGCAAATAGTAATAATATGTATATATTAAATTATTTATTTGCATACAGTTTCAATGTCAAATAGGCATAGGAGGACTCTGTTGAATCATCCAGAAGCACTAAAATTAATCGATGTAGATGGAGCGTGAGGTCATGGAGGAAGATTGTGTGCTGGATTTAGAGGATCTTCAGCATCATCACAACATTGCAAGGAGGCCGCACATTGTTTCCCTCCCATCATCTCAAATTCAAGACTTGGAAAAGTTATCTAAAGATGTTTTTCCTGCAAAAACAAATGTAGCCCCTCCAGTTTGTCTCCTGACTACTGCAAAGTCTATTTCCACCCCATAAATTAATTATAGCACTCTTGGATACTTCATATGGGATCAAGATAATGACGAATCCAAGATATATGCATTTCTAGAGGGTATAGATGAGGAAAAAATAGAGACGGTCTTCAAGATGACATCATTCCACATAATGTTTCACGATGTGAAAGGGAAGAATTGTCAGTGTGGGGTGGCGAAGCTAAATGGAGAAATAGTACAAGAGAAGTGCAAGGTGATTGTGAAGCTACCTTCAAGGTCACACTAGCTAAAGCATCAAAAGGAAACATGCTGGAGCTACATGCCATTAAAGATTAAAAACAAAGCAGTGATATTGAGAAATAATAGATTGGAAATATTAAAACAACTCAACATTTGTTCATCTATTGAAACTCAAAATTCTCAGGTAGCAATACCAACAAGGTAGATGCACAACTGAACAACTCCTGTTTTTCTATGTATTCTAGCTGAAAATAAAATGTGCACTTGAAAAATGATTCTGTAATTGTGATTTCCTGAAGAATAAAAATATGAATTTTCTCTAAATTTCCTTGGAATCATAGTAATGTATGGTTGTCTAACAATGCTAATCTTTTAGGATTATATATTATATTGATAATAGGATCATTTTAAAAAATCATAGTTAAATAACAACATATATTCAGTTGGGAAGCTTTTGTCACACAAATTATATCAACATGCCTCTAATAAAAAGTCTACGTAGCTAATCCAAGTAATAAAAAACACTGGAATATTTTCAAAATTATGAGGCATCAAAATAACAAACTAAAATGTGATGGATCAAAATAATGTTAAAAACTTGATTTGGTGCACTCATGGTTGTAGTCTAGTGCTAAGAAGTGCAGTTACAGACCCATAATTCAGTGAAGTTACACTTCTGCCTTCATATTTTATAGAAAAAATGGATGGTCATGACTCTCATCGCCTATAATAAAATGAGGATTTTGTACCTGAAACAATATTTACAACATCAATTCCAAGGGTAGCAACATAATTTCAACCAATTACTTCACATCAAAAATACTTGGGAGTTAGACTATGTTAGCAACATTGCACTAAGAGTGACAGTGAATGAAGTTAGAATAGTTCGGAAACTGCTAACCTTATAGTTTGCCCAAAATTATAAACCAAATATATGTTCATAAATGGGTAACTCAAATAAGAATGATGTCTATGTATAGTGGGTCTTGATGCACAACAAAAGTATACTTGTTAGGTTAATTTAGAAACTTTGATTCAGAGTTTATTGCAATACGAGAAGATTTTTATTGGTGGTGACCTAAATGAGCATGTAGTAAAGGATTCTGGAGATCACTTATATTATCATGAAGGGTTTGGTTTAGGTATAGTAAATGATAAAGGATCGACTATATTAGACTTTTCCTATAGCTATTATTTCATGCCAGCAAATACACTTTTTAGGAAATGAGAGGAACATATTATTTCTTATAAAAGCAGAGTCAAAAGATCCCAAATTGATAATTTCTTGGTAAAAAGGTCCAATAATAGGTTTATTAAAAAATATAATGTTATACCTAATGAAATCATGAAAGTTAAAAATTATATGATAAATATGAAACAATTAAGAAATATGAGAATAATATGGTGGCGCCTAATGGATAACCTTATAATGAAATTTATGAGGAAACTTTTGAAATAAGTTGATTGGAAAGTTCAAGGAACCAATGACTACATGTGGGATGAGGTGGATAAAAGTGTCCATAATATAACTAATTTTATTAAAAGAGTATCAAAAGGGTGTTGTCCAAAAGGAAAAGGATCATGATGGTGTAGCTCGATCAAGTTTCGGTCGACTGCTAGTGGACCGCAACTGTTGTGGGTTGAGCTTTGTGGTGAGCCGGTTGGGTGTTGTAGGGGCAACGTGCCCCTGCTCCGGGGGTTCGGGAGATAAAGGCCCCCAACCCAATTTTCGACTTCAGAAGCATCTCTGACCACTATAGAAGAGTTGACGGACCGACACTGACAGGGCACTGTAGCAGTGCGGAATTCGGATTCAATTTTACTCTAACATTTTTTACTTAAGTGGCCACCTTTTCCACTGTAGCGACATGGACTTCTTGTGTGGTTGGTGGAACAATGATCGTCTTCCTCTCCATTTGTATCCCATTTTCGAGCTAGGGTTTGTTATTGGAAAAACTTTGTATTTTTTCTCCTGAATTATAGTGATTATTCTACCTCTCCATGGACGTATGGATTATTCCCAAACACGTAAATCCTTGTGTTCTTGTTCTCATTTTCTACCCCTTTTATTCTTCTGTTTTTCACCATTTCAATCGCTGTAACTCCCGACATTTCTGCGACATCCTGAATGTGTAAAATTAACAACATGTTGCTTTATGTCTGGTATATAAATCCAATACCAATGTGAAGTGTTTGTTTATAGTGGGCATTGGTGCATCAAATTTTATGTTTCCCTCCCCATTAGACAATTAATGCTTTTATTATTAATTTTTTATTTCTGTTGTCGGGGTTTTATGTGATTTTTCTCTTTCTTTGGACTATTACTCACTGGAAATTGTAATCCCTTGTTGGCACTGATGTTTTTTAGCTTTCTATTTGTTGCCAATCACAGGGATAAATAGTGGTATGTAAAAGGAGACTACCATTTTAGATTTGGATACTACAAACACAATCCAAGAAAGATGGTAAAAGCTTGGGCTGAGAAAGAAATGAGGAATCTTCGAAGGTAAGTAAAGACACCCCCCACCACACACACAATTTCTTACATAAGGATGAAGATGCGTTGGGTACTTGTTATTTTTTCAATACCCAAGATTGAACCTATGCAACAATTAATCTACCTATATCCCATTAAATACCCAAATATTTTAGTTTCATTACTTTTACCGATCTTATTAATTTTGGGACTGTTCGTTTATCTACCCATACCCATCTAAAAAGTATTTTTTTAACTTTTGTATCAATTTAATTCGTATAATATTCATTCAAACTAGAATCCAACCCAAGATAATTAAATCTATTATTGAATAAAACCAAATTTTAAATTTAAATTTATGCATAATTGTTACATGCGATCAACAAAAGTTACATGAGACGTTGAATAATTTATGTAACAAAATCATTTCTATTAAGATATTGTCTTGGTTGATGAAATACATGTAGAGAAAATTTCTTTGGTCAAGATTCATATTTATCCAAAAACATATATTTAAACAATTAGTTTTCATAAATGAGTGATACATTCAATTACAATAAAATAACCTATTAAAATGAAATTTATATTCCGACATCAGCTACTTTTTCTGTTCCATATGAATTTATCCAAATATGACGTGGGTGATGTTATCTATGATTTTATTTTATTATTTTATTTATAGGATATCTGTATTTGGTATGATCAGGGTACCTACTTATGGTATGATCTGGTTTGGTGGGTCAGGTTACCCACTTATGGTCATTATATGGTTTATTTTATTATTATTTGTTTATAAGACATTCGTATTTGGTATGACAAGGGTGCCTGTTTATGGTATGATCAGGGTGTGTGGGTCAGGGTACCCACTTATGGTCATTATATGGTTTCTTTACTACCACCTTTAGGAATTATCTTGATGTATGTGGGTTAAAAAGGAAGAAGATATTTCATTTTTTTGGGTATTGTTAGCATCCAACCGATGATTGGTGTTGGTGTTGGATTTATTGTCAATGCATGTTGATTGCTGGTAATGGATATGTTGTCAACACATGTTGGTGGTTAGTTTTGGATTTTTTTTGTTAACCAATGAAACATGCATAAACTATGGACTTTTTGAGAGATGGAAGGTGACTGATTTTTTTTCCAATCACACCATTTGAGCTAGAATTGAGATGAGGCTGATGATGGTGTTATCATTGTCAAGACATGGAAAATCATGGAAGTTATCCAAGGAGTTTTCATGATTGAAGTGTGGGAGTTTAATGAATTAACAATGGGATTAATGAAGTTGAATGAGCCTGTTCTGGTTTAATATGGGTTAAGGGGTTTTGGAAGAGCTGGAGGAGCTGTAACAGTTCAGTCTGTTGGATAAAAATCATGTCGTGACATCCTAGATCATACCACACGAGAGTTGGTGTCATGTCACAACAACCTATTTTGGAGGTGGTACCGTGGGAAGTGGTTAATGCCGTGAAGGGTGTTGGAGTTGGTGGTCTAGAACCAAATACTTTGTACTTTATTCATTAAATAAAAGCCTTATCACATCTTGATTGTTCTTATGCGTGACATGTCATGTGATAATGTCCTAAGGATAGCAGTTGCATTAAAAGGTCATAGCGGATCCCTGCTATGATGAGAACCTGGAAGTGCCGTAACACTGTTCTTGAATGTATGTTCTATGTGCAGATGATATTATTTGAGGGACACAAATAATACATGTCATTAGGGGTGAGGGCTCATAAAACTTTGAGGCACCTTCTCATGGTGTGCGCCCTTGGTAATATCCAGGAGGATATTATGAGAATGAGACCCGCCAGTAGGAAATTCAAATTTCATAGTGTCATTGGAAGTTCCTATCCGCGGATGTGTGTATTGGTTCTTAGACTTTAAGATTATTATTAATGGGTATTACAACTCGCTCACTTAGATGTATTGATGAAAACTATGACGACACACTGTTCGCAGCGAGGTACGATATGTTGGGTGCGTCACGAGTAATACCGCATTAATAGATAATGCGAGAAAGGATTTGTCCCTTCTGTTCCATAACGGAAGTAGATATCTCAGGCCCTTTGATGGAATTGATATAGCCTAAATAAATCCATGGCCATGGTAAAGTATGGTCAAGTTCAATTCCAAGAAGTCAAAGAAAGAATAATCAAGCACATGGGTTGATGGCACCCGCATGCAACCCACTTGATTGGAGTTATCAAGATAAAGGGATTATATTACACGGTAAGCGTTCGTAGGAGGTTACATGCCATTGTGGCGTTAACTTCTTTCTCTATGGGTGCCTTGGCATGTTGCTAGACGCTAACCTTGGACTTTAGGCAGACTCAGCCTAATGCCACTGAGAAAGAGGCCTAGAGGTTCACACACTAAGTGTGTCCATGTATCTCAATTAAATATTAATTTAACAAGTTAAATAAATATTATTCCCGACTGTGGTTTAATAATTATTTAAGGATGTCTGATCGCATTTATTTTGACACTAGTTATTCGAGAGAATATATTGTGGACGTAATAATATATTTATTAGCGAGTAATGCAGTTACATTTATTTAAGAAATAAATAGTCATTACTCAAGGTCTAATAAATGTGGTGGAGAAAAATGGAAAAATAAAAGTACACGCCGTGTATATTAAATATACACGCCATGTAGTTTTATGGAAAACAAGTACACGCCGTGAATTAATTATTACACGCCGTGTAGTTTTTCCAGTTGGGATTTTGAGGATTTGATATTGTTTTATTAAATGATATTTATTATAATCAGCGTGGGCGCATGTCAAGGAATTAATAATTCGACATGGGGGTTTTCAATAAGAGTTAATGAAATAAATAAAACACGTAACGTGTTTATTTATTGTCAAAACTCTATTAACCTCAAACCCGATTATAAATATCCTCGCAACCCCAACATTTGAAGAGCCATTGTTGTGCACAACGGATTTGGAAATAATCTCAAGCCAAGAGAGAATTCCCTTTCCACCACAAACACCCTCAAGTTACGAGAGCAAGATCCTCCACCGGATCAAGGCGGTCGAAGGCGGACATCACAAGGAAAGGTTTTTCCGCACTAGCACCCGGAGATCCCTTCGGCGACGTCCGGAGATAGGTGACACACGTGTAGATCACCGCTAGAGGAATCCTACACTTGGATTCTACGACGCAACGACAGATCACCGAATTGCGACTGGATACAACAACGAAGAAAGAATTCTAATGAGGTAATTCTTATGCATTAATTAAATTAATTATAATCAACATATGATGATCCTCCTCAAGGGTTCCGGGACTCTTTTCTTTTCATTCTTTGTTCTATTCTGATGATTTGGTGTTTTATATCATGACGAATCTTGGATTGATCATTGTTTAACATTATATTAAAGTTGGGAAAACCCACCAACGCGCTTCCACTGCGCCCGGAACCTTCAAATGGTATCAGATGGGTCATATAGTTGATTATAATTATTTAGTTTTTCGTTGGTAATTTACGCATTTAATAATTTAGTTATTTCAATTCAAGTTTAATCATTCTGGAAATCTAAATATCGAGATCCATTCCTCCTCCCTCATTTCTCATTCACCTCACAGAAACAAATTTTTCTTTTAATTTTGATTAAAATAAAATAGAGAAACTCATCCGGAGGATCCAAATGTTTCTGGCCGTACCACACCAGAATACACGGCGTGTATTCGGAAGTACACGCCGTGTAGTCTAGGTTCAATGCATTGACTGATCCGCCAAATCAGGTCGTGTATTGGATTATTTCTAAGAATTTAAGACACCGTGTGTTGACCAGAAACAGGTGGCACACGGTTTCCGGATTACACGCCATGTGGTCCAACAGAACACGACATGTAGTCCCTTCGGGTTAGGGTTGGACCGTGTACCCCGTACACGGCCTGCCCAGCTGGAAACTGTGTAACGCGGAAACTACATGACGTGTGTCCAAAAGAACACGCCGTGTACTCTGAAAATTTCCAAAGAACATTAACACTCCATGTCCCCGGGTGTGTACTTCGGATGGACGGTGAAGAAAAGTACACGCCATATAGTCAGAACTACACGCCGTGTACTTACCCAAATTACGCAGATTTATTAAAATTTATTATTATATTATACAAACCCTTGAGACGTGTACCATAGTGTAGGCGTAAAGCTGAGTCACAACACGTGATAGATGTTTTATATATATGTGTTTAATTTAACATCTGTGTAATAAATGGGAATTCACCGGGTTGCCTCCAAGGTACAAGTTACGTACAAGGATAATTTTAAATGAATTTATTTGTTTAAAATTATGTTGGATAAGAATCTCATGGAAGTTCAGAAAAGGGTTTAAGATAAAAGGATTGATTAATTAAAGATAATTAATTAATTCGAGCGTGATTTATCTTAAAAAGGAACGATTAAAGAATTGAATGCTAGTTTTATTTATGCGTAAATATCATTGCATGTATGGATGATCATGAGCTAGACCTAGACCTTTGTATGTGAATGGTTTCTTTTAATTTATCTATTTAAATTAAATTTGTTGGCCTGTGAGCGATCTCCTCATTAATATGTAGGGCCTGCGCGCCCAAGGATTCTTTCATGTAAAACCCCTTTTTACCCCTCACCTGTGTGTGAGATAAATTCATATGTAATGGATTGAGCTCCAAAGCTAGTGGAGGCGGCTCAAGTCAGGAGCCACGATGAAACCAATCCAAGGAGATACAAAGGTGGACAGGTGGAAAGCTGTAAACATGAACCCGAAAGGTTCAAGGTGTTTCTCCCCTAGGCCATGGGTTAGTTTATCAACTGCTAGATAAACTAACCAATAGAAAATCTCATGATCATACCATTTATTTTATTTCTGTCAGTTGCATGGTTTATTTATTGTGGGTGTGTTGTCACGATCACACAATTAATGAATTAAACGAGCATGCAATATGGAACTAAAATAAAACTGGCTTATACGTAAATATTATCTTAGACATGGTTAATCACTTAAGTATATCCCAATTAATATTAACAAGCAGGTAATCAAAGATAATAAAATGGTAATTTACGTATAAGGATAAAATACCTCAAAAGAAATATTAAGTCGGCATAGCCTTCCATAATCATGGTTAGAATCGAACCATTGTTCAAAGTGCTTGACCAACCCTAGTTGGGGTGCTTTCAATTATCGGGGAATTCTAATTCATGGTTTTGGGTTGACTTGACTTGGTTCGCATCAAGGGTTGACTGCCACAACAGGACATGGTGTGACCAGGAGGCAAAGGTTGAGGAAATCCAAAATAAAAGGATTTCAGGATTGGGGAGTCCACTCAGCGAATCAAGGAGCTGCAAGTTAATGCAGTTGGCATTTGGAATGCCTACCTAAAACCCTTCAAGTTTCTTGACCAACCCTAGTTGGGGTAATGCGAAGGGCAATATGGATCTTTTCCACTAGAATATTCATGCAACAGAATATTCCAAAGTCAATGGTGAGGGCTATTGGATTTTGATAAAATAGTGGGAGACGAATAAGTATTAATTTATTTATTTGTCTCAATTTTTGTAATAAAGTACTAAACCTTTTCTCATATTAATTTGTAGAAACAAAAAAAATGACTTCAAACATATCATTATGCACCATACTCGAAAAAGAAAAACTTCTCACCGACACCAATTTCCAAGAGTGGCAGAGCGTTTACGCGTCGTCCTTCGCCACGAAAGGAAATTATATGTGCTGGAAGAGCCTATTTTAGCTGTGCCTGGGAAAGAGGCTAGTGATGAGGAATTATCTCTCTACATAAAACACATAGATGATGCCACAGATGTCCAGTGTTTCATGCTATCGGCCATGTCTAATGAGATCTTGAAGAAACATGAAAACATGGACGCATATAGCATGATGTATCACCTTAAATATCTCTACCAAGAGAAGGAGAGACAAGAGAGGTATGAGATCTCCAATGATTTGTTTACCATGAATCTTGGAGAGTCTGCGCTAGCTGGGCCTCATGTAGTCAAGCTTATTGGCTATATTGAACGCCTAGACATCTTAGGGATTAAATTCCCGGATGACTTGCGTACAGATCTCATCCTATCATCACTGCTCAAGACCTTCTCTAGCTTCATTGTCAACTATAACATGAGCGGCAATGAGAAGAGTCTATCGGAGCTTCTGAACTTGATCCGCCAGGTAGATAAGGACATGGGGCGTGACAAACCCATGGTCCTTATGGTGAACAAGATAATAAAGGACAAGGAAAAGGGGCCAAAGACTTATAAACGGTCTGAAGCCCACGAGCACCATCCCTCCAAGAAGGGGAAGATCCAGAGGCAGGGCAAGGAACGGGAGGCAATGTGTTTTGCATGTGGCAAGTAGGGCCACTGGAAGAGGAACTGCACCCAGAAGCGTGGGGATGCTAAAGGTGCGTTTGTTATCAAGTGAAATCTTTCTATTTCTACACATTGGGTATTAGATATATCTTGTGGGGCTCACATCTATATTCAAATGCAGGAACCAAGTAGATTTAGAAAGATCACCAGAGGGGAGGTGGGTCTTCGAGCTGCCAATGGCACAAGGATGGCTGCGTTGGCTATTGGCCACTACCACATCTCATTGCTGATTGGGATGATTTTGGTTTTACATAACTGTTATTATGTGCCTAGTGTTACCATGAACATAATTTCTATATCTTGTTTGGATATGGATAGATTTGTTTTCAAATTTTGAAATAAGGGTTGTCTCTTTTATAATAATAACGTATGTTATGGTATGACACATTTAAATAATTGTTTGTATGTATTGAATTACGAAAACCAAGTGTTGGCAATCGATAACGAAGCAAACTCACATGACTCATACATCACCCAGTTATGGAGTCACCGCCTTGGACATGTAAACGAGAAGCATTTGACAATGCTCTACCAAGATGTCTATTTAGACTCTACTAAGCTAAAACCACTTGATAGATGTCATGCTTGTTTACAAGGAAAAATGACCAATCCACCTTTTGGTGGACAAGGTGAAAGGGCCACAGAGCTTCTAGGATTGGTACACACGGATGTGTGTGGACCATTTCCAGTAGAAGCTAGAGGTGGATATTCTTACTTCATTAATTTTACTAATGATTTGAGTAGATATGGCTATGTCTACATAATGAGGTATAAGTCAGAGTCCTTAGATAAATTTAAGGAATTCAATAATGAAGTAGAGAATCATCTTGGTAAGAAGATAAAGAAGCTTCGATCGGATGGAGGTAGAGAATATCCGAACCAAGAGTTCATCGATCTTCTATGAGAGTCTGAGATTCTATCTCAGCTCACTCCTCCTTATACACTATAATGGAATGGTGTTAGTGAAAGGAGTAACCGTACCTTGTTGGACATGGTGAGGTTGATGATGAGTCATGCAGATCTTCCATTATCCTTTGGGGGATATGCATTACAAACAACAGCATACACATTAAACTGAGTACCAACTAAGGCGACAAATGGAATTCCATCTGAGTTATGGAATGGAAGGAAACCCACTTTGTCACACACACGTGTATGGGGATGCGAGGCGTTTGTTAAGGCCTTCTTAGGAAACAAACTAGCACCCCGGGGAACAAAGTGTATCTTTATAGGATATCCCAAGGAAACGAAAGGATATTACCTATATAACCCTCAAGACAAGAAAGTGATTGTCGCCAGACAAGCCGTCTTTCTTGAGAGGGAGAAAATACTGAAGAAGGATAGTGGGAGAAAGATTGACTTCGACAAAGTTGATTCTCATGATACACATGATTTGGTACAAGAACAAGTTCCACAGGTCCCCGTGGAAGAGGTTCCAGAAACAAAAGTACTACGTAGGAGCTCAAGAGAGGTAAGGGAACCAGAGATATTTGGTTTCCTAGTCACTGAGGATGGTGAATCATTATTGTTGGACAATGATGAAACTCTCTCATATATGGAAGAAATAGAAAGCTCAGAAGATGCAAGATGGATAGAAGCTATGAATTATGAGATGAATTCTATGTATCAGAACCTAGTTTGGGTTCTGGTCGATGAGCCATTTGATGTAAAGCCTATTGGATGCAAATGGGTATTCAAAAGAAAGCTGGACATGGAAGGTCAAGTTAGCACCTATAAAGCAAGGCTAGTGGCTAAAGGATTCAGACAGCGTCAAGGAATTGACTATGATGAAACCTTCTCTCCAGTTTCCATTTTTAAATCCATAAGAATCCTACTTGCCATAGCATCTTACCATGACTACGAGATTTGGCGGATGGATGTCAAAACAGCATTCCTTAACGGGAACCTTTAGGAAGATGTCTATATAACACAAACAGAAGGGTTTGTGACACCAGGTGAAGCCAAACGGGTTTTCAAGTTGCAGAAATCCATTTATGGATTAAAGCAAGAATCCAAGTGATGAAACATTTGATTTGATGAAGACATAAAGGAATTTGGTTTCATTAAGAACAAATGTGAGCCATGTGTTTATAAGCGGTTTAATGGGAATGTGGTTGTTATCCTAGTAGTATATGTTGATGACATATTGCTTATTGAAATCATGTACCAGCCTTATAGTCAGCTAAGGACTGGTTGAACAAGTGTTTCTCCATGAAAAGCTTAGAAGAAGCAGCCTACATTCTAGGGATCAAGGTCATTCGTGATAGATCCAAGAGGCTGCTTGGACTAAGTCAGGGTACATACATTGACCCGATACTAAAGAGATTTAGTATGGAACAATCCAAGAGGGGATTGGTTCTAGTGTCACATGGCTTGCATCTTTCTAAGAAAATGTTTCCTCAGACACAACAAGAGAAAGATAAAATGAGTAATATCCCATACACTTCGGCTATAGGATCCATCATGTATGCCATGTTATGTACCAGACTTGATGTTGCCTATGCACTGAGCATGGTAGGCAGATATCAAGCAGATCTAGGAGAACAACATTGGACTGCTGTTAAGACTATCCTTAAGTATCTGGGAAGAACTAAGGATATGTTTCTGGTGTATGGAGAAGACGAGGAGATTGTCATCAGAGGGTATGCTGATGCTGGTTTTCAGATAGATCAGAACGATATGAAGTCGCAATTTGGATATGTTTTCTGTCTCAACGGAGGAGCTGTGAGCTGGAAGAGTTCAAAGCATCCAGTTGTCACCGATTCTACAATGGAGTACGAGTATATAGTGGCTTCTGATACAACCAAGGAAGCCGTCTGGATTCAGAACTTTGTCGAGGATCTTGATGTGGTGCCTAGTTGTAAAGATCCCATTACATTTTATTGTGATAATACTGCAGCGGTGGCTCTTGCAAATGAACCAAGGTCACATCAATGAACAAAGGAAATACTTTGGAAGTATCACCTCTTGAGGGATTTCTATCAGAGGGGTGAATTTGCTGTGAGCAGAGTGTCCATGGAAGAGAACGTGGCAGACCCCATGACTAAAGGCCTATCTCACCAGAAGCATGAATATCATGTGAGAGCTAGAGGGTTAAAGGTTGTTTGTAGTTGGATCTAGTCCAAGTGGGAGTCTTTTGGAGTTGGTGGTCTAGAACCAACTACTTTGTACTTTATTCATTCAATAAAAGCCTTATCACATCTTGATTGTTCTTATGCGTGACATGTCATGTGATAATGTCCTAAGGACAGCAGTTGCATTAAAAGGTCATAGCGGATCCCTGCTATGATGAGAACCTGGAAGTGCCGTAACACTGTTCTTGAATGTATGTTCTATGTGCAGATGATATTATTTTAGGGACACAAATAATACATGTCATTAGGGGTGAGGGCTCATAAAACTTTGAGGCACCTTCTCATGGTGTGCGCCCTTGGTAATATCCAGGAGGATATTATGAGAATGAGACCCGCCAGTAGGAAATTCACATTTCATAGTGTCATTGGAAGTTCCTATCTGCGGATGTGTGTATTGGTTCTTAGACTTTAAGATTATTATTAATGGGTATTACAACTCGCTCACTTAGATGTATTGATGAAAACTATGACGAAACACTGTTTGCAGTGAGGTAGGATACGTTGGGTGTGTCACGAGTAATACCGCATTAATAGATAACACGAGAAAGGATTTTTCCCTTCCATTCCATAACGGAAGTAGATATCTCAGGCCCTTTGATGGAATTTATATAGCCTAAATAAATCCATGTCCATGGTAAGGTATGGGAAAATTCAATTCCGGGAAGTCAAAGAAAGAATAATCAAGCAGATGGGTTGATGGCACCAGCATGCAACCAGCTTTATTGGAGATATCGAGACAAAGGGATTATATTACACGGTAAGCCTTCGTAGGAGGTGACACGTCATTGTGGCGTTAACGTCTTTCTCTATGGGTGCCTTGGCGTGTTTCTAGATGCTAACCTTGGACTTTAGGCAGACTCAGCCTAATGTCACTAAGAAAGAGGCCTAGAGGGTCACACACTAAGTGTGTCCATGTATCTCAGTTAAATATTAATTTAACAAGTTAAATAAATATTATTCCTGACTGTGGTTTAGTAATTATTTAAAGATGTCTGATCGCATTTATTTTGACACTAGTTATTCGAGAGAATATATTGTGGACGAAATAATATATTTATTAGCAAGTAATGCAGTTACATTTATTTAAGAAATAAATAGTCATTACTCAAGGTATAATAAATGTGGTGGAAAAAATGGAAAAATAAAAGTACACGCCGTGTATATTAAATATACACGCCGTGTAGTTTTTCTAGTTTGTTTTTTGAGGATTTAATATTGTTTTATTAAATGATATTTATTATAATCAGCGTGGGCGCATGTCAAGGAATTAATAATTTGACATGGGGGTTTTCAATAAGAGTTAATTAAATAAATAAAACGCGTAACGTGTTTATTTATTATCATAACTCTATTAACCTCAAACCCGATTATAAATATCCTCGCAACCCCAACATTTGAAGAGCCATTGTTGTGCACAACAGATTTGGAAATACTCTCAAGCCAAGAGAGAATTCCCTTTTCACCAAGAACGCCCTCAAGTTACGAGAGCAAGATCCTCCACCGGATCAAGGCGGTCGAAGGCGAACATCGCAAGTGAAGGTTCTTCCGCGCTAGCACCTGAAGATCCCTTCGGAGACGTCCAAAGATAGGTGACACATGTGTGGATCACTGCTAGAGGAATCCTACACTTGGATTCTACGACGCAATTACGGATCACCGAATCATGACCAGACACACCAATGAAGAAAGAATTCCAACGAGGTAATTCTAATGCATTAATTAAATTAATTATAATCAACATATGATGATCCTCCTCAAGGGTTTCAGGACTCTTCCTTTCTTTTCGTTCTTCATTCTATTCCGAAGATTCGGCATTTTATATCATGACAGATCTCAGATTGAACATTGTTTAACGTTAAATTAAAGTTGAGAAAACCCACCAACGCGCTTCCGTTGTGCCCGGAACCTACAAAGGGTACCTCACGAGAGTTTGGAATCAGGGTGTTTGAGGGTGATTAAATTTGTATACCATGGAAGTTGGTGTCATGTCGTGAAGTGGAGTTGCGAATTCCTTGAAAAGGACAAAGTCCTATATGTCGAGTTTTCCATACATAATATCTTCCAAAATGCTGAAAGGTGACAAATAGGAAAAGACTCACTAAGATATGTAATATATTCAAGTGAAGTGGTAGGGACAAGGCACGTGACAAGCCTAAGAATCACACAGTGAATAGTTAGGTCGACATGATACGTAAGAGTACACAACCAATATGTAAGGTTTTTCTCGACTAAATCCTTGATACTTAAAGGATATTTTCTTTACCTCTGTGTCATTCCATAATGGTCACACCATGGGAAGGATGGCTACACCGTGACGAGGTGTATACGAAATTTAGTGGCGTTGTCTATTTGGAGATATCCACTTTGTGGAAGAAGTTCACACTGTACTGATTCGGTGTGTAAGATTTGATATTCTCGGAGTCCAGGAGACTACACTGTGTTGAGAAGAGTTACATCGTGATGCACCAGTTAAAGGAGAATCTCGAGGTTTTCGCCACAATGTGTTTTGCGAGGCGCGAGCCATGGAAGCTTGAGGTTGTTGATTACATGCTGAAAATACCAGTCCCAAATGATTTCTTCATACCTGAACATATCCCTTATACAAATCATACTCCTTTTCCTAGGATACTCGATTATTCACAAACTTCCCTGGGTTATTGGTAATGAGACCATCCATCTCCAGAGGGAACCTTTTGTTTTGACTATGCATAATACACCCCAAATTGAATTTTCAAAATGATTTCCCTCAAACAGCATGTCAACCAAATTCACCTTTTTCATTAATGAAAAAGTCCTCTTATTCCCATATGCCTCGACAATATCACAACAAAAGTCACTTTACATGTATGATCAATGGTCATTTTATGCGTACTTGTCCCGTCTCATTTATCCTAATTCAATAACCCCCAATATTAGGGTCTACAATTTTCTTATTCATGCCCTAGTATATTGGAACATTCTTGGCCCGATAAACCCTATATTTTTTATTGTTTGCATAACCATCAGTCAACACTTCACTACCTTAAACTATAGTAATTCTTAGTCCTTTCTGCATGTCTTTAAACTATATAGAGGTTCTTTTCAAAAGACTGTAAGGGGCATGATCCAAACATCCTAGTCACAAGAAGTTAAACTATACAAAAACTTCTTTACCACATGACATTAAAATTTAGTCTCTCCCTGTATACTAAGCATGGGATCCTCTAGGAAACTAGGATACATCATGAAATGAGCATGAGATTCCTCACATGAGATGGATGACCCAAAATATGGTAAGCTTCAATGAATTGTCCCTATACTATCCCTTGTTGTCACCCTTTTCATGGCACAAGCATCCTTATCGTAAGACGTTAAACTACATGGTTGAGATTTATTTTGATCGAACACGTACGATGAGGGAAACCCTAACCATTCCTTATTTCTCACATCAATCCTCGCTCATATATATTTAGGAATCCTGTTAAGGTTCCTCATACATGGTTGGGTCACCTTGTGATCCAAGAACCACAACATTAAATTGGGTGCATCTTATCCTAAAGATGTTTGTACGATATGATTCCTCATGGTTTCTATTTAAATCAGGTAAAAGAATTCCTTGTTGTATGATGTTAAAATAAATGGTTGAAGTTTCCACATTTGATGTTAAAATTCTCAATATTATGGCTTTACCTAGGAGGACCACCATTCTTGGTGTCAGTCTCCCACTATAACTTCTCATCATCAAATGCTCCCCTTCTTGCTTGAAAAAAAGACCCAAGTATAGGTATTTTGACATGGGTACCCCATTATTAAGACAATACACCATATAAAAATTCCCCTCCCCCTACAAACGAGCCAGATAAATGTCGGGGAACCTCTCACCAGAGCTACGTATGACTTGATTCTTGGCTTAACGAGATACATAGTAACACCTAGATATTCTATATCAGGTCAAACCAAAAATTATACTTTGGTATTTGAGATTGTTTCTATTTCCATCCCTTGGGACTCCTTTTTTCCTTCATTCACATCAATTTCACTTTCACCAGTTGGCAAAACCATCTCATCCCCCATCCACAATCCTTGAAGCAAGACCTTAAAAGGCACGATCTTCATCCTTGCTATAATATGTCAAACTACTTGGTCATTGAAGACTATGGAGATCTTGATACCTATCAACACAAGATACAAAGTGATACCACAGTTCATTAACTTAGGCCCAACTATAATCAAGAAAATTCCCCTACTTTCCAATGTATGAGCTAAATCTTTAAGGGAGAGTCCAAACACAGATTTTCTACCTTGTTTATAAATTTCCCTTTTCCCTTACATGTGAATCAAATCTATGTAAGTATTTTTCATATCCATGTCCAATTACATTCTAAATTCCTCCTCTATTCTTGGGAACATCCTCCTTGTTAAGGGAAACTTATATCCTTGCAATCTTACTTTGGATATCGATGATGAGAGCATCCAACTCTAAGGGACACCATTATCTTTAATATGCATAATATTCAAAGATATGGATTCAAATAATATGCCTCGATGGCTTGTCAACCACATGAATCTTATTCCTTAGGAGGAAATATTATCATATTTGTATGCTTTGACAACATCGTAACAGAAGCTTCCTTTCAAATATGGTTCACGGTCATTCTTTACATACTTGTCCCATCTCATTCCTCTAGATCTGAGAACCCCAAGACCATGGTTTTAAATTTCCCTCATGCACAAGTATATTGGGACATATTTGGTTTGGTAGGCCCTATTTTTTCATCATCCATAGTCCCTCGGTCAAAGCACTATGGCCTTAAACTATAGAAACTATTCATCGGCCGCATGATGATAAAATGTGAGACAATACCCCTACAAAAAATCATGTGGTGTTTATCAAATAAGATCCATGACTGATGTTTTCACACAATCTGGATGATATCCACATTTTCTCTTATTTCTCACATCGATCATGGCTCACATGAGTTTGGAGATCTTGGGAAATCACCCCATTTTGCATCGCTAAACCACATCACTATCAAAGTCAAGGAATGTTGGGTCCAAGAGGCAAGACCTTAAAAATCACACTTTTCATCCTTTCCATAAGATTCTAAAATACATGGTTTAAATCCCGGTCATATGACATTAAAACACATAAGGTTTCCCTATGAACTATGTATTGTTTTAATCTCATTCCAATGAGATACATAGTGATTCTGGTTTTTTACATCTTGGCTCAGCCACAATGTAAATATTCCCCTACTCATTTTTCCATGAGCATGATCAGGGTAAGAAAATCCTTATGAGAGCCACATAAGACCTGGAATGAATAGCACAATGGGGTTATATCCACCTATTCAATGACATGATCAAGCCTGAATACCCCCATTATGTTTTCAAAAACCTCCTCTTCACATGAACTGCACTTCATGGAGTTGAGAAACCTAGATCCTTACAATCTTCCATTTTCTATCGACGATAAGAGCATCAGGCTCTGAAAAAATTTATTTTCTTGAGTATGCATAATATGTTCAAATGTTTCTCAAACTAATATGCCTCAAACATAGCCTGTCAACCAGATACATCATTGTCTTTATTAGTTAATCATTTTATCTTTGTACACTTTGATTACATCATAATGGAAACTACTTTTTGAACATGGTTCATAGATATTCCTTATATAATTGTACTGTATCATTTATCTATATATGAGATTTTCAAGATCATGACTTACAAGTCATCTCCTCACAAAAAAGGGAGGATGATGTGCTGGGAAATTCTTAGTCTATAAACCAAGCTTCAGGTCATTATTCTCATAACTAGTGGTCAAAGCTATTAGACCCCAAACATTATCCTCATTGGCACATCCTGTAAGTACTTAAAATACAAGTTGGAAAGGCATGAAATTAATTGGGTTCAAAATCCATAAAGGGTGACTCAAGAAAAATCAAATCCATGCCCTCTAGGTCTTCATTATATTAGATTTAGGAAAAAATTATGGTGATGGAGAAAAAGAAAAAACATATATAGGGTCTATCATGCGACCCTAGAAAAATTAAATATATGATCACTAAATTACTCAATCTAAGAAACATATAGAGAATTATACCAATGGAAAGACAAATCCAAATCCCCTGGATGATTTAGGAATGCATTCTATATTCACCTTATAATCAGGTTTTTTTATTCTGAAAAAATCTGATTCTATGGGAGGGGGCATTTTTGTGGCATCAAAAAAATTCCTTACATACACTTTGCCATAGAACTCTTTATGTGATCCTCACTTAGACAACACACAATGAGTTTGAGTAGAAATATGTTTCCTTTCTAGAAGTAAGAGATTGGATTTCCATGTGTTGTAAGACTATTCCGCAATGAGGGATAGATATTGCTGATAAAAAGGTGCTGATGGATTAAAACCCATTTTGAGGGTCTTTTGGAAAATTCTTGGCATCAATAAACACGCCGATATGGTGCATAAACTATATCTAGGGGAATATATTTTTCACAAGCTTCGATTTTACTACTCACAGAGCTCAAATGGACTTTCAGGTCAAAAGGTATGGCTATCGGAAGTCAAACATTTTTTCACAAAGTCAAGATCTTGCACACTTAGCTTGCCCAGCCCCTTTAAAAACGTTGTTTGCTTGAATACCTATCTTATTTCATGAAATATATTCACAAATATCCTTCACACATCTCTCTCATGCAACCCCTTCACCTAATTCTACTGAACAACCTATAAATAGACCCCCGCCTCCATTTTTTGGAGGGTGGATGGATGGACACCTGATGGACGAAGCTTGGTGACAGCTCCGCTAGTCCTAGTTGCTCACCATACTTGTTTTCCAACCAGTTTCCCCTTACATGAACAAGACAACATGGACCCCACACTAGGGAGAGTCTTAATTGACCAACTTGGGTGACCCACACTTTAGTAACCCTCACTTGTGTGGCCAAGTATCTCATGTAGGTCCAATCTGTGAAAATGACCTGTGTGAGGGACTTGCAAAAATAACACAATTCACCCAGGGTCCTGAGTATTCCTATAAATAGGACCCTTAGGATCTTCATTTGAGAATACTTAATGAATAAAATAAGGTTTGAAGATCTTCTCACCCTATTCCTTTTCCCATGTACTCTAAACCTTACAATTGACTCTCCAAGCCTCAAAAGAAGAGGCAATTAAGGAGAGTATAGGTGTTAGAGTTCCTTCTCGGTTTGAAATACTATGGACCTATGTGAGGAGACCATTTTTCCTAGCACCCAAAATACTAGGGATAAGTTCCATTTCCTAACTCAGGAACATTGCAAGACCCTTCCAGAGACACCTGTGGCAACCCTTGGAGCCTAGAGGAAGGTCTCTCCCAAGTGTTGTTTCCCATGTTGTTTATTGCCCAAGAAGCATCATTAGATCTACCAAATCCTACCTAAGTGAATCAACCTTGGCTCATCCAAGTCCTACTTGGATGAAACAACTTCATCTATCTCAAGTCCTACTTGGGTGAAGCACCTTTAGTTTCCCAAGTCCTACCTGGGCAGGGTACTCTAGGTCACCCAAGTCTTACCTTGGTGAGGCACTGAAGATGGTGCAGGCATCACCTATGTGAGGCACTTACCAGAACAACCAAGTATGACCTAGGAAAAGCACCTTCAGCTCGCCCAAGCCTTACATGGGTGAATCACCTTCATCTTTCCCATGCCTTACTTGGGAAAAGCACCTTCAGCTCTCCCAAGTCCTACCTGGGTGAGGCTATGGCCAGCTCACCCAGGTTTCACCTGGGCAAAGAACTCCTCATATTGCACATTACTTACCTATGTGAGCCACCCTATGAGCCCTCACTTATACCACCAATGATAGGGAACCTCTTTCCATGGGACTCCCATCAGAGGGATACTAAGCCAAGACCTCTTCCACAACCTCTAGATATACACGATCAAAGTATAGGGAACATCGACGTGTCCTCTCGATCAATAATTCCCATAGTAAATAAAGTCCCAAATTTAAGCTATATAATAGGTAGGATCCTTAGAATGTTATCAATCATGCTTCTCATGGTAACTAGGATAATGTTTTGTCTTCCTCTCCATCTTTCAAAAGGGTCACCCAAGGGAATCCCTTATAGAGAATTCCCCTAGCCTTTATTAAAGGACATCCCATTCCCTCAACCTTTCCCATCAAAAAACAAGGAATAAAATCTCATATGGTCTTCCAATATAGGTGTAAGCCCCTTCCCATCATTTTTTGTGCAAAGTTACAGATATTTTTGTGTCTCTTGTTTCTCACATCGAACATGACTCATGTGGGATTAGTGTTTAGTGGTGATTGAGCCATTAGAATGACCAAAACTCATCAAGTGGGCATACTCCTAGGTTTAATCCCCAAAAAAAATCTTAATAGCCATGATTTGAGATACTCCTCATGGGTCCAGACAACTTGGGCCTCCCCTGTAGGTGTAAGCCCCCAGCCATTCAAATTATGTGGGCTTTGATTCATAACATCACTGGATTTGTAGGAAGCCTCTTTGAGGTTAAAACTCAAACCCCTTCAACTCACCCTAATCATCTCGGGGTCATATTCCTAGTAGGGTCATATCCAACATAGAGGGATATTTTTTTCAGGCCCTATATTTCATCCTTGTCAGCCCACACTCCCGATGAGGGTTGTCATCATAAGGTTGTATTATTGGCCAGATCAACCACAAATGGACACTCATGAGTAATTCACACACCAACCTTATTTTGCCTATATTTCCTTACTACATGAAATTAAATTTCATAGTATGGTCCTTGTCACATGACCCTAAAAGGTAGAATGTGTTTTAATTCCTTTCATGAGGATATGTAAAATCCCTTCTCACCGGCCCAATCCCAAAATAAAAATAACTCATATCTCCTTGGATGATAAATTTGAGAGTTCCCCACTGTGTGGCTTAATTCTAGTATCACGAAATAATAAACATTATATGAACCTCTGATATATATGGATGGTACCATTGATAGACAATCTTAAATACATACAGGTGTCTCCATTGATGGAGAACCTCATATACTTATAGATGGATTCCAAGCCGATACATACTAATAATTGAATATTAATATGAGGGTGTTCTATTTTTTATTTGGGATTCATTAAAAGATTCATGAATATGTCTTAATTCTATAATAGACTCTCAGAGTAAGCAATAATTCCCCCTAAAAGGTTGCAATGAGCTCGAGTTCATTTACTCTCAACCAATATGAGTTTCTGAGTGTTGTTGGGAACCCCCCATGATTATCTCCCTTTGGAAAGAAGGATCGTGAACTATCACAGATGTGATAAATTTTGGGTGTTTCTTGTTCCATGAATAAACCTCAATAGAAACCAACCCCACCAAAAGGGGGTGACAATGAAAAATCCTCCTCTTCTTTATCTATATCATCCACAAGGGTCTCTTATTTCTATGGTTTTTCATTCATGTTCATGTATTCTATATAAACCTTAAAGAACAAAGTCAGGTTAAGGAAAAGGGAAATCATAAAACATGTTCATTTAGAAGAAATTGGGTAAAAAAAATACAAAAATTATGAATTCCCAAAATTAATTAAGATGTATAACCGGGCATGATAAGAAAAAAGTCGTGAAACAATTTGAGGGGAAAATTTTCTAGAAACTTGAATGAACTATGCCTTTCAATTTTGACATCATATAAAACCTAACTAGTCTATTTGGAAAAACCTTATGGATAATGGAACTGAAAAAATATTGGTTTGTTGTTTCTAATAAAAAACATGTCACAATTAGAACAAAAAAATCACTTGAAATGGTATCCATGTACCAAATAATTGAAATAATTAAATTGAAGTTGAATAAAAATATATAAAAAGATTAATTGAATCATAAAATAATCAATTAACTTGAATAATGCAAACATAAAAAATTCATGGTCATGAAGAGGACCTTTGTGAACTGGAATCATAAAAAATCAATGCAAAAAAAAGCAGTTATAAATGGAATTTTACAATGCCCAAATCAACATAACTCTAGAATTTCATAATTTAAGAATGTGTGTTTTGGATAATTGATAAGGACCAAAGAGACTTGGTAGATAATATAAATAAAATAAATATAGTAATATTGTAATATAAAAAATTTCTTTAGTTTGTATTTAACATGATCAATGAAGTAGTAAAATCTGATGATGCTCTAATTTCATTACTATGATTTTCATATTTTTATGGTATTCTAATGGTTTGATAATAATATAAAATAAATTATAATTTTTTTTTCTAAAACTATCATTATTTTTGTTATTTTATTCCAAAATTATTTATTAAACACTTTACTTTATCAAATGATTAGTATGAACATTTAATAGTTTAATATATTTATAAATAATTAATTCTTAAACAAAAATTAATATAAAAGATTGAAAATATATTATAAAACCACAAACTTTTATACAATAATAAAACTATTAAGTAGCTTTTTATATGATAAGCAACAAACATATTTCATATATACCTAACCAGAATAACATCTCTGTAATTACAAAGGTTTCTTATTGAATCTGTTATTTCTTAAAAAAATAGTAAATTTATTATGTATAAATATATTTGATATAATGAACCTGAATTAAAAATAATAATTTTTTTATCATTTACAAAATTACATATTATAAAGAGAGAGAAAATAACGCAATTCAGTACTCAATTTGAATAAAAATTCAGTGTCTGATATTCATCAAGCTAGATAAAATAATTTTTACTCAATATCAACCTAAATTTTAAATTATTGAAACAAAATACATACTGCTAAAATTTCAATTGCAAGGATCTCTAATTAAATTTTTCTCTCTTTAAAAACAACAATTGTATTATTCATAAGTATATTTGATATTATAAGTATAAATTAAAAATGAACATTTTTTAACAATTAAAAAAAAAATTATTATAAAGAGACCTAAATGGTGTCAATGTAGTGTTTAGGTTTAGTGGGATTTAGTGTTTGATAATCATCAAATTGGATCAAATAATTTTCACACTCAACTTTGGCATAAATCTCAAATTATTGAAACAAAAAACATACTATTAAAATTACCCATTCGTACTCCCTAGACAACCAAGACTTGAAGTACGGTCTGTAGCACCTTAAAAAATTTGGAATCGAGCTGTTTCCTTTAAGGAAGTGGGGGTCAAGTGATTTGAGAAGAAGAGGTAGGGGTCTGATTGGTTGGGTTCAATGAGAAAGGGAGGCATTGAGCAGTTTTGGCAGGAGAGGGAAATCTAATCGGGCAGCATCGGAGGGAGAGGGAGCGAATGTGTGTGTGTGCATGAACATGTAAATGTTGTAAATTTTAGGCTAACAATTATATATGTATTTAAAAAAAATTGTATTGAATATAATAAATCATTCATATTTTTTGGACCCCATTTTAGTATAATCGGTATTTCTGAATCCCACATCGGAATATCCCACCTTGTAATTATTTTTACTCCTCTATAAAAGAATATATTCACCTCACATTGAGATAAAGAGAATTAGCCATCTATATGGAGGGGGAACAAA
Organism: Viscum album; assembly: GCA_963277665.1. Classification (NCBI taxonomy): domain Eukaryota; kingdom Viridiplantae; phylum Streptophyta; class Magnoliopsida; order Santalales; family Viscaceae; genus Viscum; species Viscum album. Next base: position 491,721,135 of record OY728150.1, read on the forward strand.
TCCCATGTATGGTTGTCATCCATAGCCCACAGTTCATCCCGCATCGCCTGTAGCCACCCCAGGTGGGATTTGGCATCGCCAACCGTGCGAGGGATTGATATCGCCTCCAGTGCTGACAAACAGCTATATGAAGATGTAAAAAGAGGAGTATTCTGGAAAGAGCGAGTACCTTTCTATAGTGAAATAGGCAAGTCATATGGTATTGTGGTAGGAGAATCGAACAAAGTGGGAATGATGGTGTCCTCGGCCTAGACTCTCTCACTACCCATCTGGGTATTCACAGCCTCCACGACCCAACTTGAGGGGGAGTATGTATAGCCTTGATTGATGTCATCTTTTTCATTTTTATGGGAATCGCAATCCAATCTGGGCATGTCAAGATTGAGGGGGAGTGTTGGAACCCATTTTAGTATAATGGATATTTACGATTCCCACATCAGAATATCCCACCTTGTAATTATTTTTACTCATCTATAAATGAATAACTCCATCTGACATTGAGGTAAGGGGAATTCTCCATCTACAGTATTATTTAAAAATATTTGGTCAAATTTATATTTTTTTATGTATAAAATGTCTTGAATTTTATTTATAAATGTTATGTTATATGTATTTTTTTATATAACCTCTTATTTAATTAAATAATTGTACTTTATATAGTGACGTAACAAATTTTAAAGATGTTCAAAGTAAAAAAACAAACAAACCCTCTCATCCATAAGAAGTAAGGCCATATTGATGTGCTTCTAATAGGGATCAGGAAGAGGAAACAAAAAGGAACCACAAAATATAGATTTCGAAAGAACACGTTGTTCCTTTGGTGGAATCTGGGTTCACCCAAAAGCTGCTGAAAACAGTGTTTCCTACTAAAATCCATTTTTCAGGAAACAAATACCCATCATGGATTTCTTGAGGTTACAAAAAGACTGAGGGCTATGACAACGGAGGGTTGCAGTGAATAGGGTGCGATGTCAGAGGCTACAACAACTGGGGGCTGAGTTACTATGACATTTGTTGGGATAAAGGGATACAATGATGAGTATTGAGGTGGAAGTACAATGGAGGAAGAACCAACAACGATAGGGTTGTGGAAATGGGGATTCAATGATAGGGTTATGCATAAGGAGGCTACAATAGCTAGACTGTGACACCTTCTTTCACACAGGGTTGAGTTTTCTAGGCTCTAGGGAGGGGTGTTTGGATAAGGGTTGTAGTGGGAGCTGAAATTAAGTAGAAAATGGTATTTTGGTATCTTCAAATTGTCAACTAAAATATCTTTCCTTGTATACCAAACTTGATTTTAAATGTAATTTATCATCTCTTTCTCATTCCTTTTCCATGAAAAACTATTTCAACATATAACACTGTTGGAAAAAATGGCAAGCGACAAACATGCAAACAATAGAAAAGAAAATACACAGCGAAAATAAATTTTCTTTCCCTTCAAAAATAAATCTGATACACAACGATCAAATAATATGAGACTAAAAATAAATGTTGACACCAGAAATTTTAAAATGGAAAAACCCAATAAGGGAAAAAAACCACAAAATCATGTCCAAAAAGTAAATCCATTGTAATCAAAAAGTACATGGTAGAGATTCCCCCAAATGAAAGGGATCTCAAAAGGATAAATTTATGATACAATAGAAGAAAATATTAGTGAATAAGAGAGACAAAAAGCATATCTGATAAAATTACATAGTTTGTGAATGAATAACAAATAATAAATCTGACCGTACGGTTTTGAAGATCACTGACTCAATAATCGGGTTCTGAAATATCACAAGATCAGAAAAAACTGAATTTCTATTAAATCCAAACATAAAAAAAGAAACTTTCTCCTCTTATTTACATCATCCCCAAAACCCAGCCTCTTCCTTCTTTTTATAACAAAACTGTCCGCCTTAAAATATTTGTTACCCCTAAAAAACTCATCACATTTTCATTCTTTTTTTATTTTATTTTAAAAGTTATATGGTGCACCAATTGAGTAGGTTCCCCAACACAAAAAGGGGATAAGAAGAAAAGTAATTCTTTATGAGAGATGTGTCACAACCATCTTGTGTAACATAATATAAATTTAAACCCTCCAACTCATGACTACTGGGGTCGGGAGCCATATCATGCGCCCCCTGGTTGCCTACAGTTAGTTGTAAAATTCCATCTTGAACTAAAGATATAGTAGGATAAAATTCCACCTGATGTCACACCATAGGAGGGATTGAGATAATTTCAGGAAAGTTTCATTAATGATTTTCACTGTACTGGCAAGCTAGTCTAGCTAACTAAGTCCCTAAATAGTAGGGATGCATAACTGGATGAGCCTATACATACAAGACCAAAGCATGCATTGGGTGGGTCAAGAAATGGTCTAGTCATTTAACCTTGCATTAAATTAATTCTCACAAAAATAATTCCATCGCAGTTTGCTTGTAAAATGAACAACACATGGGTCGCCTCATTGTACAAAATTCTTTAAAATGGTTCCAAGGACCAAATAATTTTCATATCATCCATAATTCATGTTTAATTAAATTATCTCCATTAACGAAAAAAATTAAAATGAATCATCAAATAACACTTCAAACATATAAAAGGCTAATTATTGGGAATGAAAAATAACGTTCGTGAGAAAGATAACTACTAGGGAACAACTTCTACTCAAGATGAGGAATCACACAACTAAATCTTTCTGAAAAAAGAAGAAAAATTAAATGATTTACATTTAATAATCATAATATACTAAAATAAATAAGGAATCACAAACTATGGCTAACCTGGAGAGGTGAAATGAGGATAAAAGTCATCAAAAAAGATTGGGGTGTATCCCTCCCTTGATTTCATGTTGTTCAGAACAAGTCTTCAAAATAGGTATCCCATCTAAAAGTCAGCATTGGAGAAAAACAGTTATGTCTGGTTCAGTTAGGGTTCTGGCCAGAAAACTTCTAACAGAGAGGGAAGTATCGAAAAACCATATTGGGAGAGATACAGGTCGACCAGATTCAATGTGGGAGGGAGAGTTTGGTGGGGGAGAGGTGTGGTCATCTTTGGGTGGGTGAGGGAATGATGAACTAGGTTTGGAGGGAGGAGGGAAAGAGGGAATGTGCGGTGTGCATGAACCAACCACTAATTCTATTGGAACTGGAAAAAACACATATGATAAGTGATAAAAATATTTTCAAACCTCATACATAAGAGTATACTATTTCACAGGTTTTGATTTGACTAGTCATAGATCCCAAACAATGTTACATATTAGAATTTATAGCTGTTTGAAGACAGGCTGCTAAAGACAGTCTGTAAAGCCTGCTCATAGAGACTATTTGCAAAGCCAATTCACAGAGGTTCAATTCACAGAGCCCCATTCACAAACATTTGAATCAATGATGGTTCTCCTCCATGATTCATATGGTGCTTTGTGACCACGTGAGGCCATAACAGTGTTCCTTTATGAGTCTGATAGAAGTTGTGATGATGTTCCTCTGTGAGTTCGATGATGCTTTGTGACCATGAAAATCCTTGACGGTGTCTTCATGAGTTCGATGAAGTCTCACCCATTCGCGAAGCCCCCAGGTCTTCAAAATTCCTCCAATATTTGTGAAACCCATTTCCTATAAATACCCCCTCATTACTTCATAAAGAAGAGGAGACAATGCTGGTTTGCATCCCCATTCTCTCAATTTGGGAAGCTCATGGGATTCGTGAGACCCTCTTCTGCGATGCCTGTAGGCACCATGAAACCTCCTCTCTTGTGTTCTTGAAATCCTCAATCTAATGTAAAGATTCTTTTCACAAAGGCATATGCACATCGTAGAGGAAGAAGGCCCTCTGAGGCACTTGAGGCTTCACAAAGAATTCATCCTTCATGAAGCACTGCCCTAGGGAATCCAGACATTATTTGTGAGACCTTGAGCTCTGCAAAGCCCAATACTTCGTGAGACTCTAAGCTATGTGAATCACCATCATTCATGATACTCTAAGCACTACTAAGAAGTGTCCTTCACGAAGCTCTCACTTCTGCACCCACTGATCCATATCATGGGGGTTGCACCCCCACACCCTCACTTGGTATCACTGCTGGGTTGTGCTTCTAGGCCTCTGGCCCGATCTCTTTGTTATCTTCACTGACCCCCATGAAAATGGAGATTCACACCATGAACTTTTCAGGCTAGGTCAATGAAATTTTGGGGTTTTCCCTTATAGATTCACTAAGTTCACCACACATTTACCATGATTCAAGACACTCCTCTACACAACCTAAAATACCTTGAGTCTAATTACTTCTCTTAGTCCTTTTCCCATGTCACGAGTTGAGATTCTCATCTTGGATTCCATGAGTAACATGAGTTGCACCATTCCTTAATCATCTCTTGAAACCTCATCACTTATCCTATGCCATGTGAAACCAGAAAGGGTCACTCTTGCATAAGTCCCACACTAGCCATTACTCATCACCTTATGTCCATTAGTCCTCACTACATGACTTAAAACTATAACATAACCTATCATTAATAAATATGATTCCTTATGTGTCAAGAATAATATGACTCATGATCATGAGAAGATATTCCATAGTCCTCACTAGATGAATTTAATGTCAGATTGGTGTAGCTTGGTCTGGTTGGACCGAATGCTTGTGGACCACAACTGTAGCATCTCTAACCACTATAGCAGAGCTGACTGACCGAAACCGACTGACACTGTAGCAGTGCGGACTTCACAGTCAACTATACTGTAGACTTTTTTACTTGGGTAGCTGCCTTTCACTATAGTGACGCGGACTTCTTGTGCGGTTGGTTGAACAGTGATCGTATTCCTCTCCATTTGTAGCCCATTTTCAGGCTAGGGTTTGTGACTAGAAAAACTCTATAATTGTGATCCCGAATTATAGTGGATATTCTGCCTCTCTGTGGATGTAGGGATTATTCCCAAACCACGTGAATATTGGTGTTCTTGTTCTTTTTTTCCCTTTTACTCTTCCTTTTTTCATTGTTTGTTTCACTACAACTCTCAGTGTTTCTACAACATTTAAACTATAACATACCCTATCATTCATAAATATGATGCCTTTTGCATCAAGCATAAGATTCCTCATGCCATGATCACAAGAAGAAATTTCGTAGTCCTCACTACATGACTTTAAATTGAATCATGCCCTAACATTCATAAATATGATGCATTATATGTCAATCATAACATGCCTCATGCCATGATCATGAAAATACATTCATTAGTCATCACTACTTGACTTTAAACTGTATCATACATTATCATTAATAAATAGGATTCCTTACACTTCAATCACAAGATGCCTCATTCCATGATCATGAGAAGACATTTCATAGTCCTCGCTACATGAGTTTAAACTGCATTATACCCTATCATTCAAGAATCAGATGCCCTCATAACCCAATACGAGGAATATGAATGGGAAACCCAAGAGTGTAAGCCCCTCATATAACTATGATACTATAAAGAAACCCCTATGGGAATCATCATTAGGTATAATCCTTAATCATATACCTCGACCACCAGATGTTCAAAATGCCCTCATGACCTGACATGAGGAAGACACAATGGGTAGTTCAATGCATAATCCCCACATACCTCATCCATTCACATGACATTAAACTGAAACAATTATCCATGCAATAGACATGGGATGCCCTCATAACTTGACATGAGAATGAAAGGATGGGAAGCTCAATGCATAAGCCCCACATACCTCATCCATTCACATGATGTTAAACTGAAACCTTACCCCAAACAATGAGCATGGGATGCCCTCATGACTTGACATGGGGATAAAGGATGATTACCTATATGTGTAATCCCCATCCACATCATTTCTAATTCATATCAGCATGCAAGTAGCCACAAGGCATAAGCACCATCTACATCATTGTTGCTTCTCTTTCAGCGCATTGGAATCTTTCATGCGTAATCCCCAACCAATATCAACTATAATGGGCCTCCATAGGTGTAATCTTCAACTTCCCGAACTATGTGGGTTTGATCCCTGTCTTATAAATAGGGTATGTAGGACACCTCATTGAGGTTCAATACTGACCAATGATAAACTAACACGGTGCTCCCTCATAAAAATTCACCTTCATGGCGTGACATCTTCCCTTTATGGGACACACCCTCATATCCACCCCCATGGGGCGTCCTAATCCATCCATCATGTAAACCTTCATGGTGCTCCTTCTTAGGGATGAACCTTCGTAGTGTGACATCTTCCATTTATGGGACACACCCCAGAATCCTCCCCATGGGGTGTTCTAATCCATACACCTTGTAAACCTTCATGGTTCTCCCAAATAGGGCCGCATATTAATGGTGTGACATCTTCCATTTATGGGACACACCCTCTAGATCTGCCTCCATGGGGTGTTATGATACATCCATTAGTGTGACATCTTCCCTCCTAGGGACACAAATCCCTCTCCACAAGACGTTAAACTTCTGCCTCGATCTGTCTCAACCACACCTTCTGATCCATCTCCACAGGATGTAGAACTTGTGATTACCCCAAACAGATACCTCATGATAAACATGATATTCTTGAGGTCAATGACTCGAAAGATATACACCCTTGACATTAGTTACCTCATGATAATCATGGGATGCCTAAGGTGAAAGCATTGGAGGACTCATGCCTTTGGCGTCATTAACTCATGATCGATATAAGATGCCTTAGGTTCTACGCCATATGATACCTCAAATGAGATTCCCTCTAAAGAGGAAGATTTATAGGTGACTAATGCACCCAATTTATAGAGATTCCTAGACAAGATCAACATTACCATCTACTACGAAAAAATGTTGCTTCCATGTCATGAAAAAAGTAGCATAATTAACTGGTGTCCACCACGAGATGACACCAAAAATGAGTTTCATGAACCTAAATGAAATCTATGACGGAGACCTGGACTAGGTGATGAGTTCCAAGATGGAATCCATGGAAGGAGGAATCGACATCTCAATATCCTATTTCAATTAGTGATTTAACACCACCATTCATGGTTTTGGATTGGTGTAGCCCAATCCGGTTTAGGTCGAATGCTTTTGGCCCACAACTATCACGGGTCGAGCTCCATGGTGATCCTGTTGGGGGATGTAGGGGGCAACACACCCCTGCTCCATACGGCAGCCACTTAAGCCTTTTGGACATCTAGACAGCATCCATTGTAGCACTTTTAACTTGGGTAGCCACCTTTTCACCATAACGTTGCAGACTTCCTATGTGGTTGTTGGAACAATGATCGTCTTCCTCTCCATTTGTATCCCATTTAAAGTTAGGGTTACTCACTGAAAAACTCTATAATTGTGGTCCCGAATTATAGTGAATATTGTACCTCTATGTGGACATAGGGATTGTTCTTAAACAATGTAAATCCTTGTGTCCTTGTTACTTTTTTTTCCTTTTACTCTTCAGTGATCTGTTCTTTTCTTCATTGCTCCAGACGTTTCTGCAACAATGATGGTCGAGGATGCCCACCTTTGAAAGGTGGGAAATCAGGGTAAAAAAAGTGTTTCACTATGAAAATGTTTTCCCCAGCCTTGAAAGAGTTAGAAAAAAACCCATATAGGACTGGTCCATGATGCCCGTTCGATTTTAATAACAAGTTGGTTTAAGCCTTTTTAAGAAGAAGGTTGATTTTTTTATGCCTAGTCCACCCCAATAATGTGGGTTATCCTATGAAGCCTGAGATTCATAAGATTATATATCCCTACGACACTTCACTCTCACTTCCCCTCTACATACCTTCTTGGAGAATAAAATTAAAATAGTAAAGTTAAATAAAAGATGCTCCCTTCATGACCCTTATAGAGGGATTGATGAAAACCTCTATTGGAGAAAAAGATAGCACATTATAATTGAGATCACATTGAGTTAGACATCACCCCATGTAAATAAAGTGAGGTTACTTCAATAAGAAACCACTCTCAGTCCGATCCTTTTATACTTCATCGGTTGGGGGGTAACCAACGACACATAAGGTATCACCCTTGACATAAAAAAATCACCCCTCATAGACACTGTAAAATCATTATGAATTGTAGTTCGATATGATATGAATTAAATAAGGCAAATAAATGTCATATTTGTGTGAATTATTCTATATTAAAGTGTTGAATCCCTCCATACATACATCTTACATGTTGTTTACCTAAGAATGATAGGTCAACTTCAGAGTTTTCCTACCTTTTAGAATAATCATTTGGGAAATTTCCTTATTGTTGGATATACATTTAAAGAGAATATCATATATTGCGATATCAAAAAAATTGTATGATACGACATGCATAAGAAGAATATCACACCTTGTAATATTCATGTGTCATAAAGATGCATGAGATGAATCTATATGCTTCAATTGTAGAATACGATTGGGCATTAGAGGTGGGAAAAAACACCTGAATGAAACCGAACTGTAAATCGAATCTAACCAAATTGAAACATTGATTTTTTTATACAGTTTGGTTTTTAGTGTAGATTTAATCGACTCTTGTGCTTTGTGGTTTGGGTTCAAGTGTCAAACCAAAGTGCATTTGTTTAAAGACATGATCTTTTTAATTCTATCTAACCCATCACCCTATCTGTCTAGATCAATATTCCTTAATCCTATTCACAATCCATCATATCCCCTATCTATATCTTCATTCCTTTGACCCCCTTATAATATATTCTAATTCATCCCTGCTATGATCAAATTCATTCCCAATTCCTGATCTCATCCCCATTCTGATCAGATTCTCTCTTCATTCCCATCCTTCCACCTTTTTGATCCCCTCCCCTCTCCAACACCATTCCTGACTGGCAGTCAGATCCTCCCTCTAACCTGATTTCTAAGAAAAGAATACTAAATCTGTACACCATAGTGGCGACTCTTTTACCAAGTAACCTCTCTACTCTACCCCTATAATGGGGGAACCTACTCTTTAATGAAAACATCCCGAATTAGCTCTTCTAGTTGTATTGTACCACATTTTCTTGTTAGTATTAATGTTGAAATGATCCTTAGGGTATTGAATCTATAAATTTTATACCGATTTACCCTTTATATAGTTACGGAGAGAGTGGAGGTGATCTCGACGAGTGAAACTTAAATGAGTTTCTGTATTTCTTATCATATTCTGATGTGTCCAATGCTATTTTTTGATTTAGTCTATGTATTGGATTGTTATTCCTTCTCAAGGTGTGTTTTTTTGGGTTTCTTATTATCATTTTTGATGGACCTCCTATTTTTGGTTCTCAATACTATCATTTTGGTTTGAGTTAGAATCATGTTTATAGTGATAAAAATATTTCTATGAGACACAAAACATTTATCACTCTAAACATGATTCTAAATCATACGAAAAGGCTAGTATTGAGTCCAAAAACCTGAATTCCATTAGAAATGACAATAAGAAAACCAAAACATCACACATTGAGAAGGAATAACAATCCAATACATAGATTGAAGCAACAAAAGCACCAGAAACATCCAAATATGATAAGAAATATAGAAACCCATTTAAGTTTCCGTCATCAAGACCATACGAAACTACCTCCATAACTAAAAAATGGGCAGATTAATATGAAATTTGTAGATTAAGTACCCTATGTATTGTTTCAAAATTGATACTGACATGAAAATGTGGTGCGCCACAACTAGAAGAGATGATTGGAGATTTTGTCGTTGAAGAGTAGGTGATGTCGTTGCAAGGATAGAGTAGATAGGTTACTTGGATAGTGATTCGATACCACGTAATTTTTTTCTCAGAAATCAGGTGAGAGGGATGGTTTGATTACCAGCCATGATTGGTTTGGGGGAGGGGAGGGGATTGAAAATGGTGAAATATGGGAATGAGGAGGACATCTGATCAGAATAGGTAGGATATTGGGAAATAGGAATGAATTAGATCATAATGGGGAGGTATTAGAACAAAGAGGGGGATCAAAGAAAGGAAGATATAGAGAGGGGATAAGAAGGATTCGTAAGGGTATTAGGGAATATCGGGCTAGACAAATAGGGAGATATGGGTTGGAAAAAACTAAAAAAATTATTTCTTTAAAAAGATACACTTTTGTTTGACACCTGAACTAAACCATCGACCACACGTGTCTATTCAATCCGCACTAAAAATAGAACCACTGAAAAAAAACCATTGTTTCGTTTTGGTTTGATTCAATTTATGGTTCAGTTCAGTTCAGGTGATTTTTTCCCACATCTAATGCCCAGTCTTACTCTAAGATTAAAGCATACAGATGCATCTCTTGAATCTGTATGACACATGCATATTATAAGGTGTGATATACATCTTATTCATATAACACTATATAGTTACTAGGATATTGTAAGCTAGGATGTCCTCTTTGTGAACATACAACAATAAGGAAATTTCCCCAATGATTTTTCTAAGAGGCAGACGGACTCTGTAGTCGACATGTCATCCTTAAAAGTTAAAAACATATAGGATGTGAGTATGGAGAGATTTGATGCTCGAACGAGGAACCATTAACATTGATATAACACTAAGGTGACTTCTAGAATTCATATCATACCAATCTACTTTTTTTTCTAATTCTACAATGTCTATGAAGGGTTATCTTGCTACATCAAGGGTGATACCTTATGTGTCATTGGTTACCCCCCTAACCGATGAAGTTTACAATGATCAAACCGAGAGTGGTGTACTAGTGAACTCTCCTCACATTAGTGCCATGGAGCAGAGACTTCCTCGATGTAGTCTCAATTATAATGCATTTTCTTTTTTCTCTAATAGTGGTTTTGATCAATCCCACTATGAAGGTCTTAAAGGGAGAAACTTTTGTTCAACTTTACTATTTTTCTTTTATTGTCCAAGTAGGTATGTAGAGGTAAAATGAGATTTAAGTGCCCGATTTCTTAATATAATTATGAATCTTGGGATTTATGAGCTATCCCACATTATTGGTGTGAACTAGGCTTAAAAAAATCTACTCGCTTCTTAAATGGGATTAAACCGACAAACTATTGAAAGCCCATGGGCTTTGTAGACCAATCCTATATGGTTCTCAAATTCCAACTTTCCCTCCTCCCTTCCACCCCAGTCTGTCATTCCCTCTCCCACTAAAATACAACCATGCCTCTCCCCCACTAAATTCTCCCTCCCATAATGAAGCCGACTAACTCGTATCTCTCCCAACAAAGTCATTTAATGCTTCCCTCTCTGTTAGAAGTTGTTCAACCAAAACCCTAACTGAACTAAAATGACCCCCTTTTCCCTAGAATATACCGCTCGATTCCAAATGTTGAAAGGTGCTGTAGACCCTACTCAAAATCTTGGTTGTTTGGGGAGCACGAATAGGGTATTTTTTAATGTATGTTTCTGGGTTAATAATTTGAAATTTAGGCCAAGGTTGAGTGTGAAAATTATTTGATCACGTTTTATGAGTATGGAACACAGAATCATGCTGACCCCAAACAATACATTGACACCATTTGAGTCTCTTTATTGTATGAAATTTTGTAATTGTTAAAAAATGATCATTTTTAAATTATACTTATTATATAAAATCTATTTATGCATAAAAAATCACAATTTATTAAAAAATAATAAATTTAATTAAATAACATTGTATTTTTAATTTTAGAATGTTTGTTCTTTCAATAATTTAAAATTTAGGCTGATGTTGAGTATGAAAATTATTTGTTCTAGCTCAATGAATATGAAAGTCAGAATTTTCATTCATATTGAGTACGACATTGCTTAAGATTGACTCTTTATAATATGAAATTCTTTAATTGATAAAAATTATTTTTTTAATTCATTTTCATAATATCAAATATATTTATGCATAATAAAATTAATATTTTTTTAAGAAATAATAAATTTAATAAAATACATTTGTAATTGAAGAGATGCTATTCAAGTTAGGTATATAGGAAATCTATATGTTTCCCATCATGAGAGAAACTGCATATCAGTTTTATTATTTTAGAAATGTACCTGGTTTTATAATATATTTACACTACTTTATATTAATTTTAGTTTAACTATACATAATTTATAAATCTATTAAATTATTAGATATTTATACTAATCATTTGATAAAGTTTTTAATTAATAATTTGGGAATAAAATAACAAAAAAAAAGATGGTTTAAAAATAATAATATATAATTGATTTTATATTGTTATTGAAATGTTTGAATACCATAAAAATATGAAAATAATAGTAATGCAATTGGAGGAACATCAATTTACTACTATATTGGTCATGATAAATACAAACCAATACCGATTTTTTTATATTACAATATTACAATATTTATTTTATTTATATTATCCATCAATATCTTTGGTCCTTCTCAATTATCCAAAACATAAATAATTAAATTATGCAAATCTAGAGTTATAATGATTTGGGGATCGTAAAATCCCATTTCTAAATTCTATTCTGTGCATTGATTTTTATGATTCTAGTTCAAAAATCTTCTATTCATGACCATGCATTTTTTGTTTTGTTTGCATTATTCAAGTTCATTTAATATTTTACAATTCAATTTAATCTTCACTTTAGATCTTGTCAATCAATTGTAATTTATGTATTTTCATTTCATTGTTACATGGATACCATTTCACATAATTTTTTTTGTTCCAATTACATTGAGTATTTTTATTGGAAACGATAGAGAAATGTTTATTCAATTCCATTATATGTAAGGTTTTTTCAAAACATACTAGTTATGTTTTAGATGAAGACAAAATTGGAAGGCGTAGTTTCTTCAATAATACCAACAATTTTCCCCTCAAATTGTTTTACTGTTTTGTGTTAGCATGCCCAGTTATATATCTTAATTATTTTTTGGAATTTAGAATGTTGGAATTTTTTCACTCCATGCCTTCAAAATGAACATGTTTTTTTATTTTTCTTTTCTTTAACCACAGAAAAACCTGACATTTGTTCTTTAAGGTTTATACAGAATACATGACTATTGATAAAAACTAGAGAAATCGGAGACCCTTGTGGATGACGAAGATGGAGAAGAGGGTGATTTTTCGTTGTCATTGGATTTTGAATTCAAGTTAGAATTGGATTTTCTAGACATTAAGGATGACTTGAATGATTTAGGTGGGGATTTTACTCTATTTAAGGTGCCCAAATGTTCACAGAGGGCTCATCTCTCACCCATAGTCATCACAGCTTCAAAAACATCCTAATAGAAGCCAGAAGTTTCTCAATCACAATCGGGCTTCCCTTTTAGAGGTATCTATTTCTAAAAAAAAATTCTCATCTAATTCTACATTAGGTATACTATTAAAAATTTTGATGGAATGAGAGTGTAAATAAAATAATTATATAAAAAGAGAGTAGAATGAAAATTGTGCATTGTAATTACCCTTATGGTTGAAGATTTTAATTGTCCATCAAAGTAAAAATTATGTGATTGAAATTCGATGGAATTTTTACTCCAGTATGTTTTCAAATTTTTCCTTTAGTATAAAGATATGTAGAAAGAGTGGAACAAAAATTGACCCTTTCATGAAGAATATATGAATAATATGAAAACAGAGAACCACTCTCAAAATACACCAAAGATGAAATTCAATATTATTCAATAATTATTTACAACTAGTCTATTGTGGGGATAAATACATAAAACCTCATAAATACAAAAGGAAAAGTAATAAATGACCATAACTACCCCCTAAATAATCAAAACAATTCAAAATAGATAACTAATAAAATATCCAGTCAAAAGATAAAATAAATAAAAGAACTAGAAAAAAGTAAAGAAAATAGTTTAGTAAAAAATAAATGATGAAAAAACTCTTAATGAAATAAAATATAATAAAATAAAACACACGTGGTTGGAACTCTCAAGTTTGATATTATACTATTCACCATGGCTTGAAAAGAAATCACCCTTGGGTTCTTACTTGATAGATCATGTCATCTAGGTAGAATTGAAATGTGTGACGTCCCATGCTTCATTGTGGAGATAAACTTGAAGGAAATTATCCTGGTATTTTGTCCTGGAACATCTGACCCCCGTTTAATGCCAATCATTGGTTCATGTGTTTTGGTCGAATGAAATAGTTCCAATGGTGGTTATAGTTTGATCCAAAGATCACGTCTTCCTTAAATATCCATTTCTTTAAGATTCCTCATTTCACATTCACTAGGTTTGGTTAGTTATTCCCATCAGTATTTTTGTTATTTGGATGACTGCCTTTTTTCAAACATAGCCTTAAGGTCAATCCATTCACATTATGATAAATTTCAAATAATGGTCAGGCAAGATCATTTTATTCCATAAAAATTTTTAAAAAAATGAAACATTCAATTTCATTCTACATGTGTCGATCAACCCTATTACATTCTATGAATGACTATTCCATTTTTGTAGAAGTGAGGGAAGGAACACCTAACCTCTTCTAGGTGGTCCAAAGATTCATCGAAATTGAAGAATCAACAATAAAATAAAATAGATCCTGAATGGTCATCACAGCAATGCCATCCTTTTTAAAGAAATCCTTCATCAAACCATACATTTCACCACCATTCATCTATCAGAATCAAAACCACTGATAAAAAAATAAGCAATAGGGCTCACCAAAACATGAACGCAGTCCTCATGAAGGAAATCAAGGGCACGTGGGTGGTCAAGATCAACAGCTTGTGAAACATTGATAATATACATATGACCCTGCAATGCATGAAAATATATTGGGAATACATTGGTCATAAATCAAATAAAAATAATAATTAATAAATAAATAAGCATGCACCCACACATGATCAAATGGGAAGGGGGAATCAAACAATTTATGTAACCTGATGATAGATAATGTTGTATTCACTGAGATCCCCAAGAACTAATTTTCATTTTTGATATAATGTTCGCATTTCGATAATATTCTACAAGATAAATTATTATGGTTATGTTTGATAACACTTATTTTTTACAAAAATTTACCCCAAAGGCCTTGCTCAATCTCTAAGGCCTTTACATTAGAGGTTAACCCATAGAACTTTCATTTTAGGGTGGTCTAAAAGTCTTACATTAAAGGGTGACCCAAAGGCCTTGCATTTGAGGATAGCCAGAAAACTGTGACATTTGATAGTTGACCTGAAGTATCCAAAAGTGACTTCTAGGATCAGGCCCGCTTAAGGATAACCTGGGGGGACATACATTTGAGAGTTACACAAAGACATTAACATTTCAGTATTGACCTGGAGACCCCAAAAAATCCTACTTAACATCGATCTCACTTGAGAGTGATACCCGGAGACTACAACTAAACCTGGGAGCCTAACATTTGAGAGTGACACAAAGGCCTTACCATTTTAGGGTTGACCTGGAGACCCCAAAAACGAACACTTCACATCAATCCCACACGAGGAAGAAAATCTTCCACGACAAATCTTACTAAAATGCGTTTATAGAACATACCACCGACAATAAATGTGATTATATACATGCTTTTCTAGAAAAATGATTCTTATCTTTTCAAACTACTTATCATATGTGGTGAGTACACTAAACAGTTTTTAATAACATAAAACACAACAAAAAACAGCAAGCCTACCAAAAGGAAAAAAACATAAATAAGAAGTAATTATGGGTTGTATCTAACATCTGACACAAAATTAACGGTTTGATGCATCATTTTGTGATGAATATTCAATTGCAAAGGCTCCTTAGGTCATTATCCTAGGATTCAAACCGGTACTAAATATGACGGAATGAGGAACCATTGGTAAAGTGAGAAAATAAATAGCTAAAAACAACTTTGTTTGGCACTGAATATCATGGAATGAGAAACCATTGGTGAAGAGGGAAAATAAACAGCTATAAACAACTTTGGTGCTAAATATGAAAAAAATAGTTACCCATTGGTGAAGCAGAAAAATAAACAACTAAAAACAACTTTGGCACTGTGAAACAATCACAATTAATGAATGAAAAAAAATGATGTACCTTTGAAATAAATCCACTAAAGACAACGATAATTAGAGAGAGCAGTGGATCATCACAACCATAAATTAAGGTTTGATAAAAAAAATTAATGATGTAACAACTAAAAAGAAACACACCTCCACATAAACATCACACAACTCATCCAAAGATAAGCTAACATCTTTACATTTAGGAGCATCCCCAACTTTACTTCCTAATCCCACCATAATACCCAATAAATTAAATGAAAATCTTAACATCAATGAAATTTATAAGTTATTCAAATTGACTTAATTAAAAAATAACGTTTTTTATGAGTTTGAGTAGTTAAAAAGTAAGTGCTCCATGTTTAGGGAAATCTCACCAATCTAGTAACCTCAGATATATGACTTCAAATCTTAGAACTCATAATAATAAAATTTAAAAATTAAATGGTTTCATTTTGTTTTGAATAGAAATGTGATAAAAGATTTTTGAAAAGATTTTTTTTGTAGTTGTGTAACCTGGAAAATGAAAGTTCTTAAGATAGGTAACTCATATATTTTTTTCATCCTATAATCTAAAACATTTTTAAAAAACAAAAACAAAAAAAAAATTTATTAACCAACACAAGTTAGAATGAAATTTTAGAACAATTGAAAGAACACCATGGAATAACATGGTGAATTACAAACTAGCATGGAACTCGGGAGGTCAATGCATTGTTAAAGAGAAAGTATTCTGATAAAAAATACATATCAAAACCCATGTTAAAATAATAAAAATATATATATTAAAAAGAAAAAATACCTATGAATTCCATAACCAAAACATGAATCCTCAAAACAATAAAATATGGGAATCTAATTCCTACCACCTCCATCTTGTAAAGTTCAACCATTGATTATTCAATCAAATAAGCTAAATTCATAAAATCTTCATTCACTTGACACTTAAAAGGACAATTTGAACCATTCATTGTTTTGCAATGCTTCATGAATCAAAGAATCAATGGAAGAGATTGAAATTTTATCTCCAAATGCATGACCATGGGAAACCAACACTCCCATAAAAAATCAAGTGATAGACAAACACCAATTGGGAAACAAACTCTTCTAATCAATTTCATCACTAATTTAACTTTAGTTGTGAGAAAAAGTAACATACCTTTTAGTATCCATGAGTCAAAACAAGACTCATATTTAGGGTTTTTGGTTATATTATTTTATGTTAGAGGTCAAAAAACCCCCAAATTATAACACTTATTTGACTAAAAATCTAAAAATTAAGAAATGAGTGAGAAAGGTAGAAAAATAAATAAAAAACATTATAGTATATACAAATGGTCATGTT
Organism: Viscum album; assembly: GCA_963277665.1. NCBI lineage: Eukaryota > Viridiplantae > Streptophyta > Magnoliopsida > Santalales > Viscaceae > Viscum > Viscum album. Next base: position 491,738,413 of record OY728150.1, read on the forward strand.
TGAAAATTATAAAATATAAGATATGTTCACCAATGAATCTCAACAATCCTTAAAAAAAACTGTCAATGTTTTCTTATCAAAAATGAAAATCACCATATCAGATCCCGAACCATCACAAAAACACCATAGACTTTCCCACTATGAAACACATACATTGGCATCCACATTACAATTAAAAAAGAACCTATTAGGCCCACAAGGGTCCTTAGTGAGAGATATCCTGAGAAGGGTGTGAATCAGGGTATGAAACTCATTCTAATATGATCTATTTCTCAAACTCTCACCGCCCAAGATGATCTTGACCTCATTTTTAATAGGGTCACTCTCATGTTCTTTCAATGATGATCTGATGGTTATTTTACTTGTCTTTTCCTTAATCGAATTTGAACAGTGGTTACTTAGTCCACTGATCAAGCCATATATTTTCAAAATTTTCTTTAGGATTTTACAATATATTCATCTTTATTTCCTACTAAATAAGAATAAATGGTTGAAGTCTTGTAATAAGATGAATATAAAATTAAAAATAAAAATGGATTTAAATCTAGATTTATAATTTTTTATTCATTATTTGAATAAATGAAAAATCATGCATTGATTTTTTGAGTCTTGAACTTGAACTGATAACCGGATATTTATTCTACTTTTCATTGTTTTAAATCAATTATGAAATAAATTGAATAAATCCTACACTAAGTTCATATTTTCATGGGTTGTAGGTATGAAGAGGAAAAAATGACAAAGGGATGAGAATCCCATAAGACTCCTAGGCATGTGTGAGAGGCCAACCATGTAAGAATCCCTAGAACGTATGAGTCATCCATGTATAAAGCCAACATTCAAAAAACATTAATACAATCAATCTACACCTGTGTGATCCTCCACTTTAAAGATTTCCTGAAAAACATTTGTATATGTGATCCACGTACAAAGACAGTGACTAGGGAATGACTCAAGATTAATTTTTATTCCCTTGGTCTCCCCAAATTGAGAAAAATTCTTCCAAACATCCACACAGAATACATTCGAATAAAGGAGAATATCATGGAATCAAACCGAATTGGGAATGTTTTTGATTCCTAGATGAAGAATCTGGACCCTCGGCCAAGACACATGGAATGAAATGAAGCTCATTTTGTCACATATTCATGCATGGGGTTGTGAGGTGTTTTTTAAAGCTAGCTCAAGCAACAAACTATCACCTCAGGGCGTGAAGTGTATCTTTAAATGACATCTCAATGAAAAAAGGGGATACTATCTATATAACCCTTCAAACAAGAAATTGATTGACACAAGACATGACACCTTTCTTGAGAGGGAGAAATGCTCATGGAGGATAGAGGGATCAAGATTGACTTTGAGAAAATTGACGCTCAAGATGTACAAGAGTTGGTATAGCGATAGATTCCATAGGTCCTCGTGGAAGAAGATGTTCGTGAAACAAAAGTATTGAGGTCTGCAACTGGGTAAAGAACATAGATCAACACTTTAGGGAAAAACATAACATACCTCAGGGAAAGGGTAACTAGACCTCTATGGGAAGAACTGCTTTTTTCCCTTATACTAATGAGTATGGGGACACTTTTTTGGTTGTATAAGTTGCCTTAAAGTAGGACCGCAAGGTGTTCTAGAACTTTTTGTGAGAAGACTTATTTTTTTTGTCAACTATTTTCTAGAGTATATTTGATAGAGTTTTATTGAAATCCACTATCTATCCATTGTCCATTACATGATAGCAGGATGAATGAATATACCTAATATTGAATTACTTGTACAAATTCTTCAATTCATAAGAGTAGAAGTTGGTGTCATTGTCTGTCAGTATTGTATGAAGAACATCAAATATGGTGATAATAATTCACTTTATGAAATTAGTGAAGCTCTTGGTATTAACTACCTGAATGGGTACCACCTCAACCTATTTGAAGAAGTTGGTAGCAGTAAGGAAGTATTTGAATATCTTATAAGTATCTAGAGGGCATCACCTCACAAAATTCATCCCCCATATGGAAAATGGCCATGATTATGTAGTTGTGTATAGTAACTTTGGGGGTTGATAGATTTTGTCAGCATTCACTTGGTAGGATTTACTTTTTTATGAATCATGTGCAATCTTACGTCATCGAAGGCTAAAAATATCAAATTCTATTGACATGGTGAGAAAGATTGGTTCCTAATTAATGGGAACCACAAGATCCATTATGAAATTCATTCATAGTGAAATTAGTCTCCTCTCAATAAATTCATCTAAGTAGAATTCCATCAAATCTCCACTTATAGAGAACATTCTGATGGCCCAGGCTATTATAGAGAGAGAAATTGACTTCCCATCACCAGATTTGTTTATTTTTGGCTCTGTCCGATTGAAGGGTCCCATTTTAGAGGTATTCCAAGATGTGAATCATCCAACCATTTGTAGGTTTATCTAGTTTAGTGGTGTTGTTAACCTTATTGATCTTTTTCATGTTACCTTTAACAAACAATGATATTATTCTATGATGGGTAATGTTGATGACTATTTCATCCTAATATAGGTCTTACAAGGTGGTGCCGCATTGGCTAGTGCATCTTCCTAGGTGTTATGTGAATGCGGGACATGAGTTAGTTTTGTCTCATAAGGGGATTCTTCCATCAACCCTCAAACATCTTCAAGAAGGGGGATTAATTATTTTTTCTGATGGCATCATCATCATTGGATTTCTTGATGACCAAATTTGAGTCTCCTTTAACCCTTAAATGGGTCACTAGTATTTTTAGTATCAATTCTAAGGATGTAATGAGGGCCTCATATTATACCTCATTATTGGTGCATCCTTTCGACAACATAAAGGAATAAGGTAAGACTACCTATGCTAGCGAAATGAGAATGACTCTCAATCTGGTTTCTCCCTACTATTTTCGATGGGGCTTCTAGATACACTATTAAAATAAACTTCTCATGTTTGGAATATAGGGGGTTTTCCAGGTGTGGGTCTTTGCTTGAGGGGATTTCTAAGTGTGGGGCTGTCCAGAGCAGTGCATGGGAGTAATAAATACTCGGGGTATTTTTTTATTTTTCCTTTTATTAGTTTTTTGTGTTTCCACATATGTGGACAACTATAGTTGTTAGGGTGTTTGTTGGCTGTTAGTTTGTTGTGTTTCTAGTTATTGATAGCTAGTTGTTAGGGTGTTTTTTGACTGTTAGTTTGTTATGGTGCCAACTGTTGACAGCTGTTATTGTTAGGGTGTTTTTTGGTTCTCCCGATGGAGTACTAAAAGAGGGACTAGTTGGAAGAGAGGGGTATAGATCATTTAGCATTTTCTTGGCAGCAAATTTGGCTGATGGTCTCGACTAGGCTCTCAGGAGAGTGGTCTTCTCCAATAGGTCCTCTTTCTCAATCCCCCCTCTTTATCCCTTCTACAGTATCTCCACTACATTCTTCTATATCTACTTCTGTATTTTTCTATTCCTGCTATTGAAACAAAGATCCTATTGTGATAATGTTTAGTTCTTCATCTTAAATCCTACTAAGCATCTACTATTAGGTAACTGAGCTAATAATTTGGAAACTCCACTGGGGAGTGTCATGCGATAGAGAGGTTCGTTGCTGGAGGAGAATCAAACATAGCAGTAGGATGTTTTTTTGCTGAAGGAAGAGAAACACTATCCATTGATGAAGCCACACAAGAAAGATGTTAGTGCTGGTAAAATCAACGTCAGGTTAACAGTTTCTTGGGAAATTCTTGTTCTTCTATTGGGGAACTCATGTGCTTGGAGGTATAGATGTTGTTGTGTCCAGTACTCAAAGTTTGGTCGACTTAGAGCAAGAAAATTAGTGCATGCCGGTCATTGAGAGGAGGGTGACAGGCATTGGAGATCCTAGTTGGAACACCGAGGGAGAAGTAGGGAATTCGATCATAGCTGGAAAACATAGTCAAAAGTGGAGAAAATGTTGTCTGGCAGGAGACGTGTGTGTCAGGTGTTCTTTTTGGTGAAGTTGATTTAGAATTTATTCATGTGAACAGTGCTGGAGAAAATGTTTTGTTCAACAATCACAATGTAGAAATCAGAAACACCTTGTGTAGAAGTGTGCATAAACTCAACTGAGAAATTTGATCGTTGATAAAAGGTGTATCCGTGAAATTCACACACTGGGGAGAGTTCGCGAGAGAGAGAATTCATTGCTGAGACGATAGAAGTTGTGAGATGCAATCACTAGTAAAAGCCTTCGAATTTGGGAACCCACACTGGGGAATCACATTCCAGAATAGGAGCACGTACGTAGTGTGGGAATGAGAGAAGACGATAAGCGTTTAAGATGGTTGTGATACTGAAGTTGTTGGGGGAATGTATGAGTTGTTGTTCGCTGGAAAGGGAAAAGGGAAAAAATTGGCAGGTATGAGGAGTTTTTCATTGGAAGAAAAAAAAACTGGTGCATAATTTTTCTACAGGAGGATTTCATTTGAAGTTGGAAGACTAGAATGATAATGAGAGTTTAGCTGACTCCATTTTTGGGGGAGGATCCACGTAGCTGGATCTCTAAAATGGAGGCTTCCTTCAAATTCAATTGAACATTGGAATATATGGATGTTCATTGGGAGAATTTGTGGATGGAGTATTTAGTTTTGTATTGGTTGTTACTTTGGGTGTCAGAAAATCCTAGTGCGACTTGGGAGCAACTAAAGTATGAACTTGTGGAAAAATATGGGAGTAACAAGGGGATATAGTTTGAAATCATTATTAATCATTATAAAGAAGAAATTCTTGATCCATGTTTGAATTCAGGACCTCTTACTATTGTAGTAGAAATTCCAGAAGTCTTGTCGGCTACTCAAGTGATTTTCCTTTTAGAAGTATATATGGAGACACGAGCTAGCAGTGATACATGAAACACACATGCATAAATTCTAGTAAGCCAGACTAGTTGTACTATTGGTGTTCGCATTTTAGGCTGGGAGAGGGATGTGTGGGAGAAACTTGATTCCAGCTCGGAATGGCCTATATGGAAAAATTTCCAAATAGTTGTCCCAGGATTTGAGGAATATCAAACAGGGGAATCAAAACCGAGCTCTGTATTCTTGCACCACACGTGGAGGAAGCTCAACAGGAAAGATTTGTTGGATTAGTGCAGCCCAATCTGTTTTGGATGATGTTTGGGCTAAATTCTTGCATCCTGTAATGCACACCAGAACACCTTTCATTGTAGTACTTTTGACTAGGGTGACCAACTTTAACTGTAGGGATGCATACTCCCAACCACCTTTCACTGTATCACAACAGACTTTACAACGGTTGGAGTAATAGTGTTTCATCCTCCTTATTAGCTTATTTTTGGGCTAGGGTTTCTATGTTGTGTGAAGCCCTGATACTCCCTGTAAATTGTGCTCTTGGATTTCAATAGTGAAGTTATTTTTCCCCTCCGTGTACATAAGGACCATTTCCTAAACCAAGTATATCATTGTGTCCTGAGTTTTTTCTTTCTTCCGTATTTTCTTTATCCTCAAACCATTTATGTCATTGTGACATCCGATTTTTCCGAATCAAATGGCATCAAAGGTTGAGTTTGGGATTCCCTAATGATGGATATGGAAGAAATAATGGTGAATATTAATTTCTTCTATGAAACTGACTTCAGTTACTGGAGGATACAGATCGAGGATTGCCTTTATAAAAAAAATATACACTTGCCTCTTCTAAGTCTGAATCCAACAGAAATGGAGCAGTCAGACTGGGAGCTATTGGATTGACAGATTCTGGGTGTTGTGTGCCTTACGTTGTCAAAATATGTGATGTTCAACATCATATAGGAGGAGAAGACAATTGGGATAATTAATTCTCACGCAAATATGTACAAGAAGTCTTTTGCAGTGAACAGAGTGCATCTGATGTGACAATTGGACAACCATAAAAGGTTTTAAAAGAGAATTGTTGCAGATCACATCAACAAATTCAACACCATCATAAGTTAGCTGACATCAGTGGAAATTGATCTCGGTGATGAGGTATGTGCACTGGTCTTACTATCCTATTTACCTGACAGTTGGGAAGAAACTATAATAGTTGTGAGCAGTTCTTCAGAGAATACAAAGATAACTCTGAAAGATGTACAAGACCTGATCCTCAGTGAGGATATGCAAAGAAAAGAATCAGGAAGATTATCTAGTTTTTCTCTGAAAATTTAAGGATCAGGAAGGTACGCCCAATGATACAATCATAAAGAATGATCCTATTTAAGAGGAATGAGAAGAGATAAGGGAACGAGAATTGGTCCTAATTTTTGGACATGCGGAAAGAAAAGACATGTCAAGGAGTGCAGAGAAAAACAGAAAGGACTTGAAACTAGTGGAATAGATATGGTGGCCGAAAAAACTGATCACGTGTTGTTTCTAAGCATGGATATCCATATAGTGTCTTGGATTTTATACTCATAGGCATTTTTCCATTCCACATCGGAGAAGGGTTTCCTTAAAAATTTTGTTTCTAGAAATTTCGGTAAGGTACATCTTGCTGATGATAAACCCTTATAGATTATGGGGAAGGGTGATGCATGGATCAAGACTAATAGTGGGAGTCTTCTAGCTCTAGAAAACATGATGTATATCCCTATATTGAGAAGAAATATTATGTCTTTCAGAGATCTTGATGATGCAGGGTTGAGTACCACATTTGTTGGTGGTGTCTGTAATATTACAAAGGGAACTATAGTCATAGCTTAGGGAGTAAAAAATGGAACTCTGTAAAATGTGAAAGAGACATTGATGAACATAGTGGCTTTAGTAAACGCTACTGAGGATTCTCAATTGTGGCACTACAGGCGAGGCCACATAAGTGAGAAGGGAATGAAGACACTACCAACAAAAAGTCTGCTACCAGAGCTGAGGTCAGTGGATGTTGGCTTATGTGAAGATTGAATCATTGGAAAGTAGAAGAAGGTATCATTTTTAAAAGGAGGCAGAACACTAAAGCTTTGGAATATGGACCTGGTGCACATAGATATTTTGGAGCTTGCACCAGTACTTTCCCTTAGAGGGTCACAATACTATGTGACATTCATCAATGAATCAACAAGGAAGCTATGATTTTACTTTTTGAAAAGGAATCTGATGTATTTGAGATGTTTTAGAAGTTGAAGGTTATGGTGGATATTGAGTCGGGATGAAAGATGAAATGTTTGAGGTCTGAAAATGGTGGAGAGTATGGTAGTCAAGATTTCAAGGAATTATGTTATGATAATGGAATTCGGTGGGAGAATACTATTCCAGGTACACCGCAAAAAAAATGGTGTGTTTGAGAGGATAAATAGGACATTTAATGAATATTCTAGGAGTGTGAGGTTATAGTAGGGGTTTCCCAAGACCTTCTAGGCTTATTTAGTGAACAAAAAAACATATCTCATTAATAGGAGTCCATATTTATCAATGAGAGAATTTCTACCTGAGGATTTTTGGTCTGGTAAGGTGGTAAGACTCTCACATTTACGAGTCTTTGGTTTTTTGTCATATGTACATGTTGATGTTGGTGCAAGGGACATGCTTGATGCCAAGTCCAAAAGTTGTTTCTTTGTTGGCTATAGTGATGAAGAGGTTGGTTACCACTTTTGGGATGATCTCAGCAAGATGATCATTCGGAGCCAGAACATGGTATTCAATGAAGGTGTCATGTATAAGTATCACCATACAGTCAAAGATGAAAATGGGAACAACTAATTAGAGTGAAAATAGAAATTGGAGCTCGAAGGTGTACCTAAGCACGAGACATCGAAACCTCTAGAACCTACTACTCTAGTGGAGTTGAGAAGATCAACAAGGGTGAGAAGACCTATGTAGAGGTATTCACCATCCTTACATTATCTGTTATTGACTAACAGTGGGGAACCAGAATTCTTTGAAGAAGCAATGCAGTTTAAGGAGTCGAGCAAGTGGTAGTTTTCCATGAAGGAAGAAATCTATTCACTACATGACAACAATACATAAGAGTTGACACATCTGTCATAGGGGAAAAAGCATTGCAGAACAAATGGGTGTACCAGGTCAAGGAAGATCATGATAGCAAGAAGAGTTTAAAGGAAAGGCTGGTGGTGAAAGGCTATCAACAGAAGGGGGGAGAGAATTTCACTAAAATATTCTCACCTGTAGTGAAGCTTACCACCTTCCGGGTGGTTCTCAGCATTGTGGTATTAGAATAATTGAATCCTGAGAACCTTGATGTCAAGACTAATTTACTTCATGAAGATCTGGAGGAGGACATCTATATTCAGCACTTAGAGGGACTTATTGAGTCTAATAAAGAATACTTAGTGTGAAAACTTTAAAATATATTGTATGGGTTGAAGCAAGCACCCATGCAATGGAACAAAAAGTTTTTTGCATTCATGACTAAAAACACATACAAACTATGTGACATGAAACAATGTTGCTACATCAAGTCTTTTTGTGATGAATATATTATATTGCTTCTATATGTGGATGAAATGATCACTGTAGGATCATGTATGCATAGGATTAATGAGTTGAAAGGGTATTTGGATGAGGAGTTCGAGATGAAAGATCTTTGAGAAGACAACTAGATTTTGGGGATAAAGATCAAGAGAGACCACACATCTAGAATGTTGATGTTATCACAAGCTGATTACATTGGGAAGGTTATGAGAAGACTCAGTATGCTGGAAGAAAAGACAATATTTATTCCCCTGGTGGGACATTTCAAACTTTCAAAGGAGCAACCGCCAAAGGCAATAGAAGAGGTTAAGTACATGGAAAAGGTTCCATACACATCATCTATTGGAAGTCTGATGTATGTCATGGTCTGCAGTCATCCTAATATCACTCATGCAGTTGGAGTTGTGAGTAGGTATATGGATAACACTAGAACGAAACATTGGTAAGCTTTGAAGTGGATACTAAGGTATTTGGAGGGAATAAAGAGGTATCTTTGTGATTTGGGAAAGGAAATTCATTATGGGGTTATGTGGATGTTGACCTTGGAGGCAACATCTACTGTAAGAGTACCATAGTTTATCTATTTACCTATAAAGGAACTATAGTAAGTTGGATATCAGAATTGCAGAAGGTGGTGGCTTTATCCACCACATAGGAAGAATACATTATTGTAACTGAAGCTGGAAGGAGAATGTATTGCATTGTGACAATCAGAGTGTTATACATCTCGCTAAAACCCAATGTTTCTGGTCCGGATGAAGCACATTCAGTTGAAGTATCATTTAATCAGAGGTTTGATGCAGAATGGGTTGCAGACATTGCAAAATATTTTTAGAAACAAAAATCTAGTAGAAATGTTGACAAAGATGATGGTAATACATATGTTGAGGCACTGTTGTGCCTCTGTTGGTCTCCACAGATGATTGGAGGATGAGTGGTAGAATAAGGGAGGACATAATGAGATCACAAAAGGAAAATAACTAGTATTCCAAGAATCGTCAAGTTGAAATTGAAGTTATGAATGGAAAACACACGCACTGGTGAGTGAAGAATAGGAAGATATTAGATTTAGTAAGTTGTCTTAGTCAGTGGCATCAAAGCATGTAAATGTAGAGGATCAGGCTCCAAGTGGGATATTGTTGGATTGGTGTAGCCCGATCCATTTTTTATGGTGTTTGGGTAGAATTCTTGGGTGACCACCTTTCACTATAGCACTTTTGACTTGGGTGGACACCTTTCACTATAGCATTGTGGACTTCCATCCACTTTTCACTGTAGCGATGCGGACTTTTAGCTGTCTTTGACTGTTGCATAGTGGAATTTATAACGATTGGTGGAATAGTGTTTCGTCCTCCTTATTGTCCTATTCTTGGGCTATGGGTTTTGTTGTTGTGTGAATCAATGATACTCCCTCTAAATTGTGCTCTCATATTTTCAAAGTGAAGTTATTCTACCTCTATGTGGATGTAGGGATCATTTCCTGAACCATGTCAATCTTTGTGTCCTAAGTGTTTTCATTCTTATGTATTTTCTTTATCCGCAAACCATTTCTATAGTTGTGACATCTGATGTTTCTGAATCTAGACTCCCCCCAAATATGGGAAATGTATTTCGATGGTGCATCTCAGAGATCCACTGGAAATAGGATGGAAGACCCTAAATTCAACATAGTCAGATTGAGATTCATTCTCATTTCCCTAACATAGGAATTCTTACCTTAATCCTTCCTATTGTCTAAAGGATGCACAAACAATGAGGTATAATATCAATCCCTCATTGTAGTCTTAGAATTGGAACTACAAATACCAGTGACCCATTTAAGGTTCAAAGGTGACACAGATTTGGTAATCATGTAAATCAATGATTATGATGCCATCAGAAAAGAAGAATTAACCCCCCTTCTTGAAGATGTTTGAGGGATCATGGTACAATCCCCTTATGAGAAAACACCAAATCATGTCCCACATTCACAGAACACCTAGGAAGATACACTATCCAATGCAGCTCCGCCTTGGAAGACCTAGATCATGATGAAATAGTTATCAACATTACCCATTGTAAAATAGTATCACTGTTTGTTCAATGCAACATGAAAAAGATTAACGAGGTAAACTCTGCCACTAAACTAGACAATCCTACAAATGGTTGTATGATTCACATCCTGGAATACCTCCAAAATGGTACCCTTCAATCGGACAGAGCTAGAAAAGAACAAATTAGATGATGGGAAGTCAATTTCACTCTCTATGATATCCCATTCCATTATAAGGTTCTATATAAGTAGGGCTTCAATGGAATTCTCCTCAAATGAATTGATTGAAAAGAGACTGATTTCACCATAAAAGAAGATTATAATGGATCTTGTGGTTCCCATAAATTAGGAACCAATATTTCTCACCAAGTCAAGAGCCTTGGATATTTTTGGCCTTCGATGATGAATTATTGCACACAATTCATATAAAAGTGTCACTCCTTCCAAGTGAATGACGACTACATCTATCTACCCACAAAGTTACTATACACATCTGCATACTCTTGGCCATTTTCCATATGGGGGTGAATTTTGTGGGGTCATACCATCTATATACTTCCAATCAGTTCAAATACTTCCTTATTGCTACCAACTTCTCCAAATAGGTTGAGGCGGTACCCCTTAAGGTAGTCATGACCAAGAGTATAATTAATTTTATAAGGTGAATTATTATCACCAGATTTGGTGTCCCTTATACAATACATATAGACAATGACACCAACTTCTACTCTTATGAATTGCACAATTTGTACCAAGAATTAAACATTGAGTATAGCCATTAATCCTACTATCATATAGCGGCCAATGTATAGATAGAGGATTTCAATAAAACTCAATCAAATGTACTCCAAAAAATAGTGGAAAAAGAAAATAAGTCTTGGCACAACATGTTCTAGAAGGCCTTGTGGGCCCACTTTAATACAACTTATACAACCACACAAGTGACCCCATATTCTTTAGTATAAGGGAAAAAGTAGTTCTTCCCATCAAGGTGTTGTGGAATCGTCGGGAGTCGCAATGACATAAATGAGAAATGAAAGAAAATGCAGAAAAAAGGAAAGCATGAAGAAAATACAAAAATTTACATGGTTCGAGAATAATCCCTACATCCATAGAGAGGCAGAATTTTCACTATAATCGAGATCACAAATTACAGAGTTTTTTAGGTTAGAAACCTTGGCCCGAAATGGGATACATATGGAGAAGATGATCCACTATTACGAACATGAAGTTCACATCACTACTATGAAAGGCGGTCACCCTTGTCAAAAGTAATATAGTGGCTACCGACTGGAAGTCAAAAGTGAAAAAATATAGTTGACTCTGATGTCTTCCCTACTATAGAGTCTGTCAGTGTTGGTTGGCCAGCTCGACCCATGAAAATTGCGGTCCACAAGCATTCGTCCCAACTGGATCGGGCTACACCAATCGAACACGAGGTCTAGTTACCCTCTCCCTATGGTATGGTGTGTTTTTCCCAAATGTGTTTATTTGTGTTCTTTACCCTGTTGAAATCCTCAATGGAGTAACTTTAAGGTTTGTTGAAAAATAGGGAGAAATTGTGGTTATAAAGAGGGATATAATGTCTTAATCAATAAAGGGGAAGAAGTGAAGTGAGGGGAGTTTTAAATAGGTGATGCAAAAGATGGTCAATCAAATTCTATATATCACGATGGGATGTGGTTCATGATGAAAGTAGATGAGTGGTTTTGTAATTAAGTGATTCATTGATGGACTTTTCATGCTACTCTTATTTCTTATGCCGAGAAAAACTCATATGGGCTTAGAGTGTGTGTTGAGTAAATATTTGATCACAATCAAAATCAAAAGAAGCTAGTTTTGGTAGAATATGGAAGAATCATTAACGTGGTATCAAAATGTGAAGTGTTTTCAACAAACCCAAAATAGGATTGCAAAGGAGGTATGCAGAACCATGAAGGAAGCCTTCGTTTTATGGATGGAGGTGGTGAATTGAGTTTTTCGCAAAGGGATATGCATTATGCGAATGAAAAAGTGCGCTATGTGAACTACATAAAAAATCAGTTCATGGGAGGTCATCATTTACAGATTAAGGTGGTGATTTAAGGATACTGAAAATAGTTTTCGTTTTCAAAATACATTAGCCGCCTAAAAGGAAAAAAGGAAAAAGACGCTATGAGGGCATAACAAGTTCACAGTGAAGGTTATACCACATTGGAGTTTTCGGTATTTGTGAATAGATGGTTTTGAAAGATTTATTTTTCAATATAAAGGAACCTAATAACATCATTAAGATGAGATAATTTCATTAGATAAGATCATTGATGGGAGAATTCAGGTAAGTCCAAAGTAGTTCATGAGGGATATATTCTACAGAGGAGACAGTTTGTGAAGACAGTTCGCGAAAGGGGTCTTTAGGGTTCAGTAACTCACACATAGAGAAAGGGGTCCATGAATTTGAGGCCTCATGCTAAGTATTAGAGGTTCATGATGCATTAGTCATCCATGAACATAGCTGAAAGTACAACTAATGGTCATGGTGAGGACCGTTCACTAGTCAATGAGTTGAAAGTAACACTCCCATCATACAATGGTCATGAATGATAAAGAGAAGAAGATATTTGAGAAATTAGGGTTATGGAAAACACCCAAATGAAATGAATTCCATAATAAAATACCTTTAAACAATCAATCCCCATATGTTACAATTTCTTCATAGAAAGTTTACACCCTCCAGCTAACCATGAGGCGGTAGGAAAATAAAGATCATATTTGAAGCATCACGTCAGCAGCAGCCTTTGATCCTAGTGGCATCAGCTCCCCAAATGATTGAATGAAGTGGTACGCTAGCCTATTATTTATATACTTCCCTAGGGATTGGGTAACATTCAATGGCATTTAGGACTGGTCAAAAAGTGTTCATAGGTGGGTATTGGGTCATAAAACAGGTCAAAAACTGAAGATATGATGAATCTACCCATTTTTGGTCTACCACAACCTTTATACATCATGTAATGATGACACCACATATAATCTGTTCATCACATGTAATATTTTCACAATGTTTAATGTAGTCACCATGTGTAATTTGTTCATCACATGTAAATTTACACAGCCTGTAATATTTACATAGCTTGTAAATATCCAACTTCACCTCCTTTTGTTTTGTTTCGATCCTCAAAAGTATCCCATTGATATAATTAATCATAAGAATCCATATTTTAGTTGAAATCATTGCCACTTTTGGCTTCTATTTCTCATTTCCCACAAAACATTGCATCCTTCACAATATTGAAGAAACATCAAGAGTACAAGCATGCATTGACAATAAAAATCATTATAATTGGGGTATTTTATTATCAAAAATGTATATCAACTATATTAAAGAATACTATCATGACACCTCCAGGTTCTCATCATAGTGGGGAACGACTATGACCTTTCAGTATGAAATATATTCTAAGGACATTATCACATTCAAATATCATGTGGGGGAACAATGATGATGTGATAAGAAAACTTCATTCATAATAAAACATTTAATTAAGTACTGGGAAATTCAGTTCTAGGACACTAACACCAATGGAATCCCACTTCCACTAGAGTTAACTAACAACAACATTTAGTCCACTAGATCCCACATGATATTCATGATTTTGCTAAGAAAAAGTCTTCTTCAAAGGGTTCACCATGTATTCCTACATGGTCACTTTTCTAACTGTAACTTCACTTTGTTGAGAAAAATCCCTTAAGATATAAAACTTAGAAAGTATGTGCTTTTTCCTTTGGTGTGACCTCAGCTCTTTGGAGAGAGTCATTGATGTAGTGTTATCACAATAAACTATGATAGGATCTTTACAGTTTGGTACCACATCAAACTCTTAGACAAAGTAGTGAAACCAAATTTTGTTCTTTGGTTTCATCGAAAGTTGTAATATATTCATACCCCACTATAGAATCAACGACAACTAAATGCTTTGAATTCTTCCAACTCACACCTTCATTGAGACAAAAAAACATATCCAGATTAAAACTTTAGATCATTCTGATCTACCTGAAAGCTAGAATCTATATAACCCATGATGAGTAGCTCTCCATCTCCTCCATACACCAAGAATATATCCTTAGTTAGCCTTAGATACTCAAGGAGAAACTTAACAACAGTCCAATGTTGTTCACCTGGATCTTCTTGATATCTACCTACTATATGCAAAGCATAGGCAACATCAATTCTCATATGTAAAATGACATAAATGATGGATGCTATTGTAGAAACACATTATATATTACTCATTCTTCCTCTTTCGTCTTGTTTTTTATGACACATTTTCTTGGAAGGATGTATACCATGTGTCACTCGAATGACTTCCCTCTTAGATTGTTGCATATTGAACCTCTTTAGTATGTAGTTAATGTATGTACTCTGACTTAGTCCATGTAGCCTCTTGGTCAAACTAAATATTCTATGACCTAGATGCTTTAATCCATAAATGGATCTCTACAACTTGCATACCTTTTTGGCATTTCTTGGAGTTACAAACCCTTCTGTTTGTATCTTGTACACATACTCCCGAACATTCCCATTAAGGAATGAGATTTTGAAATTCATTTATCAAATCTCATAATCATGGTAAGCTGCCATGGAAAATAACAATGAGTCACCATCATTAGTCAATTATTCATGCTTTATAGATATTTACTTTACCTTCCATGACCACTTTTACCTTGAATATCCATTTACACTCAACGAGATTTATATTAACTAATGGGTCAATCAAAACCCAAACTTGGTAACACTGGACACATAAAAACAATCCTTCAAAACTAAAATCAATCATGTTGGAAACATGAGATGTAGTCTCCAATGGAAAGTAGCAAGCCTCACTCTATTGGCAGCCTATAGATCAACCTCACCTCTTGAAACCTTTTAAAATATACTCGGTTCCTGTATTTGGATACAAATGTGATCACCATATGTATTATTTAATACCCAACATGAAAATATTGAAAGACCACACTCGATAAATAACACTGGTGAATCTTCCCCTTACTTCTTTGGTGGGTGTAACTCCACTTCTAGTGGCCCTACTTACCACATGAAAAACATACGCATTTTTTTCATTTCCTTTCCTATGGATCTTATTCTTCTTGGAAGGATGGTGTTTTGGAGCCTTAGATTTGGAATGAGTCTTCAATCCCTTTACCTTGTTCCCTATCTTCTTATTTATCATAGGGACTACGAGTTTGTCACACCCCATGTCTTTATCAATCTATTGAGTAGGAGTAATAATTTTCCATAGTGTGTTCTCGCTATTTCTCATATAATAATTCAATATAAAGATGGAAAAGTTTTTAGGTTGCGAGGAAAAAAATTAGATTTTTGCACAGCTCATTAGGGATCTTAAACCCCAAGATGTCTAGATGCTTAATGTAGCCAATAATATTGACTACATGTTGTCCAGCTATCGCAGACTCTCCAAGATTGAATGTGAATAGTGTAGTGGAGATCTCATATATCTTTGATCTTGCTCTCTCTTAATAGAGATCCTGAATGTGAGAAACAATTCTATATGCATCCATATCCTCATACTACTTTAGAATCTTATTGGGCATGGAGGATAACATGAAACATTTTACATCCATTGCATTTTCCACATGCCTCAAATAGAGAGATAATTCTTCCTCACTAGCCTATTTGGCAAGTGATTCAGGAAGTGGGGTTTCCAGAACTTATAATTTTCAATCGTAGTGTAGTACAACACGTAAGCGCCTAGACCATTCATGAAAATTCATGATGGTTAGAAGGTTATACTTCTTAATTATGGATTATAGTAATAATTTTTCAGTCATTTGGTTTTCCATTTCTACAAAACATGATTAGCTAATTAGGACTTAATTGATTACAAAAATATATTAATAAATTTAAATTTAACTAAATTCCATTAATCACCCACTATTTTTTTGAAACATGATAGCCCTCACCATTAGTCTCAGAATATATTGTCTCTTAGATATTATAATGACAATGATCCATATTCCCCTCCTCACAACCCAGGCTTGGGATTGAAAATTTATTTGAAGGGTTTTTGGTAGATGTAATTTCTAATTGCATTAACTCACAGTTTCTTGATCTGTTGAGTGGACCCCATGATCCTAAAATCTTAAATAAAGATGTCCTTAACACTTTAATCTTAGTTAAGTCAACAAAAAACTTCAACTTAAATCATTCATGATAATTTAAAGCACCCCAAATATGGTTGATTAAACACCATGATACGAAATAATATTTCCTTTACTTCTGTGGTGTGCCACAATGGTTACACTATGGGAAGGATGTGTTACAGAAACATTGGGAGCAATGAAGGAAAGAACATATCATAGAAGAGTAAAAGGGAAAAAGGAACAAGGACACAATGATTTACATGGTTCATGAATAATCCCTACATCCACAGAGAGGTAGAATAATCACTATAATTCAAGAGCACAATTACAGAGTTTCTTCCAATAAGTAACCCTAGGCTGGAATGGTCTACAAATGGAGAGAAAGATGATCACTATTCCAACAACCGCATAGGAAATCCTAATTTCTATAATGAAAAAGTAGTTACCCAAGTCAAAAGTTCTATAGTGCTGCCGGATGGAAGTATTAAAGGCTATAGTAAAGTTGACTCCAAAGTTCGCACTGCTACAGTGCCCTATCGTTGTTGGTCGATCAACTTTGCTATAGTGGTTAGAGATGCTGCAGTGCCACAAATTCCGTATTCATGGTAATTTAGCTATGAAAAAAAAAATTATGAATGATTTAAACATTACCACCGAAGAAAAGGTTTTTTCATAGTCAATGTCGTGATGTTGTCTAAACCCTTTAGCCACTAGTTGCTCTTTATAGGTGTTGAATTCTATTATATTATAATGGGTATTTCTGAGTCCTACATCAGAATAATCCACCGTGTAATCTAGTTTTTCCATCTATAAAAGAATGTATCTGCCTCACCTTACGGTAAGGAAAATTCTCCTTCAACATGGTATCAAAGAGAAATTCCCAATAATAACCCCCCTCTCCTCCCTTGGTGTTTTTTTCTAGTCCTGCTTCCCTGTGAGTCTTTTAGAGATGCTCCATTTTAAATCGTTGTTGCCCCCCCATGCACTGCCCACCTTCTTCTCTGCAGTTTTATGGCTTGGCCCGACCCTGTATACCTCCCTGTTCATCACATATACCTAATGGTTCCTCCCTCCCAAAGTTTCTTCCACACTCTAGATCCCGAAACATGGATGACGACTGCCTCTGCATGGCTTCCCGGAGACAATCGGTGACCTCCTCCGACAGGGTCGCCCACACTCCTAGCTCCATCTGGCCCCGCCCTCCCGGCTCCGTTCGGCCCAGCCCTACCCGCTTCATTCTGAAGGACCCCAGGACACCCTGAGAGGGGAGGGGTGAATCAGGGTGACAACTTTTTCTTTTAATGTGATGGATCTTATTCCCACATTGGTAGGAACTTTTTGAACCAGTATGATGAAAAATATCAGAAAGCAAACATGCACATGCACAGAGAAGACACAACCCTTTTTACTTGGTTCAACACTAAGGGCTACGTACAAGGAGCATACGCCGACAAGTTGTCGGTCATACCAAAATCCACTATGCTTCACTAGCTGGAGATTACAATTGTTCGGGCATAGTCACTCTGTCTCAGGCTCGCTGCCTTTACAAAGATTTAGGGATTGCTCACTCCGTCCCTCAGGTCACTCCCGTTGACTCCCCCTGGCTCACTACCCTTGGTGAAGTCTGACTCAGTTTATAGACGTGAAGGTCTCTTCAATAGATGTGCATTGAAGTATTTTCCTCTGCTCAGCATGAGACACTGCTTGCATCGATGTCCGGAATAGATGCACTAGAATGCAGAAAACCACTGAACCGGATAACTAGAATGTGCCGACAAACTTCACTGACAATTATGTGCAACCCCAAACCTTTGCGCACAAAACCTTTCTATTGCGCGCAAACTTTACTTTTTGCACGGAAAAATATTGCGCGCAAAAACCCCCTTTTTCACGCATCCCAAAATTTTCCGCGCAACTCCAAATATTTCGTGCAAGCCCCTTTACGCGATCCTTTTTCGCACATCAGACCTCAGATATTCTCTAAGTCTTCAACCTTATGGAATGAAGGGGGTCACCTCATATTTATAGGCGACAGAGACCCCCACGCGCAAAATCCCCTTCAGCGTGAAAAACCTCTCATCTGGCGCGTAAGATTTCGCGCAGGTATCATTTTCCGTGCACCTCTCCAGATATTTTGCGCAACCCATGCGTTTGCCATTTTTCGACGGTGTGATTCCGAAACACTATTTGCGCGAAAAACTTCGCTCCGCTATTTCGCGTACCACACTGTTTTTCGCGCCCAGCTCAAGTATTTCGCGCACAACCCTTATTTTCCACGCAGCCCATGCCTTTGCTAGTTTTTACCAATCTGATTTCGAAACACTATTTGCGCAAAAAACCTCGATCCACTATTTCACGCATCCCGCTCTTTTCTGCGCCCAACTTGAGTATTTCGCACAAGCCTCTTATATTTCGCGCACCACTTCCTTTTTGTGCGAACCTCTTTTTTTAGACAATCCATGTCTTCATTTTCCGATTTTGAGGCCCAAAAATTTGGAAAACACTGGGAAACAATTCCACCTTCAATACTGTTGTCTGCATGAACTGTATGATCACTTTGTTGGCACACATTCGGAACTTCCACTGAGGATTGACAACGAACACAAACTAAACTCCAATTCCTGCATAGAACAACCATGGTTCCAACAATCTCCCCCGTTGGGTTTGTTGGAAATCACCAAAAAAATTCAATATATCACCATCCACATGCATACCAAAAAATGAAAGGATCAACTCAGCCAACACTCTAAGTCTACGTGAGTAATGCTCGGTGTAGAAAACAAGAGAGGAAGCTTGAATTGGGTTCCCGTGTTTTGGAATGCTCAAAGATGCTCAAGAAATTTTCTTACACTGAATTCTCATCGTGTCACAGAAGCATTACATGTCCACAGAAAATCCTGAATTGGGTTCCCGTGTTTTGGAATGCTCAAAGTTGCTCAAGAAATTTTCTTACACTGAATTCTCATCGTGTCACAGAAGCATTACATGTCCACAGACAATCCTGAATTCCTGAATTTATTCCTTTCCTTTCTCCCCCATTGACAATAAACCCAAAGGTTGGTAAATTAATCAATGTTCAACTCAATCCATACTCCCCTGGATAGTATCTTTCCTATAAACCTGCATCACAGCCATAAACAGATCAAAACAGTTAAAACAAATTGGGGGAGGGGATTTTCGGAGCCTCCTTATGCAGTAGGAGGCGGTTGAACCCTGAGGTTCAACTGATGCTTCTCAAACATAGCCACATATAGTGGCTTGGTTAGGATATCAGCCACTTGATCATCAGTTCCAACATGGTCATTCTAATCACGCTGTGTTCAACCTTTTCTTTGATAAAATGATACCGTATTTCAATATGTTTTGTACGAGAATGCTGAACCGGATTCTTCGTAAGATCAATTGAACTTTTGTTATCACAGTAAATCACCATTGGTTTCTGCACCTTAACAACAATATCTATTAGTTGCTGCTTCATCCAAAGAAGTTGATTGCATTCCTTTGTGGCAGATATATACTCAGCTTCAATAGTACTAAGAGATGTAATTTCTTGTTTCTTGCTCAACCAGCCGACACAGTTATTTCCAATAAAGAATGCTCCACCACTGGTGGATTTTCTGCCCACAACATCGCCAGCCCAGTCAGCATCTGAAAATGATGATAATTCACAGTCCCTGCCTACAGTAAAAAATAACCTGAAGTTATGTGTAACTTTAATGTACCTCATGATTCTTTTTACAGTTTCCATATGTTCCTCCTTTGGATTACTCTGAAAGCGGGCCGCAAGGCATGTTGCAAAGACAATATCTGGACTTGTCGCTGTCAGGTACAGTAGGCTTCCAATGATCCTCCTGTACATGGTGGGATCAATAGAGTTCCCATCCTCATGATTTCCAAGTTTAGTTCCAACTGCAATCGGAGTTGACATTGGTTTGGAGTCTTGCATATTGAACTTCTTCAGCAGCTCTCTTGCATATTTTTCCTGAGAAATTAAAATATATTCCTTCCTTTGAATCACTTTCAGCCACAAGAAATATGTGATCTCCCCAATAATAGACATTTCAAATTCTGATTTCATGTGGTTGGAAAATTCATCCACTGATTTCTGCCTGCTGCCACCAAATATGATATCATCAACGTAGACAAGAACCATGAATTGATCTTTTGGAGAATTCTTCACATAGAGATTGTGATCAACTCCTCCTATTTTGAATTCCAACTTCTTGAGATATGAATCCATCCATGAGTACCATGCCTGTGGTGCCTGCTTCAAACCATAGAGTGTATTCTTCAGTTTGCAGACCTTTGTTTCATCAATACCCAAAAAAAGACCACTGGTTGTTCAATGTAGACTTCTTCTTTGAGTACACCATTCAAGAATGATGTCTTGACATCCATTTGATATACTTTATATCCTCTTTGGAGTGCCATGGAAAGGAAAATCCTTATTGACTCCAGTCTAGCCACTGGAGCAATGGTTTCTTCAACATCAATGCCTTCAATCTGGGAGTATCCTTTACATACCAGTCATGCCATGTTTCTGATGACACTTCCATGATCATCAAACTTATTTTTGAAGATCCATTTGGTACCAATCACATTGTGACCTTCAGGTCTCTGGACAAGATCCCATATCTGATTCTTGTCAATCTGATCTAATTCATCATTCATGGCTTTCACCCAAGATTCATCTTTTGCAGCTTCTTCAAATGAGGATGGATCTATAACTGATAGAAATGCCGATTGCGTGGTATTCCTCATCCTTCTTGTTTGAGTTGGTGCACTCCTGTCCCCAATTATGTTGGATGGATCAATCTCAGCTCTCCGTTTTCTCCTGCGAGGTTCAGTAGTATTCTCTTCAGCCATAGTTTCTTCTTCATATTGTTCTTCTGAGTCAACATTATGATGTGACTGCTGAGTGTTTTGAACATCTTCCTCTATTTCTTCATTTGTATTCTCTTCACATTCACATTCTTCCTGACTTTCTATCACATCATCATATGACGTCCTTGAAGCATTTGTGGTTTTCACTTTAATTATCTTAACATCACTGCTTTCGACAATCCTTCCCAAAAGCTTGTTGAAACATTTGTATACTTTTCTGTTCATTGAGTAACTGAGGAAAATTCCTTCATCTGTATTGTCTCCATATTTCCCTTGATTTCCTTCTTTGTTCCTGATGAAACATTTACTTCCAAAGACACGAAAGTATTTTAGAGAAGGCTTCCATCCATGCCAAAATTCATATGGTGTCTTCATCTCACCCATATAAAGTCCTGTTCGATTCTGAATGTACACTGCAGATTGAACAGCCTCTTTCCAGTAATGTCGTGGAATACAACTCTCAATCAGCATAGTTCGTGCCACGTTATTCACCTGTCGATTCCTACATTCAACAACTCCATATTGTTGTGGATTTCTCGTAGTAGAAACCTCATGCTGTATCCCATGCTTCTCCAGATAATTCTCAAATTCAATGGACATGTATTCTCCTCCATTGTCAGATCGCAACACTTTGATTGTTCGTCCAGTATCATTCTCGGCGATTCACCGATATGTTTTCATGCAGTCAAGGACTTGTCATTTCCTGTGAATGACCATCACACATTCCATTCTACTGTAATCATCTATGAAAACGACCAAGTACATTTCTCCATGAGTTCCGACAACATTTATTGGACCACAAACATCTGTATGAATTAGATCAAGAAGGCGAGACGCCCTTTTCTTCATTGGCCGATATGAACTACAAACTAGCTTCCCACGAATACAAGCATCACAAGATTTTTCACGCTCACTCTTCAGGTTGGGAATGTCCATGAAAATTATCAATTTTGATATTTTCTCCATGTCTTGTTGATTGATGTGTCCCAGTCTCTGATGCCACAAATTGTTTTCTTCTTCAACAGTCATGTAACATACATTTTCTTCACTATCAACCAGATATAAGTTGCCTTCTGTTCTGCATCCCTTCATAAGTGAATTTCCAGTCTTCCCCTTGATAGTGCAGCCTTTCTGATTAAACGTAACTATAAGTCCTGAGTCATAGAGTTGACTCACACTGAGGAGATTATGACATAGGCCATCTACGTAAAGGACTTCAATCTTCTTTAGTTCTCCATTAGCTAATTCGGTACTTCCACTCCCTTTGATTTTCAGAGCCCCATCATTACCAAATCTTACTGTACCATCGAAATTCCTTACGATATTCGTTATTAGGATGGCATTACCTGTCATATGAGATGAACAACCGCTATCCAGAATCCAGGAACTGTTGTTCTTTGTAGCTTTGAGGTCCACCTCTGCAAGGTTGGATTTCTCAATCTTCTTCCTTTCCTTCCATGAGACATTAGATCAAGTATATAGAATTGATGGCCTTTCAATTATCTCTTCTGCATACCCAGGTTCTTCGTAGTCAAAGTCTTCTTTGAGGGGTGAAAACCTGTTTGAAAGAGCAACACTATCTTGCTGACGAGACTTGCCTTGTCTTGAACTTCGGTATGAGCTGTCCATGTCCCTTCTCTGCCTGCAATTAGCGGCCTTATGACCAAATTTAGAACAATAAAAACAATATCCATAGAAATTATTTCATCTATAAGAATTAGGATATGAAATTGTTCTCCTTTGTTGAGCTTCTATATCTTCTCCATTTAGATAGCTTCTTACCTCTTCACAATAAGACATGGTATGGCCCAGATAGCCATAGAACTGACACTTCATGAGAGGAAATGTCTTCTCACTTGAATTTCTCCTCATACCTTTTTACTTGGGAGAATAGTAAGACTTTCTGTCATTTTTGAATGTTTGAAGATAATTTTAGGTCTCCTTTTAGTTTGGATTGAGGGTTCCTTTTTCGACACTCTAGGTAATGTTTCAACATGTTCTACTTTCATCTTATCTTTATTTTGGATCTTTTCACTTCTTGCAGTTGATGTCTCAGCCTCACAGCCAATTCCACTCTTTCCCATGCAAGCGGGTCTTTGATCACTCAAGATTTTTCTAACTCCATCTGAACCACACTTGGATCTTGCTAGTAATTCTGCATATGAGAGTATTCCAAACTGTATTTTCTTCCTCGATTCTTTTGGAACTGATTCAGTCTCCAGTTTACTCCTTAGAGTAACTACTTCCTCCTCAAGACCATCAGCAGTCTTGGATTTTTCATCCAGTCTGGAGGTGTGGTCATTGATGACATTTGACTGCTCTTCAATTCTCAGCTTCAGATCTACTACATCATCATTGCTTTCAATTATTTTAGACTGTACCTTGACAAATTCTTCTAGTCGTTCAATTTCAGCTTCAAGTTGATCAACGTATTCATTTGATTCTTCTACAATTGATTTCCACTTATTACAGCTCTTACATTTAATCTTAAGCTTACTAACTGCATCCTTAAGTTGCATCTCAGGATCTACACAAGTTCTCAGTTGTTTTTCTCCATCAGTATCTTATGACTTTTCAATAGTGGCCATCATAGAAGCATGGTTCCCAGTTTTGAATTTTGGTTCTTCTTCATCACAGAATTCATTATCATCATCTTCCTCTTCACAGACAAAACTCTTCCTTTGCATTTTCTTACCAAATTTAAAGTCTCCCTTTTTGAAGAACCTTCTCTGCGGCTTCTTGAAGTTTTCATCCTCACTATCTTCATCATTGAGCATTTTTAAGCACTAAGAGGCAATGTGCCCAACTTTTCCACAACGAAAACACGCGAGAGGTAACTTCCCTTTGAATTTCCCTTTCTCCTTCTGGTACTTCTTTCCAATAAGATAAATAATTTCTTTTTCTTCGTTATCTTCACCGCTACTATCCTTTGAGATTTTCATTTTATCCATGGCCTTGAATGCCATTTCCCTTCTCACCCGAGTCGTAGCATCTTCTGGTTTGACTCTCATTTCATATGCTACCAAGCTGCTCAGTAGATCATCTAGAGAATGTTTGGAAAGATCTCTTTCCTCAAGGGCTGACACCTTCGAATTATACATAGGTGGAAGTCTTCTCAATATTTTCTTTACAATATCAATGTATTTGATTTCTTCTCCTAGACCCTGAATTTCTCCAACCACTTCAGTAATTCGATTGAAGAAAGAGTCTGCATTCTCGTCTGGATGCATCTTCAGATCATCAAACCGATTGTGCAACACTTGTAGTTTCGCCTCCTTCACTTTTCTATCTCCTTCACAAATATTCTCAAGTTTATCCCACATGGATTTTGCTGAGGTGCAATTCATCACCTTTAGGTAGATCTGATCAGAAAGGGCTGCAGTGAGTGCATTCTGTGCTTTAGCATCTGCATCAAGAAGTTTCCTGTCTGTTTCAGTCATAGCTAGGCTTGTTGGATCAGTGACTTGTATTCCTTGCACAATGGAAAAGAGAACTTCCATTCCAAGAGATCTTAGATGAGATCTCATTCTATTCTTCCAGATCTAGAAATTGCTTCCATCTAAGTGAGGGACTCCCTTGACATTGGCCGCGTTTTCCATGACGAAAAAGGTCATATTCAACACCAGCAACCTCCCTCTGATACCACTTGAAGGACCCCGGGACACCCTGAGAGTGGAGGGGTGAATCAGGGTAACAACGTTTTCTTTTAATGTGATGGATCTTGTTCCCACATTGGTAGGAACTTGTTGAACCTGTATGATGAAAAAGATCAGAAAACAAACATGCACATGCACAGAGAAGACACAACCCATTTTTACTTGGTTCATCACTAAGGGCTACGTCCAAGGAGCATACGCCAACAAGTTGTCGGTCGTTCCAAAACCCACTATGCTTCACTAGCTGGAGATTACAATTGTTTGGGCACAGTCACTCTGTCCCAGACTCACTGCCTTTACAAAGATTTAGGGACTGCTCACTCCGTCCCTTGGGTCACTCCCGTTGACTCCCCATGGCTCACTGCCCTTGGTGAAGTCTGACTCAGTTTATAGAAGTGAAGGTCTCTTCAATAGATGTGCATTGAAGTCTTTGCCTCTGCTCAGCATGAGACACTGCTTGCATCGAAGTCCGGAATAGATGCACTAGAACGCAGAAAACCACTGAACCGGATAACCAGAATGTGCCGACAAACTTCACTGACAATTACGCGCAACCCCCAACCTTTGCACGCAAAACCTTCCTATTACGCGCAAAATTTACTTTTTGCGCGGAAAAATATTGCGTGCAAAAACCCCCTTTTTCGGGCATCCCAAAATTTCCCGTGCAACTCCGAATATTTCGCACAAGCCCCTTTACGCAATCCTTTTTTGCGCATCAGACCTCAAATCTTCTCTAAGTCTTCAAACTTATGGAATGAAGGGGGTCACCTCATATTTATAGGTGACAGAGACCCCCACGTGCAAAATCCCCTTCGACACCAAAAACCTCTCAACTGGCGCGTAAGATTTCGCATAGGTATCGTTTTACGCGCACCTCTCAAGATATTTCCCGCAACCCATGCCTTTGCCATTTTTCGACGGTGTGATTCCGAAACACTATTTGCGCGAAAAAATTCGATCCGCTATTTCGCGTACCACACTGTTTTTCGCACCCAGATCAAGTATTTCGCACACAAACCTTATTTTCCACGTAGCCCATGCCTTTTCCAGTTTTTACCAATCTGATTCTGAAACACTATTTGCGCGAAAAACCTCAATCCACTATTTCGCGCATCCCGCTGTTTTCGGCACCCAACTTGTGTATTTCGCGCAAGCCTCGTATATTTCGCGCACCACTTCCTTTTTGTGCGAACCTCCTTTTGCAGACAATCCATGTCTTCATTTTCCGATTTTGAGGCCCAAAAATTTGGCAAACACTGGGAAACAACGCCACCTTCAATACTGTTGTCTGCTTGAACTGTATGATCACTTTGCTGACACACATTCAGAACTTCCACTGAGGATTGACAACAAACACAAACCAAACTTCAATTCCTGCATAGAACAACCATGGTTCAAACACATTCGGCCCTGTACTCCCTTGTGGTTTCCCGGCTCCATTCATCTTCCTAGTGTCATCTGACCTTGGCCTCCCTTCGGCCTTCCGATCGATGTGGCCTCCCGATCATTGTGGTCTCCCGACTCTCTACCTCCGATTCAGCACCATCATCACCACATTTGGGCTCTCTCCTAGTATGAAGGACCATACTATATTCTACTTTACAACATCCTTTGGATGTATCCTACTAGTGGTGTAGGTTAATGATGTCATTATCACTTGGATCAAATCCACTGGAATTGCCTAAATAAAGGTGCATCTTCACCACCACTTTCACACTAAAGATCTCGGTCTACTAGAATACATCCTTTTCATTAAAGTTCTTAATCTGTAGACACCATCTTTCTTTTCCAACGAAAATATTTCTTGGATATCTTATAGGATGCTGGATTGACTAAGACAACTCCTATTGACACTCCACTTGAGCCTGGGGAATGGTCTATTTATGACAATACAAAACTCTTTTCTCACCCAGGGAGCTACCTTCATCTTGTAAGAAAACTTAATTATCTCACAATGACATGTTCAGACATTGCTTGCACTATCAGAAAAGTTATCCAATTCATGGAGAATCCAACCCAATCTATGTGGTATGTTGTACTCCGCATTGTGAAATACATCAAGAAAGACCATTCCCATGGCCTTTGATACTCACATCATGATCATCTGAATGTTTAGGCCTTCTGTAATGCGGACTATACTGGGTGCCTTGCTACCTGAAAGTCTAATTCTAGGTTTTCGATTTTTTATGCATGTAACCTCATCTCTTAGTACAGCAAGAAGCAGACTTTCATCTCCAGATCTAGTGTAGAGTTTGAATACTTTTTAATGTCCATGGTCACTACTAAGATTATTTGGCTTCTTTGTCTCCTCCATGAGCTTGGATTATCACCGTAGACATATGCTCATATCTGGTGTGACAATCAGGCACCCATGAAGATTCCTTATAATCATGTCTTCTATAAATGGATGAAGAACATAAAGGTACAATACCACTTTCTTCTTCATCACTTAGAGCACAACCATATCATTTTCGGCCACACACTGATGACCATAGTAGTTAATCACGGATTGCAGTGCAACATGGTGGGGTTCTATAGCGGGATAGAGGCGGTGCGGATCGCGTTGCAGCCACTTTTTTATCTAATCACAGGCCAAATAATATAATTTAAATTAAATAATTTTATAGATATATATGATGAATAATTAAAATATGATAAATAAAATATAAAACCGAATAAAAATAACACATATAATAACAAAAAAATAAAAAAGGGTTGTAAAAGGAAAATATTAACCAACAAATAAAATGACAATAATAAAACAAAAATAAAAAACTAGGGATAGATGCATGAAATAGGAAAAAAAGTGCACTAAAAAATAAAATAATAAAACTAAAGTAGTCAGTGGGTGGGAGTGGTCTTCAGCGCTGAGGAGTCGGGGTCAGCGGTGGCATCATAGGCCAAAGTAACAGATGTGGGGTCGTAGTTGGGGGGGGGGGTTGTTTTCAGCGTTGATAGGTCAGGGTCAGTGGTGGTGGTGTAATCCAGAGAAATTGATGCTCGATCACAACTTAGGGGGGGTCGTCTTGGTCACAGTGGCGGCAGTGAAACCGCACAAACAAGATGTGGGGGGTTTTCGTCAAAATAGAGGGGTCAAAGAAGCTGCGGCACAAGAGAGAAAACAGGATACAACCGCTCCTGCCAAGATCGCGACGGAACTGTGATAGCTAGGATTACGATGGAAGAAACATGATCATTTTCCACCTGTGAACTAGCTGCTGGGAGTGGTGGTGCACCACTCCACACTACGCCAACGCTATCATGGGCACTACAAAATGTTTTGACAATTGTTCCGCTGACAGATCATCTTGCCGAAATCTTCACCAAAGGCCTCTCGGGATCTCATTTGGACTTTCTCAGTACCAAGATGGGTATCCATAGTTTCAACAAACTAGATTGAGGGGTAGTGTGTTTGGTCTTGTTTTATGTCTTCTTTCTTTAGTGTGACTCTTTGTCCAAGTTGGGCATGTCCATCTTGAGGGGGAGTGTTGAACCATGTTTTATTATAAAGGGTATTTCTAAGTACCAAATCATAACACTCCACCGTGTAATATATTTTACCCATCTATAAAATAATGTCTCTACCTCACCTTGAGGTAAGGATAATTCAGAAACAACAATAGGTATTTACTCTACCTTCCATGTATGGTTCTCTCTTGAATAACCATTTACAATCAATAGGCTTTACATCAACTGATGGATCGATCAGAATCCAACCCTCATTTTGATACATGGAATCCATCTCACAATTGATTGTTTCTTGCCATCTTGCAACTTCTGGGATCTATATTTTCTCCTTATAATATAGATTATCATTATTTTTAACCAATAATAAGTCACTATAATCAGTGACTAGAAAACCATCTCTCTCTAGTTCTCTTACCTCTCTAGTGCTCTTATGTAGCACTTGTGTTTCAGGAACAACTTCTTTCCCAGGGGCTTGTGGAATCCATTCCTGGACCAACTCTTGTTTATCTTGAGTATAAACTTTATCGAATTCTATCTTTCTCCCACAATCCTTCCGAAGGATGTGCTCCCTCTCTAGAAAAAATAACATGTCTTGAAATAAATACTTTCTTTTATGAAGGGCTTTATAGATAATATCCCCTTGTTTCCTTAAGATACCCTATATAGATGCACTTCGTGCCTCGAGGTTCTAGTTTATTTCTTGAATTTTCTTTAACAAACACCTCACAACCCCTTGCACAAACATGTGACAAAATGAGTTTCTTTCCACTCCATAACACAAAGGGTATACCCTTAGCTAATTTTTTTATTACTCTGTTTAGTAAGTATGATGTCGTCTGTAATGCATATCCTCAAAAGGATAATGGAAGGCTTGTGTGACTCATCATCGAACTTACCATTTCCAACAAGGTACAGTTACTCCTTTCATTAAAACTATTTCATTGCAATGTATAAGGTGGAGTGAGTTGAGATAAAATCACACTCTTGTAATAAGTCAATAAAGTCTTGGTTAAGATATTCACCACGTCGATCCGATTGAAGTTTCTTTAACTTCTTTACAAGATGATTCTCAACTTCATTCTTGAACTATTTGTATTTATTAATGGATTATGACTTATACCTCATTAAGTATATGTAACCATACATGTTCATGTCATTGGTAAAAGTAATAAAGTATGAGAATCCACCTCTGGCCTCTACTTGAAATGGGACACACACATCATTGTGTATCAAATCTAAAATCTCTGCGACCCTTTCACCTTGACCACTAAATAATGGTTTGGTCATCTTACCTTGTAAACAAGCATAAAATCTTTCAAGTGGTTTAATATCAAAAGAGTCTAAGTAACCATATTGATAGAGATGTTTCAAATGATTTTCATTTACGGGATCAAGAAGGTGAGTGTTATATGAGTCGTGCATATTTTTTTGTTATTAATTTCCAATATTTGGTTTTTGTAATTTAATACATAATGACTTTTATTCAACTATGTCATACTGTAACATATGATATCTTTATAAAAGTGACAAAAATTATTTCAAAAGATGAAAATAAATTCATCCATATCTAAATAAGAAACAAAAATAAGGTTTTTTGTAACACTAGTTCTTTAAAACAAAAATCAATCATGTCAATAATGTAATATTGTAGTCTCTAATGGCTAGACCAGCCAGCCACACACCATTAACAGCTTGTAAATCCACCTCATCTATGGTAATCTTCATAAATCTACTTGATTCTTATATTTGGATACAAATTTTCACACCAAAGACAGTATCTAATACCCAACTTATAGATATGGAAGGATTAAACTCAATAAAAATACCACATTTAAATTAAGTAGGCATAACTAGACAACCACATTAACCCGTAGGTCCTTGATCTGTTGAGTGGAATCCCCAATCCTGAAATCATGTTTTTAAAGATTTTGTCAACACTAACCTCTCAGTTACACCAATACCTGCTTAGACAGTCAACCCTTAATGTAAATTAAATTAAGTCAAGTCAACTCAATACTTGAAGCACAAAACTTCCAAAATAATTGAAAACATCCCAAATTGGGTAGTTCAAACACTTTGAACTATGAGGTCGATTTAACTTAAGTAGTGGAAGTCTATGTCATCTTGATATTTTAGTTGAGAGATTTTTATTCATTATGCGTAAACCCACTTTATCTTTTTACATGCCTTGTTAATATTAAGTCGATTTTTCTTAAAAGATTAGCCATGTGTGAAAAATAATTTACGCATAATCCAATTATATTTTATTGCATATTTCAAGCTTGTTTATTCATTTATTAGGTGACTATGCAACATTCAAACATATAAATAATTAACCCTGCAACGGATAGAAATATAAGTGACATGATCATAAGATTCTCTAACCATTTGTCTCGTAGATGGTAAACTAACCCTCAAACCTAAGGGAAAAACACCTTAAATCATAACTTGGTTTGTGTTGTAGCATTTCACCTTTTCTCCTATATATCACCTTGATTAGTTTTTCCTCATCTCCTTCACTCGGACTATCTCCACTCGTCTCGGAGCACCCTTTTTCCATAATCTTTTACTCAGACACGGGTGAGGGGATCCAATGGATTGAATAAAAGGGGTTTATAGGAAAAAAACCATGGGCACACTGACTCTTACATAATAAGGGAAGGGGATGACACACATATAATAATTTTAATTTAATAAAAAAAATAAAACAAACCAATCACATACAAAGGGCTAGTCTAATCTCATTATCAACCACACAACATGAAACGAACATACATTTTCAATATTTTTATCCATTAATTCAATTTGTTATTTAATTAAAACATTGCAACAAAAATTAATCCAATTCATTCAAATTATTTTAATTCCATTTCATCATCCTTAACTCACTATCATCTACACTTTTCAACAAAATTAATTTCATTTAAAATTAAAGTACACAACTGTACAGACAACTTTGTGTACTCATCTGAAATTTTAACACATAAATAGATTTGATATATAATTATTAATCTTATGAAATGGTGTGTACTTTGTCAAATAAATGACACAAAAAACACATGTTAATATGTTTGATTAGATATTTTATTTTTCTCCGTGAAAAATGGGGCCCATTGTTTGTAGAAGACTCCCCAACATGTACAATAGTACATGGTGTGTACCGTCCTCTACCCATGTCCGCATCACATGCCTTGAGTCTGACCATGTTGAATGCAATAGACGTGTTTGAGGTCCATGACGTGTACTAGGAAAACAAGACATGTGACCTTTATGTTTTACGACATGTCTATCCAAGTTTCATGTATTCGAAACACGACATGCATGGACATTCCATGTGCTCGACAATGAGACACCGAGGACCACACGTAATGTATAGTGGTTTCATGACATGTAGTACTTCAAGACGTATACCAATCTATCTAAATCTTCTGGTTATGTTAACGAGAATGAAGAAAGGAAAAAAATGATGATGTCGGATGTTAAAACAAATTATTTTAAGTAAAAGAATATGCAAATTCATGTGATCCCTTTGATGTCACTTTTAGGTTCTGGGGAAGCATCCTTTGATGGTGTGACTAACTTAGATTTTTTTCTTAAATCACGTGTAATGGTTGCTTTACATGATCAAAATGTCATGTCCAATGAAAAAAATATATTACTTAACTATATTAATACCCTGGAACCAGAAGAGAAAGATTTTCATATGTAGTTCATAATTAATTTATAATTAGATATAGAATTACCTCAAATTTAATTCAGCTTTCATTGATGATCCAGTGAAATAGATTTTGTCGCACCGTCATTGCGCTATAGGATCCAAGTGAAGAATCCCTTTAGCAGTGATCCACACGTGCACCACAATATCTTGAACGATGTCATATAATAGTCGGGTGCAAGCACGAAGAATCATGATCACTTGCGTTGTTCGTTGTTGATCGCAAAAATATGCTTCTCGAAGGGGGATGAACTCTTAGTGTTATCTAGAAGGCTTGAGAGAGGAGGGAGAGAGAGTGAACTACAGGGCTTGATAAAAATCTCTCTCAATACATTGTGCACACCAAAAGTTATATTTGGAATTTTATATAATTAGATATTTATTATGACAGGTTGAAAGTTTTAAAATTGCACACTAAACCCTTTCATCTTTTTAATTCTTAAATGATCCCATGTTCGTTAATAATAATGTCATTATTAATCACTTGACATGGCCAATGCATTAAGAATATAAAAAAATATCATTTATACCATTTCTAATCGGACCATTAAACTCGGTCCGCTTCCCCTCGTCAACTTTTACTGATCCTTAAATAATGACTATTTAATAAATAAATATTACCGCATTATTCTACGATAAATATAATAAATATTATATTCACCAAAATTGAAAATAAATAATAATAATAATTATTTAACTCACTTATTCTTTTGAATAACTTGTGATTAAATTATGGCAGTCAACCAAACCTGAAATAAATATTATTTATTCCAACTTATTAAATTCAATACTTTAATTTATCTAAAATTGCAGATACACTTAGTGTGTGCTGCTCTGAGCCTCTTTATCAGTGACATTCGACATAAACATCTAAAGTCCAAGGTTTGTGTCTATCAACACACCAAGACACCCATAGAGAAATAAGTTAATATCGCAACGACATCCAAATTCCTACGAACGTTTACCTTGTAATATAATCTCTTTATCATGATATCTCTTTATCATGATATTTCTATTCAAGCAGGTTGAATATCGATGTCAAAAATACATATGCTTGATTTCTCTTTCTTTTACTTTTCCAAAATGAATTATCCCACCGAATATCATGACCATAGATTTATGTAGGTGGTTCAATTCCATCAAAGGGCCCAAATGTCAACTTTCTTCATAGGAAAGAAGGGATAAATCCTTTCTCGCGTTATCCATTAATTCCATATCACTCATGATGCATCCAACGTATCATATATGGCTGCAAGCTTATGTCATCATGGTTTTCATCAAAACATCAATGTGTGAGTCATGATATCCAATAATGATGATCTTAAATTTCAAAAATCAATATATATGTCTGCATATAGGAACATCCAATGACCCATGAAAATGTGGATTTTATATATGATGGGTCTATTATCATATCCTTGTATCTTGGAGATTACCAAAGGTGGACACCATGAAAAGGTGTCTCAATGTCTTATGAGTCACTTACTTCTGATAGTTTGTATCGTCTGTGACCCGTCAGACAATATCATCTGACCATAGAACAACGTTCAAGAATAATGTCATGAAACTTCATGGTTTTCATCATAACAGTAAACTTCTATGCCCTTTTAGTGAAACATATATCCTTGGGGAATCTTCACATATAAATTTCATACAGAGACACAATAATGATGTGACAAGAAAATTTTATTAACATGAAAACTTGTAATCAAGTATTAAACAAGTTAGTTTTAAGGCACCAAATCCATGAGTAACTTCAAAAAACACCTTACCGCCAACATGGATATTCAATATTTGATGTTTTCTATCAGGGGACTGTTGAATCTATTTCTAGGCTCCTAGAATATTTGTAGGTAGTTGGTGCAATACCACATCCTAATCAAGAAAATCAATATACAGAACCTCCACTATTGTTTTTTTCCTTTAGTAAATTGTTCCAACATATGAGGTTTCCTACCATAGACCACTTAAAATGGAGTATTTTCAGTTGAAGCATGTATGGAAGTGTTTAAATAAATCGTCCCAAGACAACCACCTGATCCACTCTATTGGCCTAGAAGAAGAAAAACACCTCAAATATGTTTCAATACTTCGATTAACTAACTCCGTCTGACCGTCAGTCTGTGGATGATAAGATGAGATCATCCTCAATTTGGTTCCTTGTAATCGGAATAACTCCTTCCAAAAAAATTTGTAAACATCAGGTCATGGTCACTTAATATAGCAGTCGATAGGCCATGTAGGTGGACTATTTCATTCATGAATATGGTAGCCATGTCTTTAGTAGAATAAGGGTGCTTCAAAGGGAGGAAATGTACATACTTAAACACCCCATCTACCACCACAAAGATGTACTTAAGAACTTGTGATTTTGGTATCCTGGAAATAAAATCCATTGAAACCTCTTCCCAAAAATGGTTTGGAATGGGAAGTGGCTCGAGTAGCCCTCCAGGAGAAAGTGTCAGAGACTTACATACCTGATTCTCTTGGACATACTTCAAAATTAGCATGAGTTTTTATGTTTTAAAAAACCCCTTGTGTCCCCCTTCTTGGGAAGAATGATAATAATGGAGAAGCTATGGAATCAACGGGGAATCCTTAGAGAGTACCAATCTCTCTCTAAAAAGCAGGCCATTTTGAAGAGAAAACCCTATTCTTGCATTAGGTCTCTACTCAAGAACTATAAAAATAGATTGTAAATCCCTATCCTTGGAAGCCTCCTCTTACCTGTCTAAAATCAATACAGTTCTGACATGGTCAGGTTGAAAAACTTTTATTAGCCATGATCTTAGTTTTGGATTGATGTAACCCGATCTGGTTGGGTTCAATTCTTGTGGCCCTCAACTGCCACGGTTCGAGCTCCATGGTTATCTCGTTGGGGGTTGTAGGGGGAAACGCGCCCCTAATCCGGGGGTCCAGGGGCCGAAGGTTCCAGGACCAATTTTTTCGGCATTATAGTAGTGTGGACTTCAGAGTCAACTTACTGCAGCACTTTTGACATCTAGCCGGTGGACACTGTTGCACTTTTGACAAATGTGGTCACCCTTCACTATAGCAATTTAGACTTCTTGTTCAGAATAGTGAATCATCTTCTCCATATGTATCCCATTTTGGGCTATGGTTTCGAAAAAACTGGGAAAACTTTGTAATTTGTGCTCCCAATTATAGTGAGAATTCTACTTCTCTGTGGACGTAGAGATTATTTCTAAACCACGTAAATTTGTGTGTTTGGGGTGCTTTAATTTATTTTGTATATTTTTTCGTTTATCATTTCTTTCATTGCGACTCACGAAAATTTCACAACACTAAGAGATATTATTAGTTACATTATTATCTTTTCAGGGTTTATAAAAATCCTCTAACCCAATAATTTTGTTTGCCAGCATTTCTGATCCATTGAATGAATCCGCTGACTGAACATATGTTTCATACTTTTTTGGTTGATATGCATAATAAATAGTTGTACCATTAAGTATCACTTCAAATGTTGAACTGTGTGCACCAAAATATTTTCATAATCCCACTTGGCTAAGCTGGAATCAGATAGAGCCTTACTATAATAAACTATTGGTTGGCCCTCCTGTATGAGAATAGCCCCTAAGACGCACCTTGAAGCTTCACATTAAACAAAAAACTTTTCAGAAAAGTCAAGAAATCTCAAAAATGGTGCGTGAAACAACCTACTTTTGAAGGTTTCAAATACAACAAAGGATTTTTCTCCCTATTGGAAAATGTTTTTCATTGTGAGTTCTGTCAGGGGAATTGGGATCTTACCATAATATTTAATTAATAAATTTCCAGTAATATCTAGTCATCCCAAAAATCCTCTCACCCCCTTGACATTTTCCAGAATGGGCCATGTCTGGACAGAGGATGCTTTATTTGGGTCCATAGACACTTCTGGATGAGAAATTAGAATCCCAAAATCCTATACATCCCTCTTTCCAAAGGTACACTTATTCTATTTCACAAATAAGATATTATCCATTGGGAACCAAGAATAAAACTCTTACCTACTGAGAAAAAATTCTACAAAGAAGCCCATACAACATCATGAGGACTGAAAGCCTCTAAGAGTGACTTGTGTGTCCTGGTAGTTGAAAATCATGGTCAACTTTTTCCAGTGTGTTGTGACATACTCCAAAGTTTCCAACCATGCAACTCCAAGAACCAAGTTAGGTCAGGTCATGTCAAACAGAAAAATTTCCACTTCCATCTGCAACTCTCCTAACTGCACTGGAATATTCAAACACTTCCCACTAGAAAAAACTCAGACCATGTCCCCTAGGCAGATCCAAAATGGTTAGGTTTGAAGAACCAGAACATCCAATTTACACCTTAATTCCTTGGAAACAAAATTATGGCTGACCCCACTCTTAATAAATACGTAAATCAACACTCTGATAATATGTCCTAACAATATAGTCTTTGTTCCATGGTCCGACTACTCCTCCATGTCATTCACATACATCACTTGACAGGTAAACTCCCACAACTCCTTTGTTGGATCATCGTATTTTTTTCACATTTCTATTCTTCATTTTGGGGTTCAACATGGTCTAGCACTATGATTCGTAACCCCTTTTTTAGACACCTATTCTCAGAGCCAAACTTCAGTCCGTAAGAGAAACAAAATCCTTTTTCCTTCCTCTCTCCGTACTCTTATTTGGAAAGATTTTTCACCCCTCCCACTGGGTACTGCATTCCTTTTTTCTCCCCCACCCTCTCTACTTTGTTCTGTTTGCAACCTCCAGGAAAAGAAAATTCCTTAGTAAACCTTCTGTGTAGCTGATGAGTATTCTGGATATTCCACCCTGATCATTTTTTCTCTTGATATTGAATAATGCAAGCATCTCCCCTTCTACATTCCTTGTCAGAGATAAGATTCACACCTTATATTTTGGTTCAGGCATCACAACAGTGCTCTCAATTTCCGTCCGTAAGCTTCCCAAGAAAAAACCGATATGCCACAGTTCCTTAAGACCAGAAATTGTTAAATCCATGTGTTCAAACACTGTAATGTGTTTTTCCACCATCCCAGTCTGATGAATGTCTTTCAGCTATTTTAACAAATCATATTCTTTCACAGAAACAAATTGGATAAGGAGTTCAGTCTTCAACTCTTCCCAGTGTTGGTGGGAGAGAAGTAGTAAGGGGTAAGGATTTACTATAAAATTCAAGTGTCTCATCCCATCTCAAATGATCCCAACGCGTTCTTGCCATAAATTATCATCTCATTCGAGCAGTATTTGTGAGTCATTTTCCCAATTTATTCAAGAGAGAAATTTTATGAGGGTTTTCTCTTGTAATAGTTAGGGAGAGTGTGTATCCACTTTTACCCATAGTGATCCTTCTATTTGCCCATGGTTTTTTACCCATTTAATTTTAGGGGTTTTTCCATGTTATATCTGGTGTCCTTTTTGTTTTGTAATTTTCACTTTATATTATTTCATGATTATCGTTGCACTAGTGGGCCAATCATTTACGGTCCCAACAAGTGGTATCAGAGGCAAGGTTCTAGCCTGGTGTTGTTCACATTTTCAGGTATTAATAATTCTCATAAATTTTAGTATTCTCTATGATTAAAACTCAGGTTGATCTATCAAATCATAAGAAATTTATTGATATTATTAAATTCACCATTGTGAAAAAGAGGAGGATATGGACTGACAGCGTGTCCAGATGGCAGTGAAATTCGAGATCAAAAAATTCAACAGGAATAATTTTTCATTGTGGAAAATGAAGATGCAGGCGATGCTGCAGAAGGATAATTATCTACTAGCAATTGGAAAAAATTCTATGGGTGTGACATAGGAGAAATAGAATGATATGGATAGAAATTTTGTTGCTAACATCCTTTTGGCTTTGGAAAATGGACCTATCGAGCATTTCGGGAAAAAATACAACAATGAAAATATGAGATACTTTGACAAAGTTATACGAGGTCAATTCACTGCACAAAAAAATTTCACTAAAGAGAAAATTTTACACTCTTCGGATGGAGGAGTCATCATCGGTGACCAACCATATCAATAACCTCAATACACTGTTTTCTCTGCTCATGGTGTTGGGCTATAAAATTTTGGATACTGAACGTGCATAGATTCTACTCCAGAGTTTTCCAGATTCATATGAAAAACTTATCATCAACCTCAACAACAATATCCTAATAGATATGCTTCTCTTTAATGATGTTGCAGTCGTGGTTCATGAAGAAGAAAGTCGGCACAAGAATAAGGAGGATAGACAGATAACTTTGCACCAAGAAGAGGCTTTGTCAATGGAGAGAGGAAGGATGATGGAGCGTGGTTCTTGTGGGAGCCAAAATCATGGTAGGTCCAAATCAAGGAGTAATAAGAAGAATGTCACATGTTTCAATTGTGGCAAGAAGGGGCACATCAAGAAGGATTGTTGGAACAAAAAGAGTATTGAAAAATACTCTTAGGGAAATGTGTTGAGTACTTATAGAAAAGGAGATATACTATTTAGTGAAGTGGAAATGACTTATGGAAGTAGGTAGAATCTTGACGATGAATGGATTATTGATTCATGAGAAACATGGCACATGACCTCTCGCCGAGAATGGTTTGAACAGTATGAAACCATCCCGAAAAGACTTTTATACATGGAGAAAGATCAAACTCTGAAGATCATTAGAGTCGGTACCATCAAACGGAAAATTCATGATGGCATGACCCATCTAAGGAGTACATCATGTGAAGGTCCTAAATAAGAACACATTTTCTTTGGGACAATTTGATGACATTAGATGCAAGACTCGCACTGAGAATGGGGTGATGATAATTGTGAAGGGCGCGCTTGTGGTAATGAAGGCAGAGAAGATATCAAAGAACTTGTATGTGATTATGGGTGAAACATACAAGGAGGTGGAGATAGTTGTTGCATAAACTACCTCGATGGAAGCATTTATGACGTTATCGAATCAAAAGCTTGGCCATATGTTAGAAGGAGGCCTAATGATTCGTGCAGATCAGAAGTTGATGTGTAGGCTGGCAAAGGTATCCTTACCATTTTGTGAGCATTGTGTTTTGAGCAAGAATCATAGGTTAAAGTTTGGGACATCAACAGAACGAAGCAAAGAGATCTTAGAGTTTATCCATTCCAATGTTTGGAAATCACCTATTATATCCCTAGGAGGAGTAAGGTACTTTGTATCCTTTATTGATGATTATTCCCGGAGATGTTGGGTGTACCCAATCAGGAGGAAGTCGGATATTTTTTAAGTCTTCAAAACATTCAAAGCGCAGAAGGAGCTTGACTCTGGAAAGAAGATCAAGTGTCTGAGGACTGACAATGGTGGATAATATACTAGCGAGGAATTTGATAATTTTTGTCAAGAGTAAATAAACAAGAGACAGTTCATAGTGGCATACACTCCTCAGTAGGATGGAGTGGCAGAGTGGATGAACCGAACCCTATTGGATAGAATGAGGGTGATGTTGAAGACTACATGAATTGCCTAATCATTTTGGGAAGAAGTAGTGAATACCACCTGTTATGTGATCAACCAATCTCCTTCAATGGAAATTGTGATGAAGAAACTGATTGAGATGTGGACTGGTAAACTCATTGACTATTCATGGTTACATACTTGTTGAAGTCCTATATATGCATTGTTTAATGACCAGGAAAGATCGAAGTTGGATTCAATATCCTGGAAATGTATCTTCTTGGGGTATGCTGATGGTGTGAAGGGGTATCATTTATGGGACCCCACTTCCCACAAATTTATCATCAGTAGAGATGTCATTTTTGCATAAGATAAGGTGAAAATGAAAATTGATCAAGACACAGAGAAGGAGAATACAAGTACTACAATAGCCGAAGTAGAAGACAATTAAAAGGAAGAATTAGTTTCCTCTGAAGCATTACCAGAGCATGATGATCAAGTACCGGTTGAGTATGGACCACAACAGTCAACTCAGGAGAAAAGAGCACTAGTATGGAACTTAGACTATGTCACTGATAGCAATATTTCATACTACTTATTGACAGAGGATGGAGAGCCATCTTCTTTTGTGGAGGTGACCCAGAGTCTGGATGTATCCTCATGGATGGTAGTGATGCGGGAGGAACTTGAAGCCCTGCACAGGAACATGACTTGGGATCTTGTTCCATTACCTCATGTAAGGAAGACTACCAGATACAAATGAATCATTAAGATCAAGCAAGATGGAAAGGACAAGGTAGAAAGTTATCATGAAAGATTGGTGGTCAAATGATTTTCTCAAGAAGGAAGGTATTTATTTCAATGAAATATTTTCTACTATTGTTAGACTGAAGACTGTTCGGTTAGTTCTAGTGATGTGTGATACATACAACTTACATATAGAGTAGCTAGATGTGAAGACTTCTTTTCTCAATATTGATCTTGATGAAGAGATCTATATTCTCCAACCCGAAGGTTTTGTAGAATAAGGAAAAGAGAAATTGGTTTTCAGGTTAAAAATTATCTATACGGTCTCAAACATGCACCAAGGAATTGGTACAATAGATTTTATTCCTATATCATGAGCCTTGGATATGATAGACTTCATTCAGATCCTTGTGCATATTTCAAGGGTTTAGATGGTAATGATTTCATCATTATTCTGTTGTATGTGGATGGCATATTGGTTGCAAGCCCCAACAATGATCAGATCTAGGAGACGAAGGCATAGTTGGATAGGGAGTTTGATATGAAGGACTTGGGACTAGAAAACAATATTCTCGGGATGTAGATTTTCCAAGAAAGAAATAATGGGAAGATTTTTCTATCACAGAAGAGTTACATACAAAGAGTCTTGAAACTCTTCAACATGTAAGACTTTAAGACAATCTCTAATCATCTTACCGTTAATTTCTAGTTATCCCCCATAATGAGTCCTAGTAGTGAATCAGAGAGGCTGAAAATATATCAAGTACCGTATGCATCAGTAGTGGGTAGTCTAATGTTCACTATGGTTTTTACTATACTTGACATTGCACATGCAGTGAGAGTAGTTAGTCGGTACATGGAGAATCCAGGATGAGATCATTGGAGCACAATGAAGAGGATCCTGAGATACATCAAGAATACCTCAAATGTTGCATTATGTTATGGAGGATCAGATTACACTATTAGAGGCTATGTTGATTCATATTTTTCAGGTGATTCTGACCGAATTAAATCCACTACTGGTTATGTGTTTACTCTTCCAGGAGAAGTTGTGAGATGGATTTTGAAGTTACAGATAGTGGTGGCTTTATCCATGATGGAGGCAGAGTACATGGTAGCTACACAGGCTTGCAAATAGGAAATTTGGATGAGAATGTTGTTGGAGGAGCTCGAGCACAGACAAGAGCAGATTTCATTGTATTGTGATAGTCATAGCACCCTGAAAATTGCAAGGAATCCATATTTTAATTCCAGGATGAAGCACATTGGGGTAAAATATCACTTTTTTTGAGATGTGGTGGAGGAAGGAAGTGTGGACATGAAGAATATTCACACTAATGAAAATCTTGAAGATTTCCTGACGAAGGCAGTTAGCTATGATAATTTTAGATGGTGTAGATCCTCAAGTGACCTTGTAGAGACTTTGGAAGCATGTTTGGAAGATAGAAAGGATGTGTGGATATGTGATTGGTTCTCAATCAAATCTCCAAGTGGAAGATGTGTTGACAGATGTACATTTTTAGGACGGTTCCCCCCCTCCTTTGTCAAAGTGGGGCTGGTGGTAGTAGATGGTTGGTGGCCAAACCCAGCAGTGGGAGAGGAGCAGCAGGGGTAAGGATTGACTATAAAAGGAAAGAGCCTCATCCCATCTCAAATGATCCCAACACATTCTCATCATCTATTATTATCCCATTCAAGAGGTATTTGTGAGGAAGTTTCTCTATTTATTCTAGAGAGAAATTTTACGTGGTTTTTCTCCTTGTAATAGTGAGGGAGAGTGTGTACCCACTTTTAACCATAGTGACCCTTCTATTTTCCCATGGTTTTTTACCCCTTTCTTTTTGTGGGGTTTTCCACATTACATCTGGTGTCCTTTTTATTTTTTCATTTGCCCTTTATTTTATCTCGTGATTATTGTTGCACTGGTGTGCTAATCATTTATGGTCCCAAAACCCAGGAAAAATTCAGTTGAATCGTTATCAATGAATTAAGCCAATGCTCTACAAAAGCCCTTCCATAAAAAGTTATGCTATTGGCACTCAAAGATCATTGTGTGTTTGGTGGAGCATAAAATAGGTTTGAGCTCACAAAATCCAAGAAATTGGATCCTCTCCATCAAAATACAACATCTATACT
The DNA here is from genome assembly GCA_963277665.1 of Viscum album. Classification (NCBI taxonomy): domain Eukaryota; kingdom Viridiplantae; phylum Streptophyta; class Magnoliopsida; order Santalales; family Viscaceae; genus Viscum; species Viscum album. Next base: position 491,781,021 of record OY728150.1, read on the forward strand.
TTCTTGGTGTAATTTTATAGCTCACTCTATAGTGCTTCTTCTCCCCCGCCATTCCCAGCACACATAAAGAAATTTTGCTCGTGTGTGACCGGAATAAGGCTGCCGGATTGAAAACTCAGCAAACGCCATTTTTTGCTTCTGAAAATATTACTGGAGCTCTTAATACTGTTGCACGAGTTTCGACTATCCTCATACAAGAATGTTTACAGCCAGTCGTTCCTCCACAATTTGCTCATGATATATTTGTATTTCCACTACCAGGGTTTGATGCATTTTTTTCCAATCTAGCACTGGCAGTATCTACCGATGATACATGCGATTCCATCCTGGTCAACATTAAGAAACTCCTCACAAAATTATCTAAATGAAAGCACCAAGTTGATAAGATAAGAAGTATAAGAAAGATAAATCATAGGAATTTCAATTTTATTCACAGTTTCAGTAGTTAATGGATGAAAATTTGTAGAAAAGAACTCAAGGAACAAGAATGAGACACTCTGGGAATCACTACCTGAGGCCAAGGCCTGAGCCTCCTTCAGGTTAGCTAAAACCAACTGATGAACTCTCCTTTCCTAACAAGAAGCAAATATATAAATGACATGCACAACATAATGAACACCGTAACCCTGAGTCATATGAATCCAACCCTTCCTCCTGGAAGTATTTAGGTTCTGGTGTTTAAAAGTGCCTCCAGCTTAAGATAGAATCTCCACCCTTGTAATAGGGATCACCCACCTCTAGCTCAATAGAGTTTTTTCAAATTGAAGCCCAATTCTCCATCAATCCACCAATATCTATTTACTGTCAAAACCCCTCAAAATTAGTTGTTTTGAGTGAAAGGAATATTTTGTAAAAGGAATTTGAAATGGGATTTTTTAAAGGGGGTTCTAATTAATTAAATTGTAGAAACGATTTATTCAACAGTCTCAAAAATAAATTATCACCGACATTAATTAATTAAAACCAAATGTGATTATTTTTTATAATTTTTTCTTGATTATGTTGTGATGTGGATGTGTATATGTGATTTGAACACAACCCTAAGTGAAGTTGGCATGTGGGAATTTCGAATTCTTGGGGATGTGTGAGTATGAGTGAGGTCATAGGCATAGATAACTAGATTATTTTCATTATTCCATGATGTATTATGGTGGTGTTTTATTGTTTATTTGGTTTATTATATTATGAATTAGACCCTTACTGAAAGTTGGAAACTTCTAGTATAGGGGGAGGGTCAGTTACTCGATCAAACATATTCAAATTTTTTATGGACAATTTTAAAAATTATCATTATCATTTTTATAAAAAAAATTAATGATAAATCCATTTTCTTAACTTAATCATGCACGGATCTAAGATTTTTTTGAACCGCTAATGGGAACTGTTGATAAATATGTTAAAAAAATGGATTTACATGGAGATATTTCTTATTTTTATTCATTTTCTTTTCCTCTTCTTTTGGAGGGATAAAGAAAATGATGCATGAAAGGATGAAGAAAAATCATTACCTATGATGCCATCATAAAACACTCACAAATGTAACACTAATTTCGGGGTATACATCATAAAGATTAATTGAGAATTATGTTTTCCTCTTACAGATTCAACAGAAGATTTAATGCAGGGGAGAAGAATCCTAGGAAGATGAAATTGAAGATTCTGTATTTATGTAGGCATCGATCCACCTTTCATTTCCATGGTTAGGTACACTCTAAAGGATTCTTTTTATATTTTCATTAATTGTCTTGTGTTGGTGTTTATCCATAAGAAATTGGAAAGCCTGAAGAATATGGAGGCATACATCCAATAGATAACTGGCCAGGGTGACACCAGGGACATGTACTACATGTTGAAATAATTGTTTTTTCTAAAGATGGTGCTGCCCCCAATTTTATTAAAGGGGGCTGGCGGATGGTCAGATGTGGTAGGTGGCCAACCCCACCAAACCCATCTAGTGGAGGGAGGAAGAAAAGGGGAGGATTTCCTATAAAAGGTATTGGATTCCCTATTTTTTTCATAATCACCATCAGCTTCTCTTCACTATCATTTCATCATTTATGTGCGATATTAATGAGGTGGTTTTCCCTACATATTCAATAGATAATATTACAGGAGTTTTCTCCTTGTAATAGTGAGGGAGTGTGCACCCATTTTTTCCCATAGTGAAGTCATTCAATTTGCCTATAGTTTTTTACCTCTCCCATTAGGGGGGGGGTTACATGTTACATCAAGTGTCATTTATTTTATTCATTTTCACTTTATTTTATCTCGTGATTATTACTACATCAGTGGTCCAATAATTTTTGGCCCCAACAAGTGGTATTAGAGTCAGGTTCTGGCCTGGTGATGTTCATGTTTTCAGACATTAATAATTCTAATTAATATTATTATAAACAGTTATTGTGACTCTGGTTGGCCTTTCACATTAGAAAAAATTTATTTAGATTATTAAATAAACCATTGTGAAATAGATGAGGTTCTGGATTGATGACGTATCTAGATGGTAGTGAAATTTGGGATCGAAAAATTCAACGGGAATAATTTTTCGTTGTGGAGAATGAAGATGCATGCAATGCTCTAGAATGATAATTGACTACTCACAATTGGAGAAAAGCCAAAGGGTGTGATGTAGGAGAAATGGAATGACATGGATGGAAATGTTATTGCCAACATCTATTTGGATTTGGTAGATAGGGTCTTATTGAGCAATGTAGAGAAAAAGACGAAAAAAGAAATATGGGATACTCTAACAAAGCTATATGGGGCCAAGTCACCACAAAAAAAAATCATGAAGAGAAAATTGTACAATCTTCGAATAACAGATTCATCATTTGTGACCAACCACATTAACAACTTCAATACCTTGTTCACTCATCTCACAACGTTGGGCTATGAAATTGTGGATACTAAACATGTAGAGATTTTGCTTTAGAGTTTTCCAGATTCATATGAACAACTCATCATCAACCTCAAAAACAATATCCTCACGGATATGTTGTACTTCAATGATGTATCAGTCGTGGTTCTTGAAGAATAAAGTTGTCACAAGAACAAGGATGACAGAAAGACAACTTCGCACCAAGTGGAGGCTCTATCAATGAAGAGAGGAGGATGATGGAGCATGGTTCTAGTGGGATCCAAAAGCATGTCAGGTCCAAAATCAATAAGTAATAAGAAGAATGTCACGAGTTTAAATTGTGAAAAGAAAAATCACATTAAGAAGGATTTTTGAAATAAGAAGAGTGGTGAAAAGAGCTCTCAGGTGAATGTGGTTATTATTCTGGAAATAGAGATATACTAGTCTCTGAAGCAACGACAATTGATGGAAGCAAGAAACATCTCAATGATGCATGAATTATCTACTCAAGAGAAACATTACACATAATGTCTTGATGGGAATGGTTTGACCAATATAAAACCATCTCGGAAGGACTTTTGTACATGTGAAATTATCACACCCTAAAGATCATTGGAGTCAGTATCATCAAAATGAAGATGAATGATGTCATAGTATGGACCGTTCAAGTAGTAGATTATGTGAAGGGTCTGAAGAAGAACTTATTGTATTTGGGACAATTTGTTGATATCAGTTTTATGACTCACACTAAGAATGGAGTGATGAGAATTTTGAAGGGTTCACTTGTGGTAATGAAGGTAGAAAAGATATCAAAGAACTGGTATGTTCTTTTAGGTGAAACATACAAGGAGGCAGAGATAGTTATCGCATCAACTAACTCGACGGAAGCGTTGATGATGTTATGACATTAGAATATTGTCCATATGTCATAATGAAGATAGAATATTCTTGAAGATAATATATTACTGCATGAGCATAAAAATGTATCCTTACCATTTTGTGAGCATTGTGTTTTGAGTAAGCAACATAGGTTAAGGTTTGGGACATCAATAGTAAGAATTTAGGAGATTTTAGAGTTGATCCATTCCAACATTTGGAAAGCACTACTTATATCTCTAGGAGGATCAAGGTACTTTGAATCATTCATTGGTGATTATTCAAGTAGATTTTGGGTGTACCCAATCAAGTGGAAAGCAGATGCTTTTGAAGTCTTAAAAACATCAAAGCATGAAAGGGACTTGAATTTGGGAAGAAGATCAAGTGTCTAAGGACTGAAAATGGTGGAGAATATAAAAGTGAGGATTTTGATAATTTATTTCAACATGAAGGAATCAAGATACAATTCATAGTGGCATACACTCCTCAACAGAATGGAGTGGCAGAGTGGATGAATAGAACCCTGTTGGATAGAACAAGGGAAATGTTGAATACTAAACGAATTGCCAAAACTTTTTGTGTAGAAGCAACGAATACTGTCTGCTATGTGATCAACCGATCTCCTTCAATGATGATTTATCTGAATACACTGATGGAATTGTGGACTAGTAAAACCACTGATTATTCTTGGTTACATACTTTTGGAAGTCTTTTATATGCATTGTTTGACGACCAGGAAATATAGAAGTTGGATTCAAGATCCAGGAAATGTATCTTCTTGGGGTACACTAATGGAGTAAAGGGGTATAGTTTGTGGGACCTCACTGCTCACAAACATATCATCAGTAGAGATTTCATTTTTGTAGAAAACATGGTGAAATCAACTACTAATCAAGGAATGGAAAAAGAGAATACAGTAACTACAACATTCTAATTAGAGGACAAATCCAAGGAAGAACCATTTTCTTATAAGGCGTTACAAGACCATGAATATCATGTACTGGTTGAGTCTGGACCACGACGGTCATATCAGGAGAAAGGAGCACCTGTATGGCACTCAGACTATGTCACTGAGAGAAATATTGCATACTAATTATTGAAGAAGGTTGGATATCCATCTTCTTTTGTAGAGGAAAACCAGAGTCCATATGTATCCTCATGGATGGAAGTGATGCAGGAGGAACTTGAATCCCTACAGAAGAACACAACTTGGGATATTGTTCCATTACCTCATGGAAGAAAGATTATCAGAAACAAATGAGTCTTTAAGATCAAGTGGGATAGAAATTACCAGGTGGAAAGATATTGTGCAAGACTAGTGGTCAAAGGATATGCTCAGAACGAAGGTATTGATTTCAATGAAATATTTTCCTTTTTTGTTAGAGAGACGAATGTTCGGTTAGTTTTTGGGATTTTGCAACATACATCTTACATCTAGAGCAACTAGATGTGAATATTTCTTTTCTCCATGGTGATCTTTATGAAGAAATATATATGCTCCAACCAGAAGTTTTTTAAAAGATGGAAAAGAGAACTTGGTTTTTAGGTTGAAAAAATATCTGTATTGTCTCAAGAAGGCACTGAGGTGTTGATACAAGAGATTTGATTCTTATATCATGAGCCTTGGATATAAAAGACTTCATTCAGATCCTTGTGCATATTTCAGGGGTTTGGATAGTAATGATTTCATCATTATTCTATTGTTTGTGGATGACATGTTAGTTGTAGGTCCTAAAAATTATCAGATCTTGGAGACAAAGGGGTAGTTGGCTAAGGAGTTTGATATGAAGGACTTGAGACCAATAAAAAAGATTCTTAGGATGCAAATTTATTGAGATAGAAATAATGGGAAGATTTGGCTATCATAAAATAATTACTTATATATATTCTTAAAATGCTTCATCATGAAATACTGTAATCCAATCTCTACCCCTCTTCCCATTAATTTCAAGTTATCCTCCACGATGAGTCCTAGCTGTAAAGAAGAGAGAATGGAAATGTCTTGAGTACCATATGCATTAGTAGTGGGAAGTCTGATGTTCGATACGGTTTGTACTAGACCAAACATTTCACATGTAGTGAGAGAAGATAGTCAGTATATGGAGAATCAAGGACGAGAGCATTGTAGCACAGTGAAGAGGAAACTGAGATACATCAATGAGACCTTAGATGATGCATTATGTTATGGAGGATCAGATTTCACTATCAGAGGCTATGTTGATTCAGATTTTGTAGGAGATTCTGAACAAAGGAAATCCACTACTGGTTATGTGTTTACTTTTGTAGGACGAGCTGGGAGCAAGATTTCAAAGTTACAATCAGTTGTGGCTTTATCCACAATGGAGTCAAAGTACATGAAAACTACACAGGATTACAAAGAGGTGATTTGGATGAGAAGGTTTTTGGAGGATCTCGGGCATAGAAAAGAGGATATTTCATTGTTTTTTGATAGTTATAGTTCCTTTCACATTTCCAGGAATCCATATTTTCATTTTAGTCAAAGCAAATTGGGGTGAAATATCACTTTTTCATAGATTTGGTGGAGTAAGGAAGTGTGGATATGTAAAAAAATCATACTGAAGAAAATCTGGTAGATTTCCTGATGAAGTTGATTGAATCTGATAAGTTCAAATGGTTTAGATCCTCAAGAGGCCTTGTAGAGATATAGGTAGAATTTTTAGAAGATAGAAATGATATGTGGAGATGATATTGGTTCTCAATCAAATATACAAGTGGGAGATGTGTCAGGAGAATTGGTTTTTCCAAAGATGGTTTCACCCCTGATTTTGTCAAATGGGGCTAGCTGTTGGGTAGATGTGGTGGTTTGCCAACCCCACTAAACCCATCCAGTGGAGGGAGGAAACAAAGCGTTGTCTTACCTATAAAATTCATTAGATTACCTGGTTTTTTCATCATCACCTTCAGCTTCCCTTCACTATCAGTTCATCATTTATGTGTGGTATTTGTGAGGTGTTTTTCCCCACATATTCAAGAGAGAATATTATGAGAATTTTATTCTTGTAATTGTGAGGGAGTGTGAACCCATTTTCACCTATAGTGAGATCCTTCAATTTTCCTGTGGTTTTTACCCCTTTTATTTGGGGGGTTTTCCATGTTACATCTGGTGTCATTCATTTTCCAAAATTTTCACTTTATTTTATCTTGTAATTATCGCTACACCGGTGGGACAATCATTTTTGATATCAAAACTACAATACCATTACTGGTCTCAAGGTTGCTCTGTCCATGGATGAACCCTCACTTGCTAAAGAAGAAGAGAAAATGCAACAACTAAATGAAGAAGATGGTGATTCCTACTCATCTGAATCAGAAACTGATGGCTCTAATAGAGTTGAAGGCTTAAGGGGGAGCGTTGTGGACAAGAAATCTATGTGTAAAGAGAAAAATATGTGGGTGAAAGAAGATAAGAGGGAGGTATAAAATAACAATGTCCCCAATCTTTCAAGAAAAAAATTAAGAAGCTGGAAAAAAGCTAAAAATATTAGGTAGGTTTTTGGGGTGAGTTTGTAGGATCAAGTCCCGGACCAAGTGCGTGTGTTGTAACAAAAAAAGTGATATATTATTTAAAAAAAATTTAAACATTGTTTTCTAAGTTAATAGTAATTTTTTTTGCAAATACAATATGTAGTGAAAATTTTGAATGTTACATTTTTAATACTTTTTTTGTTCTTGTTGGAAGTAATTCTTCATGTGATTCAATATTTTTATGTTTAATACTTGGCATTGAAAATTTTGAATATTGCATGTTAATGTTCATATTTTCATTATTGTAAAATTCCTACTAAACATTATTTTGTTATTCAAGTTATGATATCTTTCAATGTTAAAATTAATTTTTTTTCATATGTTGTAAAAGTTTTCATTAGAGTTATGATTTTATTACAGCTTATTATAATCCGTAAGGGTGAGTCCATCCAAAATATGGTTATAACATGGGAGACGTGTGGAGTGAACTTGATGCTATGTATAAAAATCTTGATCTCTTAACGTAGAAGAATATAAAAAAACATTATCATGAAAAAATTGTTTTAAATATTTTTTCTAATAGAATTATTGGAAAGATGCATTTGTTGTTCCACATTTAAAACATTACATCAAACAAAGATCGGATATCTAATGACACTTATAGAGTGTTAATCCCTTGTTATGATTCATATCATCCTAACAAGAAATCAATAATAAACAGATAGGTATATTATTGAAGGAATCATATAATGAAACACACACACCTGTAGACTTGAAGGATAAGTCATACCCTCCAATGATAACCCATTTAACTAGCCAATTTATTATAGAGTGTCTAAAGGCCCAATGATCCTGAAATCCCATTATATTGCCTAAATTCCCTATGCTGCATCAATGTGGAACTAAGTATGCCCCTTGCCTGCATCACCGTGCCTATGTCACCATCATCCCACATCACCGTCGGCGTCACCGCCCATAAATCCCCCAAGGTGATGGTAGAAATTGAATTCTGGTATCTTGGATGTGGAGGTTAATGGTGAGTACCACTCAACCGTGACTCACACCACAATTCCATAAGAAAATAAATTTAACGACATTAAAATAATGAATGATCCTATCATATACACACTAACACAAGCATGTCGTGGGTGTGAAAAAAACACTTGAGATTCACAAGCCACATTTTAAAGTTACCTCTATCCGTTCTTCCAATGGATGAACCTATTCATGCACAGTTTATCATACACAGATGTTTATCCAAACATTCTAGCTTGTGCAACGAAACAACTTCTTTAGATGACTTATCAGAAAAATATGTTTGTATTATATTCTCCACCTCCCGAGTTAATGTGTACTGGGAATAGAAAGAGATCTTCTAACCTAACCACCACACAAGAACTCTTGAATTGCATACACAGACACCATCAAAGGAAATGAACAAAAGAGATTTGCATGGTTATAACAAAGTCCTGCATCCATGAGTGAACACTACATACATTTTTCATTATGGGAGATATGAAACAAGTACAGTCTCTCACTCACTTTCATTTAACTTAGGTATAAGACAAAAAATATCATAAACCCACACTATTTATATAGTTATTGTTTTTTCATCAAATCTGGGCCACCACTTCTTTATATAATTCTTGGTTTGGTTAATAGTTTTAAATAACCTTCGATCTTCATGGTCAACCTCCCATTGACTTGAGAAACAACTGATAGCCAATTGAACCTTTTAGAAACCCAAATTGTTTATATAGTTATTGTTTTTTCATTAAATCTATGCCACCACATATTTATATAATTCTTCATCTAGTTAATAGTTCTCAATAACCACTGATCTTCACAATCATCCTCCCATTGATTTGAGAAACGACTGATAGCCAGTTGAAACTCTAATTGCAACTACCATCTCCCAATCATCATGGAACATGAAATAATTTACAAAGGATAACAACAGGTTTCCTAAACTATTGAATGAGTATAATTGAACCCCTGAAATCTCCGTCCAATGATCTCTATATAATCATCGAAACTTCTTTGTAAAAACCTTTGTCTAATGAAACTGTGTCTATAGAACTCTGATCAATATAAGACATGCCTAGAAACAAAACATCCTCCCTAAACACTATGAAGCCATAAAAGGAAACATCTGTTTGGTCATGCCCATGGATCTATCTCTGATCTTCTATCCGGAAACATGTGTCTAGACTACTCTATCCAGAAAATTGCATCTGGTGAAACAAACTAAATAAACGTTCAAAAACTCAACAGTCCCTCACTTGAAATTGATATAGGATTTCAACTTTCTTCTTTCATTTTCTTGAACTCTTTCCACTATTCATTACATGTAGTGTCCGAAAATATGTCCAATCATCCAAGCATAACAGAGGCACAACGATGCCTCAAAATTTCTTGGATTATTAATTTTGTAAACATATCTACTAGATTTTTCTTCCCAACTATCTTCTAAACATCAAAAACATTATCCTCTAGTAGACTTTGTATGAATTGATATTTTAGGTCATTGTGTTTTGTTCTCACATGAATCACTGGGTTGCGAGTGAGGTAGATGACACTCTAACTATTACAAAATAACATTCTTCCTTCTGTTTCTTTTCTATGTTCATTTAGTAAGGAAATTAACCAAATTATCTCTTTCCCCGCTTGAAAAGCAAAAATTTACTCAATATCTACAGTAGATAAATTAACCACCGGTTTTAACTTTTACATCCAACAAAACATTGTTCCACCAAAAGTAACAAAAAATCCTATCAGGCATTTATGTGAATCCAAGTCACCAGAAAAATCTGAGTCTACAAAACCTCTAAGATGATCATTATCACCAAAACATAAAGTTGCATCTTCCGATCCTCTCAAATATTATAAGATCCATTTTACAGCTTCCTAATGTTTTCGTCCTAGATTTGACATGAAAAGGCTAATAAGTTACACTAAAAATCAATATCTGTTTGAGCACAAACCATTTCATACTTTAAACTTCTTACAACCGAAGCATAAGGAACTTTCTCCATGTCACAAACTTCTCCACCCATTGATGATACTTGAGTTTTAGTAAGTTTTATGTGTCTACCAAGGGGGGTTGAGACAGGTTTATAAGAAGTCATTATGAATCTTTTGATGAAATTCCTTATGTGTTCTTTCTGGGATAAAACCAACGAGATGACTTTCTTATCCCTCTCAATTCTTATCTTTAATATTTTCTAACATTTTCTAATATTTCCTGAGATCTTTTATCTTGAATATACTTGAAAGTTTCCTATTATACTCCTCAATTCATTATAACTATGGACTAGAAATTAATATATCATCCAAATATAACAACAATATGAGATATATTCCATATTCCAATTGTTTTTTGTATCAATAGTGATTAGACTCACATCGATTAAAACCTCCTCAAACATGAAAGTGTCGGACTTTTTATTCCCCTGTCTAGGATCCTGCTTCAATCCATATAGACTTCATTTAAACTTAAAAACCAAATTCTTCTTCTTGATGGATTTTATAACCTTTGGGATGAACCTTGTAAATTTCTTCCTCTAAATATCCATGATGAAAAGATGTTTTTCATCCATCTGATCCATGTATAAATCATCAGACGAAAAAATCATAATAATTATCCAAATTATTGTGTGCTTAACCACTAGTGAAAACATTTCAGAAAAATATATGCATTCCTTTTGTTGAAAACCATTCCCCACCAAACTTGATTTATATCTCTTAATTCCATCATTTTACTCTTTAAAGTGAAAACCCAATTTGTTTTCTAGAGTCTTCTTTCCATATGGTAGTTCAACCAATTCCCAAGTAACATTGAGTTTTAAAAAATTCATTTCTTATTCCATGATCGACTCCCATTGGTGAGAGTTTCAAAGAGTTGATGCCTCTTTCAGACTTTTTTGTTATCCACTATCCATTTTAAGTTATAATTTCATATTATTTTATAACCTTTTAATAGGTTTCTTGATACGAGTGGATCTTCTCAACACAACTATTGGTTGGTTTTTCTGAACCCATTTTTATCTTTTTCATATGTCCAATAGAAGTATTTATGGTCGACCTCCATCTAGAAATTGTATGTATAAACTTTCACCACTAACAATGGTCTGTCTAACCTACCTCTGTCTGGTATACTAACTGTTGGACTATCCTATAATGTTTCTTATGAATTATCTATACTGGAAGTTTATATGTTAACCTCTTCCTAATCTTCCCAATCTTCAACAATTGAAGTTTTCTTAACATTATTCTCAACTAGGATTTGATCTTTCCACAAAAGTTCTTCATTGAAAATAATATCACAGCTTTAGATGATTTGTTTCTTTTTACCATCCCATAAGTGATAAGAGACGTTCTCATCTGCAAAACCAGTAAGAAAACAATCTTTGTATTTTTCTTCTAACTTTGATATGAAAATATCCAAACCTTTTAAAGATCTTGAGACGGTTGGCCTCTAGTCTATTTCCAGAACAAATTTCTTTTGAAAATTCCTATCCCACAACTGAGGAAAAACTTTTGTTAACTAAGATACTATATTTAAGGCCTCTTCCCAAATTACATTAGGGATTCTCGAGTGTAACATCATATTTCAAGCTTTCTATATTAGTGTCCAATTAATCATCTCACATATTCCATTTTTTTTGGAGTTTCTTGAACAATATTCTCATGCCTAATGCCTTTCTTATTATAGAAGTTAGGAAATTTGTGTAGGGTGTATTCTCCACCATTATTTGTCTAATGATATTTCAAAATTATTTCACTCTTTCTTATCCATGAATTTACACTGAATAAAATAATAAAAAAAATCATATTTATTCTTTAGAATATATATCCAAACCTTGTAAGTGGCATCACCAATAAAGTTTACAAAATACAATGAAATTATATACGGGAGGACATAGGATGGACCCGAAACATCAGAATGAACAATTTATAACTTTCCATTCCTTGACATTCTTCTATCCATGTTGAAGGAAACTCTTTTTTTTCTAACATAAAACTATCACATTTTTCAAGGTCCATGTGACTAAGTTTATGTATTCCTTTAGTAGTTATAAAATTAAGATTTTTCTCACTGAGGTGACCAAACCTGTAATGCAAATTTTTTAGACCATCTGATGAAGTTTTTCTAACTGTTTCAACTTCATCACATTCTCCAGTAAGATATAGGATTCTGTTCTTAAATTTGAAATCTATTACCATTGAACCTCTATTGATCTTCCATCACCCATTTGAAAAATTCAATCTGAAACTTACATCATCAAGTTATCCCACTGATATATTGTTCTTACAAAGACCAAGAATTCTATTAAAACATTGAGTTTAAATACACATTAATTTTTACTTGAAATGTGAAAATCACCTTTTCTAACTATTTTGAATGCTTTATCATCTACTAGATGAACTCTACCCAAGATTCCTGGTACATATTCAACCATGTACCCTTGATCACTAGTTGAATGGAATGGTTTCCCTAAGTCAATAACCCATCACTCCTCTGGAATGATTATATAACGACCCATTCTTTTCATACATAGATATTAAATATAAATAAATGAAAATTAATTACATAACATAACAAAATAATATTAGATTCATAAGGGTTTAGTGTCTTTGGAAATATTCCATCTTAAACAACTGGTTCATAAAACATCTAAATTTTATCCCACTTATTACTTCATAACCAAAACCCCTTTTGATAGATCATACTTAATACCTTTCTTCACATCCTGGGAAAAGAAACATAAGAAAAGGGTGATCTTATATTCCTAGTAAGGGTAAACTAGGGAGATATCAATCCTAACATAAGCATAAGGCCATAAGAACATGAACGTAACATTTGAAAATTATACCATGCATATCAAATGTCATAATCTTGAGTCACAAAATAAAGCATAGAAGTTCATAATACATGAATCATAAAAGAACATGAGCCATGACAGAATAACATTGGCATAAGACATGGGATTGTGGAATACACATAAGCATAGAAAATCATTTCCTTAGTAGTCAAGGATCATTGCTCTGACTATCACAGTGGATTGGGTACACTCACCAAACAATCATAGTAGCCAAGGTTCACTCCTAAAACTATTATAGTGGATTGAGTTCATTCCCAAAACTATCATAGTAGAAAACGTCCCTTACTAAACCCATTTCACTTCCTATTTTAGTCCTATCTATCTCATGAGATATAAATCATTACCCAATGAAATTAGAGGGATATATAGGCCCCAACCATAAAATAATGACAATCGAACATATTTGTTACATAAAAACGTAAACCGTTCATTATATCAAAACCCATGAAAATAAATGAGTTTCATAAACATTTCATCATAACATAACCCTTGGAAAAGAAAAAAGCTTTAGAAACATTATGCCATTATAAAAATAAACTAATTAGATAACGAGTAAGGAAGGCATCCTTGGATAATATGGTATGAAAAGCATAAGTAACATCAAGTAATATTATCTTAGAAGGAAAATTATTTTTAAATATCAATGGAAATAATTCGTGAGGAAAAAATACTTTGTGTTTTGATTTTTTTTAAATGCCACACAAGTATAAAAGAAAAAAATTTATTTACAAATAACCATGTATGCTTGTAATGGAAGTATCAAGACATTAAGTCATCATGGCAGTGGTAAAATCTGATCATTCCATATAAAAAACATTCCTTCCATAATTTTTTTTTTCAGAAAAGTCACAAAGAAACTTTTTTAGAAAATGATAAAAAGATTCCTTTCAAACCATTTCGTAAAATGTCAAACATGGGTAAAAAATTATTTTGAAATTTTGTAGGAGAATAGTAAAAAAACTTTTTGATTTTTTTTTTGAAATTATGGACGTGGAAGAGAAATAATCCCTAGTGGATACTTAAACATAATCAATCCCGAATAAAGATGAGATTGTAAAATAAACCCTCACCACTTTGTAATCAGTTGAATTGTATGCCCCATGAAATAAATGAAATTAAATGAAACTTTAAATACTAGGAACATAAATAAATTCATGATATAACATACAAAATTGGTATTATATACACTACAAAAAATAAATAAGTGGTGAATATGGTGTATGTGTCACGAAAGTAAAAGTGAGATGAGAAACCCTTTCGAAGATCATATTATTGAAGTGAGTGTTAATAAAATGAATTGATTATGTGTATCCTATGTAAATTTGAAAAAAACAATAATAAATACAATATAAGAGAATAAAAAAGTCATTTCACACATAATCTTAGAATTAAATAATCAATGAAATATAAGTTTAGACCAATGAATGGAAATTGAGTTAAAAAATTCCTTACCTTAGGTCTGACATCCTTCAAACGTTCTCAATACTCCGGTATAATGGTTTTAAAAATGTTATTAATTTATTCCATAAGCTTATTTATATTCATAAAATTTTATATGATCCTTTTAGAACATCTTACCACCCATTCATTAATAATATTTCACTATATTCACTGTTTTGAGTGTTAATTATCTTGTTTTCTCATGCTTGTTTTGTCATGAAAGTATCGATTCTATTTTATAGGATATAGATAAATCATTTAAAGAATGATATTAATGTTTTAAATATAATATTTAATCATTAAATACATTTTTTACAACCATTTTTTATTGATTAGTATAGAAAATGAATCACATCTCTTCATGGAGACGGTAAGCCGTACGTATGCACAAGCAATGTTTTTGATTTTCATAGGATGGAGAAGATATGGAAAATGCTTGTCCCATAAAAATAATAACATATAATTACATTGATGATACTATATTTTTTACTTCATAATTAGTACAATACATTAAAAGTAAGTAAAAGAAGAAATAAAATTGAAAGAATTTGTAAAGGCAATTGCCTTCTCTTAAAGAATCCTCCTTTGGATATCCTCTTAGGGACACTAGGGTGGGTCTTTTTGAAAGACTGGGACCTGAAAAAATTATTTAAGGATGTTTTAAAGAGAAATAGGTAGGTTTTTATCAAGATATATGGTTTGGAAAAGTGATGATGGAATGTATGGTATTTATACTCATGGATGGGTGGTTTTAAGTGATTAAATAACGATTATATTATATTTAAATTTAACCACATTTGGGTGGAATTAATTCCAAATAATTTAGTTGATAATTAATTTTTTAAATAATTTTTAGGATCTTGAAACACATAAACCACCAATTTAATGTTTTATTTTTAGTTATTTTAAGCTTTTACCCTTTAATTTTAACCCGCTACGACATTCTACCTACATTGCGGTAAATATTTTTTTACCATGATAATTTATTTATTCCTAAAATTAAAAATGAAATTATTACCTAATTTGGACCTCATGATTCCTAATATGATATATATTTTCAAAAATTCAAATCATAGAAGTTACATAATTAAATTTTAAATTAAACCAGCAAAAATCAATGAAAAATAATTTTTTGAAAAAAACCATTTTTAAATATAAAATGTTTCTATATTAAATCCAAGTATAAAATATATTTCAAATCCAAAATTTTATTATTTTAAATCAAAATTAACTAATAAAAATTTAGAACTAATGCAAAACATAATTTTACCTTATATATAAAATACAGTTTTCAGTAAAAACCAACATTTCTCACTATTCATTAATAAATCAACCTTTTAAGAAAATTCCCAAAAATTAATCCTAAGAAAATTTTAATGTGATGATTTCAAAAATTAAGTAAATATTATCAAATAAATTTTCTAAAAGTGTAAAAAATTAATTATATTTATTTTCTCATATAAATCAATAAAAATCGCTTTATGAAGAAAACATATATTTGAATAATAAAACGACTACTAAAAATTAATAATTTATTTACTAAGAATAAATAAATTTATATTGAACATGTAATTTAAATATATTTTATAACACATTTATTACTATTCACACCAGCCCATTTAACGACTAGTTTATAACTGTTATTTTAAAATAATAATATTTTGGAGTTCGTTTAAGCTTGGTGTTTTGTGCAATGTAAGTTATTGAAGAGATTACTTTTATTTAAAAGAGAAATATCATAAAATCTTGTGGTGTTACATTATACCCCCTTAAAATTAATTTCTACCTCGAAATTGTTTACTTGAATACAAATAGATGAGGATACACCCGCCTCACCACATACTCCGGTTCCCACATAGCTTCTTCAAATTAGTGGTTTCACCAAAATACATTAACCAGGTGATTGGTCTTGTTTCATAGAACTTTATATCTATGATCCATAGTTTCTACTAGTTTTTCTTCATAAAAATTATCATGATATAGTGGTATAACCTTTGATTTTAGTACAGGTGAAGGATTAGGTATGCACTTCCTCAAGAGAGGCGCATGGAACATATCATTAACTTGAGAGAGATTCAATTGAAGCTCCAATAAATAAGCGACCTTCCCGATACAATCAATAATTTAAAAAGGATTTATATACTTAGCTATTAGCATGCTATTCTTTCAAAATCTCATCACTCTGTTCCTATGAGATATTCATAGAAATTCCTTGTCACCACTTCGAACTCCAGATATTTCCGATAATTTTCAGCATAACTTTTTTTGTCGACTATGAGCTACTCTTATGTGTTTTTGAATGGATTTAACCTTCTCTGACATATCCTCATATAAATTAAGTATTAATATCTTCTTTTCCCAAACTTGAATCCAACATATTTGTGTTCTTCACTTCTTACCACATAAAGCTTTAGAAGGAGCCATATGAATCCTAGAATGAATGTAATTGTTTTAATAAAAGTCTATAATTGGAAGGTGTTGATACCAACCACCTTTGAAATCCATAGAGCATGATCTCAACATGTCTTCTAGAGTTTGAATTTTCCTATCAGAATGAATATTTGTCTAAGGATGATAAAGAGTGTTGAAACTTAACATTGTATCTAGAGCCTGCTGAAGACTTCACCAGAAATTCAAGGTAAAATTCAGATTTCGATCAGTTATAATGGAAAGTGGTACTCCTTGAAATATTACCACTTTTTTAATATATATTTTGTAAATCTGATCAAGCGAGAAATATTATTTGATAGAAATTAATTATGCCAAATTCCTAAGGTGGTCAACTATAACCTATATGGAATTATGGCCTTTAGGTGCTTTGGGGAGTTTGATGACAAAATCCATGGTGTGATTCCCATTTCCATTTAGGCTTGGTTAATGTTTGTAACATCCCCTTATAATGTTTTCACACATCCTTAACTTGTTAACAAACCAAGAACTGAGAAACATACTCTGCAATATCTATTTTCCTTCCATCCAACCAGACATATTTTTTCAAGTTTCTATACATTTTTATTTTTCTAGGATGAATAAAGAATGATGAAATATGAGCCTCATCCAACATCACCTTATTCAAATATGGTATGGGTGGAACACATACATGATTCATGAACCTTATTATTCCATCACAATCAGGGTTAAACTCAGTAACATTTCTTACTTTATTTTTCTACTCTACAACATCCTTTTACGCCTCTTTAATGTTCACTTGGATAGATGATTGAACATTCATTTGATAAATATAAGAGTTATCCCCTCCATTTAACAATTCCAACTACATCCTTTATAAATCCACAAATATTGGATCTTTTTTATCCTCATAAAAGACAATCTAGAATGATCCTTTTGACTCAAATTATTTTCCACCATGTCTGCTTTCCCAGGGTGGTAATGTATAGAGCAGTCATAATATTTAATCAGCTTCAAACATCTTCTTTGGCACATGTTTATCTCTTTTTGAGTGAAAATATACATTAAACCTTTTTGATCAGCATATATGTCACACCTCTCTCCATAGAGATAATTCCTCCATATCATTAATGCAAAGTTGCTGCAAAAAAACTCTAAATCATGAGTTGGATAATTTTTATCATGGACCTTCAATTGGCATGAGACATAAGCTATCACCACATATTTTTTCATGAGAACACATCCCAACCCCTTATTTGATAAATCAATATAGATCCCAAACCATTATCCACTTCAGGGTAGTGTGAGAACATGTGCACTAACCAACCTTCATTTTAACTCTTTAAAAGTCACACCATATTCTTTTGTCCATATAAACTTAACTCCATTCTAAGTTAACTTGGTGAGTGGACTAGATAACTGTGATAAATATTTCAAAAAACATCGATAATATCCAACCAACCTAAGAAACCTATTTATTTCAATCATTGTGGTTTCTCTAGGACATTTCTCAATAGTTTATGTATTTAAAGGATCTACTGATATACCCTCACTTGAGAGTATATAAATCAAAAAAAAGGAAAATTTCTAAAGAAAAAACTCACACTTGGTAGATTTTACATAAATTATCCTTACTCTGGGTATTAATCACAATCCTAAAGTGATATTCATTTCATTCGTTACTCGTTGAATATAAAGGAATATCATTTATAAATACTCCCACAAACTGGTCAAGATGGTCTCTGAAGAATCTATTCATTAAATCCATGAAGATAGTGAGGGAGTTAATTAGACCAAAATACATCACTATAAATTCATAGTGTCCATACATTTTATATAATTCTTTATTGGGTATATCATCTTTCTTGAATCTCAATTGATGATATCCAGAATAAAGGTCAATCTTGGAAATGTACTGATCTCCATGTAGTTGATCAAATAAGTCATCAATACGGGGAAGAAGATACTTTTTATTGATAGTGATCTTGTTAAGTTATCAATAATTAATGCAAAGTCACATGGATCCATATTTATTATTAAAAAATAGAATATATGTAACCCACGGTGATGCACTAGGGTGTATGAATATTTTATCAATATTCTCTTGGAGTTTCTTCTTTAATTATCACAACTCAATTGGGTCCATTCTATAAGTATTATTCAAAATAGGTATAAAACCAAATAATAGTAATATGGAAAACTCAACTTTATGATTCAATGGAAGACTCAAAAATTATTCTTGAAATACATCAATAAAATCTCATGCAATAGATATATACTTGAGCTTCTCCCCAACAATTTGATATAGATAACCTTTATTTATAGGAATTAAGACCCATAATATGGAATAAATTTTCATTGGAAATTCATATTGATGATTGAATTGATAAAAAATTATGGGTTAATTTTGGAATATAAAATAATACTTCCCCTCCTTAACAATTAATATGATCCCCATATTGAGAAATCCAATCCATGCCATGAATCACATCAAATTCAACTAACAATAGAATCACCAAATTCGCAGGAAGCATTTTCCCACAATCTTCAATAAGAGAAGAAATATAAAATTGAGATGTGGTTGTTGTTCCATCATGATTTTCATAGATAACTCAACATCTAATTTTTGAGGTGATATGATTACACCCTTATAAAATTATTTATAAATAAAAGAGTATGTGGATCCAATATAAAATAAGACATTAACTGTTTAAGAGTGTATGATAAGTGTACCTTTCACCATGTCATTATCATAACTCACTTAGGCAGTTGTGATTGCATGAGATTTCACTTTTTATTTGGGATTAAGATGTTGTTGATGCTGATCATAAAAATCCTTAAAATTCATGCACTGATTGGAATAATTACCATACTCTTTTCATCTATAGTATTAGAGTGTGGGTTATGTATTATGTATAACTTTTTATCTATTCACATCATTTTCTAACTTCTTCCCTTCTCTTCAGAATTCATTTTCCTGATGAAATTCCTTTCCACACCTGAAACATTTACCAATCCCCTTAAGACAATTTTCCCATGTTTTCTTCCACACTTTGAGAAAAAAGGAAAGATCATCTTTTTTTATTCATGGTTTTTAGAATTACCTTTGAATTCAGTTTTTATTTTCTTATCAAAACCATGAGATTGATGGGAATATATAATCTCTATCTCAACCTTGAGACCACATTGAATGATTTTTTCATAGCTACTAAAGTACCTTATAGATAATGCACTTCAACGACTTGGTTTTAAGTCACTGAAGAATCAGTCCACATTACTTTCAGGTTGGATGATAATTACAAAAGTATACCTTTCATGTCTTGAACAAATTTCTCCACAGGTTCTAACAGATTCAAAATCATTTTTCTTTAACTCAAGTAATTCATTCTCCATTTTTATATGAAGAATATGAGGAAATTAATTATTGGAAAATAATTTCTTGAACTCATCCCAATCCATGTAGTTAATTTATTCCTCTTTCCTTGTATTATTTATATGATCCCACCATTGATTTGCTTCACTTTATGACAATAAAAAACAAAAATGAATTTCTCATGTGCTGAATATTAGAAAACATAAAATATCTTCTCAGTGGTACTGATCCATTGCTCATCAACTAGTGGATCAGAAGACCCACTAAAAGAAGGTTTGTGTTTCATCATGAAGGACTCAATAGAATTTTCTTCCCTAATTTTCTCATTTGGTAGTCTATAATTATTCATAGATCATGTGATCATAATAATAATATTTTTCATTCCATCTCCCATAACATTCGGTTACTTTGGAGGAAAATTGTTTCATTGTCTATCACATTCAGCATTAACATGGTTCCTTTAGGTTCTAACCAATGAATAAAACCAAAAAAAATCATATTTCTCTAATAATAGTGGGAAACCCACATAATGAAGGGAAATTAATTATTTAATATCAATCTATGACACATTAGGTTTAACATAGGTTATTCATGACCAATACCAGAACTCTAGGATTGTAACCTAGATTTACCCTTACAGTTCTTTCTAAGGTTATCTCATCCTATTTTCCAAAGGTTATCTAAAACTTGCTCTGATACCAACTATAATGAACCATTATTTTCATACATAGATATTACATCTAATTAAATGAATATCTATTACATAACATAATAAAACCATGTAGAACCGTATGGGTTTAGTGTCTTTAGAAGCTTAGAAACATAAAAAACTGGTTTATAAAACATCAACATCATATCCTACTTATTCCTTTATAACTAAAACCCCTTTTTTCATATCAGACTAAATATCTTTCTTCACATCCTGGAAAAGTAAATATAAGAAAAGGGTGAGCTTAGATTCTTGGTAAGGGTAAACAAGGGAGATATCAATCATAACATAAGCATAAGGGCATAAGAATATCAAAATAAAATTTGAAAATTATACCCTGCATATCAAATGTAATAATATTGAGCCATAGAATAAATCATAGAAGTTAATAATACATTAATCATAAAATAAAATGATTCATGAGAGAATATCATTGTCATAAGACATGGAATTGTAACATACACGTAAGCATAGAAAATAACTTCCTTAATAGTCAAGGATCATTTCCTAACTATTATAGTGGATTAGGTTCACTCCCTAAACCATCTTATTATCCAAGGTTCACTCAAATTACTATTATAGTATATTGGCTTCACTCCCTAGACCATCTTAGAAGACAAAGTCCCTTACTGAACCGATTTCACTTCCCATTCCAGTCATGTATATCTCATGAGATATAAATAATTACACAATACATTTAAAGGAATATATAGGTCCCACCCATCACATAATAAAAACCATATATATGTGTTCCTAGAGAACATAAATCATTCATCATATCAAAACCCATGAAAATAAATGGTTTTCACAAAAGTTTCATCATAGCATAACCTGTGGAAAAGAAACATGTTTCAAAAATATCATGCCATAATACAAATAAACCAACTAGAGGATGAGTAGGGATGGTATATTTGATTAATATGACTATTAAAACATAATTAACATTAAATAATGTTATATTATACGTAAAATTATTTTTAAATATTACTTTAAATAGTTTTTGAGGAAAAATCCTTTCAATCTTGAAATTGTTTTTTCTTAAAATGCTACGCATTAATAAAAGAAAATATTTTCTTTAAAAAGAACATTATAATATTTTAATGGAATATTCAAGATATTAAGGGTTCATTATGGAATAAAAATCCACTCATTACATATAAAAAACATTCCTTCCATAATTTTTGTCAGAAAATTCACAAAGAGACTCATTTCGAAAATAATATAAAGATTCCTTTCAAACCGTTTTGTAAAATGTAAAAAATGGGTAAAAAAGATTTTAAATTTTTTTAGGAGGATAGTAATAAATTTATTTTAAAATATATTTGGAAAACATTGACATGGTAGAGAAATATTCCCTAATGTATACTTAAAAATAAACAATCCTAAATAAAGATGAGATTGTGAAATAAACCCTTACCACTTTGTAATTAGTTTAATCGTATGCCCCATGAGAGAAATGAATTTAAATGAAACTTTAGATACCATTAATATAAATTATTTCATCATATAACATAAAAAATGGGCAGTATATACACAACACAAAAGAAATAAGTGGTGAATATGGCATATGTCTCATGAAAGTAAAAGTGAGATCAGAAACCCTTACAAAGATCATATCATTGAAGTGAGTGTTAATTAAATAAATAGATTATATGCATCCACTATAAATACACATAAAAAATTGGAAATAAAACATAATATAATAAAAATTCATTTCACATATAATATTATCATTACATAATCAATGAAGTAGAAGTTTAACCCAATGAATGGAAATTGAGTTAAGAAATCCCATACCTCAAATTTGACTTCCTTAAAATATGTTAAAAGATCCTATATAATGGTTTTAAACATGTTATTAATCTATAAAATAACCATATTTATATTTATAAAATTTTATATTATCCTTTTATAACATCTTACCACCTATTAATTAATAATATTTCACTATTTTCATTATTTTGGGTGTTAATTGTCTTGTTTTCTCATGACTGTTTTTTTCATGAAAGTCACGATTATCTTGAATAGGATATAAATAAATAATTTTCCTAAGGATATTAATGTTATAAATATAATATTTAACCATTAAATAAATTTTTATAACCATTCTTTAAAGTTGAACCTAGAAAATGAATCACACCACCTTGTGAAGACGGTAAACCGTACGTACGCACAAGCGATATTTTCAATTTTCATAGGTTGGAGAAGAGATGAAAAATGGTTGTCTCATAACCATAATAACATCCTAGTACATTTATGATAATATATTTTTAACTTCATAATTGTTACAACAAGTCAAGATGAAGTAAAAAAAGAAAAAAAATTGAAAGAGTTAGTAAAGACGGTTACCTTTTCTTAAAGAATGCTCTTTTGGATCTCCTCTTAGGTAAACTAGGGTTGGTATTTTTGGAAGAAAAGAAAATCCATAACATAGGTAAGTATGTTCATAAATGAAATGTTCAGGGGTTGGTTGATCTATATGTTTTGGATAATTGAGGGAATAAGGGGTATTTATACTTGAAGAGGGTGGTTTTACGGGACTAAATAAAGATTATTTTGTATTTAAAGATAAACACTTTGGGGTGGAGATAATTCTAAATAATTTAGTTGATAATTAATGTTGTAAAGACTATTTAGGGTCATTAAAAACATAAACCACCAATTTAATGTTTTATTTTTCGGCATTTTATGTTTTTACCTTTTAATTTTAACCAGTTGCATCATTTTACCAATATTTGAAAATATAGTTGCAATATATTCTAATTCAGAATGATATTGATGTTCCTTTTTCAAAAAAAATGATACAATAAATGAAATGGAATGGGGATGGTTGGACTGGAAGGCTTTTACCTTGGTCAGAATAAATAATTTTTTTTGAACATGAAATTCATATATATTTTATAATATAGTTAATCATATTCACATCCGCCAATTTAATGACAAGTTTAAAATGGTCGTGTTAAAATAATAATATTTTGGAGTTATTTTAAGCTCAGTGTTCCATGCAGTATAAACTATCAAAAAGATTAAATTTATTTAAAAAGATACATACCATAAAATATTGGGATGTTATAGATTATATATAGTATTAAACTAGATTCTCTGCCTATTGTACTAACTTAGTTTTCTATCTTTATTTATATGTCCCTTATTCTCACAAAGAAAATATGTAGGACCCAAAATTGTTGAATTTATTTAAATTATTCTTTGGGACTTATCATTAGATAATTTGTTTTAGTGGAAACCTATATGATGAACTAGTCATCCCTGTATGATAGTATTAAGGTAACTTCCAAATGGAGTCTAAACTTCCTTCTACCCCAACTCTTCATTCAAGATCAATTTATGAATATATTCAAACACAAGATATACCATCCCACTGGAGTTCCTCCCTACTTCCACCATATAATCCCAACTGTTAAGAAGTGAAGAGAGAATAATCAAAGCTCAAAGATCACATTTTAAAGTAACTTTCACTGATTCAAGATTCCATCAGATCATATTAAAGTCTTTCACATGATCGGCTAGAAGCCTTCCATCCAATAACCTCAAGGTAAATAAACTTCTAAACATAATTTTTTTTTGAAGAGAAGTTGTATTCTCATACATTTCATCCAATTCATTCATGGCCTCTATAGTAGTTTTATTTTCTATAATGTTAAAAGCATTATTTTGTGCTAATGCAATTATGACCAAGGTAAAAGACTTTCTGTCCAACCATCCCCATTCCATTTCATCTATTGTATCATTTTTTTGAGAAAGGAACATGAATATCATTCTGAATTAGAATATATTGCAACTGTATTTTCCAGAAGGAAAATTCCATTCCATCAAACTTATCAATTGGAAATTTTCAATCTATTAATTTCATTCTGTCGATAACAAAAAAATCCAACTAATTTATAATATCTTGAAAGTAAATGAGAGAAGTCACCTGTTTACTATGAGTGAAGCCCTGTAATACCACTTATTGGGAGAAACACCAGATATTCACAAGAATCCTGTCAAATTTACATCTATCTATTCTTCCAATGGATGAACTTAGTGAGGAAAAGTTTACCAGGAAGAGATGTTCGTCCAAACATTCCATCCTACATAGTCGAACAACTTATTTAAAATAATTATAGGATAAATATGTTTATATAATATTGTCATCCTCCAGAGTTAAAGTTCACTGTAACTAGGAATAGTTTTTTCAACCTAATCACCACATAATAATGCTTTGATCTCATACACATACAACAAAAAAATGAAATGAAAAAAAAAGATTTATATAGTTTGGAGAAAGTCCATAATCAATGGGAGAAAATTACATTTTTTATAATGATAGATATTAAATGAGTATAGTCTCTCAATTAATTTATCTCCACTTGGGTCTAATAATTTTTTTTTTCAGAAACCCACACTATTCATAAGGTTATTGTTTTTTCATCAAAGCTAGGACACCAAATCTTTATATAAGTATTCATTTGGTAAATAGTTTTGAACAACATCCAATCTTTATGGTCATACTTTCATTGACTTAAGAAAATACCGATAGCCAATTGAACCATTCATTGTGACCACACTTTTCCTATCATTACCAAAATTGAAACACTTTCCAAAAGATAGTGATAGATTTTCTCTACTCTTGAAACAAAATCCTTAAACCACTAAATTATTCTTCTGACAATCTTCGTCCGATCATCGAAACCTCTCTAAAAAACCAACATCTGATGAAAATGTGTCCAAAAATCACTATCTGATAAAAGATATATACAAATACAAAACAACCTTCCCTAAACACTCTGAATCCATAAAATTAAATATCCATTTGATCATGACCAAGGATCTATGTATGATCCTATATGTATAGAAACGTGTTTCCAGAAAACTACATCCGATTAACTAAACTGAGGAAAATTTCACAAACGCAATAGGTTGCCTCCAAGGATATGCACAATATCATGTTTTCACAATTAGTAAAAAGTGGTTTTTTTTGAATTGTTTTTAAATAACTAGTAGAAATTTTAAAATAATAATGACTATCAAGATGATGATCAACGATTAGTCTAGGAGTTGGATTGCTATTTGTCATACTTTTCTAGTCTTAAAAATGAATGATTATTCTTTTTATTAATTAATTAGTGAAATAATACACACTCTCTTATCTATTACCTAATGTTGATAGTGAGTGTGAGTATTGATCAAAGAATGATCATTTACAATATATTATCCCTTATATGTGTGAGAAATAATCATATAAATTTTGTTTCATTTTCTTAAAATGAAATCTTTCAGGTCCGTTGCTGTGATAAATCCCAAAACAAAATATTTATGTGTATTTAAAGATTTTTAGTTCCATTTCAACTAAATTTATCTGTGCAATTTCTATAATTTCATGATAATGCACTGAATTACATTCAACTAAAGGTAGTATGATTTTTAATTTTTTTATAACTAAACCCAATGATCTTGGATGTTACCATTGGAAGTTTGTTACACCAAATTCTATAAATAGAGACCAACACTCAGGGAATGGAACATGTAATTATATGAAATAACATGTGATTAGATGACTGCATACTAAAAAAATATTCTTTCGTGAGATTTACAATAGGTTAATGTTGAGTGATTTTGTTTTATAATATTTTTTAGTGGGAACTTAGACTTTCCACTATAAAGAGTTTATTATAAAAGATATAAGTTTTTTGTTATTGTACTTATTTCTTCTGAACATTGATATTGAAGAGATTTTTAGGATATAATCCATATCTTTCAAATGTGGAGTTCAATGATATTTGAGTGAGGACTTATTATCGATCATGCTAATTGATTAGAAGCTCAGAGATTGACCTTTCTGCTACTAATGAGTTTTTCAACGAAGTTCTTGGTTTGGAACTTATACCTTATGAAGGGTTTTTCAAATAAATTCTTGGTGTAGAAATTGTATCATCCAATAGGTTTTTGATGAATTTCTCGGTATGGAACTTCTATCTTATAATAGTTTTTTGATTATGTTCTAGGTACGAAGCTTGTATCTCTTGGATTCAGGTACCAATGTTCTTGTGACTTCAAGATAAAAGTAAGGAGTTCTTGTGAATTAAAATAGTTGGTAATAATATTATTTAAAGGGGTTTTTAAATTTTCATCAGAATATATATGAATTATTTATATATGTATTGTTCTTATCATTATATTTAATTTTTTACCTCAGTTTAAGTTCATAATTTCTAATAGTTCAATTCCCACTAGATTTATACTTTTTTATACTCTAATCCATTTGGAGTTTGTAACTTCAAAAAAATTTGAAGGTTCTGAGTATAGAGAATTAATTGAGGTGGGTGATAAACCAAAAGGTTTTAGTCATATTAGATCAATCACTAACAATATTGTTAGTGATGTAAATTCCATGGACAATGAAAATTTCTTAATTAGATATTAACTTAAGAGAACCCAAAACCTAAATAATATTTTCTCATATTAAATTTATAATTAATTTATTTAGATCTAAAGAAAATAATTATCTAATCTTGGGATCCTTTCCTCAATGACTTTCTTGATATTCTAAAATTCCCCTTTCCAGATTACCATTGTTTCACTTGTAGGATCCAAGTGTAGAATCCCTTTAGTGGTGATCCACCCATTCTACTTTGATCTCGGAATGATGCTGATTGAATTCTGGGTGCTAGAATAGTGAATCAAGCATCTTGAGTTATTCGTCTTGATCACTATAATTTCCTTTGTTCATGATGAATTTCTTATCATTCTTGAGGGAATAGAGGAGGAATTTGAGGGAGAAGTCTTTAGTGTGTCACAATTCTTAATTATTGATTAACCCTGCAAAATAAACACAACTATCTATTTATAGAGCTAGATATTAGATTATAATATTATTTAATTGTATACTATCCCTTAAATAATATTATAATATTTATCAAACCCCATGACACAAAATAATAATAATAATATTATTTTATGGCTCACATGATAAATTACACAATAGAAAATATTATTTTATTGGATTATAAATTAATATTTATCTCTGGATATGGTTGTGGTCCATTCAAACTCCTTGAATTTTATTGAAGACCCAAAGAAATATTTATTATTGATGAAACATTAATAAAATTATTCCTCATTAATGATAATATTATTTATTCCATTAATTAAATTCAAATAGAATTTAATCAAGAATAATAGAATCACTCAGTGTATGATCCTCTAGGATTCTTTCTCACTAGCATTAAGCGGGCTTGCCTACAGTATAAGTTTAGTGTCTAATAGTGGGTCAAGGAACCCAAAATAAATAACGTAATTTCATAACATTGAAAACCACATACAGACACTTAGTATGTAAAATATCTCATCAATCAGGTTTCACAAATGTGTCACCAACCCATATGCTCAATATGACTTTCTTTGACTTGGAAATAAACATATTGTTACACCATGGACATGGAATCTAATGTCGTGGTTCTATTTTAATCAATGAGATGAGATATCAAATTTGATAAAGATGGAAGGTACAAATCCTTCATTAACATATTTTTTAATAACACATCTCTCATGACACACCCAATGTATCTAACTTCACTATGAACTGTATTGTCATTGTTTACGAAATATATATAAGTGCTTGATTCATTACATGAATTAATAATAATCTTAAATTCTAAGGACAATTACACATGATCATATATAGGAATATCTAATGACACCAAGACCTACAGAATTTATATCGATGGGTTCGTTCTCATAATATTATGTCTTAGATATTTGGAAGTATGAATTTCATGAGAAGAATCCTCATCCTCTTATAAGTACATGTACCCAACAATCTATATAATATGTGCCCCATCATAATATGTTATCTAACCATGGAACTATATTTAATAATATCATCATGTAACTTCAAGGCTCTCATCATAGAGGGGAACTACTATGACTTTATTAATGCGGCAGATACCCCAAGACATTATCACATTAGAGTTATGAAAAACAATGAATAATATATAATATTATGTTTTATTAATATTAAAATCATTTAATATATATGTAATCAAAGTAAATATAGTTTTTCCTAGGACACTAAATCCAAAAAAACTCAAACTCATAATAGAGACAAATGTATATGACATTCTGTCCACTAGGCGTCACATGATAATCATGTTTCTACTAAGTCAAGGATTTCGTCAAGGGGTCCTCCATGTTGTTTTCTATTGAAATCCTACTCATTTCATCCAAACCTCTTTGAGAAAAATACCTCAAGAGATGATACTTCGAAAGTATATTCTTCATCAGCTAACATGACAATGGATCCTTAGAAAGGGCCAACACTTTAGTATTATCATACTAGAGTGTGATAGGATCATTACTGCTATGTATCAAAAAAATATCATGAATGAAGTTTCATATCCATACTGATTCTTTAAATGCATCATAAGATGAAATATAATCAAGCCTTGCTATAGAATATGTGACCACAACATTTTTTGAGCTCTTCCATCTCACAACACAAATATTCAAAGTAAAGATGTATCCTATTTGAGATTTCGTATCATCTTGATCTATTTATAAACTAGTATTTTCATATCCTCTGATGACTAGTTCCTCATATCCTCCATATACTAGGAACATATCCATAGTATGACTCTGATACTTAAGGATAGTCTTTACCATCACCCAATAGTGGTCACTTGGGTTATGTTGATATCTACCTACTACACTCAAGGTGAAGGAAACATCTAGCCTTGTTTATAGAATAACATACATGACTGATCTAATCAATGATGTTTATTAAATCCTTGTAATTATTTATCATTCCTCATGTGTATGTGGAAACATATTATTATAAAGATGAATTCCATGTGACATTGGAAACAATCCCCTCTTGAACTATTCCATACTAAAACTCTTCAGTATCATCTCAATATATGTACCTTGACTTAGGATGATCAGCCACTTGGATCTATCACAATGGATCTTGAACCCATAAATATATGGTGATTCTCCCAAACCCTTCATAGAGAAGTATTCATTCATCTAGGCCTAAATAGAATGTAAGACTGATATTTCATTACCAATAAGTAATATATCATCGATACATACTAATAAGTAAATTAAATCACTCCCACTAAATATATTATACACACAAGGATCACATTCGTTCTTTATGAAAGAAAATTTTATTATGGTCTCATCAAATTGAATATTCCATGCCCTAGATTCTTTCATTAATCAATAAATGGAATTTTTCAATTTTCAAACCTAGTTTGCATCCTTTGGAATAAAAAACCTTCAAGTTATGTCATATATAAATCTTAATAAAGTTTCTCATTAGGGAATACTATTTTTAGATTCATTTATAAAATCTAATAATCATGTATTTACATAATGGAAACTATAATTCTGATAGATTTTGGCATTGCAACTGGTGAAATGTTTTCATCATAGTCAATTCCTTAACACTATTTAAATCCATTTAAAACCAACCACACCTTATAAGTTCTGAATTTCCCATAAATATACAATTTATTCTTGAATACCCATTTACAACCTATGGGATTTACATCAATTTTAGGATCTACCAAAATACAGAATTATTTTTGGCACATAGAATCCATTTTAGAATTCATGCCTTCTTTTCACCTGGTAACATTTGTGCCACTTACTGCTTCCTTATAGGTTACATGATCATTATTATCAACTAATAATGAGTCACTATCCTTGGTAACTATAAAACCATACAATTATAGTTCTTTAACATCTCTTGTACTCCTACATAGTACTTTTTTCATTGCAATAACGTATTCTTCCTCGGGGTTTTGTGGAATTTGTTCTTGTTCCAAACCTTGTGTATCTGGATCTTGGAATTTATCAAAGTATATCTCACTCCCACTATATATTTTAGATATACTATCCTTATAAAAAATGCAAGTTTTATTTAAACCATAATCTTTTTTTGAAAGATTTTATAGGTAGTATCCCTTTGTTTCCTTGGGATATACTATAAAGATACACTTTGTTCCTTAGGGTGAAATCTTGTTACTTAAAGAGACCTTAAAAAATGTTTCACATCCCAAATACTGTAAGTATGAAAATAGGGATTTATTTACACTATATAATTGGAATAGAATATCGTCTATTTCTTTAGTTGGTACTCAGTTTAGTGTATATGCTTTTGTTTGTAATGTGTATCCCCAAAAAGATAATAGAAGAATTATATAACTCATCATTTATGTCACCATGTATAATAAGGTGTGGTTCATCCTTTTACTTACACCACTATATTAAGGTGTATAAGGAAGAGTTAGTTGAGATAGAATCCCAAACTTTTGTAAATAATCAATGAAGTCATGATTAAGATATTCTCCACTATGGTCTGAGTAGAGTTTCTTAATCTTCTTACAAAACTGGTTCTTAAATTCATTGTTTAATTTTTTCAATTTATAAAAATAATTTGACTTATACCTCATTAAGTAGATATATTAATATATACTAAAATCATTAGTAAAATTTATGAAGTATGAGTACCCACCTTATGCTTCAATAGGAAATGGTTCACACACATCAGTATGAATTAATTGAATAAGTTCTTTGGACCTTTCACATTTTTCACTAAATGGAGATTTGATTATTTTTAATTATAATCATGTGTGACATATACTAAGTGATTTTAGTTTAAAGATATCAAAATATCCATCTGGGTGTAATTTTTTTAAACATTTTTTGTTTACATGACCTAGCTGGTGATTCCATATTTGGGTGTGGTATAAGTCATGTGAACCTTTTTCATTATTGATTTCCATTACTTGGTTCACATAATTCAACACATAAAGACCATTATTTAAATGCACAGTAACCTAAAAATTATATCCTTATAAAAGAAGAAGCATTTATTCCCAAATTAGAAAATAAATACATCTGCATAATATCTTGATACAAAAATGATTTTTTTGGTAATGAATGGAACACACTAAAATCATTTCAAAACCAAGATCATCCCCATTGACAACATGAGGTGTTATTCACCAATAGCTACAATAGCTGGTTTAGTGATGTTGTATTCTTATAGATCTACCTCCTTTTGGTCAATATTTGTAGATCTACTTTGTTCTTATATTTGAATACATATATGAGCACAAAAAATCGATATATAATATACAATTTGTAGAAATAGATAAATTTCACATGATAACAAATTCACATGAGGCTTTACCCTTTCTTCTTTTGGTTGGGAGTAGGTTTTATTCTAGTGAATATTCTTTCCATAGGTGAAACGAACAACACCATTATCTCTTACCTTCCCATTGATATTTCTCTTTTTGGAATTGATTTGAAAAGAAGATTTGGGATTAAATCTATTCTCTTGTACATTCTATTTTTCACCATAAAAACATAAGTATTTTCATGCTTCATCTCCTTATCTACTTGGTTAAGAATATTTACTAGATTTTGGGTAGACTTATCAATGTTGTTGATATTAAAATTTACAACAAATATAGTGAATCCCTGAAAGAGTAATTCAAGTATGAGATTAATGAACAGTTCATTAGGGAGTTTAAATTGTAGAACCACTAAGAACACAATGTAACCAATGATATTGAATATGTGAGGCCCAACTAGTGCACCCTCTGAAATAATTCTATGGAAAGGATCCTTGGAGATATCAAACCATTCCTTTCAATCTCTCTCCTTGTATAAACCATGGAGATGATTGAGAAAGCTATAAGAATCCATGTATTCATGAGAATTAATGAGGTAAATATATATAGAAGATAATATCAAACATTGAACATTAACCATGTCATTAAAATATTTTTCATATATAGAGAACTCTTCATCATTCACCTCTTTGGTAGATAGATCAAGAAGTGGGGATTCTAGCACATTAAATTTACATTCATGGTGAAACACAACCTGAAGGCATCTGAACCATTATTAGAAGTTACTACTAGTGAGGATATGGTATTTATATAATATTTATAATAGGGATACTGTGTATGATGAAATCACCTTTTTATTCTACAATTTAAAAGAGAAGGTTATTAGTACTTTTCCTGATTACAAATTTCATGAAAAATAATAATTATTAATTTTATTAAGTCTCCCACTTTTTGATCAACTCTCAATGGCCCGCAACATTAAACATGGAATGTACCATCATTCAATATATTATAGTGGTAAAGATATATAATTAACTTTTCTTTGATCCAGATTTTATCCATGAAAATCATGAGAAGGTATTTAGGTAGATGGTCTTGCTAACCACGAACTTGTAGTTCCTTGATCTGTTGGGTGGACTCCCCGATATTGAAATCCTAACATTTATTTACTCAATAGTTTCCTCCGAATTTGTATTGAATAGAATTTAGATATTAAAACTAATAAAATTTTTCCTAATTCAACACACTGTCATAGTTAAGACTTATCAATAATTAAAAGTGCCCCTGACTTTGGCCAAACCTACACTTTAACTATGGGTTCATCTGAATTTAGAAAATAGAAGTAATAATGAATCAATATTAATTTGAGGGATTTTGTTTTATTATACAAAAAAAATTATGTTTTTTTATCCTTTACATGAATTGTTAATATTATGTATAAATTACATAATTAATTAACATATTGGATAAAACATTTACATATAATTCATTTATTTAAATTCTATCTTTTCACATTAATTCATTTATTTATGTGATTGCAGTACTGCATCCATAAAATAATTAATTCATAGAAATATATATATATATATGACCTAATTATGAGGTTATCTAATAGTTTATTTATAAAGTGGACAATAAATCAACATATGACCTCAGAAAATAACTCCTTGTGTCGTTCTTGGCATGAATTGTAGCATTCCACCTTTCCACCTTTGTATCACATAGGTTGAAATCATATTAGTACTACCTGGAACCACCTCCACACGTGTTTGGATAGTCCATTAATTAAAATTATTTATAACTCACATGAAGGTGAGGGGAACCAAAGGATTGGTTAAGTTGAATTACTAAAAATAACCTTAGACATGCATGTCGTACATAATAATGGAGGGAGGGATGACTCATAGGCCATTATATTTAAATTAATAATAAATAATTTCAAATACATTTAATAAATTAAATTAAATTAATCCAACACATACACGGGTTTTGGTCAAGCTCATGAATTGTCAAACACATGTAACAAATACATAAAAGTAAAACCAGTTAACATTCATTTATTATTCATTGTTTATTATTAAGATAAACACACTTGTGTTAATTAATTAATTAATTCCCTTATATCTTAATGAACATCCAAATTCTCTTATAGATACCCATAATAAAGGTATTCATGGAGAATTAATGGAAGAAAAAATAATGAAAGATTATTCCAATAAGTTAATTAAGTATTTAATAATTATTTAAAACCATTATTAAATTTTCAAACAAAACAGGTGAAAATTAATATAATAAGGTTTTAATAATTCAATTAGTAATATAATGTAATAAAATCCTACCCTTTATTGGGATACTATATAATTTGTATATATGAGCTACGCACCATGTACCTCGGTTTCCATGTACATGGGATACACGCCTCAGGCTTCGGTATGTACCTCATCTGGACTACATGATATATATTAACCAGCTACACATGATGTGTTTTCTTATAATGTGTCTGAGACACATTCCTTGGTCTTCGATGTGTATCTAAGTGGATTGCACAACTTTTACTAACAAGATACATGTCATGTAGTCCGAATGTT
This sequence comes from Viscum album, assembly GCA_963277665.1. Classification (NCBI taxonomy): domain Eukaryota; kingdom Viridiplantae; phylum Streptophyta; class Magnoliopsida; order Santalales; family Viscaceae; genus Viscum; species Viscum album. The sequence goes on from OY728150.1 coordinate 491,815,791, forward strand.
ATGTGTCTATTCAACCTTCTGAAGGACTCGACACGTTAATTAGATGTTGGGCTATACGACATGTAAAATCCAGCTACATTCCATGTATCTCACATTCCATTTGACTACTTATCTCACTGAATATATCAACATGTACTTTGAACATGTGAAATTATGCACTACACACCGTGTAATTCATCTACACGTTGTGCATATCATTGTTTTTCAAGGTTGTCAGCCTCACATGGTGTTTACTATGTATATGACTAAAAATTAAATTTTTTATTTCAAAAGCACTTTTGAGGAAAAAGTGGGAAACCAGAACAACATCAAAGGCTTAAAGAACAACCATGCATCTATGGGACAAGATAATCAAGATCAAATATACTCCAATTCAAGAGAAAGGAAAAGCCCCACCCTAGCAGAGAAACAATACGATCAACGTCCACCATTCTGACGCTGCTCAGCTAGCTGTCCCATGCAAGAATGCATGAGCCTAGTACCGATGGAAAATGCCATAGCCTCTCAAACTTCCAATTCCAAAAATTGATGAGAAGGAGAACACTCCCATCTCTAAATCTCATCTGGGCCAGTCCCTTGCAAGTAAACATAATACAATGTCTCATGGATCAAGGCCATAAGCAATAAGCGACCTAAAAAATTTCCAAACTTCACACCAGCACTGCAACGGTCAAACAACCAAATTTCCACAGTTCACACAATCAAAAAATATCACCAATTCAACTTCAACCAGCACTACCACCCTTTCTACTACTTCACGTTATTTAACCTGCAGACAACTCAACAGGCAAGAGAATCAAGATTCATGAACCATACATCCAAAATTGAATAACCTAGACTTCAAACCAGCCAATGCAGGAACATGAAACATAACCAAATTTCTTTCTCAAAACTGAATAATCAGTCACCCATCCATTAGTAAGACCTCAAAGAAACACGAATCCAACAAAAGACCAAATCAAAGCCTAATCGTCGATGCATGAACGAAGCACCATGAACCAAAACTCATCAAAAATAAAAAACAATTTCGAAAGAAAACCAAAAATAAGAGAAACATCACCATTCTATAGGGAGTAATACAATTGCAAACCAGATCTCATCTTCATCGTCTGAGTTGCTCATTAAGAATATTTAAACTTCCCACTGCACACACTAGGGATGATACATAAGATCTAAAGATGCAAAAGTTGGATCTCAGTCGCGGGCTGACATCGTGCCTCCATGACAAACCATATCCAGTTTAAGAGGAAATGGGCAAGGATTGGCCATCCACGGTGAAAATTTCTGAGGAAACTAAATCCACGAAGTCACCGACGCCACTGCAACATAAGTCCACTGCCAAAATCTCACCGATAATGAAGGAGGGTCCCACCGATCTAGATACACACCGTGTAATCCTACACACCATGAGCCTGGTTGGTCTGGTATATATGTGGTGTGAAATAAATTCATTGCATATAGTTATGGCTTGATGTGTCGTGTATCCCATGACACGACTAGTTGCATTGCACTTGGGTACACGGTGTGTACTATATCTACACATTGTGTAATCCCATGCTATCTGGATAGAATCATTGACACTTCCTGATGTAATCTCTAGCCATTATTCATTTTTTTTCTTAGTCTTGGGTACACGGTGTGTACTATATCACTAAGTGTTTCCATTGATCTTGATTATAAATTTGAAATGTGACTGCTCTGATACCACATGAAGGTTCCAGGAATAGAAAAAAACTAATGTGGGAAATAAACCTAAAATTCTTAGTTGGCTTTGATAGATCATTCTCAATATTGTTAGTGACGGTAATTCCATGACCAACACAATTTTTCCAATCAGATATAGTCTTATGAGAACTTAAAACCGAGAGAGGATCTTTTCATATTAAATTTATAATTAATTTATTAATATTTGAATAAAATAATTATATCATATTAGGATTTTTTCTTTGATGATGTTGTTGATATCTTAAAAGACCCTTTTTTAGATCACCTGCATTGCTCTTGTAAGATCCAAATGTAGAATCTGTATAGTGGTGATCCACACATGCTCCATTGATCTTGAAATTATGGTGATTGATTCTTGGGTTCTAGCATAGTGAATAAATCATCTAATGTTGAACATCTTGATTGCTATAAGGTCCTTCTATCTTGAAGGAGCTCTCCTCATTATTGAGAGGAGAGAGGATGAATTCAAGAGAGAAGTCCATTGTGTGCAACGATTCTCAATTATCAATTAACCTTACACTATAGAAAAAACCATTTATTTATAAAGCTATATTTTAGGTTAAAATATTATTTAATTTCATACCAACCCTTAAATAATTTTATAATCATTATCAAAGCCTATTCCACATAATATTATTATTATTATTTTATGTCATCCATGATAAATTTTGTAATAAAAAATATTATTTTTCAATCTTGTAAATTAATATTTATCTCCAGACATTGTCTTGGTCCATTTGAGCTCCTTCGAATTTATTGAATACCTGAATAAATATTTAATTAAATATTTCATTTATCAATAAATATTTGAGATTAGTAAAACATGAATAAAATTATCCCTAGGAATTGAGAATAATATTTATTCCATTAATTAAATTCAAATAGAATTTAATCAAGATCAATGGAAACACTTAGTGTGTGACCCTTTAGGATTCTTTCTCACTAGAATTAGGGGGAATTTCCTAAGTATAACATTACTATCAAAAAAGGGTCAATACCCCCAAGATAAATAACTTAACATCACAACGTTGATAACCACATACAAGAACTCACTATGTAATACAATTCATTTGTCACAGTATCTCATCAAGCAACTTTCACTTCTATGTCACCAACCTATATGGTTGATACGTCTTTCTTTGAGTCTCTGAAATAAAATTTTCATTACACATTGACCATGGAATTTAATGTAATGGCTATATTATAATCAACGGTCTAGGATATCAACTTCCATAAATATGTAAGTGACAAATCCTTCCTTTACTTATTCATTAGTAACACATCACTCGTGATGCACCCAACATATCCAAATTCACCATGAACTATTTCATCATGGTTTTTGAAATTAATTTAAGTGAATGAGTCATAATATTAATTAATAATAATGTTAAAGTCTAAGGGATATTCCAAATGATCATAGATAATAATATCCAATGGCAATAAATCATGAATAATTCCTACTAGAGGGTATGTTCTAATAATCTTCTATCTTAGAGATTAATAAGTGTAAACTTCATGAGAAGAAGCTTCATCCACTTATGAGTACTCACACCCTACAATCTATATACTATATTCCCAATAATAGTATGTTATATAAACGAAGAACTATATTTAATAATATCATCATGAAACTTCAAGGTTCTCATCATAGCAGAGAAATGCTATGACCTTATCATTAAAGATGACACCCTTGGTCATTATTACGTCAGAGTCATAAAAAGATGAACAATATGTAATAAGATGTTTTATTAATATTCAAATAATAAAATATAAATGCAAAAAAAGTAAAAATAGTGGGTCATAGGAAACTAAATCTAACACAATTTAATTTCTATAGAGGGAAAATTTTAAGATAAACTTTAATTCACCACTTTCTTGAAGTCACCATACTGAGACAACACTTGGTATCTGATCCAGTCTCTACACTTTTATCAGAACATAAATTTTACCGTTTGGGATTGAATATTCTTTCCAATTTTATTTACACTAACATGTTATAAGAGAAAATAACCATTTTTATATAGTGGTCTTTCCAATCAAAATGTTGGGAAATTTAAATCCGAGTCATCCACCTATTTTTGATGATGCTGACTATGAATATTTGTAATGACCCACAATTTTATATATAGATTTTTTCTTCCAAATAAATATGTGTCATATTTATTAATTTAGTACAATAAAAACTCATGCACCACATAATAGAAACCAATAAAAATTTATTATATAACATTACTTTAATTCCTCACCCAAGGGACACTCAACAGTGAAAAAATCTTGGGTTGTCACGTAGCCTCAAACATGCCTCCTTGTATACCAGAGGCTTCTGATTGTGGTGAAGGTCCAATCCAAACAATGAGGAGATTATGAACTTTATTCATAGTTATACAATAAATGGAAAAAAACCAAAACATACACTGTAATAATCAAAATACATAGAAATAAATAAAAATAGTGCTATATCAAATGTCTCGTATAGAAGCATACACATATACAAACCCGATTTCCTAATGGTATAGTAACAAATAAAAAATAAACTAAAATTAAAATACACACAAATAAGACCTACTTCCATATTTGGGTTCAAACACCCTATCTTAAAACCCGTCGAGCTACACTATCCCAATCCAATGCACATCCTATGTTGAACTTAAAAGTATACATAAGGTCTGCACATTCTCTGAAGTTCTTGTGTAGGGTGTGAGAAATAAATATCAGTAGGGTCTCACCATGCTTCCCTAGTATAAACTAATATATAAATTTATGCATATTTAATAAAATAGAAATTCCACACAAGTACCTCAAACATTGTGTGTTAACCAATCCACCACAACACCATGTACATTAAGTCACTGTGTGCTTACCAGGACTCCATGAAACTTGATCAAACCCACTTCAACACCATGTTGGAATCCCATCATCGCGTCTTGTACCCCCGTATTGATGTCCAACCCACACCTAAAGACTCAAGGTAGGGAAGGGTCTAAACCATAATCCCAATACCCACATACATTGGGCACAATCATACATCCAAAATCTATAACCCATCACTTCTCACTCAAGGGAGGTCCACCAATCTCATCTCATGTCATCCCATGACCCATCCCCTAGGGATGTCCCTAATCCATGACACACACAAAAGGTCCAATGTGTACATAATGACCCATGTTAAGTTTATAAAGGTTCTCAACATGATACCTGATAATCATGACACATTCATCCACAGACCTAATACTAAAATAAACAGGGCATAATCACCACACCAAAATAAGACCCACATGACAAGTTCCTCAACACAATAACTGAAGAAACATGGAACAATCACCACATTGATGGATCCCCATAGACTCTAGAGATGTTAACTTCAGCAAAACAACCCACACCTCCTCAAGGAAAGGTCTTTCAGTCACCCCGACCCAAGCCTCCAATGATAGGTCCATCAACACCCACACCATAACCAAGGTCCACAACCCATTGCACTATCTCATCAGCTAATCCTAGGGTGTTAGTCACTTGGTACCTATCCCGTCATCTCAAACAAGGCACACCTCACGCCTTAGGGTGTCCACTAGGTCCTCTAAATAGGTTTTGGTCTCACCTCACTGTGACGTCACACAAAAGTGACGTCACAACCCACAAGTTACTCTGACCTAGACTCCAAGGTCTGGTCTATCCTCATAGAAAATTCCCATCTTTCTTAGTCCCGCTACCTAGGGGTCATACCAATAAAAACCCACTCTAATACCCCTTGGAATCCTCATTCCAAGTCCTTGAGAAATTCCCATAACCTATTCTAGGGTCCCATATATCATCTTCCAAGGGATACATCTAAGCTAACACCCATAGGTAACCTTCCCATCACATTCCATATATTCTAAGAGGACTCTTACTACTCACATCACTATCCAATGGCCCACTTCAATATTAAGGGGTGTTTTCCATCTCACATGAGACAAGTCATAGTCTATTTTGTCATTATAAAGATTAATCCCTATCAAATTGGACAACTATCCCTAGGGAACCCATATCAGGCTACTTAAACCACGTTAAAAACTACAAGAACATTCAGAATCCTCATTCTATCTCAATGTTACTCTTTCCCCATTGGAGTCATAGTCTTCGAGAATTCTCAATCATCCTAAGTGCTAAAAAACATTAATCCTGAGCATATGCGGTCAAACACCATCCAATATCCCTTACTAAAGGCTCTTCTGACCCCTAATCTACTACTTGAACCCATGAAACATGCATTTAGTAGGTAAATCATACATAATAGGCATATGATTCATGTAGTAGGAAACTCATACATAATAGGAATATGAGTTTTTTCATATCTCTGGTTTCATTTTGAGGTATTTTCTCTTTTATTTTTGGTCTTATCATTATTGCATAGATTTCTTGGACGTTTTTTTAGAAAAATGGTGGTTTTTGTATCGGTAAAAAGGAGGATCATTGTTGGTTCATAGTTAGAGGGAACCGTTCACTATCCTAGTAGAAACTATGAACCCTGGACAATGGAACTGTCCAGGTCACATGACCTAGAACATAGGCATGCGGGATAACCACATGCCTTGGATAGTGGATCTATATGAGGAGTAAAACTAGGAGAATGGGCATGCACCCCATACAAGTAAACCATGCAACCGTTTTTTCTCTTAGATAGAGGTTCTTCATGGTTGGTGCACATTTTGGAAAACCATGCGAACAAACCATGTGGCCTGCCAGATCTTTAAAAAGTTATAAATTTTGGGTCTTCACCTCCCTGATTTTTAACCCCAAACCACCCTCACTTTCCCCATTCAGATTTACCATCCATAGTCGCACCTCCGCATTCATCTCTTAACCCCTGGGATTTAATATCTTGGTGGATTTGGCCTTGGATCTTCAAGAAATCTCCAAGTAAGATCCTATTTTCTTCTTTTCCTTCTTCTTCTTGGTCTATTTCCCTTTATTTATTAGGTTATCTCTTGTACAGTGGATTGGTTTTCCTAGAGTGGGTTCAATATATATTAATTGGGTTATATATTGATGGATTTTATGTGATACTACCTTTATACAGTCTCTCCTTGGCATAGTTATGGTTTCCAACTAGATTCTGAAAGTTTACAAGCAATAGGCAGGTGGTTCCATGATTTAACATTGTTTGATGATTTTTGTGTGCTTAATATGGTTTCTAATGGGGTTTTATGAATTTTTTGGGTGGGTAAAACCACGTTTTCAATTTTTTTTGGTGTTTGTAAGGGTTAAATAATAAATTCCCTTTTGAAAATGGTTGTTTTCATGTATGATTATATCATTGGAATTATGTACGTGTAAGGGGTGATTCATGTGACATAGGGAATGTGATTGAGAATTAGGGAATCCTATGTATCTAGGTGGTTAGATGAGGTCTAGTATTTTAGGTGAGTTGGCATGGCCAAGGCCCGATGTCCATAATAAGGATTGATGCACAACACTAACTAAACATACTTTTGATGGTTATTGGAGGCTTGAATAGAACTGTTGTGTCTAGGACATGGTTTGACCACTGAGAGTATGAGGATAATAAGATCTCAATAACCCTAATGACTTAGGGATTGACCATAGTTATCATTATATGGTTACCATTTGGATTGTGGTCTTCCTTACTTGCTTCCATTAATTTTTAAGCATGTTTTAAATATAATTGTAATCTTCCTTTTTCTTAAAAACTAACATGTTAATTTTTCATTTAATGTTATTGTATATAATCTCTTTTAGTCGTATCCTAATGGGCATTTGGATCACACCCTACATACACCCTCGGGTGTATCTAGACTTTATTATGTTTGACCCAGGTAAATGCAAGGTACCTCATGGTGGTGATGATAGATCTTTGTGATAGTGGTTCTTTCCTTGGAAAGTGTTGATGATGGTGTCATGGGGTGTCAAACCACATACCACATGGATGTTTTGGTGGTCTAGATTTCCCCTCCCATTTTTTGGTATTTTTTTATTTATTGTAATGTAGAAATTTTGACTCAAACTTTTTTTTATGAAAGTTATTTTATGATATTCCATTGATGTTGCTCAGTTTTATGTTAATATTGATTAATGGTCAGGGTTGGTTCTAATAAGTGAAATAATTCTAAAAGTTTTTGCATGATTCCCATGCACTAGTTACCATATCATGGGTATCAGGAACACCCTTATCCATGGGCTAGGATGGGTGTTAGGTTGGATGGAATCCCAACTTGGTTGGTGATAAAATGGTATTAGATTAGGATTTTTCATTTTTTCGGTCATGCCATTAGGGAGAGTATAGATAGATTAGATATATCTTTGTCGGGGCTTGAATTTCTGGTTGAGATTGGGGTGTTTTTCCAACACACCTCATAACAAGCCTTAGGTCACCATGGGATGTTTGAGATTTGGTTTGACACCTCCTACAGGTGGGATGTACAGGGTGAAGACTATTTATGGACACTGAGGTGGGATGGAGTGGTTTAGTTTTTTATTTTTTTTGTTAGGGTTTCATGTGATTTATGGAAGTTTTTGGATTTTGGTATTTCTAAAAGTTTTCAGGATAATGTGTTGATAGTTTCTTTGGTCTTGTTGATTGATGCATCATCATGCCTCCTTGTAGACTTCCGGCATAATAGTAAGAAGAGGCCGTAGTGAATTATCTCTCACCAGTTGATCATAGATTAGTGGAATATGTGGTTTGGGATGTTTAGGAATTATATCGGGGATTGGCCTCTAGTCCTACTCATGATAAAGAAGCTGAAATGTGTCTAAAAAAGGACAATGCTCGGGAGTTCATAAAAAACAAACCTCCTTCCTTCTAGAGTAGCAAGGACCCCCAGGAGGTGGAGAATTGTATTGAAAAGGTAGAGAATATTTTTAGGTGTCTTAATACTCTTTAGGTGGTCAAAGTGAAGTGTGGTTCTTTCATGTTGGATGGTCCTAGTCACAAGTGGTGGGACTCAGTGGTCCAAAATAGGAAACATGATAAGATTGGCTAGAAGGACTTCAAGTTCATCTTGAACGAGTAGTATTGCCCTGATACTTGGCCCTTGACAAGACCTGGGAGTTTCTGGATCTCCATAAAGGGGATCAAATTGTGTTTTAGTATGCCAACCATTTCCCAGAGTTGGTCTATTTTTTCACCTGAGGTGGTTTCTAATGTGTAGATAGAGGCTCATCACTTCGAAATGGGGTTACAGTTAGATATTTGGTCCTAGGTATTCTTGTTCAAGATAAATATGTATGCTAGGATAGTCTATCGAGCCCTTATTGTGGAGATTGATCACTTTGGAATGTATATTTTTTATGGGGTAGCTTTAGTAGTAGGATAGGGTGGCACTAGATTTTTGGAAATAAAAAGGAAGTGTGATGAGGAGGAGAATAATGGAGGTTGTAGATCAGGACACCCATCCCAACCTCTCTCATCGGTGACCACCAGTGATGGGTTAGTTTTATGCTACCAATTTAGAAGGTTCGAGAATGTGTGGGTTGTGTGTACAATTCCACCTAGAACCTTCCATCAGTGTGGGAATTTTGGGAACTTGTAGAGATTTTTTAACGGTGGAACACAGACTCAGAGAGGTGTAGGTTCTTTAGCCCATAGTTAATTACTAGCGAAGTCTAGTTCATCAAGGTCCATGGGTTCTTGGAGTATTGGGAATGGTGGTAATATTAGATCCTCTTATGGGAAGAGTCATATCAAGATAGAGGAATATGTTAGTAATCAGTATCAGGCATTAGAAGATATGAAGCACCATCATTCTATTGATTAGGCTCTAATGGAATCAGATGTAGGACCTACAACGGTTCGAGGTACTATTTTTATTGAATTGTATATAACTATTATTTTATTTGACATGGGTGATTCCAATTCATTTATTTATTCATTTATTTTGAAATTGTTGAAATTTAAAATCAATCTTATGCATTATATTATGGAGGTAGTGATTCCACTTAGCATGAAGTGAGAGCAGGGTTTTAGGTGTATGTCATATGCTCTCACTTTGTTAGGGGTCGAGATAGAATGAGATTTCCTAGTTCTGAAAATGGGAATTTTTTTTGTAATCCTAAGCATGGATTGAATGGTCCATTTCAAGGAACACATTGACTATTATCTATAGTGAGTGAGATTTGTGGAACCTGATGAGAGTACTCATGTTTTCCATGGTGAATGAGATCCTCGTCCAGGGTGTGATGGACCTCCACTTCCAGAGTTGGGTTATCTCATTTTCTAGATCTCTTCTATCACATTGGAGGAAGATGGTAGAGGTTCTAAGGATGGATTACCTTTTATGTAAGATGAGTTCCCAGAGGCATTTTTAAATTATTTCTCATGGTTGCCTCTAGAATGTGATGTGGATTTCACCATTGATTTGACACTAAGAACAAAGACAATATCTCTTCCATCATATCATATGTCTCCCACTGATTCAAGTGAATTACAAATACAGCTGGATGATTTGGAATCCAAATGATTCATTTGACTTAGTGTCTCACCTTAGTCCACCCCTGTTTTGTTTTCTAAAAAGTATGATGGATCTCTCTGGTTGTGCATAAACTACCAGAATCTGAATTTTGTAACAATCAAAAACAAATACCCCTTGTCTCACATCGATGATATTTATGATCTAATCAAGGAGGAAAGTTGGTTCTCCAAGATCGACCTACACTCTAGGTATCATCAGGTCAGGATCTGAGAGTAATATTTCCCTAAGTCATCCCTCTAGAACATGTATGACCACTTTGAGAATCTGGTCATTCCATTTGGGTAGAAAAATGCTCCAATATTTTTCATGGATCTTATGAACTGGGTGTTCTACCAGTACCTTGATTCTTTTGTCATGGTTCTTGTAGACTACATCTTGGTTTACCATGGTACTAAGGAAGAACATGAGTATCACTTGAGATTTGTGCTATGTACTCTTTGAGATTACTATTTCAATTATGATCTCTCTAAGGTCACCTTTTGGATCAGGGAGGTAATGTTTCTGGGCCATGTAATTTTGGAATGAGGGGTTTTAGTGGACCCTGATAAAATTGAAATAGTTTTTTCATGGGAGAATATAAGGAATGTTTTCTAGATCATGATATTTTTGGGCCTATCAGGGTATGATATGTAGTTTTTCTAGAATTTCTATCAGCTTTATTTTTCCATGAACTCCCTTACCTAGAAGGGGGTAAGGTTTTAATGGAGTCCAAAATGTCAGGAGTTCTTTGAGGAGATTAAGACGTGTTTGACCACAGAACCTATCCCAATCATTCTTGAATATGTAATGTAATATGTGGTCATTTGTGATTCCTTTTGTATGGGTCTTGGGTGTGTGTTGATGTAGGATGACCATATGGTTGTGTATGGATCTCTCCAACACTAACCACATTAAAGAAATTATATAAACCATGACCTTGAACTAGCTGTAGTGATGAATTCCTTGATATATTTGGGAATAATATATAAGCGATGTGACTTGTTGGTGTTCTAAGTAGTTTCTAAATTGTGGGGTGGTTTCTAGTGAGTGTTTGTTGTCTTCCAAGGGAGTTCATTACTTCAAGGGTCTCTTCATGGTGACGTTTTCTTTACAGAAGGTGGTGATGCAGGATAGACACCATTCTTAGTGGGTTATTCATCTTGAGACCACCAAGAGTTTTTATGATGTACGTCACTAGTTCATGTGTCCAGGTAAGAGGCATGATATAGATGACTTTGTATCTAGGTGTTTTACGTGTCAATATGTCAAATCTAAGAAATGAAATCCCTTAGGATTGCTTCATCCACTACCCATTCCAACATGAAAGTGGGATGAGGTTTCCATGAACTTTATCATTGGTTTTCTTCATACACCCTAGGGGAGGAATTCCATATGGGTGGTTATTGACTGTCTGAACAAATTATCTCATTTTATTCCAATTAAGGACTCAACCAAGGTGGATGAGATAAGACAATTATATGTTTAAAATATAGTGAGGCTTTAATTTGTTCCATAATATATCATTTTAGATAGGGATCCTTTCTTTACCTCATGGTTCTGGGAAGGACGTCAGATGTAAATGGGATCTCAAGTCAAGTTGATCATGACATACCATCCTCAAACAGATGGTAAGATGAAGTGGGCGAACCAGATCTTGGAGGACATGCTTTGGGAATGTTTGTTGGATTTTGGTGGCTTATGGGATAAATATTTGGGATTGGTAGAGTTTTCATATAACAATATTTACCAATAGTCAATTAGAATGGATCCCTTTGAGGAACCTTATGGTCGGTCATGTTAGTAACCATTGTGTTGGATTGAAGTGGGTGAAACTTCTTTATTGGGATTAAACCTGGTATAAGAGACATATGAAACAGTTCATTTGGTCAGGATGTGGTTTTTAATTTCTCATATTTTTCATAAGTTCTGTGATGACCAGCAGAACCGAGTCTTAGAGTTTTCAATGGGTGATTGAGTGTTTCTGAAGGCCCCCCCCCCTCACTTGGGTCACCATCATCTTGGAAAGAAATGGAAGCCGACATTGAGGTATGTCATACCTTTTGAGGTTACTGAGAGAATTTCTAAGGTGGAATACCAGTTAAATTTAATTACCATATTAACATTGATTCATGATGTGTTCCATGTCACAAAATTGAAGAGGTATAATCTGGACTCATCTCACATGCTGAATTGGGAAGAGTTGGAGTTAGAATCTAACTTGTCTATTTTTAAGTGACTAGTACAGATTATGGAATCCTAAGATAAAGTGATTTAGGGGAAATCCATACCATTGGTTTAAGTCCTTTGGTAGTATAGAAATAACTAACATGAGACATGGGGGTGGAGACCCTAGGTGGAAGAGAAGTATCCAAATTTATTCTCTAATCATACTTTTGTTTGACTTTTTGAGGGTAAAAAGTTTTCATGGTGGGGAGAATTTTCACATCCGTAATTTCATTTTAAGGTATTTTTTTCTTTTATCTTTGGTCTTATCTTTATTTCATGGATTTCTAGGGAGTTTTTTAGAAAAATGGTAGTTTTGGACTAGAAAGAAAGAGGCACACGATTGACATATGGTTAGTGGAAACTGTGCAGTCTGGAGAGTGGAACTATCCAGGTTTCACGACCTTGCACACTGGTGTGCAGGATGAAATTTCACCTAGGAAAATATATCTATCTAAGGTTCACGACTAGGTGCACAGGCATGCACCCCCACCAGTAAAACTGGGTAGCCAAACTATGCAGCCTGCCAGATCTTTAAAAAGTTATAAATTATGATTTTTAACCTCCCTGATTTTTTAACCCAAACCATCCTAACTTACCCCATTCATATTTCCCAACTATAGGAATACCTCCCCCTTCCTCTACTCTCCCTTGGGATTCAATCTATTTTTGGTTTTTGGACTTGGATCTTCAAGAAATATCCAAGTAATATCATGTTATCTTCTTCTCATTCTTATTCTTGGTCTATTCCCCATTTATTTATCAGGTTTTCTCTCCTCTTGCAGATTTATTTCCCTAGAGTGGGTTTAATCTTGATTATACGGGTTAAAAATTGATTTATGTAGTGTTCTATTGCCTTAAAGTGTATGTATTTGGTGTGGTTATGGTTTCTAACCAGGTTTTGGAAGTTTCTAAGTAATAGGTAGGTGGTTCCATGCTTTAAAATTATTTTACGATTTTAGTGTGCTTTATAGGGTTTCTAAATGGGTTTTATAAATTATGTTGGTGATGTGAATCATGTTTTCAAATATTTTTGGCATTATTAAGGGTTAAATGACAAATTACCTATTGAAAATTGGTTTTTACATGTGTGTTTCTATTGTTGGAAGAGTGTATGTGTAAGGGGTGGTTCATGTTACATAGGCAATGAAATTGATCATAAGGTAATCATAGGTATCTAGGTGGTAAGATTAGGTATAGTACATTAGGCGAGTCAGTAGGGATAAGGCCTGGTCTCCCTAATAAGTATTGACATATAACACTAACTAACCATACTTGTGATGGGGATTGGAGGCTTGAGTAGGACCATTGCATCTAGGAGATGGTTTTATCACTATGAGTACAAGGATCCTAGGACCTCACTAACCCTAGTGCCTTAGGGATTTACCATGGTTCTCATGCCATGCTTACCATTCATCTTGTGTCCTTCCTTAATTAATTCCTTTAATTTCAAATCATGGTTTAAATAAAACTGTATTCTTCATTTTTCTAAAAAGCTTTCATGATAATTGGTTATTTAATGTTAATTCATAGAATCTCTTTTAGTATTATCCTACTAGGCATTTTTCTCGCACCCTATATACACCCAAGAGAGTATGCATACCTTATTATGTTTAATCCATGTAGAGGTAAGGTTCTTCATGGAGATGATGGAAGATCTATGTGCTCGTGGTTCTTTCATTGGTGGGTGGTGATGGTGGTCGAATGGGGTGTTAACCCACATACCACATAAAGGTTTTGGTGGTCTAGTTATCCCAAAACCTTTTTGGTCATGTTTCATTTGGTTGTAATGTAAAATTATTGACTCAAACTTGTGTTATGAATGTTGGTTTATGAAATTCCTTGGATGTTGATCAATTTTATATTATTATTAATTATTGGTTATAATTGGTTCTCATGGGAGAAATCACTTCCAAAGTTGTTTCAAGATGCCCAAGCACTAGTTTCCAGCCTATGGAGATTGAAAATGCCCTTTAGGATTTCCATGAGCCTGGTTGGGTGTTGGTTTTGATGGAATATCAACTTGGTTTGTGACAAGACTGTATCGAAAGGGACAACCTACATAAAAATAGAGTTACTTCCCTCACCAAGATCTACCGATTCTTTTCCTAACCTGTGTATGATTCTACTAAGCCCCAACCAAGCTGACCGAGCCTTTAATACACTCCTTGGAACCCACCTCACATCATAAAACAAAAGTAATTAATTATAACAATTTATAATTAATTATATAAATTAATTTAATGTGTCATAATCATAAAAAAACTCACCAAGCTCCACCACATCACCAAAACCAGGACCAACTACACCTGGTGGGTTCAAAAACAAACTTGACACCATCATGTATGAAACCCCTATTGCGTGACACCCAGTCAACCATAAATTCTTAACAATTCATCAAAAAACCAAAATAAAACAAGGGAATTGACTTATATTCATGGAAATGATAAATAAATATCAAAAGATAGCATGTCAAGATGTCCTCTCTCAACACCATGAAAAAGAAACATTAATCACCGATGAATTTACCATAATTTGGTAAAATTGAAACCAAAATCTATCCCAATTTAAACTAAAATTGATTGTAGTGAAGGAGGAATCCAAAAATAAATAAATAAAGGAAGAACTCAACTAAAATCAATGCTGAAACGAACCTATTTCCATCCCCCCACCATGGGCGATCAAGAGTGGAATGGAGGGGGGGGATCTATAGAAAAATTGAATCTCCTATCGCCTCCCCTGTCTAAAACCTAAGGCACCCTGATAAGGAAAATAGAGGTATTCCCACATTAAAATTAACCCCAACTAGCCCTATTGGCTATCTGGTGATCCCAATAGGGGTGTTGGGTTATTTCACACCCCACTAGCTAGCTGGTGCTGCTGTAGATGGTACTACTTGGTTCATTACCCCCAATGGATTGGAGATTCCTCCCTTCAACCCATTCAATGAAATGGGTAAAAACTATGTATTTTCCACCAACTAAATTGAGGCAACAACCCTATGCTTGGATGTATCTTCCCTCATCTTCATGATATTAGTGGTATCAACCGATTCTAGTGATGTAAAAGAATGGTACACTCCTGGACACAAAGATAATGTCTCAGATAAGAATGTTGCTGCTTTACATCTAGAATATGAAGAAAATTTTAAAACAAAATATATATTAAAGGATAACTCCACACCATAAAAAAGTTATAAATGTCCCCATTTTACTTCCTAAATACCCAAACATCGACACCTCTTCTGACCATGATGATAATGGAGTAGAAGGGAAGCATATCTAGAATGATCTCAATGATAGTGCCCACACAACAGAACATTTGTTATCTAGAGATTCCTCCTCATTATTCATGGAAGATAGAAATTATATTACATTGTCTTTTTTATTTGATGATGTTCCTTCATTTCCCTCTTTTACCAAAACTGAGGTGGAAGTTGAAGGGGGAGAGAATATCTTGAGTAACCAAAACAATTATGCACATGAATTAGTACTTTCAAGACTTGAAGATGCGTCTCTATCATTCAAAAAGAATGAAAATGACCATGTATTGTATCTCAGTTCTGAAATCATTTCTTCATCACCTGCTTCCACTGAGATTGAAGCAGAATAAGAATATGAAGAATATCTTTGAGATTCCTCTATATCATTTTAATATAGAATCTCTACCAAAATTTATGAACTGAGATAGGTGGATCTCGGTGTACAGGGAGACCCACAACCACTTTAATCAGCACTGCTATTCCCACTAAAGAGAAAGAGACATATATCTCTTCCTTGAATCAATATTGAGATATATTTTCTTGGTAGATCAAAGAAATTACTAGGTTTGATCTTGATGTGGCCACCCATCATTTTAGTCTACATTAAGATCATAATGGTTACAAGTAGGTGGATAAGATAATGCATTTGACTCAGGCTATAAATGTTAAAGCTAAAGATTACATGCTTATTAAGGCCAAATTCATTTGAGAGGTTCACTACCAAATTTAGATTTATAATTTCTTCATTATTAATAATAATAATGAAAAAATCAGAGTTTTCATTGACTTTAGGGATATCAACCATCATTACCCAAAGGTTGAATTTGGAAGTCTAATCATAGAACATTTTATTGATGTAGTTTTTGGGTTCCAAGCCCTCTCCTCCATGGAAATAAATTCTAATTATAACTAGATTTGGAGAGAATCTATCTTTGGGGAATCCATCTCTTTAGGAATCCTCAAGGGGTGCCTTTCTACTGAGTAATTACTTTCATATTGGTGAATGATGACATCACATATGAACATTCCATAAACCATACATTCAAGACTTTTTTTGGGAAAGACCATGGAATATTAAATAAATGATCTATTGGTAAAATATCAACAGTGTTGTGATCATCTTCTTGACCATGAAGTAGGGTTCAAAATGCTATAAAAATATATCCTAAACATGATCTCCTTGAAATGTGCATTCGATGTGATGTTGGTAAAATTTATCAGCTTTATTGTATACTATCTTGGCATCAAAGTTGAGCCTGAGAAGACCAATGCAACCCTTAACATTTCACCACCTCATAATCTCAAAGAGTTAAGATGGATTCATGGATTCCCTTATTACATAATATGCTTCATATTGAACCATATAGTAAATTTATTAACCTTAACTAGGCTCATGATGAAGGGAGTCACTTATTGGGGGGGCAATGATTTCTAGGAGGCTTTTGAAAATCTCAAGTGATACCTATCAAGACCATTAGTGTTGATGTAACCAATAGAGGGTGAACCACTCATCTTATATGTGGTATTTATTTATTGGTAACTTGGTACCATCCCCACACAAAATACTGACATGGGAAAGGAAAATAATTTTTAATATCTTATCATAACTATTCTAGATACTGAGACATGATATTATAATATCAAAGATAATTGTCTTGTATTGGTCTTCATGGTTCAGAAATTGAGGTACTACGTTGTTGACGCTCCTTTTCGTCACATTGTTCAAAGGAATGGAAAGGGAAATGACTTAGCACAAATTGTTTCAGCCTTTGAAGAAAACATCAAAAATCGACAAAGGATTGAAAAAGGAGTCAAAGGACCTTGCACCGTGCAAGTTCCCATACCACCACACAAGTTCCCTTACCACCGCGCAAGTACAATTGTGTGTCGCCTAATGGTCGCACAAGTGACTTGCGCGCCCTATTTGAAAACCGCCCAGGGTCTTCATAAGCCTATAAATAGACCATGTGGGCCCCCCATTTGAGGAGGAATTTTTCCAGAATTCAGATATAGAGCTCTGAACGCCCAAGTCTCTTATTCAAGTTTTCTGAACACTTCTAAGGTAATTCTTTACCTAGAATGGAAGGTCTAAACAAGAGGAATAAGGTCTAAGTGTTAGAAATCAATAACACTTGCGCGCCTAAATGTTTTTCCCTTAAGGGAAATGAACACACTTGCGCGACTCCTTACCTATTCATTGAAACTTGCGCTCCACTCTTCTGGAAGTACCTCAGGATAATTCTAAAGGATTTTGTCAAGAATCGCCCAAGTATTACTCTACTGGGCAAGGATCGCGCAAGTACCCATGAGCCGCGTAGGTATACCTACACAACCAATACTTGTGTGCCCACGTAGTACCTCTACGCCTTCCAGGACTTGCACACCCCTCTTTTTTTTGGGTGCCCTTCCTGCCCATTTAAACCCTCTTATGCCATTCCACCTCTCCTATTAAAGATTCAGTCTTCAAGACACTCTTCAAAGCCATTTATGGCATGTTTTCTTGATTGACTTCATTATCTGAAAGGAGCTCCATGGAATATCTCTCAAAACTTAGTGATTTTTACATCTTTATGTCACTAAAGTTAGAGAGTTCATTCATTCAACGTCATCCTTTAAGATGAGATAATCCTTAACTTGGGCCTCCTTTTCAGGAGTAAGCCCCAGTTCAAATCATCATTAATTTGGGCCTCCTTTTCAGGAGTAAGCCCCAAGTCCCCTAACCTGGGCCTCCTTTTCCGGAATAAGCCCCAGTCATAATTCCCCAAATTTGGGCGTCCTCTTTAGGAGTAAGCCCCAAAACTTAATTCCTTTAAGCTGGGCCTCGTTTTCAGGAATAAGCCCCAGTATCAAATATGAGCATCCTCTTTAGGAGTAAGCCCCAAGTCCCTTAATTTTGAAATCCCTTTAACCTGGGCCTCCTCCTTAGGAATAATCCCCAGTCTTAATTTCTCTTAACTAGTCCTAATTCCTTTGGATCTGGGCTTCTTTTTCAGGAGTAAAACCCAATCATAAGTCCCCTCCTAACTTGGGAATCTTCCATATGAGTAAGCCCCAATATTAGAGTATCCAAATCTCCATGAAGCACATATACCTTTATGGACCCTATTCATGGATTTCTTCCCTAAATTAAATCTTAATCCTCATCTATTTGGGCAGTCATACATAAATAAGCCCCACATCATTGCATGGCACAATTGTCTGGTTTCACCAATACCTCTTGTTTCTCACACCGATCATGACTCACGTGAGATTAGAGCATAAAAGTAATCATGAAATCTTGCTTTGATCCATTAATCATACAGAAACATCATACTCCCTTACTCGAACTACGTGGGTTCTGATTCCTTTTCCTAAACAAAAGATACATAGGTATCCCATCAGTGGGTACGATCCCAACTCAGAAATAATCCCAGTCCTCCTTAATGACAATAAAATTCAAGTGCCCCACTGAGTGGATTTAAAACCAGTATGGTCATCATAATGACCAAGAGAATTTTATTTATCTAAGGATACCATCAACTAAGAATCTCTAACAAATTCAGATGATTCTTTATCGATGAAGAACCTCGAATACATATAAAAGATTCTATAAATTTCCTACATATTCAATCATTGATTGTCAGATCTAAAGGAAAGCTCATTTTATACTTGGTAATGTAATAAGGATTCACGAACATAACTTAAATATATAAAGAGAGTCTTGGAGTAGACAATAATTCCCCTAAAAAAGGTGTGATGAGTCCAACCTCCCATCCTCTCGACCAATGAAAATTCCTAAGCCTCAACAGTCTACAACTAATGAGCGCCTACCTTTGGAAAGTAGGTCCAAATGGATATGGAATCATTGGATGTTTCTGGTTCTACAAACAAACTCGTTAGAAACCGATTGGAATGTTTGAACCTTTAATCAACGAGGTCATACCTAATTCCAGAAGGAAAAAAATGGTGAACCTGACGTGAATACTTAACCAAGTTAAAATGATGTTTTACCTATTTGTTAGGCCCTATTTAAACCCAATGAGAGGGCCAACAAGACAATCAATAACATATGTGCTCATCCAAAAGATGTAGTAGCCGAAATTATCTTGATTATGTCTATTATATCAAATAGGCACTCTTTTCCAAAGATCTAATGCTTTTCCAGAATGGCTTCTCTTATGTTCACATCTGTGAATATGTCTGCTGTGAAAACCTCTACTGCAAATGCCACTGCTGCTACTCCTGCTGGATCATCGTCTGCTCTGAGGATGAAATCACCTACTCAACATCTTCAACGCTGGGTATGAAATGCACTGGTTAAGAAGTAACATCAACATGGTACCATTCCAACTCTGGAGTCTTCCTGACAATCCCTCCAAGTGAAAAATTCACCCTAGTCATCCGGACAGCGACGACCATCGATCAAGAAGTAGGCAGTTCTAACTAATGTCTCCAACCGTTTCAGGTCGTTATCCCCAGAACGCAATCACCATTCACTCCCATATTCTGGGGAGGTGAATGAGAAGCTCCCTCAGGGCCTTAATTCAAGGATACAAGAGTCCTTCCCGATGGCTCCCATTAATAATCGCTGCCAGATTCATGCGGCAGTGCGCCCTCAACATGATGAGGGTATCAACTAAAGGCGTTTGGCTCAGGTTCCTCAAACTCGATCAGGAAAGAAGAATCGCCAGAGGTGAAATCCAGTCAACAGTGAGAATGTTCTAATCTATTCTATCTCCAGAGAAGTCCACCAACCTAACTTGGTGGAAAACAACGAGCGGACACATACACCCGTTCGTTTTAATTCTGCTATCCAGTAGACTCGTCTGGAAGCATCACGCCATTCCCGTCAGGCAATTCTGGCGGAGTACTATGGGCAGGAACATACACCTGTTTATACGTCATTAGCTAGTCAGCAGGCTCTTCTGACTACATATGACGGATCTCATCAACCACATTTAGCGAAGTACAATCAGCAGGCACATACACCTGCTAGTATTGATCAATCCTACCAACAGTATCGCTTGGTTGCACTCGGAGAAGTCAGTTAGAAAGCTCCAGTGACAAATTTCAGGCAAACTCAACTCTCTGCCCCCACATTTGAGTACTATCAGGATTGAATGACAGGAAAAGGATGACAATAGTTGGCACACACACCTACACAAAGCATGAAATGGATATATATCCTCGTTCCGGCAGCTGAAGCCACCAAGCACATTCTGTCAATGGTGAAAGAGAAAAAGAAAATCCCTGCTCATATTCTGGATGCCTTCCAGGATATAATAATAGCTTCAGCAGCATCTCAGGGAAAGAAACATAAATCTATCCCTACCAGTGGAGTGACACATCAACAGTTCACTCCAAAATAGACACACACATCTGTTTCAGTCCAAGAGGGTTGTGGGGCATACTGCCCCATATCATACGGACAACCAAGTCAGGCACATACACTTGATTTGAGTGGAGATCGTTAACTTAACCTAGACATCTCTCCTAATCAGGCACATACACCTGCTCAGAGTAGCCACTTTCGTCAGCAAGTGGTTTCCAAGGCGAGTAAGAAGGTGTCTAAGAAGAAGACCCGCCCAACACAATTAAGAGATCAAGAGCCAATCTGTATCACGGCCTTGCTTGATACTGGAGTTCTTGAATCCCTCATACAGTTATCCGTTGGAATCCAAGATTCTACTCCCTCAGTTCCCAATAGTGGGAACATTAATTCTGAAGGTCTTCAATAGACACTTCCTCATGAAGGCTTGCTTCATGACAGTTCGGCCGATCTTGAATTTTTATCTTCAGATGAGAGCTACAATAACCCTCTGTGTAGCCAGAAGACCAAGGAGCAAGAGATCTCATCTTTTGTTGTAACCCACCATGGTGGTCCTCCCCATGATGATGAATTTCACTACGAATGTCCTCTCTGCAGTAGTGATGCACATTGCTCGGAAAATGCTCCAGTGGACAATATAGTACCGAGAAAGCCCTATTTTCTTGAGGAACTTGAAAATGAGAAACCAGTCATGTATGATGCTTTATAACTATCAGGTAAAATACTTTCTCAACAAGAAGATAGACTAGGGTGTAGGTCGTTCTCTAAACCACCCCTAAGTCATGAATCTTCTAGTTTGATCAGTGATTTCTCTACTAATCTTGTTGAATCCGACGAAGCAACAAGGAAACCCCAGCTCTGGTCAAATCAAGTAGAATAATCTTCATTAAATGATAAAGAGGAAATGTTGAACATGAGAAAACAAATGGAGAAGGGTGAAGTGCCAGTTATGTTTTGGACTCTGGATGACTCTCAGTATGGCATTCCAGAGATGTTGACGGAAGATGGAATTCATGATATTTTCCTTAACATATAGAAAAATCTTTGTCAGTTGAAAAAGAAAGTATTATATTATGATGAATATGAAAATCATCTTAATATAATAGAAGGGTTACAATGTCAGATTGATTTGGAATCTCTATCAGTCTCTTGATATCCGAAGGCTGAAAAGCAGCAGAGAGTCCTTCAACGTTCATGCCTTGGCGCACTAAGAAGATTGCGCCAGTTAATTGCCAATTCCCCATCTGATATTCATGTTAGAGGATGGGGTGTTCATGGAGCACTACATTTCACTGTACTCTCCAGTGAGAAAAGCCCGTCAAAAATAGTGTCATGTAATGTTATTGCCCGTGGCCAGCCATAGTCAAAGGGTTTTGTTTGTAATCAAAATCTTTCCCAAGAACATGACTCAACTAGTTCTTCTCAAAATCAAGAATACAGAGAAGAAGTTGTTGAATTACTCCTACATAAAGCAAACGAGAATATTGAACAAGCCTCTTGTATGAAGCAAGCACATCATCAAGTGACAGAAGTGTCAGAAATCACCCAAAGGTCTTTTGAACCGGGTGATAAATGTGGATATCGATTGATGCATCCAGCTAATTTCCGGACTAAGGTCCGCAAGATTAGGAGAGATTTTAAGAAAGTCCCAGACATAGCATATCAAGAGCCACCCCAGCTTGCCAGACTAGGGACTCTTTTAACCCAACCCTCGGAATCAACAAATAGGATTTGAGGAGTTGAGAAAAGGTAGCAGGAACAGCCCCAGTCCACCGGGCTGGGGACTTTTTCAAATCATCAATCCCCTCCTCAGTGAAAGTTGGTATTCTCTCGACTGGGAAAGAAGCCACAAGAGGAACGAGGAGCCCAATTATCAGGAGATCCTATCCAAATTACGGTTCACCAAGAAGTTCCTGAGGGATCAAATCAACAAAAGGTAATGTCTCACCAGAGGCATGGTAGAAGACAATATCACAAAAATGATGATAGAAGGGATATGATGCATTATGCATCAATTAATGTCATTAATGCCATTGATGTTGATCCTCTAGAACATGAGGCTCACTCAAGGGACCCAGATGAAGAGGTTCCTGCTCTAAAAGTTGTACGCACAGACACAAATGAAGAAGGTGTGCGTACACGAAATCAAAGAATTACCCAGAATCTAGGTAATCCTATAAGTAACCCACTTCCCCCTATCCGAAAGGGAGCTAACAAGGGGAAAGTAAAGAATCAAGTTACATACCCTTCCTTTGATGAAGGCCAATCACTCTCACTAGAGCACAAATTTTCACAAAAAGATGAAGAAATGAAGGAATTGAGGAGGATAAATGCATAATTACTTCAAGGTAGTATTCCTCCTAAGCGTGCTGGAGTCAGTCAGCCAATGGAGTTTGTTGCAGTTACTAAGATGGATCAAGAATATCCTCCTCTATCAGTACAACCTCATAGGTCTAATCCTACGGGTCAAGTGCAACAACAATTGGCAGCGCTACCATCAGTTGCAGTACCAGCCACCACATCTGTACCAGCTCCATTCATTTCACCTTCCCAAGTCCATGTTCAACCGGATGATTCTCAAAAGTTAATAACTACCATTGATTCATTAACAGCTCGGTTATAGACTATGGAAGAGAAGCGTACACAGGTTCAACCAGAAAAGAGAGCTTACCCTAAATGGGTATATTATTCCCTATTTTCAATGGATCAAGTGATCCTAAACAGCATTTGACGCATTATGTGTCTTGTTGTGATCCTATGATGGGAACTTTGGAACAACAAGAAGCAGTGAAACTCAGATGATTCGTGCGAACCTTGCAAGGACCAGCTTTTGTTTGGTACACAAGCTTGCAATCTCAGTCAATTACCAGGTGGGAAGATCTTCGCCAAAAATTCCCTCTTCAGTTCAGCTCAACGTTGCCAAAGACAACAGTTTTTGATCTTACAAACTGTAAGAAAAGGGAGAATAAAAGGGTCTTAGCTTTCATTTCTTGCTGGAAGGGATTAACATATTCCCAAAGCTTAGCAATCCCTCAGGAAGAACTATTTCAAATCTGTGTGGAAAATCTGCGTGATGAATTATGCACGTCGTTGATCCCTGTGAAATATACATAAGGGTTTCGAGACCTTACTTCAATCGCTCAACAGATTGAATATTCTCTTATAAAGACTAACGATAAGGCTCGTATAATTCCATCAGCTCCGAGAAGGAGAATGGGTAAATCAGAGACTGCTACAGTTATGCTTAAACAAGCACATGTACCTACTTCTACTTCAAAACCATCATCTTCTCGAAGGGCTCGACCTCCTGAGTTCCAACAAAAAATTCCGTTTCGTCAGGATGATCAAAGAGATCAAAGAAGAAAACAATTTGAGGATCTGAAGATAAAAACATACTCTTTCCAAAATTAATATGTTCTTGGTTACTTCATTTTGGCTCTGGAAAATAATTTGGTTCAGTTGCCAAGGCCCAAAAGGCCAAACAAGGAAGGAGATGAAGACCATCCCAACTATTTCCCGTTTCATCAAATGTTAGGGAATTCCATCTAGGAGTGTTTTGTCTTCAAAGACCTCCTACAAAAGATGGTCGACTCGGGACAAGTCAAATTAAAAGGTTCCTCATCTCAGGTAGCATGTGTTACTGCTACAGTTCTAGAGGAGGAAGGCGAATGGAAAGGAGTCAAAAGCAAAAATGTGAAAAAATATGATGATTGGATGGTCAAAAAAACTATCAACCGAACTCATTCCATTTTATGAACGCAATTGAAGAAACTAATTGTGCCTTCTGCCATGAATGCTGCAGAAAATCCCTCTTCATCAGAGGGAAAATCCCCAAAGAAACGACATGAT
Organism: Viscum album; assembly: GCA_963277665.1. Classification (NCBI taxonomy): domain Eukaryota; kingdom Viridiplantae; phylum Streptophyta; class Magnoliopsida; order Santalales; family Viscaceae; genus Viscum; species Viscum album. The sequence continues at coordinate 491,840,605 of OY728150.1, forward strand.
TCAAAGAAAGAAAGAGAATCAGAAGAAGATGAGTATGTGTCAAAGCCTAAGTTTTCTTTGACTCTGGAAAACTTTATGCCATCTACTTCAAATTCACAGGCACCGCCCCATAAAATGGAACAGCCTAAATAGACTAATCAGGCAGAGTCTTCATCGGATGAAGAGTTGATTTTCAGTTCTGTTAATATGATTCAATTAACAGATCCATATGCCAGTTGTAGTTTCAATTTTGATGGGCCCAAATTCCCTATATCAAATAGAGGAATCAGAGGAAGTTCTAGAGGCTCAGGATAAAGGGGAAGACATGGATCTTTCAGAGGCCACTATTCCAATTCTACCCCTTCTAGAACAATGTATGCGGCAGAAATGCGTGGTAGAGCCCTTCAAAGAGCTCAACAAGAACAAGCAAGTTCTTCCACACAAGTCAGACTTAGCCCTAGCACAATTATTCTAGAAGATCGGTTGAAGGTTCCATCTTCTTCCTCTCAGCAAGTAAATAGACCTAATCGGTCTAATCTTCCAAAGCCAAGAGTATGACCAACTCCTATCCCGATACAAGATGCATTAAATTCCAAGGCATCAAATTTCAAGGCACCTACTAAACCACATGTTCTTGTTGGGAAACGCAGACCTTTGGATCAAAAGTATGATATATTGAAACACCTGGCCCAAGTAACGACCATGTTATCAATTCTGGATGCCTTGAATTTATCAAAGGATCTTTGGGAGGCACTCGTTGAGGCTTTGTCAAGTCCTCAGGAGTTTGAAACTGAAATTGCTGCAGCTGAAGTCTACCATGTAGAGAATAATCCTGCAGAATGCCATGCAGTAATATCTTTTACTGATGAAGATGAATATGATGTCGTGCATGGAAATATTAGACCTTTTTACTTATCTGGAAAGGTCAATGACATAGACATAGGAAGAGTTTTCATTGATAATGGTTCAGGAGTCAACCTCATGCCCATTCGTACACTTCGTCGATTGGGCCTCACGAAATCTGATTTATCTCCTTCTACTTTGATGTTATAAGGATATGATAAAAATGAACAAGAACCACTAGGCGAGATTACACTCAGAACTCGGTTTGTAGATCTTGTATCCAATTTAGATTTCATGGTTGCTGATCAAGACACAGCCTTCAACATCTTGCTTGAAAGACCCTGGCTACATCGGCATGCGGTTATCCCTTCATCATACCATCAATGACTCAAGTTTTGTTTTGATGGTCAAGTTGGGACATTATATGGTGATAAGGCCCCGTTCAAGACATGTGAATCTCAATACATTGAGGTGGAATTCTACCACATGAAGGGAAATGAGGAATCCACAACAAAGGAGATTACCAAAGTTAATGCCCCGTATGGTTTGGAAAAGATTCCAGTAAACCCATTAGCACATGTGAGTACAGATTATGTGTTGCCTATCAGTCAAATTGACAGGATAGACCCAAATCAAAATACTCTTATGGAATGATCCATAATGTTAATTATGGTAATCGTGCTAGAAAACATGGGAGAAATTGGTGATCCACCAAGCATTGAGGAAAGCTCAAATGGAGATGTCTTCATTTCATCTGCTGAAATCCAGCAAGTCTATACTTCGCCAATCAGGCCAGGGAAAGTTATATCAATGTCAAAGGTAAATGATGATGCCGATTCTCAATCCATCATCTCCTATTTATTACCCAAAGAAGACCCTTCATCATCAATCGGTTCGGAAATGGAAGCTTCTTCTTCAAGATGTGCAAATTTTGACATCTCTTCTGATCATGAAAATTCTGCTTCATTATCTACTATGCAAGTAGAGATAGAGGAAATAAAACATGTTGAAGAAGAAGAGGAAGATCTTAGAGATGCTCCTCTAGCATTTGAAGAGGGTATCTCTACTACTATGGATGAACTCAGAGAAATCAATCTGGGTACAAAAGAAGATCCACGCCCCACTTTAATCAGTGCGGCCATGACTCTTGAAGAGAAAGAGATGTATATTTCCTTTTCAAAGTAAAATTGATATATATTTTCTTGGATCTATATAGAGATTCCAGGGCTTGATCCTGATGTTGCCACAAATTGTTTGGGTTTTCCAGAAGAACATCGAGGATTCAAACAAGCTGCTAGAAGAACACACCCAACCTATGATTCCAAAATTAAGGCTGAAGTGGATAAGATCATCAAAGATAACTTCTTTAGAGAAGTTCAATATCCCAAGTGGTTGGCTAATATTGTCCCAGTGAAAAAGAATAATGGGAAAATTAGAGTTTTCATTGATTTCAGAGATCTTAATCGGCATTGTCCTAAGGATGATTTTCCAGTTCTGATTACAGAACTATTGATTGATGCAACAGCTGGCTATGAAGTACTTTCTATAGCATCCCGCCTTTTTATAACATAAACTTTCATTACATTACACAAAACTGAGGATATTTAAGGTTTAGTGTCTTGGAAACCAGGAACATTATACATGAAAACAACATAAAACATTCTTCTTAAACACTTGAAAGGTTTATACTTAAGTTAATCCTATGTTCATTACTGCATCTCATAACCTGGGGACATACATCAAAAGAAAGGGTGAGCAGAAGGCCCAGTAAGGGAAACAAGAGAAACATTTTACATGTGAACTTGAGATACTTCAATAAGGTCATGAAAAGAACTTTAAGGCATGAGAAAGAAATCATGAGGCATTTCATAATAAAAATAACATTTTTCATAACATGAATATGTGGCTACATCATTTAACATAGACAATCATGAACATATCATTAAGGTCCATCCCCAAGATGTCATTTGAAAATAACCAAGGTTATTCACCAAAATATCGTGAAAATTGTAATCTCTAGTGGTTAAATCATTACCCAATGCATTGGAGCACTATCAGGGAGAACCCTTAAATTCGCCTTTATTATCATGTGATCCACATATATCATCATCAAACATTTCATAAATAACCCATATATCATAAAATAAATGGGTTTCATTTCATAATCATAACATTTTAAAAACTGCTTTAAAGACATGATCTTTACGTCACTTTAAAACCCACGGAAGGGGAGAGCAGGTCTCATGTATGTAAATCCCAGAATTTAAAATAAAAAATTTTGATATATATGTGTATACCCCTGTATAAATAAGAGCTTTGCGTATTCACTTTATAACATAAAATAATTTTGAGAAAAGAGATGCATTTTGAGACGAAAATTCTGCAGCATAACGGCTATGTTACGAGGTTTTAGAAAACATTGAAAAGAGAGGGAACATGGGTCAAACATTCATAAATGACCCATAAAACAGTAGAGGGACATAATATAAGAGATTTAAGAACATGGTAATGAAATTTGAAAATATTACATATGAAATTAAGAACATGAAAGGAAGACAAAAATAAGATTTCTCTTATGAAAATTCAGCAGCCTAACGACGTCACATAAACTTCAACCAAAAATGAATTGATGAGATCAAATAGGGTATCTCATAATATGAACATAAAAGATCAGTATGATAGATATAGAGATCATAACCCAACATAATAAAAAGAAACTTTCAAGACGTGACATGGAATTAGAACATTGAAAAAGGAGAAAGGTGAAAGAACCACTTAAAAATTTGGCAGCCTAACGGTGCCACTTAAAACTTCAAAATACTGAATTGAAGAGATCAAATGGGGTCTCTCATAATATGATAATAAAATATCAGTATTATAGATATAGATATAATACCCCAAAATAATAAAAAGAAACTTGCAAGACTTGACAAGAAAATAGAACTTGAAAATGAGAAGGGTGAAAGAATCTGTTACAAAAATTTCGGCAGCCTAATGGCGCCACTTAAACTTTCATAAAGTGAAATGATGAGAGTAAGAGGGGGTATATCATAATATTAAAATAAAAATGACAGTATAATGAATATAAAAGAACATCCACCAACATAATAACATGGAGTATAAAATAAATTACATAAAAGAGATCACTTGAAAAGATGGAGAGGGGTCGGATCCCTTACCTTAAAACGTAACTCTTAAAAGTCAAAGGTTTGGACCTTGAGGGCTTGGGGGCACCTTGGTAGGACTCCTTGGGAGGTAAGGAGACCAGAACTTAGTTGGGGGAGATTTGGGAGTGAAAAATAAAGGAGTAAAGGGTGGGTATTTATAGGGAATGTGAGGGGACAAGACATTAATGGCCAAGGGACACCTCACAAGTGCTTTTCTCAAAACCATGTGCCCTCCCATGACATTTATCATGGAGTTAGGCCACATGGGGCCCCCAATAGAATAATTCATCACCTTTGGCCGGACAACCCTTAAAATATCTCATGACATCATCATGACACAATTATGATGTCATTAAACATACCAAAACCCTAAAACTGTATTTTTACTATTCACTGAAAATTCAACTTTCTCAGAAAAATACCAAAATTTAACCTTAACCAAATATCAATGCTCTGATTACAAAAATGAACTCCATTTTATAAAAATAATTTTATAAATATTTTTAATTTAATTTTTAAATAAATACACTATTCACCGAAAATTCATTTTTTCAGAAAAATCCCCAAAAATTACCATAACATAATATTGACGCTCTAAGTTCAAAAATGAAATCCATTTTATAAAAACAATTTTCTAATTATTTTTAATTAAATTTTTAATTAAAAATACACTATTCACCTGAAAAAACTAATACTTGAATAATAATATATGAAACCGTTATTTAACTATTTTATTGAATCAAATTACTTAATCAAGGTGCCTAGATTATATTAATACTTTCCTTAAGTGAGATTACTAATCCATTTGGTCACATTACTAATCCTAAGAATAAAATCACTATTCATAATTTATTATTCATCAAAAATTAAGTTGATCTTATTAGACTCTAAATTTCATACTGAACATAATTATAGAAGACCATTTTTTTGAAAATCATTACACATTTTTAATTATTTAAGGTTTACATAAACATTTTTAAAATATCATTTTTCTAAAATTCATCAAAAATATGCATACTATATTTATCCGGTCATTTGAAAAATTCATAAGCTTCATCATAAGAAGAAATCAAAATTTTTATTTAAAACAAAGGATTACACAAGGCAGTTACGGTCTCCTTATATAGCCCCTTATCACACCAGCATAGGACCTAAGTGTAAGGTGTGCTAAGGTGAGAGAATCCAAGGGAGGCTCGGCCAACATCGCATGAGTAGTAATTTCTATCAGTTTGAACTTCTCACGAAGGAGATTCCGTTCTAACTTCACACGATGAAGTTCGGCTTGGGTTTGGTCCAGAGCAAAGCCCAGTGGTGCTACCTCCTTCCCAAGTTCGGAGATGTGTGGTCAAATTTACTCTTTATGATGGCCCAGATCACCTAGATAAAATTCTCTACATGTGTGGTTTTGATGGAGTTCTCTTCAGATGCATTGATGGTGAAGAGACAATGACTGTCATGAAAGAAGTGCATGCAGGAGTCTGTGGTGCCCACCAGTATGGGCATAGACTGTCTGATCAGATTCGAAGGCTTGGATACTTTTGTCCTTCAATGATACAAGATTGTGTTGATTTCACAAAGAAGTTTCATTCATTCCAAGTACATGAAAACTCCATTCATCAACCTCCAGAGTTGCTTCATACAGCTAAATACTCATTTCCATTTTCCACATGGGGAATGGATGTGGTGGGACCTTACCCTTCAGCTACGACCAAGCAGTTTAAGTATATTCTTACTGCTACTAATTTCTTTTCCAAATGGGCAGAGGCAGTACCTCTCAAGGAAGTCAGTTCTAAAAGCATTGTTAGCTTCATCAAGTCTAACATCATTACTAGATTTGGTGTCCCTCATACCATATTGACGGACAATGGCACCAACTTCTTTTCATCCGAGATGAAGAAGTTGTATCAAGAATACAACATCAAATCCAATCATTCATCTCGGTATCATGCAGCGACCAATGGACAAATAGAAGCTTTGAACAAGACTCTGTCAAATATATTGCAAAAGATAGTGGATAAATATAAGAAGTCATGGCCTGATAAAATCTTTCATGCTTTATGGGATTATCAGACCACCACCCACACTACAACGCATTCAACTCCATATTCACTGGTATATGGAACGGAAGCAGTCTTTCCCATTGAAGTTCAGTTACCTTCGCTCAGAGTACCCATTTGTGATCAATCATCTACAGATGAAAAATCTCAATAGAGATTCGATGAATTGGAATAGTTATATGAGAAAATATTGTGCACTCTGCAACACTGGGAATTCTATCAGAATCGAATATCACGAGATTTCAACAAAAAAGTTCGTCTTCATTCATTCGTCCAGGGAAAATTGGGATTAGTTCTCAGAACTCCAATGATACCAGGAAAGAAACCTCCCAATATTGAGCCAAAATGGGAAGGGCCTCATTCGATACATAAGGTCTATTCCAATGGAGCTTATTATTTAATATCCATGGATGGAGAACTCATCACTACTCCAACCAATGCCAGATTTCTGAAGTTGTATTTCATATAAACACAAAATACACCATCCACAGTCCGTACATATGACCTTAATCTATTTGTATTACTTTCATCCCACACGACGTTAAACCGTGACATCCTAACTACATGACGCTAAACTGTATAAATGTCACTTACGTCCAGTATGGCATTAAACTACATCATCCACGATCCATACATATGACCCTAAACTATTTGTATTACTTTCATCCCACACGATGTTAAACTGTGAAAAAGTTCCCTAATTCATCCAACATGATGTTAAACTGTGTCCCCTTCATCGTCTTTGCTATATGATGTTAAACTATACAGCAATGGTCCATACATATGAACTAAAGCTATTTTCACTTTTGTCCAACATAACATTAAACTATGAAAAAGTCTCTAATACATCCACCATGACGTTAAAATGTGTTCTCTTTTTTCCTTACTGCATGACATTAAACTGCACAGTCCTCTTTTTGTCCAACATGACGTTAAACTGTGTTGTCCCCATCGTCCTGACCACATGATGCTAAACTGTACAGAACGTCCTTTGATGTGACCTACATGAAATTAAACTGTACTTTGTCCCTGCTACATGACACTAAACTGTGTAGCACCAATAGTCCTAACTACAAGACCTTAAACTACATAGTCCCTTTATATGTCCTAAACGACATTAAACTATGCATTTTTAAGGTTGTTGTTACCTCTTGTTTCTCACACCGAGTATGACTCACGTGAGCTTAGAGAAAATTTCAACCATAACACCCTCACTGGGCCGCTAGCCATGCGTAAGTCCCAACATCATTTTTTAGGTCGTTGTCCCCATGAACAACTTGATCATTAATTCATTATTTAATTGAACTACGTGGACTTTGATCCTTGCCTTCTAGGCTGGGTACGTATGCAACCTCCCATGGTTCAAGCCCAAAACCAATCTCTTCACATCAGTTCACCTCCATCTCATATGATGTTGATTCATGAAACCGTCCCCAGAATCAATATCTTTACATTGGTTCACTTTCGTCCTTGCGATATGACGTTAAACTGTACAAAATTTTTGTCCTGTACGAAAATAAACTAAAATATTCTTTGATACCCTCACCATAGAGGGAATGATTATTTACATTTATTTTTCAATAATGTTTCATTCCAAAGACTACGTGCATACATGGAAATTCCCGAACCTTTTACCTTGGGTTAAGCCATCATTGCACTAAAGTCCCCTTTCACCCTTCACATGTACGAACCAAATTTGTACAGAGGGTAGTTCTAGAACTACGTGGGATTGATTCCCATCCTTATGGGATACGTAGGAACATTCGAGTGTCCCTCAAATCCAACCCCAAGTCTTTTGGGCTTAACCCCAAAATTCCACTTTCAGTCCCTTGGCTGAAAAGTCCCCATGAAAACAAAAACTGTGTATTTCTTATAAATGGTCCAAGATCTATGACCCTAAACTAATATCTCCTATATTTGCGTCCCACACGCCGTTAAACTATAGTTTAAGAACTACATATGTCTTGATTCCCATCCTTATGGGATACATTGTGAAGTCCAACATTTGAATTCAGGACTCAGCCACAACCTAATTATGGTTAGCATTGATCTGTGCATCCCTGCACACATTGGATAACCCCCATATTTATGTGTCATAATCCTAACCTTAAATACTTCCATATCTTCATAACCCTTTTCTTGACTTCTGGTCACAAATTGTCCAATTTCTGAGAATTTTTTTTTCACCATGCAGCACGTGCCCTTAGGCAGCCTTGCATAAACAGTCTACATAACAAAAGTGTCAGCCAAAAGATGATATTATTTGACAATGCAGCCAATTCCCTTAGGTGGACTTGCATAATTCAACCCCCTAACGGGTTTGTTAAATATTGGTAACTTCATTCTTGGGAAGAAAGCCTCTTTTGTCCTTGTTTTTCTTAATGACAATATGCAGGGATCCGCAAAAATAGTCTTCCTTAACATACTTGTCCCATATCCTTTCTAATGATCTGAAAGTATTCAAGTCTATGTGTTATATTCTCCTTCCCTACGTTTGGGTCAGACCTTCATAGGAGTGATATTCATCCAATTATTCGATAATCTTGTTTGGAAATATATTCTCCATGTTCAAGTACCTCTTTCTATATAGCAAACTCTATACTTTGGAAAATTTGAATCTTCATAAAATTTCACTGGCTTCTTACCAGTAGAAATGTAAATTTCTGAGAGTTCTTTTTCCTGACTATGAAGCACGTGCCCTTAGGCGGCCTTGCATAAGTAGTCTACATAACAGACCTATCAGCCAAAAGATGCTATTTATTTGAATATGCAGCCAATGCCATTAGGTGGCCCTGCATAATTCAACCCCCTAACAGGTTTGTTAAATAATGGTAACTTCATTCTTGGGAACTACTTGTTCTAATTCCTTTTTTAGATCTTTTTCATATCATTCCTCAGATTCAAATATTCTTAAGTCATAGTTTACATATTTTCCCTCATACTTGAGTATGGTAATATGTTTTCAGATAAATTTTCAAGGAATTGAGTCAATTTTAATCCATTTTGGTCAAAGCTATTTCGACCTTAAACATTAGTCAATTTATGTCCGATGTGCATGACTTTAAACTGCCCACAAAATACAAATGAACTCTGAATAAAATTCAAGTTCCAGTTCACTAAACATACATTTTGTATGATTTATGTAATATTGAGCAATTAAAATATTCAAAGATTGTAGGGTTATTTACATTAATCCTAGTAAAAATCAAACTATGCTTACTAGGACCATTGGCTTAGGTAAAATTTAAAGCAGGTAAGAAAATACATGTACAAGTGATTGAATATGAAAGCATTATCAGCATTGATGCACAAGAATTAGATGGAAATCCACAGATTGAAGCCTCTTTTCTTTTTCAGGAAATTACAAAAGACTGTCAACATAAGTTTTCACTTGATTTACAACATCTCGAGCTTCATCAGCAGCAACTTGAAGATTGTGCACTCGACCAGATTCACTCTTCTCACCTTGATGGAGTGCCTTCTTGGCATCTGCAATGGCTTTCATACCATTCGTTTGAGCTCCCTCCAATGAATTATTGAGCTATTCAAGTTCCCCAGTAACATCATCTAACTGTTGCTGGAGCTGCACCTGCTGGACGACTTTTTCGTTGATCTTATGTGTCAGTTATTTTATCTTGGCAGCATAGTCAGCCTCATCTTGGGATACCGCAACCTCAAATTCGCCGATGTTGACTGACAACTTCACCCTGGTCAGATCTTCGTGGCACTTTTGCTCTTGTTCCCTTCTTAAGATGACTTGTTTCACCACAGTATGGATCTCTTGGTATCCAAAACCGCCAAGTCCGAGCATGATGAACTGGGATGACAACCGGGAAATCTTTGATGACAACTCATTAAGAGGCACTTCAGATATGATTTTCCATATGTTGTTCCATGCCTTGTGTCGTGAAAAGGTGAGTTCCTTAAGCACCTCCGGGGCTGATTCGACATCATCTTCACAGGGGGACATGTAATCTGGGATTAATGCACTAAAGGAAGTTCCATGTTCTACTCCTTCCTCCCTGACCATGGTTGCTTCACCTTCTACTACTGTTTGGGAGGAGGTGGAGACTTCACCTCCAGTTCTATAAATTGAAGTTGATAGCCCTGTTTGATCAATTAAATGTATGGTTAGTTTGATAGAATAATGAAAGTTGGTTTCCTATCTTGAAAACTTAGTACAATCATTACCTAATAGTAGATCAACAGCTTGAGAAGACTCCTCCCCATCTTTCCCAGTTTCAACAGGATATTCAAGATGGGTCTCATGAGGGTTTACTGGGTTTATCACCACTTGAGCTAATGTTTCTGAAATGGTAGGGTTGACATCAATGTCCACACCCTCTTCAGGCATTGGCAGTTCAGTAGCTTCTATGGATGGAACTGCATATTATTTTCAGTCATGATTGGAAGTGTAAATTATAAGAAAATTTACCGGAATAAGGATAACACTCACGCCCAAAGTCTTCTAAATCACATGATAACTTAGCATGATCATAAAATTATTTGAAAGACTTGCCACGATTCATCATTTCATCCAATGATATTTCAGAGTCCTGGATAGTCTCACTAGTGGGAGAATTCGATGTGTCCTCTTGGAGACCCTCATTCTGCGGCCCCTGACCCTGGAAAACTTCTTTAGGAAGGATGGAGGATTCAGTTGTTGCGGCCACCAATGATTCTGGTCCAGGTTCTTCTCTACTTGTAGCTGCAGTAGGATAAGTACTGGGTATAAATGTTGGATCCTTTTCAGAAGTAGCCAAGTAAGCCTGAATTTGCATTTGTTCCACAACACCCTCCGTGGTCCTCAAAGGAGGATCAGTCCTTTCCCTCATAGGGGAAATTTAAAAAGCCCCTACAATCCCCAGAAATATGAGCAAAATTTTCATGGGTATAGATTCATGATTATCTGAAGGAATTACCACTACTGATAAAGCATTTAGCGGTGGACTTCCTCCTTTGTCACCATTGTCCTTTTGGATTTTTAGGAGTATCAGCAGTCTCACTTATTGGCACTTGAATTGGCGAATGGAAGGCCATGTCCAACTCTTCATTCATGGCATGCTGGTCTGGAGATATCTCACTTGATTCAAAAGGAGACTCATCAGCAGCCCCAATGGTAGTACCACCAGGGTTGTACTGTAGTGAAGGAACCTCAGCTGTTCCTTTCATTTCAAGCTGCAAGGTGAAGAAAATAATTTCCTTGAGTAACAAATCTTCGATTGAAATCAAGTTACAAAGAAAATAAGGAAAGAAAACTTACATCTTCAGGAGCCACATAATCGTGCCACTCCTCATAAGTCCCCTCAGTGGCGCCACGATCTTTCAATTCCTTCACCCGTTTGGTGACAGGAACGGAATTGTTAGTGGCATATATGAGCATTTCCAGCTCTCTGATGTAAGCCCACACTTCATTGGGGTTTTCCTCGTATTGGATATCTGTAGGAGCCACGAGATTCCATATTCCAGGGAGTTTTAGACCCTCTCAAAAATCCAACCAGGAAGTCTCAGTACCACAATATAGACTCTGCCATGTCTGGATAGCCTCTGGTCATAGATATTCAGTGTGTGTACCAGAAGGCTGCGGAGAAGGTCCTACAATTTTCGACTTCAATTTCTTCCCAGCTCCTTCACCTATTGATAGAGAATAAGAAAATTAGACCTATTGCTTTATAAAGTGATGTTTATTAAATTACCACAATAAATTAACTCACCATCCATTGATGGAGTAGGTCTTTTGATTCTAACCGGAGGATTATATCAGGCACGAGGCCGCTTTGCCACTTGTTGTGCCTCATCATCCCCATCATGGGAATCTGGTGAATCAGTCCTAGAGGGGGAATCTGGCGAATCAGCATTAGGTGGGGAAGCATCACCTTCACGAAGAAGGGTTCCTTTCTCTACATTCCTCTTCCTTTTCCCCACCTGATAAACAGGGTGATTCAGCACCCATTTAGGGTATGATGCTATCCAGTTCTCGGAATACCATGTGGTCAAGTTATGTGCCACTTTTTCAACTGGTAGATCAAATACCGCCCCAGTCTTCTCCCTTGATGTCAGTAGCCATAGTTTCCAAGAAACCATCAGATGTTGCTCTAACCTGACATGTACTGGGGGAGAGACAATAATCTATTTCAGAAACTTGAATTGACGTGAAAATCTATATGGATCATAGGCCTTGCATATAATTTCTCCGTCAATCCTGGAAACTAGCACACCATCATAGCAAGCTAGCATGTATGCCCTTAAATCCTAGTGGGTTGTTCCATCATCAACAAACCGCCCCGGTTGGCGGATTTCCATAGGGAAAGAATTTGAATTCCTTAAACATGATCAGCCTCACTTTCTTGTCATAGGCATTAAGATCTAATAGAGCAATGCCAGAGAATGCTTGCACAGACAGCCTGAAAGAACTTCTAGGAATTTGTACTCCATTCTGTACATTATAAGTCCTGAAGTGAGTGGCGATCCATCCCCATAAAACATGGAATGGTCCCACTATTATTAAAGTAGATTTACCCATGAAGACATGAAGTAAACTCCTGTGAATCTTTGCTAAAATGGGGGTAGCCAACCCAACCATTTTTTCCTCAACTAACTTTTCCACAATGACGAAGGTCCCTAGCTTGACGCCTCCCTTCGAATCCCTGACTGGCAAGAGATAAAAGCTGAGCCACAAAGCCAAGAAGCCCGCCAGACGAGTCTTCTTTGAGATCCTTTGATTCACCTCATATCCCCATTTATCAAACTCTCCTTCTTCTAGATTTGGCCAAAATGTGCCATGAGAACCCCTCTTCTTAGGTTTTGGGCAGGTGGTAGGATGGCTGGGCCTCTTATCCTTGGATTTATTTTTCTTGGATCCTTTCTCCTTAGGATCCTTCTCCTTAGGCTCCTTCTCTTTCTTCTCAATAATAAATATATTCATCCACTCCTCTGGATGAATATCCTTTCTAGAATGAGTTATGGAGGTCCTTGAACTCTTGAGCCTGTAGAAGATTTTAAATAATTCCGGAGCCAAAGCAGGAGTCTTCTCTGAATCATTCCAAGTCACCATGGGAGGAATGAATTAATTATACATATAACCCAAAATTGGAGCCCCTGAGATCCTATGGACATCCCACAGACTGATGCATACTTCTCCATGAGTCAGATGGAAAGAATTGGTTTCTGGGCTCTAGTGGCTGAGTATCTCGGGCACGAAGTTGTCATGTCTGTAAACATATGTTTTCCTAACCCAGACAGCTTTGTATATCGCCACTCCTTTCAGATCTTTGACAAACTCTGCACAGGTTTGTCATACCCAGTATGGCAACATCCAATTTGGCTTCACACCTCCCCCAAGACGGAAGTCCCAACTTTTCTTCTAGCCTTTGGATTGATCCATCTGAGCATTTCAAAAGATTGAAGGATGACAATGTGGTTGCAACTCAGGATTATGAGGTTTCATATCTGGAATACAAGGGCTATGATGCATCATGTGGGCCTTCTCCACTATTCCAGCATTTATAAAACCTACTCCACATGAGATATTTTCTAAAGCAAAGTTGGTGTAACTCTGAAACCACGAAAATGGGAGATAGTTCTTTGCTTCTGGAATAGTGACTTCTCGCAGATGACCATAACCATACAAAGGAAGATAAGTGATTTGTGGGAAATCAAAGTGATATTTCTTCAGATAATTATCCAAATCTAGGAGAGTGCTATCACAGACGGTATAATAATCGTGGCCAACGATATCCATCATTTCATCAATTCTTTTGCTTGCCAGTTCATCTGCCGTTCCAATTCTTATTAGAGCCATTAAGTCTGCACAAAAGTTGAATAAATTAACTCTTAAATGGGTTTATTTTTCATAAACTTTTTGATGAAATTCAAAATAATGGCAAATGAATTAAGGCGCACAAGTCTAAACTTGGCGCGCAAGTATGGATGAGTCGCGCAAGTGTTAATGTGTCGCACATGTTTTTGGCATGCAAGTATAACTGCGCTAGTCCAAGTACCTTCACAGCAGCACGATAGCGAAGAAACGGCAGAAAACGAGAAACTTGCATGGCAAAGGTGACATGTGCGGCGAGAGCTCAAAAATCCAGAAATCAGATTCTATGCGTGGTGAATGAGCGCATATTTTTATGCCAGGCTGCCCACCTGCATGCCTACAGCCAGCACGCTCCATCCAGCGCACACCGGCCCTGCGCGACTTGCACCTATGCGATGATAGTTATAAGAACCCGACCTTAAACCTTACTTAATATTGAATTAAATGAATAATTCACATCGAGGATATTTTCATGGTTTAGAGTTTTAGAGAATTAGGACATAACTATTACATCTCAAAATATTACAAAGTAGACACTTCTACTAAGTTTCCATAAAATAAAAACTCTTAAAAAGAAACATGTCTAGTTCCATGTTTTAGGTAGCATGACTTTCCCTTGATCCCATCCTTGACCCTATTCCACCTTAATTCTTGTGAAAAACATTTCAAAAAAAAACTTGGGGTGAGCATAAAAAGCTCAGTAAGCGATACACAAAGAATAAAAACTGTTAGTTTATCAAAACAACAATCAAAGCATGTATACTTTATCAAAGTAGTACCTTTCACCTTTATGAAGTAGTAAAAACTCTTCACTGAATAAAATATCATTACTTACCCTTTTGTAACCAAAAGATTACCATAAAACCCATATAAAGAACACATAACATATAAAGGTAACTTGGGACATAAACATTCTTAAATGTAATAACCATACGGTCAACTTCCACACATATCACTTAATGGAATAGCCATACAGACGACTTCCATACCCAATGCATTGGAGGTTATAATGTAACCACCCATCCTGGTATTCACGGCACCACCCGTCATATGGTTTATCACGTAACCACCAATCAAATGTCCAAGTACCATTATAAAATCATAAGACATAAAACAAAAATAATTGAAAGAAAAAATTTCCACATTTCAAACACAATATATCACTTAAATATATTGACATAAAAAAAATCCATTATAAAAACCATTTTCAATACCAAAATACATAAAAGATTATATGGTATTTATTTCATTTTTAAAAAAACATCACATCTTGTTGAGGAAGCCAAAGACCAAATAATACTCGCGGTGGCGGAAAAGGTCATTGTCACCACGTACGTTAAAGGAAACATTCCTTTTTGTCGTTTTGTAAAATGCTTCGTAGAAAAATATTACTTTTGTATAAAATTAAAAGTCAAAGGGTTTTATACACCGTATAAAAGAAGCCTTATATTAGAACAAAATATGCCTCAATGAAAGGAGATTGAGACGAAGTCCCTTACCTTGTGTCTGATGTGACTCAATTTCTCTTTAATCTCCTGAATAATAAACTAAAGTTAATTTATACTTGCTTAAGAACGTTTTTCAAGCTTATTATTCCTTTTATGTCACTTATTTACATGTTATAAACATTTTGTAATAATTTAAATTAAAAATATTTGTTTTGTTGATATTTGGTTCTTAAGTCGAAAGTGGACATATTACAATTACATGTTGTTCATGTGGTCAAAGGATAATTATATCCAGAATGATATTCATGATTTGGATATCATATATATCATATATATCCAGTATATACATGTATTTACAATAGTATATAACATTTAGTGGTATGAAATGAAATGCACCGTTCATGGAGATGGTAAGCCGTACGTATGCATGAACACTACTTTCATTTCTATTTCATATTTAATGGAGTGAAATCATAATGATATAAAGGTATATTATAATTCCATTAGAATATCATATATAATATCATTAACTCCATCCTTTATACGTCCCACATATGGCATTAACGAATCAAATCACTTTGAGGGGGCGGTAGTCCGCACTTCCTAAAATGAAATTATCGCGTTTACCCATAATGGAAACCATAAAGGTATTACATAAATGAAAAATACAGAAGAATAATGAAAACATAATATAAATCATATATAAATATAGTGACATATTAATGGCCACTATAAAATGTGTTAAAAGAAGATTGAACAATCATCGTTTC
Organism: Viscum album; assembly: GCA_963277665.1. NCBI lineage: Eukaryota > Viridiplantae > Streptophyta > Magnoliopsida > Santalales > Viscaceae > Viscum > Viscum album. Next base: position 491,856,685 of record OY728150.1, read on the forward strand.
ATGAGGCAGGAAATCACCAACCACAGAAATAGTATGTTCTTTAACCATTAGATGAAGGTGTGTGTAGGTGTAGCTCTAATAATTCTCATAAAAACATACTAGTATATTGAAGATACTGGTGTTTTTACAAAATAAAGTAATAAAAAGAGTTTAGGGGGTTGGAGAAGTAAAATAAGACATAAGAACACAAGAGAAGACATTGCCTTTAAAACGGGTAACTCTTTTTGATTTGAGCTCAAAGGCTTCCTTGGGAAGACTTCTGCCCAAAGTGAGGATTATAGGAGTAATAGAGGGAATGTGGAGAGACAAAATGGGTAGGTTTTGGCTGAGACAAAGGCTTGAAAGGTGTGGGTAAGGTGGTAGAGGTGGGGGCCTTTTATAAGAGGAGAGGAGGGGCACTCTTGGAAAGTTATAAAAGGTTACTTTATTTTCAAATGAGTTTCGGATTTTAAAGGTCCCACATTGATGTATTTCTAGGATAAGGTGATAAGATTTCTAAATCCACCCATACAATAGGTTTTTGACATGTTTAGGTCTTATATTTTACATTATCTTTTCATTCTATTTAAATCATTAAATAATGAGGTAATCGCTTCATCATCATGATGTCATAAATAATTTAATTTATTTAATTTCTAAAAATTATAAAACAAATATCATGATGTAGGAAATATTTTTAGCTTTCTAATGAATATTTGTAGTCAAAAATATGACTTGTATAACCCCATTTAATTTTTTTTAGTAAAACAACTCATGTTTGTGACATTTTTATTTTAACTTTAAATAACAAGTTATTAATGTCATTTTCCTACCAAAGTGGCTCCATGAGGTCCCCAAGTTGACCCATGGATTTTCTTGGTCGGCCATGAGACATCCAATAAGTTTAAACATTTTTCAAGGTCATTTTATATTATTAAAACATTATTTTTACCTTAAACTACACTAATTACCTCTAATCACGATTAAAAACTTAAAGTTTACTATTCAAAAAAAATTATTTTAATCCCATTGAACCAAATTTTACTTCCTAATGAAAACCATGTATGTAGGATTTTTTTAATTCAAAACACAGAGGTGGTAAAATTTCATTTAAACAAAAAATCAGTTTTTTTAAGTACCACTTTGTGGTTTCACTATTCATCAAAAATTGACGTTTTTCAGAAAAATACCAAAACTTCACCCTAAGCTATATTTGATCTTCCTAAATAAAAAATGATGTCTATTTTACAAAATTCAAAACATATAAGTTACATTAATTAAGTTAATAATTAATTCATGCTGTCAGAACAAATAGCGTGTTTTTATGAAACAAAATGTATCAAAAGATTGACACTAGTTTAAGTCCAATTTCAAAGTGAAATTAATTCCAATGACCACAATTGGATTAAATGGTAAAAATTTATTCTAATTGAACTTTAAAATCAATTCAATATATAATCTAATCATATAAATTGATTATATTAAAAAGTGGTTTTGAGTTAGAATACAACATTTTTCACTATTAATTAAAAATTGAACTTTATCGGAATAATACCAAAAATTTACACAAAGTAAATTTTGATGTCTCGATTCTAAAGAAGAGTTTTATTTGGTCCAATATAATGTATAAGAGTGACCAAAACTATATTTAAAGAGGGTTCTCCATCAAAAGGTGATAGTTCGACCTTTTAGTGAATATTAGAGTATCTATGCCTAAAATTGAATTCTTTTTCTTATTTTTAGCCTTTATCTTTTATTGGATAAATGTAAAAACATTTAAAAAACATATATAATCATATTATAGTTATTTATATTCATTCCCACCAATACAACGACTATGTGTTAACTACCATTTAAAATAATATTATTATATTACTACTATGAAACGTAAGATTCAAAGAAACTATTTATTGCATATCGGGTACGCTATCAAACATAGCAACCCCTTTTAAAGTAAAATTAATATTTAATTAGTAAATATTAAAAATTATGAAAATGTATTATTCTTTATTTACCTGGGATGTTACAACAGTTGCGCGGTGAAAACTTGTGTGCCTATTTCCCTTTGGTTTCTCTTCTTTTCCTCAGAGTCACATCCTTATTCTTCCAGATCCAACTATGAGGGGGGACTTTTGTTGACGCTCCTCTTCATCACATTGTTCAATGGAATGGAAAGGGAAATGACTTAGCACAATTTGTTTCAGCCTTTGAAGAAAACATCAAAAATCGACAAAGGAATGAAAAAGGAGTCAAAGGACCTTGCACCGCGCAAGTTCCCTTACCACCGTGCAAGTTCCATTACCACCGCACAAGTACACTTGAACACCGCCTAATGGTCACGCAAGTGACTTGCGTGCCCTATTTAAAAACCTCCCAGGGTCTTCAGAAGCCTATAAATAGACCATGTGGGCCTCGCATTTGAGGAGGAATTTTTCCAGAATTCAGATATAGAGCTCTGAATGCCCATGTCTCTTCTTCAAGTCTTTCGAACACTTCTAAGGTAATTCTCTACCTATAATGGAAGGTCTACAAAAGAGGAATAAGGTCAAAGTGTTAGAAATCACAAACACTTGCGCGCCTAAATGTTTTTTCCCTTAAGGGAAATGAACACACTTGGGCGCCTCCTTACATATTCATTGAAAATTGCGTGCCACTCTTCTGGAAGTACCTCAGGATGATTCTAAAGGCTTTGGTCAAGAATCTCCCAAGTATTACTCTACTGGGAAAGGATTGTGAAAGTATCCATGAGTCGTGCAGGTATACTTGCGTGACCAATACTTGCCCACCCACGCAGTACCTGTGCGCCTTCCAGGACTTGCGTACCCCTTTTTTTGGGTGCCCTTCCTACCCATTTAACCCCTCTTATGCCATTCCACCTCTCATATTAAATATACAATCTTCAATACACTCTTCAAAGCCATTTATGGCATGTTTTCTTGATTGAATTCCTTATCTGAAAGGATCTCCGTGGAACATCTCTCAAAACTTAGTGATTTTCACATCTTTATGTCACTAAAGTTAGAGAGTTTATTCATTCAACCTCATCCTTTAAGATGAGAGAATACTTAACCTAGGCCTCCTTTTTAGGAGTAAGCCCCAGTTCAAATCCTCATTAATTTGGGCCTCCTTTTCAGGAGTAAGTCCCAATTCCCCCAACCTGGGCCTCCTTTTCAGGAATAAGCCCAGTCATAATTCCCTAAATTTGGACATCCTCTTTAGGAGTAAGCCCCAAACCTTAATTCCTTTAACCTGGTCCTCCTTTTCAAGAATAAGCCCCAGTCTCAAATATGGGAATCCTTTCTAGGAGTAAGCCCCAAGTCCGTTAATTTTCAAACCCCTTTAACCTGGGCCTCCTCCTTAGGAATAAGCCCCAGTCATAATTTCACTTAACCAGTCATAATTCCTTTCGATCTGGGATTCCTTTTCAGGAGTAAAACCCATTCATAAGTCCCCTCATAACTTGGTAATCTTCCTTAGGAGTAAGCCCCAAGATTAGAGTATCCAAATCTCTCTGAAGCACATATACCTTTATGGACCCTGTTCATGGATTTCTTCCCTGAATTAAATCTTAATCCTCATCTATTTGGGCAGTCATACATACATAAGCCCCACATCATTGAATGGCACAATTGTATGGTTTCAACAATACCTCTTGTTTCTCACACCGAGCATGACTCATATGAGCTTAAAGCGTAAAATTAATCATGACATCTTTCTTTGAGCCATCAATCATGCAGAAAAATCATACTCCCTTACTCGAACTATGTGGGTTATGATTCCTTTTCCAAAACAAAGGATGCGAAGGTAGCCCATCAGTGGGTACAATCCCAACTCTAAAATAATCCCAGTCCTCCTGAATGACAATAAACTTCATGTGCCCCACTGAGTGGCTTTAAAACCAGTATGGTCATCATAATGACCAAGAGACTTTTATGTATTTAAGGATACCATCAACTAAGAATCTCTAACAAATACAGATGATTCTCTATCGATGAAGAACCTCGAATACATATAAGATATTCTCTAAATTTCCTACATATTCAATCATTGATTGTCAGATCTAAAGGAATGGTCATTTTATACTTTGTAATGTAATAAGGATTCACGAAAATAAATTAAATCTATAAAGAGAGTCCCAGATTAGACAATAATTCCCCTCAAAAAGGTGTGATGTGTCCGACCTCCCATCCTCTTGACCAATGCAAATTCTTAAGCCTCATTATTCCACAACTAATGAGAACCTACCTTTGGAAAGTAGTTCTAAATGGATATGGAATCATTGGATGTTTCCGATTCTACAAACAAACCCGTTAGAAACCGATTGGAATGTTTGAACCTTCAATCAATGAGGTCACCCCCAATTTCAGAAGGAAACATACTTGAAACATCATGAGGTCCATTTGGTCTCTTACATTGACCCACTCAAGTACATACTCAACCTTCTAATATCAAATAGACAACTATATTGGTGAGTGGTCATTCTGTAGCAATTTTTTATCCAATTCATACCACACAATGAATTCAAAGGGAAATCATTATCAAACATTCTTACAGCGCATCCCATTGTAGGAAGAACACTAATGGATGTTGAAATGCCCGATGAATATGTATTCTCTATTAAAGACACTCCCCAAACATGGGAGATATATTTTGGCAGTGATTCCAAAAGGATAATTAGAAAAATTATGGAAAAATGAAGCTCAACAAGGTTGGATTGAGAATTATTCTGATCTATCTAGTAAAATTATTATTTCCTTATTCCTACCTGTTATCAACATGATTCACCAACAATGAAGTAGAGAAAAAATCCCTCATAATAGTTAGGTATTTAGAATTGAAAATACCAATATACAACTTGAATATTAAGGGTGATTTAGTGTTAGTGATCAAATAGATTAATGGTGAATATTTTATTAATAAATAATAAGTGATTCCCCTATTTGATTATGTATATGGATTGATGGAAAATTTAACTTCTGAGATGAAACTATTTCATGTTCCTCATTTACAAAATACCTAGGACGATTCATTGGCTAATGTAGCAATCTATCTTGTAGATCCAGATTCGAATGAGATAATCCATAGAATTGAACACTTCAGGGTAGTATATCTATTCACTTTTAAATATAGGGAAGAGGTCGATGAGATCAACATCATCACTGAGTAAGAATCGTTAATATCTACACCATTTGATACTTCTATTTAATGGATGTAACTCATACTGGATAATATCCAAAGCATAATTTTTCCATCAAACTAAGAATATAAGGATAAGATCTGTTGATGAGCCATAAATTTTATCCATTAGATGGCTCAAATTCTCAAAAAGTCCTCTATAAATGAGGATATGATGGATTCCTCATCATATGTTTTGAAGGAGGTGAGAATATCACTATTATTCAAGAAGTTCACATAGGCTCTTGTGATTCTCATCAATTTGGAACTAAGATTTTCCATCAGATCAGATGACTTAGATATTTCTACCATATGATGACACAAGATGGCATGGAATTCACTAGAAAATGACACACTTGCTAGATACATGCCAATTTCATGCATCAAACACCAAACCTACTAAAAACTATTAAATATTCATATTTTTTCCTCATAATGAATTGATTTCATGGGACATAACCCTAAAAAACAACCATTTAGTTCAAGTATATCCTTAATGTTACCGTATTATTCTCTAAGTGGATCGAGGATATATCCCTTAAAACCCATAAAAAAGTCTATCATAATGTTTTTTAAGTTCAATATCATTACCAAATTTAGTGTCACTCATATGATATTAATGGGAAACGTCACTAGTTTCTACTCTTCTGAGTTGAGAAGGTTGTATCACCAATATGAAATTTAGTCCAACCACTAATCCCACTACAATAAAATGATAGATGGATAGATTAAGGATTCAAATAAAAATCTATCTAACATACTCTAAAAGATGGTGGATAAGGATAATAAATACTTTTTGAAAAAACTTCTACATTATTTGTGGGAATAACATACCACAAATCATATAACCATGATAGCGACCCCATATTCACTTGTGTATGGGACAAAGGCATTCATGCCCATCAAGGTTCAACTTCCTTCATTGCATTTCCATTTACAACCAACTATCTGAAGATCAAATATCTCAGAAGTAGCAGTATGATTTTGAATAACTCAATGAGAAGATATTTCCCACCTCAAACACCATGGAAGTTCATCAAAATTGGGTTGCATAATCTTTAAATAAGAAAGTCCACCTTCATTCATTCCTCCATGGAAAGATGGTTTTGGTGCTCAAGGGTCCAATGATACTAGAGAATAAACCACCAATGTTTGAACCAAAGTGGGAGAGACCCTATGTAATATGTAAGGACTAATATAATAGATATTATTCTTTATCTACCATGGATAGGAAGAATATCAAACCTCTCCCCAATGTAAGATTTCTCAAGAAATACTTTACATAATTCCATGTTAATTCACTTTATTCCCAGGATGTATGACTTTAAACTACATATTGTATCATCCCCACCATACGATGTTAAGATACATGGTCAATGTCCTCACGAAACAATGTTAAATTTCATGAAAACATAATAGTCTCGTGAAATTTAAAAACATGATAACATCTTTATAGAAGGATGTTAAATTGCATAAAAACAACTTTGTGACATGACCTTTAACTGATTAACACATACATCTTGGTCACAGAATGTCAAACTATATGGAAAAATTCTTACCATAAGAAATAAATTCTCATGTAAACTAATAGAAATTATCTTAACATGTTCTCTAGTGTGGTATGAATGGTTCTCCAATTACCTCTTATTTCTCACATCGAGCATGAATCATGCGATCTTAGAGGAACATGTTGATTGAACCTACTAGGATGACTAAAAATAACTTTTATAAGGGTAAGGGATGGTTTAGTCCATCCCACATGACCATATAATATTTATAGTTCCCCACTTATCCTATAATTACCATATATAAGAGATAGATTTGTGTATTTATTTCCAACACAAAACTTATCTATGTTTGGAAGCATAAATTCCCTCACCCATATATAATAGATTAATTTGCATGGGAGACTCTATAAGAAATATATATAGATTGATTCATACTCCAATAGGATAGTTAGTGACATAAAGATCTTCTATCCTTGTCTCAACTATAGATAAAACAAAAAAGACTCATTTTCCTTACATACAAACCAGATCTATATGTGGAATTTTTCTTGTAGAACTATGCATGGATTGATTCCTACTCTAGTACTAAACACAATTATGCTTGGATATATCAACCTAGGTCAAGATATTATTTCAAAAAATAAACTCCATATTTCACCTATGTTATTTCGCTCTTTTGATGATATTTTCATTTTACTAATGACACTATACTGAAGTGAAACCCAATTTTCTTCCCTTTCACATGAGCCCAATATATATAGATGAAACTAAACAAAATTTCCCACTCTCTTATATATGATCTAGATATATATAGTATTATTATCCATTGAGTTCTTCATTTTTGAACCTATGATAAAAATAACTTACATATGCAAGAGCTTGATCTTCATAGTGGACAATACAAGAACTATATGTAACTTGATTTCTATTATCTAAAGATACATAGTGACAACTAGATTTTATTTCCAAGGACCATATGCAAATTCTATCAATAAAAATGGCCTCCTCTCTTTCACATAGGATCTTTTAGTGAATATTCATTTATGAACCTACACTAATGTAAGAGAGAACATAAAAATTCCCCCATTCTAGTGTTGGTCATATAACCATAGACCAATTCTATGATAAAATTTCACCATTATCAAACAAATTGTTTTTATTCATGATCACATGTTGATAAAATGCGTGACACATGGTCAACCCTACATGACTATAAACTGCTTAGGGATACCTCTTATACATGATCTAGTTTCCCTATATGAGATCCAAACCTATGTAGAGGTTCCTACTATAGGGTGGTTCTCTAAGAAAACATCAAGATAAAATTACTCATTCTCAATACTATATCCTAATGTTTAAAACCTCCCCTAAAATATAAGGACTATGTATGGATGTGATCTTAATATTTTTGGATATGTTTTTGAATCTTATGTTTAGGACCCAACCAAAAATCCTCATTCAATTTCACCCATTACAATGGAATAATATCAACATAGTTATGATAAGATCAAGTATAACATACTTCATTAACCTTTATGAACGTTTTCCTTCACAAATCACACTTCATTTTTTGATTATTTAGGATTATTGAAAATGGTTCATTATCTACCAGGAATGATCATTTTATACTCCAAAGGAAATTTTTTTTACTATGCATATATAACCTTGATATGGTTCTATATATGTGTCCCCGATATGGCCTTTAAACTATAGGAATCTTTGTACCAAAGGAGATAATAATCTAATTCTCATATTAACTTCTATAATTTCAGTGGAACTCATCTGTCGATTTTGGTCCATGGTCATCCTTATGTGTACCCATTCCACATCACTGCTTCTAGTTTAAGAACCTCAAACTCTGATTCATGACTCCACTAATCTTTAGTTTAGAAGGAGTTGGAACATCATTTAGCTTCTAGGCCTCATTTTTGTTATTATTATTACCCTCCTAAGGTCCACACATCATGACCAAAAACTATGTGCACCCACTTGAGATGGTCTCTAGTAGTTTTCATCTATCCATTCCTATAGGGTAAACTTTCCCCCTTTTCAAATAGTTGGATTATCTTATCCCCTTTTGGTCCAAGCACTATGACCTTAAACTATTTCCACCTCCCCTATGAGATAATATATATTTTAATTTTGACCTCTATTCATGTAAAGTTTCACCTTGACCTTTCCATATAGTTTTTCATACTTCAAATGTGGTTGGAGCCTTAAACATAACATTTATTAGTCAAATATGCATGACCATAAACTATAGAACCTAAGTGGTATAGGAAATATGATCTTAAAATATAGATGAAAAAGATATAAAACTTGTCATGTTGAAAACCTGTAAAGGGTATACTGAAAAAAATTCAAGTCTCCACTCAAAAAGAATTTCCATTTTCATAGCTTAGGAAAAATTTGACTGTAAATTTTAAAAAGGCATAAATCTTGTATATCCCATTATATGGCCCTAGAAAAATCCATGCCATGCTCTATAGACTAACTAGTTCTAAAAAAGTTAGTGTGGTGTCAAATAATATTTATTTTCCCTATTTATGTGGTCTGTACATAATTTCATATCATTTAGTGTGTTGAAATGATTCTTGAATATTTCTTCCTTCCATGAACCTACTTCATTTCAAAATTGTTTGAATCATTGAAAACATTTCCTTGGATACTAGTAATGAGAATCTTCGATTCTAATGGACACCACTTCTTGACTAGGCATACCATTCCCCTAATATAACTCTATATAATCACCCCTGATATGGCCTATCAACTAGAAGAATCTTCATCCTAAATAAGAAAAACCTCTAATTTCCATGTTATTTGACACAATTTTAGTATAACCAATCATTTTTATATGGTCCACAATCACCCCCATATACATGTTTCATGACATCACTCATGATTCAAACTCTTGGAGTTATGATTCACACAACCCATAATCTAACTATTCAGGTGGATCTAGTACCCTAAATGTTACAAACTTGTGTATCAAGATCATTTTAAATGAAAGAGTTTGATATCTTATTCTACAAACTTTAATTTTTCCGTGTCAAGAGGATCTAAATCAAATAAAATTATGGTATAAGCTTTAGGACCATAAATTGAATTCCCTATGTTTTAGGGTGGTCTTTGATGCATCCGATCTAGGTATTAAAAGTGGGGCATCCCTTCTATCACCACTTACTCAAATGATCGTAGAATAAACTTATCTATCATTCATGATTGTATAATAAAAATTTGTAACACTCACAAAGAGTGCACATATCTTACTCTCAAGATCACACAATCAAGATCTAGAATACTCTTAGATAGTGTATAGTCACCATCATCAACAATGGTGGTTATTATGATTAGGTTGATCAGGATCTACTTATTCATAAGATCATATGTAATAGTGAAATCAGGCTCTTCCCATTCACATTAGGTCAACTTCACTCATGTTTCCATAAATGACACCTCACATTTTCGTCCATGCATCATGAACCTAAACATTATACAACTGGTTCAATGCTATCAAACATTAAACATCGTCCATATCAGTCTAGTTTTCATAATGTAAAACTGCATAAGGTAAAAGGCACAGAACTCGCTAGGCTAAGAACTAGTAAAGGGGAAACCTAGGTCAATATCAATCCTCCACTCACTGGACACACCCATTTCATGATTATGGGAAAAAAATGAGATTTTGAAATTTAAAGGGGAATAAAACATGATAGGTTTAAAACCAATAAAGTGAAATATATAAAAAACCAAGTCCTTTACCACTATGGATCCCCAATATGAGGCTAAGGTAAAATTTAGGGAAATAAAAAAAGAGACTCAAAGCATATGTGTTTAATAATATGATCCCATAAGAAGTCAGATTGTTCTTTCTTATCCCCTTGGACTAAGAAAAATTTAGAGCACTCACTTGTTCTCCCATCCCTAGTTTATTAGTAAAGATGATCCATGTGAAATGATTAAAGACATAACTTCAGGGATCTTGAGACTTATTAAATATTGTAATACCCATTCTAAATTTCACCTTTACAATCCTCATCATGTGGTGTCAAATTATTCATATGAATGGACCAACTCCAATGTTACAGTGATGAAATTTTTGCTTATACTTTCCCGTGAGCCACATACAGGTGGAAATAATTCATCTTAATTGACCAACTATAGTGTCATGGTGATTATATTTATACTTATACCTATCCATTATCCACACCAAGGAGGTAATAATTCATCCAAATGTACCAATTATAGTGCAACAGTGATGGTATTTATCCATCCAAAGGCCTGAAGGCCTTCATTTTTTATTGATTTTGATAATCCACCTTTCCAGGGGTGAGGTGGAACCCTTACAAGGCCCGTCGGTGAAAGTATTACATGGACCGTAGGACTTAGAGGAATTAATTTTCCTTTAGGCTTCAAGCATTACATACAACCCAGACTAACTTCTTGGAACTGCTCCTCCCCAACATCTTAATCGTGAAATCAACTCTCCTCTTTCGCATGACTATTCGGCTAGGCATTCTCGTGCATGCACATGCTTGTATAGTGATGGTATTTATGGCTATAAACATCCATGAGCTATGATCTGGGGGAAATCCGTCATCCAAATAGAACAACTATGTTGTTATGGCAATGGTAGTTATGCCTATAACTGAGTAAATAATTCATCCAAATGGACTAAATCTAGTATTATGTTGATGATACTTATGCCTATAACTACCCAGGAGGAAATAATTCATTTGAATCAACCAATTATAGTGTTATGATAGTGTTACTTATGCCTATACCTATCCAAAAGACATTCCTAAGAGTAAAAATAATTATGAATCAATTGTCTAAGGATTATGATAACCTTTATCATCCCAAATCATTGTTCAAGTGGAATCATTTGTCCTTCATTCCACTCTTTACGAGTTTTGAATATTATAATTGATTGATAAGTTGAGGCAATGCAAAAAACCTGAGTTTAAATCCTTACATTTCTAAAAATCCTATCATTAGTGAGACCATAGAATCCTACCATATATTTAAGAATGAATCAAATTGGAATAACTTTACCTTAGTATCAAATTCTTTTTTATTTAACTAATCATATTCACGGGAGTAAGGATTTGTTGGTACTAAGAAATTTGTTCCAAACTTTTCCATAGAATACATAACATGGTCCTCACCTAGGAGAATATAAGACAAGTTTGAGTAGAATATTATTCCCATGCCTAGAGAATAATATAATTGAAATTTTACATGAAACATGAATTATCATACACCAAGGGACTGAGACCCTTCAAAAATATTTCCAATTCCATTGATGTGGTGGTGAGAACCTCCCTACAGGAGTAGGATTTGGATTTCCAAAATTAATAAAAAAGGGTGTATAAGCCTTGAAAATAATTTTGAGGGTATTCTAGGCACTTCTTGGCCTAAAAAACACTCTCCATGGGGGAACCCAATAGTCAAGGGAATATTTAGATTCACAAGATTCAATTTGACTATTCATGAATCTAAAACAGACTTAGGAATCAAGAGTTATTGTTTTTCTATGTTAGTATTCATTTTTTTGAATTTAATGAATTTGGAAAAGAAAAATCCACCAAAAATAAATCAAAGGTATCCGCATAACAATCGAATTACTTCATGAAACACATCAATTTACACATGAATCATTTTATTTAATGGTTCTAAAGATATAATTTAGTTCCCAACACATAACACTTCACATAGCATGTTAATTTCTTTTAAAATAATTAAAATGCTTCATGAGGCATCCTTTATCACGTGAGGAAAATCCGTTTTTGGTCTGATGTTTCATTTTATGGCCTCAGGCTTAGAAAAAAATCATGTGAAGGCCATTAGTGATGTTCAATGTGGCTTACCATTTTAAGATGGTAGTTACTCAGGGTTTCTAATACATACCACATTCCTTATCCACATAGGGGGACTCTCTAGATCAACACCCATAGGGACTTTAGGATGCATTTATTTAGAGACCTATAAGGTAAATTTCCCAAGTGTTGATCTTGGGAGGGCCTCCATGAAGCAATATCACAAAGGCCCTCTACAAAGCAGCTTCGTGAAACACTATATGAGTTGTGTTATGCATAAAATCCTATGAGAGCTATGTCATGAGAATTCCCTTATATGATTTTTTCTATACAAACACACCCATGTAGACAATGATATTTAGACACCCTCTATGAAGCACTATTCTAACATGCTATGTATACCCCTTCATAAAACACCATGAAACGGTCCTATGTGGGCATATACTCCTTACAAACATACATTTTTATCCTTATCCCATCAATACATACTGTTGGGAATCTTCCCTTACACCCCCAATCAGTATTAGTGATGATCTATAGTCCAAGGCCTTCATCTCAACCCCTTAAATTTCATCACTGGCCCACATAAAAAATTGAGATCCACACCATGAACTTTTCAGGTTGGGTCAGACATATTTAAAGTTTACATTCTTGTGATCCCATCCCGGATCCTTGATAATGCCTTTAGTTGTGATAATCCTCATGGATTCTTAAAACACATTAAATCAAGATACTCCTCTTGGTTTTATCACATATTCTTTGAGTTGGGATACTCTTCCTGGTTATCATACATGGGACTCCTATTAGGTGTAATACCTAACTCTATATCATAGGGAAGCTAATTTGTAAGCCCCACTATCTATCTTATTGTTTCCCCTTTTATTGAATATGAATACCATATGGGAATCAATCCTAGAGTAAACCTATAGTCATTCTATCCAGATTCCATACATGTACTATCTTCATTCGCCATCCTATACTACTAATAGAAAGAAAAAAAGAGGGTGAGATTTCTATATAGGTATGAGATCTCAGATGATTCCTTTTGATGACATTATCAGTATGTGAGGGATCCTCGTTGGGCCTCCTCTTTAGGTATAATCCCTATCCAAATTTAATTATACAATTTCCTAAAATATTATCAATATTATATTATCTATTTTCTATCACACCAAACATAAATCATGTGATATTATTTATTTAAGTATATCATGTTATTAGCATAATTAAAATGGCTCTTTATGGGCCTACTATTTTGTTTAATCCTCAATTTTATATTTTTGGGAATCCACAAATGTGTAATCCACTCTCGATCCTATATTTTTGTACCTTTAATGACATATATGTTCCCATTGTATGAATTTAAAATGCATGAAAAACATCACCAAAATATGATGTTAAACATCATAGAAAATTTACCCAGTGTAAGATGTAAAAATGAAAGCATAACCAATGTGATGAACATGGGATACCCTGCATAATAAGCATGGTATTCCTCATGACACGAGCATGAGATAACCTAAATTCATTCATGGGTAGTCTCAGTGCATAATCCATATCTATATCTAATTGTGTGTCATCATGAAACATTCAAAATACTTTATTATATTGTGTTTCTCACATTGAGCATGAATCATGTGGTCTTTGAGATCAGAGTTAATAATTCCATTATCATGATTAAAATTCCTCTAATCACTACTACAAAATAAGACTTTAACAGTACTAGAAATGGACCTTATCAGCGCTAGAAAAGTGTTGACTACATGAGTGATGTTAAAATCCCAAGACTTTTATCAGTGCGGAAAAGGTGTTGATAAAGGGGTCATTTATTTGCGCTAAAAAAGCACTGATAAATGGTACCTTTATCAGCACTTTTAAAAGTACTGATAAAGGAACCATTTATCAGTGATTTTATTTAGGACCACTAAAGGAACCCTTTATCAGTGCTTATAAAAGTAGTGATAAAGGACCTTTTATCATCTCTGATGGAAGTGCATAGAAAGAATACCTTTATCACCACTTTTAGAAGTACTAATAAATGTTTCCTTTATCAGTGCTTTTAAAAGCATAGATAAATGTATTCTTTATCAACTCTATTAAAAGAACTGATAAAGGGACATACTACAGTGTGTTGTAACAACACACTATAGCACCACTATAGTGTGTTGTTACATCACACCACATCCCCAGAAGCACACCAGAAACACACCAGATATAAAAAAACAAGTCCCAATACAAAATTTAAATGAAATGAAATTTACAACACAAATACAAGAAAAATATATATTATAAACATTTAAAACATTAGTTTATACAATTACATAAATAAAAATTATTACATACATAAACAATCCTAACTATCAAGGTTAGCATGATTTCCATTTACATTCTTTGTCGAACTGTCAACACTGATTGAGTAGTTTCGAACAAACCACCTCAACTCGAAAAAATAATCCATCTGATAGGTAATTGGTACAGAATTCAATAGCTTATTCAAAAATATATCATTATTCAATACGAAAATCTAGCCAATTTCAATTCTTGACATACCCTTTCAAAATATTTTTATACCTTTCAATGGGGTACATCCATCTGTAATGGATAGGACCACATTGTTGAACCTCTCTGACTAAGTGAACCATCTAGTAAGCCATTATATCAGAGAATTATGGTGGGAAGAACATATATAATTCACATAATATGAATAAAATATCCTTATTCATGATAGGAAACTTTGTATAGTATATAACTTTACTTCATATGGATTTGAAAAAGATGCAGAGTCTAGTTAATGTATGTCATAAATTTTGAGGCAAAATGAAACAAAAAGTAACGAACATTAAATCATGTATCAAAACATAATAGTCATGTGATTTTAGTCCTTGTGACTTCAAATTAGTCATTGAAATGACATTCTTGATATTTTATGAATACCCTCGTGGAACTCTTACACTAGTAAAGAAAAAGAAAATTTGAAATTTTACTTGTCTAGATAGAGTGTAATATACTAGAGGAAGAAAAGTACACCTTTTACCCTTCACTGGTGCCAACTCTTCCCTTATCCCCATTTTAATCAAGTCCAACTTATCCATGATTTCATATTTCATTTTCCTAGGAACATTTAGTAATGTTCCAATAACACTTTCAAATACATTTTTTTCAACTTTAATGACATCAATAAAATTCCCATCATACAAACAATTCCAATATGGAAATTAAAAAACATTCTCTTCTTACATCATGATTTTTTAAGGTTTTCTAAAAATGGTTTACCAAAAATAGTGTCAATATTTTTTAGTCTTTTTTTATAGTTTATCTCCTGTTTTTACAGACAGTGTTGTACCTTGTTCGATATTACCATCAAATAATGTCATCCAAGATCAGTATTTATGTCTTTGAGGTAAAAATTTCCAATGTATTAAAAACAAATTCTTCATGGAATGTTTGAACTAAACTGAGTATGTGTGTTTTTCACAAATGGGACACCCCAACATTCCTTTAATGATATAGCCTGATAAATTTCCATAAGCAAAAAAGTCATTTATCATTCTGTATAACATGACCCTCAATATGAATTATTCACTTCTATGAGCATCATACATTGTAATACATGTATCACACATCAATTTCATATCTTTGATCAATGGATCCAAATAGAAATCAATATCATTATTAGGTTACTTTGGTATAGATGTAATCAGACACAACATAATGTATTTTTACTTCATGCATAACCATGGAGACAAGTTATAATTTACCAATATGATGGGCCATGTACTGTAAGTACTGCTATGTACACCAAAAAAAATTATTTCATCTTTAGATAAATCACGATGAAAGTTTCTCGGCTCATCTCCAAATTTAGGAAACTCAAAATCAACTTTCATCCATTGAGGAGAATCTACTGGATGACGTAGGTTCCCATCTTTAATTATTGTATCTGCATACCATGTTAATTGTCTTTTAGTTTCCTAACATCCATATAGTCTTAAAAACCATGGAATGATAGGAATTAATAATACATATTTGAAATGACTTGATTCATTTTTCTTATATAGATATGCACCACACTTAGGGAATTTTATGAGTGATTTATAGTCCCTGTGTAACAATATGAAATTATTTGGGCAAGCATGTATTTTTTAGAGATAATTACCATTGAATGTAACATTTGTTTAGGTTCATATTTTTGGAATGGTAGTTCATTTTATTCAGGTATCATATCCTTCAGAAGACCAAGTAGTTAGGTAAAGATGATGTTACTCCATCCGCTGCCAACTTTCAAATTATATAACTTCAATATAACTGGAAATTTTGTGTATTTAGTACAATGGATATACAATGGTTTCTTGAAAAAGATATTAAACTCCTCACATAACTTTGGACAATCATGAAGGTAATATTAAATTCCCATTCTCATTTCTTACATATGATCTCCACCATCTTTTACAAAGGTATTCATATCAAATGATTTATAAACTGTAGTATCCTCCCAATCGATATCCACATTCAGTTTTTCCCCATATTTAGTCTAACATTTATAGCTTTGATCTATTTCATGAAAAATCAAATGTTCTTCCAACTATTTTGGACTAATTTTTATTGAATGACAATAATGTAAACATGGAAAAAGTATTTTAGAAGGGTCCCCGACATGCTCTCTTACAAATTTGATGAACTCTTTAATGCCATATTCATATTCATTTGTTAAATGATTAGTTTGCATCCATTTTTAGTTCATATCCATACTATTGAGTTCATAAAAGATTAATTTTATACAATACATAAATACATACACACAATATATTCATTATCAAAATTTAAAGTTATAGACAATTATAATAATGGAAATATGGATCATTTCTACTAGAATATTTGAGTGCCTCTATATTCCAAATCCAAAAATAAGGGCTGTTGTAATTTGAAAAAATAGATGGAGATAAAGGTAGATAATAAATGATATTATCACTAAACTTTATAGGTGTAAACCGGAATATGGATAGTGTAATGATCTTAGACTGAATTACCCGAACAACACCAGGTCAGATCATTGTATGACCTCTAACACACCTCAAAGTAACTAAAGGATGGTTTAAACTTTGGGTGTAAAAAACCATAAATGGGAGGTGGCCCCCCCACCAAAATAGAAAAAATTAGTACGAGAGGTTGAACAAAATTAAAGCATGGCCCTTGGGGTCAATGGACGTGCTGACCCAAAATCATCATTACCCGATATAGATATATCTGTTAGACAAAAAACCATGGAAATAAATGATTCAATAGATATATAGACACACATACATGTCACACCAGTATAAAAAACACTTTTAGTCTATAAGAAATATCAAATAGATAAAAACATGATATTTCAACATAACATGAACTAAAGGCATGATAATGATACAGAAAGTGAAGGATTGATGTGATAAACACTACTGGAAAAAGGGCATATACCCACGGTTTTTCAACAAACCGTGGGTATAGGGGTACCCTATACCCACAGTTTTCGAAAACCGTGGGTATAGAGATAATATGGGGACCTATACCCACAGTTTTGTCCAAACCGTGGGCATAGAGTTTTTTCGGATGACTTATACCCACGGTTTTGTCCAAACCGTGGGCATAGAGTCTTTTCGGATGACCTATACCCACGGTTCTTCAAAACCGTGGGTATAGGGGTATTTTTTTTTGAAGACCTATACCCACGGTTTTAATGAACCGTGGGTATAGCTTTCCCGCCATAAGGCGGGAAAAAAAAATTACGCGGGACAATGAAAAAATTTGGTGGGAATACATTTTTTCACGGATAATATTAATATATATATGTAGCTGAATGTCTATACATAAGTTAAAAAATTTAGCTCGGTTGGTTCCTCACTCAGTAGAGGCGCTGAGTTGCGCTGTGAATCCCGAGTTCGATTCCCCTTACCCGCGAATTTTTAATTTAAAGACCGCTTATATTAATATATATAATAAGATGTATGTTTTTATAACAATTTAAAATCACAGATCGGTTGGTCCATCGTGGGGTGCGGGCACGTAGCGCAGCCGGCAGTGTGAGTTCGAAACTCGGTGGGCGCAAT
The DNA here is from genome assembly GCA_963277665.1 of Viscum album. Lineage (NCBI taxonomy): Eukaryota > Viridiplantae > Streptophyta > Magnoliopsida > Santalales > Viscaceae > Viscum > Viscum album. The sequence continues at coordinate 491,875,249 of OY728150.1, forward strand.
TTTTGGAATATGCGACTTTTATTATATTAATATATAGGAACAGATATATCAATATATAATACATAATAACTGCAGCTCGATTGGTGCGGTGGGGTGGCATAGACGTGAGGCGCCGTGGGCGGTGCGGTTTCAAAACCTGTGGACTGCATATTTTTTGAATTTCAATACCCCACGGTTTGAAACCGTGGGGTATGTTGTGTGCCACGCTGGACCGTGTGGTTTTCCACATTTGACTCACCTATACCCACGGTTTTGAAGAACCGTGGGTATAGGCTGAGACCACTATACCGACGCCTCTCCAGCCCACGGTTCCCAAAACCGTGGGTATAGGCTATACCCACGGTTTTGGGGGCTATACCCACGGTTTTGAACCGTGGGTATATGCCTTTTTTCCAGTAGTGAAAACCTCATGTGCTTAACTGGGGATAGTCCCTTTGAATATGATTCATAATAAAACTGAGGACCATAGTGAATTCGAAGAGGAACTAGATCCTATGATACATATAACTAATTGAGGAACATACATCACTCCACTAACTTGGTTCCTGAAAAATAGCATCTAAAGATGTATGTCCACTGAAGTGTCCATGAAATGTGTCAGCATATATATAATCATTAAGAAACCACCAATGTGCCTCAAATCAGTAGTCAATAAATAAGAAAATTTATGAAAATTTCTAAAAATTTATATACATATATGAAAAAATTATTTATTAAGAAGATATAAAACCTATCAGTAAAACAACAATGAATAAATCCAAGGTTTAGTGTTAGATATAAACAAAAGATCATACATTGTTAGTCAATACAAACAATAGACCAAAAATCATTCCCTAAACATTGTATCACAAACAAATCATAAATAATGGATCATAAAAAAAAGTAGAATAAGAAATAAAAAATGAAACAAAAAATTCCCAAAGAAAATCAGAATTCCTACCTTGCTTGGTTGAAGAAATTTTGAGACCCTCTTTAGAAACCCTAACTACAATTGATCACCGGATATTAGACGAGATGTTTGAGCAACTAGAGGTAGACAAGTGGTGTGATTCGGGCTTTGATTCACCAAGGAGGAGCACCGACAATGGGTGGATTCCCTGTAATGCTTCTATATCGTAATGGGTTCACAAATGGATATGGTTTTTAAAATAGATAGAGACACTTTTATAAGCACTTATTACTTAAGAGTCGATAAAAGGACTCTTTATCAGTGCTTATTTAGCACTGATAAAGATAGGTCTTTATCAGTGCTAAAAAAACACTCATAAAATCAATCTTTATCAGTGCTAAAGTTATAGAACTAATAGACATTAATTTTATTAGGGCTAAAAAAGCGCTGATAAAGATGATTTTATCATCACTTATTACGGAAGCGCTAATAAAGGATTTATAATAATAATTATAAACAAAAAATTATAAATATTTATATATACTTAATAAATATATATATGAATATAAATATAGTAAATATATTCCTTTTTAAATACATTTATTATAGTTTTATAACTATTTATTTATAATTATATAAATATTTTTAAAAAATAATATTTATATCATTATATATATTTATATCATTATATAAATATATATTTAATAAATAAATATAAATATAAATATAGTAAATATATTCATTATTTTGGAAAATTTATTATAAATTTAATAATTATTCAAATATATATAATTATTTTTTATAATTATATAAATACTTTTAAAAAATATATATATTTTTTTATAATTATAAATATATAATTGTATAAATATAGTAAATGTATATTTAAAAATATATATATTTATAAATATATTTTTTACATATATATTTATAACATGATTAATGAATATGTAATTTTAAGTGCATGCATATATCTTAAAAATAAGTGAAATTGAATAAATTAAGAATAAGTACACTTTAACAATATTGAAAAAATTGATAAGTTTTGTTGTGTGCATTGTACATAAAAATGAATTAATTACATATATGTAAAATCAATATAACACACATTTGATCTATATTAAATAGAAAAATAAAATGACATTCAATTATATGTCGAGTACTGTGCAATTAGTCAATATTTTTAATTCATATTACTTTTTAATTGCAAACCATTATTCAATAAATATATGACTATTTAATGTAAAGCGTATAAATATTTTCTAATGTATAAATCACATTTATATACAATAATATATATCTATATATTTAAAATATACAATTTAATGACATTAATTATCATAATTATTAAATTAATAAAATGTTTTATATTTAATAATGTATAATCGATCTGTTCATTTTTATCAATAATTTTTTAATTAATAATTTTTTAAATATTTTCTTAATAATTTTTATTTTATTTTTATTTTATTTAATTATTTCATTTTATTTATTCAGACCTTCATAAGTGCAAAAAATGTGCTCATTAAATAAATATTTATTAATGCTAGAAATAAAGTGCTTATAAAAGGTTAAATTTATCAGTGCTTTCTTTAGCGCTAATAAATATGTCATTAATCATCATTTTTTATAGCGTTGTTAATGAACCTTTTTATAGTAGTGAATTAAGCCTCCTATTATGAGTAATCTCCAACTACATCTTACCACATATGACTCCTCCTAGGTGTAAGCCCTAAATATACCTTCACCTGACTCATTTACTAGGTTAGGTATATAAGTATTTCTCTAGTATAAATCCCACCTCGTATCTTATTACTTTTCATATTACGATATAACAATCCTTCCAGGGTAGCACCGATGCATAATACCCATTAAATTCCTTGTTTTGAGCTCCAATGTAAAATAAATGGTCTTCTATCTCTTATTTCTCAAACCAAACATGACTCACATAGGCTTAAAGATATAATTGGTCTTTCTATTAGCATAATTGAGATACATTTAAAAAAATTATAGTATAAATAGCATGATTTTAAACTTCATAGAGAACATCCATACCAATAACATTAAATCTCGTGGGTTATTCGTTGTCAGATGAATTTAAAAGGTAATATAAACCCCTATTAAGTGGAACTAAACTTTGTGGTTTTTGATTCCCTTTCGCAAGGATACACAGGAAGCCCATTTCATGGGCCTGATCCTGACATAAAAAACATCCCCCTTCTTCCTTAATAATTATAAACATTAGATCGATTGACTATGTGGCTTTAGGCCACAAAGAAAAAAATATTAGAATCACTAGGTAATTATGAAAAAATGATGGAGAACATATAATACATATAGATGATACCATCAATAGAGAACCTCTAACGCATATAGAAGTTCATGTTGAAGAGATTTTTATGATACATACATACATTCACATTAATACATTTTAAATGACTAAATATTGGCCTAGGGGTATCCCATTCCACACTAAAATATGGTAAAGGTTCACAAAACACAACTTAAATATATAAGAGAGTCCAAGAGTAGGAAATAATCCCCTCAAAAAGGTACGATGATCCCAACCTCACACCCTATTGACCAATATGAATTCTTAAGTATCATTGGTAAGAAAAAACTTGCAACCACATGCCTTCATAAAGTAGGTTCACCATGACATCGCCCATCGTGGATGTGGGAGCCATCGTATGTTTCTAGTTCCACAAATAGACCCCATCAAAAACTAATTGAAACACTTGTTACCCTTTCTTGGGGAGTGTTTTTTTATTGAGGGGGAAAAATCACATCCTAGGGAGAGGTAACTCAAAAAGAATAAGTTCTATGTTAAGGGGGAGAAGAAGTTAAAATAATATTTTTATGAGAAATTTATGTTAAATAATGATAAATAAAAAAGAAAATTTTTTACTATTACATATTCATTTCATATTGCATGTTAGATTAAATTTTTTAAAAGGTTCAAGAATATTTATACTTTGTTTCATTTTATTTTATTTATTATGTTTATGTTTTTTTATCTATTTATCATGTTTTGTAATTATAAAAAATCAGGATACAATTGATTTATTTTCCTAAAATGATATCTTCCAGGTCCATTATTTTGATGAATCATAACATACTTAATTTTTACTCTTACTTACTAGAAGTTTTTATGTTATTGTTTCTATGTAGATTTTGATTCATAACTTCCAATAAAATGAATTGATCCATGCTATTTTTGAAATGATGTGAGTACACACTGAATATCATTCAATGAAAGGTAGCGCAACTTCCATTTTTTTATAACTGAACCCAAATATCTTAAATTTTATCTGTTGAATTTTTTTATAATGATGTCTATAAATGGATATTGGGATTCAAGGAATGAAATAGAAAAGTACATGAAATTAAATGGTTACACTCTAAAAATAGTTTCTGAGAGATTTATACCACCACATTGTCAAGTGATTTCATTTTTAAATATTTTTTAGTGTGGTCTTAGAGCTATCATTGTGTGGTTATTAATATAAAATCTATTTTTTGTATTATAATCATATATTTTAATCTTTTATTTATAAAATATTATAGGGAAGGAATTAGTATATTCCAAATATATATTTTGATAAAGTCCATGTGAGGAATTCCTACTGATCATAATGATTGAAAAAGATCGTGGGGATTGAGCCACCCACTATAAACAGGTTTATCAAAGATGTTCTTAGTGTGGAACTTATATATTCAGAAACGTTTGTTGAAGATGTTCCAGGTGTGTAACATTTATACTTTTATTGGTTTATAGAATAAGTTTTGGGTGTGTAACTTGTATCTTTTGATAGTTTTTCTATGAAGTTCTAGGTGCTAAATTTGTTTCCTTTGGATCTTGATACCAATCCTCCTATCATTTTAGTATAACGGAAAAGATTTCCTATGAATTGATACTAATAGTAATAATATCCTTTAAATGGTATTTCATATTATGACCCAAATATTCATAAATTATTTTTATTTATATTGTTTTTATCATTCGATTGGATTGTTTATCTCGGCTAAAGTTTATAAATTTTTAAAGTTTAATTTCCACTACATTTATACTGTGTTTTTCTCTAATCTATTCCCATTTTGAAGAAAAAAGGTTTGGCTGTATCACTAAGAGGGGGAGGGGTGAAATATTTTTACTATTATTTTATGATTTCATTTATTGATCAACCTATGTGACTTTCTAATTTATTTATCCACTCATTTTTCATTTTATCACCCATTCACATATATAATTAAATGGCATGAAAAAATAGGGAATTAAATGGTTTGGTACCACGGTAGGTACATACTCCTTATTGTGTTCACTTCAAGTTATGAGAGGGATATTCCCACTAGTAAACATGAGTGAGTACAATTACAATATATCTCTCAAAAATCTTTAATGCAGTTGAGTATAGTGGAGGGTTATCTCTCAAAAATACCTATCTACCTCTTGATGGGTTCTTTATACCGGCTCCTACTAGTTTGAGATATCTATTGAAAAGATCAATTAATATCCTGACTAGTTCTTTTGAATATATCCTACTTGTTATTCAATGATTCCTTCTAATGACACCATGAGTAGAACTTATATTTATTTTATATCCTAGTGTTGTATCACATCATCCATTTTCTTCACCTCAATATTATTTACTATACTTCTCAATCATATCCAATTATTTTGGAATATCAAAAATTATGGCTTCTCCTACCTTCAACTTCTTCAAAATACATGAAACAAAAACAACGGTATAAAGATCCTTCTCTTATCAATCTCCCTCCATAACATTAATTAATTTTATGACTCATCTTATTTCTTCCTTAATGAAAAATTACTTCTTCTTGGATATCGTTAACTTCTATTTTTGATATAAAAAAATACTATCACTTCAAGTTCAGTATTTGTAAAATTCTATTCTCTTTATCATAAACTTATTCTACATTTTTATTCACTAAATTATGTTTATAATATCTTCTAAATATTAAATATGGAAACTCAACTTATTTCTTGACAGGTATATCTTCTCATTTTTTATACCAATAAACCAAGTCCTCAAGATTTTAATTTATCATTCAAATACCAATCAAATTTTCAAGGAAAATAATGATTTAATTAATCAGAAAATATTTAAAAAATATCAAAACCTTCCTCTAAAAACATCCATGGCCATTATTCCATGATGACATGTATGCTCGAATTCATAGAGTTTCATAGCATAGAACTTCGTTTGTGTTGTAACCACCTCTCATTTCAAAGAAGATCCTTTTACTTGTTCTTCAAATCTCAAAAATAACCATAGAACAATTTTCTATTATTAGTGAAAAGATCAATTATTCAATATCCAAATTGAATAACAATATAATTTATAATGTTTTAATTATTTAAGAACATCTTATGCATTAACTAAATTAGTATCCATGATTTCTCACATTTTCTTAACTGTTGGTAATTATGTAAGTAGTATAACATCTTATGTATCCATGTGTGAGATCCAAACATCCTATGTATCATATAACTTATTACATATAATATTTCACCTTTTCATTATATTTCATCACATCTTACATATTCCTCAAAAACTTATTATTTATACTTTGAAAAACATATTATGTATCAACAATATATCTTATGTATTATAGTGCATCATTACCTTTATCACCATTCAGAATGAATTATATGTAAGATGTTCCACTTTTTATGTATATCAATGAGAGTTATTCCTTTTCCAATTACCATATAACTAACTAATATTACTTTTTTGTTCCAGAGTTTTATGAAATCTCTAAGAGACTTATGAAAATATTCAGATTCTTAGAAAATCTTCAAAAGGCTCTTATGTGTTCATGACTTCAAAAATATCTATATCTCTGAAGGCCCTTATTAAAATATCATAAGTATAATGAAATATTTATTAATCATACAAAAATTCCATTTTTTCCAAATTCTAATTTTGGTATCACAAATGACTCTTAAATAATTCTTTATAATCCTTAAAAAATATTTAAACATCAAGAATTTTTCCATTTCTTTAGATTTGAGCCAAAAAAATATCTTATGTACGAATCTAGACTTAACCAAATCTAATCATAACCAATTAAACTTCTCAAGGAATACAAAATCTCTCCAATTCAACTCAAATGATTTTGAATGACCTTGGAAAAAATAAAAACTTTTCCAAATCTCTTCAAAAGCACTCTAAAATTCTAACCAATTTTTTATTCCCATAATAATAGATCTCAATCTATTAAAATATACAAATTATCCTATATTTCATGGAAACTATTGTATTCAATGTATTCATCCTCCATCAAGACAAGACATTTATTCATTACAAACTAATTATATAATCATTAGATATAAATGATCACTCCCTTAAATATAGCCATCTAAGTATTTCATGCATCAATACAAATTCCTTTTCCCATATGTGTATATGAAAAATATCTATTTATTGGAATCTTCCAAATACCCTAATATTCAATATATATTTAATTTATTCATTATAGATATAATAAAAACAAATTCAACCAATGCACATATTCATCATAATCCAATTGGGATCTTTTTATTTTTAAACATTTGAATATCTTACTTTCTGGAGTCAAAAAATTGTAATTTTGGTTTTGAACTTAAATTCACCCTCTCTTTAAGCTTCCATATTTAGAAGAAACAATCCCCATGAAATCTCAAAAATAAAATAACCCTTAATAACTAGGTCCCCAAATCATTTTTTTATTTATTGTAAAATAAAATGCGTTTAAAGCCCCAGAAAAAGTGTATCAAGGTGGCTTATAATAGTGAAAACGTAAATCATCATTTCATAAAAAAAGATATAAAATATTCTAGAAGAAGAAAAACATGTAAAACCTTTTATACATTTAGAGAGATCACCTCTAGAGTCTAAGCTATTGTCCGTCATGTTTTCTTCTTATCGAGTACAAAATTCCTAATATTATAGTTGAATAGACTCTTCCATCTTTTGATAATGTAAGAAAATGACCTATTGGTTAATGTTGATTGAGAAAAAAAGTTGGTGATAAAAGATGAGTCCATTTATACATATTCCAAAGAAGAGTTTTTTTTCTCTATAAATGATGAGGTCATCAAGGAGGGCCTTGTCCTGTATGATAATTGGGTTACTATTTCTATAAGAATCATTAAAATCGAAGAAAATTTCTCAAATTAAATCTCTAATAATACCACCTCCTTTAATGGAACTGTTGATACATGATCCATTCATGTTTAGTATAAGGCCAATGTCAAAAACTTGCTAGAAAATAAACAAACCTCCTATCAGACAATATAAAATGAAATATCCATGGTTAAAAATTCTCGATCACTAGGGAAACTCTCAATCATGATAAGGTACTACAATGAAATTAATGAATAATTCACTACCTTCCACACATGTATTTGTTAGGAAGGGATAACCATGAAACACCCAAAATAGTAATTTTTATCCACTAAATGATCATAAACACCAAAATCTCTACATAATGGAACTTAACCTTCAAAACTTTCTATGATCTTAGTGTACTAGAAGTTGAGAAATTCATTCACGTCACTCAAAACACTAGATCAAAATTTTCAAATACTCTTACAAATAACTCACACAACAAAATTTATATAAAATAAAACAATAAGAATGTAAATAGGACACACATTAATTAGATGTTTTGTAATTTACCTCTTATTTCCATAGAAGAACACTGCTAAAAATTATTACTAAGAAGATATTTCTGTAATAGTGGGTTCCCTAGAATCAACTAAATAGTACCGTTAGATTACCATTTCATGTATACATTTAGATATTCATGATGTATACTTACCATTATAGTGTATACATTTTTGTGTCCTCTATTTAAATGGTAATGACTATAGATTAATTCTCATATAAAAAGGTTATAGCAGATTCCAGGCTACAAAGAGAACCTTGAGAAACTATTAAATTAATCATAAACATATGTTATTTGGTCTAGATACATCATTAAGACTAGACACAGATGGTGTTTGACCATCAAGTGTTGGGGGCTCATAATCATTGAGACTTCTTATCTTGAAGTTTATACTTAGTTATCTATAATATGTGAGATCATGAGGATAGACCCTCAAATAAGAACACCACATGTTTTAGGTGTCATTGGTTGTTCCTATCCATGAACAGGTGTATTGGTCTCCTAAATTGAGATCATTATCAATGTGTTCCATTTGATTGTGTACTTTGATGTAAGGAAAAAACCATGATAATGAAATTGTAGTGAGGTAGATAGTGTTAGGTTCATCCTTAGTGGTATGGCATTGGTTAAATGATAAAGATAGAATTTTGTATTTTTGAGATAAGGAATTAATAATATCTGAAGCCTGGTTGATCAGGATGGTAGTACCTTCATAAATCCTTGGCCAAGTTAGTCAAGGGTAAATATATCCAATTAGATCAACAAATAATAAAATAGTATAGGATGATGACACAAGTGAGCATCTTTCTTTATGAGATATTCAAAGACAAAGAGATTATATCACACAGTGCATGTTCATAGGTTTGTTGTCATTGCTATGACTATTCCTTATCTCTTAAAGGGACTCGATTTGTTGCTAGACTGCACTCCTGGTCTTTGAATACTATTCAATGCTATCAAGATATTGTCTTAGAGGGTCACACACAACAACATATTGAAGAATCAACCATATTCAGGAGAATAGGTATATAGGACATGGTGGGCCCCACCATGGGGTCCAAGAGTTTTCCAATTCATCGATCACAAATAAATAAATAAATTCATTATTATTCAAGCAAAGAATAATTGGATTGAATTTGTTTATTATAACTATTTACAAGTGTTTAAGTAAACATGAGGAATAATATTATTAGAACAAATAATATTTTAATATTAAAGGTTTGTTTAATATTAATGGGAATTACAATTCTAGTTACCGACTTGGTTTTATCATGGAATACATATTTAATATATTATATGTTTGTGAAAAAATATAAATAATATTTATGATGATGTTGATATCATTAAAATTATTTATTTATTGATTAGTGGGCATTTCATTTTCGGGGGCCAGAGAACCCTTTCCAGCAACTTGACAAACCCTCTATATAAGCAGAGAGAGAGTTTATTACAGGTGACTATTCATTTTTCAAGAATGATAGATTTTCTCTCCTCTATCTTTCTAGTGTGAGAGAGTCTCTCTCTGGGTGCTTTTCCAAAAACCCCATTGACGGATCGAAGTCACAAGATCAATGTGATCGACATGGCATCAAAGAGATCATCTCTGCTCAATGAAAATACTTGGAATTCAATGAAAGATGAACATTTGGATTCTTAGAGCCTGTGTAGATTATCTAGAGGGTTTCAAATTTATATCCTTTGAACAATAGTCACAAGAAACGATCTACAGTCGAGCATGCTCTGATTTGGAATTAGGTACTTATTCGATTTTAATTTTGTGCTTTGTTTAATTCACGTGAGATACATGGACTATACCGGGGCTCGGATCATCAGAGAAAACAAGTTTCATCATCTTGATGATGAAATTTTTTAAAATCCCTGGCCCACTTGGTTTTTCTGGTACCCCAATTGTAACACCCCAAGCTTCCACAGTATGCTTCTCTTTGAATAATACAGTAGCGTGTGTTGTACAAAACTTCGAGTTCTAAAACACCACAACCAATCAAACTAACCGTTATGAATAGTAATAACCCACTTTTGAAATTTTATAAATTTTATATTTCAAAATGGACTTCATTTTTGGATTTTTAATATCGAAATTAGCTTAGGGTGAATTTTTGGTATTTTTCTGAAAACATTCAATTTTTGATGAATAGTGAAAAACACTGATTTATAGTTTAAAACCAAATATTTATTTAAATATTTACTTATTTTATTTAAATTTATTTTAGGTAAAAATAGATACATAATACCTATATAAGTTCAATTTAATTCATTAGAGTCAGTTTATAATAATTTTTTTGAACTTTTTAAACGCCTTTTACCCACCTCCTAGGAGCATTTGTAAATTTGAATAAAACCTCCTTTCACTGCTTCTGTGAACTGAATTTCAAAACTCTGAGAGAAATTATTGATATGAGTAAGTAAAATGTGGTTCAATAAGATAAAAATAATTTTTGGTGAATAGTAACTTTTTACATTTATTTACAACGGTTAAAAGTAAATAGGGTAATTAAAGGTAACAATGACATTATTATTACCTTAACACATGTCCTAATTCTATTGGATAAGTTTAATTCGACCGTAAACAACCGTAGGATTAAAATATGATCCTTTATATCCACTTGGATTAGATTAGGACATTTATTATTATTTAATTCAAAGAATAGTTAAAAGTTTTAAATTCAATGTTTAATAACTAAACCATTTTTAATATAGGGTTATACATGAGATAAATTCAAGTATAAATATTCATTAAAAATATAAAAATATTTCCTACATAATGGTATTTTATTTAAATTTTTGAGACATTAAATAATTTAATTCAATTATGACATAATGATGATGTAGTAATTACCTAATTAATGAAATATTAAAATAATTGATATTATAAATATCCAAATAAATGTAATTTGAGACTTTTTATAAATTCCACTAATTTTATAGGTTAATATGACATATTATGGTTGGTTATATGAATTTTTTTCAAAGTAATAATGTTGTTATAAATTTAGAAAAAACAAAATACCAAATAGTGTCAAAATTAACAAAAAAGAGTTTTTAAAACAATATTATATTATAAATTGATATTCTATTCCTAAAAATCTAAGGTTCATCCAAAAGACTTATATAATTATAATTGTATCATTAATAAACCACTTAGGGTTTTATAGGAAGTATATAGTAAGTTTATTAACCATATAATATAAAAATACAAAGAGACATGATAAATGCCAAACTATTTAACTAAGAGTTAAATCTAAAAGATAAAGTTAATATAGTGACCCAAACCTGTCTAAAACCTATTGGTTGAGTGTTTTTTGACCCATAACCACGTTATCCTATAAATAATCCATTTTTGAGCCATTAGAAACCAAAACCGATTTTATTATTAAATAATATTTCTAGTTTTTCCTAAGGTGCCCCTCACCCCTCTTATAAAAGGGAACTCCACCTTCTCTCTAATTCACACCTTCAAAGCCATTTGGATCGACCAAAATCTACCCAAATACCATCTAAAATATTCTCCCTTCATTATAGAGGACTTAATTTAGTCATAAATCCAACCTAAGGATCCCTTTTGATCAAATCAAAAGGAAGAACCCAAAGAAGAGGTAAATATTTCATCCCCTCTTTCAAGTTCCTTTATTCTTCCACTTACATTTTCTTTGTCGTTTCCCATCTAAAATAATAACTCCAGTATCTTATATATACTGTGATGTTATTATAAATATGGTACAACCAAATTCATTATTCTATCCATCGTTTGAATGACTTGTCACCATACATGCGTACGTATGGCTTACCGTCTCCAGGTCGTGGTGTAATTGTAATTCAATACGTTATTATTTAGATGGGTATAATAATGATGTGTAATTGATGTAAATAATAAATATAAAATTCTAATTATTATGTATATATGATATACCATCCAATTATATATTATTATAATATCAAAAGAATGATATTGTCACTCGTGCATACGTATAGATTACCGTCTCCACGAACACGATGATATTAATTCCCCATCGTATCCATTCAAGGATAATTTTCCTTAGATGACTAAAAATAATGTTTAATGACTTTATATCCTTCTGGATATTAATAATATACATCCCATCCATAACAAATATGACTCACATAACAAAGAATATAAAGGAAAATGAATCTATTAACACCCGAAGCAACGATAATACTAAGATATTATTAACAAAGCAATGTTAAAAGATCATATATGATATCATATTAATGTATATTATTCTTGTATAATTTAATAAAAATTATTTCACCATTATAAAGGAGGTTAAACTACCCTCGACCAAGAAAAATTACAAGGTAAGGGACAATTCTATAATCTCTTCATTATCCGAGCTTGTTTATATGTAATTATCTACCAGGACCTTTTTATCATCCACATCCATTTTTCTTAAAAATATATTTAAAAAAATTCTTAATATTTTATATACTATTTGTTAAAGTCATTTATACCTTTGTTTTACTTTTATAACATTTTTATAAAGGAATATTTTCATTGTTTTCCAAACAAGGTACTTTTTGACCTTTTCGTTAAATTTAAGTTAAGAATGTTCTTTTTAAACTTATACGGCAGGTGCGGTTATTTTCCGCTGTTATAACATCGTCGAAGCTTACCTTATAATCTTATAAGAATATTTCCAAAATAAACATTTTCTTTTAAAATTATATGAATTTTAAATTATTTCAAAATAGAAAGAGATATTTCTCTAAAAGGGGTTTTGATTTCATCTATGCCAACATCTTTTGATGGATTTTAAGATTATTTGAAGATGATTTATTATGATAAAAAACTTCCATATTGTATTGAAGGTTTTATGATATATTTGACTATGGATGTGTTATTTCATACCATTCATGATTTATGGATAAAGTAATGACATTTCGTATTCCAGTTTTAATATGAATGTTTATGTTATGTTTAAACCTTTTCATATGAGGAATGCATTGGACTTAGTAAGTGACGGGTGGAGCTCGCTATCACTCCTCGATGCATCAGTAGGTATCATGAGACAAAATAGTTTCTTGGAACAATTCCTTCAAAAAATATTATTTGTAGTCTTGGCACAAGGCCTTGACTATGTGGTTTTGAAAGTCTCGCATTATTCATTCCATCATTATGAATGTGGATATTGATATTGCATATGATTATTCGATTAGTAGAATATCCATGTGAGAAAGTAAATGAAATTATTTGATTTTATCTTTTTCATATTATTCTAATGTTCAAGTTTAAATGGATTTTGTTTTAGTATTATAAATTTCTTTAAATGTTTATGCTTATTTATGAAAGTTTCTATTATATTGTTATCCTTATTGAGCATCTGATCTCACCCCTTTATTTGTTTTATTTTTCCCAGGATGGGAAGAAGTATTTTATGACTAACCTACTGGGTTAGTCTAAGGGGATATGAGTGTGGTCTATGGAAACAATTCTGTTGTACTTTTTTTTTCATTTTATGATGTAATGTAAACCTTATGAATGTATCTAATACTTCCAAGGCTACTAAACTAATCGGTCTTTCGAGACTTGATCTTTTGTGATCATGCCAATGTTATGTAATAATGAACCGACTTTGGGTAACTAGGGTCGAAGCATTACAGTTGGTATCAGAGGAAGTTTAGTACAACCCTTGAAATCTAGATTTAGATAAACTCTGATTAGAGAACATTACCCTAAGATAGACTTTGAGGATTAGTATAGAAGAACTTCCTAAAATTTTGGTATTGTAGAGATTTTGTGAGTTTTCCAAGAAATACATCCCTATATAGATACAAGTAGGTAGAGGCGGCTCTGGCACAGATTTACCTAGGGGTAAAACCAAAAAACATCGCTTTGATCTAGACTCGAACGGGAACTGATGCACAACAACGGTCCTTGATGCACTCTTGGTAACGACACTCCCGGGGGATATGCTTATGATAATTATCATTTTTATTACAAACCATTATGAAGGGTTTATGAGTATATAATTCCTTAAATAATTTTTTATTTATGATTATGGATTATATCCATAAACTGTTCAATTTATGTTAAGTGTTTTACAAGTTTGGAATTATGTATTTCGATTCATAAACTGATCTAGATTATGCCATTGTTTCGAAATGGCACCTAGTGGAAGGAATGGAAACCATATCAATTTACGCACTCCATGTAGGGATTACCCTCCTGCTCAAGATAATTATAGTAGAGCTAGTGATACAATTGGTGCTAATCAGCATATCACTATATTGGGACAACTCACTCAGGTTATGAATAAAAACGTTACTCATATAGAGCACCCTGATCCACAGCGTGGATGATCAATGTTATATCGGTTCATGAGGAAAAAACCACCAACATTCAATAGGAGTAAAAATACATTAGTATCCAATCAATGGATAAATTCCTTAGAGAAAATATTCCACGCCGTAGGGAGTAGAGAAAGAGAAAAAGTTGTCATGAAAGTCTACCGCCTCACAGGAGATGTTGATCAATGGTGGTCATTGATTCAAAACACAAAGGAAGATGATTAAGTATCAAATATGGAATGGAGTGAGTTTAAATATATTTTCTTAGAAAAATACTTTCCTCGTGACCATCGAGTAGATATGGAAAGGCAATTTATGAGTCTGAGGCAAAAGGGGGATGAAAATGTTGCAAAGTATGAGGCTAACTTTTCAAGGTTAGAGAGGAATGCTTTAGATTATATACGTAACCCAAGAAGTAAGATTTATCGTTTATTTGATGGGTTAAAACCATTTCTCTGTCAAGCATTAGTCTCACAATCCTTCTTATCGTATGAGGATATTCTCTAATGTGCTATCAAGACATAAAAAGAATTCTCAAAGTCTTACGACATTAAATCAAAGCAAGAGAAGAATAGATCTATTGAACACCCTAGAAATAGAAAAAAGGGGAACACGGGAAAAGTAGAATATCCATCCTACAGTAAATGTGGGAAGAAATACCCCAGTACTTACATGAAGGGAATGGGTGTCTATTACTAGTGTGGTGAAAAAGGCCACCAAGCTCGTGATTACAAGGGGAAGAAAGAGGATGTCGATGTTGAATGCTACAATTATAGAGAAAGGGGGAATTATGTAAAAGTATGTCCTAAGCTTTAGGAGAACTTACCTCAGAAAAGGCCAAGGGATCAAGGCCATGCTTATGTTATTACTACTACTGAGGTTGAAGCTCTGAAAGACGTAGTGGAAGGTAATTTATTGGTTTCCTCAAGTTTAACAAATTATTTATTTGATTCTAGGTCATCTCATTGCTTCATATCTTCCCAGTTTTCTATGAAAATTAGATATTTCCAATTTGATTTAACAAGAGAGTTGTCAGTCAAAACTCCTAAGGAAAGTATCATTGCAAAAACGTTTTGTGAATTAGTCCCCATTAGAGCATATAAATGTTCTTTATCTGCTGATCTCATCGTCATACCCATGATTGAATTTGATATAATCCTCATTATGGATTGGCTTTCGGACCATGATGCAAAGATTTATTGTAAGAAGAAAGAGGTTACTATTTTTTTGATAATGATAAAGAACACCTTATCTTTAGATCAGAAATGTCAACACCTGATTCTTATCTAGATCCACCCCTAGTAGCTCAACTAAATTAAATTATTAGGGAGTAAGAGAAATAAATAACTGTGGGTGAGGAAAGGAATGTTCAAATAGAGGATATACCTATTGTGAAATAATATGTTGATGTGTTTCTAGAATATTAACCTAGACATCCTCCAGAATGATAAATTGAGTTTTCCATTGATTTAATTCCAGGATCAAGGCCCATATCGAAGACCCCTTATAGAATGGCCACTATGGAATTAGTGGAACTAAAGAAACAACTAGAGGAATTGAGTAAAAATGGATTTATTCACCTTAGTGTTTCTACATGTGGAGCCTCTATCCTTTTTGTTAAGAAAAAAGATGGATCTATGAGGTTGTGCATTGACTATAGGAAGATCAGTGCTATAACAATAAAGAAAAAGTATCCCCTACCTCACATTGATGGTTTATTTGACCAACTACATGGAGCTCAATAATTTTCAAATATTGACCTGCGATCTGGATACCACCAGTTGTGTGTGAAGAAGGAAGACATTCTGAAGACAGCATTTCGAACCAGGTACGGGCATTACAAGTTTACAGTAATGCCTTTTGGATTGACTAATGCCCCCACTATCTTAATGGATCTAATGAATAGAGTTTTCAAGGAATATCTCTGTGATTTTTTAGTGGTATTTATTGATGATGTCTTGGTATACTTAAAAAGATACGAAGATCATGAAAATCACTTGCGCATTATCATTAAGACTCTCAGAAGAAATGATTTTTATGGTACGTTTAGCAAGTGTGAATTATGGCTTTAAGAGATTTTTTTTCATGGCCATATTGTGTCTAAGGATGGAATCTCTGTTGATCCTTCAAAGACCAAGGAAATCCAAGAATGGCCAGCACCGATGAGTATAATTGAGGTACACAATTTTATTGGTTTAGCAGGTTATTATTGACGTTTCGTCTAGAATTTTGCTCGGTTGGCTAACACATTAACAAAGATCACATGAAATGGGGGTAAATTTATTTGGACAAAAGAGTGTGAAGAATTTTTTGAAGAATTGAAGAGAATATTAATAAATGCTTCTATATTGACTCTATCATCGGGGAATGATGGGTTTTGTTAATTATAGTGATGCATTGAAGAAAGGACTTGGTTGTGTCCTTATGCAGAAAGATAGGGTTATTTACTATGCATCACGACCGCTAAAAACTCGTGAGAAAAACTATCATACTCATGATCTTGAGTTATCAGCTGTAATATTTGCTTTGAATATTTGTATAAACTATATCTATGGTAAAAAATGTGAGATATATATAGATCACGAGAGTTTGAAGTATATTTTCTCACCAAAAGAACTCAACATGAGGCAAAGGCGATGGCTTGAACTACTCAAGGATTATGATTTCACTATACACTACCACCCGGGGAAGGGAAATAAGGTAGAAGATGCTTTGAGTAGAAAAGATCATGGAGTTTTTAACAAGATGAGAGTTGAAAGGGATCATATTTTCATGGATCTAGTAAAGATGGATATGGGAAATACTATGGAAGGTGAAACATCAATAATTCTTCATATGGTTTCCAAACCATCTTTACTAGAAAGGATAAAGAGTTCTCAGACTAGTGATGAAGAGTTTCAAAAGAAGATTAAAGCTGTGAATGATTGGAGATTGAGTGACTTTGTGTATGAAGATTGAATTTTGAAATTTGGGAAGAGACTTTGTGTTCCCGATATACCTGATCTAAAAACGGAATTGTTGGATGATGCTTATAGTTCCAATTTATCTATACACCCTGGTGGCACTAAGATGTATAGAGATTTGAAGGAACATTTATGGTGGGACAACATGAAGAGGGAGATTGCTGATTTTGTGTCAAGATGTATGGTTTGTCAACAAGTGAAAGCTGGAAGGCAATAGCCTGGAGAAGTCATGCAACATGTTCCCATACTGGAGTTAAAATGGGATAATATTACGATGGACTTTGTCATGGGACTAACAAAGACTCCTAGAAAGAATGATGCAATATGGTTCATTGTTGATCGTCTTACCAAGTAATCACATTTTCTTGCTATAATAGAAGATTTACCACTTGAATTATTGGTAAGACTATATATTAATGAAGTTGTAAGACTTCTTGGAGTACCACTATCAATTGTTTCTGATCATGATCCAGGTTTTACATCAAGATTCTGGAAAATTCTTCAGAAATCCCTGGATACTAAACTTTTTTTGAGCATTTCCTACCACCCTCAAACTGATGGAAAATCAGAACAGACTATTCAAACCTTAGAAGACATGTTGAGATCATGATCACTTGACTTTCAAGGTATGTGGGATTAATATTTTCCTCTGGTAGAATTTTCCTATAACAATAGCTTCCATTCAAGTATTTAGATGGCACCATATGAAGCGTTATATGGAAAGAGATGTCGCACACCAACTTGTTGGGATGATGTTGGTGAAAGAAAACTCGTAGGCCCAAAACTAGTGGAGGAAAGGATGGAAAAGGTGAAGGTAATCCAAAACCACATCAAAACATCTCAAAGTAGGCAGAAGAGCTATGTCGATAATTGAAGGAAGGATTTGGAATTTCAGGTAGGAGATTATGTCTTCTTTAATGTATCTCCATGAAAGGGTGCTATATGTTTCGGTAAGAAGGGAAAATTGAGTCCCAGGTACATCAGACCTTTTGAAATTCTAGAATGAATTGGGGATATAGCTTATCGTTTGGAAATGCTTCCATGTCTCTCCAAATTTCACGATGTATTCCACGTATCATTGTTGAGAAAATACATGCCTGACCCAACACATGTACTTAACTATGTGGAATTAGAACAGGAACCCGATCTGTCTTATTGCGAAGATCCTGTCAAGGTTCTTGATACAAGAGAACAAGTGCTGAGAAACTGTACAACTCGTCTGGTAAAAGTTCTACAGAGAAACCATAAGATGGAAGAGGCAACATGGGAACCTGAGGAACCTATGATGAAGAACCACCCGAGTCTTTTTATGCAGTAATATTCTAGAAATTTTGAGGATGAAATTATTTGAAGGAGGGGAGAATGTAACACCCCAAGCTTCCACAGTACGCTTCTCTTTGAATAATACAGTAGCGTGTGTTGAACGCAACTTCGAGTTCTAACAAACCACAACCAATCAAACTAACCGTTATGAATAGTAATAACCACTTTTTGAAGTTTTATAAATTTATATTTCAAAATGGACTTCATTTTTGGATTTGGAATATCGAAATTAGATTAGGGAGAATTTTTTGTATCTTTCTGAAAAATTTCAATTTTTTGATGAATAGTGAAAACACTGAGTTATAGTTTAAAAACCGAATTTTTATTAAAATAATTTTTTAATTTAGGTCAAAATAGATACATAATAACTATATAATTTCAATGTAATTAATTTGAGTCAGTTTATAATAATTTTAGATATATAAAAGTTTTACTGAACTTTTTAACCGTCTTTTACCCACCTCATAGAAACATTTGAAAATTTGAATAAAACCTAATTTTACTGCTTTCTTGAATTGAATTTCAGAAAACCTGAGAGACACGATTGATATCAGTATGTAAAATTTGGTTCAACAATAAATATTTTTTGGTGAATAGTAACTTTTTTACCTTTATTTACCACGGTTAAAAGTAAATCAGGTAATTAAGGGTAAAAATGACATTATTATTACCCTAAAACATGTCCTAATTCTATTGGATAAGTTTAATTCGACCAAAAAAAACCTTAGGAATGAAATATGATCCTTTTGGTCCACTTGGATTAGATTAGGACATTTATTATTATTTGATTCAAAGAGGAATTAAAAGTGTTAAATTCAATTTTTAATAATTAAACCATTTTTAATATAGGGTTATATATAAGATAAATTCGACTATAAATTTTCATTTGAAAGATAAAAATATTTCCTACATAATGGTATTTTATTTATATTTTTTAGATGTTATATAATTTAATTTATTTATGACACAATGATAATGCAGTAATTACCTAATTAATAAAATATTAAAATAATTGATATTATAAATATCTAAATAAAAGTAATTTGAGACTTGTTATGAATTACACAAATTTTATAGGTTAATATGACATATTATAATTGGTTAGAAGATTTTTTGTTGAAGTAATAATTCTGTTATGAATTTAGCAAAAACAAAATACAAAATTGTGTAAAAATTGACATAAAAGAGTTTTTAATACAAATATTATATTATTAATTGATATTATATTCCTAAAAATATAAGGTTCGGCCAAAAGAATTATATAATGATAGATTTATCATTAATGAACCACTTGGGGTTTTCTTGGAAGAATATAGTATGTTTATTAACCATATAATATAAAAATACAAAGAGACATGGTAAATGTCAAATTATTTAACTAAGAGTTAAATCTAAATGATAAAGTTAATATAGTGACCCAAACCTATATAAAACCTATTGGTTGAGTGGTTTTCGACCCATATCCACCTTATCCTCTAAATAATTCATTTTTTATCCATTAGAAACCGAAAATTATTTTATTATAAAATAATATTTCTATCTTTTCCTAAGGTGCCCCTCACCCATCTTATAAAAGGGCACTCCCCCTTCTCTCTAATTTACTACTTAAAATCCATTTTGATTGGCCAAACTCTACCCAAATACCCTCTTAACTATCCTCCCTTCATCCTATAGGCCTTCCTTTAGTCAGAAAGCCAACCTAATGAGCCCTTTTGATCAAATCAAAATGAAGAACCCAAAGAAGAGGTAAATATTTTATCACCTCTTTCAAGTTCATTTCTTCTTCCACTTCCTTTTTCTTTGTTGTTTCCATTATAAAATAATAACTCCTATATCTTATATATAATGTGATGTTATTTTAAATATGGTATAACCAAATTCATTATTCTATCCATCCTTTGAATGACATGTCACCGTACGTGCGTACGTATGGCTTACCGTCTCCACGTTGTGGTGTAATTGTTCTTCAATACATTATTATTTGGATGGGTATAATAATGATGTGTAATTGATGTAAATAATAAATATAACATGAAAATTATTCTTTATATATGATATAACATCCAATTATATATTATTTTAATATCAAAAGAATTATATTGTTGCTCGTGTGTATGTACGGATTACCGTCTCCACGAACACGATGAGATTCATTCCCCATCGTATCCATTCAAGACTAATTTTCATTTGATGATTAAAAATAATGTTTAAAGGCTTGATATCATCCTGGATATGAATAATATACATCCTATTCATAATAAATATAACTCACATAACAAAGAATATAAAGGAAAATGAATACGTTAACACCCTAATCAATGATAATACTAAGATATTATTAGCAAAGCAATGGTAAAAGATCATATATGATATCATATTAAGGTATATGATTCTTGTATAATTTAATAACAATTATTTAACTACTATAGATTATGTTAACCTACCCTTGACCAAGTAAAAGTACAAGTTAAGGGTTAATTCTACAATCTCTTCATTATCCGAGGTTGTTTATATGTAATTATCTACTGGGACCTCTTTATCATCTGCATCCATATTTCTTAAAAAAGTATTTTAAAACATTCTTACTATTTTATAGACTATGGTTTATAGTAATTTATACCCTCGTTTTACTTTATAATATGTTTATAAAGGAATATTTCTGTCATTTTCCAAACAAGGTACTTTTTTACCTTTTTGAAAAATTTAAGGTAAGAATGTATTTTTTAAACTTATACGGCAGGTGCGGCTATTTTCAACCGTTATAACATTGTCTAAGCTTCCATTACAATATTATAAGAATATTTCCAAAATAAATGTTTTATTTTATAATTATATAAATTTTAAATGATTTAAAAAAAAGAGTTATTTCTTTAAAAAGGGTTTTGATTTCATCTATGTCAATATCCTTCGATGGATTTTAAGCTTATTAAAAGATGATTTATTATGATACAAAACTTCCATATTGTATTGAAGGTTATATAATATGTTTGAATATGGATGTGTTATTTCATACCATTCATGGTTTATGGATAAAGTATTGACATTTTTATTCCATTTTTAATACGAACTGGTTCTTACCCGTGCATTCGCACGACAATACGTTCAATGCATACGTTCAAGAAACAAAAACTATATTGAAATACTAATAAAGAATGAAATTAAATAAATATAATGTTTTAATTAAAATAAATGAATAAGAATGTTCAAATTACAACTTAGTTCATAGGTTTGAAATAATACAATGTAACAATAAACAATGAGGAATGAGGGATGTAGAGATCATAGAAAAAGATGAAACAAAATATGCAATTGAATCAAATAAATAAATGTAGACAGAGACAAATTCATGATAGAAGATGATTAATTTTGTAAGAAGAATATCAAGACAGAAACAATTTCATGACAAATAACTCTAAGAAATAGAAAACACAAGAACTGAAAAAGAAGGAATGTTCAAGTCTTCCTGACATCTTGAATATCTATGTTGCATATTTTATTTGTAGTTTTATAATTTATCCTCCCTGACTATTTTCAATATACAGTGTATTGAATGTGAAAAATAGTAAAATGGATTTTCATCTTGTAGTACTATTTTCATCATTGTGTCAATATTTTCCAACTCACCCAACATAGAAAACACATGAAATCCGTGTAACTAAATTCATGTGAATATAAATGGAATGAAAGAAATAATGTTATATGGAATAAAAAATCACAATAAGAAATTATATGTGTGAACCATTAATTGAAAACTAATAATAAATAGAATCTATTATATAGTTAACATTGTTATAAGGAAATACCTAAATCGTGATGAAGTAATATATTTTTCATGAAAAATATATTAAAATACATCAAATTAGTGGTCACACTATTAACATGAAGAGATTACAGTTTTTATAAATAACTCATGTTATAGACACATTATAGGAATAGATTTTAGATATGATAAAAAAAATTATTAAAATATTACAGATTTTATACTGTTATTTGTATGAATTTTGCCACATATTTTTTAGATTTGAGACACATTATAACCAATAATTACTAGGTTTTGATCATCATTATTCATTATAACCATAAGAGACATTATATATTGTACACATCCATGAATGGGTTTCCATTAATATGCATTTTCGAAATCCATATATATCACATCATCATAGAATGCTTTCATAGCTGCAGAAACTGAAATGAATTAACTGGACATGCATATTAATTTATAAGCAATGGTCCTGAAGGTAAAGTCCAAACAATACCAGACTACTTTGAATTCCCTACACTGCCAATAAAATATATCCACACTGTGGACCAGATTCATCTAAAGCTACAAAACTAAATTAAAAAATGACCTAAATTCATTGAAAAGATTATTATTCCAGCCAACCTTGTCCAATGATGCCATAAAAATATCCATCCAGCCACTATAGCAGCCAAAAAAAGTTAGGTCCTTGATCATGGGTTTTACTGAAAAAAAGAGCCAATTAATTCATAATTGAATTTAAAAATTAAGCATTCAGAGATGCATGCTCAATGTTCAAGTGGAATGTTTTCCTTGCCAGAGAACATAGTTTAAGGCTCAATAAGATTATAGGTTGTTATACTACTAATTCTATCATAATAAATGATCAAATAATATATGATGGAAATGAAAGATGGAAAAAAGAAAAGCCAAAACCTATAGTTACAGGCACAAAGTTGCAGAAATTCATCATATTTTATGAAACCTTAATCTTGAAATGCATCTATTCATACCCAATTGTATTCTCAACATTGTCTAAAATTAAGAGGAAACCATATTTGTCTTATTTTCCACATAAACATACATAAATAACCATCAATGAGAGTATATACATCGATCATTAAACAAAAGTCTTAGAAATACGCCTCATAGAATCAGTTGAAAACATTTCACTACATAGAAATGGTGCAACCAAAACCATCTTGAAAATAATGATGATACACATGGAAGGACAAGTATCCCAAAAACAACACATCAAAAAAATTAAGATCCCTAGATGAAGTATGAATAAGAATATTCTACGTGTAAAGAACATCTCATCAAATGTTATAGATTGAAAATTCAAAATATAATATATAGGGATTCTCATAACAGTGCATTATTGGTCGCACACAAGAAATATGAACAGAATGAAAATAACTATTGATGATAACAATAAAAATAAAAATCAAAAGCAAAATCCATCACAATGATCAAGCTAATGCAAAGGGTTATTTACAGAAGACCCAAAAAATAAATGGAATGAAACAAATATTATATATAATGGGTATAGATAATGGATGTACTGAATATGATATATACAAATGTGTCACATTTTATTGGTAGAAGTAAATAATAATGTAAAGTATGATCAAATTATAAAAAAGAATAAGATAAAAAAATAGAACAAAATGATCCATTGATACCTGAAAATGAAAACTCATTTCTACTCACATTCATCAATACGTCTTCAAATTTGTGGAAAAAAGGTACCTGAAAATTCATGTTCATTTATGCTCATAACAAATGCCATAATCATATAGAAACAGACTCTAGAATAGTGGAAAGTCGTGATTGGAAATGTTAATACTTGACAAATGTGCTCTTTTGATAATTCTAGATCATTATCTTTAATATCACTCGATGATTGAAAGTAAAGGTAGACCAACTTACCTATACTGAAATTAATCAGTGATTATGAAGCCAAGGTATGACGAAAATAGTTTAAACTACCGAAAAACCTGTGTTGAACACAACCAAAACACAGCTTGGATGGTTCTAATGAGACATGTCCTTGTAAGAAACAATATCCCAGGAAAATAAGTAGAGATGCCCAGATTTGAAGAAGAGGGATATCCAACCTCTAATACCCAATCCTAACAAATAGGGAATTGGAGCCAGCCAGAGGTTTGACTTGGATCCGTAGGACTGGTGAAGATTGGTTTGTTCCCTTTTTTCCTGCAACAAACCTAAAACCACAGTCCAAAAATCTTTCAAAAACCTATTGATTTGAAATGAACAGATGAAAAATGTTAAAAATTGTAGATGACTATCATATCATTGCCAACAATTTCGTGATACAGAAAATTGATTGTCTTGGATTTTCATATTGGATTCAGTCTCATCCATGCACACATTACCATAAAGTTTCCAGGTAATTAACATATTTCCAGACATGAACTACTATTCAATAGTTACAATTGAAATTTTATTTGGAAACAAATTAATCAAATTAGAATACATGTTTGCACTTCAATGCCCAAATAATAATATTTGATACCTGCTCAGAAGAACATGACATGAACAAAGAGTTAAATTTGGATTAAGGATGCACCTCGTGGATGCAAATGCAACTGCATGGAGACAAGACACATGACACATAACAGCCAGTAATAATCAAATCCTAGGAAGGCCCGAGACATGAACATGGATTATGGAAGTAAAGAAAACATAGGATTCAAAATCCGCCCATGGATCATATTGAAGGTAAAAGAATGAGTTATAAGGTAAAATGTAAAAAAAAATTTATACTAACAGACAACCTATATTGTTAGGAACAAAAAAATAGTATATAATAAATTTAGATAGAATCTAGATAAAAACTCATTCCACAGAAAAAAAATAATAAATCAGGTGGTAAAATTCAATGATTACACTACATGAAAACAAACAATTGTTATAAGGGTGCATACCTCTAGAAAGTATGTATGTTCCATGATTTCTTTAGTAATGAAAGCCAGAGGCTTTTCAAATACTGTGACAGTTCATAAACTTCAAAAACATTCAAGCTCTGAGAGGATGAACACATGCATATAGGACAGTTCATGACTCCTAATGGATGACAAGATGTAGATGGGAGGCTTACACCTTGCATCTATCTTCTCCTTCTACCTTTAAAATTCAGGGGACTGTTGTCACCTTCTATTTTCCTGCAACCATGCCATGATGATCTATAATCATATTTAAGCTAAGTTTCATTACCAGATATATAAAAATGGTGACATATGGCATGACAATCTCGAATCATATTAAAGCTCTGTTTCATTGCAAGCTACATACGAATGGTGACATGAATGCCTTAATAAAAAATGTGCTCAACTTAGACATGAGAAATCAAGTTAAAACCCTAATATGTTTATAATTTTATTTCCAGAAATGATCATATTTGGAAAATAAACTTCTTGAGAATTTAGGGAAAAAATTTACTTCAAATATACCTATACTGGAATATGATGGATATCCAAATATCTTCCACATTATTGTTAGGGTGCATTATAATTTCAATATATGACCTTATTATAACAAAAAATGATGGAGTAAGTTGTATACCTGGGATCTCCAAGCAACCCAGTTTGGGTGCATGAGAATTTCAATAGAGAACAATGTTTTGTATTGAAAAGTTGAACTATTAGAAATGAAAACACACATGTATCTGGAAAAAATACTACAAGCAAGAACCACAAATCAAAGATTTTTTGAGAGAACAATGTTTTATATTGAAAAATTGAACTATTATAAATTAGAGCTTTGATATTTTCATCACCTGTATCACCCTCTCCCTCTCTGCATCAAACTTAAAAATGTTTATAGAAGAAAGACGGTGATACAATGATATATAGTACAACATTTTAGGAATACTACAGAATTCATCTTATAAAAAAGATATTAGAATTGAAACCATAAAACTATGATTAAATTTATATTTTTTGTTTGGAAAATTAAATGGAAACAAAATAATATGTTAATGTCACTTTGATCAAAACAAAAAACTGAAGTAAAGTTCACAAAAATTCCCATTACTAAAAATGGATGTTCCCCCTTGCTAGTGGGTTTCATTCCAACATTCCGGCATTAGAACCAACATCAGCCACATCGACCGATGGTGAAACTATAAATTCACTTCCATTTATTTTACCAATCAACATGTTCACTTGGTTAAGGGCTAAAAAGTTCTCCAACCCAATCTATTGAGTAATCATGAGTAATCATAATTAATCATGCTTCTAAAAGGTGATGATTGATATAAACAACAAACATCTCATTTAATAAAAAACAAAAATCAACACAAAAAATTAATCAAATGAATTTCACTCGATAAAAATAATTCATTTCATAATAAACAATAAAAATTATTAATTAGATATTTGCATCAATTTGTAACAATAATTAATTTTTTTATCTAATTCAAAACCAAACATACAACTAAGATATTAAAAAGAAAAAAATGGTGTTGTATAATCTACCTATATGCTGGAAAATGATAACAAACACACCCATACAACTAATATGAAACAAAAAAACCTATTTCAACTTCCAGTTTACATATATTTTGAATTAATTGTCTTTTCTAACATTGGAGTGTGTTTTTTAACATATGGTTCTATTTTTTTGCATTCCCCATGTTTGCACAGAATTGCCTATACATAAATAAAAAATTAACTGAAATGGTTTTGGAAAATCTGTGTATATGCTAGAAAATGATAAAGAAACACCTATATAGGTAGCCTACAACAGGAAATCACAATATTTTAACTACCATTTTACCTATATTTTTTATTTATTATATTTTCTAACATTGGGGTGATTCTGTTAATATGAGGTTCTATTTGGTTTCATGTGATATGTTTTCTTCTTCTCTTATTCCTTTTTCTTCTTGATTTTGAAATGAACCGGGGAGATTTTCAATGGATTGGAGTGGTGGTATCCATTAAGATTTTACAAAATCATCTTCAACATTTTGGATGCCTATGGAAGCTTAGGAAGGATGGTTCTAAGTATGTGTGTGTCATTGAAGTGATTACCAATTCTAGGTCACCCCTCTTGTGATGTATTTTCATTTTAAATCCATTAAGGAATTTTTTGGATAAGATGTTAGGATCTGATTTGGGGTTTTTTTAGGATTTAATATCCTGGTATCGTCATATGAAGGAGATGGGACTAACACATGAGGTTATGATTCTTAACAGTATAGGTCACCTTGTGAATAAATAATCATTTTATGATTACAGCCTATTTACTACAAGTTTGAATCTTATCCACCTAAAGAAGATTATTTATGTACTATGAACCATGTAAAAGGATATGAAAAGGTTGAATTATTATTAGTATATTCTCAAGAGTGATTATGGCATGTCATGAGGTTTAATACGATGTGAAGCCCATTATAGCATTGTATCACCAATTACTCATGCATTGCACATAGTGATATAGTTCATCATTTCTTTAGACTTATACCACTCAAATTCTTTATATTAATCATGAAATCCTTGTTGAATAGATGTTATCCTTTTCATGATCTTTATAAACCATGATTGTTTTGAAATGTGATTGTTATCGATTCCAAAATCAATATGACATGCAGTGACTTATTCATTCATATGATACAATTATAACTGGTTCACTTGCAATTTTATTTCATGCAATGAGATGCCTAAAAAAGTGCTTACCAGTAAATTATCGAGGGAACAAATCCAAATCCGGGGGTGGACCAATTAAAATTTTCTGTTGGAGTTCCAACTGCTTTGGCATCACTAGTTCAGCTTCCTAGCCCCATGTTGAGAAATATCCTTGTAGTACCATCTTTACCATGAGAAGATATAACATGATGAAATGGTGGGGAATTGCTTCATTAAAAGATGAACAAAAAGATCCAGGTCAGTTATAAACATCAAAGAAGAAACATTAATGGCTACCAGCATACCATGGCAGCATATGCATCTGATTTTCCTCGACGCGTAGACTTCGCATGACCTCTGGTAGAATTTACAAAAGGTAAAATAGCTTCCCATAAATCAAGAATAAAACATGTCAAAATGAAAACTCAGGCTTTGGTCCGCCATTCCCTCTTCAAGCCAAATTTCTCAGTTTCCCACAACAAAAAAATGAAAATGGAAAGACAAGAAGTTAATAAACCAATACAGCAATAAAAACCTATGATCTATGCAATTCAATGTAGCATTCACTGAAACTAAAAGCAGTTGAGAAGATAATTACACATCAATCACATAGTCCATGGCCTTTGTCGATGTCCCATGTTCATCCTGAAGGTATATTCCCCATCTTCTGTAATTTTTTGGGAAAGTGAGTTATTCAATTCCATGGAAAACAGGTGATACGAATTGTGAAGACCCATATAAATATTGAGAGATTCAAATATGAACATGAAATTGATTATGATTTTCACCTCTCAGCAGCATCAACTGCCAATCTACCTGCTACTCTATGAACTTTGTTTGATTGATTTGTCTCCATTCCTTCAGAAGATTTCAGTAGACCGATAAAAAACTCGTCAGCCTCATGTATTTTCTCATCTATTAAGAAGAACAAACTATCATACACAAAAAACCGATCACATGAATAATCAGGTTTACAGAAATGAATTTCATAAATTGTGTGCGTTGATGATGGTAGTATTAAATGAATTTTCCCCCAGCATAAGCATTTTCGGAGAGAGCCAGACAAATTTACCTATTTTTTATCGATCTCAACCAAATCGATTGAAAAAATACCTTCAAAGTGGGATGGTGTCAGAGAAAGAGGTAGAGAAAATGGAGTGGGTGGAGAGGAAGGAGGAGCCAGAGGCGAAGGTGGAGCAGACGGAGCAGGTGGATAGGACGGAGGCAAACCCAACGAAGGCGGAGGATGAGACATAGGCGGAGCAAGAAGAGGTGATGGACCCAGATCTGGAGCAGGCATAGATGGAGGACCTGAATGAGTAATGGATTATCGAGGTGGGAGAGGTAGTATAAGGGGTAGGCAGAAACCGTAGGAGGTGTGGAGGTATGTGAGAGGAGAGGCACACAATGGGAACCGTATGTGAGGAGGTGGATTACAGGAGCATAAAATCAATGTAACCTTAGGCGAGGAAGATCAAGAAGAATTTACGGGAGAAGAACCCGTGTGGGAACAGCCATGGGTATGCGAGATGGGTGATGATTTTAGAGGGAGGGTGAGTTTTTTTAGGTGACGTGGAAGATTTTTTGGGTGACATGTTAGCAGAAAAAATCCTACTTTAGAAGATATATATATGTTTATGTTATGGTTAAACATTTTCATATGAGGAATGCATTGGACTTAGTAAGTGACGGGTGAAGCCTGCTATAGCTCCTTGATGCATCGATAGGTCTCATGAGACAAACTAGTGTCTTGCCAAAAGGCCTTGGAAAAA
Source organism: Viscum album (assembly GCA_963277665.1). Classification (NCBI taxonomy): domain Eukaryota; kingdom Viridiplantae; phylum Streptophyta; class Magnoliopsida; order Santalales; family Viscaceae; genus Viscum; species Viscum album. The sequence continues at coordinate 491,905,590 of OY728150.1, forward strand.
TCTTATTTGTAGTATTGGCATAATGCCTTGACTATGTGGTTATGAATGTATGGAATTATTCATTACATCATTAGGAAAGTGGCTATTGATATTGAATGTGATTATTCGACTAGTAGAATATCCATGTGAGTAAGTAAATGGAATTATTTGATTTTATCTTTGCCATATTATGTGGAAGTTCAAGTTTAAAAGGTTTTTGTTTTAGTCTTATACATTTCCTTAAATGTTTATGCTTATTTATGAAAGTTTCTGCTCTATTGTTATCATTACTGAGCATCTGAGATCACCCCTTTCTATGTTTTATTTTTCTCAGGATGCGAAGAAGTATTTTATAATAGACCTGTAGGGATAGTCTGAGGGGATATGAGTGTGTTCTATGGAAACAATGTTGTTGTATTTTTTTTCATTTTATGATGTAATGTAAACATTATGAATGTATCTAGTACTTCCAAGGATACTAAACTAATCGGTCTTTCGAGACTTGATCTTTTATGATCACGCCAATGTTATCTAATAATGCACCGACTCTGGGTAACTGGGGTCGGGGAGTTGCACCAATACCTTAAATTGGTATCAGATCAAATTATGTGAATTTTCTAAGCCAAGAAAATTTAATTCACATTAAATTTAAGTAGAGATATTTAAATTGGTTGCAACGGAACAAGCTGCTCATTGATCCGATTTCAAATGGACAAGTTATGACCATTTTAAATTTCTAATATAGATCGTTTAAGGTGTGCCTTCAGATATTAAAATTTGAAAAACATATATTTTATGCATGTTGTTTTTTCAAGTAAACTTATGGTTCCAATTAAGGTTTTTCCCATGTTATCCAGTCTATCCCAGATGGATTCCGGCCAACATAGGTAATATTACACAAATTGTGGAATAAAAAACACTCATATTTTTTTGGTGGGTGAAAGTGGTGGTGTAATCAACTATTTAATCAAAAATACTAATTAAAAAATGGATGTTATTTTGTGGGGTAGGCTGTGTAAAAATGTGTGTTATCATCTCCAATCCCAAAAAATAGTGGATCTTTTGGTAATAGGATAAGATGATGATAGTTGGTATTTTTTCCAAATGGCGCGATTGGTTAAAGGAGCGAAATGAAGGGTATACTGGTCTTGCGAAAAAAATGATGCGGGAGATGATCTCCCTCTCTCCAATGAATGAAATTCCCTATTTCCAATTTATAATATTATATTATATATTAAACAATTAATAATAATTGTTATATATTTTAAACTGAAGATATTTTTAAATGAAATTAAATTTTTCCTATATAAAAATAATATTATGCACTTTTTAAAATTGACAAAATAATTTGTGTTTTTTTATCCGAATAAATTCATTAGATTTTAGTTAATATTTTTAAGCGTGTGCATTTTTTAATAATATGTTAAATATTAATTAGTTAATTGTATTTTAAAACAAATCATATTTGTAATTAAAAGAATTTTTTTGATTAAAAAACTACATTATGTTTTAAAAAAAATAACTAAAAAATATGGGATAAAAATAGACTTTTAATTATTTAGGAGGAAATTTATCAATTTTATTTGATATAATTAAATTCAGGATTTATTTTAAATGCATAAAATAATATTGAGTTTATTGTATTGTAAATACAATTATTATTGTAAATGAAATGAATTTTTTGGGTAAAAAATGTTTTTATGACATTTACAAAAGACAATAATTTATTTTTAAAAAATATATTTTTTAATTATTTGATTAAAACTAACAAATTTTCTATAATATTTTTAAAGTCATGCAGTTTTTTTAAACATATAAGAAATATTTGTTTTTTATGTTCCACTGAAACTTCTTCTTAATAAATTTATAATTTTTATTAGTATAGATATTGAATATAATATATTAAATATATTATATTTAATTTCATTTAATACAAATATGTTTATTAAAATTTAATTTTTATTAATATATTCTATAGTTTTATGTATATATACTTTTTTTGTATTTTAGAACATCCATTAAATGTTCATTTTGAAATTCTACTGGAACCTTCACTGGAACCTCCACTGGAACCTCTACTGGAATGTCCACTAGAACCTCCACTTGAATGTAAATGGAAATCTCCACTGGAACCTCCGGTGAAACCTAAACTGGAAATTTCACTAGAACTTCCACTGGAACCTAAAACCTCTACTGAAACATCCATTAGAACCTCTATTGGAACGTCCACTGGAACCTCCATTGAAACGTCCACTGGAACCTCCACTGAAATGTCCTCTTAATAGATTTATAATTGTTATTAGTATAGATGTTGAATAAAATATATTACATATATTATATATAATTTCATTTAATACAAATATGTTTATTAAAATTTAATTTTTATAAATATATTCTATAGTTTTATAAATATATACTTTTATTGTATTGTGGAACATCCATTGAACCATCAATTAGAAATTCTACTAGAACCTCCACTGGAACCTCCACTGGAACCTCCACTGGAACCTCCACTAGAATGTCCACTGGAACCACCACTAGAACTTCCATGGGAACCTACACTGGAACCTCCACCGAAACATCCATAATAACCTCCACCAGAACCTCCACTAGAACTGGAATCTCTACCGGAACTTCCACTAGAACCTCCACTAGAATTGAAACCTCCACCCGAACTTCCACTAGAACCTCCACTGAAACCTCCACTAGAACCTCTGGAATTTATTTTTTTAATAGATTTATAATTATTATTAGTATAAATGTTTAATAAAATACATTACATATATTATATATAATTTAATTTAATATAAATATATTTAATAAAATTTAATTTTTATTAATATAATATATAGTTTTATAAATATATAATTTTGTTGTATTGTGGAACATCCACCGAAACTTCCACCAGAACCTACACCGGAACCTCCATCTGAACCTCCACCAGAACCTCCAATAGAACATCCACTGGAACCTCCACTGGAATGTCTACTGGAACATCCACTAGAATGTCTGCTAGAACGTCCACTAGAGTTCCACTAGAAACTTGAACCTCCATTGGAATCTCCACTATAACCTCTACTGGAACCTCCAATGGAACCTCCACTAGAACTGGAAAATCCACTGGAACATCCACTAGAACTTTCACTGGAACTTCCACTAGAACCTCCACTGGAACTTCTTAAATATGTACATTTCATTTAAATTTTTATTCATGTATTATATATATTTTTAAATGCTAAATTATATTATTTTTATAAAATTTATGTCAATAATTTAATACATATTATTTTTAATTTCATTTAATAGAAATACTTTCATTAAAATTTAATTTACATTTTCGCCTTTTATTTATTATTATTTTTTTTGATTTTTATAATTGAAATTCTTCATATATATTTTAAACTAGAAAATATTAATAATTGTTTACAATATTATTTATGAAATACAAAATTGATATATTTTTAAAAATAAAAATTTATAGGAAATTTATATTTTTCAATGTTTTAAATTTTTTATAAATTGATATGTTTTGAATAGTAATTTATATCAACATTTTTTATATCTAATTTTTTGTTCTGATATGTTTATGTTTTGTATCAACGTTTTTTTTGTTTTTTTATTTCAACATTTTTTATATGTTATTTTTTTTGTAATTTATAGAGTTTTTATAGAATTTTAAATAGAATTTTGTTATTTTGTTATTTTGTTTTTTGATATGTTTTTTTTTACATTTTTGATAGGTTTTTTAATGTTTTAATTTGTTTTTATGATGTATTAAAACTTTATGGCGATAATAATAGCAGAGGGTAAAAATGCTTTTTTGTAAAAATTCTGACAGTTGCATTTTTTAATTGCATTTCAATCCAACAGTCACTTTTTTTATAAACGTGGAACCATCTCAGGTAAACTGGATATTCCAGTAATTCAGGGAATTGGAGATGATGATGATTCGTGTAAAAACCACAACTGGGTTTAGTTTCTCCACATAGCAAAAAAAGTGTGAGTTATTTGAAAAAATGACTCTTGGGTAATTTCATAAAAAGGCTACCCTATCCCAATCTTCCCATTGAAGCCTCATTGTTGATAAGATAGACCTCATCAATGTCCTTGCCCTCCTTCCATAGGTAGCAACCCTTCTCACCCTCCATATCTCGACCGCCACCTTTGGTCATCCACTATTGGAGATACCCTCCTTGTCGACTCCTCCTCCACAACCACCTCCTCCCGTACCCGACCACATCCATCCTCACATGGTTTATCCAGCGCACCACCCCTAGCCATCAACCCTTCCCTAGTCATTTTCCTAGATCTAACGGACCAGATCGGTGCTGACCCCCTCTGCCATCTCCCGATTGAGCGCCACCGTGTTCCAGGACGTACCACCTCACCAGCTGCCATAAATATGGAGCAACACCCGGCGTTCCTTCCCACACCGCTTGGGATATCTCCTTTTCCCCATCGTCGGACCACCCGACTATACCCACATCGCACCACCCCATCAAAGTCGGTGCCCGCTGCCACATAGGCCGGCCACCACCGCCGGACCATCCGCGCCTCCTCCCACCCTCGACCGCCGTCACCTATGGCCTTCATCGCGCCACACCTCATGTCCACCGGCCAAATCCCGAAGGCCACCGCTATTCTCAGGGCTCTCCCAGAAGCCAGATCTAGCCGGACTGAGCCAATCTAATCACCTTCTCACGCTACCACCTTACCTCAACCAGATCATTCCCACCATGAGGTATTCCCCCTACAATGGTGTCCAGGGGTCTAAATAGACCCGACCTGTCCCAAAATCGGGTCAAAGTAGATTAGCCCAACCCGGTACCGGCCTGGGATGGCATCTTAGGGCCAAAACACCCTTACGCTTACTGTTCTAGAGCAATTGACCGACCTACGTATGTCTGGTTTATTTATTTAATTAATTATTTAATTACGTGTGATGATTGTAATTAAATAAGATGTTATTTGTATCATCATTTTAGTTTTGTTCAATATGTATAAGGGATTGCACGTCAAATTTATCTATTGTACATTACACCCCTAGTTCACCTCGTCTGCGTATGAGTATACTTGTACTTTTGATGATGAAGTTTTACAATGTAGACCCCGCCATGATGAGGGGAAATGAAAATGAGAATTGGGTGCAATGTATGAGGATGAGGTGCATCATGAGTTATGCTACGGCTCTAGTATGATTTCCATAGGTCATGGTTGATCCATTAAGTTTAAATGGATCAACCAATATTATATTCTCAAAACCAATCAGGTATTTTATTTCCTTTATGCATTTGTTTATTATTTTATTCATTTGTATGATATCAGGAAAACACATAAAATAATAAACAAGAAAAATGCATAAAGAAGTGATGAATGATTTTCTATTAATGTTTAGTTGTGAGAAAGAAAACATAGATTGAACAAGATTAACAAAAATGGATGACATCAGTAAAAAAATATCAAAACCCTCAAAGAAATATTAAGTCATTAAAAAATTTCCATCTTTTGAATTTGAACAAAACCGGGTGTACAAGATGCTCGATCAACCAAAGTTCAGGGTGCCTCCTACTACTTGGGAGTTTTTATGTGAGTAATGGGTTAAGTTAATTTAATTTGGTAGTAAAGAAGTAACAAAATCTATATTATTGTAACTTTAAAGGAAAGCATTGAGTAAATCATATTTATGATTTTGGAAGTTGAGACTTAACTTATCAAATCAAGGCACTGTGAGTTAATGTGGTTAGCCAGTCAAACGCCTAGCATGAACTCTCCATGTAGTGGCATAGTCAAATCTTGTAGACATTGAGGGGTGGTTCAAGGATACTTTACACTAGAATACTCAAGTGATGGAGTATTTTGATTTTAGTACAGAGGGTTCCTATAATTCAATAAAATAGTGGGAGACAATTAATGATTTAATTAGTTAATCAATAATGTATAAATCGGTAATCAAGATAAATGTGGAAAACTGTTAGATTTTATTTTTCTAGAAAATGTAAAGTAATACCACTAGGTACACTATGATAATCATGTAAAAAGTAAATGCCCAAACTAGCAAGAATTTCCAAGTGTATTATAGGCGCTTGCACACAATACTAGGATATCAAAAAGTCAAGGTTTAGTGTCCCCAATACCTATTATTCCACCTCATGAAGCAAGGGTGTTTAAAATTATTACATGAGACTCATGTTTTAAGCATATTATGGTTATGTCATAATGGTATCATGAAACATCCAATGTGAGTTGTGGATACAACATCGAGACAAGGATAATATTACATGTAGTATCATCTTTGAGAAACTTGCAAGGAGAAAGTCAAGCAAGATATGAATGGGTGATGATTACACTGGATTTGTATAAATTTGAAAGGAATATCATGAACTTTTAATACATCCCATTATAATATCATTTTCACCCATATTATTAATTTTATATTAATATTTAAAAATTAATAGTATGGAGTAAATGCTTTGTTACCCTTTAGTAAAGGTCCTCAGAATAAGAATATTAAAGAAAGATTAATCTATAGTACTTATGGTTAACAAGTTGAAAGACAATAAGAAAAGGCTAGTGGAAATAGCTAATCCAAAGGAACCTTTACAATGTTATTCAAATAATGTGGTATTAAATAAGAGGTTATTTTCTTCACATATCATGAAATAAAATGGAATTTTAAATTCAATGAACTGAATCACATAAGCAAGCATTCTCTTATTCTTCAGTTATATTCATCAATATAAAGTGTAGTATTTTAGTTATACTTTTTGGGAATTAAATAAAATATTCCAATAATGTATGTTTATTTAATAGTAACCAAGTAAGTATAGAAACATTACTGTAAGTAAGGTGTGTTATCCAAGAAGCCAAGAAAGGGTGGTTCCTATGTTAGTGGTGAGAAGTACACCAACTTTTAATTTCCAAGTTTAATTATTATAGTAGAAATTATATTGTGTATAACCAAAAAATTAATATCATATTTTCTTTGGACACAAGGAGACATTATTATAGTATAGGAATGAATTTTTTTTGTGGTGTCCAATACCCAACAAATAGTTCAGTAATACATGAATCATAGGAAATACATGATGATTATAAAATGTAAGAATTATATACCTAGTTGTGGAAGGATAATTCTTTTTCAATAAAATCTAAGTGGATTTAAAAGATATACCAAGTATGGTATTTATACTATTTGGAGTAAAAAACCTTAGGTATTATCGATATATTTAGTTTTGGAAAATAAAATAACGGTTTACCGGAAAGCATTCATAATTAGTTCATCTAGAGAGCATGAACTATTACAAGGGTAAGATAGTGGTAAATATACTTCATTATATTCCTTTAAGAGTTTATTAAGGAATGAAGAAGTAAATTATGGTATATACATGTTCAGAAGATATGATATTCTTTAAGATGGCATGGTAAAAAATATCTTGACCAAGCATTCATTGATCAACAAAATGTAGCCTGGAGAAATTCATAAATGCACATTACCTTATCTACATCAGGGATATGATGCTAATAAGGAGGATAAATTATGATTCTTACATGTTAAAATTGATAAAAAAATTATCATGTAGAAATTCCTAAATGCACATTTCCTTATAAACATCAGGGTCATGATGTAAGTAAAAGGAACATAAATGTTAAAACTTATCTATTACAGATACTTCCATTTTTCCATGACATGCTTATAAATAATGATTTTATCCCATAACCATATTACAACTATAATGAAAAATTCATATCATATGTTAAAATCAATTATTTCATAAGAACTATTGTTCATATGAAAAGTTTTTATTAAGTATATAAACAAACTGGCATAAGGAAAAACATAATGAGCATCTAAAGTAATTATCCTTAAATTTTCTTAGGATAATACATATATTTATAAGATATAAAGGTGATGGTCAAGTCATGGATTATATTTCTCTATAAGGATGCATATCTCTATTCGATATAGTGGGAACCATAATCACATGGATTTAGTCAATGATCGCGATGCACAAGTAGTTGGAATATAAACAAGTTCTACAAGAGCTTGTAGAAGAGGAATGCTTCAGAGACACATACTACGTATGAAGGAAAAGACCATGGAGATTGTTATATATTCACCATCTCCAGTGAAACATTATTCATTGAGAATAATAATTCCAAATAATAGGAATTATATGGAAATAATCAATATTGACACGATAAATTAAAATTCAACAATGGAATCCATGTATCAAAGTACATGGGGCTTATTATTTTGATTGTTGTAGTGGGTATTCAGGTGAGATGATACATGGATGGTACAAGTGTAGTACTAATAAGTCTCTATTGGTGATACCAAGTCATTATGCTTAAATCCATTATAATTTTACTTATAATAGCTAATTTTAATGATCATACAATTGATCATTGGATTTCATGACCGCCAATTATGGAAGGTGTCTATATGACACAACTAGAAGGGATGGTGACATCAAATAATTCCATTAAAGTGTTCAAGTTACTAAAATCCAGTCAAAGATTAAATTAATAAATAATATATTAGAACCTTTATTTTAAATGAATATTTTCCATGTATCTATCATAGGTTTGTGGGAGCATCATTGTTTTACAAGTAAAATATGCTTGGTAAAATTTGGAAAATAACTTTTGGTCTTAGATTTAGTTAATTCCAGAATAAAATAAATAATCTAGAGAAATGAATTAAAGTTGAAACCTATGTTTTAGGGAGCATGATCTACTGAGGTAGATCTAACGGCTTCTTAGACCTAGTCAATCGTATATATATTGACATGGTATTAAAAAATACAATTTGGAACAATTCAAGAGAGAATTGTTACCTATGTTACATGGAATATATCTCTCTAAAAAAGACATGTATAGGAATAAGAAGAGATTAAAATGGTGAGTTTAATTCCATACACTTCAATGATGGATCAATCATGTACACCATGGTATTTATAATAAATTATATTTCAAACATATACTTTATGGTAGGAAAATATTAGTTATATCTAGAAGAACTAGAAGGCAATAAGTCAGTACTATCAAATAATATTAGAGAGAGTATAAAGGATATGTACCTGATACATGGAGAAGAAGGGATACTATTTTTAGGCTATATAAACTAGTATTTCTTAGATCAATGTGATCAATATCATTGTCAGGACAAGGGAATGAGCGAGACAAGCTCATACAAGCTAGTGGTAGCCAGAACTAAAAATAATGAGTATGTCACTTCTTCTAAGGAAGCTAAGAAGCGATTATTAAATGTAACAATTTGTTATAGTTCATCTAATCACACCTAGAAAGTAAATTTTTATCATGATGATAATTTTTTACAAGTAATTTCCAAGATGTCTAGTTATGACAGGGGACATAGGGGATATAGTTGGGGATAACATCTATTGAAAAGTTTTACTCATGGAGGTGAGGTCGCACATTACAGAATAACCACATAATGAAAATGTGATAGACCCAACAACTAAAGTCATGACTCATCAAGAACATGATATTAATCACGTGAGAGCTAAAAAGGATGGTTATCAAGTTAGATCTAGTGAAAGTGGGAGTGTTGTAATAGTGGGTTCCCTATACCCAATTAAATAGTACTTTTCGATTACCATTTCATGTATAGAGTAATATATTCATGATGTATACTTAAAATTATAGTGTAGAAATTTTTGAATCCAATATTTAAATGTTAATTTCCATAGATTAATTGTCATATTAAAAGGTTATAGAAGATCTCAAGCTATAATGAGAACCTTGAGATACTATGACATTAATCTTAAATATATGTCATATGGTCTAGATACAACATTATTAATGAAAAAAGATGGTGTATCAAAATAAGTTGTTGAGGGATCATAATCACTAAGACTTATTCTCCTGAAGTCACACTTGGTGATCTCTAGTAGGTGAGATCATGAGAATAAACCCGCCAATAAAAACACCACATGTTTTAAGTGTCATTAGTTATTCTTATCTATAGATATGTGTATTGGTTTCCTGAATTGAGATCATTATCAATGTATTCCATTTGATCATGTACTTTGATACAAGGAAAAACCATGATAATGAAATCATAGTGAAGTAGCTTTTGTTGGGTGCATCATTGGTGGTATTACATTGGTTGAATGATCAAGATAAAATATGTCACTCCCATGTTAAGGAAGTAATATATCTTGATCCAAGTTGATCAAGATGGCAGTACCTTCATAAATCCTTGGTCAAGGTGGTCTTGTGTGAAGTTCCCAGTCAGGATCCAAGTATCACTAAGAGGGGGAGGGGGTGAATCAGTGATATCTTTTTACTTTTTAAGTTTCATTCTTTTTGAAACAACCTTCACCTCCTATTAAAGAGTTTATTCCCTGCTGAACACACACAATCACATGAACACAAGATTTACAAGGTTCACTACTCAACAAGAGTATCTACATCCTTGGTATGGTATGGAAATAATCCAGTACCACACAATCCACTAGAAAACAATACTTTGATGTGGAATACAACGAGTGGGATATACCCTTACAATCATGTAACACTTGGAAAACAATCCGTAAGCGTGTGTTCACCATCTTAGAACAAATAGAGAATTACAATATTTCAGTGCTTCTTTACAGTTGAAAAGTTGTATTCTCTGAAGTACAGATCTTCACTTTCCTACCTAGAAGCTGGCAGGAACCCCTAGAGCAAAACAGCTTGCGCGCCCACTTCCACTTGTGCACCCTATACTTGCGTGCCTACAACTTACGGGACTCTTCTTGGACTCTGCTACTTGAACGCCACAACTTGTGCGACAAGACTTGTGCGGAAAACTTGCGCGAAAACACTTACGTGGCAGACTTGAGCGGCAGACTTGCGCGGCAGACTTGCGCGGAAACACTTGCATGGAAACACTTGCACGGAAAAACTTGCGTGGCAAAAATTGTGCGGAAACACTTGTGTGGCAAGGCATTCTATACTACTTGTGCATTCTCTTAAGTGTTGTCAATTTTTGTGACTTGCGTAACCAAGACTTGTGCACCAATACTTGTGTGCCGCTTCATCACTTGCGCACCGCTTCATCACTTGCATGCCGCTTCATCATTTGCACGCCGCTTCATCACTTGTGCGCCGCTTTCTTTCCTTTGTCATATTTTGATATGATGATGCTGAAATAAGACTTGCGTGCAACATACACTTGCGTGCCACTTATACTTGCGCGCCACACTTGCGCACCACTTTTTGAATTTCATTCCAATCTTTAACTTGCACACCATTTTATTTCCTTTGTCAAATTTTGATGTGATGATCCTGAATTATGACTTGCGTGCCACATATACTTGCGCGCCAATACTCGCGTTCCATTTTTAACTTGTGAGCCACTCTTGACTTGCATTCCACTTTCTTTCCTTTTCCAAAAACACTTATTTACTACCCCTATCTTTCATAAGGCTTGCATCACAAGTTATCTAAACAAATGATATTTGTGAAATAAAAATCAGAAAAGCATCGTCATAGTTTCCAAGTCCTTTACAAAGTGAATTGACTTAGCTTCTTTGACAACAAAAGACAACACTCTATAACAACAAACTTTTATTACTTCCTTATCCATCCAACTTGGTCCCAATAATCTCCCATTTTGGATTTTGTTGTCAACCAAGATTCATAAATAACTGAACTTTGTAACCTTAAGCAATGAATTACTTATCAATAATTCTAAGCCTACGTGTGCTAACTCATTGTAGGAAACAAGAATTATTGACAGCCAAAACCATGCTGTCCAGAAATAGTGACTATGAAATCTGATGAGCATACCTCCTCAACCTTCTTCAGAACATCTTTCAAGCTGCTACTTCAGCATTTTTTACCATCATCAAATTTCCTGGAAAACAAACAACATTGTTTCCTACGACCACTCCAAAAAACAGTTAGAATAGTTCACACACATACATGCTAGATTCACAGCTTACCCACAACTCCCCCTTTATGCATGCATCTATAAGGATAAAAGATGCAATTGAATCAAATAAATAAATGTAGACAGAGACAAATTCATGATAGAAGATTATTAATTTTGTAAGAAGAATATCAAGACAGAAACAATTTCATGACAAATCGCTCTAAGAAATAGAAAACATAACAACTGAAAAAGAAAGAATGTTCAAGTCTTCCCGAAATCTTGCATATCTATGTTGCATATTTTATTTGTAGTTTTATAATTCATCCTCCCTGACTATTTTCAATATACACTGTATTGAATGTGAAAAATAGTAAAATGGATTTTCATCTTGTAGTACTATTTTCATCATTGTGTCAATATTTTCCAACTCACCCAACATAGAAAACACATGAAATCAGTGTAACTAAATTGATGTGAATATAAATGGAATGAATGAAATAATGTTATGTGGAATAAAAAATCACAATAAGAAATTATATGTGTGAACCATTAATTGAAAACTAATAATAAATAGAATCTATTATATAGTTAACATTGTTATAAGGAAATACCTAAATCGCGATGAAGTAATATATTTTTCATGAAAAATATATTAAAATACTTCAAATTAGTGGTCACACTATTAACATGAAGAGATTACAGTTTTTATAAATAACTCATGTTATAGACACATTGTAGGAGTAGATTTTAGATATGATAAAAGATAATTATTAAAATATTACAGATTTTATACTGTTATTTGTATGAATTTTGCCACATTGTTTTTAGATTTGAGACACATTATAACCAATAATTACTAGGTTTTGATCATCATTATTCATTATAACCATAAGAGACATTATATATTGTACACATCCATGAATGGGTTTCCATTAATATGCATTTTCAAAATCCATATATATCACATCATCATAGAATGCTGTCATAGCTGCAGAAACTTAAAGGAATTAACTGGACATGCATATTAATTTATAAGCAAAGGTCCTCAAGGTAAAGTCCAAACAATACCAGACTACTTTGAATTCCCTGCACTTCCAATAAAATATATCCACACTGTGGACCAGATTCATCTAAAGCTACAAAACTAAATTGAAAAATGAACTAAATTCATTGAAAAGATTATTATACCAGCCAACCTTGTCCAATGATGCCATAAAAATATCCATCCAGCCACTGTAGCAGCCAAAAAAAGGTAGGTCCTTGATCATGGGTTTTACTGAAAAAAAGATCCAATTAATTCATAATTGAATTTAAATATTAAGCATTCAGAGATGCATGCTCAATGTTCAAGAGGAATGTTTTCCTTGCTAGAGAACACAGTTTAAGGCTCAATAAGATTATAGGCTGTTATACTACTAATTCTATCATAATGAATGATCAAATAATATATGACGGAAATGAAAGATGGAAAAAAGAAAAGCCAAAAGCTACAGTTATAGGCACAAAGTTTCATAAATTCATCATATTTTATGAAAACTTAATCTTGAATTGCATCTATTCATACCCAATTGTATTCTCAACATTGTCTAAAATTAAGAGGAAACCATATTTGTCTTCTTTTCCACATACACATACATAAATAACCATCAATGAGAGTATATACATCGATCATTAAACAAAAGTCTTAGAAATACGCCTCATAGAATCAGTTGAAAACATTTCACTACATAGAAATGGTGCAACCAAAACCATCTTGAAAATAATGATGATACACATGGAAGGACAAGTATCCCAAAAACAACACATCAAATAAATTAAGATCCCTAGATGAAATATGAAAAAGAATATTCTGCGTGTAAAGAATATCTCATCAAATGTTACAGATTGAAAATTCAAAATATAATCTATAGGGATTCTCATAACAGTACATTATTAGTCGCACACAAGAAATATGAACAGAAAGAAAATAACTATTGATGAAAATAATAAAAATAATAATCAAAAGCAAAATCCATCACAATGATCAAGCTAATGCAAAGGGTTATTTACAGAAGACCCAAAAAATAAATGGATTGAAACAAATATTATATATAATGGGTATAGATATTGGATGTACTAAATATGATATATACAAATGTGTCACATTTTATTGGTAGAAGTAAATAATAAAGTAAATCATGATCAAATTCTAAAAAAGAATAAGATAAAAAAATAGAACAAAATGATCCATTGATACCTAAAAATGAAAACTCATTTCTACTCACATTCATCAATACGTCTTCCAATTTGTGGAAAAACGGTACCTGAAAATTCAAGTTCATTTATGCTCATAAAAAATGCCATAAGCATATAGAAACAGACTCTAGAATAGTGGAAAGTCGTGATTGGAAATGTTAATACTTGAAAAATGTGCTCTTTTGATAATTCTAGATCATTATCTTTAATATCACTGGATGATTGAAAGTAAAAGTAGACCAACATACATGTACTGAAATTAATCAGTGATTATGAAGACAAGGTATGACAAAAATAGTTTAAACTACCGAAAAACCTATGTTTAACACAACCAAAACACAGCTTGGATGGTTCCAATGAGACATGTCCTTGGAAGAAACGATATCCTAGGAAAATAAGTAGAGATGCCCAGATTTGAAGAAGAGGGATATCCTACCTCTAATACCCAATCCTAACAAATAGGGAATTGGAGATAGCCAGAGGTTTGACATGGATCCGTAGGACTACTGAAGATTGGTTTGTTCCCTTTTTTCCTGCAACAAACCTAAAACCACAGTCCAAAAATATGTCAAAAAACTATTGATTTGAAATGAACAGATGAAAAATGTTAAAAATTGTAGATGACTATCATATCATTGCCAACAATTTAGTGATACAGAAAATTGATTGTCTTGGATTTTCATATTGGATTCAGTCTCATCCATGCACACATTACCATAAAGTTTCCAGGTAATTAACATATTTCCAGACATGAACTACTATTAAATAGTTACAATTGAAATTTTATTTGGAAACAAATTAATCAAAATAGAATACATGTTTGCACTTCAATGCCCAAATAATAATATTTGATACCTGCTCAGAAGAACAGGACATGAACAAAGAGTCAACTTTGGATTAAGGATGCACCTCGTGGCTGCAAATGAAACTGCAAGGAGACAAGACACATGACACATAACAGCCAGTAATAATCAAATCCTAGGAAGGCCCGAGACATGAACATGGATTATGGAAGTAAAGAAAACATATGATTCAAAATCTGCCCATGGATCATATTGAAGGTAAAAGAATGAGTTATAAGGTAAAATGTAAAATGTTTTTTATACTAACAGACAACCTATATTGTTAGGCACAAAAAAATAGTATATAATAAATTTAGATAGAATCTAGATAAAAACTCATTCCACAGAAAAAAATAATAATAAATCAGGTGGTAAAATTCAATGATTACACTACATGAAAACAAACAATTGTTATAAGGGTTCATACCTCTAGAAAGTTTGTATGTTTCATGATTTCTTTAGTAATGAAATCCTGAGGCTTTTAAAATACTGTGACAGTTCATAAACTTCAACAAATTTCAAGCTCTGAGAGGATGAACACATGCATATAGGACAGTTAATGACTCCCAATGGATGACAAGATGTAGCTGGGAGGCTTACACCTTGCATCTATCTTCTCCTTCTACCTTAAAAATTCAGGGGACTGTTGTCACCTTCTATTTTCTAGCAACCATTCCATGATGATCTATAATCATATTTAAGCTAAGTTTCATTACCAGATATATACAAATGGTGACATATGGCATGACAATCTCGAATCATATTAAAGCTCTGTTTCATTGCAAGCTACATACGATTGGTGACATGAATGCCTTAATAAAAAATGTGCTCAACTTAGACATGATATATCAAGTTAAAACCCTAATATGTTTATAATTTTATTTCCAGAAATTATCATATTTGGAAAAAAATAAACTGCTTGAGAATTTAGGGAAAAAAATTCCTTCAAATATACCTATACTGGAATATGATGGATATCCAAATATCTTCCACATTATTGTTAGGGTGCATGATAATTTCAATAGAAGACCTTATTATAACCAAAAATCTTGGGGTAAGTTATATACCTTGGATCTCCAAGCAACCCAGTTTGGGTGCATGATAATTTCAATAGAGAACAATGTTTTGTATTGAAAAGTTGAACTATTAGAAATGAAAACACACATGTATCTAGAAAAAATACGGCATGCAAGAACCACAAATCAAATCTTACTTGAGAGAACAATGTCTTATATTGAAAAGTTGAACTATTATAAATTAGAGCTTTGATATTTTCATCACTTGTATCACCCTCTCCCTCTCTGCATCAAACTAAAAAAAATTTATAGAAGAAATACGGTGATACAATGATATATAGTACAACATTTTAGGAATACTACAGAATTCATCTCATAAAAAAGATATTAGAATTGAAACCATAAAACTATGATTAAATTTATATTTTTTGTTTGGAAAATTAAATGGAAACAAAATAATATGTTAATGTCACTCTGATCAAAACAAAAAACTGAAGTAAAGTTCAAAAAATTCCCATTACTAAGAATGGATGTTCCCCCTTGCTAGTGGGTTTCATTCCAACATTCCGACATTAGAACCAACAGAAGCCACATCGACCAATGGTGAAACTATAAATTCCCTTCCATTGATTTTACCAATCAACATGTTCAATTGGTTAAAGGCTAAAATGTTCTCCAACCCAATCTGTTGAGTAATCATGAGTAATCATAATTAATCATGCTTCTAAAAGGTGATGATTGATATAAACAATAAACATCTCATTTAATAAAAAACAACAATCAACATAAAAAATTAATCAAATGAATTTCACTCGATAAAAATAATTCATTTCATAATAAACAATAAAAATTATTAATTAGATATTAGCATCAATTTGTAACAATAATTAATTTTTTTATCTAATTCAAAACCAAACATACAACTAAGATATTAAAAAGAAAAAAATGGTGTTGTATAATCTACCTATATGCTGGAAAATGATAACAAACACACCCATACAACTAATATGAAACAAAAAAAACCTATTTCAACTTCCAGTTTACATATATTTTGAATTAATTGGCTTTTCTAACATTGGAGTGTGTTTTTTAACATATGGTTCTATTTGTTTGAATTCGCCATGTTTGCACAGAATTGCCTATACATAAATAAAAAATTAACTGAAATGGTTTTGGAAAATCTGTGTATATGCTAGAAAATGATAAATAAACACCCATATAGGTAGCCTACAACAAAAAATCACAATATTTTAACTACCATTTTACCTATATTTTTTTATTAGATTTTCTAGCATTGGGGTGATTCTGTTAATATGAGGTTCTATTTGGTTTCATGTGATATGTTTTCTTCTTCTCCTATTCCTTTTTCCTCTTGATTTTGAAATGAACCGGGGAGATTTTCAATGTATTGGAGTGGTGGTATCCATTAAGCTTTTACAAAATCATCTTCAACATTTTGGATGCCTATGGAAGCTTAGGAAGGATGGTGCTAAGTATGTGTGTGTCATTGATGTGATTAACAATGCTAAGTCACCCCTCTTGTGATGTATTTTCATTTTAAATCCATTAAGGAATTTTCTGGATAAGATATTAGGATCTGATTTGGGGTTTTTTTAGGATTTAATATCCTGGGATCGTCATATGAAGGAGATGGGACTAACACATGAGGTTATGATTCTTAACAGTATAGGTCACCTTGTAAATAAATAATCATTTTATGATTACAGTCTATTTACTACAAGTTTGAATCTTATCCACCTAAAGAAGATTATTTATGTACTATGAACCATGTAAAAGGATATGAAAAGGTTGAATTATTATTATTATTTTCTCAAGAGTGATTATGGCATGTCATGAAGTTTAATACGATGTGAAGCCCATTATAGCATTGTATCACCAATTACTCATGCATTTCACATAGTGATACAGTTCATCATTTCTTTAGACTTATACCACTCAAATTCTTCATATTAATCATGAAATCCTTATTGAATAGATGTTATCCTTTTCATGATCTTTATAAACCATGATTGTTTTGAAATGTGATTGTTATCAATTCCAAAATCAATATGACATGCAGTGACTTATTCATTCATATGATACAATTATAACTAGTTCACTTGCAATTTTATTTCATGTAATGAGATGCCTAAAAAAGTTCTTACCAGTAAATTATCCAGGGAACAAATCCAAATCCTAGGGTGGACCAATTAAAATTTTCTGTTGGAGTTCCAACTGCTTTGGCATCACTAGTTCAGCTTCCTAGCCCCATGTTGAGAAATATCCTTGTAGTACCATATTTACCACGAGAAGATATAACATGAAGAAATGGTGAGGAATTTCTTCATTAAAAGATGAACAAAAATATCCAGGTCAGTTATAAACATCAAAGAAGAAACATTAATGGCTACCAGCATACCATGACAGCATATGCATCTGATTTTACTCGACGCGTAGACTTCGTACGACCTCTGGTAGAATTTACAAAAGGTAAAATAGCTTCCCATAAATCATGAATAAAACATGTCAATATGAAAACTCAGGCTTTGGTCCGCCCTTCCCTCTTCAAGCCAAATTTCTCAGTTTCCGACAACAAAAAAATTAAAAGGGAAAGACAAGAACTTAATAAACCAATACAGCAATAAAAACCTATGATCTATGCAATGCAATGTAGCATTCACTGAAACTAAATGCAGTTGAGAAGATAATTACACATCAATCACATAGTCCATGGCCTTTGTCGATGTCCCGTGTTCATCCTGCAGGTATATTCTCCATCTTCTGTAATTTGTTGTGAAAGTAAGTTATTCAATTCCATGGAAAACAGTTGATACGAATTGTGAAGACCCATAAACATATTGAGAGATTCAAATATGAACACGAAATTGATTATGATTTTCACCTCTCAGCAGCATCAACTGCCAATCTACCTGCTACGCTATGAACTTTGTTTGATTGAGTCATCTCCATTCCTTCAGAAGATTTCAGTAGACCGATAATAAACTCGTCAGCCTCATGTATTTTCTCAGCTATTAATAAGAACAAACTATCATACACAAAAAATCGATCACATTAATAATCAGGTTTACAGAAACGAATTTCATAAATTGTGTGCGTTGATGATGGCAGTATTAAATGACGTTTTCCACAGCATAAGCATTTTCGGAGAGAGCCAGATAAATTTACCTATTGTTTATCGATCTCAACCAAATCGATTGAAAAAATACCTTCAAAGTGGGATGGTGTCAGAGAAGGAGGTAGAGAAAATGGAGTGGGTGGAGAGGAAGGAGGAGCCAGAGGCGAAGGTGGAGCAGATGGAGCAAGTGGATAGGACGGAGGCAAACCAAACGGTGGCGGAGGACGAGACATAGGCGGAGCAAGCAGAGGTGATGGACCTAGATCTGGAGCAGGCATAGATGGAGGACCTGAATGAGTAATGGGTTATCGAGGTGGGAGAGGTAGTAGAAGGGGTAGGCAGAAACCGTAGGAGGTTTGGAGGTATGCGAGAGGAGAGGCACACAATGGGAACTGTATGTGAGGAGGTGGATTACAGGAGCATAAAATCAATGTAACCCTATGCGAGGAAGATCAGGAAGAATTTACGGGAGAAGAACCCGTGTGGGAACAGCCACGGGTATGCGAGATGGGTGATGATTTTAGAGGGAGGGTGAGTTTTTTTAGGTGACATGGAAGATTTGTTGTGTGACACGTTAGCAGAAAAAATCCTACTTTAGAAGATATATAGATGTTTATGTTATGGTTAAACCTTTTCATATGAGGAATGCATTGGACTTAGTAAGTGACGGGTGAAGCCCGCTATAGCTCCTTGATGCATCGATAGGTCTCATGAGACAAACTAGTGTCTTTACAAAAGGCCTTGGAAAAATATTATTTGTAGTCTTGGCACAATGTCTTGACTATGTG
The DNA here is from genome assembly GCA_963277665.1 of Viscum album. Classification (NCBI taxonomy): domain Eukaryota; kingdom Viridiplantae; phylum Streptophyta; class Magnoliopsida; order Santalales; family Viscaceae; genus Viscum; species Viscum album. The sequence continues at coordinate 491,925,470 of OY728150.1, forward strand.
GTTATGAATGTATGGAATTATGCATTACATCATTAGGAAAGTGTCTATTGATATTGCATGTGATTATTCGACTAGTAGAATATCCATGTGAGTAAGTAAATGGAATTATTTGATTTTATCTTTTCCATTTTATGTGGAAGTTCAAGTTTAAAAGGTTTTTGTTTTAGTCTTATACATTTCCTTAAATGTTTATGCTTATTTATGAAAGTTTCTGCTCCATTTTTATCATTACTAAGCATCTGAGATCACCCCTTTCTATGTTTTATTTTTCCCAGGATGCGAAGAAGTATTTTATAATAGACCTGCAGGGATAGTCTGAGGGGATATGAGTGTGCTCTATGGAAACAATGTTGTTGTATTTTTTTTCATTTTATGATGTGATGTAAACCTTATGAATGTATCTAGTACTTCCAAGGCTACTAAAGCAGTCGGTATTTCGAGACTTGATCTTTTATGATCACGCCAATGTTATCTAATAATGCACCAACTCTGGGTAACTGGGGTCGGGGAGTTGCACCAATACCTTAAATTGGTATCAGATCAAGTTATGTGAATTTTCAAAGCCAAGAAAATTTAATTCACATTAAATTTAAGTAGAGATATTTAAATTGGTTGCAACGGAACAAGCTGCTCATTGATTCGATTACAAATGGACAAGTTATGACCATTTTAAATTTCTAATATAGATCGTTTAAGGTGTCCCTTCAGATATTAAAATTTGAAAAACATATATTTTATACATATTATTTTTTCAATTAAACTTATGGTTCCAATTAAGGTTTTTCCCATGTTATCCAGTCTATCCAAGATGGATTCCGTCTAACATAGGTAATTTTACACAAATTTTGGAATAAAAAACACTCATATTTTTTTGGTGGGTGAAAGTGGTGGTGTAATCAACTATTTAATCAAAAATAATAATTAAAAAATGGATGTTATTTTGTGGGGTAGGCTGTGTAAAAATGTGTGTTATCATCTCCAATCCCAAAAAATAGTGGATCTTTTGGTAATAGGCTAAGATGATGATAGTTGGTATTTTTTCGAAATGGCGCGATTGGGTAAAGGAGTGAAATGAAGGGTATACTGGTCTTGCGGAAAAAAAATGATGTGGGAGATGATCTCCCTCTCTCCAATAAATGAAATTCCCTATTTCCAGTTTATAATATTATATTATATATTAAACAATTAATAAGAATTGTGATATATTTTAAACTGAAGATATTTGTAAATGAAATTAAATTTTTCCTATATAAAAAAATATTATTCACTTTTTAAAATTGAAAAAATAATATGTGTCTTTTTATCCAAATAAATTCAATAGATTTTAGTTAATATTTTTAAGCGTGTGCATTTTTTAAAAATATGTTAAATATTAATTAGTTAATTGTATTTTAAAGAAAATGATATTTGTAATTAAAAGAATTTTTTCGATTAAAAAACTACATTATGTTTTAAAAAAATAAATAAGAAATATGGGATAAAAATAGACTTTTAATTATTTAGGAGGAAATTTATCAATTTTATTTGATATAATTAAAGTCATGATTTATTTTAAATGCATAAAAGAATATTGAGTTTATTGTATTGTAAATACAATTATTATTGTAAATGAAATGAATTTTTTGGGTAAAAAATGTTTTTATGACATTTACAAAAGACAATAATTTATTTTTAAAAAATATATTTTTTAATTATTTGATTAAAACTAACAAATTTTCTTTAATATTTTTAAGGTCATGCAGATTTTGTAAACATATAAGAAATATTTGTTTTTTATATTCCACTGAAACTTCTTCTTAATAAATTTATAATTTTTATTAGTATAGATGTTGAATATAATATATTAAATATATTATATTTAATTTCATTTAATATAAATATGTTTACTAAAATTTAATTATTATTAATATATTCTATAGTTTTATGTATATATACTTTTGTTGTATTGTAGAACATCCATTGAATGTTCATTTAGAAATTCTACTGGAACCTTCACTGGAACCTCCACTCGAACCTCTACTGGAATGTCCACTAGAACCTCCACTTGAATGTCAACGGAAACCTCCACTGGACCCTCCGGTGAAACCTAAACTGGAACTTTCACTAGAACTTCCACTGGAACCTAAAACCTCTACTGAAACATCCATTAGAACCTCTATTGGAACGTCCATTGGAACCTCCACTGAAACGTCCACTGGAACCTCCATTGAAACGTCCTCTTAATAGATTTATAATTGTTATTATTATAGCTGTTGAATAAAATATATTACATATATTATATATTATTTCATTTAATAAAAATATGTTTATTAAAATTTAATTTTTATAAATATATTCTATAGTTTTATAAATATATACTTTTGTTGTATTGTGGAACATCTATTGAAACATCAATTAGAAATTCTACTAGAACCTCCACTGGAACCTCCACTGGAACCTCCACTGGAACCTCCACTAGAATGTCCACTAGAACCACCACTAGAACTTCCATGGGAACCTCCACTGGAACCTCCACCGAAACATCCATAATAACCTCCACCGGAACCTCCACTGGAACTGGAATCTCTACCAGAACTTCCACTAGAACCTCCACTAGAACTGAAACCTCCACCCGAACTTCCACTAGAACCTCCACTGAAACCTCCACTAGAACCTCCACTGGAACCTCTAGAATTTATTTTTTAATAGATTTATAATTATTATTAGTATAAATGTTTAATAAAATACATTACATATATTATATATAATTTCATTTAATATAAATATATTTATTAAAATTTGATTTTTATTAATATTATATATAGTTTTATAAATATATAATTTTGTAGTATTGTGGAACATCCACCGAAACTTCCACCAGAACCTCCACCGGAACCTCTATCTGAACGTCCACCAGAACCTCCAATAGAACATCAACTGGAACCTCCACTGGAATGTCTACTAGAACATCCACTGGAATGTCTGCTGGAACATCCACTAGAGTTCCACTAGAAACTAGAACCTCCATTGGAACCTCCACTATAACCTCTACTGGAACCTCCACTGGAACCTCCACTAGAACTGGAAAATCCACTGGAACTTCCACTAGAACTTTCATTGGAACTTCCACTAGAACTTTATAAATATGTAGATTTCATTTACATTTTTATTCATGTATTATATATATTTTTAAATGCTAAATTATATTATTTTTATAAAATTTATGTCAATAATTTAATACATATTATTTTTAATTTTATTTAATATAAATACTTTCATTAAAATTTAATTTACATTTTCGCCTTTTTTTTATTTTTATAATTGAAATTCTTCATATATTTTTTAAACTAGAGAATATTAATAATTGTTTACAATATTATTTAAGAAATACAAAATTGATATATTTTTAAAAATATCAATTTATAAGAAATTTATATTTTTCAATGTTATTAATTTTTTATAAATTGATATGTTTTGAATAGTAATTTATATCAACATTTTTTATATCTAATTTTTGGTTCTGATATGTTTATGTTTTGTATCAACGTTTTTTTCTGTTTTTTTATTTCGACATTTTTTATATGTTATTTTTTTTGTAATTTATAGAGTTTTTATAGAATTTTAAATAGAATTTTCTTATTTAGTTTTTTTTTATATGTTTTTTTTACATTTTTGATACGTTTTTAATGTTTTAATTTGTTTTTATAATGTATTACAACTTTATGGCGATAATAATAGCAGAGGGTAAAAATGGTTTTTTGTAAAAATTCTGACAGTTGCATTTTTTAATTGCATTTCAATCCAACAGTCACTTTTTTTTATAAACGTAGAACCATCTTAGGTTTAGGTAATCTGGATATTACAGTTATTCAGGGTATTGGAGATGATGATGATTCGTGTAAAAACCACAACTGGGTTTAGTTTCTCCACATAGCAACAAAAGTGTGAGTTATTTGAAAAAATGACTCTTGGGTAATTTCATAAAAAAGGCAACCCTATCCTAATCTTCCCATTGAAGCCCCATTGTTGATAAGCTAGACCTCCTCAATGTCCTTGCCCTCCTTCCATGGGTAGCGACCCTTCTCACCCTCCACAGCCCGACCGCCACCCTTGGTCATCCACTGTTGGAGATACCCTCCTTGTCGACTCCTCCTCCGCAGCCACCTCCTCCCCTACCCGACCTCATCCATCCTCACATGGTTTATCCAGCGCACCACCGCCTAGCCATCAGCCCTTCCCTAGTCATTGTCCTAGATCTAACAGACCAGATTGGTGCTGACCCCCTCTGCCGTCTCCCTATTGAGCGCCACCGTGTTCCAGGACGTACCACCTCACCAGCTGCCATAAATATGGAGCAGCACCCAGCGTTCCTTCCCACACCGCTTGGGATCTCTCCTTCGCCCCATCGTCGGACCACCTGACCAGACCCCCATCAAACCACCCCATCAAAGTTGTTGCCTGCTACCACATAGGTCGGGCACCACCACCGGACCATCCACGCCTCCTCCCAGCCTCGACCACCGTCACCTATGGCCTTCACCGTGCCACACCTCATGTCCACCGGCCAAATCCCGAAGGCCACCGCTATGCTCAGGGCTCTCCCAGAAGCCAGATCTATCCGGACCGAGCCAATCTAATCACCTTCTCACGCTACCACCTTACCTCACCCAGATCATGCCCACCATGAGGTATTCCCCCTACAATGGTGTCCAGGGGTCTAAATAGACCAGACCTGTCCCAAAAACGGGTCAAAGTAGATTAACCCAACCCAGTACAGGCCTGGGATGGCATCTTAGGGCCAAAACACCCTTGCACTTACTGGTCTAGAGAAATTGACTGACCTACGTATGTCTGGTTTATTTATTTAATTAATTATTTAATTACATGTGATGATTGTAATTAAATAAGATGTTATTTGTATCATCATTTTAGTTTTTTTCAATATGTATAAGGGATTGCACGTCAAATTTATCTATTGTACATTACACCCCTAGTTCACCTCATCTGCGTATGAGTATACTTGTAGTTTTGATGATGAAATTTTACAATGTAGACCCCGCCATGATGAGGGGAAATGAAAATGAGAATTGGGTGCAATGTACGAGGATGAGCTGCATCATGAGTTAAGCTACGACTCTAGTATGATTTCCATAGGTCATGGTTGATCCATTAATTTTAAATGAATCAACCAATATTATATTCTCAAAACCAATCAGGTATTTTATTTCCTTTATGCATTTGTTTATTATTTTATGCATTTGTATGATATCAGGAAAACACATAAAATAATAAACAAAAAAAACGCATAATGAAGTGATGAATGATTTTCTATTAATGTTTAGTTGTGAGCAAGAAAACATAGATTGAACAAGATTAACAAAAATGGATGACATCAGTAAAAAAATAACAAAACCCTCAAAGAAATATTAAGTCATTAAAAAATTTCCATCTTTTGAATTTGAACAAAACCGGGTGTACAAGATGCTCGATCAACCAAAGTTGAGGGTGCCTCCTACTACTTGGGAGTTTTTATGTGAGTAATGGGTTAAGTTAATTTAATTTGGTAGTAAAGAAGTAACAAAATATATATTATTGTAACTTTAAAGGAAATCATTGAGTAAATCATATTTATGATTTTGGAAGTTGAGACTTAACTTATCAAATCAAGGCACTGTGAGTTAATGTGGTTATCCAGTCAAACGCCTAGCATAAACTCTCCATGTAGTGGCATAGTCAAATCTTGTAGACATTGAGGGGTGGTTCAAGGATACTTTACACTAGAATACCCAAGTTATGGAGTATTCTGATTTTAGTACAGAGGGTTCCTATAATTTAATAAAATAGTGGGAGACATTTAATGATTTAATTTGTTAATCAATAATGTATAAATCGGTAATCAAGATAAATGTGGAAAACTGTTAGATTTTATTTTTCTACAAAATGTAAAGTAATACCACTAGGTACACTATGATAATCATGGAAAAAGTAAATGCCCAAACTAGAAAGAATTTCCAAGTGTGGTATAGGCGCTTGCACACAATACTAGGATATCAAAAAGTCAAGGTTTAGTGTCCCCAATACCTATTATTCCACCTCATGAAGAAAGGGTGTTTAAAATTATTACATGAGACTCATGTTTTAAGCATATTATGGTTATGTCATAATGGTATAATGAAACATCCAATGTGAGTTGTGGATACAACATCGATACAAGGATGATATTACATGTAGTATCATCTTTGAGAAACTTGCAAGGAGAAAGTCAAGCAAGATATGAATGGGTGATGATTACACTGGATTTGTATAAACTTGAAAGGCATATCATGAACTTTTAATACATCCCATTATAATATAATTTTCACCCATATTATTAATTTTATATTAATATTTAAAAATTAACAGTATGGAGTAAATGCTTTGTTACCCTTTAGGAAATGTCCTCAGAATAAGAACATTAAAGAAAGATTAATCTATAGTACTTATGGTGAACAAGTTGAAAGACAATAAGAAAAGGCCAGTGGAAATAGCTAAGCCAAAGGAACCTTTACAATTTTATTCAAATAATGTGGTATTAAATAAGAGGTTATTTTCTTCACATATCATGAAATAAAATGGAATTTTAAATTCAATAAACTGAATCACATAAGCAAGCATTATCTTATTCTTCAGTTATATTCATCAATATAAAGTGTAGTATTTTAGTTATACTTTTTGGGAATTAAATACAATATTCCAATAATGTATGTTTTTTTAATAGTAACCAAGTAAGTATAGAAACATTACATTAAGTAAGGTGTGTTATCCAAGAAGCCAAGAAAGGGTGGTGCCTATGTCAGTGGTGAGAAGTACACCAACTTTTAATTTCCAAGTTTAATTATTATAGTAGAAATTATATTGTGTATAACCAAAAAATTAATATCATATTTTCTTTGGACACAAGGAGACATTATTATAGTATAGGAATGAATTTTTTTTGTGGTGTCCAATACCCAACAAATATTTCAGTAATACATGAATCATAGGCAATACATGATGATTATAAAATGTAAGACTTATATACCTAGTTGTGGAAGGATAATTATTTTTCAATAAAAACTAAGTGGATTTAAAGGATATACCAAGTATGGTATTTATACTATTTGGAGTAAAAAACCTTAGGTATTATAGATATATTTAGTTTTGGAAAATGAAACCTTTAGAAATAAAGGTTTGCAGGAAAGCATTCAGAAATAGTTCATCTAGAGAGCATGAACTATTCCAAGGGTAAGATAGTGGTAAATATACTTCATTATATTCCTTTAAGAGTTTATTAAGGAATGAATAATTAAATTATGGTATATACATGGTCAGAAGAAATGATATTCTTTAAGATGGCATGGTAAAAAATATCTTGACCAAGCATTCATCGATCAACAAAATGTAGCCTGGAGAAATTCATAAATGCTCATTACCTTATCTACATCAGGGATATGATGCTAATAAGGAGGATAAATTATGATTCTTACATGTTAAAATTGATAAAAAAAATTATCATGTAGAAATTCCTAAATGCACATTTCCTTATACACATTAGGGTCATGATATAAGTAAAAGGAACATCAATGTTAAAACTTATCCATTACAGATACTTCCATTTTTCCATGACATGCTTATAAATAATGATGTTATCCCATAACCATATTACAACTATAATGAAAAATTCATATCATATGTTAAAATCCATTATTTCATAAGAACTATTGTTCATATAAAAAGTGTTTATTAAGTATATAAACAAACTTGCATAAGGAAAAACATAATGAGCATCTAAAGTAATTATCCTTAAATTTTCTTAGGATATTACATATATCCATAAGATATAAAGGTGATGGTCAAGTCATGGACTATATTTCTCTATAAGGATGCATATCTCTATCCGATATAGTGGGAACCATAGTCACTTGGATTTATTCAATGATCGCAATGCACAAGTAGTTGTAATATAAACAAGTTCTACAAGAGCTTTTAGAAGAGGAATGCTTCAGAGACACATACTACCTATGAAGGAAAAGACCATGGAGATGGTTATATATTCACCATGTCCAGTGAAACATTATTCATTGAGAATAATAATTCCAAATAGTAGGAAGTATATGGAAATAATCAATATTGACACGATAAATTAAAATTCAACAATGGAATCCATGTATCAAAGTACATGGGGGCTTATTATTTTGATTGTTGTAGTGGGTATTCAGGTGAGATGATATATGGATGGTACAAGTGTAGTACTAATAAGTCTCGATTGGTGATACCAAGTCATTATGCTTAAATCCATTATAATTTTACTTATAATAGCTAAATTTTATGATCATACAATTGATCATTGGATTTCATGACTGTAAATTATGGAAGGTGTCTATATGACACAACTAGAGGGGATGGTGAAATCAAATAATTCCATTAAAGTGTTCAAGTTACTAAAATCTAGTCCAAGATTAAATTAATCAATAATATATTAGAACATTTATTTTAAATGAATATTTTCCATGTATCTATCATAGGTTTGTGGGAGCATCATTGTTTTACAAGTAAAATATGCTTGGTAAAATTTGGAAAATAACTTGTGGTCTTAGATTTAGTTAATGCCAGAATAAAATAAATACTCTAGAGAAATGAATTAAAGTTGAAACCTATGTTTTAGGGAGCATGATCTACTGAGGTAGATCTAACGGCTTCTTAGACCTAGTCAATCGTATATATATTGACATGGTATTAAAAAATACAATTTGGAACAATTCAAGAGAGAATTGTAACCTATGTCACATGGCATATATCTCTCCAAAAAAGACATGTATAGGAATAGGAATAGATTAAAATGGTGAGTTTAATTCCATACACTTCAATGATGGATCAATCATGTACACCATGGTATTTATAATAAATTATATTTCAAACATATAATTTATGGTAGGAAAATATTAGTTATATCTAGAAGAACTAGAAGGGAATAAGTCAGTACTATCCAATAATATTAGAGAGAGTATAAAGGATATGTACCTGATACATGGAGAAGAAGGGATGCTATTTTTATGATATATAAACTAGTATTTCTTAGATCAATGTGATAAATATCATAGTCAGGACAAGGGAATGAGCGAGACAAGCTCATACAAGCTAGTGGTAGCCAAAACTAAAAATACTGAGTATGTCACTTCTTCTAAGGAAGCTAAGAAGTGATTATTAAATGTAAAAATTTGTTCTAGTTCATGTAATCACACCTAGAAAGTAAATTTTTATCATGATGATAATTTTTTACAAGTAATTTCCAAGATGTCTAGTTATGACAGGGGACATAAGGGATATAGTCGGGGATAACATCTATTAAAAAGTTTTACTCATGGAGGTGAGGTCGCACATTACAGAAGAACCACATAGTGAAAATGTGATAGACCCAACAACTAAAGTCATGAATCATCAAGAACATGATATTAATCACGTGAGAGCTAAAAAGGATGGTTATCAAGTTAGATCTAGTGAAAGTGGGAGTGTTGTAATAGTAGGTTCCCTAGACCCAATTAAATAGTACTTTTTGATTACCATTTCATGTATAGAGTAATACATTCATGATGTATACTTAAAATTATAGTGTAGAAATTTTTGAATCCAATATTTAAATGTTAATTTCCATAGATTAATTGTCATATCAGAAGGATATAGAAGATCTCAAGCTATAATGAGAACCTTGAGATACTATGACATTAATCTTAAATATATGTTCTATGGTCTAGATACAACATTATTAATGTAAAAAGATGGTGTATGAAAATAAGGTGTTGAGGGATCATAATCAATAAGACTTATTCTCCTAAAGTTACACTTGGTGATCTCTAGTAGGTGATATCATGAGAATAAACCCGCCAATAAAAACACCACATGTTTTTAGTGTCATTAGTTATTCTTATCTATAGATATGTGTATTGGTTTCCTGAATTGAGATCATTATCAATGTATTCCATTTGATCATGTACTTTGATACAAGGAAAAACCATGATAATGAAATCATAGTGAAGTAGCTTCTGTTGGGTGCATCATTGGTGGTATTACATTGGTTGAATGATCAAGATAAAATATGTCACTCCCATGTTAAGGAAGTAATATATCTTGAGCCAAGTTGATCAAGATGGAAGTACCTTCATAAATCCTTGGTCAAGGTGGTCTTGTGTGAAGTTCCCAGTCAGGATCCAAGTATCATTAAGAGGGGGAGGGGGTGAATCAGTGATATCTTTTTACTTTTTAAGTTTCCTTCTTTTTGAAACAACATTCACCTCCTATTAAAGAGTTTATTCCCTGCTGAACACACACAATCACATGAACAAAAGATTTACAAGGTTCACTACTCAACAAGAGTATCTACATCCTTGGTATGGTATGGAAATAATCCAGTACCACACAATCCACTAGAAAACAATACTTTGATGTGGAATAAAACGAGTGGGATATACCCTTACACTCATGTAACACTTGGAAAACAATCCGTAAGCGTGTGTGCACCCTCTTAGCACAAATAGAGAATTACAATATTTCAGTGCTTCTTTATAATTGAAAAGTTGTATTCTCTGAAGTACAGATCTTCACTTTCCTACCTAGAAGCTGGCAGGAACCCCTAGGGCGAAACAGCTTGCGCGCCCACTTCCACTTGCACACCCTATACTTGCGCGCCTACAACTTACGTGACTCTTCTTGCACTCTGCTACTTGCACGCCACAACTTGTGTGGAAAGACTTGTGCGGAAAACTTGCGCGAAAACACTTACGTGGCAGACTTGCGCGGAAAACGTGCGTGGAAACACTTGCGTGGCAACACTTGCATGGAAACACTTGTGTGGCAACAATTGCGCGGAAACACTTGTGTGGAAAGGAATTCTCTACTACTTGTGAATTCTCTTAAGTGTTGTGCATTTTTGTGACTTGCATAACCTAGAATTGTGCACCAATACTTGTGTGCCGATTCATCACTTGCGCACCGCTTCATCACTTGCATGTCGCTTCATCATTTGCACGCCGCTTCATCACTTGTGCGCCGCTTTCTTTCCTTTTTCATATTTTGATATGATGATGCTGAAATAAGACTTGCGTGCAACATAAACTTGCGCACCACTTATACTAGCGCGCCACACTTGTGAACCACTTTTTGACTTGAATTCCAATCTTTAACTTACACACCATTTTATTTCCTTTGTCAAATTTTGATGTGATGATCCTGAATTATGACTTGCGTGCCACATATACTTGCGCGCCAATACTCGCGTTCCATTTTTAACTTGTACGCCACTCTTGACTTGCACGCCACTTTCTTTCCTTTTCCAAAAACACTTCTTTACTACCCTTATCTTTCATAAGGCTTGCATCACAAGTTCTCTAAACAAATGATATTTGTGAAATACAAATCAGCAAAGCATCGTCATAGTTTCCAAGTCCTTTACAAAGTGAATTGACTTAGCTTCTTTAACAACAAAAGACAACACTCTATAAAAACAAACTTTTCTTACTTCCTTATCTATCCAACTTGGTCCCAACAATCTCCCCTTTTGGATTTTGTTGTCAACCAAGATTCATAAATAACTGAACTTTGTAACCTTAAGCAACGAATTACTTATCAACAATTCTAAGCCTACGTGTGCTAACTCATTGTAGGAAACAAGAATTATTGACAGCCAAAACCATGCTGTCCAGAAATAGTGACAATGAAATCTCATGAGCATACCTCCTCAAACTTCTTCAGAACATCTTTCAAGCTTCTAATTCAGCACTGTTTAACATCATCAAATTTCCTGGAAAACAAACAACATTGTTTCCTATGACCACTCCAAAAAACAGTTAGAATAGTTCACACAGATACATGCTAGATTCACAGCTTACCCACAACTCCCCCTTTATGCATGCATCTATAAGGATAGATTTATGAAACAATTCTCCCCCTTGACAACACTATAAAAGGAAAGATGAGAGTGGTGACAGAAACACGTACCTTAACCTTGGTGATAAAGAGGTTGGACACCCATGTTCAACCTCAATTTTGCAAATGGTTCCTTTGGTAACAGTTTTTTGAATATATCAGCAACTTGTTCAGATGTAAAAACATACTATAGCCTCAATTCATTCTTCTCCACCTACTCTTTGATGAAGTGGTACTTTATATCAACATCTTTTGGATGGGAATGTTGAACTGGATTTCTTGTAAGATTTATTGCACTCTGATTATCACAACCCATGATTAATGGTAGCATTACTTCAACAAGTAGATCTTCAAGCTGAGTCTTCATCCACATTAGTTGAGTTGCAGCTTGAGTATCAGCAACATACTCAGCTTCATCTATGCTAAGAGTTACTGAATTCTATTTCTTGGTATTCCAACTAACACAACTTTTCCCCAGAAAGATAACTCCACCAGATGTGGATCTTCGATCATCAACATTTCCTGCCTAACCAGCATCAGAATACCCAAAGAGATCAATATTTCCAGAGCCATCATACCTGATTCCAAAATTTGTTGTGCCTTTGATATATCTGAGAATTCTTTTTCCAGCAATTAAATGTGATTCTTTAAGAGCACTCTGAAATCTTTCACATAATGTGACATCATAGACGATGTCGGGTCTTGAGGTAGTCAAATACAATAGACTTCCAATCAGCTTTTGAAACTCTTTCTGATCAACTTCCTTGCCTTCTCCATATTTAGAAAACCTGGTTCCCACTAAAATTGGTGTGGAAACTGGTTTTGAATTTTCCATGCCAAATTTATTTAGAAGTTGCTTAGCATAGTTTTCTTGAGATAGAAAAATGTGATTCTTCTTCTGTGAAATTTGTAGCCCAAGAAAGTAATTCATTTCTCCCAGCATGGACATCTCAAATAACTTTTCATCTCCTCAGAATTTTTTTTACACGATCTTTCATCATTTCCATCAAATATAATATCATCGATATAAACAATAACTATCAGTGAAAACTCCTGGCATTCCTTGATGTAGAGATTGTTGTCAACTCTTCCTTTCATAAAGTTCATCTTCTTTAAGCAAGTATCTTATTTAGAATACCATGATCTAGGAGCCTGTTTTAGCCCATACAAAGCCTTATTCAACCTACACACTTAACTTTCATCCTTTCCAATAACAAATCTACAAGGTTGATCAATGTAAACTTCCTTGTTAAGGTCTCTATTCAGGAATGCATATTTTACATCCATTTTAATGATTTTGTAACCTCGTTGTGCAGCAATAGCAAGAAAGATTCTGAGTTTTTCTAATCTTGCCACCGGAGAAAAGGTTTCATCAAAATCAATGCCTTCAATTTGTGAATACCCTTTTCAAACCAATCTTTCTTTGTTTCTTATTACTTTACCTTCTTCATTCAGTTTGTTTCGGAAAACCCACTTTGTACCAATAATGTTCTTGTTGTCCAGCTTAGGTAAAAGTTCCCAAGTATCATTATTTTCTATCTGATCAATCTCTTCATTCATTGCATGAACCCATTCCGGATTCTCAAATGCATCATTTACATCATTCGGTTCAACTTTCGAATAAAGAGATGTATGTGATATAGCATTCGTTGTTCTTCTTGTTTGAACCCTATGAGTTTTATCTCCAATAATGTTCTGAGCCTCCAATTGCTTCCTCAACCTAGGATGAGTTGTTTGAACTCCATCTTCATCACTTGAGATTTCTGAGTCAGATTCATCTTCTTGAGTAGGATTCACACTGTCGACAACATTATCAGATTTTTTAACAAAATCTTCTCTATCCTTCTCAACTTCCACAACAACATATGATTTCTTTTCTTTCTTAACATTTTCAACAACCTTTACATATGAAGAATCAATAATTCTTCCTATTTCATTGTTGAGACATTTATATCCTCTTCCTTCTGGAGCATAGCCAAGAAAAATTCCATCATCACCTCTTTGCTCAAACTTTCCAAGGTTTCCACCATTCTTCTTTATAATGCATGGACTCCCAAAAACACTTTAGTGTTTCAGACTTGGAATTTTTCCATAGAACATTTCATAAGGAGTCATATCTTAGTTTGGTCTAAAGAAACATCAGTTCTGAATATACACATCAGTGCTCATGTCTTGCCTCCAATAATAATGAGAAAGTCTATGCTCAAGCAACAAAGTTCTCCCCATTTCCACCAAACTTCGATTCTTTCTTTCAGCGACCCCATTTTGTTGAGGTGTGTATGGTGAACTAAACCCATGAAGAATTCCATGCTTCTCAAAATAACATTCAAAATCTTCATTCTTATACTCACCACCATTATCAGCTCTCAACTTATTCACTGAATACTCACATTCCTTTTCTGCTTTCCTCCTGAAACTCTTAGACATTTTAGAGCATCTGACTTATGTCTCATGTACATAACACAAGTAATGAGAGTAATGTCATCAATGAAAGTAATGAAGTACTTATCTCCATTTTTTTATTTCTTGCTCATTGGTCCACATACATCAGAATGTATAAGTTCAAAGGGTTGTTTTGAACGAATTTCAACTTTCTTATGAAAAGAGTTTGTAATCTTCCCTTTTTCACAAATAGTGCAGCACCAATCTCTTCTTCTTGATAAATCAGGCATATCTCGGACACTGTCTCGCGTTGATAACTTGCACATATTTCTCTAACACATATGTCCCAGCCTTTTATGGAATAACTGATTTTCATCCACTACACCCATGTTACTAGAGTTCTGCACTTCACTAACTTGGAACAATTTACCTTTATTACGTTGGCTCCTTGTAACTATATTTCCTTCATTTTCACTTTTCACAACAAATCCATCTTTACCAAAGATAACTTTTTTTCCCTCATCACAGAGTTGTGACACACTAAGCAGGTTATGTTTCAGCCCATCAACATATTGTGTTTTCTTGGATTTCATCTTTTCTTTTCCAATGATGGACGATCCAACACCTTTGATCCTTAGAGATTCATCATTTCCAAATGACATTGTTCCTTCTTGGAAGTCTTTCACATTCTTCAGCAGCATTAAGTCTCCTGTCATATGAGAGGAACATCCACTATCAAGAATCCATGGATGTTCTCCTTTTGTAGATTTCAAAGAAGTTTCGACAACAAGAGATTTTTTTTCTTCCTTTTCCTTCACTTCCTGTTGTGCTTCCTACAACTTCCTAGCCAAGTCATTGTGTTCTGGCTAGACAACCATGCACTCTTTCATTTCTAACTTATCAGACCTATCCCTTTTTTCTTTTAAAAACTCTATATTTTGTGAATTATTAAGAATCTTTTGTTGCTCTGGTAACACACTAAGGCAACCCTTGGAAAGATGTCCAGGTCGATAACATATTTCACAAACAGTTTCCAATGTTTGGAACCTATTCTCAAATTTTAGACCAGTCTTCTCAGATATCTGCTGAAATTTATTTGGGGAATTTCTATTTTGAAAGGGTTGACTCCTCCTCAATCCTTGTCTTTCAAAACTTGTGGAATAGTTGTAATTTTTTTGGTTGAACCAACACATATTTGCCATGTGTCTGAATCCACCACAATACCAGCAGTAACCATAGAAATAATATTTGCCTCTGAAACTTCTATGCTGATCAGGGTTGTGAACATGCTTCTCAATGTCCTTCTTAATAGAACCTTGCTGATCATGAAACTTTATGTTTACATTTGTAACTCTCTTCTTTGGCTCATATTTATCAGTACCAGTTGTATTAGAAGGCTTCCTTGACTCAATATTTTTATGCACTTCTGGTTTTTCAGTGTTGATAACTTTGGCCACATACATGATCTTTCCAGCCTTGTTCTTATCAGAACTAGTTCCATCATTCCTTTCAACCTTTGCAGATAACTTTTGTAGATCCTCATTTGGTTCACTCTTACTAGAACATTCACCAACTTCTGAGATAGATTGTTTGAAACTGAAATTCATTTCTGTACCTTGATAATGTTTTTGTTGGAAAAGTTCCAGCACTTATTCTTTTCCTTTTATCTTTACTTCAAGATGATTATTTTGATTCTTTGCATTCTCAAGAGAATTCTTCAGATCATTAATCTCATTTTCCATATTGATTTTCTCATCATGAGAAATTTCTTCATTGTTTAATGTGGAATTTTCTTTTATCAACTTCTTGTTTTCCTTCTCAAGCCTTCTGATCTTTCTCAAACATTCCTTCAGCTCTTCTTTTAGATATAGTTCAAGTTGAGTTTCTTCTTCTTCAGTACTACTACTCTCATAATCATAATTATTCACTATTGCAAAAAAGTACTCTCTCTAGCTTTCTCAGAAACAGTTTTTTCAGATCCAGTCTCACTATCACAATCTTCTTCACTTTTTGAAAACAAGCCTCTTCTTTTTGATTTGAATAACTTTTTATCAATACCTCTTCCAGAATATTTATCTTTTCCACCTTGTTTCTTCCATGAACTTCTGGGTCTTCTGTCTTCTTCATCACTATATTCATATTTCCCTTTTTGAGGAAAATTATTCGCAAATTGGCCAACATCTCTACATTCATAACATTTCAAAGGGAGATTCCCTTTGTATTTCCCTGTTCCTCTTTTCACATTTTTAGAAAACAAGGAAAGTATTTCATCAAAATTTTGACATACCTCGTTTTTAGAGTCTGATTCACCAGCTTTATCTTCAATAAGAATCTTTTTGACTTCTCTTTATTTACAGCCTTGAAAGACATTTCTCTATCTACTTTTTATTTTCTCTTCATAGTATTCTCCCTTCTCATTTCATAAGTTATGAGAGTGCTATGCAAATCATCCAGAGATAATGTTTCAGGATATCTGTCCTCCAGTGATGAAACTTTAGCATCAAACTTTTCGAGAAGAATTCTTAAGATCTTTTTAACAACTGTATAATCTTCCAACGTTTAACCAAGACATATAATTGTACTGAAAATATCATTTATCCTGGTAAATAAATCCCCAACAGATTCAAATTCTCCCATTTTCAAGTCTTCATACTTCAGTCTCCAGATTTGTAGTTTAGCCTTCTTCACCTTTGTATTTCCTTCATTGATGTTCTTCAGTTTTTCCCAGATTCATTTGGCGGTAGAAACACCTTTCACTCTTAAAAATTCACTCTCAGAAAGAGACTAGCGTAATGCATTTTTAGCTCTTCCATCATTCTAAAGATTCTTCTTATCGGCAGGAGTAAGAGGAACCTTTTCATCAATAGTAGGAAATCCATTTTTTGTAGTTTCAAGAACTTCATATCCAAGAGACATAAGATAAAGCATCATTCTGTCCTTCTAGATGTGATAGTTATTTCCATCAAAAATCGGAATCCCCATACTATTCACGAAATTTAGATTCTCCATCACAACTTCTCTTCAAACACTTCAACAAAGAATAAACGAAGGGAACCTGTTGCTCTGATACCAATTGAAGTTCCCAGTCAGGATCCAAGTATCATTGAGAGGGGGAAGGGGTGAATCAGTGATATCTTTTTACTTTTTATGTTTCCCTCTTTTTGAAACAACCTTCGCCTCCTATTAAAGAGTTTCTTACCTACTGAACACACAAAATCACAGGAACACAAGATTTACAAGGTTCACTACTCAACAAGAGTAGCTACGTCCTTGGTATGGTACGGAAATAATCTAGTACCACACAATCCACTAGAAAAAAAATCCTTTGATATGGAATACAACGAGTAGGATATTCCATTACACTCATGTAGCACTTGGAAAACAATCCGCAAGAACGTGTGCACCCTCTTAGAACAAATAGGGAATTACAATATTTCAGTGCTTCTTTACAATTGATCATTTGTATTATCTGAAGTACAGATCTTCACTTTCCTAACCAGAAGCTGGCAGGAACCCCTGGAGAAAAACAGCTTGCGCGCCCACTTCCACTTGCGCGCCCTATACTTGCACGCCTGTTCTTGCACACTACTACTAGCACACCACAACTTGCGCGACAAGACTTGTGCGGCAGACTTGCATGGAAACACTAGCGTGGCAGACTTGCACAATAGACTTGCGTGGCAACACTTGAGCGGCAACACTTGCGCGGAAACACTTGCGCAGAAACACTTGCGCGACAACACTTGTGTGGCAAATAAATCTCTACTACTTGCACGCTTAGAGCTAAAATTTTCTCTTAAGTGTTGAGCATTGAAAAATGAGGAGGTGAGTCATCTATTTTTAGGCATTTTTGTAACTTGCGCGACCTAGACTTGTGCACAAATACTTGTGTGCCACTTCATCACATGCGCGCCGCTTCATCACTTGCGTGCCTCTTTCTTTCCTTTGTCATATTTTGATATGATGATGCTGAAATATGACTTGCACGCAACATACACATTCACGCCACTTATACTTGCACGCCACACTTGTGCGCCACTTTTTGACTTGTGCGCCAATCTTTAACTTGCGCGCCATTTTATTTCCTTTTTCAAATTTTGATGTGATGATCCTGAATTATGACTTGCACACCACATATACTTGCATGCCAATACTTGCGCGCCATTTTTGACTTGTGCACCACTCTTGAATTGTGTGACACTTTCTTTCCATTTCCCAAAACACTTCTTTACCCCCTATCCTTCATAAATATTTCATCACAAGTTCTCCAAACTTCTGATATTTGTGAAATAAAAATCAGTAAAGCATCATCATAGTTTCCAAGTCCTTTACAAATTGAATTGATTTAGCTTCTTTGACAATAAAAGACAACACTCTGTAACAAAAAACTTTTCTTACTTCCTTATCCATCCAACTTGGTCCCAACAAAGTGTAAATCTATCCAGTTTGATCAATAAACAATAAAGAAATAGAGGACGATGACACAAGTGTTCCTATTTATTTATGAGATATCTAAAGACAAAGAGATTATATTACATAGTGCATGTTCATAGGTTGGTTTTAATTGCTATGACTACTCCCTATCTATTTTGGGGCATCTATGGGTTGTTGTACAGTGCTCCTGGTTTATGAATAATATTCATTGTTATCGAGAAAAGGGCCTAGAGGGTCACACACTATAGCATATTCAAGAATCTACCCAATTCTGAAGATTATGTATATAAGACATAGTGGGCCCCAACATGTTTTTTGAGAGTTTTCCATGTCATCGATCACAAATAAATAAATAAATCCATTATGATTCAAGTAGAGAATAATTGGAATAAATTTATTTATTAAAAGTATTTATAAATTTTTAAGTAAATATAAAGAATAATATTATTTGAAAAAATATTATTTTAATATTCCATGTTCATTAATTATTAGCAAGAATTAAGAGTCAAGTTAATGAATCGATTTTATCACATAATAAATATTTTATATATTATAGTTATGTGATAAAAACTAATATTTATGATGTAATTCATACAGTCACAATTAATTATTTATCATTTATTTAGTGGGTGTTTCATTTTCGGGGGTTTGGGAACCCTTTCTGGCAATTCAACATTCCCACTATATAAGTAGACACAGAGAGTTCATTTCCAGTGACTATTTATTCATTAACAATGATAGATTCTCTCTCATCACACTTTCTAGAGAGGGAGAGAGTCTCTCTTTGAGTTCCGATCCAAAAACGCCTTTGACGGATTGAAGGTACAACATTGAGGTGATCGACAGAACATTGAACAGATCATCAAAGCTCCATGAAAGCACTCAAAATTAAAAAAACAAGGAGTGTGTAGATTCTTGGAGTGTGTGTGGATAATCTAGATGGGTTCAACTTCAGATCCCTCGAGCAATGGTCATCGACGATGAGATATAGTTGTGCGCACTTCAATTCGGAAAAAGGTACTCATTTGATTTTAATTTTGTGATTTGTTTAATTAACGTGAGATCCTTGAGCCATACTAGGGCTCAGATATTTGGAGATGACAAGTCTCGTCATCCCAACAATGAAATTTTTTAAAATCCCTAGCCCAACAGCTTCCACCGCTACCCTGATATCTTTAGATACAAGGATTGAAAAATTAAAAATCAATAATTTTTTATATCAGAACATTTTATCTGGGTCAAGTATATTGTTAAAATCATATTTTGTTATTTCTCCGACCTCACTTTTATAAAATTGTTTATCTGATTGAATATGCTGCACTACTATCTAAATTTACGAAGCACCTCCCTATAAAACTAGAAACCTATTATTTATTTTTTCTACCACTACATCAACCATTGCATCCAGAAAACAACCCTTGGACCTCTCTATATAAACATCATAAGTTATGTACTTCTAATCATATTTCACATCTATAGGCGTTTTCTATTTTTAGTCAAGGAAATAATAAGGTTGATGTATATTCCATAATTTCTCCATCTGATAGAATTAATCAAAACTTGAAAAACTGGCTTCACATTTCCTAAAAATCCCAAATTTGAAGACTATTTTGAAAGAATTCACTAAGAAACCTCTCAAACTTAGGTATAACTCACAATCATTCATAAAATGTTTCCCTTCTCTTCTTCCATTCAACTATGTCAAACTGAGGCACATTTTTACCTGAGGATTTCTTGAAACAACACCTTCATGAATATATTGGATAGATTCTACTTCCCATATATCTTATAAAACTATAACACCTTATCATCTAGCAGAGTTTGGAAGAAATAAAATTTTAGGTCAATGTGTTTCTTCTTTGAGTGAATCATCGAATTCTAGAAAAGTTAAATTACACTTTGAAAATCACAAAACAACATTCTTCATTTTGGACTCCTTCCGATCTCTTTTAACAAGTACATTAATCAAACTAATTCCTGTTAAACTTTTTTCACCACTATGTATCTTGATTTTATTATAGATAATGTAGCCACATGTTTCAGGTGAGATATCCAACTTACCACAGTTTCTCCAATGGTACAAACAATGGAAGTCATGATATTTCAAGTGTCTAAATATCCATAAAAATACACATCTACAGAACCTTTATATATATCATCTTCTCTTAAACAAAGAGTAACATCTTTCAATACATTAAACTATCATAAGATCCACTTCATGATTTCCTAGTTCTCTCTTATATGGTTTGACATAATGTGACTTACAATTCCCACTACAAAGGTAATGTATGGCTATGTACATATCATTATATACATCAAAATTATGAAAACTAATGAAAACATAAATTTCAACATTTATCGGATCTCATCTTCCATTTTCAGCACCCTATGATTGGATAACTTTATGTGTTCAGAAAGAGGGGTGGAGATAGGCTTACATCCAAACATTCTAATTTTTTAATGATTTTATAGATATAGTATGGGATAACACCAATGTTCTAGATTTTATATCTCCCTCTATCTTCATCGTCAATATCATATTATCTTGTATGAGATCATACTTCTAAAATCTTCTCGAAAACTTACACCTCATCTCCTCAATTCATGGAAAATTCAGACCTGCTAGCAACATGTTATAAACATACAAAATAAGTATAATGTAAGTACCATCATTCCATGCCTTCAGTGGCAACAATGATGAGATTAGCTCTATGTGAAACCTTTTAATTCAGGAATGCATTGATTTTTTGGTTCCACTATCAAGGTGATTTTTTCAATTGGTAAAGGCTTTATTTCAAATTCAAAAAGTACCCTCATTTCGATGATCTTTAAAAACCTATGGCTACTTCATGTAAATCACCTCCTCTAAGTCACTATAAAGAAAGACAGTTTTTATATCCATTTTCCTCAAATGTAGATCATAATAAGAAACTAAACCAAGAACCATCAAGACTGTTATATGTTTAATAACTGATGATTTTTTTTCAAGATGTTAATGTTATCATTCAGTTGTAAACCCTTCACCACCATCCTTGTCTTGTATATTTTTCTTTCGTCAGTTTATTCCTTCAAATTAAAGACCCATTTTTTATCAAGTTGTCATTTCCATTATCATAATTATTCATCTCACATGTTTTTTTGAACTTAATGGTATCCATTTCTTGAATCATTTCTAAATCCAACTTTTCAAAGTCACTAAGAATCATCACTTCTTTTGGGCATTCAGATTCTCATGTATTAATAAGAAGTAAGAAATACATATAATAACCAAATATTTGGATGGATCTCCCAATACTATAAGTTATTCTAAATTAAATTTGAGATTTATCTCATTCTGGTACTTATCTTTATATTCTGGGGCACTATATTTCAACTACTCAACTTTTGGAGCTTTCCATCAGTCTTCAGCAATCCTTGAGCATTCTAGAAAATCCTTCAATGACCTCACTTTTAGACAATCTATGACTGAATATAGACTTAATGTAACCATTTATCTTCTAGTATTTTCATCTAGATAAATTTTTCTTTGATAGTTGATTTATTATTCTCAACTTCATTTTCAATTATGTTTCAGTCCTTTCATTAGACTGTCTCATTGAAGAGAACATCTCGACTCCTAATGAATTATTCCCTTTAATAATTCCATAGATTAAAACCAAAATATTTATTTCCAATCCCAATATGGAAACAAACATTGGACTTAGAATCAAACTTTTCTCTCTCCATGGAATCGATATGAACATATAAAAAAATTATAAAGACTTTGAGTTGGACAACTTCTGGTAGATTTTCATAGTATAATTATTATGTTAGACTATTTTTAATAATAGAAGACAAACATATATTTACTAAGAATGTATCTGTATAGATTTCTTATTCCCGAATTTCCTTGGGAATTCCAGAAATCATCCACATGTATCACACCTTTTTATTCAAAGTCTGGTTTATCCTTTTTGCTACACCAATTTATTTATGGTGTTCCGGGAACGATCTTATCTAGATTGATCCATTTATTCTATAAAAAGTTATAGAAGCTTCTACCTATGTATTCACTAATTTTATTTAATATGATACATTTCATCTTCCAATTTATTTCCCTTTACACCATGGTTTTCCACTATACAAAGGCATTGAATAAATCAGATTTATGCTTAAGGAAGTAAATGTTGTTCCAGAATTAAGATAAAAAAATATCCAAGATGGGGATGAATTTTCATTTTAAAATAAAATCAATATTTTAAAGGTTATTATATCAGAGTTATAAATTAATGTTAATATAGTGGAAAAATAAAAATAATTAACACAATGATTTTTATAGTGGTTCAAATCTAAATGATCCTAGTCCACTCTTCAACCCTCTCATGAACAGAGAGTGATGTCACCAACTATAATAGAATCATAAAATGTATTTTTACCACATAGAGTCTAAAAATGACTACAAATACTTTTTCTTCTGGAGAATTAAACCTAAGACTTCCTACCTTTTTAACCCCTAGAGGCATAACCCGAACAATCTGCCTTTTTCCCATGGATACACAACCCAATGACTAAATTTTGTTGGGGAGTCACAACCCAAAATACTAACTTTTAATGGGTAGTATAAATCATTAAAATTACACACATATAAAATTAATAGAAATAAGTAAAACCATAGATCCAGATTGAACACTTCACAATCTAAGTGTTGAGGCAGCTGGAAACTCTCCAGCAGTAAATAATGAAATGATTTTAGTTCTATTGGTAGAATTAGTTTATCTTTATAAAAAATGAATCACTTGTATAATTCAATAGTATCCTTAACCTCATCATTATTTCTTGAACTGGTTCTATCAACACTATATATAAATTTTATTTAGGTGTAATATCTGAAAAATTTGATGGTCGTTCCATGTCCCTTTTTCGCAAAAGAAAATGTTTCAAATGCAACTTCAATGAAAATAATATGAGTTTACCATGCTTTTTCTGATATAACAATACATGTGAAAATAAAAAATAATATTAATGTTAGTATTTATTAATATCATGTACAATTAATAAAAACTATATAGTGGAACTCATTAAAATATTAAATATCCTAGTAAATAATAAGTATTAATATCCTAAAAATACTCCCTAATAATATTCAAGAACAACTCTTAAAATTTTATTTGGTTTTAATTTGAATATCCCAATTTCAAAAATTTATTTGTGAATATTCATACATGTTTAAACCCATGAGAACACCATTTAATTATTTATAATACAATTTAAAACATGTTCACAGAACTCTAAATAAATAATAAGTAATTTTAGAACAAAAAACACTAATCATATCCATAATAAACTTGTAGCATATTGAGATTTCAAGTATTATTTAAAACAAACCATATTTCCCAATTTTATAATATCCTATAAAAATTCATAGAACCACATCGGAAAATCCACTAAGGGGATTTTCTCATAGCTGCTTTCACTATATAAGAGAATCTACATAACCATTTCATATATGCGAATCAACATAGCCTAAATCATATAATCAATTCATGAATGTGAATTGAAATATCCAATTTCATATAGGTGGTTTTGGAAATTTGTAAACTGTATGGATTGTCAAATTTTATACCTAAATTTAACCTTCTGAATGATAGAATAAAATTTTGGTCCAGATAAATTATATTTATAAATTTTCGTTAGATTTCTAAATAATAAATAATGAAATTAATTAGACCTTTATATGGAAGGTTATCCATAAAATATAGTAGAAAAATAATTTTGGAAAACTATAGATATAAAATCCAATATCCTTCACTTATAGATTCAGTGCAAAAATCATAAACATTACATTTTCAGATTTGATTATAATAATTGTGACCCAATTTTTTCTATCCAAACCTTACAACATCAAAAGGAAAAATTGGAGCACTTACATCCTAGAGGACCTTTTAGGATTATAATTTTATATAATTAAGACAAAATTATACATAAAAAATTCACATGAGTTTAAATGATAATTTCTCTCACTTAATCCATGTTTTCTTTTTCACATAATGATTTTATCATCATCCATATAAAATCCATTATATAGACATAACTCTTCCAAACACATTCTTTATAAATAGGAGAAAAGGTAACACAAGAAGGGTGATATAAAATTCTCAGTAAGAGAAAACATAAGAATTAAAAAAAATCATCAATGAGCATAAGAAGAGCATATGGGTATGGTGACATAATCAAAGTGCATGAGTATAAAATAAGAATATTCGAACCCATCAATACCGGGATCATCAAACATGAAAACATGGAATAAGGCATTAACAAAGAAAATAGTCATAAGAATAAATAATCAAGATCCATGTGATATCAATCTCGATCAAATTAAACATCATAAACTCATAGAAATAATAGATAAAAACATATTTTTATCTTGAAACATCATCTAATAATACCCTTAGAACCCTTACAAAACCCTTAAAAATTGGAATAACCATACAACCATATTACAATATAATTATCTAGAGGACATAATCATTACCCAATGCATTGGAGTGCTATATAGGTTCACCCATCATATAAGATATAACAGGCTCACCCATATCTACCTAGGTGCACCCATAATTTATAATTTTTAAGAACCAAATAATGAATAAATCACATAGAGAATTAATTTCATTATAAATCATTGAAACAACCTTTAATCATTTCAGAACATGGTTAAACCACGTAAAAGAAACAATTTCCATAATAATATCTTTACAACATGATTAACCCACGGAAAAGAAATGGTTTCCATGAAAATATCTCTAAGACATGATCCTCTCATGGAAAAGAAATGGGTTCCATAACAATCTATTTGAAATAATTAGAATCCATCCCAAAAAACAATGTGGATAACAAAAATAAAAAATATACTTAATGTAGTATAAGTAAAAACAAGGTTTCTTATGTTTATTAATGTAAATACCATTAAAATAACATTAAATACATTTTGATGAAAATAACTTTTCATTTTGAAAATCACTTTTTAAAACATAAAATATTTTGAAAATCATTTTCTTTAAAAATAACCTTGAAAGATTATAGAGGAATATTTTAAAAACAATTTAAAACTTTTCTTGAGTAAAATATCCATTTTTATTTGAAAATAAAATTTTAAAACATTCTTGAAAACATTTTTTTAGAAAATATGTTTTTGGGAGAAAACTAATTTCTCACCGAAGAGAGAAAAGAAGTATGATTTTATTAAAAACACTTTCTCAAACATTTTAAGTACCAAAGAGTGTAAAAATGGAACAATTACTTGAAAATTTCATGAATAAACATTGAATAAGATAATTAATAATAATTATGATATTTCAATATTAGAGACTTAATCATACACAATCTCGATAAACCATGAGATTGTAACAAAAGACTCTTATCACGTATGTAACTTTGAATCATAATCTCTATGAAATAATAACATTAAATGAAACCTATAATATAAATAAAATAATAATATTCATGATATAAAATGTCAAATTAGTTGTATTTACACCTCATAAAATATGATAGGTGTATACCATAACATACATCTCAAAGAAGGAAAATTGGGACAAAAATCCCTCACTGATTTGGTAACTTTGAAACTGAAAACCCCATAAAAGATATATGTTAAATGGATATTTAAATCCAAATAAATATAAGAATCATAGAATAAATTCATGGGTAATATATAAATCACGCAACAAAAATAAGTGGTGAATAGGTCATGTATCTCACAGAAATAAAAGTGAGATGAGAAAACCCTTACATTGAGTCTGATTCATCACATGTAACTTTATCTTCTAGAATAATAAACCTATGTTAATTATTTAATTTATTTATTACATTTTTTGTTCTATTAATACTTTTATTTCACTAATTATAATTTTTATACAATTACTTAATAAATTTAGTTTACATTGGATGTTTTGAGCATATTTGGATTATATGTCAAAATAAACTTTGGTAGGTAAACTATGGTTAAAAAGGTCATTATATAAACATATACAGAATAATAATCATGAAATAATTATTATATTTATACATAAATTTTAATTTTTAAACCCATCATGAATTATGGTTATGAAAAATGAAATAACAATACGATCATGGAGATAGTGGGATGTACGTACGTATGAGAAACATTTTCATTTTTTCAATAATCATTATAGAAATAGGATAGGTAATATTTCATCTATAAAAAATGATCATAATATCATAAATAACATATTATTTAATTATATATACATATATATATATCATTTTCATGATGCGTGGGAAAAAATGGAATCACATCCCATCGAGGAGGCGGTAGTCCACACGTCTATGAACGACATTATCATTTTTTTCTGTGAGGGAAAAGGTAAAAATAAAATGATATATTATATTTCCATAATGATAAATATGTCATTAATATCATAAATATTTTATTTATATCACATATATTTATTATATTTACCCTTATTACCTTCTATATAATGCGTTAGTGAAAAATGAATCACATCGCTTCGCAAGGTGGTAGTTCTCCATATACACGAGCAACATTATCGTATCCTGTAAGGAATGAAGAATAAAAGGTTATCTATGATATAATTACTAAATAGGTATAATTATTTTATAAATATCATATATAAACTTTATATCCATCATCATACCCAACCATTAGAGGTGGTAATGGAAAAACAAATAACATTGTTTTGCGAGGCAGTAGTCTGTTGTACACATGAATGCTGATTTCATAAACCATTTAATGGATGTGTATATATATGTAGGTCGTAAAATTATAATCATAAAAAAATAATATTTTATATAATTATTTTATTATATCATCATGTTCTAATAATAATTTAAGGGTGTGTATAAATAAATAAAATAAAAATTCTCATTGATGAATGTTACCTCTTTTTCGGGTAACTCCTTCTGATTTTCACCAAAGGCCTTCCTTGGATGGTTTTACTAAAAAATTAAAGATTCTATAATTAGAGGATTTAACTTAATAAGTTATTTTGGAAGGTTTTTGTTTATAAAAATTTCTTGAGAGGTGTGAAGAAGGGGAGAGAGTGAGTACGCTTTTATAATTGAGGATGAGGGACATTCTTATAAATACCCAAAAGTATTCACTATTGGGAGGTCTACCTTTCCTAATGTGACTCAAAAATAGATCAATAATTCAGGGTATGGTTTATTTGGTATATATAATCCTCCAAAACATAAAAATAAATACATTTTATAATTTTAGTTTTTGGTCTTTATGTTTACTCAATTTTACCCTTTTAGTTTTTACGATGGAAACTTGTATCTTTTTATTTACCTAGGTAATTTAACCATTAAGAATAAAATTAAATGATATTTATTATATAATTTATACCTACTTATTATAAATATTAAATTAAATTCATTAAATAAAAATACCTTAGGTGTGTAAAATTAACTTTAATACAAACACATGTAATGCACAAAACCCTATTTTAACCTTAATCGCGATGATCAATTTTAACTGTTTTCACTAATAATTATGGGAAAAAATTAATTTTAACTTATTAGATAATATAAATTATTATTATTCAAAATATAGAATCCATTTTTCCAAATTAAACTCAAATAACTGGTAGAATTTTAGTTAAAATTAATCATTTAGAGGCGATGAGAAAGCGGAGTTTGAAAGTGAAAATGTTCAAAAATTTACAGTGTTTTTATATCAAAATTAAATATGACAAATATTAAAATGAACTAAAATTTATTAATTGATATAAAATTTATCTAATGATACTTTAAAACCAGTTCAAAATATAATTTGACATTATAAATTATTTAAACGAAAATGCAGTTTTCAATCAAAATTATGTATTTTTCACTATTCATTTAAAATGAAATTCCTCAGAAAAATACCACATATTCACACTAAGATAATCATTGTATTATAATTTAAAAAAATGATGATTATTTTTTCAAATAAAGTTTATAAAACTTCCAAAAATTATTTTTAAAATATGTGTGCCATAAATGGCGATAGAACTACTTTTTAGAAAAATACAATTTTTAAGCATAAAATTGGATTTATTCTTATCTCTTGTCTAGAAAACGCATAAGATAAATGTTAGATATTTTATTGAATATAATATATATGTTTCATTACAATAATTCACCAAAATTGATCCATTTTATTTATTAAGGTGAAACACATTTTTACGCATAAAAATAGTTTTTCAAAAAATGATTTCTTTCATTTTAAAATGGTTTTTATTTTCATTTATAATTCTTTTTTCAAAAAACAATTCATTATATATATCCATGTGTAAACCATATATTTTCATAATTTTATTTAATCCTATTAATACCCTCTATTCCAATGGCTAGGTGATAACTGTCATATTAAATAATAATATTTTAGTAGTATGACACGTTTCATTTAAACTCGGTGTTGTATATAGCAAAAAAAATTAGTATTGTTTATAACACAATCCAAAATTAGTGTTTCATGTAACAAAATTTAAAATCAATGTTTCATGTCACATATGATATCAAACATAATTTTCTTATTTTAAAAATCTCATGGTGTTACATCCTCCCCCACTTTAATAAATTGTGCCCTCACAATTTGAACTTTATCTCGGTAATCAAAGGAAGGAAATTTAAAATAATTTTATTGTTAAACCACATCATAAAAAGGGTTAATAAATTATCCTCTTAATAATAGAGAAAAGTTGATTACAAAGGTCGTATGAAATAACACACAACTCGGTTTCTAAATAAAAGAACGTAAGTGAGAATAAAAGAAAAGTGTAAATATTTATAGATAGTGATTGAGGTCACTGATCACAAGAAGATGAATGATCAATAGAAATTTAAGAGCCTCAAAAAATAAATATTTTATGATTTAAAAGACCATCATTTCATCATAATTGAAGGTACTATGATAATATTTTTGTTTCAATATCCTTTTCCTAGATTTTAGGAATTCTATCACCATCTAGACTAAGATAATATGGAAATATACTTACTTGATGAGTATAAATTCATCCTTTAATAAATTTTACACAAAAAAATCATATTTTTCTCCAAAATATGAGCATTCAAGATGAATTTTTCATGATCAGATATCAAAAATCAAATTTTAAAGACCACAAAACTATGAAATGGATAACAAGATATTCATCCTGTATTTAAACATTAACCCAAAAAAATGGTTAGCACATGGTAATATAATTCTAAAAATGAATAAAAATGAATACATTAATCTCAAAATTTCAAAAATAATACCCAAATTTCAAACCAAATCACTCCATAAATTATTATCCTTAAAATTGTCCAATCATTTACTAACTAAATTTGAAACCCAAAGAGTATAAGAATTTGATAATATATTCATCCAAGATAAATCAACCGTTATTCCAAAAATAAAATACTATATGTTTCTGAAATAAACTTAATATTTACCTATGAAAAAATATCACACTAATAAGGAAATCATGTAGTCTAGTGGTAGGTGTGAAACCCTTATCATCCTTCAGTCATGGGTTCAAGCCCCACTGGCTTTTTAGATGCGATGAGTTGTCACCCAGCATATGGTTTGTCCTTTTTTTCTTTAAATATGAAAAATAATTCCTACCTAAATAAAAATTCATGTTTATACTAAGGGTTATAAATACCTTAACAAAAAAAACATCTCCAAAAATTTCATTAATAACCTCAAAATGTTTACTCGTCAAAACCCTCTAATGAGGTGTCTAAGAATTTTAAACTTATGATCAAACTTAATCTTATAGACCTATGATGCTATCCATAAATCTTAAGATACACTCATAATAAAATATCCTAATATCTAATTTTATCTAATACTTTTATTTGATACCAACTATAAAACCCTAGAACCCGCACTCCTGAATTCAGTGATGAAATCGTAAACATTACATTTTTGACTTTGAAGGTGATAATTGTGACCCAATTTTTTCCATCCAAACCATACCAAATAAAAAATCAAAATTACATCCCTTAAATATTTGAGGACCTTTTAGGATTATATTTTTAGGTAATTAGGACAAAGTCCTACATAAACAATTCACATGACCTTAAAAGAGCATTTCTCCCACTTAACCTATATTTTTTTCACATTAAGACATCATCAACATCTATATGAAATACATTATAGAAATAAACCGTTTATCCTCAATATTTATAACCTAGGGAGGAGGAAACATAATAAGGGAGAGCACAAATTCTTAGGAAGGTAAAAATTAAAAATTAACAAATGAATGTCATCAATGAGAATAAGAAGATCATAAGGGTATAATGACATAATCAAAGTGCATGGGTATAACATATGAATATTCATACCCATCAATACATGGATCATAAAACATTAAACCATGGTATAAGGCTTTAACAAAGGAAATAGTCATAAGAATAAATAATCATAAACCATGTGATATCAATATTGATCAAATGAAACATCCTAAACCCATAGAAATCATAGATAAAACATATTGGTATCTTGGGAAATCATATCATAGAACCCTTATAGAACCCTTACAGAACCCTTACAAATTAGAATAACCATATGACCAACTTACAATATAACTCTCCAAAGAACATAATAATTACCCAATTAATTGGAGAGCTATCTAGGTGCACCCATTTTATAAGCTATAATGGGCTCACTTGATGCTATATAGGTGCAACCATCATTTATAATGTTCAAGAACCAAATAATTAATAAAGCAAATAGAGAATTCATTTCATCATAACTCATAAAAAAATTATTATTTTCATAAGATGATTAAACCATAGAAAATAAATTATTTACATGATTGTATATTTTAAACATTATTAACCTGTGGAAAAGAAATGGGTTCAATGAAAATCTCATTGAGACATGATTAACATGTGGTAAAGAAATGGGCCCCATAAAAATCTCTTTAAACAATCATAATCCATCTAGAGGAATAATAAAGAAGGAAAAAATAAAAAATATCGCCAGTGGGGGATAAATAACAACATGGTTTTTTGATATTGATTAATGGACATACCATTAAAATATCATTAAATACATTTAAAAAAATACCTATTCATTTTAAAAATCACTTTTTAAAACACAAAACATTTTAAAAATACTTTTCTTTGAAATAACCTTGAAATATTATAAAGTAAGTTTTTAAAAATAATTTAACATATTTCTTTAATAAAATATTCCTTTTTTTAATATCTTTTTAAACAATTTTTGATATTTTTTTTATAATACATGTTTTTGGAAGAAAACTGATTTCCGATTGAAGAGAGCTATAAAGTTGGATTCTCTTAAAAAAACATTCAAAAAAAATAATGGAAAAAAATGTATAAAAATGGTAAAATTACATGAAAATTTAATTAATAAACAAGGGATAAGATAATTCATGAGAATTATAAGATTTCAACATTAGAGACTTAATCATACACAATCCCAATAAACAATGAGATTGTAATAGAAAAATCTTATAACTTATGTAACTTTGAATCATAATCCCCGTGAATTAATAACATTAAATTAAAATAATAAAATCAATAAAATAAATATATTCATGATATAACATATCAAATGGGTATTATATACACCTTATAAGCGAATATAGGTTTATAACATAACTTGCATTTCAATGAAGGCAAATTGAGACAAAAATCCCATACCGCATTGGTGACTTTGAATCCATAAAACCCATAAAAGAGAGATCCTTAAATGGATATTTAAATACCAATAAATTTAATTATAATAATAATAAAATACATAAATGGTTATTATATACACCACACAATAAAAATAAGTGGTGAATATGACATATATCTCATAGAAATAAAAGTGAGATGAGAAAACTCTTACCTTGAGTTTGATTCATCACGTGTGTATTTATCTTCCTAAATAATACACTTATGTTGATTATTTAATTTATTGATAAATATTTTCAGGTATATTATTAAATTTATTTCGATTATTACAAAGTTTTATACAATTACTTAATCAATTAATTTTATGTCGGTTGTTTTGACCATATTTGGATTTTCTGTCAAAATTGACTTGGTAGGTCGACTATGGTAAAAGAATTCATTATATAAACATATAAAGAATAATAATAATGAAATAATTATTATATTTATAAATTAATTATACTATTTAAACCCATCATGAATTATGTTTATGAAAAATTAACTAACATTATAGTAATGGAGACGATAGGTTGTACGTACGCATGAGAAACATTTCCATTTTTTCAATGATCATTATGGAAAAGGGTAAGAAATATTTTATCTTCAAATAATAATTATAATATCGTAAATAATATATTTTTTAATTATATATAATTATATATATAATTTTCATGATGTAGTGGTGAATAAAATGAATCGCGTCGCTTCAAGGGGGTGATAGTCCACACATCCACAAATAACGTTATCATTTCTTTTAGTGACTAAAAAATTAAAATTAAAAAGATATATTATATTTAAATAGTGATAAATATTACATTAATATCATAAATATTTTATTTATATCACATATATTTATTATAGTTACCCTTATTACCTTCCATGTAATGCATTAGTTAAAAACAAATCACATCACTTCGTGAGGTGGTAGTCCTCTGTACACACGAGTGACGCTATCGTATCACTTAAAGAATGAAGCATAAAAAGGTATATATATGATATAATGAATCCATAGGTATAATTATGTTATAAATATAACATATAAACTTTATATCCATCATCATACCTGACTGTGATAGTAGGTAATGGAAAAATGAATGACTTCTTTTCACAAGGTGGTAGTCCACCGTACACACGAATGATGATTTCATAATCCATTTGAAGGAAGTGTGTGTGGGTTTAGGTAATAACCTTATCATAAAAAAAATATTAGTATTTTTAAGATACTAAGGTTATTATATCATAATGTAATAATGAAAAATGAAGGGAATGGATAATGAAATAAAATAAAAACACTCGTTGATGAACACTACCTCTTCTTCAAGTAACTCCTCTTGGTTTGAATGAAAGTATTTAATTGGTTAGATTTATACCAAAATTAAGGATTATAGGATTATATGAGGTAATTTTATAAATTATTTTGGTTGGGTTTGGTCAAGACAATTGGCTTGAGAGGTGTGAAGAAGGGGAGAGAATGAGTTCTCTTTTATAATTGAGGAGTGGAATTCTTGTAAATACCCAAAAGTATTAACTATTGGGAGGTATCCCTTACCTCATTTTACTAAAAAAATAGATAAATAGTGTAGGGTATGTTTTATTTGGTAGATATACACCTCCAACAAAATAAATACATTTTTATAATGTTATTACCTAGTCTTTAAGTTTACTCAATTTCACCCTTTCAGTTTTTACCACGGTAACTTGTATTTTTTTATATAACTATGTAATTTATAATTTAAGAATGTAAATAAATGAGTTTTTATAGATAATTTATACCAAATTATTATAAATAAGAAGTTAAATTTATTAAATAAAACTATCACATGTGTGTAAAATTAACTTTAATACATACTCACATAATACACAAAACTCTATTTTAACTTTAATCACAGTAATTAATTTTAAATTTTTTCACTAATAATTATGGTAACAATTTAATATTACATTATTAGATAATATAAATTATTATTATTCCAAATATTGAATCTATTTTCCCAAATTAAACTCATAGTTTTGATAGAATTTAATTTAAAATTTATCCTATAGAGGCAATGAGAAAGAGGATTTTTAAAGTGAAAATGTTCAAAATTTTACAATGTTTTTATACCGAAATTCAATATGGAAAATATTAAAAGGAACGAAATTGGATTAATTGATATAAAATTTATCTAATTAAACTTTAAAAATAATTAAAAATATAATTTAACATTATAAATTATTTAAATGAAAAGACAATTTTCAATTAAAATTCAGTATTTTTGAATATTCTTCAAAAATGAAACTTCTCAGAAAAATACTAAAAATTCACCCTAAGATAATTTTGGTATTATGATTTCAAAAATATTTTTTATTTTTTAAAATCATAATTTTTAATTTCCAAAAATTATTTTTAATATAATAGCACCATAAAAAGGAGACATAACTACTTTTTATAAAAAAATAAAAAATTTAAGCGTAAAATTTGATTTATTCTTATAGCTTATCTATAAAAAAATAAGATGAATGTTATATATTTTATTGAATATATAATAAATATATTTTATTAAAATAATTCCCCAATATTTATTTATTTATTTTATCAAATTAAAACATGTTTATATGCATAAAAAATAATTTTTTAGAAAATGATTTCCTTCATTTTAAAAAGGTTTTTATTTTTATTTATAATTAATTTATCACCAATGAATTAATTATATATATACATGTGTAAAACATATATTTTCATAATTTAGTTAATTCTATTCAAACCCACCATTCCAATAGCTAGGTGATGACAATCATATTAAATAATAATATTTTAATAGTATGACATGTTTTTATTAAACTTGGTGTTGCGTGTAATGAAAGCTAAAATCATTATTATGTATAACAAAATAAAAACTTCATGTTGCATGTAACAAAATATAAACTCAGTGTTGTATGTCACATATGCTATCGAACATAATTTTCTTCTTTTAATAATTTCGGGGTGTTACAACCTAATTTTGATAAAAAACATCTAGTAAATTCTAACCTAATTTAAAACATGTTAGAGATCGAATAAGTGTTTTTTGTATTATAATTAAATGTAGATAATTTTGTTATATTCACATAAAAATAATAATAATAATAATAAATTGATTTATATAAACTAATATATGGTTGAAATACATAAGTTAACTAATTTTGGAAAATCAAATATCTGAATCAGGTACATGGGAAAAATAGCTATGTGAATCGGATATGTGGGAGATACAACTAAGTGAGAATAGGAAAAATCATGTAAAAATTATATTTTAAGTTTCTAAATGAAATATTTATCCAATTAAAGCTATATGAAACTTGTAAAAAATGTTATAAATAATCAAAACATGAAATCTAAAGATATTTTATGCAAATAAATATTATGATATATTCATAGTTAAGCATACTTTAATCAATACAAAATAAAAACTATAAAGACTATTAAAAGAAATAAAAAAACTATATCTCTATAATTATCAAAACATAATGTTTTTAAGGATCCACTCAATATTCTCCTTCTTCTTAATATTTACAAAACCAAATATCATTTCAAAAATTTCTCTCCTTTTTAAAATTATCAAAAATATAAAGTTTCAATAGAAAATTACTCTCATTGAAATGACATTAGATAGTGTATAAAAAGTTCTCAAACACTCATATTTAAAAACACATGTCAAGGAGAAAATATAAAGCCTTCTATTTTATGAAACATGTTTCAAGGATCTACTATACAACTATCATAATTTTAAATGTTGTTTGAAAAGAATACTAAAAAACTATTCATAAAATAATATTTTATGAAAAAAAGTTTAAAAGGTAAGTTAAAATCATCAAATACATATGATAAGTCTCAAAATAGTAATATAAAAAAAATATATACATTAATTAATTAATATAAATCTGAAGAAAGATTCTAGATATTATAATTTTCATATAAATTTGAATTTTTTTCATACAAACTTACTAAAAATGCGTTTACACCATGATTTCACATCATGTTGAGGTCATTTTCTATGGTTTTTACTGTTCCACGCACATTTTAGTGCTTTAAAACACTAAAAATTCATTTAAATCCATAATTAGAAATCGTAATTCCAAACGACATGTCGTTAGTTCCTACCTTCCATAATTAAACATGCAGTTATTTTCCTATGATTTCAGGGAAATCCGATGTCATTTTCCTAGTTTTTTGACCCCCAAAACATGTTTTTAAAGGCTTTTGTACATTTAAAAAGTGTATACTGAGTAATTATGAACACACCTCACATCATATTGACATATTGTCTACACACAGACATAAAAAAACCCATCAGTGTTTTCCCCATGAATTAATGTAAATATGAGGTTGTTTTCTACGGTTTTGACCTTTTCACACTTGTTTTAGTGTTTTAAACACTAAAAATGAATTTATGACCATAATTGAAAAACCGTAATTTGGAATGACGTTACATCAGTTCCTATTTTTAAAAATTAAATCTTCAGTCATTTTCTCATGGTTTTAGGTCAATTCGACATTTTTTGACTAATTTTGAACCCCCAAAACTTGTTTTCAAAGGTTTTTTTACTTTCTAGACGTGTATGCCAAGTAATTATGACCACAATTCACATAATATTGACATTGTTTCTATGTGTACATATAAAAAAACTCGGTAGTATTTTTCTTGTGATTAAACATCAATCTAAGGTCATTTTATATGGTTTTGACTATTCCATGCATGTTTTAGTGTTTTTAAACACTAAAAACATGTTTACGGTCATAATGAGAAAACCATAATTCAGAATATCATGTCTTCAGTTCTTAAATTTCAAAATTAAATCTAATGTCATTTTGATGTGATTTCATGGAAATATGATGTTATTTTCCTAGCTTTGAGCCCCCAACACTTGTTTTTAAAGGCTTTTGTACCTTTTAGAAGTGTATACTGAGTAATTATGACCACATCACAAGTTGGATTGATGTGTTGTCTATGTGTACATGTCAAAAAAACTCAATGGTAGTTTTCCCATGATTGAACATCAATATGAGGTCTTTTTCAATGGGTTTTTCTGTCTCACACATGTTTCAGTGTTTTAAAACACTAAAAAACATTTACGACTATAACGGGAAAACCGTAATTCAGAATGATGCATCGTCAGTTCCTATATTTCACACTTAAATCTACATTTTTTTGTACCATTATTTCTGGTCAATATAATGTAGTTTTTCTAGTTTTGAGCCTCTGATACTTTTTTAAAGTCTTTTGTACCTTTAAGAAGTGTATACTGAGTAGTTTTAACCACACCGCATGTCAAATTGACATGATGTCTGTGCGTACATGTTAAAAACAAATCAATGGTGATTTTACCAGGATTTAAAATCAATTTGAGGTATTTTTCTATGGTTTTGACTATTTCATGCATATTTTAGTGTTTTAAAACACTAAAAACACATTTAGGTTCATAACAGGAAAAACATAATTCGTAATGATGTGTCGTTGGTTCCTATATTTTAAAATTAAATATACAATCATTGTCCCATTATTTCAAGTAAATTTGATATCACTTACTTAGTTTTTAATCCTTAATGCGTGTTTTTAAGGATTCTGTACATTTCAGAAGTGTTTACCAAGTCAAAACTAAGAAAACAAGCTTGGATTGATTTCAAGCTTATGGATAACGTTCTATAATTCATTTTTGATATGTAGAAATCAACCAAAAATAAATCTGACACAATATGTGGTCAGTATGACCTAAAAAAGTTTCATTTTAGTTTTATTTATATGTGTTGTATGTGTTCTCTGAAAATGTGCGAATGATCTATGGAATTTATAATTTTACTCAGTGGGATGATATATAAGGCTGGAAATTTCCTCAAGGATCATGCCAGTCATCCAATGAAATACAAAAACTAAAGTATTTTCAATTTGTGTCTGCCACTAATCTTGTCTCTTCCTATAAGAGTAATGTTCTTGAATTTTCTTCAATCATTCAATTTATCTTTGTGATTCCTGATCAATGGAACTACTCGAACCACCATCAGATGTTTCAGTAACGAATGACACTTCTCCATCAAATATAACTGATGGATTAGCCCTAGAACCCGTCCCCCGTAAACATCTAGGATGATCCTTCCCTAAAACTATTCCATCTACAACATTCTGGTAAACTGATGATGATTGTGAAGGGTTATCATCCCAGACTTCTTGAATTTTACACTATTAATAAAAAATATTAATAATGATTTTTTAAATATCTGAACATCATGAGGTTATCTAATTAATAACATTTTCATTAGTATTTAATTTTTTTTTCAAAACTATAAAAACATAATAATGAACATTATATTATAACAAAAAACAAGCCTTAAATCCAATTAATTGGGGTTGGATAGATGTATCAAATGACACCAAATTGGCATCATTTGATCCATGTGCTATCCCCATTTAATTTTTTAAGGCTTCTTAGTTGTTATATTATATTTTTCATTATTTTGACTTTATGGTAATGAAATAATATGAAATGGTAATGAAAAGTACTTACTCCAACATCTTTGGTAGGTTCATTTACAAAACTACCATTGGGTTTCCTATTTACTTTAAATAACATCTCTGTTCGGCCAACATAGTGACCTAATTCATTACCCTTTATAAAAAATATAAACAAGTTATAAAAAACCATGAGTTATAATAAAATGATATAAATAATAATTAAAAAAATAAAAACTAAACTTATTATTTTCCTCCAAAAACTCTGAGACCCAATGATGTGAGGAATGAATTTCTTCTCAGGATTCCTATATTTTTTAGATAATTACTACAAAAAAAAGAAACATTAATAAAAATTATAATTTTACTGTGTTTATGTTATTAGGATACTATAAAGTATGAAATGACCTCATGAGGTGAATCTCTATTTATATTGAAAAAGATCTTCCATTGCTCGTGAGAAATGCCTTCAGGGACTTTCTCATATATTTTTTATGAGCTCAGAGAAGTGTCATTAACTCGTTCCAGAATCTACATTTAAAATATCTCCATTTCTTTCCTAAAATTTTTAAAGTTCATGGGTGTAAAACAGAGTTAGGGACATGAAAATAAAAAAAAATTCTAGAAATAAAAAACATATCACGTTATCAGTATATTAAAAAAATTTAATCATGTATTTTAAATTAGTTATCAAGGAATATTAAATCAATATCCCCTTTACTTGAGTATCAACGACATCATTTTTTCAAGATGTAGGAATATGCCTCTAATAATTATAATTAATAGAAAATCTCAACATCTCATAATTAATCTTCATAAGAATCTTCCCATGGATTCCGACAACATCACCAGTAGGTCCTCCAAACTCATCAAATGGAATTGTAATATTGAAGTCCTTTAGGTCCCATACATATTTCGTGTTCATTTTTTTATCCATTTTATTTTTTTATTTTTCTACTTGAAAAATTCATTAAACAATTAATAAAATATAATGTTTTTTTGAAAAATGTCATACATCCTAGTAAGGGTAACTCGCCAATATCCCCTAGATGGAGGGGTGATGAACTAATCTTTCACTAGAGGTGAATCAACCAGTGGGATACCAATGAAATCTGGGGAAACAACTAACTCACTTGCAATCTTGGTTACAACAAAATTACTAGGATCCATAGAAAATTATGGTAGTGGTGGCATGCTCTGATATGGTGATCGATTAGGATCCTAATTTTTTTTGTTCTCAGAATTCCTATATTTCTAATGGTTAAGGTGTATTAAAGGTTTAAAAAATGAAAATCTAAAATATTTTTATAAAAATAAAAAAAAGGAAAACTAGAACAGTGTATATATGTATGAAACACTTATCAAAGAGAAAATGTAATATATTTTCATTACAAATTTATATATTAAATTATCATTATCTTCATTATCTTCATTTTTACCAACCTTATTTGAAGGAGTTTTCTTTTTATGTTTCTTCCTGGTGTTGCATTGATTTATACAATCATTTTTGTTCATTGAATTTGATATGCTTGTATGAAATCTTGTGCATTCTTCTCTATCAGACTCTTTTCCCCAATAAAGCATACAATCATTAGGGCATGCATGTATCCTTGTATAATCAAGTCCAAGTTTGGTGATGACTTTATTCATCTCATATAATTATGTAGGGATCTTATATCCAATAAATGAATCATGAATCAACTCTAAAATCATGGAAATTTCTTTCTTCGTAATTCTATAGAGACACTTTCTGTGATAAAACAAAAGTAGAAAAAAAACACTGAATACTTGGAACACCCTTCATACAGTTCTTGTTGTCTGTATTCAACTAATTCATAAAAATCAAATTTTTGGTCACTAATGTTCGGAGCAATATTAACCTGATCATAATAAATTTAAGGTTCTTTTGATCTATAAAAATCTTGGAGATTGTATTTTACAAAGCCAAATGAATCATTTAACAAATTTCAAATTGAATTCTCCAATGCCGGGTCACTTCATGTTTCATTGATAGTATTGTCATTATTTTGACATTCCATAACATTTGATTCACAATTCCAAATCCAACATACATATCAATCATAAAACTATTTCAATATCAAATGTACATATACATTGTTTCTATTCAACCATAACTTTAATTTACAATTAGGACCCAAACATTTTATTCTACCACCCACTGATCAGTTTTCAGTTGCATAATCTAAATTTTTTTCCAAACCCTTAGCTTATCGAGGTGTGTTTTGAGGTAAATTAATCCAAATGTTATCCATAGGTATTATATTTTATTCTCCCTTTACATTAATATATAAATATTTAATCAACCATGTACAATCAAAATTAAATATCACCTAACTTCACTATTGAATCGTTCAGAACAACTATAAAGGAAAATGGGATGAACCAAATAATGAAAATTTTCTTACTAAACTTCTAATATAAAAACATGAATCAAATAAATTATTATTTCTCACAAACATGGATGAATAATGATATAAAATTTATGAACACTACATTTTATAATAAAGGAAACCCATGAACGTTTTAAAAGATATCAAATATGTCTTCCTAAATTGAGAGTTGGAAGATGAAGTTTCTTTCTTAGTAAAGATAAAATTAAATTTTTAGGTTAAAGAAGGATTCATATAAGTTAGGATATGTCTCAAGAGCATGTTATTTTTAGTCATATACATGCTTGAAATAATTAATATTTAATTACAGAATTTTAGAAAACAACATCTACATTGAAGATGATAAATATGTATCAATTTTTTATATTTTATATGTAGATGATATTATTTTTATGGGAGAAAAAGAAAATTGTGTATTCTACCCAAGTGTTTTAAATTAGGAGGGTCCATTCCATTGAAAAATTAGCTACAATGAGAAATGTATAAAAACTTTCCTATGATCTAACTAATACCAAGAGAACCCCTTTAAAAATATTAATTCAAAGTATAATTTATTTGGATATCACTATATGTCATGCATACCCAAAATATTCCAATATTTATGTCTATATTCTATTTAACTAGTTTAGTGTGACTTCATGTTGTTCCATGAATTATATAAAACAACTATGTTCACATAATATTGAATTTAATGTTCCTTCAATATGAGCTAAACATAAAAAACATGATGTTAACATTAATTTTAATAATGTGTATTGTGGTTTTCAAATAAAATGATAAGAAATTATACATTTAGCTAAAAAAACCAACGAACTACACACTATAATTAGTTCTCTTAAAAATCATG
This sequence comes from Viscum album, assembly GCA_963277665.1. NCBI lineage: Eukaryota > Viridiplantae > Streptophyta > Magnoliopsida > Santalales > Viscaceae > Viscum > Viscum album. Next base: position 491,967,598 of record OY728150.1, read on the forward strand.
TTAGTTAAAATAAAATCAATGAAACTATGTTGGTTGTTCCAGTTACCATAACCAATAATTGATTATCATGCTTTTAAAAATCAACCCTAACTACTCTATCATTATTCGATAGACTTTATTAAACTAAATGATTCTTCAAAAACACAAAAAACATAAATCATTCTGATAAATTTAAAAAGGGTCTAATATCTCATTTTCAAGGACTTTATCATTAGAGACATTGCTAGGGTAGTTGATGAAACCATGTGTGACCCCAAACCCTACCAAAAATTGGTCATGTGTTGAAAAATAGTCTCAATTATGTATATTCCAAAAAATTTAGGAATTAACATATATAGAACAATTTTGAATTCATTAATATCAAAGAGAAAACATGAAATTTTGAATGATCTAGATTTTATAACTGACTTATATCATAAATGAATTTATTTTTAAAATTTAATACAACGTAAACAAAATTAATGATTATTATAACTCCAAACAAATAACTGAAAAATCCAAATAAAAACTAATAGACCATAATTACATATATACTTTCTTGTTGAATGAATGAAAAAAAAATTATATGCTCTTTTTATCACCCATGAATTTCAATATAATGTTACTCAATAATAGATTTAGGGTGAGGATGATGCAAACTTTAAGTGGGGGGGGGGGTTGTGTTTCCACAAAAGAGGAGACCTGAGATGGGGAGAGGGAGGTCGGGGGGTCTGTATCACCACTGAGGGGGGGAACTATGATGGGGAGAGGTAGATCGAGGGGGGGGGGGGGGTCACGGGGGCTCGGGTTGAAGGGGGTAGTGGGGTTAGGGTCTCTGTTGGGTAAGGGAGGAGGGAGAGGGGGAGAGAGGGGGTGGAAAGGGGTCAGGGTTGCACATAAAGAGCATAGAAGGGGGGAAATTAGGGTTTTATTAAAACATTTTGTGATAGTTTAATTAAAGTCATCTCTAATTGTTAATATAATAAAAATATAGTGGTGATTTGATCAAAACACCACTATATTATATTTATTTAACTAGATTTAATTCATGGCAGTTACTAGAACTTATAAAAAGAAATTATTTTTAGTAGTTAATATACCTTTTAGATGACTTCAAAGGACTCATAATCTACTATATGAACTCTACCAAATCATCTAGATACATAATTAACCAATCACCCGAATTCTATTGGTTAATGAAAAGATGCACCCAAGTCAACCACCCATGAATCCACCAAAATGTTAGAACTAAGTAAAAAAATTTACCCACCGTAGTCGTTTTTAAGGAGTTTGATATTTCAATGGACATACCATAAGTAAATATTTAGTCACTATAATACTTCTAGATATATCCATGCTTCCCATAATGCCATCAGGTATGTCTTGGACTAGTAAAATTTCCACTATTCCTCTCCCTCTGATTTATATTCCAATAAATATTGACTTTCCTATGAGGTGAATGCCATATTCTATTACAACCCATCCCATAACAGGGCTCGAGCCAAAACTACCCCAATACCACCTCTATAGGCCAGGGGGTGGCAACTAGTGCCAAAGGCACAATAAACTCAGGGAGGCCTTTGGTTATTTTCCTGTACATACACACACCTAGCCAACTCAATGAAGAATTACAGAGGGAAAGGAACAAAAGATGATACTTCTGTAAGAGAATAAACCATACATACATGGACCGCTAAATAGTATAGATACAGTAAACTAAGTTTAATGGAAAATGGGAAAAATACACACCCAACTGGAAAGTGTCCCATCCTAACAGAAAAAATGAAAGTAAATTATTGAAGAATCCCTGATCCTAAAACCCAAGATGTGACCACTGCACGTGGCCCAAGATCCCATATCCCTGAGCTCCTCCAACTGTCATGATTAAACCTATGCATTGTCTGCATAAGGAATGATACGTGTGGGAAAATCCCATGTAGGGTTGAGTATAAACATACCCAGTAGGATCCCCAAAAAGAAGGGGGAGTATTAAGAGATACAAAAGGAAATAAAATACAACAGATAGAACAAATTATAGTGAAAGAATGTATCTCAAACCAACAAGAGGCTGAAGTAAGCTCATCTAAACACAATAAGATATAAATGATGAGAAGGTGAACATCTCGTTGAGTATTCACTACTTATAGTAAGAGAGAATATTCATCAAACCACAAGAATCTAGACATGAAAAGAATGTGGCATACCTCGTGTGTCTTCACCTCTCCCGGAAAGAGTGTAACCAAAACACAAGGAGTGGGTACTACAACTGGGTGTATATTTATATGATCAGCCAAAGAAACCTAAACGAGAGAGTAAGGGGATCTCTATCTCACAGATCAATCTAGGAAAATAGTCGCCAATAGTCCCAGAAGTAACCACCCTCGATACCCAGTATTCCTCACATCTGCCCTAAATCGTAAGTCAAAGGGGAAAAAACAACACACCTCAATACTATCCACTTTTGGAAGGTTTATTTCACCCGCACAGTTTTAGGTCACATTACAAGGATGTGTCTCATTGGGGAAAGTTCCAATCTTAATTCTAAGTCCAATGTAGCATTAAATTATACCTCATCATTGATCCACAACCGAAAGTTGCAAACCCAAAATAGAGGACCCACTTCATAGTACGTCAGGGGGATTTTACTCTAAAAGTCATCATAGAGGACCCACACCCTAATGTGTCATGGGGATTTTACTCTTGTTCATTGAGGACCCTCTCCCTAGTGCATTAGTGGGATTCCACTCAAATTAGGATCAGAGCAGGGGAATTCACCAGAGTAGAAGGTACGAGGTTTTTTCAGAAAGAGAGGGTATATAATTACCATCGGGACTAGCCTGTACTTGCATGGGAAGCCCAGCTGAACAACCATGTGAAATGTGGAGAGATGATATCACAATAAAGTAGCTAGGAGGAGGATTTCCAAGTATAGTCTCTATAATTCCTAAGGCTACAGGGCATGTAATCTCTAAGCCTAGGAGCCTTGTAATGGTTCCCCTTCATCACTTGAAAGAGGGGTTATCAAAATTCAATAATATAATAAGGCCTTCTAGACATTCGGGTGTGTCTAATGCATCATGAGGATTCTATTATAGTTCATCAAGGCCCCTCACCCTACCTAGTAGAGGGATCACACTTGGAAGTAACTGTTAGATCGTCTCATCACTGTAGTCTTCAAACACTGCTAGTCTGAGCATCGGGATCAGAACACATCAAAATTATATTCCATCGATATTCCTTTCAGGCTTCAATACTTAATGGGATCACAAACAAGGCTCCAAAAATCCAAATGGATCACACCATTTTGGTCCTTATGGGAAAAATGTGAGGTAGACTATCCACTCACTCCAATCAAACATCCGATGTAAGAGTTGTACAACACCTCATTATGCTCGAAAGGTATCTCGTTGGGCCCATGCCTTAGTCCTGAAAATAATTATGTGAATCACTCCTTTGCAATCCTTTTGAAAAAACACATGGTATTGACTACTCAATCATCCAAAATGGATACCCAGTGGAAAAGTTTCATTTCACCGCAAAACGTGCGAACTAGACCCCATGGGGCCCACATCTCGATTTTGGTTTAAACACCCAAAATTTTCCTTGAAAATTCCACACAAAGACTAGGTTAATTCCACCACTGATGGCGCATCAAATGGGAATTTTGTTTAAAAGATAGTTCTAATAGAATATTGCTAAAAATAATAATAATTATATTATTATTATTATCAAACATAGGTGTTTCGTGAATATGAACACCATGAGAAAGTGATAAAAGTATTGAAATGGTCTAAAAATATCTATCTCTATGAGAGGAACATGTGGCCATAGATAGAACATCAAAAGGACACCCATATTAGGAGATACGACTATTTAGACACGTATCACCTCGATCCATACCAGTTTGGCCCATTCTGTTGCTAATCATTTTTTTCCATTTTCAAAAGCCGGTTTGTGGGTTCCTAGTAAACCGATACATGATTCTAAAAAACCACACTTACCAAAACAGAAAAACACCAAAAACCACTAACCATGCGCAAGAAACCACAAAACAGGGCACAAGAACATCATAGAAGATAGTAAAATCAACCCAGGATTACCTTGAGCATCCTCCGACACAACCATCGACACCGACCCAAATCCTCCTGTTGGAAAATTCTAGAGGAATTTACCCAGCCTTTAAGTGATGAAATGGACCCCCAGGATCCACCCTCGAGGACGTCAAAGAAATCCAGAACAAGGATGACTATCTCCTGATACCATTAGCACCCTAACAACAGGCAACCCAAAAAACCCCACCAAACAACATAAATGGAAAAGTGAGAGTCAAACCAAATCAGTCCGGAGGTGAAGCCTCATAAGAAAAGGAAAAGTTACCAAAACATAGCGTTATCCTATTAGTGATTTCCTCCCTGTAAAGATTCCAATTCATTAGAAATTCCTTAACATCAGGATCTTCCCCAATAACATCTTCAAAACAGTCCACCATTTTGTCCCATGTTTGGATATATTCTTCTTTTCTGATTTTCTGATCATTGAAGCCTCTCATCAGGATCAAATCCTATTTTTCAATCCACTTAGCCTACTCGTTGTTGACCTCCACTCTTACAGCTATTCCCATCAAATCAGCCTCTTCCTATGGGATGTCAACATACATAAATTCTTCTACCATTTCCTCCTCAGAGCAAAGGATAGGTTCCTTAATGTTCTTTACATTTTTAGTAGATCTTCCCATTTCATTGTTGCTCTCCTTGATTAAAACCTGAGAATCCTCCTCCACCGCCTTGAGCAATAACACCGACAACTTCTTCACAGAGTGGGTCTCCAAAGGTGGGGGGAGAGAGGAATAATCCTTCTTCCCCTTCTTTTTTTAAAACTCATGTTGTTCTTTGGAATTGGGACCTCTTCAGCCGAATGGTCCAGTTCATCCAGATTGTATTCCTCCATGCCAACCTCATCCTCCTCACCTGGTGTAATTTGTTCTAAAATCACATTATCCTATGATAAACCTTAAAATCTTTTATATAGGGGGAATGATGTCTGAACCAAGCCCGGACCCCTACTCCCATCCACTATTTGTAGCTACCTTCTAGGTGTAGAACCACTGCCACCTGAATGATTATTCGGAGTACCCAATTCAGCCTCCTAAACAAGCATTATTTGACTAGAATCCTCAGTCTGGTTGGCCTATAAGAGGTCGTGCCCCATGAACTGGTTATATCTATTAGTTTCTTCTAATGTCACCTCACGGTTTGCACAAGAATCTTGCTCAGTAGACCTTACCGCGTTGAGATCCAGTTGAAAAACACATGCAAGTCTATCCTGTCTAGACCTGCCATTTGCATTATCAATTGGACCAAAGTCTATCCTTCTCACTTCGTTGAGGTCACCTAACATCCTGAAAAAGACATATTCAACTTTTGGCCTAGGAGGCAGAGCAGGTGGTTTCTCCGACCTCGCCTGAATTCCAGCACCTGCAATCATTGAGCCCGAGCCAACTGAAATAACACATGCCTCTTGTTCATCTTGAACCGCACCATCATTATGGACATTCTGGCTAGACCAATCTGCCAGGGTTGGGCTGCTTCTGTTAGCCCGATCTGTATATCAAGCTAGTGGCCAGGTCCGCTCATTAATTTGGCTACCTAAATTGTGCAGTTCATTTCCACCCAGGGTCGCACACCATGACCCCACCTCATGCTCCACCCAACACACCGCCGACCCGATGCTGTGGAACACCCCCAGCCACACCAGCCTTGCCATCCCAGTTGCGTCCCTACTGCCCTTCTCACCAGTCACTAGCCAGTCCCACCTCCATCCATGACCCAAGGTTCAATCCTCAATCACTTGGCCACACTGCCCCACAGGTCCCCTGCACCTTCCCCCTCGCACACCCACCACACCACAGTCCTGATCACGCCACACACCCCACCAATGTTCGACTACTGGTAGCCTAACCCAGCTGCCCTGCTCCATGCGGCCACTACCACTGGTAGATCTATGATGGCCCCTTCCATAAACCATAAGGACTCTTCCAACTTCCCGATATCTGATCCCAAAATGGATTGGTGATCCCTATGACAAGACCTTCATAGCTCCATCCTCTGATCGATGATCTGACATTTGATTGATGCGTCTGAAAGTTGACGATGGTTATACACAATGAATGGATGAAGAACAAAGTTTAAACACAGAATGATGGTTGTGTTCCTACATCCATAGATGATTTAACAAACTAACGATGAATAACAAGACAATTAAAAGGATAATCAAATTAAGAACTAAAATAGAATTAGAAAACTAGAGAAATCCTACCTTGAAACGATGTGATCATCATTGTTGATGCAAGTTCCTTGCTTCTGTTGCAATCTTCTAGCATTCCAATCAAAGAAATCATCGATTTGAAGAAGAATGGATGAGAGAGAGTGTGTGTTTGTTGGAGAGATAGAGATATTATGGGATAACCCTAATATTAATAGCTTAAATCTATTTTTATAGAAAATGTCGGAACCCGCCAATGGTTGTGAAATCTGAAACCTCCACGCCCTCTCATTTTATGTCACACCTAGGTAAAACACCGCATTTTGACTCAAAAGTGATCTTATATTTATAATCAGAGATCTCGATCAAAAGATATTTGATATGAAATTAGGGGTAAAATAATTATGTTTAGTTTTTTTATTTATGATTTTCCCTTGGGTGTCTTTTTCCACAGATGTCCTATGCCAAAAAGGTTAAGCCCCACCTAGGGTAAAATACACATTCCAAACTCAACAATGCCCTCATAATTCTGATATAGGCTACCATTTATGATTTATCCCATTTCCTTCATGTGTTTAGTATAAAACATACTTAATATATTTTTAAAATTAATTTCAGGCACACTGGGCCTCTGAATTTCACGTCGTCTCAGTGCCCAACTATTGAAATATATATAGAAATATTTCAAATTATTAAAAGGTAAAAACTAGGCTTCTAGATCATTTCATACTTCAAGATTTTTGTCCCTAAAAATCAAAACTAGGACAAAAACTAGGGATATTGAGCCTGTATCTGGGTCTCCCAATCCCAAGAACTATCCTATATGTTTCCTTGTTTCCACAATATGCAAACCAAAGGGATGGACCATCCATGTAAGATTCACTCCTATCGATCCTCTATCAACACTGGGTACTCTATAAAGGTGGATCAATCATCACTGTCTAGCTCACCCTAGTCGACGATGTGTGTAGGATCATGTATGTATTGCCTCAGCTGCAACATGTGGAAGACATTGTGCATTCGATCTAGCTGTCGGGGTTGAGCAAGGTGGTAGGAAACTTCACCAACAATATGCACGATCTTGAATGACCTAATGAACCTTGGGGATAACTTGCCTCCCCAACTGAACCTCTGCATTCCTCTTCATGGGGAGACTCTCGAGAATACATGGTATCCCTTCTAAAACTCCAAGGGACTATGACGGTGATTTTCATACACTTTTTGTCTACTCTAGACCGTCTTTGTTTGTTCATGGATGACCAACACTTTATTTGTCGTTTCTTTCACCAACACTATCCCCACAAGGGATGACTCACCAACCTCCATCCAGTACATAGGTGACCTTAAGGGTCTTCCATATAGATCCTCAAAAGGTTCCATGAAGTTGGTAGAGTGGTAACTGTTGTCATATAAAAACTTGACCAAAGGCAGGTGATCCTCCCAGAACCTACTAAAATCTAGAACACAATCCCTCAACATATCCTCTATCACCTGGATAGTGGCTCGGTCTGCCCATCAATCAGGGGGTGAAAGTTAGTAATCATCTATAGATGGGTCCTGAAAGCCTCCTGCATTCCTCTCTATAACTGTGATGTAAACGAAACGTAATGATTGGAGACAATCGTCGAGGGTAAGCCGTAAATGTGGATGATCTTATGTAAGTACAACTACCCTAAACTCTCCACCAAACATTACTCCTTGATAGAAAGGAAGTGAAATGACTTCGTGAGTCAGTCTAATACCACCCAGATGGTATCATAGTCCTTCATTGTGCACAGAATCCCTATGACGAGGTCTCAAGATTTGTCATCCCACTTCCACTCTGGGATGTCAAGAGGCTGCAAAAAAACCACCAGAACCTAATTCTTACCTTTCAGCTACTGACAATTAAGGCATCAGGAGATGAACTCAACAACCCTTCATCTCATGAAGGACCACTAAAACTGCCACTGAATATCCCAGCACATATTCCTCACACTGGGATATACAACTAAGGGAGAAGTATGGAACTCCCTTATCACTTCCTCCAGCATCCCGACTAGAATCATTGTTCACCCCTAGAACAAGATCTCATGCTAACCTCCTTCAGAATACATATCAGGTGTTTCACCTATGGATATATGGTCATGAATAACTTTATAGTTGATATCCCCCATTTGGGACTCTCTCACACACTCAAGGAGAAAAGGAGTCATCACCATCGACTATAGAAAAGTTTTACCCTCTTACTTTACCGGGGTCAGCTGGTGGGAAGCTAAATACTCCAAAGATTCTTGTACTAGGAAAGCCTGAGAATTTCTGCTAAGGTAATCTACAACAATGTTTCCCTTTCATGGAGTATATACTATCTCAAAGTCATAGTACTATAGAAACTCCAACCAACATCACTGCCTCAAATTCAGATCTCTCTGGGTAAAGATATACTTGAGACTCTGGTGGACTGAGTAAACTAAAAAGTTCTCTCCCGAGAGGTAGTGTTTGCACATCCTTAGGGAGAAGAATACAACTATGAGATCCAAGTCATGAGTCACATAGTTCTACTAATGGGGTCAAAACTTCCTTGACCTGTACATGATGATTGCCTATCATTGCATAGAGATGAAATCGAGACCATCTCCCGAGGCATCACAATACACTACGAAATCAATGCCCTTATCTGGTAGTCTCAGAACTAGAGTAGTCATCAATGTCTACCTCAAATCCTCGAAGGCCTTCTAGAACTACTCAGACTAGGTAAATGACTATCCATTATGTGTAAGAATTGTCAAAGGGGTTGTGATCCTGGAGAAATATGAAACAAATCTCTAGTAGTACCCAGCCAAACTAATAAACCTCTGCACCTCTAACACATTGTAGGGTGGCTCCCAAGAAAGCACTACCTCGATCGTCATAGGATCCATTTCTAAACCCGCTTCAATGATGAAATTCCCCAAAATGAAAACCTTGTGTATCCAGAATTGACACCTTGAGAGCTTTCCATAAAGATTATTCTCTCAAAGTAAATCATGGAGTATCCTAAAGTGATCTATGTTATCCTCTTCTGACATCGTGTAAATGAATATGTTTTCTATGAAGACAAAAAAACTATTCCAAGTATGGATGGAATACCTAGTTCATCAAAGCCATGAAAACAGAGGGGGAATTTTTCACTCTAAATGGTATCACTAGAAACTCATAATTCTCATAGTAGCAATGATTGGAAAAATTCAGAATATCAGCCTTGAGAACCCGTATCTTATGGTATCAGATATAAGATCAATCTTGGAGAACCTGTAACATCTCATAATTTCTATGTATTTTTTTTATTTATATGGAATTATTTTGAGATCATGAAAATTTATGGCATGTGATTTTGAGGTCCGGAGAGCCTGGAACGTAATTTTGAACTTTTTAAAGGTATGTTCAGTAAATGTGTGAGTGAGATTTTATATCTTTTGAATCATTGATAGGATCAAAAATAAAAGGGAACTTTTGAATTTAGAATGCTGGGCTTTTCCTAGAAATGACTTAACTTCGTTCGGCAAGGGGCGAGCAGAAAAGTTATTTTTCATATTTTTTGAGAAAAAAAAATAATTTAAAATAATTATTTTATTTTCATTCTCACTTTTGAGTGGAGGATGGAAATACTATGGGGTAGCGATGAGGTGGAGATGATGCACATTAATGAGGATCATTAATGGCTTGTTAACTCATAGCATAAAGACACTTTAATGATGTGTAACAACAATGTTGTTTCTTAAATAAAATAGTGTAACGATGAAACGTCATATCATAACAGAAATGATGTGATGTACTACTTTCTATAGTTCGATGCGCAGGGGAAATATTGATTAAAAATTTGGTGGATTCTCTAGAGAACCTTTGACAGACTTCTACCCCAGTGAAGAATGAATAACGCTGGCGGAACTTCATCATCTTTGACACCTTTCGAATACCAGAACCAGGAATTGATGTCAAATTCTTAATCCCTAGAAGAAAAACACCATGGAATCAAAAAACATAAGAGGTAGGGTTTTTTGATTTAATGTTATTACACATCCTTTTCTAAAAACAACGTACACAGATCAACCCATGAACAGGTTGATCTGCATTTCGTGCGTTATGCGGGAGGTTGATTTATTCTTGGGGTTATTTTATTCAGGGTCTAAATCATGGCATGGAATGAATGAAAAGAAACTCCCCAAACCTCCCCCATCTTTAAACGTCTAACAAAGAGGCCACGGGCTAACACGAACAGGGCTCGAGTGCCTTCGCATGTGCATTATCAGTGGTCGTACCCTTGAAATGATAGCAAGGTAGGTTTGGGATCCCCGTGGTGAAGAGGGTGCTCCCCAAGGGCCACACATGCAGATAGCTTAAAGAACAAACCACCAGAGCATGTAGGAGGCAGACCACACTGGCGTCCCGCATTAACTAGGAAGTCACGGCTCATTAGTTGTGGTGGTGGGATGGAGTATGCGGCGCTAGGCAGGGCTTCACATGGAGAGACAACACATGTTCAGGCCATCTGGATGACTAGTGAAGCAGCGGCTTATCGACCGCGACTGGTGGAAGGGCCTCGCACCCACTGGGCTAAGGGGGGATCCGAGTGCTATTTCCAGGCCACATCCTGGTAGGTCAACACCACTGGCCGCATCGCACGGCCGGTCCCCAGCTGACAGGCCGAACCTGCGTTGATGGGCCGAACCCGTGTCGACGTGCAAAACGCACTCTGGCGGGCCAAACCCGTACCAAGCAGGCTGGGCCCGTGCCCCCTTGTGGCCTGGCTGGACCCTCTGCCAACTGGGTCAGGTCCAGTGAGGCCTTTTGGGCCTGGCCCACTTTCCAGGCTGAACCGGACCGACCTCGACCCGCGCCAGGTCGGGTCGAGTCCATCTTAATGAACTATGGTATGTGGGACCCCTAGTCTGGGTTGGTCAGTTCATTCTGACTGTGTCAGACTAGGTCCCATCGCAACTGGTGCCCTGGTTACTAAAACACCCATATATTGAAAATCGTGCATCTGATTGACAAGATGTTTATGACGTTGAGACTCTCTCGACGAGGTAGATGTTTTGACACTATATATGGTGACTTTCATGGAATTGATATGTGAAAAAGGTCTTGAGTAGTAGTTCTGCCAAGCGCACTATGTAAAGAACCCTGCGACTGGATGAGACCTGAAGACTGCTAACTTTTGGACTAGTGGGAAGCACCTCTCTGTGACTTTCTAGGCCCATGGTGGGAAGCAACTCTCTGTGACTTTAAAGGCCTATGGTATGCGATGATGAGTACCTCAGTAGTCCATGACTAGTGGGAAGCACCTATCCATGACTTTTCAGGCCCACGATACGTGATGGGAATGATTACTTAAGCAGTCAAAGGTTAGTGGGAAGCTTATCTTCTTGACTTGGAAGGCCCATTGTACTCGCTAGAGGAGTATTTCTCCAACAGTTGAGGTGTTCGACGATGTGACCGATGATGCTACTGTTACTACCCTAGAATATACCTGGTGTGATCTATATTGTGTTTCATGGTTTAATTTTAGGAATTGTTGTGTGGTCTTTCCTTTTGGGGGGCGTCCCTACTAAGTACTATGTTACTCACCCCTACACGTGTTGTGTCTAGTGTAGATGACATATGCTTCAACAGTGGACTTTGTGGCCTAGGACTAGGCAGGGCCTAGTAAGACCGAGTAGATAGGACATACTACTTCGTCTTCCAGTAGCTTCACTACTCTCATGATCAGGTGTGGTTTTTTGCAGATGGCCATCAAAGTTTCCTTTTGAATTTTTCTATTTTTAGTTCTTTGTTGGGTTTTTATTTTGTACCACTTACTTTCAGTTATACTTATACTCAGCTTTGTTTAAGTGGTTTTATTTTCCCCCTTTCAGTGTGTTGGGATGTGGTTGGGTGTGTGTGGGCGTACATGTACTCAGGAAAATGCCTCCCACTTGTAGGATGATTCCTTTAGCGCTAGTTTCCAGCCCCTGGCATTTAGGAGGTAGGCTTGGGGTAGTCATGACACGGGCCCCAGGGGACGGGTGATGACAAAGTTTTATTTGAGGGCAGTTAGTTCCCCCTCAAATACTTGGAGTCTATGTTTTGTTTTGGGGAAACATTATTAAGTGTTGTGAGTCTGAATTTTAGATTTGGGGAGTCCAGTGTTGGTGTGGAGGCCGATGTATCCATACACCGGGACCTTGAATTCTATTTTCAGCTCAATACATGAAAACACTGGTTACATAAGTGTGTTTTTTTAATAAGAGTCTGCACACCAGGTATAACCTTCTAACCATGGTACATCTTGACCTATCTAGGGATGCCTCCAAATGGAAGACCAAGCATGATCCTAATACAAGGTCATGAGAATATCCTTCCTAGCGACGAGGCGTCCGTTCAAGGACCGGTGCTTGAGATGGCCCTACCGGGTGGTGCACTAGTCCTACCACCATCCGATGGTCAGCATCTACTACCGGTGGTTCCAGTAGAAGAAATTTGTAGGCTTAGTTCCACACATGAGTTTCAAAGATAGAGACCTCCCAGGTTCAGGGGAGAGATAGATCCTCAGGTCACTGAGGACTGGCTGGAGGCTGTGATGCAGGTCTTCCGCTTAGTGAGGACACCGCCTGACCAGATGGCGATCTTGCCAGTGAGCCTTCTATAGGGCTCAATAGGGAGATGGTGGATTTTTTACCATCCAAACTAATGATGAGGCGACCCTCACTTGGGTTTACTTCAAGAAGATTTTCTGGTAGATGTTTTTCCTCACGACCTTATGCTTTGTGCGCATCTAGGAGATGCTTCACCTATAGTAGGAAAACACAACGGTGGCTGAGTACTCAGCATGGTTAACAGAGCTTTCCCGGTACTCCACATATATGGTGCAATACTCTTTATTTAGGGCTCGATCCTTTGACTGGGGAATTTGGTGGGAGATCAGGGCTTCCGTGGTTTCTCTCAACATCCCTACCTAGGCCGGGGTGCTGGGGCGAGCCCTTTTGATGGAGAGCTTCTTGGAAGAGTAGGCACCCACATTTAGAGCTACTAGTAGACCCCAGGGGATAGAGTCTTTAGCTAGCAACAAACATTAGACACGAGGGCCCAAGTGGGCTAGTACTTTCAGAGTACGACCCCAGGATATAGCCTCAACAGTGCAAGGCTCCCAGTCCATAGGGAGTCAGACAAGGGCCATGATTTGCTACTCATGTGGTGGGCACAAACACATGGCATGTGACTACCCGACCTACCATATAGATGACCAGTAGATAGTCAAGGGTACGTTGAGGCAGCAATAGCATTTTGATCAAGGAGGTCCACAGAGTGGCATGCATGGCAGGGAAGCTGACTGAGTAGCTGGCAGTGAGCGTTAGTTTGAGGTGTTACTGCCACCACCCACAGGTGGTCCACCCCGACCTTGGGGAGTAGGTGGATAGGAGAACCTCATCTTCCGGTAGTAGAATCTTATGTCCACGACACTCTAGAGATGATCTGAGGTACGATTAATGTCTTCGACACCATAGGTGGAACACTTATAAACATAGGTTCTAGTCACTCCTTCCTTTCCATGGCTCTTGTTCGGAGCTCAGAGATTCCAGTGGATCCGTTGGCTTAATCCTTACGGCTAGAGAATCTTACGGGAGGGGATTAGATAATTACACACCGGTGCCGACAGTGTGAGCTTACTCTAGGAGGCGAGATATTCGGTTGAGATATCCTAGTAGCAGTGTTGAGGCCTTACTATTTTATCTTCGGTGTGGAATGGTTATACACAGTCCATGATCAGATCGACTACTTTAGGCATACATTGCTGTGTGTCTTTGGAGATGGGACCGAGTTTTCCTTCACCGATGAGAAGGAAACCCATGCAGCACAGGATGAACTATCTTGGAGGAGGGTGCAGCAGATCACTCAGCAATTTGCTAGCCTCACCCTCGATGCAATGTATGAGAGTATTTCAAGCTTCTCTATAGTGGTGGATGAGTACAAGGATGTTTTTCCTGATGAGGTTATAGGGCTACCACCTTTTAGAGAGGTAGAATTATGTATTGACTTGTACATCGGGATGACACTGATATCCAAACCAACATATAGAATGGATCCTGTGGAACTTCATAAGTTGAGGGTACAGCTGGAGGACTTATAGGAGAAGGGGTTCGTAAGGCCCAGCGTTTCACCATAGGCAACCCCAATTCTTTTTTCCAAGAAGGAAAATGAGAGTTTGAGGTTGTGTGTGGACTTATGATGCCAGAACTAGGTGGATGTGAAGAACAAGTACCCACTAACGAGAATTTATTAACTCTTCGAATAAATAAAGGGAGTGAAGTGGTTCTCAAAGATAGACTTCAGATCAAGCTATCACTAGCTTTATGTACAAGACAAGGATGTACCTAAGACAACCTTCGGTTTCCGGTATGGCCACTACGAGTTCCTGGTGATGCATTTCGGCATGACCAATGACCCAGTAGTGTTCATGGGCCTCATGAACATGATATTCTAGCCCTAACTCGATCGGTTCATTGTGGTCTTCATCGATGACATCTTGGTGTACTCGACATTAGAGGAGGTCCATGTTGTACACCTGCAAATAGTCATGGTTACAATCTGAGAGCACCAAATTTATGGTAAACTCTTGAAGTGTCTGTTTTGGATTTGAGAGGTCTGTTTCCTATGACACGTTATCTTAGAGGTTGGATTTTTAGTAGATCCATTGATGATAAAGGATGTTCTTGCTTGGGAGCCACCTAGGGGTGTGACTGAGGTGCGAAGCTTCATGGGGTTGGATTGTTAATATCAGAGGCTCATGCCTGACTTTTACAGAGTGAAAACACCCTTTTTGGAATTGAAACAGAGGGGAAAACCCTTCACGTGGACAGAGAAATTACAATAGAGTTTCCAGGAGTTGAGGCGAAGAATGCCCCCATCTTGAGACTACCAGAGGAGGGAGTTGGGTATGTAGTTTACTACGACGCATCAGGGACCAGGCTCGATTGTGTCCTAATGCAGGAGTGAGTGGTGATTGCCAACAAATCACGAAAGTTGAGGCAGCATGAGCAGAACTATGTGACCAACAACCTGATGTTAACAATAGTGGTCTTTTCCTTGAAGATGTGGCAGCACTACATGATGGGTGAGCGATTCACCATTTAATCCGACCACAAGAGTCTTAGGTATATCTTCTACCTGAAGGACTTGAACCTGAGACATATGTGATGGATTTAGTTCCTCTAAGACTATGATTTCTAGATATTCTATACTTCTGGGAAGGGCAGAATGGTGGCAGACATGCTTAGCAGGAGGACCGGGTTGCAGCTACTGAGTGAGGTGACAGAGCAGTTAGTCATGATGCAGATATCCTTCATGGATGATGGTGAAGTTGTTTACCTCTAGCCGATGACTATTACTCCCCCACTCTTACAGCAAGTCAGGGAGGCACAACTTTTGGATGTTAACTATGAGTCCCGACATGCTCAGTTATCCTCAGGATGGGTTCCTGATGGATTTTTGATAGGTGGGGATCACATCATATTTTATGGAGGGCTCATCATAGTGCCAATGATGTTACAGGATGAGGTGCTGAGGAAATTCCTTACTATCCCTCTGGCGGTACATCATGGTGTGTCAAAGATGTACTAGAATCTTCGACGTCAGTACTGGTGGCCAGAGATGAAGAAAGCGGTGGCTGAGTTCGTTTCATGATGCCTCACTTGTCAACAAGTGAAGGCTGAGCACCAGGTTCTAACAGGATTAACTAGGCCACTCGAGGTACTAGAGTGGAAATGGGACAATATCTCTATGGACTTCATGATGGTTTTACCACGTACGTCTAGTGGTCACGACCCTATTTGGGTGATCATTGACTGAATAAACATGTTAGCTCACTTAATACCCATTCAAGAGCAGGGATCCGTAGAGGACTTGGGGTGCCTTTACGTCTAGGAGATAGTGCAGATTCATGGGGTTACTTCGACAATCATTTCAGATCACATTTCTTGCTCTACATCCTAGTTGTGGAAGGTATTACAGGAGGCATTCAGGACACAATTGAATTGAGCACATATTTTCATCCGCAGATGGATGGTCAGATGGATTGAACCATATAGACACTGGAGGACATACTACGTGCTTGATTTCTATACTTTGGTCATAGTTGGGAGGACCAACTTCTATTGGTGGACGTTTCATACAACAACAACTATCAGTCCACCATTGGAATGACCCCATTTGAGGCCTTGTACGAGCGGCCATGTAGATCACCCATATGCTGGATAGACCCAGGGGAGTCTGTACTCCCGAATCAAAAGTTGGTATGGGCTACCATTGAGAAAGTGAATTTCATCCAGGAGCAGATGAGGACTACACATAGTAAGAAGAAGTCTTATGTCGACATAAGAGGGAGACCCTTGGGGTTCGAGGAGGGAGATCGTGTGTTCCTTTGGGTCTCACCCCGACGATGATTGCAGAGATTTGGCTGGGAAGACAAGTTATCTTAGAGGTTCATCGAACCTTTTCAGATCCTGAGTAGAGTTGGCAAGGTGTCATACTACCTAGATCTTCCGCAACAGATGCACTGGGTGCATGATGTTTTCCATGTGTCACAGCTGAGCAGGTACATGCATGATCCATCACTCGTCATCGACTGGGGAAAGTGGTACATTGATGATGGGGCGACGTTTTCGGAGTT
Organism: Viscum album; assembly: GCA_963277665.1. Taxonomy (NCBI): domain Eukaryota; kingdom Viridiplantae; phylum Streptophyta; class Magnoliopsida; order Santalales; family Viscaceae; genus Viscum; species Viscum album. The sequence goes on from OY728150.1 coordinate 491,984,501, forward strand.
CCTAGTAGAGATAGAGAATCGACATGAGTGGTTCCAATGTGGGTAGTCGATTCCTCTAGTGTGTGTCCGATGGCAGCACATAAATCTCTAGGAGAGAACATGGGAGTGGGAGGCTCAGATTTGTGCCCAGTACCCCCATCTTTTAGTTTAGATGTTGTTTTGTATTTTAAGGATGTAAAACCCAAATGTGGGGAGAATGTAACATATTTGAATTTCTAGGTATTTTTTTTATTTATATGGAATTATTTTGAGACCGTAAAATTTGACGACACGTGATTCCATGATCTAGAGATCTTAGAATAAAATTTTGAACATTTTAAAGGCATGTTTAGTAAACGTGTGAGTTATATTTTATATCTTTTGAACCGTTTCTTAGATAAAAAATCTGAGATCATTGTTGAATTCAAAATGCCAATATTCACCTAGAAATGACTTAAATTTAGCAGGTAAGGGCTGAGCAGAAAAGTTGATTTTCAGATTTTTTAGGAAAAATAATTAAATAATTTAAAAGAATTGTTTTATTTTCTTTCTCACTTTTGAGTAGCGGACGACAACGCTGTGGGGTAGTGACGAGGTAGCGTTGATGGGCATTAATAAAGTTCATTAATGGATCATTAACTCACAGTGTAATGATGCATTAATGATGCGTAACAATGATGTTGTTTCTTAAATAAAACAGTGTAATGATGCGATGTTGAATCATAATTGAAACGTTGTGGCGTGATCCTTTTTATAGTTTGACATGTTAGGGAAATATGGATTGAAAATTTGGAGGACTCTCTGGACAACCTATGACAGAATTCCACCCTAGTGAGGAACAAAAAACTCTGGTGGAACTTCATCATCTTCAACACCTTTCGAATATCGGAACTGGGAAGCGACGTCGACGTCTTAATCCCTCGAGAATGAATGACGTGGCATCAGACATCATAAGAGGTACGGGTTTTCAATTTAATTTTCTTCCCCATACTTTTTTAAAAATGACGAACACAGATCAACCCACTTATATTTTGATCTATGTTTCATGTGTTATGCGGGAGGGTGATTTATTCTTCAGGTTATTTTATTTGGGGTCCAAATCATGGCATGGAATTATTGGACAGAAACTCCCCAAACCTCCCCCATCTTTAAACCTCTAACGCAGAGGCCCCAGACCGACACGTACAGAGCCCAATTGCCTCCTCATGTGCATTCTTGGTGGTTTTACCCTTTAAATGATGAAAAGGAAGTTTTTGGATCCTCACGGTGAAGAGGGAACTCCCCGGAGGCCTTAGACACAGACGACTCAAAGAACAAACCAACAGAGCATGTCTGGTGGTCCACTAAACTCCCTGCCGGCAGTCAGCCTCACCAGCCGCGTGGAGGAGGAAGCCTGCACCTACAGGCCATGTTGACTGGGAAGTCATGGTTCATCAGCTGTAGTGGTGCACTTGAGGATGTGATGCCGGGCCGAGCGCCATGTGGAGGGATAGCCCACGTCCGGGCCATCCGAATGGCTGGTGAAGGCACGGTCCGTCAACCGCGGCTAGTGGTAGGACCCCACGCCCGCGGGGCCAAGGGGGAGCTGGACGTGGTAGCTTGGATGCATCCCGACTGGTCAGCACCACCGGTCACACCACACGGCCGGTCCCTAGCTGATGTGTCGAGTCCCAAGTGGGTTGGGTCGATCCTACTGCCCAGCAGGCCGAACCCGAGCCCAATGGACCGGACCGTGTTGGGGGGTCGAACCCACACCAATGGGTCAGACCTGTATGGATGGTACAGAACTATGCCAGTAGGCCAGAACCACACTGGTAGGCTGGACCCGCACCTAGGGGGTCGGACCTGCCCTGACAGGCTAGACCCGCGCCCCGTTCGGGCCACGCCAGACTAGACCGGGTCGTCGGGCGACTCGATGGGCTGAACCCTTGGCCAATGGGGCCAGGTCCAGTGAGGCATTTTGGGCCCGACCCACTGGCCAGGCTGGACCAGACCGACCTCAACCCTCACCCGGTTGGGTCGAGTCCATCTTAATGAACCAGGGTATGTGGGACCCCTGGGCCGGGTCTGGTGTCACCTTTTGGGCCTGGCCCACTAGCCAGGCCGGACCAGACCGACCTCAACCCTTACTAGGTCAGGTTGAGTCTATCTTAATGAACTAAGGTAAGTGGGACCCCCATGCCGGGTTGGTTTGGCTGGTCTGACCGGGTCAGATCAGGCCCCGTCGCAACCAGTCCCCTGGTTATTAAAATGCTCGTATCTTGCAAACAGCATGTCCGATTGACGATATGTTTGTAGCGTTGGGACCCTCTCGATGAGGCAGATCTTTTGGAATAATATATGGTGGATTTCATGGAATTTTAGATGCGATTAAGGGATTGAGGAGTGGTTCTCCCAAGCACACTAAGTACAGAACCCTGTGACTGGCTGAGACAAGAATACTTGACTTTTAGCCCAGTGGGAAGCACCTTTCTGTGACTTTGTAGGACCACGGTGGGAAGAAACTCTCTGTGACTTTTCATACCCATGGTACGTGATGAGGAAGAATACCTAAGTAATCCATGACTTCTGGGAAGCACCTATTTGTGACTTTGCAGGTCTGTGGTACGTGATGGAGAGCAGTACCTAAGCAGTCCAAGGTTTACGGGAAGCACCTCTCCGTGACGTGGCAGGCCCACTGTACTTGCTAGAGGAGGATTTCTCCATTATTTGAGGTGTTCGATGATGTGACTGATGATGTTACTTTTACTACCCTAGAATATACCTGGTGTGAGTTGTCTTGTGTTTCGTGCTTTACTTTGAGGAATTGTTGTGTGGTCTTTCCTTTTTTTGTTTTGGGGTCCCTACTGAGTATTGTGTTACTCACCCCTGCATGGGCTTTTCCTGCACTTGTTGTGTCTCGTGCAGATAACTGATGCTTTAATGGTGGACTTGGTGGCCTTGGACCAGGCAGGGCCCAATAAGACTGGGCAGACATGACATACTACTTCCGCTTCTAGTAGCTACACTACTATCATGATCATGTGGGGGTTTCTATGGATGGCCATCAGAGTTTCCTTTTATATTTTTTTGTTTTCAGTTCTTTGTTGGGTTTGTATTCTGGCCCACTTACTTTCAATTGGACTTGCACTCATCTTTGTTTTAGTGGTTTTCTTTTCCCCCTTTCAGTGTGTTGGGATATGTTTGGGTGTGTGTGTGCATACAAGTACTCAGGAAAATGCCTCTCACTTGAAGGTTTACACCTTTGGCGCTAGTTTCTAGCCCCTGGTCTTTAGGACGTAGGCTTGGGGTAGTTACAACACGGGCCCTAGGGGTTGGGTCCTAACAAAACCATCTATCACCTCGTAACTGGTTGAAGAGGTCATCGATCCTCAGTAAGGGGTACTTTTTCTTATCATGTACTGGTTCAGGCTACGATTATCCACAAAAAGCCATAAACTCCCATTTTCCTTCTTCACAAACAAAACTAGAGTCACCCAAAGGGACACACTGGGTCTAATGAAACCCTTCTCACAAAGGTCCTCCAACTGTAAACGTAGCTCCTAGAGCTCGGTGGGTGCCATCCGATATGTTATGGAAGATATTTTTGGTAGTCCTTGATTGCAAATCAATGTAAAACTATAACTATCACCTCAGAGGTAGTCCCATGACATTATCGGGGAAGGCGTCCATGAAATACTCCACAAATGAAGAAACCCAGGTGCCTGAAGAGTCTACTACATCAAGGTCCACACTGGTTACCTGATGGAAAAAAATTTGTAGTTTCTTTCATACAACACTCGCATTCCCTACTATGAGGCATTGTTCACCAAGAAAGGTGAACCCTATCCCATTAGTGTGCAGGCATCTAACTATCCTGCAGTGATAGTCAATCTGGGCTTGAACCATGGAAATCCAATCCATGCCCAAGATGACAATATAATGTTACATCATGGTGAATGGTGGGTCCCATGTTAACATTTCCCCTCCAAACAAAAGCTCATACTTCCGGAAGATAAAAGATAAAAAAGAGGCACTTCCCATAGGAACCTCAAGACAATGCTGTTGTGATAGTGCCTCTACTAGGAGCTCCAAATCCTGCACTAGGAGTAACGAGATAAAAGTGTGACTGAATATGATGTCTACTAATACTGAATAAAGAGTAGAATAAAAATAGAGCATACCTTAGATCATCTCATGCATCGGAGGATCATGAACATCCATAGCCTACAACTCCTCTCTTCTTCATCCGCCAGCTCCTTGATCCTGACGTGGACCGCTCAGTGGTGGTGGTGGGAGGATCTCATAGCATCATCCCCCACTACATGGTCCTCATGCTCCTCCTACCCATCTGCCAACACTGTCTCCCTATGGACCACCCTGATAACAGTGTTACCTCTACCATGGTGGTCCACCTACTGCCTACCCAGGATGCCCAGCTCAATGGAATGGGAAGTGTCATGCCATGTGACCTCACTCGTCACAGGTGTATCACCATCCCTCCCTAGGATGACATAGAGTACTATGCGGACCAAGTGCCACCTAATCACATGCCCATGCCCGATCATGGGGAAGCCACCTACGTCGCGACCCTGCTACCTGACGTCTGCCAGCTACCGTGGACGTCACTGCTCTGAAGTGACCACTTCAAGGCCCAGCCAACTAGAATCCCTCTGATAGGAAACTCTCTGTTACCAGTGCTAGCTTCATCACCCTAATATAGGTAGGGATGCACATGGGCATTGAACTAGAACAAATATCTCAGAGGAGACCCTTCTCAAACTTCCACAGTCAGAATTAACAGTGACATATCATATCCAGGGAGTAGTTTGTAAGGTCTGTAAACCTATTTGTATATGAATCCACTATCATGGATCCCTTCTGCAACTCCAAAAGCTTCTGAATCCTGATGGAGCACAAGACTTAGGGGAAGTACTCCTCACAAAACAACTACTATTACTCATCCCACGAGAGTGCTAACTCATAGTGAATCTTTGTAAATAAACTCCACTTGTGCCTAGCTATACCATGAAAACGTTTGGATGCTAAAGCCACCATCTGGTCTGTCGGTGTCCACACCATTCTAGAGAGGTGGACCACTAACTCCAACTAGTCTTATACCTCCTGAGGGTCTGGATCACCAAAAAAGCTCAGCGGCCTCTGGTTCTAGAACTCATGAAGTTCACTAAACCCGATATCATCCTCAGCCTGTCATTCTGGTACTAATTGCTACTCCACGGGTGTAGGTGCTACTATTGGACCACTCAGAGGAAGGGTATCTCTTGATGGGACATGTACTGAGGCCTCATCTCTCATGAGGTCGTCATCACGAACTATAGTGGGTTTCCTGGCTGGATTCCATCAGAGAGGCATCTTGAAAGTTATCAAGGAGTAACGCGGTCAAATGAGAATATATATATATATATAAAACAAGAACAAAAAAAAGAGGAGTTGGCTCAACAAGGATAGTAAAAGAATCAATCTTATATGATCTGTGTATCAAAGTTCCCTCCAATAAATGTATCATCATACTGAGTCGAAAAGTGGGTAATCAAGGTCTTGGTGAATGGCTACATCAGCCACCGCACCATCACTAGACTCCCTAGCCTGAGAGTCGCTCTCAAGACATATCCACATTGTTTCCATATACCTAACCAATCCTCTTAAGGGTAAACATCCAAAAAATATCCCAAATAATGAACATTCTCTAATACCACTTTGTCACGACCCGACCCATACTGGGGTTCAAGCCGCAACTACCCCAAGCCCGGCTCCATAGGCCAGGGGGTGGCGACTTGCACCAAAGGCACAACAAACTCAGGGAAGCCTTTGGATAAGTACATGTACACACACAACCAACTCAATGAAAAAGTGTAGAGGGAAAGGAACAAAATATGAAATTTCTATAAAATAATAAACCATACATGCATGGAACACTAAAAAATATAGATACATTAAAGTAAGCTAAAAGGGAAAAAGGGAAAAAAATACATGCCAAACTAGAATGTGTCCCAAAATAACAGAAAAAATTAATGTAAACTACTGAAGAATCCCCACTCCTGAAACCCAAGCTGTGACCACCGCACACGGTCCAAGCTCTCATATCCCTAAGCTCCTCCAACTATCATGATCAAACATGTTCGTCGTCTGCATAAGGCATGATACGTGTAGGAAAATCCCATGAAAGGTTGAGTATAAACATACATAGTAGTATGCCCCCCAAATAAGGGGGAGTTGTAAGAGATATAAGATAAAAATAAGTTTAATTGGTAGAATAAATTACTATGAAAGAGTGAATCTCAACCCAACAAGAGAGTGAAATATGCTCATCCAAACACAAGGAGCTGAAAAAGTTATGAAGGTGAACTTATCATAAAGTCTTCATTACCTATAATAGAAGAATATACTCATCCAACCATAAGAAGCAAGACACAGAAGTAATGTGACATACCCCACATGTCTTCGCATGTCCTGGAAAGAGAGAAACTAGAACCCAAGGATTGGGTTCTACAATAGAGTGTATATATATATGCTCAGTTAAAGAAACCCAAATGAGAGAGTAAGGGGATATCCATCTCATAGCTCAACCCATAAAAAGAGTTACCCAGATTCCCAAAAGTAACCACCATCGATACCTAGTATTCATCATGTCTACCATAAACCGAAAGTCAAAGGGGTTCAAACACCACACCTTGGTACTATCCACTTTGGGTGGGTCTGTCTTACCTATATTATTTTAGGTCGTGTTACAAGGATGCATCTCAGTGGGGGAAAGAACCCCTCTTACTTGTGATTCCAATGTTGTATCAAAGTACATATCATAACTAATCCATAACCAAAAGGAGTAAAACCAAAATAGAGGACCCACTCCCTAGTAAGTTTGTGGTATTCCACTCTAAAAGTAATCATAGAGGACCTACACCTGAATGGGTCAGGGTGATTCCACTCTTGTTCATCGAGGAATCTCTCTTTATTGCATCAAGGTGATTCCACTCAGAAGTAGCTGATAGAGGATACACACCCATACAAATGGTTTATTTTAATATTATTATCATTGTAGAGGACCCACACCCTAATATGTCAGGGGGTTCTACTCTAGTTCATTTAGGACCCACACCCTACCCAGTAGGGGGATTCCACTTGGATGTAACTGATACATTGTCTTGTCGTTTTAGTCACCTAACACTGTTAGTATGAGAATCAGGTTAAGAATACATCAAAAAGATCTTCCACCAATATTCCATTCATGCTTCTACATTTAATGATATCACAAACATGGCTCTTCATATCCAAATGGATCACACTGTTGTGATCCGTGCAGAAAAACACACTAGGTAGAGTATCCACTCGATCCAATCGGATATCTAGTGAAAGAGTTGTACAACGCCGCATTATACTTGAAATTTAGCTCATGGGGATCATGCCTTGGTCTCGAATTAATTATTTGGATCGTTCCATTGCGATCCTCTTGTAAAAAAACATGGGATTGACTATTCAATCATCTAAAACAGATACTAGGTGGAAAAGTTTCATTTCACTGCAAAGCATGCGAATCGGGCCCCGTGGGGCCTACACACTCGACGATGGTTTAAACACCAAAAACTAATGTTTAAAATTCTGCATAAATACTAGTGTCATGCTTCAAATAACAGTGAATCAAATGAATGTTGCGTTTAAAAGATAGGTCTCATACAAGATTTCTAAAATAATAATAATTATATTATTATTATCAAACTTAGGCGTTTCATAAAACTGAACCCTAATACCAAGTATTAAAAGCCTTGAATTGTTCTAAAAAGATCCTTCTTAATGATATGAATGTGTACCCATAGATGGTGCGTCAAACGAACACCTAGATTAGGAGATAAAGCTATTTAAAAGAATATAGGCCCGATCCATACTGGTCCGGCCCATTCTAGTCGGACCGATCCGCCTGGGCAAGGCCGCTCTGGCCGGCCCATCCTATATCTCTAGCTTGTGTCCCAACAGTGTGGCCCAATCCCCTCATCAACATGGTGATCCGCATCACGTGGTTCGCTGCCACATGGGGTCTCGCACTGTGACCCAACCTCGTGCTCCGCTAGTCACACTACCAGCCTGATGCCACCAGATTCCCCTAGCCACGCCAGCCTCACTGTCCCGGTTGCCTCCCGACCACCCTACTCACCGACCACTTGTTGATCCCACCTCTAGTCCCACCCTGATCTCCACTCCACCATCACCTGACCACACCGCCGCATGACTCCTCTATATTGGTCGCCTCACACACCCACTGCATCGTCGCCCTGCTCACATCGTGCGCCCCGTCGTTGTCCGACCACTTGCCACCTCACCCAGCAGCCTTGCTCTATGCGGCTGCCGATGCCGACCGACGCTGCCAGCGGATCTCCAGAGGTCCCTTCTACAGACCGCCGAGACTCTTCCAACTGCCCAATCTCAGATGCAAAAATGAATTAGTTATCCTTGAAATGAGGCCCTCACAGTGCCAACCTATAATCAACAATCTGATGATCGATGGATGCATCAGAAATTTGATGGTGGGTATTTGTGAAGAACAGAAAAAAAATAAATATTAAACACAGATAGATTGTTGTATTCGTGAATTCATCGATGATTTAAAAAACTAATGATGAAGGACAATGCAACAAAAAGGATATTCAAATTAAAAATTGAGACAAAACTTGAAAACAAGAGTAATCCTACCTCGAAATGATCTGGTCATCATTGCCAATGTGGGGGTCTTACTTCTGGTGCGATCCAATATAATTCCAGTTGAAGAACTCCTTTATTTTAAGAATAATGGATGAGAGAGAGGGTTTTGTGGAGAGGTAGAGAGATTAGGGGCTAACCATAATCTTAATTCCTTAAATCCCCATTTATAGAAAAACATTGGAACCGCTAACGGTCACAAAATCTGAAACCTTTGCGCCCTCTTTTTTTATGTCGTGCCTAGGTAAAACACACAATTTTGAACTCAACGACTATCTTATATTTATAATATAAGACCCTAATCAACAGTTATTTGATAATAAATCAGGGGAAAATAATTATTTTTAATTATTTTATTTGCAATTTTTACCCTGGGTGGATTTTTCCAGAAAAGTCCCATGCTGACAATGGTTTTGCCTTTCCTACAACAAACAGTACATTCTGAACTCAACTGTGCCCTCTAATTTCTGGTCTTGGATATTGTTTATGATTTATCCCATTTTGTTCATGTGCATAGTATTAAACATACTTAATATTTTTTTAAATTAATTCTGGGCATACTGGGCATTCGAATTGCATGCCGTCTCAATTCCCAACACTGGAAGTATATATAAAAACATTTCAAATTATTATAAGGTGAAAAATAGGTCTCCACTTATTCTGTTAGTTTTCAAGGCATGTAAGGAACTTGAACGTTCCTTCTCTTGAGTTATTCATTCAAGATCAATTTTCATACATCCTCATACACAAATTTTTTTATAGGAATCCCTCACTTTTGTGACCATTACTTCCAATGATTTTGGATCATATTGAAATAATTTACATGATCATTCATTAGACTTCCTCCGATAACCACATGCTGAACAACCATCACAACATAAACACTTCGTTAATTGTCATTGGTTTCTTGTATATATTCTATAAGGTTGAAATCATCTTAGCTATAATTTCCTTCTCCCAGATTTTAAAGGCCATATTCTAGGCTAATTACATATTCACCAATCCAAGTTATTTTTTATTAAACCATTACCATTCAACTTTATCCATTTTTTCTGGATTGAATCCACCGAATCAAATCTCAATATTATTTTGGATGAGATAATATTCTTTCTTTATCCTCTAAAAGATGAAGTCAATTTTTTCAAATTTATCATTTCAACCATTATTTATTTAGATTTATTACATTCCAATGACTGTAAAACAAAGTAATATATATATATATATATATATTATCAAGGAAATATGTGAATGCGACCTGAGTTACTTCTCTGTGTGTTATGAGAAAGAACCACAAATATTGATACCACTTGTTAGGAAGGGTTTCCTATGTAATCACCAGAACTAGAAACATTCATCTATTAGAAGATCCCACACACCAGAATCTCTGCACAATAAAACCAATCCTTTAGAACTTCCCATGATATTAGTGCACCAGAAGATGAGAATTTAATGTACCTTACTCACCACGATAATGTTATAATAGTGGATTCTCTAGAACCGACTTGAATAGTGATTTTATATTACCATAACATTATGCAATGAGTTTTACATGATGTACAATTTCTATAATAATGTTGATATTTTTGCATCCACTATTTACATGGTATTTTCCATAGATTTTTTGTCATATCAAAAGGTTATAGCAGTTTCCAATCTATAATGATAACCTCAAGATACAATGACATTAATCTTAAAGATATGTCCTCTAGTCTAGATGCATCATACTGACTGGACGCATATGATGTCTAACTATCATGTGCTAGGGGCTTATAAGCATTGATGCTTCTTCACATGAAGTTCCCACTTGGTGATCATGAGTAGATGAGATCATGAGGACTGAACTTCCAATAAAAATATTGATATCTATATTTTATATCTATATATTGATGGGTCTTTTATGTTAATTCGTTGAATATTAATTGATTAAATATAAGATCCATGCCTGATATTAATGTTATTTGTATTCTTATACAGTATCGACATGAGGAATAATAGAGGGTAAAATGTGGAAATTGAGGAATATAAAGAAATATTTTCCCTGAGTGGCGAAGCAGAGTGACAGGAAAACATAAATATGAAAAAGATAGGATTGAATATTAAAGCTAGAATGATCAAGATTCCCATTGTAAGAGGGTTTCCCATGATGTTGGGAGATCATGGGAGGTTTTAGAGGAAAAAAATACATAAACAAGGAAAACACAATTTACATGTTCTGTAATCATTACATGATGTGAAATAATACAAGGAGTGAACCATTTAAAGGATGTAAAGAAACAGAAAAGCTCCCAGAGTGAAGTTCACTTGTGTCACGGCGTGACACACATGTGTCATGACTTGACACATGCCATGATTTTCCAGAAAGTTTTTCATGATATGAAGTATGTTGTTAACATTTCAAGGGGCAGACATTACATGTCATGTACACTCTACACAACGTGAAATAATTATACATGACAAAAAATGAATATTTTCAACGTATCTTTTATGGGAGTAATATATTTTGACATGGGAACCACCACTTAATACTATTCTTGAACTGAGGAAGACTATGAATTATATCTGGGTGCATATATATGGGTTCTGACAAAGAGTTCAACATTCCTTTCTAGGTATGGAGAGGCTCGACTATCGGGAGGCTACCACAAGTTTCCGACCTGATTTTTTTTGTATATAGCTTTTTGTTTTTATTTTCTTTTATTTTTATTGCTTTGTTTTAACATTGGTTTTCTCATTAGTTTAATCCTAGTTAATTTTCTTTTATTTCTTTCACATTCTTTCTCTTATAATCTCTCCCATACAGAATACAGTTTATTCATCATTAGTGATCACCCAACGATGATTGGATAGATTCGTAGGGGTCAAGAGTAGTGGTGTATTTGAACATAATTAATATCTAAAATCAAAACTTGGTAACCTTATGTCTATTTACCTGGTTTAAAATAATTTTTAATCTTATTTGATGGCATCTAACCTGGATATCAGAGGTGTAATTGAATGACCATGATCTAGTTTTAGTTGATCAGGCTAGGTCCAATAGCCATTGATTCTTTCTGCCTAGAAGCCAAAATTCCTATGCTTAGGTTTTCAATTACTCTAGACAAATGAGTATTTTCCATCTTAGGTAGATCTAATTGGTTGGAACAAGATCAATTGGTGTCATTTTCACCATTTTGAAACCTATTCCATAGGTCTATCCCAAGAAAGAATTAGGATGACCCTTTTTCCAAACCCCTAAAATTGTCCCTTCTACCTATCTCTTCTACCTTTTCTATCATTATTCTTACATTTTAATTATTAAATTTGCGCCATCGGTTTAATAAAATAAAACTGAAATTGGGATGACCTAAACTTTGGTTGAAAGTCTACTACTGCTTCCCTTGCTCTTTGTGGTATTGGCCCCATACTTCCACTTTACTACGCCATTATAGTTAGTACAGTTCGAGTTTTATACAAATTTCAAATTTTATTTTTTCACAGTATTTAAAGAAGTCTTTCAGATGCATTAAACACCGCATGTTTCAGGTGCCATTGGTAGTTCTGATATGTAAACATGTGTAATAGTCTTCTAAATTGAGATTATTATAAGTATATACCATTTGATCAAATATTTTTATGTATGAAAAAAACTATGGCATTAAAATCACAATGTGGTAGCTTGCATTGGGTGTATCATTGGTGGTATGGCATTGATTGAATAACCAAGATAGATTTTTTCACTTCTTGAAGAAAGTGATATCTTAGACCTAGTAGATCGGGATGGTAGTACCTTTACTAAATCCATTTCCATGGTAGAAGAAGGTAAGTATGTCCAGTAAGGTCAAAGAAAAATAAAGTAAGAATGGATGATGACACGAAGTGTGTGTGTAGGTTCATGAGATATCGTGAGACAAAGATATTATATTACACTACATGTGTTCAGAGGAAAGGTTACCATTTTTATGACTATACCTTATCTCTTTAGGGTTCTCGATGAGTTGCTAGACTTCCCTCCTGGTCTGTGAATATTATTCAATTCTATTAAGATAAAGACCTAGAGGGTTATACACTAAGTGTATTCAAAAGTCTGTCTCATTATAATGAATAGAAGGTTTGGATATGGTGGGCTCCACCACTGGGGTTTGAAAGATTTCTGAGAATATTCGATCACCATTAAATAAATAAATTCATATTATTCGAGTTTAGAATAATTAGTATTGAATTTATTTGGTAAATTTATTTACATGTATTATAGAAAATACATGGAAAAAATATTATACGAACAAATATTATTATAATATTCAAGGTTTGTTTAATATTTTTCGGAATAATGAGTCGAGTTAAGACTTGGTTTTATGATGTAATATATTAATCATATTATAAGTGATAAAAATATAAATGATATTTATGACTCAATTAATAAGTCATACAATGTCATTTATATTAGGTAATTAATATCCAAGGGTCGAGATCCATTTTTGGGTATATAGAACTTCGCTATAAAAGGAGGAGGCTCTCATGAATGATATTATTCAATGCTCAATTGATGAGAGACACTTTATCCTCTCTTCCTCTCCCTAGATAGAGAAGATCTCATTCCATGGAATCAATCCAAGAAAACCTTCACGGATCGATGGGACAGAGCAACTGTGATATCTAGGACATCGAAGGCATTGTCAAATATTTGTGTTAGCACTTAGAATTCGATAGTCGAGGCCCCTACCGACTTTTGAATAACGTGTGGATGATTTGGAGGAATTCAAACCTTGTTTCATCAAGGAACAATCACCGGTGATGAGTGGATGTCAAGCATGACTTTAGAATAAATCAAGTATTTTTTATTTTAATTTATTTGCTTAATGATACACGAAATATTTGATTTTTTGGTATTGTGATACACCTCACTCGCGACGACGTAGTTATGTTGATTGTCATTGTTTTTTTAATCCTTATCCACTACTACAAATACGGGCATTAACAGTGCTAAAACTGGGATTTAACAGCGCTAAAAAAGCATTGTAAAGTGCAGCGCTGATAAAGGGGGTACCCTTTATTAGCGCTAAACACACGCTAATAAAGGTAGACTTTATCAGCGCTAAAGGAGCGCTGATAAATGAATGTTTTATCAGCACTTTTTTAGCACTGATAAATGTATCCTTTATCAGCGTTGCATTAGCGCTGATAAAGGTGTAGTTTATCATCGCTTTTTTAGCAATGATAAAAGCACGATTTATCAGCACTAAAAAGCACTGATAAATGCCCTCTCTGCTGCTACGAAAATATCTACAGCAGCACACCCGAACACCTGCAAAACAAATCAGCATCTCAATAAGCTAATTAAAGCAAGTCTACCCATACAAAATTAACTCATAAATCATAATCTAATTAAACCAAGTATACCCATACAACAAGTATACCCATACACCATTAAGAAATAATTCATAAGTTAATTAAGTATATAATGAATTCAATTCAGAATTCAGGGGGTTAGGGGGCTATTCAAGGGTTTGGGGTGGCTGTCCATGGGGGGGGGGGGGTAGGGTGTGTCCGGGGGGCTTTCTAGGGGGTGGGATGCTGTCCAAGGTGTCAGAGGGGGGGGGGGGGGGGGTTTATAGGGGGGGTGTCCAGAGGGGTGGGGGTGTACAGGGGGTGGATTCGTGTCCAGGGGGTAGGGGCGGTCTAGGGGGTGGAATGGTGTTCTGGGGGGGGGGGGCTTTCCAGGGGGTGGGATGGTTTCCAAGGTGATGGGGGGGGGGCTTTACAGAAGGTGGGGGTGTCCAGGGGGTGGATTGGTGTCCAGGGGATGGGGGGCAGTTCATGGGGTGGATTCGTGTTCGGGGGGTGGGAGGGGGGCTTTACAGGGGGTGGGCTGGTGTCCAAGGTGTTAGGGGGGATTTACAGGGGGTGTGTGTGTCTAGATGAGTGGGGGTGTCCAGGGGGTGTATTGGTATCCATGGAGGGTGGGGGAGGTCTAGGGGTGGATTGGTATCTGGGGGGCTTTCCAGGGGGTGTGCTAGTGTTCAAGGTGTCGGGGGGGCTTTACAGGGGGTGGGGGTGTCCAGAGGGGTGGGGGTGTCCAGAGGGGTGGGGGTATCCAGGGGGTGGATTGGTGTCCAGGGGGGTTGGGGAGGTCTAGGGGGTGGATTGGTGTCTGGGGGGGGCTTTCTAGGGGGGTGGGGGGTGGTCCAGTGGGTGGCCAGTTGTTGTTTTCAATTAAAATCGTGTCCATTTTAAACAAAAGGGAGACCCTTTGAGTGGTACCGGCCACACCATGCCTCATACTGAGGCAGGGTTGACTATTACACGTCACCAATGACCCATGGATCATTCTTATAAAATATCAAGGCAATCCAAATGCATTTTGTTGGATTTTCATTGGTCAGTTGTTGTTTTCAATTAAAACTGTGTCCATTTTAAACAAAAGAGAGACCCTTTGAGTGATAGCGGTCACACCATGCCTCAAATTAAGGCGGGGATGACTCTAACACATCACAAAGGACTCATGTATCATTCTCCTAATGGATAAACACAATCTGAATGCGTTTGGTAGGATTTCCATAGGTCAGTTGTCGTTTTCACTTAAAATCGTTTCCATTTTAAACAAAAGAGAGACCCTTTGAGGGGTACCGGCCACACCGTGCCTTTGATTGAGGCAGGGTTGACTCTTACACATCACCAAGGACCCAAGGATCGTTATTATAAAATATCAAGGTAATCTGAATGCGTTTGGTTGGATTTTGATAGGTTAGTTGTTGTTTTCAATTAAAATTGTGTCCATTTTAAACAAAAGAGAGTCCCTTTGAGTGATAGTAGCCACACCGTGCCTCGGATTGAGGTAGGGATGAATCATACATTTCACAAAGGACCATTGGATTGTTCTCCTAAAGTATCAACATAATCTGAATGCATTTGGTCTAATTTCCATAGGTCAGTTGTTGTTTTCACTTAAAATCGTGTCCATTTTAAACAAAATAGAGACCCTTTGAGTGGCACCGGCCACACCGTACCTCGGATTGAGCCGGTTTTGACTCGTACACATCAAAAATGACCATTGGATCGTTTTTATAAAGGATCAACCCAATCCAAATGCATTTGGTCAGATTTTCGTAGGTTAGTTGTTGTTTTCACTTAAAATCGTGTCCATTTTAACCAAAAGAGAGACCCTTTGAGTGGTACCGGCCACACCGTACCTCTTATTGAGGCGGGGATGACTCTTACACGTCACCAAGGACCATTTTATTGTTTTTATAAAATATCAAGGCAATATGAATGTGTTTGTTCAAATTTATATAGGTCAGTTGTTGTTTTCACTTAAAATCGTGTCCATTTTAAATAATAGAGAGACACATTGAGTGGTACCGGCCACACCATGCCTCATATTGAGGAGGGGATGACTCTTACACATCACCAAGGATCAGTGGATCATTCTCCTAAAGGATAAACACAATCCAAATGCATTTGGTCAGATTTCCATAGGTCAGTTGTTTTTTCACTTAAAATCGTGTCCATTTTAAACAAAATAGAGACCCTTTAAGTGGTACCGGCCACACCGTGCCTCAGATTGAGGCAAGGATGAATCGTACACGTCACCAAGATCATTTGGATCGTTATTATACAAGATCAAGGCAATCTGAATGCGTTTGGTTGAGTTTCCGTAGGTCAGTTTTTGTTTTCACTTAAAATCGTGTCCATTTTAAACAAAAGAGAGACCCTTTGAGTGGTACCGGCCACACCGTGCATCGTATTGAGTCGGGGTTTACTCCTACACATCCAAAAGGACCCTTGGATCGTTCTTATAAAAGATAAAGGCAATCTGAATGTGTTGGTCAGATTTTCGTAGGTTATTTGTTGTTTTCAATTAAAATTGTGTCTATTTTAAACAAAAGAGAGACCTTTTGAGTGATAGCGGTCACACCATGCCTCGTATTGAGGCGAGGTTGACTCTTACACATCACAAAGGACTTTCGGATCATTCTCCTAAATGATCAACACAATCTTATTGCGTTTGGTCAGATTTCCATAGGTTAGTTGTTGTTTTCACTTAAAATCGTGTCCATTTTAAACAAAAGAGAGACACTTTGAGTGGTACCGGTGACACAGTGACTTGGATTGAGGTGGGGATGTCTTGTACATGTCGAAACAACAATTGGATCATTATTATTAAAGATCAAGGCAATCCAAATGCATTTGGTTGGAATTTCATAGGTCAGTTGTTGTTTTCAATTAAAATTGTGTCCATTTTAAACAAAAGAGAGACCCTTTGAGTGCTGGCGGTCACACCGTGCCTCGGATTGAGGCGGGGATGACTTTGACACATCACAAAGGTCCCTTGGATCATTCTCCTAAAGGATCAACACAATCTGAATGCGTTTGGACATATTTCCATAGGTCAGTTGTTGTTTTCACTTAAAATCGTGTCCATTTTAAACAAAAGAGAGACCCTTTGAGTGGTACCAGCCACACCATGCCTTGGATTGAGGCATGTTTGACTCATACACATCACCAAGGACCCTTGTATCATTCTTATAAAATATCAAGGCAATCGAAATGTGTTTGGTTGAATTTTCTTAGGTTAGTTGTTGTTTTCACTTAAAATCGTGTCCATTTTAAACAAAAGAGAGACCCTTTGAGTGGTATCGGCCGCACCATGCCTCGGATTGAGGCAGGGTTGACTTTTACACGTCACCAAGGACCAATGGATTGTTCTCCTAAAGGATCAACACAATCCTAATGCGTTTGTTTAGATTTTCGTAGGTCAGTTGTTGTTTTCACTTAAAAGCGTGTCCATTTTAAACAAAAGAGAGACCCTTTGAGTGGTACCGGCCACACCGTGCCTTGGATTGAGGCGGAGTTGACTCATACATGTCACAAAGGACCAGTGGATCGTTCTTATAAAAGATCAAGTCAGTAAGAATGCGTTTGTTCGAAATTTCATAGGTCAGTTGTAGTTTTCAATTAAAATTGTGTCCATTTAAAACAAAAGAGAGAACCTTTGAGTGTTGGCGGTCACACCGTGCCTCATATTGAGGCAGGGATGACTCATACAAGTCACAAAGTACCCATGTATTGTTCTACTAAAGGATCAACACAATCATAATGCATTTGGTCAGATTTCCGTAGGTCAGTTGTTGTTTTCACTTAAAATCGTGTCCATTTTAATCAAAAGAGAGACCCTTTGAGTGGTACCAGCCACACCCTGCCTCAGATTGAGGCATGGTTGACTCACACACATCACCAAGGAATCATGGATCATTCATATAAAAGATAAAGAAAATCCAAATGCATTTGGTTGGATTTTCATAGTTTAGTTGTTGTTTTCACTTAAAATCATGTCCATTTTAAACAAAAGAGAGACTCATTGAGTGGTACCGGCCACACCGTGCCTCAGATTGAGGTGGGGTTTACTCATACACATCACCAAGGAAATTTGGATCGTTATTATAACATATCAAGGCAATATGAATGCGTTTGGTTGGATTTTCTTAGGTAAGTTGTTGTTTTCAATTAAAATTGTGTGCATTTTAAACAAAAGAGAGAACCTTTGAGTGATAGAAAATCACACCATGCCTCAGATTGAGGCGAGGATGACTCTTACATGTCAAAAAGGACCTGTGGATCTTTCTCCTAAAGGATCAACACAATCCGAATGTGTTTGGTTGGATTTCTGTAGGTCAGTTGTTGTTTTCACTTAAAATCATGTCCATTTTAAACAAAAGAGAGACCCTTTGAGTGGTACTGGCTACACCGTGCATCAGATTGATGTGGGGATGACTCTTACACATCACCAAGGACCCTTGTATTGTTCTTATAAAATATCAAGGAAATCCAAATGTGTTTGGTTGAATTTCCGTAGGTCAATTGTTGTTTTCACTTAAAATCGTGTCCATTTTAAACAAAAGAGAGACCATTTGAGTGGTACCGACCACACTGTGCCTCATATTGAGGTGGGGTTGACTCATACATGTCACCAAGGACTATTGAATCGTTTTCCTAAAGGATCAACACAATCCAAATGAATTTGGTTAGATTTCTGTAGGTCAGTTGTTTTTTCACTTAAAATCATGTCCATTTTAAACAAAATAGAGACCCTTTGAGTGGTACCAGCCACACCATGCCTCGGATTGAGGTAGGGATGACTCTTACACGTCACCAAGGATCCTTGGATCGTTCTTATAAAAGATCAAGGCAATCTGAATGTGTTTGGTTGAATTTCCATAGGTCAGTTGTTGTTTTCACTTAAAATCGTGTCCATTTTAAACAAAAGAGAGACCCTTTGAGTGGTAACGGCCACAACATGCCTTATATTGAGGTAGGGTTGACTCGTTCACATCTTCAAGGACCCTTGGATCGTTTTTCTAAAAGACCAAGGCAATCCGAATGCGTTTGGTTGGATTTTCGTAGGCTAGTTGTTGTTTTCAATTAAAATTGTGTCTATTTTAAACACGAGACAGACCCTTTGAGTGATAGCTGTCACACCGTGCCTCGGATTGAGGCAGGGTTGACTCTTACACATCACAAAGGACCCGTGGATCATTCTCCTAAAGGATCAACAAAATCCAAATGCATTTGGTCATATTTCTATAGGTCAGTTGTTGTTTTCACTTAAAATCGTGTGCATTTTAAACAAAAGAGAGATCCTTTTGAGTGGTACTAGCCACACCGTGCCTCAAATTGAGGAGGTGTTTACTTGTACACATCACCAAGGACCCGTGGATTGTTCTCCTAAAGTATTAACACAATCCGAATGCGTTTGGTCAGATTTATGTAGGTCAGTTGTTGTTTTCACTTAAAATCGTGTCCATTTTAAACAAAATAGAGACCCTTTGAGTGGTACCAGCCACACCATGCCTCGGATTGAGGAGAGGTTGACTCTTACATGTCACCAAGGACCCTTGGATCATTCTTTTAAAGGATAAATAGAATCTGAATGTGTTTGGTCGAATTTCCGTAGGTTAGTTTTTGTTTTCACTTAAAAGCGTGTCCATTTTAAACAAAAGAGTGACCCTTTGAGTGGTACCAGTCACACCATGCCTCGGATTGAGTCAGGGTTGAATCTTACAAGCCAAAAAGGACCAGTGGATCATTCTCCTAAAGGATCAATACAATCCGAATGTGTTTAGTCGGATTTCCATATGTCAGTTGTTGTTTTCAATTAAAATGGTGTCCATTTTAAACAAAAGAGAGACCCTTTGAGTGGTTCATCATTCTTGTATGTTGATGGTTCATATCATCTATTAAAATGGGAAAATGACTCATTGAAGAAAGGATGTTTTATTTAATAACAATTAAAATTTTCCTACAAACATTTACATACAACAATGTTTCATCTTTTGATCCCCTTAACCCCTCTCAAAAATGACCACCAATTGTACATGTCCCCAAGTCAGATCATAATTGTATTTGTGTACAATCTGCCATCAGGTATGCGGCACACTCGTTTCTGAACACATCTATATCATCTTGTGAGTATGAGGCTTTTCGGCATTCAGAGTAGTACTGCAAAATATAAAAAATAATAATTAATAAATAACATAAATAAACTAGTAGTTGTTTTTGAAAATACCACTTTAGGGATTCTAGTTTGCTGATGAAAAACGATCTCTTTAATAAATTTACAAACATAATAACCACAATCATTATCATTTGTTTGTTTTGGGCACTAAAAAAAATTGATCATTAGGAGAATAAGTAACTTGTGTTGAGATGTGTTTGGATAGTGAAATGTTATTATATATACCCTGATATTTGTCCAGACATAGTACTTGCTCTCCTCCCTATGCTTAGCCCCTATCCTCATTCCTTTTTTTAGATGATAATGATACACCGCTCTATCATAACATAATCCTTAGTAAAAGATAATATAAATTATATTACTTGATGTTTAGACCTAAAACGTAAGATGTAGTGTTATAGATTCACAAACTCTATCATGTGTGGTCAGTTTGATGGATATCCTTGCTTTGAATATAGAAAATAAATCTTCGGAGTATCCAAGTTCACCGCAATTAGAAACCAATGTTTCCTAAAAACACAAAAAGGAATAATTAATAATAGAAGTGAAAATATAATTGATATTCTTTAATCGTAGAGTATTACCCCTGCATGGTTGGTATTAGAAAATTCTGTCATCTGTAATCTTGCTTTCAAATGTTTTTAGCAAGCCGTTCACTACTGCATCCCTTTTTTATGGCTCTATTTTTGTTAGGTGTGTTGATGTGATACGAGGACTAACGAGTCCAAATCTTTGCTCATGGGAAAATTCCTTTAACTTTTTTTCATAAATGCATCTGTCAACAATATAAAATGCATTTAGTCATAATTTTCACATTAGATTAGCTTTTAGAAAATCAATTCAGGGAAACATACCTCATATATACATTTAAAAATGTGACGCCTAGCCAACCATTTTCTATGATTTCATTTAAATTTTTAGCAGCAACGAAATCTTGACTTTCCTCTCCATATATATTCTCTTCGAAAACCACTATATGACTATTACCATATTTTAGCTTCGTATCCACATGAGTCTTCAATGCTAGTAAATGTGGATAGAGAACAGGTGGTGTTATTGTGCTTTCAATAACTCCATGGGATCGGTTGGTCGATCCTTCAGATGGTTTTGAGCCGACGTTTGTCACCCCTTCCCTTTCTCCATCTATAACAACAATCATTGGTACATACACTTTTTTCATTAATTGTTAAGGGTTTAGATTGAAAAAAAGGAAATAAATACCTCTTTGTCCACATGTAGTCTTACAAGTTGTGACGTCCATGCAATGAATGTCCCAATAGCCTTTCCGACCATATGAATATCATCATCATCAAGTGGAATAGGTAGCTCTACATTTGGCTCATGAACTATAGTAATCGTCACTTTCAGATGATCTTTCAGAAGTGGTCTATTATGCAGTGTGACATCTGGGATATTGAACACTATAGCCCTTGATATAAGGTGATAGGTGGGTGTTGACAGATATAAATTACAATCATTATCACCCTGTAGAATATCAGTACAGTAAACTTATCAGTGTTTGTCTAATTCTCATTTTATGGGAAAAATTATTAGAATATTGATTACCACGGCCAAGACAGTTCTTTGAGGCGAATGGCTCACCACAAAGCTGGTGGGGGGTGGGAAGGGATATTCACATGCTGGTTGTTCCTGAGTTGTGTCTTCCCTTTGCTTCCCACCCATAAAAGTTTCTAGCAACTCTCCCTTCCATTGCAATCATTCTTCAAGGGTTGGTATTTTTTTCACTCATTTGTTCCAATTTTTCATATGTATCATCTATTTTTTTTCTTCTTCTCAAAATATACACTGGGTGTCACCCCAAACCCTGCACCTCTGACACGACCATGTTTTTCTGGCTACTTCAAAGCCGTCGATAATAGGTCTGTATCAGCTACAGGAGTAGCTGATTCCTGTGATTGTCGAATATAGGAATACAACTAACTATTTTTAAGTAATAGCAATTTTAAAAAAATATTTTTATCATCGTATCATACTTACACATATTTCCCACACTTTCTGTGTGTTCTCATCTACTAACTTCCCTTATTTGTTTACACGTGCCTCCTTCCATAACACATGACGTGGGATGGAAGTGCATTTGGTTTTAGACTCATCCATATACATATAAACATAGAAAGATAATTATGATGTTGTTTATTGGCACCTAACAATATTACTGTAAATTTAAAATACGTACCATTTTCTTTTCTAATGAAGCGTACCCCATCCATGACTTACCATAGGGGTATGTTGATTTTGTTACACGTACCTTATTTTCAGTACAATGTTTCTTTTTCATAAATGAAATACTGACAATCAAAGTGATGAATACAGCTATCCTCAAATAACGTATTATCACCCACAATGTACCTGAAAATTCTCATCCCCATGACGGCCAATAAATGCATCCCATGCTTCTTGGGATATCAGGTGAGCGTAGAAAATGGGTGGGTGCGGGTTTATTTCACCTTTAGAATCTTTCAGGTGACATCTTGTTAAAATAGTGCAAAAACCTCAATGAATCTTTCCTGCAAGCCTTAGTACATAATCCTTGTGTGAATCTTCTACTATAAATGTACCCTGCAATAGATTGAGAAGAGTAAGACATTGTTTCATTATTTTATTTTCTATTAAATTGAAGAAATAAATTTATAATGTTACCGTAATTTCTTCCCAGATCACAGCCTTCAGCCCGGACACAACATGGTGCCATGAATCTATGTCAATCAGCACACATTTTTGAGTGACAACTCCAATGTAGCTGCTAAGCATAGCCTTGTTGGGACTCACATGTTGGCCTCGTGCATTCCATCTGACTTTAAATTTGATTCCTTTTCTTTTTGCCTTAATAATTTTGGCTAACACCGTCAAACTACAATGCACCTGTGTTTTCTGCGACGTCGGTCTTTCATTTCTGACCATTTCATCGATATAAACATCATCTATATCTTCATCTAGAATGGTATCAACAGCATGTGCTGATGGTTGTTGAACCTCAACACTAAGAGCAGCAGGAGCCGCAGTAGCAGGAGAAACAGCAACTGCAGCAGGAGCAGCAAGAGCAGCAGGAGCAGTAAGAGTAGCATGAGCCGCAGTAGGAGGAGTAGCAGGAGCAACAGGAACCACAACAGGAGCAACAACACTAGCAGCATGAGCTGCAGGAGTAGAAGGAGCAGCAGCAGCCGTAGCAGCAACAGCTTGAGAGACCTGTTTAGCCTCAAGGTTAGGAGCACCAGAATGTGTAGAAGTCATTATCTACAAAAGTGGTTGAATGGTTAATTCAGATTACATAAATTCAGTAATGATAAGATAATAACATGAAATAAAAAGATCTATATTACAAACAAAATATAACATGTTTACTGAACTCTCTTTCTTTTTTTCAATGGTTTAAGGGATTTGACACCTCTATCGACTATCCAAATCCCTTCATTGTGGTTTCCTCTAACATACAAAACATCATCTGCATTGGGACCACTCCAAAATGATTATGACGTACAACTAAAAGGATCATCCTCAAATGAATTTTCATCAGAACCTTAAGTAGTTTTGGATGATAACAGAACAATCGACCACTTTCGGTTTGCGGGATCTGGAACATAAAAAACTTGTACCACTTGTGATGCCATTTACCCTTCTTTACTAAAATCAACTTTCACAAATCCCCAATCATCTATTTTAACACCACTGTTGTTATCAATCCATTTGCATTGAAAAAGCATCAATTGGAATGTCATACAATCCAACTCCCATATTAGTTTGATAATGCCAAAGTATAACATATTTTCATAAATTAGATTTCTATCGTTACTACCAGAAACATGCATTGCTTCAGCCACTACTGTAACTCCACTATTTTGCATGGTACTATCTTCATCATGTTCATTTATATAGAATGTATAACCATTAATTACATAACCACTGTAAGATAATACATACACATTTGGTCCAGCAGCCAGCCATCGAAGTTGTTTTGAAATTGAATTCAGATTTTCATCCAACTGGTTAAAAATATGATCCAGAAACCATCCTATAAACTGGTGATTATGTGGATCTGATAACCATTTTTCTACCCTCTATGGATTCAACTGCCTAAGAATTTCATTGTGAGTATCAATATATGGAGAAACCTCCCAACTGTTATTCAAAACATTAAGATGAGCCTGCTCCCGGTCTGTAATACTGATTTTCACAACTTCTCTTCCAGAAATTCCCTCACCCTCAATGCGTCCAGTGTGACAAGATTTCGAGAGACCAATTCTTTCCACATCAGATAGGTATTCAGTAGAAAATTCAATGGCTTCCACAACAATATATCACTCCACTATACAACCCTTTGGCCGACTTCGATTTTTGACATACCCTTTCAAAATCTTCATATAGAGTTCAACAGGATAAATCCATTTATAGTGCATAGGACCACAAAGTCGAATCTCTTTCACCAACTAAATCATAAAATGAACCATCATATCAAATAATGTTGGCGGGAAGAACATTTCTAATTCACTTAATATGATGACAATTTCTTTTTCCATAGCTGGAAATTTCCCCGAGTCTAAAACTTTGCTACACATAGCTTTGAAAAAGAAACGAAGTTAGGTTAACGTTTGACGAACATTCTTGGAAAAATGAAATGTAAAGATATATGAATTAGATCTTGCATCAAAACATGGAGATCATGTGATTTCAAACATTTTATCTTAAAACCATTCATTGACACAATGTTCTTTATATTTGGTGAGTACCCCTCTAAAACCTTTACATCATTGAAGAAGTTGCAAAACTAATATCTCTCCTCCCTAGAAAGAGTATAAGCAGCTGGAGGAAGAAACATTCAATTTTCACCCTTCATGGGAGGCAACTATTCTTGTATTCCCATGTCAACCATGTCCAACCATTCCTTAATTACATATTTTGTTTTGCCAAGGGCATTTAGCAATGTTCTGATAACACTATCACATACATTTTTTTCCACATGAATGACATCAAAAAAATGTCTGACGTACAAACAATTCCAGTATGATAATTCAAAAAATATGATCTCTTTTTCCAACCGATTTTCGTAAGGTTTTTCGAAAATGGTTTACCAAAAACACTGTTCAGATCCTTTACTTTCTCAAACAGCTGATCACCTGTTAGTGGAGATAATGTTGCACGTTTTTCTAAACTTCCATTGAAAGATATCATCCAAGATTGGTACTTATACCAACGAGGTAGAAATCTACGATGTCCTACAAATAGAGATTTTGATGAATGTTTCAACCTAATTTATTCTGTATCTTCTTCACACACGGGACACCCTTAAGCTACATTAATGCTATAGCCTGACATGTTTTCATAATCAGGGAAATCATTTATTTTCCCATTAAACATCGCTCTCAATGTGAAGTATTCTCTTTTATAAGAATCCTAAAACATTACACCTGAGTCCCACAATAACTTCAAATCCTTGATCAAAGGATCTAGATAAGCATCAATATTGTTACCTGGTTGTTTTGGTCCTGATATAAGCATAGATAACATGATGAATTTATGCTTCATGCATAACCAGGGTGGAAAGTTATAATTTACCAACATAACATGCCATGTACTATGAGTGGTAGTTTGAAAACCAAAAGGATTCACTCCATCTGTAGATAACACAAGACGAAGGTTTCTCGACTCTTTTCCAAATTCAGGATACTCATGATCAATTTTTTTCCATTGAAGAGAGTTGGCTGGATGACATAATAAACCATCTTTATTTTTTTATCTACATTCCATGACAATTGTCTTGTAGTTTCTTCACTTCCATATAGACGCCTAAACCTTGGAATGATTGGAAAGTACCATACAACTTTAGTAGGATTGGATTTATCTTTTTTGTATTGAGAATCACCATACTTTGGGCATTATGTAAGTGATTTTTTCTCCTTGAGAAACAATATACAGTCTTTCGGGCAGGCATGTATTCTTTCAGAAATCATTCCCATCGAGCGTAGCATTCATCTAGCTTCATATGTCCGGCTTGGGAGCTCATTATCTTCTGGGAGAATGTCATTAAAGAGATCAAGTAGTTCCGTAAAAATGACATCAATCAATCTATTTCCTGCTTTAAATTTATACAACTTCAATACAGCTGACAATATTGTATACTTAGTGCAAGTAGCATACAATGGCGTCTTTTCACAACTCTTTTACTTCTCAAACAATTTTGGGAAATCACGGTGTTCATCTTGAATTGTCTTTGTCATTTCCTCAATACTGTCTTCATCATCATTGTCATCTGTAATCACATCCTCCATACGGTCTTCTTCATTATCCATATTTGTATTCATATCTGACGATCCCTAAAAAAAAGTTGTATCCTATCCAGTAGCTACATTATCTTTTTCTCCGTGTTTATTCCAACATTTATAACTCCGATATATTCCGCGATATATCAAATGTTCTTCCAACTCCTCTGGAGTAAGTATTCTAGAATAACAACAACGTAAACACGGAAAAAGGATTTGAGTAGGATCCTTTGCATGATCCTTTTCAAACTTGATGAACTCTTTCACTCCGTTCTCGTACTCTATTGTTAAACGATTAGCATCCATCCAATATTTATTCATCTTCATCC
The DNA here is from genome assembly GCA_963277665.1 of Viscum album. Taxonomy (NCBI): domain Eukaryota; kingdom Viridiplantae; phylum Streptophyta; class Magnoliopsida; order Santalales; family Viscaceae; genus Viscum; species Viscum album. Next base: position 492,011,260 of record OY728150.1, read on the forward strand.
TATTTTAATCTCAAATATTAGTATTTATGGTTCAAGTACACAAAACATGACTTCCAAATACAGTAGAAGAGAACCACTTCCTTATAAGGAGATCAAGTAGTCTAATCTATAATCAAGATTCATAAAAAAGAATATTAGATTCACTAAAAATATGATGATCTATCACTCTATAAGGAGTATATAAGAGGAGATAGAGGATTTCCAATCGATGAGAGATCCCTTTATCAGAGAGAATCCAAACGCATCCACTGGAGCTTCTATCTGAGAAGAAGGGAGTTTGGAGGAGTTAAAATGACTCTTGTAAGCCTTAAAGAATCAAGATTTCAAATGAGAGTTGTGTAGGAGAAAAAAGAAAATAAAATGGGGCTCATGGAATTTAAGACTATAAAAAACGATACCACATTTCATCCTCCCAAGGACACGGTACAGAAAGGATTTAGACAACCATACTATGGTGTAGACTTCTTGTCATGAACTAGGCCAGGTTTCCATCCCACTTGACACCTGACCCAACTCATGGGAAGGTCCAAAGGGAATTACCAATCCCTATGGGTTGTAACTAGTGACTAGGCATTGAGTAACACATTTGGAATGGTTTTTTCATGTAAAAAACCATAAATATTACATAATAATCAAATAGCATATCATAACCAAATTTCACAATATAATAGACCAAAATATAACACTACAATAGGGCATAAGCATTTAACAATTTCAACCAAAACCAAAATAAGAAAAAAAAGTTAAGGGAACCAACAATAAAACCAAGCCTCCATGAAACATGAGGGTCAAAATCCCCATTCCACAACGAATAACAGTCACCAAAAGGGGAACTAATAGCACATATATCCACCATCACCACCAAGGGAACCTTGCCTTTAACTGGGTAAAACATAATAAGGTCTACATAAACCTGAGGGTGTATATAAGGTGTGAGCCAACATACCTAGTAGGACACAACAAAAATATATTCCATGTAATGACATTATGATAAACATTAACATGTTATTTTTTAAGAAAAAGGAAGATACAATTTAAATAAAACATTCTTTGAAATAAAAGAGATAGTAAATGTGACAAGATAATGATAAGAATAGTATGAGCACTCTAGAAAATCTATAAGTTACTAGGGTTACTAGGGTCCTAGGATCCTCGTACCCTTGGTGATCACATCTCTTAGACATTATGGTCCTATTTGAGCCTCCAATCCCTAGCACATGAAAGTTTAGTTAGTGATGTTATGTATATCCTTATTAAGAGACCAATCATCAGCCTGACTAATTCACCTAATATACTAGACCTAGTCTACCCACCTAGATAACTAGGATTCCATTGTTCTCAATTCCACCCCCTGTATAAAATTATATCTATTTTATACAATCACACTTACAATAATAGAAACACAAATGACAAACAACCATTTACAATAGTCAAGTCATTATCAAACCCTTACGCACAACAAAAAAATTGGAAAAAATGTTTCCCACCACCCAGACAATTTATAAAACCATTTTAGAACCAAATAAATCATATTAAACACCTAAAACAATGTCAAATAATGGAACAACCTACCTATTTCTTGACATATTCACAAAACTAGAATCAAACCACCAACTAAACTAAGGAAAGGCCCTGAGGATGCAATTAAACCCCATAACCATAAATATTTAACCCAAATAAATGAGATTAAAGCCAACATAGGTCAAACCCTTTCTATAGAAAAATAACCCAAGAGAGAAAAAACTAGTGACCAAGAAAGGAGAATAAAAGAGAATATGAGATTCTTACTTAGATATTCCGTGTAGATAAAAGGCCAAATCACCCTAAAAATGGAGTCCAAGGGAAGAGAGAAAGGGAGGGAGTTTCACCTTGGGAAAGAGGGTCAAATGGGAATATTCTCCGATTAGAGGACCACTACAAAAAAAATTAAAATGAACAGATAACCAATATTCCCAAGAACCCTTAATTTATATCCTCCAAGAACATCATACATCTCAAAATGAGACGTCTACATCACTAAGAAGAGAGAAAATCCCAATAATGTCCAGAGACCTAGCATAGGTCACCAAACCATTTAAAATTTCACTAAAATGGTGGGACATAAGATGGAAATATACTAAGAATACATCCCTTCACCCAAATAAAAGACTACAACCACTAACCATGAAGAACCACTAAGAGCATAATTCGAAACCTAAGGAAAGGTACACCAAAAACATACCAAGGAATCCAAATGAAATAACACAATCTGTATCCATCAATGATTCAACCAACAACAAGAACAATATTAATAAAATATTTGGAAAACATGACTTAAAGGAAGGTCCGGAAAACCGGAGAGGGCGTTTCGGGCAGCGGAGGTCCGGCAACGAGAAGCCGGGCGTTGCGGGCAGTGGAGGTCCGACAAACTAAAGAGGAAATTGTGGGCGGTGGAGGTCCGACAATGAGAAGCGAGGGAGGTGGATGTTTGACAACAAGAAGGGAGGGCGGCGGAGGTCCGACAAAGAGAAGCGAGGGTGGCGGAGGTCTGGAAATGAGAACTCAGCGGGCGGCAGAGGGGAGTCTTAGGGTTCCATTACCGCGAGAGCTTTAGGGCGCGATAAAACGAGGGCACTGTGTGACCGACTTTATATAAAAAACGGACTAAGGTTTTATCAGCGCTAAAAAAGTGCTGATAAATCATTACTGTATCAGCGCTCAAATTTTAGAGTTGAAACAGAGAGTCTTTATCAGCGATTTTCTAGCGCTGATAAAGGGTCGTTTTATCAGCGCTTCTTTAGAACTGATAAAGGTTACCCTGTATCAGCGCTAAAATTTTAGCACGGATATAGGGTTACCTTTATCAGCGGTTTTTCTTAGCGCTGATATAATGGGGCGCTTCCCTTGCCCGTTTTTTTAGTAGTAAGCCCATCAACATCCGCTACATGACCCTGGTACTTAGATTCCATCAAGTGGTATCATAGGGAGGTTATGTGAGAAACTTTTAATCTAAGAAATATAAATTTGTATTAGATTCATGTAGAGGGCTTCATTATGGTCCCAACACCTCAAACATCAGTTCAATACAACCTCGGATGACCAAGTTGCAACCATTCAAAGTTTTTCAGTCTGATAGAAATCAATGTTTGTGGGTATAAATTTGAATCTCTCTCCCTCTCTCTCTCCCTCTCTCTCCCCCTCTCTCCCTCTCTCTCCCCTCTCTCTCCTGCTCTCTCTCCCCCTCTCTCTTCCTCTCTCTCTCCCTCTCTCCCTCCCTCCCTCTCTCCCTCTCTCTCCCTCCCTCCCTCCCTCTATCTCTCTCTCTCTCTCTTTCTATCTCATGTAATTTTACCCAAAAGGAATTCGGAAGAAGCTATTTTGGCGAACCCACACTTCAACAGTAGGATGGTGTCCAAAATAGTGTTTTTCAATCGACACATTATTCCACACCTGTGTGTAATTAAAAAATTGGTTTTGTTAAAAGTCTATCATTATGTTTTAAAAATAATAATGATAAAGGATAAAAAGGGATGGGGGATGTTATGTCATTAAGGAGAATAAAACAATTTTTTTTTAAAAAACTCATCTTTTTGAAAAATTCTAAGAAAAGTCTTTGTTAAAAAAAAGAAAATTTTGGACATAAGCTGACCTACCCCACCGCTGTGCAATACTACAACCAACCAACTCGCCATTCTCTTCCCCTATCCCCACCACAGCCAGTCACAACCCCACCTGCATGACTACCAACCATCATATTGGCTTCCACCCTAACTAGTGTTGTCCCAGCTCACGTGAATCCACCACCACTTCCCTAACCCTGCATTCACGCAGCCCCACTGACCTCACCCTACTTCTGCCACCCGATCCTGTTGCCGCCTCCTGTTAGCCTCCATTGGCTCCGGACAAGACCCACTGGAAACCCTCCCTCCTACACCAGACACCTCGCCACCCTCTATTCATTTTTTGGCCAAACATGTGTTCAGATCAAGTGCCACTATCCTCACACCCTACCAAATTGGCCACCCAACTGTTTCCCCTTGACGCATTGCTTGGAACTGCCTTGATCAACAATTAAAATCTAACCAAATGCATTAAGATTGACTTGATATTTTATAAGAATTATCCAAGGGTCCATGGTGACATGTAAGAGCCATCCTTGCCTCAATCCGAGGCACGGTGTGGCCGATACAACTCAAGGGGTTTTTCTTTTGTTTAAAATGGACACGATTTTAAGAGGAAACAACAACTGACCTATGGAAATCTGACCAAACACATTCGTATTGTGTTGATCCTTTATAAGAATGATCCACGGGTCCTTTGTGACATTTATGATTCAACCCTGACTCAATCAGAGGCATGATGTGACCGCTATCACTCAAAGGGTCTCTCTTGTTTAAAATGGACACAATTTTAATTGAAAACAACAACAAACCTACAAAAATCTGACCAAACGCATCTTGATTGCCTTGATCTTTTATAAGAATGATCCTAGGGTCCTTGGTGACGTGTATGAGTCAACCCCGCCTCAATCTGAGGCACAGTGTGGCCGGTACCACTCAAAGGGTCTCTATTTTGTTTAAAATGGACACGATTTTAAGTGAAAACAACAACTAACCTACAGAAATCTGACCAAACGCATTCTGATTGTGTTGAACCTTTAGGATAAAAATACACGGGTCCTTTGAGACATGTAAGAGTCAACCCTACCTCAATCCAAAGCACGGTGTGACTGCTATCACTCAAAGGGTCTCTCTTATTTAAAATGGACACAATTTTAATTGAAAACAAAAACTGACCTACGAAAATCCGACCCAACGCACTCAGATTGCCTTGATCTTTTATAAGAATGATCCAAGGGACCTTGGTGACGTGTAAGATCCATCCCCACCTCAATCGGATGCACGGTGTGGCCGGTACCACTCAAAGGGTGTCTCTTTTGTTTAAAATGGACACGATTTTAAGTGAAAACAACAACTGACCTACGGAAATATGACCAAACAAATTTGGATTGTGTTGATCCTTTAGAAGAACGATACATGGGTCCTTTTTGATGTGTGTGAGTCAACCCCGCCTCAATCTAAGGCACGGTGTGCCCTATATCACTCAAAGGGTCTCTCTTGTTGAAAATGGACACAATTTTAATTGAAAACAACAACTGACCTATGAAAATCTGACCAAACGCATTTGGATTGACTTTATCTATTATAATAACGATCTAAGGGTCCTTGGTGACGTGTAAGAATCAACCCCGCCACAATCTGAGGCATGGTGTGGCCGGTACCACTCAAAGGGTCTCTATTTTGTTTAAAATGGGCATGATTTTAAGTGAAAACAACAACTGGCCTACGGAAATTTGACCAAATGCATTCAAGTTGTGTTAATCCTTTAAGAGAATGATACATAGGTCCTTTGTGACGTGTATGAGTCAACCCTACCTCAATCCAAGGCATGGTCTGACCGCTATTACTCAAAGGGTCTCTCCTGTTTAAAATGGACACAATTTTAATTGAAAACAACAAATGACCTACGAAAATCCAACCAAACACATTAAGATTGCCTTGATCTATTATAAGAACGATCCAAGGGTCCTTGGTGACGTGTACGAGTCAACCCCACCTCAATCTGAGGAACGGTGTTGCCGATACCACTTAAAGAGTCTCTATTTTGTTTAGAAGGGACAAAATTTTATGTGAAAACAACAACTGACCTACGTAAATTCGACCAAATGCATTCGGATTGTGTTGATCCTTTAGGAGAATGATCCACTGGTCCTTTGTGACTTTTAGGAGTCATCCCCGCCTCAATATGAGCCATGATGTGGTTGCTAGCACAAAAAGGGTCTCTCTTTTGTTTCAAATGGACACAATTTTAATTGAAAACAACAACTGACCTATGAAAATCCAACCAAACGCATTCGGATTGTCTTGATCCTTTAGGAGAATGATCCAAGAGTCCTTTGTGACGTGTATAAGTCAACCCTACCTCAATATGAGGAACAGTGTGGCGGATAGCACTCAAAGGGTCTTTCTTTTGTTTAAAATGGACACAATTTTAATTGAAAACAACAACTGACCTTTGAAAATCTGACCAAATGCAGTCGGATTGCCTTGATCTTTTATTAGAACGATCCAAGGGTCCTTGGTGACAAGTACAAGTCAACCCCACCAACCCCTGGACCTCCCCCACCCCCTTGGACACCAATCCACCCCTAGACACCCCCACCCCTCTGGACATCCCCACCCCCTATAAAGCCCCCGACACCATAGACACTAGCCCATCCCCTAGAAAGCCCCCCAGGACACCAATACACCTCCTGGACCGCCTCCACCCCCTAGACACCAATCCACGCCCACTCCTCTGGACACCCCACCCCCTGTAAAGCCCCTCCGACACCTTGGACACCAGCCCACCCCCTAGGAAATCCCCCCCAGACACCAATCCACCCCCTGGACTGCCCCCACCCCCTGGATAGCCCCACCCCTCTGGGCACCCCCACCCCCTGTAAAGCCCCCCCGACACCTTGGACACTAGCCCACCCCCTGGAAAGCCCCCAGACACCAATCCACCCCTGGACACCCCCACCCCTCTAGACTCCCCCACCCCCTATAAAGCCCCCCGACACCATGGACACCAGCCCAGCCCCCCAGACACCCCCTACCCCCCCTTGGATAGCCACCCCAAACCCTTGAACATCCCCCTGAATTCTGAATTGAATTCTTTATGTACTTAATTAACTTATGAATTATGTGTTATTGGTGTACTGGTATACTTTTTGTATGGGTATACTTGGTCTAATTATCTTATGATTTATGAGTTAATTTTGTATGGGTATACTTGCTTTAATTAGCTTATTGAGATGCTGATTTTTTTTGCAGGTGTTCGGGTGTGCTACTGCAGATTTTTTCATAGCAGCAGAGATGGAATTTATCAGCGCTGAAAAAGTGCTGATAAATTATAAGTTTATCAGTGCTAAAGGTGCACTGATAAAACACTCATTTATCAGTGCTCTTTTTAGAGCTGATAAAGGGTTATTTTATCAGTGATCTTTTAGCACTGATAAAGGTTTCATTTATTAGTGTTTTTTAGCGCTGATAAAGTACCCCTTTATGAGCGCTTAGTAAGCATTGATAAAGGGTACCCCCTTTATTAGTGCTGAGCTTTACAATGCTTTTTTAGCACTATTAATGTTCGTTTTTAGTACTATTAATTCCCATATTTGTAGTAGTGCTTTCTCTCTCTCTCTCTCATGTAATTTTACCCAAAAGGAATTCAGAAGAAGCAATTTTGGTGAACCCACACTTCAGCGGTAGGATGGTGTCCTAAATAGTGTTTTTCAATCGACACATAATTCCACACCTGTGTGGAATTAAAAAAAAATTGGTTTTGTTAAAAGACTATCATTATGTTTTAAAAATAATAATGATAAAGGATCAAAAGTGATGGAGGATGTTATGTCACCAAGGAGAATAAAACAACTTTTTTTAAAAAAAAATATTCTTTTGGAAAAATTCAAAGAATAGGCTTTGTTAAAAAAAAGTGAAAATTTTGGACATAAGCCGACCTTCCCCACCGCTGTGCAACACTACAGTTAGTAGAAGTTCCTCTGGAAAGCACCACCCCCCCCCCCACTTTGTCATAGGGGGTGGGCTGGGTTGGTGTTTGGTGGCCAAACCCCCACCCAATTTTCCAGTGGGAGAAGGAGGATAAGGGGTGAGGGATGCCTATAAAAGGCACAATAATCCTCTCCCTTCAGTATCTCATCATCGGTTCTCATCACCGATACAACAGATCCCATAGCAGAGCGGTTTTAGTGAGGCAGTTTCCCCATTTATTCAAGAGAGAATATTTCAAGAGTTTTTTCCTTGTAATAATGAGGGAGTGTGTACCCACTTTTACCCCATAGTGATCCTTCAATCTTCCTGTGGTTTTTACCCTTTCCATTTGGGGGTTTTTCCAAGTTATATCTGGTGTCATTTATTTTTCCACATTTGCACTTTAGTTTTTATCTCGTGATTATTGCTGCACCATGGGACAATCATTTACGGTCCTAACAAGTGGTATCATAACCAAGGTTCTGGCCCAGTGCTGTTCATGTTTTCGGGTATTAATAATTCTCGTAAATTTGATTATTCTCTATGATTGCGACTCCGGTTGATCTTTCACATCTGAAAAAAATTTATTATGATTATTAAATACATCGTTGTGAAACAGAGGAGGTTTTAGACTGACAGCGCGTCCAGATGGCGACAAAATTCAAGATCGAAAAATTCAACGGGAATAATTTTTCGTTGTGGAAAATGAAGATGCAGGTAGTGCTGTGGAAGGATAATTGCCTACTGGGAATTGGTGAAAAGCCGGGGGGTGTGACGAAGGAGAAATGGAACGATATGGACAGAAATAATATTGCTAACATGCATTTGGATTTGGCAGACAGGGTCATATCGAGCATTGTGGAGAAAAAGACGGCAAAGGAAATATGGGATACTCTGACGAAGCTATATGAGGCCAAGTCACTCCACAACAAAATTTTCTTGAATAGAAAATTGTACACTCTTTGGATGGTGGAGTAATCTTCAGTGACCGACCACATCAACAACCTTAATACTCGGTTCACTCAGCTCACGACGTTGGGCTATAAAACTGTGGATACTGAACGTGCAGTGATTCTACTCTAGAGTTTTCCAGATTCGTATGACCAACTCATCATCAACCTCACCAATAATATCCTGACGGATATGCTGCTCTTTAATGATGTTGCAGCCGCATTTCTAGAAGAAGATAGTCGGCGCAAGAAAAAGGAGGACAGACAAAAAACATCGCACCAAGCAGAAGATCTATCAATGGAGAGAGGAAGGATGATGGAGCGTGGTTCCAGTGGGAGCCAAAATCATGGAAGGTCCAAATCATGGAGTAGGAAGAAGAATGTCACATGTTTCAATTGTGGCAATAAGGGGCACATCAAAAAGGATTGTTGGAATAAGAAGTGTGGTGACAAGAGCTCTTAGGGTAATGTGGCGAATACTTCTGGAAGTGGAGATATACTAGTCAGGGAAACGGCGATGACTACTGGAAGTAGGAAGCATCTCGACGATGCATGGATTATCGACTCAGGAGCAACATGGAACATGATGTATTTATGGGAATGGGTTGACCAATATGAAACCATCACGGAAGGACTTGTGTACATGGGGAACGATCACACCTTGAAGATCATTGGAGTCAGTACCATCAAACTGAATATGAATTATGGTATTGTTTGGACCATCCAAGGAGTATGTCATGTGAAGGGCCTGAAGAAGAGCATATTGTCTTTGGGACAATTCGATGATATCGGATGCAAGACTCGCACAGAGAAGGGAGTGATGAGAATTGTGAAGGGCGTGCTTGTGGTAATGAAGGTGGAGAAGATCTCAAAGAACCTGTACGTGATTATAGGTGAAACGTACAAGGAGGTGGAGATAGTTGTTGCATCAACTACCTCGACGGAATCATTGACGATGTTATGGCATCAGAAGCTTGGCCATATATCAGAACGATGCCTGAAGATTCTTGCGGATCAGAAGTTGCTGCCTGGGTTAAAAAAGGTATCCTTACCATTTTTTGAGCATTGTGTTTTGAGCAAGCAACACAGGTTAAAGTTTGGGACGTCAACAACAAGAAGTCAGGAGATCTTGGAGTTGATCCATTCCGATGTTTGGCAAGAACCAGTTATATCCCTGGGAGGAGCAAGGTACTTTGTATCATTCATTGATGATTATTCAAGGAGATGTTGGGTGTACCCAATCAGGAGGAAGGTAGATGTTTTTGAAGTCTTCAAAACATTCAAAGCGCAGAAGGAGCTTGACTCTGGAAAGAAGATCAAGTGTCTGAGGACAGACAATGGTGGAGAATATACAAGTGAGGAGTTTGATACTTTTTGTCAACAAGAAGGGATCAAGAGACAGTTCACGGTGGCGTACACTCCTCAGCATAATGGAGTAGTAGAGCGGATGAACAGAACCCTGTTGGATAGGACAAGGGAGATGCTGAAGATTGCAGGTATTGCCAAAAAAATTGGGCAGAAGCAGTGAATACTTCCTGTTATGTGATCAACCGATCTCCTTCAATGGAGATTGAGCTGAAGACACCGATGGAGATGTGGACTGGTAAACCCGCTGACTATTCTTGGTTACATACTTTTGGAAGTCCTATATATGCAATGCTTAATGACTAGGAAAGATCGAAGTTGGATTCGAGATCCAGGAAATGTATCTTCTTGGGGTATGCTGATGGTGTGAAGGGGTATTGTTTGTGGGACCCCAGTGCCCACAAATTTATCATCAACAGAGATGTCATTTTTGCAGAAGTCAAGGTGCAAATGACAACTGATTGAGACATGGAGAAGGAGAATACAAAAACTTCAACAGTCAAAGTAGAGGAAAAGTACAAGGAAGAACCAGTTTCCTCTAAGGCATTACCAGAGCATGATGATCAAATACTGGTTGAGTCTGGACCACGACAGTCAACTCGGGAGAAAAGAGAACCAGTATGGCACTCAGACTATGTCACTGAAAGCAATATTGCATATTGCTTATTGATAGAGGATGGAGATCCATATTCTTTTGTGGAGGTGACCCAGAGTCCAAATGTATCCTCATGGATGGCAGCAATGCAGGAGGAACTTGAAGCCTTGAACAAGAAAACGACTTGGGATCTTGTTCCATTACCTCGTGGAAGGAAGGATATCGGAAACAAATGGGTCTTTAAGATCAAGCAGGATGGAAAAGACAAGGTGGAAAGTTATCGTGCAAGATTGGTGGTCAAAGGATTTTCTCAGAAGGAAGGTATTGATTTTAATGAAATATTTTATCTTGTTGTTAAACAGACGAATGTTCAGATAGTTCTAGAGATGTGTGCTACATACAGCTTACATCTAGAGCAGTTAGATGTGAAAAATGCTTTACTCTATGGTGATCTCGATGAAGAGATCTATATGCTCCAACCAGATGGTTTTTCAGAATAAGGCAAAGAGAACTTGGTTTGCAGGTTGAAAAATCCTTGTACGGTCTCAAACAGGCGCCGAGATGTTGGTACAAGAGATTTGATACCTATATCATGAGCCTTGGATACAACTGACTTCATTTAGATCCTTGTAAATATTTCAAGGGATCAGATGGTAATGATTTCATCTTTCTTCTGTTGTATGTGGGTGACATGTTGGTTGCAGGCCCCAAAAATGATCAGATCCAGGAGACAAAGGTACATTTGGATAGGGAGTTTGATATGAAGGACTTGAGACCAGCAAACAAGATTCTTGGGATGCAGATTTACCGAGACAGAAATAATGGGAAGATTTGGCTATGATAGAAGAGTTACTTACAGAGAGTCTTGAAATGCTTCAACATGCAAGACTGTAATCCAATCTCTACCCCTCTTCCCGTTAATTTCAAGTTATCCCCCACAATGAGTCCTAGCAGTGAAGTAGAGAGGATGGAAATGTCTCGAGTACCGTATTCATCGACAATGGGTAGTCTAATGTTCTCTATGGTTTGTACTAGACCAGACATTGCACATGTATTGGGACCAGTTAGTTGGTACATGGTGAATCCAGGACGGGTTCATTGGACCACAGTGAAGAGGATCCTAAGATACATCAAGGAGACCTAAGATGATGCATTATGTTATAGAGGATCAGATTTTACTATCAGAGGATATGTTGATTCAGATTTTGCAGGTGATTCTGACCAGAGGAAATCCACTACTGGTTATGTGCATACTCTTGCAGGAGGAGCTATGAGATGGATTTAGAAGTTACAGTTTATTGTAGCTTTATCCACGATGGAGGCAGAGTACATGGCAGCTACACAGGCTTGCAAAGTGGTGATTTTGATGAGAAGGTTTTTGGAGGAGCTTGGGCACAGACATGAGCATATTCCATTGTTTTGTGACAGTCAGAGCGCCTTACACATTTCAAGGAATCCATCTTTTCATTCCAGGATGAAGCACATTGGGGTACAATATCACTTTGTCCGAGATGTGGTGGAGGAAGGAAGTGTGGATTTGCAGAAGATTCATACTAAAGAAAATGTGGTAGATTTCCTGACGAAGGTGATTAACTTTGATAAGTTCAGATGGTGCAGATCTTCAAGTGGCCTCGCAGATACATGAGTATCATGGTTGGGAAGATAGAAAGGTTGTGGAGATGTGATTATTTCTCAATCAAATCTCCAAGTGGGAGATGTGTCGGCAGAAGTTCCTCTGGACAACACCCCCCCCACACTTTGTCAAATGGGGTGGGCTGGGTTGGTGTTTGGTGGCCAGACCCCCACCCAATTTTCCAGCGGGAGAAGGAGGAGAAGGGGTGAGGGTTGCCTATAAAAGGCACAAGCATCCTCTCCCTTCAGCATCTCATCGTCGGTTCTCATCACCGATACAACAGATCCCATAGCAGAGTGGTTTTAGTGAGGAAGTTTCCCCATTTATTCCAAAGATAATATTACGAGGGTTTTCTCCTTGTAATAGTGAGAAAGTGTGTACCCACTTTTACCCCATAGTGATCCTTCTATCATTCCGTGGTTTTTTACCCCTCCCATTTTAGGGTTTTTCCACGTTACATCTGGTGTCATTTATTTTTCAGCATTTTCACTTTATTTTTTATCTTGTGATTATTGCTGCACCGCGGGCCAATAATTTATGGTCCTAACAAATACAACCAACCAACGCGCCATTGTTTTCCCCTATCCCCACCACAACCAGTCATGACACCACCTGGATGACTACCCGCCATCATAATGGCTTCCACTCTACCCAGTGCTGTCCCAGCTCACGTGAATCCACCACCACTTCCCTAACCCTGAATTCATGCAGCCCCACTGACCTCACCCTACTTCTGCCACCCGATCCCACCACCAACTCCTGTTAGCCTCCATTGGATCCAGATGAGCCCCACTGGCAACCCTCCCTCATGCACCGGACACCTCGCCACCCTCTATTCATTGTCTTACCTAACATGTGTTCAGATCGAGCGCCACTATCCTCACACCCCCACCAAATTGGCCGCCCTACCGCTGCCCCTTAACGCATTTCTTGGCACTTCCTTGATGGCCTTCCAGCATGTGTATCCACCTGTCGGCTGACCCGAGGCCAAGTTGGGATGGCCTGACACGGTCGGAGCAGGTTGGGACCTATGGGCTCCTACAGACCCATTTTGTGTCAAGAATGGGCTTGAAAATCATTCTAGGGTTTTATTGGATTGCCAGGGATAAGGGAAACATTTAAAATTTCAAAAACTAAGTTGATGATTTTTGGTATAAATAGTAATTTAAAACCAATATTTCAAAAATTAAGTTAATTTTTGAAATATATTTATATTAATTAATGAGACCGAATGACATAAATTTTTGAATTATAAAAACATTGAATTATTTTAAATCATTAAAACCACACTGAAAAAGAATTTATTATAACTTTAATATTTTTTTATGCATTTAATTTATTTACCCGAGTTAATGTGAACCAACTTATTATGAGATTTAGACCGACCAATGCATGTTTGATGTATATTTATTTATTTATTTAATTATCAAAATTCATGGTTTTTAATAATTATTTAATAAATGATGATCGGTGTATCGTCTTTTGCCTCATTATATGTATGACAGTCTGCACACCCAGGTAAAAAATTATTCATTTGTAATCTATATTCCTGAGATCCCCCCGTATGTATGTAAGTATTTTTTTTATAATAACGAGGATGAAAAATGACTTAGTTTGCGCCATGATTTGGTTAAGTACCAGACATGAGTGCGACACATTGGGTTGTGTGAGTGCTATAACTCGATGTTCATGCGTCACTACTACAAAAACGGCCTATATCAGAACTCAAAACGGGCTTTAATAGCACTAAAAAAGTGCTGCAAAGCTTAGTGCTAATATAGGGGGGTCCCTTTTATCAGCGCTCCGAAAAGTGCTGATAAAGGCCCCTTTTATCAGCGCTAAAAAAAGCACTGATAAAATACCCCTTTATCAGCGATTTTTTTAGCACTGATAAAAGGGACCATTATCAGCGCTTTTAAAAAGCACGCATAAAAGTAAAAAAAGAATTATATAATGCGGGGAGTGCTTTTAACAGTGCTTGACCCCCTATCAGTGCTTGGAGGTCTTCTGTGCACTGCCCTTCCCGCACATCCTCGCACGCGCACAACCCTTTGCTTCCACCCAAAATTGAACCCGCAACCTCCTCCTTTCGTGGCTGCACCTTTACCACTAAGCTATTTCGTTTTTTCTCTATTTAACGATAGATCTATTTATTTATATATATATATAGTTATATTTATTCATATATTGATATAGATTCGTAATAATATAAATATATTCATTCATATATTAGTGTGTGTGTGTGTATATATATATATTCATTCTTATATTAATATATATATATATAGTTATAATTTTTTATCCATATATTTATTTGTATATTAATATATAGTTATAAGTTTAGTTTTAAATACATTTATGAAATATTTTTTTATGTGTGTTTATAATTAAATAAATAAATAAATACATACATATATACAACACACACACACAGACACATATATATTTACGAATAAATACATATATATGTGTATTTAAACATCCATAGAATGTTAAAACAATCATAACTTATAATCCAAAAGCCCATTTCAACTCCACAACTAGTCAAATAGAAGAAAATGAAACAATATTTGATATGATATGTGGTATAGGGATAACGGACATCTGAATCAGAAGTTATACCTGTTTGAATGTTAACAAATCGGTGTATCCCAACTGAAAACTCAGTTTAAAGGCCTTATGAGCCTTTTTTTGCCTCAAGAAATGTGGCAAAAGCATCACTTTGGACAGCAGCATGTAAAGCTTGTCGCATGCTTCAATTTGATTTGATGTAGAGCTCAAACGGACACCTGGACCAAAATTTATGGCCTTTTGATGTTTGAGTTACATTTTTAACTTGTTTTATTTCTTTTATTAATTGTTTTGATTTTTTGTGTTTTCAAATTGTTATTACATGATTTCTAATCGATAATAATTATCAAATTATTAATTAATAAATTTTTTAAATTTTTTAAAGCCATTTTCACTAAATTTCTTTTATATTAAATTTAATAGTCTATTTATACGTATCTAAAACATATTTAAAAAATATATATTATATTTATATCAATATAAATATAACTATATAACAATAATTTATTTTTCATGATTTTTTTGAAACATAAAATTTATCACCGGTATGAAAAAGCGCTGATAAATCCCCGATTTATCAGCGCTACTAAAAAAAGTGCTGATAAAGGGGCCCCCTTTAACAACGCTAAAAACCACTGATAAATGGGGGACTTTATCAGCATTTTTAGCACTTCCCTTGACCGTTTTTGTAGTAGTGCGTAGTGACTCAAGGAATTACCCCTATGGTCTAGGTTGATCAATTATTCACTCAATGGATCAATTTCTAGAATCATATCCTGATCATGTCATTTAATTTTATTTATGAATGGTTGATTATTTTATGTGTTGTTTTTTATGCATGGTCACATAAAATAATAAGAAAGCATGAATATATAAAATGAACTTGTCATGAGATGGACAATTTCAATTTAATATATAGTCAAGTTGTGAGTATGATCACATAGTACATTCATATCATATAGAAATGAATCTTATTTTTCAATAAATAAAAAAAATCTCAAAGTAATATTAACTCAAGTGCCATCCGTCATTCGAATTTGAACAAAACTGAGTGTACGAGGTGTTTGTCAGCCCTAGTTGAGGGTTCCTCCAACTATTTGGTAGTTCTTATGAGAGCGATGAGTCAACTTAACTAAATATGGTAGCAAATACGTAGTCATAGCTAGCCCATTTCATCTTTAGAGGAAAAGCATTGATTAAATCATGTTTATGATTTTAAAAGCTGACACTTCACTCAACAGTTCAAGGAGCCATGAGTTAATGTGGCTGGTTAGTCAAATACCTACATTGAAAATCTCTAAATAGTGGCATAGTTATAACTCGGACTATTAGGAGAGGTTTCATAGATCCTTTCCACTAGAAAACATAAGTAACCGAGTATTCTAAATCTAGTTGTCAGGGTTACCAGGGTTCAATAAAATAGTGGGAGGCATTCAATGATTTAATTATTAAAGTAATTTCAAATCAGTAATCAAAATAAAAGTACTAATCGACTAATGTTTATTTTTATAGAAAATGAAAAGTAATACCAAAAGATAACTGTGAATAGTTTTAGACAAAGAACATGTCCAAACCGGAATAAATTTTCAAAAGTAGTACATGCGTTTGTGCAAAGTACTATTATATAGGGAATTTAAGGTATTGGATTCCCCAATAACTATTAAGTCACCTCATGAATCAAGGGTGTGAAATATTCTTATAGGAGATACATGTATATCAAATTTTATGTTTACATCATAATGCTATCGTCAGATATTCAATCTATTGTGGATACATCATATGGTCATAAATGATTTCACATGTTGTCTCATCTTCAAAAAGCATACAAGGAGAAAGTTAAGTGAGATATGAAAGGTTATTTATAACATTGAAAGATGAATCATGATTTTTCAATACATTAATTTCTTATATCATTATATCTTTCTTACTCTAGTCTCATTTAAGATTAAAAATGAACATTATGTAGTAAACACTTCATTACCTTTTGAGTAAGGTTCACCAAGTAGATAAGAACACAAAGAAATTTTAACTATTAGTTCTTATAGTGAACAAGTTGAAAGACAAGGAAAAAAGGATAATGGAAAGTACAATGTAAAAGGTTCCTTTGTAATTTCCCTCAAAATAAAAGAGTAAAGACATTAAAATAGGTGGTTATTTTCTTATCATGCTTTAAGATAGGTCTATGGAAGATAAAATGTAATGAATTGAAGTAGAAGCAAGCAATGGATTCTAATTAATGTATCTTCATTATTATATGTAATGTTTCTATTGTATTTATTGGGTATTAAATAAAATATGGATATTAAATATGTGTTTTTAAATACAATAACCAAGTAAGGATAGAAAAATTACAGTAAGTAAGACAAACTCTCTAATTAGACAAGAAAGGGTGATTCCTAAGTCAGCAGTGAGAAGTACACTACTTTTAACTACCATGTATTTATGATTCTAGTTGAACATTTGTAAAGTATCACCAAGAAATTTATCTCATGTGTTCATTGATCATAAGGAAAAATTATTCCATTTGGGAATAAATGTTGTTTGTAGTGTCAAATACTCAACTAATAGTTCAGTAATTCTTGAATCATAGGCAACACCTAGAGAATATAAAATGAAAGACTCAATTATACCCATTTTTGTAAATATAATAAATTTTTTGGTAAAAAAAAGTATTTTTCAAGGATATAACTAGTATGGTTTTAGGGTCTTTGGAGTTACAGACTTTAGGTATTATCGACACATTTACTTGTTTTGTTTTGGTTAACAAAACCTTTAGAAAGGAAAGCCACAAAGCTTCCAGAATTATTTTATCTAGAGTGTGTGAACTATTCCAAGGTTAATCTAGAGGTAAATTTGTATACTTCATTATATTACATAAAGTGTTTTATGGAATATAAAAGTTAAGTATGAGATATTCATGGTTAGATGAGATGAGTGTCTTCAGGCACATGTACATAAGAATATCTTGACCAATCACTCACTGATCATGAAATAGAGAGTGGATTTATTCCTAAACATACATTTTCTTATAAAAATAAACGTGACAATGTTATTAAGTGGGATCTATGGTGAGTCGTACATACAAACATTGGTTAATAAAATGTTGTGTGGAGTAATTTCTAGATGCACATGTCCTTGTACACATTAGAGTGATGATATATGTGTAAGGAGAATCACATTAAAGTCTAATATTCATTGCTGATACTTCCATTCTTTTTCAATACATGCTTCATAAATAGTAGTGTTATACCATAACCATTTTCCAGATATATTGAAAAATGGATATCATATGAGATATAGTATGATAAAAATCCATCATGTCATTGTTGGGTTAAAAAATGTTCTCATGGAAGATTAGAAGGATTTTATGTGGTTTAGAAGGGATGGATTAAACTTAATTGATCTATTTCATGAATATAAAAATGGAAAAGTACCATGATCGAAAAATGATCCACAAAATAACCCCTCATTTCATATAGCATGCTCACTATGTAAGTCGCTGCTCCACATAGATCTTCTACATAGTGCCCCCACAAATGAATTTCTCTTTGTGGGGAGAGGCTTCATATTGTGGCCCCTACACAAACGAATTTTTCTTCATGGGGCGACACATGAATTCTTGACCCCCCCACAAATAAATTTATCTTTATGAGGTGAGGAACTTTTTCTAGGCCCCTACAAATGAATTTCACTATGCGGGGTGAGGTTTGAATTCTAGGTCCCTCGAAAATGAATTTCACTTTGCTGGGTGCAACATTTGTTTTAGGCTCCCACAAATGAAAATTTTGTTTGCAGGACAAGGAATCTTTTTCAGGCTCCTTATAAATAATTTTTTATTTGTGTAGTGATAATTAACCCTTTTTACCTTGAAAATGAATTTTCCCTTTGTAGGGTGAGGCATTATTTTCTAGACTCTTGTAAACCAAAATCCTTTGCGGGCCACGATATCACTTCTGATCAACCCAGGAGAGCGGTTACATCTACACCCTTATAAAAATATAAAACAAGGACTAATGTGGGTATGATTTTTATTTTTGCATGGGTACATAAATAAGTGTGTTAAAGAGAATGGATAAATAGAGATAGACAATCTAAGCAAGAGAATTCAGTAGGTAATCATTCACTGCATATCAAAAAGTAAAAGTGGGTATAAGAATCAGTCTGCATAGCATAATAAGTTTCATGCACAGTAAAAGTCATTTTTAAATAGCCATGCACAAAGAAAAATACTTTTTATACTAGCATTATGCGAACCACATGAAAATGAAATCTTGCTTTATGGGGTGAGGTGTGAATTCCAGGCCCCTCGCAAATGAATTTCACTTTGCAGGGTGCGACGTTTTTTCTAGGCCCCTGCAAACAAAATTTTTTTTTGCCGGGCAAGGCATCTTTTTTAGGCCCCTCGTAAACAATTTTTTATTTGTGTGGTGAAAATTCACCCTTTTTACCTTGAAAACGAATTTTCCCTTTGCGGGACGAGGCATTATTTTCTAGCTGCCTGCAAACCAAAATCCTTTGCAGGCGGCGATATCGCTTGTGATCAACCCAGGAGAGAGGTTACATCTATAACCTTATAAAAATCCAACACAAGGAATAATGTGGGGAGGATTTTTATTTTTTTTTCTGGGTACATGAATAAGTGTGTAGAATAAAATGGATAAATAGAGAGAGACAATCCTAGCATGCGAATTCAGTAGGTAATCATTCACTGCATATCGAAAAGTAAAAGTGGTTATAAGAATCAGTCTGCATAGCATAAGAAGTGTCCTGCATAGTAATAATCCTTTTTTGATAACCATGAACATAGAAAATTCCTTTTCGAATTAGGATTATGTGAACCCCATGCAAATGAAATCTTTGTGGACAACCACCCTGTAAAGAAAAAAATATGCAAGATGAGGTCATTCACTCTCAGTACCCTTTAATGTAGCATTTGGCCTTATTTCATCCCCTTCATGATTTGTTCAAGTAGACCTCTCCTTCAATATCCCCCTCTAAGCGGGATTTAAATCCACTCTGGTTCGACACCTGAACCTGAGAGTTAGGTTGGCAGCTCGATTCCCGCCACGTGGTTAAGATATCAGGGGACCGTTCAATTAGTTTGGGGGGAAAGTAAAGAGAAAAATGATGGGTAATCAATTCCCGCCAAAAGAAAGGTGACAAAAAATTTTGGACGGCCGTGGCGACAGTGGAGCGGGCAACTTCGGGACACTCTGAGGGTCAGGTTCGTCAGTTTCTGCTCGCACCTACTCGACTCAAGTCCACTTGTTGGGGGAGGCTATATCTAATGTTTGCAGGCACCATTTTCATCTTTCGTTCACAAGAGGACTCAATAAACTATGCACGTTTGTGGATTTATGAAGGTTCGTTCACAAGAGGTGTTCTGATGCAGCAGTTGCAGGACACATTTTCAGAAATGCTTTATAAGAGCGTAGCAGTTTGTAGGAGCTATTCCCATCAAGGTTCGGAAATCTTCTAGTCCAATTCTCTATTATAAATAACATCATTAAATCACAGTTCAAATTATATGTTTACATCTCTACTGCAAAATTTCACTATGAATTGACAATTGAAATTCCAAGTTCTAAATTTTAAAAGATTCGAAGAAGATAAATGGGATTTTGAATGGGAATTTTTCAATGGGAAACTCTGATGGCAGTTTCAGTTGGAAATTTTCCAGTGAGAATTTGCAGTGCGAATTTCCAGTGTGAATTTCCAGTGTGAATTTCAACTGGGAGTTACTACTGTGAATTTGAAACAGAAATTTCTAATGGGGATTTCCAGTGGGAATTTGCAGTGAAAATTGGCAGTGCGATTTGGAAGTGCGAATTAGAAGTGTGAATTTGTAGTGTGAATTCCTAGTGGGAAATAGTAGTTTGAATTTGCAACTCGAATTTTGAATGAGAATTTCCACTAGATCCAATGGAATCACCATTAAACAAATTATAGACAACTTTGATCTAACACTTTGGGCAGAAAAATTGTACATCACAGAATGACAGCAAGGGACCTCAATCTGAATGCTCTACAAGCTGCAGAGGCCATAAATTCATTTGATTTAAATGTTGTTCAAAATTTCTCTGACTGATACTTCACATAGCATAGCAATGAGGACATTAAAAACTCAAAGAGCAATGTAGAAATTAGCATCAACATAGAGGAAGTCCAAAATTCGGAAGAAATCACCCCATGTGAAAACATTTCTAAAGAAACCAGTACATGGTGACCAAGTATTGGGATGGATTTTAAATCTAATTCAGATGCTTATTCATTTTATGTTGCTTATAGAGGCATTGTGGGTTTCAGTGTACGGAAACAGTATGTTAACAAACATAAAAGGACAAAATTTTGGTAACATCAACATTGTATACTTGCAGCAAATAAGGATGCTAAAGAGTAGACAAACGTGATGTCAATGTCAAAAATCCACGTGCAGAAACAAGGACTAATTGTCCAGCACGAATGAGAGTTGTCTACATATCCAATAACCAATATGAGTGCACACAATTTGTTGAGGAGCATAACCATCCCTTAAATTCCCCCGGGACCATGCATTTCATGAGGTCACAAAGACGTATTAGTGATGCACAAGGTTCCATGTTGGATGTTAGTGAAAGAGCTTGCCTGAAGCCCGATGATTCATTTTCACTTGCAACAGTTATTACAGGTGGCTCTACCAGTCTTGGTTATACACGAGTGGACCAACTGAACTATCTATGGTCTAAAAGACAAAGGGAGTTGCAACTATATGATGTTGATGGTATGTTACAATACCTAGCGAAGCAATCAAGAGATAACATGTCATTCACATACTCAGTGCAACTTGAAATGTGTGGTCAAATTAGAAACATTTTTTGGATTGACCCGAGAATGAAGGTTGATTATGAGCATTTCGGAGAACTTGTCGTGTTTGACACTACCTTCAACACAAACAAGGAGTCTAGGCCTTTGGGAGTGTTTTTCGGTATAAATCATCATAAGGATATTTTAATTTTTCGTGCAACATTGTTATATAATAAGACTGCAGACTCATTTAGTTGGTTGTTTAATAGATTTGTTGATTTTCATGGAGGCAAACATCCAAAGACAAGTTTCAAAGATCAAGATGCATCTATGTGTAATGAAATTCGTTTGACACTACCTACAAAAAGTCATGGCCTATGCACCTGGAACCTAATGCCAAATGGCATGAAACACATGGCCCATGTAATGAGATATAACTCGACAGTGTTGGAAAAATTGAAAAAATTCATGTATGGCATTGTAGAGATTTCAAAATTTGAAACAATATGGAAGGAAATCCAACTACATTGCAGTGATATGAATTCAACATGGATAGAAGATATGTACAATGTCAATGAAAAATGGGCTCATTATTTTATGAAAATTGCATTGACATTAGGAATTCAAAGCACACAGTTAAGTGAAAGTTTCAATGGTGTATTAAAGGATTATTTGAATCGTAGACTTAATGTGTTGGAATTCTTCCAAAACATTGAGCGTGTGTTGGAGAAGAATAAGTATTGATAAATGAAAGCTGAATTTTATGGAAGGTAAAAGCTTGCACGCAATAATTTTTCATATCATCCGATCATGGTTCAAGCAAGTCATTTGTACACTCAAAATCTATTTGATCTTTTCTAGCATGATCACCAACTATGTGGTGCTTGTTGCCTTAAGTCTTGTAATGAAACTGTTTCCCCAAAATGGTATCTTGTGGCAATGAAAGGTTCGTAAAATGATTTTAGAGTGGAAGTGCACCAACAATCACCTGTCATAATTGGTTGTACTTGTTTGAAATTTGAAAGTTATAGCTATTTTTGTTGTCATGCTTTGAAAATATTAGAAAGGTTGGATGTGAAATCCTTGCCAGAGTTGTATATCTGTAAGAGATAGAGAAGACAAGCCTGTGACATCCAGTTGGAAGACATCATAATTAATCATGATGAAGAGGATATGGTAGCAAGAAAATCTCAATGTTACCAACAGTTGGCACGAATGGAAATAAAGCTTGTAACAGAATCCTGTGACTTTGAAGAAGGATATAGACTTGGAATGTCAAATTTGAACAATTATTCTAGAGAATTGCAGGACGCTAAAAAGAATGTACCCTCAAAATGCAGTAAACAACAGGCTAACAACCAAGGTCGACAACAGTGTAAAAAATCATTTAAGAGAAAAGATAAAAGGAAATGCGATGACAGGCTGAAAAGTTTTCTAGAGCGGGCAAGAAAACGCATCAAAAACCAGTGCGAAGTCACAAATCAAGATACTAAAAAACTGGTACTACATTGTTATTATTTACTTATGTTATTGAAATAATAAATTTAATGTTCTCATGACTAATTATTGTTATAATTCTGTTGTAGGTAAAAACTAGAGAACCGAAAAATATAGGTTGTAATGGACAAACTTTCACATATGTCAATGTAAGTACTGTACTTTAGGTTACAAAACAATTGATATTAAAACCAATTTATGAACAATTAGTTTTTCAATCACTTATTGATTTGATTCGAGAATTTCTAGTGCACATTTGGCGTTGAATTCGCACTGGAAATTTTCTCTAGGGTTTGGCCAGTGGAAATTCTTAGTGGACATTCCTAGTCCAACTGGAACTGGTAATTCTGAAATGCAGTATAAATTACACATGCAGTTGATTTATAATTTCCAACTGAAAACCATTTTTAGAATGTACATCATGTTTTTGTACTGTTGCGCAGTGATCTTTCTTCTGGGATTTCTCAGTGGTAGTTCCCAGTATAAACTGTCACTGGAACTTCCCAGTAGAAATTCCCAGTGGAACTTCCCAGTGGAAATTATCAGTGGAAATTCCCAGTGCAAATTCCCAGTTGAAATTCCCAGTGGCAACAGAGGAGAAGAATATTTTTGTAGAAAAATCAGACCCTATAGCTCATAATATAATTTCTACCATTCCATGGGTAACACATTCTTGGACCCCATATCCTAGATCTACTATTGTATACACGCCATAGTTTGAATCCACCTAGTCAGCCTATGGTGCTTCCGAATATTCATACTCTTCTATCCCCAATTATTCACCGAGCTAGTGTCTGCTAAGCCTAGTGGACCATGTGCCAACCATGAAACTACCATTGATAGTTACATTGATTCCCACATCATAACACTACATATAATGTGATATTTAAAACCTTATGCAATAGTTCTGCTATTATTTTCTTACGTTAATGAACTATTTCATTCAATGCTAACATGTATAAATAATGTTATAATAATGTTCTAGGGAAATGAAATAGAACCATTGAATGCTGGTTACCATTATGATAGTTTCATAAATCTCAATGTAAGTATAGGTTGTTCTGTATCTTCAAAACCTAAAAATTTAAAAATAGTTCCTAGGAGTTGATATGTTGTCCTATTTTAAATCTTATGCAACCCTTTTGTTATTTATCATTGTAGTTGTTAATATATATAATTATTGATGCAATTAGGAGCCAACAAGGATGAATTTTCCACTACTGACGATGCAACATTCTGCAACGGCTGCAAATGGGGCTGACAACCTAAATATGAGGACCAAGAACTCATTGCAAGCATTTTGGAATTCAATTGATACACAACTTCAACTACAAATGTCATCAGAATATGAAACTTCTTTCGAAAATCAGTTTTTATAATTGAATTTGTTGGTGAAGATAGGGAAATTGTAAAAAGAATATTGTAAACGAAAAAACTGAAAATGTCCCCTCCCATTTTATAATGAAATAGTTCAGTAGAAAATTCTAATTCAATTTCCCAGTTTCAATTTGTATTCCTAATAAAATGAGAGTGAAAGTAAAAATGATAGTGTAACACCTAATAAAAAGATGTAAATGAAACTGTAAATTACCACACTTTGTAGTGGGAGTTCCCACTCAAAATTCTCATTTGGAAGTTATATCCACAAACAATTTCCGTTAAAAGAACTGATCCACACTGTACAGTGAGACATTCCACTATGAATTTCCAATGTAAATTCCCAGTTAAAATGTATATGCAAAGACAGTTTACATTGAACCAACTGTTCCATAATTTATAATGAGAAATTGCAACTGGGAATTTCCAGTGGAAATTCCCAGTTGAAATTTCTATGCACACCCAGTTTCCAATGAAAGTTGTGACTCTAGAGACTACAAGTAGAAAATGGCCCAAAAAACCTGTGGAAATTCCCAAAATACCAGTGGAAATTCCCAGTTGAATTTCCAGTGGAAATTCCCAGTTGAAATTTCTATGCACACCCAGTTTCCAGTGAAAGATGTGACTCCAGAGACTACAAGCAAAAAATACCAGTTCAACACCATTCATAAGATTAAATAAATATAATCTATATGTAAATGGTTATCCAAATAAGAAAATTACCATTTTCACCCAGTGTAACACACAAAAAAGTGATGAAAACCAATCTGCAGAGTTGTACAGTGGAAATTTCCATTGGAATGTTCCAATGAGAATTCCCTATTAATAATTCTATGGAAAACAAGATTCCTAGTTATTCCAATAAAACAATGCATACTAAAAAGACAACGAACATAGAAACACCTATCATAAAACCAGTGTTTGTTAATTCTGACAAGAAATTAATCATTTCCACCCACCAACACCATCACAAAAAGTCACAGTAATAATGTTTGTTACAGGAGAACCAATTTTCGGTTACATTACAAATGTCATTTAACATTCATCATTTCTTCTAACTGTAAGAAAATACTTCCAAATCTCAGCATCGATCATAGTTTTCATCCTACCAGGATCATTTAAGAAGTAATGCACCATAAACAAACGCCGCTCAACAAGTTATTTTTCTGTCAAAAATTTTGGCACTTTAACTCCTGTAGCGAAACATTCCATGATATAACAAATGATGACACCGCAATCCAAAGTCGCAACTCCCTGTTGCGGCGTATTTTCAATTTTCATGTCCCACTTACATGCCTTGAAATTCTCGGCATGAACTAAGCTGAAAAATTCCTCCAAATATGACTTCTGTAAAAAAATATTCAATGATTAGTCCAACTGTTAATGAATTTGAAATTATATTGTACAATGAATAATAACTTAGCACAAAAACTGCATCCTTAAGGAACATATCGCTTGCTCTCATGAGTCGAATGGGTTGCATTGAGTTATAATATCAAAACACCCTTTTTTTCAAATCCATGACTAATAAAGTCCAATGGATATTATCAGAATTTACCGGGCAAAATAAAACTGTGGAGCTCCTCATACCTGCAACTACTGGTCGCTTCAAAAAACTGTACTTTAATTTCTGGTTTTTTGAATACATAACTCCCTATAAGCCAATAACAAAAGGATATGTAAGAATGTAGTAACCATTAACTTTAGACATGTTTTCAACATGAAAAATGCCAAAATATGATCATCATTGTATGAAAAATGAAGGACAATCTTATGGTAAAGGTGCTTGGCATGAACGAACATCATTCCACATCGGCAATGCCAACCATACTCCAAAGCCGACATTTTTCTTGAATGATCACCATATATGCATCTATGACATGTTTTCAAAAATTTAAATTAATAAAAGAGAAGACAGTGATGTTTAAAGAAACTAATCTGAAAACATACTGTAATAGAAGTGCACCTCTTCTGTAACAAATCAATAATGTTTTTCATATTGATCTTCTGTGTTTTGTCACTAGATTTCCATACCACACTATTGTTGTCATGAAAGGTCATTCTTAATTTTTTTACAGTGTAAACTATGTGAAAATAAATTATAACAGACATTCAATAGCATTACCTATCCCCATCTACATCAACCAATATCTGCATCAGTCTTCTATCATAAGTTGCCACTATATTATGTTGCATTACACATTTAGGTATTAATTAGTATAGCTTTCCAAATGTTTTCGGCCACTTTGTCGTAGTCAATTGTGGATATATATATGGAGACTGACACTTCATTTTCCTCTTCCTACTTGTGACACCTTTAATCAAAGACGTTTGTATCTTAGAGGCATAAGAACCTCGAATGGACTGGTCAACACGTTTTGGCCCTTCATTTCCCAATTCTTCATTCATATCTTCCTCCTCAATTTTCTCCAAAATAGTTTCCTCCACCTTCTTAGCATCATTAATATCTTTTGTGATACCTTCATTTACAGAAACTGAAGTTGTAATCTTTTCCATTTCAATATCTTCACTCCCAATATCCTCTAAAATAGTTTCTTTCTCCTCATTGGAAACTATTTTAACCTCTTCCTTCCCCTTCAAATTCACTTTCAAAACCATAATCTATCCACTATACAGCTTTATTTGGGCCTCTAGTCTCTTGACCCGCTTATGAAGTTTCACATTCTCCCCGT
Source organism: Viscum album (assembly GCA_963277665.1). NCBI lineage: Eukaryota > Viridiplantae > Streptophyta > Magnoliopsida > Santalales > Viscaceae > Viscum > Viscum album. Next base: position 492,038,295 of record OY728150.1, read on the forward strand.
AGCAGCCTAAATAATCCTCCTTTGAAACAACTGTCATGTGTCGCCTCATAGTAAAAAGAACTTTTTCTTCATCAACTACCTGTGGACTAGGTGCTATCACATCAGAAGGCCTTGACTACAGCCTGAGGCTCTTCCTAGACTTGGTTGGAGTCTGGATTGAATAGAAGAAACATAATTACAGATTTTATAAAGTATGCTAAAAGTAAAGGACTGGTCAGTAACATATTCTACTAATAGTACCTTGGTAGATTCTTGTATAGTGGCATCAACATCTTGCAAACTCCACCAAACAAATAAAGGAGCACCTTCTCTTTTCAGTGAAACATTCCTAGAGTTCTCATGATACCAATACTGTAATATTTAAAATTGTTAGGAAATACTAAACCAACATTGGAAAATTAATCACCTAAATAAAGTTGACGACCTTACAAATAAGTTAACAACGGAGCCAACAACTTTTAATGGGAAACTGTGATTTTTTGTCACTGATGTGACAAGCTGGTCATGAATACCAGCAGCCCAAGAAAACCTCTTCACTTTCAAGATATCATCAAAATAAGGAAAACAATTCCAAATGACATATAAACCATATGTGGGGAAAAATAATGTGGCGCACGCAAACAAGCAAAGCAAACATGAAACATCAGAGAAATATTGTTCTTCCCATGCTTCAACAGTGTTAAGAATAGCTCTTTGTAAAACACCATGTGTTAATAACCAGCCCACATGCGCAAACCTTCTTCTCAAAAGGGCTGAGTTATTTGGCCTTAATGTGTATGGATATGATAAAGGAAACTGACCATCCTCAATGCCAAATATATCACGGATGTCATCAACTGTTAATTCCATCATCCTACCGCCTATATCAAAACTTTTTAATTGAACATTGTACCTCTTTAATACTAATAAAACAGAACCATATATTTTTTACAATAATCAAAGGGCACTCTATTTTCAACAAAGACTTTAAACAATTTCGAAAATGGCATCTTCTGAAGAAATGTAATGTGATTCTCAGGGAGCTTAGGCCTAATCTCATGAAAGTTTTTCCATAGCCCAGTCATTGAAGGCCTGTAGTGAGTGATAGATGATATAGATGCTTCTTCTTCAATAATAAAGCCAGTATACCAAAAAAAATTAGCTTATTCAATGTCAATATTAACATAAAGAAAACAAGTGACGACATTACCAAAACAAAGTGTGCAATTTTAACTCATTCTAAAAATGGATCTATAGTTTTTAATAAGAAATGAATTCAACAGGAAATTTTTAGTGGGAATTTGCAGTAGGGATTTCCAGGGGGTTTAGTGTAAATTTTTAGTAGGGATTTCCAGGGTAGATTTCCAGTGCGACTTCCCAGAATTTCTAGTGGAAATTCCCATTGGGAATTTTCAGTAACAAATTCAAGTGGAAATACCCATGCCAACAGTAGGGAAACATGGTGTACAATTTGAACTCCTCATTATGGTTTCCGGTTAGAAATTATAAATGATTTCCATAAGGAATTTGGAGTGGGAATTTGCACTGAGGGTTTTCTATAGAAATTTAGAAAGGCAACTTCTAAAGGAAATATCGATGCGAACCGTAGAAAAAGGCTATTCAAATTTATAGTGGGAATATGTGGTGTGAATTTCTAGTAGAAATTCTAGAGGGAAATTCCAGTCATAATTTCTGGTCCGATTTTCCATTGGAAATTTGCTGTGTGAATTTCCGATGGAAATTTGCAGTGACAAACTCCAGTGAAAATACCCATACCGATAGTAGGAAAATATAGTGTACATTTTCAACTCAATCTAAAAATGGTTCTTCATATCCCATAGGGAATTTGCACTGGGAATTTGCACTGGGAATTCCTAGTAGAAATATCGATACCAAGAGTAGGAAAAGACAGTGCACAATTTCAACTCAATCTGATTATGGTTTTATAGTTGGAAATTATAAATTAATTCCACTGTGAATTTCCACGTAGAATTTCTACTATGAATTTCCACTGCAAATTTCAACTAGGAATTTCCTTTCGGAATTTCCACTTGGAATTTCCACTGGGAATTTCCCTTGAGAATTTCCCCTAGGAATTTCCCTTGGGAATTTCCACTGGGAATTTCCACTAGGAAGTTCCACTGGGAATTTCTGCTGGGAAGTTCCACTAGGAAGTTCCTGTGACAGTTTGTACTAGGAATTACCACAGAGAAATCCCAGAAGAAAGATCATTGCCCAACAGTACAAAAACACAATGTACATTCAAAAAATGGTTTTCAGTTGGATATTATAAATCAACTGCACGTGTAATTTATACTGCATTTCAGAATTCCCAGTTCCAATTGGATTGGGAATGTCCACTGAGAATTTCCACTAGAAAAACCCCAGAGAAAATTTCCAGAGCAAATTCAACTCTAAATGTGCACTGAAAATTCTCGAATCAAAACAGCAAGTGATTGAAAAACTAATTGTTCAGAAATTATAAATTTTAGATGATATTCAATGCGACTTCCCAGTTGGGAGAACAATGTGACGCTTGAAATTCCCAGTCCGAATTTCCAGCGGAAATCCCCATGGTAATAGAGGCAATTGACATAATAAAATTTCAACTAAATTCCAAAAATTGTTCTGTGGTTGTAAATTATGAATGAATTACCGCTGGAATAACTGGGAATTACCATTGAGAATTTAATTAATATAAGGGAATTACCATAGGGAATTCCCAATGGGAATTTCTGATGATAATTTCTAATGGAAATTTCCAATGGGAGTATCCATGGAGAAAAACACCCAAACAATAATTGAAAAAAAAAACAGAATGACATGAATACAAAAAAAATAGTGAATACAAATTCCCAGCTACCCATAGGAAATATCCATTGAGAATCCACACTGCAGAGTGACATGAATTTTCAAAAACTATACAACCAATAATTGGAACTTCAAATTTCCATATAAAATTTCTAATTTGAATCAATTTGTAATTAGAAATCAATTCAGTTGATGAAATATAAATTGTCAGAGAAAAATGGAATGAAATTTTACAATGAAAATACCAAATGAAAATTTCAATTTAAATTTTCCACTATATACTAGTATATGAAACTACACACAAGTAGTGGAAGAAATTAAGGAAAATAACTAATAGTACAAATTCAAACTACAAAGTTACTATGAAAATGTCAAACAAACATTAAGAGTTTTTTTAATACCGCTAAAGCACAAAAATCCCTACTAACTATATCATTACAACCAAAAGAACAAAGAAGAACCGAAATAGAAATGAATCCCAGTGACTCACACAAATAACAAAGAAGAAAAGAAATAGAAATGACATAAACCACCTGACATCTTCTGTCGTCGTCGGTTGAAACTGCAGAAAGGATCGTCGAAAACTTCACTGACGCCTTCAGCAAATGGATGTCCGAGGGAATTAGTGGACAGTTTCTCCGAGGGCTTCACCTCAGGTTTCTTCACCGAGGGTTTCACTGAGGTGCGACGACTTTCACTTTAGTGTGATGAAATCGAACAAATCGACTGACAGTTTCTCCAATAGGTTTCAGCAAAGGTTTCGCCAAACCACCACTGTAGGGTTTCGCCGATGTGCGCCTGTTCCTCCGATGGCTACACCTCAGGTTTCTTCACTGAGGGTTTCTCTGAGGTGTTCCAGCTTTCACGTCGGTATGAAGATGTATCTTGAATCAGCCGACATCTTCTCCAACGGGTTTCACCGAGGGTTTGACCGAACCAGGGCTATAGGGTTCCACCAATACGACCACCAAATTTTTGGAACCCTGATTTCAAACTCGATAACTAACCAAACTAATCTAACATCCCCCCAATGTCTTAACCACGTGGAATCCATCCAACATCCAACCTAAGGGTCAGTCCGAGAGCCCAAATTGAGACGATAATTTTCACTCTAAGCGCTAAGACCCAAATGGGCCCCTTCACGAACCATGAAGCTGAGACCTCTACCAAATCCCCCAGGTATATACGATAAAAATAAAAGGGCACACCAGCTTTCCCTCTTGATCATACATTCCTATGGTAAGTAATGTAATACTAGTAACCTATATAATAAGGGGGATCTTTATAATGTTCTCAATCATACAACCCATGGGAAATGATGATTCTAACCTTAGAAGTATTACAAAGCATCTCCCTGTTTCATATGGTGGGGGGGATGCTTTCCTTTCAATTTAATAAGTGTTAGTGCGTTATCCTCCTCTCTTCCCTTGAACTAGGAGTATAAAATCCTTCATAGAGTAAGCCCGTAGATTTTATTAAAAGTCGTATCTGTATTAGTGATTAAGTCCCGATTTTTGTTATGAAAACAAGAGGGGAGATGTGCACTAGAGCCCTTTCTCTCTCACATAACCTCAGTCTAGTTTCAAAAATAAAATAGGATATAAAAGAATATATAAGCCCTTTATCTCTCCCATAACCTTGGAATCATCCGCCAGTGATCAAAGGAGATTGTGTGTTTTTTCAAATATTTCACATCCCCTTATTTCTCACACTGAGCCGGACTCATGTGGCATTAGATGTTAGTGATGATAAAAAAATCCACATGATCAAATACCTTTCCTGTGAGGATATTCCCTTTATTAATCTTTCTATCACCTTCAATGGGCCTCCTATTCGATATAATCCCCAACTATGTTTTCACTACCTCAAAAGTCCATAATCCTGATCAGGTAAATGGGACTCATCAAAAGGTGTAATCCCCAACCTACCGAAGTAGGTGAGATTTAATTCCCATCCTAATGGGATACATAGGAAGCCTCTATGAGGTCAAACCCCAAAACCCCAAATTCACCCTAATTTTCTCTAGGCCATATCCTTAGTAGGGTCATATCCAACTCAGTGGGCCAAATTCCTTCCAAGTATCTTTCATCACCATCCTTATTAGAATATATTCCTAGTAAGATCATGCCTCCACATCGAAGACTACATCCCTTCTAGGGTTTTTGGGCTGCCTCGACATAAGTCCCACACGAACATTGACTAGGAACCTTTCACCTAGATGTATTTTCTACATAATGTTAAACTTCATGGTTTGGTCCTCATCATATATCCTTAAAAGGTAAAATGTGTCCCATTACATGGAACCAAACTATATGAGTTGTAATTCCTTTCACAATGATACATTGGAATCCCATATCATGCGATCGATCCTGATATTAAAACAAATCATGTCTCCATGGATGGAGATAAATTTCAGAGCACTGAACCTTGGATTAAAACCAACATCTTGTTCATAAATGATATAAGAATCTTCAATTCTCTTGAAAAAGGGTACCATCGATGGAGAACCTCAGAACCATACATATGTCTCTATCGATGAAGAACCTCAGATACATATAGATGATTTTGAAATCAACACATGAAAAATAATTGATTGTTAATTCATGGGTGACCTGTCTTATATTTGGGATTTAATAAAAAATTAATGAATACTTATTAAATCTATAAGAGAGTCCCAAATTAGGAAATAGTTCCCCCCAAAAGGGTTGAATGATCCAAAACTCCCATCCTCACAACCAACACATTTTTTAAAAGAATCATTGGAGAAATCCAAGTGGCCACCTACCTTTGGAAATAAAGTTTGCATCAGCTCAAAATGAGTGGGAACATGAGACCACATCAGAAACAATTATTATGACATGTGTTTATATCGAAATTGTGTGTTATGGATATAAAAAAACATGCATCAATAAAAAAATAGTGTGCATCAAATATGACTATCCTAAAGTTCTCCAAGGATATTATAAAAATCCTTGAGATAGAAAATTATAGTCAAGTGATAGACTATATTTATATAATAGGGTGTGCATATCTATTTGATATAGTAGGATCATGATTGACATGGATTTATTAAATGTTAGAGTTAAAAAAATAGTTGGAATAGGAAAACATTCGACAATGACTTGTGGAAAACAAAATGTTTCATGGACATATAATGCGTAGGAAGGAAAAAAGTATGGTAATGGTTTTACATTCACTGCAACCGGTGATACATTATTCATTGAGAATAATTAATCCTACAAGTAAGAAATAAATACAAACATTATAAAATTGAAATGATAAATTAAATTCAATAATGGATTCTATGTATTAAAGTACAAGTGCTTATTATTTTGAATACTGCAATGAGCATTCAAGTGAGACTCTACATGGGTGGTACAAGCATGGTACCAATAAGGCATGATTTGTACTACCAAGTTGTTATTCCAAAATCCATTAGAATTTTACTTATTATAACTAATTTATATGAAAATTAAATTTATAATTGGATGTCAAGACCAACAGTCTTGTAAGACATCTATACGATGCAACCAGAAGGGTTGGTGTCACCATATATTTCCAATAAGGGGTGAAAGTTATTGAAATATAATTTTGGATTGATGTAAACAACATGATCATAGAATATTCATTTGGAATAAATTTTTTTCATATATACACAAGAGTTTGGAGGGAGATAAACTATTTTTAAAGAAAAATATGTTTGATAACATATGGACAACAACTATTGGTATTACTATTAGTTAAGATCAGAATTAAAGTATCTCAATAGATATTTACGTGAAGTAGAAAACAAATTTATAGGGAACAAGGTCTACCGAGGTAGACCAGATGGGTTGATTAGAATAAGTCAAAATTATATATATGGACATGGTATTGAAAAATACATGTTCAAAAAATTCAAGAGAGAATTTTCACCAATGTAACATGGTATAAATCTCTCCATGAAGACATATATTAGACATAAGTGGATATTAATGTGAAAAGATGAATTCCATATGATTATGTGATGGATCAATCAAATATTACATTATATGTAAAATATATGATATTTAAAACACATACTTTATGGTAGAAAAATATCATATATATCTAGGAGAACTCTATAGAAAGCAGTTAGAAATATCCAATTGTAATTGAGATAGTACAAAAGATAAGTACCATGTATTTAGAGAGGAAGGGGATCCAGTTTAAGGGGATAAAAAGTAGTCTTCATTTGGATCAATATGATCTAATTTCATAGAAAGACTAAGGTAATGAGAAAGATAATCTCATTAAAGCTAGTGGTATTTGTATCTACAATTAGTAAGTGTGCTTCATCTTCTGATGCAGCTAAAGAAGAAGTATAAAATACAAAATGATTTTTTATAGTTATTAGAATCACACCTAGTAAGTAATGTTTTATCATAATATAAATTGTGATTATGATAATAATAGTACTAACCAAGATTTCAATATTTGACTAAATCTATAAAGGATCAAAGAACAACTAGGGGGTTGAATCAATTGTGTAAGAACCTGGTTCTTAATCTTGAGGTATGAGTTTCTTCTTTTCTGTTTTCCTTAAGTGTTTTTGAGAAAATAAAGAAAATGGGGAAAAATCACAAATTTTGTGGGTACAAGCTGTGTACTTTTACACACACCGTGTACTCTGGCCGTGTGGGATGAGTACACAAGGCGTGTAGCCGTGATGGAGATAAAAGGTGTAAAACCCGACTACACGCCGTGTAGTGGGTATTTACACACCATGTAGTCAGGCGGCATACAAATATTAAGGCAGTGGGAGCTAAGCGACAGTACACACCGTGTAATCATGAATACACGTTGTGTACTCATGTAGACAGCTGAACAGTGCCGTGGTGGAAAGAAGTTGCCGAAGGAATAGTTAAAAAATGAAAAGTACACATCGTGTAGTATGTTTTTTTCGCTTAAAATGGGAAGTAGCCTCCTCTGTTCACAGAGGAATCTTAGAACTAGAGGAGAGATTGGGAGAGATGGCCAAACCTTTGAGGACCTCCTGACCGCAAACCGGGAACCCGTTTTCTGCACCGTCGATCTCTTTGGAACCGCACAGGTGAGTTCTTCCTTCTCCTGGCACTGTTCTTACCAATTATTCCTCTAAGGGAAGTTATTTGAGTTTGAATGAGGTTATGTTCACCTCATATCTACGCAGTTCTTGGACGATTCAAGGAGCATCGTTCACGTATACCGATCAGGGGCGTTCGAGGTAGGTGGTATGGTGTTTAAATTCCAACTACTATGTGTTTTGTGTACAATTGTGCCACGAACCCATCTTCGGGGTGTCGTATGGACATGGACATGGCTGTTTAAATACCTAGAATTTCATAGGTAATTAAATGTAATTGTCAAACTACGGTTTGAGATCACTGCTTGGATCCAGGACCACCCTGGGGGTGCATTCCTCTGTTTAGCCATTTGGCCAGGATAACTAAGGGTATTCCATTGTAATAATGATTATTGAATTGCATTGAGAGGAATTTTACATAAATTTCTTGTTTATATATTGGGAATGGCCCAGTTACTTGTTCAGCTTGAGGGAAGTGTTGTGATTAGCTTGTGGGCAATGCTCTGTTCAGCCTGAGGGAAACTTCTTTCGTTCTTGTGGGTAGTAGATTCTGTGACTGTGGGTAACTCTTCCTATGCCTGATGGCAATATCTGTTATGCCTATTGGAAATTACCTTCAGGTTTTGATTCTGATTACCTGAGGGTAATGGTTTGCATGTCTGAGGACACTGACTATTTACTTAGAAAATTAACTGTGGTGATTTCCATATATTGAATGATTAAATGAAGATTAAGAATGGAAATATAACTGGTAAAGTTAGTTACTTTTGAGTACTTCCTAGTTTATTTCATTTACTACTGCACACTACTATTTCACATTTACACTGATAGTTGGGCATGGGTCTTTGGTGGGTGCCTACTGGGATTTATTTCTCACACCCTGTTTGGGTCATGTATTTGGCCCAAAAAGATTATATAATTGCAGGTGTGGATAAGGGAAAGGGTCCCTATACAGGTACATGATTATTGCTGAAGAGTAGGGGAGCATGGGACTGGGCTTAGGCTCGCGATGCTGCCGAATATTCTATTTTGTTCTACTGTACATGTACTTTGTATTGTATCATATTGTATTATTGTGTAACATGTTTTGACTATTTTCTTAGAACTAGAGACATGTTGCATAATTATCTATATAATTGCTGGTTATTTTTACTACAGTTGTTCATTTTAAATGTGTATGGTTTATTGCTTCCGCTGTTGTTGTATGTTATTTATTTTCCACTGCGTTACACTTTAACAAATGAGGGCATAGTATCCCCACTATCAGACCTGGGCCCTCACTGCTAGTCGATATCCTCTGGCATTTGGGGAAATGTTCTTGAGGTCATGTGACCATCCGGGTTCGGGGAACCCAATGAGTAGCTTCCGAAACCCGGACGTTACAAATTGTTTCCTTTTTAAAAATTTCAACTTTAGAAACTTAACCCCTACAATTTGTTAGAGTTTCATCCTTATCTTGTTTCAATAGACTCTAGTTCATGAAGAAAATATAAATTAAAAAAATTCACAAATGATTTACAAGGTTTTTCCTCAGTGTGAGAATCAACATCCTTTCCATATTCACTCATGTGGGTCTATGGAAATTCACTGTTATAATGAATTTAATACAACTTGTGTCAATTCCCATTGGACACATTATAATCCCGATATGAATGATTATAATGACTCCCATCATATTACAAAATTTTTCTTGAAAATTTTGATTTAAAAAAATGAATAACAATGTTCAAAATGATCTACACAAGGTCCATCCAAAATCTTAGTCCATTATACCTATGTTCAATGGCCTACATCAGATGGCCTCAGTTAGACGGACTCAGTCTGATGGCCTTAATCAATCTATTCCAAATAAAAACTTTTTATTCTGTTTGAATAGAAAACTTTTCACTTTAGAAACTCTGCTAAAACACTCAGTCTAATCCCCTTGGTCTATTTATCATTTTCTGGTAATCTAAAATTGAACTATGTTCGACGCTTTGATAAAAAATCTCCTTCTATTTAGAACTTTTCTTCAACATGAAAACTGACTTTAGTTGGAAAACCTAATTCTGACACCAATTCTAAAACAATGTATATTTTATGCATGGGTGAAAAGTGTTATGTATGAATTTACCATGCACTTATATTTATAGGAATCCCAGAATATAAAAGTCATGAAACCACTTTCTTTTTCACACTCACCCAAATTTTCAATCTTGAATTTATCGCTTATTTGAACTTCATTTAATTGCTTTTGAATTCTTCTCAAATCTAATGGAGTATTCTTGAATATTCTAGAATAATCCAAAACATAAAATTTATTCATATTTACAAACATTTATTCAGTCCAATCACGTGAGTCCAATCATTCTTCATTCAGTGACTCCGATAAATCGTCCTACCACAACATTAGTCTGATAAACAATCATTTGATAGACCACAACTTTACAACTCTAAAACCATGATCTTCGCTCTGATTTTTCTTGAACGAATTAAAAAAATAAAAAGAAATGATTCCTTTCTCCGATAATACATGCTGATTGAACTTGGTTGATTACATTGTTTCACCTTCTAAAGAATTTAGAACCCTTCAATGATAGTCTAGTATTAACTTCAAAATTTTCAAACATATTTATTTATCTTTTTTCCACTCAACTTCATCTAATCACTTATTCATAATTTTTCTAATATTGTTTTTCTAGATAATAGTGTCTGATTACAAACTCAATATCTCATTTTATCTTTACTCATATATAAATATTATTTCTTGAGTCACTTTCCATTTCTTGTGTATTCATCAACTACAACCAAAAATTCTCTGTCTAATAATCAATGTTTCAATGAAGAAGCTACTTATAAAAACCTCCTCCAATTAAATATGACTAAAATGTAGAATATTTGACTTCTCACACTTTTTATGAACTCAATGATTTTCACAAACTCGGACTTCCTAGAAAAAACCTCATCTGAAACATCTATCCAGAATGTGTGTCCGATTGGAAGAAAAGTTGTACTCCATTGAACTTCACCAACTGTAAACTTCTCACTCTCTAGTAGTTTCTTAGTTAGGAGAAAATGTGTATATAAAACTATGTTTAGAAACTTTCTGAATTTCACATAACATATTTGATGGACTCCTCCTGTATTAATCATGTTTTAATGATCACAAATCTCATTAATTTTCACAAGTCTCATTACTGATCCCAAATCTCATTAATAATCAAAAATCTCATTCATCTTAGTTAACTCCTATAAAACATATCAAATCATGTGTATTTATGTTTCAAGTTCTCTCATACATTATAATGGTTAAGCTCAATCCATTTCATGCATATTATTGTGAAGTCTGAATAAATTTATTTGACTAAGTATAAGACATTGTGAAGAATAGACATCGTGAAGCCTGACACAGTAAGCCAGACATCGTGAAGCCAGACATAGTTATCCAGACATCGTAAGCCTGACAACATGAGAGAGACACCGTGAAGACAAGACACTGTGAAGATCAGACACCGTGAGAAAGACACTGTGAAGATAAGACACCGTGAGCAAGACACCGTGACACTCAGACCGTGACACTCGACACTCAGACCGTGACATTAAAACATCGTGACACTCAAATGCCGTGAAGGAGACACCGTTTTCATACCATACTGTGAAACCGTTTCTTAAACTATTTTGTCGTCTTTCAAATTAATTCTTAACGATCATATTTGATGCCTTTAATGAACTGAAATAATTAATGTTTCTTTGTAGACATAGTACGAGGTACGAGGCACAAAACACATGGAACCTATTGGCTAAATCTCATTAATTTGAAGATAAATATTAGAGAGTGCCCAACGACAATAGAGCGCGACACTGAATAGAAAACAAGCTTGTGAGCACGAACAAGAAAAAAACTTTGCAAGATTTTCAAAGAAATCATTTTCACATGCATGTAATCCGACTCTGCTGAAGAACATATGAAGTACACTAGAATCCAGAGAACATCTTCACATTGTCAAAGCTCGTGGAGAACACAAGATGAATCACGACACACTATTTTTCAAGACAAAAACCAGAAAATGACTTAAAAGTATTTTTTCTAAATCAAAGGAGTCTAGAGCTGCACTTCAAATCACTAGAGCTTATCTAAACTCATATATACTCTCTCTTAGTGATTCTTTTACTTACCTTTTGAGCAGTGTGTGTACTCTATATATTACACACACACTGACTCCTCTGCTAAAATAAAGGATTTCTAAATCCTTACACCAAACTCTCTATTTTTATGAACCCACTAATACTATGGAAGAGGTCCCTGTGTGGCCTGATTATTGTTTTTTTCTACCCATGAAAACTGTGGAAGAGGTCCCTGTGTGACCTGGACAGTCTGTGTACTATTGTTAACCCCGATCCAGGGTGTGGATCAATGTTTATTTATATAAAATGCTTGGTGGAAGGTAATCACCAAGTGGAGTGGATTAGGTCTCAGCTTGAGACTGAACCACTTGTTTTATATCCAATGTTCTATTTAAATTTAGTCTTCTCTGTTTTACTGCTTGATTGCATAATCCAGAAACCTCTAATTTCACTTTGATAGTTAGTCCTGGAAAGAATTTATAACTGATTTTTCTTAGTAGGATAACTTCAAAAGTAATATTAAAAATACATATTAAGATTACTAAGAATTAATCAATATTCTAAGAAGTTGTTTAAACAGTCAAAATATTATAACAGTATAACCTTGATTAACTGGGTTGTATCGATTTTTGGGGAAAAGTATTTTTTTTAAATAATATTTTTGTAACAGAAATTTTTATAGTCGCTCAATTCACCCCTCCCCTCTTGAGTGAACTACACTGACCAAAATTTGGTATCAGAGGTTGTTTTATTAGGACTCTGTGTAATCTTACTCAACTATGATTATAGTTGTACTTTAAAGATATGTAAATTTATGTTAATTATAAATTTCTAGCTCTTTTAAAGAAATTTTTTAGAATGGATAACAGATTGGAAGGTTCTGCAACCAACAGACCACCATTCTTTAATGGAACCAACTATGTTCAATGAAAAATTAAAATGAAAATTCATCTAGAGAGTATGAGCTTTGAAATTTTGTCATCCATTATAGATGAATACATACTTCCTCTAACTGATAGGATTACATGGGATGAACCTACAAAACATTCTTACAATAACAATTACAAAGCCATGAATTCTTTGTACTGTTCCTTAGGAGATGAAGAATTTAATAGGATTTCTACTTGTAAAACTACCCATGAAATTTGGGATACCTTGACTATCTCACATGAAGGCACATCAAGTGTAAAGGAAAAGAGACTTAATACTTATACTATAAAATCTGATAATTTTAAGTTGAAACCTGATGAGCCTTTTTCTGACATGTATCTTAGGTTCAATTAAATTTTCAACACAATTATTTCTCTTGGAAGAGAAGTCACTGGCAAAGAATAGATCATGAGAATCCTTAGATGTCTACCTGACAGATGGAGGGGAACCTCTATCTCAATTAGATAATCATGAAGAATCAGCAAGAAAACTATAAAAGAACTCATTTGGAAAATGATGATGTATGAGGAAGAGCTAAAAGTAAACAAAGAAGAAGAGGATGAAACAAAGAGGAAATCTGTAGAATTCAAGACCACCTTCTTGAAGCACAAAGATAAAGAGAAATTGGAAGCTTCTATAGAAAGTTCCACCACTGAACAATCATCACCTAACAGTGATGATGAGATGGCTAAACTGGCCAAAATATTCAAATGATTTTAAAAAAATAAGATCTTTTTCAGAAATCCTAACTTCAAGGGCAAGTATGATAAAAAAGGAAAGTGGAAAAAGGACTGGAAAAGAAGTGACAAAACTGATGAAATTGTATGCTATAAATACAAGCGCAAAGGACATATAAAGGATGATTGTCCAAAACCCAAATATAAGAAGAAATATGAGGATAAGGACAAGAAGTAAAAAAAGGAAATGAAAGAAAATTGGAGTGCCTCTGAGGATAGTTCAAGTGAATCAGAGACATCACATGATAAACAGGCTATCAAAACCAATATGCATTTTATGACAAACACATTTGAGGTAACAATGAACTCTTCTATGCATAATTTATACTATTATGAAGAGGAAACTGACTCTGATAATATTACTATTGAAGAAATATTTGATTATTGCAACATGCTTGAAGATACATGCAATGAATTAAAAGATAAATATAAATCATTGAAGAAACAACATGCTCTTCCTGCAAATGTTAAATTTGAACTTACTACTGAAAATGAGAAAAATGATCAACTGCTCAAAGAAAAAAATGAATTAAAAATGCCTAATTAGCAATTAAAAAGTTAAGTAGAAAAGTTTACTAATGGGAAAAATACCCTTACCCAAATTATAGGAAAAAAATTTCCCCCAAATATAATACATGCATTGGTTATCAACCTGGTAAAATAAACCTTAGTATAACAAATTTTTTTTCAAAGTCTAGGACATATAATTTTGTTCCCAGTTCTGGACACAACTCAACTAGCTCGAGTCATGATACATACACAACTGTTTCAAGTTTTTGTGGACCAAATACAATTTATTTTTCAAATACATTACATAATGATTATAGGAAAACTATGAGACAAATATGGGTTTTTAAAACACTTATTACTAATGTTACTGGACCAAAACAAGTATGGGTACCAAAATCTATCTTTCCTAGATCATGTTATTGGAAGGATGCTTAAAGAGATCCTGCAAGAATCCATGGTACTTGGATAGTGGGTGTTCAAGGAACATGACAGGAGACTACTCATGCTTCAAGAATCTAGTAAAAGTAGATGGAGGACATGTCACATTTGGTGACAATTCCAAAGGGAAGATCATTGTATTAGGCCAGATTGGAAACTCTGATTCGATTTTAATTTCTAAAGTACAGTTTGTTAATGGATTAAAATATAATCTGCTTAGTATCTCACAATTATGTGATGATGAATGTCTTGATAAATTTGAAAATGATTCCTGTAATGTCTTTGATTATAAATATGAATTAGTATTTTCTGCATCAAGGAATGAGAATGTTTATTCTGTTAATTTATATTCCTTAACTTCTCAAAATGTGTCATGATTTTGTGTATTTCATAAAGAATCTTGGCTCTAGAATAGGAGACTAGGACACTGTAATGTTCAATCCCTTAGAAAGATAACTTTAAAAGGCCAAGTTAAAGACTTACCCAAACGTTAGTTTCCACATGAAAAAGTGTGTAATCCCTGTCAAAAGGGAAAACATCACAAAATATATTTCAAACCACATAAAGAAGTTTCTACTTCTCAACTTCTCGAATTGGTTCACATGGATTTGTTTGGACCATCTAGAGTTTCTAGTTTAAATGGGAAGAACAATGTTTATGTTCTGGTAGATGATTTCTCTATATATACCTGGACCTTCTTCATGGCACACAAAAGTGAAGCCTTCCCTTATTTTACTAAGTATGCCAAGCCTGTAGAAAAACTTAGTGGCCTAAAAATTAAATATTTAAGAAGTGATCATGGCCATGAGTTTGAAAATCAAGAGTTTGAATACTTTTGCTCACAAAATGGTTATAGTCACAATTTCTTTTCCCCTAGAACACCTCATTAGAATGGTGTTGTGGAGATAAGAAATAGAACCTTGCAAGAAATTCCTAGAACAATGCTTAGTGAATATTACTTACCTATTTATTTTTGGTTTGAAGTTGTTAATAAAGCATGATACATAATCAATATAGTATTGATTAGAAAAATTCTCAAAAAGACCCCGTATGAAATCTAGAACAATAGAAATCCTAAGGTAAATTATTTAAGAGTTTTTGGTTGCAAAGTCTTTATTCTCAAAACTAAGGATAATCTTGACAAATTTTCATCCAAAAGTGATGAATGAATTTTCATTGGTTACTCAAAATTAAGTAAATATTGTAGAGTATTCAATAAGAGAACTAAATGTGTGGAAGAATCTATTCATATCAAGTTTGATGAAACAGATCCACATGAGCCTAGAACCATCCTAGAAAATCTGGAGGATGATGTATCAAATCTGAACATCAACTCAAAATCCTAAAATTCCTTTGTGAAAGAATTTGTGAACACATCTAATTCTAGAAATTCTCTTCAATCAATTCATAATGAACCAGAATCTGTTGATGAACCTGAAATCACAAGTCCCGCTTTTTCTAGAAAGGTTATAACCTTTAAAAACCATCCCTTAGATGCAGTTATTGGAGACTTAGAGAAAGGAACACAAACTAGAGATTCTCTTAGAAGTCAGGTTGAACATCAATCCTTCTTGTCACAATTTGAACCTAAAAACTTTTATGACTCCATAAATGATGAATTTTGGGTAATGGCTATGCAAGAAGAACTTAATCAGTTTGAAAGAAACAAATTTTGGAAACTTGATGAAATACCCAAGGACACTTTCATAATAGGCACTAAATGGGTGTTTAGAAGTAATGTAGATGAAGATGGAAACATACTTAGGAACAAGGATAGATTAGTTGCACAAGGCTACAACCAAAAAGAAGGAATTTACTATGAGGAGACCTTTTATCTAGTATCCAGACATGAAGCCATCAGAATCCTACTTTCTTATGTTGCACATCTGAATTTCAAAATATATCAAATGGATGTTAAGAGTTCATTCTTAAATGGGTATATAGCTGAGGATGTCTTTGTTGAACAACCTCATGGATTTACAAATCCTCATTTTCCCAATCACATTTTCAAACTTTCAAAAGCTTTATATGGTTTAATGTAAGATCCTAGAAATTGGTATGACAAATTGAGTACTTTTCTTATTTCCAAAGGTTTTACAAAAGGAATATATGATCCTACCCTATTTATAAAACGAATTTATAATGATGTTTTAGTTGTTCAAATCTATGTAGATGATATTAATTTCGGATCTTCAAAAAATTCATTATGTATTGATTTTTCTAAAATGATGCAAAACAAATTTTAAATGAGCTTAATGGGTGAACTAAAATAATTTCTCGGATTTCAAAATTTTCAAAATAATGATGGAATTGTTTTAAATCGAAGTAAATACACTAAATATCTTCTAAAACATTTTGGATTGGATAAAAATAAAATTAGTGACACTCCCATGAGTACCACCTGTAAGTTGGATCTTGATGAAGATGGAAAATCTGTTGATCAAACCACTTATAGAGGAATGTTTGGAAGTTTACTCTACTTAAATGCAAGCCATCTGAACATTATGTTTAGTGTGTGTATCTGTGCTCGTTTTCAAGAAAATCCTAAAGAATCTCATTTAAATGTTGTAAAAAGAATTTTCAAATACCTCAAGTATACACCCAATCTAGGACTGTTCTATCCTAAAGGACAATAATTTGAACTAGTTAGTTATTCTGATGCTGAATTCGGTGGATGTAAGTTTAACAGAAAGAGAACCTCTAGAACATCTCACCTTTTAGGCAGGTCACTAGTATCATGGTGTAGTAAGAAACAAAATTTTGTTGCATTATCTACTACATAATCTGAATACATACCTGATGACAGTTGTTGTGCTCAAATTTTGTGGATGAAACACACATCACTAGATTATGGATATCAAATCATACATGTACCAATAAATTGTGACAATAAAAGTCCAATTAACATCTCAAAAAATCATTTTTCACATTCTAGGACAAAACATATTGATGTAAGACATCAATTTTTGAGATCTCATTACAAAAAGGTGATATTACCTGGGAATTCATTGGTACCGAATATCAACTTGCTGATATATTCACTAAACTATTAAATTATGAAAGAGTAGATTACATCATACATGACCTTGGCATGATAAATCTCAAATAGATATCTTACTTCTCTTACTGTTCAATATTTTACTATGTTTTACTTTACTGTTTCATGATTATGGTTTCTAAGTTACTGCCTCTCATGTTTATAGTCTCACCATTAGCACTTTGTACTCACGGTCTGACATTCACTGTCTCACCATAACATGCACTGAGAAGTTAACTCAATGTCTCACCATGACGACCGATCACTGTCTTACTGTAACAACCCTTCACTGTCTCACTGTGAAAATTATTTATGATATTCTTTAAACCCGTATCATGGTAATTTTTATTTAACCTCTTTTACTTTCTCGTGTTTTTATTATTGTGATGTTTGACATTCCCAAATGATAAAAAAAAGAGTTTCACTTGGTTCTTCACCCAGACTTTCCCTTACCCACTTGTTTTGAACCCTATAAACCTTGAAACCCTCCATCTCTCTCTCTCTCAACCTTCAGTGGATGCCAAGAATGAAGCAACCATCTTCATCCACACCTGAGAAGTGCCGCCTGAAGAAGAAGAAGATAACACCCAAGCTGACGCCCGAAGGTCCGTTGAATCCGAACCTGGTAAATCGAAGTGTTGTTCCTGAGAAAGAAATTTCCCAGAATGGCTCTTGTTTAGCAAATCTCTAGTCCTGAAAGTGTTAAGATAACAAGGCTGGTTAGAATGGTTCTCAAAGGAGAATAAACCCATTTATTTGTGGTAGGTTTCTCAGTTCTACCAGTACGCACAATTTTCTTTTGAATCTGGTGAATGTTTTTTTTTGTGAGGAGCTGGATTAGTGGCCAAAGATTCTCCTTCTCATTGAGGTTATGGGCTGCATTCCCTAGGATACCTAACAAAGGAATTTGTGATGATTATCAAAGAGGACCCCCACCTACAATTTATTTCTTTGACCTTGAAGATGATCTGAAAACCCTAACCAGGAATGGCACCAAGAGAAGGACCATAGCTACTGAACTTGATGGAGAAATAGGGTCGTTGTTTAAGTTTGTTCAACATCTGGTTAGTCCGAGGAAAGGTGAATTTGTTGTATTAAAGTACCAAGATGTGTTCTTGTTTCATCTTATGAAGAATGGATACAAAATCAACTTGTTCAATTACATCATTCATCATATGTGTGAATTGATCAAGGTTACATCCAAATCCACCTCTCTTTTCTACTCTCGACTGATTTTAGCCATGCTTGTTTCCAAAGGAGTAGTTGGACCAAAGGAAGAAGTAATTGTGGATTGTGAGTACTGTCTCTCTAAACCCATCATTAGATGAATGAAGATAAACTAGAATCCTTGGAAAAAGGAGTGGGTGGAAGACAATAACAATGTTTATGAGAATATTAATCCTATGGATTATCCATCAAGGCTGAAGGAAATTTCTGATCCTGGTTTGGAACTAGATGAACTTGGTGAGTATTCAGAAGAAGCAGAATAAGATCATGAAGTACTTCATATGGAAGAAGTTGTTGTTGGGGAATAAAGGACTATTGTTCCTCCTATCAATCTTGAAGAAGAAGTTCTTATCCCTAGAGATGATGTCAATCTGGAAATCCAACTTGAGGCTGAAAGAGAAGAACTTTTCATAGAATCCAAGAAGAAGGCCATGGAAGAGGCTATAGTATAAGAACTCCCTGCTATGCAAGAAACAAATCTAGAAGAACTCCCTAGTGTACAAGAAACAAATCTAGAAGAACTCCCTGTTATGAAAGAATCAAATCTGGAAGAACTCCCAGAGGAAAAACCTATTCCTGAGATAATACAGTCTGCTGAAGAGAGGATAGAGATAGCCTTTCAGTTGGCTAGATAGGAGATGAATGAGGAATTAAGACATGAAACTGTGAATTTAGAACTAGCTCCTGAGCCTCTAGATCCTGCAAAGAAAGAATCTGTTGAGGGGGAGGAAACCCAAGATCTTCAGACTGATGAAGCATTACATCCAACTGAGTCTTGTCCTGTGGACACTAAGTACAAATTCCCTAGATTTTATTATGTGAGTGAATATTAGCAATTTACTGCCACTGGGCTTGATCTAACCTCACTATTTCATTTGAAGCCAGTTTCTAACTTTGCATCTAAGAAGGAACCAGAACCTAAACCTGCCCCTGTACCAACTCCTGCACCTGAACCTGTACCTGAACAGTTGTCCTTTTTCATTAAGGATGATTTAAAGGACTTTGGAGACACTATCTTTTATGGAGTTGAGAAACTTATGAACTCCCAACGTCGTGCTGTGACAAAACTGAGTAAGATAGATGCCTCACTGCTTTTGGAAAAGATCATTTGGCAGATCCAACCTAAAATTCTCCATGAAATTAAAGAAGTTTTAGTGGAAAATAAGTTGTTCAATAGTGAAGTCTCAACCCTGAGAACCATGGTTGAAGATATGAAGAAAGAGTTGCATTACGGATCAGAACCTATTTCTGCCTCTCTAGAACCTTCTGTGTCTCAAATTTCTCGAGATGTTGTGTCTAAAATTCACCCTTACCTGT
This sequence comes from Viscum album, assembly GCA_963277665.1. Lineage (NCBI taxonomy): Eukaryota > Viridiplantae > Streptophyta > Magnoliopsida > Santalales > Viscaceae > Viscum > Viscum album. The sequence continues at coordinate 492,058,468 of OY728150.1, forward strand.
TATCCTTTGATGAAAAGATTGCAGAAAAGCACAAATAGTTGTTGAAGGAAATGAGAGAGATGTGGTGAACCTAAATAAACTCACTGATGATTACACTGGTTGTTTTCAAAAGGTACTGAATTAGCACAAGCCTCTAACCACAGCCTTCAAAGCTTCTCATACCTCTGGTGAATCCTCTACACCTACCTTGGACAGTTCTTTTCTCAGATCTATCGTTCAAGAAGAGCTTCAGAATGATTTAAGTGGCTTAAATGTGACTTCTTTATCTGATGTTATCAAGAACAGTGATAGATTTCTTGATCTTGTGCAAATTCATTCCAAGATTTCTTATAATGCCCATCAGGAGATTTCTAAGAAAGTGGAAATCTAATTCAACCGAAATTTCTCCAAGACTGATATGTCCACTCACTTCAAATACCTTGTATATAATCTCATAATTTCTCTAGTAAACCAAGCCTTTAAAAACCAAGTCCAGAAGTTAACTGAGTTTACCAAATAGTTGGACAAGTTCATGGAAAACAAAGATGACTTTGAAAAGGCCATGCAGTATGGTGGAGAAATCATTGCAGACTTCATCAAACTTGTGAGACTGTATATTCATGTCCAAAGTACAATGATTTTTGATCCAACGGCTGCTCCTCTCAGAACTAGACTACCCACATTCAACTCTTCCTTAGCCGTAACTTCCATGTCTGTTGGCCAAGCTCTCAGACAGACCAGGCATGTCATCCTTGATCAGCAACTTCTAATATCTTCCACTACTCCTACATTGGCTCCATCAGTCTTCGAAGCTCTCCCTTTACCCTCTCTATCTACCATGTCTCTACCTTCTTCCACATCAGCCACTGCCCCTATGGCTTTCTCTTCTGCTACTGATAAAGGAAAAGAGAAGGCCAATCCTTGAAAAAGAACAATGCTTACTACTTTTTGATGGGGATGTCATTGATTTTTTTCTTTCTACTTTATGACGTACTACACTCTGATTCTTTTTAATGGAATGTTCACTATTTATCCGCTCTTATTTTAACTTTTTGATAATCCAAAAAGGGGGAGGAGAAGTTATATGTTTTTCTCTATATATTCTCTATAGTTGCATCCAATTTACACTTTTACTGTACATGATTTGTGATAATCAAAAAGGGGGATATTGTTGGACTCCTCCTGTATTAATCAGGTTTTAATGATCAGAAATCTCATTAATTATCACAAGTCTCATTACTGATCCCAAATATCATTAATAATCACAAATCTCATTCAACCTAGTTAACTCCTATAAATAATATCCAATCATGTGTATTTATGTTTCAAGTTATCTCATGCTTTATAATGGTTAATCTCAATCCATTTCATGCATATTACTGTTAAGTCTGAATAAAGTTATTTGCCTAAGTATATGACACTGTGAAGACCAGACACCATGAAGCCTGCCACAGTAAGAAAGACACCATGAAGCTATACACAGTTAGCCAGACACCGTAAGCCTGACACCGTGAGGAAGACACCATGAAGACAAGACACTGTCAAGATCAGACACCGTGAGCAAGACACCGTGAAGACAGGACACCATGAGAAAGACACCGTGAAGATTAGACACCATGAACAAGACACCATGACAATCAGACCATGACACTCGACACTAAGACTGTGACACTCAGACACCATGACACTCAGACACCATGAAGGAGACACCTTTTTCATAACATAATGTGATACGGTTTCTTAAACTATTTTTTCGCCTTTCAAATTAATCCTTAACGGTAATATTTGATGCCTTTAATACACTGACATAATTAATGTTTCTTTGTAGTCATACTACAAGGCACGAGGCAAGAAACACATGGAACCTGTTGGCTAAATATCATGCATTAAAAGATAAATATTGGAGAGTGCCCAATGATAATAGGGTGCGATACTAAACTGAAAACAAGCGTGTGAGCATGACCACGAAGAACACCTTGCCATATTTTCAAAGAAATAGTTTTCACATGAATGCAATCCGACTTTGCTGAAGAACATACGAAGTACAATAGAATCTGGAGAACATCTTTACATTGTCAAAGCTCGTGGATAACACAACCTGAATCGCGACACTCTATTTTTTAATACAAAAACTAGAGAAGGACTCGAAAGTATTTTTTCTAAATCAAAGGAGTCATGAGCTGCACTTCAAATCAATAGAGCATCTCTAAACTCATATCTACTATCTCTTAGTGATTATTTTAATTATCTTTTGAGTAGTGTGTGTACTCTGTATATTCCACACACATACTAACTCCTGTTCTAAACTAAAGGATTTATAAATCCATACACCAAACGCTCTATTTTTATCTACCCACAAAAACTATGGAAGAGGTCCCTGTGTGGTGTGGTTATTGTTTTTTTCTACCCATGAAAACTGTGGAAGAGGTCCCTGTGTGACCTGGACAGTCTATGTACTATTGTTAACCCTAATACAGGGTGTGGATCAATGTTTATTTATATAAACAGTTTGGTGGAAGGTGATCACCAAGTGGTGTGTATTAGGTCTTGGCTTGAGACTGAACCACTTGTTTTATATTAGCTATGCTATTTAATTTTAGTCTTATCTTTTTTACTTATTTATTGAATAATCCAGAAAACTCTAATTTCACTTTGATAATCAGTCTTAGAATGAAGTTATATCTGATTTTTCTTAGTAGGATAAATTAAAAAGTAATATTAATAATACATATTAAGATTAATGAGAATTAATCAATGTTCTAAGAAGTTTTTTAAAGTTTCAAACTCTTATAATAGTATAACCTTGATTAATTGGGCTGTATCTATTTTTGGGGAAAACCATTTCTTTTAAAATAATATTTTTGCAATAGAAATTTTTATAGTCACTCAATTCACCCCTTTCTTTTTGAGTGAACTACTTAGACCAAAAATATTCTAAAGTGACTCAGTTTGATAACTGTATCAAGAGCTACATCTGATTCTCTATATCCAGAAAATATGAATCCGTAATATCTTCAACATCCTTCTTTCTTCAAAATATTTTTTCATGAGGTTTTCCATGATGTTGAAAACTTTTAGATAAACAAATAATTATCTATATTTTGGTTAGAAATTTAAGAACTTTCTAACTTACTATCTCATTTAATTTATTCTATAGCTTCATTTTTTTGACTTTCTCACTCAGAAACTTCTGATTTTCTGATAGAAGATTCGATCAATGGCTCTTTTGATGAACCATATAATCAAAAACATTGAAAAACAATAAAATTCAATATTTATGACAACCTCAATGTCTGGTGTTACTCTATCTGATAAAATACATCCATAAAACAAACTTATCAGCAAAACAACTTTCACTCCTCCTTTGTATTTGGGTTTTAACATTTAGAAACTTTCAACTGATTTGTAAATACATTCGTTTACAAAACGTTAGTTTTTTACAGAATAAAATTTTTGGTAAAACCAAATATAACAAAGGATCTTAAATCCCTCCTTTGTATTTTTTGAAAACTCTCATTAAATACTTTTTCAACATATCATTTTTCAACACTCAGACTTTTTCACAACTTATTTTTGAATTTTACTAAAACATAGACTTTCTCAAAATAGAGTACCCTGACACCACACTACTGGATAAAGCAATGTTTTTGAATGAATTATATCCCTCAGTGACAAGAAAATTTGCATCCATGTTAATATAAAATTCTTCTCACTTTTTTCTTCTCAATGTTTATTAAAGACTTATTTTTTCCAAAACACTCAAATTTTCTTCTTATTATCTCCCCCATTTTATAATAACTAAAACTTTAGAATCATTTAATTAAGAAAAATACTTACTTCCCCCTTAAATAGATAAAGTTATACATCTCCCACATTGTCAACATAATCCAAATCATGGTGGGGGTACTTTTTTTAGATGTTTAGGAAGTATTTGGTTGAGGATGAACATGAAGTCACAGCCTCAATTCCAAAAATCTATCTTTCAACATTTATTTTTGTGAAAATATCAATTTTTTTGATACTTTATTGAAATATATTCTAGAAAAACTTCTCCACCAAAAAATTTCTATTTAATGAGGTGAAACTTAATATTAATTTCCTTTGATATTGAGTGTTGGATAAGATTTTTAGAAAGACCAATTGAAATATGATTATCACAAATTATCATCAATGTTTTGAAAACTTTAGCCTTTAAATCTTCCAACTAAAGTTTCATCCACAAAATTTGAGTGTAATATTGGGTAGCTACAACATATTCTGATTCCGCAGTGCTCAAAGTTATTGAACCCTATTTCTTACAATTCTAACTCACACAACATTATCCTATGTCAAATGTTCCTATAGAAGTTTATTTTATATCATTTAAATCTCTATCCCAATAAGTATCAGTATAGACATGAATGTTCCTATCAAAACTTATTTTATATAATAGCCCATATAAATTTTTTCCCTTAAGATATATCAGAATTCTATTTTCTACCAACATATGAGATTATTTCGGATCAATCTTATATCTGGCACACAAAGTCACAACATAAACACTATTAGGTCTTGAAGCTATTATATAAAGAAAAATTTCTATCAATTTTTAAAATTCCTTATGATTCACAATTGTCCTAGATTTAACTTTACTCATATTTATCCTAACTGAAGTAGGAGTAGAATCTTGTTTAGATTCAACCATACTAATATTTTATAACAATTCCCTGGAATACTTTTCTTGGGATAGAATTTTTTTGAACCTGTAAACCCAAGAAGAAAGTTAATTATCCCAAAATTTATATCTCAACATTCTTATTAATTTCCTCAACATATTTATTGAAAGCATTTCTTTATCTCCATAAAAATTATATCATCCACATTAAAAATTATAATTAGGGTGCTGGAGTTAACTTCTTTCACATATAAGTTTCTATAAAACTTTGATTTAGAAAAATTAAACATTATCAAACAATTTTCATGTTTTGAATACCAAAAACATGGGGCTTATTTAAACCTATACAATGATTTATTCAATTTAAAAATATTTCTGCCATTATTATCACATAGAAACCCACAAGGTTGCTCAATGTAAACTTCTACCTAAATTTCACCATTTAGAAAAGGTGAATTTACATCCATCTGATAAATTTTTTTACTTTAGTGGTTAATCCACTACTATAAACTTTGTAATAGTTTCTAATCTTACAATTTGAGAAAAGGTTTCTTAAAAATCCATAACTTCCACCTTTTAATAGCCTTTACAAAAAATATTTCTTTGTTTCTTGAAAAAACTTCATGATTATTCAACTTGTTTCTATACACCAATTTTTTTCTAATATCATTTTTATTTGATGGGTGTGGAACAAGTTCCCAAGTGTTTTTTTCTCAATATGATCCAACTATTGATTCATAGCATCAACCCATTCTTTGTATTCAACTACTCTTGAAACTGATTCTAGATGAGTGATGTCTAATTTTCTGTTCTAAACCTTATTCTGGTCTAAACAGAAGCATTCTGATTACCATGAATATTTTCAGTTTCAAAACATTTTGTAAATTAAGAAATTTAAAATTTTCTCTTATAGATCCACTTTCCTCATGACATGATTCCTATGAGTCTTGATATATTTGTTTTGAATCACTTTTAATCTCTTTATAATTATTAAGTTTTTCTTTCCTCAACATTATCAACAAATTTTGTTAAGGAATTTATATTTTCAATAACTTTTGAATAATATGAATCCACCAAATTTTGTAAACAGTTGTTCTAAATTCTATAACTTCATCAGTTGGGTAAATATCCCATTAAAATTCCTTCAACTTTCTTATTAAATTTTCAATGATCCAGAATTTTAATTTTTAAAAAACAACGTATCCCAAAAACTATGAAGTATTTAAATGAAGGGTTTTTAGTTATATTTTATTTCATAGAAAGTCATGTTGGATTCTAGACATAGGAAAAATATTTTTTGAACATGTATAGAAGCCCTAAAATTTTCTCTACAATAGAACAATGAATGTTTTTATTCTCCTAACATGATTTTTCACATTTACACCAAACTTATATTTTTTCCTTTCTACAACTCCATTTTTTGAGGGGTTTATGGAGCACTATATTGATTTTTAATTGCACATTTCTTCAAATATTATTTTAAGTAATTTCATGTGTATTCCATTCCATTATTAGTTCTTAACTTTATTATGTAAACACCCATTTATCTCTCAACTTCTCTTTAAAAAATTATGAACATATCTAAAACCTTTGACTTATGTTTCATAAACATGATTTTGGTAATCTAAGTGAAATAATCAATAAAAGTGGTAAAGTAAAAAAATATCCTTTTGATGATTGATTAATCATTAGAATGAATAATTTTAAGAGGTCTATAAGATCAAATCTTAACTTTCTTATGATTTTTATTAATCATCTTCCATTTTTGACAAGTTATACAAACACCTTCTTCCCTTCTTTTCAATTTTGGAAATTTTTTAATATAATTGACTTGAGAAAGTTGTTTCATATTTTTCTATCTAATATTCCCAAGGATATGGTGTAAAAAATTGTTTTCATTTTTAGTACTCAAGTACAGGTGTTGTAAAGTTCTCCTATTTGAAATAGATTTACACTAGTTTTTTCTCCTCATGTAACAACTTTTCCATCTTCCACACTTTTTATGATAGAAAAATATTTTCTAAAAATCACTTATTTTCCATCATCACAAAGTTTACTTACACTAAGTTATTCTTTATCCCATTAATAAATATAACTTATTGAGATTTCAACTTTTATTCTTCAATCTCACCCATTCCAATTCATTTGATTTTTAAGAAATAATCATTTTTGAAGGGAACAACTCCTCCATCATGATTTTAAACATATTTTAATATTTTTAAATCACCTATCATGTGTGATGAACAACCACTATCAAGAATCCATAGTTTTTTCATTTTTATTTCTTTAAGTGATGTATCAAAAAAATTATTTCTTCAACTTTCTTATTTCCAAATTCCTTTTGTTTTCTAGAATAAGAACTTTTCCATTGAAGAGTTTTCATACATTATTAGGAATTTTGGTTAACCTGGTCACATTTTACACATACTTCATCTATAAATTAAATTTTATTTCCATTGGAAGTTTTCTAACATATTCAAATTTTACTTTTCCAATATTATGTGTCTTAGGAAAGTTACTCATTTTTTCCACCACTGTTTCCCTTTTGTTTATAGATCCTTCCAATAAGAGACAAATTATACCAAAAATTATATTCCCCATGCCCATAGATTCCACAACACCCACAAAAACCATCAAATATTGATTTTCTATAGAAGTATGATCTTTTATTGAAGAAGTTTCATTAAGGATCAAAAAAAATTTCTTCCTTAGTTTCCTCTAGGTGTGTGGAAACCCTCTTCTGGGAGAAATTTCTAACTTTTTGGAATCTGATAGATTTTTCACAACCTTTATCAATCCAATAGTTCTAAAAAAATTTCTATACACCTAAAATGTTAGAAAAATAAGAAGAAAAATTATTTTTGGAAGGTAGGGAATTCACCTGATTCATGGAATGTGATTTTTCTATAGCTTCTAATGATTTATATTTTTCTTCCAAAGAATTGATGAAATTTTCATTCAACTTTATTAATGTTATTTTAGCTTCAAGGAGTTTTGATTGAGTTTTTTACCTTTATCTTCCATAGATACTAATTTCTTACTAACGTCTTTAACCATATTTCCCTATTAAAAAATTATTAGTTGGTAACATAATATCTCTTATATGTGTTCTTCTTATTTCATAGAAAAATATTTTATTCCTTCAGCATATTTTACACTATATTTTTTCATCATTCTTATTTCTTTCTTAAGAATTATTTTTTTCTCAAGACATGCAATAAGTTTTGATATGAGATGATACTCTCTGTAAGATATTTCACCTCCTCATTCTTCTTTATTTGATGAATCTTATTTATCCTCAATATTTTCAAAGAACAATTTTATTATTTCATAACATTAATATTCCAACGAATCAATCTCATCCAAGTCATATTAGACTTTATTAATTAGCATACTTTTTCTATTTATAGTGAAATTATTCTTTCAACCAATGTATTTATTTTATTTCTTGGGATTTTATCAAACTTCTACCACTTAGGGTTTTCTTTTAAAAAATCATATAATTCAACAATTTTTTTTTGGAATAATTCATTTAAAAATTTCTGATTCCACCACACTCAAAATATTTGAGAGGAAATTTTCCTCTATACTTACCTCTTCCTCTCTGATTGTTATTAGAGATAAGAGATGTGATTTTTTTCTTTCAAATAACAGTACTCCATATCATTAGAATCAAAAGGATAAAAATATTTAACATCTTGAATTTTAATCCTTTTCAATGCTTCGAAAGACATTTAATCTTCCATTTTATATTAAAAAATTGTAGCTTTTCTCATTTCATAAGTAATAAGAATGTTATGTAGTTCTTCAAGAGATAAACCATCTTTATCTTAAAATGAAAAAATTATAGAATCAAACATGATTGGAGAGTTTCTCATGAGTTTATTCACAATTTTATGATCTTCTAGAACAACTATGAAACCATTGATGTTGCAAAAAACTTAATTTACTCTCGGGAAGTACTCTTCAATAGTTTATTTATCTCTCATTCATATGTATTCAAACCTACTATGCCAGATTTTTAGATTTTCTTCCTTCACTTTTTTATTCCCTTTGAATATACTTTTGATCTTGTCCCACATAATCATTGATGATTTGATACCCATCTACATTATATATATTTTTTGGATAGAGACATAAGAATAAAATTTCTAGATTTTCCATAAAATTCAATATTTATTTTATTAATAAATGTCATAGGGGAATCTTTTTCAATGGGTAGAAACCTAATTTTAGTAGCATAAAAAACATCTAGTCCAAGAGATAAAATATATGGAATCATCCTGTTTTTAAAACCATGATATTTTTTCCCATAAAATGTAGTAATTCCTATACTATTGATGGAATTAAGATTTTCCATGATAACAATTCCATAGGGGAACCTTCACTTTGATACAAATAAAATTTCCAAAGGATCGAATAACAACTAAGATGGGAGGTTGAATAAGTTTTTTTGCATGAATGACCTGAATGCCTTAATTTTTAATTGATTTTAGATAACCCCCCTTTCAAGGGATGAAGGGGAACCCTTAAAAGGTCCGTAGACTCACAGATTACATGGCTCGTAGGCTTAGAAGAGTAAATGACCCGAAGGCCTTAGGGAATTCAACCAGACTATCTATATGGAACTGCCCCTCCTCTCCATCTGCATCTTGATAGTAGCTCTCCACCTTTGCATGACCGTCTGGCTAGGATTCCCGTGCAAGAATAGTCTGATATTGATGGCATATCCATACCCTCTCATTCAAGAAATCCATTTGGCTCTGCTCTAGTGAGTGCACCTACTCTGAATCCTCTTCTAGCGCTACTCTTTTTTTGTAGTGTGTCTAGGGCCTGCATTCATGTGACCCGAAGGCCTTGGGGTGGACCTAAGGCCTTAAGGTGGCCCGAAGGCCTTGAGAATCAACTGGCCCAAAGGCCTTGGGTGGCCCGAAAGACTTACAGGACCCGAGGACCAAACCGGTGGCCTAGAGGCACAGATTGATGAATAGTTCTGGCTGCTACCGTACTACTATAGTACTACTACTGTACTACTAAAGTATTGCTACAATACTGCTACAGTGATGCTATAGTGCCTACTACAGTACTTAGAAATATGCCTCCTCCTGGATTTGATCTCGGGTCTCTTGGATGCACCTAACGAGTCCTCACCAACTAGGCTGAGGCTCTTGTGTGTTGAATAAGTTTTTTCTTTTTTAAAAATTTAAACTTTAAGAAACTTAACCCCTAGAAATTGTTAGATTTTATTCCATATAAAATTTTAGTCAAATCAAGTGAATACATAAAATCGAAAAGAAAACAAGTCATACATGATTTACATGGTTCAACCTTAGTGTAAGAACCTACATGTTTTCCATGGCCACTCCCATGGGTCTATGGAAATTCACTATTATAAATAAGTGAATACAACCAGTTTCAACTCCCATTAGAGATGTTTTATCTATAGATAATAACAATTATATTTAATATCATTAATTAAAAAAAATTCATAGAAAATTTGAGTCACAAAAAAAATAATAATAATGTTAAAAATGATCCACACAAGTCCATCCATAATATTAGTCTATTCTTCTTGAGTCTGATGTCTTGTTTTAGATAGCCTATGTCCAATAGCAGTAGTTTGATGGCCCTTAAGAATCTGTTCCATATACAAAATCTCTATTCAATTTGAATAAAAAAAATCTATTCTTTAAAAACTCTACTCAGATACCCAGTCCAATCCCCTTAGTCTATTTCTTATTGTCCTATAATCTAAACTTGAACTATGTCTGATGCTTTGATTAGAAACATACTTCTTCCTGGAACTCTTATTCAACACGAAAAATGACTTCAATTGAAAAACTCACTTCTAAAAACAATTTTTAAGTGATTCATATTTTACAAATAGGTGAACAACGTTAGGTTTGAATGTACTGTTCACTTCTATTTATTGGTATCATAGAATAGAAAAATTAGAAAACCACTTTCTTTTTACCACTCACCCAAATTCTCAATCCCGAATTTATTTCTTATTTAAACTCCATTTAACTACTTATAAATTCTTCTCTAATATTCTAGAGTCATATTGAATCATATTTAATTATCTAAAACATCAAATTTATTTGGATTTACAAACTTTTATTCAGTCTGATCACATGATTCCAATCACTCTTCATTTTGTGAGTCTGATCAATATTCTTTCCTTAATATCAGTTTGATAAACGATCATATGGTTCACCAAAAATTTAAAATTATACAATCCTGATCACTATTCTTGTTGTTCTTAACCCAATTGAAAATAAATACAATGAAATTATTTCTTGATCCAATACTCCACGCTAAAAGAACATAGTTGAATACATTTTTGCAACTTCTAAAGACTTCATATACCTTCAAATATTGTTCAATAGTAACATCAACATTTCCAAACATATTTCTATGTCTAGATACTTTTTCTAGTCAGCTGCATATAGTCACTTAGTAATACTATGTCCTATCTGGTTTTCCTAGAGAACGATGTCCGATTACAAACCCGATCTCTCCTTTTTTCTTTTCTTAGGTATCTAAATAAGATTTCTTGAGTCACTTTGCATTTATTATGTATTCATCAATCACAAACTCAAATTTTTTGTTTGATGAACAATGTTTCAATGAAGATTTTTCTTATAAAAACCTATGCCTTTTCAATCTAACTAAAAACCAACAACTTCAACTTCTCATGCTTTTTCATGAACTCAATGTTTTTCACAAACTCAGAATTTCTAGAAAAAACGTCATCTAAAACATTTGTCTGAAAAGTGTGATTGATTGGTAGTAGAGTTGTACCTAATTGAACTTCACCAAATCAAAACTTCTCACTCTCTAGTATTTTCTTAGTATAGATAAAATGTTTTTGGAAACCAATGTCTAGAAACATTCAACATTGCACAAAATATCTTCTAGAGTAGCTCAGTCTGGTAATTGCATCAAGAGATGGAACAGATTATCAGTGTCTAAAAAATATATTTTTGGAAGATATGTAATATCCTCCATTATTTAAAATCATTTATCAGGATGTTTTCCATGATTTTGAGAACTTTGATATCATTAAAGCATCATTTTAGTTAAAGTAAGAAATTTAAGAGATTTATAACAAACTAAATTCCTCATTTCATTTATTCTAAATATTTAATTTTTTTTTCAACTTTCTCACTCAGAAACTTTTGATTTTATGAAGGAAACTTTGATCAATGGTTCATCCAATGATTTTCTGATTAACAACTTTTCAAAACTTCAAAATTCTTTCTTTTTGAAAAATTTAGCATCTAATATTTTTCTATCAGACAAACTGCATCTAGAAATGTATCTTTTAAATAAATTAAATTTCACTCTTCCTTTGTATTTAGGTTCAACATTAAGAAACATTCTCCCAATTTATAAAAAAAATATTTTACAAAAAAATATTTTTCAATAAAAACAATTTTTTAAAAGAAAACATCATAAAGGATCTTCATTGGTAGTGAAAAAAAGTGTTATAATTAAAGATATCATCTCTTGAAGAATATTAATCAAGCAGGTGAAGTCTCAGATAGAAAAATAGCCATGTAGTGGAGAAATAGAAGTCCCATGAATAAAGACATAACTTAGTAGAAGCATGATCTTATCATGCGAGAGATAATAAGGATAGTTATCAAGTTGGATCTAGTGTAAGTGAGAGTGTTGTAACAGTGTGTTCACTAGACCTAACTTGAATAGTAATTTTAGATTATGATATCATGTATTTAGTGAGTTATACATGATAAAAACTTTCTATAATAGTGTTGATATTTCTGCATTCACTATTTACATGGTAATTTCCAAAGATTATTTTTCATATCAAAATGTTATAGGATTTCATGGGATATAATGATAACCTTGAGATAATATCACATTAATGTTAAATATATATCCTATGGTCTAGATAAATCATACCAATTGGACATTGATGGTGTCTGACTGTCGGGTGCTGGGGGCTCATAAGCATTGAGAATTCTCATGAAATTCACACTTGATGATCTAGAGTAGATGAGATTATGAGGACTGACCTTCCAATAGTGACACCACACATTTCCAATGTCATTGGTAGTTCCTATCCATGAAAAAGTTTAATGGTCTCCTAAATTAACATTATTATCAGTGTATACTACTTATCACATACTTTTATGTATGAAAAAAACTATGGAATTGAATTCATTTTGAGGTAGATTATGTTGGGTGTATCATTGGTGGCATGACATTGATTTAATAATCAAGATGAAAATTTTTTCTTTCGAAAGGAAGTGATATCTCAATCCAAGTTGATCAAGTTGGTATAAACTTCACTAAATCCATGGCCATAGTAGAAGAAGGTAAGTAATTCCACTAAGGTCAATGAACAATAAATCAAGAAAAGATGATGAAATTAAGTGTGCATCCTGATTAATGAGATATCATGAGACAAATAGATTATATTACAAGAAATGTGTTAGTAGGAAAGGTTATCATTTATATGACTATAACTTATCTCTTTATAGGAATTTATAAGTTACTAAACTCCACTCATGTTCTATGAATAGTATTCCCACTATCGAGATAAGGGCATATAGGGTCACACACTAAGAGTATTCTAAATTTTGTCCTATTCTGATGAATATGAGTTTTAGATATAGTGGAACCCACCATTTGGGTCTGGTAGATGTCTGAGAATATTTGATCTCCATGAAATAAATAAATTTATGTTATATGAGTTTAGAATAATTGGAATTTAATTAATTTATTAAATTTATATATAAGTATTAATGTAAATACATAAAAAAATATTGTACGAATGAATATTATTTTAATATTCAAGGATTGTTTAATATTTTTGGGAATGACGAGTCGAGTTAAGAACTAGTTTTATCATGTAGTATATTTATTATATTTCAAGTAAGTGATGAAATATAAATTATATTTATGAATCAATAATGATGTAATAAGATGTCATTTATAATAGGTAATAAATATCTAGGGGTCGAGATCAATTTCTAGGTATCACTACTTGAAAATGAGGATACTACCATAGACCTATATCCACTGTTTTAAAACCATGGCTATAGGTGGATATAGCCATGATTTTAAAACTGTGGCTATAGGTGTCTATAGCCACAGTTCTATGGCCTATAACCACGGTTTTAAAACCGTGGCTATAGGCTGGTTTTCCACAGCCAATTGCCACAGTTTTGAAAACCGTGGCTATAGGTCGTGGCTATAGACATGGTTTTGTGGCATATCGTGACAATTTTAAAATAGTTGCAAGAGGCCAAATTTTTCGATACCCTATAGCCACGGTTTTCCAAAACTGTGGCAATAGGGTTCCCATGCTTCCACAGGAAAAACATTTCCCGCAAAAAATTTGGTGGGAAGACCAACACCCACGATTTTGAGGCTATTCCCATGGTCTAAATTAATATATATATATATCATAATATATATATATATATACACATACCCAAAGTGTCATGTGGTGTAGTGGTAAGTATGCTGGTTCGTAGAGAGGAGGTACAAGGATCGAAACACACTGGTGAAATTTTTGTATTTAGGCTATTTCCATGGTTTACTGATGCTATATCCATGGTTAAAACCATGGAAATAGCTTCCTATAGCCACAGTTTAAACCGTGGCTATAGGTCATCTGCCATGGGGGCAGTTTTTTAGGCATATTGCCACGGTTTTCAAAACCGTGGAAAAAGGCAGATATGGCCACGGTTAAAACCGTGGCAGTAGGTTGGTACCTACTCCCACGACGATATTGTCCACGATTGGACAAAACTGTGGTTGTAGGCTATGGCCACATTTTTTGGACCTATTGCCACAGTTTTGAACCGTGGAAATAGGCTTTTTTTCTAGTTTGGTATTTGGAACTTCACTATAATAGGAGGATGAGACTCTCATTCATGATACTATCCACTACTCAATCATTTAGAGACTATCTATCATATTTCTTATTTAATAGATATAGAATCTCTTTTCATAAGGAACCAATCAATGAACAACTTCATGGATCGATGGAACAGAGCACCAATGATCAGTAGGACGTTGAAGGAATTGTCCAATATCTGTTCTAGTACCCGAAATTCAATGATCGATGCTCCCATAGTCATTTGGAGTTCCTTTGGATTATCGAGAGGGATTATACCCCATATTCTTTGAGAAAAAATCACCAATAAAAAGTAGATGTCAAGCGCGAATTCAAATCAACCAAGGTATTTTTTTTGTTTAATTTTTTCTTTTAATGTTTCAAACAAGATCTAATTATTCATTATCCGGATACGTCATGCCAGTGAAAATGTAGTTATGTTGATGTTTGGTCATTTTTTTAAAATCAATGACCCATCAGCTTCTACTGTGTAGCCTCGGTACCTGAATTCTTTAAGTAAATCAAAATTTGCACCCACTCTTCCTAAAAACTCAGACAATAATATTCATGAAAAAGGAAACCATAATAAAGTAAAAAGGACACCCAATAATCACATGGTTAAAAATTTAAGTCTTATGTTCATGAGATAAAACTATCAAACTTTATTAATCAAAATATATAAGGATTTACAAATTCACAACTAGTAATTTATAATATCATAATATTTGATCTAGGTTAAGTAAAAAGTCAAAATCATTCCTCGTAGGTGGTACCGAATCACTTTTAATGAAGTTTTTATCTAGTTTAACAGGTTTTAACACCATCTAAAGTTTGTGATACACCTCCCTATGAAACTAGAAACATTCAATTTCCTATAGATACCACTGTCTCAACCACTGTATCCATTAAACCGCCGTTGGACCTCTCTTTGTACCCATCAAACATTATAACATTTTAATCAAATTTTCTATCCACTATAGTTTCTTGACTCCAGTTAATGAAACATCAAGGATGATGTATCTTTTAAATTTATACTTTCGACGAAATTACTTTAAAATTGAAAGAATAACTTCACATTTCCTAACAGTATCATTAAAAATTAGATACTTCATTATGAAACTATAAATATTTTATCGTATACAAGAAAGATTAAGTAGAGGGATAATTCTATTTAATAACAATAGTAGTAAAAAATACACAAAAATAATAATATTAATACAATAATATCCAAACTTAAATCCTATTACTGTAAATAATGATTAACTTAAAGAAGAATATTTTTTCTTAAGAATAATCAGATTCGTGAATAAAAAAGGCTCTTGAGAGGGTCCAAAGTTTTCCATGACCATAAAAATTTCATTTATATCTTATACACCTATATAATAGATATGTTTTCAACCCATGAGAAATAAAATGAGCGATCAAAGGGATTATTTGTCTTATACTAGAAAAAATAGATAAAAAATGTTGGTTAGGAGAGTGGCAGTGTGTGTAGAATTAAAAAAATGAAGTATAAAAAAGGTGAGTGTGTAGTGTTAATTTTTCTAGAAAATATATAAACTACTTGTTATAGATAGGACACATTAAAAATATGTTTATAGAAAATCTAAATATATATTGATATTAAAAGAATAATGCTCTTGAAAATGGTTCGAACCAACTTGTAAACTTAGCGAGTCATTCATAAATTTATCTATCATTAAACTATAAATATTAATTCTTTTAATTTAATCACTAATTATATTTATTTAAAGAAATGGGTAAAATGGATTCAAATAGTCTCAATTCTAATTTTTTTCAGGTTGAAACATCAATAAAAATCAATAAATATATTTTAGAAATTGAAAATATAGAACCTTATGAGGATTTTTTTTGTTTTTTAGTGAAATAATGAATAGGTATTTATAAGAGGTATCATGACCATTGGAATAGTAATATAACTACTAGGAATAGTAACATGATCTTTGGGAATAGTAATCGGACCATTTAGAATAGAAACCTGACTGTTGGAATAATAATTTGACCTAAAAATAATAAAATTAAATATAAATAATATTTATCATGAGTAAATATAAATATTATATTTTCATAAAGAAAATATCATGATTAAAAAATCAAAGAAATTATAATCACCTTTTTAATAAAATATAATTAAATGTTATTTTTAAAAATCATAATTTTTATATTAAAAATTAAAATAACTTATGATAGAAAATTATTTTTATAAAATTAATTTCATTTTAAGAATTAAAATTTCAAAATTTTCCACGGGTGATTTATTTTTTAATTTTTTGAAATACTTTAATATTTATTTAAATAGTAAAAATAATGCTTTTTAAATACTGCATGTTATATGACATAATGGTAATGAAATAATGGCCAAATAAATAATAAATTGATTAGTTTTTCCCAAAATATATTTAAAAATGTACATGTGTCATTCAGAAACAATAAAATTAATTTAAAAACCAAAAAATAACTTTCTAATGTCTGTAGTCAAAAGTATTCCCTTAAAATAACAATTTTTCATTTATTCCACATTATTTTGTAATAAATTAGTGAATTCGGTTAAGAATGGGGTTTAAAATCATAAAAACGTTTTATTTTATTGATATATGATTCATAATTTCAAAAAATCACTATTAAAAGGTTTAACTTGGATATAGTATTTTATCCATTATTTTATCCTTAAAATACCCCTCTCATCAAGCATAAATAATCCCTCTCCCTCCCCTTGAAAAAAACACTCCTACCTCAATTAAAAATGAATATGGAATACCAAAACCCCCTCTATAATTCACCTTATAATACTAAGGAATGTTCTAGAGTAAACCAAATCCATGAATTAAAGGATTTTAGTGCCGTACAAGGAAGAAACATTGAGAAAAGAGTAAGTTTTTATCAACTATTCTCTCATTTTTCTCTTATCTACCCCCTTTTACCAATTCATTTCAAAAAAAAATATTCAAAGATAAATTAATAAGTATGTTAAAATAATATTAATTATGTGAACCTACTATAAATAATTATATTTATTAAGTATTCATATCTCACACTTCTCTTTATTCTTCCATTGAAACTATCTCGTCAACGGTTAGTTAACCACCCATGATGACATTTCAAACTCTCTAAGTATCAAAAACATTATGGATGATCATAATAAATTGTTTATAATATATAAATGTATAAATATATGTATTTTAATAATCTGTAATTAATTTTACTTATGTATAAATGTCCTTGAACACAAATAGTGAAATCAAAATGAAGCATGATTTTTTAAGGAAAATGTGATATCAGAATGTCTCATCATTACTAAATCTAATTAAGAAATAGAAAATGATGATTATAATTTATAAATAATTATATGAATTTACATTATACACTTATGGTTCAATGTTTTAATAAACCTATTTTTATTATTCAAGATTCAAAAAAGCGATGAAATAAAGTGGGATTTAAGGTTAGAGGATTCTTGAACCCAATTCCTTCTTTTTGGGTTATCCATATTTCACCTAATTTTTAGTATGGATATTCCTATAATGTCTATAAAATGACTTTTCACTACCCTTTACCTTTTCTTTTTGTTATATACATGTTCTAACCCCACTCAAATGATTTCTAAGCCAACTTTAGAGATTCTTTAAAATTAATTTATTTCTCAAGAACATCGCATTGAATCCTCTTGAATTTTTCTTATCCCCCAAATAATAATGATGTTTTATGAAAAAAATTATTTCCATTATTCATTTGGGAACCCCAAAGGTTATTCCATTAATTATTATATGTGAAATATTTTATGAAATCCATTCCTTTACTTGGGTTTATTTCATGACTATGATTATTATACATTCCATGTGGCATGTATATTATTAGGATTTTATGATATTACGAGTGGGTCTAGAATTACATATCCCTCCAATTTATTATTTAAATTTATATATATCATGATATTATATTTATTGTTCATGAACATGATGCTATATTTTTTCATAATGGTGATGTTATGATTTTTGCACATATGTTATGTGTGAACATGATGATAGATTTGTTCACAACTATGTGTTGTATTTCACCACTATGTTATGATGTTTCATTATTATTTTTATGACATATTCAATGCCTTTATAAAATTTTTCCCTTATGATTATGATGATGATCCTATGATTATGATATGATTATGTTGATTATGCTCACCCGTGTACAATTGATTCATGTCCCTTATTCATCTCTTTTACTAGGCATTTAGCTCAATATTTTCTTTGATGTATATCATAAAGTGATTACTTGTACTAAGGTGAATGTGAGAGATATTAGTATAAAAAAATGATTTCAATAATTTTTATGTTTTAATATGTACAAGTGATGTGTGGGAAAATTTTTCACAGGATACTAAACCTTTAGATATTAGATTATATTACTATTATGTTTTCTATCTTAAGAATAATGTATTAGCCATGTAAGAAAAATTTGGGTTGCTATAGTTGGTATTGTAGTAATGGTTTAGTAAATTTGGTAATTAATATTAGAAAATGTTCGTGAAAATTATTTGGATAAGTCTATGTATAAGGAAACATCATATGTTTTGGTGAAGTATAAGAGTGTGGTTTATGAGGAATGAAATCTATATCTGGATACTACAAGTGGATATTGATATGTAACCATTATACCTAGGTGAAATAACCCTAAAAAGGGTGAACTGAGATTTTAATCGATCATCACATGGTGTATGAAAAAGAGGTCTTACTACACACCTGGTTTGACAGTCCTGAGGATATGCTTTGGTTAATCACAAAATTATCTAAAAAACATTATGAAGGATAAATAATTAAATTATGTATTCCTCATAAAGTTATAAAATTATTAGAGTATATTATCCTAGAAGCACAATTTTAGGAAAAGGATAAACTTAGAGATTCTATAAGATGTGAGCTTAGAATTAATTTTACATATAAGAATAAATTATCCATGCATTTTTGACTTAATTTTTTTATTCATGTTATATTTTATAAAATAATGGGAACTAGAAGAAACTAGACCAAAAAACATATAGTGACCCAAGGTTTTTATAAATAAATATTAAATCATTTTAGATGAATAAATAATAAATTTAAAAAATAACAAATCAATGACTATGTAGGTTTAGTGTATTTAGAGACTAGAAAAATTATCCTCTTATTTGATGAAATATCATCAACATCACCCATAATGATCTTCCCCTTTAGTATTATTTATAGACATAACATACATAAAACTTTTCTTCATAACCAGGGGAAAGGAAACATAAGAAAGGGTGAGATCATATGCTCAGT
Organism: Viscum album; assembly: GCA_963277665.1. Lineage (NCBI taxonomy): Eukaryota > Viridiplantae > Streptophyta > Magnoliopsida > Santalales > Viscaceae > Viscum > Viscum album. The sequence goes on from OY728150.1 coordinate 492,078,287, forward strand.
AAGGATAAACATGGGAGATATAAATCTATGATCTTAATAAATCATAATATAATAATAATGATTTGAGATCAAGAACATATCTTACAAATTTCATACCCAATCTATCATAGGTGATAAACATGATTCATGGAATAAAAAATTATCATTACAAACGACATAGATCATAAGAGTGAGAAATCATCATAAATAAATCATGAACCATAAGCTCATGTCATAAAATTTCAGCTCAATCATAAGTATAGAAACCATTTCATATGTCAAGGTTAACTACCAAGACCATACAACATAGTAGATCAGGAATCATAACCTATTTCTCATAGTGGTTCAAGCCCAACGATCTATTTCCTTTTTTTGGATCCATCTCATTGAATTGATTCCCACCATTATCTCATGAGATACAAAGATTCACCTAATTAATTTGAAGGAGATATAGGTCCCACCCATAAAATAATGAAAAACACACATATTTAAACCACAATATCTTAAAACATTCATCATAGAATAACCCATAGAAAGAAAATGGGTTTCATAAACATTTCATCAAGGAATAACCTCATGAAAAGAAATAGGTGTCATAAACATCTCATCATCATAAAAATAAAACATCCATAGAAAGAATAAGGAGGGTATCCTTGGAACATATCCCCATTAAATCATAAGGAACATAAAAATATGTCATCTTAGATAGAAAGTTATTTAGAAAGATAACTTGGAAAATTTGTTGTGGAAAATAGCCTATCTATATTGAAAAACAATTTTTATACAATTTTTTTTAAAAAAATTTATTTGAAAATAACCTTATGTTGGATCCTCTATGATTTTTTAGCTTTCATAATCAGAAATAATGTCAATATACAGATTCACCTCAAATTAAGTCAATTATGTCATACAAAAAATATAATTAAATAATTCAATAACCTATATTCATAAATAAATATGTTTACAAGTATATTTATACATGTACTTTTAGATAACACTTAGTCTTGTAATGATTTGTGTAAGACAGACCAATGTTCGACACACTGATGTTCAACACACCGATGTTTGACACACCGAATTCAACACACCAAAGATTACACACCGAAGTCGACACACTGAAGTCGACACACTGAATATTGAAAGATCGAAGTTGACACCCCAAAGTCAACACACCGATGTTCGACACACCGAAGATTGACACACCGAAGTTGACACACTGATGTTCGACACAACGAAGTCGAGACTCCGAAGGCTGACATACTGAAGTCGACACACTGAAGTTGACCCACCAAAAATGACACACCAAAGTTGACACACTGAAGTTGACGCACCAAAGATGACACACCAAAGTCAACACACCGAATTCGACACAACGAAGATTGACAGACCGAAGTCGACACACCAAAGTCGACACACTGAAGATTGATAGACCGAAGTCGACACACCAAAGTCGACACACCGAAGTTGACAGACCAATGTTACCAAACCGAAGTCAACAGACCGAAGATGACTCACCAAAAGTCATAAATAACTGTTTTCATTTTATTAATTCAAATTTATTTCTAACAGACATATTTAGACAAATTAATGTCTCTGACATTATTTAATGTTGTCTGTCGGAATATCCATAGACAGTATGAGGTACATGCACATGATGAGATCTTTATTCCTAGTAGACCTTGAAGTATATAAGTACTTCAATAAGAGATCAAAAAACTACAGATACATAGAGATATACAGATACACATAGAGCTTGGAGTACACGCTAAAATATAAACTACACGAACTAAGAATATTGAAAAGAGAGAAACTCAAGGATTGATCTCACCTTGAAAATACCTACTAGAGATTGCTAAACATCCTCACAAAGAAGAGCTGAGCTCTTTCACAAGAAACAGTGATACTCTGTTCTAAACCCAACTTTCAGAATAGGACTCGAAATATCATTTCCTCAACATTCGTTGAATCCAGAGCATTACTGCACAACACACAGAGAATTCTAAACCCTATTCTCTTTCATAACTCTGTTATGTTCTCATAATTACTATTTTGAGCAGTGTTTATATCTGTTTGAATCTCACACACTTTATTCTGACCTAAACTAGAGGATAAAAAAATATACTCACTTTCAATCCCTTCATACTCTTGTATCCCACGAAGAACTGTGGAAGAGATCCTGTGAGATCAGTTTATTTTTTTTCCCATGAATAACTGTGGTAGAGGTCATGTATAACCTATAGACAGTCTGTGTGCTGTTATGAAAACTGATCTAGGGTGTGGATCAAAAGTTTATTAATATAAATGGCCACATGGCGGGTGATCACCAATGGGATAAGACTAAATCTCTACTTGAGACTGAACCTCGTGTTTTATCCGATGTGCTGTTTATCTAATATTTTTATCTATTTTATATTTATAGAATTAAGATAAACTGGACTTTGATATTTAGTTTAGCAATTTTTTACATCTATTTTGAATGAGTAGGTTTGTTTCAAAAGTTGTACTAATCCTTATATTGGTAAAGTTGAGAACTAATCAATCTTTTGAGAACCAAATTGAACCTTCAAGACATTTATAAATTCACTACAAATTAACTTTGTGTTTATTTTCATAGGGGGATATTATTTTGTAAATAACCATTTTAACATAAATTTTTTTAGATACTCAATTCACCCCCCACTTGAGTCATCTACTCCGACCAACATTTGTTAGCAGAGGCATTAAATGTTACTACTAGTTTTTCAAATCGCATCATCTGTGATTATTGTTGTGTTTCAAAGATCTTCAAATTTCTGTTATTTCTAAATTTTTGTCTCTTTGAAATTGTTTTATAAACTTTATCATGGAATATAAATTAGAAGGAGTTGCTACCAATAGACCAACCTTCTTTAATGGAACTAACTGTGCTCAATGGAATCTTAAAATGAAAATACATCTAGAAAGTATTTGATTTGAAATCTGGACTGCTATTGAAAGTAAACATGCTATTCCTAAAACTTCTAGAAACACTTGGGATAAACCTACCAAGAATGCCTATAACAATAATTGTAATGTAATTAATTCTCTGTATTATAACCTAGGAGATTAGAATTTAACCATATCTTTACTTGTAAAACAACACATGAAATTTGGGATACTCTCTCTGTTTCTCATGAAGTAACATCTAATGTTAAATAAATACAATTGAATTCTTATACTATCAAATACAATAACTTTAGAATGAAGCATGATGAGTCAATTTCTGATATTTATCTTAGGTTCAATGAAATTTTGAATACTATGATTTCTTTAGAAAGATAAGTAACTTCCAAAGAGATGATCATGCGGATTATCTGATTCCTACAAGAAAGATGGCATGGAACATCTGTGTCTATCAGAGAATCATGAGATATTGATAAAATTCCAGTAAAGTAATTGATTGGAAAATTAATGATGTATGAAGAAGAATTGAAGGTAAATCAAGAGGAGGATGAAACAAAACGAAATATTGTAGCTTTCAAGACAACTGCATCAAAAACTAAAGATAAAGATACAATTCAAGATACTGTTGAAAGCCCAAGCAGGGATGAAGTTACTTCAGATAGTGATGATGAAATGGCCCAGTTGGCTAGATGATTCAAGAAATTATATAGAAAAATGATGTTTTTCAAAAATCCCAGTTACAAAGGAAATTATGGTAACAAGGGAAATTTGAAAAAGGATTGGAAGGAAAATGATAAATCAGAACAGATAATTTGTTATGAGTGTAAAAGGAAAGAAAATTTCAAGGCTAACTACCCAAAGATGAAATACAAGAAAATGTATCAAAATAAGGATAGAAGGCATAAGAATGAAATAAAGGCCATATGGAGTGCCTCCGAGGATAGATCAAGTGAATCTGGCTCTTCTCAGAATGAGAAAGATGATATGGCTAATATGTGTTTCATGAAAAACACAATTGAGGTAACCTTAGAATTTCCAACACATAATTCTTATTATTTTGAAAGTGAGAATGAAAATATGACAAATGATGAACAATTAGAATATTGAAAAATGTTAGAGGAAACCGGTAATGAGTTGAAAGATAAGTATAAATCATTGAAGAAATAGCATGCTCTTACTGTAACTGCTAAATCTGAACTTACAACTGAAAAGGAGAAAAATGATCAACTTCTCAAAGAGAATAATGAGTAAAAAATGTCTAATGAACCATTTAAGAAATACTTAGAAAAGTTTACAAATGGGAAAAATACTCTTACCCAAATTATTGGTAAACAAATAGATCCTAAGTATACTTATGGGATAGGATATCAACCAGGTAAAAGGAATTTATACCAATCACATTTTGTACCAAAATCGAGAAAATCTGTTACTTTTTTAAAAAACCATAATTTTACTGCAAGTTCCAGTTCCACAAAATCTATCACTATATCCAATTATTTAGGACCAAATAGAGTTTATTTTTCAAACACTTTATATTCTGCAAATATGAAAACCATAAGACAATTTTGGGTTCCTAAGGATTATATTACTAATGTATGTGGACCTAGAAAAATATGGGTACCAATGTCGTTTCTTGGTTAAACTGTTTTGTAGGTAAACTGCCTAAAGAGATCCTGTAAAAAGCTATGGTAATTAGATAGTGGGTGTTCAAGACATATGATAGGGTATTTTTCAAGCTTTAAAAGTCTTATCAAGATCGATGGAGGACATGTCACATTTGGTGACAATGGTAAAGGAAAGATCATCAGCATAGTCTAGATTGTTAACCTTAACTCTATTTTAATTTCCAAAGTACTGTATATTAATGAATTAAAGTATAACCTGCTTAACATATCTCAACTATGTGATGATGGATTTAATGTTAAATTAAAAATTGATTCATGACATGATTTTTATGTCAAGAATAATTTAGTATTTACTAATTTTATAAATGTTAATGTATATGCTATAAATCTAGACACTCCAGCCTCACATAATGTCTCTTGTCTAAATGCCTTTCACAAAGAGTCTTGGATCAGGCATAGAAGACTAGGAAATTTTAATATACACTCTCTTAGGAAGTTAACTAGAAAATGATTAGTTATAGACTTATCCAAACTAGAGTTTCCAAACAACAAAGTTGGTAATCCTTGTCAAAAAGGAAAGCAACATAAAATCAATTTCAAACCAAATAAAGAAGTAACTACTTATCAACCTCTCGAGTTGGTTCAGATGGACTTTTTTGGACCATCTAGAGTTTCGGGTCTCAATGGGAAGAAATATGTTTATGTTCTTGTAGATGATTTCTCTAGGTATACCAGGACCTTTTTCCTAGATCATAAAAGTGAAGCAAGGTCACACTTTACCAAGTATGCTAGGATGGTAGAAAATCTTAATTGACTTAAGATTAAATCCTTAAGAAGTGATCATGGTCGTGAGTTTTAGAATCAATATTTTGAATCTTTTTGCTCACAAAATGGATATAATCATAACTTCTATGCACCTAGAACACCTAAACAGAATTGGGTTGTAGAAAGAGAAAATAGAACCTTACAAGAAATTGCATGGAATATGCTTAATGAATATGATTTACCCATTTATTTTTGGTGTGTATCTATTAATATAGCTTTCTACATAATAAAAATAGTCTTAATTAGAACCATTATTAAGAAAAGTATTTATGAGTTATGTAATAATAGGAAACCCAAAGTGGGTTATTTTAAAGTGTTTGGATGTAAAGTTTATATTCTGAACACTAAAGATAATTTAGATAAATTTGCCTCTAAAAGTGATGAAGGAATATTTATTGGATATTCTACATCAAGTAAAGCCTATAGTGTCTTTAATAAGAAAACCAAATGTGTGGAGGAATCTATACACATCAAGTTTAATGAAGCAGATCCACATGAGTCCAAGGCTTCATGAGAAAATGTTGAAGAGGATATGTCAACTTTGGACATTAATGATAAAACCTAAAATCATCATGTGAAGGAATCTGTGAAAACTTACAGTTCTGTAAATTCTCCACATCCTAACTGTAGTGAACCATATAAGACCAACTAGAACTTTTATGAATCATCCCATAGATGTCATTGTTGGAGATTTATCAAGAGGAACACAAACCAGAGCTTCCTTGAGAAACCAGGTTGAACATAAAGCCTTATTGTCACAACTTGAACCTAAAAATATCAATGATACAATCAATGATGAATTATGGGTAATGGCCATTCAAGAAGAACTTAATCAATTTGAGAGAAATATTGTTTGGAAACTTGTAGATAGACGTAAGGATACTTTGACCATTGGAACCAAATGGGTGTTTAGAAATAATGTAAATGAAGTTTGAAATATAGTTAGAAATAAATCTAGACTAGGTGCATAAGGATATAATCAAGAAGAGGGAATTTTTTATGAATATACTTTTGCACCAGTAGCTAGACTTGAGGCAATTAGGATCTTTCTTAACTATGCAGGACACTTGGATTTTAAACTTTATCAAATGGATGTCAAATGTGCATTCCTGAATGGTTATATAATTGATTATTTTTTATTGAACACCCCCAGGATTTACAAAAACACATTTTCTAAATCATGTGTTCAAATTATCGAAAGCTTTATGTAGTTTAAAACAAGCTCCAAGAGCTTGGTATGAAAGGTTAAGTAATTTTCTTATTTTTAAAGGTTTTCCAAAAGGACATTCAGATCCTACTTTATTTATAAAAAGTGTTTTGAAAGAATATTTAATAGCCCAAATATATGTAGATGATTTTATCTTTGTATATTTTAAAAATTCTTTATGTAATGATTTTTAAACATAATGCAAAGTGAGTTTGAAATGATTTTAATGGGTGAACTCAAATATTTTCTTGGATTTCAAATATTTCAAAATAAATATGGTATTATCTTAAATCAAAGTAAGTAAAAAAAATATCTTTTGAAAATATATGGCTTTGATATAATTAAGAGTAGTGACACCCATATTAGTTCTATATGTAAGTTAGATCTTGATGAAAATGGAAAATCAGTTGATCAAACTGCTTATAGAGGAATTATTGGGAGTTTCATGTACTGAGCTGCTAGTAGGCTAGATATTAAGTTCAGTGTGTGCATGTGTGCAAGATTTCATGAAAACCAGAAAGAGTCGCATTTAAATTCTGTTAAAATAATTTTCAAATACCTCAAATATACAACTAACTTAGGAATGTTCTATCCAGAAGGACAAACTTTTGATTTAGTTAGCTATTTAGATGATGATTTTGGTGGATGTAAGTTAGATAGAAAGAGTACCTATGGAAAATGTCACTTTTTGGGAAATTCATTGATATCTTGGTGTATAAAAAAAGAAAAATTCAGTTGCATTATTAAAATATAAAGCAGGGTACATTGATGCTGGTAGTTTTTGTGAAAAAATGTTGTGGATGAAACACACCCTATTAGACTATGGATTTCAATTCAGATATGTCCTGAAAAACTGTGACAACACAAGTGATATTAAAATTTCAAAAAATCTATTTTCTCATTCTAGAACAATGTATATTGATGTAAGACATCACTTTTTGAGAGATCATTATCAAAAAGGTGATATAAATCTTGAGTTTATTAGTATTGAACATAATCTTGCTGATATATTCACTAAAACCATAAATTCTGAGAGAATGAATTACATTACACGTGAACTAGGAATGATAAATCAGTATGATATCTTGAAACCGATATCTTGAAACCGATCCATGATACTGATATCTTGAAACCGATCTCTTGAAACTGATCTCTTGAAACCGATCTCATGAAACCGATCTCTTGAAACTGATCCTTGAAACTGATCTCTTGAAACATATCTCATGAAACAAATCCTTGAAACCAATTTCTTGAAACCGATCTCTTGAAACTGATCTCATGAAACCGATCCTTGAAACTGATCTCATGAAACCGGTCTCATGAAACCGATCCTTGAAACCGATCTCATGAAACCGATCACCTGAAATTGATCTCTTGAAACTGATCCCATGAAACTGATTCTTGAAAATGATTCATAAAAGTGATCCCTAAAACCGATTTATTGACACCGATGTATTTAAGGATTGTTTTTTAAATTCTTTCTGTTTTAAATAAAATGACATTGTTTTACTCATGTTTTTTCATGTTTAAATTTTATGTTTTACGATTTACAATCCCTAAATGATATATCTAGTTCAATCCATCCTGACCTTTCACCTTCTCCTCTACCGAAAATCCTTCAACCTTTTGTCACTCTTCCTCTCGACTCTCGACCTCTCAACACTATTGGAATCCAATGTCTTGTCATGGAAAGGACCAAGTGTGCAATAGAAGAACCTAGAAAATCACCTTCTGCTAAGCGTTCAAAAGGTGAGTCCAGTGGGACTGCAAAACCGAGCTTGTAAAGCTGAGTGGTTATGGCTAAAAAGGAAGTGTCTGCTGAGTGGATTTTGTCAAGAAAATACTTTTTGTTGAAAGTATTGGAATCTCAAGGATGGATTAGTTGGTTCACCAAAAATGAAAGAGCATATTATACCCATCTTGTAAATGAGTTCTGTCAACATTTGAGGATATCCCTGGATGATGCCGAGGTAGAAAATATGAAGTCTGTAGTAAAGGTAAAGGAGATATCTTTTCCTTCTAAGGAATGGGCTGAATGCTTAGAAATTACTCATGAAGGTGTCTTTTCGGACTATCCAGGTAATATTCCCCCTTCCTCTAATTTTTTATCTTATGAGGATGCTCTAAAGGAGATGAATGGAAATGGAGAATCCAAGCAGACTGTTTCAAATGAATTCAAAGGAGAAGTAAGATTGCTTTTTTAAGTTCATACAACATCAAATCTTCCCAAGGGAGGGAGATTTCTCTGGTGTAATGTATCAGGATGTTTTCTTGAAATTTTTTATGAAACTTGGGATAAAATTAAACTTATGTATGTATCTAATGGTACATATCTCTGACCCGATTAATCCATCCAAGAAGGCAATCTGCTTGTACTATCTGAGGATGATTTCTAAAATATTTAAAATGTTAGGTTGTGTGGAAGATGGAGATGAAGTGATAAGTGCCTGTAGTGGTTTTTGTCTTCAAAAATAAATTTTTAAGAGGATGAAAATATTCTAGAACCCATGTATGATTTTTTGGGTAGGATATGGGGAGAGGCGGTATGAGGTTTTCAATCTGGTTGACCACCCTTCTAGACCAAAGGACCAATTTGAACTAAGTCTAAAACAAGGAGAGGTTCCTATTTATTCGGATGAGGAAGCTGAGGTTAAAGTTACAAGGGAAGAAGGATCTCCTTTTAGTGATAGGAGTGATCCTAATATTGCTAAAAGTCCTTAAGATATGTCTTATAGTCCTTCTTGTCGACCTTTGGACTTGCCCTCTAGAGAATCCTTATTAGGTGATGAGGATGAGGAAGAAACTGAAGTTACTAGAGTTGAAGGCTATGTTAGTAAACCTGATGAGGAATCAGATGATGATGATGATGATGATGATGATGATGATGATGGTGATAATGGAGGAAATAATGATCATGTAAGTGACTCTCTAAAAATTAGACAATATGTGGTTGTCAGATCCAGTGAGGGATGTGTAAATGGAGCTGGTGAGGGTATTGAGCATGTTGAACAATAGGATATTGGTCATGGAGATTATGAACATGGGGATATATCACCCTTCCTAATGCTAAAAATAAAGAGATCATTCAGGAATTGAATGATCTTATGGATGCTGGCCAAGAGAAACAAGATGAGGTTCCAATGCCTCAAATTGAGGAAGTGCCTGGTGAAGCTGAAGTAGTTAGAGAATAAGCAAAACCTGATGTTTGGTTGGTTCCTGTTCCCAGAAAAGTTGTTATGTATTGACACTAGAATGAAGAAGTTGATTTTGATGATATTATTTCTGAGCCTCAGGGAAGAATGATCAGAATTGATACTATTGATCCAAGAGACTGGAACTGTGCTAGAGAGTGGAATAATGATATAGGATACATTTTTTTTGGTTTAGAATATGTCTCGGATGATGAGAGGGTGCCTTCACCTCTTGATCTGAAATTCCAGACTGACCAGAATTTGTTGCACCTGTTCCCTCAGTTGCACCTCCAGTAGTAGAACCAGTGGCTCCCGTAGTGCCCAGTGTTTATGTTACTAAAGCTGATATGGAGAAATTTAAAAATGATATACGTGAGTCAGTGATATACTCAGTTAGATCCGGAAGTTAATCCTCCACCTCCATAGGTATCTCAAATGCTGATGAAGGAAAGATTTCAAGAATAGTAATATGGAATATTCAACCGAATATCATTACTACAGTAGAAACCATTATTAGAAACAATACCTTGCTGAGAGTAGAAGTAATAAAGATGAGAAATGAGTTAAATTATTTAACTTATAACTTCAAGAATTCCTTTAGTGTTGTTCTGGATGTTCTTAGGAACTGTTTAACTCATCTACTCAGTGTGGACCTGATGAAGTTAAAATAAGAGCTTGGGAAAATGTTGACTAGCCCATCCAGTTCAAGAGTGGGAAAAGTGATGTTGTTGATTTGGAGTCTCTCAAGGTTGTGATGATAGAGGAATTTCAAAATATTCAGATTTTTTCAAACAAATAAACCCTTGAAAAAGTACATCGAAATACAGAACTTGTCTACAATATGGTCAAGTAGTGCACAAATGAAGCCTCTGCAGCTCAGAATGAAATTCGGGAAAAGGTGGATAATTATTTCACTAAGATTTATACCAAGCATGATCTCATCAATAGTTTCAAGTTTCATACATAATATATTTGAATTCCTCTAGTCACAGAAGAATTCAGGAATAAAGTCTTTCAATTGAAAGAGTTTACACGTTTTCTGAGTAAATTAATGGAAAATAAAGATGATTTTGAGAAAGCCATGCAATATGGTGGTGAAACCATTAATGAATTCATCAACCTGCCCAAACCTTATCTATATATTCAAGCCGAGGCTATTGGGGTCCCTCCAGCTACTTCAATTGGTACTACCTCTCGGCCTCCTGCTCCAATGACTGTCTCTCAGGCCCTTTCTCAGATTCGACCAATCATCACAATGAAACCTCCTAGTCGCATGTTGTAAAAAAGGTGGCCTGCCCTTGCAGATTCTGTTCCTATAGGTGTTGCCCTTCCTGGTGTTATCTTCAGACCACCTCTTCCCTTTTCCACTCCAAAACCTTCTCATTCTCCTTTGGATCCTTCAAGTAAAGGCAAATCCCCACAGTAGCCAAACCCTTAGGGGTGGATTGTTTTCTTTGATAGGGATTTGATATTTTTTTTGTTTGGTTTGTACTATTATGTATCATAATGTAAATATTTATGGTGTCTTTATTTTATGTTATTTATCCTTTCTTTTTTTTTCTTTTTTCTAATCCCTAAAGAGGGAGAAAATAAGTCATCCATTCTTTGTCTAAGGGGGATATTTTCTGGTTTAGGACACATGACATGTACTCACCTTAATCCATTTATTGAGGGGAAGCTTTGTTTTAAACATTCAAACAAGGAAGGACTTTAGTTATATTTGAAAATTACATTCAGTGCAGTATGCTATGTCAAGATATATTTATTCTATATATTTTTCATGTATTCCATAATTTGTGATTATCAAAAAGGGGGAGATTATTGGATCATCTAGGATTTTGTAGTTTTCATAATCACAAATAATGTCAATATACAGATTCAACTCTAAGTAAATAAATTATGTCATAAAGAAAAATATACTTAAATAATTCAATAACCTATATTCATAAATAAATATGTTTGCAAGTATATTTATACATGTAGTTTTAGATAACACTTAGTCTTGTAATGATTTGTGTAAGACAAACCGATGTTCGACACACCAATGTTCAACACAACGATGTTCAACACACCGATGTTCGATAGACCGATGTTTGAAACACTGAAAATTGACACACCGATGTTGACACACCGATGTTCGACACACCGAAGTCGACACAATGAAGATGACACACCAAAGTCGACACACGGAAGATTACACACCGAAGTCGACACACTGAAGTCGACACACTGAAATTGACGCACTAAAGATTGATAGAACGAAGTTGACACACCAATGTCAACACACCGATGTTTGACTCACCAAATATTGACACATCAAAGTTGACACACTGATGTTTGACACACCGAAGTCGACACACCGAAGATTGATAGACCTATGTTGACACACCGAAGTTGACACACTGAAGATGACACACCGAAGTCGACACACCAAAGATGACACCCCAAAGACATCACACCAAAGTCGACACACCGAATATTGATAGAATAAAGTCGAAACACCAAAGTCAACCTGCAGAAGTTGACACACCGAAGATTGACAGACAGAAGTCAACACACAGAATTCAACACACTGAAGTTGACATATCGATGTTACCAAACCAAAGACAATATACCAAAGATGACTCATCGATAATAATAAATAATTGGTTTGATTTTATTAATTAAAATTTATTTCTAACGGTAATATTTAGACAAATTAATGTCTCTAAAATTATTTAATATTGTCTATAGGACTATCCATAGACAATACGAGGTACATGCATGTGCATAAGTCTTTATTCCCAGTAGACCATGAAGTATAAAAGGACTTCAATCAGAGCTCAAAATACGACAAATATAGAGAGATATTTAGATACACATAGAGCTTGAGGTACATGCTGAAATATAGACTGTGGGAACTCAGAATATTGAAAATAGAGAAACTTGAAGCTTGAGCTCACCTAGAAACTACCTATTGGAGCTTGCTGAACATACTCAAAAAGAAGAGCTGAACTCTTTCACAAGAAACTACGACACTCTGTTCTAAACCCAACATTCAGAAGAGGACTCAAAATATAATTTCCTCAATATTCGTTGAATCCAGAGAATTACTGCACAACACAATGAGAATTATAAACCCTATTCTCTTTGATAACTCTATTGTGTTTTCATCATTACTATTTTGAGTAGTGTGTATATCTGTTTGAATCTAACACATTGTCTCCTGAGCTAAACTGGAGGATAAAAAAATATCCTCACATTCAATCCCTTCTTACTCTTGTATCCCAAGAAGAACTATGGAAGAGATCATATGAGATATGTTTATTTGTTTTTCCCACGAATAACTGTGGTAGAGGTCAAGTTTGACCTGGAGAGTCTGTGTGCTGTTGTGAACCCTTATCCAGAATGTGGATGAAAATTTTATTAATATAAACAACTTGGTGATGGGTGATCACCAAGTGGGGAGGACTAAGTATCTACTTGATACTGAACCACTTGTTTTATCTGATGTTCTGTTTATCTTATATTTTTATCTTTTTTTTATTTTTGGGATTAAGATAAACTGAACTTCGATTATTATTTTAGCAATTGTTTACATAAATTTTTAACAAGTAGGTATGTTTTAAAAGTTTTACTAATCCTTAGATTGGTAAATCTTAGAACTAATCAATCTTATGAGAACAAAATTGAACCTTCAATACTTTTATAAATTCACTACAAACATAATTTGTGTTTATTTTCATAGGGGTATATTATATTGTAAAAAACACTTTTAAGATAATTTTTTATAGATACTCAATTCAACCCCCCTATTGAGTCATCTACTCCAACCAAAACATTGGAATATTATAAAGGAAGATACAAATAAAATAATGGATATTATTGTAGGATAAACAGATCATTCCATATAAGTCAAAAAAACATCCCTTTTACACTTTGGTAAAAAAGTAAAAAAGATACATCATTTAGAAAATAACAAGAACATTAATCTAATCCCATTAAAAACATAAAACATGGGTAATAATTACTTTAAAAATTCATATAATATTATAAAAACTTCATTGAAAACAACTTAAATAAAACTTGGATATTGGAGAAAAATCATTTTCGACTGAAGAGGGAAATTTAGTAGATTTTCATTAAAAACATTGTTTCAGTGCCATGAGTTCATAAAGAGTGAAAAATGAAAGGGAAACAAATTATTATCTTTAAATAAACATAGGAGAATAAAATTAAAGGATTTTATCATGAATAGATCATATAATTTCCTTTAATGTAAATTCATGTATAAACAATCCTAATTAAAATGAGATTGAAACTTGAATCCATTTTCACTATGGTATCTTTTGAATCATATGCCCCATGAAATAAATAACCATGTAGTGATATTTAAATACTAATAAATTTAACAAGAATAATAATAAAATAAATTATTGGGTAGTATATATATAACATAGAATAATTAAGTGTTTAGTAAGGCACATGTCTGATGGAAATAAAAGTGAGACAAAAACCCCTTACCTTAGGTATCGAATTAAATCATACACATTAAAACATCCTTTATAATGAGTATAGGTTTATGATAAATATATTTTATAACTATATATATATATATATTATAAAACATATGATTTACTTATGACTTTTCATTACCCATTTATTAAAAATTACTTGTTAAAACCATATTTTAGATATTAACTACTTCATTGTTCACGAATGTTTTGGTTGGGTAGGATCAATACTTTTACTATAATCATGGTCCCATAATATAAATATTATTAACCATGATAAAAATATAATATATTTTTATTATATATGTATTTATAATCATCCATATTAATTAGATATGAAAAAATAGATTACACCGTTAATGGAGACGATATGCCATACCTAAGCATGAACGTTGTATGCATTTTCTCAATGGATGAAATAAAACTAAATAATATATCAAAATTAGAGGATAATTTTTATTTAATATTTATCACAAATATAAATTATATATATTTATATTACCTTCCATGTAAAGCGTAATTGAAAAATGAATCACATCACTTCATGAGGCAGTAGTTCATCGTACACACAAGGGACATTACCATATCCACCACAAAATGGAATGTAAGAATGTGTATGCAATAATATAATTAAAAAAATTATATTAATGTTATAAATATCATATAAATATGTTAAATACATTATTATTACCATATGATATTGGTGGTGATGAAAAAAAAACTACATCGGTGCGTGAGGTGGTAGTCCGCCCTACACACAATCGACGATTTCATTTCACATTTAATGAAAATATTGATAAATATGGGTGATGAAATTTACATAATAATATCTCATTATATGGGAGATAATTTTTTGATTATATTATAATGATTTAATAATGTTTTAAGGGGTGGAATAAGAAATAAAATAAAAATTCATGATCGTGAACTATACCTCTTCTTCAGAGAGCCTCTTTAGGTTTAAACCTAAAACCTTATTTTAATGGATTTAAGATAAAAATAAGGACTCTAGGATTATGGGAAGGAATTGAATAATTTATTTTGGTTGGTATTGTCTGATCCAAATGGATTTTTTGGAGTGAATAGTAGATGAGAGAGGGTGTCCTTTTATAAGTGGGGAGAGGACACACATGGAATATTTCAAAAAAGAAAAGTGTAACCACATTTTTTACATAACACAAGGCCCAAAAATAAAACATTATTGAACCTTATAAGAGATAATTTCAATATATTTCTATAAAATAATAATGAGAAATGTTTTAATCCATTTTTATTCCTTACCATTTTAGTTTAACCCCCTGATAAACCCATTTTTACCATAACAATGTTAATTAATTTTTACTGTTTTCACTATTTATTTTGGTAAAAAATTAATTTTAAATTATTAGGTAATATAAATTATTATGATTCAAAATTTGGAATCTTTTTTTTCAAAATCCAATTCATATAAGTGTTAAAATATAATTTAAAATTAAACCCGTAGATGTGATGAAAAACAGTTTTCCAAAGTGAAAACTTTCAAAAGTTTAAAGCATTTTTATATCAAAATTTAACATGAATTGATTCCAATTAAAGAAATTTAATTAATTAATATATAGTTGATGTAATTTTAATTTTTAATCAATTTAAAAAATTTAATCATATAAATTATCTAAAAAAGGTAGGTTTCAATAAAAATTAGTATTTTCACTAGTCATTGAAAAATTAATAATTTCAAAAAAATCCCAGAAAATAACTCAATGATAATTTTTAAATGAATATTTAAAAAATTCCGTTTATTTTTTAAAATATATTCTATAAATAGATCAAAAATTAATTTTATTATTTGTTCACAAAAATTAATAAAAATTATTTTTTGAGAAGAAAGTATTTTTGAAGCATATAAAGAATTTACAAAAAATTATGTAATTTTTACCAATTTGTTTACTTTATTTAGAAAAATTATAATTAATTTTAAAAATTTTGTTACTACTGTTAATAACTCTACATTTAATGGCTAGGTTATAACGATCATGTTAAAATAATAATATTAATAGTATATCGATGTTCTTTAAAACTCGGTGTTGTGTGTAACACAAGCTATCAAAGACATTGAATTTATTTGAAAAAAATTAATAAACTTTTGGGGTGTTACATTCTACCCCACTTAAAATGAATTTGAACTTAAAAATTAAGTCATTTTTTACAAACCAACTAATGATACTTCTACCTTATCACATCCTCAGGTTCCCACGTAGTTTCCTCAAATTGGTGGTTTCACCAAAAAAACTTTGACAAGGTGAGTGATCGTGTTTCATATCACTTTATATTTATGATTCATAATATTAATTGGATGATACTCATAAGATATATATTTCTCTAGTATTATGACCTCTGATTTTATAACATGTGAAGTATTAGGCATGTAATCCCCCATGAGAGATATATAGAACACCTCATGGACTGAGAGAGGTTTGGTGGTAGCACCAATCCATAAGCAACCATCACAATAAGATCAATAATTTCAAAGGGACCAATATTTCTAGGGAATAGTTTCCAATTATTTCTAAATCTCATGTACTTATTCAATATATTAATTCATAGAAACACCTTCTCATCAATATCAAATTCTAGATCTTGTTGACGATTATCAATATAACTTTTCTGTTGACTTTACGCCACCCTTATGTGATAATGAATGGATATAACCATTTATCGAATTTATTCAACTTTATTATGTCCCAATATATTTATTTATCCAATTTAATTCCATAATGTGGGATTTCTATGCTTATTTACATAGAGGCCCCCATAAGGATCCATCTGAATTCTCAAGTGAAAGCTATTATTATAGGAAAACATGAGTAGAGGAATATTTTGATCCCAACCACCTTTAAATTATAGAGAGAAATATATAAACATATACTATAGCGTTTTAATTGTTCTATCATACTGAAAATATATCTATGTGTGACACACAGTGTTGAAACTTAACTCTTTATTAAGATATTTCTGAAGTCATTGCCAAAATTTCAAGGTGAACCTTATATCTTGATCAGATAAAAAATAATGTGTCACTACATAAATCTTTACCACTTAATTTATGTATATCCTAGCACATTTATAAAGAGACAAGTATTATCTTATGGTAATGATGTTTTCTAATTTTTTAAGGTGATCAACAATAATACATATGGAATTATTCCCTCTTAATGTTTTGGGTAATCTAATGAAAAAATCCATGGAGATGTTTTCTTATTTTCATCATTGTATGGGTAATGGTTGTAACATCCCCTTAAACATTTATCTCTTAGCCTTAACTTACTGACATACCAAGAACTGAGATACAAACTCTAGGATATCTCTCTTCATTCCATCCCACCAAAAATACTATTTAAAATATCTATATGTATTTATACTTCCAGGATGAATAGATAATGAAGAACTACGAGACACCTCTAACAACTAATTATTCAAATATGGTTTGGACTAAACTCATAAATGGTTCCTAAACCTTATCATTCAAGAAATATTAAGGTTAAACTTAGTAACATTTATCAAATTTTTATGTGTTCTATATCTTCTTTCTTCACCTCTTTAACCCATACATGGATAGAAAGTTGAACAATAATTTGAGAAAGATAATATTCCCCCCTCTAAAAATATTTAAAGATCCATACATATAAAATCAATAAATTTTGTATATTTTTTGAACCTCATCATAGATAAGCTAAAATAATTCTTTTGACTCAAAGCATCGACCACCTTGTTTGTTTTCCCAGGAACGTAATGTATCAAGTAGTTATAATCTTTAAGAATCTCCAAGCATATTCTCTTTCACATATTCAACTCTTTATGAGTTAATAGATAATTCAATCTTTTATAATCATTATATATATCACAATTTTCTCTATAAAGATAATACCTCTATATATTTAATGCACAAAATATTGAATCTAACTCCAAATCGTGAGTGGGATAATTTTTCTCATGAACACTAAATTGTCATGAGTCATAAACTATCACCATATCATTATTCATGAGAAGACATCCCAATCCCTTTTTTGATGTGTTACTAAAGATTAAAAACCCTTATCAAATCTATGTTAGTGTGAGGATAGGTGAATTGAATAACCTTCTATTCATCTCCCTGATATTTTCCCCACATTCACCCATCCAAATTAACTTGACTCCTTTCCTAGTTAACTGGAAGAGTTAATTAGACAAACATGAAAAATTATATACAAAGAATCGATAATATCCAGTCAAACCAATAATGTAATGAATATCAATCACCATGGTTGGTCTAATCAAACTTTTAATAACTTCCTTCTCTGATTGATCCACCAAAATACACTCACATGAGATATTTCCTCATAATGAGACTTTTTGAATAAAAAATTAACACTTGTTAATTTTTGGAAATTTGTTTTCCTTCATTTGGGTCCTTAGAAAAATCTTCAAAATATATTCCTTTATCTTTGATTATATAATAATTTCATCTATAAAAACTAACACAAACTGATCAAGGTAGTATCTAAATACTCTTTTCATTAAATCCATGATGTTAGCCGAGAAATTTGTATGACCAAATAGAATCAATATAAATTAATTGTATCTATACCTCATATAGAAGGATATCTTGGGGATGTCATCACTTTTGATCCTCTACTGAAAGTACATAGACCTGAGATCAATATTGGAAAAATGTTGGTCTCCACATAATTAATCAAACAAATCCTCAATACACCACATTGAATAATTGTTCTTGATATTGATCTTGTTAAGTTCTCAATAATCAATGAAAATATGCATTGAACCATCTTTATTCTTAATAAAGTTAATAGGTTCACCCCGTGGTGATGCATAAGGGATTATAAATACATTATCAATATTATCCTATAGTTTCTTATTTAAATACCGCAACCCAATCAAGGCCATTCTATATAGAATTTTCAAAATAGGTTCAGAACGACACACAAGTTCTATTGAGAACTCAAATTCATGACTCAGAGGAAGACCAATTAATTACTCTAGAAATAAATCAACTAACTCCAAAATAATAAGAATTTATTTTATGTTTATTTTCTCCCTAACAATCTGAGACAAATAGCCACTATTGTTACGAATTAAGACACAAAAATTTGAAGTAATTTTCATTGGTATTTTATATTCATCTTTGCACTAATAAATGAGCATGGTTTCATTTGTAATATGAAATGTAAAATTTAATATTTGAAAATTAATATGGTATCCATATAAAGAAATCCAATCCATGGTTAGAATAACAAAAAATTCAACTAAAGGGATAATCTAAGGATTTACAGGAAGCACATTCCCACAATCTTTAATCGGATAAGAACTGTAGACCTGAGAGATGACCATCATACCATTAAGAGTTTTTATTAAAATGTTAATATATAATCATTGGGATGATAATTAAATACCATTTAAAATTTCTTAGATATAAAAGTGTGGGTATATTTAGAATAAAAAATTACATTATATTTTCTATAGTGGATTATATGTGTACCTTTAACCACATAATTTTCATAACTCACTTTTTCAACCATGATAGCATGAAATTTACCTTTGTTCTTAGGCTTAAGAGGCTATTGACACTGATCATAAAAAACCTTTATATTCATGAACTTATTGTCATATTCCCATACTCCTTGCATTTTAATAATTAGAGCGTGAGTGGTGAATTAGTTGGAAATATTTTATCCTCTATTACATTTACCGGTCCATTAATCACATTTCAATATTCATGGGATTTATGAACTACCATTACACATTTAAATAAACTCCCATTTCTATTAGAACAATTCCCTTTATGCTTCTTCTCACATTTATGGCATGAAAATGGATATAATTTCATTCCACTCTGATTTATTCAAGTTTTCCAGGGACTCAATTTCCTTTTCTAATCCAAACCCTGAGAATGGGGGGAAGCCCCGATATCCATTTCTTCCTTAAGTACATAATGAATGATTTATTCATAGATAATAAGGTATCTTATTACTAATTCTTTTAGAAGAATTGGTTTTAATCCACCAAAAAATTGATCAATTTTTATTTTAGTGATGATGAATAAATCAAAACCATACCTTACAAGTCTTGTAAAATTATCTTTATAAGAACCAATAGGATCATCATCCTTATGCTTGAGCTCAAGAAATTCCTTTTCCATAATTTTTAGTAGAAAAAAAGGGAAATAATTACTAAAAAATATCCTCCTAAACTCAACCCATTCCATGGAGTCAATTACTACCACTTGAATCTTATTCTTCATAAGTTTCCACCATTTATTCACTTCATATTCCAAATAATAAATAGATAGGACAACCTTTTCATGTTCTGATCATTGGAGAATAGAAAATATCTTCATAATGGTGCTAATCCAGCACTCATCTACTAATGGATAAGATGAACCACTAAAATAAGGTGGATACTGTCTCATGAAGGATTAAACATAATGTTGTTCCCTCCATTGATTATTTGGAAGGTTAGTATGATTCATGGCTTGAAAAAACTATGTGATCATAGAAACAAGGTTATGCATCACAGATCTCATAGAATTTTTTTTATATGGTGGAAATTTATTAAATTTTCTATCACATTCATCATTATTATTGTAACACCTCAAGCTTCCATGGTACGCTTCTCTTTGAATAGTACAGTAGCATGTGTTGTACGCAACTTCGAGTTCTAACACACCACAACCAATCAAACTAGCCGTTATGAATAGTAATACCCACTTTTTGAAATTTTATAAATTTTATCTTTCAAAATGGACTTCATTTTTGGATTCGGAATATCGAAATTGGCTTAGGGTGAATTTTTGGTATTTCTCTAAAAACATTCAATTTTTGATAAATAGTGAAAAACACTAGGTTATAGTTTAAAACCGAATTTTTAATTAAATAATTAATTATTTTATTTAAATTTATTTTAGGTAAAAATAGATATATAATACCTATATATGTATAATTTAATTCATTAGAATCAGTTTATAATAAGTTTAGATATAAAAAATTTTTATTAAACTTTTCATCGTCTTTTACCCACCTCCTAGGAGAATTGTCAAATTCACATAAAACATAATTTTACTACTTTGGTGAGTGGAATTTAAAAAATCCAAGATACATGGTTGATATCAGTAAGAAAAATTTGATTCAATAAGATGAAAATAATTGTTGTGAATAGTAACCTTTTACTTTTATTTACCACGATTAAAAATAAATAGGGTAACTAAGGGTAAAAATGATATTATTATTACCGTAAAACATGTCCTAATTCTATTGAATAAGTATAATTATAAAAAAAACAATATTAGGAATAAAATATTAACCTCTTTGGTCCACATGGATTAGATAATGACATTTATTATTATTTTATTTAAAGAAGAGTCAAAAGAGTTTAAATCAAAGTATAATAACTAAAACATCTTTTATATAGGGTTACACACAATATAATTTCTACTATAAATATTAATTATAAATATAAAATTATTTCCTACATAATTTTTGTTTATTTATAAATTTTAGACATTAAATAATTTAATTTATCCATGACACAATGATGATGTAGTAATTACCTAGTTAATGAAATATTAAAATAATTGATATTATAAATATCCAAATAAATTTAATTCGAGACTTTTTATGAATTGAACTAATTTTCTAGGTTAATATGACATGTTAGGGTTGGTTAGATGAATTGTTTTCAAATTAATAATGCTGTTATGAATTTAAAAAAACAAAATACTAAATAGTGTCAAAATTGACATAAAAGAGTTTTGTAAAAAAATATTATAGTATTAACTGATATTCTATTTTTAAAAACATAAGGATCGGCCAAAGGACTTATATAATGATAGGTATTTCATTAATGAACCAATTGGGGTTCTCTTGGAAATTATATAGTAAGTTTATTAACCATATAATATAAAAATACAAAGAGACATTGTAAATGTCAAACTATTTAACTAAGAGTTAAATCTAAAATATAAAATTAATATAGTGAATCAATCCTATATAAAACCTATTGGTTGAGTTTTTTTCGACCCATACCCACCTTAGATTTTAAATAATTCATTTTGGAGTCATTAGAAACCGAAAATTATTTTATTATAAAATAATATTTCTTGCTTTTCCTAAGGTGCCCCTCACCCCTCTTATAAAAGGCACTCCCCCTTCTCTCCAATTAAAACCTTCAAAACCATTTTTCTGGGACAAACCCTCCCCAAATACCCTCTAAGTTGTACTACCTTAATCCTATAGGCCTTTCTTTAGTTATAAAGCCAACCTAAGGATCCCTTTTTATCAAATCAAAAGGAAGAACCCAAAGAAGAGGTAAATATTTCACCACCTCATTCAAGTTCCATTCTTCTTCAGCTTCCTCATTCTTTGTTGTTTAAATTCTAAAATAATAAATCCAGTATCTTCTATATACTATGATGTTATTATAAATATGGTACAACCTTATTCATTATTCTATCCATCCTTTTAATGACATGTCACCATACGTGCGTACGTATGGCTTACCGTCTCGACGTCATGGTGTAATTGTTATTCAATACATTATTATTTGGATGGGTATAACAATGATGTGTAATTGATATAAATAATAAATAAAACATGATAATAATTATGTATATATGATATACCATCGAATTATATAGTATTTTAATATCAAAATAATGATATTGTCGCTAATGCGTACATACGGATTACCATCTCCACGAACGCGATCAGATTCATTCCCCATCGTATCCATTCAAGAATAATTTTCATTTGATGATTAAAAATAATATTTAAAGACTTGATATCATTCTGGATATGAATAATATACATCCCATCTATAACAAAAATGACTCACATAACAAATAATATAAAGGAAAACGAATCCATTAACACTCGAAACAACGATAATACTAAGGTATTATTAACAAAGCAATGTTAAAATATCATATATGATATCATATAAATGTATATGATTGTTGTATAATTTAATAAAAATTATTTCACCATTATAAAGGAGGGTAACCTACCCTCTACCAAGTAAATGTACAAGGTAAGGGTTAATTTCACAATCTCTTCATTATCCAGGGTTGTATATACGTAATTATCTACTGGGATCTCTTTATCATCCACATCCATGTTTCATAAAAATGTATTTCAAAACATTCATTCTATTTTATAGAATATAGATTAAAGTCATTTATACCCTTTTTTGTCTTTTTATAAGATTTTTATAAAGGAATATTTCTGTCATTTTCCATACAAGGTCCTTTATAACCTTTTCGATAAAATTAAGGTAAGAATGTCTTTTTTACTTATACGGTAGGTGCGACTATTTTCCACCATTATAACATCATCAAAGCTTCCCTTACAAGCTTATAAGAATATTTCCAAAATAAATTTTTTCTTTTATAATTATATTAATTATAAATTATTTCAAAATAGAAAGTGATATTTCTCTAAAAAAGGTTTTGATTTCATCTATGTCAACATCCTTTGATAGATTTTAAGTTAATTTGAAGTTGATTTATTATGATAAAAAACTTCCATATTATATTGAAGGTTTAGTGATATGTTTTATTGTGTACATGTTATTTTTATACCATTCATGATTTATGGATAAAGTATTGGCATTTCTTATGCTAGTTTTAATATTAATGTTTATGTTATGTTTAAACCTTTTTATATGAGGAATGCATTGGACTTAGTATGTGACGGGTGGAGCCCACTATAGCTCCTCGATGCATCGGTAGGTATCATGAGAAAAACTAGTGTCTTGGAACAAGGCCTTGAAAAAATCTTATTTGTAGTCTTGGCACAAGGCCTTGACTATGTGGTTATGAAAGTCTGGCATTATGCATTCCATCATTATAAAAGTGTCTATTGATATTGCATGTGATTATTTGACTAGTAGAATATCCATGTGAATAATTAAATGGAATTATTTGATTTTATATTTTCCATATTATGTTGAAATTCATGTTTAAAAGGATTTTGTTTTAGTCTTATACATTGCCTTAAATGTTTATGCTTATTTATGAAAGTTTCCGCTATATTGTTATCCTTACTGAGCATCTGAGCTCACCCCTTTCTATTTTTATGTTTCCCAGGATGCGAAGAAGTATATTATGACTGACCTTGAGGGATAATCTATGAGATCTCAGTGTTGTCTATGGAAACAATGTTGTTGTAGTTTTCCATTTTATGATGTAATGTAAACCTTATGAATGTATCTATTATTTCCAAGGATACTAAACTAATTGGTCTTTTGAGACTTGATCTTTTGTGATCATGCCAATGATTCCTAATAATGCACTGACTCTGGGCTTCTGGGGTTAGGTTGTTATAGTTGGTATCAGAGGATGTTTAGTACAAACCTTTGAAACTAGATTTAGGTAAACTCTGTTTAGATCACAGAGCCCTAAGATAGACTTTGAGGATTAGTATAGAATAACTTCCTAGAATTTTGGTATTGTAGAGATTTTTGATTTTTACAAACAATACATCCCTTTCTGGATATGAGCAGGTAGAGGTGGCTCTGGAATAGATGTACCTAGGGGTAAAACCCAAAAACACCGCTTTGAGCTAGACTTTAATGGGAACAGGTGCATGACAATTGGCTTTGATTCACTCTTGGTTACGACACTCCCAGGGGATATGCTTAGGATAATTATCATTTTCTTTACAAACCATTATGAAGGGTTTATGAGTATATAATTCCTCAACGAAAACATTTTTATGATTATGGATTATATCCATAAACTGTTCAATTTATTTTAAGAGTTTTACAAGTTTGGATTTTATGTATTACGATTTATAAACTAATATAGTTTATGACATTGTTTAGAAATTGAGCCTAGTGGAAGGAATGAAAACTGTATTAATTCATGCAAACCATGTATGGATTTCCCTCCAAATCAAGATAATTATAATGGTGCTAGTGATGCAACTGGTGCTGATAAGATAATCACCATACAGGGACAACTCACTAAGGTTATGAATAATAACATTACCCATATGGAGAACCCTGATCCACAGCGTAGCGGATCAAGGTTAGATCTCTTCATGAGGAAACAACCACAAAATTAAATGGAGGTACAAATCCAATAGTATCTGAGTAATGGATAAATTCTTTAAGAGAAAATATTCAACACCTTGGGGAGTAGCGAAAGGGAAAACGTTGTCATGGCAGTTTACCGCCTCACTAGAGATGCCGATCAATGGTGGTCATTGATTCAAAACACAAAGGAAAGATGATGAAGTGTCAAATATGGAATTGAGGGATTTTAAAGAAATTTTCTTAGAAAAATACTTTCCTCATGACCATCGAGAAGATATGGAAAGGCAATTTCTGTGTCTGAGGAAAAAGGAGGATGAGAATGTCGCAAAGTTTGAAGCTAACTTTAAAAGGTTAGTGAGTCATGATAAAGACTATATACGTAACCCATGAATTAAGATTTATCATTTCTTTGATGGGTTAGAAACATTTCTCCATTGAGCATTAGTCTCAAAATTCTTCTTGTCATATGAAGATATTGTCTCATGTGATATCATGACAGAAAAAGGATTCTCTAAGTCTTACGACTTTAAAGAAAAGCAAGAGAAGAAGAGATCTGATGAACACTCTGGAAATGGAAATAAGGGGGAAAAGGGAAAAGTTGAATATCCATCCTGTAGTAAATATGGGAAGAAACACCCTGGTAATTTTCTGAAGGGAATGAGAGTCTGTTACAAGTGTGGTGAAAAAAGACACCAAACTAGTGATTTTAAGGGGAAGAAAGAGGATATCGATGTATAATGATAAAATTGTACATAAAGGGGGCATTATGTGAATTAATTCCCTAAGATTTAGGGGAAGTTACCTTAGAAAAGTCCAAGGGATAAAGTCCAAGATTATGCTATCACTACTACTGAGGTTGAAGCTCCGAAAGACATGGTGGCAGGTAATTTAATGGTTTCCTCAAGTTTATCAAATGCTTTATTTGATTCTGGATCATCGCATTTTTTCATATCTTCCCTGTTTGTAAAGAAAATTAGATATTTTCAATTTGATTTAACAAGGGATTTTTTAGTAAAAACTCATATGGGAATAATCATTGCAACAATGTTTTGTAAATCAGTCCCCATTAGGGCATATAAATGTTCTTTATCTGCTGATCTCATCATCATACCTATGATTGAATTTGATATAATCCTCATTATGGATTGGATTTTGGACCATGATATGAAAATTTATTGTAAGAAGAAGGAGGTAACAATTTTTGATGATGACAAAGAGTACCTTATCTTTAGAGTAGAAATGTCAGCACCTTATTCTTATCAAGATCCACCCCTTGTATCTAAAATAAATTCAATTATTGGGGAGGAAAAGAATGAAATAATTGTGGGTGAGGAAAGGAATATTCAAATAGAGGATGTACCTATTGTTATGGAATATGTTGATGTGTTTCGAAAAGATTTACCTAGACATCCTCCATAACGAGATATTTATTTTTCCATTGACTTAATTCCTGGTTCAAGGCCAATATCGAAGACCCCTTATAGGATGTCCACTGTGGAATTAGTGTAACTAAAAAAATTACTAGAGGAATTTTGTAATAAGGGATTTATTCACCCTAGTGTTTCTCCATGAGGAGCCCCTATCCATTTTGTTAAGAAGAAAGATGGATCAACGAGGTTGTGCATTGACTATAGGGAGATCAATGCTATAACAATAATGAACAAGTATCCCCAACCTAGCATTGATGATTTATTTGACCAACTTTATGGAGCTCAATACATTTCAAAGATTGAACTTCGATCTGGATATGATCAGTTGTGTGTGAAGAAAGAAGACATTCTGCAGACAGAATTTTGAACTAGGTACGGGTATTATGAGTTTACTGTAATGCCTTTTGGATTGACTAATGCACCCAATGTCTTCATGGATCTAATGGATATAGTTATCAAGGAATATCTTGATGACTTTGTAGTGGTATTTATTGATGATATCTTGGTATACTCCAAAAGCTACGAAGATCCTGAAAATCACTTGCGCATTATCCTGAAGACTCTTAGAAGACACGAATTATATGGGAAGTTTATCAAGTGTGAATTCTAGCTTCAGGATATTTCTTTTCTTGGCCATATTGTCTCTAAGGATGGAATATCTATTGATCCTTCTATGTCCAAGGCAATCCAATAATGGCCAGCACCAATGAGTAAAACTGAGGTACGAAGTTTTATTGGTTTAGCAAGTTATTATCGGCGTTTCGTCTAGAATTTTTTCTGATTTGCTAACCCATTAACCAAGCTAACACGTAAAGGGTGAAATTTGTTTGGAGAAAAGAGTGTGATGAATGTTTTGAAGAACTAAAGAGAAGATTAGTCTATGATAATATATTGACTCTACCATCGGGGAATTATGGGTTTGTTATTTATAGCGATGCTTCAAATAAAGGACTTGGTTGTGTCCTTATGCAGAATGATAGGGTTATTGCCCATGCATCACGACAACTATAAATTCATGAGAAAAACTATCCTACTCATTATCTTGAGTTAGAAGCTGTAATTTTTGCCTTAAATATTTTGAGACACTGTCTCTATGGTTAAAAAATGTGAGATATATACCGATCACAAGAGTTTGAAGTATATTTTCTCACAGAAAGAACTCAACATGAGGCAATGGATATGGCCTGAACTACTCAAGGATTATGATTGCACTATACACTACCACCCGGGGAAGGAAAATAAGGTGGAAAATTCTTTGAGTAAAAAGGATCATAGAGTTTTGAATCAAATGAGAGTTGAAAAATATCCTATATACATGGATCTAGTAAAGATGAATATGGGAATTACCATGGAAGGTGAAACATCAATACTTTTTCAAATGGTTTCCAAACCATCTTTACTATAAAGGATAAAAAGTACATAGGATGATGATGATGAGTTTCAAAAGAAGATTAAAGCTATGAATAATGGGAGATTGAGTGACTTCGTATATAAAGATGGAATTTTGAAATTTGGGAAGAGACTTTGTGTTCCTGATATACCTAATCTAAAAAGAGAATTGTTGGATGAATCTCATTGTTCCAATTTTTCTATACCCCCTGGTAGCACTAAGATTTATAGATATTTGAAGGAATGTTTTTGGTGGGACAACAAGAAGAGGGAGATTAATAATTTTGTATCAAGATGTATGGTTTGTCAACAAGTGAAAGCTGGAAGGAAACAACCTGGAAGAGTTATGAAACCTCTTCTCATACCTGAGTGGAAATTGGATGATATCATGATGGACTTTGACATGGGGATACCAAAGAATCCTAGAAGGAACAATGCAATATTGGTCATTGTTGATCATCTTACCAAGTGAGCACATTTTCTTGCTATAAGAGAAGATTTACCACTTGAACGTTTAGCAAGAATATATATTAATAAAGTTGTAAGACTAAATGGAGTACCCCTATCGATTGTTTCTGATCGTGATCCAGGTTTTACATCAAGATTCCGAAAAATTATTTAGAAGGCTCTGGATACTGATCTTCGTTTGGGCACTGCCTACCACACCAAGCTGATGGAAAATTAGAAAAAACTATTCGAACCTTAGGATACATGTTGAGATCTTACGCACTTGACATTCAAGGTAAGTGGGGTCAATATTTACCTATGGTAGAATTTTACTATAACAATACCTTCCATTCAAGTATTCAGATGGCACCATATGAAGCGTTATACGAAAAGAGATGTCACACACCAACCTGTTGGGATGATGTTGGTGAATGAAAACTCGTATCCCCATAACTTGTGGAGGAAACAATGGAAATAGTTAAGGTAATCCAAAACCACATCAAGGCAGCTCAATGTAGATAGAAGAGCTATGCTGATAAATGAAGGGAGGATTTGGAATTCCAGGTAGGATATCACGTTTTCTTGAATGTATATCCATGGAAGGGTGTTATAAATTTCGGTAAGAAGGTTAAATTGAGTCCCAGGTACATCGGACCTTTCGAAATACTAGAACGAATTGGTGTTGTAGCTTACCATTTGGCAAAGCCGCCAAGTATCTCCAAAGTTCATGATGTGTTCCACGTATCGATGTTGAGAAAATACATGGCTGACCCAATGCATGTACTCACCTATGAGGAACTTGAACCGGAACTCGATCTTTCTTATTGTGAAGATCCTTTCAAGATTCTTGATATAATAGAACAAGTTCTGAGAAACCAGATGACTCGTCTGGTAAAAGTTCTATGGAGAAACCATAAGATGGAAGAGGCAATGTGGGAACCCAAGGAAATTATGATGAAGAACCACCCGAGTCTTTTTACATTGTAATACTCTAGAAATTTCGAAGACAAAATTATTTGAAGTAGGGGAGAATGTAACACCCCAAGATTCCAAGATACACATCTCTTTGAATAATACAGTAGTGTGTGTTGTACTCAACTTCGAGTTCTAACACACCACAACCAATCAAACTAGCCGTTATGAATATTAATACCCACTTTTTGAAATATTATAAATATTATCTTTCAAAATGGACTTCATTCATGGATTCAAAAAATTGAAATTAGCTTAGGGTGAATTTTTGGTATTTTTTTGAAAACTTTCAATTTTTGATGAATAGTAAAAAACACTGAGTTATAGTTTAAAACAGAATTTTTAATTAAATAATTATTTATTTTATTTAAATTTATTTTATGTCAAAAATAGATACATAATAACTATATAAGTTCAATGTAATTCATTGTATTCAGTTTATAATACTTTTAGATATATTAAATATTTATTGAACTTTTCATCGTCTTTTACCCACCTCCTAGGAGAATTTGAAAATTTACATAAAACTTAATTTTACCACTTCTCTGAGTGGAATTTCAAAAATATAAGAGACTCGGTTGATATTAGTAAGAAAAATTTGGTTCAATAAGATGAAAATAATTTTTGGTGAATAGTAACTTTTTACTTTTATTTACCACGGTTAAAAGTAAATAGGGTAACTAAGGATAAAAATGATATTATTATTACTTTAAATCATGTTCTAATTCTATTTTATAAGTTTAATTTGTCCAAAAACAACATTAGGAATAAAATATGAACCTATTTGGTATACTTGGATTAGATTAGGACATTTATTATTATTTTATTTGAAGAAGAGTAAAAAGTGTTAAAATCAATGATTAATAACAAAAACATTTTTAATATGGGTTTACACACAATATAAATTAGACTATAAATATTAATTAGAAAGATAAAAATATTTCCTGCATAATTCTATTTTATTTATAATTTTTAGACATTAAATAATTTAATTTATCTTTGACACAATGATGATGCAGTAATTAACAAATTTATGAAATAATAAAATAATTGATATTATAAATATCCATAAAAATGTAATTTGAAACTTTTTATGAATTCCACTAATTTTCTAGGTTAATATTACATGTTAGGATTGGATAGATTAATTTTTTTTAAGTAATAATTCTATTATGAATTTAGTAAAAATGAGATACCAAATAATGTCAAAATTGACATAAAAGAGTTTTTAAAACAAATATTATATTATTAATTGATATTATATTCCTAAAAATATATGGTTTGTCCAAAGGACTTATATAATTATATGTGTATCATTAATTAACCACTTGGGGTCCTCTTGGAAGTATATAGTATGTTTATTAACCATATAATATAAAAATGCAAAGAGACATGGTAAATGTCAAACTATTTAACTAAGAGTTAAATCTAAAATATAAATTTAATATAGTGAACTAAACCTGTCTAAAACCTATTATTTGAGTGCTTTCGCGACCCATACCCACTTTAGAATTTAAATAATTCATTTTAGAGCTTTTAGAAACTAAAGATGATTTTATTATAAAATAATATTTATAGCTTTTCCTAAGGTGAACCTCACACCTCTTATCTCTAATTCACACCTTCAAACCCATTTGGATCTGCCAAACCTTGTCCAAATACCCTATCAACTATCCTAACATAATCCTAGAGGCCTTCCTTTAGTCAGAAATCCAACCTAAGGAGCCCTTTTGATCAAATCAAAAGGAAGAACTCGAAGAAGAGGTAAATATCTCACCACCACTTTCAAGTTCCTTTCTTCTTCCACTTCCTCTTTCTTTATTGTATCCATTCTAAAATAATAAATCCAGTATCTTATATATACTGTGATGTTATTGTAAATATGGTACAACTATATTCATTATTCTATCCATCCTTTGAACGACATGTCACCATACCTGCGTACGTACGGATTACTGTGTCCACATCGTGGTGTAATTGTTATTCAATACATTATTATTTGGATGGGTATAACATTGATATGTAATTGATGTAAATAATAAATATAACATGATTATGATTCTGTATATAATATATAACATTCAATTATATATTATTTTAATATCAAAATGATGATATTGTCACTCGTGCGTATGTACGGATTACTGTCTCCACAAACGCGATGAGATTAATTCCTCATCGTATCCATTCAAGACTAATTTTAATTTGATGATTAAAAATAATATTTAAAGACCTGATATCATTATTTATATAAATAATATACATCCCATCCATAACAAATATTACTCACATAACAAATAATATAAAGGAAAACGAATCCGTTAACACCCGAAACAACGATAGTACTAAGATATTATTAACGAATCAATGTTAAAAGATCATATATGATATCATATTAATGTATATGATTCTTGTATAATTTAATAAAAATTATTTGACCATTATACTGGAGGTTAACCTATACTCTACCAAGTTAAAGTACAAGGTAAGGGTTAATTTCACAATCTATTCATTATCCGAGGTTGTTTATACGTAATTATCTACCAGAATCTCTTTATCATCCACATCCACATTTCTTAAAAATGTATTTAAAAAAATTCTTACAATTTTATAGACTATGGTTTCAATTCATTTATACCCTTTTTTGACTTTTTATAATATATTTATAAAAAAATCTTTTCGTTGTTTTCCAAACAAGGTCCTTTTTAACCTTTTGGGCAAAATTAAGGTAAGAATGTCTTTTTTTTAAATTATACGGCAGGTGCGGCTATTTTCCTCCATTATAACATAATCAAAGATTCCATTACAAGCATATAAGAATATTTCCAAAATAAATGTTTTCTTTTATAATTATATTAATTTTAAATTATTTCAAAATAGAAAGAGATATTTCTCTAAAAAATATTTTGATTTCATTTATGTCAACATCCTTTGATGGATTTTAAGTTTATTTGATGTTGATTTATTATGATAAAAAATTTCCATACTATATTGAAGTTTTTGTGATATTATTTACTGTGGATGTGTTATTTTTATACCATTCATGGTTTATGGATTAAGTATTGACATTTCATATGCTAGTTTTAATACAAATGTTTATGTTATGTTTAAACATTTTCATATGATGAATGCATTGGACTTAGTATGTGACAGGTGGAGCTCTCTATAGCTCATCGATGCATTAGTAGGTCTCATGAGACAAACTAGTGTCTTGGAACAAGGCCTTGACACAATCTTATTTGTAGTATTGGCACAAGGCCTTGACTATGTAGTTATGAAATTCTGGCATTATGCATTCCATCATTATGAAAGTGGCTATTGATATTGCATGTGATTATTCGACCAGTAGAATATCCATGTGAATAAGTAAATGGAATTATTTGATTTTATCTTTTCCATATTATGCTAAAGTTAAATTCTAAAATTCTTTTTTTAGACTTATACATTGACTTAAGTGTTTATGCTTATTTATGAAATTTTCCGCTATATTGTTATCCTTACTGGGCATCTGAGTTCACCCCTTTCTATTTTTATTTTTCCCAGGATGAAAAGAAGTATATTATGATTGACCTGTAGTTATAGTCTATGGGATCTCAGTGATGTCTATGGAAACAATGTTGTTGTAGTTTTC
Organism: Viscum album; assembly: GCA_963277665.1. Taxonomy (NCBI): domain Eukaryota; kingdom Viridiplantae; phylum Streptophyta; class Magnoliopsida; order Santalales; family Viscaceae; genus Viscum; species Viscum album. The sequence goes on from OY728150.1 coordinate 492,111,462, forward strand.
CATTTTATGATGTAATGTAAACCTTATGAATGTATATAGTATTTCCAAGGCTACTAAACAAATTAGTCTTTCAAGACAAGATCTTTTGTGATCATGCCAATGATACATAATAATGCATCAACTCTGGGCTTCTAGGGTTGGGGCATTACAATCATGGTTCCTTAGAGTTCTATCCATCGACTAAAACCAAAAAAAATATCCTGATAAACAATATTCATAGTGGGAAAATAGATAGTAATGAAAAACAAATTATAAGATGTCTAAATCCTTCATTTCAATCTATGACACCTTAGGTTTAACCTAGGTCATCTGTGATCACCATCTATTAAAATCCTTCATAATGGTTCATAAAGTAAATGTGGATCAACCAAAGAATTTCCCCTAGAAGTGTCAAACCAAGTGTCCAGCAAGGCCAATTTTTGTGCACTAGGTGAAGATAGAGTCAAAACCCAGTGAACGCTTTTCATAGTTATTACCCCTAGGTATAACTTTAGCATATCCACATCCACTTATATTATCCATACAATGTTGTAATTACTTGTAAAATCACATAATCTCTTACTTACCAAAACATTAGGATATTATCCTATATTTAGACTTATCCCAAAGGGGTTAACCAAATATTTATAATCCTATTCTCCTAATATTGACTAAACCTTTCCTATGATACCAAATATAGAGACCTAGGGGTTTCATATATAAATATTACATCATTTCAGATGAATAATCAATAAATTTAACAAATACACACCCATGGACAGTATCAGTTTAGTGTATTTAAAGACTAGAAAAATAATCCTCTTATTTCTTGAAAGATCTTTAATATCTATCATAAAGATCTTTCCCTTTATTATTCTTCATAGACATACGCTTCTAATAGCATTTCTCGAAACCTAAAGAAATGAAACATAAAAAAGGGTGAGATGAGATTCTTAGTAAGGATAAATATGGGAGATATCAATCTATGATCATAAGAAAGAATAAGATAATCATAAAGGTATGGCATCATGAAAATAGCATACAAAGTTCATACCCAATCTATCATAGATCATAAACACGAGTCACAGAATAATGAACTATCATTCCAAAATACATGGATCATAAGAGTGTGAATTTTTTATAAATAAATCAAGAACCATAAGATCATGTCATAAAAGTATGGAACTATTATAGCTATAGAAACCATTTCATATGTCAATGTTAATTACCAACACCATTAAAAATTATGGATCATGCCTCATCACCTCTTTCCCAGAGTGGATCAAGCCCTGTTTCTTGTTTCCATTATGGATCAATCCCATCATTATTTCATTAGATATAAGTCATTAAAAAATTCATTAGAGGGTGATATAGGTTCCACCCATCATATAATTAAAATAATACATATGTGATCCACAAGATCTTAAAACATTCATCATATCATAACCCATATAAATGAAATGGGTTTCATAAACATTTTATCAAGGCATAACCAGTGGAAAAGAAATAGGTTTCAGAAACATCTAACTATCATAATTATAAACCATCTAGAGAAATAATAAGTATGATATCCTTGGATCATATCCCTAGTGAAGTATGAAAAAACATCAAGAGATGTCGTCTTAGATGGAAAATGATTTTGAAAGATTGTATGGAACATTTTATGATTTAAATAACCTTTCCTCATTAAAAAACATTTTTAATACATAAAAAATTTTCAAATTAATTTTATTTGAAAATAACCTGATAAATTTATAAAGAAATCTTCAAAAAAATTATAATTTATATGCAAATTTGGAATATGGCTCATGTAGTATAAGTTAAAATAAAATAATCCTTTGACACTTTGGTAAAAAACCCAAAAGGATGCCTCATTCATAAAATGAAAAGAATATTACTTTAAAACCAATTTTTTTAAAAATAAAATATGGGTAAATATTTATTTATACAATTATATAAAATTATAAAAAAATTCTCGAAAACATTTTAAAGAAAACATGGATGTGGAAGTAAAATGGCTTCTGATCGAAGATGGAAATGTAGTAGATTATCCTTAAAAACATTGTTTCAGTCCCTTGAGTTCATAAAGAGAGAAAAATGAAAATAAAAAATTTATTCTCTAGAAATAACTAGATAAGAATAAAATTATATGTGTTTATCATGAATAGTTCATATATTTCCTTCAATGTAAAATAAAGAATAAACATCCCCGATTAAAATGAGATTGAAATGTGAATCCCTTTTCACTTTATTAACTTTTGAATCATAATCCCCATGAAGGAAATAACCATAGATGGATATGTAAATATGAATAATTTTCATCATAATCATTATAAAATACATTCTTTTATAGTATATACACCACATGGATGAAATAATTTTTGAATATGGCATGTGTATGAAAAAAATAAAAGTGAAATGAAATCCCATTAACTTAAGTCTTGAATTCAAAATTACACATAAAACCTCCTATATAATGAATATAATTCTACTAAAAATTTATTATAGAACCATAATTATATATTTAATACCACATATGATTTATTTATGGAATTTTATTTCCCATTTATTAACAATTCCTTGTTAAAATCACATTTCTGGTAATAACTACTTTATTTTTCACATATGTTTCGGTTGGATTGTTCCAGTCCTTTTACTATAATAATTATTCCATAGAATCTATAATTTTAACCATAATATAAATATAATATATCTTCATTATATATATATATATAATCATATCTAAAATTAGAGAGGGAAAAATATATTACACCATTCAGGGAGACGATTAGCCGTATGTACAAATTAATGATGTATCCATTTTCTCAATGAATGGAATGAAATAAAAGTAAATAATATATAAACATTATGAATTTATTATTATTTAATATTTATCACACATATAAAACAAATTTATTCTTATTAACTTCTATGTATTGTGTAAGTGAAAAATGAAACACATCACATCATGTAGAAATAGTTTTCCCAGAAATATTAATCATCATCATAAGGATTCTATTATGCCATTCTAGTGTGAAATTTCTTAGATAATATATTCTCCTTTAAGAAAATGATGGTGGTGATGGAATCTTCACATTATTTATCGGTGTTCAATGCTTGTGGTCTCTAGATCTAGTTTCTTCCCAGATCTAGGCGCCTCCACCTTTTCCGCCATCGGTGTGTATTTCAAGGTAGAGGGTTTTTGGTGGATAGAGATGGATTGGGATCATGTGGGTGATAATTTGTGGGGTTTTACCTAGTTTTTTGTGATTTAGTGAGCATGATGGAAGATGGAGGGGGGGTCTGCGTGGATGATTAGGTGCGGGATAGGGATGACAATGTTTTCTTAGGTGATGGTAGCTTCCGTGATGGGCGTTATTAGTCTCTTGTTCTGTGGTTGAAGAACATATTGTGGTTTTCAGGTTTATTGACAAGATTACACATATGTTTTCAAATTACATAAAATTATATATGGGATTATACTATGGTGGTTTTAGGTGTGGTTCAATAGGAATTCGAATTGATTTTTGGAACTTTTTGTTTTTTGGGTTGTAGATGTATTTATGAGAATTTTATTTTGTATCATTACATTCAGCAGGTGGTGAAGCTTATTTTAGGTACCATTGGGTGGGAATCCTCGAAATAGATATTAGTGTTCAAACACTCATCACTCGTCCATCTATCCTCAATTTTCAATGGATGGATGGGCACCCTTCCATTGATTTCTACAGAATGGTTTCTATCTAGATTTGAATTACATTATATTGATAGTAACATTGGTTCCTCACAATAATGTTTTTGTGGGTGGATCAAAAGGGGGATAGGTATGTCCAAATCTATCATATGGTCCCCCCTCCTCATATCAGTATGGGTGGGAGGGGTGCTCTTCCACGCCGTGTTAGACCAGCAGGACGCAACTTCTTGGAGGGGGGGGGGGTTATGCACAATCATTGATTTATTTAAATGCCGAATTATATTGATAAGGGGGTGGGTGTGAATTTATATTATTTTTATCTTTATCTTTTCTTCCCATAGGACACTCTAGACTATGTTTGGACCTTCAGTTCATGTTTCTTTAAGGAATATTTTCCTATTTACTTGTTAGGGGAACCTCTTTACCTAGTTTTCAAAAAATTGTTTTCTATTTTATGTTCAATAAATTTTGACTGAAAATAATCCTATTTAAAAAAATTATTATCATGGTTTAATAATATTTTAAGGATGTGTAAGAAGAAATAAAATAAAATCACATGATTTTGATCTATACATTTTCTTCAGAGAGCCTCTTTAGGTTTATACGTAAAAACTTATTAGATTAGATTTATAATAAAAATAATGTTTATAGAACAAGGATAGAGAATTGAGAAATTGATTTGGGTAGGTCCTGGATGAAAGAAATGGATTTTTAGGTGTGAAGAGGATAGGATAGTGGGTTTTCTTTTATAAGCGCGGGAGAGGACACACATGGAATTTTAGAAATAAAAAAAGTGCACCCACATTTTTCTAATTCCAAAAGGATAAAAAATATACCATTATATAACCGTAGAGGATATATGGTCCAAATATGTCAATAAATTAATAATTGGACAAGTTTTAGGTCACTTTTAATCCTTATGTTTTTAGTTTAACCCCCAGTAAACCTATTATTACCTTACTGCGAAAATTAATTTTTATTGTTTTGAATATTAATTTTTATAAAAAAATAAGTCAACCTTATTAAATAATATAAATTATTATTATTAAAAATATAGAATCCATTTTTCAAAATTTCATTCTCAGAAGTTTCAATATCTAATATAAAATTAAACCCGCAAATTCGATGAAAAACAATTTTCCAATGAGAAAACTATCAAAATTTTTAAAACTTTTTTTTATCAAAATTCAATGTAAAATTAATTAAAATTAACTATATTGGATTTATTAATATATAATTGTTCTAATTTTACTTTTAAAACCATTTTAAAAATAAATTTAACCTTAAAAATTATGTAAATGAAAGGCCAATTTTCAATAAAAACCAGTATTTTTCACTATCATTGAAAAATTATTCTTTTCAGAAAAATCCCCAAGATTCACTCAATTATAAATTTTACATGTTGATTTAAAAAATTAATTTTATTTTATCAAATAAATTCCTTAAAAGTTTCAAAAATAAATTTTATTATTTTTTCATAAATATCAATAAAAAAAATTGAGAAGAAATTATTTTTGAAGCTTTTAAATAATTTACAAAAAATTAATTACTTTTTATCAATATGTTTACTTTATATAAAATAATTATACATAATTTTCAAAATTTAGTTATTACTATTGATACTTCTCTGTTTAACGACTAGTTTATAACTGCCTTTTTAAAAATATAATAATAATAATAGTATATCATGGTTTGTTAGAACATGGTGTTTAGTGTAACAAATGCTATCTAAGAATTATATTTATTCAGTATTTTCATAAAATAGTAAGGTTTTACACAAAACATGCATGGGAAAATGAAATGATTATCCAAATGAAATATCTAATTCCATGAGAGGTGGAGTGAAAAGCTTTATTGCGATGCTACCCAACTGTCTCCAGCTATGAACAATAACTTGAACCATGTGGAACATCCACCTCTTCCAAGAAGGAGAAACATGGTCCACTTTTCAAGGAATAGTGGGTTAATTCAATGAAGAATATATTTTATGTGAACCAATGTTCTGAGAAGGAGAAGGCGACTCTGGTCATCTATTGATTAGATGGAGAGGCTGATCAATGGTGGGGTTTGATAAAGAATACAAATCCAAAATATTAAATGGAGGAAATAGAGTGGGAAGAATTTATAAAATTATTTCTTGAAAAGTATTTCCATCAAACTATCCAAACAAATATAGAGAGGGAATTCCTAGAGATTAAACAAATATAAGGTGAATCTGTTATGATTTATGAGGAAACATTCATAAGGATTGAAATATATCCCTCTAGTTTTATTATAAAAAATGATATAAAAATAGAAAAAATACTTATAGGTTTTAAACCAAACCTTGGAAAAGTTTTATCAATCTTATAATTTATAAGTTCTAAATAAGTAGGTCAATGTTCTATAAAATTAGAGATGGAGTTTAGAGATTACTCCCATGGTTATGGAGATAAGAAATGAAATATGGAGTTTCAATATGGAAGGTTGAATTAAAAAGGAGGAAATAAGATAGAATCACCCACATGTCTGAAATGTGGGAAGAAGCATAATGTGAATTACCACAAAGGTATTGGGAAATTCCTTATGTGCGGGAGATATGGCCACTAATCTCATGAATGTAAAAGAAACATGAAGAAGTCATCCAATGTGATTGAGGAAATGAAATCACCTCCCAATGTACCACCCATGATAAGATGATTCAAATATAGAGAGTAAGGGCACTATATAATCCGGTTCACTAGACTACAATTTATCAAGGGTAATCAGCATTAGCAACTACTAAAACTGAAGTGGTAAGGGAAAGATTATTCTATCATCACCACTAAGGTGGAACACAAAAATGGAGTCGTACAAGGTAAAATTCCTATTATTTAAATAATAGCATAATTTTTATTTGATTATTGTTCAAAAAATTACTTTCTATCAATAAATATTTCTAAAACTATTGGATCCCAACCCTAATACATTGAAGTAGAGATATCCTTAAAAACACCTAGTGGTGTGATTAATTCAACCCAAGTGTTGGAATCTTATCCCGTTAGATTATATGTAAATATTCTTATAGTTAATTTCACAATCCTTCTATTGGTGGAATTTAATTTTATAATGGGAATGGATTTTATCTTATTATAGTGAGCTCACATCAACTAACGGAAAAAGGAAATATTTTTCTATAATTCAATCAATCCCATGATCATATATAAATTCAAGGAAGATCATGAATCTACTTAAGGAAGTCCCTTAATAGCGTGGGTGTTCCCAATAAAGAAGTATATCTTTCCCAAATGGTTGAGTCTATGGATGGAATCTACCTTGTGAAAATCCAAATTGTAATGGAATATACTTATGTATTTTCCAAATAGATATCCGTAATTCCCCTAGATTGTGAAGTAGAGTTATTAAAAGAGCTTATACCTGGAGCTACTCCTATATCCAAATTCCCCTATAGGATGGTCTTGATCAAAATGGTGGGGTTAATGAATTATCTGCAAGAAAATTTAGGAAATGTGTTTATACGGCCTAATACATCACCTTGGGGTGCACTAGTGCTCTTTGTCAAGAAAAAAAGATGGATCAATGTGGTTGTGTATCGATTACTGAGAGATCAACATAATCACCATAAAGAACATATATCACATACCAAGTATTGATTACTTGTTTGATCTATATTTATGAGATCAGTAATTGTCAAAGGTTGATCAATATTCTAAATATCATCAGTTGAAGGTGAAAAAGGAAGATACTCAGAAGACAACTTTTTGTAAGAGATATGGACACTATGAGTTCATAGTGATTCCCTTATGACTTTCTAATTCCCCTAAAATCTTCATAGATTTGATAAATAGAGTCTTTAGAGACTGCCTTAAAAATTATTTGGTTGTATTTATTGATGAAATTCTCATTTAATCCAAGAAAAAGGAGGAACATTCAGAGAATATAAGGATTGTGTTGGCGATATTAAGAAAGAAGAAAATGTATTCTAATTTCTGTAAGTATGAATTTTTGATGCAACACGTCACCTTATTGGGGAACATGATCACAAGTGAACTAATTTTACTGAATGCTTAAAAGATAAAGGAAATTTAACAATGGAAAAGACCCTTACATTTCATAGAAATTCATAGTTTTCTTGGAAGAGCAGGGTACTACTTGTTTTTTTGAGAAATTTATTATGAATTTCCAACATGATAATTAAGTTAACATAGAAGAGGGTAAAGTATATCTAGATGTAAGAATATGAGGAAATATTTATGGAGATCAATAATAGGATAATCACATAAAATGTACTCAAACTTCCATCAATTGGAGAAGGGTTTTTGATATACAATTATTCTTCAAAGTCTTGGGTTGCGTACTCATGAAGAATGAGGAAATGATATCCTATGCCTCATGATAGTTTAATATCCATGATTAAGACTACCTGACACATTAACTGGAGTTAGTAGCTGTGATATTTTCTTTGAATATTTAATGGATCTATCTTTATGGTGAGAAGTGTGACATATATCCAAATCATAAGATTATAATGTATATATTCACAAAAAATGTTCACAACATGAATCAATGGAGTTGGTTGGATATGATCAAGGAATATGATTGATATATTCACTGTAATCTTAGAAATGAAGATAGTGTAGCCAATATCCTTAAAAGGGATGAACCCAATACTCAATCCATGTTGTAGATTTAGAAAGACCCCATCTTCATGGATATTCAAAATATGTATATGGAAATCATAATAGAAGGTAATATATATTACCTTTCCCAAATTATCTTACAACTATCTATGTAAAGAAATATCAAGGAGGCATAAATAGATGAAATATAGCTTCAAAAAAATGTGTAAGTCATAAAGGAGGTGAACCTTTATGAATTCAACATCGATGAAGATGGTATAATTCGTTTGTAAATAGTTTTTTTCTGCATTTATCACCTATGATAAAAAAGTGTTATTGGATAATGCTCATATCTCACCATTCTTATTCATCCAGGAAGCACCAAGATGTACCATGATCTCTAAGAGCACTTTTGGTGGGACAACATGAATAAATATATCACCGAGTATACCTCAAAGTTCTTAGTGTGTCAACATGTTAAATAAGAATGCCATAATTCCTAGGGGATGATGAAACCATTTTCCACACACACTTAAAATGGGATAACATCACTAGGGATTTTTTCACTAGTATCCCAAAGACATCCAATGGAAACAATGCGATATGGGTTGTAGTGGATTGAATCACCAAGAATTCCCACTTCATTATTATTCTTAATGATTTATCACTTAAACAACTTGCTATGATATATGTAACGGAAGTTGTGAGGATACATGGAGCACCAATTATGATCACCTATGATCATGTTACAATGTTCACTTATAAATTATAGAGAAGTCTTTAATATTATTTGAATACTAAATTGAATTTTAGAATGTCTTATCACACCTGATGTGCCTGATTTATTCATACTATTTCATACATTTTAATCTGTTTAAAAATGCTACTACTACAAAGATCTTGGATGAAAATGGAGAACGCACCCTACGCGCTAGAAGCTCGATCCTTGGCTGGTGTTGTTGCTCCTCACTTGGATAGGTTTTCATTGATTTCGTATTTGGATTCAGGTTCTTCTTCGGGGTTTGGGTCTTCACGAATATCATTCAAAGATGTGGTGTGTGGTTTGTCTCAGGGTTTGGGTTCGAATACAAAGATATAGTCGATTTCTCCGTCAGTTTGTATAAATGACTTCGGTTTGTTGGTGGAGTTTCTGTCGGAGGCTTATGATGAGGCAGTTGGAGATCCGAGATGGACTCTTATCGCTCGTTTTGGATTAGTAAAACCTCTGATTTCAATATTTAAAAAGTTCGTTGAATCTTGGGATCTTGAGGCTCCAGTACAGGTTTCGTCGATTCATCGTTCCTCATTTGGTTTGAGCTTTGCTTCTGAACAGGATTTTATAATCGCATGGTGTAAATCCTCTCACAACATGGGGTGCTAGAAATTTAATCTGTCGCACTGGTCAATTGATGTTCATAAGGGGAAAGAAATCCCTTTTAGGGCAGTGTGGATTTCACTTCCAGTTCTGCGTTTACCCCTGAAAAATGTTTCTTTTTTGAAAGATATTGGAGATGATCTTGGTGCTTTTTTTGTTTAGATAACAATTCCAGGGGGGTATAGATGTATGAAATAAGAGGATGTGTGTTGAGCTCAATTTATCATTGCTGATTCTAGAGAAGATGGCCTTGAAGGTGGAGGGGTTGATTTCATGGAATCAAGATTATGTTTATTCGGTTTTCCCAGGTATTGTTCCCATTGTTGTTTGCAAGGCCACTCAGTGTAGGTTTGCAGGAAATCTAAAAGAGGTGGTGGTCGTTTTTAGAAGAATGTTATCCGGGATGAGTTTAATGATGATTTTTTGAGAAAAGGTGATCTATCTGACACTAGTTTCAATCTGGAATAGGTTAAAATGTCTGACGTTGTTGCATATGATAGTAATTTTGATCTGGTATCTGTGTCTAATTCTGATATGGATTTTGGTAAATCTCGGGTAATATTTGAGGGTGCTGATTCTATTGGGAATGTTTATGATTTACATGTTTCCCCGCTGATGCTCAGTTGTATATCCAAGAGAGATATCCTTGTGTGTTTATCTTCAAAATAATGTGTCTTTAGGATGTTTTTGGAAGGATCAGTTAATCATTGCTTCTCCCCAGATAGTCCTTTGAGGTTTGTCTGGTTGGACACTGGAGCTGTATCTTCAGAAAACATGGCAATAATAGAGTTAGGTGATCATGATATGTCTATAGTATCTTTCAGGGGATTCCATAGGGAAATTTCGTTAGAGGTAAAAGGAGATTCGTTTGGGGTTTCATCCAGTATTAGTTCTTTATCCCAAAATATCTTGAGAGTCTGCAAGGAGGATGTTCTGGAGAATAAATATCTTGTTAGTCAGTTACCCCTGAACAAAGATAAGGGGGTTCTTGATCGAGATTGTTCAGTTTCGGTGTCCTCTAATACTTGAGTGTGTACGAGGGTGAAACTTCCGTATATTTATGAGTTTCTAGATTCCCGTTCTAGTCCGACCAAGATGCATGGGGCCAAAGCCAGGCCAAAATTATTTCAATGATTCCATTGATTATATGGAATTCTCGTGGCATTGGTGAATTAGTGAAGTCTGATTTTTTAGCAATGGAAATCAAAAAGAATAAGGTGTGTGTTGATGCTAATCTGGAACATAAGAAGAACCTGAATAAGATTAGTGATGTTTCCCATAATCTAAAAATGCATGCATGGTTGCATGAAGAACTGGATAACAAATATATATGGGTTTTCTGGAATAAAAATGTGTTTGTCGTTTTAGTTAAAGATGGTGGTCAATTCATTATGGTGAAAGTAAACACCGGTGAGGATATTCTTTTTATGACCTTGGTTTATGGAAGTTGTGACTCTCAAAGGTGGGAGATTTTGTGGCAAAATTTGGAAATATTTGATTAAGAGGATCTTACCTAGATTGTAGGCGGTGACTTTAATATTATTATTGATCCAGGTGAGAAGAAGGGTTGAGGTGTGTTTCCTCGTATGGCTAGTAGGAGTTTTGTTCAATTCATAGAAAGGAAAGGGCTTCTTGATATGGGTTATTCTGGGGAATTCTTGACATGGTGTAACAATCAGAAAGGAAATAATCATTCTTGGAGTCATCTTGATAGGTGATTGGCTAATGTTCATGATGTTTCCAAGTTTGCTAATGCGAAAGTTGATCATCTGGTTCGAGGGATTTCTGATCACTCTCCTCTTATTGTGTCCTTATCTTTTGGTCAGAGAAGTGAGGATTGTTTTTGGTTCTGTGAACATTGGTATGATATGTTTTATTATCATAAAATTGTTAAATATTCCTAGGAGGAAACAGTTCAAGGTTATTCTTGGGTAGCCCTTCATAGTAAATTGAGGCAAATTAAGCACAAAATTCATTCCTGGGCAAAAAATATCCCTCCTTTTGATAAAGAATTGGATTTTGTAAAACAGGAGGTTGAAAGATTGGAAAGAAATCTGGAAGATAACTGGAATGATAGGGCCTATGATAATCTTATGAATAAGAAAAATGTGATGGAAGATATTATTCTGAAACAGAAGCATTTTAATCGTGAAAAAACTCATGTCAAATGGCTTCGTGGGGGAGATAAAAATACAACTTATTTCCATGCGTGTAATAAAGTGAGGAGGAGGGTGGTTAAGCCAAACATTCTTCTAGAAGATGGATCCTTCTCAGGTGATAGGGATGTGATTGGTACTTTAGATTTTTCTTTCTTTAAAAATATCCTTGCTAATCCTAATCCTAATATGATGATGGGTTATCCTAGTGGGAATGTAGTTTTGTTTGAGGGAATTATGAATATGTTGTCTGACGTTGATAATAATCTGCTAGAAGCTATTATTGGTGAGGGAGAAATTCATGATGCTTTGATGAGACTTAACCCGGAGAGTGCTCCAGGTCCTGATGGTTTTCCGGGTGATTTTTATAGAGGGTCTTGGGATATAGTTAAAGATGATGTGATTTTTCCCATTCAGGATTTCTTTCGTGGTGGTTATATACCAATGGTGGCTGGTGCTACTACTCTAGTTATGCTTCCTAAGATTAAAAATCCATCCTCAATATGTGATTTTGGGCCAGTGAGTATGTGTAATTTTCCTTATAAAATCTTATCTAGTATCATCAACTCACGGTTGTCTGTTCTAGTTTCTCGATGTATTTCGTGGGAACAACATGGTTTTGTTAGAGGCCGATCTATCTAGGGAGCGGTTGCTTTGTCCCATGAAATGATTCATGATATCAATATCAAATTCCATTGTTCGAATATGTCTTTGAGGCTGGATATGAATAAATCTGATGATAGGATGGAATGTGGGTTTACTATCAGGTTCCTCATAGGTATGGGATTCTCGTCGTGGGTTATTGATATTCTGTTTCGTTGTTTTAGTTCTTCATGGATGTCTGTTTCTTATATCGGCAAAACTCATGGTTTTTTTAATGAAACTTGTGGTCTTAGGCAAGGAAACCCTATGTCCCCGACCCTCTTTATCCTTATGCAAGATGTTCTTACCCATTTTATCGACAAGAATGTATCTACAGGTGATATCTTACCATACCGAAGGAAATTAAATCAACCACCGATCTCCCACTTGATGTTTGCGGATGATACTTTAATTTTCATTAATGCTAGTGTTATATTGGTTGGTAGTCTTATGAAGGTTTTGGATGAATAATGTTTATGGAGCGGGAAATCTATCAATAGGGGGAAGAGTAGCTTATATATTTCTAATAAATGTGGTGCTAGGCAGGTTCTGTCCATTTCCAGGTTGCTGAACATGCAGAAGGGTATTTTTCCCCTTGATTATCTGGGTTCACCTATTTCACCTGGCTGTATTCGTGTCAGATAGTTTGATGGTATATTTAATATAATCATGAGGCGTGTGCTGGATTGGAAAAATCATTTTCTATCTTTTTGAGGAAGGATTTCTTTAATTAACAGCGTGCTGACAGCTATTCCAATTCATGTTCTTTCAGCTTGCAATGTTCCGAAGTGGGTTATTATAGCTATTGACAAAATCCTATCTTATTTTATTTGGGATGATCATTTTGAGGGGAAATGTCATTGGTCTTCTTAGAAAAGGATGGCCAGACCAGTTCAGGAAGGTGGTATTAATGTCAGATGTCTTGTGGATACAGTGCACTGCATGCATGCGAAACTAGCATGAGAGGTTGTAGAGGGTCGTACGCTTTGGGGTAAAATCTTGTCCTTACAAGGTGAGAACTATGTGGTTGACAATAGACCTGTTTCTACTTTATGGTCATTAATTTGAAGTTTTTTTACAGACATTCATCAACACTCATGTTGGATTATGGGAAGGGGTGAAATTTCTTTTTGGAATAATAATTGGCTAGGGTCGACTATTGTTTTCCCAGGTTATCCAGATCCTTTGATTTCTTTCAGGGAGGCCAGTAGATATCCAATTTTTATCAATGCTGTTATGGATAAGGATCAAAAGAGAACTTTCAACCTTATTGTTTTGAATCAGGAGTTGGACAGGTGTGTGTTCACTGCTTCGAAATATGGTTTGTTTTCTTCTAAAGACTTTTAGGGGAATTTCTGTTTCACAGGCTCAGTATGAAATCTGGAATTATACGGTTTGGTGTAACAACATTCCCACAAAATTTAATTTCTTGGTATGGAGAATTAGAAACCAAGCTATATCTATGGATGAAAATGTGAAAAGAAGGGGTATTAACCATGTTTTTAAATTCCATTGTTGTATCCTTAATAAGGAGGAGGATTCCGACCATCTTTTCTTTTAAAGTGACTAGGCCATGGGTGTTTGGAGGTTTTTTGGTGAATTCACAAAAATCATTGAACCTTTTCCTGCTGTTACTTCTTTTCTGGAAAAGTGGTTTTATGGCTTGAATGGTACAGGTCCTGAAAAAAACTGCAAGAGATGTGATTTTCAGTGCAGGGTGTTGGTGCATTTGGAAAGAAAGAAACAAATCCCATTTTGAAGGCATTCATTGTACTAAAAGCTCAGTTATCCTCAAGAAAATATGCATGCTGATTGATTTGGTACGTTATTCTAATATTTCTAGTGATAATACTTCTTTGAGGAGCATGCAGATATACAGTCCAGATTTTATTCATTCAGATCTTATAAGACGGGGTAATTGGGTTCACTGGATTCCTCCAAGCATGGATCTCAAGCTTAATTTTGATGGCTCATGTATTGGAGGAATTATCTGAGGTGGAGGTGTTATGCGGGATGGGTATGAAAGTATTCTTCTTTCTTTTACTACTTTTAATGGGAGGGGAAGTTCTATCCAGGCTGAAGTTGAGGCGATGTATGGGGGGATAACATTGTGTTCTCAAAGGAACTTATGTCCGCATCAGATTGAAACTGATTCGAAGATCATCCATGACTCGATGAGTGGAAGGATTTCTCTTCCCTGGTCAATTGATTATATAATTAGGAAATGCAGAGGCATCCTTGACATCAACAAAACACAGTTTTTCCATACATAGAGAGAAGGAAACAATGTAGCAGACTACTTAGCTTCTTTGACGGTGGTAGATCATGTAACAATATTCTTTGTTTGTCTAGTTCTCTTCAAATGGAACCAGAAGGGGTGGACTTAATTAGGGGAGACCAACTAGGCCTTCACTATTTTAGACCGCCTTAATTTGTTTTTGTTTTTCCCATGGCATGTTTGCTGTGGGTTTTATTCTTTTTTAATAAAAATGAAATGTTGATGATGATTAATGAGTTTAAAACCCTATTTTTCGTAGGATAAATGTTGTTTTATGGATAAAATTATTTATTTCTATGTTTATGGTGATTTTTCAGGATTTTCTAGTGGAAAAAATCATTGAAACAAATTTTATAAATTATAGAAACAAACATTTCATGTACTTTATAAACACACGCCATGTACATTTTCATAGACATGACTCAACCAGACTGAGTATATTCCCATCTCACAGATCAAGCTTCACATACCATTTAATTCATTATACACATCGAGTATGCCCTTCTAGAAGTGGTTGGTACCTGATAGTGAGGTTACATGTCGTGTATGGTGGTGCCAAATGTTGTGTACTTCCACCAACTGACTACTGATGCTCGAAATTAAATGGGTGGGGTGACATACCACCTTCCTGCAATGAAAATAAATAAATTTTCATTTGACCAATGTACACACAATGAAATATAATTTTCTCTAAATATGATGGAAATCCTTAAAATTTAGGGTTGGTTATTCATGGGGGGGTGTTATCATTCTTCTAGCATAATCCTTCTCTAAACCTAGTAAGATCTCTTCATTTTAATTTTTTGTTTTAGTGTGGTATTTTTTTCCCTTACTTCACTCTCATACCCATGGTAGGTATTGAGTTTCCACTCAATCCAAACACCATGAAAATGGTCATAAGAGGGTGAGTTTCTCATGTTGGGGATGTAATAATGTTATGGCCATGTTATAATAGAAATTATGGTTCATTTTCTTTTATTATGATATTTTTTTTGCAAAAAAAATAATATATTAATTAAACACTTTCTGATGTTGTTGCATCAGATCAAGAATGACACCAATGGTGAAAAACAAAGGAGTTAAAATAGGAAAACTCATGAACATTGTGTGATCCTACTTCCACTATTTTAGGGGTATTTTTATAACATGATATTGATCAATTATTCTCTGGACCAAGGTACCGATGTTTAAAATAAAAATTTGCTTTTATTATACCAAGAAATGAAAATATAATTGAATACGATTGTTAAAACAATTTTATTAATGTTTTTAACACTAGATTACAACTTTTTCAATACACCCTAATCAAGTTAAAACCCTTCCGCATCTATTTCCTTGTTGTTATTTCTCTTATTCTGTTTTCCCTAGTTTTTTGCAAAATGTTTGAAATTTTTTATCCCTTATTCACCATTTTATTGGATAATCGGATGAACCATTCTAAATTTCTTCTAAAATTTCTTTTCCACTATTTAGATATGGGATCTACCTTTAATTCAAGGTTATTCATTCCAAGGGAGGTATTTTTGTTCTTCGAGTGCATTCCTTTCCCAATTCTAGTAGAATCGCTTCATTTTAATTTTTTTGTTTTAGTTCTATTCTTCCATTTATATCATATCACAGCCATGGTAGGGATTGAGTTGCCACTCAATCTTCAAACCATTACCATGGTCATAATAGGGAGAGGTTCTTATGTTGGTATTATAATAAGGTTATGGTTTTGTTACAATATAAATTCTGGTGTATTTACTTTTTTTATGATCATTGTTTTATAAAACCATTAATGAATTAATTCAAACTTATATGATGATTTTGTATTGGATTAAGTACAATGCCAATAGTTAAAACTAAAGTAGATTCAATATGAAAACTCATGACCATTGTGTGAGATTATTTTTACTTGATTATAGTATATTGAAAAATTTTCTCTTTAGTATTAAAATCATTAATGTCAATGGTTTACCATGGGGATTCAATTATATTGTTCATTTTTTGTTCAATAATAGACAATTTTTTATTTTAAACATAAGTACCTTAGAACATAGATTAATTTATCAAGAGCATGTCATAGAAATACAACTAAAATAGTGGAAATAGGGTCACAAAATGGCCATGAGCTTTCTTATTTTAACTCCTTTAGTTTTCACCACTAGTTTCATTCTTGATATAATAAAACACTATTAGAGAATTTGGAATTAATTCATTAAAGTTTTTATAAAAAACACCATAATAAAAGTAAATACACTAGAATTTATATTATAGCACACCCATAACCTTAGTACAACCTCAACATGAGAAAATCACCCTCTTATGAGCATGATCATGGTGTGATGATTGAGTGACAATTCAATCCATACCATGGGCACAAGAGGGATGTAAAAAACACACTAACACAGAAAAGGAAAATAAGGAGATCCTACTAGATTTAAGGAAAGAATGTGCTAGAAGAATGGAACCACCTCCCCTTGAATGACCAACCCTAAATTTGGAGGCCTTCCCTCATATTTATAAAAAAATAAGATTACATGGTATTTACTTAAAAGTGCATGGGTTGTACTCTAATAAGCTATAAATTTCAATGTTTTCTCCACTATAAGTGTCTTGATATGCCACCCATTGAATTTTGAGAATCGAAGGTTGGTTGATGGAAGTACATAACATGTGGAACTTCCAAACATGGTGTTTAAACTCACTTTCAGTTACCAACCACTTCTGTAAGGGAATGAAAAATGTGTATTAAGAAGTACATGGTGCATGAAGATTGATTTATGACCTAGGAATGTACTTAGTCTAGCCAATATGTGTCTATAAAAATGTACATTATGTGTGTTTATAAATTACACTTAGTGTATTTTTCCACTTTCGCTCGGATTTTTACCAATGTCTTCTTTCTACTAGAAACTTTTGAAAAATCACCATGAACAATAAAATAAAGAAATCGATCAATAAAATAACATGTATTCTGTGAAAAATAGGATTTTAAACTCAATAAAATATATGATATAGTTTGAAAAAATTGAGCACATCGACCCCTAATCTGATGAACAATCTGAAAGGACTATTTAGACACTCTAGGAAATTCTGAGGTCTTACTCAATGGAATTTAAAGGAGGATTGGATCAACATCTACCATTTATTGTGTTATTATATAACCACAGATTCCACTAGAGCATTAAAATGGAACCATATGAATATCTATATGGGAAGTGATGTAAAACTCATACTTATTAGGATAAAGTTGGTGAAAAAAATAAACTTGGACTTGATCTTCTGCAAGTGATGACAGAGAATGTTCAAGCCATATGACAATATATAAAAGATTCTCAGAGTTAGTAGAATATATATGTAGACAACTATAGATGGGACACGGTGTTTGAGGTTGTGTAAAACCCTTTTCCTTCAAATATCACCATGGAAGAGATTCATGGGGTTTGGAAATTAAGTGAAGCTTAGTCCAAGATACGTTGTCCCCTTTAAGATCCTTGATTATATAGGAGTAGTTAGATATAGCCTTATACTTCCACCAAAACTATCTCATGTTCAGGATGTGTTCTATATATCTCTCAAAAGGAAGTACATACTTGATCCCTTATTTATAATAAATCCAAAAGTGGTAAAACTAGAGAATGAAATCACTTGTGAGGAGAAGCTGTTGAAGATCATGGACCACATAGACAAATTTCTATGCAACAAGATAAATCACCTTGTTAAAGTTCTATGGTTGAACCATAAATACGAAGCAATGGAGGTAGAACTAGAGTAAATGATGAAACAATACAACCATCAACTATTCTCTATCGAGAATATGAGTTTAATTTTTGGGGATGAAATTTATAAATGGGGGAAGAATGTAACGAACCAGACTTTTTTAGTAATGTTTATTTCTAGAATAAATGTACGTTATATTATATAGTATTACATATAGTATATAAAGAAAAAAATAAAAATTTATTTCATTAATTAATATCATTAATCACCTACTAAACTGATGAAAATTCACAACATTACAATGGGAAAAAATTTTAAATTGGAAAAATTAAAATCACCAAATTTGGATCCTTCCAATATGCTAGAATCATCACCCTCACAAACCACATTGTAAAAAATAAAAAAATGTTAGTAAACTAATAAGCATATTATAAAATGAATATATACAACCTTGGGAGAAAATGTAGTAGTTTTTAGTAAAATAATAAAGATATATTTATATGAGGTTTTATGACTGTTGGAATAATAATGCGACTGTTAGGAATAGTAACATGACTGTTAGGAATATTTACCTAACCGTTAGAATATTAATTTGACATAAAATAAATAAAATAAATAAAATTTAATATAAATAATATTTATCAGTAGTACATATTTCTATTATAATTTATTAATGTAAATATCACGATTAAAAACTCAAAGTAATTATAATCCCCTTTTTAATAAACTATATTTTAATGTATTTTGTAAAAATAATATTTTTTGTGTAAAAAATTAAAATTATCTATGTTAGAGAATTATTTAGATAAAATGAATTTTATTTTTATAATAAACACATAAAAATTTTCCAAGGGTGATTTTTTAGTAATTTTCTGAAATACATAAATTTTTATGTGAACAGTAAAAATATTTCTTGTCTAATTCCAAATGTTTTATGACATAATGATTATAAAAGAATAACTTAATAAACAATAAATTGGTTATTTCAGCATTAAATAAATTTAAAAAGATAAATGGGTCATTTAAAATCAATAATCTTAATTTTCAAACCTAAATAGCATTTTCCGAAGTCTAAAGTCAAAAGTATTCCCTTAAAATAACAGATTTTCAATTATTCCACTTTTCTTTTTAATAAATTAGTGAATTTGGTTTATAAAGGGATTTAAAGTCATAAAAACATTTTATTTTATTTATATATGATTCATATTTTCAAAAAATCATTATTAAAATGTTTAACTTGGATATAGTAATTTATTCAATATTTTATTCTTAAAATACCCCTCATCTCATGTATAAATAACCCATCTCCCTCCTCTTGCGAAAATACTCATCCCTAGCTTACAAAACACAAAAATTATTCCAAACACCCTCTCTAAATCCCCTTAAAATACTTATGTATGTTTAGGTGTAAAATAAATTCAAGCATCGAGGGAGTTTAGTACCATAGAAGGGAAGCAACACCGAGAAAAGAGTAAGTTTTATCAATTCTTATCTCAATTTTCTATTATATACCCCCTTTTCCCAACTCGTTTCAAAACAAAATCTCCAAATATTAATTAATAATTATGTTAAAATTATATTAATTATGTTAACCCACTATTAAAATTTTATTCATGAAGTATTTATATAACATACTTCTCTTTTTTCTTCTTTTGACAATGTCTCATCGACGTTTAGTTAACCTCCAATGAGGACGTTTCCAACTCTCTATGTTTCACAAATTTCATGTATGATCACAATAAATTATTTATAATATAAAAATTCATAGATATATGTATTTTAATCTTGTTTAATTTATTTTACTTATTTTTAAATGAACATGAACAAAAATAGTAAAACCAAAAGGAAACATGACATTTTTAAAGAAAATGTGATATCAAAAAAATCTAATCATTAACAATAGAAATTAATCAATAGATTTTTTTTTTCTAATTTAAAAATATTGATATAAATTAACAGAATCCACTTCAGTTTCTATATTTTAATAAACTTATGTTTATTATTTTGGAGGTGCAAAAGCGATTAAATAAAGTAGGATTTAAGGTAAAGGGATTCTTGAAGCCAAGTCCTTTTAGGGTTATCCATATTTCAACTCATTTTCAATATGGATATTACAATAATCTCTCCAAATTGTATTTTCACTACCATTACCTTTTTTATTATGATATATACATTTTCTTACCCCATCACAACGAATTATAATCCAATTTCATAGATTATTCAAAATTAATTTACTTTCCATGAACATTCTATTGAATCCTCTTGACATTTTCTTCTCCTCTAAAAAATGATGTTTTATGCTAAAAAGATATTTCCCTTATATATTTGGGAACCTTATAGGTTTTTCAATGAAGTATGATATGTGAAAGGATTTATGAAACCCATTGACATTCATGGGTTTATTTCATGACTATAACTATTATACGTTCCATGTGGCATGCAAGATTATGATCATTTTATGACGTGATGGATGGGACTAGAATTATATATCCATATAATTCATTTCTTAATGTGATATATCTTATGAGTTTATATGTATTATGAATTAATATGATGTGATGTTTGTTCACAATGATGATGTTATTATTTATACACATATGTTTTCCGTAAACATGATGCTAAATTTATTCACAGCTATGTGTGGTATATAACCACTATATTATGATGTTTCATTGTTAGTAATATGAAAAAATATATGACTTTATAAATTTTCCCCTTATTATTATGATTATGATCATATTATAATGATATGATTATTTTTATTATGCTCACCCACATACTATCAATTAATATCTCTTATTCCCTCCCATTATTGGACTTTTAGCTCACCCATTTCTTTGATGTATATCCACAGTTGATTACATGTACTAAGGTAAATGTTAGATCATGTAAGAGGATAGATAATAAGGATTTAAATAATTGTTAAGTATTATTATATAAAAGTGATGTA
The DNA here is from genome assembly GCA_963277665.1 of Viscum album. NCBI lineage: Eukaryota > Viridiplantae > Streptophyta > Magnoliopsida > Santalales > Viscaceae > Viscum > Viscum album. The sequence continues at coordinate 492,132,839 of OY728150.1, forward strand.
CGAGCCTCGTTTTCCCATGATACAAAACCTATAGTTCTTGAATTGTATTACTATTAAATTATTTATCTTAAAAATAATGTAATATCTATGTAATACAAATGTGGGTCACTATATTTGGTATCAGGGATATGGTTTAGTTAATTTTGTAATTAGGATTAGAAAATGTTAGTGAAAACCATATAGATAATTCTATTTATAGGTAAACAACCTATGTTTTGGAAAATTATTAGAGTGAATTAATTCTGAGCAATGAAATACTTGTCTAGATACTACAAGTTTATGTAGATCTGGTACATTTTTACCTAGGGATAATAACCCTGAATAGGGTATATTGGGATTTGACTCAATTTTCACATAGTGGATGGAAAAGAGGCCTTAGTGCACACCTGATTTGACACTCTAAGGGGATATGCTTTAGTTCTTCACAAACTCTATACAAACCATTATGAAGCATAAATAACTAATGTATTCCACATAATGATAAAAAATGGATTATATTACATTATCCTTGAAGCAATTTTTAAAGAAAAGGATAAACCTAGGGATTATATAATATGTGACTTTAGAATTAATTTTCATATAAGAATAAATTATTCATGCTTTGTTGACCTATATTTTGTTCCATCCTTTTCTATTTTAGAAAATGGTGGGAACCAGGGGAAACTAGACCAAAAACATGTGTGAGGTACAATGCAAAAATCCTCCAAATTATATACCCAATTCCCTAGGAGGTGGAGTTGAAAACTTCTTAGAGATTATTACCCATCTACCTCTGTCTATTAAAAATAATCTAAACCACATGAAATGTTTAATTTCTCCCAAGATGGAGAAGCTATAAATCATGTCTTTTATGTGTAAATGACTTAGTGGATCCTTTTATCTAATTGTCATGCAATAGTGGGATAACTCAATGAAGAATATATTTGTAGTTCACCATTATTCTTAGAATGATTAGGTGACTCTAGAAGTCGATTGATTAGATGGAGAGGCAGATCAATGGTGTGTGTTGATAAATAATACAAATATAAAGGATAAAATTGATGAAATAGGGTGGGAATAATTTATGAAATTATATCTTAACAAGTATTTCCCTTGAATTCTTCAAACCATCAAGGAGAGATAATTACTAGAGCTTATGAAAAAGGAGGTTCAATCTATCATGAATAATGAGGAAACTTTCAGAAGTCTTGAAAGATACACCTCTAGTTTTGTTATCAATAACAATAGAAAAATAGATAGATTATTTAGTGGCTTTAAACCACACCTTTGAAAGGATCTATTCATTGAATACTTTGGAAGTTTTTAAGAAGTATTTTTATGTGTTCTAAAAGTAGATATGGAGTTTAGAGAATTCTCCTATGTTTATGTAGATAAGAAATTAATGATGGAGTTTCAAGATAGTGGGTCGAATGATAAAGGTGAAAAGAAGATCCAACTAACCACATTCATAAATGTGGGAAGAATCATCAGGGGAATTGACTCAAAGGGATAGGAAAATGTATTAAGTGTAGGATATAAGGCAACCAAGCTCTTGAATGTTTAAGCTACTTGAAGAATCCAAACAACATGACAGAGGAAAGGATGGAACCTTCCAATGCACCAACCATGGAAAAATTCTTCAACTGTAGGTATAAAGGGAACTATGATGTCCAGTGTTTTATGCCCTAGGTTATTAAGGGTAATCAATTTGAGAAACTTCTAAAGAATAGGGATAAAGGGAAATCTTATTCCATCACTACCACTGAGGCGGAAAATGAAAGTGAAGTCATAAAAGGTACACTTCCGATTCAAACATGAATAATTTTTTTATTTGATTCTGGTTATATTAATTCCATTATATCTTTTATTTTTTCTTGAACTGTTGAATCAAAACCCTAATATCATTAAGTAGAGGTATCCATAAAAACACCTCGTGGTGCAATCAATGAAACCTGATGTTAAACTCTTCCCCTATTAGAATCTATGGGATTGTTCTTCCAGTGAATCTCATAATCCTTCTCTTGGTGTAATTTGATGATATAGATGGAATGGATTGGATATCATAATATTGAGATCACATAAAACTATCAGGAAAAGGAAACCTATTTTTATATTTTTAACCATCCCTTTCTCTTGTATAAATTCATGAAAGATCATTAATTTTCTTTAGAATGTCCCTTATTGGTGTGGGTGTTGATACCCAGTGAAGAAGAATATATTTCTCAAATGTATGAGTCTAAGGATGGTATCAACCTTAATGGAATACCCATTTTAATGGAATATACTAATGTATTTCCCAAATAGTTAACTGAAAATACCCGAAATTTTGAGGTAGAGTTCTCAATAGGGATTATATCTGGAGCCACTCCTATCTCCAAATTCTCATTTAGGATGAACCCGATTGATTTGTAGGATTTAGAGAATTACCTGAAAGAGTAATTGGATAAAGGGTTCATACTCTCTAGTGCATCACCTTGGGTTGCGCTAATTCTCTTTGATAATAAAAAGGATAGATCAATGCAGCTATGTATCAATTACCACGAGATCAAAAATATCACCATAAAGAAAACGTATCCCTTGATAAGGATCAATGAATTTTTTAATCAACTACAAGGAGATCCGTAATTCTCAAAGGTGGATCTTTATTCTAGATATCATCAGTTGGAGGTAAAGAAGGAATATATTCATAAGACAACTTTCTGTATCAGATATGTACACTATGTTTTCATAGTGATACCCTTTAGAATTCCTAATTCCCCAAAAATATTTATGGATTTGAGGAATATAGTCTTTAGATACTACCTTGAAATTGTTTTGGTAGTCTTTAATGATGAAATTTTGATTTAATCCAAGATTAATGAGGAATATGAAGATCATATAAGGATTGTATTAGCAACATTAAGAAATGAGAAAATTTATGATAAGTTTAGTAAGTGGGACTTGTTGATGAACAAAGTCACCTTATTGGGGAATGTGATCACAAGTGAGAGAATTTATGTTGTACCTTCAAAGATAAAGTAAATGTATGAATGGTCTAGACCCTTATGTGGCACAAAAATCTATAGTTTTCTTGTATTAATAGGGAACTACTGATGTTTTTTAGAGAAATTTCTCATAAATTTCTAGCTCAATAACTAGGTTAACATAGATAGGGGTAAATTATGTCTGGATACAAGAATGTTAGGATATATTTAAGTGGATAAGGAAGATGATAATCACTACACCTATACCCAAACTACCATCAAGTGGAGAAGGTTTTGTGACATACAATGATTATTTAAAAAAAATCTTGGGTTGTGTACTCATGAAGAATGATATTGTGATAGCCTATGCCTCGTGATGGTTGAAGATCCATGAGAATAACTACTGAATCATGATTTGGAGTTAACAACTATGATCTTTGCTTTGAATATGTGAAGTCACTACCTCTACTGGGAGAAGTGTGACATATATATTGATCAAAAGAGTCTAAAGTATATATTCACATAGAAAGATATCAACATGCATTAGTAAATATGGTTTGATCTAATCAAGGACTACAATTTCTCTATTCACTACCATCCTAGAAAGGAAAATAGGGTAGTAAATGATTTTAGAATGAAATATTATACTATTCTATCCATGAAACAGATTGAGAAAGACCCTATCTTCATGGATTTATAAAGGATGGATCTAGAAATCGTAACTACAGTGAATAAATACTACCTTTCCCAAATGATTACCTAACCATATATCCAAAATAAGACCAAGGAGGCACAAAGGGATGATATTGACATTCCAAATAAGGTGATATTAGTAAAGTATCAAAATATTCATGAATTAAACATCAATAAAGATTGTGTAATTTCATTTGGAAATATAATTTTTTATTCCTCCATCACATGAGATAAAGAATGATCTATTGGATAATTCTCCTAACTCATATTTCTCTATCCATCCTAGAAGAACAAAGATGTATCATCATTTTCAAAAGCACTTTTTGTGGAAAAAATGAAGAAGGAGATTGCTGAGTACACCTAAAAGTTCTTGGTGTGATAGCATGTTAAAAAGGAGAGAAAAAAATCCATGGGGATGATGGAACCATTTCTCATACCCACATGGAAATGGTAGAACATCACCATTGATTTTTTCTCGGGTCTCCTGAAGAAATCTAAAGGAAACAATGTGATACGAGTTTTGGTGGATCAAATCACCAATAATTCCCTCTTCATTTCTATTCAGGACTATTTATCACCTAAAAAATATTCTATGATATACATAAAATAAGTGGTGAGTTTGGATGGAGAACCAATTTTAATCATCTCTAATAATGATATAATGTCCTTTTATAAATTATAGAGAAGTCTTTAACATTATTTGAATACTGAACTAAATTTCAGCACAATATACCACCCCCAATTTGATGGTCAATATAAAAGTACTATTCAGAAACTTAAGGAAATTCTTAGATACTAATTAATGGAATTTAATTGACGATATGATCTATATCTCCCTTTAGTTGAGTTCTCATAAAAAATAGCTTCTAATAGAGCATTTAAATGACACTATATTAAGCTCTGTATAAGAAGTTATGTAGAACTCATTCTTGTTGGTATGAAGTTGGTGAAAAAAATATAATTGGAACCAATATTGTGTAAGATACGTTAGATAAGGTTCAATCCATCCAAAAAAGTATAAAATTTGATCATAGTTAGTATAATAGCTATGATGACAACCATCGACGAGACATAGAGTTTGATTTTAGAGTGAAACTTTTCCTTCGAATGTCACCATGGAGGAGAGTCATGTGGTTTGGAAAGAAATATAATCTTAGCCCTAGATACATTATCCCCTTTTAGATCCTTGATCACATAGAAGTAGTGTCCTATTGGATAACACTTCCACCAAACCTTTATCAAGTTCATGATGTTCTCCACATATCTCTCTTGAGGATGTACATACCTGATCCCTCACATGTACTAAATCAGAAAGTGGTACCACTGGAGGATGACCTCTTATATAAGTAGTAGCCAATGAAGATGTTGGACTGTAGAGATATTGTTCTATGAAACAAGACAACTCACCTTGTTAGAGTGATATTGATAAACAATAAATGTGAAGTGGAAACATGGGAACCAGAGGACATGATGAAACGAAAGTACCCTCTTCTATTATCGACCAATAATATTAGTTTAAATTTAGAGAATGTAATTTATGAAGGGGAAGAATGTATTGATCCATACTTTTTAAGAAATATTTTTTTTTCTGAATAAATGTGTGTTATATTATATATTATTATATACAATACATAAAAAAACAAGTAAAAATTTATTTAAATAATGAATAACATTACCTTAGTAAGAAAATAAAACCATAAAAATTCCAAACATTAAAATGGGACAAAAATATAAAATATGAAATATAAAATTGGGAAAATTTGATCCTTCCAATATGCTTAAACCATCACCCCTATGAATAACACTATAGAAAAAAAACAAAATATGAGTAAACCAATCAATACATTATAAAATGAATATATAGAACATTTGGAGTAATTTTAGTGATTTTTTAGTGAATTAATGAATATGTATTTATAAGAGGTAATATGACCATTGTAATAGTAATATGACCATTATGAATAGTAACATGACCATTGGGAATAGTAACATGACCGTTAGGAATAGTAAACTGAAATGTTTGAATAGTAATTTGACAACCGAAAATAAAAAAAATAATATAAATAATATTTATCAGGAGTAAATATAAATAATATAATTCTATTAAATAAATATCAAGATTAAAAACTCAAGGAAATTATAAGCATCTATTTAGTAAACTATATTTTAATATATTTTTTAAAAATCATAATTTTTATATTAAAAATTTAAATTACTTATGTTAGAAAAATATTTTGAAAAAATGAATTTCTTTTTTATAAATAGCACATCAAAAGTTTCCAAGGGATATTTTTTAAAAAATTTCTGAAATACTTCAATATTTATCTGAATAGTAAAAAAACTTCATTTGAAATACCGCATGTTTCATGAAATAATAATGACTCAATAAGGAATTAAAAAATAAAAAATTGGTTATTTTAGCCCAAAATAAATTTAATAATTCTCATGGGTCATTAAAAAAAATAAAATTAATTTCCAAAACTAAAAATCATTTTCCAAAGTCTAGAGTCAAAAGTATTCCCTTAAAATTACAATATTTCATTTATTCCCTGATTATTTTTAATAAATTAGTGAATTAAGTTTATAAAAAGGTTTAAAGTCATAAAAACACATTATTTTATTTATATATGATTCAAAATGTCAAAAAACACTATTATAATGTTTACCTTTGATGTTGTATTTTATAAAAAATTTATGCATAAAATACCCCTATCCTCAAGTATAAATAATCCATATACCTCTCCTTCAAAAACCACTCCTCCACCAACAAAAAAAGCTAAAGGTATTCCCAAATCCTCTCTCTCATGACCCTTATAATACTTAGTGATGTTATAGTGTAAAAAAAATTCATTCACCAATGGATTTTAGTTCCGTATAAGGGAAGCAACACCGAGAAAAAGGCGAGTTTTTATCAACCCTTCTCTAATTTTCCTCTTCTCTACCCTTTTCCCATTTTTTTCAAAAACTACTATTCTTAGATTAATTTATATTTATTTTAAAATTATATTAATTATTTTTACCTATTTTAAAAAATATATTTACGAATTATTCATAGATCATACTTCTCTAGCTCATTCTTTTGACAATGTCTCGTCAACAATTGGTTAACCACCCACAAGGATGTTTACAACACTCTAAGTATCACAACCATTATGGATGATCAAAATAAATTATTTATAATATATAAGTTTATAAATATATGTATTTTAATCTTTTTATATTAATTTTACATAAGTATAAATGACCTTGAACATAAATAGCAAAATAAAAATGAAAAAGTTGTTTTTATGGAAAATGTGATATCAAAATGTCACATAATTAACAATGGGAATTAAGAAATAGAAAATAATGATATAAATTGATAAATAGTGAAATAAATTAATATAATACACTTATTTTTCAATGTTTTAATAAAACTATGTTTATTATCTGGGAGGCATAAAAGCAGTGAATGAAAGTAGAATTTAAGGTAAGGGGATTCTTGAACCCAACTCTTTATTTTTTGGGTTATCACTCATTAATATCATTTTTAGTATGGATATTCAAAGAATTTCTTTAAAGTTACTTTTCAATACCGTTTCCATTTTCTTTCTAATATATACATTTTCTTACCCCATCAAAATTATTTCTAAGCCAATTTCATATATTCTTCAAAATTACATTATATTCTAAGAAAAATACATTGACTCTTCTTGTGTTTTTCTTATCCACTAAATATTAACGATGTTTTATGCCAAAAAATGATTTACCTTATTCATTTGGGAACCCTAAAGGATATTCCATAAACTATTATTTGTGAAATATTTTAAAAAATCCACTCCTTTCAATGTGTTTATTTCATGATTATGATTATTATACATTTCATGTGCCATGCATGATTATGATTATTTTATATTGTTATAGGTGGTATCAAAATTATATATCCCTCTCATGAATTGGGTAATTTTATATATCTCATGATATTATGTGAATTATTAGTGAACAAGATTCTATATTTGTTCACAATGATGATGTTATTATTTATGAACATATGTTATGTGTAAACATGATGCTAGATTTGTTCACTAATATGTGTGGTATTTGAAAACTATGTTATGATGTTTCGTTATTATTCATATTCTAAATTCCATTAATTTATCATATGTTTTCCTTATGATTATGAATATTTTACTATGCTTATGATATAATGATGTTGATTATGCTCACTCATGTACTATTGATTCATTTCCCTTATCCCCCCCTTACTAGGATTTTAGATCACCCCTTTTTTGATGTATATCCCTAGGTGATTACATATACTAATTGGAATGTGAGATATATTAGGAGGGTAAATAATAATTATTTAAATAATGTTTTTGTTTTATTATGTACAAGTGATGTATGATCCTAATTTTACCAAATACTAAACCTTTTGATCTTGGATTGTATTACTATAAGTTGTTTATCTTAAATATGATGTAATTGACATGTAAGAAAAATTTCGGTCTCTATATATACTGATCCTGATGGCTGGAAGATAGTCATTTCTAACTAGAAAATAATGAAGTCATGTTTAAAGATCAATATAGAACCAGAGTTGAGTGATAAAAAAGAAGATTAACAATCTTCTTTAGACTATGAGTATGATCATCATGTGATAGTGCCCTTTGTGTATGGATCAAGGAAGGGGAAGAATGGAACATATTAATCCATTAATTACCTACCTAGAAATGGGAAAAGAAAAGAAATCACCAGGATTATTCAAATTTATCGAAACCCATGGCTAGAAGATATTTCTGGTAAACCAATGTAATCTGAGGCAGAGGTAAGGCCAGTTGTGTTGGAACCTGAAGTGAGTGTGGATTAGGATCTTGAGAATATTGAGAAAAAAAAAGAAATATCTCCTTATGATGGGGTTGAGGAATATTAAGATGATATCATATAAGATCAAGAACAGATACAAGAATCAAATCCAATTGATGTCATTCTGAAGGTCAGAAGAAAGGGGGAAGTCGTCAAACAAAATGTATTGATCATCTTCTACATTTTATGGATGATATATTGTTGAATTAATTCACTATAAATGTTTCAAAATAGGATTCTAATAGAATATTTGATAGAATACTTAGCTTTGATCTTAAAAAAGATAAATATTTTTGGATCAAAAAACATGAAGAAATTTTGACATGCGAATTCAATGAAGGGAAAATAAGTCTGGAAGAGTATATTCAGACTTGGGAAAAGATGGCCCTTCATTTTGAGTATCTTATCAAGGATTATCCATATGAGGAAAAAACCTATATATAATATATAAAATATATTGTGAAGGATTATAAATCTTATATATTTTTGTAATGGTATGGTGATCTATTATGTTATTTGAAGTTTGGTGTTGTCCTCAATTTCGTAAGGGTTTCCACTTTGCCCTTAAAAGTGTTTTTCAAAATAAAAATTTTAAATTTTTTGTGTCTACTTCTGATACTAGGTCATGTGAGACTACGGTGTGGTGCACTAGGGAGATGAATATGATGAAGGTAATGATGACGTAGTCCCTCTATGCATGGATGGTGTAGTGTGCCTTATTAAGTCATTACGGAGTATTAATTTCATTAGTAATGAATCTTGTGCAAGTAGCCAATGGATAGGTCAGGTTAATTAACGTTCCAAATATAGACTAAGTGGAGTGATCCTTATCTCCTCAATAGGTTTTTTTAATTGAACCAGGAATATTTTTTTTGTAGATGTGGTTAGTCTAAGGGAGAAGTCTTCAAGGCATGTCTCTGAAGATATTCCTAGATGACATTCTCTGAAAAGTAATCCCCTCGAGAAACCTTGTGTGGATTATTTAAAAGACCTTATGGCCTTAGAAATGTGACTATGGTTACTTTTAAGTTAGTGTCTCTTGTTTCCTAAAGTAACCTGATTGATATATTCCTTTTAAAGGGATAATCAAGGGTAATTACTTAGTGGTGGTTTTTATTAATGAAAATTCCCCATGAATTTGAGTAACATCTAAAAGGATTAAAGGAAGGCCTAGTTTTTTCCTTGAATCCATAGAATATAGAGTAACTAGAGTGATAATACTCATTATAAAATTTTGGGTTTTGTAATTTTTAGATTCCTGTAGCATCAAGGGTGGAACTAAGGGTTTCCTGGCCTATTAGTTAAGAATTCAACTTGTGTTGGATTCCAAGTAAATATCGTAGGTTGTTAGAACTAGGAGAGGCTAGATCACAGGTAGAGGATTAACAGTTTTAAATGAGACCCATGTGATGAGAGGTGTATGGTAAACCTTAGTAGAAAAGATATTCCTTTTCCAAAGAGGATCATTATGAGTTCTAGAGTTTGGTTGTGTTGACAATTATGAAGGAATGTGTATCTAGGAATGGAGGTCTTTGACTCATAGAGAAATAACTATGTTGAAGTAAAGGGTGGTGTTGTCATTCCTTGATAGTAAAGCCTTGGTGCATGAGTATTCACAATGTTGTTACATACAGGGTTAGTTAAATTGGTAGAGTGAGGTTGTGATTTAACCATGAAAAATGTTTTGGGTTCTATGGATGAACCTGGATGAGGTGGTGAGGTTAGTTCACTAACAAATTCGGTTCAGGGACACTCATACAGTTGGAAAATAATTCATTTTTCATTAAGTTCAAATGGATTGGTATCCTAGAGGAGTGTGTGTATAAATATTTCTCTGTGGAAGAAGATAATATTGAAAATAGATTTGGGTACCACTATGTAGTTTATAGCTACCCTTTCTTTTACAAACATTAACATTATATAACATTTGTGTAATACTTAAACATTTTATAAACAGATTCCCAAAGACTGTAATTGGTATAGTGCCTTTGGAAACATGGAAACATAACCCTGGTATATATGTGAGCTACATTATCTCCCACAAGTTTCCTCATGGATATCACCCTTCTAAGACACATCAAACATAATATATATATTCACAACATGGGGAAGGAAACATAAAAAGGGGTGAGCTCAAATTCTTAGTAAGGGTAAACAAGGGAGACATGTGAGCATAAACATGAGCATAAGGGTATGCGATGGTGATCTTGAAAATAAAAGATCATACCCTGCATACCAAATATCATAATTGAAATCACATAATAAAGATTTGTAGTTCATAATACATGAATCAAATGAAATAAAGAGAATAATCCATGAAATCATAACATAGGAATAAGACATGAAATTGTGGTAAACAAAGAATCATATAATGATTTCCACAGTATCAAAGACATCACTAAAAAGACCATCATAGTAGTATGGGTTCCCTCCACATACCATCATAGTAGTCATGTTTCACTCCCATGTACATCATAGTATAATTATTTCACTCCTCATACCATCTTAGTAGTCATGGTTCACTCCCATGTCCATCATAGTAGTCAGGGTTCACTCCCAATACTATCTTAGTTTATCTTATGAGATATAAAACATTACCCAATGCATTGGTGGGAGATATAGGTACCACCTTTCACATAATGAAATCACACATTCATGTTCCACAAGATCATAAATAAACATATCATAACCCATGAAATTAAATGGGTATCATAAACATGTAAACATATCATAAACTGTGGAAAGAGTCAGGTTTAGTAATAATTTTATCATCAAAATAACCCGTGAAAAGAAGCATCTTTCAAAATCATATAACCCATAAAATAGATACGGGTTTAATAAATATCATACCATGAAAAAATAATCAATTCAAGGAAATAATATGAATAAAAAAATTGAATAATTTCACCATAAATGAATGAGTAACACCAATGTATGTTAACATAGATGGAAAATAATCTTGAAATATCTTTTGAAAACATTTCTTGAGGAAAAGATCCTTTCTTGTTTGAAAAATAATTTTTAATGCATAAAATCATTTGAAAATAATTTTCATAGAAAATATCATTAAAAACATAGAAGGAATACGTTAAATAATTTTGAAAACCTTTTTCCATGAAAACTTATAATATAATTTTCAAAATATTTTAAAAACCTATATATTTGAAAATAATTTCCAAAAAATTAACAAATCATTTAGACTTTTTGAAAACCATTTTTTTGAAACAAATTTTAAATATTATTAACAAATCTTGAAAACGTTTTGAAAAAAATTTCACTTGAAAACATATAAAAGATGTTTGAAAACAGGTTGGAAACCATTTTTCTTGAAAATTTATAAAAGAAGTTAGAAAATGTTTTGAAAATATTTTTACTTGAAATTTTATTAAATAATATTGAAATATTTTTGAAAATATTTTTCCTTTAAAACTAATTTTAGAAACATTTTCTTAAAGATTAACCATTTAAAAATTCAAAGGGATCTTTGAAGAAATTATGGTGAGAAAATCCATACATGTCGTACGAGTTCAAAAGAACATTCCATTTTCATGGAAAAAGGGTTAGAAAAAATGATTTGTTCAAAAAGCGACAAGAATATCCATTTGTTGATATTGGTAAAAGGAAAAAAGAGTAAAAAGTTCTTCAAGATATTATAGTAGAGTAGTATAATATTCTTGGAAACCCTTTTTAGAAGACATAGATTTCCGACCAAAGAGATGGTAATGTCGGACTTTCTTAAAAACAGTTTATTAACTGTCTTATGTACCGAAGAGTATAAATACGGTACCAATAAATTATTATATCATAAAAAAATATATTACACGAAAATTCATGACTTTACTTGAGAGCTATATCATAATTTTTAATCAAATGAATCATAAACATAAACAATCTTGAAAAGCAATGAGACTATCCCAATGAACTCTTATAACTTGGTAATGAAGGATAGTAATATCCATGTAATAAACGAAATTAAGATTAAAATATAATTAAAATATTTATTTTCATGATATAACATGTGTAATTAAATTATATACACCTTTAATAAAGATTTTATGTGTATAACAAAACCTGAGTCTCAATGAAGGAAAATTGGGGCAAAACTATTTTACTGATTTGGTAACATTTGAAAGTTAAACCCCGTGAAAGAAGGATAATAAAATGGACATGTGAATAAACATAAATTCAATTATAATATAAATTTAATACAATAATGGGAATTAAATAAACCACAAAAAAGTAAAGTGTGGTGAACATATTATGTATCTCACAGAAATTAAAAGTGAGATGAAAGTCCCCTTTCCCTATGTCATGACTCTCATCATACTTGTTCAAACCACCTATATAATAAATATAATTTTTTTATAAAATTTTCAAATAACCATATTATTATATATATAATACCATATATGGATTTATTAAGACATTATATTACCCACTTGTTAACGATCCTATGTTAAAGTTTCACTTCGGGTAATATTTTCCTTATTCTTCACATGTGTCTTAATTTGTTATATTGTTGGTTCTTATACCTATATCATGATTCCAGAATGTAAATCATGATATAAATATAATTTATATACATTATATTTATATTATAATAATCTATATCATAAATAGGTACTAAATGGAATTCACCATTCATGGAGACGGTAAGCCGTACGTACACCTGAATGTTGTTTGCTATTTTTATTGTCGTATTGAATGAAAATATGTAAATAACATATTAATATATATTTCTATATATATATAATTATTACATTAGAATTAATATATAATATTTATCATATAATTTCACTAAACAAATCCTTAATACATTTTTTTTGGTGTGTGAATGAATCACATCACTTTCAAGGGGCGGTAGTCCACACATCCTTAAACGAGATTATCATATTAACACCAAATGGTATGTAAAGAGATGTGTGTTTTAAAAGGAATAAATAATAAATATAATATATGACATATATAAGTATACTTTCTAAAATAATATCCACCATTATTTTTCGTAAAAGAGAATTGAAAAATCATCATTTCGTGAGGCAGTAGTTCACCGTACATAGAAACATTATGTTCAATATCTATTAGATAGAGGTGTGTGTATGTTTAGGTGGAAATATTTTTGTAAAAAAAATCCTAGTATATGTATTATATTGGTTTTATCACTAAATAATGGAATAACTATAGTGTAGGGGTGGATAATTAAAATAAAGGAAAGGAGCTTGCGAGAATACATTACCTCTTAATCAGGTAACTCATTTTGGTTTAAGCCAAAATGATTCCTTGAGAAGCTTTATGCCCAAAGTGATTATTAAAGTTTTAAAGTTGGATTTTTTGGAAGATACTTGGGCATATATTGGATTAACATAAAAGTTTTGAGAGGTGTGAGGAATCGGTAGAGGTGGTGGCCTTTTATAGGGAAAGAAAAGGACCCACTTTGAAGTTTTAGAAACAAGTTACCTGTACACATGTTCTTACATAAAAGAAGAATTAAAAAACCAAAAAAATAATAATATAAGGTTTATGTACGAACTATGGACATAAAATGGGTTTTATATAGGTTTATAGGTCATTTGGGCCATTAATTTTAAGGTTTAGTCCCTAATTAAGCTTAATTTGGCCTTAACCACTATGATTACTTTTAATCACTTTTACTAATCATTGTAGTCAAACAATTAACTTGGTCTTATTAGACTATAAATATTATACTTAAAAAATTGTTTAAATTTTATTTTATAAATTAAATTCATATAACCTACAAAATTAATATTAATTTTGTTCCCATAGACGGGATGAAATAACTGTTTTTTAAAGTAGAAAAATGTTCAAAAGTTTGTTAAGAATTTTTATTCAATTTCAATGTGAAATTTATTATGATTAATTAAATTTTATTAATTTATGTAATATTTATCTAATGTGACCTTAAAACAATATTTTTTAATATAAAAGGACTTTACCAAAAATTTCATCATTCATTATCAATATGTTATATTTATATAAAAAAGTCATAAAAAATATTTGAAAGGTATTTATTAATATTACTATAACTATGTTTAATTCTTAAGTTATAATTATCTCATTTAATTAATTATATATTGATATATATAAAGATATTTCATAGAAACTCAATGTTGTGTGCATCATACGCCAAGTCGGTGTTGCGTGTTGTGCCAACAATGTTGGTATTACATGTAGTGAAATAAAATTCAATATTGCATATTAAATGAATGTTTGAATTAGTTTTTTTTATTATATATATATAATAACTATTTCTAGTGTCATGTGAAATGAAAAATATCAGAATATAAATTAACTCAAAAAAATGTTCCTCAAAATCTTGGGGTGCTACATTCTACCCCATTTAAAATGATTTTCCCCAAAACTTCATATGGGTTATTAAAGGTTTAATACTTGAAATTTTCATTCATAGAAACCCACATATTAAAAATTGATACCGAAACATCCCTTAAAACGGGAAATTTGGAACCATAACGGTCACCCAACGTAACAAATAACTAGGTTTCCACATAGGAGAACATAGGTTGGGAGTGAATATTGAAAATGGAGGAAAATAATTGATATTTATAAGGTCTGACTAAGTTCATAAATCACAAACAATTTAATGATCAAAGTAAATTTGAGTGCCTCAATGTCATAAATCTATGATGATTCTAGAAGCCATTGGTTTTAAAAATTTAAGGTAATAGGACAAAAAATTTTTGATCACTTTCAGAATCTTGAGTAATTCTTAATATATTTATATATAAAAATGGCCTTGCCTGACTTTATTGGTTTTCACCTATCATATATGATTTCTTTTTCTTAAAACAATACTAATATAATTTCAAAAATTTAGAAGATGGACATCCTTGAAATAAGGTTAATCACTAAATAACCTTTTAACCAAGGTTTTAAATAAAAAATCAGTGCACAAATACTTCCTCCGAACATTACCTTAAACTTTTCCAGAATGGTTAACCTTATGACCCTTCTCAATGATTAAAATACAAAAATTTAGAAATAGAGTCATGAAATAAGATTAACAGTGATTCCCTTGTATGTCATAAATTAGCTCTTGGTGGTCACATTCCAAACATATGAATAACCCCATTATATATTCTCTTGAAAAATGGTGAAAACCTGAATTACCACAAATAATTTTGGAAAACATGAATTATTCATCATTCCAAAGTGTATTGGATCAATTACTTAAATCAAAAAATGTTGTAAGCTTCGTCAATGATAGCATAAACCACCTTTCAAAAAGTCCTTACTTAGTTCCATGGTAATTTGTACTATCCAATTTACTTATTCATATCCCATGTATCTTTATCCATACAACATTATCTTAACATAAATAACATGTGAAGGGTTACCTTCTATTAGTCAAAATTTCACCTTTCATGATATCACCATTCTAGTCTATCATGACCATTCAACATATTCATGTAAATACTTAGAAAAAACATAAACTGAACAATCCATACATAATATACCATTCTTAAATATAGAATCAAAATATATAAATACTTCAATCCTTCAACTTTAATGTTTGGAATGGAAGAGGTCCTTACTTGGTTTATACGTAAATTCTTAACTCAGGAAATTTTGTTGGGTAATGCCTATGTTCACCATAGATAATACATTGATCTCTATGACAATTAAAAACTCTATTGTCATGAACCATCCCCTAGGGTCCATACCATGACTACCCAAGCCGGTCTTCCATAGTCCAGGGGCTCGTGACTAGAACTGGAAAGGAACATCCAAAAAAGGGAAGGTTTAAACCTATACACAAGCAGATAGGGAATACTGCACAAAGCAAACCAAAAAGGAAAGAAATTAGAAAAACCACCACAAAGTACCACAATTGAGAGAAAAACTTGTAAACTAAAGTAAAGAGGACAAAATAAAAGCCCAACTATAAGGAAATTATAGAAAAATAAGTACAATCTATGGAGGTCATCTGCCAAGGATCCTACCTAAATGGTAGGTATAAATCACTACCAGATGTCACTGCAACAGACCATGTCTATCGATCCACCTCTGAGCACTGTCTAGCCCTGACTACCCAATGTACCAGTCAAAGATGTCCATTGTCTGCACAAGACACAACCAGTGTGTGCAAAGCCCGTGTAGGGGTGAGTGTAACAATACTCAATAGGGATCCTGAGACCAACTCAGGGATCATAGTAATCCTATAAGGAAAAATACCACAAAGCAATATATCAAAGTAATTCACAAATAAAAAGACACATCTCACACCAGGTATAACTTATCTACAGTATTAAATATGATTAGTCATAAATATAGATCATCTTATTCCATTGAAAGGATCTACTCCTAATCCCCAAATGGTCGCACTGCTTCTGATCCATGAAGGCTTGATCTTCTGCAGATCCACGACGGGTCATGCTGCGGTTGATAAACGATGGGTCATGCTACTATTGATCCATGAAGTTTAGATCTTATGCTGATCCATGAAGGGTTTCTATTCTGCAGATCTACAAAGGGTCACTATTATGCTGATCGATGAAGGGTCACTCTTATGCTGATCCATGAAGGTTCGCTCTTATGCTGATCCATGAAGGGTTGTTCTTCATTCTTCGCATCACAACCAACCACTAGATTCCCACACTTAGCAAGCTTTATTTTTGAAGGATATTCACTTCAATCAATTATTCATATGTCAACTGCCACAAATTCCCACATAGAGTAACCCAAAGGACCGTCTCGTCCTAAGGGACCCATCGTAACTGACAGCGCGTCGAACAAACGTCCAGTCTATAAGATATGGGTATTTTTGTAAAAAGGGACTGGTTGGATTCAAGTTCGAACCAGCCTGGACATATTACAACCTCTACTAAAACTCACGTAGAGTATCTCAGAAGTACCGCCTCGTCGCAAGGTTCCTTGTACCACAGACAACGTGTCAATTGGATGCCCAGTCTGTTAGTTGCAAGCATTTTTGTGAAACGGGGGCCAGTGGGGTCCAGGTCCAGCCCGACCTAGTCGGACCTACCAAACTCGACCCGGATATGGCCCGACCATGATTTGGTCTTGCCTGGTAGGGCAGTTCCGGGTTGTTGGGGTGGGTCTGGTCCATTGGAGTGGCCCGACTCTTCCAGCCTGGATGTGGCTTAGCCGCGTCCAGTTCATCACCAAGTGGTGCCAGCTAGCACATACACCACAGGTCAAGCGGTGCACATAGAGGAATGTATCAGTCCATCCAGATGTGGTAATGCCACGTCCATTTCATCCAGTATAGCTGACAGGCTACTGACCATTCCACCCACACACGGTCGACAGACTACGTGCCTCCAGCGCACCCGAGTGGCCCGAACACGGGCCACATCCAGTTCTCCATGTCTCTCTACCATCATGGCAATCTAACGGGCATTACACCTCCTTCTTCCCATATCCTCCACCACGATCCACTACCAGCTTCCGCCGCTAGTATCGATGTGTCGACTGTTCCTTCTGCGGGTCACTGGAGTTTCTCTCATGGTCAGTTTCTCAAACCGTTTGCACCTACAGGATCATAGGGCTTCCACCTTCGCTATGAAGACATTGAAATTGACTTTCCACCATTACAATAATTTTTCCATGAAGAATTCACAAGAACACGTGAGGTGGATGGACTCGGGCCTTGTTCGTGTCGGCCCGCACCCTCTACGTTTGAGGTATATAATAAAAGGGGAGGATTGGGATTTCAGCACATGAATCTACCCCTTCCATTCAAGTCCCCAAATTTACCAACCCTCCTGTAAGAACACACTATCTATAGATCAACCTATTCATTGGTTGATCTATGTTTGTTGTTTTAGAATGAATAATGAGGAAAGAACAACAATCAGAAAGAAAACATAAACCCTATATCCTTTGATTTTCATTACAGTAACATTCTATCCTCTAGGTGTCAAGTAGTCGATGTCATTCATCACTTTCCAAATTTGTTCTCTGAGGTATTTCGATGTTGATGACATTTCTCTGGCATTCGTCATTCTTTGTTGGGGAGGAAACTCGCTGGAGGTTCATTAGAGAATTTCACATGGTTTAATTTCCATCTCTCCAACACATTAGCTAATTAAAAAGGGAACATGTCACAATGTTTTTGTCACACTATTTCATTTATGAAATAGTGTAGCTGTTGTTTTGTATGTTAATGTTCCATTAAAAGGATTCCTTTAATTCAATTTGTCATCGCCTCATCACTATCATTCGCCGCTCAGCGATTGAGAAAATAAATAAAATAACCTTTTGAAGTTATTTTATTATTTTATGAAAATTCCAAAAAATTATCTTTTCTGTCGGACCCTTTTCGGTCAATGTTAAGTCATTTCTAGGAGAATATCAATGTTTCTATTTCAATGGTGCCCTCAAATTTTCAATTTGATCACCAGTTCAAAAGTCAGGAAAACACACTTGCACGTTTACTGAACGTACTTAAAAAAAAGTTTGAAATTCTATTCCAGGCTCACCGAGCCTTGGAATCATGTGCCCTCAAGGTGTGTGGTCTCAAAATAATTCTATATAATTTAAAAAAAATTACATAGAAATTATAGGAGATTACATTCTCCCCACCTTAGGGCTTTACATCCCCGAAATCCAAAAAATGCTAATCAAAAAAATGGGTGTACTAAGTAAGAATATTAGTCTCCCGCTCCCATGTGATCCCCTAGAGGTTCTCGTGATGCCACTGAATGTGCACCAAAGGAATTGACCATCCACGAAGGACCCGCTCCTTTCGATCCTCTATCTCTACTAGGAACTCTACAAACGTCACCCCTTCATCAATGTACAGCTCTCCCCTGTCGATGATGTGCAATGGATCATGCACGTACGTTATCTACGAAATGTGAAAAACATTGTGAACCCAATGCATCTATGGGGGAAGATCTAGGTGGTACACCACCTCTCCAAATCTACTGAGAATATGGAAAGGTACGATGAGCCTCGAAGATAACTTTCCACCTCGGCCAAATCTCTGCAATCGTCGTCAGGGTGAGACCTAAAAGAAAACCTAGTCTCCCTCCTCAAACTACAAGGGTCTCTTCCTCCAATCATAATTCAATTTCTATCTTCTCTATATAGTTGTCATCTACTCCTGGATGATCTACAACTTATCAGTGGTAGCCCATACCAACTATGGATCAAAGAGTGATGACTCCCCTGTGTTTGTCCAGCATAGAGGTGATCTTCATGTCTACCCTTACAAGGCCTCAAATGGTTCCATGACAACGGTTGAGTGATAAATATTGTTTTATGAAAACTCTACTAGTGGCAGATGGTCCTCACAACTGTGACCAAAATCAAGGACACAAGCACGAAGCATGTCCTCTAGGGTTCGTCTGGTACACTCTGTCTAACCATCCATATGGGGATGAAAAGTTGTTCTCAAGTGCAGCTAAGTCCTGAACACCTCCTACAACCCCTTCCACAACCGGGATGTAAAGTATACATTACGGTCTAAGACAATCGTCAAAGTAACCTTGTGAAGCTGCAATATCTCTTGGACGTAGAGGTGCCCCAATCTCTCTACCGATCCCTACTCCCAGATGGGAAGGAAGTGAGCTGACTTGGTGAGTCAGTCAACAATCACCCAGATAGTCTTGGCCTTGGGATGTGCATGGTAACCTCATCATGATGTCCATGGAGATACCATCTCACTTCCATTCCATTACCTCAAGTGGTTGTGCCAAGCCTTCGGGGACTTGATACTCAACCATCACTTTCTAACAAGTGAGGCATCATGAAATTAACTCTACTATTGTTTTCTTAATCTCTGGAAGTATAGACATCAGAGGTCATAGTACATCTTTTCCACACCATGACGTACCTCCAAAGGGGATGTATGGAACTCCTTCAACATCTCCTCCTATAATTTTACTAGTACTATAGTGCACCCTTTCATAAGGATGAAATTCTCCCAATCTATCAAGAATCCATAAAGAGCTTGTCTTGAGGATAACTGAGAATGTTGGGCCTTGTAGTCAGCATCCAAAAGTTGTGTCTCCCAAACTCACTAAGTGTGTCTGCCATCGCATTCTCTTTCCCAAGAGTATAGACTGTCTCAAAGTCATAGTCCTAGATGAACTCCATCCATCACCATTGTCTCATGTTCAGGTACTTTTGTGAGAAGATATATATGATACTATTGTGGTTAGAGTAAATGGTAAACCTTTCACCCATCAAGTAGTGTTTCCACATCTTCAAGGAAATGACCACCACTACTAACTCTAGGTCATGGGTCACATAGTATTTCTCATGCTGCCTCAACTACCGAGATCCTTAGGTGATCACTGCTTTCTCCTATATCAGGAAAAAACCCAGTCTAGTCTATGATGTGTTTCAAAATACTACATACCCAATTCTCTCTTCTGGTAGTCTCAATATGGGGCACTCGTCAATCTCTATCTCATCTCTAGGAAAATCTGTTGTCTCCTCTCTATCCATACAAAGGGATATCCCTTATTTGTCAAAGATGAAAATGGTGATTATACTCTTGAAAATTAATGTAAAAATATCTGGTAATACCTAGCCAACCCCAAGAAACTTTGCACCTCATTCATGCTCCTGGGTGTCTCCCAAGCAAGCACTTCCTCTATCTTCTTCAGATCTACCACAACTCTAGCCTCCAAGAAAACACATCCTAGAAAGTGGACCTCTCAAATCAAAAAATGTAACTCCCAGAGATTACTGTAAAGCTGGTGCTCTCAGAGTGTATCTAGGACTATCCGTAGGTGTGTAGCTTGCTCCTCCTCTAATGATTAGTACACCAAGATGTCATCAAAGAAGACAACCAAAAAAACGATCAAGGTAATGATGTAAGATCCTATTCATGAGTCCCATGAACACTGCTCGGGCATTGGTCATGTCTAAGGGCATCCCCAAGAACTTGTATTGTCCATAACAGAACCTAAAGGATGTCTTCAGCAAGTCATCATCCCGTACCCGAAGATGATGATAGCTTGATCTGAGGTTTATCTTTGAGAACCACCTCGCTCCCTTTAGATGGTCAAAGAGGTTATCAATTCTTAGAAGTTGATACTTTTTATTCATGGTCGCCTAGTTCAAGCACCGTAAGTCCCCACATAGCCTCAATATCCCATCTTCATTCTTCACAAATAACACTAGGGCTGCCCATGGAGAAATACTGGGCCTTACAAACCCATTCTCCTACAAGTACTCCAACTATACCCTCAATTCACATAGCTCTATAAGAGCCATCCGATATGCTGGTGTAGATATCAGCATCATACCCATGTATATATTGATGTATAAGTATACCTCCCTACAGGGAGGTAGTCCCAGAACATCCTCAAGAAAGACATCCTCATATTCATCTACTACAGGAAAGATCTAACTCCTCTCATCCGCCACACTGAGGGTGAGGCTAGCCAATTGGTGAGTGATCGGCTGCACCATCCTTCGATAAAGTCTATAATGTGATGTAAAGGTTCCCTTCTCACCAGTTAAGAAAAACCTAGTCCCATCCTCGTGGACACACTACACATTGTGCCTAAAACGGTCAATTCGAGTATGGACTACAGATAACCAGTCCATACCCAAGATGAAATTGTAATGCATCAATGCTACTACTAGGAGATCCCATCCAAAGATCTCACCTCCTAGAGTAAGCTCACACTACCAATAGCAGTTTGTAATCATTGAATACCCTCTCGTAGGAGTCTTTAATTGTAAGTATCGAGGCAATGAATCCACCTAAATATTCTAGACTCAAACAAGGTCTGTGGTAAGGAAAGAGTTACTAGAACCTATGTCTATAATAACTGAAGCTAAGGTGGAGAAGACATAGATCATACCTCTATTCATCTCTGGAGCACCATGGTTATAGGCCTCTATCAACTGAAGCTAGCCCCAACATTGTCCACTTGCTCCTCGAGCTCGTGGTGGACAACCTAGGGGTGGGGGAGGTAGCACCTCAAACTGTCGTCCACCGCCTACCACTTGGCCTTCTCCCCTAACACATCTGATTCCCTAAAAATATCATCACTCGAGCCTCTGCCTCTGCCTTGGAGGTCCCTTGACCATCTGCTGATCATCTGTCTGGATGGTCGGGGAGTCATAAGACTTGTGTCCCTACCCACAGCAGGAGTAACAAACTCTATACCTCAGCTGACCTCCTCTACCTCATGAGCTCTGCACCTCCGACCTTACATCCTAGGGTTATCCTTTTGAAGGTTTTTCCAGTTTGGGCCTCTACGTCATCTGCCTACTTCCTCATACATAAGGCTCGACAACCTGTCGTTTGGTGGTGGCTCTCACTATCGGTGCTTACTCGACTAGGAAGATCCCCACCAGTATAAATCACTCTAGCACTCCAGCCTATATCGGGATACTAAGTGAAATCATCAATGCCATGATATACCTTCAAATTTCCTACTCAAAGGTTCATGCCCTAAAGAAAGGGTCTTGTACCATGTTGGTGGAGTAGCGGGAGAGGTCAGTAAACCTAACCAAGTACTAGGCCACAGTTAGACTGCCCTACTATAGGTGGAGTAGCTTCTGAATACGCATTAAGAATAGTGTTGCTGGTATGAACTCTACCCTAAAGAGGCTCTCGAAGTCCAAACAGGAAAGGGTCACCTCCTCACGAGTCTGGAGTGTCATGATCCACCGTCTCCATGCCGTTCCCTGAAAAAAGGCTAGCGTCTAGGACCACCATCTGGTCTATAGGTGTCTCTAGAAGGCAAAAAAAACTATATAACTTCCTCTTTCCAATAGTTAACTACCTGAGGACCTTTCTCACCTCTAAACCTTAGAGGCCTTGTCTATGTAACTCATGCAACATTATCAATCAGCATGCATTGTCCGTTAGTGGGGTGGGAGAAACTGCTACTCCACGGGTGGTGGTGATGCTGATACACCACCAGAAGGAGCTATCACTATAAGTGGTCCCTGTACTGACACATCATCACTCAGTGGGCCATCCATTGAGAGGCTCTACTGATAATCCATGAAGGGTCACTCTGATGCTGATCCATGAAGGTTCACTCTCCTAGTGATCCATGATGGGTCACTCTATGGTTGATCCACGATGAGTCGCGTTACTACTGATCCATGAAGGGTCTCCCTTATGCTGATCCACAAAGGGTCACTCTTATGATGATCCATGAAGGTTCACTCTTATTCTGATCCTTGAAGAGTCTCTCTTATGATGATCCACGAAGTGTAACTCTTATGCTGATCCACGAAGGTTCTCGCTTATGTAGATCCGCGAAGGATATCTCATTATTCTTCATGTCATATCCAACCATTGGATTCATACACTTAGCATGCTTGATTTCCATAGGATCTGATAATTAAGCCATCAGTCATACCTCAACGACCATGAAGTCCCACATAGAGTAACCCAATGTACTATCTCGTCATAAGGGTTCCAATGAAATAAACGGTGCATCGAACGAATTACTGATCTATAAGATATGGGTATTTTTGTAAAAAGGGACCTGTTGGATTTGTGTCTGATCTAGCCCAACTATATGCCATCCTCTGCCAAAACTCACATAGAGTATCTTAGAAGGACCACCTTATTGTAAAGGTCTTCGTGTCGCAGACATTGTGTCAATCATATGCCCAGTCTGTTAGCTACAACCATTTTAGTGAAATGGGGGTTGATTGGGTTCGGGTCCGGTTTGACCCGGTCAGACCGACCTGACATGACTCAACCCATATCTGGTCCGGCCTGGGCCTGGCCCACTTGTACGGGTCCATCCCGCCGTAGCAGGCTGACTCTTCCAACCCGGACGTGGCCTAGCCGTATCCAGTTCATCACTAGGCGACGCCAGCTGGTGCCACCACCTTGGACTTATTTGGTACATCCTAATGCAGAAAATCCACATTCATTTCATCCAGAATGGTCGATAGGCTATTGTCCATTCCACCCGCACACGGTCGACAGACCACGTGCCTCCTGCCCACCTGAGCGGCCCAAACATGGTCCGCCTTTCCACACGGAACCGATAGATTCAACACTTCACACTTCCATGACTAGTTGTCCATGGATATCTACTATCTCAGGGCGTTGATGGACTCACCGCCTCCCTTCATCTACGGCCGACGCTAGCACCGGTGTGCGGTCGGTTCCTTCTGCGGGACACCGGAGTTGCTCCAGTCATCTTTTTGTCAAGCTGTCTACACCAACATAATCGTAGGGCTTCCACCTTCAGTACAACAACTTCAAACCCCCCTTTCCACCATTTCTAGAATTTCATCCACAAAGAACTCAAAAGAACACACAAGGAAGTGGGAGTCAGGACTTGTTCGTTTTTTCCCACTCCCTCCGTGTTAGAGGTATATAATAAAATGGGAGGTTTGGGATTTCAACACATGAATATACCCCTCAATTCAAGTCCCCGAATTTAACAAACCTCCTGCAAGAACACAAGATCTATGGATCAACCTGTTTGTGAGTTGATCCATGTTCATTGTTTTAGAATGAAGAATGGGGAATGAACAAAAATCACAAATAAAGAATAAACCCTACCTTGTTTGACGTTCGTTGACACAACGTTCTATCCTTGAGGGTTTAATAGGTCGGCGTCATTCTGTGCTTCTTACCTTCATTATTTGAGGTATGATAAAGTTGATTATGTTCTGTCGGTGTTCTTTTTTCTTCACTAGAGAGAAAAGTCACTAGAGGTTCATCAGAGAATTTCCCATTGTTTAATTCCCAACTCTCTGACATGTTAGCTAATTAAAATCAGAACACGTCACAACGTTTCTGTTACGTTGTGACGTTGTGTCGTTACGTTACACCTTAATGAGCCATTAAGGGGAATCCTTTAATGTGACTCATCGTCGCACTACAATACCACCATTCGCTGCTCAAGGATTGAGTAAATAAATAAAATAACATTTTTAAGTTATTTTATTATTTTAAAAAAATTCTGAAAAAATATGTTTTCCATCCAACCATTGCTGGTTAAAGTTAAGTCATTTCTAGGAGAATCCCGGTGTTCTGAGTTTAATGGTGACGTCATATTTTTATCTTTCCACTTGTTCAAAAGCTAGGAAAACCCACTAGCATGATTAGTTAACGTTCTTTAAAAAAAGTTCAAAATTCCATTCTGGGCTCACCGGGCCTCGGAATCACGTTCTGTCAAGGTGGGTGGTCTCAAAATAATTCCATATAATTAAAAACAATTACAATGATATTCCAGGACATTACATCTATGACCCTTTTCCCACCCAAATAACATCTTCTTCTCCATTTGTTGTATTCTTCATTGTTCTTCATCCCTTCTTCTTGACATGCAAGAAGATGAATCTCATTTCCTTTATGTTCTTTACCATAAAGTTACATCTTTCTCTTATTCAAAATATTATGAATATCACCAAATCTAACATTTTTAATCATATATCACTATAGATGACTCGGTATAATCATAATAACTTTTTCTCCACTGATCACCCCATTTGACTGATCATGAGAAAATCTTCCATCACATTCAACATTAATCAAGTTACGTCTGGTTCTCTCCATTGACTAAAACTAGAACCATAGCGTTAGCATTACTTATCATAGAAAAAAACCACGTATTCATGAAAAGAATTACTTATAGGATGTTTAAACCATGAAACCTTCCTTAATCTATGAAACCTTAGGTTCATCCTAGGTTATTCATAACTAACATATATCTAAATCCTTCATGATGGTTCATGAAGAGTTTGTGAATTCCCAAATCATATCCCCCGGGAGTGTTAAACTAGGTGTGAAGCAATGCCCGATGTCATCTACCAAATTATCCCAGGTCCGGACTGGAATATCTTGTTAGAGTTGTTACCCCTAGGTACATCGGTTCCAGAGTAACCTCCACTTGTAGAATCCAGAAACGGAAGAATTTCTATTAAATAACTCACTCTACCTTTTACAAAAATTCTAGTACATTTTCTTAAATGTTCACTCATCCTTATACTTATTCTTAGAGACATCCCTAGACATATCATTATAAATATACCTA
Source organism: Viscum album (assembly GCA_963277665.1). NCBI lineage: Eukaryota > Viridiplantae > Streptophyta > Magnoliopsida > Santalales > Viscaceae > Viscum > Viscum album. The sequence goes on from OY728150.1 coordinate 492,159,300, forward strand.
AGGTTCTCACTAAAGTTTTATCATCCTAACTTCTAAAGGTTGACTATAACTTTTCTCAAATACCAACTATAGAAACCCTCTCATTTACAAACATTAAAATTACATAACATTTTCGGAATAATTAAACATTTTGCAAACAAATACCTAAATACAATAGTTGGTATAGTGCATCTAGAAACATGGAAACATAACACTAGTACATTTGTGAGCTACATTATCTCCCCCTAGGTTCTCCTTGACTAGTACGCTTCTTAGAAACATCAAACATAATACATATCTTCATAAACTGGGGAAGGAAACATAAAAATGGATGATCTCAAATGCTTAATAAGGGTAAAAAAGGGAGACATGTGAGCATAAACATGAGTATAAGGGTGTGAGAACGTGATTATGAAAATAGAATATCATACCCTGTATATCAAATATCATAATCAAAATCATGGAATAATGATTTTTAGATCACAAGACATGAATCATATGAAATAAAGAGCATAATCCATTAAAGCATAACATAGGAATAAGACATGGAATTGTGGAAAACACATAACCATATAACGATTTCCATAGTATCCAAGGCATCACTTCCAAGTCTATAATAGTAGTATGGGTTCACTCCCTATACCATCATAGTAGTCATGGTTCACTCCCATGGCCATCATAGAAGCATGTATTCACTCATCATACCATGTTAGTATTCATGGTTCACTCCCATTTCCATCATTGTAGTCAATGTTCACTCCCAAGACCATCTTAGTTTTTCTCATGAGACATAAAATATTACCCAATTCATTGGGGGGAGATATAGGATCCACGTGACACATAATTAAATCATACATACATCTTCCAAAAGATCATAAAAAAAATATAATAACTCAAGAAATTAAATGAGTATCACGAACATTTAAACATTTCATAACCTGGGGAAGGAGACATGTTTCATAATCATTTCATCATCATCAAAACCCATGAAAAGAAGAATGCCTCAAAAGTATAAAACCCATGAAAGATATATGGGTTTCATAAACATCATGCCATCAAAAAATAATCCATTCTGAGAAATAATATGAATTAAAACATTGAATAATTTCCCCATAAAGGCATAAGTAACACAAAAATGGATGTTAACATATATGGGAAATAATTTGGAAAGATATTTTGAAAACATTTATAGAAGGAAATATACTTTCTTGATTGAAAAGGGATTTTTAATTGATAAAACCATTTAAAAATCATTTTCATTGAAAATAAATTTGAAAACATATAAATAATACTTGAAATCATTTTTAAAACCCATTTCCTTGAAAACTTATAAAATAATCTTCAAAACATTTATAAACATTTATATTTGAAAACACATTCAAAACATATAAAAAAGATTGTAAATGTTTTGAAAACCACTTCTTTTAAAATACTTTGAAAACTTATAAATAAAGATTGAAAATATTTTGAAAACCATTTTACATGAAAACTTATTAAATAAGTTTGAAAACATTTTGAAAACCACTTTACTTAAAAAATTATAAAAGTAGTTTGAAAACATTTTAAAAATTATTTTACTTGAAAATTTATAAAATTATTTTGAAATTATTTTGAAATTATTTTCCCTTGAAATATACATTTAAAATTTTTTTCTTAAAGATTAAACTTTTAAAAATGAAAAGGGAGGTTCGAAGAAATGACGGCGGGTAAATCTGTACATGTCGTACGAGGTTAAAAGAACATTCTTTTTTTGCATGGTAAAATGGTTAGAAAAATGCCTTGTTCGGAAATAGATAAGAATATTTCTTTAAGAATATTAGTAAAAGGAAAAAAAGGTAAAATTTATTATATATATATATATATTATATTATAGTGGTATAATATTCTTATAAACCCATTTTAGAAAAAATATATTTTTGACCGTAGTGTGGGTAAAGTCGGGCTTTCTTATAAAAAATCATAACTATATTATGTATAAAAGAGTAGAAATATGGTACTAACACATGATTATATCATTAATAACCATAGTATAATAATAATAATGAATTTAATTGAGATATAGATCATAATAATTCATCAAATGAAGCATAAAAATAAACAATCTTGAAAAGCGGTGAGATTTTCCCAATAAACTCTTATAACTTGGTAACTTGTGATCGTAGTCTCCATGTATGAAATTAAATTAAGATTAAAATATCATTTAAATATTTATATTTATTATATAATATGTAAAATTGAATTATATACACATTTAATAAAGAGTTTAGGTGCATAAACAAACATGAGTCTCAAATAAAAAAAATTGAGACAAAACTCTCTTACCGATTAGGTAACATTTGAAAGATAAACCCCATGAAAGAAGGATCATAAAATGGAAATGTAAATACCAATAAATTTATGTATAATATAAATTGAATAAAATCATGGGAATTATATACACCACACAAAATGAAATAGTGGAGAACATAACGGGTATCTCTTGGAAATTAAAAGTGAGATGAAATTCCCCTTACCTTGTGTCTTGACTCTCGTCGTACTTGTTCAAAAAACCTGTATAATAAATATAAATTTATTGTACATATTTTAAAGAACATTATTATTATATATAATACCAAACATGGTTTTATTACAACCTTATATTACCCTCTTGTTAACGTTCCCTTGTCAAGGTTTCACTTCGGGTAATATTTTCTTTGTTCTTCGCATGTGTCTTAATTTGTTATATCATTAGTTATTATACTTATATCATTATTATAGAATTTAAATAATTATATAAATATAATTTATATATATTATATTTATATTATATTAATATATATCATAGAGAGGTATGAAATAGAATACACCATTAATGGAGATGGTAAACTGTGCGTACGCATGAACGCTATTTTTGGTTTTTATTTTCGTATTGAAAGAATGTATGTAAATGACACATGAATATATATATACATATATGTATATATATAATTATTAAATTATCATTAATATATCATATATATAATATAATTTCACTAAATACATCCTTAATACATTCCATGTGGTGTGTGAACGAATCACATCGCTTTGAGGAGGCGATAGCCCACACTTCCTCAAACAAGATCACCGTATTAACACCAAATAAAAAGTAAAGAGATATGTGTTGTAAAAGTAATAAATAATAATAAATACAAAATAAATATAATATATGAAACATAAAAATAGTGTGTCCATCATAATGGCCACCATGATTGGTGGTAAAAGAGAAATGAACAATCATCGTTCCACGAGGCAGTATTTCGCCGTACAAAGAAACATTATGTTCAATATCGATTATTTGGAGGAGTGTGTCAGTATAGGTAAAAATATTTGAATAAATACATATTAGTATATTTATTATACTATATTTATAAAAAAATAATGGAAGAAATATAGTTTAGGGTGTGCAGAAGGAAAATAAAGGAAATGACCTTGACGGAAGATGTTACCTCTTAATCAGGTAACTCCTTTTTGTTTATGAAAAATGGATTACTTGGGAAGATTTATCCACAAAGGGAGGAATATAGGTATAAGTTAAGAGTTTTTTTAGGCTAATTTAGTATATCTTTTATGAACTTGAATGGTTTTATAGGTGGGAGGAATGGGTAGAAGTGGTGGCCTTTTATAGGGAAGGAAAAGGACTCACTTGGAATTTTTAGAAACAAGTTAGGTGTACACATGTTATTACATAAGAAAACTATTAAGAACCATAAAACTAAATAATGGAATTTTTATGGATGTAAAATGTACATAAAATGGGTTTTGGAAAAGTTTATAGGTTATTTGGACCCTTAATTATACGGTTTATTCCCTAATTAAGCTTAATTCGTCCTTAACCGTTTGGATTAATTTTAATCAATTTCACTAATCATTTTGGTAAAAAAATTAACATGGAATTTTTATAATAAAAATATTATAATGAATAAAATTTTTTATTTAATATTTTATAAATTTAATTCACTCAATCGTAAAAATTAAGATTAATGTTAATCCCATAAACGGGACAAAATAATGAGTTTTTAAATAGAAAAATGTTCAAAAGATTGTTAAGATTTTATATTCAATTTCAAAGTGAAATTGATTATAATGAATTAAATTGTATTAATATATGTAATATTTATTTAATTTTACCTTAAAAAAATTTATAATATCATTTAACATTAATAATTAATTAAAAATAAAATAAGTTTTAACTAAAAATCAATATTTTTCACTTTTTATAAAAAAATGATGTTTCTCTGAAAAATACAAAAAATTCATGCTAGTATAATTTCATCATTTTGAATTCAAAAATGATGTTATTTTATGAAATTAAATTTCTAAATGTGTATAAAATTAATTTTATTATTAGAAATGGTTCATTGAATAAAATAATATTTTTTAACATAAAAGGACTTTACAAAAAAATATCATCCTTCATTTTCAATATATTTTATTTATATAAAAAATATTTTAAAATTAGTTATTACTACTCCTATAAGTAAGTTTAATTTTTAGGTTATAATTATCTCATTTAATTAATTATATACATTTATATAAAAGTATTTTTTGTAGAAATTTTGTGTTGTGTGCATCCTACACCAAGTTGGAGTTACGTGTAGCACAATCCAAGTTGGTATTGCATGTAGTGAAACCAAGTTTGTATTGAATATTAATGGAATTTTTGAATTAGTAATTTTAGTATATATATATTTTCAAAAACTATTTCTAGTGTCATGTGAAATGAAAAATATCAGAATATAAATTAATTTGAAAAAAATATTCCCCAAAATCTCAAGGGGTTACATAGTTGACCCATTTTTTCATTTTTTGGAAATAATATCGATTGAAGTGGAGAAATGAATGAGGGTATGAGACAAATATGAGTCAAAATTCATAACCCAAACCTATGATACTAAATGAAATTTCTCAATTCAATTTTGAATCATTTAATGTATTGAATTATGTATTGGTTAATATAGGTGTGTGCAACACATTGCGATTTCTTGAAAATTGAGTGTAAAAATGAAATTCATGTTTATTCATTTAATTAAATGATACACTAGTTGATCATTGGGTAGAATAATTTGAATGTTGTGAGGTGATAATTAGGATAATCTTGTGGTGCAGAGCATTGACCTGGTTGTGTGTGAAATGACCTCTATTGTGGGAAGGGTCATGGTCCTGCACAATACTAACCCTTGGACAATCTTAGAGAATCTTGAATAATGATGTATAAGTGACACAAAAATATCTAATTATATTGAATTAATGATTTTTGATTATGATGTAGCAGTAAATGAAGTCCAGATGATGGATTTAATCTTAGTAGGAAATCTTTGTGAACTGAGTGGAAAGTTGATCATTGGTGGGTTGGTGCATGGTAGAAAGCTATGTGACTGGTGGAATCAATTATTGAATCAACTTGTAAAATTAATTCAATATCTTTTTAGAACATGGTAAGGATTTTTGATCAATTTAATGATGCTTCTAAGGCTTATGGTACTGTGATTAGTGTCTTTATGGAGTTTCATTTATTCTGGTTGTGTACCTTTATAGGTAGTTGGATGGAAGTGTATGAATTGATGTATCCTTGTAAAAATGAATGTGATGGGTTGTAATTTAATTGATGTCATAATATAATATATGTATGAGGTGTTTAAGAATATACTGGGGCCTTAATTGAAAGGTTAGTATGTTTGAGTTGCATTGGTCGGTGGAGACTTATTGGTTCGGTTCAGAACTAGAAAAGTGGTTTGGGTATCTACCCTTTACTCATGTCTTGAATTTTATCAAGAACAATAAAATTGAACTACATTAGGGTTCATATTTTACTATTGTAATCTTGTTCCATATAGAATTTTAAATAGAGGGTAGTACCTTATTTCTTTAAGAGGAATCAGTTACGGATGCCAATGTGTGTCGAGGTCAACATTTACTATTATCATAGCCATGATGCTCTCTGAAAATGAAATCTTATATTATTCTTTTATTTTGTTCTTAGATTCATGAAGTAGGTCCATGATAGAAATTCAGAAATGGGAATGATTTGGAGGCAATGAGTTATAATTTTAGGAAGGAATATAAATAAATTCTTCTGTTTGATGATCAAATAATATCTTGCAACATGACTTATGTGAAACCACAACTTCTTGAGGATGAGTAGTGCTATTATGGGGATATTATAATGACCCATGTTGTTATGTGTGGTAATTCCAATGAAAATTTGATATTTTACATTTTTTGGAGCCTTAACTTTTTAGAGACATTTTGAGTAAATTTAGTGTGTTTTCAAGAATTTCTGAGCATAGTTAGGGGAAATCGGGAGGTTCTCCCCTTGAAAACATATGGCTTGTACCAGTGTCACTTTGGTGGTACACAATTATGGAAAAAATTAAAAAACCATGAATCCTTACATGGAGAATTGTGTGGCACATTCTAGTTCTAAAATAAAATTTGGTGCACGGTTTGACAAACTATGGGACCAAACCATGTGGGTTCCCCATGAGAGGTAGTATCCTCAGAAAGTTGTTGCATGATTTAGAAAACTATGTAACCAAAATATGTGCACGTGTAATGACTGATATGAAACTCCCTTAATTGAAAACTAATCCTCCAATTTTAGTCATTATTATTCATATTCTCCTAGACTCTCAAACATATTGATTCCATAGACTTACCATGTGAAATAAACTACTTACCTAGTGTGTTATTGAGAGATCTAGAGAGTCCAGATCATGTAAATTCAAGTTATGTACTCCTTTTCCTTCCATTATTCATGTTGTTTATAGATCCTCTCCACTTCCTTAGAATAGATACATAGCCTCAAGCTATGATGGTCAGATATAATGGTATGTTTTTGATTTTATAATAGATCTTTTTGAGATTTATCTATGTTGATGAATCTAAGAAAGATCCTTTGTTCTTCATCAATCCTTGCCTCATTCTTCCTCATGTGGTGGAAGATCATTATTCTATTCTATATAGATGATCTTATTAGTAAGTCATGTACCTTATGATCATTTGATATCTCAATTCTACTTGGATCCCATTCCTCCCAATCATGTTGATCAACATTTTATTCTGGAATGATATCGATTAACGAATTGGATGAAAATTCTTTTCGATCTCAATGGAATTATTCGAGAACAATGTGAATTTTAATATGCATGGATAGAGGATGTCATGTGATGATGAAAATGTGAAATTTACAAGAGTATTGATGAAATCATGTCCCTTAATGTTCCTTATATGGGTTTTGTTCAATTTAGGTTTAACCGACCATTGGAATATAAAATTTAATTGAATATTTTTCTCATAAAATAATATGGAGTGTGTTAGGAGTTGACAAACTACATTGGATGTTATTGTGTTTAAGGTACATTGTTTGGTTATTTTCCTCTAAATGTTCCAATTTAATTATTTTGAATCAACCTTTTTCTTTTTTCCACATGATAGGTATTTTTCCTAGTATAATTTTAGATGTATGTTACATACCTTCCATAAGTGGTTGGTCGTGGCTCTAATTAAGTGATGATACCTGATAAGTTCTTCAAAAAGTATTCCCTTCTCCCTTAGTAATATGTTTTTTTTTACATTTAATTAATTATAATTTAATTATAATTAATTAATTTTGATTACTTGACATGAGTTATAACCTCATGGAGATCGATAAAGGCATAATGGACTTGGATGACTCAAAAATATTTCCTAGGCATTTAGTGGATGGGATTTGACTCCATTTGAGGTAAGTTGTTCCATGTACTCCACCATATGGTATTATGCATTGTTTATGGGCATGTGGTATGATGTTTTCCAAATTTGGTGAATGAATCTTGAATTCATAATATGTTATGAATATTAAGTAATTCTTAATTAATTAATTTTTCTTAAGTGTTTATTTGTTAAAGGAACCAGGAAAAATATAATTCGACAAAGTGGAAAGGGAAATGATGAACCGTTTTTCACTGTATTTATGATTTCCACTGATGGATGAGGATTGATCAGTAATGTATGTCTTGGATTACATGGACCCACTTTATATGCGTGGTTGTCCTACATGAGACCTAGTGTCATGAGATAATGATTGATTCCTTGATTATATGTTTGTGTGCTTGTAGACCATGAGACCATGCTTGATCTGTGTTTGTGTGCAGGGGAGTGAGTATCCCTCAAGAACCATCTTTGATTCACTACGGCAAAATGCAGATTTAGCGGTGGTTTTTTTGCCGTTTCACGGCGGTTTAAACTACCGCTAAATCGATTGGCGGTAGTTTTGAAAAACCGCCACTAAATTGTGCGTCAGGAAACTATTCACGGTGGTTTACAAAACTACCGTAGAAAGTTTTACGGTGGTTTTTTAGCGGCGATTTAATCCACCGCTAAATTATTTAGCGACAATGTGTTTGAATTTTTTGAATTTTTTGAATTATTTTTATTATTTTTATTATTTATTAATTTTTTTATTAATTTTTTTAATTTTATTAATTAATTTTGTTTATTTTATTTATTTTGTATTTATTTTTTTTATTTTGTATTTATTTTATTTAATTTAATTATTTCATTTAATTTGCATTACTTTATTTACTTTATCCATGCATGCATGCATGCACATGCCCATTTAATATAAAGAAATACTATGTTTGGTGAGATTTGAACCCCTAACCTCTTGCATATTTTGCAAAGACTTTATCACTCCAGCAAGCTCATCATGTGATTAATAAACAGATTTTAATATACTTATATATAATAATTGAAAAAATAAATAATACATAACTAATAGATATAAACTCAATAATAATTCAACAATAAGCAATAACTAATAATTAATAACCAATAATTAATAATTAATAATTATTGATTTATTAGTTATTTATTAAGTTATTTATTATTATTTACTGTTTATTATAATAAATAACAAATAAATTATAATAATATTTACATAAATTATAAAATTACGAAAATAAAATAATAAAATTAAAAAATTAAAAGAATAAAGAATAAAGAATAAAGAATATATAATAAATAATAAATAAAAAACAATAATTAACAAACAACAAACAACAAACAATAAATGATAAAAAATAATAAATAAAAAGAAAAAATAAAAAATAAAAAATAAAAAATAACAATGAACAAATAATAAAAAATAAAGAATAAAGAATAAAGAATAAATAATAAATAATAATAAATAATAAATAATAAATAATAATAAATAATAAATAAAAAATAAAAAATAATAAATAATAAATAACAAATAACAAATAATAACAAATAATAAATAATAATAAAAAAATTAAAAATAATAAATAATAAATAATAAATAATAAATAATAAATAATAAATAATAAATTATGATAAATAATAAATAATAATAATAATAAATAAATATATAAGAAATAATAATAAATAAGAAATAATAAATAACAAATAATAAAAAGTAAATAATAAATAGAAAATAATAAATATTAATAAATATTAAATAATATTAAACAAATAATAAAGAATAAATAAAAATAAAAATAAAAAAATAAATAAATAATAAATAATAATAAATAATAAATAATAAACAATAAATAATAATAAATAACAAATAACAAATAATAATAAATAATAAATAATAATAAATAATAAATAATAAATAAGAATAAATAATAAATAATAAATAATAAATAATAAATAATAATAATAATAAATAACACATAATTAATAATTTTAATTAAATAAATAATAAATAATAAAGAATAAATAATAAATAATAAACAAATATTAATAATAGATAGTAATACATATATAATAAATATTAAATATTAAATATTAAATATTAAATATTAAATAATAAATAACAGATAATAACTAGTAACTAATAAATAATAATAAATAATAATAATAATAAATAATAATAATAAATAATAATAATAAATAATAATAATAAACAATAAATAATAAATAATAAATAATAAATAATAAATAACAGATAATTAATACTTATAAATAAATAAATAATAAATAATAAACAATAAACAATAAATAATAAATAATAAACAATAAATAATAAATAGTAAACAATAAATAATAATTAATATATAATAATATATAATATATAATATATAATAATATATAATATATAATATATAAAATATATTATATAATATATAATATATAACATATAATATATGATAAATAAAATATTAATAATAATAATAATAATAAATATATAATAAATAATAAATAACCAGTAACAAATATTATTAATAATAATAAATAAAAAATAAAAAATAATAAATAAAAAATAAAAAATAATAAATAATAAATAAAAAATAATAAATAAATATAAATCATAAATTAATATAAATCATAAAAAATAAATAACCAGTAACAAATAATAGATAATAAATAAATTAATGTTTATTATAAATAATAAATAATAAATAATAAATAATAAATGAAACACATGAAAAAGTACGATAAGACGTGATAAGGGATGAAAAATTATGAAAACGCATGAAAACAGATGGAGAAGCATGAAGAAGGAAGCATTAGAAAGTATGAGAACACATGAATACTCTTCAAAACTCTAGAAAATCCCTTAAGAATTCAACATAATAATTATAATAACCCACAAAAAACCATTGATAAAGATAACAAGTCATGGAAACCCAAATAAATAGTAATAAATGGAGAAACCGTTAAAACCCGTCAAAACGGCCAAAAGTGACAAAAACATTGCACTCACATTAACAAAGATAACTTATGATCCGAGAGCCCATTCCAGATCTGTGACCAGTCAATTCAATGATTCTAAAATGATATTCGAGCTGATTGGTGAAAGAGATAGAATGGATTGGCGGATCAGAAGTTACGACCATTTAAAAAAACTGACAGGGAACAGGTGCTAGAAACGAGGCATCGAAAAAGATAACAAACATGATACCCACTAATAAGGCCATGACTTATGATCCAGGAGTCCATGTGGGCGTCGTGACTAGTCAAACAGAATCTCATAGAACGAACTATGATCTGGCCGGTGGAGGAGTCCGAACTAACATGCAGATCAAAAGTTAGGTCTGTTTGAAGACAAGTTCGACGAGACACTGATGATAAAAATGGGGTTTCTGAGGACTTACAAGGGGTTTTTGGGGTTGAAAAACATGATAGAAGCTTTATTATGTCAAACTGGTGTGTAGCTCTCTTTTCTGGCTTCGATTTGATATGTATTAGAGCCCAAACGGACTCCCGGAGTGAAAGTTATGGCCGTTTGAAGTTGGATAACTTTTTTCAACATTCTTATAACTCCCATATCTTCTGCACCTTAGACTGTCGCACAGTTTTGATTATACATGCCTCTAGATCTCTTCAGGAGCTTCGATTTTACTATTTGTGGCTCTCCAACGAATGCTCGGATCAAAAGTCATTGTCGTTAAGTGATTTCAGGGTTTGTGATGTTTTTTTATTTTGTTTCCTTTCATTTCGCGTCGGTTTTACCCAAAACGCCTCTATTTCACGGTGGTTTTTTAAAAAACCACCGCTAATCCTTGAAAAAAGTTTTAAAAAATAAAAAAAATAAATTTTGAAAAATTTAATCCATTTCGCAGCGGTTTTTAAACCGCCGCAAAACGCCCGTTTTCCTGTAGTGATTTGAGATCATATGATTTGTGTGTAGACTCTTAAGATGTTTTCTTGATATGCCTTATTATTCCTTACTATGATACATATTTCATGGGGTATTTCATATCTTGTAGAACTTTGCCTCAGGTATCACATTGATCAGGTTGTTATGTTTGGTTAGATAACCCCTTAGAGTGGATTATGATGACATGCTGGTGGCCATGGACTATGTATCGTTGATGGAATTGGTTGGATCACATACATGTATAAAGTGGGAGTAGACCAAGAATGGGAATTGAGAATCCATCAGTTATAGGCCAATGTGGGAGAATTTCATGCAGGGGTGATGTGTTTTATCCATTTACATCAAACATATTGGGTGAAACTTACCATTGTCCATTATTAATGACCACAATTATGGTGGAGTGTATATTATTCTTGATAATCGCCACTATCATAATGGATCATGCAATGTTCCTACTAATGAACACTATCATGGTGTGGTGTGTGTCATATCTTTAAAGGCAGAACTTAGAGATATGACTAACAGGTTTAGGGTGCCAACTGATGATGGGAATTGAGGCATATATTATGAAATTTGGTGATAGAATTTTATATCCTTAACAGAATCATATCAAAGTAGGTATGATTAGAGTTCTGTAGAATCTTGGTAGGTTCATAAACACTCAACATATGGGTGTTTTCTTTCTTGTTTGGTCTTTGGTGATTATATGTTTTTCTTGTGTAGTTTATGTATTTCCTATTCACTTTGTTATGAGATTATAATATAAACTTACACTGAATTTAATATTTTGTTACTAGAAAATATTGGTGGTTCCCTACCAAGTTTCAGTCACACCCTTCTTGCATATACATGACACTAAGGTACTTGAGCATCCCCCTACACGTTATAGGTATAGGTTGGGATGAGGCCCGAGTTTGATCATCGAATGGGGTAGATAGGTATGAGTCTGAAGAATGGGAGAAGGTGTATCATAGATTTGGATGCATAGAAACTTCGTATTATTTTTATTTTTATATATTATACTTGAGATCATCCCTATGGGTGATCAATGTATTTTATTCACGTTTGAGTATGTTTTTTTAAGAAGGGTGAGGGGAAATCCCCCTTTGATTAAGAAAGAAAGAAACCCTCTTTTAGAATGGGAAAGAGGAAAACCATTACAACTAGGTCACAAGCCTTAAAAAACAACAACCAAGTCAGGTTTGAGTATGTTGTTTCTTCATTAATTCATTCAAATGGAATGTTATTGGTTTTTTCATACATAGATTTTATTCTGTTACATATTTGGTTATTTATACATTATTTTTCACTCTAATGGAGGGTATAGTCTTCCCATGGTTCACTTAAGACCCGTTCTTCTAGTAAGAATCCTCTAGAATACAAGGAGGTGTGGCTGAGGTCATGTAGAACCCCGAACTAGACCTAGTGATTCAAGTCAGAATGTTACACATAGAGTCTTTAAAGTAGGTAAGTATCAATACACTTCTCAAAAAGTAATTGTTTTATCAAAACATGGTTTTCTATTTTACATATATGATTGAGTTTAATTTTTTTGAAAATTACTAAACAAGCATCACCTTGTATTCAAATGTTCCTCTGAACTTCCCTTTTTATCCTTGGGGAACAAACATACATATTTAATATATCATCATAATTTGAATTTACTAATTGGATGAGTGGACTTAATAAATATATGGATAACATAATTAACTCATCCAACATTTTTAGAGATAAAAAATGTTCACAATGGATTATGAGTTCATTTTATAAAGCATTTATAAAAAATATTATTAGTTTAACTATAACAAATAAGATGAAATTCAATTAGGGATATAAATATTACCCCAAAAGTTTAACCAAAATAAAGTATTTTTAATATAATATTGAAAAGATTCTACTTTATTGAATCTATGGTTAAAAGAAAAAAATTTACTACTCAAAGTAGTAAAAAATATCCAAATTACATAAAAAATCTCAACTACTGGAAATATAATCAGAAACATCAATAATAGCCAATTTTTATTTTTGTGAGATTTTATGTTTTATTTTACATTGAAATATAGTTAAGTACATAATGAAGACCCCTCTACCAGATTTTAAACTCAAAATTGTCTCTAATGTTGAATTCAAATGTAAAAGTAAAATTTTTAAAATATTTTTATGTTTAAAATGATTTTTAAATTCTGTAGTTAAAAAGAATGTTTAAGGGGTTAAAATAATTTTTAAAACAACATTCTTCAGAAAATTAAAAGTATTTTTCAAAAATATATTTTAAAAATTTTCAATCCTTTTATTTATGAAAGAACACATGTATTTCCATGAAATATTAGTTGAATCACAAGTTCAAGAAATGTTTCCATCCTAAAGAAACACCTCCAAATAGATTAAAATATTTCTCAATCAATTCAAAAAATTTACCCAGGGTGATAAAATAGGATTTTAGTTGTGTTTAAAATTATTTTGAGAAAACTAGATTTGAACAGTTAAGACAGTTAAATGTTTAAACTCAAAATTAGTACCAGTCAGATTTATGGAATTGAATAATTTATCCCCATAAGTAGTTTCATTAGAGAATTAATTTCAAAATATCTTTAATAGAAAAAAATCAATTTTTTGGGAAGCATATGAAAATTTTAATAGCTTAAAAAATTTATATAACATGAAAGAGATAAATCCCATGGGAATTATTACTTTTAATGCTCATTCAAATGATAAGTCTTTTTCATAACATTTAAATCTCCTCTTTGTATCACTCATTTAGGTTCCTAAAAGTGTAAAAAATATCATTCCTTATATTCAACCATTAAAAATCAATAAAAATTAAATCAAGTATGAAAAAAGAGAGGATGTTGTACTGAATCCCTAAGAATTGAAGAGAGATATGCAGTTGTGGTGGACCATGTTTTAAAATTCTAGATCAAGGAGGAAGTGAGAAGGGAGGGATGATAAGGTGAGTCTATAAAAAAATTATGGTGTGGGTATTTAATATAAGTAAATTAAAAAGAAATAAAAAAGTGATTTATTATACCGTGAGTTTCCTCCCATGGAACATTAAATTTACAGTCTTTTGCAAAGTATTTTTAAGATTCTATCCATAGTCACTATAAAGGGAATGGTTTCTAGGTTAGGAACCAAAAAATATGTTTTTACCATTAATTTATATGTGATTAATAGATTTTAAGGTAAAATAAATCTAAAGAATAAAAATAAAATCTCTTAGAAATTGAAAACCCCCATTAGAAGAACCATTTTATAGTGATATATTTCTTGTTTTCCACTTCTAGAATTGAGTTCAAATTTATTTATTTCAAATTTCCTATAATTAAAAACATATTATAGGGTGTTTTTAGAGGTTTTAGATGAGTACCAAAGCTTTATTACCCATTTAATATCATAAATTCTTTAAAAATGGTATAAATGGGTAGGTTTTATAAAACAAATTCAGGAAGAGGTTCTCTAGTAATGTTTTGAGTAGTTTTGTAGTCATTAAAAAATGATTCCTATTTCATGTTATTATTAGCTTTGAAGTGAATTTCAACACCTAAATCAGTTGAAGAATGCAATAAACAAAATGTAAGAATTAATTTTTGTTCCTCTTTAAATTTAGGTTTAAGAAAATTATGATAGTATTCCAAAATTTATGTATTTAAGAATAAACTATCATAAATCATATATTTTTTAAAAATATCTATTATTAAAAAAATAATTGTGTTATCAACCCTTACATTAAGTTTAATTTCCAAAACATCATTCTAAAAAATAAATTTATAAGAGTTTTCTAATTCATTTTTTGTGGGTAAAATGGTCAATTCATTTTAGAATATAAAAATTATCGAATAAGGCAATTTTCTAAAAAACCATACACCCCACCTTCCATATCCCTAATGAGGGATTTATAGAATTTAAAGGTAGGAGTATCATGAAATTATTGTTAAATTAGTAGTCTATATTTAAAATTAACCTCCTCATTATCAAAATAAAAAACCAAGAGGACATTTGTTGGGTTCAAACTGTCAAAATAAGGAAGATTTGTTTTCAAATCAATTTAAAAAATTTCACAATTCATGATTTCCAATTTAATGTTGTCATATAATGGTTCCTCAACTTCAAGTTCTGATTTATAGCTTTTTTTTTGAAAAAAATTCATTGTTTTTAAAATATAAATCATTATTTATAATTTTTTCCCAAACCCAATCTATCATACCATAAAAATCATATAGTAGGTTGTTTTATATATTTAGGGTAACAAGAAAACAATAATATTTTCCTCCTCTATTTCATTTTTTTCTTATAATCCTCTATACTAGCTTTCCTTAGGGTCTCCTAACACCTATGTGAGTTTTTTTATTCATTTATCATGTTAATTATAATAAAAATTTCTCTTCCTCACCATCCCAATCGTGATCTTACAATACCATGGGGTTTTCCTTAATTTCTTTCTCATGTTCCATTGTACTTTCATTTATAAATTAACCTAATTAATTTTCATCCTTATTCATTTAAATCATTTCTATATTTTTTCCTTTTACTATAATTCCAAAAAACAAATTTTCTAACCCTTGAATTTGATGTTATTATGATAAAAGACTCTAAATTGAATGTATATGGGTTTGTAAAAGCCTATCATTCATCTCTGTTGTCAACTATTTAAGAATTAATTAATTTTCAAGTTTGGGTTCATAAGACACTTGGTTTTATTTATATTTATTTGTCTTCTATGGCTGGTTGTAGGAATATTTCCAAGCAATGTGATTATAATAGCCACAAAAAGCACAGAAATTTCCACTTTATTGATTCAATCCCTCAATTTGGTCCATCAATACCTCTTTAAAAAGATATCAAAATATTAGAGAAATCAACAACAAATTTTAGATCAAACACACACTAAGAAGAAGCAGATACATTTTTTAGCACGTAGTTGGAGAATAAACAATAATTATGTTTATGTTTTTTTTATTTTTTTTCAACTTTTATACCCAAATTCATTCAATGGAATACTTACATGGAAATAATTATAACTTTTTATAGGGGGTGTAGGTTATCATGACAGTCAAAATATAATTTATATCTCCTACAATAGAAAATTAGACAGGGGTTGAACCCAAGGGAAGGATTTTAGTGATCTAAGGGATCTTTTAACCTAGAATAGTGAAAAAGTAGATAGAAAATACCAGTTGGGAGATTGAAAATTTGTATTGAATTAAAAAATGAATAAGAAAAAATGTGAGTGTGTAGTTTTAATGGTACTAGAAAATTTAGATACATGCCAAATATATTGAGAGAGTCCAAATGAAGCATCTTTTTGAAAGAATAACGATCTTGAAAATGGTTTCAATCAAATTTAAAATTTAGAGAGTCATTCATCGATTTAGCTATCATTAAAATTTAAATTTTAATTCATGTAATTACATCTCTAAATATTATGATTTAATGTAATGGAAGAAATTGATTCAAATAGTCATAAATCCAACTTTAATCTTTTTGAATCATCAATAAAAATTAAGAAATTGATTGAAATAAAATAACCAAGATTAACAAATTGAAATTGAGAAGGAATCTAAAAAAAATGAATGAATAAAAAACAAAAAAAGAATTATTTTCTCTTAAATAAACTTCCCATGGTGAATTCTTATAATAATAGAGAAAAATATGAGAAAAAATAATAGAAATTTAGTAAATGGAAAATCAAGGATAAAGGTTTATTCTTGATTGATATGGTATCACTTATCCCACATCAAAATTTCAATTTCTCCCTGAAGAAAAAGTCATAAATACTACTATGGTCAATCCTTTGAAGTCGATTTTATCATAATCTATAAAAGTATAAGTAATTCCCATTTAAATTAAATCATGATCTATATCTCATCACTGAGATCAAAGTCAACTTCACATGCTGAATCGCTAGTCTCAACATGGGACAAGGCATTTTAATTATCTTACTCATTGTGACTCAAGTAGAAGTTCCCCCATGAATTTTATTATCCCACATGGGTTTTTGATTCATCTTTTAATATTTCCTTGGAAATATTTAGTGTTGTACTCATTTATTTACAATTTCAATATATCAAGCCTAAATTAGCCTCCCCTTTATTTGTATTTGATTCAATAAATATTCCAAATTCATCCTTATCTTTGAGTATACAAGATCTATAAAAGATGAAGTCATGTATTATGAGGCTGTCCAAATGTCATACACATCTTTGGAAAAAGACATATGTGGAACTTGAAAGTCTTAGATGGTTGAAAAAGTCTTACACAACTGTTGAAAATTTTTTATGTGGGTGAAGGACTTCCGTAAGTCATGCATGGGTGGGAGAAGTTATACATGTTGCCGTTAAACCAGAAATTTTGAAATGTTCTATGTCATATTATATTGGACAATGTCATACATGATTTCATAAAATTATCTTGGAATGCAGTTATACGTTATACATGATAAGATGTAGGCAATTTTATAGAAAATTTTTATGGGACTGGTTGAAACTCTTATGGAATAAATACTTAGCATATTTTCAAAAGAAATTAAAACTCAAAAGTAAGAGATTAAAACTATTCCAAACAAATATTTAATATAAAAACAAGGAATACAGAAATAATACCTTCTAAAATCTAAAACCATTTTAAATATTACTCAAAAATATATTATAAGATACTCCAAAATACTTGATCCTTAAAAATATAGGAAAATAAAAAATCATTTCATTAATTAAGATCAAAGACACATAATTTCTTCAAGACATTCAAAGAATCATAGTTTCAAAAAAAATTAATAATTATTTAATAATTCTCTATTATGATCACAATTTGACCTAAAAAAATTGATTCACTACAATATATGTTGCAAAAATGTATCATATTATATAAACATCAGTTCTACTCCCCACTATCCTAATCACCAAAAGTGTTTTAACTCACCATGTGAATGATCACAAATATTAAAGGTATAAGATCAAAGTAGATAATAAAATAGAAATCACCCAAAATCTGAACTCACTCATATCTCTTGCTACCCAAAGATCTTTTTAAATAACTTCTTCATCCTTTCCTTGGTTTTAGTGATGAATCAAAGCTTTTTATCTTTGCGAGATACCCTCCATTTGTATTTTGAATATTTCCTTTGAGATTTTCAGTTGCCTAAAAATATATAATTTGTAATTATTTTTTCATTAAAATGGATGCCCGATGGCCATCAATCTTCTTTATTTATCAATTTGGTTAAGAATTCAACTTAGAGTATCTTTTTATAACATTATCAGCATAAATATTTTCTATGTATCATTGAAATTATCCTTTCATCCATAGTTCATTGTGAGTGATTGGAAAAAATTTATTCTCACTTGACATTCCATTCTTCTAATTTTTCAAAAGGTAGGTTCTTACATATCCTACGTTATCCGAAGTTAATTATTACATATATAACTAAGCTATATTCCTTAAATTAAAAACCTTATGTATCCTCTTGTAGCCTCCAATTAATCTTTCATATCATCAAATTGAATATTATGTATCACAGATTTCTTATTATATATTACCATTGAATGTTACATATATCAGGTCGTTTTGAGAAAAATATTTAATATACCATGGAGGTTTTGCAATGAATATTATGCATCATAGGTAAATTAATGGTAAATGAAATTTCCTCGTGTATCAAGGAAAATTCTATACGTATCAGCTGCATGCTAGCCTCATTTATTCTGCAGCTAAAGAAAATTCATTATATATCAACCTCTCCTGAAATTTACTTATACATACCAGAAACATTATTTTTCACCTTCAAAAAAATTAATCTATGGATTATAAATAAATGATCATCAATTTTATTCTATAAATATAATTAATTAAAATCTTATTTTTTTCATATAAAGCAATATTCAAAAAGTTCAATAAAATATTCATTTAATTATAAAAATTCATAAAAACAAATTAGTTAATACATTTAAGAGGATAAAATGAATTTAATATTAAAAAAATATAATTAATTATCTACCATTTTTAATTCCCCCACACTTATTCCGTTATTTTCCTAGACAACTGAACATAAAACAAATGCTATGGAAGTAAAATTCAAAAATAAGACAATGTTAATTACATTTTCAATAGTTATGTCACCCAATATTATCATTCCTCTGACATATTATTAATTACATTATCTAATATATACATTCAATTCATTTACACTTATTTTATCCTCCCATGTTCATTTATACCTAGATTTCTGGAAATATTTCTCTCCACACAAAGTATGAATTTGTAGAAATGTTTTTCTCAATCCAAACTCATGGAAGGGTCACCATAGGATTTATATGGTTATAAATATTTAACCAATGATTCAATTAAGTTTTTTTATCATGAGGTATTTCTAGGGTTTTTATTTGGTTAATGGTTTGAAGGATCTAATGTTAAAAACCTCAAAGTTATAATGGTGAGTTTTAGATATAAATAAAGAAAGATGCATGATCTATAGTTTAAACTCAATAATGGTATCCTTACTCATGTTCCCTTGAACATTTTCACCTCGAAACTCATTTGGATTCTCATGGTATGTTCACATATAAAATACTTCAGCAATAGTAATTATTTCTTATTTATTTTCATTCAAAACCATTTGGTATTTTTCTTTCTAATAGTTCATGATCATATTTGATCATATTTATGTATTTAATATGGATAAAAATATTTAAGATTAAAATAGTTGTGTTAACACTATTTCCCACTTTAAAGGATATTTCCCATCTATCATTTTCATAATTTAAGTTTCTCTCTATACCTTGTCACAAAACTACTTCTTACCCACAAGTTATTTCCACTATGATCAAGCATTTACTTCTATAGTTGTGTGGTTGAAGATTTTAGGCTTGTAATGTATATTCCTAACAAGGTTGTTTATATAAACTAGGGGCCTATTAATGGTCCATATGAAAAGTAAGATTTCAAAAAACGTTAATTATGAAGAAGTTATTTTCTAAAAATAATGATTCAATAATTTTGAATAAGAGCTTATAATTTTTTAAGGTTTTTACTAAAATTCACTATATATTCTAGTTATTATAAAACAAAATAGTTATTTAATGAAATGATAAGTTTTTAAATTATATATAAAACATTTATTAAAATCTTATAAGGTAATTTATTTTAATATTGGATAGTATTTCATGGGATGTGATAAAAAATATGTGGTATTTTCATGAATTTACCAAAATTTAAATCTAAAACGAAGTTCATTCAAACCTTCATTTATGTTTTATATCTTGGTGATATATTAGCTCCTCATAACTGGAATAGTTTTAAAACAAATGAAGGTATTATATTTGAGCTCAATAGGTTTAAAAAAT
This sequence comes from Viscum album, assembly GCA_963277665.1. Lineage (NCBI taxonomy): Eukaryota > Viridiplantae > Streptophyta > Magnoliopsida > Santalales > Viscaceae > Viscum > Viscum album. The sequence continues at coordinate 492,180,240 of OY728150.1, forward strand.
ACAAAACAATTAATCAAAAATATATAAAAAATGAAAAAGAAAACCACCAAAAATATTAAAAAACTAGTTCCCCCCCCCCACACATGAATCATGGAGTTCCATAAGTAAATTTTAATATGTATAATAGAGTCAAAAGATTTTAGATTTGTGAAAAAAATCAATAATTTTAAGGAAAGGTATATCTTGATGGTTTCATTGGTAGAAAGGGTTGGAGGAGTGCGACCATATCTTCTGGTGTTTTTTATAGATATCCAAAATATTTAATCAATTTATAGACATTAAAAATGAATAATTTTTGTTCTCATTATTTGTTTAACTACACAACACTAAAGGGATAAAAATTATTAATGGTAAATGGGACTTTCCATTTCGAACAAAGTTTACATGATTTCAATTTAAATTTTGATCTATAGAGAAGTCCTTGTTATCTTAGGTGAAATTTTCTTTATTGAATCAAATTTTCATGTTCCAATATTGTTCTTTCAATATAAATTATATAATTTTTAAATTTTCTAATCCTGATTTATGAAAAATATTTTATCTAAAATTTCTTTTCCTATCTACCCTTCTCCCAATCTAAACCCACATCTTTTACTACCTAATAATATTTACATTCTATCTCGATAAGAATATAAAAACTTTTCACCAAGATAAATCTATATGAGATTACTATAATTAAAGTTTCATAAGATATTCTATAATAAAAAAAGGCATCTTTAATCCTTCATTTTCATTCCTTATTATTTATATTTAAAACCCTTTCCAGGACATATTTTAATTCATTTTTTGAATCCTCACCCTGCCCATTTGTCTATGAATATTAATGGGTACACATTTTGTGAGTCACACCTTATATATTTATAAAAGATTCCATACATCTGTTGAAAAAGTGGATCCATTGATCACTAATTACTAATCTTATAATTCTGAAATTTTAAAATATATTGGTCCTAAAAAATTCACAAACAATTGATGAGTCACCAGTTTTAGTGTCTGTGTCTTCCAAACATTTTGAAACACAATCAATGTCTTGAAAGATGTAAGAATATCCAAAATAAATAATTTATTTTCCTATAAAAAATATTACCTATACTTAAACTATTTCAAAACAAATCATTGTAATTTGATTAATTTATTTTCTTTTTGATATTTTTCCAATGAATTGGAACTACTTACATTTTTGACAAAATTAATGGGAAAATTTGAACATTATCGGTTAGTATATACCAGATTATAATAATTTTGTATCAATTTTTTAATTCAAAGTGTCCTCCACAGGTGAAGGTGTGGCACAATTAAAGTATATATTATACTTTACTTCCAGGAATATATCTTTTTATTAGTTAGTCACTATAGATTATCAAAAGATATGGATTTTCCCACATATAAATTTTTAGTTATCATTAACTCTTGCAATTTGTTTTTGGTTAGGGTAAGAGGGAACTTTAGAATTAATAAGAAAATTTACCATATCTACATACCATGGTACCTATCTTTCAACCCAGTAAAGCTACTCACCAGAAATAAATTCATTAGATGACATTTTATCTACAATTTCTACATCATCTTTGTGATACTACCTACTTATATTATTTTTCTCTTGATTTACTACCCATTTATTATCCTTTATCTATAACTCAAAATTCTAAAACAATAATATCCATCTAACCACACTTGGACTTCCTTTTTTTCTTCTTTATTAGGTATCTAAGTGCTATATGATTTGAATATATAGCCACTTTTTCCCTAAGGATATATGATATGAATTTTTATAAGGAATAAAAAACTACTAAAAAATATTTTTCTATAGTGGTGTAGTGGTTATAAGATATATCCAATGTTTTTAAAGAATTTTTAATCACATGGTATTGATTTTTAATTCTCGGATAGAAAAATTCACCCAAAATATAGTTTAATGAATCACACAATATCTTTATTTACACATTGTCTCATCAAATGATTTCTTAAAATGATAATCAAAAATGAATTATGAATCTCTTAAAAGGTAACCTAGAATTTGTTAAAGTAATCTTACTAATTCATTTGTTGAATATTCTATAAAATTGGTTATGTATTGAAAATATATTACATAGTTCACATAATAGATTTTACATGTTTAAAAATAAATCATCAAATGAATAATAAAAAATAGTGAAATCATCAATAAAAACATCAAGACTATCCTCAAATAAATCAGATAAAATTTTCACCACACATATTTAAAATGTACCCAAGGAATGAGTTAACCAAAATAACATCCACTTTAAGAAAATATTCTATAAGGATAGTTGAATGTTTTCTTTTATTGGTCCTTAAGTGTAATAGTAACTTGGATGTATTTTAGGAATCCATATAAAAAGAAATATTGTGTTTTTTTCTAAAAACATTTCAATAAATTAGTCAAAAAGTGTTATGGTAAAATAATATTTTCTTATGAAATGATTTAGTTTCTAATAGTCAATGAAAAATATACAACTATTTGGAATTATCACCTGGAATAATTCAATTTTTTTCATTGTTTACAATGGTCATTACAATTTTTTGGCACAATATAAATTTTCTTGACCCAGATAGAATCATAAATGGGGTAGATGATTTATGCTACTAGAAACTTCTCAATTCCATTTTTAACCATTTACATATTTATTAGATTAAGTCATTTATATTTTTTCCTAGTAGTTTTTATCACATTCTAGCTGAATCCTATACATATAAATTTTAGAATCGAGCCTAATAATGTCTCATAATCTCCACCCTTTGGATTTCACATTTTCCCTAAATAGTTTTATTGTTTTTCATTATTGATTAAAAGATAAGTTTCAATAAATAATCACTATAACACTATCTTATCCCATTAAAAATACATATTTTAAGATTCAGGGAAGTAGTTTTAATTCCATAGTTAGGCGATTAATAATAGATGACATAATATTTGGTTTGAATTAACTTAATGGACTATGTTTACTACACATAAGGTTAAGTATAATCTTATTCATTATTAAATAAAAAATTAAATCCATCATAGAAATTATAATTTACCTCAGCCTATGAATTTTGTAAGACACTCTCTAGTTACTCCTGAATTTTTTGATGAATTTTTTAATCTTAATTTTTTACACATATTAGAAATTTATAATAAAAAAATAGTTTCTCTAAATGAGAAAATTTCATCAGAGTGTGAATGTTTAAAAAATGAATGTTCAAAAAAGGATATTTCATATAATCATAGATAATAAAGATGATAATTTTATTTATAAATTCCATTATTAGTTTACCTTTATGGACATTGATGAATGTATTTTAAATTTTCAGGTATCATCTTCAAAAAAGTATTTTTCCACTATTTTGTTTGCTTAAATTTCTCTATGTTGTGGCCAATTTTATTATAGTTCTATTTACTATCAGTATGGATGTGATTTTTTAAAGAATTTGAGAAAAGGTTTGTTGTATATGCATGAGTTAGAGGCTTCTATTTTATATGAAAAATAGAAAGTGTGATGTGTTACTTCATTTAATAACCTATCTAGATAGATTCTAAGAAGACCATATATGTGATGATTGTATGTTATGATCTTCATAGAGATATTAAATGTGATGATGGAGCTATGAACACCATCTACAAAAATTATGGAGAATTGTTGGGTATTTTGTATAGGTTGTACAAAACTATTATTATATAAGATTCAAGTTATCCAATTGGAACATGAAAGAGTTAAATCCATATATAATCTATATATGGTGTGTTGAGATTAATGTTTACAGAAGATAGTGAAATGATACCTTTGATGATGTTTTAAGAAGCTTGGGAATACTTGTATTTAGTTTGAGGAGGTTCTAAATTCGATTGAAATAAGTATGATTCTTTGGAGTTTAAAAATATCTCATGAATTTAATACTAATGTAAGTATTTTAATCATATCTTATGACTTTAGCTTGAGAATACGACTTCATTATATGACTTTGGTTCACTGTATGACTTGAAACCATACCGTAAGACTACCACTTCATTTTTTTCAGATTTGAAGACTTCATCAGATGAATTTGTGGAGTTTCATACTTAAAATTATGGATTTGAGATAGTGTGAGCATATAGATTTGAATCATATGATTCTGTTATATGACATCGCTCTACATTAGGATTGGGAGAGTTTGTTTGACTTTGAGACATTATATTAATTCAAAGTCATATTAAATGAAATATTACTACATCATATAAATTTATAAATTAGTGTATATCATAGAGTCCCAACATCAAACTTTGTGGGAGATTATATTACTTTCAAAGTCATACAAAAAATATGGAATCCTAGTAATTTCCAGAATTAAAATTTTGAAGGAAAATAAAATAGAGAAATTCCATAGAGAAAAAAAAGAATGAAACCCCAAAATATTTGGGTGATTTAAATGAGTACTCTGATTGGGTTTTAAATATAGAAAATCCTGGGGATCTAGGGGAGACCTGATCTATGATTTTAGGTGATATGATTTGAAACATTTGTTATCCATTATAAATTAATGATTTATTTATGGAGTTGACTTTACATTAAATGAAAAGATTATTGGAAAATTTTTTAGTTGTTTTATCCCCATTATCCGCTTCCTTTTAAAGATTCAATTGTCTCAAGAGTTTTTGGAGCATTTAAGTTATAAAAAATATTCTTGTTTTTAAAATAATAAGATCACATACTGTAGTGATTTTTGGAGTTTCCATATACAAAATATTGAGAATAATATTTATGATATTATGTGAATATATAATTTGTAGGTGATATGAATAAATTATGTTTCCCATTTTAGATCATCTTGAGAGACTTGATACATTCAAGTATCAAAGTGTGAAGATGATTTTTAAGCCAGGGAGATAATTTTATGAATAATAAGACCAAATTATCAAGTATTTAAAAGGATGAAAATGTCCCATACCATTCATGTTTTTAGCAAGTTTTAATACTAGTAGTTCTGAACACTATTTTGGGTTTATAAGGCTATTGAAGGTGTACATGAATGAAACTGATCCTATATAATCATGGAGGAAGATCACTACCAAGTGGTCTAGAATAATCTATGATAATAAGTAGTTATTGTTTTACCTAAATATCATTATTGTAAAAGAGAATTTATGGTTGGGGTGTATAACCAATCACATGTAAGAGAATTTGGAACTGAGGATTATAATAAGTTATGTTTAGGAAGAGTATAGTGGGACTCTGTGATGATTAGACTAGAGTTTTCCTTGGTGTAACCACTTTCATCTATAATGTTTAATCTATGACTAGGGTGTTTAAGATATCATGACAAGGAGTATGTGTTTATGTTCAAACCTTATAAATAATTATGTACCATTTCTACAATTTCGTTTTCATGTAATTGAGTATGTGTGAGGTAATTATTTTAACATGTCTTGAGACCTTTAACAGTCACAAATAATGGTTGAAACATGAGTGACTCAGAAAAAGAAAATGAGATAATTGATTCACCCCATCCCTTCCTCACTGATCCTTCTTGATGTGGGGACCTCTAACGATATTAGAGTAAATGTTCCATATAAAGGATCTATAGATAATTTGAGGATAAAGAATATAAATTTTATGAATATAAGGGGTGTACATACTTTTCATAGATGCAAATATTATAAAAATAGGAATATTATGATATCGTACCTCATATATCTTAGAATGAAAGTTCAAGATGATGCAATAGTGGTATTTTTTCCTGTCACTGGGGAAGATTCTATGAAACTTTATATTATTTGAACTCCACCAAATATTTGAAATACATAATTGACTATGAACCCACATTATACTGGTTAATGTAAATATGAAAAATAGGTAACAATTGATGAATCTTCCAGAATATTGGCACTAAGTAAAAAATTCTTACCTCCCTCAGTTATATTCACATAGATTGAAATTTCAATGGATTTCCCATAATTAAATATTTAGTACGTATAATCCTTATGGATATGTCCATGGTTCCCATAATTCCATTAGGTATGTCTCAGAATAGTAAAATTTCCCCAATTCCTCTCCCCTGATTTATATTATAATTACTATTGAATTTCTGCTAAGGTGACCATCCCATTCCATCAATATTAAAAGAATTTCTATATAGAACTTAAACTTACCTTATCCCAAATTCTTCATTAAACATCATGTTTCATAAATAATCATACAAAAGGTTAGTTTTTCTATTTCATGCATTTATTATGTGACCATTATATCCCATGATTTTGGAAGCAATGAAAATATTATAATTTTCGACACATCACCCACAAAAATTTCCATCACTGATTCGAGCTAGACATATATCTTGTTGAAATCATTTACACGATCTTCCATTAGAGTTACTTCTGATAACCACGTGTTGAATAACTATCACATTATAAAGACCTTGCTAATTGTAATAGGTTTCTCATATATATCCTTCAGGTCTGAGATCAGTTTAAGTATTGTCTCATTCTCCCATATGTTAAAGTTCATATTCCACGCCAATTACCACATCACTAATCTATGTTTTTTTTATTTAACCTTCCCCATTCACCTTTATCCATATTTTCCATCTTGAATTGACCTAATGGAAAATCCAAATCCTTTTAGATGATATAATATTCTATCTTCATCCTTTAAAAGCTAAAGTAGGGTTTTTTTAAATTTATCAATCCAAAAATTTCTTTATTTCGATGCCATATATTTTGATGTCTTTAACACTAACTAAAATATATATATAATATCATGTAAAGCATGGGATTGTTAGCTTATTTTTTTGTGTTCTATGAGAAAGAACCACATGTTTTGATACCACATATTAGTAAGGTATTCCTATGAAATCAATAGAAATAGGAACTTTCATCCACCTTTATATCACAAACACCAGAATCTCTACATAGTGGAACCGAACCTTAGGATATTCACATGATTTAGTATACGATAAAAAGAGAATTTGATGCACCTAACTCACAAAAATAGGTCAAAATTTTCACACTCTTCTGAACAACTCACATAATAAAATTTATGAAAAAGGAAACCAAAAGAATGTAAAGAAGAAACACAATAATTACATGGTTAAAAATTTAAGTCTTATGCCCATGGGAGAATAGTTCTAGTCTTTATTACTTAAAATATTAAAAATTCAAAATTAGTAATTTCTGATATCAGAATATTTGATATTTTTAAGTAAAAAGTAAAAATAATCCCTTACAAGTGGTCCCACATCACTTTTATAGATGTTTTTATCTAGTTGAACATGTTATACCACCATCTGAAGTCTATAATGCACCTCATGATGAAACTAGAAAACTTTTATTTCCTATAGATACCACCACCTCATCCACTTCATCAATTAAACCACCCTTGGACCTCTCCATGCACCCATATAATATTATGAACTTTTGATCAAGTTTATCATCCAATGGGGTTTCTTACTACTGGATGATGAAACATCAAGGCCGATATAACTTTCTAAATTTTCACTTTCAATGTAATTATTTGAAACTCTAAAAAAACTCATGTTTCATAATAGTATCATTAAAAATTAGATACTTCACTATAAAACCATTTATATTCAATTGTATATATGAAATATTAAATTGAGAGATAATTCTATTTAATGACCCTTGTACTAGACAATGCAAAAAAAAATCTGAATAAAATTGTGTAAATACACAAACTTTCCATACATAAAAATTTTATCTTAATAGATAAATATTTATTACATAACATAACTATCCATGCCAGAATCATATAGTTCTAGTGTTTTTGGAAACTTGGACACATAAACAACTTGTCCATAAGTGAGTTACGCCATCTCCCAGAATGTTCCTCATAACTAGAACCCTTCTTAGACATATTATATATAATACCTTTCATCATAACATGTGTAATATAAACATAAGAAAGTATGAGATCAGATGCTTAGTAAGGGTTAACAAGGGAGATATCAACATATCATGAGCATAAGGGTATGAAAAAATGAGAATAACATTTGAAAACTGTACTCTTCATATAATAGATCATAAACACGAGTCATTGTATAAATATTTGAAGTTCATAAGATATGAATCATAATATGTAATGACCCATGCTTTTCCAGATAGTAGTTTTGAGAAGATATTTGAATTTTTTCTTATGGTACTCATAAGGGGGTGAAATGCTATTTTTTACCCTAGAATATGATCTTTTATAATTTCTATAACCACTCTGTTGGTCCTATAATAGGTGTTTACCATAGGATAAGATTTTGGTTGAAATCCGAGCTATTATAATTTTGGAAGAATAATTAATAAATAATATTTCTTAAATTAAATATTAAATTATTCGTGTAGGCTCATTCGGGCATATGTTTTGAATAGATCATCAAATTTAGATTTTTCCTCCTCCATCAAGTCTGGAATGGGGAATTTAGCCTATGAAAATCCTAAACTTGAATCGGGCGTTAGGGCCGACTCATGCCGCTTTTTATTTATTTATTTTTCTTTTCTTTTATCTTCTTTCGTATTCATTCTTGTGCACGATGCATGCCCTCCTCCTACACTGTTCAAATGAGGGAGAAAAGGGAATGGGAGAAAGAGAGATATAGAAAGGTAATGTAAGAGAGGTACCTTTGTGAAGCCCTTGATGCATTGATTCAACATATGAAATCCGTTGACACTGAAATCAACCCAAGATTCGGTGATTTCTGCCCGAAGGTAGGCCATTTTTAAAATTCAGCATATATCCTCATAGATTTTTCATTTTCTAAATTTAAATCCTTTTTATTATTCCTTGAGGCTCGTAGTGTCTAGATCTGTTGCTATGGGGAAAACGGGGGATTCAGGTGATCCAAGTGTTTTCTCATTATAATCTCAGTTTACATGGTGTGTGGTTCTGGGGGACATGTCGTGTGTTCTTACTGTTCAAGGAAGATGAATGTTTGGTAGTACATGCCATGTATAGAGGTGTACATGCCTTGTACTGGTACTCAGCCATATAGCCGAGTACACTGACAAGTCTACCCGTGTAGGGGTACATGGCCATGTAGGAGTACAGGGCCAGACCCAATGTAGGGTAGCATGTCGTGTATAAAGTACACAGCCTGGCCATGTATATGGCCATGATAGTTAAGGGACATGAGCATGTGCCCTATTTCAGTTACATGCCATGTACCCTCCTCACATGCCGTGAACCTGGGGTGTTTAAAATCCTATGATGATTCAGGTACATGTCGTGTATCAATGGGGACACGCCGTGTACTTCCCCTTCTCAACCCTTTGAGGATTTTCCACATATTTCTGCCTCTGTGTCAGAATTTGACCTGTGAGTAGTCCATCCTGAGTAGTTTTCAACTTATATTGGGATGATGAAACTTGTGGAGCATTCTGAAGAATCATAATGGGTGTTTTGTGAATTCTATCTAAATAGATAGGTTCTTCCTCCAGTTATTAGGTGAGTCTTGAACGTTAATACTAGGTTGGGTGTTGAGACCAACATTGATGAGACCTATTGTCCTAATATGGTTCATTAGCTATATTCCAGTAACTATGCTTTGATGACATTTCCCTTGTGAGATGTTCCCTTCTAGCCTATGAGGCCTTGAGACCATTTGTTATTGAGAATCCCATGTAGGATTCCTTTGCTTATGTTTTGACCTACAGAATCCCATGTAGGATGAATCTATCTTCTGTCTAGTTACCAAGGACCCCAGAGGGATTAATTTTCTTATATAATGATCTAGAGAGTCTCTTGTAGGATCCCTTACCCATGTGCTATATAGAGGATACAAAGATGGATGCCTCTACCTTGTTTCTTGTTCGAGGAACCCATGTGGGATTCTTCCTTCACCTTACAACTAAGTATACCAAGTAGGATTCCTTCACTTATGGGTGACTCAGAGGATCCCGAGTAGGATTCCTCTAAGTATTTTACTTAAGGGATCTAGTGGTTTCCCTATTTCTTGACTGACCCCGAGTTTTTACGTCAGTTTTGGGTAGAGATGGTGTTTGGGTGTCACCTAGAAACCTTTCAAAACTGGTAAGACAATGGGGATATGGTTTTAGGGTTGGGTTGGTTGTTTAGGCCACCCTCACTAATTTGTTTATCAGACTTCTTATTGCTGACACAACGATGTTTACCAAAGGCAATTCCTAGTTAGTGGCTGTTGAGCCTGATGCAATGCATATTTATTTCTTTTGGTATTCTTAGATGTTCTTCTTGGAATTTGTATTGCTTATTGTCACGCACAGACGTTATTTCTGGAGATCTAGCTTCTGAGCCATGTTATTTATGATATTTACTATATACCCAGAGGTACTACCAGGGACCTGGTTATTGAGCTTGGATGTATATATACTGTGATATATATATTTTGTTGGGATACCCATATGTGATTCCTCAGATCCATTTTGACTATGAATGGAAGGAATTCTTACCCTGTGGAAGTTAAGATCATTTATATATGGATGGGTGGGAGGAATTCTTACCCTACACCATTTCTACCATCTAGTATTTATGGATGGGAGGCATTCATACCTCATTCTAGTTAAAACCCTTGATAGATGGATGGGTGAGAGGAATTATTTCCCCACACCATTGTTACCATTTAGTATTTACAGGTGGGAGGAATTCTTACCATGTGCTAGTTATGACCCTTTATAGATGGATGGGTGGGAGGCATTATTATCCCATTCCATTTCTACCATCTATTATTTGTGGGAGGGATGCATTCTTACCCCATGCTAGTTATGACACTTTATAGATGGATGGGTAGGAGTCATTCTTACTCCATGCCATTGCTACCATTTAGTATTTATGGGAGGGAGGAACTCTTACCCTATTCTAGTATCTTCTATGGACGAGTGGAATTCTGACCTCATGACAGTTATCTTCTATTATGGGTGGGAGGCATTATTACCCTATGCTAGATATACTATATACAAAAATACTTATAGTCCAAGAGACTAAGGGCACTTAAAAATGGGTTTGGGGTAGACTGTGAGAGCTCCCCTAGAATTCAGATGGTAAAAGTATGTCGTTATCCACCCCAAATTACACATATTTTTATATATAATAGTATATACTCAAGGATTGACTAAAAATGTGATTTTTTGTCATTGTTTCACATTCCAATGAATATTCATAACTATGTTTATATGTATAGGTATGGGACTATACATGTGTACATATATAGTTATGGGTATCCATGGTAGAACTCACGTGCATGAATGTCATGTCTATGTATTTATGTATAAGTATGGGACTATACATGAAAAGAACTATAGATATGAACATCCATGGTAGAAATTTCCCAGATGATAGGGATTACGGATCCTTGGTTTGACTATGGTTTTACATCTATTTTAATTTCTTTTGTAGTGTCTTAGTGAGGCTGAGAAATCTAATTTTTCATACACATATGATAATACATTTATGGATTATTTGTCAGGGTGTCCTACTGTGATTATTTCTCACCCCCGCATATGCACCTCAGTATATGTGTAGACCTTATGTCTGCTTTTTAAAGACCTATAAATCCTGTGGAATATTTTTTATATATATTGGGATTTTACGAGTCTGTGAAAACTGACGGCGCATGATTCCGAGGCCTGGTGTACTCGAAATCAATTTCTGAATTTTTTTCTGGTATGTTCAATAAACGTACGATCGAGATTTTATAAATTTTTAATTGGTGCTCAGAAATGAAATTCGAGGGCCCAGTTGAACTCGCATCACCAGTATTTTCATAGGAATACTTTCACCTCGACGACAAATGGTCGAGAATGAAAGTTAGTTTTTGGGTTTTTATGAATAAATTAAATAAAAATAAAGTTGTACCTTTATTTTTATTTTTATTTGGTTAAAACCTCCAAGAGGATAGTTGGAGGTGAGGGACACCACACCTTAACCTCCCATGAGAGGTTATGGTGGTGGGGCCCACCTGAGGACTAAAACCCCTCTTCATGTGGGGTTAATGTGGTGGGGACCACCCGAGACCACTTAAACTCTTGAACTCCCCATTAAGTGGGGAGAAACCTCTTGAGCTCCCCACTTAATGGTGCCACCATCCTCCACATTGATTAAGTGGGGCTTGCCTAATAAATTCTTAATTTGAATCTTTTTGAAATGTGTGACAAAAACAAAATAAAAAGATAAATCCATTTTTTTGTTGGAGGGACTCATTTTCTTTTTGGTGGAGCTTGGTAAGAGGGGAGAATTTGGGAGAAACTTGTTCTCTCCAATGATGAAGGACCATCGATGAATGAAGAATGCTTCATCTGCCAATGACAGACACCTTCTTCCTTCTTCAACCAGAACAAGGGAGGAAGCACCATCCTTGAAGAACACTGATGACGTTGTCCTCAACTTCTTCATATTCTCTTCCAATGACAACAAATCCGAATTGGGGGTTCAAGCTTGCTAATTTTTACATGTTCTTCATTTTTCATCATGGTTTAGAATTCGAAGCCGCTTGATATCACCCGAACACAGAGGGCACAAGCCGAACAAACATAGCTCGACCGCTTCACATTATTTTTAGATTTTGGCGCTAATCGCAGCATGAGAATGGAATGTGAGAAACTTGTCAATGATGACTACGGATCGAAGCCAATGACCCGAGGAGAGCGTGACTTCTTCCAGAACGAGAATCGGGACACCAGAGCTCGTCTGGTGACCCGCAGGAAGAATACCGGAGGATGGATCCAACGTGTGTCAACGTGTGGTGGTGGCGGCGCAACCATGACACCGGAGGGAAAGCTGCGTCCCCTGGCTGTGACGGTGCATCGGCGGCTGGAACAAGGCTGTCTGTGAAAGAAACTAGCGGCTCTAGCAGCTTGGTCGACCTGTAAGGTGCGGTGAAACCAGCACCACGAGGTGGAATGAAGGAGGGCCATGGCCCCTGGCCATGGCGGTGCAGCAGCGGCCAGCTTGAGCTCGGCTACGAAGAGGCCCGGCGGGCAGAGCCGCTGGGTCACCGAAACAGGCGCGACCAAATTGGCGCCACGCGAGGAGTCGGCTGGCCGCTCAGCCAACCGAAAATAGAAGGACCCCGCTGGGTCCCACATGACACACCAGTGCCAGCCTAGCGCCGGTTCCACCAACCTGAACAGCTAAGGCCATTCGGGAACCAGGGGGCGTGGCCTCCCCCCTGGACGCGGATAGGGCGGACCTTCGCGGGCCGGGTCACCCCCTCAGGCCAGGTCGGACCCACTGGTCGGGTCGGACCCACTATCCGTGTCGGACCCACAGTCCGGGTCGGTCCCCAGTCTAGACTCGGGTCGGGCCAGATCAGTCCGACTGGGCCGGACCGGACCTGGACCCGTTTGAAATGATTTCACCTTTCCGCCTATAACTTGGGCTACGGCTGTTCGACTGTCGAACTGTCTATGGTGACGGAAATCTTTGAGCAAGATAGTTCTTTTAGTATACCCCACTCAAGGGTTGGACATTGTTGGGGTATGTCTGGGATGGATCAAACATAAATCCAACCGGGCCCTCAGAACAAAAATGGTAATAACTCAAAGATCGGGCATCCAATTGACACACCATCTATTGCGTTGAGACCCATATGATGAGATATACCTTTGACATACTTATTAGTGGGAATTGGTGGTATATTACATGTAGACACTTGTCTTGAAGAGTGGATCGTACCAGAATCAAGCGTGGTTTGTGGAAACCCTGTGGTTGGCTTTGCACTGACGACTGTTCCTAGATCATGTGGTGGTCTGACAGTTCTGACTTCTGTTCCAAGATCATGTGTTGGTCCGAAAGAATAGCTGGTCCTGGATCATGTGTCGGTTCGATAGCTCTGACTACTGTTCATGGATCCTCTGTGGGTCCGACAGTTCTGACTTTTGTTCCTAGATCATGTGTTGGTCTGACAGAATAGCTGGTCCTGGATCCAGTGTGGGTCGGATAGCTTTAGCTACTATTCCTGGATCCTGTGTGGGTCCGATAGTTCTAACTACTAGTCTTGGATCCTATGTGGGTCTGACAACTTAGATGATTCAGTGGCAATATTTGATCATCTCTATCTCTCTTCATAACTTATATACCTATGTGAGATGGGTCAGTAACTTTTGTGTTTACCTCATGATTGAGATGGATTACTTGATAACATAGTTATATGTATGGGCATATACCTATGTGGGGTCATCTATTGATTTCATACATTGTGGTTTATCTTTGTTGTGTATTGTGAGACCTTGAGGGTCTCGGGGTCCCTACTGAGCACGGGTAATGCCCACACATTGTTGTGTTGGTTGAAGACGGCGGACAACGCTGATTGAGGCTGAGAGTAGCAGTACTGGACGACACCTGGAGGTGGACCACATGGCATGACGGTACATGAAATAGGCAGACGAACATGGATCACTGTTGATGCTATCTGTACCTACCCTTTAGGTAGGATTCCTTGGAGGACGTTCTGATAGCTTTTTTACTTTTCCTCAGTTGTACTTGTTTTTCAATTGTACTTGTACCTTACTGTTAGGCTTGTATTTCGGGACCCTTTTACTTTTTAGCACTTGTTTGTATGCAGTTTTTCTTATTTTTTTACTTCCATCTCGTACTCTGTTGTGTGTGTTTAAACATTATAAAGGAAATTCCTTCCCAGTTTTAGGGATTTTCACCTTTGGTGCTAGTCTCTAGCCCCTGGTCTATGGAAGGTGGGGTTGGGGTAGTCATTACACGGTCCCTAAGGGACGGGTCATGACAAATTGGTATTAGAGGATTCTGTTCTATAGCAGAACTCAGGACTCTGATCTTTCTTTTCTGTGAAGGAATAGTGTTAAGGATACTGAGTGTGGTTTCTAGTTAAGGGAGTCCAGTGTCGGTGCGGCGGATGACATATCCATACACCAGGACCCTGACTTATGATTTCCTACTCAGTGCACGAAAACACTGATTGCGTGTGTGTTTTCAAGAGTTTTATTTGTGATATCCTGAGTCATCTCACCAGGTATAACTTATTTACCATTGTGTACCTATTTCTTTTCAGGATGCCTCCATGTAGATAGCCATCCATGTTTCCGAGAGTTGTGCGTACTGATAGCCCACTGAGCGACATGGCCTCGTTGCAGGGCCCTATCACAGCGGAGGCACCAGCGGTACCACTACCCATTGGGATACTGATGCCACCTGCCCTAGTAGCAGAGAGTTCATGCCGCCTGAGCACATTACACGAGTTCCAGTGCCAGAGGCCACTCAGGTTCAGGGGCGAGATGGACCTTCATGCCGCTGAGGATTGGATAGAGGTTGTGGGGAGAGTTTTCATACTAGTAAGGACAACAACCAACCTTATGGTGATCCTTGCCGTGAGTATCCTTTAGGAAGTAGTAGGAATATGGTGGAGCCTGATTCACCAGGTGCATGATGAGGTAACACTACTTTGGGTAGACTTCGAGAGCCTGTTTTGGGCGGAGTTTATCCCTGCCACCCTACCTACGGTGCAGATATAGGAGCTACTGCATCTACAACAGGGTAGCATGATAGTGGCACAGTACTCAGTGAGGTTCACTGACCTCTCATGAAAATCTATAGATATGATATGAGACCCATTATTTAGGGCCCAGACCTTCGAGAAGGGGAATAGGTTAGAGATCATAGCTTTGATGATCACCCCCAGCATCCCGATGTAGGCAGGGGTGTTAGAGAGAGCCCTCCTAGTGGAGAGTTTATTTGTTGAGCAGTCACCAGAAGAGAGACCCATAACTAGTCGACATGCAGCAGAGTCTTCTAAAGCTGGTAGTAGACAGATGTCACAGAGTTCCAAGAGGACTATGCCATCCAGTGGATGACCTCAGGTCACATGTTCAGTTGTGAAGGGCACACGAGAGAGAGCCAGTCATGCCAGGAGTGGGAAATGCTACTCTTGTGGCGGACAGGGTCACATGTCTCGTGACTGTCTGACCCGCTGTACTGATGATCACCAGACAGTTGAGGGACCTCCTAGGAAAAGGTAGAGGTTTAATCGAGGCGGACCATAGTGAGAAGGAGGATGTGGCTAAGGAGATGGCTGTGTAGCTGGTGGTGGATGACGATTCGAGGTGTTACCACCCTCACCACCAAGAGGTCCACCACAACCATAGGGAGCAGGTGGATAGGGGAGAGCTTAACTCCAGGATGGTGAGTCATACGACCATGGTGCTCTGGAGATGATTCGAGGTATGGTCTGTGTCTATTCCACCTTAGCTACAGTTCTTATAGACACAAGTGTCAGTCACTCTTTCATTACCACTGCCCTCGTTCGAAGCTCAGACATTCCAATGGAGTTGTTGGCTCGATCTATACGACTAGAGACTCCTACGAGAGCAGAGTCGGTGGTTACGCACTGGTGCTGGTAGTGTGAACTTACTCTAGGAGGTGAGAGATTAGGCTTGGATAACCTCATAGTGGCGTCGAGGCCTTACAAAGTCATCTTGGGTATGGATTTATTATTTACCTTCCATGCTTAGATCGACCGTATTAGGTGAAAAGTTCGGTTTGTCCACACGGATGGGACTAGGTTCACCTTCACCGGAAATAAGGAAGCCTTTGCAGCATAGGACAGACTTACTCAGAGGAGGGTGCAACTGATCACTCTTCAGTTGGACTACCTTACACTCAGAGTAGTTGATGTGAAGATTCCTAGCTATATTGTAGTGGTGGACCAGTACACATATGTTTTCCCTGACGATGTTCCAGGACTACCTCCTCACAGATAGGTGGACTTCTACATTGACATGTACCCCGGGACGACACCGATATCTACACCAGCATATCAGATGGATCCCGCTGACCTTCGTGAGCTGAGGGTACAACTAGAGGACTTGTAGGGGAAGGGATTCATCTGGCACAATGTTTCTCCCTGGGAAGCCTTGATTCTGTTCTCCAAGAAGGTGGATGGGAGCTTGGGGATTTGTGTTGACTACCGTCCCCTGAATCATGTGACCGTGAAGAATAAGTAACCACTCCTGAGGGTCGATGACCTCTTTGATCAGTAGAAGGGAGCATGATGGTTCTTGAAGATATACCTCAAATCAGACTATCAACAGCTCATATTTCAAGACGAGGATGTGCAGAAGACAACCTTTAGATGTCGGTACAACAACTACGCATTCTTGTTTATTCCTTTTGGCGTAACCAACTCTCCAGTAGTATTCATGGGACTCATGAACAAGATCTTCTAGCCATACCTCGATCACTTTATCGTAGTTTTCATCGATGACATCCTGATCTACTCGACTACTGAGGAGGAGCATGCCTACCATTTTTAGATAATACTGGACACAATCTGAGAGCACTGACATTATGGTAAGCTCTCAAAGTTCCAGTTCTGGATACGAAAGGTTCACTTTATTGGTCATGTCATCTCAGAGGCTGGAGTTGCAGTGGATCCAGTGAAGATTGAGGTGGTACTTTCTTGGTAGGCACACAGGAGTGTGATGGAGGTATGGAGTTTCCTGGGTTTGGATGGTTACTACCAGAGATTCATTCTAGAATTCTCCAGTGTTGTAGAACCACTATCAGCCTTGACGAAGAAGGGGAAACCCTTCATGGGGTCAGAGAGATGCCAGCATAGCTTTCAGGAGTTGAGGCAGAGGCTGACTAGTGCCCCCATCTTGAGGCTTCCAGAGGAAGGCGTAGGGTATGTAGTCTACTGTGACATATCAGGGACCAGACTTTGGTGTGTCTTGATGTAGGAGCGAGCAGTGATCATATTTGGATCTCGTCAGCTTAGATAGAATGAGAAGAACTATGCTACCCATGACCTGGAGTTAGCAGTAGTGGTCTTCGCCTTGTAGATGTGGTGACACTATCTTATGGGAGAACATTTTACCATGTACTCTGATTACAAGAGTCTCAGGTATATCTTCTCTCAGAAGGACCTGAACCTGAGACAACGACATTGGATTGAGTTCCTCCAGGACTATGACATTGAGATAGTCTATACTCCTAGGAAGGGTAATGTTGTTACATATTCTCTTAGCAGGAGATCTGGTATAGAGCTGCTAGGCGAGGTGAGAGAGTAGCTAGCTACCTTGCAGATATCCTTTGTGGATAGATATGGAGCAGCCTTCCTTTAGTCTCTTATAGTCATTCCCCGACTTCTTCAGCGAGTCATAGAGGTACAATATGGGGACACTGACTATGAGACGCCACATGATCAGATATCCATAGGGAAGGCACCTAATGGATTCTATTAAGGTGGGCATCACTTTATCCTCTTCAGAGGACGTACCATGGTACCAGTGGCACTTCAGGAGGAAGTGTTGAGGGAGTTACACACATCCACTCTAGTGGTACATCCAGTAGTGGCGAAGACATACAAGGACCTTCAGCAACAGCACTTGTGGCCAGGTATGAAGAAGGCGGTAGTGGATTTTTTCTCTCGATGCCTCACTTGTTAGCAAGTAAAGGCAGAGCACCGGGTACCAGTAGGCTTGGTACAGCATTTAGAAGACCCAGAGTGGAAGTGGGATGAGATATACATGGACTTCATGATGGGTCTTCCACGTACATCTAGGGGTCATGACTCGATTTGGGTGATCGTCAACCGACTCACCATGTCATCCCATATCCTACCGATCATAGAGCAGGGTTCAGTAGAGATCTTGGGATGCCTCTAGGTGCAAGAGATTGTGCATCTACATCTAGTACCTTCTTCTATTGTCTTTGATCGTGACACACAGTTTACATCCAGACTATGGAAGGGGATGTAGAAGGCTTTCGGGATGCAGCTACATCTGAGCGCCACCTTCCATCCTCCAACAGATGGCCAAACTGAGAGGACCATTCAGACCCTCGAGGACATGCTATGTGCTTGTGTCCTTGACTTCAGTCACAACTAGGAGGATCAATTAACCTTGGTGGAGTTTTCCTACAACAATAATTATCACTCCACCATAGGGATGTCACCTTTTGATGAATTGTACGGACAACCTTGTACATCACCCTTGTGCTGGACTGACCCCGAGCAGTCAACACTAGTGGGACCTGAGATGGTATGGGCTACCACAAAGAAGGTGCAGATAATCCAGGAGTGGATGAGGACTTCACAGAGTAGACATAATTCATATGCTGATAGGAGACGGAGACCTCTAATGTTCGGGTATGGCGACCATGTCTTTCTATGGGTCTCACCTCGACGAGGTCTATGGAGATTTGGCCAAGGTGGAAAGTTATCTCTAAGATTCATTTGAACTTTTCAGGTCCTCAACAGAGTTGGTGAGGTGGCTTACCACTTAGATATTCCACCTCAATTACATGAGTTGCATGACGTATTCCACATATCTCAGCTGAGGCACAATACGTGATCTTGTTTCTCTTCTTCTTTGGTTGTGAATTCTAGGGAGCAGTTCCTTCTGGGGATGATCAGAGAGGATTAGGGCCCTTGTAGATCCTATTTTTAGTTTTTACCCTTATTGGTCATTTTGATCTTTACCTTCATTTGAGAGGTTGGATCTTCTGGGCTAGTTGGGATGCCTAGAGACTTTTTGTTTAGACTCATACCATTTTAGGTCGACATCTATTTTGTTCTACATCATCCTACATGAGAGGTTGGACCGTGTTTTTGGATTCCTTTTTTTGGTAGTGATCTTGGTTTTATGCTCATTATGTGATTGAGGCACAATACATGATCAAGTTTCACATAAGGCATGTCAATGCCTTCATCTTTTGACAAAGAAACTTGGGTGCTTGTTTTTTGAGACTCGCTTCGATGGGAAGGAATGTTCGGGTTCCTAGCTTGGTCAACTAGTGTCTCCATTGTTACTTGTGCAGTCAGATCATGGGTATACACTCGTGGATGGAACGACGCCATGTGTATGGGTTTGGTGATAAAGATAAATGCTGGTTACACATGATATCATTTGAATCTAATTCTATGAGTGGAAGGGTGAAAATTGAGGACCAATGTTTCATGACATTCCATGGCCTTGGATCCTAGGAGTTGTGCTGGAATGTCCCTCCATGGTAGAGGTGACATAGTGAAATTTCGGGGCACCATGAGACAATTGGCCCATGGATGAATCCTGTTCAGGTTTTTATAGGATGTGAGAATGGCTCAGAGGGAGCTATACACACCTTTTTGTTGAATCTTAGTATACTATTGTTAGTGATGATCATGTGCTATCTTGATTTATCATGAGTTCACATAGATATCATCATCCCTACGCCGAGTTCCTTTTTAACTCTAAATGTTCTTCCTAGTAGTGGAAGGGAACCTGTCGATGTTGTACTCGAGGAGCAGTGTAAGGTAAGCCATATGGTGGGGAGTACACTATTTTCTGTTTGAGGATGGTGACCCTCATATTCTATTGAACTCCTGAGTTTTTTCTGAGATCCATTGGGCTAGAAGGTTTCTTTTGAGATGACGATAAGGGTATTCCTATGGTGGGGAGTACCATATCGGTCACAATTAAACATCTTCCAGGTAGGGGATAATTGTAAACGCTATAAGGATGGACATTGAACAATCCAAATAGATTGTTTATGAAGTTTCTCAGGTTTGTATCATTGATGTTGGT
The DNA here is from genome assembly GCA_963277665.1 of Viscum album. NCBI lineage: Eukaryota > Viridiplantae > Streptophyta > Magnoliopsida > Santalales > Viscaceae > Viscum > Viscum album. The sequence continues at coordinate 492,200,719 of OY728150.1, forward strand.
CCTTTCACCAAGATTCCCATGGACAAGAAGTTTTATGTTGGGGAGTTTTTAAACAACCATGCTTTTCTGGACAACAATTTTGAGAAGATTGAATTTTTGCTTCGGGTACTCATAAGGGGGTGAAATGGTCATTTTTCCCATTGCAGATGATCTCAGATATTTTTTCTGACCACTCTGTTGGCCTCAAAATATGGTTTTTACCATATGTCAAGAGTTTTGGGGAAATCTGAGCCGTTCAAATTTTGGAGGAACAATTAATAATTAATATTTATTAAATTAAATATTAAATTATTCGCACAGGCTCATTCAGGAATATCATTTGAATGAAGAATTATGTTTATATTCCATCTCTACCATTGAGTCCTTAATGGGGAGTTTATCCTATACAATTTTTATACTTGAGTTGGGTGTTATGGTCGACCTGTGCCCATTTTTATTCTTTTTCTTTTTCTTTCTTTTCATTATTTTTCATTTATTTTCTATTATTTCTTCTTCCTTCTCAGGCATTTTGTGTATCCCCCACCAATTTAATTCTAATTTTGGTGAAAAGTGAAAATGAAAAAGAGAGAGATATAGGTAAGAGAATAGTGGTACCATTGCAAAGCCCTCGACGCGTTGATTCGGCGTATGACATTCGTTGATGGTGAAATCAACCCAAGCTTCAACGGTTTCTTCCCGAAGGTAGAAACTTATTATGATTCACCATAAATCCCTGTAGATTTTTCATTTTCAAAATTTAAATATTGTTTATTCTTGCTTGAGGCCCTTATGGCCAGAACTATTGCTTAGGGGACAAAAACGGGGGATTTGGGTGATCCGAGGGTTTTCCTGTCGGAAACCCAGTTTACATGGCGTTTGGTTTATGGAGAAACTCTATATTTTATTAATGTTTTGGGAAGATGCTTTATTGGGAGTACAAATTGTGTACAATTTACTCACCATGTACAGGTTCTCATCCATGTGGCCGAGTACTAGGGAATGTCTACCAGTGCAGGGGTACATGGCCGTGTTGGAGCACAAGACCAGACCCCATGTAGGGTAGCATGCCATATATAAAGTACACGACCTAGCCAAGTATCCAGATAGTACGGTTGATTGAAATAGGAATGTACCCCGTTTTGAGTACACGGAGTGTACCTGGGGTGTTTAAACGCCCCTACCGATGGAGGTACACACTGTGTACTCCACCTTCTCATCCCTTTGAGGATTTTATGCATTTTTTCATCGATGTTAGAATTTTACCTATGAGTAGTCCATTATGAGTATTTTTACATGTGGATCACGATTTTGAAACCCTTGGATCATTCTAAAGACTCTTAATGTGTGTTTTTGGGATTTTATATAAACTATTAGGTTCTTCCTCCACTTATCGAATTCAGTCGACTCCTCTGGGAGAGACTTGAATGTGAATGGTAGGTTGTGTGTTTGAACTAACCTAGTTGAGACCTATTTTCCTGAGATGTGCCATGATCTATTTCCCATGATCTATGAATTGAGAACATTTCCCTTGAGATACATTACCTTCTGGCCTATGAAGTCATGAGACCAGTCGATATCGAGAATCCCTTATAGGATTCCTCTTCTTATGTTTCGTCCTAGAGGATCCCATATAGGATGCCTTTATCTTCTACCTGGTTACCAAGGATCCCCTAAGGGATTACTTTTCTTATATGATGATCTAGGGAGTCCCTTTTAGTGTCCCTTACCTATTTGATGTATCAAGGATCCCATGTAGGATTCCTCTACCTTATTTCTCATTAGAGGATCCCATGTGGGATTCCACCTTTAGCTTACAGCTAAGGATCCCATGTAGGATGCCTTTACTTGTGGGTGACCCATAGGATCCCAAGTAGGATGCCTCTTAGTGTTTGACTTGAGGGCCCTAGTGCATGCCCCGTAGCTTGACCAACCCTGAGTTGTTACATAGGTTTTGGGTAGAGATGGTGTTCGAGCATCACCTAGAACCCGTGCCGAACTGGTAATCCCATGGGGCTATAGTTGTTGTGTTGGGTTGGGAATTTGGTCCATTCTCACTCATTTGTTTATATGACTTGTCATTTATGATACTGGGATATTTACGAGAGGTACTTCTGGGATGGTGTCTATTAAGGCAGATGTGAGGCGACTTAATTTCCTTTGGGATTCCTAGATATTATCCCTATGATTCATATTTCTTATTGGGATGCTCAGACATGATTTCCCGAGATCCAGCTTCCGAGCCTTGCTATTTTTGATATTTACTGTATACCCAGAAGTACTACCTAGGATATGGGTGTTGAGCCTAGATGTATATATATATTGAGATATATATACTGTTGGGATGACTAGATGTTATTCTTGGGATCCTTTTGACTATGGATGAGATACATTCTTAGCTCGTGCTAGTTATGACCCTTTATAGATGCATGGGTGGGAGGAATTATTAAACCACACCATTTCTACCATATAGTATTTATGGGTTGGAGGAATTCTTACCCCGTTCCAGTTACGGCCCTTTATAGATGGATGGGTAGGAGTCATTCTGACCCCATGCCATTGTTACCATCTAGTATTTATGGCCCAGAGGCATTCTTACCCCTTGCTAGTTATGAACCTTTATAGATGGATGGGTGGGAGACATTCCTACCCCACACCATTGCTACCATATATTATTTATGGGCAGGAGGAATTCTTACCCCATGAAAGTTATGACCCTTTATAGATGGATGGGTGGATGGAATTATTACCCCATGCCATTGCTACCATCTAGTATTTATGGGCGAGAGGCATTCTTACCTGATGCCAATATCTTCTATAAACAAGATGAATTCTATCCTAATGCCAGTTATCTTCTATTTTGGATGGTAGGAATTCTTACCCCATTCCAGATATAATAATACAAATATACTTATAGTCCAAGAGACTAAGGGATCTTAGACCTGGGTGTAGGTTAGATTGTGAGAGCTCCTATAGAATTCAGATGGGAGTGGTATGTCCCGATCCACCCCAACATATATATATATATATATATAAGTATATACTCAAGGACCGACTATTGATGTGGTTTTATGTTATTGTTTCACATACCAATGAATATTCACAACTATATATATATATATAGGTGTGGGATTGTACATGTGTATGTATATAGTTATGGGTATCCATGGTGGCACTCATATGCATGAATGTCATGTGTATATATTGTATCGACCTGATCTTTTTATTAATATTTGTTTCCTAAATTTGTGTGTTATTTCATTTTATAATCCACAAAATTATATCCTTTAATTAATTAAGTGATACCATGGGGTTTTGACTGTTATATGACCATTGGTAAATATGACCATTAGAAAATAAACTCTTAACATTATAATTATTGTTTATAAATACAAGTGATCGTGGTTAATTAATACAAAAAGAAGAGTCGATGGCCTCATCCAGTAGACTCGGGTCGTACGAAGCTCATCTGTCAGAGCTTGGGAACGAGGTAACATCTCTGGGCTTTGCTCTCGACCGAGCCCATCTTATGATTCAACAGGTGAAGCTTGAATGAAATCGCTTAAGGGAGAAGTTCAAGCTGATATAAATCACCACTCAGGAAAATGTTGTCCATGCCTTCCCAAGATCTATCACCATAGCACACCTTACACTTAGGTCCTATGCAAGTGTTATAAGGGGCTATGTAACGAGACCTTATTTACATTGTGTAATCCTTTTGTATAAATAAAATTTTTATTTCATATTATGTTAAATTTGTGAATTTCAAATGTCCGGATAAATGAAGGATAAAGTTCCATATTATTTAGGAATTTTTGAAAAAGGGGTATTTTAAAAGATTTTTGTAAACATTAAATAATTGATAATGTGAAATGATTTTCATCAAATTGTCTTATACAATAGTGACCAAAAAGAAATTTAGAGTCTAATAAAATCAACTTAATTTTTCATAAATAGTAAATTATGAATAGTAATACACCCTTATGAAGAGTAATGAATATTAAATAGGCCAAAAAAATAAAAACATTACTCATGCATGTAAAAATATAATTTAGACATCAGAAAAGTGAAAAATGGTTGTAATATAAGTACTGGTATTTTAGTATGTCACAAATAATTTAATTCCAATTTTATAAATAATTTAATAATTTAAAATAAAAAATTATTTTCATAAAATTTAATCATAAATTGTTACTTTATTTTCTTATGGTTATACAATAAATTTATGGGACCTTGATTACTTTTTCAAGGTGTTACTATATAATTTATAGTTTTAGAGTCGTTTTTTTATAAATAATTATTTTATTTAAAAATTAAATTAAAAATATATAGAAAATTATTTTCATAAAATGGAGTTCATTATTGAATTCTGAGCATCAATATTATGTTAAAGTTTTTTTTTTGATTTTTCTAAAATAGTTGAATTTTAGGTGAATAGTAAAAATACAGTTTTGAGTTTCGTGTGTTTAATTACATCATTGATGATGTAATCATGATGTAATAAATCTAGTAGATTTGTGAATTGTAATATATTTTATGAGGTGTCCCAGGTGGCCAATACCATGGGCAAACCCATGGTTTAGAAAATACCACCGATGAGGTGTCTCTTAGAAATTAATTAAATATTCCCTCACTTTTCCTATAAATACCAAGCCATTACCTCATTCATTTCATTCCAAAATACTCCTCAACGATGATATGATCTTTAAACCTCTAAATGAGTTCTCCCAAGGTGCCATCAAGCCCCCCAATATCCTAACCTTCGAGATTTCGAAGATACTCTTCAAGGTAATGGAACCTTTCACCCTCCTCTTTTTAGTCATGATTTTCATTATGTTATATCTTCGATATTCCATCATCTTATGAGGGGGTATGTTCTTATATATTCTTATTAATGCCCATTTCATGTCCAAATTATGATAGTTCCTTTCCGCTCTCATAAATATTTTTTCTGAATTTTTAAGCGACATCGTTAGGCTGCCAAATTTTTCGTAAAAGAAATAACATCTTCTCTTTTCATTCATTTTTATTTTTCAGGTGGTATGGCATTAAAATATTAATACCTTGATCTTATTATGTAACAATAATGTATTATGAATTATTTATTAGTGGTTTACCCTTGTCACCTCTCTTTTTAATTTTTTCTAAAATGCTGTTATGTAGCTGTTATGCTGGAGAACTTTCGTCTCAAAATCTCTCTCTTTTTCTCAAGAAATTATCTTGTATTATTTATGTAGATACCCAAATCTATTTTCATTTCCAGGGGTATTCATGAATATAGAAAATTTATCTATTTGATTCTGTAATTTACATATATATATCCCTCACTCCCTTTCCATGGGTTATAAATGATATAATGATCTTATTTTTAAGTACTTTTTAAATATCACGATTTTGACATGAAACCCATTTCTTTGATTCTATTTGGGTTATTTATGAAATGTTTGATTAGGATCTATATGGATCACGTGAAAATAAATACATACTATGGGTGTGACCTGATATCACTCCAATGAATTAGGTAAAGATTTAGTCTCTATAGATGATAAGTTTCACGATACCTTGGTGAATAACCTTGTTAATGTTTATATGACACCTTGGGAATGAACCTTAGTGATATTTTAATGAATGTATAAATGAAATTTTGTATCCATATATTCATGTTGTGATTAATTTTTGTTTTATTATGATATTCCTTTTTTTCCTTTGCTCATGTATTGTGGTTTTCATCAAGTTCTTATTGATATCACAAGTAAACAGATTCCCTTGATTTCCTTACTACGCCATCTACTCACCCTTTCCTTTGATGTATGTCTCCAGGTTATGAGATGAATAAATTATACTTAAGATTAAGTTATTATGAATCCTTACAAGTGGATTATAATAATTTTTATGTTTTTTTCATGTTTTATGTTCCAGATTTCCAAGACACTAGACTTTAAAGATCCTCTATTTGTAAAATGTAATGAAAAGTTATGTAATATAAATGAGGGATTCCATACTTGGTATCAAAAGAAAGTCTAGTTATTTTTAGAAATTAGGCTATTAAAACATTAGGAAGAATCATATAGAAAAGTTTAAATATAGGAAAACTTCCTCGTATTTTTTGAGTATTGAGTAAGTGGTTTATCAAGAAAATACATCTCTGTCTGGATACGAGTAGGTAGAGGTGGCTCTGGGACAGATGTACCTAAGAGTGAAAACTTCGACAAGGTGTTTGTGGCTTGAACCGAGTTATCCTGGTACATGACAATGACCCTTGACACACTCTAGGTTATGACACTCCCGAGGGATATTTTTGGTTAATCATAAAATTTTTATGAATCTTTATGTAGGATTTATAGAGATATGTAATTGTTTATAGCATGAAGTTATAAGACATAAAATCCTTTATGGTTAAAATATTCATAAATCAAATATGTTTCTAACTACGGTTTTATTCTTTTAGAAAATGGAGGGCAGTAGGAGGAACCATGCAATGGTGACCGTAATGGACCATTCACTGACAGCCCACCGATGAAAGTCGGAATGGAAACTTTCATGCGAATGATGAACCAAATGACTCATGTTATGGGAAATAACCTAAATCAAGCTAAGATACCAATCTCACCACGAAGGGAACAACTTCCTATTGAATCATTTATGCATTAACAACCTCCATCCTTCAGTGGATCTACCAACCCATTGATTTCTGACCAGAGGATCAGCTCTATCGAGAATATCTTTTCTGTGCTCTACTGTTCAGAGCAAGAGAATGTCACCCTGGCTGTGTATAACTTAGAGGGAGAAGCTAATTAGTGGTAGGAACTGATTAAAAACACGAGGCCAAGAGTTGAGGTAGAATCTATGGTGTGGGAAGAGTTTATATAGATCTTCTTTAGCAAGTATTTCCCTCGATTGACGAGAACAACAATGGAGAAAAAGTTTCTCGAGCTCAAGAAGAAAGAGAATGAATCTTTGGGAAGATATGAGATGAACTTCACAAGGCTTTCAAGTTACACATATAGCTTTATCATGGATCCAAATGAAAAGGTAGATAGATTCTTCGGTGGACTAAGACCTTATCTGTGGATGAATCTAGCCAACCAAGATTATGATAGCTATGAAGAGATCGTGCAAATTGCGATGAAAGTCGAACTGGAGTTTGGTGAGATGCAATGGTCTCATAAATCCAATGACAAGAAAATATCGAAGTAGCCAAGCTTAGGGATGATCTTTGATCAGGGAAAATGAGTCATATAATGATCTGAACATGTAAATTACATTTTTTTTCCTAATTTTGTGAGTTATTTAATTTTATTCTCAACAAAACTATATCCTTTAATTAATGAAGTGGGTATAATTAAAATGAGACTGTTGGGTTTTGAATGTTTTATGACCGTTGGCCAATATGACCAATGGAAACTATAATCTTAATGTTGTGTTTTTATAAATACGATTATGTTGGTTAATTAATACAGAAAAAAGATTGAATGGTCTCATCCAGTAGACTCGACCCATCTGAAGCCCATCTGTCAGAGCTTGGGAAGGAGGTAGCATCACTGGGCTTTGCTCTAGACCAACCCCAAGCCGAACTTCAATGTATGAAGCTTGAATGGAATTTCCAAAGGGAGAAGTTCAAGCTGATAGAAATCACCACTTAGGAAATGTTGTCTGAGACACCCCAAGATTCCTTCACCATAGCACACCTTACACTTAGGTCCTATGCTAGTGTTATAAGGGTCTATGTAATGAGACCTTAGCTGTTTTGTGTAATCCTTTTATATAAATAATTTTGTTATTTCTTATTATGGAAAAGTTTGTGAATTTAAAATATCCAGATAAATATAGGATGTTTATTATTAATGAATTTAGGAAAAAAGGGTATGTTAAAATATTTTTTTATTCTTTAAATAATTAATAATGTGAAATGATTTTCAAAAAGTGGTCTTCTACAGCTGTGTTTAGTAATAAATTTAGATTCTAATAAGATTAACTTGGTTTTTAGTGAATAGTAATGTAGGAATAGTAACATACCCATATAAATAGTAATGAATAGTAAATTGACCAAAAAATAGTAACATCACCCATGAATGTATAAATACATTTTAGACATATTAAAAGTGAAAAAATGATCATCTTTTATGTTTTGGTATTTTTGTATGCCATAAATATTATATTTACAATTTTATAATTAATTTAGTAATTTAAAATGGAAATTTATTTTCATAAAATTTAATCATAAATGGTTACTTTATTTTCTTATGGGTATATGATAATTTTATGGGACCTTGATTAAATTTTTAAGGTGTTACAAAATGAGTTATAGTTTTAAAGTTGTATTTTTGGAATAAATAATGATTTTATTTAAAAATTAAATTAAAAATATTTAGAAAATTATTTTAATAAAATTTACTTCATTTTCAAATTCATAGCATCTATATTAGGTTAGGGTGAATTTTTGGGATTTTTCTGAAACAGTTGAATTATCAGTGAATAGTAAAAATGTAGTTTTGAGTTTCGGATGTTTAAGGGCATCATTAATGATGTAATAATGATGTAGGATTTCTGATCGACTTATGAATAGTAACATATTCTATGAGGTGTCCCAAGTGGTCACTACCGTGGGAAAATACCATGGAAAATCCCATGGTTTTGCAAATACCACTGATGAGGTGTCCCTTGGAAATTAATAATTTATTCACTCACTTTTCCTATAAATACCAAGCCATTTCCCTCATTCATTTCATTAAAAAATCATCCTAAACTAAGTTCTAGTCTCCTTACCTCCCAATGAGACCTCCCAAAGTTCCCTCAAGCCTCAAAGGTCCCGACCTTCAGGATTTTGAAGTTACTCTTCAAGGTAAGGGATCCTTTCACCCTCCTCTTTTAAGTCATGACTTCGTTTATGTTAGGTCTTATAGATATGTTTTATTATATAGGGGATTGTTATTCTATATCTTTTATACTTTCCATTTCATTTAATAATTATGATAGAACCCTTTCCACTCTCATCAATTGATTTTCATAATTTTTAAGTGACGTCGTTAAGCTGCTGAATTTTTCATAAAAGAAATCGTATCTTCTCTTTTCTTTCATGTTTACTTTTCATGTGGTTTGACATTAAAATATCCATACCATGTTCTTATCCCTATATCATTCTATATTTATACTATATTGTGAGTTATTTATTATTGGGTTACCCTTGTACCCTCTCTTTTTAATGTTTTCTAAAATGATGTTATGTCGTCGTTATGCTACAGAATTTTCGGCTCAAAATATATCTCTTTCTCTAAAGAAATTTTATTGTTTTTTTGTGAATAGCCAGCCCTATTTCGTTTCTATGGGTTTTTATAAATATAAAAAAATGATATATTTGATTCTGGAATTTACATTCATATAACCCTCACTCCCTTTCCATGGGTTATAAATGACATAATGATCTTTTTTTAAGTACTTTTTAAAATGTCATGATTTTGAAGTGAAACCCATTTCGTTTATTCTCTATGGGTTATTTATGAAATGTTGGATTATGATCTATGTGGATCACATGAAAGTAAAGACATATTAAGGGTTTTCCCTGATATCACTCCAATGCATTGGGTGAAGAATTAATCTCTAGAGATGACAAGTTTCACGATACCTTGGTGAATAACCTTGGTAATTTTTTGACAACATAGGGATGGACCATGGTGATATGTACATGAATGTGTAAATGAAATGTTGAATCCATATATTCATGTAATGTTTCAAGTTATTTTTATTTTGATATTCCTATTATTTCATTGGTCTTGTCTTTATGTTTTTATCAAGTTCGTATTGATATCACAAGTAAACTGATTCCCTTGTTTACCCTTACTGGGACTTCAGCTCACCCTTACCTTTTATGTATGTATCCAGGATATGAGATGCAATAATTGTACATAGGATGATGAAATGATGAATCCTTACAAGTGAATTAAAATAATTTTTTATATTGTTTTCAAATGTTTTTGTTCCTGATTTCTAAGACACTAGACTTTAAAGATCCTCTGTTTGTAAAATGTAATGACAAGTTATGTAATAAAAAGGCGGTATTCCATAGTTGGTATCAAAGGATAGGTTAGTTATTTATGAAAAATAGGATATGAAAAATTTAGGAAGATTCCTATTGAAAAGTTTAAATATAGGAAAGCTTCCTGGTATTTTGGTGAATATTGAGTAGGTGGTTTATAAAAAAAACATCCCTATCTGGATATGAGCTGGTAGAGGTGGCTCTCACACAGATGTACATAGGGGTAACACCCAAAAATACTACTTTGAGATAGACTCGAATGGGAACTGGTGCATGACAATGGGCCTTGCTGCACTCTTGGTTACGACCCTTCTGAGGGATATGTTTTGTTAATCGCATGATTTTTATAAATCATTATGAAGGAATTATGGAAATATGTAATTGTTTAAGCATGAAGTTTTAAGACATAAAATCCTTAATAGTGAAAAGATATATAAATGAAATAATTTTCTCACTATGTTTTTATTCTTTTATAAAATGGAGGGAAATAGGAGGAACTGTGCAAATGGTGACCGTAATGGACCATGCGCTGACGGTCCTCCGATGGAAGCCAGAATGGAACATTCATGCGAATGATGAACCCAATGACTCAAGTTATGGGAAATAACTGGAATCAAGCTGAGAGAGTGATATCACTGCAAAGGGAAAAAAATTATGTTTAGTCCTTTATGCACCAAATACCACCAACCTTCAGTGGATTGACAAACCCCTTGATTGCTGAGCAATGGATCGGCTCCATCGAGAAGATATTTTATGTGCTCCGTTGTTCAAAGCAAGAGAAGGTCACACTGGCTGCCTATTGTATAGAAGGAGAAGCTGATAAATGGTGGGAACTGATCAAAAACATGAGGCAAAGAGTGGAGGTTGAAGCTATGGAGTGGGAAAAGTTTAGAAGGATCTTTTTCAGTAAGTATTTCCCTCATTCCATGAGAACAAGAATGGAGAAGGAGTTTCTTGAGCTGAAGCAGAAAGAGAATGAATCTGTCAGAAGCTATGAGATGAACTTCACCCAACTTTCACGATATACCTCTAGCTTTTTCATGGATCCAAATGGTAAGGTTGATAGATTCTTCGATGGACTGAGACCTCATCTATAGAAGAATTTAGCCAACTGAGACTATGATAGCTACGAGGATATCATGCAGAGTGTGATGAAAGTCAAGATAGAGTTTGGTGAGACGCATTGGTCTCATAGATCAAACGACAATAAGAGATTGATAAATCCAAGCCTAGGGAGGAACTTTGATCATGTAAGAAGAGGAAAGAAAGTACAACTTCCCACATGTAATAAATGTGGTAAGAAGCATGTGGGGAACTACCTTCTTGAGAGTGGGAAGTGCTACAAGTGTGGAAGAGATTGCCATATTGCGAGGAATTGTTATAGTGAGGTGAAACCTAAACTTCCAAACACAAATGACAAGACAAAGATGGTGCAGGCCCTACCTGATGTCTAATGCTTTAAGTGTGCACAATGTGGGAACTTTTAGAATCACTTTCCAAATCCGAGGTCAGTGGAGGGGAACCACCATCAGCCTCAACAAAGGCCAAGGGATCAAGGCCATGCTTTTTCAATCACGATAGCTGAAGTTGAATCTCCAAATGATGTGGTAGCAGGTACTCTTGTTGTCCTCTCAAAGATAGAAAATACTTTGTTTGATTCTGGTTCTACGCATTCTTTTATTTCCTCCATGTTTGAAATGAATTTAGATTCAAACCTTGATTTTCTAAAAGTAGAGTTATCAGTAAAGACTCCTAGTGGGACTATCCAAGAATAGAGAGTGTTTAGAAACTCTAGTATTTACTTTATTGAGCACAATATTATCCCAAATCTAGTAGTCATTCCCATGCTAGAATTCAACATTATACTAGGGATGGACTGGCTCTCAAAGTATAATTCTAACATCAATTGAAGAAGCAAGGAAATATCAATAGTCTTGAATGGAAAACCTAAAGTTATCATCCAAGGAGAGATATCTTAAAAAGATCTTGGCCTAGAAGAACCTCTTATATCATTCATTATGGAGTTTAACAATGAAGAAGAAGAAGGAGATGAGAGGTTAAGGATAGAAAATGTCCCCATCATCCAAGAATACATTGATGTATTTTCTGAGGAGTTAATTCGACCTCCCATAGAAAGAGAGGTAGATTTCTCCATTTAAATCATACCTAGATCTCATCAGATATCAAAGACCCCATATAGGATGGAAAATGTGAAGCAAGAAGAATTAAAGAAACAACTCCAAGATCTCTTGGAGAAGGGGTTTATCTGACCGAGTGTGTCTCCTTGAGGAGCACCATTTCTCTTTGTGAAGAAGAAAGATGGAATGATGTGGCTATGCATTGACTATAGAGAACTGAATGGGATCATAGTGAAGAAAAAATACCCTTTTCCAAGAATTGATGAATTATTTTTCCTACTTTGTGGGGCTAAATTCTTCTCTAAGATTGATTTCGATTTGGTTATCATCAATTGAGGGTGAAGAAAGAAGATATTCTACAAACTTCCTTCCAATCAAGATATGGACATTATGAGTTTGTTTTTATGCCCTTCGGACTAACTAATGAACCTTCTATTTTTACGGATTTGATGAAAAGAGTTTTTAAGGACTACCTTGATAACTTTTTGGTAGTTTTTATTGATGATATTTTGATATATTCCAAAAGTTGTGAGGAGCTTGAAGATCATCTAAGTGATCTTTTTCAAACTCAACAGAAGTAGAGGCTTTTTGGGAAGTTTAGAAAATTTGAATTTTGGTTACAATAAGTTTATTTCTTGGGGAACATTGTAACCAATGAAGGAATCATAGTTGACCATGCAAAGACAATAATTTTAGAGGAGTGGCCTCAACCTATTACAATAATAGAGATTCATAGTTTTCAGGGACTAGCAAGATATTATAGGAGGTTTGTAAAAAACATTTCATGACTTTCAAATCCATTATCCAAGTTAACTCAAAAATGGTTCAAGTTCATCTGGACAAAGGCGTGTGAGGAATGTTTCCAAGAGATGAAGAATAGATTGGTTACTGTACTCATGTTAACTCTTCCCTCAAGTAGAGAAGTATTTGTTATTTTTAGCGATGCATATCTCAAAGGGCTTGGGTGCATCCTCATGAAAAATCACAAAGGCATTGCTTATGCATCTCATAAGTTGAAGACTCATGAGCAGAACTATCCTACGCATGATCTGGATCTGGCTGCGTTCATTTTTTCTCTGAAGATATGGAGGCACAATCTTTATGGGGAGAAATGTGATATATACATAGACCATTAATGTTTGAAGTATATTTTCACAAAAAAGTAATTGAACATGATACAAAAGAGATGGTTGTAACTTCTTAAAAACTATGATTGTTCAATTCATAATCATCCTAGAAGAGAAAACAAAGTTGTTGATGCATTGAGAAGGAAGGACCCAGTTGTTCTTTCCATGATGAGGATTCAAAGAGATCCATTAATCAATGACCTAGTAAAGATGAACATAGGAATTATAAGGTAAGGGACATCATCAACCCTAAACAAAATGATTTATCAACCATCATTACTAGAGAAGATCAAGAAAGCTCGGAAATGAGATCCTTTTCTATAGAAGAAGATTGAGTTTTGAAGGATGGGAACTTTCCTGAGTTCTAAATTGATGAAGGAGGTGTAATAAAATTTCGTACAAGACTATGTGTTCCATATATTCTGAAAATAAAGAAGGAGATAATGGATGAAGCTCATAGATCTACTTTCTCTATACATCCTGGAAGCAAAAAAATGTATAGGGACCTTCGTGATCATTTTTCGTGGGATAATATGAAAAAGGAGATTGCTGACTACACTTCAAGGTGCCTAGTATGTCAGCAATTGAAGGCATGGTGCCAAATTCCTAAAGGGGTATTGCAACCACTACCCACACTAGCATGGAAGTCGGAAAATATCACTATGGACTTTGTCACTGGTCTCCCGAGAACTTCCAAAGGAAGCAATGTGATATGGGTTATTGTGGACCCTCACACCAAGACTGCGCATTTTATCCCTATCCTAGATGATTTATCTCTTGATCAACTTTCCATGATTTATATGAAGGAAGTTGTAAGGATGCATGGAGTTCCACTTTCTAACATATCTGATCTTGATCCAAGGTTTTCATACAAATTTTAGAGAAGTCTTCAACATGCTCTAAGCACTAAAATGAATTTTAGTACGACCTATCTCCCCCAAACTGATGGCCAATCTGAAAGGACTATTCAAACACTCAAGGACATTCTAAGAACATGCCCAATGGAATTTAAAGGTGGATGGGATCAACATCTCCCTTTAGTTGAGTTCTATTACAACAACAGCTTCCACTCGAGCATTCAAATGGCACCATATGAAGCTCTATATGGGAAGTGATGGAGAACTCCTACTTGTTGGGATGAAGCTGGTGAGAGAAAGCTTCTTGGGCCTGATCTTGTGCAAGAGATGACAGAAAATGTCCATGCAATCCAGCAACACATTAAGTCTATTCAGATTCGGCAAAAGAGCTATACCGACAACAGTCAAAGGGACTTGGAGTTTTTTGTCAGTCACAAAGTCTTTCTTCTAATTTCACCTTGTAATAGAGTCATGTGGTTTGGGAAGAAAGGGAAGCTCAACCCTAGGTACATTGGCCCCTATGAAATCCTTGATCGCATAAGAGCAGTGGCCAATCGGCTTTCACTTCCTCCAAATCTAGCACAAGTTCATGATGTCTTCCACTTATTTCTCTTGAAAAAGTACATACCTGACCCTTCACATGTTCTAAACCCAGAGGTGGTACAGTTGGAATATCACCTCTCTTTTGAGGAACAACTGGTGGAGATCTTAGATCATAGAGACAAGTTTCTACGCAACAAGACTACCCACATTGTTAAGGTGTTGTGGAGGAACCAAAAATATGAAGAAACCATGTGGGAACTAGAGGAGTCCATGAGAAAAAGGTACCCACACCTTTTCCCATCAGTGGGTATGAGATAAAATTTTGGGGAAGAAATTTCTTAAGTGGGGAAGAATGTAATGACCTGAAATTTTTAATTATATTTGTTTCCTAATTTTGTGTGTTATTTTACTTTATACTCGACAGAACTATATCCTTTAATTAATGAAGTGGGTATAATTAAAATTAGACCGTTGCGTATTGACTATTATATGAGCATTGGTCAATATGACCGTTTGAAAATATAATCATAATGTTGTGTTTTTATAAATATGGTTATCTTGGTTAATTAATACAGAAAGAAGATTGAATGGCCTCATCCAGTTCACTCGAGCCATATGAAGACCATCTGTTGGAGCTTGGGAAGGAGGTAGCATCACTGGTCTTCGCTCTGGACCATGTAGAAGACGAACTTCAACGAATGAAGCATGAACAAAATCGCCTAAGGGAGAAGTTAAAGCTGATAGAAATCACCACTCGGGCAATTTTGTCTGAGCCACCCCAATATTCCATCACCATAGCACACCTTACACTTAGGTCATATGCTGGTATTATAAGGGGCTATGTAACGATACCTTAACTGCTTTGTGTAATCCTTTTATATAAAAAATTTTGTTATTTATTATTATGGAAAATTTTGTGAATTTCAAATATCCAGATCAATATAGGATGTGTATTATTGATGAATTTTTGAAAAAAGGGTATTTTAAAATATTTTTGTATTCTTTAAATAATTAATAATCTGAAATGATTTTCAAAAAATTGTCTTCTACAGTTGTGTTTAGTAAGAAATTTATAGTCTAATAAGATCAACTTGGTTTTTAGTGAATAGTAAAGTAGGATTAGTAACATACCCATATGAATAGTAATGAATAGTAAATTGACAAAAAATAGTAACTTCACACATGAATGTATAAATACATTTTAGACATCTTAAAAGTGAAAAAACGATCATAGTTTATGTTTTGGTATTTTTGTATGCCATAAGTATTTTATTTAAAATTTTATAATTAATTTAATAATTTAAAATGGAAATTTATTTTCATAATATTTAATCATAAATTATTACTTTATTATCTTATGGGTATATGCTAATTTTAGGGGACCTTGATTACTTTTTTAAGGTGTTACAAAATGAGTTATAGTTTTAAAGTTGAATTTTGTAAAAAATAATGATTTTATTTAAAATTTAAATTAAAAATATTTAGAAAATTATTTTAATAAAATGGACTTCATTTTTTAATTTAGATCATCGATATTAGGATAGGGTGAATTTTTGGGATTTTTCTAAAACAGTTGAATTATCGATGAATAGTAAAAATTCATTTTTGAGTTTCGGATGTTTATTGACATCATTAATGATGTAATAATGATGTAATACTTCTGGTCAACTTATTAATAGTGAGATATTTTATCTGGTGTCCCAATTAGCCAATACCATGGGCAAATACCATGGGCAAGACAATGGTTTTGCAAATACCACCGATGAGGCGTCCCTTGGAAATTAATAATTTATTCACTCTCTATTCCTATAAATACCAAGAAATTTACCTCATTCATTTCATTCCAAAATCATCCTCACCAATGTTCTGGTATCCTTACCTCCCATGGAGTCCTCCCAAGGTTCCCTCAAGCCTCCCAAGGTCCCGACCTTCAAGCTTTCGAAGTTACTCTTTAAAGTAAGGGATCCTTTCACCCTCCTCTATTAAGTCATGACTTCGTTTATGTTATGTCTAATAGTTCCATTTTATTATGTATGGGATGGATATTATATTTATTTTATACTGTAAATTTCATTTCATAATTATGAGACAACCCTTTCCACTCTCATTAATTGATTTTTGTTATCTTTATGTGACGATGTTAGGCTACCGAATGTTTTGTAAAACAAATCACATATTCTCTTTTATTTCCTATTTCGTTTTCATGTGGCATGACATTAAAAAATACATAACATGTTCTTATCTCCATATCATTATATATTTATACTTTATTATGAGTTTTTTATTATTGGGTTACCCTTGTACTTTCTTTTTTTAATGTTTTCTAAAACGATGTTAGGTACCCGTTATGCTGCATAATTTTCGGCTCAAAATCTCTCTCTTTCTCTCAAGAAATTATATTGTTTTATTTATGTGAATACCCAACCCTATTTATTTTCAAGGGGTGTTCATAAATATACAAAAATGATATATTTTATTCTAGAAATTACATTCATATAACCCTCAGTCCCTTTCCATGGGTTATGAATGACATAATGATCTTATTTTTAAGTACTTTTTAAAAAATCATGATTTTGAAATAAAACCCATTTCATTTATTCTCTATGGGTTATTTATGAAATGTTTGATTATGATCTATGTGGCTCACATAAAATTAAATAAATATTAATGTTGTGCCTTTATATATCTCTAATGCATTGGGTAAAGAATTAATCTCTAGAGATGACAAGTTTCACCAATTTATATATCTCCAATGCATTGGGTAAAGAATTAATCTCTAGAGATGACAAGTTTCACGATACCTTGGTGAATAACCTTGGTAATTTTTATGACACCTTGGGGATGGAACTTGGTGATATTTTCATGAATTTCTAAATGAAATCTTGAATCCACATATTGAATTTATGTTTCAAGTTATTTTCATTATTATATGCTTATTCTTTCATTTCTATTGTTTTTATGTTTTTATCACGTACGTATTGATATCACAAGTAAACCGATTCCCTTGTTTACCCTTACTAGGCCTTCATATCACCCTTTCCTTTGATGTATGTCTCCAAGATATGAGATTCAGTAATTGTAAATTGGATTAACATATGATGAAGCCTTACAAGTGGATTAAAAGAATGTTTTATGTTGTTTTCAAGTGTTTTTTGTTCCTAATTTCCAAGATACTAGACTTTAAAGTTACTATGTTTGTAAAACGTAATGAAATGTTATGTAATAAAAAGGTGGGATTCCATAAGGCAAGAAAGTGAAACATCCCACATGTAATAAATGAGGGAAGAAGCATTCGGGGAACTGCCTGCTCGGGAGCGGGAAATGCTACAAATGTGGAAGAGATGGCCATATCGCACAGAATTGTCATAGTGAGGTGAAGCCACAATTTCCCAACACTAACGACAATGGAAAGATGGTGCATGGCCTACCTGATGTCCATTTCTATAAGTGTGGAAAACTTCGGCACTTTTCCAATCACTTTTCAAATCCGAGGGCTGTGGAGGGGAATCACCATCGACCTCAGTATAGGCCAAGGGAGCAAGGTCGTGCTTTTTCAATCACTATGGCAGAAGTTAAAGCACCAAATGATGTAGTGGCAGGTACTCTTGTTGTTATCTCAAAGCTAGCAAGTAATTTGTTTGAATCTAGTCCTACTTATTCATTTATTTCCTCCAATTTTGTGAAGAATTTAGAATCAACCCCCGATTTTCTAAAAGTAGAGTTATCAGTCAAGACTCCTGGTGGGATTATCCAAGAATTGTCATTGTTTAAAAACTATAGTATTTACTTTAGTGAGAAGAATCTTATCTCAAATCTAGTAGTCATTCCCATGATGGAATTCTACATTTTACTAGGGATGGCCGTTCTCTCAAAGTATAATGGTAAAATCAAATGTATAAGCAAGTAAATATCAATAGTCTTGAATGGAAAACCTACAGTTATCTTCCAAGGATAGATATCTCAAAATTATCTTTGTCTAGAAGAACCTCGTATATCTTTCTTTAAAAATTTTATCGGTGAATAAGAAGAAGGAAATGAGAGTTTGAGGATAGAAAATGTCCCCATCATCTAGGAACACGTTGACAAGTTTCCGGAGGATTTACCCGGACCTCCCCCAGAAATAGAGGTATATTTCCCCATTGAACTCGTACCTAGGTCTCATCTGATATCGAAGAACCCCTATAGGATGGAAAATGTGGAGCTAGAAGAATTAAAGAAACAAATCCATGATCTTTTGGAGAAGGGGTTTATCTGACCGAGTGTGTCTCCTTGGGGATCACCTGTTCTCTTTGTGAAGAAGAAGGATGGATCAATGTGACTATGAATTGATTATAGAGAATTGAATAGTATCACAGTGAAGAACAAATATCCTCTTCTAAGAATTGATGACTTATTTGACCAACTTCGTGGGGATCAATTATTCTCTAAGATTATTCTTCGATCTGATTATCATAAATTGAGGGTGAAGAAAGAATATATTCCAAAAGCAGCCTTCTGATCAAGATATTGGAATTATGAGTTTGTTGTTATGCACTTATGATTAACTAATGCACATGCTATTTTTATGGATTTGATGAATAGAGTCTTTAAGGACTACCTTGATAACATTGTGGTAGTTTTTATTGATGATATTCTGATATATTACAAAATATTTGAGGAGCATGAGGATCATCTAAGGGGTATTTTGCAAACTCTACTGAAGGAAAGGATTTTTGGAATGTTCAGTAAATGTGAATTCTGGTTGCGACGAGTTTATTCCTTGGGGCACATTGTTACCAATTAAGAAATCACAGTTGACCCTACAAAGACAACAGTTGTAAAGGAGTCGCCTGAACCTACAACAATAAATGAGATTAGTAGTTTCCTTGGTTTAGTGGGATATTATAGGAGGTTTGTGAAGAAATTTTCATGACTTTATAATCCATTAACAAAGTTAACTAAAAAAGGGGTCAAGTTCATCTAGAGAAATTAGTGTGGTGAATGTTTCCAAGAGCTGAAGAAGAGATTGATTAAGGCACCCATGTTAAATCTACCCTCAAGTGGAAAAAGATTCGTTATTTTTAGAGATGCATCTATGAAAGGGCTTGGGTGCATCCTCATGAAAAATAAAAAATTAATTTCTTATGAAACATGACAGTTGAAGACTCATGAGAAGAACTATCCTATGGATGACATGGAGCTGGCTACGATCGTTTTGGTTCTGAAGATATGGAGCCACTATCTTTATGGGGAGTAATGTGATATATACACAGACCATCAAAGATTGAGGTATATTTTCACAGAAAAGGAATTGAACATGAGGTAGAGGAGATGGTTGGAACTTCTCAAAGACTATGATTTTTCAATTCATTATCGTCTCGGAAGAGCAAACAATGTTGCTGATGCATTAAGCAAGAAAGACCTAGTTGTTCTTTCCATGATGAGGATTCAAAGAGATCCTCTGATCGATGACCTAATAATGCTGGAAATGGGAATTATAAGGTAAGGGACATTATAAACCCTTACCCAAATTATTTATCAACCGTCATTACTAGAGAAGATTAAGAATTCTCAGAAAGAAGATGCTTTTTATAGAAGAAGTTTGAGGCTGTGAAGGATGGGATGCTTCTGGAGTTCAATATTGATCAAGAAGGTGTACTGAAATTTCATACAAGACTATGTGTTCCATCGATTCTGGAAATAAAGAAGGAGCTGATGGATGAAGCTCATAGATCAACTTTATCTATACATCCTGGAAGCACAAAACTATATAGGGACCTTCATGATCATTATTGGTGGGATAATATAAAAAGGGAGATTTCTGACTGCACTTCAAGGTGCTTGGTTTGTCAGTAAGTAAAGGCAAAGTGACAACTTTCTAAATGGGTATTGCAACCACTACCCATACCGACATGGATGTGGGACAACATCACTATGGACTTCATCACTAGTCTGCCGAGAACTTCCAAGGGAAACAATGCGATATGGGTTATTGTTAACCGTCTCACCAAGATTGCCCATTTTATCTCCATTTAGGAAGATTTCTCTATTGATAAAATTTCTAGGATTTACATGAAGGATGTGGTAAGGATCCATTGAGTTCCACTTTCTATAGTATCTGATCCTGATCCAAGTTTCACATCAAAATTCTGGAGAAGTATTCAACATGATCTGACCACTGAATTGAATTTTAGTATGGACCATCACCCCCAAACCAATGGAAAATCTAAAAGTACTATTGAAACACTCGAGGATATTCCGAGAACATGCTCAATGGAATTTAAATGTGGATGGGATCAACATATCCCTTTAGTTGAGTTCTCTTACAACAAAATCTTTCACTCAAGCATTCCAATAGAACCCTATGAAGCTCTATATGGTAAGTGGTGTAGAAATCCTACTTTTTGGCATGAAGCTGGTGAGAGAAAGCTTCTTGGGCCAGATCTTGTGCAAGAGATGGCAGAAAAAGTCCATGCCATCCAACAACACATTAAGGATGCTCATATTCAGAAAAACATCTATGTTGAAAACGATCAAAGGGACTTGGAGTCTGATGTTGGTGAAAAAGTATTTCATTGAATTTCACCTTGGAAGAGAGTCATGCGGTTTGTAAAAAAAGGGAATCTCAACCCTATGTACATTGGCCCATATGAAATCCATGATTGTGTAGGAGAAGTGTCCTATAGGCATGCACTTCCTCCAAATATAAGACAAGTTCATGATATCTTCCATGTATCCCTCTTAAGGATGTACATACCTAACCCTTCACATGTACAAAATCCAGAGGTGGTACAACTGGAACATTAACTCTCTTATGAGGAATAACCGGTGGAGATCTTGCATCGTAGAGACAAGGTTCTACACAATAAGACTACCCA
The DNA here is from genome assembly GCA_963277665.1 of Viscum album. NCBI lineage: Eukaryota > Viridiplantae > Streptophyta > Magnoliopsida > Santalales > Viscaceae > Viscum > Viscum album. The sequence goes on from OY728150.1 coordinate 492,222,250, forward strand.
CCTTACTAAGGTGTTGTGGAGGAACCACAAATGTGAAGAAGCCACATGGGAACCATAGGAGTCTATGAGGAAGAAGTACCCACACCTTTTCTCTTCTAAGGGTATGAGTTAAAATTTCAGGGACAAAATTTTTTAGGGGGGGAAGAATGTAACGACCCAAACTTTTCAATAATATTTGATTCTTAAATTTGTGTGTTATTTCATTTTATACTCCAAAAAACTATATCCTTTAATAAATGAAGAGATACCGTTGGGTTTTGACTATTATATGACCATTGGAAAATAAAATCTTAACATTATAATTATTGTTTATAAATACAAGTGATCTTGGTTAATTAATAAATAAAAAAGAGTTGATGGCCTCATCTAGTAGACTCAGGCCGTACGAAGACCATCTATCAGAGCTTGGGAAGAAGGTAGCATCTCTAGGATTTTTTCTAGACCAAGCCCAATCAGACCTCAAACATGTGAAGCTTGAACAAAATCACCTAAGGGATAAGTTCAAGCTGATTGAAATCACCACTCGGGCAATTTTGTCAGAGCCGCTCCAAGATTATATCACCATATCACACCTTACACTTAGGTCCTATACAGGTGTTATAATGGGCTATGTAATGAGACCTTAGTTATGTTTTGTAATCCTTTTGTATAAATAAAATTGATATTTATTATTATGTTAAATTTTTGAATTTCAAATGTCTGGATAAATGTAGGATGAAGTTCCATATTATTGGTGAATTTTGAAAAAAGGGTTATTTTAAAATATTTTTGTAAACATTAAATAATTAATAATGTGAAATGATTTTTAGAAAAAGTTCTTCTACCATTGTGACCAGAAATAAATTTAGAGTCTAATAATATCAACTTAATTTTTGGTGAATAGTAAATCATGAATAGTAATATACCCTTATGAATAGTAATTAATAGTAAATCAGCCAAAAAAATAGACTCTTCACCCATGAATGTATAAATATAATTTAGACATCTTAAAAGTGAAAAATGGTCATCATATAAGTATTGCTATTTTTGTAGGTCATAAATATTTTAATTAAAATTTTATAATTAATTTAATAATTTAAAATAAAAATTTATTTTCATAAAATGTAATCATAAATTGTTACTTTATTGTCTTATGGTTATACAATAATTTTATGGGACCTTGATTACTTTTTCAAGGTGTTGCAGAATAAGTTATAGTTTTAAAGTTGTTTTTTTATTAAATAATGAATTTATTTAAAAACTAAATTAAAAATATTTATAAAAATATTTTCTTAAAATTTAGTTAATTTTTAAATTCAGAGCATCGATATTAGGTTAGGGTGAATTTTTGGGTTTTTTCTGAAATAATTGATTTTTCAGTAAATAGTAAAAATATAGTTTTGAGTTTCGGGTGTTCAATGAAATCATTGATGATGTAATCATGATGTAATAAATTTGTTAGACTTTTGAATAATAATATATGTTATGAGGTTTACCAAGTGATAATACCATGGGAAAATACCACGGGCAAGCCCATGGTTTTGCAAATACCATCGATGATGTGTCCCTTGGAAATTAATTAAATATTCCCTCAGTTTTCCTATAAATACCAAGCCATTCCATCATTTATTTCATCCCAAAATCCTCCTTAATGATTATTTGGTCTTTCTACCTCCCACGGATTTCTCCCAAGGTTCTCTCAATCCCCCCAAGGTCCCATCCTTCGAGCTTTCGAAGATACTCTTCCAGGAAAGGGAACCTTTCACCCTCCTCTTTTTAGTCGTGATTTCCTTATGTTATGTTTTTTAGTTTCCATATTCTTATGTGGGGGTATGTTCTTATATATTATTATTAATTTCCATTTAATTTCACAATGATTAGATACCCTTTCCACTCTCATCAATTTATTTTTTTAATTTTTAAGCGACGACGTTAGGCTGCCAAATTTTTCCTAAAAGAAATAACATCTTCTCTTTACTTTCATGTTTCCTTTTCAGGTGGTATGCCATTAAAATATCCATACCATGATCTTATTATGTACCCATACTGTATTATGAATTATTTATTAGTGTTTGACCCTTGTCCCCTCTCTTTTTAATGTTTTCTAAAATGATGTTATGTAGTCGTTATGCTGCTGAATTTTCGACTCAAAATCTCTCACTTTTTCTCAGGAAATTATCTTGTATTATTTATGTGGATACCCAAATATATTTTTATTTCTATGCGTATTAATCAATACATAAAATTGATCTATTTTATTCTATAATTGACATACATATAACCCTCACTCCATTTCCATGGGTTCTAAATGACATAATGATATTATTTTTAAGTACTTTTTAAACATCACGATTTTGACATAAAAACAATTTATTTGATTCTATTTTGGTTGTTTATAAAATTTTTATTATGATCTATGGGGCTCACATGAAAATAAAGACCTATATAGGGTGTTCCCTAATATCTCTCCAATTCATTGGGTAAAGAATTAATCTCTAGAGATGACAAGTTTCACCGATACCTTGGTGAATAACCTTGGTAATGTTTTTATGAAACCTTCGGAATGAACCTTGGTGATTTGTTCACGAATGTCTAAATGAAATGTTTTAGCCACATATTGAAGTTTCTATTCCTGTTATTTTTATTATGATATGCCTTTTTTTCTGGTGATCATGTCTTATGGTTTTCCTCAAGTTCTTATTGATATCACAAGTAAACTGATTTCCTTGATTTGTTTACTAGGCCTTCTGCTGACCCTTTCCTTTGATGTATGTCTCCATGTTATGAGATGAAGAAATTTTACTAATTATGAATATATGATGAATCCTTAAAAGTGTATTAGAATAATTTTTTATGTTTTATTCATGATTTATTTTCCCGATTTCCAAGACCCTAGACTTTAAAGATCCTCTGTTTGTAAAATATAATGAAAAGTTATGTAATATAAAGGCGAGATTCCATATATATGAATTTATAGGTATGGTAATATACATGAATACACCTACATATATGCACATTAATTGTATCACTTTCATAGTTGACAAGGATTAAAGACCCTAGCTTTGACTGTGGTTTCATGTCAGTTTTACTTCCTTTTGTAGTGTCTCTGCGAGACGGAGCACTCTGCTTTTTCATACACATAATAGTACATTTATAGGTTTCTTGTCAGGGAGGCCTACTGAGATTAGTTCTCACCTATTCACTCGAACCTCAGTGTATTTGTAAACCTTATGTATGCTTTTCGAGTTGAGCACGAGTTTCATGGTTGATATGGCAGGGCCCTAGTGTGGCATGACCGAGCATAACTGCTCAACTGGTTCTACTGGACAAGCTGCTGAAGATCAATAATGTTAAGAGATAAGGTACATGTTTTGGCTCAGACTTGGAGGTAGATCCATGTACTTTTACTTTCAGTTCATTTTGTACTTGTATCTATATGGTTGGCCCAGTGGGTGACTAGTGTTATATTGTATTGTATAGTTGTTCGGGATTTTAATGACATTTAATTTTTTATTACATCTTTCTTTCCTTTTTATTTATTTACTATTTTCACACTCTCTCTTTTTATCTTCCACTATGGATGATATTTAGTTACTTTTCTACTACGTAGTCTGATCTATGGGTATATTCTCCCCATTATACCACCTTTACACCCTCAGTTCTAGTCAGCAGCCTCTAACATACGAGAAGGAGCACTTGAGGCCTAGTGACCCATCGGATCAGAGCACCTGTTTAGTGGCATCCAGGTCAGGATGTTACTTAATGGAATAAAAGAACATGAACCATGATAACATAACATTTGGATAAGGCATAGATTTTTGGTATACACATAATCATATAAAATAATTTCCTTAGTAGTCAAGTATTATTTCCAAAACTATCATAGTGTAATGGGTTAACTCCCCAAACCATTGTAGTAGTAATGTTTTACTCTAAATATTATCATAGTAGATAAATCCCATTACTAAAATGGGTTCACTCCCCATTCCAATCATGTTTATCTCATGAGATATAAATATTTACCCATTTAATTAGAAGGAGATATAGGTCCCACTAATGAAATAATGAAAATCATACATATATGTACCATAATATCATAAAACATTCATCATATCAAAACAAAAGAAAAGAAATGGGCTGCATAAAAACATCATCATATAATAACCCATGAAAATAATTGGGTTTCATAAACAATTCATCATAACATAACCTCTAAATTAGGAACAGGTTTTATAATAATTTCATTATTTCATCTAATCATAACCCATGGAAAATAATTGGGTTTCATAATAATTTTATCATTGTATAACCCATATTAGAGAAATGGGCTTCATAAACATCTTTTCATCATAAAAACAGACCATATAGAGAGAATAATAATGTAATACTTAGATCATATCCCAATTAAAGCAGAATTAACATAAAATGATGTAATCTTATAAGGAAAATGGAATTGAAACAAAACCTGGAACATTTATTGAGGAAAAAAACCTTTCTATGAAAATTATTTTTTCATACTATAATTTTATAAAATATTAATAAATTCTTTTATTTGAAAATAACATTGAAAAATTATAAAAGAGTCTTTTAAAAATCAATTAAAACATTTACTGAGAAAAATACCCTTTACAATTTGAAAAACGCCGTTTTAAAACATACAAAATTTTAAAAAAATCATTGAAAAGAACCATTGAAACTTATAAAGGAAACTTCAAAAATCATTTAAAAAAGTTATTAAGGAAAATATATTTTCTATTTTAAAATATACTTTTTAAAATAAAAAATTCATAAAATATATTAGAAATCCTTTTATTAACAAATAAAATTTTAAACATTTAAATTAATCTTTAAAAAATTATGTTTTTATGAAAGCGAAAAATTCTATTAATGTGGTACATGTTAAAACAAATATTCCTTTCAATTTTTTGATAAAATCAAAATGGAAATTATTTGGAAAATGACATGAAGATCCCTGTCAATTTTTTGTATAAATTAATAAATGAGTAAAAAATTAATTAATAAATCATTTATAATTGTTAATTTTTTTTAAAACACTTTTATAAAATATGGTTTTGGAAGAAAAATGGGGTTTTGACCAAAGAGAGAAATAAAGATGATTTTTTCTTAAAAATATTATTTTTGAAATATTAAGAATATAAATAGAAGAAAATAAAGGGAAACATGTATTTTCATGAAATAACCATATAATAATAAAATTAATGAGTTTCATGGGATTTGGATTATAAAATTTCATTATCGGAAATATATTCATAAACTATAATGAGATTACAACATAAAATATTTACTACTCTGGTAACTTTGAATCATAAGTTCCAGGAAGGAATAACTTTAAATGAAACAAAAAATTTCATGATAATAAATAAATTCCTGATATTTCATTTAAAATGGAATGTATATACACCTCATAAAAACTATAGGTGAATAACATAACATATTTCTCAAAGAATACAAATTGAGACAAAAATCTCTTACCTCTTTGGTAACTTTTGATCCATAAACCCCATGAAAGAGAGATCCTAAAATGGATGTGTAAATACCTATAATTTTCAGGTGAAAAATAATAAAATAAATCCATGGGATGTTTATAGACCATATAATAGAAATAGGTGGGGAATATGGATTGTGTCTCACAAAAGTACAAAGTGAGAGATAGATCCCCTACATTAAGCCTCAATTTCTTTCAAACAAATTCACTAATCCTATATAATAACTATAATTTTATTTAAAATATATTAAATATCCATAATTATATATATAATACCATATACTATTTACTTATGACCTTTTATTGCTCGTTTATTAACATTTCCATGTTAGAGTAACGTTCCTGGAAATAATCACTTTGTTTTTTGTGTATGTTTTGATTTTTTATTTTTTGTATTATTACTTTGATAAATGTTACATAATATATATAATGTTAAAAATAATATAAATATAATATATATTCATTATATATGGATTTATAGTAATCCATAAGTGTTATAGATAGAATAGAAAATACACTGTTGATTGAGATAGTAGACCATACGTATGCATGAACACAGTTTCCATTTTCTCAAAAATCGAAATAAATAAAGTTAAAATATATATTACCATTAAATAATTATTTTTATAAAAAATATATATATATAATATTTTCATCAAACCAATCTTTATTACCATCTATGTAAAGCGTGGATGAATCACATCGCTTCGCGAGGCAGTAGTCCACTGTACACATGAGCGACACTATCGTATTTCCACAGAATGGAAATGTAGAAGGTATATGTGATATAAAATATTTTAAAAGTTTAATAATATAATAAATATCATATATTAAAATTTAATTCATCATTTTATCTAGTTGTGAGAGGTGGTTGTGGAAAACATATAACATCAGTTCGTGAGGTGGTAGTCTTCCGTACACACGAATAATGATTTAAAATCCCATTTGATGGAGGTGGAGATGGTATTAGATAATGAATTAAATATAAAAAGATCTCATTATATTTAATATACTGAGGTAATTATATAATCATTATTTAATAATAATTTAAGAAGGTGGAGGAATAAATAAAATAAAATGCCCGATTAGAGAAGTTACCTACTATTCAGATAACTTATTTTAGTTTGCACAAAAATCCTTCTTGGATTGGAATTTTTACCCATAAAGAATTATAGGATGGTATTAGTGAGGTAAGTAATTTATTTTAGTAGATATTTTATTATATAAGGGTCTTGTATGTGTGAATAAGAGAGGAGAAAGGGTGTCTTTTTATAAGTGAGGTTAGTGGCACACTTATACTTTTTTAAAAAGAAAAAGGCGAACCCACATATTTGACATTAAAAAGGATCCAAAATGGGCCATTATCAACAATAATACATTATAATTTCTAATTAATTCCATAAAATAGGAATTATATAACTTTTTGATCATTTTTAATTCTCATATTTTTAGTTTAACTCCCATGTAAACCAATTTTTACCTTAACCGCAACTAATAATTTTTACAATTTTTTATTATTAATTATGGTAAAAAATTAAGTTAAAATTATTATATAATATAAATAATTCTTATTAAAAATATGGAGTTTATTTTTTTCAAATTAAACTCACATAATTGGAAAATTTTAATTTAAAATTAATCCCACATACGTAATGAGAAATCATTTTCCAAGGAAAAAATGTTTAAAAGTCTATTTTTTTTAATATAAAAAACAATATATGAATGATTAAAATGACATAAAGTGGATTAAATTTTATATAATTAAAGTAATTTTACCTTTAAACCCATTTTAAAACAAAAATAAACTTTATAAATTTTTAAAACTAAAAGGCAGTTTTTAATAAAAACCACAATTTTCCACTATTCATTGAAAAATTAATATTTTCATAAAAAACAAAAAATTAACCCTAAGATAATTTTGACATTATGATTTCAAAAATACATTTTAATTTTATACAATTACATTTTTAGAAGTTTCAATTTTTTTCATAAAAATAAATAAATTACATTATTCTTCAAAAAAGTGAATTTTCATAACATATTAAGACTTTTCTAAAAATGAAGCACTTTTTATAAATATGTTTTCATTAATTAAAACCATTAAACTTAATATTTAAAAATATTTATTAGTATTTTTATCACTTAGTTTAATTTCTATGTTTTAATGGTCACATTTAAATAATAATATTAATACATATCGCTGCTTGTTAAAACTAACTGTTGTGCATAACACAAGATGAACTCAATGTTTCATGTATCACAAGGTATTAAAGTAATTTAATTTATTAAAAAAATAATTCATTAAAACTTGTGGCTTGGGGTGTAACGTTCGACCCCCTGTAAAATGAATTTCTCTCTCAAAATTCATCAAACTGATAGAAACAAATTAGGATACTTCCACATCATAATATCCCCAGGATCCTATATAGATTCCTCAAACTAGTGGTTTCACCACAAAATTTTGACCAGGTGAGTGATATTGTCTCATAGAAATTTCTCTCTATGATACAAAATATCCTCTGGCTATTACCCATATGAAATATCCCACTCTAGTGGTACGACCTCTGAGTTCTGTACATGTGAAAGATCAGGAATGTACTTCCTTAGGATATATACATAGAACACATAATGAACTTGAGAGAGGTTTGGTAGAAGCACTAACTGATAGGATACCATCCTGATATGATCAATAATTTCAATGGGACTTATATACCTAGGTATTAGTATTTACTTTCTCTATATCTCATTACCTTCATCCATGAAGAAATTAATAGAAACACCTTGTCACCAATATCAAATTCTAGACAACACCGACGATTGTAAGAATAAATTTTTGATCAACTATGTACTACCATGATGTATTGATAAATGGATCTAACCTTCTTTTCCATTTATTTTGATATGTAATGTCCTAATATATTTCTTTATCCGACTTAATTCCTATATGTTGGAGTTGTACACTTCTTTTCATAGAGGGATTTATAAAGAGGTGTATAAATACTCGAGTGAAACATATTATTGTATAAAAAATAAACTAGATGAAGGTTTTGATCCCAAATTCCTTTAAAATCTAGAGAAAAATATATCATCAAATTCTCTAGGGTTTTAATTATTCTCTCAGAATGAATATCTATCTAAGGATGATAAATAGTGCTGAAACTCAACTTCATATCAAGAGTATACTGGGGAATATTCAAGAACATTGAGGTAAACCTAAAATCATAATTAGATACAATTGAATGTGGTACACTATTAAAAATTAAAAATTATTTATTTCATATTCTGGAAGGTTGATCCTCCGAGAAATCTTCTCTGATAGCAATGAAGTGTGATGTATTTTTAAGGAGATAGATGACAACCCATATAACATTATTCCCTTTAGATTTTTAGGGAGTCAGATGACAAAATTCATGGTGATTATTTCCCATTTCCATTGTAGTATGGGTAGTGGATTTAATTTAACCATATAATTTTCTCTCAGCCTTAAATTTCTGATATACCAAGCATTTAGATACAATCTTTGTGATATATCTTTATGTTCCATCCCAACATAATTACTCTTCCAAATCACTATACATATTTATATTTCCATGATGAATAAGGAATGAATAACTTCGAGTTTCCTTTAAAAACAATTCTTTAAATTTGATATGGATGAAACACATACACGGTTCTTAAACCTTATCATTCAATCATGATCAAAGGTAAATCAGGAACATTTTAAGCCTTATTTTTCAGCTCTACATATTCCTTCTATGCCTATTTAATCTTCACTTATATAGATGGTTGAAAATTCAATTGATAAAATAATATTTCTCCCCTTACTTTAGGATTTCCAAATCCATCCTTTTTAAATCCATAAATATTGGATCTTTTGTGATCCTCATCATGGATAAGAAAGCATGATCCTTTTGAATCAAGGCATCGACCACCTTGTTTTCTTTCTTAGGGTTGTAATGTATTGAGAAATCATAATATTTAATCAGCTCTAGCAATTTTCTCTAATTCATGTTTAACTACTTCTATGTGAATTTATAATTTAAACTTTCATTATAATTTTATATATATATATATATATATATCACACTTTTCACTATAAAATAATGCCGCCATATCTTTAATTCAAAAATTACCATAGTTAATTCCAAATAATGAGTTGGTTAATTTTTCTCATGAATCCTTAATTATTGTAGAGCATAATATATAACCATGTCATTATGCATAATAATGAATCCCAATACCTTCTTGGATGCATAACAATAGTATGATAACTGTATCACAAGTCTATCTTTTTAAGTGTTTATATATTTTGATCAAATAATGATTTAATTAAATATTTAATTAATCATATTTATAAAATTATTTTTGAAAAATGGACCTCAATTTAGAATCCTATATTTCAAAAAATGGTCAAGGTAATGTTTTGGTATTTTTCTGAAATACTTGAATTTTTTTGAATAGTAAAATCTAATAATTCACAATAAATGCTAAATAATGAATTAATTGAGTCACTAATGATGATCTGATGATGTAAGCCTAATTAATTCGGATTCACAAGCATATATTACTATTATTGGTCATGTAATGCTCACTATTGGTTGTCTTGAGAAGAAATAATAAATTAATGATTATAATATTAAGAAAACTCCTCTCCCATACACTATATAAAGCACCCCTCACCCCCTCTTCCTCCCACTCCACTCAAGCTTCAATAATTGCCTAAATTCTGCCAAATACTCTCCCCAAGCCCTATCCCCACATTCGATACTTACTGGTCTCACAAAAAAGAAAACAACAAAGGCCTTAAAGAGATTCTCAAGGAGGGGTACTCAAGAGGTGAACCTTCCTTCTATTTTCTTTCAATTTCTTTTTCAAAATTCCATTCTTTTGTTCTCCCTTTTCACCCCCTCATCCAAATTCCATGATAATTCTAGTACCTTACATGTACTGTATTTTCATTTTTCTAATGGAATATTTCATCATAATATCTCTTTTCTCCTCCTTTTATGAAATAAATGCAAACATCGTCCGAGATGTGTAAATTTATCACACTCAAAGAAGACGGGTTTTCAATTTGCATTACTATATTCAATACTGGTCATTAAACCTTTTAAATGGTTGAAACAGGTCATAATATATGTATCTTATCTTGATTAATGTTTTTGAATCTTTACAAGTTCATAATATGGAATAATAATACAAACCAAGTTTATTGTGCATGAAACCACCAAGCCAAATCCAAACGTTTATTTTTTTAACTAATGAAATGAGTCATCCTCATGGAATATAACCAGAATCATTATAAGATCATTTATATATCATTAATTTCACTAAAAATGTATATTAATAATTATGGATGTTTAACTATATTTCAAACCAACTTCCATTCATGAATACAAGTTAACAAATCATGAAACCAAGTAATAAAATGATTCCAAAACAATAAAATTGAATCTCTTAAACCCATCAAAAAGGAAATTAATGAAAATAGTAAGGTTATACCATATAAATTAAATTTTATAAGGTTCTTTAATTATTAATTAATGAATCTAAATTTGATTATTCAGGTCTTTAATAACAAGTCAAGAACACCTCCAAGCATAAGGTAAGGGATTCTCTCTCTCACTTTTGTTCAATAATCTCCCCTATGTTTTGGTCTTTTATTTTTAATACCTAATGATGGGGTATGTTTTTGAACCTCCACCATTCTACCATTATGATATATAAATAATGGTATAACCTTTTACCTCTCATTAAGCCTTCGCAAGAACACCCGTCACCATGCTGAAATGTTTGCAAGGGTTTTTTCTCATATCACTTTCAATTATATGGGATTTCCATTGTTCACCTCTTATTTATTATATGTGGTATAGGTGTACTTCCATTGGATATATATTATCATGATTCTATTTATATTCATGGTATTATTTGATTCATTTGGTGGTTATTAACTTTTGGACATAAGACTCAATTGAATACAATGTGGAAATGAGCATTGTCTCAATTTTCACTCCATTGTAACTTGTTTAGTAATTGTGAACCTACTCTTTCTTATGTGGTGTACCTACTTCCCATTTGAGATCACTTTTAATTTGAAATTATATTCCATTTAAATTTCAACATTCTTATATCATGGATATGATTATTTTCTAAGTTTTATACCACTTTACAAACAGTGTTTGTTTGGAATGTTATTTTGACTGTGGAAAAATTTATGAATCTGTATCCTTTATTCTATACGGATAATGAAAAGTCATATTGATATTATGTTGAATCTATGTATAAAGACTGCTTTGGATATAGAGGTGGGTGGGTCCCGCTACAACCCCTTGATGCATCGGTAGGTCTCATGAGAAAAATCAGTTTGGCGAAAAACCATTCAAGTTTGCTTACAAAAATCAGATGGGTTTCTACCCACAGAACTAAACCATTTTTACGGTATTATGTTTTCATGTTTCGGATACATGATTTCAAATTAATAAGCATTATTTTTATTCATTATGGGTTATTACTATCCATGAGGTTTTCAATATGACTAAATATATGGATGCAGTTTCATTTTTAGTTTATTAATGGCATGAGTTTTTCATTTATTCACCATGCCATATTGATTATGTCAGATTGACTTTAATTCACGTATTATTGTATTCATGATTCCACTATTTGTAACCCTTATAGGTTGTTTGAGCTCACCCATTTAATTGTTTACCTCTGATAGGTGATGAAGAGAAGATCATTTATTGAGTTTATGTGGTTGCAGTTTTATGTTTTTATATGTATTGTATTTTGTAACCTTTTCCAATGTAATTTGTGTTAAATCTATATATCTAGTATCTTTAAGACTGATAAACTGATCATTCCTTCAGAATATCATTTTCTTCTGTTCATGCCAATATCAAAAGAAATTCAGTGACTCCAGTCTAGAGGGATCGTGGTGTTACAGTTGGAATCAAATGAAGTTTAGTAGAAAACATGGAAACTAGATTTAGAAAATGTAGATTAAGGAAGGGATCCAAAGATAAGACTTTGAGGATAAACATTAAATAACGTCCTGGTATTTTGTTAAGGAATATATTATGCGGATCTTTCAAGCAATGAATCCATACATGGGTACGAGCAGGTAGAGGCGACTCTGGCACAAATGTATCTAGGGGTAAAACCCAAAAACACCTCATTGAGCTAGACTCAAATGGGAACTTTTACATGACAACAGAACTTTCTACACTATTGGTTAAGGCAATTCTGAGGGATATGATTAGGATAATTCATATTTTCTTTACAAGCCATTATTTGGGATTGAAATTTGAATTATTCCTCAAAGAAACCATTTTTTTCGATTATGGGATTAGCCATGCGTAGGATCTTGAACTATGCTTTTTATTTTGTTAGGTTAAGATTATACATTATGATTCATACCCTAATCTAATGTTTTTCATTATTTAGAAATGGCGTCTAATGGAAGAAGGGAAATCAATACTCGTGGACAATGTAGGGATCTCTCCACTGAGAAAGTCAACACGGTCAATGTTGGAGCAGATCAGATCATGACCATATTGGGACAACATAATTAGGTTGTAACTATTAACCATTCCACACCTATGTTAAATCGTTTCATGTGGTAGAAGACCCCATATTTTAGCTGGACTACTACTCCCGTGGTTGCTGAGCAATGGATCAAGTCCCTTGAAAAGATATTCATTGCATTAAGATGAAATGAAAATGAAAAGGTAGTACTGGAAGAATATTGTCTCAAGAGCGATGCTGATCAATGGCGGTCCTTGATTCAAAATAACAAGGAGGAATAAGAAAAAGAAGATATGAAATGGAGACCTTTTAAGGAAATATTGTTGAGAAAATATTTCCCTCATGAGAAACGAACTGAAATGAATAGGAAATTCCTTGGCTTAAAACAAATGGAAGAAGATAGTGTTGTAGAGTATGAGGCTACCTTTACAAGGCTATCCAGGTATTCCATAGATTACATACATGACTTGGCAGACAATATTGATCATTTATTTGAAGGTCTTAAGCCAAGTCTTTGAAGGGAACTGGCTTCTCAATCATTTTCATTATATGATGAAATTTTATCAAGTGCCATGAAAACAGATAAGTAATATTCTAGATAAAAGCTTTTCAAAGGAAACCAAGATAAGAAGTAGTACTTTGATAACAAATGAAAACGAGAATCACCAAAGAAGAGAAAGGGAACAATGCTATTCCCATTATGTGATAACTATGGAAATAATCATCTCAGGAAATTCTTGAAAGGAATGGGAGTTTTCTATAACTACAGAGAAAAGGGGAATCGATATGATGAATGCTTGGGGAATAAAAAATTTAATGATATTCAATACTACAATTATAGAGATATGGGACACAATGAAAATGAGTATCCTAAGTGGCAAGGAAACTTAACTCAGAAAAGTCCAAGAGAGCAATGGAGAGCTTATGCGATTACAACCATTGAGGTTAAAGTTCCTAATGATATGGTGGAAAGTACATTAATAGTTTCCTCAAACTTAGCCAACAATTTATTTGATTCTGGATCATCGCATTCATTTATATCTTCTAAGTTTTTGAAGAAAATTAGATATAACCAATTTGATTTAATAAAGGATTTGTCAGTCAAAAATCCTGGGAATGTATCATTTCAACAAAGGCATGTCGAATAGTCCCCCTCCAGAAACCAAAACGATCTTTAGTTGTTAACCTTGTCATTATAAGAATTGCTGACTTTGATATAATTCTTGGTATGAATTGGTTGTCAAATTATGATGCGAATATTTTTTATAAGAATAAGGAAGTTATTTTTTTTGAAAATGGTGTAGAATCCCTTACCTTTAGGGTAGAAACTTTGCCACATGATTCTTATCTTAAACCACCCCAAGTAGCTCTACTGAATTAAATACTTAGAGAGGAAGATAAACCAATATCTATGGGAGAGGAAAGAAATCTTCAAATTGAAGATGTGAACATAGTGAAAGAGTACATTGATGCATTTCAAGAGGATTTACCTTGACATCCTCCAGAGAAAGAAGTTGAGTTCACTATTGATTTAATTTATGGTGAAAGGCATATATTAAAGACTCCCTATATAATGGACACTATAGAATTAGTATATCTAAAGAAACAACTATAGTAATTGAGTGAAAAAAAAGAATTTATTCAACCAAGTGTTTCTCCATGGGGAGCCCATGTCCTCTTTGTCAAGAAGAAAGATGGATCTATGAGGCTTTCCATTGATTACAAGGAAATCAATGCTATTAAAATAAAGAATAAGTATCATATGCCCCATATTGATGATTTATTTGATCAACTTAATGGATCTCAATACTTTTCAAAGATTGACCTTCAATCTAGATATCATCAGTTACGTGTGAGGAAGGAAGATATTCCTAAGATAGCATTTCAAACCAGGTATGGGCATTACGAGTTTACAGTGATGCCTTTTGGACTGACAAAATCACCCTCTGTTTTCATGGATTTAATGAATATATTTTTCAAGGAATATCTTGATAAATTTGTTGTGGTAATCATCGATGATATCCTTGTATACTCAAAAAGCTATTAAGACCATGAGAATCACTTGCAGATTATTCGGAGAACTCTTAGAAGAAATAAATTATAAGGGAAGTTTAGCAAGTGTGAATTATCACTTCAATTGGTTTCTTTTCTAGGCCATATTGTCTATAATGATGGAATCCTAGTTGATCCTGCAAAGACAAAGGAAACCCAAGAATGGCCCACGCTAACAAACATAACCAAGGTACGCAGTTTTATTGGCTTAGCAGGTTACTATCAACATTTTGTTCAGAATTTTTCCCAACTGGATAACCCGCAAACCAAGCTCACACATAAAGAAGTTAAGTTTGTGTGGACAAAATAATGTACGGAATACTTTGAAGAATTGAAAATAAGATTGTTCAATGATCCAATTTTTACTCTTCCATTGGGAAGTGGTGGATTTTTAATATACAACGATTCCTTAATGATGGACTGGGTTGCGTCCTTATGAAAAACAATAATGTTATTGCTTATGCATCTAGATAGTTGAAGAACCATGAGAAAAATTGTCCAAATCATGATTTTGAGTTAGTAGCAGTAATATGTTCTCTGAAAATATGGAGGCATTATCTCTACTGAGAGAGATACGAGATTTATACAGACCACAGTAGTTTGAAATACATTTTCACACAAAAAGAACTCAACATGAGGAAGAAGAGATGTCTTGAGTTACTCAAAGATTACGATTGTTCAATACACTACCACCTGGGAAAGGAAAATAAAGTGGCAGATGCATTAAGAAGGAAAGATCATGGACTTCTGACTTAAATGAGGATTAAGAGAGATCCTATTTTTTTATCTAGTAAATATGGATATGGGGATTGTTAAGGAAAGTTAAACATATTTCCTATTTCAAATGATTTCTAAACTATCTTTATTAGAGAAGATAAAAAGCTCTCAACCTGATGATAAGAATCTACACAAGAAAAGTAATGTTGTCAAGGATGTGAGACTGGCTGACTTCATGTATGGAGAAGGAATTCTGAAATTTGGGAAGAGGTTATGTGTTCCATCAGTACCTGAGCTAAAAAGAGATCTATAAGACGATGCTCATAGATCAAATTTATCTATACACTTGGGTAGCACCAAGATGTATAGAGATATGAAGGAATATTTTTGGTGGGATTATATGAAGTGGGAAATTGATGAATAAGTGTAACGATGTCTAGTTTGTCAACAAGTGAAGGCAGAGATAAAACATCCCAAAGGAGTGATGCATCCTCTACCTATTCCTATGTGGATGTGGGATAACATTACGATGGATTTTTTCACGGGACTACCAAGGAAACCTATAAGGAAAGATTAAATATGAGTGATTGTTGATCGGCTTACAAAATCAGCACATTTCCTTCCTATAAGAGAATATTTTCCACTTGATCACTTGGAAAGACTTTATATTAATGAAGTTGTAAGACTTCACGGTGAACCTCTACTGATTGTATCCGATAAAGATTCCCAGTTTACATCAAAATTCTAGAAATGTATCCAGAAATCTTTGAATAATGAGCTTCATATGAGTACTACTTATCACCCCCAAACCGATGGATAGTCTGAAAAGACTATTTATACTTTAGAAGACATGCTGAGGTCATGATCTATTAACTTCCAATGTATATAGGATCAATACTTTCCTTTGATGGAATTTTCCTACAATAATAGTTTCCATTATAGTATTCAAATGGCTCCATATGAAGCATTATATGGAAACAGATTTCAAACTCCAACTTGTTGGGATGAAGTTGGTGAGAGGAAACTTATAGGCCTAGAACTTATTGAAGAGACCATGACAAAGGTGATGAAAATAAAAGCCCATATTAAAGCATCCCAAAGTAGGTAGAAGATTTATGCTGACAACCAGAGAATGGATTTTGGAATTTTGAGTGGGAGATCATATATTTCTGAAAGTATCTCCACGGAAGGGTGTCTTAATATTCAGTATGAAAGGGAAATTGAGCCCCAGGTACATCAGACCATTTGAAATTCTAAAAATAATCGGAGCTGTAGCTTACAGTATAGCGATGCCGCCAAATCTTGCCAGAGTTCATGATGTGTTCCACGTTTCATTGTTAAATAAATACATTCCAGACCCAATGCATGTACTCATATATGATGAAACTTAACATAAACCTAATTTTTCATACTATGAAAAGCCTATCAGGATTCTTGACACAAGGGAGAAAGTATTGAGAAATTGGAAAACTCATGTAGTAAAAGTTCTTTGGAGAAACTAGAATATGGAGGAAGCAACATGGGAAACTAAGGATGTTATAAATAAGAACTACCCACATCTTTTTGGTGATATTTGTACATAAAATTATGAGGATGAAATTTCAAAAGGAGGGAATAATGTAGAACCCCAAACATTATATGGTATGTTTCTCTAAAATACACTATACTCAATAGATTGCCTATATTTCATGAATCATAGAGCCTCTATAGAGAAAAACATGGTTACTTATAGAAGATAGCCATAACCTAGCCATTAAACATAGTTTTTTAGCTCTATGATTTTAATTTTAAAAATATGACATACACAGTTTTGTTCAAGATGATATTTAGAGTCTGATAGAATTAACTTAACTTTAGGTGAATAGTAAACTACCCTTATGAATAGTAACATACCCTTATGAATAGTAACTTACCCTTATGAATAGTAACTTACCCTTATGAATAGTAATATGACTCTTATGAATGGTATATATACCCTTGAGTGTATAAATGAATTTAGACACCATAAAAATGAAGATGAATATTTTAAGTGTTTATATATTTTGATTAAATATTGATTTAATTAAATATTTAATGAATCATATTTAGAAAATTATTTTTGAAAAATGGATATCATTTTTGGATTCTACACATTGAAAAATGGTTGGGGTGATTTTTTTGGGATTTTTCTAAAATACTTGAATTTTTGATGAATAGTAAAATCTGATAATTCACGATAAATGCTAAATAATGGATTAATTGAGTAATTGATGATGATATGCTGTTTTAAGCACAATTGATTCGTATTAAGATGAATATATTACTATTCTTGGTCATGGAATACTCACTATTAGTTTTCTTGAGATGAAATAAAAAATTAATGATTATAATATTAAGAAAACTCCTCTCCCCTCCACTATATAAAGCACCCCTCACCCCCTCTTTCTCCCACACCACTCAAGCTTCAAGACTTGTATAAATTCTACCAAATACTCTCCCCAATCCCTCTCCCCACGTCTGAGATCTGCTGGCCTCACCAAAAGGACAAAAACAAAATCCTTAAGGAGATTCTCAAGGAGGAGTACTCAAGAGGTGAATCTTCCTTCTCTTTTCTTTCAATTTCTTTTACCAAATTCCATTATTTTGTTCTCCCTTCTCACATCCCCTCATCAAAATTCCATGATAATTCCTATACCTTAAATTTATTGTATTTTCATTGTGTTAATGGAATATTTCATCATAATCTCTCTTTTCCCTCCTTTTATATAATAAATGCAAACACCGTTCGAGTTGTGTAAATTTATCACACTCAAGGAAGACGGGTTGTCAATTGGAATTACTATCTTCAATACTGGTCATGAAACATTTTAAATGGTTGAACAAGGTCATAATATATGTATCTTATCTTGATTAATGTTCTGTAATCTTTACACATTCATAATATGGAATAATAATAAAAAACAAGTTTATTGTGGACAAAACTGCCAAGCCAAATCCAAGCGTTTATTTTTTTAACTCATCGAATGAGTCATACTCATGGTATATAACCAGAATCATTATAAGATAATTTATATCTCTTTAATGTCACTAATAATGTATATTATCAATTCAGGATGTTTAACCATATTTCAAACAAACTTCCATTCATGAATACAAGTAAACAAATTATGAAACCAAGTACGAAAATGCTTCCAAATAAATAAAATTGAATCTCTTAAACCCATCAAAAATGCCATTAATGAACTTTATAAGGTTATAACATATCAATTAAATTTTTATGAGGTTATTGAATTATTAATTAATCAATATAAATTTGAATATTCAGGTCTTTAATAACAAGTCAAGAACACCTTCAAGCATAAGGTAAGGGAGTCTCTCTCTCGCTTTTGTTCAAGAATCTCCCCTATGTTGTGCCCTATAATTTTTAATACCTAATGATGGGGTATGTTTTATAAGCTCCCCCATACTGACCTTATGATATATAAATAATGTGATAACCTTTTACCTCTCATTAATCCCTCGCATTAACACTCGTCACCATGCCAAAATGTTTATAAGGGGTTTTTCTCATCTCACATTCAATTATGTGGTATTTCCATTGTTCACCTCTTATTTCTTATATATGGTATATGTGTACTAACATTTTATATATATTATCATGATTCTCTTCATATTAATGGTATTATTTGATTCATTTGGTGGTTATTAAACTTTGGACATATGACTCAATTTAATACAACATGGTAATGAGCTTGGTCTCAATTTTCACTCCATTGTGACTTGCTTAGTAATTGTGTACCTACTCTTTCTTATGTGGTATACCTACTGCCCATTTGAGATCACTTTTAAATTGAAATTATATTCCATTTATATTTCCATATTCTCATATCATGGATATGATTATTGTCTAATCTGTATACCACTTTACAAACGGTATTTGTTTTGAATGTTGTTTTGACTGTGGAAATATTGATGAATCTGTATCCTCTATTCTATACAGATAATGTAACGTCATATTTCTATTATATTGAATCTATCTATAAATAATTATTTGGATGTAGAGGTGGGTGGGGCTCACTACATCCCCTTGATGCATCGGTAGGTCTAATGAGACAAATCAATTTGGCGACAAACCCTTCGAGTTTTCCCCCAAAATCAGATGGGTTTCTACCCCCAAAACTAAACCATTTTTACGGTATTATGGTTTCATGTGTCAGATACATGATGTCCAATTAATAATAATTATCTTTATTCATTATCAGTTATTAAAATCCATGATTTTTTCACTATGATAAAATCTCTGGATGTAGTTTCATTCTCAGTTTATTAATGGCATGAGTTTTTCATTTATTCACCATGCCATATTGATTATGTCAGATTGATTATGATTAACTAATTATTTTATTCATTCTTCTACTATTTGTAACCCTTACTGAGAATTTGAGCTCACCCCTTTCATTGTTTACCTATGACAGGTGATGAAGAGAAGATCATTTATTGAGTTCAGGTGGTTGCAGTTTTTAGTTTTGATACGTATTGTATTTTTTAACCTTTTCCAATATAATTTGTGTTACATATATGTATCTAGTTTTTTCAAGACAACTAAAATGATCATTCCTTCAGGATTTCCATTCCTTCTAACCATTAAAATATCACAAGTAATGCATTGGCTCCAGTCTAGAGGGGTTGGGGCGTTACACATTATATAGATATTTATCTCTATATGAATTATTAGCTAACTTCTACCCATCACTTCAGAATTTCATTACCCGATGAACTTCCCTTCCACACATAAAAAATTCACGAGTACCCTTAAAAATAAATTCCTCAAAAATTTATTCCCACACTTTGAGACTAAATGAAATATAATCTTCTTCTCTCACTTTTTTTATATTTTCCTTTGAATTATATTTTTCTCTTCTTATTAAAACCATGAAATTTAGACGTATCTCCAACCTCCATTTCCTCCTTAACATCGCATAAAAAATCTCTTCATAGAAACTACTGTATATTATGGATAATTAGGCTTAGAGACCTGGTTTTAATCCATTTAATAATCGATCAAACTTACTTTCAGGTTATATGATAATACCAGAAGCATACCTAGAAAGTTGTCTAAAAGTTTTCATATAGGTACTAACAGATTCATCATCCTTTTGATTTAGCTCAAGTAACTAATTCTCCATATTCATATGAATAATATGAGGAATGTAGTTATTAAAAAATAAGTTCTTAAACTCATCCCAATCCATGGATCCAATTTCATCCCGTTACCTCGTATTCTTGATAAGGGTCCACCATCGATCCACTTCACCTTCCAAATTGTAGACAACCAAAATCAATTTCTCATTATATGAATATTGGAGGATGAAAAATATCATTTTAGTGGTGTAGATCCATTACTTAGAAAATATTGGATCAGAAAACCCACTAAAAAAATGGGAATTCCTTCATAAAGTACTCAACAAAATGTTGTTCCCCCATTTGTTCCTTTAGAAGTCCAGCATGATTCATAGCTTGAGAAAGTTGTATGAGCATAGAAATGAGATATTCCAATATAGTACCTTTATCATTTGGTTGATCAGAAGTAAAATCATTATATTTTCCATCACACTGAACATTAACACTATTCCTTCTGGCTCTAATTATGGAATAAAACCAAAAATCATAGTGTATGAAACAATAATCATAGTAGGGAACTAAAAAATCCTGAAAAACTACTAATAGGATGTATATAAAATGAAACCCTATTTTTAATATATGATACCTTAGGCTTATCCTTGAACAAATTTTATTTAAAAATAGTCTTTTAAAATTATAAAGGAATCTATAAAACATTGTGTGGTCATGATAGTGGAAAATTATGTTCATGTAATACACATTAAAACACTGATTCCTTTCACATTTTTGGTAAAATACAAATGGAAATTATTGGAGGGGAAATAACTGATTATTTATTTCAAAAAAATTAAGAATTAAAACATGGTTAAAAATGTATTTAATAAATAATTATTAGGATTTTTTTAAAAACACTTTTTGAAAACATGGTTTTAGAAGAAAAACAAGTTTTTGACTGAAGATTGAAATAAAGACAATTTTTATTAAAACAATTCTTTTAAACTCCTAAGTACATAAATAAAGGAAATGAAAGGAAACAAATAATTCTAATTACATAAATTGATTACAAGAAAATTCATGAGTTTCTTGAGATTTTTAATATAATATTCTAGTATCCGAAACATAATCATAAACAATCCTAATAAATGATGAGATTGAAACACAAAATCTTTACCACTTTATTAACTTTTAATTGTAATCCCCATGAAATAATTAAATTAAATAAATCTTAAAATATAATTATAATAAATAAATTCAAGATATTATATGTCAAAGGGATGAATATACACCTAATAAAATAATATAAATACATAACATAACAATTTTCTAAAACAATGAAAAATGAGACAAAAATACCTGAGCACGTTGGAAAATTTTGTACTGTAAAAAACCCTAAAATAAAGATCCTAAAATGGATACTTAAATATCAATAATTTTCAGGAGAATAATCACAAAATACATTCATGGGTAGTTTATAAACTATATAAAAGAAATAGGCGGTGAATTAGGCATGTGTCTCACATAAGTAAAAACTGAGACAGAAATCCCTTACCTTAAGTATCAAATTCATTAGTTAGTGTTTGAAAATTATGGATAATAAATATAATTCATTATAAATATATTATATAACCTTAATTATATATATAATACCATATATTATTTACTTAAGACCTTTTATTACATGTTTATTAACAATTCCTTGTTAAAGTCACGTTTGCCAAAATAACTACTTTATTTGTTTATAGTATTTTTTGATTTATTTTTTCTCTTTTACTTTTATCATGATTATATAATATAAATAATGTTAAAAATGGAATAAATATAATATATATTCATTATATATGTATTTATTGTAATATATAAGATTTAGATATAGAAAATGAAATACACCGTTCATGGAGATGGTAGGCCACACACACACACGCCTGAACACTATTTCCATTTTTTTGAAAGATTGAAATAAAGAAAGTTAAATAATATATTACCATTAAAGAATAATTTTAATGTAATATATATTACATATTTTCATTAAAACCATTTCTATTACCTTCCATGTAAAGAGTGAATGAATCAAATCGCTTTGTGAGGCCGTAGTCTTCCATACACACGAGTGACATTGTCATATTTCCATAAAATGGAATGTAAGAAGGTATATATGATATAATAATTTAAAATACATAATAATATAATAAATATTATTTATAAAAATTTAATCCAACATTATATCTACCTGTGAAATTTGGTGATGGAAAATGAATAACATTGGTTGTGAGGTGGTAGTCTACCTTACACACAAATGATGATTTTATGTCCCTTTTGATGGAAGTGGAGAGAGTTTTTGGTCATGACCATAACATAAAACATTTAATTATATGAAATATAATTTATTTATTATAAAATAATGTTTTAATAATAATATAATGAGGAGGAGGAAGAAATAAAATAAAACACTTTATTAGAGAGGTTACCTCTTCTTCATACAATTTCTTTTGGTTTGCACTGAAAGCCTTCATAGGCCGAGTTTATGACCAAAATAAGGATTATCGTATGGTAGGATGGAATAAATGACATTATTTGTATTGATATGGTCTCTAAAAATGATTTTTTATGTGTAAAGGGGAGAAGATAATTGGAGGCCTTTTATAAGTGAGGTGAGTTACACACTTGTATGTTTTGAAATGAAAATGGAATACCCATGTGTTACCCATTCCTCAAGGATAAAAAATAGGTAATTATAGAGCCTTAGACATGATAAGGTAAAAATATGTCTATAAAATATATATTAGACAAGTTTTAGGTCATTTGAAACCCTTATATTTTTATTTTAACCCTTAATAAACCCATTTTTACCTTAACCATGATAAATAATTTGTACTATTTTACTATTCATTATGGTCAAAAATTTAAATTAACTTATTATATAAAATAAATTATTTTTATTATAAATATATATTCCATTTTAACAAACTTCTATCACAGAATTGGAAAATTAAATTTAAAATTAAACCCACAAACGCGACGAGAAAGCGATTTTCCAAAGAAAAAAATGATCAGAAGTTTAAAAAGTTTTTATATCAAAATTAAATATAAAAATCATCCAAATGAACTAAATAGTATTAATTTATATATAATTTTATTAATTTTATTGTATAGACACATTTAAAAACAAAAAAGAACCATATAAATCCATTAAACGAAAAGGTAGTTTTCAATAAAAACTAGCAATTTTCACTATTTATTGAAAAACTAATCTTTAAAAAAAATACCAAAAAATCAACATTAGATAATTTTGAAATTATTATTAAAAAAAATTATTTTATCGAATTATGTTTCTAAAATTATTAAAAATTATATTTTTTGTTGTTCACAAAATGAAATAAAAATATTTTTTAGAGAAAATTATATTTTAGAAATATATAAATACTTTTATAAAAATTAATTACTCTTATAAATATGTTTTATTTATTTAAAATCATTATAATTAAAATTTTAAAATTACTTATTTCTATATATATTTATATGTTTAATAGATATGGTATAACGATCATGTTTAAATAATAATATTAACACATATCATGATTTGTTGAAACATAGTTATGTGTGTAACATAATATAAACATGTTGTCTTATATAACAAAAGATATCAAAGAAATTTAATTTATTTTAAAAAAATTCAAAAAACTTAGGCTGTTACAAATCACATCCAAAATAATATCCTATTACTGAAAATAATGATTAATTAACAGAAGAATAATTTTTTAAAGAACAATCGTACTCAAGAGTAAAAAAAAGGATCTTAGGAGGGCATATAGGTTTCCATGAAACTCAAAATGTCATTTATATATCCTAAATTAGTATAATTGTGAAGGTTTTAACCCAACATAAATACAATGAGTGATCTAAAGGCTTATTTGACCTAGACTAGTGAAAACTAGATTGAAAATGTTGGTTGGGAGAGTAGAATTGTGTGAAAATTTAATGAAATTAATAAGAAAATTTTTTACTGTGTAGTGTAAATAGTGATAGAAATTTTATATATAACTTTTTAGGGATAATAGAAATTTCAAATATTTTGAGGGAAAAATATAAATTAAGTAGTCTATTGAAATAATAATTCTCTTGAGAATGTTTTCAACTAACTTATAGACTTAATGAATCATTGATAAATTTATCTGTCATTAATATAAAAAATTTTATTCTTATAATTCCATCACTAAATATATTGATTTAAATTAATGGATAAAATGGATTCAAACAGTCTCAATTCTAATTTTTGTCTGGTTGAAACATCAACAAAAATAAGGAAATATATTTAAGTAGAGTACCCAAGAAGAATAAATGGTAGTTAATAAGGAATTAAAAATCATTAATGAATAAAAAGCATCAAAAATTGTTTTTACCACTAAATAAATTTTCCGCAGTGCCTGTTTTCAACAATAGAGAACAATACGAGAAAAAATAATAGAAATTAAATAGAAATAAAATAACGGATGCATGTTTCTTCTCTATCATGATGGGATCTCATCTCCCCCATCCAGCTCTCTCTTTATTTCTCCTTAAAGTGAAAATTGTGCCTACATCTCCCACTAATACTCCTAATTTGATTTTATTATCCCCTGAAAATTTATAGTAACTACCCTTTTTAATGAAGTCATGAGACAAATTCCAGTACAGAGCTCATATTCAACTCTACATGTTAAATCGCTGGTATTTACATAGCTTAAGTTACTATTGATCATCTTAATTATTTTGAATTGAGTAGAAGTTACAATATAATTCTATAATCCCATATGTGATATTGATTAATCTATTAATGATTACTTTTAATGTTTTATAATTAATATCCTTCATATAAAAATTTGAATTATCGAGCCCAGCTTTGACTCCCCTATATATGAATTTGATTTGAGAAATAAGGATATTGTGGAAATAGTATAGCTTTGGCCTCATCTATATATCTATAAGATCTAAAAAATAATGAATTAAGTATTACAAGTTCATATTTATGTTTTATATGGATTTGTAAAATGTATATAAAACACTTGGAAGTCATACAAGACCTGAAAATTCTTAAGCGACTACTATAAAATTCATACATTTGTGAAGGCCAACCACAAGTCGTACGCGGGTAGAAGAAGTCATATGTCGTTCTATTAAAGATGAAATTTGGAAAACACATAAGTCATATGAGATTATCCAAATTCATATAGGATATCATAAAAGTCTTAATAAATGGAGTTAGAAGTTATATGGGATGTTACTTAGTTGATTTTCAAAAAAAGATATATGGGATTTGATGAAAGTCTTATAGAATGGAGGAATATCCAAATTTTCAACATCCATTTATACTTAAAAAGGAAGATATTAAAATTGTTCTGAAAAACATACCTAATATAAAAAATTAATCATTTAAATAACAACTTCCACAATCTAAAATCCTTTCCTAACTTCCTCAAAATTATATTCCAACATCATCCAAAATTATTGATCTTTAAAAACATTGGGAAATAAAGCAATTAATCATTTCATTAATTAAGTTCAAAAAATTTATCAATATATTTAATGAATAAATGTTTCAATAAAAAAGTTAACAATATTCAATAATATTTCATTATAAAAAAAATGATATAAAAACACAATTATTTAACCAAAAAAGATTTGTAATATATGTAACATAGTAAAAAAACTTAAAATTCTCCTACACTTAAGAAATTTATTATCCTCTAGAAACCAAATTTTCAAATTAATTAGAATAAAATTCATCAAAAAAATTAAATATTTTCAATGAAAACTAATACTTTTTTAAAAAAAAAATGTTTTCTAATATAGATTAACAAATCATGTTGTTACATGTGGAAATTACCAAAAAAAAATTGATCCTTTTCAATTTATTTTGGATCCTTAGTTGTTTAGATGAAATTTTTTATTAATTTAGGTTATTTTTTAGAATTTCAATAGAATTTTTAAAGAGTTAAAAATTTGAACATGGTTAGGGGAAACCATGTTGTTCTCCCTAGGAAACCATGTGGTTCTCCCTAGGAAACGGTTTGACTTGTTGCAGTGGAACATGGGTGGTACACTGTTAAGGATCAAAATTTAATAAATTATGCTGCATCACATAACAAATAGTGTTAATCACTCTAGCACTAAAATCATATTTGGTGAATTATTCAAACAACCATGTTACCAATCTATTCATGTTTCTTAAGAGAGGAAGTAGCCATGGATGAATGACACATGGTTTGAAAAATTGTATGACTAAAATGTGTGTGCATGTAACTAATGATTTAAAACTCCGTTAATTAGATATTAACCCTCTAATTTCAGTGATTCTTCTTCATATTCTTTTTTACTCTTGAACTTATGGACTCTAAAGTCCTCCCAAGATAATTTTAATCCTTCCCTAGTGTATTCGTTGATATATCTAGAGAGATAAAATCATTGAAATTCAAGGTAAATGTTTATTTTTCTTCACTTATTAATGTTTTTATTAGGTCCTATATTTTTTCCATGGAATGGATACTTATAATTGGGATATTATGGTTAGGTATGATGATATGTTCTCAGTATATTGATGGATCTTTTCTAGACCTAGCTCTATTTTTGAGTCTAGGAAAGATCCTTTGTTCTTCATGAATCTTGTCCTCAATCTTCCTCGTGTGGTGGTAGATTGTTGTTCCATTCCTCATAGATGAACCTCTTTGTAAGTAATATCCCTTAAAATACTTTTATGTCTTAATTATACTTTAATCATCCTTCCCTCAACCATCTTGATCAAAATTTTATTCTTGAAATTATCTCGATTAAATAATTAGGTGACAATCCCATCGACACTTAATGGAATTGTCTAATAACGATGGTACTTTGAATCCACATGGATAGATGGTGTTTCATGATGATGAATGTGTGTCATTATTTGGATTTTTAATTTATTCATGTACCTTTAAGTTCCTTATAGTTTTTTTCAATTTTGGTTAATTTGTCCATTAGACCTTGGAATTGAATTAGGGCCTTTTCTCATCTTATAATTAGGAGTGTACTAGGTGTAGATGAATTCCATTAGAAGACATTGTAGCTATGGTACATCACTTGGTTGTTTTCTTCTAAATCTTCGAAATTAATTGAACTAAATTTGACTTTATATTTTTCAACATGTTTTGGATTTTTCTCAGAATAATTTCATATATATATTACGGACCATCCATGGGTGGTTCGTCATGGTTTTTGGTAGTCGATGATACCCGATAAGTACTTTAGAAAGTATATATTTCAACATTGGTTATAATTTTTATTATAAACATTTAATTAATTATAATTTAGTTAAAATTAATTAATTATAATTTAGTTAAAATTAATTAATTTTAAATGGTTGGAATGATTTTGAGCCTCATGGAGATCTATCAAGTCCATATAGACATGAATGACTTGGATAATATAGATAGGATTTTCTTTTATCGGATTTGGCTCTTTTTGAGGTAGGTAGTCTTATATAATCTAACCTATGGTATTATTCTTGGTTTATGGGAATGTTTTAAGATATTTTCAAACTCAGGTGAATGACTCTTCAATTCATAATGTGTTATGAATAACAATTAATTATTAATTAATTAATGATCCTTAAGTCTTAAATAATCAAAGATACCATGCCTAATGTAATTGGAAAAAGTGCCAAGGGCCATGATAGACCCTTATGAAATGGTTTGATTCGAATCACTGATGGATGAGGCTTGATCCCTAATGTATGACTTATATTACATGGATCCTCATTGATGTGTGGTTGTTCTACACAATACATAGATCCATAAGACCATATTGTATGCCTTGATCACATGTGTGTATGTGTGCAGCCTATGATACCATGCTTGATATATGTTTTTGTAAGGGTGAGTGAGTGTCCCTTGAGACCAATGTATGATATGTTATCATATTATTCGTGTGTAGCTTCTTGAGAACTATTCTTGATATTCCTTATTGTTTCTTTCTATAATATGTAATTTTTTGTGGTATTACATTGCCTATGAAACCGTGAATCGGGTATTAGGATGATAAGGATTCATAGTTTGGTGAGATGGCCCCTTGGAGTGAAGTGTGAGGACATGATTATGGCTATAGACTATGGATCATTTATTTTATGGTCCAGATCACATACTTTTCTGATATGGGAGTATACCATCCATGGTAATCGTGAATCCATTGACTATAGGTTAGAGTGGAATAATTCCATGTAGGGGTGATGTGTTTTTTTAAATTACATAAAAAATATAATGTGTGACTTATCATTATCATAGTTTAACAACCAATATTAGGATGGTGTGTATGGTTTTACTAATATTGACCGCTATCAGGGTGGCACATGCAGTGTTCCTATTAATATCAACCATCAGGGCTAGGCATGTGGTGTTTCCTTAAATCCAGAACATGAGGACATGACTGATGGGTATAGGGTTCCAATTGATGCCAAGACGTGAGGCATGTCTTGTGATATGTTGTGACATAATTTGACATCCTTATCAAACTTATGCTCAATAAAATATGATCAAATATTTTTTGAATCTTTTTACATGCTTGATCGCACAACATATGGGTGTTTTTTTTCATTTGGGTAATGGTGATTATATGTTATGCTTGTGCAGTTTATGTATTTTCTGTTAACTTTCTTATAAGTTTATCACATGCATGCATAATGCATTTACCAGATAGGTACTAGAACATGTTTGTACTTTCCTTATAAGTAGTACTCACAACCTGCATAGGTGTCCATTACACTTGGGTACCTGAGAATCCCTCACTTGTTAAAGGTATAGTTTGGGCCATTACTCGAGTTTTGTCATCTAGCAGGATATCTCTCTATGGGTTTGGTCACTAGGAGGATGTGTGTTTTGGATTTGGGAACAAATATACTTTGTAATTTTATTCTTTTTATATCTTATACTTGTGATTATCCTTGTGGGAGATTATTTCCTTGTATTCACGATTGAGTATGTTGTTTCCACATTCATTCATACAAATGGTATGTTATTGGTTTTCTCTTACTCTTATTGTATACTATTACATGTTTGGTCATTTATTTATTATGTTTCTCTTTGATTGAGGTTATAGTATCCCCATGGTTCACATGATACCCTCATTTTTATTTAGAAGCCTTTGGTATATGGGGATTTGTGCCTCATGTCTTGTGGAACCCCAGTTCAAAAATGGTAATTCAGTTTAGGGCATTACAAAATGGAAACATAGCCTATCTTATTTACCTATTTTTATGATTTTATATATGAGTGGCATAGTAATGGGTCAAATATTATGATGAATATTGGTCTGGTGCATCTCAAAAACCACTCTTGAGAAACTTCTAGGATACCAAGGTATGTGATTGATGGTCTGGGAATGCACTATTATGATTAAATTATTTCACCTCAAGTGACATACATGATTTTTAGAATTCATGTTTTTATATAAATTTGAATCATGGACATATCAGAAATTAGCATAACATGAACCACATTTAGAACATAGGTTTCACGTGAAATATATGTTTCTTGTGTGTAATTTTTTTGATGATGGAAGACTCAAATGTTGGCTGTCAACAACTCGTACTATGTCAAACATATGAGTTTTTTATGACATTATTTCGAATGAAGTCTTATGCATGTCTACTTATGATGCTAGATCTAATCCAGTCATGTAAGCTTTCTTCAATAATGGTGTAGGTGAAATGGATACCCCTTTGGCCCCCCTCTCCTATGGGGGGATTCATCCCAACTCATACGGCTTCTCAACACTAGCTATTATCCCCCTTCACCTACCCTGGTCTTCTCCATGGCTTCCCAAAATTAATGTTAGACCTAAAGTTCCATCACAATATGATGAAATTACTAAGTTCCTAGCTTCACCCTAAAATTATTTAATGCTTCTTTTCTATTGAATCTCACATTGATGGATCACATTGGTATGAATTTCCCCTCAATAGACACCTTTCATAGGTTTTTTTAATTCATGGGGTTTTAATGAAATGGCGATTTTAGGGATTCTCGATCCACAAATTTTTTTTGATTTATTTTATAATTGAATATGACCTCATCTCTATCCATTTGAATTCTCCATATGATATCACTAGCTTACTTTTCTCACATTTTTTTTGGTCTTTAAAGTTCTACTTAAAAAGGGATCTTCCCTCCATAGTGATTTAGATTTACCTTTGTATCATATATATCTCATTTCATAATTTGGTGATTCTTAGATGGATTAGTAATATGGTGGGAATCTTCTAAATAACTAATAATAATACATTATCTTTCTTCCACATTTTTTAACCTTAAATTTGGGTTTAATTCTATGTCTTAAAGGTACCAATGGATTTCATCTACCCTGAGATTGAAATGAAGCGTAATTGGAAGTAGAAGGATTTCTATGATTCTTGGGTCAACTTATATTATTTATATAGACATTTGAGTCATGATCTATCCAACATCCAGCTTGGGGAAAAATTTGATACACATGTATTACTTTTAGTAGGTAACTCAAATATCAACGGTAACACAAAAAATGATTGTCATTTAAAGGGGGTGAGGTCTCTATAACCATAAATGAGGGTTAAAAATAAATTTTTTGTTTTGAGAAAAGACATGAAAAGATCCAGGATAGATGTATTAGTCATGGGAGAGGCTGGTCCAAGCACATCCACTATTGTATCCACCTATTCCCAATCTATGACTTCTAGAAATGGGTAAAAATGGTAGGAGGTTTATGCTGGTGTGTGTTTGATCATTTCTTTTGGAATTTGGAATGACTGTATTCTTATTCCTTCAGATTTTATCCATATTTCCACATTTCAGGTTGGTGTTTCTAGTATTATTACAAATTTTATATTTTAAAAAAAAATTGGTAGCACTAAATCCCCAGTCCTTTACTAGTCCAAATACAAGAGATTCTCAAATATAGGCGTCTTCAAAGTTGTGATCTACCCCTTCCTTAATCCATCTTCACAACCATTGAAAATATTTGAATTAAAATGAAGAGGATGATGCCAATGCTAAAGTGTGGTATACATTCATTCCTAGGTTAAAAAGAAAGTTGGATATTTCAAAGATCCCGGATGTACTAGAGTTGAGTCATAGAGAAGAAGATTCCCAATCTACTTTAGACTATAAGCATCATCATCATGCAATAGTTCCATTTGGGTTTGGCTCAAGGAATGGTAATAAAGGTATCTATGACTCATGGAATTATCCAATTATAAAATGGAAATGAATTAGGAATTGAAAGTATTATTCAAATTTATTGAAACCCATGGAAACCATATTTTTTTGTAAAGGAAAGAAATCCATGGATGAGGTAAGGCCATTTATGTTGGAACCTAATGTGATTGAAGTTAAAGAGATTAAATAACATGAGGAGAAATAAGAATATATTTTTGATAAGTTTTAGGAATATAAATTTGATACGAAATAAGATAAAGATTATATTTTGGAATCATAGAAAATTTATGGGGTTCTGATGGTTTCAGAAAAGAAGGAAGTTAACAAATAAGATTCCATAGATCCATTTATACATTCTATGGAAGAGATATTGTTGGAGTATTTCACTATCAATATTTTAGAGGATGATGGAAATATAATGTTTTATAGAATTCTTAGAGTTTATATTAATGAAGAGAATTTTTTTTGGATAAAAAAATATGATCAGATTTTGACACACATATTCAATGAAGTTAAAATAAGTCTGGAAGAGTATATTTATGCATGAGGCAAGATTTACTATCTCATAGAGGATTTCATAAAGTATTATCCAAACATGGAGGGAAGCTCTATCGAAGAGTTTTTATATAGGGTGAATTATTATAACACCATTAAATTTTCCAATAATGGTTCGGTGATCTCTTATGTTGTTTAATGTTTGGTGGTTTCTATAATTTAGTATGGGTTTCCAATTTCCCCATAGAAGTTTATTTTTCAAAATATTTTTTTTTTAAATTTTCAGTGTCTACTTATAATATCTAGACATATAAGACGATGATGTGGTGCATATGGGCAACTATAATGATGATGATGATGACAGAATAGTCCCTCTATTCATAGATGGTGTGGTGTGCCTTGGTATGTCATTTCTAGGCGTTAATTACCTCAGTAAAAAATCTTATTCAAGTATACAATGGATAGGTCCGGTTAATTAAGGTTATAAATATAGGCTACTGGAGTGATACTTATAACCTCAATGAATTTTTTAACTGAACTAGGCACCTTTGGCCTTGATGTGGTTAGTTTAATTGTGAATTCATCATGGAATATCTTCAGATATATACCTAAATGACATTTCATGAAAATAAACCCCCTTCCAAAACCTTGTTAAAGTTATGTATAAGGCCTCATGAACTTAAAAATACAAATCTGGTTACTAGTAAGATAGTGTATCATGTTTCATTAAGGTAACTTGAGTGGGATAGTCCTTTTAAAGGGATAATAATGGTTAATTATTTAGGGGTAGTTTTTATAGATGAAAATGCCCCATTCATGTGAGCAGTCTATGAAAATATTAAAGGAAAAGATTATTTTTTTTATTTTTATCCCTAGATTATAGATCACGTAGTGTTATAGTACTAATGATACAAGGGTTTTGCAGTTTTTGGATTCTTATTGCATCAAGGGAAGGGGTAGGGGTGCATGGCATGTTAATTTAAAAAGTTACTTGTGTTGGATGTCAATTAAATATCCTAGGTTGTTGGACATAGTTGGGCTGAGGGGATGGAAATATACTTAAAATTTTGAACTCAAACCCATGTGATGAGTGGTGTATGTTTAAACTTAGTAGAAAAGATATTACTTTTCTAAATAGGAGCACTATGGGTTCTTGATTTTGGTCATGTTAAAGATTTTTTTGTGTTGAAAAATGTGAAGGAACACGTTTCTGGGCCCAAAGGTCCCTGAATCATGGGGAAATCACTTTGTTAGAGTAATGAGTGGTGTCATCATGCCTTGTTTGGAAATAATTGGTGCCTAAGAATTCATGTTGTGCTTATGTGTAGGGTCAGTTGAATCGACAGAGTAAGGGGGTGAACAGACCCTTAAGAATTTTTCTGGTTATATAGATGATATTAAAGGATATGGTGATGGTATGTCACTAGAGAATTCAATTTAGGTTAAACCATACAGTTATAAACCAATGTGTTCAATCTAAATCTCATAGGTATTGTTATCCCATTGGAGTGTGTGTGGAGATATGTCCTCATGGTGGATGGTGACATCAATGATAGTTCTGGGTACCATTGTGCGGCTGATTGAAGTTTTTTATTTGTCTGAATTTTCATGTCTTGAAATAGTGGAATGCATGAGGGGATAAGTAATATCTTATTTAGAATTCATATCCCACACCTTGGTTACTAAATAACATAACTCACATCAAGTTTGAATCGTTGAATGTCATGAATTCTATTCTGGGTAATCTAGGTTTGTGAATAACGTTATGATTTCTTGGAAATTTAGTGTGAAATGATAGCCATGTTTAGTTATTTCATTCAACTTAGGAGTATTTGAGGTATAGGTAGACTAATGTGAGTGTTGTGAGGTGACAATAAGGATACTCTCATGGTGGGAATTATCAACTTGGTTGCATGATAAATTACCTCACTTGTGTTAAGGGTCTTGGTATTGCATAAGAATGAATCCTGGATGTTCTAAGAGACTCTATAATACTGATGTGTAATAGACCTGTGAATATCTAGTTCCGTAATGAATGACTAATTCCTAATTCAGATATATCACTGGATGGAGAATAGATGATAGCTTTAGACTCTGTAAGAAATATATGAAAACTGAGAGGAAAGTGGTTTTTTGGAAATTTGGAGTGTGTTTGAAAGATGTGTTACTAGTGGAATTGGTTATTGAGTCATTTAGGAAAATTAATTTTAGGTATGATCAGACCTCGATGAGGCTTTCTAATTGATTTAACAATTCCAATGATTTATAAGGTTTTTTGATTGGTGTCTTTTGTTTAGGTGGTGTAGATTTGTTGGTATTTGGATGGAAGTGTACCAACTGGTGTATCAATGTGAACCTGAATGCTATAAGTTAGAATCGTATAGAGCTCATCATATCAGATATGGATGATGAATTTAAGAATTAACTTGGGAATTCCTTGAATAGTTTTTTATGTTTGTGGTATGTTGGTCGATGGAGACTTGTTTGTTCAGTTCAGAACTAGGAAAGAGGTTTGGGTATCGACTCTTAACCTGTTTCTTGCATTTGATTATGAAAAATGAAACTTAACCATACTGGGTGTGTTATTTTTCTGTTGGAATATTCTTTTGTATTTAATTTCCAATGGTTAAGATCATCTTAGTTCTTCAAGAGGAATCATTTGAGGACACCAAGGTGTTTTGAAGTAAATATTTATAGTTATCACAGTCTCAATGTCAGCTGACAATAAGATTTTCTCATGTCTTGTGATGTTGTTCATGGAGTTATATAGAAGGGGAAGGATGGGAATTTAGTAATGAGCATGTACTTAAGGTGATGAGTTGGTAGTTAATGATAAATTCTTTTGGTTTATGATCAAGGAAGATCGGGATACATGATTCACATTCTACCATAGCTTCTCAAGGGAGAAAGGCACTATGGTGGGGATGTTGTAATTACCTGTGTTGTTATGTTTGGGAATTATAGATAATATATAGGATTTTTCATCTTTTTTGGATCCTTAGTTGTGTATAATAAGATTTGGGAAAATTCATGGTGTTTTATAAAATTCTAGAGGAATTTTTAAAGAGTCTATGATTTGATCATGGCTAGGTGAAACCTTGTGGTTCTCCATAGGAAATAGTGTGGATTTTAGTAGTGGCACTTGGGTGGTGCACATTTATGGAACACGGTTTAACAAACCATTCTAACTCACTTGAAAAAACCATGTGAATCATTCATGTTCTAAAATCATTGTTGGTGCATGGTTTGAAAAATCATGGGACCAAACTACATGGGTTTCCCATGAGAGGTAGTAGCCTTATACACATGGTGTATGGTATGGAATACCATGTGATCTAACCCTATGTGCATGTAATTAATGTTCCAAAACTCCACAAATTTCTTACCAACCCTTTAATTTCATTGATTCTTCTTCCTATTCACTAGGGCTCTCAAAATTATGGATTAAAAAGACACCCCAAGAGAATACCACCCCATCCCTAGTGTGCTATTGAGGGATCTAGGGAGACAAGTTAATGTTAATTCAAGGTATATGCTCATTTGCCTTCTATTATTCATGTTCTTGTAATATTATCTCTCTTTCTTTGGAACATATATTTAGAATCAGGATATTATGGTAAAATATGATGATATATTCTTGTTTTAGTGTTGGATAATTTCCATATCTAACTATATTGGTAAATTCAAGAAATATCATTCACTTTTCAATAAAATTGGTGTCCCTCTTTCACATGTGGTGGATGATTATTGTGCCACTCATCCTAAATGATCATCTTGGTATGTATTAGACCTTATGATCCTTTGATGTTTCAATTATCCTTAAATCCTCTTCAACTTGATAATTCCGAGGAACATTTTATTATTAGAATGATATTGATTAAAGAATTGGATGAGAATTCCATTGGAAATTAATGGAATTATATATGAAAAAATGGGTATTCTAATTATCATGGCTAGAGGATTTCTTGTGATAATGAAAACATTTAATTGATGAGTTTTTTTGATTAAGATATGTCCCTTGATATTACATACACAGTTTTTGTCAATTTTTGCGGAATTAGACATTGGACTAGGGAATTGAATTAGAGATTTTACTCATCATAGAATAAAGAGTGAGGTGATAGTGGCTAAACTATGTTGGATGATGTTGTATCTAAGTTATGTTTCTTAGTTATTTTCTTTAAAAGGTACCACTTTAATTTTATTAAATAAACCTTTTTCATCTTTCCATAGGATAGATATTTTCCTAGAATAATGTTAGACTTATGTTATATACCTTACTTAAATGGTTGTTCATGGTTCCAGCTAGGTGGTGATACCCAATAAGTTCATTAAAAACATTACTTTCTTCCTTGGTTATAGGTGGTCTTATAAATATTTAATTAATAATAATTTATTTATAATTTATTAATTTTTAATGATTCGTATGATTTATAATCTCATGGAAACTAATGAAGTATGAATTGAGTTGTATAACTTAGACAAAGTAGTTGGGATCTTCTTTGTTGATAATTGACCTTTTTTGAGGTAGGTTGTCCTGTGTACTCTTTCCTATGGTAATATGCATGGTCTATTGGGATATGGTATGGGGTTCTCCACTTTTCTAAAATTACTCTTAAATTAGTAATTTGTTATGGATAAAAATTAATGCTTAATTATTAATGATTCTTAAGTTTTATTTAGTTATATGATCCATGACAAATGTAATTGGAAAAAGTGCCATGGGAAACAATAGACCCCTTTTCAATGAATTGATGCTGGTCACTAATTATTGAGGCTTGGTCACTAATTCATGCCTTGGATTACATGGACCCATTTCTATGTGTTTTTTCCACACATAACCTAGTGTTGTGATACCATGTTTGATTCTATGATTACATGTGTGTGTGTGTGTATCTCGTGAGACCATGCTTGTAATGGACCGAAACTCTCCGGTCCATTCCTCTGTGAAAATGTGGTGTTAGAGGTGTCCCGGGGGATCGAGGTAGCTTGGAGGTGAGTTTGGGTGGCCTTTTTAAAGAAAACTGGAAGTCCTATAGGTTTTGCACGGTTTGCAACGGTTTGTTAAACTGTGTCGCCAGGCCATGTATAGCTGGCCTTGATGGTAGTTGAGACCGCACGAGAGGCACACGGTTTGTCTAAACCATGCCTCCAAACCATGCGAGCTGAGTGGCTAAGGCAATGGTGACCGCACGGTTAGCGCACGGTTTGTCTAACCGTGCAACTAGGTCGTGCGAGAACTTAAAGTTAGATCCTACATATTAGGGTCTTGAACATTTAGCCTTTATCTTGCTCGTTTAAGCCCCTAATCGGCCATAACTCAGGATTACCCTTCCTTGGAGGTAGAAGAACCACTCCCAAGCATTTTGGAGGTGATCTCGAGTCTCCTCTTGGAGAATCGAAGCTGGATTCTCGAGGTATGTTTCTGTTCTACCTCGTTCTTGTTGGTTTCTTAGATCTACTTAGATCTACTCCTTCTCTTCTCTTGGTATCTTATATCTACGCCCGTTATGGGTAGATCTAAGTGTGAGTATTTCGTTTGTGATGAGTCTTGGTCTTGATCTTGATAGGAGGAGAAATCTAAGGTGGGGTTTTGGAGAATCGACCCGGGTTCCTTGAGCGTTCTTCGATCGAGGTGGTTTTCGTCAATAACCCTTGAAGTAGGGGATTTGTGGCTTCTCTAATTGTTATGTGCAATCATAGAGTTAGCATGATTTAGACCTTTTGATCACAATGTAATTGACATACCTAAATAATTGAACCTGATTAAAATAATTGGTTAGATTGCATGTGTTTCTTTGTACCGTGATAACAGTTTGCCTCTTGATTTTCTTGATAGTGTGATATCTATGCCTTTCATGTTAGAATGTTGTTCTTGATGATTTGATAAATAACGTAAAGCCAGAATTAATTGATAATTAATTGGATAAAGATAAAGAGGTGTGTGAACGGATCTGGTGTTTGTTGTTGGTTCTCGTTGTTTGAAGGCATGTCAAGTTAATTGTTTAATTAATTTGTGACAGCTATGGTAGCTTTTTGGTTAGGTTGACCGTAGTTGGAACCTACCAATAATGACCAGGTTATGTCAAGAGGGATTGAAGAACTTTTTGTTGATAAATGATAATTCTTGATAGTGTTCTGAGTTACCCTCTTTCTTGTAAGGCTGAATTCCTTGTGCTTGGGAGACATGAGTGCTCATCATGTATGAAGGCAGGATGCCTTGTTATAGGGCCAAGAGGACATTTGATGTGATGTTTGTTTTCCTGTTGTTTCTGCTGTGATGTGACCATGGAGGGGTGTTGTGATGTGACCCTGGAGGGGTGTTTTGATATGTAGAGGCAGGGAGGCCTTGTGGTTGTGGTAGCAGATGATGCCTAGAGTGGCGAGATGCATCGGTTTATGCATGTAGGTGTCGGGGAGGACACCAGGGATGATGGTATAGAATGGATGTATTGGCTGGATGTTTGGTGGTTTGATTGGTTGTTATCTGCTTTAATTTTTTCCACTGCTCAAGGAAGCTTTTTTTTCTTACCCTTCTTCCTAAAGGGGCGAAGACAGGCGGAGTATGCCACGTGCTTTGCGTGTTTAGAATATCGTGGGATAATGGGCATGGGATCTTTCTATAGGCAGCATAGACTCTATGGGTAGTATATCTACTCATCGTGTTGTGCCCCCCTATGTTTAGTATCATAGGATGCTTTTCTAGAATGCCTGGGAATATGGGAAAGTATTTCTGAAATGAACGTTTGGTTAAATGGTGATACTCCACAGGGATGGAGATGCTGGAATTTAATGATGAGGTTGTGATCTTTTGAAGGAACAATTGACTTTTGGTGTAATGATAATGAAGTTTAAATGTGGTTTTTGTTCATGGATAATTAATGTGCAAAGAATTAATTAACATAAAGTGGAATTGATGAAAAGGGAATGAAGCAACCTAATGAAGTTATTTAACTGATTGTGTGCTTATAGGATGCCTAGTCTTAGAAATAGCAGCTCGGAGTCCGAGAGATGATAGCTGCAGTTGAGGCTAAGACTAGGGTTTTCCCATAGTGTGGTTGTGAGTTATATATAATCTGTACTGTTTGTGTTTCTATATGCTAATCCACCCTGTTAGTAAGGGAAACTGACACCCCAGGGATTCTGAGCCCTAGGGGGTGTTTTCCCCAACATTCTAGAGGGAGGATTAATGGATGACTACCCCTTTTGACCCCGCTCTCCTCTCTTGGTAGATACTAGTTCCATTGGCATATCGGTTAGTTTTCCCCATTTATGTGTGTATA
Organism: Viscum album; assembly: GCA_963277665.1. Classification (NCBI taxonomy): domain Eukaryota; kingdom Viridiplantae; phylum Streptophyta; class Magnoliopsida; order Santalales; family Viscaceae; genus Viscum; species Viscum album. The sequence goes on from OY728150.1 coordinate 492,262,095, forward strand.
GGGTTGTAATGTCTTGTGGTTATTTCCACACATATATTATGGATATAGTATCCTATGAAATACTATAGGTGTAATGTGTATAGGATGTGATGGGTTGAGGATCCTTACATGGTGTATGGACCGTGATGGGTTTATGTACAATACCTAACGTATGATACACGTTATGCGGGCTGTGGTGGCTCCCGGAACCTAATTGGTTACTTTTGTTTGTGAGGATGGTGTGGAGCTTAGCCTAGGTGTCTTTGGGAAAGCCTTTTTGGTGCACGAGGTACAGATTGTTGAACTTGGCCCAAATTTATACGGGCGAGCCTTTGGAGAGAGATCCAAAGGACGTATGTCATTGGGGCAAAGCGGAAAACCAGTGGGGAAGTAGTAGTGGGGTACCCTTGATATCCTTTTTTATATGATATATTCTTGTATGCGTTACTTGGTGAGAGTAGCCATGGTGAGGATGGGAACATGGTGTACCTATTTAGGTGACCAGTTAGTTTCACTTGTTGTTCACTGTGATTTAGCATGCTTTCTTTACTTTTGCATGAGAGGCTTCAGGGAGGATCCTACTGAGTATACTATTATACTCACCCTACGTATATATAAATTTTTTTTAGGTCACTTGGAGATGGATGGAGATCAGGCTGGTTACTACTAGCTTGTAGTTACAGGAGCTGTTTGGGCTTGTGATCGCTGCAGTTTTACATTCTTTTGGGTACTTTTAGTTTTCCCCTTTCAGTTATATTTCTTTTCCATAGCATTTCATATATGTACTTGGGTTTCTTTTATATTTCAGTTCTGAATTGGGGTTGGTTGGTGTTTGTCTTATCTCTCCCTTTTTCATGTGTTCTATTAGAGGGTAATGCCTCCCATTTGTGTGTTTACTATACCCTCGATGATAGTCACCAACCCGGGGCCTACTGGAGGCGGGACTTGGGGGTCATTATCTCCCTTCTCACATTTCCGGCCTAGGAGGGGTACACTTTGTGGGGAGGGGGATATGGAAGAGTGGTATCAGAGGTCTGGTTGAGGGATAGAATGGAGTTTGGAGCTAGGCACATTGAGGATGCATGGGTTGGTAGGGAAACGGTGTCATTCATGTTTAGAAAGTGGGGTAAACACTGGACACTGGTAGGGACATAGGCGTTTAGGGACCCCTATGATCTGTTTCACGGAACTTTAAGTTTACAATGGCTACTAAACAAGGTGATACTAGTTGCAGGTTAGAGACCTAGGAAAGGATCATGCATCATTCTTCTTTGTGCCTGTATTTGAATTGGTAGACCTTGGGATATGTTAACCTAAAATGAATGAAAGAAAAAAATTAATTAATTAATGTTGAGTCTTCCATATTCCAGGCTTGGGAGCTCTAATAGTTTGTTCTTTTGAAGGTATGGCTCCAGGTCAACGTCCTCGTCAGGGTTGTGTAGAAGATGTACAGCAGGTTGTCCCAGCAGATCGCCATAGGGTGGAGGTCGACGATGACGACACTTGTAGGAAGACACTATGAGAGTTTCAGTGCCAGAGTCTGCAGAAGTATAAGGTCTTCGTTTCAGATGCAGTCACAGAAGATTGGTTGGAGGAAGTCGAGATAGGATTCTGTTCGATCCGTGCTCCGAAGAAGCATTGGGTGTCCTTGGTTGTGACGTTGCTGCGTGGAGCAGTGAGGCAGTGGTGGCTCTTGTTCCTCAAGGATCGTGAGGAGTCATTGATCTCATGGGAGGAGTTCCGAGACAAGTTTAGAGTTGAGTTCCTTTCTTCGACTGCAAAGGTGTCTAGTCATCGGGAGCTTCTTACCCTTCAACAGGGGAGCTCCAGTGTTTGAGAGTTTGAAATCCGTTTCAGGAACCTTCTACGATATGCTTCGGACCTGTTACCAGATGAGGAGGCCAGGGTGAGGCATTTTGGGGAGGCTTTTCTTCCAGAGATCTAGCTCCAGGTCACCCCATTTATGCTGAATACATATCTTGAGGTGCTAGTGAGGGCATAGGTTGTTGAGAGGACTTTGGCCAGGACCAGATCATCATGAGAGGGGAATGTCACGACCCGCCCTCGGGGTCCGTGACGTGACTACCCCAAGCCCGCCTTCCATAGGCCAGGGGCTGGCGACTAGCACCAAGGCGTAAATCCCAGTAAAAAGGGAAGGCATTTCCTTTGTAAAGTAAACAAACACCACAGAGTAAGCAAGCGGAAAGTAAACACTAAGTAAAAACAGAGTACAACTGAAAGTGCGAAAAAGTAAATGGGCCAGTATACAAACCCAACTGAAAGTAAAGTACAACTCGAAAGTGGAAAACAGCAACTGAAAGTAAAAGCCGCTACACCGAGCTCTCCACTGGAGATTCCACCTGAAGGGTGGATACGGATAGCTCCACTGCTCCACGGGTCCCACCGTCTGCTCCGAGTACGTCCCACCCAGTGGTCCACCTCCAGGTATCGTCCTGCTCTGCAAGCCTCAGCCAAGATCAATGTTGTCCGTCGTCTGCAACCAACACAACGTAGTGCGGGCATAGCCCGTGCGGGGGTGAGTATAAGCTACTCAGTAGGGACCCCGAGACCCCCGAAGGTCTCCCAAAAATCCACAAATGATAAGCTTCAAAAGGAAGATACAAACACGAAGTAACAACCGACATTGCTTAGATATATGCCCATACATATACCTAAGTCATCAATTCCAACACACTCCAACCTCCGAGACCAAGTACAACTCAGTCCACACAGGAAAGTAAACGTATTCCACACAGGAAAGCAAACGAAATCCACACAGGATAGTACAACACAATCCACACAGGAAAGTAACAGGATTTAGATCACACAGGTATACTTCTTCGAAAGACGGTAAAGATGATCTCTGATCCATCTAAGTCGTCGGACCCACGAAGGATCGATAGGTAACTAACCCCCGCAAAAGACCCACATAGGATCGGGCCCACACAGGACCTGTAGGCGCTGGTTCACACAGGACCGCTGAGCGCAAAGACCCACACAGGATTGGGCCCACACAGGACCTGTAGCACTGATCCACGTAGGATCGCTGAGTGTTGTAGTCGTCGTAGAATCCACACAGGATCTCAATACTATCGTCGTCGCAGTCACAGTAGCAGTAGCAGTAGTAGTCACAGTAACAGTCGCAGTCGCAGCCAGCACTAGGGTTCCCGCACACAGCAAGCTCGTTCAGGAGGGTCCACTCCACGAGCCGAGAGGCTGATACATCAACTGTCACAAAGTCCAGAGTTGATGTATCCAAAAGCTCCATACCGTCAACAGGAACTCAACGCAACAGACGGCGCGTCGATCGGACGCCCGGTCTGAGAGTTATTGGCTTTTTCGTCCCAGGGGCCCGGTTGGTTTTTAAGGCAAAACCAACCCGTCCATACTCCACCTGCGTCCAAACCTCAGTCGGGGTATTCCAAAAGAACCGTCTCACTAAGAGGAACACAATAAAGCTGACGACACGTCAATAGGATGTTCGTAGCTCAAGATATGAGCGTTTTCGCTCCGAAGGCCCGGTTGGTTTCGTGAATGAACCAACCCGGACGAACTCAAAGTATTCTGAAACTTTGAGTGAGATATACCAAATCGACCGTCTCAATCCAAGGATCGCATTGCCGCTGACGGTTCGTCAATCGGAGGTCTGTGGCTCAAGTTATGGCCAAAAGACCGAAATCGTCTCGAAAACGGGGGGTCCGGGTCCGGGCCGACCCGGCCCGACCCCCCCTGGGTCGGCCCGAACCGGGTCGACCCGACTCGGGTCCGACCCGTCCCGGCCGGCGGCGGTCCGGCGCGGCGGCGCTGTCCGGCGCGGCGGCGCGTCCCGGCCAGCGGCGGTGCGGCCTGGCGCCGCACGGGTGCAGCGCGCGGGGGGCAAGGCCCCCGCTTTTGTTGCCTGGCGGCGCGGCTTAAGCCGCACCTTTTGAAGAAACCGGCCCTCCATGTGGGGGCCTGCTTTTGAGAAAACAGGGGGGTGCTGCACCCCCCCCCCCCCCCTTTGTGTAACCGGTCCCCCCCTCACGTGGGGCGGGGGCCTTCTTGTGGCCAGCCGGGGGAATTAATTCCCCCGGCACCTCTCTTCCGGCTCTTCCGGCCGGCCCACCTGGCCGGCCGGTTTTTCTTCAACGGGACCGGCAAACCGGTCCCCTTTCTGGCTTCCGACGCCGGCGGCCCGGCGAGCCGCCAGTCCTCTTGTCCCGCGGCGGCCCGGAACCGGCCGCGGTGTTCGTCGTCCGGCGCGGTGCGACGGCACCGCACCCCTCCGCCGTGGCCCCGCTCCGGCCGCGGCGCCTTCGGTTTTCTTCGACGCGGCGCGACAGCGTCGCGTTCATGATGATCCTTCCATGGCGCGGCGCGACAGCGCCGCGCAATACAACCGTGCAAAAACCCCACGTGGTGCGACGGCACCACGCCATCTCGTCGTCCACAAGAAAATAATAATCATCACGAACAAAGGAGGGGGAATTCGGCCGTGTTTGTGCGGTCCGACCCCCCTCTCATTAGATGATAACTCTTAAATAATTATCCACAAGACTATCATGCTAGAACCAAGAACGAGAAAGAAAATAACCAACAACAACCCCTACCTTGGTTTCAAGATCGATGTTCGTCAACGACCTGCGGAAGACAACGTCGCGGAGGTCGGGCGTCGCGGTAATCGTTCGTCAAATCCGTTGACGAAGAGGTACGTCCGAAGAGGTACGTCATTGTAGAATCTTCGTAAGCCGACGAAGGAAGTCCGAGGAGGAAGCGGTGTTCCCTTTCGTTGACACGGAAGACGTCATTGATCTTCCGAGACAACCGTCTACGAAGAACAGAGAAGTGGCATTCTTCGTCGGAGTTCGAAGGTTCTTCGCATTCTTCGTCAAGGTTGAAGAAGAAGAAGAAGGAGAACCCAAAATCCTCTCAAGAAGGCTAGAGAAATCTAACCAAATAAAATAAGTTAGAGTCTTATTTTATTCACACACTTAACAAATTGAATTTTAAAGGTTTGAAATTCAAATAAAATAACTCCAAAATAAATAACAAGTTGTCATGTCATTTAAAGAGGGGTTAAAGGGAGTTTTGAGAGAAGATGAAAAGTTAGGGTTCGTGTGGGCCCCACCACACTTAATCCTCTCAAGGGAGGTTAAGTGGGTGTGGGTCCCACCCCTAACTTCCTTTGAGAGAAGTTAACCAACAAAATAAAAAAAAAGTGTTTCCAAATTTTTTTTATTTAACTTCTTATAATTTCTCCCAAAACTAACTTTCATCTCGCATAAAACGCAACCTTGGAAAAGGTCCCCTTAAGCGAATAACGGTGCTGCGAGTTCATCGGTGCCCTCAGATTTCAATTCCGAGCACCGGATCAAAAGTTAGAAAAACCCGCTCGTTCGTTCACTGAACGTACCCGAGCCAAACTTCGGAAATTGATTCCGGGCACTCCGGGCCTCGGAATCAGGTGCCGTCAGAAACTGCGTTCTTGTAAAATTACAAAGAAAATTATGAAAAAATTTCCATTGAATTTTACGGGTCTTTACATTACTCCCACCTCAGGGCTTTACGTCCCCGTAAAGATACATCAAAAACTAGGGAAACAAATGAGGGTACTGAGCACGCATCTGAGCCTCCCGCTCCCAAGTGCTCTCCTGGAGGTTCTCGTGCTGCCATCTGATGCGCACAAGAGGAATCGATCGCCCACGTAGGACCCGCTCTTGTCGATCCTCTATCTCCACCGGGACCTCCGTAAAAGTCTCCCCATCGTCGATGTCAAACTCCCCATGGTCAATGATGTGCATCGGGTCGTGCACATACCTCCTCAGCTGAGATACGTGGAAGACGTCGTGCACCCGGTGCAACTGAGGTGGTAGAGCCAAGCGATAAGCCACCTCGCCAATCCTGCTGAGGACCTGGAAGGGTCCGATGAAGCGCGGAGATAACTTGCCGCCACGACCAAATCTCCGTATACCACGTCGAGGTGAGACCCGCAAGAAGACGTGGTCGCCATCCTCAAACTCTAGTGGCCTCCGCCTCCTGTCAGCGTATGACTTCTGCCGGCTCTGAGTTGTCCTCATCCGCTCCTGGATGACCTGGACCTTCTCTGTCGTGGCCTGGACCATCTCCGGTCCCACAAGTGCTGACTCCCCAGGGTCTGTCCAGAACAAAGGAGATCTACAAGGTCGGCCGTACAACGCCTCGTACGGTGCCATCCCGATGGTGGAGTGGTAGTTGTTGTTGTACGCAAACTCCACCAAGGGTAGGTGGTCCTCCCAGCTATGACCAAAGTCTAGGACACATGTGCGGAACATGTCCTCGAGAGTCTGAATGGTCGTCTCCGTCTGACCATCCGTATGAGGGTGAAAGGCTGTGCTCAGACGTAGCTGTGTCCCGAACGCCTCCTGTAACCCCTTCCAAAGCTGGGAAGTAAAGCGAGCATCTCGATCGGAGACGATAGATGATGGCACGCCGTGGAGTCGCACAATCTTTTGAACGTAGAGACATCCCAAGCTCTCCACTGAGCCCTTCTCTCTGATGGGTAAGAAGTGTGCCGACTTGGTGAGTCGGTCAACAATAACCCAGATAGAGTCGTGACCTCTGGAAGTGCGTGGAAGTCCAGTCACGAAGTCCATAGATATGTCGTCCCACTTCCACTCCGGAACCTCCAAGGGTTGTACCAAGCCTGCTGGTACCTGATGTTCTGCCTTCACCTGCTGGCAGGTGAGGCATCGAGAAACGAACTCTGCTACAGCCTTCTTCATACCCGGCCACCAGTGCTGTCGTCTGAGGTCCTAGTACATCTTCGCCACTCCAGGATGTACCGCCAAAGGAGAAGTGTGAAACTCTCTCAGCACTTCCTCTCGCAAGGCGACTGGTACCATGGTACGACCTCTGAAAAGGATGTCGTGCTCTGCTCCAAGGGAGAAACCATCAGGTGCCTGTCCGAAGGATATCTGTGTACGCCGTGTCTCACAGTCAGAGTCCTCAGGCTGTGCCCCTCTGACCCGCTGCAGTAGTGGAGGGGTGACTGTGAGAGACTGAATGAAGGCTGCTCCATCTCTATCCATGAAGGATATCTGTAAAGAGGCTAGCTGCTCTGTTGCCTCCTCAAGTAGCTGAATGCCCATCCTCCTGCTGAGGGCATCGGCTACCACGTTCCCCTTCACAGGAGTATAGACTATCTCAAAGTCATAGTCCTGGAGGAACTCGAGCCATAGCCATTGTCTCAGGTTCAGGTCCTTCTGCGAGAAGATATACCTGAGACTATGATGATCAGAAAAGACTGTAAAGCGCTCGCCCATCAGATAGTGTCTCCATGTCTTCAGAGCGAAGACCACTGCTGCTAACTCCAGGTCATGGGTAGCGTAGTTCTGCTCATGCGGCCTCAACTGACGTGATCCATAGGCGATCACTGCCCGCTCCTGCATCAGAATACATCCGAGTCCGGTCCCTGATGCATCGCAGTAGACTACGTACCCTACTCCCTCCTCAGGCAACCTCAAGATAGGTGCGCTGGTCAATCTCTGTCTCAGCTCCTGGAAGCTCTACTGACATCTGTCTGACCACACGAAGGGTTTCCCCTTCTTCGTCAAATCTGTGAGTGGTTCCGCAACTCTAGAGAAGTCTGGCATGAATCTCCGATAGTATCCAGCTAGTCCCAAGAAACTCCGAACTTCAGTCACGCTCCTGGGTGGCTCCCATGCTAACACAGCCTCGATCTTCGCAGGATCCACTGCAACTCCCGCCTCAGAGATAACGTGTCCCAAGAAGTGGACCTATCGTATCTAGAACTGGCACTTCGAGAGCTTACCATAAAGCTGGTGCTCTCGGAGTGTGTCTAGTACAACTCGCAAGTGGTATGCGTGCTCCTCCTCAGTCGAAGAGTAAATCAGAATATCGTCAATGAAGACTACGAAGAATTGATCGAGGTATGGCTGAAAGATCCTGTTCATGAGGGCCATGAACACTGCTGGAGCATTAGTTACGCCGAAATGCATAACCAAGAACTCATAATGGCCATACCGACATCTGAAGTCCGTCTTCTGCACGTCCTCGTCTCTGACTCTGAGCTGATGATAGCCTGACCTGAGGTCTATCTTCGAGAACCATCGTGCTCCCTTGAGCTGATCAAAGAGGTCTTCAATACTCGGTAGCGGATACTTTTTCCTCACTATCACCTAGTTCAGGCGACGATAGTCAACACAAAGTCGCAAGCTCCCGTCTGCCTTCTTGGCGAACAATATCGGGGAAGCCCAGGGTGAAACACTGGGTCAGATGAACCCCTTGCCCTGCAAGTCCTCTAACTGTACCCGTAGCTCTCGAAGCTCGGCAGGGGCCATCCAATATGCTGGAGTGGATATCGGGGATGTCCCGGGGAACAAGTCAATATAAAATTCTACCTCTCTGCAAGGAGGTAGCCCTGGAACGTCGTCGGGAAAAATGTCCGCAAACTGATCCACCACTGCAGGAAAACCAGGACTCCGCACGTCAACTCCTCCAAGGATGAGGCTATCCAACTGATGAGTGATGGGATGTCCTCTCCTCCGCGGAAGTCCATCCTGTGCTGCAAAGGCTCCCTTCTCGCCGGTGAAGGTGAACCTTCTCCCGTCGGTGCGTACACATCGCCCCTTGCGCCTAAAACAGTCAATCTGCGCATGGACCGTAGATAGCCAATCCATGCCCAAGATGACGTCGTAAGGCCTCGACGCTGCTACAAAAAGATCCCAACCGAAGCTCTCGCCTCCTAGAGTAAGCTCGCACTGCCGGCACCAATGCGTAATCGTCGAGTCTGCTCTTGTAGGAGTCTCTAGCCGTATGGATCGAGCCAACGGCTCTGTCGGAATCTCCGAGCTCCGAATGAGGGCAGCGGCTATGAAAGAGTGACTCGCTCCTGTGTCTATAAGAACTGCAGCAAAGGTGTAATAGACACAGATAGTACCTCGAATCATCTCGGGTGCGCCGTGGTCGTAGGCCTCTGCTGCCTGGAGCTGTGCCTGTCTCTGCCTGCCAGCTCCCTGTGGTCGGGGTGGACCTCCTGGTGGTGGTGGTGGCAGAGCCTCAAAGCGTCGCCCACCACCTGCTGCTCGGCCAGCTCATCTGCCTCGTCCGCCTCCTCCCTGCGGACCGCCACGGTCGACCCTCTGCCTCTGCCTCGGTGGTCCCTCAACTGTCTGCTGCTCCTCGGCACGGCGGGTCGGGCAGTCACGAGCCATGTGGCCCTGCCCGCCGCACGAGTAGCACTGCCTGCCTCTCGAAAGACTGGCTCCTCGCTGTGTGCCCCGCACTGCTGAGCCAGTGTCCTGAGGTCGTTTGCCCGAAGGTCTGGTCTGCCTGAACCCCTGAGTCATCCGTCGACTGCCTGCTGTAGATGACTCTGCCACGTGCCGCCCTGTGGTGGGTCTCGGTGCTGGTGTAGACTCAGCAAGGAAGCTCTCAATCAAAAGGGCCCGCTCCAGTACTCCTGTCTGAGTCGGTATACTGAGGGAGATCAGCGATGCTCTGATCTCGTGTCTCAAACCTTTCTCGAAGGTCCGGGCCCGGAAGAATGGGTCCCGTACCATGTCAGTCGAGTAGCGCGAGAGATCAGTAAATCTCGCCGAGTACTGAGCGACCGTCATGCTGCCCTGCCGCAGCTGAACAAGCTCCTGGATACGCACTGCACGAAGGGTGGCTGGGATGAACTCCGAGCGGAAGAGGCTCTCAAAGTCCGTCCAAAGTAGAGATGCCTCATCGTGCACCTGGAGAATCAAGCTCCACCATCGTCCTGCTGCTACGTGTAGTAGGATCGCAGCGAGGATCACCATGAGGTCTGCTGGTGTCCTCACTAGCCTAAACACACGTACCACTACCTCCAGGCAGTCCTCTGCTGCCTGGGGATCCGTCTCCCCGCGAAACCTGGGTGGTCGATGGCGCTGAAACTCATGCAGTGCGCTGAGGCGACGTGCATAGTCAGCGGCTGGTGCTGGAAGTATCGGTGGCTCGACGGGTAGAGCTAACGCCGGTGCCACTACTGACAAAGGGCCCTGCACCGAGGCCTCGTCGCTCGGTGGGCTGTCATCACACTCGACTCTCGGAACCCTAGCTGGCTGCCGTCGTGGGGCCATCCTGAAAAGGAAACAGGTGCGCCACGGTTAGAACAATATACCTGGTGAGCTGATATAAAGTAATCACAAAGAAAACTTTGAAACGCACACACAATCAATGTTTTCGTGCATTAAGTCGGAAATCAGAAGTCAGGGTCCTGGTGTACGGATACGTCGGCCGCCACACCAATACTGGATTCCCTGGACTGAGAACCACACTCAATACGCTAAACATTATTGCTTCTCATAGAAAAGATCAGAGTTCGCGGTAGAACCGAACTCCTCTGATACCAATTTGTCACGACCCGCCCTCGGGGTCCGTGCCGTGACTACCCCAAGCCCGCCTTCCATAGACCAGGGGCTGGCGACTAGCACCAATGCGTAAATCCCAGCAAAAAGGGAAGGCATTGCCTTTATAAAGTAAACAAACACCACAGAGTAAGCAAGCGGAAAGTAAACACTAAGTAAAAACAGAGTACAACAGAAAGTGCGGAAAAGTAAATGGGCCAGTATACAAACCCAACTGAAAGTGAAGTACAACTCGAAAGTGGAAGACATCAACTGAAAGTAAAAGCCGCTACACTGAGCTGTCCACTGGAGATTCCACCTGAAGGGTGGATACGGATAGCTCCACTGCTCCACGGGTCCCACCGTCTGCTCCGAGTACGTCCCACCCAGTTGTCCACCTCCAGGTACCGTCCTGCTCTGCAAGCCTCAACCAAGATCAACGGTGTCCGTCGTCTGCAACCAACACAACGTAGTGCGGGCATAGCCCGTGCAGGGGTGAGTATAATCTACTCAGTAGTGACCCCGAGACCCCCGAAGGCCTCCCAAAAATCCACAAATGATAAACCTCAAAAGGAAGATACAAACACGAAGTAACAACCGACACTGCTTAGATATATGCCAATACATATACCTAAGTCATCAATTCCAATACACTCCAACCTCCGAGCCCAAGTACAACTCAGTCCACACAGGAAAGTAAACGTATTCCACACAGGAAAGCAAATGAAATCCACACAGGATAGTACAACACAATCCACACAGGAAAGTAACAGGATTCAGCTCCCACAGGTATACTTCTTCGAAAGACAATAAAGATGATCTCTGATCCGTCTAAGTCGTCGGAACCATGAAGGATAGATAGGTAACTAACCCCCGCAAAAGACCCACACAGGATCGGGCCCACACAGGACCTGTAGGCGCTGGTTCACACAGGACCGCTGAGCGCAAAGACCCACACAGGATCGGGCCCACACAGGACCTATAGCACTGATCCATGTAGGATCGCTGAGTGTTGTAGTCGTCGTCGAATCCACATAGGATCTCAGTACTGTCGCCGTCGCAGTCACAGTAGCAGTAGCAGTAGTAGTCACAGTAACAGTCGCAGTCGCAGCCAGCACTAGGGTTCCCGCACACAGCAAGCTCATTCAGGAGGGTCCGCTCCACGAGCCGAGAGGCTGATACATCAACGGTCACAAATTCCAGAGTTGATGTATCCAAGAGATCCGTATCGTCAACAGGAACTCAACGCAACAGACGGCGCGTCGATCGGACGCCCGGTCTGAGAGTTATTGGCTTCTTCGTCCCAGGGGCCCGGTTGGTTTTTAAGGTAAAACCAACCCGACCGTACTCCACCTGCGTCCAAACCTCGGGCGGAGTATGCCAAAAGAACCGTCTCACTAAGAGGAACACAATAAAGCTGACGGCACGTCAATCGGATGTCCATAGCTCAAGATATGAGCGTTTCCGCTCCGAAGACCCGGTTGGTTTCGTGAATGAACCAACCCGGCCGAACTCAAAGTATTCCGAAACTTTGAGTGCGATATACCGAATCGACCGTCTCGATCCAAGGATCGCATTTCCGCTGACGGTTCGTCAATCGGAGGTAATTGGCTCAAGATATGGCCAAAAGACCGAAATCATCTCGAAAACTGGGGGTCCGGGTCCGGGCCGACCCGGCCCGGCGTGGCGGCGGGGCCCGGCGCGGCGGCGCGGTCCAGCGCGGCAGCGCGGCCCGGCACGGCGGCGGTGCGGCCTGGCGCCGCACGGGGGCAGCGCGCGGGGGGCAAGGCCCCCGCTTTTGTTAGCTGGAGTCGCGGCTTAAGCCGCGCCATTTGAAGAAACTGGCCCCCCATGTGGGGGCCTGCTTTTGAGAAAAAGGGGGGGGGGCGCTGCCCCCCCCCCCCTTGTGTAACTGGTCCCCCCCTCACGTGGGGGGGGCCTTCTTGTGGCCAGCCGGGGGAATTAATTCCCTCGGCACCTCTCTTCCAAACGGCCCACCTGGCCGGCCGGTTTTTCTTCAACGGGACCGGCAAACCGGTCCCCTTTCCGGCTTCCGACGTCGGTGGCCCGGCGAGCCGCCGGTCCTCTTGTCCCGCCGCGGCCCGGAACCGGCCGCGGTGTTCGTCGTCCGGCGCGGTGCGACGGCCCCGCACCCCTCCGCCGTGGCCCTGCTCCGGCCGCGGCGCCTTTCGTTTTCTTCGACGCGGCGCGACGGCGTCGCGTTCATGATGATCCTTCCATGGCGCAGCGCGACGGCGCCGCGCAATACAACCGTGCAAAAATCCCGCGTGGTGCGACGGCACCACGCCATCTCGTCATCCACAAGAAAATAATAATCATCACGAACAAAGGAGGGGGAATTCGGCCGTGTTTGTGCGGTCCGACCCCTCTCTCGTTAGATGATAACTCTTAAATAATTATCCAAAAGACTATCATACTAGAACCAAGAACGAGAAATAAAATAACCAACAACAACCCCTACCTTGGTTTCAAGGTCGATGTTCGTCAACGACCCGCGGAAGACAACGTCGCGGAGGTCGGGCGTCGCGGTAATCGTTCGTCAAATCCGTTGATGAAGAGGTACGTCCGAAGAGGTACGTCGTTGGCAAATCTTCGTAAGCCGACTAAGGAAGTCCGAGGAGGAAGCGGCGTTCCCTTTCGTTGACACGGAAGACGTCGTTGATCTTCTGAGACAACCGGCTACGAAGAAGAGAGAAGTGGCGTTCTTCGTCGGAGCTCGAAGGTTCTTCGCGTTCTTCGTCAAGGTTGAAGATTAAGAAGGAGAACCCAAAATCCTCTCAAGAAGGCTAGAAAAATCTAACCAAGTAAAATAAGTTAGAGTCTCATTTTATTCACACACTTAACAAATTGAATTTCAAAGGTTTGAAATTCAAATAAAATAACTCCAAAATAAATAACAAGTTGTCATGTCATTTAAAGAGGGGTTAAAGGGAGTTTTGAGAGAAGATGAAAAGTTAGGGTTCGTGTGGGCCCCACCACACTTAATCCTCTCAAGGGAGGTTAAGTGGGTGTGGGTCCCACCCATAACTTCCTTTGAGAGAAGTTAACCAACAAAATAAAAAAAAATTGTTTCCACATTTTTTTTATTTAACTTCTTATAATTTCTCCCAAAACTAACTTTCGTCTCGCATAAAACGCAACCTCGGAAAAGGTCCCCTTAAGAGAATAACGGCGCTGCGAGTTCATCGGTGCCCTCGGATTTCAATTCCTAGCACCGGATCAAAAGTTAGAAAAACCCGCTCGTTCGTTCACTGAACGTACCCGATCCAAACTTCGTAAATTGATTCCGGGCACTCCGGGCCTCGGAATCAGGTGCCGTCAGAAACCGCGTTCTTGTAAAATTTAAAAGAAATTTAAGAAAACATTTCCCTTGAATTTTACGGGTCTTTACAGGGAATCAGCATGATTCCTCACGGACTAGAGCTATGGTCTGGGGTTCCCAGTTTCCAGGGCAGAAGAGATTTCGTTCACCTGGGGGTAGGTCCCATTCTTTCCCATCTTGTTTCTCCAGAGCCAGCAACTCTCAGGCCTTTTCCAAGGGATCAGGAGCTTGTTTTTTCTATGGTGGTCATGGCTATCAACAGCGGGAGTGTCCAACATTTCATAGCAGTCATTGTGTACCGAGAACTCCACATCAGGTTTGTCCTTTGAGATAATTCCATCCAAGGAAATAGCAGCAGTTTGCACCAGGTTTAGATCACTAAAGGGTAGATGGGGCAGGCGGAGGAAAACCCCATGATTCCCCCGTCCTCAGAGAGTAGAGTGCAGCCGTGGTGGTGGTTTTCATCAGGGTCAGAGAGGCCATGGAGGAGGTCGTGGTCAGCTTCGTACTCTAGCGTTGCCAGCACCAGACAATCCAGATGTCATTCGAGGTACCCTTTTCTTAATTTCTACCTTGGTGTATGCCTTGTTTGATTTAGGACATGCACAATCCTTCATATCACCTACCCTTGTCCATGTGTTGGGACATGAGGTAGAGAGGCTTCCAGTTCCCTTGGTGTTGACTACGCCAGTTGAAGGTTGAGCTAACTTGTTTGAATTATGTAGAGACTGTGAGCTAGTGTTGGGGAAACACCGCTTTTGGGGAGATACCCTATGTTTATGAATACAACCATAAGATGTCATCCTTGGCATGGATTGGTTGTATTCGGTGCAGGCTATTGTGGATTGCTTCAAGAAGATGGTCATCTTCTTGGTGCCGATGGAGAGAAGGCGGTGTTTGTTGGTGAGCGAGATCCTCAGATGGGTCTTAGGCGCATTCCATATTTATCGTCCATAATGTCCAAGTTGATGCTGAGTTCTTCAGAGGTTCCGCAGTTGTCGTTTCCAAGGGTCATTGAGGAGTACCCTGATGTTTTTCCAGAAGAGGTTGTAGCCTTACCCCCTCGACGAGAGATCGAGTTTGGGATCGAGCTACAGCTCGAAGAATCTCTTATCTCTATGTCTCCATATAGGATGACCCCTTTTGAGTTACGAGAGCTATGTATACAGATTGATGCTCTGTTGCAATGTGGTTTTGTTCGGCCAAGTGTGTTACCATGGGGTGCACCAGTCTTGTTCGTGAAGAAGGACGATGGAAGTTTGCAGTTGTGTGTCGATTATCGTCGCTTAAACAAAGTGAAAATAAAGAATCACTATCCCCTTTTGCGTATTGATGGATTATTCAATCAATGGAAGGGTGCAAGTTGGTTCTCAAAGATCGACTTGTGGTCAAGATATCATCAGATGCGTGTGAAGGATGAGGAAATTCCGAAGACTTCTTTATGATGTTTTCATGGGCATTATGAGTTCGTTGTAATGATGTTCAGTGTGACAAATTCTCCAGATGTGTTCATGTGATTGATGAATGTGGTGTTCTGTGAGTTCCTAGAAAAGTTTGTGGTGGTTTTCATCGACGACATCCTTGTGTACTCCACATCTGAAGAGGAGCATGAAGAGCATATATGAGCCATTTTGGGAGTTCTTCGTCGACATTAGATGTTTGGGAAGTTGTTGAAATGGGATTTTTGGGCTCGAGAAGTCCGTTTCATGGGGCATGTGGTGTCCCAACAGGGAGTAGCTGTGGATCCCTCAAAGATAGAAGCCGTTGTGTCTTGGGAAGCTCCCAAGACAGTGTCAGAGGTGCAAAGTTTCCTTGGTCTTGCAGGCTATTTTAGGAGGTTCGTGTCCAATTTCTAATGGGTTGCAGCCCCTCTAACAGCTTTGACCAGGAAGGATCAGGCCTTTGTATGGACTGATTAGTGTTAGGCAGCCTTCGAGTATCTAAAGGAGAAGTTAGTAAGTGCTCCAGTCCTTTGTCTTCCTGCCGAGGGAGTCTAGTTTGATGTATTCTGTGATGCTTCACATCTGGGTTTAGGTTGTGTTCTCAGGCAGCGGAGGTCAGTTGTTTCTTATGGGTCTCAGTAGTTACGCCCCCATGAATGCAACTATGCCACCCATGATCTTGAGTTGGAAGTCGTGGTGTTTTCTCTGAAGTTGTGGAGACATTACCTCATTGTTGAGCACTTTGTGGTATTCAACGACTATAAGAGTTTGAGGTATGTTTTCTCCCAGTGTGACTTGAACTTGCGGTAGCATTAGTGGATGGAGTTCTTGCAGGAATATGACTTCTAAATATCGTATACACCTAAAAATGGTAATGTTTTAGCCGATGCGTTGAGCCGAAGGTCACGTAGTGATGTTGTGCGTGAATCCAATGATTCTTGGAGAGTAATAGAAGAGCTGTAAAATTTTCATCTTGACATGGGAGAAGTTGGGGGGGAGAAGTTGTCTTTTCTAGATAACTGTATAGTCATCCCTAATGCAGAGGGTGGAAGAGTCCTAGTTGGGGGATCTTGAGGCGGAGGTCTGGAGAGACCGAGTTTTTTGTGGTGAGGCCCCTCATGGTTGGTCTGAGGATGAAAAACATATAGTGTTGTATCAAGGAAGGCTTTTTGTTCCCATGACGATGTGCGATATGGTTCTCAGATGAGTCGGATACATGATGTTTTCCATGTATCCTAGCTACGCTGTTATCTTTATGACGACTCTCACATCATCAATTGGGGAGAGATCTATGTTAATGATGATTCCACCTTTGAGGAGCGACCTATGGAGATCGAAGACCTTAAGGATATGGTGTTGTACGGTCATTCCATCCCCTTAGTTCATGTCTTGTGGTGACACGGTGGCATGGCGGAGAGTACTTGGGAACGTGAGTCACAGATACGTGCTCAGTACCCAGAGTTGTTTTATGTTTGAATCTTTTCATTTACCATTGTAAATTTTGTGGTTATGAAACTTCCATATTTATGAGATGGCTCCCTTTGTTTATTTGGTGGATTGATCTCTTTTGAGATGTATCTTGGTGGGTGGTTGTTCAGATCCTGTTTTGTTTTCTATTTAGGTGGGTTTTGGATTCTCAAGGAAGATAATGTTTTGAGAGGTATCTGATGTAATTTCCCAGACCTCTCTGGTCCATTCCTTTGTGAAAATGTGGTGTTAGAGGTATCCCAGGGGATCAAGACGGCTTGGAGGTGCATTTGGGTGGCCTTTTTAAAGAAAACTGGAAGTCATGTAGCTTTCGCACGGTTGTCGCACGGTTTGTTAAACCGTGCGGCCAAGACGTGCGTAGCTGGCCTTGATGGAAGTAGAGACCGCATGGGAGGCGCACAGTTTGTCTAAACCATGCAGGAAAACCGTGCGATCTGAGTGGCTAAGTCAGTGGTGACTGCATGGTTAGCGCACCGTTTGTCTAACCGTACGACTAGGTCGTGTTGGCACTTAAAGTTAGATCCTAAATCTTAGGATCTTGACTGTTTATCCTTTATCTTGCTCGTTTAAGCCCCTAATCAGCTATAACTCGGGATTACCCTTCCTTGGATGTAGAATAACCTCTCCCAAGCATTATGGAGGTGATCTGGAGTCTTCTCTTGGTGAATCGAATCCAGATTCTTGAGGTATGTGGCTGTTCTACCTCGTTCTTGTTGGTTTCTTATATCTACTTAGATATACTCCTTCTCTTCTCTTGGTATCTTAGATCTATGCCCGTTATGGGTAGATATAAGTGTGAGGATTTCGTTTGTGATGAGTCTTGGTCTTGATCTTTCTAGGAGGAGAAATCTAAGGCGGGGTTTCGGAGAATCGACCTGGGTTCCTTGAGCATTATTCGACAGAGGTGGTTTTCATTAATAACCCTTGAGGTAGGGGATTTGTGGATTCTCTAATTGTTATGTGAAATCGTAGTGTTAGCATGATTTAGCCCTTTGGATCACAATTTAATTAGCTTAATTAAATACTTGAACCAGATTAAAATAACTGGTTTGATCGAATGTGTTGCATTATATTGTGATAACAGTTTTCCTCTTGATTTTCTAGATATTGTGATATCTATGCCTTTCCTTTTAGCATGTTGTTCTTGATGATTTGATAAGGAATGTAAAGCTGGGATTAATTGATAATTAATTGGCTAAAGATAAAGAGGTGTGTGAAAAAATCCAGTTGTTCTTGTTGGTTCTTGTTGTTTGAAGGCATGTCAAGTTAATTGTTTAATTAATTTGTGAGAGCTATGAAAGCTTTTTTTGTTAGGTTTCCTATAGTTGGAACCTACCAGTAATGACATGGCTAATTAAAGAGGGACTGAAGAACTTGTTGTTGATAAATGATAATGCTTGATAGGGTTCTGAGTTACCCTCTTTCTTGTAAGGTCGAATGCCTTGTTCTTGGGAGCCATGAGTGCTTATTATGTATGAAGGCTGGATGCCTTGTTACAGGTCCAAGAGCCCATTTGATGTGATGTTTATTTTCCTGATGCTTGTGCTGTGATGTGACCTTGGAGTGGTGTTGTGATATCTTGTGTTGTGATGTGACCCTAGAGGGGTGTTTTGATATGTGGAGGCAGGGAGGCCTTGTGGTTGTGACAGCAGATGATGCCTAGAGTGGAGAGATGCATTTATTTATGCATGTGGGTGTCGGGGAGGACACCAGGGACGATGGTATGGAATGGATGTGTTGGCTGGACGTTTGGTGGTTTGATTGGTTATTATCTGATTTACTTTTCCTCACTTCTCAAGGCATCTGGATTGGCTTACTCTTCTTATAAAAGGGGTGAAGACACACGGGGTATGCCACGTGCTTTCCGTGTTTACCCTGTCGAGGGAGAATGGGCCTACTCTCTTGCTATAGGTGGAAAAGACTCTACAGGTAGTATATCTACTCACCATGTTGGCCCCCCTTGTGTTTAGTAGCATAGGATGCTTTTCTAGAATGCCTAGGAATATGGGAAAGTATTTCTGAAATGAATGATTGATTAAATGGTGATACTCCACGGGGATGGATATGCTGGAATTTAATGATGAGTTTGTGATCTTTTGAAGGAATAATTGAATTTGGGTGTAATTCTAATGAAGTTTAAATTTGGTTTTTGTTCAGGGATAATTAATGTGCAATGAAATAATTAACATAAAGTGGAATTGATGAAAATGGAATGAAGTAACCTAATGAAGTTCTTTAAATAATTGTGTGCTTATAGGATGCCTAGTCTTAGAAATAGCAACCTAGATTCCGAGCGACATTAGTTATAGTTGATGCTAAGACTAGGTTATGCCCATAGTGTGGTTGTGAGTTATATATAATATGTACCTTTTGTGTTTCTATATGCTAATCCACCCTTTCAGTAAGGGAAACTGACACCCCAGGGATTCTGAGCCCTTGGGGGTGTTTTCCCCAACATTCCAGCGGGAGGATGAATGATTGACTACCACCTTTGACCCTGTTCTCTTATCTTGGTAGATACTATTACCATTGGCACAACAATTAGTTTTCCCCATTGATGTGTGTAGAGGGTTGTAATGGCTTGTGGTTATTTCCCCACATATATATTGGATATAGTATCCTATATACTACTATAGGTGTAACATGTATAGGCTGTGATGGCTTGAGGATCCTTACGCAGTGTATGGGATGTGATGGCTTGAGGTACAATACCCGACGTATGATACACGTTATGCGGGCTTTGGTGGATCCCATAACCTACCTGGTTACTTTTGGTTGTGGGGATGGTGTGGAGCTTAGCCCAGGTGACTGTGGGCAAGCCTTTGTGGTGCACGAGGTGCGGATTGTGGAGCTTGGACCAAGTTTATACGGGTGAGACTTTGGAGAGAGATGCACAGGACGTATGCCATTGGGGCAAAGTAGCTGTAACGACCCGAAATTTTGAATAAATCTTGTTTCCTAATTTTGTGGGTTGTTTTATTTTATTTTATTTTTATACTCAACAAAAATGTTTCATTTGATAACATGAGTATAATTAAAATGAGACCGTTGGGTTTTGACTCTGATATGACCATTGGTCAATATGACCGCTGTAAACTAAACGTTTCGATTATTTTCTCTAAATACAAGTAATCTTGGTTAATTATTATAGAAAGAAGATTCGATGGCCTCACCCAGTAGTCTTGGACCGATCGAATCCCATCTAACAGAACTTGGGAAAGAGGTAGCACCACTGGGCTTTGCTCTGGACCAAACCCAAGCCGAAATTCATCGTGTGAAGCTAGAACGGAATCGCCTTTGCGAGAAGTTCAAACTGATAGAAATTACTACTCAAGCGATGTTAGCCGAGCCTACCTCAGATTCTCTCACCTTAGCACACCTTACACTTAGGTCCTATGCTGGTGTGATAAGGGGCTATGTAAGGAGACCGTAACTGCCTTGTGTAATCCTTTGTTTTAAATAAAAATTGGGATTTCTTCTTATGATGAAGTTTATGAATTTCTAAATGACCGGATAAATATAGTATGCATATTTTTGATGAATTTTAGAAAAAAGATATTTTAAAAATATTTATGTAAACCTCAAATAATTAAAAATGTGTAATGATTTTCAAAAAATGGTCTTCTACAATTATGTTCAGTATGAAATTTAGAGTCTAATAAGATCAACTTGATTTTTGATGAATAGTAAATTATGAATAGTGATTTTATGATTAGGATTAGTAATGTGTCCAAATGGATTAGTAATCTCACTTAAAGAAAGTATTAATATAATCTAGGTACCTTGATTAAGTAATGTGATTCAATAAAATGGTTAAATAACGGTTTCATAAATTATTATTCACGTATTAGTTTTTTCGAGTGAATAGTGTTTTTTAATTAAAAATTAAATTGAAAATATTTAAAAAAATTTATTTTTATAAAATGGATTTCATTTTTGAACTCAGAGCACCGATATTATGTTATGGTAATTTTTGGGGTTTTTTCTGAAAAAATGAATTTTTGGTGAATAGTGTATTTATTTAAAAAATAAATTAAAAATATTTAGAAAATTATTTTTATAAAATGTAGTACATTTTTGAGATCAGAGCATTGATATTTGGTTAAGGTGAAATTTTGGGATTATTCTGAGAAAGTTGAATTTTTGATGAATAGTGAAAATACAGTTTTTAAGTTACGGGTGTTTAATGACATCATTAAATGATGTATTAAGTATGTAATCAATATGGTCGACTTATGAATAGTAAGATAAGGTATGAGGTGTCCCAAGTGTCCAATACCATGGGAAAATACCATGGGCAAGCCCATGGTTTTGCCAAAACCACTAATGAGGTGTCCCTTGGCCATTAATGCCTTGTCCCCTCACTTTCCCTATAAATACCAAGTCATCCTCTCATCCATTAGACTCCCCACTCTCCCCCAACGAAGTTCTGGTCTCATTACCTCCCAAGGAGTCCTCCCAAGGTTCCCCCAAGCCCTCAAGGTCCCAACCTTTGAGTTTTAAGAGTTACGTTTTAAGGTAAGGGATCCGATCTCTCTCTTTCTTTTCAAGAAATCTCTTTTATGTCATTCCTTTTATGCTCCATGTTCTTATGTTGGAGGATGTTCCTTTATACTCCTCTTACTGCCCTTTTTATGTTCACATAATGATAGATCCCCTCTTACTCTCATTATTTCGTTTTATGAAGTTTTAAGTGGCGCCGTTAGGCTGCCGAATTTTTAAGGGATTCTTTCACCCTTCTCGTTTTCAAGATCTATTTTCTTGTCAAGTATTTCAAGTTCCTTTTATTAGGTTGGGGTATGATATCTATATCTATCATACTGATCATTTATGTTCATATGATTAGAGACCCTATTTGATCTCGTCAATCCATCTTTGGATGTTTTAAGTAACGCCGTTAGGCTGCCGAATTCTCATAAGAGAAATCTTATTTTTTTGTCTTCCTTTCAAGTTCTTCATTTCATATGGTATATCATTCAAATTTCATTAACATGTTCTCAAATACTTTATATTCTGTTCCCCTACTGTTTTATGTATCATTTTTGAGTGGGTGACCCATTTCCCCTCTCTTTTCAATGTTTTCTAAAACCATGTATCATAGACGTTACGCTGCATAGTTTTCGTCTCAAAATGCCTCCCTCTTTATCTCAAAATTATTTTATGTTATTAAGTGAATACTCAAAGATCTTATTTCTACAGGGGTATTCACATATATATCAAAATTTTCTATTTTAAATTCTGGGATTTACATACATGAAACCCTCTTTCCCTTTTCCGTGGGTTTAAAGTGACATAAAGATCATGTCTTTAAAGCAGTTTTTAAAACGTTATGATTATGAAATGAAACCCAATTCCTTTATGCTATATGGTTTTTTATGAAATGATTTATGATGATATATGTGGCTCACATGATAATAAAGGAAAATTTAATGGTGCGCCCTGATAGCGCTCCACTGCATTGGGAAATGATGTAACCACTAGTGATTACAATTTTCACGATACCTTGGTGAATAACCTTGGTAATTTTCAAATGACACCTTGGGGATGGACCTTGGTGATATGTTCATGATTGTCAATATTAAATGTTGCAGCCACATCTTCAAGTTATGAAAATGTTATTTTTATTATGATATGCCTCATGATTTCATTCTCATGCCTTAAAGTTCTTTTCATGACCTTATTGAAGTTTCTCAAGTTCACATGTAAAATGTTTCTCTTGTTTCCCTTACTGGGCATTTTGCTCACCCTTTCTTTTGATGTATGTCCCCAGGTTATGTGATGCATTAATGAACCTAGGATGAACATGAGGAGAAGTCTTTCAAGTGTTTTAGAAGAACGTATAATGTTTTATGTTTTCATGTTTAAAGTTCCTGGTTTCCAAGACACTAAACCTTAAAGATCCTCGGTTTTGTAAAATGTAATGAAAGTTTATATGAAAAAAGGCGGGATTCTATAGTTGGTATCAAAGGATGGTTTAGTTATTTGTGGAAATTAGGATATGAAAACTTTAGAAAGAATCCTATAGAAAAGTTAAAATATAAGAAATCTTCCTGGTATTTTGGTGAGTATTGAGTAAGGGGTTGCCAAGAAAATACATCCCTATCTGGATACGAGAAGGTAGAGGTGGCTCTGGCACAGATGTACATAGGGGTAAAACCTGAAAAAACCGCTTTGAGCTAGACTCGAACAGGAACTGGTACACGACATCGGGCTTTGCTGCACTCTTGGTTATGACACTCCCGAGGGATATGCTTTGGTAAATTCATAATCTTAGTATGAACCATTGTTAAAGGAACAAAGATAAAATAAAATAAAGATTCACATAAGAATATATGATCATGGATAACCTAGATGGGAACCTAGGGGATCACAAGTTAGGGTATACTTTTTTTCTACATGTTATCCTTATATGCTTTCGGTTCCTTTTCATGATTATTGGCTAAGTATTTAAGCCCCAAATTATAGTTTCTTTTCTTAGTTAATGGAGGGAAATGGAAGAACATGTACCAACAACCAATGTGATAGGAAATGCGACAATTGTCGTATTAATATGACAGGGATGATTAGGGGATTAAAATATTATTCTTATTTTGGAAGACGTTCACTATTTTGGGGACCCTATATGATCGAGATAAATAGATTACTACGGCATTTTCATTGAGGGTTAAGGTTGACTTATATTTTGAAGAATCGATGAATTTAAGGGGGACTTATAGTATTTTTGGTTACTTATGGAAATGATTAACCTATCTTGGGTAAAATATGTTTAGGTTAGCTACTTTTTTTATAAGATGTTAGGAGTGGTTGATGTTGTTTAGAGATGAACAATGATGTTTATTTTGGAAGACTATGTTATCAAATCCTTCTTGTATTTGGGTTTCAAAATTAGTTTGGTTTATTTTGAGGAATCTTAATGACCGTTATTTATGGAGTGGTCTATGAAGAACTTTGGGTAGTACCATGGATCTTTGATGATTTAAAAGTAGTTTCCATTCCTATGGGATTCTTTCTTTTTGAAGAGTTGTTTTACCTTATCCTTTCTATTTTTTGGATAATGTTTAAAGATAGAAGAAATAGATAGTTAATCTTTTGTGGATTATGTGATTCTCTAGAAGATGATTCTTGTGTTTTGATGAGACCAAGTAGTTTTGAATGCTCATAGTTTGGAGAAAAGATTAGTTTTGGGTAGAAACTTATTAAAGGATGAAACTCTACATAAAGGTAGGTATATTTTCAATGTAGTAAATGAATTCCTCGAAATTATGAAAAGGAACGTAAAACAAAAACGTTTTTGGTTTACGTTTCCTACTATGTAATCAAAGACCGTTTACACACATCATTAGTTTGGGATTTTCTTATGGTTAACTTTCTCCTAATCATGTTCTCTATCACTCTTCCCCAAAACATGACCCTTTGTTTTTCTTCCATGTCCATGTTTTCCTACATGGAATCCTAGTGTGGGTTAACTCGGGTGACCTTTGTACTTCCCTTTCTTTCTTTTAAAGTAATAATTTTACTGACTCCTTTTCCGATGTGGGACTTTCAATGAAATTTCAAAACCCAATTTTAAAAATTGCGAGGACGCAATTTCTTAAGGGGGGAATAATGTAACGACCCGAAATTTTGAATAAATCTTGTTTCCTAATTTTGTGTGTTGTTTTATTTTATTTTATTTTTATACTCAACAAAAATGTTTCATTTGATAACATGAGTTAAATTAAAATGAGACCGTTGGGTTTTGACTCTGATATGACCATTGGTCAATATGACTGCTGTAAACTAAACGTTTCGATTATTTTCTCTAAATACAAGTAATCTTGGTTAATTATTATAGAAAGAAGACTAGATGGCCTCACCCAGTAGTCTTGGACCGATCGAAGCCCATCTAACAGAACTTGGGAAGGAGGTAGCACCACTGGGCTTTGCTCTAGACCAAACCCAAGCCGTACTTTATCGTGTGAAGCTAGAACGGAATCGCCTTTGCAAGAAGTTCAAACTGATAGAAATTACTACTTATGTGAAGTTAGCCGAGCCTCCCTCAGATTCTCTCACCTTAGCACACCTTACACTTAGGTCCTATGCTGGTGTGATAAGGGGCTATGTAAGGAGACCGTAACTGCCTTGTGTAATCCTTTTTTTTAAATAAAAAATGGGATTTCTTCTTATGATGAAGTTTATGAATTTTTAAATGACCAGATAAATATAGTATGCATATTTTTGATGAATTTTAGAAAAAAGATATTTTAAAAATATTTATGTAAACCTCAAATAATTAAAAATATGTAATGATTTTCAAAAAATGGTCTTCTACAATTATGTTCAGTATGAAATTTAGAGTCTAATAAGGACAACTTGATTTTTGATGAATAGTAAATAATGAATAGTGATTTTATGATTAGGATTAGTAATGTGTCAAAATGGATTAGTAATCTCACTTAAAGAAAGTATTAATATAATCTAGACACCTTGATTAAGTAATGTGATTCAATAAAATGGTTAAATAACAGTTTCATAAATTATTATTCAAGTATTAGTTTTTTCGAGTGAATAGTGTTTTTTAATTAAAAATTAAATTGAAAATATTTAAAAAAAAAAAATTTATAAAATGGATTTCATTTTTGAACTCAGAGCACCGATATTATGTTATGGTAATTTTTGGGGTTTTTTCTGAAAAAATGAATTTTTGGTGAATAGTGTATTTATTTAGAAAATAAATTAAAATTATTTAGAAAATTATTTTTATAAAATGGAGTTCATTTTTGAGATCAGAGCATTGATATTTGGTTAAGGTGAAATTTTGGGATTATTCTGAGAAAGTTGAATTTTCGATGAATAGTGAAAATACAGTTTTTAAGTTACGGGTGTTTAATGACATCATTAAATGATGTATTAAGTATGTAATCAATACGGTCGACTTATTAATAGTAAGATAAGGTATGAGGTGTCCCAAGTGGCCAATACCATGGGAAAATACCATGGGCAAGCCCATGGTTTTGCCAAAACCACTAATGAGGTGTCCCTTGGCCATTAATGCCTTGCCCCCTCACTTTCCCTATAAATACCAAGCCATCCTCTCATCGATTCGACTCCCCACTCTCCCCCAATGAAGTTCTGGTCTCATTACCTCCCAAGGAGTCCTCCCAAGGTTCCCCCAAGCCCTCAAGGTCCCAACCTTTGTGTTTTAAGAGTTACGTTTTAAGGTAAGGGATCTGATCTCTCTCTTTCTTTTCAAGAAATCTCTTTTATGTCATTCCTTTTATGCTCCATGTTATTATGTTGTAGGATGTTCTTTTATACTCCTATTACTTCCCTTTTTATGTTCATATAATGAGAGATCCCCTCTTACTCTCATTATTTCATTTAATGAAGTTTTAAGTGGCGCCGTTAGGCTGCCGACTTTTTAAGGGATTCTTTCACCCTTCTCATTTTCAAGATCTATTTTCTTGTCAAGTATTTCAAGTTCCTTTTATTATGTTGGGGTATGATCTCTATATCTATCATACTGATCATTTATTATCATATGATGAGAGACCCTATTTGATCTCGTCAATCCATCTTTGGATGTTTTAAGTAACGTCGTTAGGCTGCCGAATTCTCATAAGAGAGATCTTATTTTTTGTCTTCCTTTTAAGTTCTTCGTTTCATATGGTATATCATTAAACTTTCATTACCATGTTCTCAAATACTTTATATTCTGTTCCCCTACTGTTTTATGTATCATTGTTTAGTGGGTGACCCATGTCCCCTCTCTTTTCAATGTTTTCTAAAACCATGTATCATAGACGTTACGCTGTATAGTTTTCGTCTCAAAATGCCTCCCTCTTTATCTCAAAATTATTTTATGTTATTAAGTGAATACTCAAAGCTCTTATTTCTACAGGGGTATTCACATATATATCAAAATGTTCTATTTTAAATTATGGGATTTACATACATGAAACCCTCTTTCCCTTTTCCGTGGGTTTAAAGTGACATAAAGATCATGTCTTTAAAGCAGTTTTTAAAACGTTATGATTATGAAATGAAACCCAATTCCTTTATGCTATATGGGTTTTTTATGAAATGATTTATGATGATATATGTGGCTCACATGATAATAAAGGAAAATTTAAGGGTGCGCCCTGATAGCGCTCCACTTAATTGGGTAATGATGTAACCACTAGAGATTACAATTTTCACGATACCTTGGTGAATAACCTTGGTAATTTTCAAATGACACCTTGGGGATGGACCTTGGTGATATGTTCATGATTGTCAATATTAAATGTTGAATCCACATCTTCAAGTTATGAAAATGTTATTTTTATTATGATATGCCTCATGATTTCATTCTCATGCCTTAAAGTTCTTTTCATGACCTTATTGAAGTATCTCAAGTTCACATGTAAAATGTTTCTCTTGTTTCCCTTACTGGGACTTTTGCTCACCCTTTCTTTTGATGTATGTCCCTAGGTTATGTGATGTAGTAATGAACCTAGGATTAACATGAGGAGAAGCCTTTCAAGTGTTTTAGAAGAATGTTTTATGTTTTCATGTTTAAAGTTCCTGGTTTCCAAGACACTAAACCTTAAAGATCCTCGGTTTTGTAAAATGTAATGAAAGTTTATATGATAAAAAGGCGGGATGCTATAGTGGCAAACCAGTGGGGAAGTAGTAGTAGGGTACCCTTGATATCCTTTTTTATATGATATATTCTTGTATGCGTTACTTGGTGAGAGTTTCCATGGTGAGGTTGGGAACATAGTGTACCTATTTAGGTGATGAGTTAGTTTCACTTGTTGTGAACTATGCTTTAGCATGCTTTCTTTAATTTTGCATGAGAGGCTTCAAAGAGGATCCTACTGAGTATACTGTTATACTCACCCTATGTATATATATACTATTCTTCAGGTCACTTGGAGCAGGTTGGAGATCAGGCTGGTTACTACTAGCTTGTGGTTGCAGGAGCTGTTCGGGCTTCTGATTGTTGCCGTTTTACTTTATTTTGGGTACTTGTAGTTTTCCCCTTTGATTTATAGAAGTTTTTCATGGAATTTCATATATGTACTTGGTTTTCTTTTATATTTCAGTTTTTAGTTGGAGTTAGTTGGTTTCTATCTTATCTCTCTCTTCTGCATGTGTTATCTTAGAGGGTAGTGCCTCCCATTTGTGTGTTTACTATACCCTCGGTGCTAGTCGCCAACTCGGGGCCTAATGGAGGTGGGAATCAGGGGTCATTATCTCCCTTCTAACATTGCCATACTAGGAGGGGTACACTTTGTGGGGAGGGGTCGTGACAAAGCTTGATATGTTCTTGTGTGTGGGTGAGTGAGTATCCCCTGAGACTCATGTTTGATTTGTGTTCATATGATTTATTTGTGTCCTCTTAATAACTATTCTTAATATACATTATTATTCATTGATATGGAAAATATTTCTTATGGTATTGTATAGTATGTGGAACTATGCATCGGATATCAGGATGATCAAGTTTCTCAATTTGGTTAGACGACCCCTTGGATGGGATATTGATGACATGATGATGGATACATACTCTGATTCATTGATGGTACAATTTAGATCCTAGACATGTATGATGTGGGAGTAGTTTAAGAGTGTGAATTGACACTCTATTAGCAATAACCTAAATTAAGAGAAATCCATGAATGGGTGATGTGTTTTATATAATTACAATAAACATATTCGGTGACACTTACCATTATCTGAGGTTAACAACCATCGTTTGGGTGGGGTGTATAGTATTATTGATTATGACCTCCATCAGGGTGAAGCATGTGGTGTTCCTGATAAATACCACCATTAGGGTGGGTTTTGTTGTGTATCCTTAAAGGATGACCTTTTGGATAGTTTTAACTAGAGTAGGGTTCTATACAACACTAGGACTTGATTTATATCTTGTGGCATGTCATTATAGACTCTGACATCATTACCTATATCATACATAAGTAGGTTTGATCAGGGTTTTGTGACATATTGGTAAGTTCATTACTGCTAAGCCTATTGGTATTTTTTTCTTGCTTTATTATTGGTGATTATATGTTATTCTTATGAAGTTTATGTATTTAATATTTACTTTTTTTGGGATTATCACATGAACTTACACTAAAATTATTGTTTAGGCACTGGACTGCACTGTTGGTGTACAACTGAGTTATACTCAAGCCCTGCTTGGGCGACCATGTCACCTGGGTACCTATGCATCCCTTAATCATTACAGGTAAAGGTTCAGATGAGGCCCATATTGAGTTGTGTAACAGGATAACTCATTATAACTCCATAGAATGGGAGAAGGGATGATATAGATTTGGGTGCATAACCACATTATACTTTTTATCATTTTCTATATTATTCTTGTTATCGGCCTGGTGTGTGATCAATGCCCTGTATTCAGGTTTGAGTATGTTGTTTTCACCTTCATTTATACAGATGGTATGTTATTGGTTTTTACAAACTCTAACTGTATAATGTTTCATGTTTTATTTTTTATCTATTATTGTGCACTATGATTGATGGTATTGTCTCACTATTTAAGACCAACACTACTAGTTTGTAACCTCTATAATATGGGGAGGTTCTCCAGAGGTCATTTGAAAACCTTGCTCAGACTTAGTGATTTGGGTGAGAACATTACACATTAACTCTTTTATGCAGGTGAGTATAATTTCACTTCTCAAAAAGTAATCGTGTTATCAAAAGTCAGTTTTTTATTTTACAAAGATGATTGAATTGATAATTTTGAAAATAACTAAAAAAACCTAATTTTTATTCAAATATTTTTCCAAACATCTATTATTATCCTTGGTGAATAAAAAAACATAATTAATTTCTCATTTTAATTAGAATCAACTAATTGTATTAGTAGAATTGATAAATAACTAGAAAACGTTACTAAGTCATCAAAAAAAATTTAAAATAAAAATAAAAAACATCACAACGGATGATGATTTCATTTTATAGAGCATTTTTAAGAAACTATAATTTGTTTAAATCAATCCAAAAAGTTAAAATTCACTAAAGTATATAAATCATACTCCAAAATGTTTATAAAAATAAACTATTTTTATGTTAGTAGTTAAATGATGAGACTTTATTGAATCCTTGGTTGAAAAGAAATAATTATCCACTCAAAGTAGTAAAATATTCTATAAATTTCATTATTTTTTTTGAATGAAATTAAATCTATATTAAAACTTTAAATAGATTCAATTTTTATTTTTTGGGAGTTTCTGATTTATTTTACCTTGAAATATAATTAAAGACATTATTAAAAACCATTCTCCAAACATAAAACTCAAAATTTTCTATAATATGAATTCAAAGGTGGAAGAAATTTTTTGAAAATTGTTTTTAGTTCAAAATGTTTTTGAAATTAAGTAGTTAAAAATATTTTTTATTTTTTTATAATAAAGTTAAAAACTACATGCTAAAAGAATATTCAATGTAGTTTTCAAAATAGATTTTAAAAATGTTCAAACATTTTTGTTACGAGAGAACGTGTGTATTTTGGTGAAGTTTTAGTATAATGGCTTGTTCAAGAAATATTTCTAGCATATAAAACAATTTAAAAAAGATTAAAAAATTTCTGAATCAATTAAAATAAGTTACTCAGGATTCTAAATTAATATTTTTTTTTATATTCAAAAATTTTAGACAAAGTATATTTGTACAAAATAAGAACTTAAAACATCAAACTTGTAATAAAAAAAGTCAGATTCAACTAATTTATCAATTACTCCCCACAATTAGTTTTAAGTATAGAAAAAATTTTAATATATATTTAACAAAACAATTAAACTTTTATGGAAGTATATTAAAATTTAAACATCTTAAAAAAATAATTTCAAATGAAAGAGTTAACTCTAATGAGAGTTGTTACATTTATTTCACTTTTAAATGTTCACTCTTTTTTAATAATACTAAAATATCCTCATGGCCTCTCTCATTTTGGTTTCTAGAAGAGTAGAATAGGTAATCTAACAGATTAAACCATTAAAAATCAATAAAAATGAAACTAATTAAAAGTAGAGAATAGATAAGTGAATCTCTAAACATTGAAGAGAAATTTTTGGTCGCAGCCTACCAGGATTTAAAATTATAGATCAAGGATAATGTTGATAGGTATGGGTAACAAGGTGATCCTATAAAAAATATGGGCAAGGGGTTTTTAATAAAATTAAAAGAAAAGTAAATAAAAAAATTGATTTATTATACCATGGGTTTACTCCCATGAAACACTAAATTAATACTATCCATCCAAAATTGTCTATGTTTCTATCCAAAATTACTCTAAGGTCATGGTTTCATAATTAATAACCACCAAATTTGTGTTTCAAATTAATTTATAAGTGATTAATAGATTTTATGGGAAACCAAATATCTAGAATAATTATTAAATCTCTTATCAGCTACCTCCCCTTAGAAACACCCTACAACAGTGATAAAAAACTTGATATCCACTTCTAAAACTGACTCAAAATCAATGGATTTCAAATTTTATAGAAGGCAATCCATTTTATTTTTTGTTTCTAGTGGTTTAAAATGAGTCCCAAATATCTCTTCCCCATTTAGGAGAATAAATTATTCAGAAAAAGGTACAAATGGATGAGTTTCATAAAAAATATTTAGGATAAAGTTCTCCAATAATGGTTTGAGAAGTTTTGTAATCATTAGAAAAAATGATCCCTATTTCAAGTTATTATTAGATTTTATCTGATGTTTAACACCAAAATTAGTTGAAGAATACAATATTAAAACATGGAAGAATTAATTTTTATTCCTCTTCAAAATCATGATTCATAAAATTATTATTTTCTTTTAAAATTAAATTATCTAAAAATAGGCCATTATCAATCACCATTATTGAAAAATTATTTCTTCTTAAACCAACTATTGTGTGTTCAACACCTGATTCATGATCAATTTCCAGAAAAAACATTCTACAAAGATAAATTAAAAATGTTTTCTAGTTTAATTTGAGTGGGTAAAGTCTTCAATTTTGTTTTATGAAGATCAGAATCATGAAATTCTAGAATAATACTATTCTACCAAAATTGATCTACACTACATTCCATATCTTTGAGTAGGTATTTAGAGAAATCAAAAGTGTGAGGATCATGGAATTATTATTCAATTTTTAATCTATATTCCAAGATAACATCCTTATTCTAAAAATAAAAATCTATGAGATTATTTATTGGGTTTAAACAATCAAAACATGAAATATTAATTTTCAAATCAGGTTTAAAAATTTTATAATTCATGTTTTCCAATTTAATTTTTTCTTCCAACGATTCCTCAAATTCAAGATCCAATTTAGAGTTCAATTTTTTAGAATTTTTTAAGGTTTCTAAAAAAATTAAATTCTTATTTCTATGTTTTTCTTTAACCCAAGATATCATACCCTAAAAACTACTAAAGTAGGTTTTTTTCTCAGGTTTAATTAACAAGAAAATAATTGAGTTTTCCACTTATATTTTTTATTTATTCTTATAATCCCCTATATCATCATTCTTTAGTGTATCCTAACATTTATAAGAGTTGTTTTTTTATCTAGAGAGTTAATTATAGTGAAATTTTTCACCTCCTCATCTTACCAATCATGATTTTCCAATAGCATGTGTTAATCCTAAATTTCTATGTCATGTTCCACTACACTCTCACTCATAAATTCAACAAATAAATTTTATTCATTATTCATTTCAACATTTTCACAATTTTTAACCTTTTCATATAATTCGAAATATATATTCTCTAACCATTGAATTTGATGTTATTATGATATAAAATTATTAATTTAATGTTCATGGTTTTGGTCAAGTATATCATTCATCTCAATTTTCAAATATTTAAGAATTAAATAATTATTATGTTTAGTTTAACAAAATTATTTGTTTTACTATAAATTGATTTATCTTCTATGGATAGTTATAGGCACACTACCAAGTGGTGTGACCATAAAAACCACAACAAACATAGAAATTTACACTTGGTTGATTCCACCCCTCAATACCGTCGTATAAAGTAATCAAAATTTCTGCAAGAACAATATGAAATTTTAAATCAATCACAATATAAGAAAATGAATATTTAAAATTTTAGCAACTAGCAGTAGAATTATTATTTTTGGGTTTTTTTACTTTTTTTATATTAAAATTCATTTAATGACGACATTCCCTAGAAGATATGCTAAATTTTGAGAATTTATTTAGTTTTTTAAAACCATTTAAATGGAATTTATCTCTCATACACCAGAAAAATATTTAATATATGAACACAAGGGAAGGAGGGTGAGTGATATAATGGATTATTTAACCAAGAATAGTGAAGATATGGAGAGAAAATATAGTTTGAAAGTGTGGAAATGTATACAAAATTAAATAAATGAAGAAAAAAAATTAATTTTGTAATTTTAATGGTTCTATTAAATTTAGATACTAATTTTTATGGAAAATATAGACCATAAATATGTTGATAAAAAATCAAAATGAAGCAACCAATTGAAAGAATGATACTCTTGAAAACGGTTTCAATTAACTTTCAAATTTGTTGATTCATTCACAAATTTATCTATCATTAAAATTTAAATATTCATTATTATAATTTTGTCACTCAATTTTTTGATTTAATGTAATGGGAAAATGGATCCAAATAATGATAATTTTAATTTTCATCATTTCAAAACATCAATAAAAATCAAGAACATTATTGAAATATAATACCCAAGAAGAATGAATTGAAATTAATAAGGAATAAATCAATAAAAAATTGAATAAAAATTAACAAAAATATTATTTTCCTCAATGAAATTGTCCACAATTCATGTTTACATGAATATAGAACTCCATAAGAAAAAATAATAGAAATTTAGTTAAATTAAAATAAATGATGAAGGTTTCTTCTTGGTTGTGATGGGATATATTCTCCCCCATCAAAATTTTGACATATACTTGAAGAAAAACTCATTCCTCATCCCTTGAATCTTAAAATTTTGATTATATCATCCTTTAAAAATTTCTATGTACTACCCTTTTGAATTAATTCATGATCCAACTCCTAGAACTAAGCTCAGAGTCATCTTCGCAGGTTTAATCGCTAGTCTTCACATTGTGTGAGGCATTATTTATCATCATCCTCATTGTTTCTTAATTATAAGTTCCTCCATGAATTTCATGATCCCACATGGGTTCTTGATTCATCTATTAAGTCTTCCATGGAATCTTTTAGTGTTGAAACACTTTATATACAACTTTAAAGTATCAACCCTTGTTTGAACTCCACTTTGTTTGAATTTGATTCGAGAAGAATTCTAACATTAGACACATCCCTGATTATCCAAGATCTATAAAAGTAGGAATAAAGTATTATGAGTCCAACCATAATTTGTACACATATTTCTAAAAATTCTGATATTCCAATTCAATGTCATAGATGGACTAGAAATTATTTCACAACTATTGAAAAATCCATACAAGGGTGAAGGCCTACTAGAAGTCATACATGGGTGTTAGAAGTTATATGAATTATTGTTAAACCTTAACTTTGAAAAATTAATTATCCATATGATATTGGAAAAGGTCATATAAGATTTCTAAGAAGTATTATGGAATGGAGTTACAAGTTACATGGTGTGATACTCAGTTGATCTTTTAGAAAAGTAATACGAGGTAGGCTAAAAGTCATACAGAATAGATAATTAGCCAATTTTTCAATATAAACTCAAACATCAAAGAAAGATATTAAAAGTATTCCAGTAAACATAACTAATGTAAAAAAATGTAACATTGAAATAATAACTTCCTGAATCTAAAACCCTTTTAAATAATCCTTAAAATTATCCTCCAACACAATCCCAAATAATAGATCCCTAAAAACATTGGAAAAAAACCAGAAAATAATCTTATAAATAAATTAAAAAAACAATTTTATCAAGATATTCAAAGAGTGATAGTTTCAACAAAAAATCAATCAATATTCAATATTTTTCCATTATAATAACATTTTTCCTACTAAATTGAATTAATTAACCAAAATAGATATTGAAAACATGCATCATTTTAAATAAACATCATTCATCCACGCCACTATTCCAATCACCAAAAGGGTTTTAACCCTCTAAGAGAATGATCAAAACCATAAAGGTCTAAGAGAAGAGTAGATAATATAGAATAAATAAAACTAAAACCAAACTCGTTATTCTCTTTTATAGCCCCATGATTTTTTTAAACAAATTATTTATACCTTAATTGGTTTCAGTGATGAATCCAAATGTGTAGATATTTGCGTGATACCCTCTATGTGTATTTTGAATATTTTCTTTGAGATTGTGGGTTACGTGAAAGTTTAAAATTTTGAATTATTTTTGCATTAAATTGGTAGAAAGGTGTCCTTCAAGTATCCTTGTTTTTAAATTTGGTTAATCAATAATCTAATTTTCTCATTCCCAAACCATCTTAGAATGATTAGGTTCCATGTATCATCAAGATGGTGTTTTTATCCATAGTTATTTATGAGTGACTAAAAATATTTTATTCTCATGTGACATTCCATTATCAAAAAATTTCAAAATGAAGGGAATTATGTATCCTACTTGAGATGAAGTTACTTCTTACATATATATATATATAAAAGAAATATTTATTAAATTAAAAAACCTTATGTATTCTCTTACAACTTCCAATTAATCTTTCATATCACCGAATTCAATATTATTTATAATATATTACTTCTTTTGTATTACCATTGAATTCTACATATCATAGGTTATTTTGAGATAAATATTAAATAATAATTAGAGGTTTTGGAATGAATATTATGTATTATAGGTAACATAACTCCTTTCATTTTAGTGGTAAAGGATAATTCTTCATGTATCAAGGAAAATTCCATATGTATCAACAGTCTGCTACCCTCATTTATTATGCACTTAAGGAAAATTTCTTATATATCAAATTATCCCAAAAGCTACTTATACATACCAGATGAATTTTTTTCACCTTAAAAACAATAAATCAATTTATTATAAATACATTTTCATCCATTTAATTCTAGAAAATATAATTAATTTAATTCAAAATTTTGTCATTTAAAATAATATTCACAAATTTCAATGAATTTTTCCTTTAATTCTAAAACATACCAAAACCTAATTTATTAAAAAATATTAGAGAATAAAATTAATTTAATATTAATAAAATATAATGAATTAATTACCTCTATCAATTCCCCCACATTGTTCCCCATTACACTATAAAAAATAAAACAATTGCTACCTAGGTAAAATTCAAAACACAAGCCAATGAAACTTTACTTTTTAATAGATTTATCATACAATAATATAATTCTTATTATATATTCTTAATTCCATTATCCATGTGATTCATTAAATTAATTATAACTTCTTTTATCCTCCCAAGTTCATTTATACTACCTTTATGGAAATATTTTTCTCTACAGAAAGTATGAATTTAATGATTTTTTTTCTCAATCCAAATTCATGTAAGGGTCACAATAGGATTTTTATGGTTCTAAATATTCCCACAATAAATCAATTTTTTTTATCATAATGTATTTATAGGGTTGTTATATGATTAAATTTTGGTTGGTCCTAATGATAAAAACGTAAAAAAAGAATGAACAGTTTTAGATCCGAATGAAGAAAGTTGCATAATCTATAGTTTGAACTCAATAATGGTATCCTTACTCACTTAAAATTACAATAGTTCAACTCCAAACTCTTTTCTATTCTCATAATATTTTCACATATAAATTACTTCATCAATATTAATTATTTAAATCACATCTTTATTTAATATTATTTTCTATTTTTTCTTTCACATATTTCATGATCATATACGAGAGTATTTTTTCCTGAAGATAAAGAGAAAACATTAAGATTAAAATTTTTGTATTAATGTTATTTCCCACTTTAAAGGATATTCCCCATCTATATCTTCCAAAATAGAAGTTTCTCTCAATATCTTTTCACAAACAATGTTCTCCCCCACAATTGATTTCTACTATGATCATGTATTTATTTGTAGATCAATATGGTTAAGTATTTTAGGATTGTAATGTAGATTCCTTACAATGTTTTTCATGAAAACTAGGGGATTATTCATGGTTCAAATGTAAAGGAAGGATTCAAAATAATTTTATTATAAAAAGTTATTTTTTAAAAAAGAATTCCGGAATCAATTTGAACACAAGTTCCTCAATTCTATATGGTTTTGACAAGAATTCACAATAAATTATAGTTATTATAAGAAAACCTAGTTCTCTATTTAAATTATATTAAATTAAAGGATATATTTTTTTTTAAAATCCTATTAGGTATTTTATTTTAATAGTGGAAATTATTTCATAGCATGTGATTAAACAATTTGTGGTATTTTATGAATTCCCTAAACATATATTCTGAAACTAAGTTCATTTAAACATTCATTTATATTTGTTATGATAGTGTTATATTAGTTCATAATAATTGGAATCATTTTAAATCTTATGAAGGTATTAAATTTGAACAAAAATAGGTTTAGAAAACATATAAAAGTTAAACAAAAATATATAAGGAATGAAAAAGGAAAATAATTTTTTTTTAAAGACAGCTATCCCCATCACATGAATCATGGAGTGAACTCAGTGCATTTTAATATGTATAATAGATTCAAATGATTTTATATTTGTGAAAAAAATCAATAATTTCAAGGAAATGTATAGATTGATGATTTCATTGGTTGAAAGGTTTGAGTAGTGTGATAACCTCTACTAGTGTTTCTGATTGATATAAAAATATATTTCTTCAATATTTATCAATTAAACATGAATACTTTTAGTTCTCATTATTTTTTTATATACAAAACACAAAATTTATAAACATTAGTAATAGAAAAAGTGAATTCTTATTTTTAATTTTTTTTACATGACATCAATTTTAATCTTGATATGTAGAGTAAACATTGTTTTCTTGGGTGAATTTTATTTATTGAATCATGTTTTCATGTAACATTATTATTATTTCATTATAAATAATTGAATTTTTAAATTTTTAACTATCGTTTTCTTCTAAATATTATATCTGAATTTATTTTCCTATATATCCTTCTCTAACTCTAAATCCATCTCTTTGACTACCAAATAACCTATATTCTCAATATCCACAAGAATATAACAATTTTTCCCAAAGATCAATCTATAGAGGTTTATTATAATTGGAGTTTCATAAGATACTCTATAATCACCCAAGGTGTATTCAAAACATTTTTTCCAATACTTCTAATTTGGATTAAAAATCTTTTTGAGAACTCATTTTGATTCCTTGTTGGAATCCTATCCTTTCCCATTTTATTGTGGAATGTAAGGGGTTTATATTTTGTGAGTCACCAATTATCTATTTATAAAATATTTGATGATTATATTTCAGAATTTGGTTCATTGATCACTGATTATTTATATTAGTAATCTAAAATATTAAAATATGTATATATTAAAAAATACATAAACAATACACGAGTCCTTAGTTTTAGTATCCTTGGGTTTGACCCATTTTGAAACATAATCTGTGGATAAAAAGATGTAAGAATATCAAAATGATATAGGAAATGGTCTTATAAAATCTATACCCCATACTTCATATATTTCATAAAAATACATTGTTGATTTGGTCATTTTTTATCTTTTTAATACATTTATAGTGAATTGTAATTGCTTACATTTTTTATAAAATTCCCAATAATCGTTGAACAATTTAGGCCAATAGATACTAGATTCTAAGAATTTTATATCATTTATTTTAAATAAATGTTTCTTTTATAAGATAAGGTGTGGAATAATTTATGCATATATTTTAATTTACTTTCATTGAGATGTCTAATTATTACTTATTTAATATATATTTTATAATAATATGGATCATTCAATACATAAAATTTTGTGTTATCTTTAAGTATTACATTTTTTTTAGTTAGGGCATGATGGACCTTTAAAAGTAAACATAAAATTTAACATATCTATATACCATGGTACCTCTCAAACAACTAAGTAAATCTATTCACATGGAATAAAGTCATTAATTGACTTTCTATCTAGAATTTATACCTCAACTATATCATACTACATGCTTATATGAATTTTCACCTGATTTTCATCCCATTTATTTCCCTTTATCACTACATCAAAATCCTAAAATAATAATATCCATTTAACCATGCTTCAAATTTATTTCTCTTTATTAATTAGATACCTAATTTCTATATTATTAAAAAATAAAGTCACTTTAGTCCTAATGAGATAAGATATGAATTTTTTTATAAGGAGTAGATAAACACTAAAAAAATACTTTTTCATAGTATTCTGGTGGTTCTAAGATGCATACAATGTTCATGAAACATTCCCAATCACATAGTTTCTATTTTCAATACTCTAAGATAATACTAACCCCAAAATATGGTTTGAATCATCACATAATATTTTAGTTTATACATTATCTCATCAAACGATTTAATGAAATGATCACCAAAAATGAATTCTAAATCATTTAAAAAGTAACCTAGAAAGTGATAAAACAATTTTACTAATGTATTTGATGAATATTTAGTAAAATAATTTATGTCTTGAAAATATATAACCTATTTCACATAGATTGGGTAAATAAATGCAAGGATGATTTCAATTCTTTCCTTTTCAAACTCAATCACATTTATGAAATCACATGATCAAGAAAAAGTAATTTTATAACTATGAAATTATATTTTTAAAAAATCAATACAAGGTTATATTGAATATATGTTTTCAATAATTTTTCCTTGTTTGAAAATAAATTGTCAAATTATTTTTAAAAAATAATTAAATCATCAGTAAGAACTTCAATAAGATCCTAAAATAAATTATAGAAAATTATTAACACACATATTTAAAATGCATCTAGTGAATTTCATGAACAAAATGACATCCAATTGTAAGAAAACATTCCATAAGGATAGGATAAACTTCTATTTTTCTTTGGTACTCAAGTGAAATTCTCAAATTTAATTATTCTAATAATCCATTTAAAAATAAATAATGAGTTTTTCTAAAAAATATTTCAAGAATTCAGTCAATTTTTTTTGGAAAATGATCTTTTATTATGAATTAACTTAGTTTCTTATTGTCAATGAAAACTATACAATTATTTGGAATCATCACAAATATTAATTCATTTTAATTTTCACAATTCTAAGCCCAAAGTTTTTGGGAATAATATTAATAGTCTTGCAACATAATGAATCCTAAATGTGGTAGATAATTTCTTCCACTAGAAAATTTTTAATATATATTTTAAAAATTTCCATCATTATTGGATCAAATCGAGGCTTCATAATAGTTTTTCATCACATTACATCTGAATCTAGAGAATACAAATTTTATAATTGATCCCAGGAATGTCTCAAAAAATTCACTTTATAGAAGTTACATTTTACCTTAATATGTTGAATAATTTTTGTTTCTGATTGAAATTTATGTTTCTATAAATAATAAATTAAATATTATATTATCCTATTAAAAATATAGATTTTAATCCACATGGAAATGGTTATAATTCCATAGTTTGGGGATTATTAAGAGATCACAAAATATTTGGTTAGTCTTACCTCAATATCCTATGTTTCGTTTGTACAGGGTAAGGTATCATCTTATTTATTATTTAATAAACAATAAAATCCATCATATAAATCAAAGTTTACCTAATCCTGTGAATTTTTATACACTCTTAGGTTACTCCTAATTATTTTTAACTGAATTTTAAAATATCAAATAGTTACCTAAATTAAAAATTTCATTATACAAACCGTGTTATCTAAATGAACCAAATTCATCAAAGTGTGAAAGGTCATAAAATGAGTGTTCTTTGTGGGGGTATTTCATATAATCAAATATATTAAAGTGAATAATGTTTTCAATAAATTCCATTTTTAGTTTACCTTTATATAAATTTAAGATTTCCCTTTATATTTTCATAATTGGCCTTTAAAAAATTATTATCAAATGATTTTGTTTATATTCTTCCTCTATGTTGTGCTCATTTTGATTATAGTTTTATTTGTGGTAAATAAGGTTTTGAAATTATAAAGAAGTTAATTTAATGTCAGTTTCATAAGGATGAATGAGTGTATTCCATTTTAAATAAAAAAGAGAAGGTGTGTTGTGTTTGTTCCTTAGAGAATAGGTTTAAATAGTTTCAATGCATCCATTACTTGTGATGATTGTGTGTGATGATATTCATAGAGATATGAACATTGATGATGGATATTTGAGAATAGTCTATAAAAATTACATAGACTTGTTGGATATTATGTATAGCTTGTACCAAATTTTTATTGAATGAGTTTTAAGTTAAATAATTATAACATGAAAGAGTTAAACCCCTATATGATCCATCTATGGTGTGTTGATCTTGAAGTATACTGATGTTAGTGTTAAGTTACCTTGGATGAAGTTTTGAGGATCTTGAAAATGCTTGGTGTTAGTTTTAGGAGGTTATATATTCAATATAAGTAAGTATATATTTTTGGAGTTCAAGAATATCTCAATAATTAATTCCTAGTGTATGAATTTAAGTCATATCGTATGTCATTTTATTGAGAATATGACTTCATTATATGACTTTGGTTCATCGTATAAATTTTAGCTAGATTTTTGGACTTGTACATTAGATTTTTTCAGACTGTGTGACTTCATCATATGACATTGTAGGAGAGTAATACTTTGAAGTAATACTTTAATAAGACATGAGCATATGTATTCAGATCAAATGAATCTGCTATATAACTTCGCTCTGCATCCGGCTTGGGAGAGTCTGCATGACTTTGAGACTTTTTTTAGCTTCAAAGGGATACAAAATTAAATATTACTATATCATATTAGTTTGGTAATAAATTTATATCTTCGCGTTCTAACATCATAATTTTTGGGAGATCATATGTATTTCAAATTCATATGAAAAAATTGAAATTATCAGAATTTCCCTAATTCAAATTCTAATGAAAAATGAAAGAGTGGCTATTCTATATAGAATAAAAAAGAAGGAAACACCCAAACCATTAGGTGATTTAATTGAGTATTTTGATTAGGTTTTAAATATATAAAATCATGGGGATATAGGGGAATCTTGATTCATGATTTGAGGTTAGAATATTAGACCCATTTCTGTGTCCATTTTGAATTAGTGAGAGAATCTTGGAGTTTAAAAGACTGTATATGGAAAGAATATGGGAGATATTTTTGGTTTATTTTATCCCTAAAATCTAAATACTTTTAAGGATTATATTATCTCAAGATTGTGTGGATAATTCATATTGGAAAGTATATACTAGTTTTTAAAAGAATATGATCACGTACTATAGTGATTTATGGAGTTTCCTTATATAAAATATAAAGAAAAATATTTAAGATATTATGTTATTATATAATATACAAGTGAGAGGAATAAAGTATGTTTTCATTTTTGATAGCATTCTTAAGTACTAGATACTTTATATTATCCAAGGGTGAAGTTTATTTTGAAGTGGATGAGATCATTTTTGGAATAATAATACATACTTCTTGAGTATTTAAAATAAATAAAATCTCCCATACCATTCAATATTTGGAATTAGTTTCAATACTAGCAGTGATGAACACTATTATAGGTTGATAAGGTTCTTAATGGTGTACATGAGGAAACCAATTCCAATATTCTTGTGGAGTATAATCATTACTAAGTGGTGTATATGAATCCAAGATTAAAAGGAGTACTTCCTATATTTATATCATTTTTGTAAAAGAGAATTTATGTTTTGGGAGTATAACCAATCACATATAGGAGAAATTGGGACTGGGGTATATAAATAGTTATGTGAAGAACAGGCATAATGGGACTCTGTGTGGATTGTACTAGAGAAGTATATGATGTAACCACATTATTCTATAGTGTTTAATCCATGATTAGGGTTTCTAACCAATCATGAAAAGGAGTTGGTGTTTAAGGATGAACATTGTAAATCCTTATGTACATTTTCTATGCTTATCTTCATGCATGTGAGTAAGGGTTAAAACCTTATTTCATCATCGATTAAGAAATTAACCATTAACAAATATTGGGTAAAAATGGATTAATGCATAAAAATAAAAATATATCATTGATTCACTATCTTCCTCCCTCAGTGATCATACTTGATATGAGATCGTCAATTGGTATTAGAGTACATGTTCCCTCTGATGGATATATGAAGTATTTGAGGATGGAGAATATAAATACAATTAATAGAAGGGGTTTAACTAGTTTTAATTGTAGTAACTATTTTATTTGGAGGAATATGATACTAACCTAATTCATATCACATTTCATAGATGTACAAGATGTTGCAATGGTGGTGTTTTGACCCATCATCGATGAATATTCTATAAACATTTCTGATAAAAATACATATAATTATGATAAGGATCAAAATTAAATTTTTATGTCTCTCTTTGAAAATTTCTATATAAAATTCATGGAGCTTCAAACCTCAATGGAAAATTAGGACAAACTAAGAAGTAGTTTTGAAGGAAATATTAAGGTCAGGGAATCCACGTTAAAAGTTTGGAGCAATATTTTTAAATTCATAATGATGGGTGATGATGAGAGCATTGAAGACTATTTTATAATGTTCAATAATATTGTGAGAAATATTTGAGGATTTTGAAAGAAGATGGATGATTCTACCATTATGAAGAAGATTAT
The DNA here is from genome assembly GCA_963277665.1 of Viscum album. Lineage (NCBI taxonomy): Eukaryota > Viridiplantae > Streptophyta > Magnoliopsida > Santalales > Viscaceae > Viscum > Viscum album. The sequence goes on from OY728150.1 coordinate 492,305,430, forward strand.
GAGAAATTTATTAGACAGATTTTATCCAAATATATTATAATTGGAATATAGGGAATATATTTTTCTTATTTGAGCACTATATTATAATCATATTATAATAATTAGAAAGGCACTAGCTTTCAAGAAGAAAGTAAAAGATTATCTGTCTTTTGAATACATAATAAAAGGTAAAATCATAGATTAGTTGATTTCCAAATCATGTGATTTTGACGAGAAGTATGATGAAGGAGACTTTAATAAAATTATTTCTCTTGTTTAAAAGAGATTAATAAATGAAAATGGGAAAGAAAAAGAGAATAAATTACCAAGTTTATGAAATTTTAAAGGCATTATACATTTTTCCTATGACTGTATAAATAATATGGCCACTGGTTCTAAGTTAGATGTGGAAGATAAGAAGTCCCAAAACATGAATTAAAAAAGAAAAATTGAACTATATTGAATAATATTTTAATTATAAAAAAAGGATGAGGTAGAGTTATTATCATCAAGTATTTAGTTAGTTGAAAAAAGTCAATTTGTTTACTCGTGTTGATAAAGGTTTTTTCTCCTCTAGTAGTGATGATATGGAAGAGAGGATATATTTTTAATGAATACTAAAAGAGAATTTTGAATTAGAACTTAAGAAAAATTAACAAATAATGAAAGAGAATATGAATTTATATAAATAGAACAGAAAGGTGGATATTGGGAAGGAAGATTATTTCATGTAATAAGTGACACACATTTATGATATCAAGAGACAAATACTTAACATGGATATGAAAGAAAATATAGTGGTTGATCTTTAATAAAAATTATCTACAAAAGAAGAGGAGTTTTTTGAGAAGCAATCCATTTATCTTTTAGTTGAAATTGATTTGTGTATGTTCAAAAAATACTTTAATAGGGGTTCTGAGGCTAAAGGTGAATCTTCTTAATCTAGTGAGAATAATGGTCTATGTTTAAAAGGTAAACCTATACCTAATCAATTTCAAAAAAGATACACAATTTCTAGTAGTACATGTGTTAAAACAAATTGAGAATGTTTTGGAAAAGAAAAATAAGAGGAATTATTCCACATTATAGGAAGGGAATAATATGATAAAGATACCATTTATCTATATGAATAAGATGATTTATGTTGAAGTTAGACACCAACAATAAAATTTTATATATATTTATAGAAGAAAAATTTATCAAGTATATGGATATAAAGCTTACTCTTACTGGTATAATATATCTTTACTAGGAAAGAATCAAGAATCAAAGGGGAGTTATTCTGAGAAAAAGAGGAAAAATTATTATAGAAAACATTCCATGACCAAGAATATATAAAATATAAATATAAAATATAGAGTGGGATGTTTAGAAGAAGCGTGTGAAAGATATGGGGAAGAATTTCATAAGGTCGAGACATGCCTGACTTAGATACCAGGATAATTTACCTATGTTGATAAACGGAAGGATGTTGAGAAGGAAAATTATGGAAAGTCATATTCTACTAAGACTAAAATGAATTAATGTGTGATTTCAAAAAAATGATGAGAATACTAGGAAATAATGTTTAACAGTTTGTCTTAATCAACTTGATTTAAGGAAATTAAAAGAGAATTCTAAGATAAGTGATGATGATAAAGGAAAAAAAGTGATTTCACTTAAAAAAGTATAAAGTGATGGGAAACTATTAGCATACGCATATCTTAAGGATCAATAAATCCTACTTGAAAGATATAGGTAGACTGGGAACAATATTAAAAAATTAATAAAAATATTACAAGCTTAGCAGAATTGATGAGGATTAGTTTAAAATCACAAGGAAATAAAGTTTCATTGATATATAAGGTAAAGAAAACTTCTGAAAATAATGAAATATTTAAGGAGATGAAAGTGATAAAATTTTTTTGAGAATCACAATAGGAAAACGAGGTTGAAGAATACTTCCCATGCCATGGTTTGAAGAATCAAGAGGTTTAAATTAAGAGGAAACTCATAGCCTCAATGACACTTATATGGAATATAATTACTCTCTATTTATTCCATTAAAATATTTTCTACATGTTCTAATATAAATGTAATTTAAGGAAAGGTATGAAACATTCATTGTTGTAAAATAAATAAGACTTTTTTCATGGTATATATTAATTTCTATAAGGTGAAGGAAATGAGTACATCCATTTAAGGGGAGAAAAACTGAGGAGGAATAGTCCAGAAATTCACAATCAATGTGAATCTATAATTTTTGGACAACCCAATGAAAAACTATCAAATAAGGTATTTAATCACACATAACTCCCTTATTTTTATTATATCAAATATATTTTTAAAGTGGTATTTTTTATTGATTAAAAAATGAGATAAAGGGGAAGTTTTATGACATTAACATGAAACATTTTTATGGGTAATGTTGATATATGTATTGGTTATATATTTTTCATGATAAATATATTTATACATCCCCTTAGATTATTACTTTGAGTGTATCTATGTAGATAAAACATGAATAACATTTTATGGATATTCCTGATGTCATTGGGAAATCTATCTTTTTTTCTAAATAAGATTTTCATATGTATAATTAGAGTTGATTAAATAAAGGCTCTTGGATATGTGTATGTGTGGTATCATAATTCTACTTATAAGTTCATAAAGTGTATTATTCAGATTTATATAGAGAGAAGAAATTGTTTATAACCTATGATTAAAGTCTTAGGAATACCCTACATTCCCTATTTTATTTATTTTCAATCTGGGGGAGAATAAAAAATAGTAAAGAATAAATTTTATTGCAAAATTTGGAAGGTGTATTGAAAAAAAATCCAAATGGGGATATTGTTATGCCCAGTTGGATCATAGTTGTATTTATTTCAAACAATTTTGTGATGTTTTAAAGAATTTGATTCAATTTTGGTTATATTTGGAAAGGTTAATTACATCCATTTTAAAAGGGAAAAAGAAGGTGAGATGTGATTCTTTTTTAGAGATCATGGATTGAGAGTTTCAAGGCATCCCTTTCATATTATGATTATGTGTGTTGATATTCATGTAGAAATGAATAGTGTTGATGGATATATGAGAAATATATATAATTAATGTTTTTAATTATTGGATATTGGGTACATATTTTATAAGATGTTATTTAACAAGTTTCAAGATATCTAAATGGAACATATAAGAACATAAGTAATGAAGAATCAATCAATGGTGGGTTGAGGTTACGTTATACTAACGTTAGTTTGAAGATACCATTGATAAATGTTTTAGGATATTGTGAATTCTTGGAGTTTATTTTAGGACCATATTTTTGGAGTTCACGGGGATTATAAGTCTTTATTCCATATATATGTATTTAATTTGTATCATATGACATTGGATTGAAGGTATGAATTCATCATATTACATTGGTTTACTATATGAATTTGATCTAGGCCATAAGACTTCCACATTGGAATTTTCTAGATTGTTAGACATCAATATATGATTTTACTAGACTGCCACACTTTGGATTAAGACATTGAGAAGGTGTGAGAGTATGAATTAAGATTATATGACTTTGACATATGACTTCTCTCTATGTGATATGTCAAAGAGTATATATGAATTTGAGACTTTATATAATTTAAAATTCAAACGAAATGAAATATTAATACATCATATGAATTTAGGAAGTGGCATATGTCTTTGAATGTAAATGAATGAATTTGAGGGAGATTATATGACTTACAAAGTGATAAGTATACTTTTTATTTTTAAGAATATATCTAATTAAAATTCTAATGGAAAATTAAATAGTGGCTATTAATTAAATAATAAAAATAAGTAATCACCGAAATCTTTGTGTGATTTAAATGAAGATGTTGGATGAGTTTAAAATAGTGAAAATCATGGAGATCTAGAGAAAACTTGTTCCATGATTTTATGTGAGAAGATCAAACATGTTTTTTCTTCAATTTAAAGAAGCGATAAAATAAGGTAGTTGACTCATTATTAAATGAAAATATTATTGTAGATTTTTTATGTTATCTTCTCCCCATAATATGATTCCTTTTATGGAGTATGTCAGCTTGAAATTGTAGGACCATTCATGATTTAAAGTATCTTCTAGTTTTTAAAAGAAAAATATCACCTCCTTTTATGATTTATGGAGTTTTCATAAATAAAATATTGATATAATTAATTACTATATTATTTGAATATATAATATGAAGTTGTGGATAATAAAGTGTGTTTCATATTTTCGATATAATTCTATGAGACCTGATAATTTCCAGTTTCAAATAGTGAAGATGACTATAAATCTAGGGATATATATTTCCTGGGTAAGAAGAACTACTACCTTTTATTCATAAGGAAGAAAAGTAACAAGATTATTTAATATCTAATGTTAGTTTCAATACCAATATTTTGGAAGATAATTTTATACTACTATGGTTCTTGAAGGTTTACATGAGTGAATAAAATCCAGTATGATCAGGGAGTAAGATTATTAACAATTGATGTAGAAAAATTCATGATAAAAAGGACATATTTCTATATTTGGATAATTTTTGTGAAGGATATTTTTTAGTTATGGTGTTTATCAAATTACGTGATGGTTAAACGATGACTGAGGTTTATAAATTGTTATATGATGAATAAAGATAGTGGTAATATATGTTGATCAGGCTAGAGTTTTTCATGGTTTAACCAATTGATTCTATAATGGTTGTAACACCCCGAGCTTCCACGATACGCTTCTCATTCAATAATGCAATAGCTTGCATTGTACGCAACTTCGAGTTCTAAAACATCGCGACAAATCAAAGTAGCCGTTATGAATAGTAATAACCACTTTTTAAAATTATAGAGATTTTATATTTCAAAATGGACTTCATTTTTGTATTCCTAATATTGAAATTAGCCTATGTTGAATTTTTTGTAATTTTCTGAGAACTTCAAAATTTTTATGAATAGTGAAAAATACTTAAAACAACTTTTTTAATAAAAATAATTTATAGTGATAAATTATAATATTTGGTGGTTTTAAAGTATAATTAGAATATATTTTTACCATTTTATCCAATGGTGGTCATTAGAATTAATTTAACATTGAAATTGGACATAAACAATTGCCAATCTTTTGATATAAATTGTTTCTAAAAAACACGCTATTTGTTGTGACAGCGGGAATTAATTATAAAATTAATTAATGCAACTAATATGTTTGGAATTTTGTAAAATAGACATCATTTTTGAATTCGGAATATCAATTATAGCTTAGGGTGAAATTTTGGCCTTATTCTGAAAAACTTCAATTTTTGATGAATAGTGAAACCACTAAGTGGTTGTTAAATAACTGATTTTTCGTTTAAATGAAATATTACCACTTCTGTGATTTGATTTTCAAAAATCCGACATACATGGTTGTCATTAAGAAGTAAAATGTGGTTCAATGGGATAAAAATAATTTTTTGGTGAATAGTAACTTATTAAGTTTTTAATCGCGATTAGTGGTAATTAGGGTAGTTTAAGGTATAAATAATACTTTAATAATATTAAATGACCTAGACACATGTCCCAACCTCATTGGTTGTGTCATGGACGACCAAGACAAGCCATGGCCTAACTTGGGGACCCCATGGATCCACTTTTGTTGGGAAATAACATAAATTACTTTTTATTTAATGTTAAAGTGAAAATGACACTAACATAAAGTGTTTTACTAAAACAATTTTTAAGTAGGGTTACACAAGTCCAAATTTTGATTATAAATAGTCATTGGAAAGATAAAAAGATTTCCTATATCATAGTATTTTTTTTATAATTTTTAGACATTAAATAAATTTAATTATTTATGACATAATAATGATGCAGCGATGACATCATTATTTGACGATTTAAATAAAATGGAAAGATAATATAAAATCTATGAACTACACATGGCCAAAACCAATTGGATGAGTGGATTTCGATGCCTTATCACCTTATCCACGAATTATATCAATGTGGGACCTTTTAAAACCGAAACACATTTTCAAATAATGTAATGTTCCTTTACTTTCCAAAAGTGCCCCTCCTCTCCTCTTATAAAAGGCCCCCACCTCTACCTCATTTCACACACTCTTCAAGCCATTGGCTCGGCCAACCCCTGCCCATTTGCTCTCTCCACATCCCTCTCCTAATCCTAGAGGATTCCCTTTGGGCAGAATCCTTTCAAAGGAAGCCTTTAGGCTCAACTCAAAAGGAGTTACACTTTTTAAGGTAATTCATTCTCTCATGTTCTTTTGTTTTATTTTGCTTCTCCAACCCCCTAAACTCTTTTTATTTACTTCTTTTGTAACAACACCAGTATCTTAAATATACTAGGATGTGGTTATAAGATTTATTTGAGCTACACTTCCACACAACTACATCAAATGGTTAAAGAACATAAGGTTTCCGTGGATGGCGAAATTCTGCCTCCCGAAACGATGATTGTTCAACACTCATTTAACACCTTCAAAGGTGGCCATTATGATGTCACTATTTTTATATATGATATATAATATGTTTATGTTTTCCTTAAGCTTCTGTTTTTTTCATTTTGGGCATACCTTTATGGTTTCCATTATGGGTAAAACACGATATCTTCATTTTAGGAAGCGCGGACTACCGCCCCCTGAAAGTGATTTGATTCGTTAATACCATATGTGGGATGTGTGAAGGATAAAGTTAATGATATTATATATGTTATTATACTGGAATTATAATATACTCTCATATCATTATGATTCCATTCCAGAAAATATGAAATAGAAATGGAAGTAGCGTTCATGCGTACGTACGGCTTACCGTCTCCATGAACGGTGCATTTCATTTCTTACCTCTAAATGTGATGTAATATTATAAATGAATGTATGTACTGGATATATATGACATATATGATATCTACATCATGAATACCATTCTGGATATAATGAACCTTTGACCAAATTAACAACATGTAAGTGTAAGAAGCCTATTTTTGACTTAAGAACCAAATACCGACAAAATGAACATTATTAACTTAAATAATTACATAATGTTCATATCATTGTAATAAGTGATATAATAAGGATAATGAAGTTGAAAATGGTTCTTAATAAGGTATATATTAACTCTAGTTTATTATTCAGGAGGTTAAAGAACGGTTGAGTCAAGTCAGACACGAGGTAAGGGAACTTCTTAACCCAACTTCCATTCTTTGGGTTAATCTCCTACTTTCCGATTATGTCATGATATTATTATGTATTATTTTGTATTTTTACTTTCTTTATGTGTACCTATAGTGAATACACATAATAGATCTATTTTATTCTAAAAATGATCTTTTTAAGGACTTCGTCTCAATCACCATCCACTGAGACATATTTGGTTTTATACACAACTTTCTTTTATACGGTGTATAAACCCCTTTGACTTTTACGTTTATTCAAAAGGAATTTTTTTTATACGAAGTGTTTTGCTAAACGACAAAAGGGAATGTTTTTCTTTCCGTACTTATGCGGCGACAACGACTTCTCCACCGCCGTGACCACTATTTGAGTTTCGGCTTCCTCTAAAAGCCATCTTTTTTTTAATGAAAAATAAATACAAAGTTTTAACTTTCTTTTATTTTGGTATTGAAAATGGTTTTGAAAGCGTTTTTATTATATCAATGTGTTGTATTGATATCTTGTGATTGAAATGTGGAAATGTTATGTTTCCTTTAAGTATGTTTAATGTGATACAATTATGTTATGGTTTATGATATGTTTAAACCTATTCATATGAGGAATGTATTGGACTTAATAAGTGACGAGTGGAGCCCGCTATAGCTCCTCGATGCATCGGTAGGTCTCATGAGACAACTAGACGTGGAATTGGCCGAGGCCCTTTCCCAATTTGATTTATGGTTTTGGCCGAGGCCTTAATCATTTTAGATGTCTTGGCCGAGGCCTTGACAAAATGTTTCAGAATGTCCGGCATTATACATTCCCTCATTATGAAAGTGGTTATTGATATTGCATGTGATTATTCGGCCAGTAGAATATCCATGTGAAGAAGTGAATGGCATTATCTCATTTTACTTTTGCCATATTATGTTGAAGTTCATGTTTAAAAGGCTTTTGTTTTAGTTATACATTGCCTTAAATGTTAATGTTTATTTATGAAAGCTTCCGCATTATTGTTATCCTTACTGAGCATTTGAGCTCACCCCTTTCAATGTTTAAAAATTTTCCAGGTTGTGAAGAAGTATTTTATGACTGACTTGCAAGAATAATCAGTGAAGATATGAGTGTGGACTATGAAGACCATGTTTTTTTGTAGTCTGTTTAATTTTGATGTAATGAAAGACTTATGAATGTATCTAGTGTTTCCAAGGCTACTAAACTAATCGGTCTTTCGAGACTTGATCTTTTGTGATCATGCCAATGTTACGAAGTAATGCACCGGCTCTGGGTAGCTGGGGTCGGGGCGTTACAGTTGGTATCAGAGGCAGTTTAGTACTAACCTTGGAAGCTAGATGTAGATAAACTCTGATTAGAACGCATAGCCCAAAGATAGGCTTCGAGGATTAGTATAAAAGAACTTCCTAGAATTTTGGTATTATAGAGATGATATGAGTTTTCCGAGCAATACATCCCTGTCTGGATACGAGCAGGTAGAGGCGGCTCTGGCACAGATGTACCTAGGGGTAAAACCCGAAAACACCGCTTTGAGCTAGACTCGAACGGGAACTGGTGCACGACAACGGGCCTTGCTGCACTCTTGGTTACGACACTCCCGGGGGATACACTTAGGATAATTCTCATTTTACTTACAAACCACTATGAAGGGTTATGAGTACATACTTCCTCAAAGAAAACATTTCTTTTTATGATTATGGATTATATCCATAAATAGTTCAATTTATGTAAAGTGTTTTACAAGTATGGAATTATGTATTTTGATTCATAAACTAACCTAGTTTATGCCGTTGTATAGAAATGGCGCCCAGTAGAAGGAATGTGAACTCCAGCGGTACGTATGATCCAAAGAGTAAGAAGGATAGTATCTTTCACGGTATTAAGCCAACATTTCGAAGGGAAATAGTCTCCCATGTGTTCTCAACATATGAAGAAATAGTATCATGTGTTAATAGGATAAGTAAAGAATTCTCTGAGTCCTATGGCTTTGAAGCGAAGCAAGAGATGAAAGGGATGGAAGAGAGAATGATGGATAAAGGGATGAGGGGAAAGAAGAATTTTCCAATATGTGGTAATTGTGGGAAGAAACATCATGGAACTTGCCTAAAGGGAATGGGAGTTTGTTATAAGTGTAGAGAAAAAGGACACAAAGTGCGTGACTGCAAGGGTAAGAAAATGGTTTCAAATGTACAATGCTTCTTCTGCAAGGATTGGGGACACTACGCAAACCAATGTCCAAATCATCAGAGCATGCCCCAAATGATGTTATTGGATAATAATCAAGTTATGATACTACCACAGATGAGGAGTAATGATTAGAGTTCTTATGTTGTTATTAAAGATTTTTTTTAATTTGAGTGTTGTATCAATGATGTACTGGTTATAATAATTATGGAGTATATAAGGATTGTACTGCAGTACTATTTCATCAAGGACTTGAGATTGTGTGGAACCAAGAAAAGTGACTCCACAGTAGGTTAAATTTTTGGAAAATATATGGTTGAGAGAAAGATAAACCATAATATGGTTTTGATGCTGAGATTGTGATTTTGGAATAAGACGTGATTGATTTGGATAAATTATATTGGATATACTTAACTTCCTTGAAACCGATTGATGTTTTGTATACATTTTTGGATAGAAGGAGTATATCTAGTATTCTATAAGGAATAAGGGATCATGGTAATTCAGTATGTTTAAAAAGAATACATGATGAAGGTGCTCACATGTTGTTACGTGGGATAAAGGATCTTCATTATGTTTACCTTCCTTATAAAATTTGGACTGTGAGTTGGACAGATGTATTTTGGATAACTATTAAGGTTGGAATGGATTAAGTTGAACCATGGATAGTATTGTTTAAGGTTAAAAAATTTTATGAAGATTATTTTTGGAATATTATGATACTATAGTTTTAGGAAAAGGACAACCTGCAGGGTGGGGCATAACCCGTCGCGTCGGACAAAGCTGCAGGAATCGAACCCACAATCATAGTGCGACAGGCCTTTATTTCCTACCACTAGCCTACAGGAAGTCCCCGGTTATTACAAAATAATTTTACTAATCTAAATGGTATGTGTTAACATTTGTAACCTTATACAATTAGGATAAGTATAATATTTTTGAGTTCTATTATCTTTTGAGTGAAAGATGAGTTGAAGGTTGAAACTCTAATGTCAAACACATATATATATATATACCTATCTCTTATTCAATGAATAAATTAATTCTTAAACTTTAGTAAAGGGATATTAAAACAAAAAAAAATGTGTTATCCTAATAACTTATGTTTTGTTGAACTGATGATATTTTAAATCAACATAGATTGAAGGCTTTGAGGCCCTCAATTTGACAGTTGATTGTGATTGATGACCTCAATCAATCCCTACAAATATTTACGTTTTTCCTCAAATTATATGTCTCTAATTGCCACCAATGTTCTCCTTATCGAGATCATGATTTGGTGGTGACTTTCTTATTTCCATTTCCCTCTTATTAAGACTAAATTCTATTAACCTTATTTCCGATGTGGGTTTTCCACAAAGGTATTTTCTATTTTCAACCTTTTATTTTCCAAGAAAAATTTCAAATTGCGAGGACGCAATTTATTGAAGGAGGGGAGAATGTAACACCCCGAGCTTCCACGATACGCTTCTCATTCAATAATGCAATAGCTTGCATTGTACGCAACTTCGAGTTCTAAAACATCGCGACAAATCAAAGTAGCCGTTATGAATAGTAATAACCACTTTTTAAAATTATAGAGATTTTATATTTCAAAATGGACTTCATTTTTGTATTCCTAATATTGAAATTAGCCTATGTTGAATTTTTTGTAATTTTCTGAGAACTTCAAAATTTTTATGAATAGTGAAAAATACTTAAAACAACTTTTTTAATAAAAATAATTTATAGTGATAAATTATAATATTTGGTGGTTTTAAAGTATAATTAGAATATATTTTTACCATTTTATCCAATGGTGGTCATTAGAATTAATTTAACATTGAAATTGGACATAAACAATTGCCAATCTTTTGATATAAATTGTTTCTAAAAAACACGCTATTTGTTGTGACAGCGGGAATTAATTATAAAATTAATTAATGCAACTAATATGTTTGGAATTTTGTAAAATAGACATCATTTTTGAATTCGGAATATCAATTATAGCTTAGGGTGAAATTTTGGCCTTATTCTGAAAAACTTCAATTTTTGATGAATAGTGAAACCACTAAGTGGTTGTTAAATAACTGATTTTTCGTTTAAATGAAATATTACCACTTCTGTGATTTGATTTTCAAAAATCCGACATACATGGTTGTCATTAAGAAGTAAAATGTGGTTCAATGGGATAAAAATAATTTTTTGGTGAATAGTAACTTATTAAGTTTTTAATCGCGATTAGTGGTAATTAGGGTAGTTTAAGGTATAAATAATACTTTAATAATATTAAATGACCTAGACACATGTCCCAACCTCATTGGTTGTGTCATGGCCGACCAAGACAAGCCATGGCCTAACTTGGGGACCCCATGGATCCACTTTTGTTGGGAAATAACATAAATTACTTTTTATTTAATGTTAAAGTGAAAATGACACTAACATAAAGTGTTTTACTAAAACAATTTTTAAGTAGGGTTACACAAGTCCAAATTTTGATTATAAATAGTCATTGGAAAGATAAAAAGATTTCCTATATCATAGTATTTTTTTTATAATTTTTAGACATTAAATAAATTTAATTATTTATGACATAATAATGATGCAGCGATGACATCATTATTTGACGATTTAAATAAAATGGAAAGATAATATAAAATCTATGAACTACACATGGCCAAAACCAATTGGATGAGTGGATTTCGATGCCTTATCACCTTATCCACGAATTATATCAATGTGGGACCTTTTAAAACCGAAACACATTTTCAAATAATGTAATGTTCCTTTACTTTCCAAAAGTGCCCCTCCTCTCCTCTTATAAAAGGCCCCCACCTCTACCTCATTTCACACACTCTTCAAGCCATTGGCTCGGCCAACCCCTGCCCGTTTGCTCTCTCCACATCCCTCTCCTAATCCTAGAGGATTCCCTTTGGGCAGAATCCTTTCAAAGGAAGCCTTTAGGCTCAACTCAAAAGGAGTTACACTTTTTAAGGTAATTCATTCTCTCATGTTCTTTTGTTTTATTTTGCTTCTCCAACCCCCTAAACTCTTTTTATTTACTTCTTTTGTAACAACACCAGTATCTTAAATATACTAGGATGTGGTTATAAGATTTATTTGAGCTACACTTCCACACAACTACATCAAATGGTTAAAGAACATAAGGTTTCCGTGGATGGCGAAATTCTGCCTCCCGAAACGATGATTGTTCAACACTCATTTAACACCTTCAAAGGTGGCCATTATGATGTCACTATTTTTATATATGATATATAATATGTTTATGTTTTCCTTAAGCTTCTGTTTTTTTCATTTTGGGCATACCTTTATGGTTTCCATTATGGGTAAAACACGATATCTTCATTTTAGGAAGCGCGGACTACCGCCCCCTGAAAGTGATTTGATTCGTTAATACCATATGTGGGATGTGTGAAGGATAAAGTTAATGATATTATATATGTTATTATACTGGAATTATAATATACTCTCATATCATTATGATTCCATTCCAGAAAATATGAAATAGAAATGGAAGTAGCGTTCATGCGTACGTACGGCTTACCGTCTCCATGAACGGTGCATTTCATTTCTTACCTCTAAATGTGATGTAATATTATAAATGAATGTATGTACTGGATATATATGACATATATGATATCTAAATCATGAATACCATTCTGGATATAATGAACCTTTGACCAAATTAACAACATGTAAGTGTAAGAAGCCTATTTTTGACTTAAGAACCAAATACCGACAAAATGAACATTATTAACTTAAATAATTACATAATGTTCATATCATTGTAATAAGTGATATAATAAGGATAATGAAGTTGAAAATGGTTCTTAATAAGGTATATATTAACTCTAGTTTATTATTCAGGAGGTTAAAGAACGGTTGAGTCAAGTCAGACACGAGGTAAGGGAACTTCTTAACCCAACTTCCATTCTTTGGGTTAATCTCCTACTTTCCGATTATGTCATGATATTATTATGTATTATTTTGTATTTTTACTTTCTTTATGTGTACCTATAGTGAATACACATAATAGATCTATTTTATTCTAAAAATGATCTTTTTAAGGACTTCGTCTCAATCACCATCCACTGAGACATATTTGGTTTTATACACAACTTTCTTTTATACGGTGTATAAACCCCTTTGACTTTTACGTTTATTCAAAAGGAATTTTTTTTATACGAAGTGTTTTGCTAAACGACAAAAGGGAATGTTTTTCTTTCCGTACTTATGCGGCGACAACGACTTCTCCACCGCCGTGACCACTATTTGAGTTTCGGCTTCCTCTAAAAGCCATCTTTTTTTTAATGAAAAATAAATACAAAGTTTTAACTTTCTTTTATTTTGGTATTGAAAATGGTTTTGAAAGCGTTTTTATTATATCAATGTGTTGTATTGATATCTTGTGATTGAAATGTGGAAATGTTATGTTTCCTTTAAGTATGTTTAATGTGATACAATTATGTTATGGTTTATGATATGTTTAAACCTATTCATATGAGGAATGTATTGGACTTAATAAGTGACGGGTGGAGCCCGCTATAGCTCCTCGATGCATCGGTAGGTCTCATGAGACAACTAGACGTGGAATTGGCCGAGGCCCTTTCCCAATTTGATTTATGGTTTTGGCCGAGGCCTTAATCATTTTAGATGTCTTGGCCGAGGCCTTGACAAAATGTTTCAGAATGTCCGGCATTATACATTCCCTCATTATGAAAGTGGTTATTGATATTGCATGTGATTATTCGGCCAGTAGAATATCCATGTGAAGAAGTGAATGGCATTATCTCATTTTACTTTTGCCATATTATGTTGAAGTTCATGTTTAAAAGGCTTTTGTTTTAGTTATACATTGCCTTAAATGTTAATGTTTATTTATGAAAGCTTCCGCATTATTGTTATCCTTACTGAGCATTTGAGCTCACCCCTTTCAATGTTTAAAAATTTTCCAGGTTGTGAAGAAGTATTTTATGACTGACTTGCAAGAATAATCAGTGAAGATATGAGTGTGGACTATGAAGACCATGTTTTTTTGTAGTCTGTTTAATTTTGATGTAATGAAAGACTTATGAATGTATCTAGTGTTTCCAAGGCTACTAAACTAATCGGTCTTTCGAGACTTGATCTTTTGTGATCATGCCAATGTTACGAAGTAATGCACCGGCTCTGGGTAGCTGGGGTCGGGGCTTTACAATGGTTAATCCATGATTGATGTATTTAAACAATAATTAAAAGGACCAAGTATTTAAGGTTAAACCTTACAAATATATATGTGGAATTTCTATAAATTCATCTGCATGCATATGAGTAATGGGTGATATAATTATTTGATCATTGATTGAGACCACAACTAGTCAAATAGATTGAGTTAAGAGGTATTAACTTATCAAAATAAAATGATATCACTCGTTCAAACCCTATCCTTATTAATGATACAACTAGATCTAAGAACTTAACTCCATGTTGAGGATATATAAATAATCTTGAAATATAAAATTATACACTCTTACCAAAACACCTTATATAAAATCCAATTGAGAATGAGTGGATCTGTTATCATATTAATCAACCACTCTTGTTAGCCTGAGCTCTCCCATCCATAAAAAAGAAATGAAATAATGCAGAAGAGAATTATTAAAAGCTCCTTCTTCATATAATGTATCTGTTAAAATAATGTATTCAATTTTTTATGGAATACAAGTTAACCATGGATCTTGAAATTAAGTGTTAAATTATGATGAGATCAATGTCAAAACATTCTTCCCTAAATTAACACTTTAATTAAATTTACTTATCCTTTTATTAGTGGATAATTCCTTGAGTAATATAAGATATTTAATATTTTTTATAGGGATTCATGATGTTTTATATTGATTTTTTTTAAATTATCCAATATTTATTTTTAAATATCATCCCAATAAATTTAATTTGATCTCATCATTCTTGAGGTAAAGATAAAGGAAGGTTTTCTTATTTCCTCATATTTCTTCTTCATATTTTTTTGTTTTAGTCTCATTTTTTCTATATTTATATTCATTTTCCTCAACTGTGGGCTTGGGAAATGGGAGCTTAGGTATTTTATTAGGTTTAATTTCTTTACCATTCCTAGTTATTACCAAGCTCAATTTTTTTGATTAGTAATGGGTTGAGCTAAAAATTCACTATAATATTTTTTTCATCAATTATACAAGGATTAATAAATGAATATTTAATTTTTTTCACCATATTCCTTAACTATTAAATTACGAAATCTATTTTATTCTATATTTTAATCTCAGCAATGGTTGAAGGATATTTTTGAAATTTTGTTATGTTGAAAGGGTGGTGGTTAAAAGGTTTGTTGATGGTATGGTTTCTTAAATTTATTTTTTAGAATGATATAGGATTTTAATTTTTTTGTTAAAAATTATTCAAGACTATATTTTTCTAATTAAAAACCGCATTCTAGACTTGGGGATAATCTCTATATCCTTCATTGTTCCTAGCCCATTGAAACTATATTTATTGTTATGTAGAAACACCATACTTAGTAACCTTCACCTTAACACATTGTTCAGTGAAATAATTTAGATATGATTAAAGACCACATACCTACACTAAGGTGGGTTTCTTATTGGATTTCATAAGATCTATTTTATAAGACATATTTTTTAGTTCCTCAAGTCCAGATTCATATAAATGGGATTCAAAAGATCTCAACTCATGGACTAATATTATCCTAGATCTCTTGTGCTATTTTTTTTTGTAAATTTTAGGCTATATTCTTAATTATTCCTCTAGAATAAATTGGTGATTTTTCAGAAGAAAACCTACATAGGATTAATATATAAATTTCTTATCTTTATCAAAAACTAATTGATTGAAAAACATTAAAAAGTGGTGTTTCTTCATTTAATGGTGTTAAAAACATGATAAATATTTCTTGAATCTTTCCCAATACTCATAGAGTTTTTCTATAGGGTATTTATAGATTACATATATCTATTTTCATAGAGAAAAATCCCTTGAATTTGGAAAGAATATTTGAAGAAGTATCCCTTGAATTCCCTTTAAGTAGTAAATTTCTTACTGTTAGAGGTTATATATCAATTAAATTGTTGATACTTCAAGAGTGAAGGGTAATGATATCAAATTCACTTTTACCTTAACTAAACACCTTGACTTAAATGTTTCACAAAACATGCTAAATTATTTTAGATTCTGGTTTAAATCCTCACATAAAATATCACAAGTCATTGGAAAAAATTATATTAGAATAGTATTCATTTTACAATTCTAACTTCTTGACTTGAGAGCCACTAAATGATGCCCTAAGAGGGTGGGTCAAATGGCCCCAAGCATGCCTCTCCATACACCAAAGGTTTCTGACTAGAAGCACGAGCCTATGGTGTGTTTGTGGGGAGACTATTCCCTTATGTCAGAGTATATAACATCAGTAATAATCATAACCATCAAGTCGCAGAAAAAGTTAAAATAACTAAACCACATACATAATATATCATACAAAAGACTCTAATAATAAATAATCCAAAAGAAGTAATATACAATATGATGATCATGTCATGTATATATAAAAATGAAAATAGGTGTACATGCATCTTGGTGAAATACATGTATCAAATGGTACAAAAAAGACAAAAATGACTATCTCAATATAGAATCACAACCCTAGCTCGGTACTGTGATCCCCTACTCCTAACCAATAAACAAGTTAATTATTGAACAATGGGATCTTACCCTGATCCCTACCTACATCCAAGAGTTCTTTTAGGGTACCCAATGGAAACCCGGACAAGGTGTAAGATTAAATTATATAGGCCACCACCAATGGTGTCTATAAAAAATCTAGTATATTTAATATAAATTGAAGAAATGTGAAATATATCATAGGTTTAACAATAATAAAAGTAAAGAGTACTAAAGATTTAATCATGTTTAGCCTAATGAGGTTCCCTATAAACAATAGTCAGGACCCATAACAAGGGAATCAGTAAAACAAAAATATCAAGTGATACTATCTAATCTACCCACTAGATTAAAATACCAATACAAATGATATCTTTCAAGAACAGAAAAAATATCCACAATGGATACACCATGTAATAAAAAGTAAACATCCGCAATGGCCTCACTGTGGGTGTCACAAAACAACCACATCAACCCATTATGTGTAATAAAAAAATGTCAGACAATAAAGGGACAGATATAAGGTATAGAAGATCGAGGATTCCTCATCGAGATCTTGGAGAATCTTGATGGAATCTTGGTAATGACTTGGGGGGAGTCCATGGAGAATGTTAATAGATCATGTCCAATGCGAGTCCAAGCATGCCAGATTCAAGGGGTGGGAAGTCCCAAGAAATCCTACGGAATACGGATCTATAGAGTAAGTATGTCTATGTAATCAACTACTATAAACAAGACCCATGTAGTAGAAATGTTCATGGAATCCTATGGAATGAGGATATAATGAGCTCATCCAAATCATCCACTTCCATAATCATTTCAACATCTCATTTCATAACCATTTCACATTTCAAGAGTTCATACAAATCATTTCCATAGTCTCCATTAAAACAAGATTAATCAATTCATCATCATGTATCACATGGAAAATGCGGAATTAACTCTCTTAATCAATCACTTAAATTCATTCCTTTAAATTATAAATGAACATGTACAAACTAGGTGATGAAAACCTTAAACAATTAATTAAATTATCATTAAATATCCCTCTAAATTTTTTGAGGCCACACACACCCAGGGGGTACTATATATGGAAGATACAGGGGAACACCCCATGGGTGGCCTTTGTTGGGGAAAACATCATCCAATAGTCATAATGGTACTAGGTTAGAAACCTATTAGGTTCCAAACCATTCAATTCAACCATTTAATTAATTTTAGGGGCAATGCAGGAAATCGAATCATGTGGCACAACAACAACAAGCTATAAAAATACCACAAATTAAGGTAAATGGTAAAAAACACCTACCATATACACATGTATGAACACTCATCCAGTATCAACCTCTAATTTTGTATAGATTGAGTGAAAAATGAAGAACACACAGAAATACTGAAATTAGAATATATTAGATTACAGCTAAATAAATCATTTGATACAAATACAAAAAAAAATAATTACACATGGTGAATGAAGAAAATACCATCCCTAATACAACAAGACAAATGGTTCTCATATTTGACATTTTATGAAGCAATGGGATCCAAGACATTGATTTTGATTTTAGGGGAAGCTCCCAATGTAAGGGTCTATCTGGTGAAATGAAAATAGAACAAGGGTTTATGTTTTAATAAACATTAAGTGTGAGAATGTAATTTCCCATCAAATTCCCAGGTCGTAGGGTTTGGCCACATAGCTAGCCAAACCATGCACCAACTATGATTCATCACTACCTCAATGGGGACCTCAAACGGTCATGGCACATAGTTAGAAAAATTGTGCTTCGACCATGTGCTAATCCACTATTAAAATTCATAGAGCCCCCATACGTGCATGCACCCTCATATACATAGTTTCATTGAACTGGGCACCTCTTGAAAGAGGCTTGGACCACCTTAAATGGTTCCACCAAACCATGTGTCTTGGGTTGCATTGTTTCTACTAACCCTGCGTCGCAACATCATTTTCCAAAAATTGGGCCTCTGGGATCATAACAGGCCCCAAACACCCCCGAAAATCCCATGATCTCATTAGTCACTATCATTAGGTCTAACTAAGAAGTTAAAAAAATTAAAAAGATCCATACTTCAAAGTAAGACCTGGTATCTTACAATCTTCACCCATTAAAGAAATTATTCCCTGAATTACCCTTCCTAGGGTGGTCAAGAATCATTTGAGAATAAATACAGCCATTGATAATGTACATTGGCTTTTCACTCCCATGTCCTATCCTATAAATAGTTGTTCTACCATAGAACTCACATAAGAGAAACTAACTGGCCTTGGGGAACCTTAGTTATCCTATCAATAATATATATAAAATTCTATTTTAAGGATGCATCTACCTATAACTCATCCTTATCTGGATTAAGAGTGTGTTATGGGTCTGAGTGATAATCATGCAACTAAGAAACTTGGAAGACAAAATGAATGGATTGGTACCTCAATGGTAACTTTAACCGATAGTCTACCAGACTGACTCTATCAAGAATCTCAAACAGACTGACATATCACAATAAAATGTTTCCTTGTCTCCTAATTTGTATGTGTTATAGCCTCAGTGAGATATGAAAAAAGTCATAATCCCTGAACTAAAAATCATGAGGTATTAGATAGTGATATACATAAGATTTATGACTAGACTGCGTAGTATCCATCAATTTTCGAATCAACCGGACCAACTCTGAAGTCTCTCAAAGGAGATGAGGTGCAAGAGACACTGCCTATACAACTATGAATCAGCACAAGGGTAATCATTATGTACTACCATACAAATACACATAAGGTTCCATCTGTATGGTCTCCTAATAGTTAAATTTTTAGGTGAACTCAACCAAAGGTATATGTCTATCCCAAGATCCCCCAAAATCAAGGAAACATGCTATAAGAATGTCCTCAAGCCCATGAATCATGTTCTCTTATTGGCCATCAATCAGAGAGTGGAATGATATTCTTTGAATCAACTGTGTACCCAAATAACTCTATAAACTCTTCCAAAATCAAGATGTAAACTGGGAATCCATATCTGATACAACGGTCTTAGGAACCCCGTGAAGTCCCACTATCTCACAGATATACAACCTCCCAAGACCATCTATTGAAAAAGTCTCCCTAATATATAGGATATGATTGAACTTCATGATCCATTCCACAACAACCCATTTAGAATCACAAATTAGAGGTGAACTCAGAAACAGGTCAAGAAATACATTGCAACATCTTCCCATTTCTAATTGGGAATGGGTAACTACTATAAAACCCCAACTGGTCACTGTTGATCTTTCATCACCTACTGACAAGTATAACACCTCATAAGAAAATCAGTTTCATCCCTGACCACCAATAATGGTAATGTAAATCACTATACATCTTGGTTACACTATGATGTACTACCAAAATTGTGGAATAAAACTCACGCATCAACTCCTCACATATATCTACTATAATCCAATCATGAACATGAATACATAGAATTTTATCCTCACCCATTCTCTAACTAAGAGGTAGGTCCTGAACTTTCATACTCTCCCATAAGACTAGTCCCTTAACATCAGATAACTATCTCATCCTCACTCTATCCATAAGAGTAGATCTCATAGATAAAAATTAAAGGAAGGTATGGCCTCGATTATCATGCACCACCAAATTCATCTCTAAAAACAAGGTCATAAGAGGCCACTTACTATTGGGATTTTGCACAACCTGTATCTGAGTCCTCCTACTTTGTGCATTAATAACTATATTTTCTTTTCTAGGAGTATATGCAAGCTCTAAGTCCAAATACTCTAGGTAATCAACCAACCTTCACTACCTAAGATTCAAGTTACACTATGTATATATGTACTTGAGAATGTTTTGGTCTGTGTATACCAAAAAAACATTCTCTTAGTAAATAATACCTCCAAAAGCACAAGGCATGTACCACAGTGGCCAACATGAGATCGTGTGTTGGTTTGTTCCTCTCATGTGGTCTCAATTGATGAGACCTGTACACCATGAATTTCTCCTCCCACATCAACACTACACCTAGCATAATACCTGATGCATCACAATATACAGTGTATCTCTTTCCTATATCTGGAAGAATCGCGACTAACCCTGATGTCTGTCTCCCTTTCAAATCATGAAAGGCTATCCCATAGGTATCTATCCTTAAAAACGTAACACCCTTATTAGTCAATCCCATAAGAGGTTTGTCTAAGTGTGATAATTACTATATAAAATGCCTTTAATTTCTAGATATCCCTAAGAGACATCATATATCAAATAAATTCTTGGGATGATCCAAAGAAACTATAGCTCTCACCTTCTATAGGTCAATTGATAATCTTGTCTTTGAGATAATATAATGCAAGAAGTGAATTTTTTCCATCTTTAAGTGGCAATTTTTGAGATTAGCATATAAATGATGATCTCTTAGTGTATCAAAAATTATTCCAAGTTATTCAGAATGGTTATGTAAATTTTTAGAATACACCAAGATATATTCCATGAATACCACCACAAAAAAATATATATAAGGATGGAAAATATGGCTTATCATATCCATTAAAACTACTAGTGTATTCATGAAATTGAATGACATAACCAAATACTCATATAGACCATGGTTACTTGAAAAAGTTGTATGAGGTATGTTTACATGTCCACACATACCTGATGATAAACTAACCTCAAATAAATCTTTAAGAAAAACTATGTTCCTCAGTGTTGGTTGAATAGATAATATATCCATGAAAAAGATACTAGTTCTTAAACGTGAATTGGTTCAATTTATGATAATCTACACATAGCCTAAGGGTTCCATCATCCAATTTCACAAATATACTGGTGAAACCCATGGATAAGTACTGGGTTATACAAACCCCTTTGCCTCCAATTCCTCTACCTACATCATGATTTCTTACAAATCCATAGTATCCATCCTAAAAGGATTAATGGATACCATTGAAACTCATTTAATTAAATCAATAGATAACTCCACCTCTCTCTTAGGAGGTAAAACACAAAAATCATCTAGGAAAATTTACTTAAAATGAGTAAACACTAGAGGAAACAATGGATTAACTATTCCTTGATCATCAAAATATAAAATAGAAATATGGTTTGTCAACTCTCCCAACCCACAATGCTTGTGTCAAGTTATACCTTACTGGACATCCCATTCACCATTCTGAAAAAAAAACCACCTTACAAATATGTGAAGGTCACTCTTTGGAGATAAAAATAGATATGAGCTTGATAATGAACTTGATAGTCCATCTTGAGTATGATATCATACCCAGTTATCTCAACGAAAAAATTTTCCATATGATGTGACACCCACCTATCATAAGGGGCACTCTCTACACTAGAAAACACACTCCGTTCTGATCCACGATGGAGTATCCAGTGTCATAATGCTATCAGAAAACTAAACAATGAGCCCAAGGCTCTCTAAAATTGGTATAAATACAAATTTATATGATGATACTATATCGAAAAATCAAATACTAGAGTAGAGGCTACTAAGATCATACCTATCGCCAAAAATTTCTCAAATCTTCTCCTTAGGTGTAGGATGTACAAACTATATCTAGGTTGAACTACAACCTTGTGAAACAACCTTACTACCTTATGTATGTTCACAATAATGTCTAGGTAAAACTATTGTCTGGATTCCTCAACCATGGCCACCATCTCAGTCTTAATGAATGGTACTGCTCCATCTCCTTTCCTGATTTGGTGTTGTAAACCCCTCTCATGATCCTAAAGTTAGAGTTGACCCCCTTCCACTAACTGCTGGAGGTAAGGTCCTATAGAAATGTTTTACATGGACCTTCATATTGAAATATCAACACTTTACTAGGTCTTTATCACACATATTTCTCATATGTCCCCATCTCCCACACTAGTGAAAGAGGAAAACACTAAGAGTGCTAACAACATGGCTGGTACTCCCCTCATGAGAGGTCTCAAATCTATTCTTCCTATCACTAAAAGATGAACCAGTGGGTCTAGAGACTATACATCCTTACTCTGTTCCCCCATATTCCCTCATGTTTCTCTCAATAATAAGCACAAAATTCACTATATCTATAATATTAATCAATCAAAATACATTGAACAATAATTGAACTACATTCCCGGGACCTTCCTTGAAGTTTATTTCCATAGATTTATAATCATAAAGATATATTGGTGAAAATTTCTAAAGCTTTTTAAACTGTTATGAATATTCCATAACTGTCAAAGCACCCTACACTAGACATATGAAGTCAATATACCTTTCATCTCTCAGGATATTAGAAAAAATGTAATCATAGAATCCAGATTGGAAATCCCTTCGAACCATATTTCATATCCTATCATCATATTTCAAGACATCACACAAATTCATAACTTCTAACTATAAAATATATTATGAATACTTCAATCTCCTCTCATATTGTTTTTGTAGATGCTTAGAGATCGAAAATATAGTCTCAAGTCACAACTTAGCCGCCAGTGGAACACTATCCCCCAAAAATGTGGGAGGATGCTACTACTGGAAGACACACGACATCTCTTCCATAGAAAAGGAAGTTTATAGTGCTCCCTGAATGGTTTTCATAAAGTGTATAAAAGCCTCACATAACTATTCCTCAACACCCCTTTCTAGAAAAACCACTACTTCTAAAAATAACACTATAGGAGGATCTATTGGTATCACAAGGCCCACCACCTCCAAAGTATGGTTGTCTCCACCCTCTTGGTGTATGATTGGAGGTTTTCATGGTGTCATGTCTCTACAATAATAAACACATGCCTCAAAAAAAGAATCAAGTAACACTAAATTCACAAATATAAAATCATATGATAGGTAAAATACATTCTACAAATATGAAAAACCCATTTTCCATCTCTTTAATCTTGGAATGGGTAAAATAAACAATCATAAAAATCACTAGAGTCACAACCTACAACCCACTATAAATTTGGGTTAAGGTCAAGTTCTCTATTTAACAAATTCAATTTTAATTTTATTTAAATTCATATATGTTTCTTAATTAACTTTAAATGGTTTAACCAAATGATTCACCTATTTTGATCCACAATGGCACATACACCTTATAAATTTAAATGTGGTGTCCGCTTAATCCATAAAATAAGACATTGCAGTCCATGCGACCAATGGTCCATGACTCAATGTGCCATAGTTGACTGCTTAGGGTGTCTGATGTAGCCTAAGTAGGAAAACACAATTTATGTTATAGAAGCCACTCTAAGTACTAACTATTTTTCTCAATTCCATGCATAGAACATTTATCAAACAACAAGTATATCACTCAAGGAACACATAATAATTGTATGCATCAACCGATGCATCATATATGTCAAGATATAGTGCATGGCATGTGAATCCTATATGGTTACTAAAAATATCAATGAGATTCATACCCTCACAGAATTGGGGATTAGTAAAATCCATATTCATATATAACATCAAACAACACGTGTATCTCCCAAAAGTGGAATCAAATCAACTGAACCAATGAAAATCTAGAAAACAATAATTTTTGTTCTAGGGAATTTGGATTTTTTTCTTATACATTGGTTACCTAATCCAAAGAAAAAATCATTAAAAAATTCCAAAACATCATAATATATGGTATATTGTCTCAAAATAATAAATACAGAAAGAAAAATCTTATGATATCACTTTGTAACATCATGACCTGGGAGCCACTAAAGAATGACCCATGCGAGTTGGTCACATGGCCTCAAGCACACCTCCCCATATTCCAGAGGCTACCGACTAGAAGCGGGGTCCTAGGGTGTGTCTGTGGGGAGAATAATCCCTCATTTAATAGCGTAGAAAAATGGTTATAATCATAACTATCATGTAGTTGTATAAAACCAAATAACAGAATAATATAAAAAAGATAAAATCCAGAAGTCTGTAATAATAAATAACCAAAAAGTAGTCATATACAATATGATGACCATGCCACATATCTATAAATCAGGAAAATTGGTGTACTAGAACTAAAATAAAATAAATTTCTCAAAAGGAATAAAAAAAAATTACTATCTTAAAATAGTATCAGGAACCTAGATTGGGCCTATTCTCCCTTGCTCCTAAAAAATGAACAAGTCAAGCATCGAATAGTGGGTGCTTGCCCTGATCTTGATCATCATCCAAGAGGTATGTATGGGTACCCAAAGGAGGACTAAAAAAGGTGCAAGATAACACCAAGTAGGACACCACCAATGATGTCTATAATAAATCTAGTCTGTGTAATATATACCAAAGCAATGTGCAGTATATCATAGGATTAACAATAATAAAAGTAAAGGGTATTGGAGATGTATTCCTGTCTAGCCTAACAAGGCTCCCTGTAAACAATAGTTAGTCTCCCATAAAAAGGGAAATGATACAAAAAATAAGTATGTGATATAGTCAAGTCTACCCACTAGAGTCAAATACCCATACCAAGCATATCTATCAAGAATAATAAAACTATACAAAACTTCCTCATCGTGTAATCAAAAGTAAACATCCACAATAGCCTCACTATGTAATATGGGGTCACAAAGCATACACATCGGCCTATTTCATGTAATATAAAGTGTGAGACCATGATGTCTTGAATATAATGTATAGAAGTCCAATGAATCCTCATTGTGTGCCAGGAGCATCTCCATATAAATTTGGTAAATACTTGGGTGGAGTCCTTGAAGTATTACAAGAGAGCATGCACAATGTGAGTCCAAGAAAGCTGGAACCATGGGGTAGCAAGGCCAGATGTATCCTATAGAATCAGTATCTAAGGAATAAATAGGTCCAAGGTATCTACTACTATAAAAAATACCCATGGAGTAGAAATTTACATGGCATCCTATGGAATCAGGTACCATGGAGGTCATACAAGGAATACACTACCATAATAATTTAATCATCTCATTTCATAACAATTTCACATTTTAAAAGATCACCAAATTAATTTCCACAATTCCCTTTCAAAAAAAATCAATTCATCATCATGTATCACATGGAAAAGTAGGAATAAACTATCTCCTAATCATTGAATTAAATTCATTCCTATAATTTACAAATGAACTGGTAAAAATAAGGTCCTAACAACCTTAAACAATTCATTCAATTATAATTAATTCTCCCACTAAAATTGATGATCTCACATGGACTGAACATAGTGGTAAAACATAGGAATGATTCAATGGTAAACCCCATGGGTGGCCTATGTTGGGGAAGATAACCTCTAACAATCATATTGGTACTAGGTGGGTAACCTATCAGGTTCCAAACCATTTAATTGAAGCAATAAATTAATTTTAGGGGAAAAACCAGAAATCCATTTTGAAACAAAGCTACAACAAACTATAAAATAACCCATATGTAAGGGAAAAGGTATAGACCACCTACCATATAAAAATGGTGGAAAACTCTCCAGTATCGACCTATGATTCTGAAAAGACTGAGATAAAAATGAATAATATATGAGAATAATGAAAATACGGCATATTAGCTTGCACTAAAAAACTCCGTCGATACAAGGAAAAATGAGTAAATGTACAAGATGAATGAAGAACTTACCAGCATAGATCTCATGATCCAAAAAGTTCTCATATGAGACATTTTATAAAGAAACAGAATCCAACATTATTATTTGTCTTTCAAGTGATGCTTGCACTTTGAGGGTCTATTCACTATAATTAAAATAGAATAAGGGTTTAGGTTTTAATAAATTTTAAGGGAGAGAAGGTAATTTCCCATCAAACTCCTGGGTGTCATAGTTTGGCCACATATTTGGCCAAGTTGTGTTCCAATTGTGCACCCTTATTTGACCCAAGGGGGATCTCACATGTTTATGGACCTCTATTAGATAAAACATGCACCAATTGTGTGCTAAGACTCTAATAAAAGTTGTTGAGAACCCGCATAGGTGTGTGACCTTGTATGCATGATTTACTCAAACCATGAACCTCATAATAGAGGTATGAAGCACCTCGCACAGTTTCACCAAACTATGCAGCTTGGGTTGCATGGTTTCAAATAATAGTGTGGCCTAAAGTTTTCCAAAAATGGGGCTTCTGGGATTTTAGGAAGCCCCAAACAATCCAAATAACTCCCATGATCTCATTAAGCACACTCATTAGGTCAAACCAATAATTTAAAATAAAATAAGACCCATACCTCAAAGGGAAAATCAGTATCTAAGAAAAATCATCTTACAATGTAAGAATAAGAATCTCATTATTTTGATTTATAAAGCGAGGTGCACACATATCTCTAATAGGTTGGTTAGAATTTTATTCCATGATTTCATATGTATAATCAGATTTATCATTTTAGGATTTACTTGATTCAATCAATGTAATCTTCTCAAATTGTAATGGAATATTTTCATTGTTTATCAAGTCCCCATGTATACACATTAAGGCTCTCTCTATCTTCATATAAAAGGGGAATATTTATCCAGTGTATGATATGGTCATAAAAATAAAGGGATTGTTTAATTATTATGGATTTCAAATGAACTACATGAATGTGACACAATATTTTGATAAAAGCCCATTTTTTGGTGTAAACAAAGTAATTATAACCAAAATAATAAAATATATCATAGTGTAAACCAAATGTTATATCCAAGGAGAGTTGAAAAATCATATTGTAACAATTAGTACAAAGGGGTTTTGATTTTAATAGTTTTTAATGAACTAAGATAAATTTTATAATAGTATTGATTATCAAGATGATTATTAATGATTGATTCATGAGTTGGATTACTAGTTTTTAGGCTATCCTAGTCATAAAAATGATCAATTATTCTTCTTATTAACTAATTACTGAAATAAACTCCAATCTATTATCCTTCACTTAATGTTGATAGTGAGTCTATGTCTTGATCAATCAATGATCATTTCTGTTCAAACCCCCTTCATATGTGTGTGGGAAAATATTATAAAATCTATATGAAATATCAATAATAAACTATCTCTTATTTACTAGGAAACTCCCAATTGAGAAAAGGTATTCAAAAGAAATTAATTAATAATTGACTTCCTTCAACACACATATCTGAAATAACTAGATAGTTCACCATAAAACCCTTCCTATTCTATCATATATAATCATGATTAAATAAAGATATAATTGTGTTGAACAACCTGAAGGACCCTGAAACAACCTAACAGGGGAAAATTGAATCAGGGTGTCAAATTTTTTATCTAAAATTATTGATCTTGTTACTACATTGGTAGGAACTTATTAAACCTATCTGAAGAGGAGGTGAAGAAAAAAAAATCATAAGAAAAGCAATGACACAATAATTCTACTTGGTTCAATACTAAGGGCTACATCCAAGGAGCATAAACTGACAGTATTTCGGTCCTACCAAAACAACTAATCTTCAAAAATTGTGGATTACAAGAGTTTATCACAATCACTCTATGTCGGGCACATTGCCTTTACATGGTTTTGGGGATAGCACACTGCATCCCTCAAATCACTTCCATTGACACCTCATTGCTCACTGTGTTGGATGAATGTTAACTTAGTTTATTGACTTGAAGGTCGCTTCAAAGGGTTATCATTAAATCATGCATCCTAAACTATAAAATGGATGCTCTTTGGATCTTCTGTTTTCACCTACAGATGCAATTTACTTTTCCACACACTGATAGGTTGTGAACATTTATTTAAAAAAATGATTTGTTCTCTTTTCAGGATTCCTTGGTGGTGCCTCATACCAACTTACCCCCTTATCATGAGTAGAGGGTATGGTATGTAGATTGCCTCTCTACAAAAAACCTCTTTTATTCACCGCTTGAAATTTCCTCCACGAACTGGCTTAGGGAATAGCCTTCAACTACTCTTGCTCTGTGTACCACAAGAGCTTTGTATACCACTGTAGTCCACCACGTACCATGAGAGCTTCCTCTGCACACCGTTCTACCTTTCACATACAATTTTTTATTACATGGATCATTATCTTCACATACCATATTATCCTCTGTGAACCACTTCACACATCACCAGATTTCATCCTAAATTTTTATGCGATAATCCAACACCTTACCAAAGGGTATTATTGATCCTTATATTTGAACAAATGGATTTGAAAAATCTACTAATCCAATATTAACCAAATCTATGATTCAGTACAGTCTTCACTATATACCAATCCTGTCCCACAGACTGCTCCTATCCCATGAAAATCTATCCTTCCACAGACCGTATGCCTCCGTTCGCATTCCTTCACCATGAAGTAATTTTGGTTTCATTAACCGCTCTGAATACCATTCTTGTTGTTTGATACATGGTCTGCGAACCATTCTGGGACATGGTACGTGGTCCATGTCCTGGGCCACGCGGTTCTATACCTTGGTTGATTTGTTTCTCCGTTATACATCACATACATTCATATAAACAAATTACCAATTTTTAGGCCAAAAATGATGGCAAACACTGGGAAACAATTCCACCTTCAATACTACTTTCATCCTAAACTATATGACCATATTTCTTGCAAACTCCCTGGTCATCTGAGTGCATATTGACAACAAACAAAAAACATACTCCATTATTTTTCATGAAAATCCTTGGTTCCAACACAACCATAGTAGTATAAAATACATATAGATAATAAACTGAATAAAATTTCATCTCAAATAATATCCTATTACTTGAAAATGACATTAATTAAAAAATAACACCTTTTATAAAGAATAATGAGACTCAAGCATAAAAAGTCTATCCTCCCATATATTCCAATCACCAAAAGGGTTTTATCCCTTCATGTGAATGAATATAGCCATTAAAGGTCTATGAAGAATGTAAATAATACAAAATAAATCACACTAAAACAAAACTCACTCTCCTCTATCAGGGACCCATGATCTTTTTAAATCGATTATTTACCCCTTCCTTGGTATAAATGATGACTCTATGTACATAGAGCTTTGTAGGTTCCCTTATGTGTGTATTTTGTATATTTCAATTGTGATTTTGGGTGTCCTAACAATACATATTTTTTAATTTTTCTTCGTTGAATCAGATAACAACTGACATTTAAGATTCCTTCTTTCCTAATTTTGTTTTCCATTTATGCTTGAATATCCCATATTGTATTCTCAGCATCCATGAGATCTTTATAGGATCAAGATGACCATGGTAAACATAGTTATTTCTGAGTGATTAAAAAACATTTATTTACATGTGACATTCCATTCTCAAGATTTTTAAAGGATAAGATCTTATATATCCTACTTGATCTGAAGTTACTTCTTCCATATATAGTTGAGGTATATTTCTCGAAGTAAAAATCTTTCTACATCCTTTTTCAGCTTCCAATTTATCTTATATATCAGTAAATTGAATATTATATATCATAAATTACTTCTTACATATCACAATTGAATGTTATACATATTACAAAAAATTGTGCTAAATATTACATATACCTTGGAGGTTCTGGAGTGAATAATATGAATCAATAAGAACTAAAATATTTTTATTTCAACTGAAAATTGAAATTTCTCATGTATCAAAGAAAAATACATTAAGTATCAAGTGCTCTCTAGCTTCATTTATTCTACAGCCATGGAAAATTCCTTATGTATCAACATATCCCATAAGTTACTCTTACATACCAACCAAATTCTTCATCACCTTAAAAAATTAAATGAATGGATAATATATAGTTTTCTTTCAATTTTTTTATATAAAATAAATTCAATTAAATCTATATATTTTTCCATTTAGAGAAATTTTCATGAAATTCAATGAATTGATCCTTCAATAACTTCCTAAAAACCAATTAATTAATAAATACAAGGGAATAAATGAATTCAATAGTAAAAAAATATAATAAATCAATTTTTATGTCACATACTAGAAAAAGGAATTTAATATGGTTTTGAATACATCATATATCCATAAAAGATTATTGTAATACATAAATAGATAAGTGAGAGAAACTCTCACAGTATAAGTAACCCCACTAATCACTATTAAAAAGAAGATAATTTTCTCTTCTATAAAACATCTCCATATAGATCAGATATTTATAGAATAATATCAAAACATCCATCCAATCAATCTTTAATATG
The DNA here is from genome assembly GCA_963277665.1 of Viscum album. NCBI lineage: Eukaryota > Viridiplantae > Streptophyta > Magnoliopsida > Santalales > Viscaceae > Viscum > Viscum album. Next base: position 492,336,543 of record OY728150.1, read on the forward strand.
TGTATAAAATATTCAAATAATATTCATTCATCACAAGTCACATTTTCATACAATCACACCAAAATACTTATCGATATTGTGAAACTCAGAACTCCACCAGCTAAATATATTTAACAATTGATCAGATCTCCTCCTGATGTTAAAAAAATTTAACCATTTATCCCTTGATTATAAAAATAGTCCATCCACAATTTCTTAAAACATAATCTAATACTTCAGTCGATGCTTTACCAAAATAATTCTAATGATTGTGAAACTAACATCACTCCTCAATAATCATCAACATGGAATATATTTTAAGGATCTGCCTTTAGTTTCCACTCCATAATTGATCATTTGATCACTTTCCATCATCCAAGTACTATGTGGACACAAAAAAGATCCAAAAATTTCAAAACTATGACATTTTTCAATGTGTATATTGAATTTTACCTCCCACACCAACCATTCAAATTTCCAACACTCTATATTATATAAGGATCATGATAAAGTGATAATTCAGTTGGAAGTTATTTTTTCATGAATAATACATTGAAATATTAGTCATATGAATTATAAATTAACTGTTAAAAAATAAAATTTAGTTCCCTTACTTGATTTTAATTTCCTCTACTAGTCCTTTCAGTTGAATCATCTATTTCCTATCATTTTTTGGAAACATACTATATTTATGGTTTATAATGTTAAATCTAGTTATAATCAAGATATATAGTTGAATATTATTCCACTATATGTGAACACATAGTCTATAGTGTTTTTCAATTATCAACATATCTTATAATGTTAGGACTTATATATATATGTAATTCCCCATTTATTCTATACCATATAGATTTTATGATGACCACTTTTTGATATCATAATATCTATTTTAAAATTTCCTGATACTACTTTCTATAATTCTATATGAACATTCTAGAAACTCTGAATAGATGATAAATTTTTTCCCTCATACAAACTCTGAGACATTGAGTATAAAAATATTGATCCAACAAGTTTTTAATTGATTTTTAGGCTCATAAAAACCTAAATTTATTTTAATAATTAATTTAATTTTAGTGAATTTTAGGTTTATAAGTTTAATTCATTAAATTATTTTATCCCTAGAATTTTGGAATTCTTTACTTAGTTTTGTTATTTATTTTTGAGTGTAAAAACCTCATGTTAAATCTTTTAGTTGATAAAAAGTTGTTCTGGGTTTTTTTATGTAAGAATAGTTTAACCCTACATTTGTGTGGAACATCACATTTATAAGGAACCTCATGTTTAGAACATAACTTTTGTGATGATCCTCTGGTTAAGGAACCCAACACTTGTGATGAACTGTCACGATCTGTCCCTAGGGGCCTGTGCCGTGACTACCCCATGTCCACCTTCCATAGGCCAGAGGCTGGCGACTAGCACCGAAAGGTGTATTCCCAAAAAACAGGAAGGCATTGCCTTTATAACCTGTAACTCACACAACTAATCACAAACCAGGTAACAAGCACAAAGTAAACTATGTAGTAAACAGGGTGTATACAGAAAGTAAAACGGGTCAGAATAGAATCACAACTCTAAAGTAAAAGAAAAACTTGAAAGTACTAGTAAAACTGAGTACAAATCATGTGAACACCCACCATGGACTCCTACTTAAAGGGTATGTACAACTATCGAATGGTCGTCTCTGTGGTACGCCTCATCTGTGGTCTACCTCCAAGCTACATTCAGTCCTCGTACCCTCGTCCTCAGTCAGCGCTATCCATCGTCTGCGCCAAACAGAACAAGGTGTGGGCATAGACCACGAAGGGGTGAGTATAACGATACTTAGTAGGTACCCTGACACCCTCAAAGGTCTCACAAAATCTATAAAATATAAACCTCAAAACATGAAAACAACTAACAACCCAACTTTGGTATATGCCCATACATATACCTAAGTTGTCGAGTAAACCCATCTCAATGAAGAAGAAACACAAGGCCTAACTCAAAATTCCAAAGCCCAAAAAATTCCATGAAGGAAAGAATATCATAAAGATAAAGACTCATCTCACACCAGGTATACAACTCTGAGAAACATAATTATGAAGTTGACCCACTGGGATCGCTATGGAAGCTGATAGCCAGCCACAAAATTCAATATGGATAGTAACAAGTAAAATCCCGAACACCTTGTCTTCTGGAGAACTCCACCTCTATCAAGTACTATGGGACTGCCACATCACACAGAGGAACATCCCACTGACCATGGACTACTGAGGTACTCATCCTGTCGAGTATCGTGGGTCTGTCGTGTCACATAGAGGAGCACCCCGCCGTGGGTCTGCCACATCTCACAGAGGTTCTCCTCTTTATGGCCTGCTAAGGTACTCATCTTTTCGAGTACTACATGTCTAATATGTCACACAAAGGTGCTCCACACTTTGGTTCCGCCGCTTAACACAAAGGATCTCCCCACTGGGCCAATCGAGTCACTTCGATTCGAAACGGTCAGCAGTCGTCAAGTCTTAGCTAGTCATAGGGTTCCGTACGTATCACGCTTGGGAGAAAAGCTCCCCAAGCCATAGGTCATACCTCCACCATCCCGAAGATCCAATAAGAAGGAACCCAAAGTTCTGTCATGTCAAAAGGGACCCAACGCAATAGACAGCGCATCAATCGGACTCGCGGTCTGTAAGTTATTAGCATTTCCACTTTGAGGGCCCCGTTGGATTCGAGGTCTGATCCAACCCAGAGGTACTCCAACCTTACCCAAAACACAAGTGGAGTATTTAAAAAGGACCATCTCGATCCAAGGATTCTGATGCCATAGATGGTTCATCAAGCAGATGCCTGGTTTTCAAGTTTTGGCCAAAAAGGGAAGACTGGGCCCAAATGGGACCGGGTCCGGTCTGACCCGGATGACTTGGTTTAGTTCAACACGACCCAGTATGAGTCTGGCACAGATTACTTGGGCCTCGATGGGCCTAGCCCGGCCCGCATAGGGGGCGGCCCTACCCAGCCCACGAAGGGCACGACCCATTAGCACGACCTACTGGGTGGCTCACGGTGCGGCTCGCGGTGCGACCAGCGGTGCAGCCCGTGTTGTGGCCTCGCGGTGTGGTCGCGGTGCGGCCCGTGGTGTGGCCGCGTGGTGCGGCCTCAGGGTATCGCCACACGGTGCGGCTCCCAGTGGGGTCCGCGATGTGGCCTCGTGGTGCGGCCCGTGATGCGGCCTCGCGGTGTAGCCCGCGATGCTGCCTGTGGTGCGGCATCAGGGTGTGGCCTGGGTGGCATTCAGAACTACTCAATTTTCCTGCATGGTGTGCCTCGAATGGACGGAATGGCCAACCGATCTTTCTTCTAGGGGCTTGATAGCGCCGTTGTCCACCTTTTGTTGGCCTGGTGTCAGATGTCGTTTCCCTCCGCCGCGGACAAGTGGGCATGACCTCCTCCTCCACCGGTGGCACAGATGCACGCCACCACTCCGCCACACGGCTGGATAGTTGATGGCCGCCATCCTGCCCCGCCACGGCCGACGGGCCGCGGCCTCCTCTTCAACCAGCGGCGCGGACGCACACCACCCTTCCTTCCTCAAGGTCGGATGGGTGTCGGCCATTGCCTTCTTCCACGAGCCATTGGGGCATCGTTCCAAGCCCGATAAATTATACAATCACATATTCACGATCCTTGTGTCGAGAGCTTCCCATCCATATATCGCGCTCAGCAAAACTACGTATTTTCAATGCCAATAAAAATTAGGGGTTTAAAGAACGCACGAAGAACCCGCGAAGAAATAAAAGGAAGAGAAGCAAGGTTAATGTGTGGGATGATGGCCATGCTCATTTGGCTATCATCGTCATGAATTTTGGATATAAAGATTCAATAGAATAAATTAAAAGTGTAATAACCCCTACGTCAATTGTTTGTTGGAGGGGGCGTGGGGAAGAATGACATAGTCAATGAAGAACGTTGGCATTCGTTGCTTCCACAGGAAGCTTCTGGTCTAGGCTTGGGGTCGGTTCCTCATTCTTCGTTGGGGGTTGTTTATTCATTGGAGAAAGTTCTTCCCGGTTCTCCAAGGTTCTCCCAACTCTCCATTGCCAATGATTTCCAACCAAGAAATGAGGTGCCAATATATATTAAAATATTTTTATGAAATTATTTAAGGTTGGAAAAATTAATTTGGTTATGTTGGAACATTAAATTTAGCACAATTAAATAGCACATTAAATTGAATTATGTTGGCAAATTAATTTTAATTCACATTTGCACAATTTAATGGGTGGATTACAAGAAATTTCACCACATTAAAGAAGTTTTCGGGTGGTCCCCACCACTAAAATTCAAAAAGGAGGTTTCAAACATGGGTGGTCCCCACCTCCATAAATAAAATGGAGGTTTCAACAAGAAAAATAAAATAAATATGTTTTATTTTTTTCATTCTTTTAACACACCCACAAAATGTCCGAAAACTAACTTTCATTCGCAACCTACTACGGTCAAGGTGAAGGAATCCTTAAGCAAATATCGGCGCTGCTATTTCAGTGGTGAACTTAGATTTCAATTCCATGAACCGGTTCAAAAGTTACAAAAAACCCACTCGCACGTTTGCTGAACGTACCTGAAAAAAAGTTCAGAAATTCATTACGGGCACTCTCGGCCTCAGAATCATGCACTGTGAACTTTCGCGGATTCGAAAAATTTCCATATAATTAAAAACATTAGATGAAAAAATACGGGTCTTTATAAGAACCGCATAAAATTAACCTCATGCTAGTGATAATACTAATTTTGAGAACTAGATATTCATATTGAAATTTACATTCTAAAACTCTACATTTGAAACTATCTATTCACTGGCTACTATACTTTTAGAATCAACCTCATGAAAAATGATCCCTACGTTGATCCAAATTTTTTTAGGATTTGAATTTCAAATTATTTTGAGATTTATTCTATGTTTTTATAGAGTAAATATCCTAATAAAATATTTTAAATACAGTTATTTTGAAGATATAAAAAAATATTTTTATTTTTATTTTTAAGTGAATATATAAAATTTTTGTAGATTTTAAATTTCAAATATCAAATGTTATGAGTAGTTTTAAGTTTTGATTTATATAGAATTTTTTTATTTTTTTAGATATATTTGAAGTTTTATATTTATTATACTTCTAGACATTCAAGTATAGAATGAATTTGTGAAAATTGACGCTCTCATGTTGTTAATATCTTTGTTAGTTAAAAATAAATATGTTCTTTAGTGATCTAAAAAGAAAAGTTTCACTACTACTTGTAATATATGATTCTCCTATATATGATATTTATATTAAATATTATAAATATATGAGAAAATAACTCTCTAGTTTGATGATATTCTATTATTTTTTATCTAATACTATTTTATTGGAGTTTATAGAACTACAAATTAGGCACATACATGTTTTATCTGTTGTTGATGTGTGTTTGTCTTGTTGCTATGAAAATGTGGATTTAACTACTATGGAATTATTAGAATAATTTCTAAAACGATTTAGAGTTTCTTATCGAGGACTACAATTTGGGGAAATATATATTTTCTTTGAAGAACTCTCTATCTGTCACTTGTAGCATTCATATCTAAATTCTATATTAGGAATTTCTCTATTTTTTATTTATTTCACTCTAAAAAATATAATTTTTTGTGTTTTGAAGACTAGTATTGGTATTTTATTAAGGCCCTATAGAATTATTTTTGTACCAAGTAGTAGTTTCTTGAACTTAACTATCAAGGTCCTCATATAAAAGGACATAGTTAGTAAAAATCAGTAAGATCACAGAGAGAGTGTTAGTGGAGTGGACTAGAGGATTTATGTTCCCCAAACCACTATACACAACTATTTCAAGCTCTTTTTTCTAGTTTCCACTATATTACTCTACTAAATGAGAAAAGGACATGATATATTTATTTTAAGGGGGATGATTTAAATTTTTCATGGTTTTTAATAGGACACAATTCACCCCCTCTTGCATCTTTTTCATTATCTTAGGAAAACATGACATATATAAAGCTTCATATCGTAGATGAATACAAGACCCTATCTATGTACATAGCCTAGTCATCCATCCCATGTTCTTTATCATTGAAAATCATAGAGCGACTGGTCAATAGGGTTGAAATGAGGCATAAATTTGACATTCAAAACATTACCAAAACTTTCTAGATGTATTAAGACTATGGTAACATCATAGTAAACATATTCTTATCTCTATGGATCCTCAACAAAAAATTTATCTTCAACCACCCCAAGGTATTTCATCTTGAACATTTGGACTAGTTTTTTTCTTTCTTACCATCTGGTTTATTTTTGGACCTTACAATAGCATGTCATCCATATACAAGAGAAGTAGGATGCTATCTCTCTCTCCTAACAGAATGAAGTAAAAACATGATTAATATTATACCATATTAAGGATTTCTCTTTCTTTAAATAACAAAACCTCTTATATTTTTTTGAGTTCCTTATTTTCTCATAAAAACTCTATTTGAACCTAGACATCAAATCCGTCTTTTTGGTTTTTTTGAAACCTTTTGGGTTATCCATGTAAATTTTATATTATAAATACATTGGTAGAAATTATATATTCATATATAACTTCTCAATATGTATACTTTTTGATGAAAACATTATTATAATTATTCGAATAGTTACATGTTTCACCACTGGAGATAATATTTTACTAAAATCTACCACATACTTTTAATGAAATCCATTCAAAAATAATCATGTTTTTTCCTATAATATACAATTTTATTCTCACTTAAAACACAATATCCAATTTTTATTAAATTTACTTATTTTATAATAATATTTTTATCAAACCCCATGGCCCATCCACATATATAGAATTTATCTATTCTTTTATTATTAAATCACAAAAAAATTTATCCATTCAAATTGTTCACCATTTCTCAAATTTTGGGATCTATACCATCTATTAGAAGAAGAAAATGTGAGACTGATAGAAACCTTTACATATAACAACTCAAACCAATGATAACTTAAAATTACCCAAATAAGGTCATCATTGAACCTAAAGGAATCTCCCAATCCCCATGCACTGATGGCTAGCACATTTGGTCATAGTATATATTTGAGGAACCATGTACAAGATTAAGATAAAAGGTAATTCATAAAAGTGTTTTTTATAAAATATGGTATAACTCATCTATGTTGAGTTAATAATGTTTCCTTATGACTTTTCCATTCCATTATGTTTTTAAAACCACAAACACTCTATCTCAAGGAAAATTTTATTTCCCTGAAAAAATTTTTATAAGGAAACCTTTCCTTCCCCAAGGAAATTTCCTCATTACCATTGTTTTCATTGTTCATGATTTTGTCTCTAACCCTTTTTATTTATAAAGTGTAAATATCAGTTTCATATCTAAAACATAATAATCCTATAAATACATAGATATAGAGTATTCTGTTTTTAGGTTCTGAATTCAGATTCCAAATTCTATGAAATCTGGACTCCGAATTCTCTGAAATTTAGAGTCCAATTTCTCTAAAATTCAGATTCTGAATTCCCTGGAATTCAGACTCCAAATTCTATGAAATTATAAATCCAAATTCTCAGAAATTCAGATTCTGAATTTTTTAAAATTCAGACTCCAAATTCACTGAAATTCAGACTCGGAATTCCTCATAATTCAGACTTCGAATTCCTTAGAATTCCAAATTTGAATTCCTCAGAATTAAGACTCTAAATTACTTATAATTCAAACTACAAATTCCTCAGAATTATGGTTCTGAATTCCTTAGAATTCAGACTCCAAATTCCACATAATTCAGGTTCAGAATTCCTTAGAATTCAGACTCCGAATTCCTCAGAATTCAGACTCCAAATTCTACATAATTCTGATTCAGAATTCCTTGAAAACAGAATCTGAATATCCATGTCATATAGACTCAAAATGTTTTTCTCTTAGACTCTGAACTTTATTTTTTCTTAGACTCCAAAAAATAGTTTTGGTTGAGCAACCATATTTTTCCTACTCTTGTGATAGTTATAAAATTATATTGTGCATTCTGTTTCTAACTAACCGTTGTTTGAGTGACACATGTATAGGTCCTTATGAAATTAAAATAAAGCTATGACCATTGGAGGAGGAATCCGACCATTGGAGATTCACCTGTAAATAGGAGCTCATTTGAATGATCTCATTATTGTTCTACGACTCTTGGGATTATATGCTGCTGATGTGATTTCTAGAGAGAGAGACTCATCATGCTTTGTGTGTATTGAACATCTTGTTCAGATTGCTTTGTGTGACTCTGATTGTTGCTGTGTAAAATCGAGGGCTTTCAGGGATAGGAAGATAGAGGTGTAGACTACCTTAAAGTTCGAGGACTTCATTGATAAGGAAGACAGAGGTTCCGACAACCATAATGTTTGAGGGCTTGTGGGGATAGCAAGACAGACTCCGCTATTTCAATCATGGGATTTCCCTGGTGTGTGTAAGACATACTTTCTTAAAATTATAAATCAAGGGTCCTTTATTCAAGGATGTTGGATACCCTACTCTTTGGGTTAAAAGATTCTATAATTTTTAATTGTATTGTTTCAGGTTTATTTTCCAAGACATTTTGATTAATAAGGAAAGTAGAACTATCTTATAAATTCTTATACTTGTATACTCTGATTAGTAATATTCTATAAATATTAAGGTAGAATATTTGTCCTTGTAAAATTTTCTTAAGTTTCATTTCTGGAACCATATGTCCGAAATCTAGAATGTTTGTAGAACTAATAGGTCTTGTGAATTTACATTGTTTAACATTTTTAAACAATAGATAGTTTTATACCATCTTTAAAAGTTCCAAAGGAATTTTTAAAGTATAAAATTCACCCCCCTCTTGTATATTGAGCATCTACATAATATTTCAATCCTTCAATATATGTATTATATGTTTTAGAAGATAAAAATATAAGTTATCAAAACAAATATTAACATATATGGAATGATGATATATCCATTTTAATGAACTGAGAAACACAACCTAACAAAATTTACCAGGTGACCAAAGTCTTATTCAACCAGGTAGACTCAAAAAAATATCATTGGGTGAGGGATTTTCCAATAAAACAAATATATCCTAGCGTGTAATTTGTTAAAAAATCACTCTACACACTAACTACTCTTAAAATATATAAGATTAAATAAACCATGAACATTCAGTGGCTAAAAATAACCATTGAGTGCCTAAAATATTGATATTGGGATTGTATGTCAACTAAGGTGTCCGTACATAGTGTGAAACTAAATAATCAATAGGAATCCAAAAATAATATCTAAGTGTATGAATGTTGGGATGATAATGGGGTGAGTAAAAACCATACCTTATGGATTTTTCCTATAGGGTGTGGTGGAAATATTTTCCCCACAAGTAAAAATTTCTCCCTTCAAAAAATGGTGGGGAAATACATCATTTCCTTGGCATGAGGGGGTGGAAAAATTATAATTTTTTATATGTATTGATGAAATGGACCCATGTATACTTTCCCATATTATCCCATCAACCACCTCCCCACATTATGTATGCTCCAACCTCATGTAGGTTCCACCCATGGCACCGTTCACATCTTCTAATGTTGAAAATTTTCCACATAAGAAGAATCCTAAATACATAAATTATATATAAGACTCTATCCTCATATTCGATAAGTAAGGAATATATTACCTAGGTAGGATTAATTATATACTCAACCTATACCAAAGACATTCTCTCCCACCACAAAAACCCCACACACATGTGGACATTATATATAAATTTATGATTATCCACCTTAGTAATCCTTATGATTACTTCATCCCACTTTTATTGTGAAAAATAATGTTCAACTTTATTTACCTATAGATTAATAACACTTCATGCTTCCCTCATACATTTGAAGATAATACCCAGTGTCACATCCTTCTTTGGTCACACATTTTCATGATTTCTTGTGTTTTATGTGTCCTTTATTCAATACCTATGTGAAAAACACCAATCTTATACACTCTCATAACTAAGATATTTTTTTATACTCTTACGTGTTTTGATTTTATCCTATGGTGTGGTTCCATGTGGTTCCCAGTAAGTTTGGGGTGTGGGGTATCAATATTTCCCATGTGTGGTGAGTAGGGTGACACATGGGGTGGGAAAGGAAAGGATTTATTGATTAGGGATTGGGTAAGGGAACCATAATTCATCCCCACTCCTCATTATTTTCATCCCTATATGCATGAACATTTTTATATATTTACATACATATATATAAAATTAGTTTAGTCATCAACAATAAACATGGAAAACATCAATTTATAATATCTTATAGATAAATATAAAATAAGGTAGTCAACCCCTATACTGGGAGGTTTTATAATTGAGTTTACCTTCATTGATTTTTAATATATAATCTAAGATGAAAAATATATTAGATGTGGAAATTTGGGTTCATGGGATGGGTTATTATTAACTGAAACATATTTACACCAAACCTGGTCCTTAACCATTTAAGTAAATGGGATGACCCATACAACCCAATCTTGTTTAAATCATACCATAACCCAAGTCACTTAAACCATTTAATCAAAATAAATAGGAATAGAAGCCTCTTAACCTGTGTAACCTATGTAATGAATATAATTTGACCTGATTAACCTGAATAACCACATAAAATATAAGAAAAACTATGAAATCCTATGGTAGGGGAGGATTTAACCACATAACTTTGACTTTAAATGAAATTAATAGACCTAATAGTAAAATAAATAAGGTGATTTTACTTCTATAATATCTATAAATATATTCTTATTTTAGAAAAATTAAACATTTTATATTGGTCATGATTGGTCAAACCAAACCCGAAATGAATATTATTTGGGTAAAAAAGGTTGACCTGATTGTAGTAAAAACCCATATAATCTCAATCCAAACTTGTGTATGTCTTAGGTTTATGGGTTATGATAACTTTTTGGGTTATAAATTTACACCTTTCTATATATAATGAGTCAAGGAGAAACAACCATCCTAGCAGCAAGTGAAAAATGTATAATGAGTCAGGGAAACCTAATATCATATATAAAGGGGAATAAGGAAAGGGGTATAATGAGTCTGGATGTGGTGATCCCACAAAACCACCAAACAATTGATCAATAAAGAGGGTAACTTCACATGAATTATATATAAATGGTTCACTACTTCTAAGAATATTTATAGTGATATAGTCTCATGTAAAATCAAACAAACGTTTGAGTATAAAGTCATGATGGAAAAATATTTTTCACATTCTATATCCTTGTAATAATCATGTTCTATATAAAATAACTACATGTGATCCATATCAAATAAACTAACATTCTCTAGATCAAAATTAATTAAAATTATAGTTGAAATCCAAATGAGTCAAATAAATATAGCATAATTACTTCTAACAATATTGTTAGAATCCAAAAAAGGAACTAGAAAAATAAATGATAATATTTTAAGAATGGTATGTACAAGATAAAAAAGGTATTGACTAATTCATACCTAATATAGGGTTTTACAACTATTGGAAACACAAGGTAATGATCCAAGGAACATGCCTCTACTATAATTACCAGCCATAACTGAAGGTTTTGTCCTAGAATATTTCACCCACAATTATTTACTAAGTTACAAATAACTATTGTTTAACAATTTTAAGGCAAGACATAAATCATTAGTTGTGGAAAAATAATTCGATAAAATAATTAATTTTCGAATCATGAATATCAATTATAGTAATATACTTGGTCCCACACTTAGATATTTTATTAAATATGAGTTACAATATTACTGTTGGAAGTTGGTTAAAAATAGATAAATGAGTTTTTTAAGATCAATTTAAAAAAATGTTATTTATGAGTAAAATGTTTAGAAAAAATTAATTTTTTTAGATTAAATGAATTATGGTAAATTTGAGTATAAATTACACTTCTTATAAAACCAAAACTAGTTAGTGTATTAAACAATATTATGTCTTTTAAAATCCAAATAATATTTTGGCCCAAAATATTATTCCACACTGGGATAAACCAACCATTATCTTTCCATTGATTCAATCACATAACCAAAGGTTAATTATAGATTACAAACAATATTTAATTCATGTTGTAGTTGGAAAAGAAGACAAAACATAATTAAAATGGTGAAGGTTCATGGAGGTGTTTTTATCCAAAATAAAATTGTATGATATGAGTCATGTTTAAGAAGTGGTTGCACGTTTTCTAGAAGTAATCCAAGTAATCTGAATAATAGAACACATCTACCACTCCGAGATGCATGACCATGCCACATGTTTATGGAAAAAAATATCTAATAAAACAAGGTGTTATTTATATACATTAAAAAAATTATAAAAAAATATAAGGATGTGAATGGAATATGTTAAGCAGGGATTTATAGGGAAAAAAATAAAAACTATCAACAATAATGCTTAAAAAGGAATAAAATATACAAAGTAATTAAAAAAATAACTATTCAAGATAAACTCTTCTATAAATGAAGATGTACTCACATAGAATCATTTGTACATAAACTATATTTTTTTACTAAATATGGAAATATTGAATAAATGTTGATACATAATTCAAAATGAAAACTCATTGATAATAATTAACTTACTATACTAAAATTTCTTTGAAACTCCATAAATTTACATTTTAAAAAATAAATTATAGGCTTTATTATTAATTTATTAAAACAAGTGGCATATATTTCATAGTCATAGCCTTAAAATTCAACTAAATGGTTGATATCACCTTCCACAATCTCATATGAGATTTTCTAATTCGATCGATCTCAAAAATATTGTTTAATAGATATTGATAAATACTTGATAATCATTATAAAAAATTAAATAAAAAAGGTATAGCAATTAAAAAATATCTAAAATCCAGGAATGGATAAACCCAAAGGAAAAATAGGTACATAAATCCAAAAAATAATATGACACAATCTCTGTAGAAATCCCAAACTAAAAAAACCAAAACATCCTTAGATTGCATACTAAAATAATTAAAAACATAGAATAAAACAAACCTTAATAAATTTTTATAAAAATTGATAAAAAGGATTAAAACAAACTACAGGAGTTTCCTTCAACCAAGTGAAGATAAATCCTTATGCTAAGATGTGATTTCACCATACTATGGTGAAATAAAAAAATACCCAACCATGATGGATGAAAATAGAAGATGGTATAAAAAAGAGGAGATTAAAATAATATAATAATTACCTTGTATTTATTGATTAATTCCACCTATGATACCCTTGGATCTTGAGGGAAATGAATATGATAATAGGGACTAAGATAAGATATGGAGAGGCTCTCGATTATCTTGGATACATGGGGTTGAAGGGAACATAGATAAGGGGTAAATTGGTTTTATGTAAATAAACCAAAAATACCATATTCAAAAAATAAAACTTTTTTATATCGAGTACCCAATATGGGGCCACTGGGTTCTCGGGGTCACCTCCAAAACACTACCCCTTCTGACCAACACAACGGGTACCCGATGCCTCAGAATAGGCATCTGATGTCATATATAGTTATTAACTATAGGTGTCACCACCCTTTATCAATTTCCAAAATCTAAACCTCCTATAAGACATTAAAATAAATACAAAATTACATATACTATCATTCTCAAACATCAAAATTCAAGAACTAATTCAATGGTGAAAAATAATCACTCGTCAAAAACAAATCAACAAGGTCTATGTTCTCACCACCAAATTCTCATATATAACATAAATTTCATGTTAGAAAAATCCACCAGGACAATAATTTTTATAATATTGTTAACATAAGACTTTTTATATGTCGAATGGTACACTAAAATCCCTTATAAAGACCAAAACATCACATAGTCACCAAGATATTTGTAATCCCCAATTCTTAACCCATATATACTCTTTAATTATGATAAAAAACATATAAAATAAATACAATTTTCAAACATAATAATATTTTAAGACCAAATGAGAGTAATCGTAGATAGAAAATATAAAAATGTACCAAATTATCCACCATGCATATAATTCATGACTCCTTAAATCAAAATCCAAATCCCAAAATCACCAAAAAATTTCAAACACCCAAGAAGAATACTAACCACAATTCATTAACACATATTTTAAATATTCATAAAATTATAATAAATAACTCCCAAAATTAATGTAAGAATGAAATACCACCACAATCTACCACTATGAAATACAAAAACATACCAAAAATCGATAAAATATAACAAAAACCAACACTATCTCTTATTATTCTCCCCACTATAAGAATTATTAAGGATTTACCTATTTAAATCTATCCAAATAATTAAATGTTATTTTAAAAATATACTCATCATAATAGTTTTCATAAAAAATTATTTTTCATTTTAAGATCACAGTTCAAATTAATTCCCAAAACATCATATCTCACAAAATATAGTTCCTTCAATAGTACAATATAAGATTAAAGTTTCCTTATTTTACATTACCAAATAGTATCCATTCATAATATATATCACTTTTCAAAAAAAAATCCCATTTAAAGAATAAATATTGGTTTTTTCTTTACATTGAAATACTAAAAATATTTACAAAACATACCATGTATTATGGAACACATGTATCATAAGAAAATGGAAAAGAAACCATAAGCAGAATGATTGATAGTATAATACAAATTAGGGGACAAGAAAAATGATCCATAATTTGAACTACATAGAAACGTTTTCTTCATAGTGGAACAAGGAGTATATATTCAATAATAAAAATAGAATATACATATCTATTTTTATTAATTAGATCACACCGAAAAAGGTATTTAGTAAAATTATGATTACTTTCTCATTTTTCATTTAGATAATGAAGACAATTAACATAAAATGATAGTAATATAAATGAAATACACATGTCTTAGTGTACCAATAGACTATATGATGTATGGACTAATGAATTGAGTGGTTCCAAGTAAATCCCAATAAAATTATCCCCAAATCCTACAAAATTATATTTTTTCCCTTATAACAACACCTAACTCACACCTATAATGTTTAGACCGCACACCCAGACACCCTTGGTAACTTAGTATTCCACTATAGAATTTTTGGCTAGAAATGAAGATGGTGTTCCCCCTAAGTATTGACACCATATCTCCTATTTATGAAAGTAAAATCCAAATAAATCAAAATAATTATACTCTGATACCACTTATAATGAATCAAATCTAAGATACTCAAATGATACCTGAATTAGGTTATCACTTACCCCAAGTGTGTTCCCAAATCCATGAGGGTAAAAGATCAACACCATGGGTTTTAT
Organism: Viscum album; assembly: GCA_963277665.1. Taxonomy (NCBI): domain Eukaryota; kingdom Viridiplantae; phylum Streptophyta; class Magnoliopsida; order Santalales; family Viscaceae; genus Viscum; species Viscum album. The sequence continues at coordinate 492,351,881 of OY728150.1, forward strand.
TATATCATTTTGGAATGATTTACTTTCTTATAATAAAATGTATGTCTTGGAATGGTTTTTCCATAAGTATATAAAGAGTCATATTTGTATTGATTTTTTCAATAAAAAGAAATCTAACTTGTTATTATATTAGAAAAAAATAGAAATTATTTTGAAATATATATATGACTTTAATAAAAATGTAAAACTAGACCGAATGTGAAATTAAATTAATGACTTATAGAACTGGATAGACTCAAGACACTATTTATGAGTAGGTAATGTTCCAACATTAAATATACATTCAAATGAGGCCTCTATGCACAAAATCACTTCACACCCCAACGAAATCCTATGAAATAAAAGATAAATATAACTATAAAAATCCAATTTCTAACAAAGTGAATGTCAGTACATGGAATTTAGCAAGTGTGACTGCATTCCCACTTAGGTTTCCATGTAATGTGAAAACATAAATACTCAGTAGGTCACCAAACATGGTGTCTCAACCCACATAATAAATAACTAGGTGTATTCATGAACATTTCTACACATTTACAAACATATATAAAAAATTATTTTATCATTTAAAAATCAATATGAAAAAAATTAACTAATAGCATATTATAGATAAATACATACTAAAACAATTAACCTCTATACCGAGACATTCCATGTACTAGTTAACCAACTTTGAGCCTCAAATCAGAATCTAAGATGAACCATATATAACATGTAAGGTTTCAACACCTATCCTTGGGGAAATGTAATAATGAAAAATGAGTTAGAGAAACACTGATTTACAGGTGAAAGAGAAATGGGTATAATGAGTCAGAATGTTGTAATACAATCACAACCATTAACCTATTCATCAACAATAAGGGCGCATGAAAAAGCATTATATAGTAATGTTAAACCATTTAAAATAATAATTAAAATAATATTAGCTAATATAAAATAAAAAACCTTTAATTATAGAGTCTTACAAGAAAACACATTTCATAAGATATATCTTAGTAATACCCATACTCTATATTAATGCATTATACCTGATTTATATCAAATAAATGAAAATAATTGACATCAATATAATTAAAATTATAGTTGAAATACAAATAATTCACAAAACATAACATGATTTTATCTAACTATATAGTGAGAATCCAAACAAGGAACTAGACAAAAATAATAATTTAGGAATGGTATGTAAAACGTAAATAGGGTACTAACCAATGAATACATAATAAATAGTGTTCCAAAAAACATTTAATTGATCCATGTAACATGTCTCTAACAAAATTAATAGTTATAAAATATGTTTTGGTCCAATAACCTATCGCCTTGAAATATTTACTAAGTTACAACAAAATATAATTTAAATTTTCTAAAGTGTGATATAAAAAATATATTGTTATGAAATACTTTGTAAAAACAATTTATAGTTCAAATTATGAATATAAAAGATAATTAAAAACATGATCTCACATTAATTTCATTATTTAAAAATGAGTTAAAATATTATTTTTGTAAATGGGTTAAATATAAAGAAAATATTTTTTCAAACATTTTAAAGGAGAAATAGTTTCTTCTAAGGAAAATGTTTTCCAAAATAACAATTAAATATATTAATGATATTAGGGTAAAGTATATTTGAAAATAAACTTCATATAAAAACAAAACTAGATGGTGTATCAAACTATATTCTGTCATTTTAAAACCATGGAATATTTAGTACCACACCACTCTTCCATACTTAGATAACCCAGAAACAATCGCTTTATTAATCAAATCATTGAAACAAAGGTTAGTTTTGGGATGTGAATTAAAAATCATCTATGTTATAGTGGGAAAAGATGATCTCATGTTGTAAATAATGATGAATTCCCATGGGAGTGTCTTTATCCAAACTAAACCAACAAAATATGAGTCAAATTTAGGAACATGTTACATGTTTCTTATAATTAGAGCATGTAATTTGACTATTTTAATTCATATAATAGTTAGATATTCTTTATAATGACTTAATTTTATGAAAAACCATATCCATGATAATAAAGTGGGATATACACACTTTAAAAAAAATGAGAAAAAATGTAAATGTGTATTTGTAACATGATAAGAATTGATTTATAAAGAAACCAATATAAATAGTCAAGGGAATTATTAATAAGGAATCAATTATATAAAATAACTCAAGAGAATAAAATATTAAATCTGAATAAATTATAAGTAACCAAATAATTTTAATAAATCAATTCTACTAAACCATATAAAAATGTTTACTAAATAGAGAAAGATTAAAAAAATGAAAAGAAATATTTCAAAAGAAAACTGATTGATAATTATTAAATTATTATAATAAAATACCATTGAAATACCTTTAATTAATATTTCTAAAAATAATGTTTATGATTTGTTATTAATTTAGGAAAATAAATTATAGACATGTCATGGAAAGAACTCTAAAATTCTTCTGAAGGGTTGAGATCATATTCTATAATCTTAAGAAAGAAATATCATTTCAAAAAATAATCAATTTATAGATAAATGTATATAAAAACCCCATGATAATAATTATAAAAAATAAATTAAATAAGGGTTCTGATAACTAAATATCCAAAATCTAATAATTACTAAACCTAAATAAACATAGGCAGATCATTATAAAAAATAATTTAATACTATCTCCACAAAAATCCCCAACTAAAATAGCCTAAACATCCATAGATTTCATCTTAAATTACTGAAAACACTATAGTAAACCATCCCTAAATCACTTTGTGTAAAATAATGAAAAACAAGAGGAAACAACCAATAGGATATTCCATTTACCAAGGGAAGAGAAAACCCTAGGCTTCTATGTTATTTCACTAATCCATGGTGAAATCACAACTCAAAATACCCTACCAATATGGAATAAAATATATGATAGGGGAGGAAGAGGAAAAAGATAAAAATTGGGAAGGATTATCATTAATAGATAGATAAATTACCATTAATAAACCCTTGGATAATGAGTGAAATAAAACAAAAGAAGAATAACTGTAATGATCCGTGGTGGGATTTCAATCAGTTAGGACACATGGGGGTTATGGGAACCCAAAGAAGTGGTAATTAGGGTTATGAAAAAAATTCCAAAATTCCCATCATAATCAAAACTAAACCAATGTCTATCACATACTTAGGTTGGGTCCACTAGGTACCCAATGAATCCTTCAAGCCTCCACCCCTTATTATTATCACAATGGTAATTTGATGACTCCCACCAGGTACCCAATGTCACATGTAGTTCTAAAATACAAGTGTAACCACCCCTATACATTAATAAACATTAATCCTACTATGAGACCTTGAACCATATAAAAAACCTATAATCTCATCCAGAAAATATCTAAATTCACGAAAACATTACCAAGTGAAATGGAGTATCTAATCCAAAACCAAAATTCATAAAGGCCCATGTTTTCTTCAACAAATTATTATATTTATCCCCAACCCCACAATGATAAATCTACTAGGACATGATTATTTACACAATTCTACAAAAAAACTTATCATCCTCAAAATATCAAACCAACATCCCATCCAAAGAGTCACTAGTATGATCACAAAAAAACTATAATATTTTAATACCAAAGGGGAATACCCATAACTAAAACAAAAAAATACATCTCAAATTACCCATCATTTTTATAATGCTTGAATACCAAAACCAATGTTCAAATCATAAAATAACCAATTTTTTTCAATACCCATGAAGTATAATAATCATAACTCATTTACACACCTTATAAATATTCCCAAAATTCCAACTTCAAAGCTACAAAAACTAATATAAACATTAAATTCCACTATAATTTAACATTAATGAACACATAAACATAAAAATAATCTTCAAAAAATCATCAACTAAACTACACTTGATTCTATAGAATGTTACACCATATGAATTATTCAAGATTTACCTATTCCATCCCTGCCACTAAATTCCATTTCATAAAAAATATCTAGTCACTAAAATGGGTTTCACATAAAATTATCTTTTATTTCAATATTTCAAATCAAATTCATTTCTAAAATATCATATCTATTTTTTTTAATTTCACAATGCAATTAAAGAAATCATTTTCCCCATTGAAAGTAAAAAAAATAATCCATTACAAAATATTTATCACTTTTTAAAACCACATCCTATTTAAATCAGAAATTTTAAATGTAATTTTCATTAATTTGAAACCCTAAAGAGCATAAAATAACTGATCATGTATCATGGAAAATATATATCATAAAAATATATTAGATAATGAACTAGTAGAATAATCAGTACTATAATACTAATCAAGGGACAAGTAGAATGATCAAGAATCTAAACTATATATAAATTGTACAGTACGTAGTTAAACAAGGAGTAGTTCATCAATACTAAAAATGTCATATATGTTTGATAATTTAGGTATTTAGATAACACCTAATAAGGTATTTTGGAAAACATTAATTAATTAATTTATTTTATTTAATTAATCAAGTCCATTCTCATATGATAATAATTATATAAATGAAATGAATATATATTTTTGGGTAATGTGAACATGTTTTACTTGGATTTATGTAAGGAGTGGCTCCGGACTGAGCCCTCCCTGTTTTTTCCAAATTATATTTCGAGTTCCTTAGAACAATGCCTCACCCAAACCTATAGATATTATACCAAACAAAAAATAAACCATAATAACTTAGTCTTACAATTCATACATGTTGATCATAGATAAACACAATATACCCCCTAAGTTCCAACATCCTACATATTATAAATAAAATTAATAATCCTAGAAAACCACAAAACACTACTTTGATACCACTTGTAATGATCCTAACTTAGGATACCCAAAAAGTAATCGAATAACCCAGCATTGACCCCAAGGGTGTTCCATAATTCCTAGCGGTTGGAAACCAGATCCATGAGTCTTATTAAATCATCGGGGAATGGTTTACCCAATTAGGATAAAATTTAATTCATGACCAATTTTTACCATATGTTTAGAATGACTCATATGTGTATTGAATGTTTCAGTTGAAAAAAAAACTAACCTATTAGAATAGAATAACAACATAAAGAAATGATGAAATATATCTATGTATTCAAACAATAAATACCACTAGAAGAAATATATCACAAGATTAAAGTCTTATACAACTAGGAATAATTGACACACTATCTATGAATTGGTGAGGTTCTAATAGAAAATCTCCTTCCAAACATGGAATCTATACTTCAAATTACTTCATCCCCCAACTTGATCCAACTACATAAAAGATAAATAGATACAAAAATATATAATGTCTAAAAAATTTCTTATCAATATCTATAATTAATCAAGTTGTATTACATGTACTTCTTGGAATCCATATAGTGTGTGAAAATAAATAATCACAAGGGAACTACACATGGTGTCTCAACTTACATAGTTAATAGTTAGAGGTATGGATGAACATGTATATTGATTTATATAAATATAGAACAAATTAATTTTATATTTAATAATAAAATTAGTATAAATCAACTGATAGTATCTTACATATGAGTATATACTACAACTATTAACCCCTTGAATTATAATATTTCAAACCAAATTTTACCATATTTTATTCTCATATCAGAATCTAAGTTGAATTATATATAACAATTATGGTTGAAAAAAACATACCAATAGAAGGGAAATCATGTATAATGAGTTAGTCAACCCCCAATATTTGGTGAAATGAGTATAACAAGTTAAGACATTGCAGGACCCTCCCAACCACTAACCTGTTTAGTAATTAGAAGGGTAACGACACTAGATTCATATAGAAATGGTAAACCAAATCTAAATATATTTTTAATGAAATTAAATCATGTAAAAGAAATCAATACTTTAATTATAAAGTCATAACTATATAAAAAATTTTACATTCTACATCTTACTAATACCCTTACTCTATATCAAATAACTACACATGCTCTATATCAGAGTAATTAACATGATATTTGAAATCTGAATGAGTCACAAAACATGGAATGATTGTATCTAATAATCTAGTGATAATCCAAACAAGGAAATATAAAATTAAATAAAAATAATTTATTAATGGTATGTTTGATACTAAAAAATGTACTAACCAAGGAATACTGAGAAATGGTGATAAATTTATGCGCCACACAAGGAAACTATCCAAGGTGAATATTTATAACATAATTACCAATCATAAATGGTGGTTTGTTCTGATAACCACTCACCCTCAATTATTTACTAAGTTACAATAAATAGTTAATTTAAATTTTTAAGAAATTATATAAACAATTAGTTATTACACAATACATTATTAAAAAAATTAGTTGTCAAAATCATCAATATAAATGATAGTGACCATCTTTATCGCACATATAGTTCATTAATTAAAAATATATTAAAATATTTTTTTGGTAGTTGGTTGATAATAGAGGAAAGAGTTTTATTAAAACACATTAAAGTAGAAATGTTTCATTTTTAGGATTTTTTTAACAAAAACATTAATTTTATAGATTAAAATTTTTTAGTTTAAATTTGAGAATAAGCACTACATTTTATAAAACCAAAACTAGTTTTTTTATCAAAATATATGACATCATTTAAAAACAAAATAGTATTTAGGCCCAAACCATTGTCCCCTACTTTTATAACACAAATATCATGTCTACATAAATTAAGTAACTTTTTAAAAATATTATGTTTGTATCATGATGTATAATTTATTTATTTTAAGGTGGGAAATGATGATCTCACATTATAAAATAGAATTAAGGCTATCTAAAATAAAAAAAATAAAATATGAGTCAAGTTTGGTAATTGTTTACATGATTTACATGTCTACTATATGCATTGATTAATATAACACATCTACCACTCAAAGATTAATGATAAAGACTCAAATTTAAGAAAACCCATATATATGAAAACAAAGTTAATTCTACACACTTTAATAAAAAAATGAGAAGAAATATAATGCTACAAATATAACATTTCACATATGGATTTATAAGAAAACTATTATAAATAGTAAAAATGATTAATAAGGAATGAACTATACAAATTAATTTTGAGAATTAAATAATCAAGATAAACTCTAATATAATTTTCCATGTAATTATGAAGAAATATTTATTTATTGACCATATAATAAAGTTTATGAAATATAGTAAGAGTGAATCAATTATATGACATAATTAAAATGAAGAATCATTGATATTTATTAAATTATGACTACAAAATACAATTAAAACAACCCCCATTAATAATTTTTAAACTAAATATTAAAAACTATTATTTATTTAAGAAAAAAATTGGTAGTTACATCATAAGAGTAGCTTGAAAATTCACCTAAAGAGTTAAGACGGTGCAGCGCCTTGAGTTTTTATGGACCATTTTTTCAGCATAAAATAAATTTTTCATTTATATCTTGAAATTAACTACGTAAAATGTTCCTTTATTTCATAACTGGTTTGGTTTACTTTACACACAAAACAAACTTGGCGTATGATACAAGCAACACTGAGTTGGCGTACGATACATGCAACACTGAGTTTCTACAAAACATCTCTTTTTATTGTTTTATTTATTTAAATAAGATAATTATAACCTATCCATTAACATTATTTATATGAATATTAATATCTAATATTAAAATATTTTTTACAATAAATTTATATAAATAAAACATATTGATAATGAACGATAATATTTTTGGTAAAGTCCTTTTATGTTAAAAATACGGGTTTCTTAAATAAACTAAATTTAATAATAAAATTAATTTTAGACACATTTATAAATTAAATTTTCTAAAATAAACTTCATTTTTAAATTAAGAATGTCAAAAATATACTAGGGTGATTTTTTGGGATTTTTCTGAGAAACATCATTTTTTGATGAATAGTGAAAAATATTACTTTTTAGGTAAAAACTTCCTTTATTTTTAATTAATTATTAATTATTAATGACATTATAAATTTTTTTTAAGGTAAAATTAGATAAATATTACATATATTTATATAATTTAATTCATTATAAACAATTTATCTTTGAAATTGAATATAAAATCTTTACGATCTTTTGAACATTTTTCTACTTAAAAACCCCGTTATTTCGTCTCATCTACGGGATTAGCATTAATCCTAATTTTTACACTTCTATGAATTAAATTTATAAAATTAGACATAATTTTTTTTATTAAATATAATATTTTGTTTCTAATAATACCATGTTAATTTTTTTGACCAAAATGATTAGTAAAAGCGATATAAATTAATCAGAGCAATTAAGGCCAAATAAAGCTTAATTAGGGACTAAACCTTAAAATTAAGGGCCCAATAACCAATAAAATTGTAAAAAACCCATTTTATGTCCATACGTATTCCATAAATCTTCCTTTATTTAGTTTTTTTGGTTTTTTAAGACTTTATTTAGGTAATAACATGTGTACATCTAACTTGTTTCTAAAATTTCCAACTGAGTCCTTTTCCTTCCCTATAAAAAGCCACCACCCCTACCCATTCCTCACACATCAAAAATCATTTAGTTTAATCAAATATCTGCCCAATTATCCTCCCAAAAATTCTTAATTCTACCTTTAGGCATCCATTTGATCAGAACGCATCTTAATGAATCATTTTGGCATAAACCAAAAGGAGTTACCTGTTTAAGTGGTAACATCTTCTCTCAATATCCTTTCCATTATTTTCCTTATCCACCCATACACTATTTATTACATTCTTTGTTTAAAAAGTATCATAATTATACTAGTATTTTTATATGAAAATAGTTATACCTACACATACACACACCTCCATCTAATGTATATTGAACATAATATTTTTGTGTACGACAAACTACTGCCTCACGAAATGATGATTGTTCATTTCTCATTTTCCACCAATTATGGTGGTTATTATGATAGAAAACTTATTTATATATTTCATTTATTATATTTATTATTCCTTTAATATTCTGTATTTCTCCTAAAACACACATCCCTTTACCTTCTGTTTGGTGTTAATACGATAATCTTGTTTGAGGAAGTGTGGACTACCGCCCCCTCAATGCGATGTGATTCATTCACACACCATATATAATGTATTAAGGTTGGGTTTAATGAACATATATGACATATATGATATATTAATTCTACTTTAATGATTATATATAATACATACATATGTACATACATATATATATATGACATTTTCTTTCTTTCTTTCAATATAAGAACAACAAACAAAAACAACGTTAATGGGTACGTATGGATTACCGTTTCCATAAATGGTGCATTCCATTTCATTAACCTATAATATATAGATTATTAATATAAATGTATACTAGATATACCGAATATTTATATCATGGTTTAAATTATTTACTCATGATATAAGTATAAGGACCAAAGATATAACAAATTTAGACACAAGCGAAGAACAAAGTGAATATTACCAGAAATAAAACATTAATATAGGATCGTTAATAAGAGGGTAATATAAGGTCATAATAAAAGAATATATGGTAGCATGTATAAGAATATTATTCCGTAGAAAATTTATAAAAAAAACTTATATTTAGTATATACGAACATGGTACGAGTATGGAGAGAGTCAAGACACATGGTAAGGACAATTTCATCACACTTTTAATTTTTGTGAGATTCATGTTATGTTCACCAACCTTTACTTTTCTATGGTGTATGTACTGTAGATGATTGAATTATTTATATCCTATTCATAAATTTATGGGTATTCACGTATCCATTGTACGATATTTCTTTCATGGGGTTTAACTTTTAAAAGTTACCAAATCGGTAAAATAGTTTTGTCTCAACTGTCCTTTATTGAGACACATGATTTGTTATGTACCTAAACTATTTTTTAGGTTTATATACTTCCATTCAACATGTTATATCATGAATCGACTTATTTTCATGATATATTCTTATTAATTTATTTTATTTTTCTTACATGGAGAGTATGATCCCATGTTACTAAGTTATGAGAGCTTATTGAGACAATCTCATTGCTTTTCAAGATTGTGTATGTTTATGATTTTTTTGAAGAAATCGTATGATCCATCTTCCAAGAACACTCATGATTTTTATCATACTCGGTTTTTTCAATATATACTCATATATTAGTACCATTTTCCACTCTTTGTATCTTATTATAACGTATATAAGTAAAATATTTCTGTCTGTCTCTCTTCGGTTGGAAATCTATTGTATTCAGAAACAATGTTTTCAAAAATGTTTTAAAAAATGATTTCAAAAGATGCTTGAAGACAATTTTCAAGGAAAAAGGATTTTAAATTTTTTCTATTATTTTATAATCATCCTTTAAATTTTTTCAATTCTATTTTCAAGAAAATGGTTTTCAAATGGTTTTATGTTATAAAAATATTTTTTCAAATAAAAAAGGATATTTTCCTCAAGAAATGTATTTAAAAGATCTTTCAAAATTATTTATCATCTAAGATAACATCCATTCATGTTACTTATTCCTTTCTAGAGAAATTATTCCACCTTTTACATTCATATTATTTCTCTCAATTGATTATTTTTTATGGAATTATGTTTAAAAAACCCATTTCCCTTTCACAAGTTATATGCTTTTGAATCCCACTTATTTTCACATTTTATGTTGATGTGATTATAAAACCTGTCTCTTTCCACTGGTTATGAAATGTTTATATTTTTATGATACCCATTCCATTCCATGGGTTGTGATATGTTTATTTATGATATTGTGGGACATGTATGTATGTTTTCATTATGTAATGGGTGGGACCTATATCTCCCATCCAATGCATTGAGTAAAGTTTAATATCTCATGAGATAAACTTAGATGGTCTAGGGAGTAAAGCTTGACTACTATAATTTCTATGGGAGTGAACCATGACTACTAAGGCGGTATGAGGAGTGAAATCTTGCTATAATGATGGAAATGGGAGTAAACCATGACTAATATGATAGTATGGGGAGTGAACCTATACTATTAAGATGGTATTGGAAGTGATGCCTTGTATACTATTGAAATCATCGTATACCTATGTGTTTCACACAATTCCATGTTTTACTCCTATGTTATTCATTCATGACTTATGTCCTTTAATTCCTTTTTATTCATGTCTTATGAACTGCCATGAATTATGCCACGATTCATGTATATAATATTTTATAATTAAATTATGATATTCTATTTTCTTGACCACATTCTCATAGCCTTATCATCATGTTTATGCTTACATGTCTCCCTTTTTTAACCTTAATGAGCATTTTACATCACGCCTTTTTTATGTTTCCATCCCTAGGTTGTAATGGTGTGTATTTTTTTGAGGTTTCTAAGAAGGGTACTAGTCAAGAAGAACCTATTGGAAGATAATATAGCTCACATAAGTATCAATGTTTATGTTTCCATGTTTCCAAAGGAACTATACGAACTACGATCTTTGGGTATATGTTTGTATAATGTTTAAGTGTTCTGCAAGAGTAATGTAATGTTATTGTTTGAAAAGTGAGGTTTGCTATGGTTAGTATTAGAGAAAAGGTATAGTTAACCTTTATAAACTAGGATGAGAAAACCTTAGTGATAACCCTAAGGACATGTATAAGGATAAATATAAGGATAAGGAAAATTATATGAAAATTTAGTGGAATTTTGGTGAAGGATATAGTGAGTGGTTTCAAAGAAATACATACCTATCTGGATAATACAAGTGGATATGGCTCTAGATAATTTGTACCTAGGGGTAAAAACTCTAATAATATGTTCTGATCTTGACTCGGGGTAATGCAGTACAAGAAAATGGGCCTTACTACACACCTGGTTTGACACTCCTAGGGGATATGCTTTGCGAATTCACAACTCTTCATTAACCATTATGAAGGATTTAAAAATAATTTAGATAGGAATAACCTAGGATAAACTTAAGGTGTCAAAGATTAAGGAAGGAATCATAATTTAGACATCCTATAAGTGCTTTTTCAGGATTAGGTGGTTCTTCATTATGAAAAATATTTCTTACTCTATGCTTTTGGTCATAGTAAATGGTTAGAACCTAAAGGAACCACATTATGGAGATTGTAATGGAAAATGTAACGACTTTTATACTAAGAAACCAAATTCTATGGAAGTTGGAATGTAAAATATTACTTTTATTTTCACACAAATTTCTCAATCTATGAATCATGGTGTAATTCCAAATGGAAAATGGATGGAACAACATTCTATTGAGTCTTTAATGAGGTTACTTCCACCATCTTTTTGAGGGTCTTTTGATCCACTTATTTCTTAATAATTGATTTGTACCACTGAAAATATATTTTTCTCTCTTTACTGTTCAGAGAATAAGAAAGTCATTTTGGAGTTTTATCAGTTTGAAGGCGAAGCATATCAATGGTGGACTCTATAAAAGAATAAGATCCAGCATGATGAGATTGAATATATGGTTTGGAATGAGTTCAATAAATTATTTTTCAATAAGTAATTTCATTTAATTCTTCATACTAATATGAAAAAAGAGTTCCTTGAGTTGAAAAAAATGTATTATGAGTTTTTTGGTACATATGAGGATAATTTCATAAGACATTCATGGTATGCTTCAGGAATTATCATCTAATCAAAAGGTAAAGATGATAGGTTATTCAGGTTCTTAAAGCCAAGTCTTAGAAGGGTGTTATCCATAAGAGACTTTAGTAGATATTAAGAGACTATTCATTGTGCAATCAAGGTTGAGAGTCACCTATCAATATCATGCGATTGACATGAAAAGGAAGATTTAGTTCAATGGATGCTCTAAAAACCATGAAGAAAATAAGATGAAATTTCCTTTATTCTCTAAGTGTGGGAAGAATAATGTAGGAAATTGCCTTAAGGGGTCAAATTATATGTTTTAAGTGTGTAAAGGAAGGCCATCAAGAAATTGATTTCCAAGGTGATGGGAAGAAGTCAACTCCAATTTCTAATGGAGAAAAAGATGCATAGAATTCACCCCCTATGGTTAAGTGCTTCAAGTGTAAGGAGAATGGGATTTATGATAACTAATTCCCAAAACCAAGGGTTGATGATTTTGATCGACATCATCAAACTCTTAAGCCAAGGGACAAGGGAAAATCTCATGCAATCATTATTTTTGATATGGGGTGTGATAATGACACGATGAAAGTTACACTTACCAAACACTATAGAACTGCTAATGTCATATTTGATTCTAGATCCACCCACTCTTTCATATCTAAAGAATTATCTAAGGGTGTTATGATTACTCCCAAAAAAAATATGTGGAATTACTAGTGTAAACCCCTAATGGTATTATGATTACATACCAAGTATATGAATCCTCTTCAATCGATGTTTGTGGGAATGTGCATCTTATAAATCCTATAATTCTTCCTTTAGTCAAATTTGATGTCATCATAGGCATGGATTGGATTTATCTACATAAATCCCACATCCATTATCAAGTAAGGGAAGTTACATTTGATATTTGAAACCCTCCTATGACCATCCATCAATGTGATGATAATTATTAGTTCTTTTAGAGATTAAATATATTGTATAGTTCTTAATTCCCATTCAAAAGTGTTTTTGATCTTAAATTGTTTGGGAGAAGATCGACATTGATGATATTCTTGTTTTTGGGATTCTATGGATGTATTTCCAAAATATTTTCTTATTATTCCAAAAAAATTTGAATTTTAGTTATCAATAGAGCTCATACCTTGTTCCACACCAATTTCAAAGAGTCCTTATAGAATGGCCCTGACCGAGGTGCATGAATTGAAGAAGCAACTCCACGAAAGCCTTGATAATGGATTCATTTGGACTAGTGAGTTTCCTTTGGGTGCACCAGTTATTTTTATGAAAAGGAAACATGGATCAATGCAACTCTTCATTGATTATTGGGAGTTGAACAAAATAAAAATCAAGAATGAGGATCCTCTTCCCTATATTGATAACCTATTTGATCAACTACACGAAGCTCAATACTATTCCACGACTGACCTTTATTCAAGATATTATCAATTGACAGTCAAGAAGGATGATATAACCAAGAAGACATTCCGTACAGGGTATGGTCTCTATTAATATATAGTGATTCCTTTTGATCTTACTAATACACCTGCTATCTTCATTAATTTAATGAATAGTGTCTTTAGAGATTACCTTGATATGTTTGTGGTAGGATTTATAGATGATATTATTATATATTTAAAGATTCTTTAAGAGCATGACGATCACTTGAAAATTGTACTGAAGAACCTAAGGAAGGAGAATTTATATGAAAAAATAACAAAGATTGAATTTTTCCTACACAAAGTTTCATTTTTGTGACACATAGTATCGAGAGATGGTATAATCGTAGATCCATCAAATATGAAGGCTATTGAAAGTGAGCCTAGAACAACCACAGTGACAGAGATCCATAGTTTTCTTGGTCTAGCCAGATATTATCAATGTTTTGTGGAGAGTTTATTAGGACTACATAATCCCCTAACCTAGTTAACACGAAAGGGTGTTAATTTTAGCTGGAAAGATGATTGTGAGAAGAATTTCAAGGAACTAAAAGTGAAACTATGCTTGCACTAACCTTTAGTGGATAAGAGTTTGTAATTTATAGTGATGCATCCAAGAATTTATTGGGATGTGTTCTTATACAAAATAACATGGTCATAGAATATCCCACATGATAGTTTAATATTCATTAGCAGAATTACCCAAATCATGATTTGGATATAGCATCTGTAATTTTTGCATTAAAGATATAGAGGAATTATATTTATGGGGAAAAGTGTGATATATATACCAATCATAAAAGTATGAAATACATATTCACATATAAGTATTTGAACATGTTATGGAGAATATGGTTAGAGTTGATGAAGGATTATGACTACTCAATACATTACCACCCTAGGGAAGTGAAATAGGTGGATGATGCTTTGAGTCAAAAAGATCATGCTATATTATCTATGACAAGGATAAAAAAAGATCCAGTATTTCTGGATTTATAAAAGAGGGATATAGAAATCCTAAAGTAAGGGAAAAAAATCTTATATTTATCAATTTATTGTTCAACCCACTATCTAAGTAAATAATAAGGAGTTGGAGAAGGAATATGAAGAGCAACAAAAGAAGTTCAAAAATGTTCTTGAGTTCAACCTTGATCAAGATGGAATGATAAGGTTCAGGAACCATGTATGTGTTCCTTCCATGCCTGATTTGAAGGAGATGACAGAGAATTCTCAGACTTCTTCATTATCTATTCATCTTGGAAGTATAAAGATGTATAGTGACATGAAATAATACTTCTGGTGGGATAGCATGAAGAGATATATCATGGAGTTTTTATCTCGGTGTTTGGTATTCCAACAAGTTAAGTACAAAAGGAAAAAGTCTAAAGGGATGTTGTATCCGTTACCCATACCAGAATGGGAATGGGAGAAAATCACTATGGATTTTTTCATTGGACTACAAGAAACCTCTAATGGTTTTAATTCTATATGGTGGAAGTTTATCACCTTACTAAGTCATCACACTTCATTTATATCAGAGTAGATTCCTCTCCAGATCAGCTTTCTAGTATATACATTAAGGGAATAGTAAGGTTTCATGGAGTACCACATTCTATTGTATCATATTAGGATCTGAGGTTTACCTCAATGTTTTGGAGAATTCTTTAGAGAGAACTTGAAAAGGAATTGAGTTTCATCACTTCTTATAATCCTCAGACATATGGTCCGTCAGAAAGAAAAATTCAAACCCTAGAGGATATGCTAAGATTTTTCTATAGACTTTAAAGTTTATTGGGATAAACACCTTCCAATGGTTGAGTTTTATTACAAAAATATCTTTCACTCATGAATTCATATGGAACTATATGAATCCCTCTATGGGAAGAAATATAGTGCTCCACCATGCTGTGATGATATAGGAGAAATAATGTTATTGGGTATTGAGATCACTGAAGAAATGGTCGAGAAGGTCGGAACCATTCAGTAGCATATCAAAACATCTCAGAGATGGTAGAAAAGTTATGCTAATAAATTTCAGTGTGATCTATAATTTGATGTTGGTGAAAATGTGTATTTTTGAATCTCAACCTGAAAGAAAGTTATGAGATTCGGGAAGAATGGGGGGACTAAGCCCGTGGTATATCACCCCCATTGAGATTCTTGACCATATCGGGATGGTATTTTATCACTTGAAACATCCTCAAAATATTTATCAAGTAAATGATGTGTTCCCTGTATCGCTCTTGAAGAATTACAGTCCTAACCCGTTATATGTAATGAACTCAGAGGTGATACCGCTCGAGTGGAATCTTTTTTACGAGAAACAACCTATTGAAATTATGAACTGATTAGAAAAAGTTCTACAAAAAAATTCCTCTCTCCTGGTAAATGGTGTGTAGAGAAATCACCGATTATAGGAAGATACATGGGATCGTGAGGATATGATGAAGCATAAGTATCCTCATTTTTTTTACCTGAGTGACGAATTTCGAGGGAGAAATTCATTTTAATGGGGGTAAAATGTAACACCACAAGTTTTTATGGACCATTTTTTAGAATAAATTAAAATTTTCATTTATATCTTAAAATTCACTAAGGAAAAGATTCCTTTCATGTGGAACCTACTTGGTGTATGTTACACGCAACACCAAATTGGCGTATGATATACACAACACTGAGTCGAAAAATGATACACATAATAATGAGTTTATAAGAAACATCTAATTTTATTATTTTAATTTTTTAAATAAGATAATTATATCATATCCATTAAAATTATTTATATAAATATTCATAACTACTTTTAAAATATTTTTTAAAATCAATTTATATAAATAAATCATATTTATTGTGAAAGATAATATTTTTGGTTAAGTCATTTTATATTAAAAATATTGTTATCCTGAATGAACCAAAACTAATAATATAATTAATTTTAGACGCATTTAGATATTTAATTTGATAAAATAAACTTCATTTTTGAATTCCTAACATTTAAATTATCTTAGGGTTATTTTTTTGGGATTTTTCTGAGAAACCTCATTTTTTGATGAATAGTAAAAAAATACAACTTTTTAGTTAAAAAATTATTTTTTGTTTAATTAATTATTAATTTTAAATTAAATTATACTTTTTTTGTCAAATAAGATAAATATTATATATATTAACACAATTTTGTTCATTAGAATAAATTTCACTTTGAAATTATGTTTAAAATCTTAACAAACTTTTGAACATTTTTTTACTTTAAAACCTTGTTATTTCGTCCCAGCTTTGGGATTGGAATTAATCTTAATTTTTCAGAATATGTGAATTAAATTTCAAAAATATAACATACAACATTGTATTCATCATAGTAATTAGAGTCTAATAATACCATGTAAAGTTTCTTGACCAGAATGATTAGTAAAAGTGATTAAAATTAATCACAGTAATTAAGGCCAGATATAGCTTAATTAGGGACTAAACCTTAAAAATAATGGCCCAAATGACCTATACACTTTTAAAAAATTTATTTCATATCCATATTTAGTACATAAATATTAAAATATTTAGTTTGGTCTATTTGTTACTACTTTTTTTAGGTAAGAACATTTGTACATCAAACTTGTTTCAAAAAATTCCAAGTGAGTCCTTTTCCTTCCCTATAAAAGGCCACCACATATACACATTCATCAAACCTATAAAACCTTTTATGTTCATTCAATATATTCCCAAGTAGAATCCCAAAAATCCTCCATTCTCCATGAATCCTCCCTTTGTGTAGAATGCTTCTCAAGGAATCTTTTTGGCATAAATGAAACGAAGTTACATGATTAAGAGGTAACGTCTTCTCTCAAGCTCATTTAATTTATTTTACTTATCTACCCATACACTCTATTTATTCCATTAATGTGTGAAAAAATCAGTATATTACCTATAATTGGATGCTTTTATTTCAATATTTCCACCTGCATTTACACACACCTCCATCTAATTGATATTGAAGACAACATTTCTGTGTATGGCGAACTGCTACCTCGCGAAACGATGATTCTTCATTTCTATTTTACCACCAATCATGGTGGTAATTATGATGGAAAATATATGTATATATGTAATATATTATATTTATTATTTACTTAATATTATTTATTCCTTTTACAACACGCATCCCTTTACTTTCCATTTGGTGTTAATACAATAATCTCGTTTGAGGAAGTGTGGACTACCGCCCCCTCAATGCGATGTGATTCATTCACACACCACATGGAATGAATTGAGGATGGGTTTAATAAAATTATATGATACATATGATATATCAATTCTAATTTAATGATGAATATATATATATATATAATTTTCTTTCATTCTTTCAATACGACAACAAAAAATAGAAATAATGTTCCTGCGTACATACGGCTTACCTTATCCATGAACGATGTAATCCATTTTGTACTCTTATAATATATATATTATTATAATAAAAATATACAGGATATAACTTATATTTATATCATTTTTTACATTCAGTAATAATGATATAAGTATAAGGACCAAAGATATAAAAAATTAAGACACATGTGAAGAACAAAGCGAATATTACCCGAAGTAAAAAATTTAACATAAGATCATTAATAAGAAGGTAATATAAGGTCATAATAAAAACACATATGGTTATATTTATAATAATTTTATTCTGCAAAATATTTATAAAAAACTTATATTTATTATTTAGGAATCCGGTATGAGTACAGAGAGATCCAAGACACAAGGTAAGGAGAATTTCATCTCACTTTTAATTTATGTGAGATTCATGTAATGTTCACCACCCTTTCCTTTTTTGTGGTGTATGTAATGTCTATATATTAATTATATGTATATTATAATTAAATTTATTGGTATTAACATATCCATTCTATGATCCTTCTTTCATGGGGTTTAACTTTCAAAAGTTACCAAATGGATAAAACAGTTTTGTTTCAATTTTCCTTCGTTGAGACTCTTGTTTTTAATACACCTATACTCGTTTTTTGGTGTATATACTCCCATTATAGATGTTATATCATGAATCTAATTATTTTCATGATATCGTAAGCTTCATGTTATTTTCTTTTCATACATAGATAGTATTATCCCATGTTACCAATTTATAAGAGCTTATTGGGATAATCCCATCGCTTTTCGAGATTGTTTATATTTATGATTCCTTTGATGAAATATTATTATCCATATCTCAAGAACACACATGAGTTTCCTTATATTCTATTTTTTCAATACATCCACAAGTGTTAGTACTATTTTCACACTCTTTGGTACTTAAGATAATGTATTTAATTAAAATTTGACCATCTCTTTCTCTCTTCGGTCGGAAATCTATTATATTCAACAAACCATGTTTTCAAAAAAAAATCAAAAATGATTTCAAAATATCCTTTAAGATAATTTTCATGGAAAAATTATTTTAAAAAAGTTTTATTGTATTAATAGATTCCTTAATAGTTTTTCAAAGCAATTTTCAAATAAAAGGGTTTTCAAAATATTTTATGTTGTAAAAAGTATTTTTCAATGAAGAAAGGATAGTTTCCACAAGAAATTTTTTCAAAAGATATTTCAAAATTATTTCCCATATAATATAGTTTACATTGGTGTTACTCATGAATTTATTGGGAAATTATTCCATTATTCCCTTCATATTCTTTCTCTGTATGAATTATGTTTTGATGACATAACGTTTACAAAACCCGTTTCTCTTTCACGGGTAATATTATTTTGAAACATGCTTCTTTTCATGGGTTATGTATAAATGATTATGAAACCTATCTCTTTAAAAAGGTTATGATATTTTTACATTTTTATGACACCCATTTAATTTAATGGGTTATGATATGTTTATTTATGATCTTTCAGTACATATATATATGATTTCATTATGTGATGGGTGGGACCTATATCTCCCTCCAATGCATTGGTTAAATTTTTATATCTCATTAGATAAACTAATATGGTCTTGGGAGTGATCCTTCACTACTATGATGGCCATGGGAGTGAACCATGACTTCTAATATGGTATGAGGAGTGAACTCATGTTACTATGATGATCGTGGGAGTGAACCATGACTACTATGATGGTACGGGGAGTGAACCCATACTACTAAGATGGTCTTGGAAGTGATGCCTTTGATATTATGGAAATCATTATATTACTAAGTGTTTTACACAATTCCATGAATTACGCCTATGTTATTATTTCATGGATTATATCCTTTACATCATTTTTATTCATGTCTTATGAACTACCAAGATTTATGACATAATTCATGTATATGATATTTGATATGTAGGGTATGATATTCTATTTTCATGATCACATTATCATACCCTTATTCTCATTTTTATGCTTACATGTCTCCCTTTCATACCCTTATGAATATGTTTATTCTTATATGATCTTTGATATGCAGTGTATAATCTTCTATTTTCATGATCACTTTCTCATACCTGTATGCTCATGTTTATTATTACATGTCTCACTTTTTTCCACAATTCCATGTATTACTCCCATGTTATTATTTCATGGATTATTTTCTTTACTTATTTTTTATTCATGTCTTATGAACTACCAGTATTTATGCCATGATTAATGTATATCATCTTTGATATGCAGGGTATGATATTCTATTTTTATGATCAAATTCTCATACCCTTATGTTCATGTTTTTGCTTACATGTTTCTATTTTTACCCTTACTGAGAATTTAAGGTCACCATTTTTATGTTCTCTTCCCTAGGTTATGAAGATATGTATTATTTTTGAGTTTTCTGAGAAGGTTTCTAGTCAATAAGAACCTAGTGGGGGATAAAGTATCTGACATATGTATCAGTGTTTATGTTTCCAAGTTTCCAAAGGAACTATACCAATTACGATCTTTGGGTGTCTGTATGTATAATGTTTATATATTCTACAAAAGTAATGTAATGTTATAGTTTCAAAAGAGATGGTCTCTATAGAAGGGATATCATAATATTTGGTAAGATTTATCAATTACATCAATCACTAAAGAATATATTTATATTATAAAAAAAACTATGATATTAATTAAACACAATACCATAAACAATGGATTTAATTCACAGAAATATCTAAAATATATGAGGGGATAAACCTAATTAAAACAGGGTAGATAACATAAAAAATAATTTAACAATAGAACCACCAAAATCCCTGACTAGGACACCAAAAAAATCCATATATTCTATATTAAAATAATAAAAAACATTTAATAAAAAATAAACCAATAATTTCATATTAAAAAAATTACAAACAAGAGAAAAATAACACATAGGTACTTCCTTTAACCAATAGAAGAGGAAACCCTAGGCTAAGATGTAATTTCACTATTCCATAGTGAAATCCAAACTCTAAATACGAAACCAAGATATAATAAAATTGAATAGTGGGTATGAAGAGGGTATAAGTGAAAAATGTGTAAGGAATACTCGTAATTAATGAAATAATTCACCAAAGGATACCCTTGGATAATGAAATAAAATAAGGGGATAAGAAGATCTAGGATGAGTCATGAGGGGTTATCGATCAATTGGGAGACATGGGGTTCAGAGGAACCCAAATAAGTGGTAAATATATTTTAAAGATAAAACCAAAAGGTATATCTTTATGAAAAATAGTCCCTCTATCTATCATGTAACTTGTATAGGGCCATTGGGTACTTAGTGGAACTTCCAGAGCATCATCTCATCATCCAAGCACAATAGGCACCAATTTTCACCTATAGTCTTAATTTTAGGTGGAACCAACCATATTTATTATTGAAATTAGAAACTTATATTATACATAAAACCAAATAAAAAATCAAATTATATCATCCTAAAACTTTAGAATTCAATACAAAATTCCAAAGTAAAAAACAACCTCTAATCAAAAACCAAAATTCAAAAGAGGAACATGTTTACAAAATAATCTCATAACTCTAAACCCAAATTCAATATTAGATAAATTTTCTAGGACATAGGTCTTTACAAAAAATAGTAATTATAACCTTGTTAGACATCATCAACTAAAAACAAGGATCAAATGATACTTCTAAAAACATATATTTTCTTAAATATATTTTTATACATTCTAAGGTATTTTACCATCCAGATACCTTTGAAATCTGGATAAATTTGGTGTATTCATATTTTTTGGTATATTTAGATAACTAGTTCTCCCTAGACTAATCATTAATTATGTACTTAATTCAGGTCTACCTTTTCATTCTTTTCTTATTATTTTTTCCCAATTTATTCTTTCACAAAAAGATAATCCTAATACAAGACCCCTTTATTTAAGGTGAAATTTTGACTTCTAAAAACCTTTCATTTTTAATTATAACATAGTTTAAATCCAATTAATGTATCACTATTCCCCAAAAATAAGAATACCTTAGAATTAAATTTTAGATTATCCCATTAAGATTAATCAGTATGAATATAAGTGATGCCTTTGAATACTTTTAGGTGTGATACACTCACTTGTTTACTGGTCTAGGGTTATTCTGGATAATTCTTACCCATTTTTATTAATATAATATAATCTATTAGAAAAGATTTGAAATTAATCAACTCTATAGAAAACTCCTTTGGAAGTATGGAATGCATCTAAATGCTCTAGGATCTCTCAAGTAATGTATTGTTCATCGATTCTTTCACTCCTTTCTTCTATGGTGCTCTGGACACTCTTTTCTCAAACTCAATCCTCTTTTTATAAGAAATGTTCTGGAACTCTATATTATAATACTCAACACCACTCTTAGACCTCAAGAATTTTAGATTTAAAATTATTTCATTTTACACCATGATTCACCATCTAATGAATATTATAAATATATTTAACTTTCACTTTATATTTTTTAACAATACTTTTTTGTATGATTATAAATGGATATAGAATAGTACAATGAACCACAATGAGAATGCATTATATTTGGTCCCTATACACCAATTTTTAATGATATAGATTCAAATATTTTTTTATTTTCATTTTCATAACAAAAGTATCTTCTCTATATTCCATTAATATACTTTTTAAATTATCCTCACCCTATGCGCTATAGTATTTAGCGTTATTTTTTAAACAATAATACTAATCCCTATCCCACTCATGTGACCAAGATGGTAATTAATTTTTTTCATCTCTATTATATGAACAAAAAAACTATATTATTTGAAATACTTTTTAGATATAATATTATGTCTCGTAACTTTTATCTACTAACATAAAACCTTTGTGATCTTCTACAACCTATCCCCAAATATTGTATATAACCCATCATCATCAAATCAAACTACCAAAATCAACTTATTATTCAATATCAGTATGAACATTACCCCTTAAAAATTCATCAAGGATTCGTTCTTTATTTCAACATAAACATAAAATTTTCCTAAAAATTATATAGTTTCATCATTTCTAAGATATACTTTACTAAACCTTCGAGAAACATAATTTTCCATGCATCCTATTTCTGATGTTGAGTGAAATTATGCTCTAGAGTTAATAATCCAAAACTCTTATAGAAAATGAAACTCAGAAAACAATTAATCTTATCCTTCTAATCTATGGTATTTATAGATTATATTTAGTAGTTTACCTTATGAACCATATAATGTTTATTTAAGTCAATGTTGTATATTGGTGAAATAGAGGTCGAGATGCTTAAATGGAAATGAAACCTAGGTAAATTATTGTTTGGTAAATAGAATCTAGTGAATAATGGATTCCATCATTTGATATATTTTCATTCCTTCTGAAAAAATGGTGAAATTTTTCCCTTGGTGCCGGAATCATTTCTTTGGATAAAAATACACATCTCTTCATTTTCTTCTTCATCCACTACAGGGTTTTTCTAACTCACTAACCCTATCTCTCCATCCCAATCCTATCATTAAAAACAATCATACCTAGCTTGGGAATTAACCATCATTTTCTCTTATCAGTTATTTACCATATCCCATAATCAATTCAGTACAATTATAGTTCTGGTGTCATATTTTTACACACTTGTAAAAAATATACAAAGAGGTGATTAATGGAGGCTGGGGTGTAAGATTTTCACAAGGGGATAAAATGAGGAAGGATACTGTAGATGGATCTATGATTAAAGGTCATATGATTGATTTGTGATGGACCCATGATGATGAATTTATAGGGAAAAATGTAATTTTAGTTTTTATTTCAATGTTTAACTCTTTTTTTCTGATCATTTTTCTTGGATTTTAAGGGCATACCAAACATTATTTTAAACACATTTCATTTTCAATTTGATATTCAGTTTACTATTCCATTTTTGAATAAATTCCCATAAAAAATATTAAAACACACTAAACAATGACTAAATGTATTTTCTTCCCACATTGTTTGAATTTATAAAATAGATTTGCTGATATACCTTGAATTTTATCTCTTGGCCCAATTTTCTCTTTCTGACTACTCCACTAGGTTTACTATTCTATACCCATTTCACTATAATTTATATCATTTGGATTTCATAATTCCTTTCATTTTATTTTTTCATTAAAAATTTGAAAAATTATATCCCCAAATACTATGTTAGTGTTACCACTAGAGCAACACATTGTGGTAATGATCATATCTCATTAATCTGATAGTGATCATTATAAAATTAATTTCCATACATTTCTTTAAAAAATGAAATTCATATAATCTAAATGGCATCTAGTAATTTTGAATTCATTCCAATTTCATTCCACAAAAATTCATTAAATCATATTCAAATTAAAGATTTTTTTGAATCATAAACACCTTATTCATTGTGATAAAAATTTTTGGGATTATGAATCATCTTCAAGTTATCATATTCAACTGATCATAAGGATATGTTTTGTAAGTTCAAATCAATTTTTTCAAGGTAGTGACAGTCGATATGTTTAGTATGTAGGTTAGTTTTTGGTAAGGTGATAAATATATGATGATTTGATAATGAATCCCATTGTAGGTTTACTGGATGTAATAATTGAGGAAGTAGAGTTATTTGGAATTAGTGGAAAACCAACTTGTAATATCATATTCTTTTAACTAGTTGGAATTTCAAAAGGAATATGAGTTCTTGTTTTGTGGATGGGATAAATTTTAAACTGAGCTTTAGAATGGAATTACATGGGGTTGAACAATTTAATGTGATTTTTTGATGGGGTTTAAGTTCTGAGAGGTATATTGAGATTCCAAATAAGTTTCATAAGTATTGGTCTTCAATGAAACTTTTTTGGGAGTGGTAGGCATAGGTGTACGGTTTGAAAAAAAATACAATGAAATTGTGCATGGAGTAGGCGTGTGAATATTGATCATGCATGGGCTATACATGGGTTTAAAACCATGAACCCATCCATGAGAGGGTGTGTC
Source organism: Viscum album (assembly GCA_963277665.1). Classification (NCBI taxonomy): domain Eukaryota; kingdom Viridiplantae; phylum Streptophyta; class Magnoliopsida; order Santalales; family Viscaceae; genus Viscum; species Viscum album. The sequence continues at coordinate 492,377,321 of OY728150.1, forward strand.
CCTTTAGATAGTTTTTTATACATTTTGGGTACAGTTTTCCAAATCATGTGACTAAACTGTACACCCCTTTAAAATGGGTAAAATTAAATTTTTTCCTTACTCATTAAATCATTCACCCCTCATTCATCCTCTTCCACACACACACAAAGAAGCTCTCTAATAGGTTTCCCACTTTGTATCTCCTCCTATGATTTGTTTATTCTACATAGTTCAGGACCGAAATTTATGGTCATTGGTTACATTAGATCACCCACGGTTAATCTATCAATACTCTTAATTCTTGTCTCTTCTCACTTCACCATATTGGATTTTATTTCCATGCGTTCTCATGTTACCTATTTGCAAGGTTTTTGACTATTCTTTTTATTTCCCTCATTTTTTCTTGAATTAATGTCTGATATTGGAAACGTAAAGCACCCTAAGCATGGTTTAAGTGGTATATATGATTTTCCATTTATGATGCATTGTTTATAAAATGAATCACTATTATGTGTAATGTATTCTTCTTTAATTTCCTCATAACTATTAAATAATTTTATATAAATCAATAGAAACTTGAATTGGTTATCCATGAGACCTAAATTACATCATTTTATTTTTTATACCTAGACACAAACCACCCATTTTGATGTGTTTCTTTAAATGATAATGATTATAATGCTATTATTAGGTTTTAAACAACCTTTTGAGGTGTGATAAATTTTCCCCAATGAAATAGAAGATTAAATTAAATTAAATTAAATCATATTACCACCGTGCATCCATTTTATGATAAAACTAACTTTGAGTTAGGCTTTCTTAATAATTTAAAAGGGGATAACTAAATAGAGATCTTTGAAATTTGATATATCTTGAATACATGATTTTTAACATTATATTTTTAACAAACCACCATCTAAGGTGGGTTTTACTTGTTAGTGGTGATCGAATTTATTAAATTAATCTAATATAAAATTAATGGTGAGACCATATATCTTAGCCTTGTTAGATTGCATGTGTACTCACATGGACATTATTGTCCCTTCAAAGTGAATTGATAAACAATGTATTTAATTTTGTGATGGAATGGAATATTCCCATGGTCTATGTTTAATTATTAAGGTAAACACACCTAATATTTTTATCATTCCATGAGTGATACCTAGTTTTTGATGTACAACACCATGGATGAGCTCATAGGAATTTGGTAATATATGATGTATTGGCTAAAATTAAGTGACATGGAGCTTCATATCATTATTTATTGGAAGTGGTTGGACATGACATTCCATTTTCCATTGACTAAAGAATCATACATGAAGTTACCCCACATTATTGTTGTAAGTAGTTGGACATGGTGTTTCTTAATAATCATTGAAATTGTGGATATGATTATCCCCATTAATTATTTTGAAATTATTGGACAGGATGTTTCTTATCTATTATAGGTAATTTAATAGACATGGAATTTCACATCATTAATAGTAATTCAATGGTCATGAAACTCCTCATCATTTCTTGAAAATGATGGAAATGATGTCCCTCATCTTGTAATTATAAATTTTGGGAATGAAGTTTCTCATCAAGTATTTTTACTTTCTATACCTTACATTCTATATTTTTTATTGGGAAGGGATGAACCTAACACTCCATGACCTCTTGATTATACACTTTAGAATATTTTCTTATTTAAATATGAATCCCCATATAATTAAATCTGTACATTGTTTCATTGGATATATACCATGGGTTCATGTTTATATTTATATAAAAATTGTAATTGTTTAGATACATTCCAGCTTAGGGTGAATATGGTATAATCAACTTGGTGTCCAAAGGGGAACCTGAGTTGACATGTTTACTATTTATTTACACTGCTTCCTTATATTTGATATAACTTCACACTTCTTATTTTATATTCATATAATTTAAATGAAATAGACACCATTGGTAGTTACCTATATATATTTACTCACAGTCTATTTGGGATTCTGTTTGGTACTCGGATAGACATCGTGGTTGTAGGTTAAGACAAGGGGATGGCCCCAATTATGGGTTTCTTGAAACTTTTGGATGTTAGAAAGTAACTGGTCCATGTTATAAAGATTCATTTGGGGGTAATATTGGGTATTTTGTTTTCCCATTATGATAATTGTACTTGTATTGGATGTATTTCGACTACCATGCTAATTGTTATCATTTATATAACATCATTCCATTATATGTATTTGATACTATTCACTATTATTGGAAATGTTTGGTGTATTTATTATGGTTGGTTTATTTTATTCTGATTCATTATATTTACTTTTATGATTAATCTATTATTACCATAATATTACACTAAGATAATGAGGGTATAGTCTCCCCACTATATCATCATAGACCCTCACTATGAGTCGGTAGGTTTAAGTATATATAGCGGAAAACATGAGGCCTTATCACCAACTAGTCTAGTTATTGTATATAGAGTGAGGTGAGTTAAGGCATGAAAAAGTGGTGTTATATGTTCTTTTCCTTGTTGTCTTACTATTTGGATGATATATATGAGACCATGAATTTGTGAAACATAGTAAATACCTCATGTTTGGGAATTCCCAACCCATGCATAAGGGAAATACCATATTTCAATGGATGAGACTCTTTTCCATACTATTCTATATTACAGATGATTATTAGTTCTCCTTGAGTGATTAATGTGCATTTTCACTAGTAAATAACTAAATTTAAATTAAATTTTTTATTATCAGGACACTTTTAAGGAAAAATTGAGAAACCATAAGGTTCAAACACCAAACTAAATCACAGAACCATTGAAAAAAACATTATCCTTTTAGAATCATTCTACCTATATAATTTCTTGGAAATATAGGTTACTTGTATATTTGGTTAATTGTTTAAAGGGTCTTAAAAATGAAATGCCAGATTGTCCCAAGTATAGACATACTCTTCCTGGTTGGTCTTCTCTTAGTTGAATCCCCTTATTAGTATAAGATCTTTCTTGTCAATCCATGCACTCTTCTCACCATTGGTATTCACTTTTAACGACCATCCCATCATCCTGTTATCTTTCTCTTTAGTGGAATCAATCACCAAATACTCTTCCACTATTTCTTCTTATGAATGTATAAGCCACTCAAAATATTTCTCATGGATGGTACATATCTCCTACTTCTCAATTGAAGCATCCTAAAGGGATGAATCCCCATGATCCATAACCACATACCGGGAAGTTTTTTATGTATCCATGGTATCACCTTCAATCATCTTGACTTTCTACTTTTTGGCAGATCTGGTTTCCATTGGTGGTGGTAAATATGAATAGTTATTTCACCCTTTATTATTGTCACTCCTACTTTTCCTCCTCATTAGACTAGGAAACCCTCTACCTTGAACGTATTCAGAAGTATCACTAGAAAAATGACCAAAAGACTCATCCCTAGAATCATTTTTAGGGACGACTTTCTCATCATTAGAGTGAATTTTCCGAGCTACTACAAGATCAAGAACCTATTATTAATTCACCAATACTTCAAAGTTATCTCCAAAGATTAATAACTAAAAGCTCTCTTCTTTGTCTTGATATGATTAGATTCCCACATGTATGTCTTAATATTGATCTTGTCCACCAAATGTGTGACCCTCCCTTGTTGCATTAGGAGACACTACATTTCCTAGTAGTGTCTCAGTCGGCAGTGGCCCTCCTCTTCCACTAGTAATTAATATATCATATTTATGGTATTTTTACCATGTCCTAGAATGGAAAGTAAGTATGGTAACATGCATCATTATAGGCATGTAGATATTCACATTCCATGCATATTCGATACCATGTAAATTGAATTTTGAAACTACCTGATACTTTTTAGATGCACCTATGTGATTTATCATCATGCTTATAGGTATTCCATGCTTATGTGATTTCCTACCTACTATATATGTGTCCTTTATTGATTTATTATATTTCATAGTTTACCTATATTCATTACTCTGTGATAGCATACCTCATTGTAGTTATGATATATATTTGGTTAAATAAAATGTCTTCATTTTTCTAAATAGTGTTTTCCTATATATCTTGATGGTGAAACCTTAATTAACGAATTATGACTTTTTTGTACCAGGAAAAATCATTTTCATGGTCTAAAAATTTATTTATTAGTTATATATTTTCCGATTTTAATATATAAAGCTCAGGCCTTTTTAATTTGGTAATGGTACTTCATCTTACCAGACTATTTTTTAAATATAACAATTGTTGAATTATGGTTCATAAATGAAGTTATTTTAAATGATGAAAATAATAACATTAATGGAATATTTAAATATATATAAATTGTATTTTTTTGTTCAAATTTAGGATATTTCTCATGGATGTCAGTAAAATGGGGTGCCAATTTCAACTTGTAAGGCCTGTATATTTATAACATGGGAATGGATACCTATCTAACTGAATTCTTATATGTAAAAATAGACCCAAGTAAGCTAGTTTTTTATGTTATAATTATGAAATTAACTATACTCGACTCGAGTAGGTTGTTCTTGGCTTGATTGGATTTTGAGTTAAACCCACTAATGTTGTGATTAGACTATAATTAATTAACTGTTATGGGTTTCACTTACATGATATGTAGAATGTAGTTTATAGAGTGTTGAATCCATACATTGGGAATATATAACCATCTAACTTGACCGATGAATTTGTGAATTGACCATCATAGTTTTATTATATCCTTATTATGCCTTGGTACTCAAACCATTGGGTGTATGATTATGTAAAATGGGATAGATATTTAATGTTTCAGAAATCACTTATACTGTATTACATATAAAATTATAGTGGAATATTACTGAATATATTCCCCTTAATTGATAAATAATTTTAGTTGTTTTAAAACTTTTTGATATGATTTGTTAGTTAAGGAAATTTTAAACTACAACCTAAAGATCATTTTCCTCTATAGCTCGGAAATTGAAATTTTCTTTTCCAATTCTCGATGTGAGAACTTAAGGCTAAATTATGGGTTCAATAATAAATTAAGAGATAATTTTACTAATGTAGTATGATATCAACTAAATAATGTGCTTGGTACTATTTTTAAAATGTTTTCTATTACATATGGTACTTGATGATTTAATTATCTAAGTCTCTTAAATGATTTTAATAAATGTGAAATAATTTAATGGATTAAATAAAACCCTTATGTGATATTAAAAATTAATAATCCGTGTTTATGGGTGGGTTTTAGAATTTCATTGAGTTACCTTGAATGGGAACACAGATGTTGACCATAGGTTTCTATTTACTTATTCTATTCATTGAACTTAATGTATAGGTGGTAGATCCTAGTGATATTTTAGGCACAAATCTAGTTTAAAAGTTAGAGTTTTATGATAAAGTGAGGGGTTAATAATTATGGTAACACCCTTGGAGATGGTAAAGAGGTATAATTTTGAGAGTTGTTCCTAAGAATGGTATGTTCTAGCCGTTTGAACGTTTGAGTCAGGTAGGACTCTTGGTAAATAAAATGACACCTTGGGTAGCTAAGTGGGTTTCTGGTATATTGGACGACGAGGAGATATTACTGTATATGGATAACTAGTGAGTGGAATCTCTTTATATTTTTATTTTAATTTTATGAAATTCCATAGAACACTCCCTTATTAGGATGGTCAAAGGGGATCAGTTCCTATAAGGATGATGCTTCGTAGGTTTTTTTCAGTAGTCCTATGTTGAAAAATCTAGACCCTTGTGAGTCTAACTTATTTTACCTACCATTATTTTACCTCTTTTAGAGAGGTTTTACAGGAAAAATATATGATATGTAATTGAATACCTAATTTAGGATATGGTTCTCATTAGAGAGACCTTACAGTGGTCCTATTTTTATATTTGATTGGTAGGGCTAGGTGGGAGACCTATATGCCATTATTTTTGAATCAAACCCTAGAAGATGAGATGTATTTCATTTGATCAAGGGAAACATGTGAGTGAGGTTATCCTAGAGTTTAATAACTCCTTTGAGGTGGTGATCTTGTTTGTATGATCATTTTAGATTGATGCATGGTAGTTTCTTAGGTTTTACGATACAGGCATGATGATGCCTTTGATTTTTGAAGAAGAACCTAGAGTGTTTGTGTATCAACGCTGGTATTGATGGGATGGAATTTTTAGGTTCCTAACCCTATTAACTAGTGGTTTTATATTTGATTCTAAAATTTTAGAAATTAAACCATGAGATGAGAGGGATTTTGATAAATTATGAAAATTATGTACTAATTTTGAAAAGGAGTTCCATTGGATATCCTAGCTTCTTAAAACCTGACATGTCATGTATCATGGTTAGGTTGAATTTTTTGATATAATAATCATGGGATGTTGAATCTGGTCTTTATTTGGGTGTTACGAGATGTAAACTCTCTACATTTGTAATGTTCAGTTCTTGTTGGTTACGTGTGGTAATTGTTTATAATCGAACACCAATGAGTAGATGGGTGTGTGATGAGAATCGACCATTTCAATAATGTGATGTTTTCAGGCATAGTGACCATGAAATTTTGGTAAATTAATGAAAATTCTTATTGATGAAGGATAATTTGTGGATTAACTAGGTACCCTAAGATGGTTTCCCCATGGATGGACCTGTACATAAATTTTTGGGAGACATGGCATCAGTGGTTGGTTAAAGGAAAGTATATCATCCTTTAATGTGAGTGAGGGTTAAAGAGAGTAGTACATTCCTATCAATGGAATCTTATTGTACTCGTAGTATAGAGATGATTATTTCCTATATCGTGATACCAAATTGAGAAAGTTGAGATAGCATTGATTATACACTGAGATGATTAATTAAAAATGGCACTATAGTAAATGAATGGACTCCTTAGGAATTTTTCAAAAGGAGTGAATTATGATAATCCATATGGTTGAGTGTACAACATCAAACATTTGAGTATGGTGACCCTTGTTTTTGGTCAAAATTTGTAATTTACATGGAAACCATTCTCAGGAAGCAGGAAGAGGTGATGGGTGATATTTTCATTCTCACTCAAGAATTAGTTGGTTCTTAGCCATATTAGTCTCTATTTCCATGGATAGATGAGGCATTGGTCATGGAAATAGAACTCTATTTTCATTAGTGTGAAGATAAGGATTCTTATAAGGTGGGGAGTGGGACATTAATCATTGGTGGGAAACCCACATGTGAGAAGGGTTTTGGGACCTTTAAACTGGTTGTGTGGTGGTTGTTATGGATTTTGGATTCCTTTAGATAAATTAAATAGTGTGTGATAATGTTTTTTCTATGTAATTGTTAGGCACAAAATTAAAAGATCCTGGACAATATATTATTTATATTATGCTTAATTATGGTCATTGACCAGGTTTTTTATGACATGGACTATGTTGAGTGACACATGGATTATTGAGTAGGAATACGTTGGATGAAGATATGGATTCCAAATGATTCATTAACTTGGTCATCTGGTGTGATTCTACCTTTGGCATAAATAAGTGTTTTAGATATTTGGATGTTTTGACTTTGTACCAACATCATGCCTATAAATTCTAGAGTATGGGATTCCTTGAATGAGGTCCTTAGACTCCAGTAGTTGACTTCAAGGTTACCTCAGACTTTTAGTGGAGCTCGATTGATATGGTTTGAGTGTGATGATCCAAGGGTGATGGATTCAAAGTTTTCCTATGTTCATGTGGTTTCACAATTATAGATATGATAATGTGATGTCACCTGGTGTAGGTTACGAGATTTGGTGAGTATTCTCAGAATGATGATGGTTTGATTGAGAAAATGGCTCTGAAATGTTGTATTTGTAATGCACTGGCTATTAAAGTAGAGTGTTTTTTAATGTATATGAATGGAAGTATTTTTGAATGAATTTTATTGTTTATTTGAATGTGATTTGCACGAAATTACATTAGGCACACCATTTGGATGAAACAGGTGTAGTGAAAGGGTCAGCCAAGGATTTTTAAGGAAAATATGGTTTGATAAGGCTATCTCATATCACAAGAATTATACAATTTTGATTAAATCAAACCGAGGATTGAGATTAGAGACCTTGGATGTAATCATGTGTAAAAATATGGGAAAGATGTAGGTAGCATAGTGAGGATTCCAGGAGCCTATTTTAGTAGAAAATTTCGATAATACATGTACCATGACATAGAATTGATCATTTAAAAAGATATTACCTTTTGTGAGGAGTTTCATAAATTTTTTAACGAAATATATATTTACATGATCATCTACCCATACATATAGGCTCAGGTAAGTGTCTTCAAAGTGATTCAATATTAGTTTTTAGCATTGGATCATGTTTTGGATTATTAAGCTCCGTATGATATAAGTGAATATTAGAGGTTCATTGAGAATTTAGAAACAAAAAATCATCATTTGAATGAGTTTTCATTACATAGGTAGGTTGGGTGTTGTTTGTCTATTCCCTAAGTCTTCTTAGGCATGAGAAGTTCAGTGGTGCGGAGGTTGTAAGATCATGTGTTTCGAACTGATTGAAATTTTCAAAGGAAATTGAATTCTCATTTTGTGGATGAGAGAACATTTTAAACCGATCTTATTAATTCAATTTTGAGGGTTGGGACACTTTAAAGTATCATTCTAGGATGAGGTTTAAGTCTTGAGAGGTATCTCAAGAGTATAAAAATGTTTCGAAATATTCTTTCTTCAAAAAAAACTTTATTGGGTGAGGCAAGCACATGCACATGGTTAGCGAATGGTTTGGAAAATGGCATGTTACAATCATGTGGGGGACTGTGTGTGGATAGTGAGAATGCATGGGTTACACATAGTTTTTCAAACCATGCACCTAGGCATGCGAGGGGGTTACCCTTTGGATTGTAGGTGCATATTGTTGGAATTTTTGTTTCCAAAACGTGTTTCTAAACCATGATTTTAAACCATGAACCCCTTTAAAATGTGTGAAATTATGATTTCCCCCTACATAATTTAAAATTACACCCCATAATTTCTCCTCATCCACAAACACAACATCTCTCCCATGGGATTCCCCCTTTGTCTTTATTCCTAGGATTTCGTGATTTTTCTTCCTTCAGGATCAAAGTTGATCACTGTTAATTAAGTTAGACCCCCATCAGTTATTCTATCAATCCTATTGGTTTTTATCTTTTTTTTTATTTTACATTATTGGATGTTTTTTCCATGTGATATCATATTCCCTAGTTTTAGGGTGTTTGTTTATTTCTCTTATTTCTATCATTTTAGATCGACTCAAAACTCTGTATAGGATGAGAAAATATTTCTAAGCATGATGTAGGTGGTCTATATGTGTTTCCATTAATGTTGTATCATTTATAATATGTGTCATTGTGCTATGTGAAAAATTCATTGTATATAGCCACTTAATTTATACATTAATTGAATTAAATCATTATCACCTTGGATTGGTTGCCCATGAGACTGAGACTTCATATTTTGAGGTTGTACACCGTAACACAAACCACCAATTTAGCTATGTTGTTTTAAATGAGTATGATTATGATTATAATGATCTACCTAAATTTTAAATCACCTTTTCATTTGTGTTGAATTATCACCTATGGTCGAGATGATTAAATTAAATTAAATTAAATGGTGTGACCATCATGCCTCGATATTATAATAAAACCATCTTAGAGGTGCGTTTTCTTATCCATTAAAAATGGGATAATTAAATGGAGATCTTAAAAATGTGATATTTGTTGAATACATCATTCTTAAGATTCCCTTTTTAACACACCACCACCAACGATGGGTTTGACATGTTTTTGGTTATTGAATTGTTTAAATGACTCAAATGGGAGATGAATGGTGAGACATTATCTCTTAGGCTTGTTATATAGCATGTGTACTAACATGGACCTTCTTATCACTTGAGAGTTAATTGATAAATGATGTATTAAATAGTCTCATGTAATGGATGATTCCAATGGAAAATGTTTAATTATTAAGGGAAAAATTCCTAATCATATTAGAATTCCATGGTCAATACCTAGGTTTCGATGTAGAATCTCGTAGATGAGCTCATTGGACTTTAAAAATATATAATGAATTGGTTGTTAGTATAGGACTTTGTTCCCCTTATTATTTTTTATTAGAAATGTTTAGACATTAGTATCCATTGACCATTAACTAAAATATAAGGCATGACTTCCACGTCATTATTATAGTAAGTAGTTAAACAATAGTGTTCCTTACTACTCATTGAAATTGTGGACATGATGATCCCCATGAATTATTTTGAAATTGTCAGACCAGACGGTCCACATCCCTTATTAGTGATTTGATGGACATGGAATTTAATATCTTCAAAATAATTTAAGGGAAATGAAACTCATCAGAATTTATGGAAAATTTTAGACATCATGTTCCTCATCATGTATTTGTAAAAATTATACATAATGTTCCACATCATGTATTTATAATTTATGGACACGATGTTCCTTATTTTTAATTGAGAAGTGATGAACCTGATGCTCTACACCCTCTTCATTAAATTATTTGGTGGATTCTAATGAAACCCCATCTAATTAACAGTGTACATGGACTCCTTAGTTATATAACACACATCTGAGTTTATATTTATACAAAAATTATAATTATTCAGAGACATTTCAGCATAGGTCAATTTAGGTAGAATCAACCACGTGTCCCAAGGGGAACCCAAGTCGACATGTTTACTGTTTATTTACACGGTTTCCCTATATTTGATACACCATCACACTTATAAATTTATATTCATGTAATGGATATGAATTAGATGATGTTGGTGGTGGCCTACTCTTTTTTAGTCACAACTTTTTTCGGCTGCTGTTTGGTACGCATATAGACCACATGGTTTGTCGTTAAGACAAGGGGAAAACCCTACTATGGATTTCTGGATTCATATGAATAGGAGAAAAGGAATAGTACAATGGATTAATATGCTTTTGGATATAGTCTTGGGTATCTAGTTTTGAAATGTCCTAGACCGCTTTGGTCATTTCCTTTGTGAAAATCCATTTCTTGTGGTGTTCTTGGAGGTCACCCTGTTTTGTTTCAGGATTTTTCAAACAATCTTGTTTTCCAATGGTAGCTTATCTAATGTTAGGTCATTGATTGATGACTCATCAAATGGTGACTCATAGAATGGTGAATTAGTGAATAGTGGCTCAACGAATGGTGACTCACCATACCGTGACTCATTGAACAGGTCACTGGAAGGTAGGTCCTCAAATAGTGACTCACTGAATGGTGAATCACCGAACAATTACTCATCGAAAGGTGACTCACTGAATGGAGGTTCATTTCAAACTTTTCCTACTTTTTCCAGTTTCACCCCTCTTACGCATTTTAATCGTTAAATGAGGAACCTTTCAATATTTGAATGTTTATTCCACCATCTTAATGGAAGTTACTACATCCTAAATATCATGAAACAGCCAATATTTTTGGTCAAACCACGATCCAAAATTTATATACATTGAAATTTTCTACATGATTTTAGGATCTGGCCTTTTATGAAGTCGAGATCCTCTCTTCCTTGAAAGATTTTGTTCCCTCTTGGTGTTCCTAGAGCCTTTATACCCTGATGAGTCATGTGTCTGTGTTGTATCCCCTTGTTCACTGTTTCCTTGGTGTCTCATACTCGCGCGACCCTCTATTTTGGAACCTAGAGCGATCGTTGGTTCCCTGATGTTCTGTGTTGGAATTTCTTTGTGTCTCTTTATTTGGGCATCATGCGGGGCGTCTCTACCTGTGTCACCTTTTTTATCATAGATGAAATAAATAATTAAGGTTGTTATGATATAATTTTCTTGTTACCTTAGTAATAAATGAGGGTAGGGAAGATGATGTTGTTGATCGCTTGTTTTATCTATTATATTTATTTTCCTATTATAGTTTGTTCTAGCTATATGCCTTCTAAAAATCATGTCCGTTGGTGGTATTTTTTTTGAGTACCCACAATATCTTGTGAATAATTACTGAAAATATCATTATGAATAATCATGTATGCCTAGAAAAATGAATAGTATTCCCAAGGATCAACATTTTTTGTGATCACCCCTATTTATCAAAGTGAAATTAAAGATCCTTTATTAGATAAATCTGAATACACTTAGCTTGTTGTTATGGTTATGTGATATCTTTGTTTTGTTGAGTTTTGTGCCTTGTGTGGGTTGTATGGTGATGTTTTTGGAATCATGGTTGTGGGTACAAGGATGGACAGGGGGGTTAGCTATGTGAGTACAATGTGGTATCTTTGTGTAGCTGGGATTCAAATTTGGTGGTGGTTGTTATGGGATTTTTGTATGGAGTGGTACAAGAGGTGTGATGGAATCTTAGGTTGAGAGAATGTTTATTTTGGAATGGATGAACTTGTAGAGAAGTGAGACTTCTTCCAAGTTATGTTATGGTAGTTGAGAAGTGTTGTGTAGTGGGACTGAAATCTGGTTTTGTGTTTCTTATGTTGCGGAATGTGTTGGGTATGGTAGTGGTTGGTAGTTTCCTAGGTAGTTAGGAATTAAATAAGTGAAATTATAAATAAATAATGAAATGTTGTTAAAGAAAATGGGTTGGATTTATGTTTTGGTTGTGGCTATTTTTTTGGTCATGCATGTAGGGTAACCTAAAAGAGAAGTTTTGTGTGGCTTAATTGTTTGTTTGGAAACCCATAGGTTGGGCTGAGTGTTTGTTTACCTATATATATAAACTTATAGTTCCTTTTATTTTCTATATGCACCCCAACTATGTTGAGAACTATGTTCCAAACACGTCCATTGCTATAGGGGAGGGTGTATTTATCGATATTCTGATGGGAGGATGGATGGATGGTTATTGGCTCCCTTGGCCCCTCTTCTATGAATTTATCTCCAAATACCCTTTGGGGATGCTATAATAGATTGAGGTTTATATCCAGATATATGGTATTAATAGCCCAAAACTCTTCTGGTAGGTTGTGGTGTGGTTGTGATACCCAGGTGTTTGAGGGTTAAGCGTGCTTCACATGTGTCTTTGGGATGGGCCCCATGTGTTTTTAGGAAGGACGAGGTTGTGTTTTGTGGCCCTTGTGTCTGCGGGTGGGTTGTGATGTGGTTAGTAACCTAGGTGTGTGTGGGAAGGTTGTAATAGTAGGGATTTTGAAAGATTTGTAGCACTGTGATGTTTGATATTGGGATGAGCAGTTAACCAGTGGGAAGTGGTGTGGGGTACCCTATCTTCGATGTGCTTATATTATTACTTTACTTGACTTGTGTTACATGGTGAGTGTGACTTGGTGAGGCTGGGGTGGTTAATATTACTTTTTAGGTGCTTTTGAGGTTATGTTGTTCTTATCATAGGGGCATTAGTATGTTCTCCCACTTGTGCACAAGTAACTTTAGTTTTCCAAAAATATATACTTGTATACCCACCCTACGTATATAAAATGGTTTTCAAGTTTCTAGGAGGACATTAAGGACCATGCTAGACCATACTAGCTTGGGCATGGGGATTGTTTATGTTTTCTGCTTAGTTTCATTTTCATTTGTTACATTACTTGGGATTTATTGTAATTTATAATTTTTTTGTTTAAAAGATGCATGGGTTGGAATTTTAGTTTCTTTTTACATATAAAATTGTTTAGAGTTTTTTGGGATTTACCATCTCATCTCCAAATATTTTCTTAAAAAAGCGGAAATGCCTCCCATATTTTTGAGAATATTTACCTACCCTTAGTGCCAGTCACCACACTGTGGCCTATTAGAGGTGGGACTTGGGGGGTCATTATCTCTCCTTTATCTTGAATAAATAAGGTCATGAAAAAATATTATCCCTTCCCTCATCTTGGAGAAGGCATGTCATGAAATAATGGTACCAGAGCTGATGGTTGAGAGATATGATGGAGTTAAAAGTTAGACATAGTGAGAACTACATGGGATGGTAGGAAACCGTGTTAGGTGACCTTGGTTCATGACATTGGATAGGGGAAACTGGATAGGACACAAGATTGTAGGGTCCCCACGATCCGATGCAAGGACTCTAAGCCTACAAAAAGACCATGTGATGCTACACTGCTGGTAGGGTAAAGACCCTATGAAAGGTACTTGCATCATAATGACCTATGTTCTTGTCTGTCTTGGCCATTTTTGGGAAATTAAAATAAATAAATATTTAAAATAAATTCTAAATAAAATTCCATACTGCCCAGTCTGAGGAGTTCCTTGTTTACATTTCATCTATGGCTCCCGAACGTTTCCTATGTGTAGTATAAGTAGTAGTGGCCCAATAGGCCGACCCAGTTTACCGGCGGAGGGTTGACCCAGTAGAAGAAAGTGACCAATGATATAAGACCCTTTGTTTTTTCTAGCAATAAAATCTGGGGAAGTGTGAAGCTGTCTTTTCAGACATAGATACAGAGAGTTGGGTCAAGGAGCTTGCGATCACTTTCACCTTCATTTGAGCTCCGATAGAGTACTGGGTTCCTATGGAAGTGAGCCAGATGCGAGGAGAAGCGTGTTAGTAGTGGATGATTTTACTTGGGGAGATGAAAGAGACCTATGTTTTGTGGGATTACATTGAGAAGAAGTTCTAGGAGGAATTCCTTTCTTTGACAATGAAGGATGAGAAGATGCAAGAGATACACCCCCTCCAACATCGAAGTATTTCGATATGGGAACTGGGGATCAAGTTCAAGGATCTCCTTTGTTATGCTTCAGATCTTTTTCTGGATGAGGGGTCTTGGATGAGATTATTTGAGGAGGCACTATGAACATCTCTCCAGTATGCGGTTACTACCTTCACCCTACCAATATACTTAGAAATTCAAAAGAATGCTGAGGTAGTAGAATGGATGCACTCGTGAGGAGGTATATTGTGAGAGGGGAGCTGACTGAGTTAGTCAAAGGGGATGGTTGTCAGTAGGTAGTCTCTTGCATTAGGGCCTTCCATGTTCTAGCCAGTGCGGAGTTGAACACAACAGTTTCAGTGTCGAACTTCTGGTTCTTAACATTTTCCCATGGGTTTGAGGCTAAGGAAATTTTATTTGTGGAGGCTGTGTGAACCTACAGATTTAGTTCCTAATTCGAGCTCAGTGTAGTGGAGGTTGGCAGGTTCTGCGCCTGCCTCAACAATAGTTTCTAGCCAGAACTTTCGATCAGTATGGAAAACAAGCTCTCACTCCACTGAGGAGAGACAGAGAAGGTGGAGGCCAACCTCAGGGTTCTTCTTAAGGACCTCATCCAGGACATGGTTGGGGAGATGGCTGTTGATGCTGAAATTCGATGAAAGGCTGCATAGGGAAGATAATAGAGCAACGTACAAATCTGGGATGAAAAAAAGAATATCTCGGGGCCCGGGAGGTGAGCACGTGCAATATTTGAAAGGCGGGAGCAATAGAACTTCTCAGCGCGCAAACCGTTGTGCACCGGCCATCCCTTCCATGCCCAAAACACCTCCCTCCACGACTGGCCATGCCCAGCACTGTTTCTGCGCCCAAGGCAGCGTCAAATGAGGGTTAATACACCCAGCCCCATTTCCATGACCAAGGTGACGTCAAATGGGGGTTTGCGCACTAGGCCCTATTTCCACGACCAAGGCGACGATGAATGGTGGTTTACTCCCTAGGCCCCGTTTTCGTGCTGAAGGTGAAGACGAATGGTATTTTTCACGCCGTTCCCCAATTCCATGCTCAACCCAATGGTGAACGTCTAGTTGCCCCCCCCCCCACTACGCACACAAGAAGACGCCCAATCGGAGTTTGCGCACCATGCTCTTGCGCGCCACTCCAAGGACTCTAGCTATAAAACAAACTGTATCCCAACTCTTTAGAAGAAAAAACTGAAGATGAAGTAATGCTCTACTACACAAAAACCCTATCTTCCATGACCTCTTGAAACACCCATGGCCTTCAGGTAATTTTTGTTGCGCGATAGGTTCCTTGGGGGTGCCTTCGGATGGGCCCTCTGATCCCCATGATTTTCATTTTTTCCCAAAGTTATTTTCACGCAAGGATCCCATATTGCGCGTAGGAGCCCTCTGCGTCAGGTGCACGGTCAATCGAAATTGCGCGCAAACCATCCATCTTGTGCGCCGCCCTTACTTATTGCACGCCATCGGTCCGACTTTCATGAAAACCATCTATCTTGCGCACCACCTGTACCTCTTGCATGTAACCTCTTCGTCTTGCATGCAAACCTTGCATCATGCACACAAACTTCCTATATTTTCGCATCCACATTTTTCTTATGCGCGCTCCATGTGTTGTCCTCACCTTGAGGCACATTTTTCAAGCCTATCTTATGCACGACACACCTGAATCACACACTTTTTACCCGTATGGCCCCTCAGGTTTTCACGGAGCAACTTCAAATTCCCTTGGATGATACTTCCCATTTTGTTGCTTCACCTCATGATTCTTCGCATAGGCACACTAGCGGCTATTGCTTCTTTGTATAGCCATGCTAACGTGGAACCACAATGGTTCTCTCCATAACACCCCCACACCATGGCATTGCCTATCCCTTCTCTTGACCAAGGTGTAGATGGTTCTAGTTATGTAAGCTCTAGGGGTGCGGAGTGCACCCACTTTATCCGAGGTGCAAGACATTAAACTTCCAAACACCATCATCCTCAACACACGACATTAAACTATTTCCTCACCCTGTGTACTCTACAGGAGGTACCCCATCATGAACATTCTCTATGTCCGTTCGTTTCCATAGAAGTGTGACTATTTCTCACAAGGAATGAAATCCTTCTAATCGGAGCGGCGTCTGTCCATGAGAAAAGGGAAACCACCTTGGTGTAAGTCCCATAAATTTTATTTTAGGAGTTAGTATTCCTGCCCCTCCTTTCTTCAGTTCCAAATCCATCTTCTGCTGGGCTTTTTTTCCACTATGTCACCATCCTAGAGTAATCCCCAATCTACTTGGGCTACTAACCCCGCGCAAGCCCTTGTTTCTTCTTTGGGCCACTAACCATGCGTAAGCCCCCCACTATACTTTCCACGAATGCAACTTTCACACCGTGACCGTCTGGTCTTTGCTGCCTCTTGTTTCTCACACTGAGCATGAATCACATGGGCTTAAAGAAAGCATCGACCATGACATCTTTCTGGGAATCCTAGATTGTAGGCCCACACCCATTCTGAACTACGTGGAATTTGATCCCTGCCAAGGTAGGGTACGTAGGAAGCCTCCCTGAGGTTCAATCCCAACACCCAGTCACTCTGACCATCTTCACGTTGGTGCACCATACCAGACAGCCTAGAGTGTAATCCCCATAACCAATTATGAACTACATGGTCTTTGATCCCTGCCATGGTGAGGTACGTAGGAAGCCTCCATGAGGTTCAAGGCCAACATCCATTGGCTTCGACCATCCTCACATCAGTTCACCATCAATCCTTCTTAACTATGTGGTCTTTGATCCTTTCCAAGGCGAGGTATGTAGGAAGCCTCCATGAGGTTCAAGCGCACCATCTATCTGAGCCCCAGGTCCTCCTTTCACATTGATTCACCCCAGTCCCGCATGATGTTAAACTATGGACCTCAATCAGCAGTAAGTCTTTTTTTCCCCAGTCAGCGGTAAGACTTTGTATCCATCTCGAACTATGTGCACTTTGATCCTTGCCAAGGAGATGTATGTAGGAAGCCTCCACGAGGTTCAAGCCCAACACCCATTGTGTTCGGCCCCCCTTCATTTCGGTACCCACTCCATCTGAACTACGTGGTCTTTGATCCTTACCAATGAAGGGTACATAAAAAGCCTCCCTGAGGTTCATGTCCGCCATCCATTGGTCCCGAACATCTTTACATCAGACCACCTTAGTTCTGTATAACATTAAACTATATGCCCCTCTCCATCCCACATGACGTTAAACTACATCCCCAATTTAGTGGTAAGTTGTTGTCACCCCATTTAGTGGTAATCCATTGTTAACCAATTTTGATGGTAAACCATCTTCAGATAAACTACGTGGACATTTATTCCCTACAATAGGGATACGTAGGAGGTCTCTTCGAGACTCAATCCCATCATCACCATCACCCTCGAGTTGATGTCATATCATTCTCCACCCACTTCATTAAAACCCTCAATCATCCATCCTTATTCTTACTCGGGCCACCACATCCCCGTGGGATCATTCCACCTCATTCCCTATTCCCCTTAACAACAATCTGGAAGCTAACCACATGTTATCCCCAACATTAGTGTTCCCTCCATGGTTTTTACCCATATAATCCACTCCAATTAGTGTTCTGATCCGTCTGATCCATCTTCTCCGGACGTTAAACTCACGGCATACCCTGTGATAAATTTGGGAAGATGAGAAAAACATCAGATACGTGCCTATGGAATATGATTCCCCACATTTGACGTGGGATTACATAGGCTTCCTCACCCTCGAGAAGCCCTATAATAAGGGGAAGAAACCCATACGTGCTAGTGTCCCAGCGTCCAGACATGCTAGTGATGTCTAATGTGACTACTCCCCCGACTGAAGGTTGCTGCCCTGACTGGACCCCTTTGGAATGTCCAGAGAGAAGCAGTGTAATTAATTGGTGTCAATGAAGATATGGCACTAGGAAGAGTTTCACAAAAAAACGTCTTAAATCTATAAGGGAGACCCGAACTAGGTGACGAGTTTTGAGGAGGAATCCATGAAAGGAAGAACCTAAATCTCATCATCCCATTTCGATTAAGGAGAAAAAATCCCTGAATAAGGAAATGATGTAGCCCACCTTTGGAAAGCGGGAATACGGGGAAACAAACAGCACTGCCATCCCCCAACGAGACAGACGCGTGCACCCTGAAAAAAGTGTCATAAACAAAAATGGTGAACCCGACATGAATCTCTTCTCCTCAATGTGGATATTAGTAGCATTTGAGACCTCAGTGGATTAGCGTCTCACCGGATCCAGCTATCTAGCGTCGGGTTCTGCCAAGAAAATAGTGGGCCTAGCGTGAAACTCAACAGATGTGGTGGTAGTCAAAACGTCGGACATCCCAGTCTACGATATTGTCAGCGTGGATCCATCTTACCAGCCAAGAAAGATGGAATGACGTTGTGGCACTGTTCATCGATTACCTTTTTATTTCAGCACTGATAAGTTAATCTCCCCGCTTTCAAGAACCATGCTGTTGTACCCATAACTCGATCACCGCCTTCCCTCCTATGCAGGGGCAGGGGAAGTACCAGTGCGGTAGTCCCGTGCGGTTCTGCCTCTTCTACGGCAGTCTCAATGGCCACGACATATGGGCACCCCTACACCATCTCTCCCTCAGAGGTCATCCAACGAAGGGTGATCAATGACCTCATACGCCGGTACAAGGAGGAGGGTATTATACCCACTCAGGACATGGCCCGTCTACATTTAGAGGCATATGTCCCTCTTCTTCAACGTCACCCCCGAAGGACACACAAGGATCCACTACTCCCCACTCAAACATATAACCATTTCGGGAGCCTCTCCCAGGAATGTCTCGATGACTCCCTGACCTACGCCGATGAGGTAGGGGATGTCCAGGCCCTCCCGGTCAGAGTCCCACTCTAGGGACTCCCAGAGAGGGCTTCCACCAGGCCGCATCTGTGCCACCACCCAGTCTTACTGACCGAAGAGTAGGTAAGCCACATACCTGCACCAACGGCTCCAGTCCAGCTAACCCGACTCCAGCGTTGGGTGCAAGCTGAAGAGGACGCCCAGCAAGGGGCGTCAACATTAGCGGTTACTGTGGCCTGAGCCACTGCCGATGCATATCACAAGCTCCTTGTATATGCTGAGCAAATGAATTTATACACCCGACCTGGATTGAGTCCCAAACCGCGCCATGGGCATGCTGGGTCAACTCTCTTGGTTTCTGACACAGGCAGTGGCCACCACAAACTAACCCTCCGTGATGCCACCCATTACGGAGGTCCTCCCCGTACCACTACCATGGAGAATGCAGATCTTCCCCGCTTCTAAGATCAGTATGGAGGTCTGCCCCATTCCACCTTTAACCCAAATAAGGGTCCTCCCCACAGTGGTGACACTCAGTGAGGAAGTCTCTATCATGCCCACTACACCAGATATGGAGTCATTCCACCTTCCACAGACCATCGCTATGGGAACGTTGCACATCCGGTCACTCTCCAACGTAGGGACCCTCCCAGTGTACTTGTAGCAGTAGGTTAAGGTCCTACCCATAGAAATCAGAGGAGTGAGGGCTGGATTCACTTCACTAGTGCCCAGCACGAAGGTCCTACCTGTGTTCAGCTCGACGAGTACGAGGAACCTCCTCATACTGATGTCACTAATGCCAAGCATGGAGGTACTCTCCATGATCCTACTGGTTATAGCGGAGGACTTACCCACTCTATCTCTACCCACAGAGGTCCTCCCCGTGTACCCTTTGATATCTTCCCCAGTGCTCCTCACACCCTTTCTTACTCAAGTGGAAATCCTCTCCGCCCTGGTCCTAGTACGTCTGAAGGTCCTCCTCGTGCCGAAAATATACCCTGTCCCAAAAAGACATCCAGGGGAAGGAAGGAAGGTTTTCACTGCCATAAGAAGAATTATGGGAGGGTCCGGATAGAGATCAAACTATTCTGCTTCTCATACTCTGAAGAAGAGTATAGCTTAGCGTAGGAACCCTCCCATTGCTCATCTGAGTCAAGGGTTGGGGAAGGAACAAGGCGAATGAGACTTGTACTCCCGGAAAGTGAATTCCACCATATTCCAACCTCCCTCTGCAGGTATATCCTGAAATAAGAAAACATGACACTCTCGCATGTTACGGTCATGCAGTCACCACCATCACACCAGAAGAACTTTCTACCTCGACTAGAGATCACATAGAGCTATTCTGGGGACCAATGGTGGATGATCAGCAGCACGACCTATCGCCAGTAGCCCTTTCCCCTACACCAGGAACTGCAACCATTATTCCATCCTTCCGCGATGTGGTGTTTAAGTCACTACACTCTTCAGAGGACAACCCATGATGCGGCGTGTTGTTGGCTCACTCGTCGTACTCTCCACCGACAAGCCTACTATCCCAACGGTCTATTTTGGTACCAATACTAGTTCCACAGCCTCCTCTAGTTGATGAATGTGGAAATCAAGGGCCCTACCCTGAATATGAGCCAAGGACCTTATGGAATATCCTCACAACGAACCACTTCACCAAGATGGTCTGGCCAGTTGCGGTGTCGAATTTCCACATGACGGAATCCCTCACCCTAGAGGAAATTGAGTGTTTTCTTCAAACCCTCTGGGAAACACACTTTCTCCTTCGTCATCAGTGAGTGGTTTATACCAACAGCCAAGCACATTTTGAATAAATTGGTGAGAAATTCCATCTAGTGTATTTGGACACACTCCCTGTGGCCCAGTGCCCCGAATCACTAGGCCGCCACAAGGCCATCCAACAGTAATGAATTCAGAGTTTCAAGGTACTCTGCAAGATTATCATAGAGGATTCCCCCCACATGAAAATTCATGGTTCGGGGAAGTACACTGCCCTCCTGTTCAGTCCTATTAGATAGCAACATGACTTGCTAGGAGACATTGAGTAAATGCCCACAGGTAGAGTCGCTATCAACATGGCCACCCTAGTGAAAGAGGAAAATGATCTGGAGCTCCTGGTCAGGGACCTCACCCCTGAAGGTGTGCCATGGGTACTGGACCCCTCGGGGAGGGTTACTCTTCAACAGAAAAAACTTCTAGGACTCCATGCGCCCACTGAGGCATTAGTCCTTAGCCGAAATAATGGTAAGGGTAAAGAGCATCTCAGAGCTTACAAACCCTCCAACTCGTCTAGCTTAGTGTAGAAAATGGAGGAAGACCATGAAAAAGGAATGTTTATTCAGTAACTTTCTAAATAGAAGAAGTTGGTTGATGACTCCCTGGATGAATAAGTTGTAGAGTGATGGCCATACTACGGTAATCCTTGGATATGGCAGCAGGGGCAGGAACAACTTCCCCTCGACGAGCTACATCTAGGCGACCCTGACCATCCTGCTCCCACAGACAGGGTTGAAGCCGGAACTTACAGAAATAGGGAACAATATGTCTCGCCAAACCCTTTGAAACAACATGACAACCAACTCGTGTTCCCCCAGCTACCTTAAGGTTTGTTCCACTAGCCGCTCCATGAGCCACTGGGCCTTCTTACCATGTTGAAAAACCTGCCAACAGACTCATGGTTAGGGATCCCCATCAAGACAGGGACCCCCATCCAGATGATCTAATGGAAACACTCATTGCCCACCTTGAGGCATTGGAAACGCAGCAAGTGGCAATCCCACATGATGGGAAGCCGTATCCCTCTTGGGTGGATGATATTTATGCAACCTCGGGATTTGGAAATTCCTCCTTTTCCCCCTTTAACGGGACAGGGGACCCGCCATAGCAACTGGACCACATTTCCTCAAGGTTTTTCCCCATGTTAGAAACTCCAGTGCAGCAGGAAGCCACCAAACTCTGGTGTTTTGTGCAGAAATTGGTGGGGCCTACATTTTTCTGGTACAACTAGCTCCCCATCGGATTAGTGACCAGCTGAGAGGACCTATGTAGTCAATTTATCTACCAGTTCTGCTCCACCATGCGGAAAACGAGTATTTCATACCGCTTCAAGTGCAAGAAGAGGCTTGATGAGTACACAACCTACTTTGTCTCCCAGTGGAAAGGGCTCACATACTCCCTTGACATGCCTTCGACTCAGGAGAAATTACTGATGATGTGTGTGGGAAATGTTAAGACGGAATTGGTTCCCCCTCTGATTACCCAAAACTACCCTGGAGGATTAGGAAACTTCTCTATTACAGTCCAATGCCTAAAAGAAGCCCAACAACAGTTCAGACAGGCACATCCATTGCCTCCTGAAATTCCCACGAGGAGGTCTGTCAGAGCCGAACCTACTATGGTGGCCCAAATAGAGGCCCCCAAACAACTGGAACTATTACTAGTGGAGCTGACTCCGCATCCTTGAAGAGGCCTGCCACCATAGGCACAACCTCCAGCCCAGCAGCGGCCACCTCAGAATCGGCAAGTTCCCTCATGTAATGTGCCACCCCTATCTAGGCAGGAGAATTAGGCCCCACCTCCTCAACAGGATCTTCTAAATCCTCGTCAGGTCCAGGCTTCAAGTCCCCCCTTTCTAGACAGAAGAAATCAGACCTACTCATTCAACGAGAATCAGATCCCCACCTATTTCTAGAGTGCCTTGGAACAAGGGATTGTGCGTTTTCTTGAGTGTAGAAGGCCAAAAGAGGTGAACCTCCCTGATCGCCCCAACTACTTCCCTTATCACCAGATCATGGGACACACCCTCAAACAGTGCTATGTGTTTAAGGACTGGCCACAAAACCATGTCGATAACAACATAGTTAGGATGGGACTAGCCCTAGCGCAGGTAGCATGCATCTTTGTGAGGCCAAACAGTAGCAGCGATAGTGAGGGTGAGTGGAATCAGGTTTCCAATCATAGATCCCATATGTATAATGACTGGATGTCTCAAACGATAGTCGCCCGCACCCATGGTGTCATTCGGGCATGCCTGAATCGGCCAGAACCTTCGGAAGCTGCATCCACTACTTCTGCATCATCGTCTCAGCCAATATCTTCCCATAAGATCAAACACTGACGATGCAAGGGAAAGCAAAGTCTCCTACGGATGCCATCATAATCCCGTACTCTTAGAGACTTCATGCCCGTGAAGATGTAGATCCCTCCCAGAATCCATCCAGTAGTGGATGAATCTTCAACTGACAGTCAAGGGTATGCTTCGGTTAACACTATAGAGCTGGTAAACCCCTATATGAATCCCAATGATGGGGAGTGCCAGGTGGACCTACCCAACATTCCCATCCGTCTCCAGCGTCAATGCAGCTAAGACCATATGGGTTGTAGAGGTATATCAATTGTCACTTCTAGCCAGGTTATGCACGCCACTAAGACCAGACAGCAGGCCCAGCTTAGAGCTCATCATGCGCAACCTCCTTATCCGGTGTCATCAATCCCATCTCCTCTTCCGTTTTTGGTACTATACCAAGAAGAGACACCTAGGCCTCGCCGTGACCAACCACGCTCCACCCCAGACCGGTCCCAGTTAGCTAGCCCTAGTATGGTAGGTACTTCACATGCTTCGAATAGTGAGCAGCGGGACATCCCCAGCACCATTCCAGCCGCCCGTCTAGCCAGCCGGGGCCACAATACCTCTTGTCATAGAGTGACCTCTTGTAAGAAGAAGTTCACATCTGACATGGAAGTATGATGGTCCCAATAACCTTGACAGCATCTCAAAAAGTCTTTCCATCCTTGAGGCCCTTCTTTTGTCGTTTGATATGCATGAGGCCCTCACCGAGTCTTTAAGAAGCCCCTTCCAGTTTGAGACAAAGGTAGCAGCTGAAGAGGCCTTTCATGATGAGGTGATTGAGAATACAGAATTCCAGGCCATTATCTCATTCTCTAGAGAAGACGATTGCTCTCTCATACTAGAGAACATTCTCCCACTGTACATCACTGGTCTGTTCAATGGCATGAAGGTCCACCATTGTCTTGTCGACACGAGCTCTGGAATCAACTTAATCCTGGCCTAGACACTGTGAAAATTGGGATTGTCTGAAGATGATTTGAGTCCCTTTGACCTAAGAATCCAAGGTTATGACAGGATGGAACAGACCCCGATCGGAAAGATCCGCTTAAATACCCAGTTCGATGGCCTCATTACTAGCACTGAGTTTATGGTTATCTCCTGGGACACCGGCTAAAATTAATTTATGGGAAGGCCATGGCTCCACCTTCATGTCGTGGTTCCCTCATCATATCATCAGTGTCTCTAGTACTCCCTCAATGGTCGAGTGGGTGTGCTTCAAGGTGATGCATCTCCTTTTGCCTCTCTCAAATCACACTTTCTAGATGACTACTAATACAAGGGAAAGGATAAGAATAATCATTCCAATGAGGTCGATCATGCCACGGCTGTGACCAACCCACAGATATATCTATAAGATGCCTACATTTTTTCAATATTCCAATTGGAGGCTACAACACCGGACATGGGACAATGCTTCGTTGTGTCTTGAGCGAGGGGGGAACACATTCCCAAGTCTATGCGATGGCGGAAAATCACCACGTACTCCTATATGAATTAGGCTCATGTGATCCCGAAGCCTCCTAATCCCGTAAGATATTGGGATGTCCTACACATGGAAATAGAAATATGTCATACTAGCTTGTTCCACTGGGCTGGAATTATCTGGCTCAAGACGACGTGCCATTACTGCTTCGACATCATCAAACGTGGCCCCTAGGGCCAAAGGCCCGATGGGATCAGATCAACAACCTTCATCGTTATGGTTACGGCAGCACAAGGGTCCTCTGACACAGTGACCACTGCCGCTCACGCTGGTACCAGCCTCCCATTAGGATCTTCCAACTCAGAAGAAACTTCCCCCATGGAGGATCCATCCTCCATAAGTAGAGAAGATGATTTAAAGGATGCTCCTCCTACCATTTAAGAGGGTGTCTCTTCCATGGTTGACGAATTGGTACAGGTGAACCTCGGTTGCGAGGCAGACCCGAGACCCATGTTGATCAGTGCCGCCATCCCCTATGAGGAGAAACAACGGTACGTAGACTTCCTGAAATATAACTGTGATGTGTTTTCTAGGAGTTACGATGAGATACTAGGACTAGATCCTCATGTAGCCATCCAACACCTTGGTCTTCCAAAAAAATATCACGGGTTCAAGAAGCCTCCCAGAAAGATGTACCCCTCTCACGGTGCCATGGTCGAGGCCGAAGTTGAAAATATAATTAGGTTCAACTTCAATAAGATGGTTTAGTACCCAAAATGGCTAGACAACATCATACTAGTCAAGAAGATGATCGGACAGATCATAGTCTGCATCGACTTCCAGGATCTTAACCATCAATGTTCGAAGGATGATTTTCCCCTTCCTGTGACGGAATTTTTGACCAATGATATGGCTGGGTTCCAAGCCTTCTCCTTCATGGATGGTTACTCCAGACATAACCAGATCTGAATGGAACCCGAGGACAAGAAGTCAACAGCTTTCAGGGTTCCCCAAGGTGCGTTCTATTACTAGGTTTTTCCCTTTGACCTAAAGAATGCAGGTGCCACCTATCAGAAGTCCATGCACCACATATTTAAGCTGATCCACTTGACATTGGTAGAATGTTATGTGGATGATGTGGTGGTCAAATCCTTCCAGCGCTAGGACTATCTCAAGGATATTGAGAAATTGTTTGTCTTCCTCCATTATCACCACCTAAAGATGAACCCGTTGAAGTGTGTTTTCGGAGTCACCTCTGGAAAGTTTCTTTGTTTCGTTGTCAGATACCGGGGCATCGAGATTGACCTAGAAAAGATCAAGGCCATTAGCCAAATGCATCCCCTGAGAAATATCTAGGAGATTCGAGGTTTTTAAGCCCACTTAGCCTATATAAACCGTTTCATTATGAATCTGGTCGGCATGTGTAAGCCATTTTCTCAGCTCATAAAGAAAGGAACTGCTTACGAATGGGAGGAAGGGTGCCAAACCACGTTCGAGGAAATCAAGCAGTATCTTCTCCAGCCTCTGGTCTTGATGCCACCCATCAATGGAAAACCACTGGTCCATTATGTGACTTCCCTGGAATGATCTCTTGGATCCCTTCTCACCCAGAAGAACAATGAGGGGATAAAGAAAAGTCTTTAATACCTCAACTGCATGCTCCTCGATACAGATACCAGATACTCCCCTATTGAGAAGAGCTGCCTCGCACAAGTATTCACATTAATGAATTTGCGACATTACCTACAACACCAAGAGGTACAACTTGTATCTTAGGTAAATCCCCAGGAGTACATCTTGAACTGCCCCATGTGGACAGGCCATCTAGCTCGGTGGGCGGTAATACTCCAATAGTTCGACATCAGGTTTGTGCCTTAGAAAGCCATCAAGGGACAAGCATTGGCAGAATTCATCGCTGCCCATCAAGCTCCTGCTGACCAATCTCTAGACCTTGATTTTCTTGATTATGCAATCCTCTCGGTAGAACAATACATGTCATGCTATAAGATGCAATTTGATGGTGCTTCCCGAAGTCGCACCGGTAGGAGGCTCAATGATCCAAGGCTCAACTGGGTAGGCATGGGTATTTTCTTTATTACCCCACAACTGGCCATTCTTCCGTACTCATTCCTATTGTCATAAGGCTACACCAACAATGAGGTAGAGTATTAGGCTCTCATTACTGGCCTCCAGCTAGCCCTCGAGATTGATGTGCCCCATTTGCATGTGAAAGTGGATTCTGAACTAGTCATCAAGAAGATCAATGCTGACTACGTAGTCAGAAATCCAGAGCTCATTCCATTATTGGAGTGTACTCTCTAGATAATAAACCAATTCCCATCTCGGCCAAAAGTTACTCATGTCCCTAAATCTTATAATGGTTGAGTTGACGCCCTGGCCAACCTTGCTACATCACTTTCAGAGCCCAAGAAGGATGACCTGATTATCCATGTGGCACATCAGAGAGTCATTAATCCTATCTCCCCAAGTGACAACGATGGCCTGCATGTGAGCCATCTTACCACCATAGCCTCCATGTTAGGACCCCTAGATGAAGTGGTTGAAGTGACTCATGACTGGAGGGCCCCCTTTGTCGAGTATCTCCAAAATGGTTACCTCCTGGCTGATCGGGCTGAGCGCAAGTGAACCTGACACCGCACATTATAGTATACCGTCCAGGACGGTCCCAGTCTTGAGAAGATCTTCTACAAATGCTGGTTCAACATAGTTATCCTCTGTTTCATTCAAGGAGTCGACATCTATTAGGTCATACAAGTGGTTCATGCTGGTTCTTGCGGGTCTCATCAGACTGGGCCAAAGCTATCCCACCAGATCCAGATACTGGGGTACTTTTGTCCCTCCATGATCCATGACTGCATCGAGTTCACCAAGAGGTTCCACGTGTGCCAAATTAATGCTAATTTTATGCATCAGCTGCCAGAGCCTCTCCACTATACCAATTACTCTTGGACATTTGCGGTATGGGGACTCGATGTCGTGGGACCTTACCTGCCAGTGATAGCCCGCCAGGGCAGGTTCATCCTGACCGCTACAGATTTCTTTTCTGAGTGGGTAGAGGTAGTTCCACTCATGGAGGTCAAGGCCCGGTCTATCGTTGATTTTGTGAGATCCAACATCATCTACCAATTTGGAGTTCCTCACACCATCCTCACCGATAACGACACCAACTTCCGAGCAGATGAGCTGAAGAAGTTGTACACAAGGTACAACATCCGTTCTAACCATACCTCCTGCTATCATGCGCAAGAAAATGGAAAGATCGAGACATTCAACAAAACCCTCTCTAAAATTTTATAGAAAGTGGTTGGTCAGAATAAGAAGAGTTGTCCAGACAAGCTCCCAAATGCCCTCTAGGCTTATTGGACAACGATTCGTAATTCCACCCAAGTGACCCCATATTCCCTGTTGTACAGAACTGAGGTCGTCCTGCCCATCGAGATTCAATTTCCTTCATTACACACAATGGTATATGACCAGCAGGTGCCAAATAAGGTAGCTGAAATTCCTCTGGCTGAATTGGAAGCACTAGATGAGAATAGGCTTCATGCCCTGCACAATCTATAAAGGCATCAAAATAATATAGCTAGAGCCTTAAATAAGAAATTTCACCTCCACTCTTTCCTGCAAGGTTATTTGGTATTGGCCCTCAGGACACCAATGATACCTGGCAGGAAACCACCCATGTCGGAGCAAAAATGGGAAGGAATTTACATCATTCACAAGGTTTACTCCTATGGCGTGTACTCTCTAGTTACAATGGATGGTGAGCGTATAACTCCTCCCACCAATGCCAAGTTCCTCAAGAAACACTTTTCCTAAGCCTCTTTGGTCTCACATGACCCTAAACTACTAGTCCCACATTACCCTAAACTGCTAGTCCCGCATTACCCTAAACTGCTCGTCCCGCATTACCCTAAACTGTTGGTCCCGCATGACCCTAAACTATTGGTCCTTCATGACCCTAAACAGCTGGTCCCGCAAGACCATAAACTATTGTGTCTACATTAACAATAAACTATCCCTCGTCTCGAAATATGTTAAACTGCACTTTTTTAGAACTATGTATGTCTTGATTCCCATATTCATGGGATACGTAGGAACGCTTAGGCATTTCGTCTTGATTCCATCCCCCAAACTCTCTTCTTTTACTACTCCCCCCATGGGGGTAGACCTATTGGAGGATACTTAAACGACATAGTGAAGGCTTCTTTGGCCCCGCTCATGTCAGGATTATGATGATCACACCCTATGCTCCATCCTCATTCTTATAGTCTCTCACTTCCTCACCGTACGATGTTAAACTACATGGCCTTTAAGAACTATGTATGGATTGATTCTGATCTTCATGGGATACGTAGGAACGCCCATACACTTTGTCTGTTGGCCAAGCCTAAACGTCAGAATTTCCCATCAGGTCAAGACATATGGTGGTACAGGCTTTTTCCCCAATTCACATCGAGCTCATCTGGATCCCTCCATACGCCCTGCTCCCTGGAGGTGGCCATCAATTTCACCGCCCTGGTTGATGTTAAAATGTATTTCCATGACTATTCTTCACCCACTGCTTTTATTGGGACTCCATCGTCTTCCACATCCAAAAGGACCCCTCGACTTGCATGGATGCTCGACCCATAGGCCCTCTTACCATTACGGGCTAACATCCTTGAGTATTGTAGGAGACATATTGATACAAGTCCCATGTTGCAAATATTTTCAACGGTCGATGTGCAATTGTTTTCCCCAAACTCCAGTTACACAAGGGTGGATGCTGTGTTGCAAACTTGGTCAATAGTTTTCCTCTATCATCATTGTCTCTTTGTGGTCTTCCATAGGCATGTTGATTACCCCTCTCTATCCCACACATATGAAATTAAAATAGGCATCTATGGTCCGAGTTATATGACCCTAAACTATGATCACCTTCATCCTCACTACAAGACATTAAACTGAAAACTTGTCGGGAATTTTCATATGAGGCCCAACCTCAGGCTCCATGGCCTCTTAGGGCCCCTAGCCCATATTCTCACTGTGAGTTGTATGGTGTGGTGTGGGATTATGTCCTCATTCATGTCGGGTTACTCGTCGTGATGTACACCTCCCTCCTGGGGGTATCCTAGCCCTATCTGCGTCTCTTCTAGAACTAAATGTGGCTTGATTCCCATCCTTATGTGATACATAGGACCGCTCGAACATCTAGACTTCAGATCCAGCCCCATCTCTTAGAGATCTCTCTATTATCTGGGCCCCTTGGCCTGAATTGTTCCATGAGAGGGATATATGGTGTCGTACGAGATTATGTCATCATTCACGTCAGGTTTGTAACAACCATGCCTTATACCTCTTTCTCCAGAGATTTATCTATCATTTTGTCTACTCGTCTTTGAAAACTGGCTGCTCTCAAGTTGATCCCCTCGACCATCTATGGTGGTTCACCAATGTGCCCAAGAGTACTCTGGTCTAGAACCTGGAGTGTCAGATTCCACCTGGACATGTTTTTACCCATTTTTTCATGCTTCGTGTTCCCCTTAATTTGGGCTTCCATTATCTTTCACATCCAAAGGGACCCCCAAATGGCACAGAGGCTAGGCCTAAGGGCTTTCCTACCATTACGAGCCAATGTCCCCGAGGGTTTTAGAGAAAAAATTGATACAAGTCCCATGTTGTGAATATGGTCAGTGGTCAATGATTTTTTGTTTGTCCCAATTTCAGGCTAACACGATATGGATGCTCTATTTCGAACACGGTCTGCAGTAAACCGCCATTATCATGCCAACCCCTTTAATCCTTGAATCCTGTTTACATGATTCACATTATGTTCCACCCCATCATCTCTAAATGGAATTTTGATGCTCCTCACACTATCCCTTAGTGCACATTTGCATGTTAGGAGTAAAAATGTTTTGGTAAAGGCTTCATTCGGGGCTCCGCACCAACTTCCCTTTGGAATTCATTCCAGGTATTGAAGAAACATATTCCTCCCTTGTTTCCCACACCGAGTTTGACTCACATAAGCTTAGGGATAAGTTTGAGGTTCACACATACTTGGAAGGATTCCGCTTCTCCCTGGTCTGAGCTCTAAGACCATAAAATAAGATCTCTTTTAGAACTGTGTACAGCTTGATTCCCATTCCCATGGGATACATATGAATGCCTAGACATCTTTTCTTTGGGTCACGCTCGAGTTTCACTAAGTTATCTCTTCTTTTCTACCTTATGGGATTTAACTATTATGGGAAAACGTAGTGTGGTATGGGATTATGTCCTCATTCAAATTGGGTTTGCATTAGCTGCACCACATACGCCGCTTTCTAGGAGTTAGCCCCCTACTTCATGTACCACATGACATTTAACTGTATGTTCTCCCACATGATGTTAAAATGAACCTTCAAGAACTACGTATGGATTGATTCCATTCCTCATGGGATATGTAGGAACACCCAAAAATCTCTACTTCGGGTCCAGCTCAACTGAGAGCCAGCCTCTCCTATCCCATATCCACTAATCTTTCCTGGTCCCTCGGCACAAGGTTTCTTTTATGGAATCACAAACGGTATGATGTGGACCTCATCCTCATTCACGTAATGTATGCTTTATCACGCCATGCACATTCCCTTTTGAACCTCATCCTTCTTGTATATGTTTAAGCCATACATCTCTAGACTATTCTTCCTAGTCCCACATGACTCTAAACTGTTACGACTATACTATACGATGTTAAAATGCACAACTATTCCCACCACATGACCCTAAACTATGACACTATCATCCTAGCTGCACGATGAAAAATGGCCCTACACCATGATATCCTCACTCAGGGGGACGTCATGTTTTGTATTGGTCATATACCATACCATTTCTTAATGCCTCCACACATATTTATTCTTTTGATGATCCTTGGACTTTCTATCCTAGGTCGATTGCTACACACATAAAACACACACTCATTCATCCTAAAGGATAGAAAAGATCTATGAAATACTGCTTCCTTCGATGCAAGGGATAGGCCCGCATGACCTTATTTTCTTCAGCACTGGTACCTTACTGTGCCACCTTTTAGAACAATGTATGGGTTGATTCCCATATGCATGGGATACGTAGGAACACTCGTGCACTCTTCCCTAGGCCCATCCTAACTTAAAATTTTGGTCCCTAGACCAAAAACCTTTTTCAAGAAACACATGGTGATCCGGACATCAATTCCACATTCATGTCGGGATTTATGATTACCTCACCATGTTTCCCCCACGTTCCCTACCATTTACGGTCTGAGATCTACGACTCTAAACTAAGATCACCTTCGTTCTTTCCACAAGACATTAAACTACCCAACATTTTATAGAACTACATATGGCTTGATTTCCATCTTCATGGGATACATAGGAATGCCCAGACATATTGTCTCTGGGTCCAGCCCTAGGAATCCGAAATCTTGTCCTCTCTCTTTCTATCCCTTGGCATAAACTCTTTTAGGGAACCCTAAAGTTGCAACTTTACCATGAACATGTTTGGGATTCCCAACGACAAACATTGGGACACAATAGCTTCATCACTAGAGAGGTCTTGTCTAGAAGTAGGAATGATCCATGATCAGATCAGTGCACCCACCAAATGTGTTCTCAATGAGGCAGATTAACACCGAGAGTGCAGGATTCCATTCAAGAAAACCACCACTCCACCTTCCTTGCTTTTCGTGCCCTTTATTCGGACCCTCTTCCTCTTTCATGTCTAAAGGAACCCCCTAATAGTATGGATTCTCAGACTATGGATCACCTATAATCCTAGGACAATGTTTTGGAAGACTGATGGATAACATTCTATGTCAGACCCCATGTTTCAAATATGGTCAGTGGTGGGACCTCGCTTGTCATACCCATTTTAGGCTAATGCAATATGGATTCTTTGTTTCAAACATGGTAAACAGTTATCCGTTATTGTAACGCCACCCCCACATCATTAGGAATCTAGGGTATTGTGATTCACACTTACCACTCCCTTATGCTTGGGTTAAATTCAAATTCCCTGGGTGTTACCCTGCTCCTGCACTAGAGCACATTGGGAAGACAACACATCAATTGTTCTGAGGTCCTCATCCCCTAATCGGGCCTCTCCCCTGTCTTCCTGGAAATATGGATTGGTTTTTCGAACCTTGGATGCCTACAGCTTGGTTGTTACTCCTACATTCAAAAAAAGTAATAATGAGATCATCCCTTGTTTCTCACATCAGGTATGACCCACGTGATCTTAAGAATGAATCACTATTTATTTTAGGAACGTGGTTGAATGAATTAAACAAACGAACAAGTAAATAAATCTATCCATACATGCAATTCAGAAAAAGAGGTAGTAAAGAGAAATGAGTTTATGAGTTCGACCAAAACAAGGTCCTTAGGGATTAGTATGTTGGATAAATTGCTCTAGCGCCGCTACCTTTTGGCGTGTGGCCTCTAGGATTGCCTCCCGCCCCCTGAGAACCCTTCCTTAATTAGTGGATATAGGAATAGTTCACTGACCCTAGCATGTTCTTGAACTTGTTTAGTTTGGAGTGCAGCCATTTGGTGACCCGCTTCCACTAGTTGCTCTTGGGTGTCCTCCAACTGGGCCCTCATATTCTCCACAAGCTCGGAACAATTTTCAATGAATACCTCCTTCTCTTTCATATGTTCTTCGAGGCGTCGGACCTCTTGTTCTGTCTTCAGGAACGCTTGGGTACTCCCTGAATCTTGCTAACACTAGGAAACGTCAGAGCATCAGCTGCTCTCATGCAGCTTCTTATCCATGTAGTTTCAGACTATTAATCGGAGACGTTGAGCATACACCCCTCCAGCATAGAGAAAGCACAGCCAGGTATGGAGTGATCTCATCCGTTTTAGCCATTCCGTCTGGGGCTGACCGAGAAAGAACTTGATACACTTCCACCCTTTGTGTCATGTCATAAAACTCCCATCGGCCGCCTCTGAGTCGAAATAATCTATTTCCTTAGGATCTGCAGGCTGATATTATGGGAAAGCAGCGAGAAGTTCAACAACATGGCCTTCTTTAAGAACCTCCACCTCATTAGTGACTTCACTCTCATCGGGATATAGTTCCACCCCAGCAGCATTACCATTCCTCATTGTGATCTCCAGCTCACCGATTACCAGGGTAGGGTGGCCTAGAATGGTTGCTTCTACAAAGGCTGATGCAGTCACTACCCCTCCCGCTCCTGTAGA
Source organism: Viscum album (assembly GCA_963277665.1). Taxonomy (NCBI): domain Eukaryota; kingdom Viridiplantae; phylum Streptophyta; class Magnoliopsida; order Santalales; family Viscaceae; genus Viscum; species Viscum album. The sequence goes on from OY728150.1 coordinate 492,411,586, forward strand.
TGTTCCAAAATCGACGGTTTGTCGTGCCTCCTACCTTGCGATCCATGCATCGGGAATCAGTATCATGGTTAGCTAAATTATCTAACAAATAGGGAAGACCAATTAGAAATGACTTACAGGATCCAAGTGCAGCGGTGTCCACTACCTGTGTCATGGTAGGGGCCCTCGCCATGGGGGAGCCTTTTGTGCTTTTCAACTTGATTATCGGTGTTGGGTCCTCTTGGACAGTGGGGATGGCATGGGGCTCTCCTTTTGGATCATTATCGCCTAGTAAGATGAAATTGGTTCCCCACTACGCCCAGTCCTATGGACTTAACCCCGAGGTTTCTCCCCGGTCTCTACAGACGTACCCGCACCCTTGGTGGGGAAGGTTTCTTAGGGACCATCACCCCCGTGTTCCTGAATAGGATAGGGTTTGGTTGACAGATCGAGACTATGAAAAGATGAAGGATGTTATAAGTTTTAAACCATACCTCAAGATACTCTACCAGTTCTACATCGGATCCAACGATTTTTCCACTTTCCCAGGAACTCCGCTGGTGAGTGGGAGCTTCTAAAGGCCCCTCGCCACCAAGACCCTCAACTTGGTCCTCTTCTTCCAGTTATTCTTCTTCTTCTTCTTCTTCTTCCTCTTCTTCTTCTTCTTATTATTATTCTTCTTCTTCCTATACACATTCATCCTCGGATGGTAGCCTCTTTAGGTCCCACTCCTGGCCAAGCATTACTTTCACCACGAGATGTGGTTCTCTATATCGCCCCTGCTAGCATGTGTACATGTCCATGGATGTTAGGTATAGATGCCGACGATGAAAGTTTACTTTATCCAGTATATGGATGCTCCCTATGTCTCGTAGATGGAGCCTGGTGCACATCATCCTCAACCATAACTCTTAGGTAGAGATGGACAGTCAAAACATTCTCCAAGAAGACCACATATAAGGGAAGATAGCATTGGTGGATGGCGTCCGGAGGTACCTGATTTTCTTTCCGGGGAGGTCCCTAGTTGGACCCTGAGGTCGTGCATGAGACCACCCTTCCCCGGAGGGTAGAGTCACATTCTCGGCATGCTCTTCCCCTACAGACGAAGTACCGGACCACACTGCACAAGTTCCATGACCAATTCTTTGCCTCACTTCCCCCGCATCACCTCGCATACCTGCCTTATCTTTGGGCTCTGCACTAATTTCCTTGATTTTCCGAACAAGTTCCCAAAGAATCGCCTCAGGGTACATTCTCATCCAGTGTTCGGCATACTCTGTTGACAGTCCGACACTGAAATCAGTGGGGGGAAGAGTAATGATTTCGCCCAGGCCTGCCGTCATGAACATAAGCCACAAATGGCGGAGAATAAAAGGATGACTCTCTTCCCGAACCACTGTATATACTTTCTTGGGCATCTTTTGCATGCACCCGAACTGCCTAGAAAACCTGGTCGACACATAGGGTTCATAGAGGATTTTTCCATCAATTTGGGCCACCAGCATGCCGCCCCGGATGCTCTGCAGGTACTCCCTCAACTCTTGTGGACCCCACCCATCATCTACCATTTGGGCGACTGGGGTTCAGAACGGGTGGAATTAAAATTAAGTGTGGCTGCTGACCTTGATATTTACTCCGTCATCCCTGAGCATCAATGGGCGGATCCCAGCAATGTTCAAGAGGGACAACCACATACTGTTACCCGGGGGCGGATGGCATTTGGGAAGTAGTATCTACCACAGTGGGTTGTTACCCAACTGTGGAGGATCTAGAATGAAATTCATATCCTCCTAGGCGTACTTCCCCTAGAAATGTTCCCTAGGATACTCTATAGCCTAGCCAACACTAGTATCCCTAGGTTAACCTTGTTCTTTGCCGCCATAATCATGGCCATCACCAGTGTCCCCGGGAGGAATCCCATCCTCATGTCCCTCATAGGTAATAACCAAATGCTCAAGAATGTGGTGAGTAACCTAGAGTATTGCACATTCAGGTCCCGACCTTAATTGATGCCCAAGATCCACGATCAACACTCTCCCGTCTCCAAAATCGTCCAATATGACCATGCTTTTACCCTCTGAGATGTGTTTGGGCATTGCTTCCCTCGGTCTGGAATACTCACGGCCATGTCCTGGGTTAGGAAGAGACTAAACCACCTTGAATAGGATATGTCCATTAGGATGTATTTTATTTTAAGTTCCACTTTATCCAGCTCTAGTAGGTTCCATGACAGGATTGGGTTGCGGTTCCTATCCCCCCAGACATTCTCCGTTGGACAGAACTCATCGTACTGATACGCATCCATGGGGATTTTCCCGATACAATGTACATCCCACAGACTGATTCCCACCTCCCCATGATGGAGGTGACAAGTGTTGGTTTCAGGAAACCAGTGAGTGAAAAACTCTACTACCAAGTCCTGCTGTCAGTAAAAGTGGAATTGAGATGTTCAAACAGCCTCAAAAATCCCAATGCCCCGCAGCTCTAGCCCGAATTCCACACATTTCTGATGTACCCAGCATGTCCATGCCCATTCATTGGTAAAGTATCCCCTGGATCTGAAATCCCACTCCTACCAGCCAATCATCTTGTCAGTAATGTTGCTTCTAAAATTACTTTCATAAATAGCGGGAGATTCCTCGGGAACTGGATCACTTCTCACTACCGTCCTGGTCTTCATATTTAGGAAATATATGGATGTTTTTGGTGATACCCTAGTTGTATGGCCATTTTTGGTAATGTGGAATTATGGAAGAATATCCCCAGGTGTCACCCACGACCATGGTGTGTTCATCTTGAAACCTGGCATCAACACCTCTTCCAGAAGATCGTAGTTCCATAGTGGCAGGATGCCGCTCAGGATATAATCCATTTGAGCATTCATAAGCATGCTAAATAGAATTTGATTGTCAGAAATGACCCTCCTTGTTTGAATAATTATGAGGGTTCACGATCATTTGGGTTCTCCTTGTTGTAGCGGCAACCTCTCCCTCGGTGTCAGTCTATTGAGCAACCATTTTTAGAACTAAGAAGGGGGTGATGAAAAAGAAGGAATATTAGGAGCGCAAAAGTGGTGGAGGCGTTAAAGAAGATTTATGTATGTGAAAATATTTGAATGGCGCGTAAAACCCGGAGTCGGTCATGGAAGATTACTCGCGGATCATCACAGTTTTTGACACAAGAGAGCAAGAAAGCCTGTCGCATGGAAAAAGTCAAGGTTGGGCCTGGGGCAGCTCAACCTATTTATGAAGCACTGATGCATCTTCCACAGCCGTGCATACCTATTGTGCATGAAAAATGTGTTTTTTCACACCATCACAGATATCTTTTCTTTTTTTTGGTGTACCATTACAATCCGACCTTCGGGTTCCCCTTCAGCTCCGATTCTTAGGGGGGCATTTGTGGATGCCGAAATTCAAAGAAAGGCCACATCAGGCGGATAAGTGAGCAATGAATAAATCCAGGACAAAAAAAGAAGGATATCCTGGGGCCTAGGAGGTGGTAACGTGCAAGATTTGAAAGGCGTACACAAGAGGACATACCAGTGTGAAAATTGTTACATGCCAACCTTCCCTTACATGCCCCAAACATTGCCCTCCGTGACTGGCTGCACCCAGCCCCGTTTCTATACCCAAGGTGACTTCAAACTGAGGTTAGCATGCCCGACCCATTTTCTATGCCCAAGGAGACATCAAATGGGGGTTTGCATGCCGAGCCCCTTTTCCAATCCTAAGGCAATGACAAACAGCGCTTTGTGCACCAGGCCCCGTTTCCGCACCCAAGGTGATGGAGAATGGTAGTTTGAATGTCGTGCCCCAATTCTGTGCTCAAGGTGATAGCAAATGTCTGGTTTCATGCCCCCCCTCTACGAGCATAGGTCGACGCTCGACCGGAGATTGCACACCAGGCTCTTGCGTGCCACTCCGAGGACTCCAACTATAAAACGAACTATATACCCATTCTTTTGAAAAAAACTAGAGATGAAGTGATGCTTTTTATGCCAAAATACCGTCTTCCTTGACCTAGTGAAAAACCCAAGGACTTTAGGTAATTTTTTTCACGTTATAGGTTCCCCGTGGGTGCCTTCATAGGGGCCCTCTGATCCTCTTGATTTTCATTTTTTCCTGAAGTTATTTGTGCGCAAGGTGTCCCATCTTGTGTACAAAGATCCCTCTGTGTTAGGCGTGCAGTCCATCCAAACTGTGCTCAAACCACCCGTCTTGCGCACCACCCATACCTCTTGCTCTTCACCTGTCCGAATTGCATGAAAACCATCCGTCATACGCGCAACCCATCCATCTTGCACGCCACCCGTACCTCTTGCACGAAACCTCTTCATCTTGAGTGAAAACCTTCCATCTTGCGTGCAGACTTCCTATTTTTCCCCATCCCCCTTTCTCTTACATGTGCTCCATGTTCCTCTCTCACCTTGGGGATCCTTGTTCGATCCTATCTTATGCGTGACACCCCTGCGTCACGTGCTCTTTGACCATATGGCCCCTCAGGTTTGCATAGAGAAAATCAAAAGTCCATTGGATGATACTTCCAGTTTCATTGATTCGACTCATGCTTCTTTGCATAGACATGCTAACGACTAATGCTTCTTCGCATAGCCATGCTAACCAGGACCCCCAATGGTTCACTCCATAACACCACCTCAAAATGGTATTTCTTGTCCCTTCTCTTCACCAAGGTGTAGAATGTGCTGGTTATGTAATCCCTAGTGGTGAGGATCACACCCACTTTGTCCGAGCTACAGGACATTAAACTACCAAGCACCATTGTCCTAAACACACAACATTAAATGGTTACCTCAACCCATGCACTCTACGCGTGTCACCCCATCATGGAAATTCTCTACCCATGCTCATCTCCACAGGAGTGTGACCATTCCTCACATGGAATGACACACTCATAATCAGAGTAGCGTCTATCCGTGGGAAAATGGACACCACCTTGGTGTATGTCCCATAAATTGTTTTGTTGTAGGCAGTATCCTTGCCCCTCCTTTCTTCGGTTCCAAATCATTCTCTTGATGAGATTTTTTTCCACTGGGTGTCCTTCCTCGTGTAAGCCCCAATCTCCTTGGGAATATTACCATGCGAAATCCCATGTTTCTTCTTTGGGCTTCTAACTACACGTAAGCCCAACACTCTACTTTTCGCAGATGCACCTTTCGTGATGTGATCATCCAGTCTTTGTTGCCTCTTGTTTCTCAAACCGATAATGACTCACATGGGCATAGAGCAAGTATTGACCATGAAATCCTTCCGGTCAGCCTAGATTATAAGCCCCAAACCCATTCTGAACTATGTGGACTTTGATTCCTTCCATGCCAGGGTATGTAGGAAGCCTCCCTGAGGTTCAAGCCCAACATCCGGTCGCTCTGACCATCTTCACGTCGGTACACCGGACCAGGTATCCTAGAGTGTAAGCCCCACACCCAATTTTGAACTACGTGGTCTTTGATCCATTCTAAGGTGAGGTACATAGGAATCCTCCACAAGGTTCAAGCACAACATCCATTGGATCCGACCATCCTCATGTCAGTTCACCATCACCCCTTCTGAACTATGCGGTATTTGATTCGTGCCAAGGCGAGGTATGTAGGAAACATCCACAAGGTTCTAGCACACCATCTATCTGGGCCTCAGGTCCTCCTTTCACATTAGTTCGCCACTGTCCCGCATGACGTTAAATTGTAGACCTCAATCAATAGTAAGCCATTGTTTCCCCAGTTAGCGATAAGCCGTTGTAGCCATCCTGAACTACGTGGACTTTGATCCTTGCCAAGGTGAGGTATGTAAGAAGCCTCCATGTGGTTCAATCCCAACACCTATTAGGTCCATCCATCTTCAAGTTAGTACCCACTCAATCTAAACTATGTGTTCTTTGATCCTTGCCAAGTTAGGGTACGTAGGAAGCCCCCCTGAGGTTCAAGCCCACCATCCATTTTTCCAAAAAATATTCACGTTGGACCACCTTCGTTTTGCATGACATTAAATAGAATTCCCCATTTTCGTCCATCATGATGTTAAACTACATCCCTCATTCATCGGTAAGCTGTTATCACCCCATTCACCGATAATCCATTATCAACCCATTTTGACAGTAAGCCATCTTTAGATAAAAAACATGGACTTTGATTCCCTTGCGCAAGGATATGTAGGAGGTCTCATAGAGACTCAAACCCATCATCACCATCGTTCTTGATTCGATGCCCTATCATTCTCCACCCACTTCATTAAAACCCTCCATCATCCATCCTGGTTCTTACCCGAGCCACCACATCCTGGTGGGTTCATGCCACCTTATTCCCTATTCCCCTTAAAAATAATTGGGAATCTAACCACACGTTGGCCCCAACATCATTGTTCCCTCTAGGGGTTGCACCCATCTGATCTACTCTAACCAGTGTTCGGATCAGCTTGATCTGTCTCCGCCAGACGTTAAACTCACAGCATACCTTGTGTCAAACATGGGAAGATGAGGAAAACCTCAAATACATGACTATGGAATACGATTCTCCGCATTCGACGTGGGATGCCTTAGGCTTCTGCGCCCTTGAGAATAACTATAATAAGGGGAAGAAACACAGATGCGCTAGTGTCCCAGCGTCCAGACATGCCAGTGATGTCCAACATGACTACTCCCCTGACTGAAGGTTGCTACACTGATCGGACCCCTTTGGAATGTCCCGATAGAAGCAGTGTAATTAACTGGTGTCCATGAAGATATGTCACTGGGAAGATTTTCCCGAACAACATCTTAAATCTATAAGGGTGACCCGGACTAGGTGACGAGTTCTGAGGAGGAATCCATGGAAGGAAGAACCGACATTCCATCATCCCATTTTGATCGAGGAGAAAACATCCCTAAATATGGAACAGATGCTGCCCACCTTTGGAAAACAGGAATGCATGGCAAAAAACAGCACCACAGTCCCCCAAAGAGATGGATGTGCACGCACTGGGGAAAGCATCGAAAACAACGACAAACAACTGAAGGAAAAGGAGTTGGGCCTGGACAATTGAACATTATAGTGGAAACCGTTCCAACGGGTCCAGAGATCATCTGAGGTACAGTTAGTTTTTTCAGTACCCTTTCCTATGTTTTGTTTGATTTAAGAGATTCAAACTCCCTTGTTGCATCTAGTTTAGCTCATTCCTTGGGACCAAACATAGATATACTTTCTATGCCCTTGGTGTGGAGTATTCAATTAGAAGGTTAGATGAGCCTTTTTTATGATTTCTAGAGATATAGACTGATGTTGGGGCCACATCATTCCAGTCGATATCTCTTTCTATTATAGATGCAGTCCTACGATGTCATCCTTGTCATCGACTAGTTGTTTTCATTGCATTCCATTATTTATTGTTTCTAGAGGAGAGTCATGTTTTCAAATGTAGTTGGATAGCATGTAGCATTATTAATTGAACATAGTCTCCAGGTGGGTAGCTGGCATGTGGAGCCTCTTCTTTCTTTATTAGCCAAACTGTTAGTGGAATCAATGGATGCTGAGTTGGAGGAAGTTTTATGATTTTTTGGAGAGTTCCTGGATGTTTTGTCCAAGGAGGTTGTGACTCTACCCCCTTGACATGTAATTGAGTTTAGGATGGACTTAAAACCGCATAGTCATCCGATATTTGTGTATCCTTATTGGATGGAACCAATTGAGTTGCAGGAGTTGCTGATTCAAATAGAATATATGAAGAAGAAGGGCTTTATCTGACCCAGTGTGTCACCGTGGGGTGCACTGGTCTTATTTTCGAAGACTAAATACGTTGATCTGAGTCTGTGCAGAGACTACCAGAGACTGAATTAGGTGATAGTAAGGAATCGTTACCTCTTCTGAAGATAAATGATCTTTTCATCCAGTTGAGGGGAGTAGGTTGGTTATCTAAGATCGATCACCAGTCTGGATATCACCAATTGAGGGTAAATTAGGTTGGAATCTTAAAGACTTATTTTAGGTGTAAGTATGGGCACTTCAAGTTCCTAGTCATTCTGTTCGGTGTTACAAATATTCTATCCATGTTCATGAGGCTCATGAACTCTATCTTTTGTGAGTTCCTGGACCATTTTTCCATCATGCTCATCGATGACATCCTGATCTACATGAAGTCCAAGTAGAAGCATGTCGAGCATCTCAGGATTGTGCTGGTGGTCCTTAGACACCCCCATCATTATGGTATTTGTTTCAAGTGTATGTTCTGGATTTGAGAGGTTCACTTCCTTAGAAATGTGTTTTCTCAATAGGGGATAGAATTATATCCATCAACGTTATAGGTTTTTGTTTCTTGGGAAGCACCCAAGAATGTGGTGGAGGTTCATATCTTTCTTAGTCCAGTAGGATATTACAAGAGATTCATACCCAACTTCTCTTGAGTTATATCTTCATTGATGGATTTGAGCAATATGGACCAAGACTTTATGTGGAGTGGGTAGTGTCAGATAACTTTTAACTATCTAAAGGGGGAGTTGGTTAGTGCCCTAGTGCTAAGGTTTTTAGAGGAAGGGGGGATGTTTGAGGTGTTTTTTGATGCCTATGTTCTATGATTGGGATGTGTGCTGATGCTAAAATAAAGAGTGATATCTTATGGGTATAGGAAGTTGTGTTCCCATGAGTGTAACTATGCCACCCATGATATGGATCATGTAGCGGTCATGTTTTCACTGAACGTGTAGTGACATTACCTCATCGGGGAGCACTTTGTGGTCTTCATGAATCACAAGAGATTGAGTTATATCTTTTCTCGGCAAGCCCTAAACTTGTGAAAATGTAGGTGGATGTATTTTCTCTAGGAATACAAATTTGAAATCTCTTACACCTCAAGATAGGGGAATGATGTGGTTGATTCCTTGAGTAGGAAGTCACAAAAGGAGGTAGCCCAGGAATATGAAGATTTCTGGAAGGTGATGGAGGAGTTTGTTTCCTTTCACTCGGATGTATGGGTGGACAGGGGTAGATTCTATCTATTTCAGATGACAATGTAGTCTTATGTAATGGGAAATATGTAGGATTCTTAGTGGAAAGACATAGAGGCTGAGGTGATGGATGGTTTCATTGACCATGGGGATGCTTTGAATGGTTGGTCGAAGGATTGTCAGAATTTGGATGTGGTTCCATGGGAAGATGTTTTTCCAAGTGGAAATGTGATATGGTGTTCTCTATCAATTTCATAGCTCAAACTTAGCAGTACACCTAGGAGTTTCCAATATGTACCAAGGCTTGAGGGAAAAGTTTTGGTGTCCTGGGGTGGAACAGGCAGTGGCAGAGTTTGTGGACAATTTCCTATTGTGTCAACAGGTAAAGGATCAGCACCATGTTCTTGACGATTTTTTGCAGACCTTAGATTTCCCCAAGTGGATGTGGGACGACATATCTATATATTTCATCATAGGATTACCCATGGCTCAGGGAGGATGTGATTCTATATAGGTAGTGGTGAATCAACTAATGAAATCGGCGCACTTATTAGAGATCAAGGAGATGAGAACAATGGATGCCTTGGAAAGGAGGTATATGGATGAGGTGGTGTTGTTGTATGGGGTTTTGAGATCCATCGTCTTAGATAGGGATGCATGGTTTACCTCATGAGTCTAGAGGGGATTACATCATGATTTTGGCACTCTATTTCACCTTAGCACTTCTTCCCACCCTCCAATGGATGGGAAATCAGAGCGGACCATCTAAATGTTGGAGGATATGTTTCAGGCATGTGTCTTGGACTTCAGAGGATCATGGGAATGAAACTGTCCTCTGATAGAGTTTTATTAAAAAAAATAGATATCGCAATACAAATGGCATGACACTGTTTGAAGCCTTGTATGGGAGGTTGTGTCATCCACCCTTATAATGGATATACATTGGGGAGACAAGTCTTCTTGGTTTGGAGGTAGTGAAAAGCATAAAATAGATGGTTCAACTAGTTCGATAGAGAATGAAGGTAGATCATGATTGATAGAAGTCATATGATTATCATAGGAGGAGGTCTGTGGAGTTCAAGGTTAGACACCACACGTTCTTAAAAGTTTTTGCTTGTTATAGGTAGAAGAGTTTTGGTAGAGGGAGAAATCTTTCTCCCATGTTCATCAGACCTTTTTAGGCGTGGGGATGAGTTGGTGAGGTGTCATATCAGTAAGAATTGCCACCATGGTTGAAGAGGATGCTTGATGTCTTCCACATCTACCAGCTTTACCAGTATCTACATGATGACTCCCATTTCATTGAGTGGGGATAGTTGGATATCGAGGATGACATAGAATTCATGGAGTGGCCAGTAGAGATCTAGATTTTTTAGGAGAAGGTGCTATGTGGATGGACCATTCCTTTGGTATGTGTGTTGTGGAGTCATGGTGTCCTTGAGTAGAGTACTTGGGAGAGAGAGGCGTAGATGCCTTTCAAATACTCGAAGTTGTTTTGAGTTTTTCTATTGTGATTTTCTTTATGATGTAATTCTTGAACCTTGTTTTCTATATGATGAGTTGTTTTACCTATTCTCTAATGTGTTAAAAATTCCAGACATGTGGGAAGGGGAGGAACTGATCCACAATCATGTAACATTAATGTGGATGCGATTAAACCCATGTGGGTTAGTCAGTGCCACCGAATTTAGATAGTATATGAATATGGGGGAAGTAAATTCCCTAACCCATGTGTCCAGACTGTTTGACCTTTGGTGTTTATGTGGTTGGTTGGGGCAGTAGGTGTTGGGAGGGGTGTTCTTGGATTATGGGGTTTCACTTTAGCTTTTGAACATAACAGAGTGGTTTATCCTTGAGAGGTATCTTGTGGGGTAGTTATTCCAACACCTATTTTTCCTAGGTTTGGTTTTTAATTCTTGAGGGAGAGAATAGTTTGAGTGTTATCTAATGTAATGGCCTAGACCACTCCGGTCCACTCCATTGTGAAAATAAAATGCATGTGGTGTTCTTAGAGTTCATAGTGTCTTGTTTCAAGATTTTTCCAAAAATCCAGTTTTCCAATGGTATCTCATCTGACGGTAGGTCACTAACAATGACTCACCAAACAATGACTCATCAAATGGTGACTCACTGAATGGTGACTCATCGAAAGATGATTGGAGGAATAGTATGTCATCAAACGGTGACTCCCAAAAAAGTAGGACACTAAATGGTGACTGAATGAATGATGAATCAATGAACGGTGGGTAATTTCCATCTTTCCCCATTTTTTCTAGTTTTACCCCTCTTACGCATTTTCATCATTAAATAAGGAACCTATCAATGATTGGGCATTTATTTCACCATTTCCAAGGGAATTACTATATCATAAATATGATGAAATGATAATGATGTGTGGTCAAACCACAATCCAAAATTTAAGTACATTGAAATTGTCTCCCAAATTTAGGATCTGGCCTTTTCTTAACACAAGATCCTCTCTTCCTTGAAACTTTACACTCCATCTTGGTTCACCTAGTGAATTTCTTCGCCGTCGAGTCATGCTACTATGTTGTAGACCACCCATTCATTTTTCCTTGGAGTCTCCAACTCACACAAACCTCTATTTTGACATAAGTAAGGATCGTTGGTCACCTATTATTCTAGGTAGGAATTCCATAGAATCACTTTTTTGTGCAATGTGTTGGGTGGGTATAGTCGTGTCACCTTTGGATCATAGTTGAAAACAATTATTAAGGTTGTTACGGTATAATATTCTTGTTTCCTTTCTAATAAATGAGGGCGAGGAAGATGATGACGCCGATCACTTGTTCTATCTGTTATCTTTGTTTTCCTATTATGGATTGTTGTAGCTATATTCCATCTAAAAATCATAGCCATTTGTGGTGTTGGTTTGATCAACCACAATATATTGTGAATAATTTCTACAAATATCAATATGATTAATCCTGTATACCTGGTTAAATGAATAGGATTCCCCATGATCAACTTGGTTTGTGACCACATCAGTTTATCAATGTGAAATTAAAGGGCATTTGTTGGCTAAATCTGAATACACTTGGATTGTTGGTGTGGTTGTGTTTAGTGTTTGTTTTTGAGTTTTGTTCCTTATGTTGGATGTGTGGTTCTACTGTTGAAAGAATGGTTGTGCATATAGGGATGGATAAAGAGGCTTGATATGTGATATAATGTGGTATGTTTTTGTAGTGGGGCTCTAGATTTAGTGGGGGTTGATGTGGGATTTCTGTATGGGGTGGTGTAATAGGTGTGATGAAATCTTATGTTAAGAGATCATTGATTGTGGAATGGATAATATTTTAGAGTAGTGGGACTGCTTTCGGGTTGTGTTATGGTTGTTGAGTAGTGTTATGAAGTAGGACTACAATTTAGTTGTGTGTTGCTTATATTACTGAATGTGTTAGGTATGGATGTGGTTGGTAGTCACGTGGGTAGTGCTGGAATATAATAAGTTAACTTCTTAATAAAGAATGATATGTGGTTAAATAAAAGGTGTTGGTTTTATTTTTTGGTTGTGCCTATATGTGTGGCGGTGCATGTAGGGGTTGCAGCAAGGGAAGTTTTGTATGGGATGGTTGTTTGTTTGGAAACCCATAGGTTGGGATATGTGTTCGTTTACCTATATATATGAACTTGTAGTTCCTTGTGATTTCTATATTCACCCCACCCATGTTGAGAACTATGTGCAAAACACCCCCATTGCTATGGGAGAGAGTGTCTTTCCCAACATCCTGATGGAAGGATGGATGGCTGGTTATTGGCTCCCCTACTCCCACTTCTAGGAATTTATTTCCCAAGACCCATTAGTAATGATGTAATGGTGTGAGGTTTATTAACATATATATGGTATTGATAGACACATAATCTTCGGGTAGGTTGTGGTGTGGTTGTGAGGACCAGGTGTTTGTGGGTGAGATGTTCTTCCCAAGTGTCTTCAGGACGAGGTGTATGTGTTTTTGGGTAGGATGAGGTTGTGGTTTGTGGACCAGGTGTCTATGGGTGGGATGTGATGTGGGTTCCAAGGTGTGTGTGAGCAGTTTTTGATAGAGGGGCTTGTGGATGAGTGGTAGTGCCACAACATTTTCCATTAGGGATGGGCATTTAACCTCTGGGAAGTGGTGCAGGGTACCCTATCCTCAATGTTCTTATATTATTACTTTACATGACATTTATTATATAGTGAGTGTGCCTTGGTGAGGCTAGGGTGGTTAGTATTCCATGTTAGGTTCTTATGAGGTTCTGTTGTTTTTGTCACAATGGAATGAGTATGTTCCCACACATGTTCACGGGTGACTTTACTTTTCCTACTAAGTATACTTGTATGCTCACCCTATGTATATAAAACTATTTTTAGGTTTCTAGGACTTTGAGTACCTTGCTGGACCTTACTAGCTCAGGCATGGGGATATTTTATGTTTTCTTCTTAGTCTCATTTTCTTTTGGTACATTACTTGGGTTTTATTGTACATTATAGAAGTTTTTTTTAAATATGAGTTGGTAGGATTTTTTAGTTTCTTTTTGCATTTAATTTTGTTTGGAGTTTTTTGGGATTTACCATTTATATCCGGATATTTTCTTTTAAAAATGGAAATAACTCCCATATTTGTGAGAATATTTAACTTCTGTTGGTGTTAGTTGCGACGCCAAGGCCTATTTTAGGTGGGAATCAGGGGTCATTTTCTCTTGTTCATCTTGAATAAGGTTATGGCACTTTGATGTACCTTCCCTCAAATTGAAGAAGGCATGTCGTGACATGTTTTCCCATTTTTATAAATGTACTTGTATTGGATATATGTCTTCTTCTATGATAGTTGTTATCATTTATGAAATTTCATTCCATCATATGTATTTGATACTTTTTACTATTATTGGACATGTATGATATATTTATTATAGTAGTTTCATTTTATTCTACTTCCTTAAATTGATGCTTCTAATTTATCTATTATCATCATTGTGGTCCACTCTAAAAAAGAGGGTATAGTCTCCCCGCCATACCATCATAAAACCCTGATGCTAGTCGAGAGCCTATCGAATAAAGGTAATAGTGTTTGAGACCTTTTTTCAAACCAATATAATTTTTTTAGATAGAGAGATATGTGTCATGAAATGAAAATTTTCAATGATTTTTTTACCACAAACAATTTTTTTAGTGAAATCTATTTCACCGACAATTTATCTCTATAAATATGAGGTGGGATCAGTTGATGATGTTTATATTTCATGATTTCCTTTTTTACTTATGGTAATATAAGAGTTTAAAGTGTTCCCTCATTGATATAAGACAAAATTATGAAGCATATAATATTGCATATCTAATTTATTTTTCATATTGCTTCCTTTGTTTGAATTCTTATTATGTGAGTTTTTTTTGGAGTGTGTGAAAAGTGTTAGTTAGTACGGTGATTGAGGTGGAAATTAATCTCATCCTCTATTACACTAATCCTAGGGTAAATTTATAGTGGTTTTAATTTCATAATGTAAAACCTATGGAGTGTGATAGCTTCTGGTAGATTGATTTTTTATCTTCCAATGGTTGCAAAAATGGTCTTTCCATAAAAAGTAGCATTAGAGATCACTAGTTCACAATAAAATATAATATTAGCTATAATTCATTAATTTCTAAATGTTATATTGATTTCCTTTGGTTTTATTCTCATCTGAATATATATCAACATACAAAAGGATAATTTTGAATTAGTTAGTTCAATGGAATCATCTATGGATTCCAGTGGATGAATATATATGATTATCTCATCTAGAAAGATATATAACCTCTTTTGGGAGGGGGATATATTGACAATATTAATAAAAGTGAATGGGAAAATATTGTGAGGAAATATTTATGCTTGGTTCGGATGTTGTTTGAACAAAATGTATCCTTTAATATCCCAAATAATAAGACTATAAATGAACTTATGGAGGTACTAATAGATATGCATGAGAAACCAATTTACTAAAAAAGTGTTTATAATGTGACTCTTTTTTAGTTTGAGGGTAATGAATGTTAGGTCATCAATTGATTATGTGAATGACTACAACATGATTAGAAGTTATCTTGAATCAGTAAAAATTACATTCATGGATGGTGTATGGGAAATATTTATAATTTAATCTTTACTGTGGTCTTGTGATTGTATGGTTACTATGGTCATTATTTCTTGAGGAAAGAATAATATGGTGTTTTAAGGTATTAGTAATTCTATCCTTAATGATAAAAACTATAAGGACAAGTTCTAATGTAACACCCCGAGCTTCCACGATACGCTTCTCATTCAATAATGCAATAGCTTGCATTGTACGCAACTTCGAGTTCTAAAACATCGCGACAAATCAAAGTAGCCGTTATGAATAGTAATAACCACTTTTTAAAATTATAGAGATTTTATATTTCAAAATGGACTTCATTTTTGTATTCCTAATATTGAAATTAGCCTATGTTGAATTTTTTGTAATTTTCTGAGAACTTCAAAATTTTTATGAATAGTGAAAAATACTTAAAACAACTTTTTTAATAAAAATAATTTATAGTGATAAATTATAATATTTGGTGGTTTTAAAGTATAATTAGAATATATTTTTACCATTTTATCCAATGGTGGTCATTAGAATTAATTTAACATTGAAATTGGACATAAACAATTGCCAATCTTTTGATATAAATTGTTTCTAAAAAACACGCTATTTGTTGTGACAGCGGGAATTAATTATAAAATTAATTAATGCAACTAATATGTTTGGAATTTTGTAAAATAGACATCATTTTTGAATTCGGAATATCAATTATAGCTTAGGGTGAAATTTTGGCCTTATTCTGAAAAACTTCAATTTTTGATGAATAGTGAAACCACTAAGTGGTTGTTAAATAACTGATTTTTCGTTTAAATGAAATATTACCACTTCTGTGATTTGATTTTCAAAAATCCGACATACATGGTTGTCATTAAGAAGTAAAATGTGGTTCAATGGGATAAAAATAATTTTTTGGTGAATAGTAACTTATTAAGTTTTTAATCGCGATTAGTGGTAATTAGGGTAGTTTAAGGTATAAATAATACTTTAATAATATTAAATGACCTAGACACATGTCCCAACCTCATTGGTTGTGTCATGGCCGACCAAGACAAGCCATGGCCTAACTTGGGGACCCCATGGATCCACTTTTGTTGGGAAATAACATAAATTACTTTTTATTTAATGTTAAAGTGAAAATGACACTAACATAAAGTGTTTTACTAAAACAATTTTTAAGTAGGGTTACACAAGTCCAAATTTTGATTATAAATAGTCATTGGAAAGATAAAAAGATTTCCTATATCATAGTATTTTTTTTATAATTTTTAGACATTAAATAAATTTAATTATTTATGACATAATAATGATGCAGCGATGACATCATTATTTGACGATTTAAATAAAATGGAAAGATAATATAAAATCTATGAACTACACATGGCCAAAACCAATTGGATGAGTGGATTTCGATGCCTTATCACCTTATCCACGAATTATATCAATGTGGGACCTTTTAAAACCGAAACACATTTTCAAATAATGTAATGTTCCTTTACTTTCCAAAAGTGCCCCTCCTCTCCTCTTATAAAAGGCCCCCACCTCTACCTCATTTCACACACTCTTCAAGCCATTGGCTCGGCCAACCCCTGCCCATTTGCTCTCTCCACATCCCTCTCCTAATCCTAGAGGATTCCCTTTGGGCAGAATCCTTTCAAAGGAAGCCTTTAGGCTCAACTCAAAAGGAGTTACACTTTTTAAGGTAATTCATTCTCTCATGTTCTTTTGTTTTATTTTGCTTCTCCAACCCCCTAAACTCTTTTTATTTACTTCTTTTGTAACAACACCAGTATCTTAAATATACTAGGATGTTGTTATAAGATTTATTTGAGCTACACTTCCACACAACTACATCAAATGGTTAAAGAACATAAGGTTTCCGTGGATGGCGAAATTCTGCCTCCCGAAACGATGATTGTTCAACACTCATTTAACACCTTCAAAGGTGGCCATTATGATGTCACTATTTTTATATATGATATATAATATGTTTATGTTTTCCTTAAGCTTCTGTTTTTTTCATTTTGGGCATACCTTTATGGTTTCCATTATGGGTAAAACACGATATCTTCATTTTAGGAAGCGCGGACTACCGCCCCCTGAAAGTGATTTGATTCGTTAATACCATATGTGGGATGTGTGAAGGATAAAGTTAATGATATTATATATGTTATTATACTGGAATTATAATATACTCTCATATCATTATGATTCCATTCCAGAAAATATGAAATAGAAATGGAAGTAGCGTTCATGCGTACGTACGGCTTACCGTCTCCATGAACGGTGCATTTCATTTCTTACCTCTAAATGTGATGTAATATTATAAATGAATGTATGTACTGGATATATATGACATATATGATATCTACATCATGAATACCATTCTGGATATAATGAACCTTTGACCAAATTAACAACATGTAAGTGTAAGAAGCCTATTTTTGACTTAAGAACCAAATACCGACAAAATGAACATTATTAACTTAAATAATTACATAATGTTCATATCATTGTAATAAGTGATATAATAAGGATAATGAAGTTGAAAATGGTTCTTAATAAGGTATATATTAACTCTAGTTTATTATTCAGGAGGTTAAAGAACGGTTGAGTCAAGTCAGACACGAGGTAAGGGATCTTCTTAACCCAACTTCCATTCTTTGGGTTAATCTCCTACTTTCAAATTATGTCATGATATTATTATGTCCTATTTTGTATTTTTATGTTATTTATGTGTACTTGTAGTGAATACACATAATAGATCTATTTTATTTTAAAAATGCTCTTTGTAAGGGAACTTCTTAACCCAACTTCCATTCTTTGGGTTAATCTCCTACTTTCCGATTATGTCATGATATTATTATGTATTATTTTGTATTTTTACTTTCTTTATGTGTACCTATAGTGAATACACATAATAGATCTATTTTATTCTAAAAATGATCTTTTTAAGGACTTCGTCTCAATCACCATCCACTGAGACATATTTGGTTTTATACACAACTTTCTTTTATACGGTGTATAAACCCCTTTGACTTTTACGTTTATTCAAAAGGAATTTTTTTTATACGAAGTGTTTTGCTAAACGACAAAAGGGAATGTTTTTCTTTCCGTACTTATGCGGCGACAATGACTTCTCCGCCACCGTGACCATTATTTGAGTTTCGGCTTCCTATACAAGCTATCTTTTTTTAATGAAAAATAAATACAAAGTTTTAACTTTCTTTTATTTTGGTATTGAAAATGGTTTTGAAATCGTTTTTATTATACCAATGTGTTGTATTGATATTTGTGATTGAAATGTGGAAATGTTATGTTTCCTTTATGCATGTTTTATGTGATACGATTATGTTATGGTTTATGATATGTTTAAACCTATTCATATGAGGAATGTATTGGACTTAATAAGTGACGGGTGGAGCCCGCTATAGCTCCTCGGTGCATCGGCAGGTCTCATGAGACAACTAGACGTGGAATTGGCCGAGGCCCTTTCCCAATTTGATTTATGGTTTTGGCCGAGGCCTTAATCATTTTAGATGTCTTGGCCGAGGCCTTGACAAAATGTTTCAGAATGTCCGGCATTATACATTCCATCATTATGAAAGTGGTTATTGATATTGCATGTGATTATTCGGCCAGTAGAATATCCATGTGAAGAAGTGAATGGCATTATCTCATTTTACTTTTGCCATATTATGTTGAAGTTCATGTTTAAAAGGCTTTTGTTTTAGTTATACATTGCCTTAAATGTTAATGTTTATTTATGAAAGCTTCCGCATTATTGTTATCCTTACTGAGCATTTGAGCTCACCCCTTTCAATGTTTAAAAATTTTCCAGGTTGTGAAGAAGTATTTTATGACTGACTTGCAAGAATAATCAGTGAAGATATGAGTGTGGACTATGAAGACCATGTTTTTTTGTAGTCTGTTTAATTTTGATGTAATGAAAGACTTATGAATGTATCTAGTGTTTCCAAGGCTACTAAACTAATCGGTCTTTCGAGACTTGATCTTTTGTGATCATGCCAATGTTACGAAGTAATGCACCGGCTCTGGGTAGCTGGGGTCGGGGCGTTACAGTTGGTATCAGAGGCAGTTTAGTACTAACCTTGGAAGCTAGATGTAGATAAACTCTGATTAGAACGCATAGCCCAAAGATAGGCTTCGAGGATTAGTATAAAAGAACTTCCTAGAATTTTGGTATTATAGAGATGATATGAGTTTTCCGAGCAATACATCCCTGTCTGGATACGAGCAGGTAGAGGCGGCTCTGGCACAGATGTACCTAGGGGTAAAACCCGAAAACACCGCTTTGAGCTAGACTCGAACGGGAACTGGTGCACGACAACGGGCCTTGCTGCACTCTTGGTTACGACACTCCCGGGGGATACACTTAGGATAATTCTCATTTTACTTACAAACCACTATGAAGGGTTATGAGTACATACTTCCTCAAAGAAAACATTTCTTTTTATGATTATGGATTATATCCATAAATAGTTCAATTTATGTAAAGTGTTTTACAAGTATGGAATTATGTATTTTGATTCATAAACTAACCTAGTTTATGCCGTTGTATAGAAATGGCGCCCAGTAGAAGGAATGTGAACTCCAGCGGTACGTATGATCCAAAGAGTAAGAAGGATAGTATCTTTCACGGTATTAAGCCAACATTTCGAAGGGAAATAGTCTCCCATGTGTTCTCAACATATGAAGAAATAGTATCATGTGTTAATAGGATAAGTAAAGAATTCTCTGAGTCCTATGGCTTTGAAGCGAAGCAAGAGATGAAAGGGATGGAAGAGAGAATGATGGATAAAGGGATGAGGGGAAAGAAGAATTTTCCAATATGTGGTAATTGTGGGAAGAAACATCATGGAACTTGCCTAAAGGGAATGGGAGTTTGTTATAAGTGTAGAGAAAAAGGACACAAAGTGCGTGACTGCAAGGGTAAGAAAATGGTTTCAAATGTACAATGCTTCTTCTGCAAGGATTGGGGACACTACGCAAACCAATGTCCAAATCATCAGAGCATGCCCCAAATGATGTTATTGGATAATAATCAAGTTATGATACTACCACAGATGAGGAGTAATGATTAGAGTTCTTATGTTGTTATTAAAGATTTTTTTTAATTTGAGTGTTGTATCAATGATGTACTGGTTATAATAATTATGGAGTATATAAGGATTGTACTGCAGTACTATTTCATCAAGGACTTGAGATTGTGTGGAACCAAGAAAAGTGACTCCACAGTAGGTTAAATTTTTGGAAAATATATGGTTGAGAGAAAGATAAACCATAATATGGTTTTGATGCTGAGATTGTGATTTTGGAATAAGACGTGATTGATTTGGATAAATTATATTGGATATACTTAACTTCCTTGAAACTGATTGATGTTTTGTATACATTTTTGGATAGAAGGAGTATATCTAGTATTCTATAAGGAATAAGGGATCATGGTAATTCAGTATGTTTAAAAAGAATACATGATGAAGGTGCTCACATGTTGTTACGTGGGATAAAGGATCTTCATTATGTTTACCTTCCTTATAAAATTTGGACTGTGAGTTGGACAGATGTATTTTGGATAACTATTAAGGTTGGAATGGATTAAGTTGAACCATGGATAGTATTGTTTAAGGTTAAAAAATTTTATGAAGATTATTTTTGGAATATTATGATACTATAGTTTTAGGAAAAGGACAACCTGCAGGGTGGGGCATAACCCGTCGCGTCGGACAAAGCTGCAGGAATCGAACCCACAATCATAGTGCGACAGGCCTTTATTTCCTACCACTAGCCTACAGGAAGTCCCCGGTTATTACAAAATAATTTTACTAATCTAAATGGTATGTGTTAACATTTGTAACCTTATACAATTAGGATAAGTATAATATTTTTGAGTTCTATTATCTTTTGAGTGAAAGATGAGTTGAAGGTTGAAACTCTAATGTCAAACACATATATATATATATACCTATCTCTTATTCAATGAATAAATTAATTCTTAAACTTTAGTAAAGGGATATTAAAACAAAAAAAAATGTGTTATCCTAATAACTTATGTTTTGTTGAACTGATGATATTTTAAATCAACATAGATTGAAGGCTTTGAGGCCCTCAATTTGACAGTTGATTGTGATTGATGACCTCAATCAATCCCTACAAATATTTACGTTTTTCCTCAAATTATATGTCTCTAATTGCCACCAATGTTCTCCTTATCGAGATCATGATTTGGTGGTGACTTTCTTATTTCCATTTCCCTCTTATTAAGACTAAATTCTATTAACCTTATTTCCGATGTGGGTTTTCCACAAAGGTATTTTCTATTTTCAACCTTTTATTTTCCAAGAAAAATTTCAAATTGCGAGGACGCAATTTATTGAAGGAGGGGAGAATGTAACACCCCGAGCTTCCACGATACGCTTCTCATTCAATAATGCAATAGCTTGCATTGTACGCAACTTCGAGTTCTAAAACATCGCGACAAATCAAAGTAGCCGTTATGAATAGTAATAACCACTTTTTAAAATTATAGAGATTTTATATTTCAAAATGGACTTCATTTTTGTATTCCTAATATTGAAATTAGCCTATGTTGAATTTTTTGTAATTTTCTGAGAACTTCAAAATTTTTATGAATAGTGAAAAATACTTAAAACAACTTTTTTAATAAAAATAATTTATAGTGATAAATTATAATATTTGGTGGTTTTAAAGTATAATTAGAATATATTTTTACCATTTTATCCAATGGTGGTCATTAGAATTAATTTAACATTGAAATTGGACATAAACAATTGCCAATCTTTTGATATAAATTGTTTCTAAAAAACACGCTATTTGTTGTGACAGCGGGAATTAATTATAAAATTAATTAATGCAACTAATATGTTTGGAATTTTGTAAAATAGACATCATTTTTGAATTCGGAATATCAATTATAGCTTAGGGTGAAATTTTGGCCTTATTCTGAAAAACTTCAATTTTTGATGAATAGTGAAACCACTAAGTGGTTGTTAAATAACTGATTTTTCGTTTAAATGAAATATTACCACTTCTGTGATTTGATTTTCAAAAATCCGACATACATGGTTGTCATTAAGAAGTAAAATGTGGTTCAATGGGATAAAAATAATTTTTTGGTGAATAGTAACTTATTAAGTTTTTAATCGCGATTAGTGGTAATTAGGGTAGTTTAAGGTATAAATAATACTTTAATAATATTAAATGACCTAGACACATGTCCCAACCTCATTGGTTGTGTCATGGCCGACCAAGACAAGCCATGGCCTAACTTGGGGACCCCATGGATCCACTTTTGTTGGGAAATAACATAAATTACTTTTTATTTAATGTTAAAGTGAAAATGACACTAACATAAAGTGTTTTACTAAAACAATTTTTAAGTAGGGTTACACAAGTCCAAATTTTGATTATAAATAGTCATTGGAAAGATAAAAAGATTTCCTATATCATAGTATTTTTTTTATAATTTTTAGACATTAAATAAATTTAATTATTTATGACATAATAATGATGCAGCGATGACATCATTATTTGACGATTTAAATAAAATGGAAAGATAATATAAAATCTATGAACTACACATGGCCAAAACCAATTGGATGAGTGGATTTCGATGCCTTATCACCTTATCCACGAATTATATCAATGTGGGACCTTTTAAAACCGAAACACATTTTCAAATAATGTAATGTTCCTTTACTTTCCAAAAGTGCCCCTCCTCTCCTCTTATAAAAGGCCCCCACCTCTACCTCATTTCACACACTCTTCAAGCCATTGGCTCGGCCAACCCCTGCCCATTTGCTCTCTCCACATCCCTCTCCTAATCCTAGAGGATTCCCTTTGGGCAGAATCCTTTCAAAGGAAGCCTTTAGGCTCAACTCAAAAGGAGTTACACTTTTTAAGGTAATTCATTCTCTCATGTTCTTTTGTTTTATTTTGCTTCTCCAACCCCCTAAACTCTTTTTATTTACTTCTTTTGTAACAACACCAGTATCTTAAATATACTAGGATGTTGTTATAAGATTTATTTGAGCTACACTTCCACACAACTACATCAAATGGTTAAAGAACATAAGGTTTCCGTGGATGGCGAAATTCTGCCTCCCGAAACGATGATTGTTCAACACTCATTTAACACCTTCAAAGGTGGCCATTATGATGTCACTATTTTTATATATGATATATAATATGTTTATGTTTTCCTTAAGCTTCTGTTTTTTTCATTTTGGGCATACCTTTATGGTTTCCATTATGGGTAAAACACGATATCTTCATTTTAGGAAGCGCGGACTACCGCCCCCTGAAAGTGATTTGATTCGTTAATACCATATGTGGGATGTGTGAAGGATAAAGTTAATGATATTATATATGTTATTATACTGGAATTATAATATACTCTCATATCATTATGATTCCATTCCAGAAAATATGAAATAGAAATGGAAGTAGCGTTCATGCGTACGTACGGCTTACCGTCTCCATGAACGGTGCATTTCATTTCTTACCTCTAAATGTGATGTAATATTATAAATGAATGTATGTACTGGATATATATGACATATATGATATCTACATCATGAATACCATTCTGGATATAATGAACCTTTGACCAAATTAACAACATGTAAGTGTAAGAAGCCTATTTTTGACTTAAGAACCAAATACCGACAAAATGAACATTATTAACTTAAATAATTACATAATGTTCATATCATTGTAATAAGTGATATAATAAGGATAATGAAGTTGAAAATGGTTCTTAATAAGGTATATATTAACTCTAGTTTATTATTCAGGAGGTTAAAGAATGGTTGAGTCAAGTCAGACACGAGGTAAGGGATCTTCTTAACCCAACTTCCATTCTTTGGGTTAATCTCCTACTTTCAAATTATGTCATGATATTATTATGTCCTATTTTGTATTTTTATGTTATTTATGTGTACTTGTAGTGAATACACATAATAGATCTATTTTATTTTAAAAATGCTCTTTGTAAGGGAACTTCTTAACCCAACTTCCATTCTTTGGGTTAATCTCCTACTTTCCGATTATGTCATGATATTATTATGTATTATTTTGTATTTTTACTTTCTTTATGTGTACCTATAGTGAATACACATAATAGATCTATTTTATTCTAAAAATGATCTTTTTAAGGACTTCGTCTCAATCACCATCCACTGAGACATATTTGGTTTTATACACAACTTTCTTTTATACGGTGTATAAACCCCTTTGACTTTTACGTTTATTCAAAAGGAATTTTTTTTATACGAAGTGTTTTGCTAAACGACAAAAGGGAATGTTTTTCTTTCCGTACTTATGCGGCGACAATGACTTCTCCGCCACCGTGACCATTATTTGAGTTTCGGCTTCCTATACAAGCTATCTTTTTTTAATGAAAAATAAATACAAAGTTTTAACTTTCTTTTATTTTGGTATTGAAAATGGTTTTGAAATCGTTTTTATTATACCAATGTGTTGTATTGATATTTGTGATTGAAATGTGGAAATGTTATGTTTCCTTTATGCATGTTTTATGTGATACGATTATGTTATGGTTTATGATATGTTTAAACCTATTCATATGAGGAATGTATTGGACTTAATAAGTGACGGGTGGAGCCCGCTATAGCTCCTCGGTGCATCGGCAGGTCTCATGAGACAACTAGACGTGGAATTGGCCGAGGCCCTTTCCCAATTTGATTTATGGTTTTGGCCGAGGCCTTAATCATTTTAGATGTCTTGGCCGAGGCCTTGACAAAATGTTTCAGAATGTCCGGCATTATACATTCCATCATTATGAAAGTGGTTATTGATATTGCATGTGATTATTCGGCCAGTAGAATATCCATGTGAAGAAGTGAATGGCATTATCTCCTTTTACTTTTGCCATATTATGTTGAAGTTCATGTTTAAAAGGCTTTTGTTTTAGTTATACATTGCCTTAAATGTTAATGTTTATTTATGAAAGCTTCCGCATTATTGTTATCCTTACTGAGCATTTGAGCTCACCCCTTTCAATGTTTAAAAATTTTCCAGGTTGTGAAGAAGTATTTTATGACTGACTTGCAAGAATAATCAGTGAAGATATGAGTGTGGACTATGAAGACCATGTTTTTTTGTAGTCTGTTTAATTTTGATGTAATGAAAGACTTATGAATGTATCTAGTGTTTCCAAGGCTACTAAACTAATCGGTCTTTCGAGACTTGATCTTTTGTGATCATGCCAATGTTACGAAGTAATGCACCGGCTCTGGGTAGCTGGGGTCGGGGCGTTACATCTAATTAGCTTCATGTAGTGATATGAATATTCATGGAAGGAGATACTCACCTCAGAGATGGAATCATTGATGACCAAAATATAAGTCTAAAGAGAGAATTCATGGAAATTACAATGATCTAAATATTACCTGCAATAATTAAGGGAAGTGTGGAAATATTCATAGGTATTTTAGGGATCATAAATAAGGCACAAAAATGATTTATTTGAAATCTCAAAATCTATTAACATAATAGAAAGAGGTGATAATATACTTCTTTGTGTCAATGTTCCAACAGATTATTGGGTGAATGACTCTCGTTAATCCTTACATTTAATGTTAGTTCATAGGTTCATGATCAACTATGTATCTATAAGTTCTTGGGAAATTTAATCTAGAACATGATGAAGCTTTGGAAGTTATTGGAATGTGGTATGTAAATATCATGATGAATATTGGGTGTTTCCTATTACTAAAATAAGTGAGACACATTCTTGGTATTTGAAAGAACACCATCTCTAGGTGAAAATTAGATAATGTTAGGTATAACAAAAATTTCACCAATGGATAATGGTAGGTATCTTGATGGTACATGGTTGTTTTATAAATGGTAAAAGATAGTACAATCTACATTAATAAAAATTAATATGGAAATGGAATGTCTAAAAAATCATCCTCATAAGATCCAGATGTCTGACCTTGCAAACTTTGTCACCTCACTAAGAATAACATGAAGGATATAGTAACTAAAAGAATTATGAATCTTGAACAAACAAGCATATGATGTTTTGAGAGTTGTGTTCTTGGGATGAAAAATTAAGTTTCATTAAAATTCAATGGGTCAAATCCCAGAGGCTGGATGTTTGATCTTATTCACTTGGATGTATGGGGTCTTATGACAATCCAATATGATATGGAATCTCTTTACATTGGCATGTTTATTAATGATGTGACAAGGAATTTATTATTGTATTTTATTAATAATTATATTTATGTTTTCGGATATTTTTTAGAGGAAATACATGAAAAAATATGAATGTGGTTGAAAGTTAAATTGTCTTAGAATAGATAATAGTGGAGAGTATAGCTGAAGAAACTTCTGGAACTTCTATAGGAATAAATGAATCATACTCAAATGAAATGTAACTAGAAAACCATAGTAAAATGGTGTAGTAGAGATGATGAATGATAATTTAACTAAGAAGTCACAATGATTTCTTGTACACTATAGAAATCATAAGAAAATTTATTCATATGTGATTAACATTGTAGCATACTTAATAAATAGATGTCTAGCCATTGTAGTGTGATAGATTATACTAGAATATATTTGGTCCTGTGAGTTAGCATAATTCACTCACGTTAAATTATTTTGATGTATAAAATATTCTCTTGTTGATTCAATGGTTAGAGACAAGTTGGAGGAAAAGTAAAAATTGTGTTTTCTTATAGGCTATGGAAATGAAGCCTTTGGTTACAGACTATTGGATGATGATAATAATTAATTCATTAGAAGTTTAAATGTTATCTTTAATGGGAGTGTCTTATGGAATGATTAAAACTTTGATGAATCATATGTTTTAGGGAAGAATCCAATTTCCAAAGGTTATATGGATCTTGATAAAACTAATAAAAGTTCACAATTTTTGGCGATATAATATGTTAGCATTAGATCACCGAAAGTATGAATAGTAATAGATGCTTGTTAGTTCTCAAGGTCTATTGATGTGTAACACTACTATATAGAAGACACTTTATAGAGCCCATGGATGAGGATCTATGTGACCTTAGGCACACCTCCTCATATTAAAAGGGTTGTCAATTACGGTCAAGGTCCTAATATATTGAATAAGAATACAATTCCCTTGAACTAATGTCAAGAAACACAACATGAAATAACTAAAACATATATAGAACATAATTAGAGTTTTCATTAAAAAATAAATAATATTCTATAATAAATGAAATATTTTAGAGTAACCCACATTCATACAAAATAGGCCCTAATTGACCTCCAGGTTGATAACATTCACAAAATAAAAAAATATAAAAATTATACACATCGACCCTATTACCATCCTCGAGCTATGATAAACTCTCAGACTCTAATACCCTTCAGCTACTTCATCCCGATCTGTTGTAAAACTAGTACACTGACCTAAAATTACTTATAATGTCAACATATTAACCAGGGTTACCATGCAGGGTGTAGAAAATACATATTATTAGGGACCCACCAAGTACCCTATGTATACGCCACTATATATGTGCATTCAAAAAGAAAATAAACATTACAAAAAAGATTATGGACATCATGTACTAACTAGGGAACCAAAAATCCTTTGAAATCATGTCATGGTTTACCAAACAATCCACCATGGCCCCTAATAATAACTCCTTTAGTACCCAGCTATAATCCCCCCCCCATCGTCTCAGCTCATGTTACCAAACATGAAACATAACCAAAGACTCTGGGTAGAGGATAATCTAAATATTTATCCCTTACCTGAAGACATATAGTAAGAACTACCTAAGACCTTAACCAACTACATGAATTTTCATGACCCCCTCCCTCCAAATGTACACCTCCTAGGCTGGAAATGAAGAAAGAGAGATAATGACAACCAAGTCCTGCCTCCAGTAGGTCCCAGGTTGGAAACTAGCATCGAGGGTATAAAAACATCTCAAATGGGTGGAATTACCCTCTAAAATAATTTTTTTAGGAGATAGTATATCAAAAATAAATAAAATAAATGACATAAAATAAAGTAAATAAAACTAAAATCATTCGAAAATGTTTTTATAAAGTAATCAGATACATATAAAAGTCTCCAAAATAAATACGTACCCACAGTGAAAAGTTAAGGCTACGATACAACAATAGTATAGAGTTCTGAGCTAGTAATGTCCAACATTGTCAACCTAGTCCTACTAGAATACAAAAAATTACTAGTACATATATAAAAATATATATAGAGAGAGTACAGGTACACTAAGTAGGGTAACCGAGATCTCCCATAAAAATGTGAAAAGAGTATACTAATGTACCATTGAGTAGACTGTAGAACCAATAACACCTAAATAGGTTAACTAATTTATCCCATCCACATCAAGGAATGCTCACTAAACAATGCATCAAATTATAGTAAAATATTAAGAAGAATATCTATAAAGGGTACCCTGCACCAATTCTCCCTAATTTTACTCCCTTTCACCCCAACATCATACATCCTAAAGATCTAATATCTTTTTTATATCACATCATCATACAACCTCCCCACAGAATGGACACATTATATCACATCATTCCCATAGACACCTGAAACATCACATCACATCTCCCCTGAAGACACTTGGTCCATCATATTACATCTCTCCTAAAGAAACTTCAGACATCAAAACACATACAAAATCGGAACTAGTGTAGTAGGGTATCGTGAAAATATAGGATATAAATCTCACTCCCTCCTCCAACCATGCATGACCACCACCATAAGTCAACTCATCGCATCTCATCCTGTCCGCAGACACTTGGGCCATCACTTAATATCGAAATGAAATCTGCACCTAGCGCACCATCTGACCTCCTTTCGTCACATCGTTTTCATACCTAACTCACCTGGAATAGAGAGCGGTAGATATATTGTAGCCATCAATCCTCGCAATCAGGATGTTGGAAAAAACACCCCCATATATATATATATATATGAGTATCATCACAATATAATTGATGTGGGTGGGTGCATATAGTAAAAAAGGAATATATATATATATATATATATATATATATATATATATATATATGTTTCCATATATAAGACAAACCTAGGGGTTCACAACAAAGATATTGACCCAGTAAAAATATTCCCCACTTTTACTGCCACTTATAAATTTATAACACAACAAAATAATCTATAAGACATCAGCCACATTAATTTTTTACCAACCCATTCAATCAATATGTCCCATTAATTTCATATTTAATATCATCCTTAATTAACTACACAACCTATTTAATTTATTCATTATCCATTTAATTCCCATTATCCAAACGAGCATATTCCATTTCAATATCAAAATTATCATCTAATCCTAATATTACCAAGTTAAATAATACAAAAACAACCATTTCTATCTCATTCACCTCATGTCACAACCGCATATCACTTACCCAAAGAACAGTCACACCTCACCACCCCACAACACAAATTCACATTGAAACCCCATATCACAAACACACCACAATAGATCACCACTACACCCCTCTACCCCACAACATGGCTACTCCACAACAAATCACCACTACATGCCACCTCTCCACAACATGACCACAGCACAATACATCAAAACTAAACACCATCACCCCACAAAATGACCACACCACAACACATAACAAAACTTTACATTCCATTTTTTATATTTATAAATGAATTTTAGTCGTATTACACTTATTTATATAGTGGTATTCTAACAGAATCCATAAACCATGGGGAAACCAATTTACTAACCAATTATACACGGTTTTCTAATTTCTATTTTTCTTTGTGATAACAATCATCACACAATAAGTCTTTCACAAAACATGTAATAATTGAAAATAAATCCCCAATGTCTACAATTTTCAGTGGGGCTTCAACCCCATACAATCATAATATCAAAATAGTATAAAAAGATATAATGAAATGTGAGTCAAACACCTTAACTTTTCAATTTCGATTAACTATTTTATTATCTTAATTTGGTCAATGAAAACCATACCCCCATGGATAAACAAGAGTCAAACCCCTCCTTCATGTTACCCAAAATGGGAATAAATGGAGCCCTATCTTAAATAGTGAATTGTGGTTTCGATGCGCTACACATGGTGTAGAAGAAATGCTCAAAAAC
Source organism: Viscum album (assembly GCA_963277665.1). Classification (NCBI taxonomy): domain Eukaryota; kingdom Viridiplantae; phylum Streptophyta; class Magnoliopsida; order Santalales; family Viscaceae; genus Viscum; species Viscum album. Next base: position 492,441,774 of record OY728150.1, read on the forward strand.
CAAAAAACACAACGAAATTATGGATTAATCTAAATAACATTAAAACATCATCAAAATTCATCCCAAATCACCCCCAATCTGAGGTACTACCACTATAGTGGATTACCCAAAATGGAACAAAAGAAAAAATGGAGGGGAGAAGGAAATATCTTAGATCACCAAAAATCAACCCCTAGAATCCATAGATCAAGGCACGACAAAGGGGCTAGAAGATCAACTAAGATAATCCTAGGGTTCACCACAAAATGAGGGGAATAATAGCCAAATGAAAATAAAAATGGCCAAAGGAGACTTATAAACATGAATTAAGAAAAATGAATTACAATTAAAATTATCATTTTGTACTATAAATTTCTTGATGCTGCATAAATTACATTATAAATCTTGGCCTTACACCATAAATCCTTAAAAATTATGATATGATTTAAAAAACATGGTTCCTCATTCATAATTATTTTATGTTATAAATTTACATCTTATAGCATAAAACCCTTTTTTGAGGCCACCCCTCTACCCTATATAATCCATAATCCACAAGCCTTAAAAGACAAAAACCACCATCTTATTCTATAAACCCCCAATTTATAGTGTAAAATACTAATGTAGCTCCAAACTCTACCAAAAAACCTATGATGAATCTCTGACACCCAAAACATCAATGAAATTGAATGGTAAGGTACAAACCATTACATTAGAGACATATAAATGATTATCAACCTCAATAATCAAACTCAAGGCCAGGAGAAAAGAAAGGTGTCCAAACAACCATCCCATGAGATTCCTTTCAAGTATCTTATTACTCTTCAATATGGTCACCGACCAAACCCACCCAACCAAAATAACCAAAAAACATCTTACACAGTCACATCACTGCCTCTTACTAGGAGAAAAAACACATCATATGGCAGGAGACACTAACTACAAAAAATACACATTATCTTATATATTTCCCAATATAACCACTAGTGAACCAAACAAACAGGTCTTCCATGAGCACACAAATTAGGGTATTCCATCTTACATATCAAGATATTATCCTCTTGGGAAAAACTAACTTTTTTGGATAGTTTTAATCATGTCAAAGTATAACACATTAAGATTTGGATTCAATCTATACCATTTTCATGTGCTAAAATCATTATCACACATCACATATCAGGAAAACAACACATCTCATAAAACAAAAAGATTCAAATATCACATCATTAAAAAAAATCTCTAAACAACTTCCGGTTAGGGGAACACATATGTGTCTCTTAGTCCCATTAACTCTACTCCTAGATTCCATGTGTCCACAACACACGAACCAAGGGAATGGTCCAACCTGAAATCACATTATCCAAAAGATCCTTAATCCCTATTGCCCACTCCATGAACACTGTGTCATCCTTGATATACAACTCACACCAATCAATAATGTGGGTATAACTACCAAAAAAATTCACAACTAAATATTAAATTTTATTAGATGAATATTAATTACATAAAATTTCAATTCATTATAAAACCATATATGTATAATATCATTGGAAACTTTGAAACATAAACAACTATTTCATAAACGAACTATATCTTCTCCCTCGTAGTTATTCATAACCGGTACCCTTCTTTGACACATTATACTTAATAAATTTATTCATAACCTGGTGAAATGAAATATAGTATAGGGTGATCTAAAATTCTCAGTAAGTGTAAATAAGGGCGATATCCAGGATTAATTAAACTTAACATGAGAAAAAGGGCAATGAGAACATGGGAATAACATTTGACAAACCATACATTGCATATCATATATCATAATCTTGATTCATGGAACAAATATTAGGAGTTCACAAGAAATGAATGATAAAGTAATCAAATAACATGTTCTATGAGTGAACAAAATTGGAATAATGCATATATTTTTGGCATACAAATAATTATAGAATATAATTTCCTTAATAGTCAAGTCTCGTTACTAAAACTATCAAAGTGGAATGGGTTCACTACTCAAACCATCATGGTAGTAAAGGTTCACTCCAAATAATATCATAGTGGATAGATTCACTTACTGAAATGTGTTATCTCCCCATTCTAGTCCTATTTATCTAATGAGATATCAATAATTACCAATTTCATTGGAGGGATACATAATTTTTTCCCAACCATCCTTAGTTACAACATAACAATCGTCCTTAGTTATAAGGTCACCACCATCTTTGGGTATAATAAAAACCATACATATGTATGTCATAATTTCATAAAACATTTATCATATCATCACATCATAATTCATTCAAATAAAACATGTTCAATAAACATTTCATCAATTCATTATAGAATAACACATATAAATTAAATGGGTTTCACAAACATCTCATCAAAATAAAAATTAAATATATAGAAAAATATTACGAATGGTATTAATGGATCACATCCTTAGTAAATAATAATAAACATCATTGGATTTTAGCATATATTAAAATTACATTAAAATATAACCCAAATATTTATTAAGGAAAATAACTTTTACATTTTGATAAACACTTTTAAAATAAAAATATTTCAAATATATTATGGAAGAACTTTTCATTAAAATTAACTTGGAATCTTGTAACGTGAGATTTAAAACATTGAACGGTCATGAAAATGAGAAATTTTATTCATGTCGTATATGTTAAAAGAAAACATTCCTTTCACATTTTTGGTGAAAAGGAAAATGTACCTCATTCAGAAAATGACAAGAAGATTTATATTAAACCATTTTTACAAAATTTAATCATGGTTAAAAATTAATTTAAAAATCACAAAAGAGTATTAAAAACCGTATTAAAAAAGTAAATGGATATGGAAGAAAAAGGGTTTTCTACCGAAGAGAGAGATAAATTCAATTTTTTACTTAAAAACACATTTTAAGTTTTTTGATTACTTAAGGAGAGAAAAATTAAATAAAAACATTTATTCTAAATAAAAAACATGAGGAGAAGGAAATTTATTTGTTTTTTGAGGGATATATCATAGGATTTTATCATGAGAAACATAATCATAAATAATCCCCAAAAACAATACGATTGTAACATAAAACCTTTACTACTTTGGTAACTTTTGAATCGTAATCCCCATGAATGAAAGAAAATTTTATGGATATATAAAGACAATTAAAATTACTAATATATATCATAAAATAAATTCATGGGTAGTATATACACCATAAAAAAAGATATAAGTGGTGAATATGCAATGTGTCCCACAAAAAAAGTGAGACAAAAATACCTTACATCAAGTTTAACTTCCTTCGAAAGCTCTCAAAGCTCTCATAAAATAAATTTTAATTGATTATAATTCTATAAAATAATCATATGCATGTTTATTATTTTATATATATATTTATTATATAATTATATTTTTGTACCTCTATAGTGGTAGAGATAGAAAATGAATTATACCATTAATGGAGACGGTGGTCCATACATACACATGAATGTTGTTTTAAATTTTCAATGGATGGAAAAAACGGAAGGAAAATAATAATTAACCATTAACTAATAATTATTATATCATATAAATCATATTAATTCGTCATATCTATCTTACATTCCATCCATCTAAAATAGAAATAAATTACGAATCACATCACTTCATGGGTATGGTAGTCCACATGTATACACGAGGGACATTATCGTTTCCAATGGATTAGAAGGTAATAAGGTAGATGTGATATTACCATTTAATAATTATAATTGTGTCTAAAATATAATTTATAAAATTTACACCCATCATAGTAATGATCGTGTGATTGTCGTGGGTCGTAATCAACAAAATTTATAAAAAACTCCTAATTCATCCTAGTGGTTGTCTAGGGGTGTCTCTCAAGGAGAAAGGTTAGGGAATATCACTATCATAGAACTTATTTATCATTATTTTATTTTTCTAATTTTCAAATCTCCATGAAAATAATTATTTATTTTGTTTTTTATTAAATTGAATCAAAATGAAAGAAACAAAAGTCAACACAACAGTGGAATAAAGGGGTTGGATCTTTAGTTGAAAACACAAATTCTTCATCATTCACTGGTTATCATCTAAAAATGGTTTCATTATCATTATTAAATTGATATCTTGTATATAAATTGTTTCTCTGAACACAAAAAATAGAAATCTCACTAAGTAAATCATGTTCCATCTCCTCCATAATAAAGAGGCAATGAACAAACTTGATTGAGGAATTCACTGTGTCAACACATAGATCTGTCATACTTTTTCCACCCAGAATAAATAGTGACCAATTTATATACACTATAAAAAGAGATAAATAAGGATAAAAGAGTTGATATATTTGAGGATGCATCAGCTCATTAGAGAGATTAGATGAATACCATCGATCTACTTATCTATAATTTTCTAGTGTATCAAGGATGGAATTTATATTATAAATAATGAATGAGGTAAACATGTGATCTCCCATGAAGTCCTATACCTACGTTTATTTCTCCATTATTTGGAGTTTAGGAGGTCATGTTATAGCATGGGGGTTGGAGAAGAACACAAAGAAAAATGGGACAAGGGAACAATAAGGTTTAATAAATTAAAACACAGTGAAACATTATATTTGAAATCATGAAAGAAAGAAATTATAGAGTAGGAGAAACCTGATATATGGGGGATTAATATTTACATTGGGAATGGAATAAAATATTTATAGTGAAGGTGAGCTTGAAATTTCTTCTTTTCAGTCAGTGTCGAGTGCTATGACTTTAACTGGATGGATGTCCTGTGTCACAACAAATAATCGAGATCAATTCTGATGACTCGTCTTCTCCCCATGAACAAGCGCACATTTAAATTTCATTCAGTGCTTCATGGTGGAAGTTGAATATGCTGTAAATTGGGTGTCAACTTAGGTTTCAAATTTTGGGTATGAGCCTTTGGACGTCACTAGAAACAAAAAAAGTAATTAAAATAAATATAGATATATATTTATATATATATTCTTAGATATATATATTAATAGATATAAATATACTTATTATATATACATTATATTATATAAATATATATGTATATATTTATTGTTATTATTATTAAATATATATATACTTTTTTTATTTTTTTTTATTTTTTTTTTACTTTTTTTGTTTGTTTGGTTTTTTTCAGGTTGAAATCGATAGGTGGGTTCTTCTAGGTTCTTCGAGCATAGTGGTATCCATGGTGGTCATATAATTTACTTAGAGAAGGAACATATTTTTCCATCCTCTCTAGTAGTTCGGTGGTTCTCAAACATAAATTTTTGATGGAAGAAATGATTGAAACATGTGAGCTTAACCATTCTTCTTTGGTGTAAACAGATGGTTTAGATCTTCAAAAGTGGAGTGACCATGATGAGAGTGACACACGATCTGGTTAGTGGGATTCTCTATATGATTTAGTGGTTATCAAAGTGATTTGGAAGTGGTGATGAATCTTATATGTTCTTAAATTTTGGTGCAAGCTCCGAGATAGAATCCATAGAAGTGGCTATAAGGATCGAGTTTCAATAGTATTGCTGATGTGGTTGGGGTTCTTTCAAAAGATGGTTGGATTTTTTTTCTTCATAGGATGGTGGTGTGGTTCATGTTATAGTGTCCATGAGAGAGGTGATGTTGAAATCTATGTTAGGGTCAAGGTAATTGCCTCATAGTATGTAGGTTGGCTGTGAATGAGGGATGTAGTAAGGTGGATGATCGGGAGTAGATCTCACGATTGGATAATTGATGAATGCCATGATCACTATGGTGACGATGGAGGATTCTTAAGACAAGTAGAGGTGGTTCTCACAGTCATTGTGCTGATTGTGAGTGGAGTTTCTATCGTTTTGTTTCATAGTTAGTTATGCTTGGTTGGTCTGTTGACCGTGCAAGACCTTTTCAATATTTCTTTTAATGCATTAAAATATAATTTCTATTAGTGCACAATATTTATCCAATAAATATAAAATAAAAAGAATCAACAAAAAACATCATCTAAGAAATTAATTTTAAAAATTTAAATCAATTCAAATTCAAATCAATTCCAATCATTTTTTATATGGAAACGATTTATAATAATAATTTTTATCATAATTAAAAATTCCAAATTTTCAAGAATTAATTATAATTTAATCCTATTAAAACATTAATTGAAGAATAACTATTTTTTTCAGTTTTTAATCACAAATCAAAATTAATTCCTTTATCAAATTCTTTTCATGAAATAAATATATCATTAAAAATTATTAATTAATCCATTTAATTATTTAAGTTTCAAATTTAGAAAATCAAAAAATAATCATTATTTTACATGTTATTTTAATTAATTAGGGGTATTTTAAATAAATTATAGATAAAAAAAATTATTGAGTCAAATCACTCCCCCGCACATAGAATATTTCACTCTTAATTTATTTATCATAGAATTTAATTTATTAGAAAATATAAAGAAAGAGAGTTCATCTAGTCTAAATCTAAATTTACCAGTCAGAGTTGAAAAAAAATAAAAATTCATCCAAAATTAGAAATATAATTCCTCATATTTTAATCTAATCACCTCGTTAATTTAATTTAATGTATGTTTCATTTTTGGATTGGTTCAAATTAGATTTATGTGGAAGATAAATTTTAACAAAAATCACCACCATTTGTCTCTCTTTATTATGTTTCCTAAACCAAAGTTTTATTTTTCACATTATTGATACAACTTAAATGAATGTGTTATAATTCAATTGCCCCTCTTTTTATGGTTTAAATATTCCCCTCACCTAAATCAACTCATTTTTAACAAGGTCCTTAATTTGAAATTTATTTTTCCTAGCCATAATTATGCATAAAGCACTATGTATAGAAATTATTTGAGATGGTTTAATTTAATTATAGAAACACACCCAGTTCCCTTGTCTAAAATATCTATTTTGGGTTCCCAATTCCCCATTTATATTCCAGGTTCAAAGGAATTATATCATTTTAAATTAATTTGGATTCCTAAGGTGTTTTTCCTCCAGAGGTCATGTTCTCTAAGAGTAATTTCAAAATTCTAGTGATTTAAATTTATAAAATTGATTCCATGCAAATTTTTCCACTTATAATCCATAACTTAGTTCTAAGACCATGCCTCTATAAAAGTAGTGATCCACAAACTCAGTAATCATTTAAAGTCTTATAAATTTAGAACCCATGAATTAAAAAACTCTTGAATGGTATTTTTAAACTAGGATGGGTAGAATTGAAGTGCAATAAAATGGTGAAAATTAAAAATAGAATGTTGTAAAAAGGTATGTAAAATATTTTCTTCTAAGAAAAAATAATCCTATAGTATGTACAAATTAATAATGTTTTTTTTAAATTTTTTGTTGTTTTAGTTTTTTTAAATTAAATATAAATATAAATAAAAGGATATTTATAATATTTATAAACAAAAATTTTTTATATATTTTTTTTGACATTTTTTATATATTTATATTTATTAAAAAAGTAGATAATTTTTTTTTCTTATTTATAGTTTTTGAAAACATTGACTAAATATATTTTAACTAATGGCTCCAAAATAGGGTAAATATCTACCACACACAGGTTTATCACCACCCATTTCATTTTCATAAAAATGAAAAAAGTGTTGTGAATCAGTAGTGTAAGAAGAGAGATACAACATGGAAGTTATTACCTAGCTGGTTTAAGGTAAGCACTCAACTGGGTTTAACTGTGGATAGTGGAACTAGCCTCCTAGGTGTTATCCAATTAAGGAAAATTAACGGAAAATAGGATTAAACATTAGAAATTTTATTTTAATAAAATGAGATTAAGTGAAATGAAAAATAAAAAGAGGGGAGGAGATTCTTATGTTTAAGTCCCCTTAAGATGCATCACTGCATACACCATCCATAGATAGAAAATTTTGTAATTATCCTTAATATATAGGTGGGTGGGATTTTTTTGGTAAGAACCAACACATACTTATTCTTCCACATCTCTTCTATTTGACTTATTGGAGGTCCCCATAAACAAGGTACAACATCTCCAATCCCTTGATAGTGTGGTGTATCCCCTAAAGTGGGGGTGAAAGAATTAAAATTAGAGCCTCCTTAGGTTCTTCCACAACTTCCATAGACTATTCATATTCTAGTGTAAGATCTATTAATTCATCATAAATAGAAACTTGTGATTATATCACCTAATGGAAAGTCACTCATATATTCTTCTCTACTATTCCTCCCTCTAATTGATCTTCATGGTGATATAGAGGTGGTCATTCCTCTTCAATTAGGGTCACTAGTACTACTTCTGACTCTACAAGATTAACACATGTTATTATATAATAGAATTCATCTTGTATTAGATTAAGATAGAAAAAAATAGAATTAAACTTATCATCCTTTGAGGTATGCTTAAATAGTGTTGATTCTATTGTATCAAAAAAGGGGTAGAGTTCACATTTAAATTGAAAATAATTAAAAAAATATTGTTCAAGAATATGAGTATCCCCCTCAAGTTTTTTAGTCATTTTTTCTTATGGATCCCAAAGTGCCTCAGGTTTTGTATCAGGAATGTATTGGAGATAGGGATCCTTTCTTTGTTCTAACTCAAGGATTTATTCTCTAAGTGATTTAGGTTCTAGGCCATGATCCTCAAATACTATATTTTCAGTAATAATTGTGTAAAAATTCCACAATGTTTTTTTAATTGGGTCATCACCGCATCAAGGTGTTCAATAATAACACTTCAATTTGTTTGATGGAGTAAAGAAATGAGTTACTATATTTTTTTAAAAATTGAGTGATGATCCATTTAAAAAAATTAGAATACAAAAACTAATTATAGAGTGAAAATAACACTGAAAAATCAACCCTTCACCAGAAATTGGTTTTAGTTTGATCACACTATTTTCACAGGTCACGATAAAATAGGATTTATAAAATACTTTTAATGTATAATAGTGTCCGAAAAATGTTTTCATTCAAAAAGAAAGGGTGGGGAGTCACTTTCCTAGAACTTATGTAACATTATTTTATTTTATTAATTTTTAAGTAATCTAAACCATTATTGTTTTATTTTTTTGATTAAATGGAATTAAAACAAAATAAACAAAAGTAAACAAAAAAGTGGTGAAATGGATTGGATCCATGGTTGAACACACATATTATTCATAATTATCTAGTTCTCATATGACCATGGTTTCAATATCATTATTGCATTTCTCTGCTATATCTAAATTGTTGTTCTGAATATACATTAGAGAAATCTCCCCTGATACATCTAGTTCCACCTCCTCCAAAGTGAGGAGGAAATGAACACACTCGATTGAGGAATTCAATGTCTTAACACCCAAATCCATAATATGCTATTCATTCCCCAATCCATAGTTCTCTATTGGTATACATTGTGAACCACGATAGAGATGTTGAGAAGATTTGATAAAATTGAGGTTGCATATTATCATCAGAGAGAGCATATGAATACAATAGATCTACTTATCCCCAATTTACTACCATATCAAGGATGGAATTTTGATTATAAAAAAATAATAGGGTTCCTGTGTTATCTCCCATGGGGTCCTAGCCCTCAGATTAGTTCTATATGATTTGTTTTTTACGAGATCACATTACAACATAGGGTTTGGAGAATAACATAAAGAAACATAAGAGAAGAGGAAAACACTTTATAAATAACAACAACAGAGTGAAAATTTAAATTATAAATTTAGAAATAAAGAAATTATGGTGGAATATAAAGATAATTGGTGGAGTATGAATCGTTACAATGGGTAAGGAAGAAAATATTTATTGATCAAGTGAGACAAAAAATTATTCTGTACAATTAGTGTCATGATATTTGACATCATATAGATGGATGTCGCATGTCGCAACATATAATCAAGATCAATTATGATGACACATCTTCTCACCCTGATCTCACACACATTTAAATTTTTTCTAGTGCTTCGTAGTGAAAATTTCATGTGATGGAAATTGGTCCTTGTCTTGGACTTCACATACTGGGCATAATCCTTTGGACGTCAATGTAAAAAGAAAAGTAATTAAAATACATATATATATATATATTTATATATTTATATATATTTTAATAGATATTAATATAATTATTTTATAAAAATTATATTATTTAAATATGTTTATGTATATATTTATTATTATTAGTTTGTTTATATATAAATATAAATATTTTTTATTTTTTATTTTTTTTGTATTTTTTTGTTTATTTTTTTGGTTTTTCTTTTTCAGGATGAAATCAAGAGGAGGGTTCTTCCAGGGTATTCAAGCACATTGGTCTCCATGGTGGTCTTATCATATCCTTTGGGTGGTCACAACTTCAGTCAACCTCTCCAGTAGCTTGGTGGATCTTGGCCTTTTTGTGGTGATGGAGAATGTAGTCGAAGTTGGTGAACTTGTCTATTCTTATTCAGTGGAAATTGGTGGTCAACTTCTTCAATAGTGGAGTAATAATAATGGGAATGGAATATGATTTGATTAGTGGGTTCATCCCTGTGATTCAATGGTTCAATGAGTGCTTCAATAGTGGTCATGAATCTCTTATGTTCTTCAATGATGGTGTGATATCTTGGTTGGAATTGATGGATGAAGCTGTGAGGATAAATTTTTAACATGCATGCTCGGGTGGTTGGGGTTATTCGTAGATTTAGTTTTATTTTTTTATTCATATGGTGGTGGTGTGGTTCAGGTGATGGTGATTGTGAGAGAGGTGAAGGAAAAATATATGCTAGGGTGTTGGTGAAGGCCTCACAGTTAGCAGGGTGGTTGTGGATGAGGGATGTGGCAAGGTGACTTACCATGGATGGGGGGTCAGGGTTAAGATGAGGTGGCCTTAGGTAAGGGATATGGGATGATGGATGACCATGAATAGAGCTCATGTTTGGCTGATTGATGAAGGCCACAATCACTATGTTGAAAGTGGAGGATTCGTATGGTAGTTAGAGGGGGTAATCTTGGTCAGTGTGCTGACTATGAGTGGAGTTATAGTAGGTTGATCTAACGGTTAGTTGTGCATTGTCAGTCTAACAACAATGTGAGTACTTTCAATATTTATTTTCACGCATTCAAAAAAAAATTAGTTAATGAAAAATATTGATCCAATAAATTTTAAATAATAAAAATGAATTAAAAAATTATATAAAAAATTAATTTAAGAAGTTTAAATCAATTCAAGTTAAAAAAATACAATTATATTTGATAGGGAATCGATTTATAATCATTTTTCTCTCATATTTAAAAATTAAAAATTGGTAAGAATCAAGTTTTATTCAATCCGTTTTAGGCATTAATTCTTGAATAAATATTTTTTTCCATTTTTAAATAAAAATAAAATTATATTGCTTTATCCAATTAATTCAAATAAATCAATATATTACTAAAAATTAGTAATTAATCCATTTAATAACTTAAGATCCAAATTTATAAAATCAACAAACAATCATTATTTTATTCAGTATTTTAATTAATTGGGGGAATTATCCAAGAATGAAAAATTAAAATATGGTTATTTTCAGCTCATATAAAATAACGATCCATAAAAGTTTGTGATGAAAAATAAATTTAATCACAATGTGGAGATGGTAAGCCGTATGTACGCACGAGCTATAATTTCACTTTCCATTTGATGTAAAAGGGGAAGGATAATGATGGTTTCATAATCATAATAAAGTTTCAGTATATTAATTATATTGTATGTATTATTTTATTACAAATAAAATGGGTTTAGAGGATATAAAAGAAGAAGTAAAAAAAGAATGTTATTAGTTAAGGCGATTACCTCCTCTTGGAAAGAACCCCTTTAAATATACTCTTAAGGACAACAAGGTTGGAATTTTGGTGAAACCATAACCTACAGAATATGAATGCAAGATCTTATAAGATAATTTTTTAAGGTTTTGTTGATATTTAAGGCTCAATGTGGAGCGAATAAGAGAAACAATGGGTTTCCTTTTATAAAGGAGGGGAATAACACACTTGGAATTTCATAAAAGATTAAAATATAATATTCTCAATCTAAATGGTTCCAAAAAGACTATAAATTGAAATGGGTGGAAATTTTAGACTATATATTATCTAACATTTCCCCTTTCAATATTTTAATTCTTTTTAAATAAGTTAATCTAATATTATGTTTATAAATTATCATTATTGTCAATTTTGACACTATTCCTTTAATTTTATTTTAAAGACTTAAATAAAAAATTTGAAATTAAAATATAAACATTTAACACAACCCCAGTATAAAAAATATATCCAAAAATCATTGAAAAATATAAATCTCTCAAATTATATTACTTTTAATATTTTTAATAGTATTTATTTTATTTTGATTTTAATTAAAGAAATATTTTATCTTTGTTGCATTAGAAAATAAAGAGATATTATAATTTATAAAAATTATAAATAAATTACCATCATGAAGATAAATTCATTAATTACAAAATAAAAATTCTCATTCATTCATAACATTGTTGTTTTTTCTTATGTGGTAACATAATCGATATTTAAAACTAAGAGAGTGACACTTTGTCACTTTCTTTTATTTAAATATTATATTAGTAATTTTTATGGATAAGTGTCCATTAAAAAAATACATTTCTCTAATAAGGTGATAAGGGTCTAATTTCCTTCATCCAATAAGATTTATTATGTACAATTATGACCTTATGATTTAGTTTTAACCTAGATTAACCTAATTTACCCTTTACTGAGGTGATAAATTTTATTGTGGTTAATATTAATAATGAGAAAATTTTAGAGGGACCAATTTTCTAAATTTGAATATACTAATTAAAAAAAATGAATCTATTTTATCAAATTCAATTTCTATAGGTGGAAGAAATTAATTTCAAACTAAGCACACAAAATGTGACAAGAACCTTTTTTTTCAAAAAACATATTTTTAATCATAGAACATGGTTTATTCTTATATCATTCATATAAAACTATTAAATGAATGTTAAAAAATTTGATTGAATATATAACATATAAATTTAAATAAAATAATTTACCAATAGAGATTAATTTAATATATTATGATAAAAATATATTATGCTCATAAAAATAGTTTTTCATAAAAATATTTCAATTTTTGTTTAAATGTTTTTTTTATTTTTTAATAGATTAATAACCAATGAATTAATTTTGTTAACGTGTAGAATATAATATTTTATAATATAGTTATTATTATTCATTTCCTCTAATCTAATGACTAGGTGATAACTGTATCATTGAATAAAAATATTTAAATAGTATATCGTGGTTCGTTTATGTTTATTGTTTCTTTTAACACAAGTAATCAAAGATATTAAATGTATTTTAAATTTTTTTCATTAAATATTTTGTTCATACAAATATATTACCCTTGAAATAATTTAAACATTGAAATTCCATAACTCTAATAAAGAAATCTGAGTATACTTCTGCCTGATCATGTCCTCAGGTTTCCACAGAGCTTCCTCAAATTGGTGGATTCTCCATAAAACATTCATAAGGTGATTGGTCTTGTTTCATAGAACAATCTCTCTCTAATCTTAAATATCCACTAAATAGCCTTCACAAGAAATATATTTATTTAGAAATATGACCACTGGGTTTAATAGATGTGAACGATCGGGTATATACTTCTCAGCAGAGATAAATGGAACACATCATGAACATGAGAGAGATTTGGTGGAAGCACCAATCAATAAGATACCATCTCAAAATGATCAAGAATTTTTAAGGGACCAATATAACTTAGGATTAGCTTAACCTTATTTCAAAATTGCATCACCCTATTAAAGTTAAATATTTATATGATCACATTTTCACCAACTTCAAACTCTAGATCTTTTCAAAAACTAGAAACATATTTTTTTTCTAACTCTGAGACACCCTTATATGTTGTTGAATTAATCATAACTTCTCTACCATTTTCACATTCAGGTTGGGTCCCAATAGCTATATTTCTCCAACATATTCCCATTATTTTGGAGTTTTATGTTTTTTTCCATAGGTTTCTTTATAAGGATCCATCAGAATGATCGATTGAAAGATATTGTTGAAAAAACAACTAGAAGGAGGTGTTGATCACAACCACCTATGAAATCCATAAAAAAATATCTCATTATATCCTATAAGTTTTGAATTATTCTATTAGACTAAACATCTATCTAAGAATGATAAGAATTACTAAATCAAAACAGTATATCCATATCCGATTTAATACTTCACTAGAACTTTGATGTAATCCTCGGATACTTATCTAAAATAATAGAATGTGTTAATCCAAGCAACCATTATACTTACATAAGATAAATTATAGTAATCTGGTATAGAGAGAAATATTTTCTAATAGAAATTAAGTGTGTTGATTTATTAAGGAGATACACTAAAACCCATATAGCTTTATGTCCTCTAGATGGTTTTGTGAGTCTGATGAAAAAATATATGGTGATGATATCCCAGTTTCTTTTTGGTAGGGCTAATGGATGTGACTTCACCTTTGAATTTTTTCACTCATCCCTAAATTTATAACATATGAAGCATTGAGATACATACTCAGAAAGATCTATCTTCATATTATACCACATAAAAATCTATTTCAGATATCTCTACATATTTTTACATCTAGGATGAATAGAGAATGATGAATTGTGAGCTTTATCTGACATCACCTTCATCCAATCTGGTATGGACGGAACACCTACATGGTTATTGAACATTATCATTCCTTTATAATCAATGCTAAACTAGGTAATATTTATTACCTTCTTCTATAAATCCAAAACATTATTCTTTACCTCCTTAATCTTCACTTAGATAGATGGTTAAACACTCCTTTGAGAAAAATAAGAGTTCTCCCATTCTTTCACAATTCCAAGATCCATAATTTTTAAATCTAGAAATATTGGATCTATTTAGATTCTCAACATAGATAAGCTAGAATGATCCTCTTGACTGAGGGCATCTAACTCATTTTTCGCATTCCCATGAAGATAATTTATTATGTATTCATAATCTTTAATCAGGTCCAACCATCTTTTCTAATGCATATTCAACTATTTTTTAGTGAATATACCCTTTAATACGTTATCATAAATATATTACAGAACATTCTTTGTAAATATAAGTCATCCATATCTTTAAGGAAAAATTACCACAGCTAACTCAAAATCCTGATTTGGGTAATTTTTCTTATGGAACATCAATTTTCATGAGGAATAAGCTATCACCATATCATTCTTCATAATAATGAATCAAAATCTACTATTTAATTCATCATTATATATTATAAACCAATATCTACTACAAGGTAGTGTAATAAGAGGTTAAATAACTATCATTCTCTTCAATTTATCGAAAAATTCCTCTCATACATTAATCTAAAGGAACATGGTACCATTTCGAGTTATGTTGGTGAATGGATTTAGATTCGATGATATATTATCTAAAAAGTGTCAACAATACCCATCCAAACCAATAAATATATAGATCTTAGTAATAGAGGAAGGTCTAGGATAGTGTTCAAAACCTTCTTTCTTTGATAGATCTACTAATATACACTCAATTAGATTATATGGCCCAAGAATGAAACATTCAGAATCCATAACTCACACTTGGTAAATTTTTCACAAAGATTATTCTTCCTCAAAAATTAATGTGGTATTTATATATATAAATCTAATCCATTCCAAAATAACATTGAACTCAACCAGAGGGAGAATAAATAGATATGTGGGAAGTATATTCCCACAAAATTTAACAAGAGAAGAATCATAGACTTGGGGTGTGATCATCATACCATTAAGAGTTTTTTATTCTAATTAAATTTCTAATCATTGAGGTGGTACACTGAAACCCTTATAAAATTTTTCATAAATAAATCTGTACGGATATCAATAATAAAAAATACATTAGAAGTTATTAAGTGGATTATAAGTGTAAATTTCACCACATAATTCATGTAATCCACATAGGAAGTTGTGATCACATGATATTTACCTTTTTCCTTGGGTGTAGAAGGTTTTCGACACTGATCATAAAAAATTTCATATTCATGGACTAGTTAGAGTAATTCTCATACTCATTACATTTGAAGCATTGGAGGGTGGGTGGTGAATTCGTCGGTGCCTTCCATTACTTCATTGTATCAACTATCCTTTTTGTAACCTATCGACATTCATAGGCTCTATGAATGGTCTTTCCACATTTAAAATGATTTCAAATTCCGTTCAATAAATTCCAATGATGTTTATTCCCACATTTCTTGCATATATGGGATTGAAATTTCTTTCCACCATGTTATTTATTCTTTTTCTTTTCAAAACCATGATAATGGTGAGAATATCCAATTTTCATTTATAGCTTGAGTTCACATAGAATTATTTCTTCACATATACTAAATTATCTTATATCTAACACCTTATAAAGAGTTGGTTTTAATCAACCAAAGAATTGATCAATTTGTGTTTCAGGGATAATGATTAAAAACTTATACCTTGTAAGTCTTGTAAAATTAGATTCATAGATAATAATATATTCATCGTCCTTATATTTGATCTTAAGATATTACTTATTTATCCTTGTATACAGAATATTACGGAAGTGTATACTAAAAAATAGTCTATTAAACTCATCCCATTCCATGGATTTTATTTTTTTCTATTGGCTCATATTACTATTAGGGTTACACCATTGATCTACTTCATATTCCAAGTGATAAAAAAATAGAATAAAATTCTCATGTTCTAAGAATTGAAGAATGGAAAATATATTTTTAGTTGTACTAGTCCATTTCTTAGTGATTATTGGATCAACTGACCCACTAAAAGAAGGTGGGTGTTGCCTCTTGAAGGACTCAATAAATTGTTAATAACTTATTTTCTAATCTAGAAGATAAACATGATTCATATATTGAGAAAGTTGTGTAATAATAACAATGAGATTTTTAATCCCATCTACCAGAAATATTGGTTTCTTATATAGAAACTTTTTCCATTCTCTATCACATTCATCATTAACATGATTCCTTTGAGTTCCATCCTTCAATTAGAAACCAAAAAGCATAGTGTGAGTGATAATAATCATATTGGGAAACCACATAATCCTAAAAATTAATTTATAATATGTCTATATACTGAAAAATTCATTTCATCCCATGACACCATAGGTTTATCCCAAGTATTCCATGGTAATCACCATAACTATCAGTTGTTATCCTATACATAGACTTATACATAGGGTTGTCACTAAAGTTTTCTCATCCTTATTTACAATGGCTAACTAAACCCTTCAATGTTACTAACTATAATGAATCAAAATTTTAATACCTAAATATTATATCTTATTAGATAATATTCATTATATATGACATTTTTTTCCATGCTATAATTATATAGGTCTAGTTTCTTTAGAAACATGGACAGATAAAAAAATGGTTGATAAACGAACAACATCATCTCCCTCTTAGTTCCTCATAACTAAGATTTCTATAAGACACATAATACTTAATATCATTCGTAATAACGTTGGGAAGGGAAACATAAGAAAGAGTGATCCTATATGGTCAGTAAGGGTAAATAAGGGAGATATTAATGACAACCTAAACATAAATTGAGTTTAAGGGTATGAGAACATGAGAATAAAATTTGAAAACCCATATCTTAAATATCAATGATCAGAATCTTGATTCATGGAATAAATATTGGTAGTTTATAAGACATGAATCACAAATTAATCAAAGAAAACATTCCATGAGAGCATAACATAGGCATAATACCTAGATTTTTAGCATACACATAAGAATAGAAAATCATTTCCTTAGTTGTTAAGGATAACTACTAGGACTATAATAGTAAAATGGATTCACTCACCAAATCATCATAGTAGTCAAGGTTTACTCCCAATATTGTCATAGAGGATATATTACCTAACAAAAATGGGTTCTCTCCCCATTAAAATCTTGTTTGTCTCATTAGATATCAATCATTACCCCATGCATTATAGGGTTTTATAATTCCAGACCCACCTGTCCTTAATAAAATGTGACCACCTTCCTGGGTTATAACAGAACAACTATCCTTGGTTATAACGTAACCATCATCCTAGGTTATAATGTTACCAAAATCCTTTGTTATAACATAAAAACTATCACACAATGAAAACCATACATATGTATTCCAATAGATCATAAAATATTCATCATATCATCACATCATAACCCCTTAAAAGAAGATTGGGTTCAAAAACATTTCATCCATTCATCACACCATAACCCATTGAAAGTAAATTAGTTTCATAAACATCTCCTCAAAATAATAATTAACTATTAACATATAGAGGAATAATTTTATGAATGGATCATATCCCTATCAAATAATAATTAGCATCAAATTATGTTATCATATATGAAAATTCATTTAAACTGTCACTAAAATATTTCTTGAGGAAAATAAACTCTCTATTTTGATAATAACTTTTAAAATATAAATATTTCCAAAATATTATGGAAAAAAATTCTTAGAAATGATCCATGTAAAATTGTAACGTAAGATTCAAATTATTTAGTGGTCATCATAGAGTGAAAAAATGGACCCATACTTTTTATACATAGATATTACATCTAAATATATTGATAATATTTTCATAACATAAAAACCCATTACAGAATTGTATAGGTCTACTATATTTGGAAAGATGGAAATATAAACAACTATTTTATAAAATATATGCATTTTATCCCTCTTATTTATTTATTAATATCATGCTTCTTAGAAATATCATACTTAATACCATTTTCATTTATTGGGGAAAGGAATCATTAGAAAAGGGTGATCTTAGATGCTCTCTAAGGGTAAAAATAGTGATATAAATGAGAAAATAAGCATAAACTAAGAATACGGGTATAAGAAAATAATCCTTCAGTTTAAAAATCATACATTATATATCTAATGAGATAATCTTATATCATGTACTAAATATTGTATTTTCATAAGATATGAATCATAAAGTAATCAATGATCATGAGCATTGGGATCATAACATTTACATAAGACATGGAATTATGGTATACACATAAGAATAGAAAATAATTTCTTTAACAGTCAATGAAAATTTTTAAGACTGTCATATTGGATTGGGTTCACTCCACAATCCATCTTAGTGATCAATGTTTAATCACATGACTATCATGGAAGAAAATGTTTCTTACTTAACTAGGTTCACACTACATTCCAGTGTTGTTTATGTCATGAGATAGAAATATTTACCCACATATTTTGAAGGATATATATATCCCACCCATCACATGATGAAAACCATAAATATGTTTTCCAAAATATGATTAATAATTCATCATATCTAAACCAATGAAATGAAATGGGTTTTATAAACATTTAATCACAACATTACACATGGAAAAGAAATGGTTTTCATAAATATCATACCACCATAAACATAAAACTTCAATATAAAGAATAAGGATGTTATCCTAGAATTATATTCCTAGTAAATCATAATAAACAATAGAGGTTGTTTTCATTGATGTAATAAAAGATCTTTAAAAACATTTTTGAGAAAAATGATCTTTTCATTTTGAAATCACTTCTATAAAATCTAAAAATTTCCAAAATATTATGGAATTTTTTTTTCTTTAAAATTAAACATAGATAATTTTAAAGTAAGATTAAAAACATTTAACATCCATGATTTTGGGAAATTTTGTTCATTCCAAATAAGTTAAAAAAACATTCCTTTCATATTTTTGTTGGAAAAGTTACAATGTACATCATTTGGATAATGTAAAAAATTTTCTTTTCAAACAATTTATTAAAAAGTAAAACATGGGTAAAAATTAATTTAAAAAATCATATGATAATAATAAAAACCTTCATTATTTTTTTAGAAAATATGGTTATTAAAGAAAAAGGGTTTTCGACCAGAGAGAAAAATGAATTCAATTTTCTTTAAAAACATATTTCCAATTTTATATGTACATAAGATAAAGAAAATAAAAGAAAAACTTATATATTAAGGAAATAAAAATAGTATAAGAAAATTTATATGTTTCTTGTGTGATAGAACATAATATTTCATCATTGGAATCTTAATCACAAATAATCCTGATAAATAATGAGATTGTGACATAAAACCCTTACCGCTTTAGAAACATTAAAATAATAAGACCATTGAATGAATAAAATGAAAATAAACTTTAAATATAATAAATATAATGAGGCTCGTGATAAAACATTTAAAATAGGTTATATAAATACCACACAAAATAAAGGAGTTCTGAATTTGGCATAAGTCTCCCAAAAGTAAAAGTGAGACTAAATATCTCTTACCTCAAGTTCACCATGCCTCAGAAGTACTCTAGAAGCATGTATAATAAATTTAAATATATTATAATTCTATACCAGATTATTTTTCATACCTATAATTTCATATATTCTCCCTTTATAACATTTCAACACTCCATTTAACAATAATTCCTTATTAAAATTGTCATTTCTAGGTATTATTGTCTTCGTTTATCATGAGTATTCTAGTTTAATAGTTTTGATCTTTGTATATTTATATTTTCCCCATAATCACCATAATATTAAAAATTATATAAATATAATATATATTCTTTATATAAATATTTATATTCATCCATAAATGTTAGAGATTAAAAAATTAATTAAACCATTCATGGAGATGGTAAGTTGTACGTACGCATGAACATTGTTTTCATTTTCTCACAGTTAGAATAAAAGAAAGGTAGTTATTAATTCACCATTAAAAAATCATTGTCTTGTAATATATAAAAAAATCTATTCATTAAATATATCCTTATTACCATCCATTTAAAATTGGAAATGAAAAATGAATTTCATCACTTCATGGAGGTAGTAGTCCACTCATACACAGGAGTGACTTTATCGTTTCCCAAAATATTGGATAATAAGAGGGTATACATGATATTATAATTCCAAAAATATAAATTTTTATCAAATATATCATAAAAATAATAAACCCATCATAATAACCATCTATTAAATGTGGAGATGAAAAATGAATTGTATCACTCTGTGGAGACGGTAAACTGTACGTACGCATGAGTAATAACTTTAAATATCATTTGATGATAAGGAGGGTGTATAATGGTGGTTTAATTATCATAATATCATTTAATAATATTTATTATATTTAATTTATTATTTTATTAACAATATAATAGGTTTTTAAGAGGTAAAAGACGAAATAAAAATAAATTGTTTGGTTTAGACAATTACCACTTCTTTGTAATGACTTATTTATATCTCCTGTAACGGGCTCTGGGGTCCGTATTTTCGGAATAAAAAATAATCCATAATTTGGATATGGAATTTTAAAATATAAATTGATAGAGTTTGGTCATGCTATAAGGATCAATGTGATGTAAAGAGGTGACAAAATAGGTTACCTTTTATAATTTAGGTGAGGGGGAATTTTGGAAAATTTCAAAAGATTAAATTATAATAAATTAATTCTCAATAAAAATACCTACCAATGGAAATGTATTAGAAGAAAATGTAAGATAAAGTTGTAATACCAACAACCAATAGAAGTTTGACTATTTTTGTCACTTTAAACCTTATCATTTTTAGTAACCATTAGTTACCAAATTTTAATTTTAACTACAGTAACAATTTTTTCAATCTTAAAGGGTTGTAAATTTTTTTAGATATAAGGATACAATTGGACCTGAAATGGAAAACCCATGGAATTATAGACTTTATCATAACCAACTTATATTATTTCAATATTTCCCAGTTTTTTTATATAATTTAATAAATTACTATTTTTAGAAAACATCATTATTGTCAATTTGAAAACTATTCATAAAATTGCATTTAATAACAAAATGAAAATAATGAAATTTTTAAAAAAAATATTTTAACACATACCTAACATGTTATTATTTTCTATAAGATTCATGTATCATGTTAATTCTCTAAAATTATATTACTTTTAATATTTTTAAAATCATTTATTTTATTTTTCTATTAATTGAATAAACACTATTTTGGTATTTTATAAGCATTTATGGTAATTAGGGTACCTCATTGGAATGGCGGCCCAAACAGGGTGTGAGATATACTTAGTAGACCCCCAAAAATTGTTTCTAATTTTTATTATAGTCTATGAATATAAAATAAATTTGTGTGCGAGTATATCATAAGTAATGCAGTGTTGTAATAATAAATGTAATCAAGTCAGGCCTAGGTTCGCTAATGACACTTGGTCGATTGTACCTGCTTCAACTTAATTCAGGATATCTCAAAACATCACCCTCGTAAATATATGTGTGTGTGTGAGTGTGTCTGTGTGTGTGTGTTTTTTTTTATATATGTACTCTACACATACAAGCATATATGGAAATATGTATATATATATACATCATACTAGCTAGAACCTGAGGCTTAACTAAGGTATCTTTATATAATCATGAGAGTGTCATACTCTGCGAGGGACTTCATGCTCGTAATATCTCAATGAATGAATAAGGAAATACCATCCAATAGTATCAAGGAAAATATTAATCAATGAAACATGTTTTTATAGTATATTTTTCATAACCCCAAACATCTGAAGTAGAATATGGAAATCACCTCTGTCATCTAACTTAGGGATGTGACCACTATGATCAAAATCCAAATCGAGTCGGTGTGAGGTGTTATTCCCAACAACCCAAGTGACATGAGATTTCATTCCCATTATCCACAACCTAGGGGTGTGAGACTGCATGATCAACGAACCTGACCAATGTCCCTCCAGTTATAATATAGAAAAGTACGGTAATCCCACT
The DNA here is from genome assembly GCA_963277665.1 of Viscum album. NCBI lineage: Eukaryota > Viridiplantae > Streptophyta > Magnoliopsida > Santalales > Viscaceae > Viscum > Viscum album. Next base: position 492,464,585 of record OY728150.1, read on the forward strand.
TTCCCTATGATCCCTTAATATGACAATCCTTAAAGAGGAAACCAAAATCACTCAAGATAAAGTGAATCATTTTTAGTATAATCCACTTTATCATTTCCAATATGGGTCATAGACCATCCATGTCATAATAAATTAAATTTATATTAGTGGGCCATTTTATTTATAAGTCATAATAGGTTCACTATATTTACCAATAACTACAAGGGCCCTGGGAGGTACCCATGCCAATGATACAAATCACGAAGAACATCAAAATCAAATCATTGTTTTGTTTATAATTCAACACCCCTCATAGTTGGTTTTATTAGAAAACATGAAATTTCCATCAAATAATTCACTTAATTCAATTTATGAATCTCATTTTAGAGGAATAATTAAATACAAAAAAAACATGGAAAATTGGATGGGAATCCAAATAGGTGTAGTTACTATAGGCAAAACCATTTAAATTAACCCACCATATGGGTGGTTTAGTCATAAGGAAATCCATGATAATTATGTGATTTAACGAACCCACACTAAATGGGGTTGTTTTGGTTGAGTTCATAACCACCAACCATGTCAAAGGGGGCCTAAAACATATTAAAATGTGGTTTGGGAATTTAATTTAAGGCATTTCATAAAATAGAAGCGACACTTAGAAGGTACGGAACACAACACAATGGTAATATTATATAAAAGACACGACATTATGGGAAAATCATATAGACCACCTACCTCATTCATAGGATGGTATACTCATCCATTATCATCCTTTGATAAAAAAAACAAGAGAAGTTGGAAGAATCAACAAATTACCTAGAAATAGTAAAAAAATTCACATGAATTTAGAGATCTGTATGGTGAGGTAAACAAAGAAGAGAATCATTAAGAGTCGAGATCTTACCAATATGGTTCCAACACACATGATAGTTCTTGATTTGAATGCATTATAAGAAGATCTCCTAAATCATAGGAAAGGAGGAAGGGATATCTCATATAACCCCCCCCCCCCCCCTACTACACACAAATGAGAAATAAATAAGGGAGAGGTATGTAATAAACTAGAGTGAAAATGAAATTTTCCAACTTATTAATGAGATTCATAGTTTGGAAACATGATTTGGTTAACCATGTACCAACCATTCATGCTTATCTATCCAAATCCACACCCCACATTATTAGCTTTCATGGTTTGGAAAACCATGTGTCGAAACCATGCGTAGCTATTTATTAGGTCTTACTAAGGGTGTGGGATAAGTACACTATTTAGGTAACCCGTGTCTAACCCATGTTTCATCTATATAATAAATTGTAGACACCTCTCACAACCATGCACCTCAACACGAACGATTAAACCAACCCATATGATACCACCTTCTATACTGGACTGAGCTGCATGGTTTCTCCTAAAGGAATACATGGGTTAATCTAACTGCATACCTAGCCTACCTCTCTAGAAAAGAAGGCCTCTAGAGTACGGTGCTCCCAAAACACAAACAATCCTCTTGGTAACTTCTTGAGACTTAAACCACATCAAAAAACAATTCATTTAAGTTCCCCAACTCATGGAATTAAATTTAGTGACCCATTATAAGTTCTTCCCCATGCAACAAATGAAAAATTTAAAAATTATTAAAATTTTGAACCCGGTCCACAATACAGGACATTACACAGGGTTCCTCACACAAATTATGTGAATCCGATTAGCCAGTGTACCGCCTATGGAAGTAAGATCCTAACTGTTGTTACTTAGTGACCTTTCTTAAGTATACTCCATCAAGAAATGCCACATTATACTTTTGGTATGTATAATTATATTTATTTTCTTCATTCAAATGATTTTTCAATGATTATAGACCTGATTATTGAATGTTTATTTTCTTTTACTTATGAGCATGAAATTATCTTAGAAAACCCATCATTCATATTAGATCCACCATAATAATGGAATCGATATATTTTCATATTTATTTTATAAAGAATATTTATATCATTATATGTTTTATGCAATATCATTTTTTATGATATGACATGTATATGTTTTATTCATTGGATCGTTATTCCATTATTTATGATATGAGATATCATTAGATGAAATTTTGTGTTTTGCATAGTCATATGGTATGAATGGATGAATCATAACATATAAATTATCAAATCCTATAATTTTATACAACATCATAATCTATAATATTTATTATCAAATGTTAAAATATAAAATACAAGTATTCATAAAATAGCGGGGCTTGTCATAATGATGATATAAGTGATATATTTAAATACGAAAATCCACCCAAGATAGTTTTTATCAGAAGCACTATATGAATCATGGTGTATATATTTGGTTATTGGGTGTACAATTACATTCAAACACACACACACACCACACACATAGGCGAGAGAGGTAATCTATATCCCCCAAGGGGATTACCCACCCTTCAAGACTTATTTATTTATTACACGACCTATAGACCCATTTGGAATGAAGCCCATAACATGACCTGGAAGCCCAGTGCAACATCATGCCTATATCATCATTCCTCTGTCACCAAGACTACATCATAGCCTACCTGCATCATGAACATTTCATCACCTGCCTATGTCATCATCTGAATCATCTCTTTCATATGAATGTAATAATACATGCGCCCACCCATATTTGATCCTTGGTCTGATGCAAAATTATAGGGCATGTTTACCACTTGGGTAAGCGCGCAAATGCATAATCCTGGTGTATAATAGATATTATCTATCTTAAAATATAATATTTACCAAAAATTTGATAAATATAATAATTTGTTTAAAAGTGAATATAATTTATATATTTTTAATAAAAGACAAGTTTTAAGCATTATTAGTGGAATATATTTTATGAATAAATGGATTATTAAATGTTCATATTGATAATTTTATCTGAAAAATAAATAAAATGATTATTTTTTAATTTATTACTATTGACATATTTATATTTATATTTTATTTATATTATGTGTATATTATGTATGTTTTAATTTAAAAGATGAATTACATTATATAAAATTGTTATACCATGTACTTCATGCTATGTTTGAAAATATAAGAATTAATTTTAATAAAATTTGACTTCAGTTTCTTATTATGATCTGAGATTCAATTTAATAGTTGATTATAGTTTAAATACATTAGGAATTAGTTATATGATAGAATTGAGATCACTCCTAAGTAAATAACCTGTGGTAGAAAAACTTTGGACTTGATTTCTAACTGGCCTGGAGGCCTATGGCTTTTCTAGAAAAGTGGGGTTGGTTACTTGTCACTCCATGCTTACTCATGTTTATATTATTGGTTTCATATTATTCTAATCCTTTATATGAAAAATTTTATTATACCTTATGAATATGATGTATTTGGATATGTTTAAATATAATTATAGTCCGTTTTTTGGTGATTAACAAAAACTATTATTTATTTAAAGTGATACACATTAATATGATTTAGACACATTATTTTTGTGGATGAAATAGGGATTGAAAAAATTAACCCTTTTCAGCATGCATACATGTAGGAATAATACATGAAATAAAAATCATTACATCTAATATAATTGTTTTGGATTTAATATTCATGTATTGTATATCAAATTACAGAGACCACGAAAACATTTCAAATACTATGTGAGATTTTCCTTCCAAAATAATCACATATCATGATCTCGATCATAGAAAGAGGTAGGTTATCCCAATTGAGGGTTCCAATGGACTATATTGTTTATGTAATGGTGGAAATCACTAACCTTGAGAGTTAGGTAACTAAATTCCACTATATGTTTTAGTTTACATATATCTAGGAAACCCTGTGTGATATGTTACTAGAAGAATAAAGTTGAGTTTTATCGACAATATGTATTTTTTAAAAGATCATTAAACTAAACTATCCATGAATCATATGTTTATATTCATTATGACCTAACTAAATTTCTAAGATATGATATGCACACTAAATAAAATCATTACATAGTCAAATATTGATCTTGTCCCAGTAAAGGTAATGATGTAAGAGGTCAACATTTTAGTAAGAGTACAGTCATTAGAAATCCATGATGAGAAGATATAAAACATGATATTAACCCATATATATGTCTTTGTAATAGATTATGGAATACATATAGATTATTATTTGGATGAATCTTATAAGTATAGACTATAATAAAATTTTATCAGTATATGATCTTGAGAAGTGTTATTATGGAGAATCATTTTTATCATGTGGATGTATATTTTATATAAATCAATTTTTCAAATTTTTACTCATGGGTATTAGATACCAGGTGTAAATCACACATTTATGATGAAAAATATAGAAATAAGGGAATATTGTTGAAATGTGAAGTATATTTACATGTTGGAAATGGGGAAATAGTTTCTACATTGGATGTTGTAACTTTTGATATAATCCTACCTCATGGATTAATCATACAATTTGAAAACTATTAAAATATTTTTTTAAGAAATAGAAATTTTATATCTTCAACTTATGTGGATAAGAAAGTATTTTTATTCACTTTTAAAAATAAATTCTTTTCTTTATAAATGAATAAATATTTTTATGAAATTAGTAATATGATGAATTGTTTATACATTCTACATATGGATAATCCTATTTATAAAATTCAGAATAAGAATATCAAATTTTATTTTAACCTTACTTTTATTTGGCATGGTAACATTAGGCATATAATTAAGAAATACACCCAAACACTCTATTGAGATTTATTGTTGGAATCATTAAATTTTGAATCATTTGGAAATAATAAATTTTTTTAAATGACCAAAGCAACAATTAGTGGAAAATGTGAGTTGCGTAGTGGATTAATGGAAGTTTAACATTATAATGCATATGGACAAATGAGAACTAAATAAATAGAATGGTATAAGTCTTTTATAAACATTAATGATGATTTAAGCCATCATTATTATATTTTTCTTACGATTCACAAGTTTGAAACATTTTGAAATTCCAAAGTGTATTAGAAGGAAATAAAAATCACCTTGGAAAAAGTATTGAGATTCTACATTCAGATCGAGGTGGTGAATTCTTGAGTAAGAAATTTAATGATCATTTGAGATATTGTGGAATTGTTTCATAGGTCACTCTTCCTATAAGACCATAATGGATTTTTTTTTGAAGATGCTGAATCGTAAATTTTTTACATGGTTCGTTTGGTGTTAAGTTAGTGTGATCTTCTTATATCATTTTGGTGATATGCTCTGGAACCTTTTTCAATCCAACATAACTATATTCTATATAAAGTATCGATAGATAAAAAAATACAAGTAATATAATAATAAATATCACAATTTATCTTTTATTTCTATTTGGGGTTGTGATGAATACATATAATATTAGGATTCAGAAAAATATGACCCTAAATTCAAAAAAATACTATTTTTGAGTAATCTCAAGGAAATGAAGGGATATTATTTATATAATATTACTAAACCCAAATTTTTATTAGATTGTTTTTATAAATTCATTGACGAGGATTATAAAATTAATGGTTTTAGTGAGAGGATAATTGATCTTGTCTAACTTAAAAAATCACAAATAGGAAGTGTTCCTAAGATGCAGAGTATACTGATTCTGCAAAGAATTATAGAAGAAGAACCAAATTAAGTAACATAAGAAACTTTATGATCTATTATGGTTCATAAGGATTCATAGAGATAAATAATTTTTATAATGAATGATGATGAATTTATATTTATAGATGATGAAAATACTAATTACATATAGGTCTTGTGAGTTTAGATTCGATGAAATGGTTAAAGTCTATGAAAATTGAGATAGACTCCATGTGCACTAACTAATTTTGGAACTTGGTGGATATGACTAAATGTGTGAGATACATAGGGTTAAAGTGGGTTTTACATATAATAACTGACCTTTATGAGAGATTTTCTGCCTGTAATTCTTATCTAGTAGCTAAAGGTTACAAAAATATCATGGAATTAACTATGAAGAATCCTTATCACTAGTGGAGATGATAAAGTTCATGCTGATATTGCATTGTATTGTAGCTCAATAGAACTATGAGATATATCAAATTGACTTCAAAAAAAAATTACTTAATGATAATTTATTCAATGATGTGTATATAATATAACCCATAGTTTTTTAATTTTAAAATAATAATAATAATATTTTCAAGTTGTCACGGTCCATTTATGAATTGAATCAAGATTTTAAGAGTTTTAAAATCTAGCTTAATGAAGCAATATGTTTTTTCAAATCATCAATAATGTAGATGATTCATGTAATTACAAATGTGTTTTCCAATCTAAGGAGTAAATCATCAAAATTAATAATTTCTAGTTGTAGAAGGATCCCTAAAGAAAGAACTTATTTCTTAGTAATATTTTCACTTGTAGTTAAGTATGATACTATCAAGATGGTGTAAGCATAGTTTATTTTGATGATAATCAATTGGAGTAAATTAATGTTAAGACAAAATTTCTTATTGGTGACTTAGAGGAGTGTATCTATATGAAGATTTCTAATGTTTTTGAAGAATTTCATAAGGATTTCCATGTGTGAATGTTGATGTATAGCTTGTATGGATTGAAGTAGGCACCTCGATTGGGGAGCATAAAGTTAAACATTATCATAAATAAGGAAGTTTTAATAAAGAGTGACTATGATCATTTACATTATCAAAAGTTCTAAGATAATGATAATTATTTCATACTCCTACTATATGTGGATGAAATGTTCCTGGGGGTTATAAGATTCAATTGATTTAGAAGGTGATGAAATGACCCAAGATTTCACTATATAATGTTTCCTTTAAATAAATATTATGTTTGATAACTTATTTTATATAAACCACTGAACTGAAATGATACATAACTTAATAGATAAATACTATTATGAAAATAATAAGAAAAAAACCTATAATAAATAATAGGATACAATTGAACTAAAAATAGTAACATTTAGAGGATAAACAATAAATATGATTTATTTTTTAGAACATAAATAAATTTTTAAAGTCTTTTATATTTCATACTAACAAACTAAATCAAAAAATTATAAATGATAATATACAATATTTAAATAAATTAAAAAATATACTAAAAATATCTAAAATATAAATTTGTAACAAATAATACTAAGGACACCTAATGTGTAAAAAAGTCATATTTTTTAACAAAATCAGTTTTCTTTATAATCTTTATTTTATTTTCAAAACTATATTTTCAAATTTAAGAATTTTAATTTCATAATATAAACTTTATTTTCTGATTCATCATATCAAAATTTACATAGTATTAATTTTAGGAATTTTTATAGGATAACTGATTTTCATATGAATAGTGAAAAATAGTTTTTTCAAAAAATGATGAATTTTATGACATTATCATTATATAATAAAGTACTATAATTAAATAAAACCTTTTATTTGATATATGGAATAAGTATATTAAATTTGAATATATTTTTTAATATTTATAAAACAGTTATTTAACCTTATAAAACAAATGTATTATTTTTAATTCTAACAAAATATGTTTTGTTCTTTTCATTTAATAAAACATTACTTTAGAAAACTAGGTTTTTTGATGGATTTTAAAGACACATAATTTTTTAAAAAACAACTTTATTTCTTGAAAATAAAAAACCTTAATACATCTGTTGTACACAAAAATGTTATTCTTAAAAATACTTGTTGCCTAAAACAAGTATTTACATATTATGTACTTTTATTTTAAAATTAAATTCTCTAAACCTTATAAATTTTAATTGATAAAATTATTTTCATATTCTAAATAATAATAATCAAATTAGGTTATAAGTACAATTTTAATTTTTGTCCAAAAATAAGTTATCAGGGTAAAACAAATAGTTACCGCGGTGAAAGTAAATTATGGTAAAAATATAAATTAATGGGAAAATTCATAATAACTAAAAAAAATATCCCTTAGATATTTGAATAATATATGGATCGAAAAATAATAATATCATATCCATTATTTTCCATTTTAGGAGGCAACTTCCTTTGAAAATGACATGCGTTTAACATCAAGTCCTGAATATTTCCAAAAATTTCCCTCCTATTCAATTTTAAAAGGATGCATTTACTCCCATTCATGAAACACCATTTATATAAAATTTATTTCTAAATTTTTTTTTTTTTCTAATATAACCACCCCCGTGTTTTTATGCCTCTATCCTCTATTAGTTAGTTTTAATCCTCATTTTCTAAAGAGGTTGTAATGAGAAAACTCAATTTTTCAACGTAAGTATTACCTACTTCTTAATCATTTCTTCTTAATATTTTACATTTAAACCTTTTTATAAACAAATTAATATAATCAGATGAGTATAATTAAAATAAAAATACGTTATTATTTTTATGAAATCACCCATATTTATTCATTTTCAACCACTAATAGTAAAAAAGGAATATTGATAGTGTGTACGTACAGATTACCGCCTCCATGATTCAACATTTTCTATTTTTTGTAACAACCCCTAAATATTGGCTATATTGATTTAATTTATTAATAAATACGGTATATACAATATATCTATCATTATTAAATTTCAAGTTAAAATTTATTTTCAATCCATCTAATTGGAATAGAAATAAAAATGCCATCACATGTACGTGAAGACTACCGCCTCCCTAAACGATGTAATACATTTTTCTAACCACCTAACAAATATTGCACTAAAAGGGTAATTAATGAAATAATATAATTATTATAAAATTATTAATGTTCTTGAAATATAATATCTGGCATTATATTATTGACATTAACAAAAAACAATCATAGTAAATTTTACTGCAAAAAAGGAACATTTCAAGTAACCTTTAATACTTGAAGTCCATTTTAAAAACCAATATAAAAATAATTTTTTTAGTAATGGAATATAAAACTAAATTAAATATATATATATATATATTATGATTAAAGTTTACAACACCTCTTACTATTTTAAAAATATAGAAATATATACATACAAATTGACCAAACAACCATGAGTAACCAACATAAGAAAAAACTATATAATTAATATATAATATATTATATTAGATAAAAGTTTGATGATAAAATATTTATGAATAAGGTTCTTAATAATTTTTTTAAAAAAATAATTTGATTATCTAAGTAGTTTAGTACATGTAGATAATGAATCGGGACAATGGTAAGTGGTTCTTGCCCAAAATTTAATTTCCTGAGACATATTTATTATTGCTCACCATGACATCTTAAATATATAATAATTAATACATAATGAATTTATTTTACCATATTAATATAATTATACAGGTTTTCAGATCCTTATAGTTTTATTTATTTAACTTTCCTTCGATTTAAAGGATATAAAAGTTTTAAGGGTTTTTATAAACTCTATTTCCTTCCATTGAGTTACAATTTTATTTATTGCGATAATTGTTCTAGGTTTGATTTATTATACCTAATAAATACTTTATAATTACTTTCCTAATTATTTTTTTGTGTCTCAAAAATATTTTTTATAAAATCATTATAAAAGGACTCCTACCTCAAAGATTATGATTCTTGTAAGGGCTTCTTTATCTCAATTCCTATTTCATGAGGCATACTTCTTGTTATAAATGAATTTACTTTTATATAGTTTATATAATTATTATTTATTATATCATATCATGAATTATATTTTATTCATAAAAGTTTATGTCCTCTCTCAATTGTTTTCACCTTTGAGGGAATGATTTAAATTTTACTCAAGACATAACATTTGTTTTCTAACACCATTTTAAAATCGATGCCTCTCAAATGTGATATCCCATATTCAGAATTTGTGTAGTATTTATTATAATATCTCAAAATTTTTATTCCCATTTGGTTACCCTTGTTGGGATTTTTTTCTCTATTTAAATATTTTAAATGGAAAATTTAATACATTTTTAATAATGCGGGTTTTCAAAAAGGATATTTAAAAATATTTAAAATGGTTTTCCATCCTTTCAAAATAAAATATATTATCATCTACTATATGATTTACCTATAAAATATTGTTTATTTTGAAACATTACATTATCATATATCTCTTAAAATTCAATATTTTAATATATCTCATAAGTTTTATTCCACCCTTTTTCAAAATTACTTTTTGAAAGAAATTGGAGAGTTTATTTCCTAGACTTTATTTATAAAAAAAAGAAATGTAATTTTTTTATAAATTCACATGAATTGATTTTATCTAATTTTAAAACATATTTCCCCCATATGATGATTTTAAAATGTAAAATATTTTTTTCATAATTCAATGAGTTTTATTTTAAATGGGTTTTAAAAGAAAAGGGTGATTTTTCTCATGATGTTCAATGTAAAATATGACTATTATTCTAATAGTATTATCCATTTACCAATTTATTCATTAAACACGTTTTCAAAAATCAGCATTGTTAAATCTCTAAATGATAAATGATACATCACTATCTTTTTCCTACCTAATCATATTCTATGTATAACCATAATTATTCTTCCAAAATATTTCATTCGGGAATACGTTGTTTTTTAATTCTTTTTGATTGAAGGGTGTTCACCTAGATTCCCTATTATTGATTGATTGAGGAAATTATTGACCTAAATATATAATATTTTTTATTTAGTGTAAATACCATATTCTATATTATCTTGATTTAATGGTATTTACCTATAAATTTATTTAATAATTTTGGATACCCCTTTATTTTTTATAGGTATATCACGTTACAATTATTGATGGATTATTAATGTTTTCATTATGTGAATACATTTTAAAATGATATTAAACCCATTTTATTTCAATAAGAGATTTATGATATGAAGATGATTTAATTTATATGAAAAACATATGTATAGATGATGAATGGTGGTGTCCTATACCACCTTCTAATGTATTAATTTAAGTTTACATCTCATTAGATAAGTACGGATGGGAATTGAGGGTTTGTTCACATAGACATGAGTGTAATTATTATGATCACATTTTTAGGGATGGAAGTAATGAGTTTTCTTAAATCATCATGTTCATAATGTATTTTCTCACATTGGTTTTCCTTTGATTATGGTTGTCCCACATTTCTATGATGCCTTTTATTTTAAGATATGATACACTTCCTTATTATTCAATGATTTATGTTTATTCTTATGACCCTGCTATGATTTCACGGATCATGTTTATTTAATCATATTTCGAAATTTTTTTGATTCATGTATTATGTTATTTGAAGCATTTTTCCATGATTTATGATATATGAATTTTTTTGTATAAATTTTTTATCTATCTTGTTTATACCCATATTCTCACCTTATTCTCACATTGATCTTTATGGTTATCACTTATGTTACCCTTACTGAACATCTAAGATCACATATTTCTTACATTTACTTTTCCTTTGGTTATAAATAAAAGTAATTGGTATGAAAGTTATATAAGAGTTTTTGCTGTGGAGGATTTGTGGAAGATATTAAATATTGGTTTTGGAAGAAGTGGTCTCTTATATAGTGGGAAATATTTTCTGTTGATATAAAGAACTTGGGTTTTATTAGTTTTAATATTTCCTTTAATTCAAAAAATATTTAAACCTAAAAGTTCATTTAGTTGTAAATGTTTCACTATCTTTTAATTATAGATGTGAATCAAAGCCAATGTGTATATGACGTGTGTTTTATACGCCAAATCTGGCAGTATAGTTCTAGTTCACCTTAGCTAATTTGATGTTTTTTGGAATATTTGAAATGAAAATTCTTATAAAATCAAATAAATTATAGTGGATGATAATATAATGGGATAATAAAGTTGGTAACCTAGTATTATACCCAAAATAATACATCTAGATGGTCCTTGAGATATTTTTCATGACTAGATATAAACCTATCTCAACCCCTCTTGCTAAACACTTAATCTATCCAAGGCATAAACACCAGAAAAATAAGATGAGGCCTGGTACATGTTGAGGGTACTATGTACATCGGTTATCGAATACTTGATTTATGTGATGATTTTTACATGGAGAGGCATTGTATTTTCTTTGGGTGTAGTAAGTGAGTCTATATCAAACCCCAAAAGGGATAATTGGACGTCTTGAAGTGGATCATATGATATTTGAAGGTATTGAAAGAAGAAATTCTAAATTTATGATAAGATTATATTTTTCAAAGATTCATAGATATGAATTTATCTAGGAATTAATATATATAAAAGAACACAAAAAGATTCATGTTTTCATGTTACGGAATAATAGTTGGATGGATGTATCGACTATATTGTTTGGTTACATTGTCTACAATTAAGTTAGAATAATTTTCAACTAATATGTCTATAAAAGTATTATTCTAGTTAATTTACATACTAAAGAAGATTGGAAATCCATCAGATTGAGGAAAATTATTTTTGAAAGTCAGAGTGCCATCCACAATTCTTGAAATCTATTGTATTTATGGGAGAATGAAACAGATTTACTTGAAATTAAATTTCATCCAGAATATAACAAAATAAAATGTGTTAGAGTTGTGGAATATATATGGGATGTAAAATCCATATGATATATTTAAAAATATTTTAGTTCATGAATGTCTTAGGTATCACTGTGCCTAAGTTGGACTCGGGTGAATAATAGTTGGTAGAGAATAACTCATGCATGAAGAATGAATTTGGATGAGTTTTTTTTTAAATTTTTGAAGAAATATGAGGATATATTTGAATTAAAATTATTGTGGAATATTTTTAGGATTATAAATCCTCCTCATGGTACTTGAATTATGTTTCATGGAGGAAAAACTCCCAAAGTTCACTTTAGTATTTTCAAGGCAGTGACAATTGATATATTCGATATTGAGATATTTTTATTTAAAAGTTATAAACTTATAATTATTTTATGGTGAAACCTATTATAGGTTTTCCAAATTCAATTATTTATGAATTGGATCTATATTGAACCAAATGTTGACTAACTATAATGATGTCTTGATTGCAGACATTTTTCAGTTATGTGACTTTTTTCAATGTATATTTAACTCTAAAAATATGAAGTGGGACCAATTGTTGATGAGTAAAATATATGAATAATCAATGTGTAAAAATGTTAACATAGATATAGAGTTTTTAATCCTTTATAAATCTGATAACATAAGTGTTTTCTCTGTTTTCTCGTGGATGTTGGATGAATTTACGAACCATGTGATCTTATATATCCAATTTACATTTCCTATTGGCTCATTTATTTGAATTCTTAATATCTAAATTTTTTTGCAGAGTATTTGGTCAGTGTGACATAGTGTGGTGTGTGGTGTTCTATATCTTATTATCTTACAATATACTATGATCATAAGAAAATTATAGTGGTGTAACTTCTATATTGTAGATCCTATAGAGTGTGTGAGCTTCTGGTGGATTAAGATTCTTTTTTTCCAATGGATTAACAGATGTTCCTTACCCAATAGCCTTATTATATATGTTATTTAGTGTAAAAAAACTTCATCTATGGTATTCAACTCTCATATATTCAAAAAAACATTCTGTGCTAACATAATTTGAACAATTCCATGTGCCTTATGGTCAAGCTTCCCCCATCACTTTTCATTATCACTATAGGTTTAACACCAGATAACATAATATTTAAAAACTAAAACCCATCACATTAAACGTTCTATTTATTTCCTTCCCCTATTCCAATTATTTTACCATTAATAAAGACTTTACGTGTAACATATGACCACTTATTAGAAATATTCACCCCACCAAGAATATAATTAATGTTTTTATAGGAATTGATGTGACAACAACATAGATACAACCTCCAAACATCAACATATACAACAATAATTTCATATCCCAAGATAGTTGATGGTGTATTATTTGAGTATGAATGTCTCACCACATACTATATCAAATTAAATTAAACAATGAATAATTTAATAAAAATAGAATAATATAATAGTGACTCTCTCACACACCTTATAAACAATAAATTTCACATGATTCGAGATTTAATTTATGACTATAGAAAAATATGGTGGAGAGGGAAAATCTTGAGTTATAAGTTATTTCACTAATCACTACTCAAATAGAAATATATTTTTTTCTTGCTTCAACTAATCATCCATATAGGGAGATCCTATTTATAGAAAAACCATGAAAACTCTATTCAATAACTATTGTAAACTTGGATCAAATATTTTAAGAATATTAAATCACTACTAAACACTTAATTTTGGTTTTATCGATATAATTAGTGATATTATAGACATCATGAATCTAGTGCCCAATTTTACCAAGGTATTGATCAAATATTTCTCTACCATCTACACACACTCCACTATTGATTTCCCAGTTTTAAATAGTTATACATCTAAAATTTATCTATACACAATATATTTACTCCTATTGAGACTTCACTAAAACAACTCTTCTTTGTGAGAAAATTCCTTTAAACCTCAACATTATAAATAATTTATTACATATCAATTTTATACATGAATATTTTTGATATTCACAATACCCATATTGTTTTTATTTATAGTAATTATTTTTATGAGTAAAACTTTTACAATGTATGAAAATATATAATCTAGATAAAACATTATTTAATAGTTTTACATTATAGGATTTGGAATGATTAAATATTTAAAAATAAACTCTAAAAAAATCAATGTTGAATTTATATGCTGGATTTATCTATATATTTTTGACACATGGGTTTTAATTGTAGGGAAACTATTTATTTATTTGATCTATCATTATTCATAACATAAATTTTTTTTGTTGAAATCCTATTCTTATAAAACAATTCTAAACTGGAGAAACTAAAAATATCTATTTTTAAAAGTTATTTCCTGGATTTTATATTATTTTTTGTTGCCTTTTGGAAGATTAATTTCAATAATAATGATGTTGGTTTGGGGATAATTGTCTCAAAAGATACTAAAAAAATTTCTTTAAGAAAACTCAATTCAAAATCTTGATTCAAATTTATAATATCTAGTTTTTCCTACTCTATTATCCAATTAAAACTCAACAAATATATTTTTAATGTTTAAGTAAATTATTTTTATAAAATACATGATTATCAATGGATTATATGTTGATAATTACTATATAATTCCTAAAATTATTAATTAACAAGTCATTATATAAAATTATTTAGAGGTATTTTTTGGATATTCAAAAAGAACTATGTATATCATCACACATAAAATACCATTTTTGGTAAAAAAAAAATTAGTTCTCATTCATCATAGTAAATACTAATTTTGTGTTATATTTTTTTAGTAATTTTTATCTTGGGATTTATTTCATAATAAACATCTTGTTCAAAATATCTTCTTATAAATATTTATTTAAAGTTTTAATAATTACTAACTTTTTATCATGAAATATTGATTGATAACTGATCATACCCAGTGGATATATGATTATTTTTGTGAATTTTTTTTAATTTATTTCTAGATATATGAATTAGTTCTCAATGTCATATATATTATCTTCTTAAAATCATTACCTTTTCACATATTAGATAATTTTAATTTTTGATCATTGAGCATAAATGTTAGAATTCCATTATCAAAAATCACTATAAAATTTATTTCTTATTATTTTTATTATAACATTAAAATAATTAAAATTATTTAAAATATATTTTATTTTTTATTGAAAGATAAAAAAAATTATTTTTACTATCTAAAATATACTATTCATCTTACTATTTATTTCTTATAAACTATTTCTTTGTTAAAAACCATTTATTTTTTATAAACTACCTATTCAAGGAGAACTTTATATTTCTTGGAACTATTTTCATCCCATAATTAACTATATCTTATATTATTATTACTATATAAAAAATTTAAAAAATATTCCCTTAGAAATAATATGATGAACCATTATTGGTTGGAAAAATTAAATTTTCTTTAACACCAGTTCAACCCCTTGAGTGTTTCTATATAATATTTTTTTTTCACAATAATATTTTGATAATTATCAATAAGTTTTAAAATGTAAAATTAGAAAGATCAATGAATTTTTATAATCTGGTAGGGTAAATAGAAACTTTTTAGACATATCAAAACTAGTTAGAGACTATAAGATAACCCTGAATTCATTAGGTGTATGATTATTAAAATTTTTATTGTTTAAAAAATAGACCAAAAAATGAAAACCAAAACAATATTGTATTTATACAAGATTTCACACCCTGTAATAGGTAAACCCAAAACTGTAGAATAACACGCACTACACACACATACACACACTATTTAATAACTAATATAGTATCGTTTAATACTTTTTAATTAAACTATAGGCATGTTATTAATAATTTTTTTAACAAATTTTTTTATTTTAGTTTAATTAATATATTTAAGTAAAAATTAAATATTATTAGCTATTTTTATAAATCTAAATTATAGAGATTTTTTTTGTTTTATAAAAAATGACTTTTTTCAAGGTGCCTTCTTAAATCATGTGATAATAATTATTGTCTTTGATGTTTTAGTCTGTATAAAAAATGATTCAAAATGGTACTTGGATAGTAAGTACCTAGGATTGTAAGTTCTTAACCCATTTAGGCTCGACCCACTCATTTTTCATGCCAATTGATTTTATCCCTAGTATATCACTATTAAATATTATTATGGAATATGGATATTATAATGAATTAATATAAACATATATTTTTAATTTTGACTTATACAATTAGATCATAGTAAGAAGAAATTTATAAGATCCATAAAATAAAATTAAAATCTTTCTCTCTCGTAGAAGATTTTATATATGAACTAAATGTAAGAGTAAATTTATTTCTCAATTATGTCCAATAAGTATACATATTCATAATAATATTTCATCTTATAAAAATATTCAGGAAATATGGAGATCAATTTAAGTTACTCATTATGGTATTGAAAATATACACAATATCATGTAATCCATTATTCATAATAACTATCAATAGTTTAGGAAGCTATACAATGAATAAATTTCATAATGTGTTAAATATTTACTAACAATATAAATATGATCAACTATTTTAGTTCAATAAGGTCATGATGATAGTGTTTTTTTAGAAAAGAAATCCAATTTTCTACCAATGGAGTAAAAAATAAAGATGATGACACATGAAAATGCATGATTTCAAATTAAAATAAACCTTGATAAACTAATTGGATCTTGATCATCTAATTGGTTAGCAATAAAAATAGATGAATTATATTGAAATATTCAACCATATCATAACCAATTTTATTCATTAGATTCATATCATAGGAAAATATATATATATATATATTTCTTATGATATAATAATCCTATATTTTTTGGTTTGACATATGATAGAACCTACAATATGTGATATCAGGTGCATGTGTGTATCCAAATTTCCAATTTTTTTACCATTAGTTATAATTCATTGAAATAGATCCTTTTTATATTAAAACTGATATTTTTTCCTTTTGAAATATTCAACAATCATAAACACCAAAAAAAAATTTGTTATGAGTAACGTATAACAGCTTCCAAACATTGGTATCCAACATAGGATCTCCATTATTAAATGAATACAATCACTATAAATGATTTTATTTTTCATATTGGTGTGTGTGGTAATTTTTCAACCAAATAAAAATATCTCTTCCTTTATGTTCTAAATTTTTCATTAATATGAAGGTTCTCTCACACCTTTGGAGTTTGCAGGTTCCTCGCATAGTGAACATGATTCTGATTAGCTGGTGAACTACCTATAGAATTAAGTGCCTAAAAACTATTACTTAGCGATCTTCCTAAAGACCACTGTATTGAGATAGAGAAAACTAGAAATTAGATATGTATATTTATATTTGTGTTCTTAATTTATATTTTTATTAAATAATGACATACCTGATAAATGAAAGTATTTCTTCTATTAATTATGAGCATGATATGTTATAAGAAAACACATTAGTGGTATTATATCCACCATAATCATGGAATCAACATATTTTAATATTTATTTTATATATAACTTTTATATCATAATATGTTATATAAAATATAATAAGGTAAGATATGACATGGCTAAGTCATATTTATTGGATCATTTTCCATTATTTATGATATGAGATATCATAATGTCAAATTCATTATTTTTCCTAGTCATATGGTTTTTCTAGATGAATCATAACATATAATTAGAAAAATCCTGTGATTTTAGACTATATTATAATCTATAATAGGTATTATCATATGTTAAGAATGGTAAACCAAGTATTCATAAAATAGATGTCCATGTTGTAAGGAAGATATAAGTGATATCATTGAATAAAATCGGCCACCCCTGATAGTTCTTATCATAAGCACTAATTTAATCATGGTGTATAATCGATTTTACCTATCATAAAATATGATCATCTCAAAAAATGTGATAAATATATATTTTTTTAAATATGAATATAGTTTTTAATTTATTTATGAAATATAAGTGTCAGGGCTTATAAAGGGAATATATAATATGATTAAATTAAATATTAAATGTTTATATTGATAACTCATTTTCAAACACTAAATAAATTTTTTATTTATTACTATTTAAATATTAATATATATATATAATTTTTATATGATGTGAACATTATATATGTTATAATTTAAATGATAAATTACTTCTTATAAAATTATTATAACACGAATTTTATACTAGGTATGAAAATAAAATATTATTTTTTATATACTTTGACTTTAGTTTTTTGTAAAGATATGAGATTGAATTTAAATGTTGAGTAGAATTTAAATTTATTTGATGTTAGATCTATATTGGAATTGATATTTTAACTGAGTAAATAACCCTAGGTAGAGGAAACATAGATAGGATTCCCAACTGGGCTGGAGGCTTATGACTTGTTAGGAAAAGTGGTGTTGGGTAATTATTGCTCCATTCATACTCGTGTTGATATTTTTGGTTTCATATAATTATATTACTTTACATGAAAATGATTATAAAACCATATGAATTTTATGTATTTGGATATTTGTAAATATATTTCGATTCTATTTTTGGGTGAGTAAAACAAACTATTTTTTATATTAACTGTTACACACTAATATGGTTTAGACATATTAATTTGGTGGATAAAATAAGTATTTCAAAAATGAATCTTTATAAGTATGCATACATGTACGAATAAAATAAGAGATAATAGTGATTGGTTTAATACAATAGTTTTGGATTTAATATGCATGTATTTTGTATCAAATTTCATATTCCAATGAAATAATTCAAATAATAAGTGAGATATTCTTTCCAAATCAATCACAGGTCATGACCCTGATTATAAAAACATGCATGTTCTTCGAAATGAAACGTTCCAATGTAAAATATTATGTAATACATGGTGGAAATCACTAATCATAAGAGTAAGGTAACAAAATCCCCCTATAATTTTTTGGTTACATTTAACTTGGAAACCCTATGAGATATGACACAAGAGGAATAATGTTGAGGTTCACTTATAAGATGGATTTGGGAAAAGAGCCTTCCACTCGACTATCCAAGAATCATAAATGACATTATCGGCATGATGGCCTACCTAAATAGATATGGGATTATAGGAACACCAAATAAGACTCATTACAAAGTTAAATATTGATATTTTTCCACTAAAGGTAATGATGTATGAGGTCATCCTTTTAGTATGAGTAAAATCATTAAAATACTTTATAAGAAGATATAAAACATGATAATCACTCATATATATGTCTTTTTTATTTATTATGTAATACATCATGATTATAATTTTACTATATCTTATAGGTGGAAAATATAAAAAAATTTAATATTGGTATCTGATATTGGGATGTGTTACTAAGGAGAATCAGTTTTACCATATATATGTGAATGTTATAAAATAAATTTCTCTAATTTTGACTCATGGTTTTTGGATACTGGGTGTACACCACACATTTGTTTTGATAAACATAGAGAAATAGTGAAAAAATTATGAAAAGTGAAGTATATTTACATGTAGTAAATAGAGAAATATTTTTTTCATCGGTGGTCTAATATTATGATGAAAGCCTACCTCATGGATTAAACATAGAATTTGAAAACTATTATAATAATTATTTTATAAATATAAATTTTATCTATGTGTCTTACATATATAAGAATGTATTTTTATACATTATTTAGAATAATATTTTCCTTATATATATGAATAAAATGTTTTATGGAATTTAGAATATGATGAATGGTTTATAAATTATGGATATGGATTATCCTATTTATAAAATTTAAAATAAGAAGATCTAATTTTATTTTAACACCACTTATCTTTGGAATTTTTACTTTAGGCACACCAATTATAAACACTTCCAAAGACTCTATAGATATGCATTTTGGGAATAATTAAATAATGAATCATTTTATAATAGGGTTTTCTTAAATGAAAAATGTGTCATTTAGTGAGAAAGTTGAGAGGGCTAGTGGATTAATGGATTTTATACATAGTGATGTATGTGGACCAAATAACACTCAATAAATAGTAGAGTATAAGTAATTTATAACCTTTACTGATGCTTTTATTCATTATTGTTATATTTTTCTTATGAGTCTGATTTTTGAATCATTTTTAAAGTTTAAAGGATTTCATAATTAAATCAAAAAATCAATTAGGGGAAAGTATTGAGACTCTATAATCAGATCAAGGTATGGAGTACATGGGTTAGAAATTTAATGATAATTTGAGAAATTTTGGAATATTTTCGTATCTAAATCATCCCAAAACACCAAAATAGAATGGTTTTCGTAATACGAGGAATCAGTATTTGTTTGACATGGTTCCTTCAATGTTGAGTTAGTGTGATCTTCCTATATCATTTTGGTGATATGATCTAGAAACTATGGTATTGAAACATAATTATATTTCATCAAAATTTGTCATAAAGACACCATATGAGATATATAATAATAAATATACCAATTTATCTTTTACTTATATTTGGGGGTTTTATTAATATATATATATAATGGTTGGATTCTAAAAAACAATATCCTAAATTGTAAAAATACTTATTTGTTGGTTATCCCAAGGAAATGAAGGGATATTATTTATATAATCATACAAACACAAAATTGGTTATGGAATGATTTTGTACTTTACTAGAGAAGTGTTATATAAATCAAGGTTTCTGTGAGATAAAAAATGAACTTTTATAAGTTCAAAACTAACAAATATGAAGTGTTCTTGGGATGGAGAATGAGCCAATTCAACAGAGTTTTGGAAAAAGAATCAAATTAGGAAACATAAGAAACATTATGGTCTCGTAGGATTCATAAAGATTCATATAGATATATAGAATTATTATAATGAATTATTAATAATTGATGTTTATAGAGGATGAAAATATTACCTACTTATATGTCTCAAGAGTTTAGAATCTATAAAATGATTGATGTTCATGAAATCTGACATGTACTCCATGTACACTAACCAATTTTGGAACTTGGTGGATATGCCTAATGGGGTGATATTTATAGGGTGAAATATGATTTTATTTAATATAACAGATATTTATGAGATAATGCATACTTATAATTCTCATCTAGTAGCTAAAAGTTACAAATAAATTCATGGAATTAACTATACAGATTCCTTTTCTTCAATGTAGATGATAAAGTTCATTCATATATTTATTTTTATTGTAGAACCTTATGATTATAAGATATATCAAATGGATGTAAAAAGTAATTTCCTTAATTATAATTTATTAAAGGATGATTATAGGAAACAACCCATTGGTTTTGAACATCCAAATGAGTCTACTAATATTTTGAAGTTATAATAGTTTATTTATGGATTGAATCAAGATTCCAAGAGTTGGAAGATCCTATTTAATTATGCAATAAAAGTGTTCGGTATCACCAAGAATGAAGTTGGTCTATTTATATATAACTTTTTTATTGGGTGATTTGTATTAATTCTTATATTTTATGTGGATGAAATACTATTTATCATAAATGATTTCCCAACATTACATTATATAAAAAGTTGACTAGGAAAGTGATTATCGATGAGAGATTTGAGTGATGAAGCCTACATACTGGTCATAAAGAACTATAGATATAGATCTAAGAGGTTACTTTTATTTTCAATGAATATATAATTTTTTGAAGAGGTAAAAAGGTGGTGAACTCTAAGAAGGAATCATTTACAATGTTCATATCATAAATCATATGAATAATTAGGATTATTCTAAAGATTTAGAAAGTATGATTGATATTAATTATGAACTCTCCATGTGATCTATCATGTATGAAGTGTTTTTTAATTACCCAATTTTTATTATTATTTAGAAATAATAAGTAGATGCCAATTCAATCTAGGAGAGATTCATTGAGTTTCTATGAATAACATCATTATGTACTTGATAAGAAGTATGAATATGTTCTTGGTATTTGGATGTGAGAATGAGCTCATTATAAGGGGTTTTAATAATATAATATTATATTATGATAAATATGATATGATATCTCAATCTGGTTCCATGTTTTTGATCAATGGAGGAATTATTATTTTGAAGATTTATACAGAGGTGAATGTTATAAAATTTAACGTAGAGGCATAATACATCATTGCATCAGATACTGTAAAGGAATCCGTTTGGATCAAGAATTAAATTATTAATATTGAATGTAGTTCCTAGAATATAGAGATTAATTGATCTTCAATATGAAAACAATGAGGATATTTATTAAAATAAGGACCCCTAATCTCACTAAAGGATTGAACAACTCCTTTGAAAATACCAATTCATTTAATAGATCATTGATATGGTTGATGTAACGATCTATTGAGTTTATATAGAAGAGAATGCAGTGGATAAATTAAGAAAACCATTATGATAAAAAATCATGGGGGTCATGTAAAATACATGGATATTGGATATATAATATATTTGATGCACTGGTAGGAAAATATATCAAGATTTTATAATAAATCTAATATCCAGTTATCAATTATTCATATATATTGTACTTAATAAACATGAATAATGGAATACTAAATACCCCTAAAAGTATGAATTTGAGTTGTCCCTAATTGATGGTAATCACTTATTATGATTAGTTGTGATTATATGTGAGTATTTTGATGATTATAAGTCTCATATATGATATATATTAGTCTCAAGAGATAATATGTTGAGTCTTATTTTCTGAATAGGATAATGAATGTATCTCGGCTAAAATGTTACAAAATCATTGATATACTTAGGGATGTATTGTTATCATAATTTCCTTATCAGTTGAGGTTGAAAAGATACTTATAATGTGAAACATTATACTTTGATACCTTTCTTACACCTACCTAGAGGCAAAGAAGATCATAGGGTAGATGTGTATGTTGTTGATCATGTTGTCAGTTGAGTTCAACCAAGATGGAATTCGTCACAATTTTTAAATTTTAATTAAATTAATTAATTAACTAATTGATGGTTTTATGTGAATAGGTTTATGTATATTCATCTATAATGAACAATTCCCACTCCCTCTCTTGTTTTTATCCTCTAACAATGGATTCTTCCCATTTTCATCCATTTTTCTTTCCCTTTATCCTAGGGAGTCACCATACATTAGGCTCATAATCCATATTTTTCTATTTACAGTTTCACAAAATTGTATTTCTTTTTAAATAAATTATTTATTCTATATAGTTATCTTTATATTCTCAATTTATTCTTCCTCAAGTAAAATCAGGTTTTGCAATCAGGAAATTATGTTCATTATTCTACATGGTAGGTGGTGCTGGGATATTTTCATTTATATACATGTTTATAAATTTTATTATTTTTAGAGTAGGTATTATCTTTTGAGTGACTAGGAAAGTGGATGGCTATGGTATAAAAAATTCAAGTGACGTATACTAGGGGTAGTATGGCATGGTTAGGTGAATCTGTGGTTTTATATACACCAAAGGTGTGTTTCATGATGGTCGATAGAACCTAAGATTTCTTTAGAAGGTTCTATATGTTTTCATGAGATAGTTCATGGGATATTTTACTGGATAAGATCACCTGGGAATGTGATGTGTATGATTAGAATTGATATGAGGTCATTTTGGTTATTAGTATGACATGAGGTGGTGTTGGACACTACCTACAGGGAACTATAGGTTTTCTATGTTATGGTTTTAGGTAGATGGGGAGGCTTCTCACCATGTGGCTGATTCCACTAGGTTTTCATACACAAAAAGGGACCCAAAGGGTTATTTTGACCACTATTTGGTGGGTGGTACCCTTCATAGATGAGAATATTAGGGTGATAATGATTATAATTGAATTGTAATTGAATTATATGAGAGTTAGTCTGTCACACCCAAACTATGTGATGCGCCATATTTCTAATTTTTTTCCTTATAATTTTATCTGCATCGAATTATCATTATTATTCTTTTTATATGAAATGAGGGGTGATCCTTACTAGGGTTTTGTGCTTTTTCACTGATAAGTGAACATTTTTTCCTTGACACGCAACCTCGCTGAAGCTGCACAGCCTCACCCGACTCATTGGGGCTTGATAGCATGCGACACACGGGTGAAACATAATTGTGAAGTCGTCCGACTTCACTAGTTTCGCCGAGTGACCCGCTCATCATTCAATTAACCAATGAATAAAAATTAAATTAATAATAAAGAAATAAAATTGAATGTGTGATAAAAATTTAAAAAAATTGTATTAATTAAAAAATATTATTATTATTATTTGAGGATGTTATTTTTAATATTAATATTATTACCATTATTATTATTATTGTTAACTCTTATTTTATTTTATTACCACCCATTTATTATTATAAATGTATTTTGTTTTATGTTTTATTTTATTTTAATTTTATTTATTTATCTTTTTTTTCCTTTCCCCCTTTTCCTTTTCCTTTCCTTTTCTCTTTATTTCCCCACATCTTCTCTTCCTCCCCCTCTCTTGCATCGCGACCTAGCCCCCCCCCCCCTGTAACCCTCCTACCCATCACAAACCACCTCTCATCACGCTTCGCTGCCTCCAGCCACCACCCTTTTTTCCCTTTGGTCGCGATAGCCTCCCCTCTTCCCTAGAACCTCTTCCCATCAGACCTGCTCTCCTGACCAGAACCGTCCGACCACCTTCCACACACCAGACGACCCACATGATTCGTGCCTTGCCTCTCCTCACTGGCTGCTTCCACCTGCAGCCTCTCCGGTGGTTCCCTAAGGCCAGCGCGCCTCCCATGCTTGCGTACGAACCCCCCTACTTCCCTCGGCCTTCCGACCCTGCACCCTCTACTCGCTCCGATGCACAGAGCATCCCTGTCACATCCCCTTTCAGGCATTGTTGGGTCCGGCATGACCTCTTCCTGTGACTCCCCATATAGCCGTGACCCCACCTGCTGGCCATCATCCGTCCAGAGGTCGCCCCTCTGGTAAGCCTATTTCTTCCTTGTGGTGTTTTTTTTCTCATTAGGGGTTCAATTTTAGGGTTTTAATTCTATATTTATCGTTTGAGTTCATGTTTTAGGGTTCACATTATGTTCTTTGGGGTGAAAACTGTAAGTGATTGAATTTTTTTGCAGAGGATTGGATTCTTTGACACCAAGGTAGGTGTTTCCGTGCCTTAACATCATTAAGTTAATTTAATATGTTTGTTAAAATTTGTTAATGTATCCTTTCGTTTTATTATGTAATTTGTTTGGTATTTTTGAATTGTTGTGTGTTTAAATGTTGAAATCATATTTCTATTATATAGATTGGCTATGTTTTGGTGTGTTCTTTGGAGCAATGTTTTTAAAAATGGGTTTTAAGAGTTGTTTGGGTTGCGCGAAATATCCTCAGAAAATTTTGACATGCACATGTGATATTGGGTCCACCCTTCATATGAGTCTTGTTGTGAGAGTTATTGAAACATGCAACTAATTATTATAGGTGTGGAAAATATAATTTGGTAATATTTTAATATATATCTGAGTTAGAATGTATTTTTCTTGAAAAAAATTTGTTATCTGTCATGCATATCATATTTTAGGGTTTCTTGGAAAAGGTTTTTGGGTCCTATCTTAAATGTGCTAAATATTTTCTAAAGTACTTAATGTGAGAGTGTAAAAAAATTTATGGGAAAGATTATTTATTTTATAATGTTGAACTTATTGTTCACCTTTTTATTTAAATTTTAAATAGTTGGATTAGCGGAAAAAATGTTTTGGAATGATTATGATGCACATTCAGTTTCAAAGTGGTGTTTTGGCATAAGATCAACTGTGTGTTTTGTGTAAACTGTCGTGTGATAATTTTAAATTTTTTATAAATTTTTTACATGAATTTTTTTAATTAAATGTGATGTGCAGACGTGGTGTTTGATAGAGTTAAAAATGTGTTAAATTTTAGGTGTCGTTATTGTGTGAAAATTAGGCATTTTTCATGTGAAACCCTTGATGTTCCAAATATAAATTTTCTATTAGTTGTTTAAATAATTTATGAATTCATGCATGTGATGGGATTTATGATGTGAAACTGTTTCAGTCTACGTTTGGTCTAAAACGGGGGATTTTGGAACATGTCTTTGTGTGTAAAGTTTTGTGGTGTGTTTGCTAATTGTTTTGTTAATTTTTTTAATGAACTATCAAATTGCATAAGTTGCGCGAGGCATGTTTATCAAAGGGTTTGGTATGTGGATATTTTTAGAGTGGGTTTTTTGTGTGTTTATTTGTGTCGCCCTTGTTGTGTTATTTAAATAATGCTTTCTATGTTGTGTGAATTTTTTATGTTCATCTTTGGGTGTTTCCAAATGTGGATTTGCAAAATGATTAAGAAACGGTAAATATATTTTTGGAAAGAGATTTTGTTGTTCGTGAGTTTTTGAAATGTCGTTGGTTATGAAAATGTGACTTTTGTGTGTAATGACTGGTTTGGTCTATGATATGAGAAAACAATATGCTATTTGAATGTGAATCATGGTTGAGCACAAGGGAAAACCTCGGGTATCAAGGTGGGAGGACTAGAACTAGAGTGCTAGTGATCCGGAGTGGCATCGTCCATGTTTCACTTAGCTGGATTGAAGATTGTAACACTAACTAAACATATGATTTCTTGAGGGTTGTGGCCTTCTAAGCCACGTTTTCTGAGGTTCGTGGCCTTCTAAGCCACATTTTCTGAGGGTCGTGGTTTCTAAGCCATGTTTCACCGAGACACGATGTTTTAGGGTCCCACTCGAGCTAGATTAAACTTAGTGCATTTACCCATAGTGTTATACCATCCATGATCTGGTGCCTTCCGTCGGCATAAGGAGGATCACATGTGTGTGTGTTCATGTGTGAGTATGTGAGATCGTTCATAGTGATGGCAGTTCTGTATACTATCGGTCTTCGTGTGCAGGTTGGTATTGGTAGCTTGGGGGTTCAGCTTCTCATGTCACTTGGAGGTTGGTATTGGATTTTTAGTCCTCTATCTTTTTGGTTGTGCACTTTGGGTTTTTAGTTGAATTGTAGACTTTGAATATGTTTATGGTTTAAAGGTGTGTTTGGTTGTTTGGTTCCAGTTTCAGTTTGTTTTTCTTATTAGTTAGTTTTCTATCTTTTATTTCGGGTAAATCATTCCCTTGTAATGTTTCGATACCCATGCACTTATGCCAACAAATGGGGATCGGGAAAGCCCTTTGGGTTTTGTCACGGATCGGGTCGGGCACCGGGTCGGATGACAACCCGGCTTGGTTCATGACAAAATGGTATCAGAGGAGTTTGTCCTCTTGGGTCGTGTTCTTTTGGGATAGAGTCACGATGGGTTGTAGTTAAGTTTTTCGGGACTCAACATCATGGCTACGAGCAAGGTGCCTGGCCAGCACACCTCATGGCGGGACTCGAGTTACCAAAGCAAGTTGAGGATTGTCTACAAACTTTGGTCTGTGTGGTTAATCTTACCTAGAGGAAATGAAAAGGGAGTGGGTTCAGTGGTACTAGTGATCTCGCAGGGTTTGGAAAGCCATGTAGAGTTGGGGATGCTATCCTAGAATATCCTCTGTAGCGGTGGTGTGATTGGCGTATGACCGCCAACCATATGTTCCGGTCTCCCGCTAACACTGGTTTTCTCTTGCACCATTCCTTGTGACTTTGTTTTGAAATTGTGGAAATTTGATTTTAAAGTAAAAATGATTTGGTCTTGGAATATGTTTTGAAATGAAGCGATTTAAAAATAAAATGATGTACGAGGTTTGAAAAGTGTGGGTTGAATGTTTTGGTTTTGAAAAAAAATGGAAAGGTTTGGTTTTGATTATTGGTGTTCTCATGGGAAACCACATACATGAATGTATATGGAAAGAGAAATGGTTAATGGCATGAGTGGATGAGTGACTGGATGGACATGAGGTGGGTGCCGGTGTGTCATGAGAACATGCATGTGTGAGGCCCATGGGACGTCATTGGTTTTTGTGAAACCCACTAGATTTACTTATTTTCAAAGAGTTTTGTTAAATGAGATTTTGGGGTGTTAATAATCGCTGTTTTGTGGTGTTTCCTTGTGTTTTGGAAATGTCATATGCGAGGAATTTTGAGTCGAGGATCCCTCCTGACTGACTTGTGTCCAAAGTTTGAATTCTTATTTATAAGTTGGTATGCAAGAGTATAGTTAGTGAATTATTTTCAAAGTAAATCGGGGAGCCCTTGCAATGGTTCCCCCTGAACGTTTAGTGTTCACTTGTTGTATGTCTTTACCATTGGAGCAGTTTGGTTGGGTCCATGGTTTTCTTTATTGACTAGTATACGCCCACCATAAAGCGTTAATATGTGATTGAAGTGTGGTGATGGGAAATTCGCCATTGGATAGCCCTCCAGTTGATCATAAGACTCTCTTCTTGAATTCTAGAATCGAACCCACCTCTCCTTTTTACAACTAAGACCTCTCGCAGCGGGATGACAGATGTGAGGGGAGTTGAACAGAGTATTGGTCTCTTTGAGTTGTCTGAGTCGTCGGGTATGAAGTTTGACATTGTGGTGTCTATTGGTTCCACCTATAAGTGGTGAAAGGAATTCCAGTGGGGAAGGGTGCATAAGATTCAGATTTATCAGTGCTTACTGATGTCTTGAATGGTTTGTAGTGTTTTCATCAGCTGCAAGGGTCGTGTCTGGTGACCTCTTGCAGTGTGAGTTCTCTTCGATGTGGAAAGATGGATTTCATAGAACCCTTCGAGAATCCCTACTTTCAGGGGAGTGTTTGTTATGAATTTTTCCTTCCTATTTATTTTGG
Source organism: Viscum album (assembly GCA_963277665.1). Lineage (NCBI taxonomy): Eukaryota > Viridiplantae > Streptophyta > Magnoliopsida > Santalales > Viscaceae > Viscum > Viscum album. The sequence continues at coordinate 492,493,811 of OY728150.1, forward strand.
TTAAGGTGAGGAGGTGAGATTCCTATGTTTTGATGGATGGGGTTGTGAGGGAGTATTTGGAGGTCAGTGTATGTTGTGTTTGCTGGTGTTGTCTCGGTTGCAGTGTGGTTGTGTGTGACACCAAAAGGAGAAGCTCCATTTGGGAGTCTCCAATACCTGACTGCGAGGCACAAGATGCTTCAAACATCAGGGCTCCAGCCATAAACCTCAGAGTGAAGCTGGTGTGTGGTCAGGAACCCTGAGAGTGTTTGAGACCCCAACTTTATTTCTGTCACCAGTATTGAAGGTGAAGGCGGTTTAAATTGTTTTATGTGGTTGTTCCATTCTGAATGACGTGTTTGGGTGCGTGAGGTTTCCTGTAGGTGTGAGTAAGCATGGTCTTTTCATACCATAAAGTCCTGGGGGTTGAATCCCACCAGGTGAAATTTCTATTAGTGGTCCTTATGGGTTCTGGTAGGTAAATCGGTCTCAGATTTGAATAGTGCTCATCCAGGGATGTAGTGATGTTGGTTGGTCTTAGGTCGTGGTTTTGATGCCCAGTGGTCGGACCCCTCCCTCCCCGCCCCATGTGGTGCGGTGTTTGGTCATATTTGGGAAGTTTTCAAAGTTTTGTATCCTCTTTCAGTTCTAATGGCAGGGAGACCCACGTTGGGTCTCGCACGAATGTCTCTGTAATGAATCGATGTTGGACTTTTCTTTAATGGGGGGGGAGCCCACTCGGACCTCCCTGTGTCGGTTTTCCAGTCTCCTCTTAGGATTTGGTAGGTTCTTAATGGTGGGGAGCCCCTCAGTCATCCCCGTGTTGACCTTTTTCTTCTGTTTCTTAATATGTCTTAGTGATAAGTGATTAGAGTGTTCCTTGGACATGGTTTGGCCTTGTTTGATCATTCTAGCCAAATGGCATGGGTTTCATTTAATAGTTCTTTAGGTGTTTCGGCTTGTGAAGTTGGTTTCCAGGGGTGCGATAGTTCCTTTCCTTGATCCGTCAACTAGAGGTGATTTAGCTCTTTAGGGCAGGCGACATATATCAGAAAGTCTTTTTATGAGTTTCTTGAGTTTGTCATTTTAGTCAACTTCTCTGAGCACGATGCATTTGCCTCTTTTTTATTGTTTTCATAGGGACCCTCTTTGAACCTTAAGGGAGTGTAGTTTTCTACTTTTGGGATTGGTCCTAATTGTGGATTTCCGGGGACGAAAATCTTTATGGTGAGGGGAATTGTCACACCCAAACTTTGCGCTATGCCATATTTCTAATTTTTTTCCTTATAATTTTATCTACATCAAATTATCATTATTATTCTTTTTATATGAAATGTGGGGTGATCCCGAATGGGGTTTTGCGCTTTTGCGCTGATAAATGAACGTTTTGGCCTTGACACGTGACCTCGCTGAAGTCACGCAGCCTCACCCGACTCATCGGGGCTTGATAGCATGCGACGCACAGGAGAAACATAATTTTGAAGCTGTGTGACTTCACCAGTGCCGCCGAGTGACCCCCCCATTGTTCAATTAACCAAATAAAAAAATAAAATTAATAATAAAGAAATAAAATAAAATGTGTGATAAAAATTTTAAAAAATTATTTTAATGATACTAATATTATTATTATTTGAGGATGTTATTTTTAATTTTAATATTATTATCATTATTATTATAATTTTTTAACTTTTATATTATTTTATTACCACCAACTTATTATTATAAAGGTATTTTTTATGTTTTTTTTTTATTTTTTTATTTATTTATCTTTTCTTCCCTTCCACCCTTTTCTTTTTCCTTTCCTTTTCACTTTTTTCGCCATTTCCTCTCTTCCTCCCCTTCTCTTACATCGTGACCTAGCCCCCCTATAACCCTCATATCCATCACAACCCTCCTATCTTCATGTTGTGTCGACGCCATCCGCCTTCCTTTTTTCCCCCTGGGTCGCGGCAGCCTCCCCTCTTCGCTGGAACCTCTTCCCATTGGACCTACTCTCCTGACCAGCACTATCCGAGCACCTTCCACACACAGGATGACCCTCATGAGCCGCGCCTTGCCTCTCCTCATAGACTGCTTCCACTTACATCCTCTCTGGTGGTTCCCTAAGGCCGGAGTGCCTCCCATGCTTGTGCACGAACCCCCCTACTTCCCTCAGACTTCTGCCCATGCACCCTCTACTTGCTCTAATACATAACGCCTTTCTGTCGCATCCCCTTTCCGGCTAGGCTGGGTCTTCCACTACCTCTACCTGTGACTCCCCATGTAGCTGTGACCCCACATACTGGCCATATTCCGTCTAGCGGCCACCCCTCCGGTAATCCTATTTCTTCCTTGTGGTGTTTTTTCTCTCATTATGGGTTCAATTTTAGGGTTCTAATTTTAAATTTATGGTTTGAGTTCATGTTTTCAGGTTCGCATTAGGTTCTTTGTGGTAAAAACTGCAAGTTATTGAAGTTTTTCATCGAGGATTGGAGACTTCGACACCAAGGTAGGTGTTTCCATGCCTTAGCATCATTAAGTTAATTTAATATGTTTGTGAAAATTTGTTAATGTATCCTTTGGTTTTATTATGTATTGTGTTTGGTATTTTTGAATTGTTTTGTGTTTAAATGTTGAAATCAGATTTCTATTATAGATATTGTCTATGATTTGGTGTGTTCATTGGTGCAATGTTTTTAAAAATGGGTTTTAGGAGTTATTTGGGTTGCGTGAAATATCTTCAGAAATATTTTGACATGCACATGTGATATTAGGTCCACCCTTCATATGAGTCTTGTTGTGAGAGTTATTGGAAACATGCAACTAATTATTTTAGGTGTGGAAAATATAATTTGGTAATAGTTTAATATGTATCTGAGTTAGAAATGTATTTTTCTGGAAAAACAATTGTTGTGTGTCGTGCATATGATATTTTAAGTTTTCTTGAAAAAGGATTTCAAGTCCTATCTTAAATGTGCTAAATATTTTCTAAAGTACATAAAGTGAGAGTGTAAAAAATTAAGGAGAAATTATGTATTTTATAATATTGAACTTATTATGCACCTTTTTAGTTAAATTTTAAATAGTTGGATTAGTGGAAAACATGTTTTGAAACGGTTATGCTACACATTCAGTTTCAAAGTGGTGTTTTGGCATAAGATCAAGTGTGTGTTTGGTGTAAACTGTCATGTGATAATTTTAAATTTTTTATAATATTTTTACATGAATTTATTTAATTAAATGTGATGTGAAGACGTGGTGTTTGATAGAGTTAAACATGTGTTAAATTTTAGGTGTCGTTATCGTGTGAAAATTAGGCATTTGTCATGTGAAACCCTTGATGTTCCAATTAGAAATTTTCTGTTAATTGTTTAAATAATTTATGAATTCATGCACGTGATGTGATTTATGACGTGAAACAGTTTTATTCCACATTTGTTATAAAACAGGGGATTTTGGAACATGTATTTGTGTGTAAAGTTTTGTGGTGCATTTGGTAATTGTTTTGCTAATTGTTTTGTGAATTTTTTTAATGAACTATCAAATTGCATAAGTGGCACGAGGCATTTTTATCAAAGGGTTTGGTATGTGGATATTTTTAGAGTGGGGTTTTGGTGTGTTTATTTGTGTCGGCCCCTGTTGTGTTATTTAAATAATGATTTCTAAGTTGTGTGAATTGTTTATGTTCTTCTTTGAGTGTTTCCAAATGTGGATTTGTAAAATGATTAAAAAACGAAAAATATATTTTTGGAAAGAGATTTTGTTGTTTGTGAGTTTTTGAAATGTTTTTGGGTATGTGAATGTGACTTTTTTGTGTAATGACTATTTTGGTCTGCAATATGAGAAAGCAATATGCTATGTGAATGTGAAACATGATTGAGCACAAGGAAAAACCCCGGGTATCTAGGTGGTAGGACTAGAACTAGTGCACTAGTGATCCGGAGTGGTATCATCCCTATTTCACTTAGCTGGATTGATGATTGGAACACTAACTAAACATATGATTTTCGGAGGGTTGTGGCCTTCTAAGTCACATTTTATTAGGGTCATGATTTCTATGCCATGTTTCACCGAGACATGAGGTTTTAGGGTCTCACTCAACTAGATGAACCTTATAGGATTTACCCATAGTGCTCTACCATCCATGACATGGTGCCTTCCATTGGCATATGGAGGATCACTTGTGTGTGTGTGCATGTTTGAGTGTGTGTGTGTGTGTTCCCTTAATGAATTTTTCTCTTCTTCTTTAAGATAGTGTTTGTGAAATGGTTTTATAGTGTATTCATTTAGCTTTTAGCATGAAAATGTTTTCTTGAAAAGTGTTGTGAAAGTATAATTTTGAACAAGAACATTAAATTATCTCTTGGATGTTGTGGCATGGAATCATTTCTATTGGCGGTATCCTACCGGGCCTCTCTCCCACACCCTTCATACACCTTTGGGTGTATGCAGACCTTGTTCTTTGAGTATTCCAGGTTGTGACGTCGTGCTTAGTGATGCCGGTTCTGGATATTGTCAGTCTTTGAGTGCAGGTTGGTGTTGGTATCTTGGGGGTGTGGCTTCTCATGTCACTTGGAGGTTGGTATTGGAGTTTTTGTTCTCTATATTTGTTGTTGTGCACTTTGGGTTTTTAGTTGAATTATAGACATTGAATCTGTTTATGGTTTAAAGGCGTGTTTGGTTGTTTGGTTCTAGTTTCATTTTTTTTATAAAATTAGTTGTTTTTCTATATTTTATTTCAGGTAAATCCTTCCCATGTAATTTTTCGATACTTGGACACTTATGCCAGCCCGTGGGGATCGGGAACGCCCTTCGGGTTTTGTGGCGGATCGGGTCGGGTTCCGGGTCGGGCGCCGGGTCAGATGGAGACCCGACTTGGTTCGTGACATAGTTTGTAGTTATATCCATGAAATTTAGTCATGATTGTGATTTCTAGTTAGGTAAATATGATCACCATATATATGGGTTTTTTGGGGGTGATGTGATAGTATGATGAAGGGAGATTGGACTATAGGTTGTTGATGTTATCCTTTTGGGAATTTACAATGAGTGGGATTGGTTGAGTGATGTTGTTTGGATGGCCTCACCTGCCTCATATTAGGTAAAGATCATTGGTATATAACCCTACTTCAATACTGGTCACAGAACATAGGGTTCTCACCATGTATTGACGAGCATAGATTAAATAAAGATAAGTTTATCATTTTGGTTTTCATATATTTTAATTTTCATACACTTATATACATGTGGATATTATATAGGGACACCATTGGTGTTGGACTCCCTGAGTTTACACTCACATCCTGTAGGATTCCCCTAAGAGAGGTGAAGCCTTCATGACTTATGACATAGGGAATAGAAATGGCACAACATCAGGCACATATTTTTTAGTATTGTAGTTAATATATGAGTGGGAAATATATATATATTTGAGAGATACATGAGTGGAACTTTTATGCCACATAATAGATTTGTTTTTTACTTTTTGGACATGTATGTACATTATTGGCCTTTGGGTGAACCAATTTACTTTTTATGGGACATGTGACATTGTAGATGTTTATATTACATACCATGTGATATATTTCTAGATGACCTCATGATAATATATTGTATTTAATATTTATGTATTTTCTTCTATTTTTCTTGTAGTATTTAATATTAGAGGGTTTTTCTTATCCTCAACCACAAAAAGACCCTTACTGGTAGCCAAAAGCTTCTAACATATATAGAGGTTTTCTTAAGGTCTTTGGATCTTTAGGTCAGATTTCATTTGAGAGATCTGGTTCGTGGATACAAAAAAGTGATATCAAATAAGGTTTTTTGTTTTTTTTATTTGGATTATTATTTATGTATATCTAGTAATGTGTTGGGACATGGGATATAAATCATATTATGTGCCTTCCCATCTCAGGTACGGACTGAAGTCTATGTTTCTAAGTGAAAAGGATTTCTATTGTTTTTTATGATTACAATTGAGTTATTTGATCTGGATATAGTTGATGTTTGATTTTATTGATTTTCTGTTTTTGAATCATATCCTCAAGAGGCAATATAGGGTGTTTATAAATCATATTAGTTATATAGGATTCACATGAAATGTGTGTTCTTAATTATGAGATCTGTTTTGGATCTACAGGGGTATTTTAAATGTTAACAAATACTTATATCATTTTTCCAATGTATATATATATATTCTTGGTGACATTCATCTATGTTAATTTGGTTCTTAGTTTTTGGTAAAATATATTATGTATATTCTATGGATGTGTGGCTGGAAGCTAACCCTAAAATGGGTAGTCTTGGTTGTGAAGACAGATGGTATGAGTCCTAAGTGAGGGAAGGGAAGTATATGGTCTAGTAAGAAATAATTCATATTATAACATTTCTAATTTTTGGTACTTTATTTTTTATATCCAAATTGATCATGGAATTTGGTTTCTAGTGTTATTCAAACTTGATTTGCATCATTGGATAATTGGGAGGGAAATATGAGGTGCTAATGAGATACGAGATAGTTGAGGCCCATGAGGGAGGAGGTGATCATGAGCCACATGAGGTTCCAATGATACTATGAGAGCTATAGAAACTAGTTTATTTATGGAATATATTTTTTATTTAACCAAGGGCGAGTTTGGTATGGTTTATCTATAATAATCATCAAGGAACATTGGTATTTAAGCCATATATGGTGTACCTAACCTGTGATTTTCAAAATCATAATACTTCTTTTTTTAGGGAGAAGGCAGACCTTCGGTAGAAATTTTTTATATTGATTCTGTTTAGATCATATAAGATAATAATGATATGCCTCCATGGTTGATGGTAAAACTTGTGATGTACATGCTGAAGGGACCAATGAAACACTACTATGATATAAAAGTGTAGTCAGGTTGACATGTGGGGATGTATTAAATGTATTTTGAGGTGAGTTTATTTTAGAACATTTTCCATAATTTGTTTATGGCGAATTATGGACTATGATTTCATACATTTGACTTTAGGATAGATACTGGTTATAGATCGTGCCACCTTTTTCATGCCTTTATTTTGTTTTTCACCAATGTTAGTGAGAGATGAAATCACTATGTTGAAAATATTTGAGGATGGTCTTTGGAATGATATCATGGTACAAGTGAATATTTTAATATTGATGTCATTTTATGTCGTAGTGAATCGTGTTTTGAAAGTGTAGTATAATTTAACTAATGGTGGAGAACCCAACCATGGGGTATGTAGTGAGGCTTTAGGAAACTTGATTAGGGGGTATCATGACACCCAAAATGGTGGTTATAGTAGTGAATTATCTTTTTTACCTTGGTGTGGTTTGTATTTTAAGTGTTATTAATCTGGTTAGTTAGGAAATAATTATACACAATGTGATGTGATTCTGATAAAAATTCATACCTATGAGTAGATAAGGTTGTTAGAGAGCACCAACTGGAGTTCATTTGTATTCATAATCCATGGAATATGACAAGGAGATCAATAGTGGATGAAGTGGATGATAAAGGGTGTATCTCCATAAGGAGGTCAAACATCTAGATTTTGGGGATTAAGGTAGTTTTACATGGGTGAGTTGACTTACCCAGTGTAGAATGGAGATCCATTAATAGTTAGATATATTAAATGGACTTGTTTATTTGGTCGTGTATGGTAGGTAACAGTTTTTGACATGTCATCCATGTAAATTGGATTGACCATACTGTGATTGATCAATGGGAATGACGTATGTTTTGTGTAAATGGTGTAGTTTATAGTTACAAAATATTCGTTTCATGATTATGGAAAGGTTTGATACTGACATTATGGTTGGTAGATTTTTAATGATGTGATAATTTAGGGGATTATTTTGGTGGGGATTACCCGCAATTGGAATTAGATTTATTTTCATCTATTGATCATTGTTTATGAAAAATAAATGAATTTATTTCACAGCAAATTAGATCCTTGAGTTTGAGATAAGTAGGTTGCTTGGGTTTCGGTAAGTTTTGATTAGTGTAAAGGCCAAAAATATATTAACGATGAGATGTTCTATGGTGGGGAGTTTGTAACAGTTTGGGTATTTAGGTGATGTTTTTAAGGACTAATAATATTTCAAACTAATGTATTTAAACCTATTTAGGTTATTAAAGTGGTTAGAAGTTGGAAAAAGTTGGTTTTTGGGAAAGGAGGTTGGTGATGGAGGAATATCTAAGAGATAAATTTCCCAACAAATTCTATTGAGTGGCCACCAACGTTACAATGGGAATATAACTATCCACTAGCCATGCCACTAGAGTTTTTAGGTATCCACTAGAGTTATGGTAGGTTCTTATTGTTCTTTTCTACAATTATAATTAATTAATTAATTAATTGAATTATGTGAATAGGGGGAGGTCCATTCGAATAGAAAAAATCAGACCCCTCTATCTCTAATTTATCTCCTCCAAGAGGGGATTATCACAATTCATTTTTTATTATTTATGCCATCTGTTATAGTTTATCTCTACAATAAAGTCTCATTATCCATCTAATTATAGTAATGCTTACATACAATTGTTTTTTTCTAACCAAAATCATTATATCAGGTATATTTCTCTATGTTATCAATTTATTCTTCCTTAGATCCAATCAAACCATGAAATCAACTAGAAAGATCCATATTTTACGAGGTAGGAGGTGTCTATATATTTATATTTTTATATATATATTTTATGCATCTTATGACATTCAGCATGTATAGGATTGTGTAAGAAACCATAAATTGGACCCACTATGGTCTATGAGAGTTAAGTGATGTGACCTAGGCACAACTTGGTGTGGTTAAGCATGGATATGGTTTGATCTATTCCAAAGTCATTTTATATAATTGATAAAGGACTTTGGGTTTGATTGGAATGTTTCCATGTGTTATCAAGTTATTTTTATGGTATGTTTTTCATGATCAGTTTACTTTAGAATGTGATAAGTGTGGTTGGAATGGACATGGGGTGATGTTGTTCACTTGTTTGACCCATGATGGTGTTGAACAATACTGATGTTAGTGATTGATGTTCACTATGTTGTGGTCCTAGGTGGATAGTGATACTACTCACCATGGGAATGATTCTATTTGGGGTCATGTGCATATAGAGGGACCCATAGGGTAGTGTTGAACATCGAGTGTTTAGTGGAATTATTTATTGATGAGAAACTTTTGGAGATAATGATAATTATAAAACTGGAGGAGGGGAATGATGTATTTGTGTACATGGGATTTAGGGATTATTTTGATCGCCAGATGGGATGATATTCTTGTTGTATATGTAGGTTTTCTTGGGGATGATGGTCTGAAATTATGATGGAATAATGGTATCTAGGTTTTTCACAAGAGACTTATGGGTATTTCTAAGTGTTATGATCAATTTATTAGAGTTGGATGAAGGTCATTGGGTTCCTTCTATTGGGTATAGACCATGGGTTAATCATCCTTCTCCAGAACTGACTAAATTAGGTAAAGTTCTCACCATATCTTGATGAGAAAAATTGAAGCAATATATGTTTATTTCTATGGTTTTTATATTTTTAACATTTCATACACTTATATATGTGTGGATATTAACTTGGTATATTTTTATAATTGATCTACTAAGTTTACAGTCACCCCATTAATGGAACATCCATGAGACATGTGTACTTCATAACTTACAACAAATGGAAGGTAAAGGTCCTAGCATCATAAGCTTAGCGACTGGTGGTTTAGTGGATGCATGTAAAGGATTCCATTAGAATATTGAGATAGAATAGTTAGGTCATTGGTGTTTCTTTTGAGAATTATTTTTCACATTTTGGGAATTTCTATATATGATCACCCTTTGGGTGATCTGATTTACTTTTTTATGATTCATGGGAAATTATAGATGTTCATGTTTTATACCATATGATATATTAACAACTATAATCATTATAATATATTTGGTTGACTCTTTGAGTATTCTTATTATTCTATTTCTTATAGTCTTTTATATCTGATGTTATAGTCTCCCTATGACCACACCATAGTCCCTCATCACTAATACAAAACAGATGACATACAAGGAAGCATTCTTGAGGTCTGTGACTATCTAAATTCGGGTTGTTGGGGAATATGTGTTAATGATGCTTCAAATTTGAGAATTATGATTTTGAAAACATTCAAAAACATTAACACCAGACTAGTGTACTTTATATGTAATATATGGAATCTTCTAAACATTGGTAGCTAATATATGATCGCCTTTATTTAATGAAGATATTTTATGAAATGATGTGATCCTTCCTAGTTTTCAAGACAATCCAAATATCTATTTCTCCTTGTTCTCTATTTTTTATTAATCATATAGTTTTAACACACATTTAGAGTCTAAGGGGAATCATACATAATACATATATTCTATTGGATGATGTACTTGTGAAGGCAAGTTCTTAAGTACTATTTCTTAATTACTTAACTCAACTAAACTTCTTTGAGATTGAGCACGTTAGACTTAAGGTATGTATATTTATGTTTTTTTTGTCATTTAAAAGTTTATTTGATGATGATAGATATGAATAATTAATTGTTTTATAATCATGATATGTTATAGAAAAAATCATCATTTTTATATCATAACATAAAATAATGAAGAAAAATCATGGAAAAAATGAAGGAAAGAATAATATCCTGACCTTTAATAGTTTAAACAATCAAATTTCAAAACCAAAAGATAAAAATATACCATAAAGTGGTGAAGAACATGTATAAATCACTAATATAATCAACAAAATCTATCATATGAGAACTAAATTCATATTGATAAATAAAAAATGGTCAATTGAGCGGTTAAAAATGATACTTTCGATAATATTATTTTCAATGAATGTAAACATACAAAGAATATCAAGATGGAATTTCTTAGTATTAAATGAAAATAATATGGTCAAAAATAATAAATACAAAAAAGTGTCAAAGGATAAAAACTCAAGAATAATGATGTAAGAAACAAGTAATAGTGTTTCAGATGGATAAGTACTACATAACACTAAGAAAAATATTTTCTTAATGGGAATTATTTAATTTTATCTTAGAAATGTATATTCTATATAGATAAATGCAATTAATATTTTGGAATATTTGTGTCACATGTCTTATACATTTAATTTATTCAAGACATATTTTATCATTTATGAATTATTTTTTTAATATTAAATATACATCATTGAGTATTATGGTATATGATGTTATTTTAATATTAAAATGAGTTCGATATCATATTTAGATATGATTTGTTAACTCATAAGTATTAAAATTTTGAACTTGTATATAGAGACCCTACATAATAATATTACATGATACATTTTATTCAAGTTATTTAATGTCATTATAGTGTACACATATTAATATTTCTTAAACTGAGGTTATATAAATCCCCATCATGAAATGTTTAGTATTTTGATATCCATATTATGTTATTCTTGATTTAGATTCATTAGAGGGTTTTATGGTACAATACTAATATAGTAATGAGGATTTTTTAATTCAAGATGTGATTATTCACACACACACACACACTCACTCATATATATATATATATATAATATTATTGAGTGGTACTAATAAATTATATGACCATTACAATATCTTCACTTTAGATGTAAAAATTATGGTTTTTTTAATTTAATAAAATTAATCAATATATCATGATTTGTGATTTATGAGAAAGTCCACCTAATGTATTAAGATCAAAATGAATATAGAGAATAATGAAACACATGATCATTAAATATTTATACTATAATTTATTAAATTGGAAAACCATATCATGGATTTCATTTAAACTATGTGTTTTTAAACATCACTTGTTGCATGTAGTATAAATATATTTCTTCTAAATCTATAAAGGGTCTAAGGGGGAGCATAAAAAACCATGAATATATGACTTTTTAATTAATGTGATTTGATAAAATGGAATTAATTTCTTAATGAATTAAATTGATTATTTCACTTAGATATGATATTATTTAATTACATTTGATATATACAAAATGTAAATATATTTAAATTAAATTTTAATATATTAAAAAAAATTATTTATATGAATTTGATTTAATTAATCTATGAAAAATTTTGAAGATATATTTTACTTCCAAAAGTTCAAAAAGGGGAGTAATATATCATTTAAATAAAAAAATTAATAAAATATCCTATTTATTTTGTAAAGATATAAATAGTGGTACTCTTAGGATTTTGAGATATATATTTTGGCCAAATTTTTTGTTGAGGTTTGTGTGGTGATTCTATTGCTTGAATATTCAATTATATTCTACCTATCTATATCTTACAAAATTTTCTATTCATTTTCTAGAATAAAATGGAAAAATTCATACCTAACACATTCAGTGATCTTAGTCTTCTCATTGATACCATTAGAAGAATAATTCTGGAATTAGTTCTAAATATCAATTATAAGAAAATATTTTTAATCATATAATGTGAAAAATGTTATTCTATCATTGCAAATTTATTTTAGGAATATTTTTTTTCAATTAAGCATGATCCTTTCTCGATCAGATTCAATATTAAAATGGGTTTTTTTATATTCTAAACCAAGTAGATAATGTATTAAATCCCAATTTAGTTTATTCATGATAAAATAATACTGATAATATTTTAATGTTATATAATTTAAATTAAATATAATAAAATCTAAGCATGTTAATTTTAATGTTGAGTTCAAATTAGTATACTACCAAATGGAAAAAATTTATGTTTAACGCAATCCATTTCCTTAAACAACAACTCTCAGATATTCATCTTTCATGTCTAAAGTAAAAATTCCCTTGGAATAAAAAATATAATTTTAAATAAAACCTTTTAAAATTTTACATAGGTTCATGATAATTTATAGAAGATGTTGGTCATTTAATGACTCAACCTAAATCCATAAAAACCTCATCCTATGATGACCAAAATATTAGTAATATGACTCCCTAAATCCACACCCACTAGTATAATGATTAAAAAATAATTTTAGGAGTATATAATGGATAAAAGGTAGGAATTTCTCTCATAGTTACCTATAACCACTAAAAAATCATATGAAAATAATTTCTTATGTGGAATTATTATTTATCATGGTTAATAAAAATTTATAAATTAAAACCTTCCACTCAACAAAAAATTACTAAAATATAGTTAATTGGATGTCTGAGGTTGAGCCCATATGTAAAATAATATAATAGATTCAAAAAACTCATAAATTATTGAATATCTATGTTTTTATTTAAAATTTGACAAAAAACTAAGAAATTATTTACAATTCAATGAGAAAAAAGGTATTTCATTTTTAAAGGATAGTTTAAATAAAATATAGAATAGCTTACTTATGAATTAGAAAGATTCAATTAGTTTTATGATTTTATATATAATTTGAACCCATTAATTCAATGTTAAAAAATACCCCCTTAAATCTCTCAATTATTTGCAATTCAAATAACATACATTAGTTAAGATGTATTTTTTTCAATCTCATACACAACTTAGTTATCAAAAAATTTCTCATAGAAAAATCCCATTTTCCATGTTTGGTTTCATACTTTATTAACAATTTCTCTAATAATTAATAGTGTATGATTTATGTTGATTAATCTAATTGTGGCACTAAAACATAATTAATAATTACTATGTGAAATCAATATTTCAATAATGTACCCAACCTATCACTATTAATAAACTATCCTATTAGAGTAATACTCACTCATGATATATATATAATTAGTTATCAATTAATAAGTCATCTCAAAGTATTTATAACACATCTAAAATTGAATGCAGACAAGAATTACTAAAGAAAATTCAAAAAAACATAACCAAGAAAAACATCAATTCAAACCTTATAAAATTTCAATTTAGTTATACTATGTCTGTATATAAATTAATACTTTCCAAAATTCTCTCTATTGTTTCAAATAAAATAATTTAAATACTATAAAAACTATGTTTTTTTTAATTTGAACACATAATGTTTACTGCATCTATTGATTTCACTTATCTTCTATCCCATTACACAAAGATAAAACCACTGTATCTCACTTTTAAAATCACAAATATTATACTTAACATATCATGATTTATATAGACAAATATCTTTTAGTGCAATTCCACAAGTTCAAATGGAAAAAATCTTGAAAGAAAAATGATCGTGCGTCTTATCTTTAACTGGATTCCAGTTTTAAATTTTCCTTATCTTCTTATAAACCATGATGTGTTTTCATGATGATATATTATGGTGTTTCTTGGATATATTTTAGTAACATCGCATCAAGTTAATAGAAATTACATCATGTTTTCATCTAGGGAGTTTATAGATTCCATCTTTTTAGAAAACCTGAAGAGCAAAAAAAATTTATGATGAAGAGTTTCATTGGTCATATTTGTTTTCATTCTATTTAATAAGAATAAATGAAATATATTCTGAAATTGGGAAACAGAGGAAGATACCAATAAATATAAAGATGAATAAACCCTTTATTCTAGTTAATGGTTTTCTACTCCTAAGATAATTTCTATGAATATATTCAAGGAGTAGCCTTTTACTTGTGATGATTAGAGATTAGTTTATAAAGGATTCATGAAAATCAAATTTAAATTTTAGAATCACTACATATAATAGTTTCAAATCGAATTTTAGGGATTTTTATATTGAAAAAATTTATGATATGCAATTAATTAATAAAAAATAAGATTTAAATTAATGTGGTAGTGGAGGTTTTTGAAATACTCAAAGAAGATGTTATATGATACATAAGAATTTGGAATTAAGGTTAAAGAAATTAGGAGATATTTTTATAATTTAAAATGTAATTTAATTTCATTTGAGATTATTTAATGTGATTGTAGTTTCCCTATGATGAATTGAATAAATTATAAGTTCATTTGAGGAAAATTTGATAATTCTAAATTAAGGGAGGAATATTTGTCCAAGAAATGTCATGATTATTTTTTTTACTCAGAATGAATATGTTTTTCTCTCATAATAGAAAATTGGAAAAGTATTGGGATTCCCTATATAGTAAATGTGATCTCAAGATTATTCTAAATATATTTATTTGAGTTTAATACTAACATTAATAATGGAATTTTATGTGTATGATATTTCTGTGATGTGTAATATATTATCTAAAGTTGATTTTGGAAGAGAGAAAAGTTAAAATCCTTACATAGAAAGTTAGGATCTCAAAAAATCATTATATAATATTTCCTTATTTCCTATGATAGTTGGAATTTTACCATGGTAAAAACCTTATGTTTTTTATAAATTATTTTTAATAAGTGCATAATATATTTTCTAGTTTAAGTGAAAACTCAACTAAGTGAAAATACTTATGTATATATAAAATATTTTGTAGATTATATGTAAGATATTTATCATCGTTCTTTACAAAAAATTGGAAATGTTAAAAAGATTACATAGCACGTAAGATAATTGCTACTCAACTATAGATTATAATATATTTTAATTATTATGTAAGATTTTATTGTTTTTAGGAATGTGATATTTATGAGGAAGAATAAATTAGATCTATCAATTATTGGAACATAAATTCAATGATTCAAATATCAGAAGTTTGATTCTAATTCATTGTTAAGGTGGATACTCATGATCTTAAATTTGTGAAGAATAATATTAGGAAGTTAATTTTTATAATAATTTAAATTCAACATAAATTTTATTCTATAATTTCTAAATTTAATAATGTGAAGAAAATAGGTATTATAAAATATATTATTACTAATTTTTTTATCACATAGTTATGAAGTTTGTATATATGTAGTTTTGGTTGAAATATTTTGATAATAATAATCTAATTATTTTTTAAATAATAAAAAATAGAGTTATATAGATAAGATTAAATGGAATGAGAGAATGATATGAAGAGAATTTAAACACTTGTGAGTGATGAATAAAACATTATAGGGAAGGATTCACGTTATGATATGAGATTCCATGCCAAGATGTTATTACTACATGAAAGTATGGATGTCTACTGATATTCAAGGACATGGGTTTTTGTGAAAGGTTTGGATGAATAAAAAATCATATCTCTATGATGGTTAAAAAGATATATATTTAACTTAGATTAATTGAGAAAATGATATTGATTTGTTAACTTGTTTTAAATAGAGTATCATGCTACCCAAAATCAAGGAGGTTTCCATATTTAGTTATATAAAATATATTGTCAATATTTTTAGAGAAGTAGTAAAAAAATATATACAATAAGAAAGAAAAGATGAGGAAATGATTTGAGAAAAAATATTGAGTTTTAAAATGAAGATATAGAGTATAAAATAGAGAATTCAATGACATTAAAGAAGAAAATAACATGGAAATCAAGGAAGAAGAATAAGAAGTGTAAGTAAGATAAAATACCAATCCTGTGATATCCTAGTATTATAGAAGAATAAAAACAACCCTGATCATATATTTATATCATAGAAGAATATTAAAAAGAATAATATAATATTTTAGGGAGAGAATGAAAGTCACATAAAAAGATATTTTTAATATGTGAAAAGATATAGAGAATTGATAATATACTCCCATTGAAGATCACAGTGAGAAAGAGTTGAAGAATAAGTACATGATGATATACTAGAAGATAGATGATATATAAAAGTCATATTAATGTGGAAAATAATCTCTTTTATTTGATGAAAAGTCAACTAGTGCAGAAAAGAAGATATTTTTTAGGAGTTACAAAGAAGAACCTTTAAATACTGGAGTGATGAATTTTAATAATATCCACCCCTTTTAAAAAACTGAAGATTTATTTGGAGACAGTCATTATTTTTTTACAAAGACTCTAGGATGTAAATTGCCCTTATCTTGTAATTGTCTAAAAAATTTCCTACAACCTAGGATATTCATGGCCCTTATCCTATTTCATTCACTTTCATTCTTTAGTGTACAATTGTATCCCAAACTTTATTTGAACACAACAATTATTTGGTACCCCTATTGAGACCGAACCTTGTAAAAACCCTTCATGTTGTCGTATCCTATTTACATTCAATATTACATGCACCTTTTTCTTTTAGAGAACATTAACAAATCTATAAAACTTAACAAATATAGATGTTAGAATATCAAGATTAGATATTTCATAGAGAACATGAAATTCAATAAAATAGGTTACCATTGATTCATTTCCTTTCTTAATGTTCCCACACAATCCAATTAGAAAATAAATTTGCATAAGAGATAATATTCGTTTCCTATAATTAGATCTCATTTCTCTCATATTTGTTTTTATAAGGTAATATATATTTTATATTAGAATAAATTTTAGAGCAGTCTCAGTTGAAAAATTCAATTCCTTCACTATTGAAAAAACATAGAGGATTAGGAAAAAAACATTGAAGAAAAGGAAGAAAAGAGATTACTTGAAGATGATAAAGGTATCAAAGGATAAATAATAAACACCTTTACTAGAAATTAATCAAGATGATGAGTTATATACAAAATCATTTCATAATGATCCTTCTTGTTAATCAATTTCAAGTTATGATGAATGCATGTTTAATAAATCATATAGTGATTTCCATTTTGAAATTTAGTATTATTTTTAAAATTATAACTATTTAGTTTATTACATATATATTATAATATTTTATGTTATTATAGGATAAAAAGTAATAACTAGATTTGGAAGATGATGAGATGGATAAGTTAATGGTTGATAAGATACATGAATGCAAGAATATCATAAAATATATTGAATGAAAGTAACAACGTTTATCAATTTATAATGAATGTAAACCACAGTTAAAGAAAATTTTTATTGAACAATTAATGTGAATGTTGAGACAATAAATTCTTGGGAAAAGAAAAATGATTCTTTAGGTGAATATCATAAAGATACTATTAGTGCCAAGGATTCAAAATTAAATATTAAACCTAAAATTATTTAAAACATAGATAATTATTTCAAAAAAGGTATCAAGATTCCTGAGGTTAGTTTTTGTGCCTTTCAACTAATTAAGGGAGTTCTAACAACAAAAATACCCCCTTTAAAGGTATGAAATATTCAATATCCTGCAAACTTCCTCTATTTTCTTAGTTCAGTCATCATATCCCTTCAATGATTGATTTCAAACAATATTTTAACAATGAATCGGGTTTATGAAGCCACATAATGGTCAATATATTGAATTCCCAATACATTCTCATAAAAAAAATTTATGAAGAATATTTTGTGTTATCATAGTCAAGAGATTTGTATATTTTTCATTTATTCTATTTCTTGTTATTTAGGTGGTCATTTGATCTTTTCTGGGACAAGGTTACTTTAAAATCTATATTTTGGGTAATATATTATATTCAACCTCTTCCATTATAGAACTATATGGTGTTTAAGCTACTTGTTATTGTTTTTTGAGGTTTTTATTTTCAGATTCTCATACTCGCGTATTGAAGCACCCAACTAGATCTCCTATCTACATAAATCATGATATCTATGAACCCCTCTTTTATCACATATAAATTATGATATTATGATATTTTAGGTATATAAAACTATATTTTTGTAAGTATATAACAAGTTATTAAAATATTTTTTGATGAAAAGGGAATGTATTGATTGATGAACATAGGAGATTTCATGCTAGTGGACCTCAAAGTGTTGAGTCTAGTGAAATGGTTGTGAATTATTTAAATAGAGAAATTGATTCTATAATCAATAATAAAAAAATGACTAACATTCTGATCTTATGGACTAGGTTTAGGTTGCTTATCATATTTATGACATAATGTAGGGATTTCCTTCTTCTGCGATGAATGTGAACTGAAGATCCGTTTCTTGGTCTTACTTTTTTATAATGGTTGTTACTTCAAAAGGAGGTTATACCAATGGTATTTGTCTCTATCCCATTTATCTTTATGATTTTCAAAATGTGGAAAGGGATAATATGTTATTTCTCAATCATCTCTCAATGATAAGAATCTAGAAAAAAGTAAGTAGTTTCATTATATGTTCATAGAATAATCCCATGTCCCATGGTTTCATTCGGACATAAGCATATATATTCATGCATCATAGGCTGGTTCTGTTAGGGTAGATTCAATAATAACCACCACACCATACCTAGAAACCACACCATATGGTGTTCTTGAACATGGTATCAAGACCTTGAATATATGTAACAGATAAGACCCGTAGGATTTAGTTGGGAAAGTCTTCAATCAGAATTCAGGGGTGGAATCTCATACCAATATTGAGATCAGATACCGTTTTGAGTAGTTAATAGAGAATGATGAGGTTAATTAAGGAAGGAAGTTAGTGGAGTACAATAAGATCAATAAAAATGTTTGGGAGGATGTAGATAAGTAAAATTTAACCTTTTAGTCTTTATTGGAAAATGAAGAAGTTCTCAAGGCATATGAGTACTTCCACCCATGCATGAAAAGAGAAAATTCCCTTACCAAAATGTTGGGCTTCTCATTGACTTCATGGAATAAATAAAAATAATATAATAACTATTATGATTTTCATGAAACCTTTGATGACTAGGTATGTGAGTAAAATGGTCGAGTTGGTGGATCCTAAGTTTAACCAAGATAGATTTAAGATCACAGATGAGGATTTGAAAGGTCATATACCTAAACATGAGGCTAAGTAGGGAACCCAAAATATTTTTACATCATTATTGATACAAAAAAATAGTTAGTACAATTTTTATGAAGGGTTATTAGAATATGGATCCCATTAGGGGGAATGAATCTCTACACCAATAAGATCATGAAAACATGAATTTTATTACCCATTTATTTTCTCTAAAAGTATGATACTAAATCGTGATAATTTTTGTGAGGCCCCTATAGGGAAATTATATGAAAATAGGAACATTCATTTATATATTCTATAGGAAGAAAAAAATTAAAGTGCATAAGATACACACCCCCTGGTTCTTAAAATATAGCCTATAAATTGGTTTTATAGTCAGATCAATACCGTCTTTCTATACATTGTACCTATGAAATTATTGGTTGATGAGTTTTTACTGGTCTAAAATATTTTAAGTCATATTTTATATGAAAATATAAGTGGTAAAACTGATTGTGAAATCAAGGATTTGTCATGGAAATTTAGTTTAGTTTTAGGTGGGATACGATATTGTTGGGGTGGCCAACCCTACGGTTATTGTGGTGGGGGCTTAGACTGAAGAAAATTATGTTTTTGATGTCATTTTATTAGTTGTCATGGAATCTGATTATCATATTTTATTTTTTATATATTATAAGGATATTAAAGTGTGTAATTAATTAAATCATGGAGAAACACCCTTAAAAAGTGATAAAACTACAACTTCATATTGTTGCGGTATTAGAAATCATAGTAGTTATGCCTTAGTATGGTTATGGAAATTATTTAGAGGGATAACCCTTTTATATAATTATAGAGTATGTGTCATAGAAGTGAGTCTTGTTCTTTTCTAGTTTCTGTTATTCTTCAGCACAACCATTTTATTTATAAGATTTTTTTGTTTTTGTTAATATTTTAAATTTTTGTTTTCAATGTGAATTTGTGTAGGTTTTAATGCTTGTTATGGTGATTTATTGAATTTATATTGTGAGGGTTCCCACTAAAACCATAAAATTAGGATTTTCTAATTAAGAAATTTTGAATTATAAGTAATATTTAGATTAAAATACTATCCTCAAAATGCAGTGTCTTGAATTAAAATTAAAATTATGTTATATGGAATTATCACTAGGAGAATATTCTCAAATAGTTAAGAAAATAATAAATACTACCATAAATACATCTAATAGGGGTATTTCATTCAAAATGAGACATATTAGAGGAAGAATATCTTGAGATCATTCAATGATCAATATAATTAAATATCATAGAAAATATTTATCCATGATTTAGATATTTATGTTTATATAAATGGAGATTTATCTTCTAGTAGAGACTACATTTTAAAATCTACACAAAATGGGTGGAAGAAATGATAAAAAATTCACAAATATATCTTGGGTGGACATAATATTTTCCAAGAAGATTATATCCTCAAATTTTTATCGTAACAAGGGATGGATTATAAACAAAGATAATAGAATAATATTTATTATTAATTTTGTATGCATTAGAATATTTTGAAACAAGTCTATTGAATACTAGAGAAAAAATTCAAATAATAAATATTAAAAAAGATCTAGATTTATGGGGATAAAATCTGAAATCAAGAAGAAATCAATTTGAATAAAGAAAGATACATAGAGAAAAATATATTTTTACTAAAAATTGATTTGAATGTGTCTAATAATTTTTTGGATTCGAAAAAAAGTGGTCTATGTGATGAAAACATATATATTACATCTACCAAGAATATTCTAAAACATATAAAAAATGGAAAACCATAATATATGAATAAAAAATTATGTTGAGTACATATTGGGATATAAACAAGTGAAAATAGTGTTAATAAAAATCCTTAATCAAAGAAAGATGAAAAGGATGTGACACCAAAGACAAATGATTCTTCTATGGAAGAAAGGGACATATAATAGACCATTGAAAATTCTCCATGAACATCAAGGATGAAATATGTAATATAGAATCATATAATGAATCAATCCAAGAAATAAATAAGAATATTAGTTTAGTGTAAGGAATTAATGATGAGGAATATTAGAAGTTTCTTAAAAGGGGTAACTAAAAGGATGATAAGAAATCCAATGAAAAATTAAATAAGTATGAGAATTTGATAAAATAGTTCCTGAATATTTTTTGATGTAAATTATAAATAGATTGAAAGATGAATAAAGAAAACAACAGTGAAAGTTCTAAAGGTAAACAAGCCACTCTATATGAGGAAGAAGTCAAATTTCATAAGAGGGTGTCTAATAATGTTGACCCACAAGTTTTTTTAAGAAAAATATATATGTTTTAAGAAAATTATACATAACTCAAAATATTATTTTATAATAGTACTAGCACAAGTAGAAATTATAAAAAAAATAAGACAAATTGAGATATATGTGTTCTGATGGACCATGTTAAAGGGAAGACTACACATTACAAGATAGTTAAAAAGTAAAAGACGACCCTGCTACTCAAGTGGATTAGTTTTTAGAAAATAAAGAGTGCTAATTTGAGTATTTCCCTTAATACTGGTTCCAAAGTGAAAATAGTTTTTGGGTTTTGAAGAAAAACATATCCCTATTTCTCTCACTGAAAAGTAAAGTCAGAACCCACGTTATTCCCATGTATATTATTTTTTTGTCTTTATGTGTAGGGAATTAATGGGTTTTTAAAAGAATAAGAAACAACTAAATAATATTACATAAAATAAAACAGGGTGAATTATTCATCATAAAATTTTTGTTGATTCCTTACAATATTTCAAGATGTATCTTAATATGTTTTTAGTTCATTTTGAAGAAAATAAACCATGATAAATAATGATTAGGTTTGTCTATCATGGGGGAGATATGAAGAATGAAAAACTAAAACAATTATATCCTTCCATGTATCTATAATTCTAGAAGGTCCTTATAAAATGATTAATATCGAGTTATAAGGATCACTTTCCCATTTTTTGTATTAATTGATACTATTATGATATGAAGGGGGAGTCCGCATTAATCTGGAAAGGATAAGTTCATTCAGGAACTTGAATTTTCATAATGAATTTATTGAATATGATTGGTGGCTTTTAAGAATAAAATTTATTGAATTTCCCTTATAAATATATAACAAGAGGTTGTATCACATTCCGGATAATTTATAGAAAACTATGTTGTTTATGTTAATCACTTTTTTTCAATAATGAGTATTCATCACATAGAGTTAGTGGGTCAATTTATGGATCATTGATACATGGAATGTGATGACTCCCTTATCTTAACTAAAACAATATTTAATTTTATAAATGTGTATAACAAAGGGTATAACGTGAAATTTTCAATATCATGGAAGAAGTATGAAATGAAGAGGATTTTCCTTCTACTTCTACACATTTTCATTTATTATCAATAAGGGGGTGAAAAATATTGTTTTTTAATATAAAATAATAATTTAAAAAAATATGTAACAACTAAGGATTTTATTTTATGAATACTATGTATAATTACATGTAATACACAAAACATTGATCTTAAACAAACCAAAAAATACCGTTAAAGTATTATTTTATAAATATGACCATTATTACCTTATCACTAAATTAGTAGGTATGAAGAAGAGGAACCAAATTCTAGAATCTATATAGTAAAATTTTCCATAATATAAATGTGATGATTAATTTATAGGAAATAAGAACACAATTTTGACTTATCCCATAAAATATTAAAAGATAAATGTTTCTGAAAACTAATTTATATGTGAAAAGTATTTTTTATTAAAAAAAGTAACTTAATCAATATAGATGAATGATTTCAATAAAATTTATATATCATATATTTAATAAAATAAATTAACATTCATCTAATGGTGGTTACTAGAAAAGGAATATGTATAAATTCATTTTATACTTTAAAAATATATTTTCTTCAAAAATGGTTATTATTGATTTTTTGCATGGATATTATGATTAATTTATACAAATTTTATTAATTTTATTTAAAAAAATGGACTTAAATTTACAAGTAATAATTCCATAATAATCATAATATACATTTTTTAATTTTTTCTGATAATAACGATTTTTAGGTTAATAGTGAAAAATTATGATTTTGCAAAAACTGTCATTTATTTTTCTTTAAATCAAGTTATATAAAATTATCATATATATTTTATTTGTTTTAAAGTAAAATAAGTTCTATTTTACTAAAAATAATTAAAATAATATCATGGTAATCAATATTAATCCTTATTTTTGTATAAAATCATATTTATGCTGAAAATTAGTATTTTTCCAAAAAATGGTTTTTCATTGTGTTTCACACACTTCTATTAAAATTAATTTTAATTTTTTTTAAAATTAAATCATAAAAAATAGATTTAATGTTTAGAATTATGATATTAAAATGATGTAATATGGTCTATTTAATTTATAGTCATAATGAGTAGTTACCATGGTAAAAGTTTATCACCATGGCAATGTGTGCAATGGTTTAATTGTGGTTGAAATTATGTGATAAGGCTTAAAAATTTCACAAACAGTTCCTTAATCTCATTGGATTCCTATATTTATTATACCATCATCATAAATTCTAAAATGGGACAATTTTTCTCAGCATCATTTGGATTTTGAAATTTATAATCTTGTAAGTAACAAGTAATTACATTATTTCACACACTCAGTCACTTGTTATGTTTTCATGATATGTATATCAATAAAAATGATACATTAATAAATATATATATATATAAATTAATTAAAAATAAATAGTTTTTACAATAGTTATTTATTTTTAAAATTTATTTATGCTATACTAACCTAGAACATTTAAAAAACTCTGATGAAATGCTTGTGAATATAGTAGAAAAATAAAGTAAATGATTTTTTGAAACATTAAAATAAAACGTTAGGTGAATTATGATATCACACAACTTTTATGGAAAATTATAGAGGTTATTTGTTGTTGAAAGTGATTATATTTGAAATATATTTTTATCTTGATGTCTTTAAATTCAAATTTTGTGAATAGTCTAAAAAATAATGTTAAATGATATTTAACAGTTAAAAATTATTTATATTTATTTAAAAAATCAAAAAAATTCCATCATAACACAATTTTATGGGAAATTTTATAGGTTATCTTTAATATTCATTGTATGTTCCACATTGAATTTTCAAAATTACTTTCATGGCCCTAGTATATTGAATTATTCTTCACCAAAGTTACAGTTAAAAGGGTTTACAAGGGAGTTAATCTAAGAGATATGACTCCAAATAAAACATAAACTTATTTAAATTTTATTTATTAAATTTATTTCTACCTTTTCCTCATTATATATGATGTTATGGTGAATTGTATCCATTTTACATGATTAAGAAACATATTATATACTAATATTTCATGTATTTATAGGATTTACACACACCTCATATATAAAAGGAGACCTCCTCTACTATCTTATCAACACTTCTTGAAACACATAAATTGACCATAAACTTAACAAATACGTTCCAAAATATATTTTTCTCTTCCTAGTGATTCTAATATTATTAAAATAAAAATTCAATAAGGATTAAGGTGTAATCCAAAAGACGTTACCAAATAAAAGGATATAAAACATTTGGCTAAGTAGGAATCCAAGGTAAGAATTTTCCATCTCAGATCCACTCCAATGGGAAATATTTTATATTTTTAAACTAATTTTATTTTATTCAGTTTATATTTTACCCCATTGAAATACAATATCATGAAATAGTATTTATTCATGTTATTTGATGTTTCAATTAATTTTTTAACTTTTAAGGGGACTTGATTCAAAATTTATTAAAACTATAAAGGTTTATTTTACAATATCACTCTTATTCAGGATTGATTAAATTTAAATTTACATTATAAGAATTTTATATTCTAAATCTACTTAAAATCCAAATATTTTATTCTCCTCTGGTTATTTATCTATTTTTAAAGTTTTTCTTAATACATTTCCTCTCTTTGGTACTCAAACAGTAAATGTTTTTAAAAAAACTGACCTTATTTCTCTTTTTTGGTTGGAAATCATTCTCTTCAGTATCCACATTCCTAAAAAAATTATAGAAGTTTTTATCTAATTTTAAATGATTATTAATTTTATTTTTCTACTACCATTATCTTTATTTACAAAGTTCCAAATGTAATATTTTTAAAGTTCACAAACTATCTAGTTTTTATTTTTTATAAAATTGAGAAAGGAATGTTCTTTTTAAAATATATGGCATGGAAATATTTTCCCTCCTCGGTGACAGTTATTAAATATTTTTCATGCTTTTTAATTTTCATTACATTTTGATGGAGTATACATTTTATATTATTCTCTTAGTTACTGTTTTTATATTGAGATAAAAGGAATTATTTTCTTAAAGGTTGAAAATAATTTTGAACATGATTTATAACTTTTTTTAAAGGAAAAGTTAAAAAAATTATAGAAAATTCCTTTTAAATTATTTCTTATATAATCTTATTTAATTATTAACATACTTTCCATTATTTTAATCCTTCATTTTTTATGAATTCATGGATTTCTATCATAATTACTAATTTATAGTTATTAAATTTCTCATGATCATATTCTCCATTTATCTTCATCACTTATTTGGACATATTTTTCTCCTCCATGCCCATATTCTAAATATCATGGATTTATATACTATCATTTACACCACATTTATTTATTCTTAAATATATATATTTCTATATATGATATGAGTTGAAGGAATCTTATTGAGAATGTTATTTCATTTACAGAAGAAATATTGATGTTCTATATTTTTTTATCAATAAAGATATTTATTTATTTATAAGGAATTTTTATTATCTTATTGATTCAATATATGAAGAATTAATTTTAGATATGTAAGTGACGGTTTGGTTTGATTATATATTGAACCATGATGCATTAATAAGTCACATGGGATAAACAACGTGGCCACATTAGTTGGGTAATTTGTGTATTTCTACCCATTCAATGAATGTGTCTTGGATAAAGAATTTATTTTATGATTCATGATGTCATAGTTGAGTAATTGATTGTAAGATCATGAATGTATGAAATTATCCATTTAATTTAATAAAATTTTAGTTATTATAATCGATTTGATTGTTTTATATTCTATTTATATTTTTTAAAGCTCGTGTTATTCATTAAATGGTATATATATTAATTACTTACTCTA
Organism: Viscum album; assembly: GCA_963277665.1. NCBI lineage: Eukaryota > Viridiplantae > Streptophyta > Magnoliopsida > Santalales > Viscaceae > Viscum > Viscum album. Next base: position 492,520,590 of record OY728150.1, read on the forward strand.
CCATATTATTTAAGTATTACATATTCAACATAGTTTTCATTGTATGTTTTCCATTACTATGAATCAAAGATCAAACGTTTTTAGGTTTTCTTTTCCCCAGGATATGATGAAGGAATATTTGAATTATTGTTTCCCTCTATGGATCAGTGGTTCCTGAATGGTTGATTTCAGGTGATTAAATGGTGTGAAATCACCGACATCGGGTAAAATGTCTTCAAATGGTATCCAATGGGTTTTTTCAGGGATAGGAAAATTCCCAACGACTCTCACATCTATGAACCATAGAACTATAATCCAAAAGAAGGTGTTATTTTTTTGCAACTTGACCAATGACATTTAAGAACTCACATTGGTCAAGATGATAAGAAGTATATCTTATCACACCCTTTTAGGGGGAACAATTGCCTATTTTGAGACTCTATTATAGATTTATGATATGTTCAAAAATCCTTTATTCATTACCAAGTATGTATACATGGATTAACCTAAAGTAAAAATCCATCATGACTACATGTGTGTCCAGAATCATCTGTATGTATCTGAAGTTCTCCATTAATAGTACCATTTTAGGGATGAATCAGGGATTCTTTTGATGTTCATTAGGAAAACACTAGTTTTATGTAGTTTGGGAAGTGATATAGAGTTCACCATCATCCATGGGGTATGAGAGTTAGTTTATCATCAGGATCCAACCCGTATGATTTTCTTCCTTCATATCATCGTGATAGGAATCAAAACCCAAAAATTTTAGTGCCACTTGATCGGACACATCACATTTTAAGATTATGTTATGAGAACCCAACCATTCAGTTTATGGTGATACTGTAAGGATGCCCTGGAAAACGGTGCATGTTCAATGATGGTGGGGGACCAATATTGAGGCAGCACGAGGGTAGTGAAAGATATGTGGTCTCCCAAGAGGAAATTACCATACCAGGAATATGTCATAGAGAACATTAGGGTGCATTTGGGAATTAGTTTTGGACCTCCGAGAGGGTTATTACGTATCCTAGTTAGTTGGGAATCAAATCCCATGTTGTTTGGCAGTTTGGGGATTGCATCTTTGAAGAACGACCATTTAAGGGGGAATTATTGGGTCTTACATCTATGGAGAAGTCCCAAAGATGTAGGTATGGTTGGGATGTATACCAAATGGGAGGCCCATATGTTGCTACCTCATTCAGAATATGGGCCTTTACAGGTTTGAGATATGGTTTCAGGGCTTATACCATGTAGGAGGCCCGATTGAGTGGATGTGGTTGGGGATTGCACTCAGGGGTTGCCCATTTGATTGTGGCTTATGCATGGAAGCGGCACATTTGAATTGATCATGGATTATACCATATAGGAGGTCCATGGGTGGGGAACACACATGTAAGTGGCCCATTTTATGTCATGGGATCATGTGGATGTCATGATCACCACTAACCTATAAGACCGTGTAAGACCGTGTGAGTCTGCTTGACATGGGAAGCAAGAGAAAGTAGTAGATTCGAGGATTACATGACCCACTTTGTCTACTGATAGATGAGGTATTAAATCCCAAAGGGAGAGGAAGAGGGTGTTTATTTTACATGTCTCCCCTTCTATTTTTAAAACCAAGATAGTCATATTTGGTGATCTAGTCGGCTGCATCTTGGGTAGAGGAAAAGAGGAAAAAAAAGTGACACCTATCATAAGAAACGATAGGGGCTTACTCTTGGAGGGATGCCCTAAAATTGGTTTCATGGGAAGGATTTCATTCCCTATAAAAATTAATGGAAAGCGTGATCCCTGCTATTCCAACATGAAATGGGGAGGACCACATGAGCACCATAAGGTCGGAACCCTTGTTACCACATGAATGTAAACCCAAGGAAATTCATAGGGTCCTCTTTATTGAAGAGGTTACCCATGAGACTCTGCTTACAATGGGTATGTACTTGAAGGAAAAAGGTAATGTGACCTATTATTTTATTATACATGTTAGGTAGATTTGGAAGGGGCTTTGACCAAATGCTATTAAATAGGTTCTGGTTCATGGAGGGGAAAACATGGGGACTACAAAAGAGAATAACGAGATATGGAGAGTAGAAAAACCTAAGATTATCCATTTCTTGTATCATGTTCTTATAAGGTATGGGATTACCTACACTTATCATGTTGCTACATGGGTGAGGGTACCATTTGCGTACCATTATGCTACGTGAACCTGAGTACTATCCGCGAAGCATGTTGCTATACAAGACAATGTTCCGTCTGCATGGCATGTTTATACATGAGACCGATTTCCTCCCACATATTGATTTCCTATGTGGGGAAGGGTTCCTCCCACAGAGCACTTTTCTATGGGTTATTCTTATCAAAAAAGGGGCCATCCATTTTGTATATCACGTAATTGTGTACGCAGAGGGATTTTTGGTTCGTGCAAAATAGGATGATTTATTATTTCCTTCTATTATGTGGTGGATTTTACCTATTGGGAATTGATCGAGTGACTCCAGATTTTTCATTTCCCCATCACTCATCACCTTAGGATCTCTTTAAATCATGCTTCTATGTGTGTCCTCTACATTTTGGGTCCCCATGAGGGTTTATTTATAAAATAATGGAGGGACTGAGTACCGGTATCGATGGTCACCCAAAGTGGGTCGTAGGCCTTATTTTGTGGGATCACAGGAGGACGCCTCTACCCAAAACGACCATTTTAGTGGGTAGAAGTCATTCGAGGGGGTAGAAATCACCATTTTTTCATGCCAAGGACTCTATTTCTTTTGTAGGAGATGAGAGTACTGCGTTGTCCTATGAAATTTTTATTTCTTGGGGATGGTCATGTGTAGGGGTGGAAATCACCACCTTTACCCACAAAAGACATTTTTTTATTTTCTAGAAATAATGGTTCCATCCCATTTCATGAACTATTTCATTAACAGGTGCTTTATGAAGTGGTATAATTCCATCCGGAGTGGTGGTCCGCAAAAAAAAATTTGTAGAGGTCTCATCCTTTTAAATATTTTGATCAATCTTCTTCTGGGTTTCATTTATACATTTTCTCTGAGTTGGATGGAATTCTCATCTTGTATGAGGGATTTCAAGGACCCAAAAAAGGGAAACCATCAGAATGGATTCTGATCAAGATGAATATGAAGTTATTCTTATGTCGAAGGTGTACCTGTTTTGAACTAGTTTTGGGTAGAAATGTGGAACAACAAGAGTGGATCATGCCTATAAATATGGGACCCAAATCATGTTTTCCTTTACAAGATTTCATGAAGAATATATCACTCCATATATTCTCTTGATTTCATTCTATTTCCATGAACTTTCTCTTTTCCGACAGACTCTTTCTGTGAACTGAAATACTTCATTCAAGAAATAAAATTCATAACCATGAACAATAACAATTGATCCTTCTCATAATGACTAGATACTTCATAGATGGAATTTTCTGTATAACATCACTCTATTTTCCAATTCTATATAGTCCAATTCCTTCATGCGACAACACCTACAACACAGGTTCTCCATGGACAAATGGCCTGTGAACTTGTGTTAGGTGTGCAAAATAGTTTTTTTACATGTTTTTCTATTCATTTTTTACTTTTCTCAATAGATATACAAAATTTTAATTATCAATTATAGGGAAACAATGTATCTTACCTACACCTATCTGAAAATTACTAGGAGAATAACCTCTATGGATGGGAATATGGAATACAATATTCAATCTTACATCACCCCTCAAGAGGGTGTTCTGAAGAATATCCTTTCACTATAACTTCTGGCCTATCCATTGCCTACTAAATTTCCACACTATAATTTTGGACTTTAATAGTATGCTTTAATTATTTCTTTTGACTAGAGTCTCTCATACTATTGATCCGATATGTATTGAGAATGTGACCTTGAAAATATCTCTGCCACATTGAAAATTATTTTTGATTCAGTTTAAGAGAGTGTCTTTCTTCATAATCTTTCTATTTTGAAATAAAGAAACCAGAAAAATCCATAATATACCCTTGAAATCATCCATTCATGTTTATTCATATACTTTTAACCACCCACAAAGAAACCCCAACAATGTATGGATCTATAAATGGGACTTGGGTTCTCAAGGGAGTTTTTCAAATTAATGGGATTGGGCATTCTAGGTGCACTAGAATTACAAGGAACTCCCTAAATATTTGGAGGCTATAAACCAATACCAGGAAATCTGGGTCTCCCAATTTGTACCTACCACAGACCAATTTATTTCCCAAACTACCCAGTCACTGGTGATTGAGTACAAATACCTACAACTTGTCACGTGTAGAAGTAGGAAACATCCTATGGGATGTCTACCAGCTAGGGGAAATCCCGATTATGGGTAACATGTATGAAAAATTTCTACATGCATAAAATACCCCTAAAACACCGAGAAAGTATATTTATTGGAAAGGGACCTGCTAACCACAATAGAGAAATTTCTTGGTCATCCCCTTCACGCCTTCTCTCTCATTCTATTCGATTATTGGATAAAGTTGTTCTTGAAAGTTAGCAGTCTGAGGTCAAAATTTTTTCATATAATGAATCATTCAACTGAATAAATTTAACGAAATCTTGTTTCGTACTGTGATAACATTGATTTTAGTAAATAAACTGTGTGGGGTTGTAGAGTGTACCCATAAATATCACCTAACTTCAAGAAGGTGGGTTTCTTTTCCATGGTCCTGAGTCAATGGCTTTTCCCATCCTACGATGCCTATACTAGTGTCCAAATTTATAATTTAATGATGGAAGTCACATTGGAAGTGAAAAATACCATAAACATGGTTGTTCCCACCCTCACTTGTATTTATGAATTTTTGGATCAAATATAAGAAAGAAGATCCCTACATCACCTTAATGGTTCATTTCAAATCTTGTATGGAAGGGTGGAAGATCACTATCAATGCACAGAGTTTCAACATGTCATGGAAATCCCTCACTCCAACTTCCTCCCTACACTTCTCAGCATTCCTATCGTTCACTTAAAATCCCTAGGTATCAATGGGGCAGTCAAATTTGTGAGTGATTTTCCCCAATTCTATTTTTTCACCTTACCTCGCTCCACATGGGGCAGTGGTGGCTGATGGAAGGGTTTATTTAGAAGAATTTTCCTATATCATTATGATTTGATATAGAATCATAACTACTTGGTTATAGAGGGTAACCATTTTCAAACCTTATACTCCATATATGTTTTCATGGAAATTGGGATACATATAGAAAGTTCCATTTTTACCAACTACCCAGATCAAAAGGGAATCTCACCTAGTCATTCATTGTCAATTATGGCTGATGATTAAGTGTGATGATTCCAAAATGAAAATTCTTTTCCCTCCTATAGTTTCTTGAAATAAATTATCATGGTATTATGATCATACATGGGTGGTTTACTACCTTAATGGTGTGCTGGTGAGGTCAGTCTAATGGGTTCATAAACCATTGGCCGATCCTAGTCTTTCACCTATCGAGTCATATTTACCCACCTCTTTAGAAGGAATTATTTATTCTCATCATCAAATATTTTTGAAGGTAACTTCATAATAATGTCCAATTTCTATGGGTAGTGACTCGAACCATATACTCTTGGATGATGCTATCGAAAATCCCACTGAGGTTGTCCCAAGCAGAACAACACTGGGAATTCCTAAGATTGAATCCAAATCTATCCGTTTAGCCTATGTCATTGAACCCACCAAAGAGATGAAGGATTTTACCACCTAGTTGTTTCAATTTTGGGTCAAAATATCTACCATAACTACAATCCCATATTATATACCCATGGTGGAAAAGGGACAAGATCGAGGTCCTGATGCTACTAGTGAAAATAAGGTTGTGCATAAAAGGGATCAGCATAAATTCTACACCATCATCATAGAGACCACATTAGAAGAGTTTTTTTGATAAGGTGGATACCTTCCTCCAACCATTTATTTCTCTAGAATCATGAGGATTTCATTATCGGCACCTACACATCCTTATCCAACATATTGTTGTTGCTCAAGAAGACCTAGATGCTTATAAAGGTGACTACACTCAGTTTAACAGCTCCCATCCTCAAACAGAATCCTTACGGAATATTACCATTGATATACACCACTTTTTTTATGAAACAATATATTATTACCAAGTTGTTACATATACTGAGGATCTATGGGAATATGAGGCTCATGTAGCAAGGTTAAAGGTGAAATTTTCATCAAAGAGTTCCAATTCTGAAGCCATCAAGAAGAAAGGTCGGGACCTCAGGGTTGTGGTTTGGAAAATTCATCCAACAGATTAATCTGAATCCAAGAAAAGGACCTATTTGGAATGGACCCATGATAAACTACATCAAGAAGTATTCAATTTTCTGAAAAAATTAAGCCAATCCTCATTGTAACAATTTAGGTGGTTTCATGAACCTTTTCTATAGCATTGGGAATAGACTCCAGGGTGTGGATGCTCCTCCTCTCTCATTCAATAAACAAATGAAAAAAAATTAACTTGCAGCACATATCATCCATATTTTCCTACAATATCAATCAATCACAATTTTCAATGTGTTTGGAAAAATGGATCTCTCAGATGACTTGAATATTTTTGACACTGGATATCAATTTCAATTACCATCTAGGATAATCAATGTTTCACAATCATGTAATACTCTAATTTTTTCCTATGCCGAGGGACTCAGTGAATATAGTTTTGACTATTTATAGAGGTACATTAAATACACTAAAAATGGTGTGTATTTTTTGTTATCACCCTAATTATTGACAAAGCATACTATGGTGCAGATATAAAGGGAATTGGTAGAGAAATTTCCTTTACCCTAGTCTGACATAAAATTAGGAAAGATTATTTTTTGTATATTTGGGTCTGATACAGGAGATTTGGATGTCATAACATATCTCAAGAAAATGAAAATCAAACCATATGTAGTTCAGGTAATGTTTATCTTGCAAGTCCAACATGTACATAGGGAAGGGAAATATTTTTTTGAATATGATTTGATGAATGGGGAGATGATCATATTGGAATCTCCTATGTAGATTTACCTCATGCATATAAATATGGTGGATTTTTTTGTATCTGGAAACATGGAGTGAAGGTCTGGCCTTGAAATAGAAAAAGAGGAGGCATCTTTGCCTCATGTATGGACTTTAGATATAATATTACGACATCACAACATATCTTGTGATAATAGGACTCAAGAAAAATATAGTTGTATGAAAATTTCCCCATTTAGGTTTGACTCATGCACATGGATAGGGAATTTATAAATTTTTTGGTGTGTCTAGTCCCAATATTGAACATTCGGGTGTCACTATCTACCCTATGATGGTAGGAATCAAGAAACCCATAGTTTTAATATCATACAGCTTAGTGTCATACAACTAGGAAATCATCCATGCAGTTTAACATCACGCGGTGAGGAAGACATTGATTCCTTCATTTTATGGTCATACAATAAGAAATATTTTTCATAGAATCCATGAATAACTAGAGGCTGATCGGTTTGGAATGTTCTACATTCCCTAGACATGAGGGTGGAAAAAATTATAAACCCTAAATCCAAGGATTCTTGGATCAGGACAAATGATATGGGCATCGAATCTATTGGAGATTATAGAGATAGATTAGGCCTCTCATGAGGATGAATTTTCCTTTGGTTGAAAGGTATTTTTTGTGGGACACTTATGAATACCCAACTAGGGAATATTGTTCTTAGACGAAAAAGGTATCATTAGGACACTGACCCTCTATTTTTGATGGTCGTAGGAAGATTCCAGATATTCAAATTTCCCTGGGGTATAGAGTTTGATGAATGGAAGGAATGTGTCCAGAAACATTGGAAACATTTAGAACATGATTGGATATGATGTTTTAAATTCCTTACATAGATATGACTTATACATGGGGGATTATTTTGGTTTCCTTGATATATCACTGAATGAGGAACCTAAAGTTGAGATCTCCTTCATGGATCCAAGTTTTCATAGAGGATATGGGGATGTTATTATTTATATTTTCCCCATGGATGGTACTAGGACACAGGGCCTATGCATCACTATGCATCTCTATAAAATGATTATCAATATATATGTAGTTCTTAAGGAACCATGCCATTTTAATGTCATATGATAATGACCTAGGTTCCCTGATGAGAAGAGTAAATATTTTCGTTGGACTAATGATTAAATATTTGGGTGTCACTACACATCCTATGATGGTAGGAATCAATACATAAGTTATTATAGAAAAACCATGTAGTTTAACATCACACAGTAAAGAAACTATCCATGCAGTTCAACTTCTATTGATAAGGACACTGGTCAACCGATGTGAATGAATATGGATGTCATTGATCAATGCAATTTAATGTCACAAGAGAAGGACAATTTATGTTCCTTTAAAGGTATTTCTACTAGGACCATCCCAACCCCAATGTGGGTTTATAAGCCTTGGTTATGCAGTAAATCCATTGAAGAACCTTCTAAGACCATGTGATCTATGCTCAGTGTGAGAAACAAGGGGTGGAAAAGGATTATCTGTCATATAGGGGTGATAAAACAATGGATATAGTAATATTGAATTTGTGGTGGCAGGACCAAAATGTAGAATTCAGGAATCACTTCATATCTTGTTATGGTGATAATCAATCCCCACACAGTTCATGATAGAAAACTCCCTACATAGGTCATGCCCATAGGCAGGTAGGGGGATTTTTTTTCTTCAGGGAGCATGGGACCAAGAATGGAAATCTGGGCATCGTTACATATCTCATGTGGATTGGAATCAAGCCATGCATAGTTTCGGAAAATAGGGCACTTGTGCAGATATGACTCGAACATAGGGAGAAGGGAATAGTTTTTTCCTTCACCACAGCTGGACCTAGGATTAGAGATTAGGGTTTCACTATGTATCCTGTTTTAATAGGAATCAATCCACAAAAAGTTATATAACCCAATGCACTTCAATATCGTGTGGTGACAAAGGAGGTAACCCAATTTTAAATATGGGGAATGTTTCAGTTGGGCCTAAGAAAGTAAATCTAAGCGTCAGTATATATCCTTCATGGAAATTAATCAAGCAACACATAGTTCTAAATGGGAACTATCTATAAATGTATGATTTGTACACATGGGAAAAATTTTCCCATATTTTGTGGCTGGGCCCAGGACACAGGGTCCGGGAATCACTATGTATCCCTTAAGATGCGTTTCCCTGCTAAGATAAGATTTAGGTATAGGTAGAGGGAATTTTACATGAAATGGTCCCATATTTAGGACCTTCAATGGAGTCCCCTGCATTTGATTTAGTTCATATGCATGGGAGGGGACATTTCCTGTATTTGATTGATGGGCCCAAGTCAAGAGATTTTGGAATCACTATGTATCCCATGGAATGGGAATCAAGCCATATGTAGTTCATGATGGAATGTTCCCTTTATAGGTTTGGCTCATATAAATAGGACATTTTTTACAGGGTTACTGAGCCAAAGAATGGAAATCTGGGCATCACTTTGTTTCCATTGTGGATAAGAATCAAGTCATATGTAGTTCTAGAAAATGTCATGGTAGATGGACAATGCTGAATGCAGTGTCCTATTGGGTTAGGATACTAGGTACCATGGAGTTTCCCATCTTGCGATCATGATGATGGTCTTATAATTGTGGAAAGGATTATATTGTAGACCGATGAGAAACAAAATCCTGATGTGAAAAGAGGAATTAAGGCCAAAATATGGAAAGAAAATCATCCCATGGATGGGTGAAATTTGAAATTGAGCCTAATGAATGATATTTAGGTGTCACTATTTATCCCGTGATGACAAGAATCAAGCCACACAAAGTTCTATAGAAAGAAACTCCCTATGTGGATCTGACTCTTACACAGTGTATAGGGGAATTTTTTCTTTCTCCTACACATATTCAGCTAAAATATGTTGGATTTTTTAGTGAAATTATTTCCCCCATGATTTTTAATGGCATGATATGAGGACATTAACTATGATTTTAAGGTCATAGAGTTTGGATCGAGGGATTGATGGTTCATAAAATGGGCATTTGTGGTGTGATAGAGTGACAAACCTGATGTGAGTGAGGGACCAGGAGGCACAGTGCCAAACCACACTTTACTAATAGGCTTGCACACAGTTAAAATTCATGATTAATGGACTAAAATACATGTTTTATCATCATATGGTAAGTATGATATATGTTATATAGTTTAATTTCATGAAACTAGTATTATTAACCATGTAGTTTAACGTCGTGTAATCATAATGCTATACCCTATAGTTTAACCACATGTATTCCGGATGATGTACCCTTTAGTTTAACATCATGTGATAAGGATGATTTCTTATGGATTACATGAAATAATGTTTTAATAACCTTGAATTTGTGGGACTCGTGATAAGATATTCATCCACCAATATCAAGGAATAATCTCTTTTGGAGTAGAATTTGGGTATGGCATAGGGTCCCTCCCATTTTGGATCCAACAATGTAGGTTTCTTTCAAAGTATCATTATAGTTCTATGAACCAACAAAATATCTCCCTCCACGAAATATTGTGGGTTACTGTTTTTGTTAAAGTCTCATGTAATCTGGTTTTTCTTCACCTCTAAATAGTGCAAGGTATGAAATATCTTTTCATCGAGTCACTCCAATTCATCCATATGTTTCTAAGATTTCCCATCTGCAGATTTCTAGTCACAGATTGAAATGTGGAGTGAGGGAAATTTAACATATATGGTCATGGCCACCTTTTTACCATATACTAATGAGTATGGTGTCACTTGGGTGGTAGGACATGCCCTGGTCTGATGAGACCACAAAGCATAGAGGATCATATTCAGCCATGAATTCTTATCCTCATCTACCATATTCTAGATTATATTTGATAGGATTTGGTTAAACTTTTCAATGTGTCCATTATCAATAGAATGGTAGAAGGATGAACTATTGGACTAGATTTCATAATTTTGATACAACTTTCCCAAGTCAGTAGAATAGAAATTGGTGATTTCGTCCCTCATTATTCTATTGGGGACACCAAATATAGTGATGATGTTGGATTTCACAGAGCTTACAATATTCTTTTCCCCAACCTCTTTGAGGGGTACACCATCTTCCCACTAGGAAAATAAGTCATTTATTGTTTAAATATACTTGAAATTAATGTTTGTAGTGAGACTATATGGTCCTATGATGTCCATTCCCCATATGAAAAATGTTTCAGAGTACATGGTTATGTGAATTATCTCTGGGATTTTTTGGATCAAGTTGGCATGAACCTAGTAGGAATGGAACTTTATGGGGAATTTAGTGTAGCCCTATGTTACAGTGGGTGAGTAGTATCAAATCCATCAAATTAAATCGGGAATCTTGGATCCTGATTAGTGGGAACCATAAGGTCTAATGTGAACTTCCTTTATGAAAATAGTGGTCTATTCTCCCTTAATGAACATGATAAGGACCAAATAAATGATTTTATTATAGAGGATCTTTTTATGATTCATTCTATCATATATAACATAGTTAATTGTCATCTTCAAATTTTATCTCTCCCAGATCTATCTTGTGGGAGCTACCCCTTTTGAATGTATTCCACAAAGGGTGCCATCTAACCAGTGGTAAAATCATACAATTTAGGTATGGGGATAATCTCATTTATTTTTTCCATGTCAGCCTAAACAAATGGTGAGACAATCTGGTGGTGTGTAATGCTGATGATTATTTCATCCCTGTCTTTTTTAGACAAGTTTATGGGTGCATTTTACAATGCATCATCTTGAGAATTTTTTTATTGCGAGACATGAGTCAATGTCAACACCATTGTAAATTTCACTATTATTCCGCGAACATAGTTTAACATGGATATTACCTCTTTAATTTTGATAGCATAATTATTGTTAACCTTTTTTATGACAACTTCTAAATTTCCATTTGTCTTCATGTTTTTTACCTATACCTGATGTTACAACTTTATCATTATAATGAGATCCTAATATTATACTTCATTGTTCTTTAACCCCTCCTATTCCATGAGGTATTAAGGAATAACTTCCTTTGATATAGATATGATTATAAATCCCATCCCCACTTTGTTGGGTTTGGGGACTTCTATTATCTTACATGTCGATCTTCTATATGCACCTTTAAAATACATCTCCCATATTTGGGGGTCCTCTTGAAAAAAGAAAACATATTCATTGGATAGTTTGATATACAGTGAATTCATTTCTACTGATGGGTTTTCTAACAAAAAATATACTAATTCCTTCCCATTGACTTCTTTCTAAGGCATGAAATGTGTGTCAAACTACTACAGAATGACCACCTATCGTGACACACATTCAGTCAACATTAGATGGATGAGAATTTTTTTGAGTGGGTTTCTATGAAGGAACAAATGGACCTTGTAATGATACAAGTAGTGACTTAGTTTTTAGAATACAAATATTAAGTCCATGTAACTCTTCTAGATATATGAGTAATGCATCTCATTATCGATCAGGTTTCAACTAACATAATATAGGTTGTTTTTGCTGTCAGTTTATTTATTTTTCAGGATAAAATCACCTAGTGATCACTCCGAGGAAATCACATAAAAAATAAGTGGTATTGATTCTAAAGGTGACATTATCATTGGAGGGATTAAGATATATCTGTTGATATTGTAAAATTCTTTATGAAAATCATCATTCAACAGATATGTAGCCCCTTTTTTTATCAAACTGGTAAAGGGAAAACATTTTACCATAAGGTTGGATATGATTTGTAGAATATAGATAAGGTGTATATGAAGTATACTAAACTTGGTGAGTTTGTGAGGATGTTACATTCCAAGGATATAATTTAACTTCATGAGGAGGACTTCAATTCCATGATGGTATATGATGAAGCTAAGAAACATCCCTGAGGTAATGCGGAATGCATATTTCTAGGGATTCATTTTCAAACTGTATTGTCATGGTTTATTAAAGATGGTTCAAGATCTTATATGTGGTATGAATTTGTTTGGGATTTAATTACCAAGTCATATACATAACATTCAAAAAAATTACAAGTATTTGAATAAACGATACATGGTATGTTGGTATGTTGCACCAACATTCTTCAAGCTAAAGGTAATTACCCAATAGAAAAATACTCCCTAGGGAGGGCCTAATGGTGGTGTCTTATTCATCTTCTTAGGCCATTCATATTTGGTTGTATCCTGAATATACGTCTATGAAAGGGAGAGCATGATATCCATTTATTGCATCGATCAAAATCTCTATGATCGGGACTAGGAAATCATTCTTCAGGTAGTGTCGGTTGAGATCTATGAAATCAAGGCAAACTATAATTTTCCAATTTTAATTTTTTATGGAGACTATATTGGCCATAAACATGGTATATTGGACCTCCCTTATGAAGTTTTATTTTATGCTCTTGATAACATCAATATCTATTTTAGTAGAATTTTTTAGGTGCGTCCTTCTGGTTGCTTATTTATAACCCTAGTGGTCTTATGGAAGGCCTAGGCGGGGAGTGGACATCTCGATATTGAGGCTTACAATTTCAATGTAATTATTGGAGAATACAAACATGTGATTTCTCAAGAAGGAATTTTATATCTCTTGTTCTATGGAATGCATGGTTGCACTAATCCAGGTGGGTCGTGGATCTTCTTTTGTACCCAGATTTATTTTCCTATGTTCATCAATGGTGGTAGAGCCACCCTCCTAAAATGTCACGACCCGTCATCGGGGCCCATGCCGTGACTACCCCAAGCCCGCCTTCCTTAGGCCAGGGGCTGGTGACTGGCACCAAGGCGTAAATCCCAAAAAAGGGAAGTCATTGCCTTTGTAATGTAAACAACAAACACCATAGAGTAAGCAGGAAGAAGTAAACACTAAGTAAAAACTGGTACAACAGTAAGTGCGGAAAGTAAGTGGGCCAGAATACAAACCCAAATTGGAAGTAAAGTACAACTCAAAAGGGAAAACAGCAACTGAAAAGTAAAGCCGCAACATCGAGCCGTCCACTGGAAGTCACACCTGAAGGGTGGGTACATATAGCCTCCACTGCTCCTCGGGTCCAGCCGACTGCTCCGAGTACGTCCCACCCAGTGGTCCACCTCCAAGTACCGTCCTGCTTCGCAAGCCTCCACCACGATCAGCACTATCCGTCGTCTGCAACCAACACAACGAAGTGCGGGAATAGCCCGTGCAGGGGTGAGTATAAGCTACTCAGTAGGGACCCCGAGACCCCCGAAGGTCTACCAGAATCCACAAAGAATAAACCACAAAGGAAAGATACAATCATGAAGTAACATCTGACACGGCTTAGGTATACTCCCTTACATATACCTAAGTCATCAATTCTCGCTCGGCTCCAACATCCGAGCTCAAGTACAACCCAGTCCACACAGGAAAGCAAAACATAAATCCACACAGGATAGCACAACACAATCCACATAGGAAAGCAAAACGTAAATCCACACCGAATAGCACAACACAATCCACATAGGAAAGCAAAACGTAAATCCACACAGGATAGCACAACACAATCCACATAGGAAAGAAAAACGTAAATCCACATAGGATAGTACAACACAATCCACATAAGAAAGCAAAACGTAAATCCACACAGGATAGCACAACACAATCTACATAGGATAGCAAACAGGATTCAGCTCACACGGGATATACTTTTTCGTAAGACGATAGAGATGATCAGATGTAGCCACTGATTCATCTAAGCTGTCGGACCCACAAAGGATCGGTAGGTACTAAACCCCGCATTGACCCACATAGGATCGATCATGAAGTGGAAACCATAGCTATTTGGGAACTCCTTCTCCATCATGTACAGTGGTTATTCCGCTACAACCAAGCGCTTCCTTCTAACCTTGGACTGTTGTAGTACTCCACCTATCGAGTACTGTGGGCCTGCTGCTGCAACCAAGCGCTTCCCACCACGGGTCTGCTGCTACAACCAAGCGCTCCCCCTCATAGCCTCTAGAGGTACTCCTTCTGTTGAGTACCACGGGTCAGCCGCTAAAACCAAGCGCTCCTCCGTCGTGGGTCTACCGCTACAACCAAGCGCTCCCCATGCTGCTACAACCAAGTGCTACTCCGTCGTGGGTCTGCCGCTACAACCAAGCGCTCCCCCTCATAGCCTCCAGAGGTAATCCTTCTTTTGAGTACCATGGGTCTGCCGCTACAACCAAGCACTCCTCCGCCGTGGGTCTGCTGCTACAACCAAGCGCTTCCCACTGGGCTATCCGTAACACACCGAGTCATTCGATCAGCAGTCGTCAGGTCTCAACCGGCTCTAGGGTTTCCACACAAAGCATACTCGTTCTGGGAGGGTCCACTCCACGAGCTAAGAGGTTGATGCATCAACTGACACGTAGTCCGGAGTTGATGTATCTCAATATGTACCGTAGTGGTCACTGCCGAAAACACGGGGGATTCTCGTACTGTTTTCATCATCGTCGCAGTCGCAGCCAGCTCTAGGGTTCCCACACAGAGCAAGCTCGTTCGGGAGGGTCCGCTCCACGAGCCGAGAGGCTGATACATCAACTGACACATATTCTAGAGTTGATGTATCCAAAAGTTCTGTATCGTCAACAGGAACTCAACGTCGCAGACGGCGCGTCAATCGGACGCCCGGTCTGAGAGTTATTGGCTTTTTCGTCCGAGGGGCCCGGTTGGTTTTTAAGGAAAAACCAAACCGACCGTACTCCACCTGCGTCCGAACCTCGGGCGGAGTAAGCTAAAATATTCATTTCACTTGGAGGGATTCGAGAAAGTCGACGACACGTCAATCGGGCGTCTGAAGCTCAAGATATGAGTGTTTCCGCTCCGAGGGCCCGGTTGGTTTCGTGTACAAACCAACCCAGACGAACCCAAAGTATTCCGAAACCTTCAGTGTGATATACCAAAACGACCGTCTCGATCCAAGGATCGCATCGCCGCTGACGGTGCATCATTCGGAGGCCCGTAGATCATGTTATGAGCAAAAGACCGAAAAAGGTCCGGAAACGGGGGGTCTGGGCCCGGACCGACCCGGCCCAACCCCCCCTGGGTCGACCCGACCCGGGTCCGGGTCCGACCTGATTTGGCGCGACCCGGCCCGGCCAGGGTGGCCCGGCCCGGCCTGGGTGCAACCCGGCCAGCGGGTCGGCTCGGCCCGGCTCGGCTCGGCCAAGCGGCCGAGCAAGGGGAGTCGCGGGGTGTGCAGCCCCCACGGGAAGAGGAGCCGCGGCCCCGCGTGGGGCCGCACTTGGTCAGCGGACACGAGATAGCCGCGTCTCGGGTCTCGCCAGACCCGCGCGGTCGTGGGTCTGGTCGGCCGCAGCCGCCTCCGCGCCGCCGGTGGATTCCGCGGGCCACTGGAGTTGCTCCGGTGGTCCGATTCAACTTCTGTCTGCACCGTAGCTCCTCCCGGGTCCCGTTCTTCACTGTGGAATCAACAAATCGTCCCTGTGGCCCGTTTTTTCATCGTCCGCCGTTTCGCACATCAACGAAGAGCTGCGGAGGGTTTTCGGGCCGTGTTTTTTGGCCCGCACCCTCTGCGTTAGGTGATAACAATCGGGAAAAATATTGATCAATACATGAAAACACAACAAGATACAATTTTAATAAATTAAAATTGCACTTTGATCCCAGCTCTTTGTTTTTGAAGGAACAACCATGGGAAGAGAATATTATTTTAAAATAAAATCCCTACCTCGCCGCAGTCGTCGAGCGTGCGTTCTTCGCGGAATTGACCATCGCGGAAAAAGTTGATCGTCACATCGCGGAAGGGCGTCGCATCGTCGCAAAAGGGCATCACGTTGACGATCTCAAGCAGTTGATAAAAGATCTGTCGCGGAAGGAGGAATGTTGTAGAAGAACGTCACGTGAGAAGAACGTCGCGGAAGAAGCGTCGGCGTCGTGTCGATCTCCGGGGGTCGGGCGTTCTTCGCGTTCTTTGCGTTCTTCGCGTTATTCGCATTCTTCGCTTTCTTCGCGAAGGAGGATGGAGGAATTAAGGTTCTGTCAAATTCTCTCAACGAACAATCCTCAAGAACAGTGCATTGTTCTTATTTTATTAACATGCCAACGGTTTGAAAACAGGTTAAGAAACGAACAAATTAATTCATAGAATTTATTTCAACGAATTAACCACCCAATTAATAGAAGCATTTAATTGTTTAAGAAAATGCTCCAATTGACTTTCTTTAAAAAGGGGTTTTCAAGGGTGTCTTACATAACGGAAAGAAACGGTGGGGCTCGTGCGGGCCCCACCTCACAAATATCCTACCAAGAGGGTAGGATATTTTGAATTGTACCCTATCCGCTTTAACTCAGCTTAAGATGCTTTAAGTGGATTTCAAGTGGCTTTAAGTGAAATAAAATAAAGTTTGTCGTACCACATTATTTTATTTCTTAACTTAAAGCCCAAAAATTAAAAACCACACCCGACCAAACGCAACTCCAGAAGAGGTGTTTCTAAGCAAATACCAGCGCTGCGATTCAATCGGTGCCCTCAGAATTCGATTCAGAGCACCGGTTCAAAAGTTAGAAAAACCCGCTCGTTCATTCACTAATCGTACCCGAGCCAAACTTCGGAAAATGATTCCGGGCACACCGGGCCTCGGAATCAGGTGCCGTTAGAAACTGCGTTCTTGTAAAATTCCAAGGAAAATTAAGAAGAAGAAAAATTCCTTGAAATTTAAGGGTCTTTACATTACTCCCACCACAGGGCTTTACGTCCCCATAAAGCTTCACCACAAACTTAGGGATACAAAGGCGGTACTGAGCACGCATATGAGCCTCCCTCTCCCAAGTGCTCTCCTGGAGGTTCCATGCTACCATCTGATGCGCACAAGAGGAATCGATCATCCATGTAGGACCAACCCTATTGATCCTCGATCTCCACCGGGACCTCGGCAAAGGTCGCCCCATCATCAACGTCCAGCTCCCCATGGTCAATGATGTGTGATGGGTCGTGCACGTATCTCCTCAACTGAGATACTTGGAAGACGTCATGCACCCGGTGCAACTGAGGTGGTAGAGCCAGGCGATAATCCACCTCGCCAATCCTGCTGAGGACCTGGAATGGTCTGATGAAGCGTGGAGACGACTTGCCGCCTCTTCCAAATCTCCACAATCCATGTCGAGGTGATACACACCAAAAGACGTGGTCGCCATCCTCGAACTCTATTGGCCTCCGCCTTCTATCAGCACAAGACTTTTTCCGGTTCTGAGCTGCCCTCATCCGCTCATGGATGACTTGGACCTTTCTGGTCCTACAAGAGATGCTGAGATTTCTTCTTTTATGATAAGAGAAATCCGGTCTCATCCCCTGGATGAACCATGTTCATCACCTAATACAGTCAATCCCGACATGGATGATACTAATCCATACCAAGGAGGACGTCGTAAGGCCTCGACGCTACTACCAAGAGATCTAACCGTTACTCTCGCCTCCAAGGGTTGAGTCACATTGTCTGCATCAGTGTGTGGTAACTGGGTCTCCTCCAGTAGATATCTCACAAGTGAGGGTCAAGTCAACAGTCTAAACTGGAACCTCTTAGTAACAACACAAAAGAGGAAAGGAATGAAAACATCACAAAGGTATGTGTCTTTAATTATTTCAGCTCATAATACAAAGATGCTACACAACAACAACAAGGAACTAGAAGTACAAAAGACGTATCCACTAGTTCTGCTCCTGTCCATCTGCTCCCAGAGCTCCATGATCGAAGGCCTCAGCTGCCTGAAGCTGAGCTCTCTCATGTCCACCAACTCCCTACGGTCGGGGTGGACCTCCTGGTGGTGGTGGTGGCAACACCTCGAAGCATCATCCACTACCTGCTTCTCAGCCAGATCCTCTGCCACGGTCTCCTGCTCCATGCGATCCGCCTTGATCGAACCTCTGCCTCTGCCTGGGAGGTCCTTCGTTTATCTGCTGGTCATTCGTATGGCGGGTCGGACAGTCACGAGCCATGTCACCAACCCCGCTGCAGGAGTAACACTGTCCGCTCATGGTAAGTCATTGTCCACCCCGGGTGCCTCGCACAATCGACCTTATGTCACGCGGTCGACCACCGGTAGGTCTAGTCCTCTTAGACCCCTGCGTCATCGGTCTACTGCCCGCTGCAGAAGAATCTGCTGCATGCCTGCTAGTGGTGGGTCCTGCTGCTGGAGACTGCTCAGCAAGGAAACTCTCCACTAAGAGGGATCGCTCCAACACTCATGTCTGTGTCAGAATGCTGTGAGAAACAACTAAAGCTCTGATCTCTCGCCTGAGCCCCTTCTCGAAGGTTCGGGCCCTGAAGAATGGGTCCCGTACCATGTCTGTGGAATAGCGCGAGATATTGGTAAACCTTGCCGCGTAATGGGCTACTGTCATGCTGCAATACCGCAGTTGTAGTAGCTCCTGGATGCGCACCGCTCGGAGGGTGGCTGGGACGAACTCTGAGCGAAAAAGGCTCTCAAAGTCCGTCCAAAGGAGTGATGCCTCGTCGTGTACCTGGAGCATCAAGAGCCACCATCTTCCTGCTGCCGCATGCAGAAGGCTCGCTACAAGGACCACCATAAGGTCTGTTGGTGTCCTCACTAACCAGAAAACTCGTACAACTGCCTCCAGCCAGTCCTCGGCTTCCTGGGGGTCCGTCTCCCTGCGGAACCTGGGCAGTCGATGGTGCTGGAACTCATGCAGTGCACTAAGGCGACGTGCATCGTCAGAGGCCGGGGCTGGAAGCATCAGTGGCTCGGCGGGTAGTGGTATCTCCGGTGCCTCTACTGTCAAAGGGCCATGTACCGAGGCCTCATCGCTCGGCGGGCTGTCGTCATGTACAACACTCGGAACCCTAGCTGGCTGCCGTCGTGGGGCCATCCTGAAAGGAAACAAGTGCGCCACGGTCAGAACAGTATACCTGGTGAGCTGATACAAGTAATCACAAAGAAAACTTGAAACACACATGCAATCAATGTTTTTGTGCATTAAGTAGAAAATCAGAAGTCAGGGTCCTGGTGTACGGATACGTCGGCCGCCGCACCAACACTGGGATCCCTGGAATGATAACCACACTCAATACGCTTAACACTATTGCTTCACATAAAAGAAAGATCAGAGTCTGTGATAGAACCTAACTCCTCTGATACCAATTTGTCACGACCCGTCCTCGGGGCCCGTGTCGTGACTACCCCAAGCCCGCCTTCCTTAGGCCAGGTGCTGGCGACTAGCACCAAGGCGTAAATCCCGAAAAAGGGAAGGAATTACCTTTTTAAAGTAAACAACAAACACCACAGAGTAAGTAGGCAGAAGTAAACACTAATTAAAAACTGGTACAATAGTAAGTGCAGAAAGTAAGTGGGCCAGAATACAAACCCAAACTGGAAGTAAAGTACAACTCGAAAGGGAAAACAGCAACTGAAAAGTAAAGCCGCAACGTCGAGCTGTCCACTAGAAGTCACACCTGAAGGGTGGGTATAGATAGTCTCCACTGGTCCTCGGGTCCAGCCGACCGCTCCAAGTACGTCCCACCCAGTGGTCCACCTCCAGGTACCGTCCTGCTCTGCAAGCCTCCACCACGATCAGCGATGCCCGTCGTCTGCAACCAACACAACTTAGTGCGGGCATAGCCCGTGTAGGGGTGAGTATAAGCTACTCAGTAGGGACCCCGAGACCCCCGAAGGTCTCCCAGAATCCACAAAGGATAAACCACAAAGGAAAGATACAATCATGAAGTAACATCCGACACGGCTTAGGTATATGCCCATACATATACCTAAGTCATCAATTCTCGCTCGGCTCCAACATCCGAGCTCAAGTACAACCCAGTCCACATAGGAAAGAAAAAAGTAAATCCACACAGGATAGCACAACACAATCCACATAGGAAAGCAAAACGTAAATCCACACAGGATAGCACAACACAATCCACATAGGAAAGAAAAATGTAAATCCACATAGGATATCACAACACAATCCACAAAGGAAAGAAAAATGTAAATCCACATAGGATAGCACAACACAATCCACATAGGAAAGAAAAATGTAAATCCACATAGGATAGCACAACACAATCTACATAGGATAGCAAAAAGGATTCAGCTCACACAGGATATACTTCTTCGTAAGACGATAGAGATGATCAGATGTAGCCACTGATTCATCTAAGCCGTAGGACCCACAAAGGATCGGTAGGTACTAACCCCCGCAATGACCCACATAAGATCGATCATGAAGTGGAAACCATAGCTATTTGGAAATTCCTTCCCCATCAAGTACAGTGTTTATGCTGCTACAACCAAGCGCTTCCTTCTAACCTTGGACTGCAGTAGTACTCCACCTATCGAGTACTGTGGGCCTGCTGCTACAACCAAGCACTTCCCATCATGGGTCTGATACTATAACCAAGCACTCCCCCTCCTAGCCTCTAGAGGTACTCCTTCTATTGAGTTCTATGGGTCAGCTGCTACAACCAAGCGCTCCTCCGTCGTGGGTCTGCCGCTACAACCAAGCGCTCCCCCATGCTACTACAACCAGGCGCTCCTCCGTCGTGGGTCTGCCGCTACAACCAAGCGCTCCCCCTAATAGCCTCCAGAGGTACTCCTTCTATTGAGTACCGCGGGTCTGCCGCTACAACAAAGCGCTCCTCTGCCGTGGGTCTGCTACTACAACCAAGCGCTTCCCACTGGGCTATCCGTAACACACCGGTTCGTTCGATCAGCAGTCGTCAAGTCTCAACTGGCTCTAGGGTTTCCACACATAGCATGCTCGTTCTGGGAGGGTCCACTCCACGAGCTAAGAGACCGATGAATCAACTGACACGTAGTCCGGAGTGGATGTATCCCAAGATGTACCGTAGTGGTCACTGCCGAAAACACGGAGGATTCCCATACTGTTTTCATCATCGTCGCAGTCGCAGCCAGTTCTAGGGTTCCCGCACACAGCAAGCTCGTTCGGGAGGGTCCGCTCCACGAGCCGAGAGGCTGATACATCAACTGACACATAGTCCAGAGTTGATGTATCCAAAAGTCTTGTATCATCAACAGGAACTCAACGTCGCAGGCGGTGCGTCAATCGGACGCCCGGTCTGAGATTTATTGGCTTTTTCGTCCGAGGGGCCCGGTTGGTTTTCAAGGAAAACCCAACCCGACCATACTCCACCTGCATCCAAACCTCGGGAAGAGTAAGTCAAAATATCCATCTCACTTGGAGGGATTCGACAAAGTCGACGGCACGTCAATCGGACGTCTGAAGCTCAAGATATGAGTGTTTCCGCTCCGAGGGCCCGGTTGGTTTCGTGTACGAACCAACCCATCCGAACCCAAAGTATTCCGAAACCTTGAGTGTGATATACCGAAATGCCCTTCTCGATCCAAGGATCGCATCGCCCTGACAGCGCGTCGTTCGGAGGCCCGTAGATCAAGTTATGAGCAAAAGACTGAAAAAGGTCCAGAAACGGGGCGTCTGGGCCCGGACCAACCCGGTTTGGTGCGACCCGGCCCGGCCCGGCCTGGGTGCGACCCGGCTGGCGGGTCGGCTCGGCCCGGCTCGGCTCGGCTGAGCGGCCAAGCAAGGCGAGTCGCGGGGTGTGCAGCCCCCGCGGGAAGAGGAGTTGCGGCCCCACGTCGGGCCGCGCTTGGTCAGCGGGCGCGGGAAAGCCGCGTCCCATGTCTCGCCGGACCCGCGCGGTCGCGGGTCTGGTCGGCCACCGCCGCCTCCGGCCGCCGGCGCCGCCGCACCGGCGACCCGCGCTGCCGGTGGATTCGGCGGGCCACCGGAGTTGCTCCGGTGGTCCGATTACACTTCCGTCTGCGCCGTAGCTCCTCTTGGGTCCCGTTCTTCACTACGAAATCAACAAATCATCCCTGCGACCCGTTTTGTCATCATCCGCCATTTCGCACATCAACGAAAAGCTACGGAGGCTTGTCGGGCCGTGTTTGTTTGTCCCGCACCCTCCGCGTTAGGTGATAACAATCGGGAAAAATATTGATCAATACATGAAAACACAACAAGATACAATTTTAATAAATTAAAATTGCACTTTGATCTCGGCTCTTTGTTTTTGAAGGAACAACCACGGGAATAGAATATTATTTTCAAATAAAATCTATACCTCGCCTCAGTCGTCGAGCGTGCGTTCTTCGCAGAATTGACCATCATGGAAAAAGGTGATCATCACGTCGCGGAAGGTTATCGCATTGTCGCGGAAGGGAGTCGCGTCGACAATCTCAAGTATTTGATCGAAGATCTGTCGTGGAAGGAGGAACGTCGTAGAAGAACGTCGCGGGAGAAGAACATCACGGAAGAAGCGCCGGCATCGCGTCGATCTCCGGGGGTCGGGCGTTCTTCGTGTTCTTCGCGTTCTTTACGTTCTTCGGGTTCTTCGTGAAGGAGGATGGAGGACTTAAGGTTCTGTCAAAATCTCTCAACGAACAATACTCAAGAACGGTGCATTGGTCTTATTTTATTAACATGCCAATGGTTTGAAAACAGGTTAAGAAACGAACAAATTAATTCATAGAATTAATTTCAATGAATTAACCACCCAATTAATAGAAGAGTTTAATTATTTCAGAAAACGCTCCAGTTGACTTTCATTAAAAAGGGGTTTTCGTGGGTGCATTACTTAGCGGAAAGAAACGGTGGAGCTTGTGCGGGCCCCACCTCGCAAATATCCTACCAAGAGGGTAGGATATTTTGAATTGTACCCTATCCTCTTTAACTCAGCTTAAGCAGCTTTAAGTGGCTTTCAGGTGGCTTTAAGTGAAATAAAATAAAGTTTTTCGTACTACATTATTTTATTTCTTAACTTAAAGCCCAAAAATTAAAAACCACACCTGAGAAAACGCAACTCCGGAAGAGGATTTTCTAAGCAAATACCGGCACTGCAAATCCATCGGTGCCCTCAGAATTTGATTCCGAGCACCGGTTCAAAAGTTAGAAAAACCCACTCATTCGTTCATAGAATGTACCTGATCCAAACTTCGGAAAATGATTCCGGGCACACCGGGCCTCGGAATCAGGTGGCGTCAGAAACTGTGTTCTTGTAAAATTCCAAGGAAAATTAAGAAGAAAAAAATTCCTTGAAATTTACGGGTCTTTACATAAAATGCAGGAGGGGCATCCCTAAGTTCCTCCTATTCATATTCCTCCTCTTGTTTCAATGGGGGAACATTCATGGGATTAATTCTATAGAGTTAGGATAGTGTTGTATACCTATGTATTCAGAAGATAAAGTGACTTCCTCTAACCTGGATGATAGCATGGGATTTCCTTGAAACTCAAGAGAGGATGGAGTAAGGGAAGAAGAAGTATCTTCATCCTTATTGGGTTATGAGACATACTCGTTTGACTTAGTGGGAGAGGAAGGGATTTTATGATGTTCTAGGGATGTATTAAAGGCATTTCCATCCAAACATTCACCGCATTCTTGGGAGTCAGTACATTTTCCAACACTTCTAAACACGAATATCATGTCTGAAATCATGAGGACTAATGAATACATGTCTGAATTCGGACACATACACCTAACCTGAATGATTGGTTACACATATTTATCACTGATTTGTTTTAAAGGGTTATATGGGATTTCTAGACTATTAGAGGTAGTGAACCAATCAACACCATTGACTAGGGGTTGTTTCCCTTTCTCTTAGTATAATTCGTCATCAATATAATGCAACTCATAAGATTCTAACAGGGAGTTATCTATGTGGAATGTCTTTGTTTTCCTACCAATGTAGTATTTTATGCATTGATGGTATGATGAGGGTATAGTCATGTTTTGGTGCAACTAGGACCTTCCTAGGATAACGTTGAAGGTCATGTTCTCTCAAACCACTAGAAATTCCATGTCAACTATAAGGTCTTTGAAAAAAGACTAGAGATTTATTTGGACTAATAGACTATGCTCACTTTTTTTATAACCTAGTAGTGTTATGGTGGAATTCACTAGGTTATCCTGCTTGCAGCCTAGCTGTCCAAGTGTTCGTACTAAGATGAGATTAACTGCAGAGCAATTTTCAATGAAGACTTTTCAAATATCGACACCATTTATCGTGTCGGAAACATACAAGGGTATAATGTGTCCTTGTATAATGGAATAATAATCTTGATTTATGAAGGATATAACATCATGAAATTCTAAAGGATCAGCCTATGTCCAATAGACCTTGGTGGCGACCACTTCCACTTCAAATTCTATGGGGATTAGCAATGCTTCTAGGAGTGCTTCCTTGAGATATTTTGGAAAACTAAGGGAATCCATGATCGAATGTTTGGTCAGTACTGAGGACAACTATTTCATGATGTCATATTTTTGGTCTAATGGATGATTCTTTCTAATGTGAGGATGTCCTTTCACATGCGCTTTAGGGGCTTGAGTATTTGATGTAGATGGATCGGCCCCAGAGAAAGGTGTTGTAGGTGCTGTTGTTATTGGTGGGTTGAGTTGGGAAGGTCTTCATATACGCCAAGGGATATTAGCTCCTCTTTCTCCTCTGATCGATATTCTAGAGTGATCAGGTCAGAGTGGATTCTGGTTGGTGCAAGGGGATTTTCCAGTTCCCATTATACCCTCTGAAAGAATCTTCCATTAGTTTCTACTACATTCACAGGCCAAGCATGGGTGTAGCTAGAAGTATGGTTTCATTCATGGTCATATATTCCCTAGTTTACTTGTCTTCTATATCCTCTGCCTTAAACTCCCTGATTAGTTGTGGTGAATTTGGGTTAATATACATACTCATCTTCAGATAAGTGTCCCATTAAATGAATGACATTAATGGAACCAAAGAACAACTCCTTATCTATTGAGGCATTTTTCTGGATGACTATTTCTAGTAGTTCCATTTGGTAGGGTGATGCCCATGCTTTTATATATGAGGGTATAAAATTTGAGAGGTTCAAATATGACTTTGGACATGATGAATGTTCTCTATCCTGAACTTGATCCCTACCTTATCGGTCAAACCGCTTTTTAGAAGGCCGAATATTGGATTGTTGTCAGGATGGGGATGTCAGATGCATTGTAGTAAGAGTAGATGGGGGCATAGTTGGTTGTTTCAAGTATTCTTGGATAATGAAATGAGTTTGGTTGATTTTCCTTCGAGTCATACAACTTTCTAAACATTTCACTCTTCTGAAAACAACTTCTTACCACTCTTCTACTTCACTAGAGGATGTAGTAAAAACACACACCACTTGTATTGGTTAATTTCCCAGATTTACTTTCCCAAAATATATCATTTTCAATAGGAGGTCTTTGAAAATGAAACACTCCTAGGTGGTTTTTCCCGTTATCTGGTGAAAGGGGGTATAATATAACCGATCGTCGAGACCCACCTCATTGGCCCTTTTCTACTAAGATAGGAGGAGTAAATAATAGTCTATATAAGAAATAAAATATCCACAAACTTTATCATCTTTAAATTATTAAACATTTTTCTTTTGTTCCTCAAAATGGTTTCACATGGGTCCCCTCTACTCATCATGTCAAGGAATGGGTTTTTGTTGACTCCCAGGGGGTTCTACAAGATACGGTGTAGGTTTCAGAGCTGGATCAGGTGCGTATTATAGCTTAATCATGGAATATTATACTTCATCCTTTCCTACTCTTTTCCTCGGGACCAGTGGAGTTATCTGGGAGTTGATCTTAGTATTCCATATAAGGTCTTCCATTATTTTGGAAATAGAGGACAAATCTCGGAACCCACTTTTATATTTCACTAGGATGAGTTTTATTCACAACTAATCGTGGAGGTTATCGATTCATAGATGAAGAATATACTCTTAGGGGAGAAAATTGTTCAGGGAATAGGTCAACCCTTTGAATTGGGAAATCATGTCTAAGGCTCTGTTGTTCTCTCGATGTTTATAGTTTGACAGGTCAATGAGTGTTCTCTTTTGGAGCGTTGAGATGAATTGGAAGAGGAACTTCTAACAGAGGTCATCCCATCCCATGATCGATCAATATGGAATGATAGTGTTCCATATAAATACTTTCACTTACATGGATTGCATGAAGCTTCAGAGATTCACTAATTCTTGTTGCTCATTATTTCCCATCATTTGAACCAAATGGAATTCATAGTGGATAATATGTTTCAATGGGTCACATGTTCCATTGAATATCAGAAACATAGGAATCATGATATTTAGCATTGTTTGGGTGTTACTCACCTAGTCGGGGTAGGGTTTCCATTCTAGTTTTACATGTGCATGAAACTCCTCCACGACTTCCAATCGAGATACCAATGACTCTATGGTGTTGATAAGACATTGATTTGTGTTCTGCTGAACCTATTTTTGGAAAGGAGAGACATGGGGAAGTATTTGATATTCTATCTCTGTCATTATTTGTTGCTGATATCCATCCTAGGCTATATTTTGAGGATTTACCTGAACCCATTCTGGTTTTCCTCTTAATAGAGGTAAATTTTGATATACATCCATGATCAAGTCCAGGTGAATTGGTAGTCGCAGTGCTGAGTTAGGTAGATTTTCTAGGCTCACATTAATAATTAGGATGAATCCTTGTGACTGACCTGCACCTACTAGAAGTTTATATTAATTCTCTTCCCAGGAATCATAATAGATAGGAAGACTACCTTGGAGAAACACAAAATTGGTTCTCCTAAACTCTTTAATTTATTCTTCCTACCAAGTGAATATTTCCTCAAGTGTAGAGGGATCATTTTCATCGATAGGAGGCAATAAGTAATATGTGTCCTTATTTTTATTATTTTATATGGTATAGACTCATTGGGGAGGTGGTGGAAGATTTATCGAGGGAGCACCCAGATTTAGGGAGAATATCTAGTTCCAAGTAAGAACACCATTATTCTTACTGTGAATCAGATCTTGAGCAGAACAATCATATCCTCGATCTTCTACATTTACATCATTTTCATCATCATATACAGGATAGAAATCCACCACATTCATGGATTCATAGCACAATATAGGTGTTTTACACAATATTTAATGGTAGGATAGTTGTTTAAATCTTTTATTGAAACTCCCCATTCCTTTCTGGGATCCTATTTGATCTTATTGGCTAAGAGTAACTCAGAGGTAAACAATATGCATCATGGTCATAAGACTCAATTGAGAAGGTTCTATGTCGTGAGATGGGATGGGATGGGATAACTCTCTACTTTTCATCCTCCCTAAATAGGAAAATATAAATTTCTACCATGTGTTGGTTGAGGTAAAAATTCCCACTAACCTGTGGGATAGGTTTCTATTTTTTCCTTGTTGTCATGCCTTTTCCCTAATTGGTCAGTCTTATGGGGGTATTTTGTGTTAAAAATTCCCCTATCCTTATGGGATGGGGTTGATCCCATAATATAGTGGACATTGTTGTTGTCTCTACTCTCTTGATCACTTACATTCCTATTTGAGTATGAGTCTGAGATGATGTTAGGCCAAAAAAATGCTTGTTTCTGAGGGAATTACATGTTCTTGATGAAAGTATTCCCTTAATCGAGAAGTGAATTGAATTCTTTTTATTTCTTAGTTTAGGAGTTTTTTTATGGCTTTCTCTTAGTGGGCCTGAATATTTTGAGACCTACAAAAGACCAATTCTTGTTGAGTTCACTACTCTTCTTATGTAGGGGTTATTCTTGTAAGCTGTCCTAGGATAACGAAATTATATGTTTTCATTTCTAATGGGTTATATTGAACATGGAATGGGATGAAATGAAAAACTCTTGTATATCCCCATCCTAGGATGTGAACACCAGATGAGGTGTCAAAGATTAGATGATGTAACTTATGCAGTGCATTGAGGAAGTTTAGTTGGAGGTATTCTATCAACCTCTGTGATTTTGGTCTCTGAGCATACAGAAGGTATTCATGGTCAATTTTATGACGAAGCTCCCCCAATATTTTGACATGGTCTCTGTACCCATTGTAAGGAATTAATTTTTATTTCAAATGGTGGATATTTTTCTACATTTTGAGTTGAATGTTATTTAAGCATTATTCTGAAAACTTCATTGGTATGTTAAATTGAAAAGTGGATGAGGGCCAATAAATTACTAGTACGCCCTCCCAAGCCAATTTTCTTTTCATGAAAAAAATAACCTTCTTTTATTTTAAGAGAGACTCCTCTACCTGATCTACCCAACATGGGAGCTTCTTGTTTGTTTTTTCATAAGTAGAAAATATTGTGGGGGTATCATTGGTATGTAAAAAATTCAAGGGTGGCTTAGAGGATGATAGTTTTACCACGACATCTTCTAGTTGAGATATGATCATTATTTTAATTTATATTGAATCTAACATATCTGATACCACCTCTACATGAACCTCATAATATGAGGGATTTATTGTATTTGACTTGTAAAGGGTATGAACTTATTTCCGACATGAAATTTGACTATAGGGAGGACATTAAAAAAATGGTGATATGATGGAGAGGACTACCATAAAAACTTGATATTTGACTATAGGGGGAATTTCTATAGCGTATTCCACGTGGAGGAACTTCAGGGCTGATGAAAGCAAGGGTAGGAACTCCCTTCTATTTGATGTCACTGTAGGGAGGAACTTCTTAGAAAATGTCATCGTGGAGAGGACTACCATAATAGATTGATGTATTACAATAGGGATAATTTATTCATTTTATACCCTAGGTAGGACATTCAATGAAGATGATAGCAGGGGGAGGACCTTCTTTCCATTTTATGTCACTATAGGGAGGACATTCGTAGTGAATTTCATCATGGAAAGGACTACTATCACTGATTTATTCCTCAATACAGGAGGAATTTCTATAGACTATACCATGGGGAGGGCCTTCTTGTTTTTTGATATTACTAGAGGGAGGAACTTCACAAATAATGAAATTATGGAGAGGACTACAATCATGGCTTGATTCCAGATTGTAAGGAGAATTTCTATAATGTATACCCTAAGGAGGAATTTCATGGTGGAAGAAAATAAAGGGAGGACGTCATTAATATTTGATCTTTTGACAATGAGAAGGTCCACCATTACACTCATTAGAGGATAAGATCTCATGATCGATCAGTTTGTGTCCATGAAGGGAGACTTTGTGGTCAATGCTTGTGGGAGGGCCTCCAGAGATGCTAATAACAATATTACGAGGAGGAACTTCATAAATTCTACTTCTACTTCTATAATTTGGTAATTAATCATCAAGATACTCATCAAAAAATGATTAATGTTTGATGGCCTTAATTGAGCCAACCTCTAGTAGAGCAGGGTCATGAGTATGATCTTCATTTTCCAGTTTTCTTTGGCCCGATTCCTTTTTAGGAACTCTCTTTTCAGTGACTAGGGATTCTTGATGTGGGTGATGACCTTCATATATGGGTTCCTATTCGAGTGGATTCCATGGTGCTACTAGGAAGTGCATAAAATCCTCTTGAGTTCTAGCAGGGATATTTTCATACCATGGAGTGGCCACCGAAGTGGACTTGTGTTCCCTAGTTGGAAAGAGTATTTGTTCCCGATCCTGTTGTCTACATATCATAGAATATTACCGAAGGATCACTTGTATGGGATTAGGGATGAAGGTCTGATCTGAAGTGACAACTGCCTAATGTGGATGAGTCACCCTACTAGGGGTGGCAGAGTTGTGGGCCCAACTCATTATTATTATGGACATGATTACATATTGATAAGTCTTTAGGATATGGTATGGTATTTATATATGATCCTTCCTCATTTCTAAGATGTATTGAGATACATCCTTCAGGTGAAGAAGAATATATTCCCATTCTGATGTCAGAGTAGGAATATGTTCTTG
Organism: Viscum album; assembly: GCA_963277665.1. Classification (NCBI taxonomy): domain Eukaryota; kingdom Viridiplantae; phylum Streptophyta; class Magnoliopsida; order Santalales; family Viscaceae; genus Viscum; species Viscum album. The sequence goes on from OY728150.1 coordinate 492,551,364, forward strand.
CTTCAATCCTCCATTTCATGTCAGTGGGTACCGACAGTTCTTCTATGTGAGGGTAGAGGTATGAATCTACCCCTGATATATAAATGGAATACACCAACTGATTTCTCAAATTTATGCCTTATTTGTCAGGTGTTCTTGACATGAATGTGCTGAAATTTTCTTCTTCTCATTGGATTCCATCATATTTGACTGATGGTATTGACATGAATCTGTATGAATTTGTATATGCTTGTATTTGGTTTCTACTATATTTTACTGGTGAGCATCATTTCCATTTTTAGTATCATGCATTTTACAATAATTTTCCTCTATATTTTCATGGTGGGTTGGGAAATAAGTAGCAGGAATTTTCACCTACTCAATGTTTTTTTCATATTTGACTGGTGAGCTTCATATTTTCGAGGCGAGACTTCCATCTTATCATGTTCCACCATATTTTCATTGTGGTATTCATGTGACATGGAAGAGATATCTGTTTTACTATAATTTGGCTTCACATTAGACTAATGGATTTCCTGTGGGTGATCATGAATATAAACATGCTTGTGGATTACAACAATATTTACTTGGTCAGATTCTTCAGTAGGTACAAGGATGATGGTCTATTCTTGATTTTATGATTATCTACCTTTATGGGACTCTCTAGGGGACTTGGTCTACATGATTCCATCTAGATACCACAAGGAAATATCCACTTCATAATATGTATGCTATGCCACATGAAATTGGTGGTGACAATTTCTGGTAGGTTCCCTTGGGTGGGACCACTATGCTTCTAGGATGAATTCATTGGTGACAACTTCATCAACATACCTAATATAAGGGAGGTACTTGTTATCACATTATAGAGATATTCTCTCAAAATTGTTTAAGAAGTCTAGTGGAGCCATATGATTTTGGATTGCTAACCTTTTTTGGGTAGACAGATGAGGAGGATTCACGGACTGGAGGTCCTATCTAGCTACCTCCAAGGTGGGGAGAGTACCCTTCTGGTGGTACTCCCTAACTAGTGAATTAAAACCCAACACTAATGATGTGGGGTGGGTGATAGAATCCTTAGTTTGGTTGAGGACACAGCTGGTGCAGTGGCTGATGAGAGTGCCTATAAAGATGGTGAGATTTCATTGGATTGAAGAGAGGTCTAACGATTGCCTACAATATATGTGACACATATAGAAAATAAATCCTCGTTAAAGAATAATCCCATGAAAAAATGAATAATTGATGTTCTTAATTGTCCCTCTTACATTTTGGATGTGAAAGAGGCCTAAAGAAGTGTAACACCCCCACCTTGGTTAAGGATTCATGTCGGGTTCACCATTTTGTTTCCCTTAAAGGATAGATGGTTCCAGAATGGTAGATTGTAGAGGATTAAATGGAAAATAATCACTAACGTCAGGTACAACATATTAGAATGGCCTCCAATGTGTTTTTTCATGGAGTTGGAAATTCCTAATGACTCTCACATCCATGATTTATGGAACTACTTTCCAAAGGTAGGAATTCGTTCGGCATATTGGAAAAAAAACTTAAGAACTAACATTGGTTGAGAGGATGGGAATTTGGATTCATCGCACCATTTTGGGGGGAACTATTTCCTATTTCGGGACTCTCTTATAGATTTAAGATATATTCACAAATACTGTGTTCATTCCCAAGTGTTCATACATGGATTAACCTAAGTAACAATCCATTATGAATAATTGTTGGTTCAGATTCATCTATATATATCCAAGGTTCTCCATCAATGGTACCCATTTAGGGACAAATCATAGATTCTTTGGATTCTTATTAGGATGATGCTAGTTTTACGTCGTTTACTATAGCACTCTAGATTGTACCATCATCCAGGTAGGATGGGGGTTGTTTGGGTGTTGGGAACAAACCCATAATATGGGATTCCTATGTATCCCCATGAGAGGAATTAGAACCAATGTAGTTCGATTTCACTTAATAAGACACATCAACTTTGAAGGTCATGTGATGAGGACCCAACCATGCCATTTAACTTCATACAGGAAGGATGACCAGGCACAAGGTGCCTGGTCAAGGATGGTGGGGGAACTATGTTGAGGCGGCCCAAGGGACCTGGAAGACATGTGGTCTCCAATGTAGAAATGAACCTACCAGTAATATGGACCTAAGAACATTAGGGTGGATTTTCATATCGGGTTTGAACCTCAGGGAGGCTTCCTACGTATCCCAGTTAGTTGGGAATAAAAGCCCATGTAGTTTGGTAGTGTGGGGTTTAAATATATAGGGCTGTACCATTTAAGGGGAACGATTGGGTCATACATCAATGGAGAAGGACCAAATATTTATGTCTGGATAGGACTTATACTAAATGGGAGGCCCATATATTGCTACTTCATTGTGAATATGTCCCTTTGATGGTTTGAGAAATGGTTTCTGGCCTTATACTATGAAGGAGGCCCAATTTAGTGGATGTGGTTTGGGATTACAGTCTGTGGATTCCCATTTGATTGGGGCTTGTGCATAAAAGAATCCCATTTGAATTGATCAAGGCTTATACCATATAGGATGCCCAAGGTTGTGTATTACCAAGGAAGAGTCCGTTTTGAAGGCTTGGAATCACACAGATGTCATGATTGACAGTAATCTATAAGATCATGTGATTCATGATCAATGTGAGAAACAAAAGTATGTATTATAGTTGATGATGACACGACCCAATTTATTCGTTGATGTATGAGGTGCTAAATCCCAAAGGGTGAGGGTGAGGCCATGAGTGTGCATGTCTCCACTTCTATTTTGGTAACTAGGCCAATCGTATTTGGTGATCTATTCGGATACATCTTGGGTGGAGGTGAGGAGGAGAAAAATTCCCACCTCTCATAAGAAAGGATAGGGGATTACTCAAGGATAGATTCCCTAAAATTGGTTTGGGGGGATGATATCATTCCCTATCAAAATTAAATTCAAGAATGATCACCACTATTATCACCTAGAATGGGGAGGTTCATATGAGAACCCCAAGTTTTGAACCCTCATTACATTAAGAAGGTAAACTCAAGAACATTTTGAGGGATTTCCTTGTTGTGGAGGTTACCCATGTGACTCCATTACCACAGGTATGTAAAATCAAGAGAAAACACTGATGTGCCTTCAGATTTTATCATACATGTTAGGTGACTTTGGAAAGGGTCGTGTCCTAATGTTGTTAGACTGATTTTGGTTTGTGGAGGAGCCAACATGGAGACTATAGAAGAGAATTATTGGAGCTAGAGAGTAGAACATCATAGGATACCCCATTTCACGTAGCATGTTCTTAGGTAGGATTGGGGTACCTTTATATATCATGTTTCTATGGGGGTAAGTGTACCATCTGTGTAGATTTGTGCTACGTGGGCCTAGGTTCTTCCCGTGTAGCGTGTTGGTACACGAGACAATGTTTTTTCCACATAGCATGTTTCTACATGGTGTCGAGTTCCTCCAGTGTAGTGATTTTCTATGCAGGGTCGAGTTCCACCTACATGGAACTTTTCTATGCGGGATGCCTATCCAAAAAGGGTCCATCCATTTTCCAACTCACAAAATTGTGTCCACAAATGGATGTTGGGTTCAAAAATGATAGGAAGGTTTTTTATTTCCTTCTCTTATGCGGCATATTTTACCTACTGTGAATCGATGGGGAGGCTCAAGATATTGTATTTCATCATCACTCATCTCCTTTGGCTCTCTTCAGCTTGTGAGTCTATGTGTGTCCCCTCCTTTTTGGGTCCCCACAGGGTTTATTTATAGAAGAACTGAGGGACTGGGTACCAGAATGGCCAATTGTCCATATTGGGCCTCGAGCCTTATTTTACGGGAGACATGGAGGATGCTTTGTCCCATGAATAACTTAGTATATGTGGAGTAGTTGTTCATGGGGATAAAAATGTCCATTCATCCCAGAAAATGACATCATTTCATTTGTGGGATCTGGAGGTACCATATCATCCCATGAACAATTTAGTTCAATGGTATTCACATTCATAGGGGCGAAAATCACCACATGTCCCTGAAATCAACTTTGTTTTGTTTTTGGGAACCAGTGATTCTGTCCCATTTCATGAATTATTTTCATCACAGGTGCATCATGAAGCGGCGAAATGCCATGCAGAGTGGTGATTCATGAAGTGATTTTTTCATCACAGTCTCATCCCTTTGAAAATGTTATTCAATCTTCTTATGGGATTCATTTCGACCATTTTACAAGTTGCGTGGAATTATCTTCTTGTATGTAGGATTTTCAAGACCCAATAATGATATTAAAGGATGTAAAAAAAATTTCATGCTTTGTTTTTTTCTAATGTAACATTGAAATCATGTATATATATAGTTTCGTAAGACAACTAAATTGATATATCATTTATATTTTAATATATAGTATCTTTTGTAAAATTAATAAAGTAAATAATGAATTTATGTTACTAGAGTTGGGGTTTCTATAGTTGGTATCCAAAGAATTTTAGTAGGACATTTGGGATCTAGTTATTAGATCATAGATAGCATGAATATTAAGATAAACCCTAGAATTTTTAATAACTCCAAGGGTTTCTTATGATATGTCTCAATATTCATGTTGTTATGAGGTAATTATGTGTGTTCCATTATTTATAGATAGTTCCTTGAAGAAAGAAAGAGAAATCCTATCAATTCCCTTAGTCAATGTAGGGATTTCCCTTATGAGAAAGTCAATACGACGGGTGTTAGTGCTGACTAGATCATATCCATATTGGGGAAATTAATCTAGGTTATGACATTTAAACTTTCTCATATAGAGAATCCTATTATTTCATAGTAAAATACACCTATGTTGGGTCACTTTATGTGATAGATACTTACGCATTTAAATTAAACTACTAATCTATTGGTAGAAAAGTAATTGATTAATTCCCTGGAAAATATATTTATGGATTTGGTATGTAATGAAAATGAAAAAATTATTCTAGAAGTATATTTATTAAAAGGATATAGAGATCAATGGGGGACATTGATTCAAAATAAAAAGGAGGAGGATATGATATAGTTGATGGAATTGAAAATATTTAAAGTGGTTTTATTCGATAAATATTTTCCTAAAAAATAACTAGATGATACGGAAATAGGATTATTATGCTTTCTCCGAGGTGCACCGACCGCATGTAATGTGCGCTAGCATGATGTTTCAGTTTCACTATATTCTGACTTTCTAAAGGTGGGCGAAATTCATCACTTTTATCAACGATGTCTGGTTCTTGATCGAAACTAGATGATGGGATGTCGGTTCCTCCTTCTCTGGATTCCTCTTTGGAATTCTTTTCCTAGTCGAGGTATTCCTCATAGATTTATGTGATGTTCATGGAAATCATTCCTGGTTCCATCTCTTTGTGAACTCCATTTAATTATGCTACTTATGTCTGGACATTCCAAGGGGACTTAATAGGGAAGCAGCCTTTGTTCAGGAGAGTAGTCGTGTTGGGAATCACTGGAATATATGGACACTAGGAACATTAGTCATCTTTATTTTTCCTCATAAGAGGGCACCTCAGGGAGGAATCTCTAGGCACGGAACTAGAGTCATCTTGTGTCGATCATGAGGTGTTAGATGCCAAAGGAATATCTTTCATGGATTTCACCTTAGCATAGGTGCATATCTTCAGGAGCTTTCACCTTAGGCATCCCATGCTTAGCATGAGGTAGGAGTATGAGAGTGGTCACAGGTTTAACAATTTATGGAGACTGAATAAGACTGATCATAACACCCTGTGAAGGATGATCACGGAATTATATCCCTAGGAGGGAGCACTTGAGAAGGTATACCAGAGGGATGTATCAGAATGCCTATAGAGACAGACCCAAGAGGTGTGTCCCATAATGGGAAGATGTCGCACCATGATGGTCGATCGGGGAACCCTTGGAGGTGGATCAGGTAGGTGCCCCGTAGGAGGGGGAAAACAAGGCTTACAACTAGTTGGGATTGAACCTCAGGGAGGTATCCTACATACTATTTTTAAAAGACATCACTATGGTAAGAACTGGTTTTTGTGACGGGTTATTTGCGGTGAGTGGATAACCCGTCACAAATAGTTGCTCGATGAAGACTATTTGCGATATGTCCCTTTTCCCGTTGAAAATAGTTGGTTGTAAAAAGGTATATGTGATAGGGAATTACTCCTCGTCGCAAAAGGCTTTGGCGAGCACTATGTGCCAAAACTCGGGAAGGCAATTTGCGACTAGTGTCTACAACCGCCGTAAATACTATCCATGGTTTTTAATTATTTGTTATAGGAGTGTACTCCTGTCGTAAATAGTTTGTCGGAAGGAAACTATTTACGATGGATCCCATGACAAATAATTTCATTTTCCACAGCCACAATTAATATGGGGGAAACATTTGTGATGGGACCCGTCACAAATAATAATATTTGTGATGGGACTCCCATCACAAATACCCTTGTCGCACATGAGCTAACCTATATATACCACCTCTGAATTTTTACATTTCACTCTTCTCTCAACTCTTCTCTCATTCTCTGCACTTATATTTTTCTCTATAGTTTTTTCAAAGTTTCACATTTCCCACTAGAGCAATTTTCAAGGTTTGCATCCAACGAATGAGTCAGTTTAAATGTATTTATTCATTTATTTTATATATAATTAAATTTATTTTATATTAGAAAGGAATCTAAATAAATCTTAATAATTATTAAAATTATTAATGAATAGTAGTAATTATTAATAAATAGTAGTAATTAGAAATAAATAGTAATAATTATTAATAAATAGTAGTAATTAAAAATAAATAGTAATAATTATTAATAAAAAGTAGTATTTGTAAATAAATAGTAGTAATTATTAATAAATATCAGTAATTAGTAATAAATAGCAGTAATTAGTAATAAATAGTAATATATAGTAATATATAGTACTAATTAGTTAAAATTAGTAAAAAACAGTAAAAAATAGTAAAAATTTGTAAAAATTGGTTATAATTAGTAAGAATTAGTAATAACAAGTAATAATTAGTAATAAATAGTTATAAATAGTAATAAATAGTTATAAATAGTAAAAATATTAATAAATAGAAATAATTAGTAATAATTAGTAATAAATGACAATTAATATTAATAATTAGTAATAAATAGTAATAAATAGTAATAAATAGTAATAAATAGAAATAAAAATTAAATATTAGTAATAATCAGTAATAATTTGGAATAATTAGTAATAATTAGTAAAAATAAGAAATAATTAGGAATAATTAATAATAATTTGCAATGACTATATATAATTAGCTATAATCAACAATAATTAGTAATAATTAGAAATAATTAATGATAATTAACCATAATTAGCCATAATTAGAAATAAATAGGAATAATTAGCAACAATTAGTTATAATTAGCAGTAATTAGCAATAATCAGTCATAATTAGCATTAATTTGTAATAATTAAAAATAAATAGCAATAATTACCAATAATTATAAATAATTAACAATAAATAGTAATAGTTATCAATAATTAGAAATATTTGGAAATAATTAGAAATAATTGGCAATAATTTGTTATAATTATAAACAATTAGGAATAATTTGAAATAATTTGGATTTTTTTGGAATAATTAGGAATAATTAGTATTAATTTGCTATAATATAGAATAATTTGGAATAAATAGAGATAATTATAAATAATTATAAATAATTATAAATAATATGAAATATTTATCAATAATTAGTAATAATTAGCAAAAATTGCCAATAAATAATAATAAATAGTAATAAATAGCAACAAATTGCAATAGATAACAATAAATAGTAATAAGTGGCAATAAATAGCAATAAATATCAATAAATTGAAATAAGTAGCAATGATTATCAATTATTAGAAATATAAAGAAATATTTTCAATAATTAGAAATAAATAGAAATAAATAGTAAAAAATAGCAATAAATAGCAATATAAAGTGTTAGATTTCGTCTATTCTTGGGGTGGAATGGGATTAAATGGTGAGTTCTGGATATAGAAAAAAATGCATGTTATGGACTCAATTCACGATGTGAATTGTCACTACAAAAAAAACAGTACATTAGGGGGAGTTATATAGAGGGGGTTCTGCACAACCCCCTCTAATCATCAAATTTAGAGTGGGTTCACAACCCCCTCTAAATTGTTTAGCTTTTTTTTAATATGTAGTTGGATTTTAGAGATGGTTACAATAAAACTATGACTACTTTTATAATTAGTGGTATTTTATATTTAGTTACTTGCACTATATATTCGATTAGAGGTGCTAGATATATACATACATACATACATACAAACAAACATACATACATACATACATACATACATACATACATACATACATACATATATATATACACACATACATACATCCATACATACAAACATAAATACATACATAAATACATACATACATACATACATACATATATGTGTGTGTATTAAAATAAATATAAATAATTATAAATAATTATATAAATACACATTTGAGTTTGTGTGTGTTTGATATAAATGTATTTATAAATACATACATACATAATTTTATTTAAATATATGTAAATATATAATTTATATAGTTGTGCCGAATATATATATATACACATATATATTTATATTTATATAAATATAGATACATGTTATTTATTTAAATATAATATGCAAATAATGTTTATCTTAATAAACTTATTAATATATATAAATACAATAATATATAAATTATGTGTAAATTTGTTCATATATATATATGTGTGTGTGTGTGTGTTTATTAATATATATACTTATTTTAATAAATTTATTATATGTATTTAAATATATTGTTTTAATAATTTTTATTTTAATAAACTTATTAATATATATAAATACAAAAATATATAAATTATGTGTAAATTTATTAATATATTTTTTTTATTAATATATATGCATATTTTAATAAACTTATTATACTAATTTAAATATATTATGCAAATAATTTATATGTTAATAAACTTATTAATATACATTAATAGAATAACATAAGTATTATATACACGAAAAGGGATGTGGGGTAGTGGTTAAGTCACATGCTTTAAATCTGGCCGAATGGGGTTCGAATCTCGCCTATTAATTTATTTTAGTAACCCTCCAAATAAAAGGACTGAGAGGAAACTGGCGGACTCTTGAATTGGGGACAGACATGAACCGAGGGACAGACTGGGGCTGACTGGCTTGGGGACGCTTGAACTGGGGACAGACACGGACTTGGGGACACAAGAATACCAGGGGAACCTGACAAAGGAAGATAAAAATGGGACGAAGGGAATACCTTGGGAGCCTGAAAAAGGAAGATAGACACATAGGAAGAGCCGTTGGAGGACACACAGGAAGAGCCAGGGGAGGACAGACAGGAGATAGAAACGGATCGGCGGATACATAGAGACATAGGAATACCGAGGGGAAAGACTAACACTTTGATCGAGATGGGGGGAGGACACACAGGTGACCGGGACCTGGGAAACACACACAAAGCGGGTTTAAATAAAATTATCATTAGGGGAGGTTTTACACAACCACCCCAAATGCAATCCTCAATTAGCGGCGATTAAAACCACCCCTAATCTCTCTATTAGCGGCGGTTCGGGTTATAAAATCCTTGACTGATGGTAAATTTTGGACAACATTAGAGGGGGTTTAAACCCCTTATAGCGTAACCACTGCTAAATTCATCATGTATTTACCAACGCTTCCTTAAAAACGCCTCCACTAATAGTAGGCGGGCACATTAGCATCATACTGGGGCTGACAGGCTTGGGGACGCTTGAACTAGGGACAGACACGGACTGGGGGACACGAGAATACCTGGGGAGCCTGAAAAAGGAAGATAGACACGGGACCACGGGAATACCTTGGGAACCTGACAAACGAAGATAGACACACAGGAAGAGCCATGAGTGGACACACAGGAAGAGCCCGGTGAGGACAGATAGGAGACGGACACAGATCTATTGATACACAGATACATAGGAATACCGGGGGTAAGACTGACACTTTGATCGGGATGGGGGGAGGACACACATGTAACCGGGACCTGGGGAACACGCACAATGCGGGTTTTAAAAAAAAGCATTAGGTGAGGTTTTACACAACCACCCCTAATGCAATCCTCAATTAGGGGCGATTAAAACCACCCCTAATCTCTCTATTAGAGGCGGTTCAGGTTATAAACGCCTCGACTGATGGTAAATTTTGGACAATATTAGAGGGGGTTTAAACCCCTTCTAATGTAACCACCGCTAAATTCATCACGTATTTACCAGGGCTTCCTTAAAACCACCTCCACTAATAGTAGGTGGGCACATTAGCTGAGGTTACTATTAGTGGAGGCGGATTTAAGGAAGCGCTGGTAAATACGTGATGAATTTAGCTGTGCTTACGTTAGAAGGGGTTTAAAACCCCTCTAATGTTGTTCAAAATTTACCATCAGCAGAGGTGGTTATAACCCAAACTGCCTCAAATATAGAGATTAGGGGCGGTTTTAACGTCCCCTAATTGAAGATTTCATTAGGGGCGGTTGTGTAAAATCGCTTCTAATGCTTATTTTTTTAACCCACGTTGTTCGTGTTCCCCTTCTAATGTCAAATATAACCCCTTATGCAGTGGAAATTTTTTTGTAGTGTGTTTTGGGTATACCTTGTGAATTCAACTCACGGGTTGAATTAATTAACAAATCTTAAAATTTACACCCCCTATAACTATTTTCCACCAAATGTTGACATGACATGAATGTAGTTTTCACCACATGATGACATGTCACCAAAGATGATTACACCCCCTATAACTATCTTTCTAATTGTGAAATATTTAATTAATATTTTTTTAAAATGGTTTGAAGGGTTATCCTTGGGAAAATGGGAATCAAATACGAATTTTTACATGACATGAAATGAGAATTCATTTCATGTAGTTATCACGTGAGACTTTTTAAAAATTCCACTCCAGCATCGCATAACCCTCTACACACTATTTTCTTTGTTGTAGATGCCCCATACACCTATGAATTAGACCGAAACTCACCCATTCACCTCCTCCTTAGACCAAAGATCCTCCATACACCACCATCTTTGACTGAAGTCCCTCCACGAACCTCTCGAGTATGGGTGTTATTCTCATTTAGACCTATCCTTCTCTTCTGCTCCTCTTCCCGAATAAAAAAGTTGTTTATCCATTATTAGATTTAGATCTAGATTTGATGAATCTAGATATAGGATCGTTGGATCAAGATCTAGATTTATTGAATCTAGATCTTTGTTTTTTATATTTAGATTTAGATCTAAGAGATCTTATTTCATTTAATTGTGGATTTATGTTTCGTATCTAGATTGCGTTCATCATCATGTTTCGGTTGATCTACTTCAAATTGGGATTATCCATTGACTAGCGTTTGTCACCATTCTTACGGTAGGTGGTCTAAAATTTAAATCCCATATTCTTGAATACAATTATGTGTATTTAATTGCTTACTTTCAATTAGATGATTAGAAATTGTGTTTTTTGATTAAATTAATTAACTTCGTGAATTAATTAATTAAGGGAAATGTGAAATTGGGATATTGAGATTTTACTAGAAAAGCCAAGAAACTGGTGGAAGAAGACCCTAATAAATAAACCAAAATAAGGAACTGAGTCAGGCATACAAGGGGTTGTTACATAAACGAGTGTGTAGCACACCACATCTATCATCCACCCCCCAATAGGGCATAGTAATCAGGTGCTGTGAAAGACCACATCCCCCCAAAATCAATGAGCACCCACTTTGCCAATGCATCCACCACCAGATTGTCCTCCCGGTATACATGTGAGACATCTACTCTTATTTTCACGATCTTGATGAGGTAGTCTACCCACTGAGGCATCACACACCAAGGGAAATGATGTGTCTTTATTTGAAAAGCATGAACCGCAGTCTGGGAATTAGATTCAATCCATATAGATGACCAATTAAATTGGGGGGGGGGGGGCGTACCTGATAGCATATATCATTTCCCATAGCTCAGCTTCAAAGGCAGTGCTAATTCTGATGGTGTGGTGGAAGCATCCCTTAACAAACCCAGGATTTCTGCAGATCACTCCCCCACAACCCGACAACCCTGGTGCACCCAGTGCAGCCCCATCAACATTAAACTTGAGGTAAGGCACAATAGGTGGTATCCATAAAATGTATTTCATCATTATAGGTTTGTGTGGCCAACCCGAAACACCAAGCGTTCTCAGAATTTGGAGGTCTGAAGCTGTATTTGACATAGTGCCATCCTACAAAAGAGAAGCAGCAAAAACCTCTCTATGTACAGCCATCATGCCTTACTGTATCATGAGGTACACATCACTAAAGACAACAACATTTAGGGCTTCCAAAATAGTTGCAATAACAACCGAAATAGCTGCTAATAGTGGGATATAAACCTTCTCACTAAAGCACTCATGAAATAGGTTGAACAAAAGCTCCAGTACTATCCTACATGTATCAAATGTGACTCCAAAGTATATATCCAATATAAGCCCATAATTGTATGGCTTTCCTGCACCCCGTGAAAATGTACTTTATAGAATCTTCTTCAGCTTTGCAAAGGGAACACATGGAGTCCAACTGAATTCTAGTCCTCTTGATATGGGAAGTTGTGGGAATAATATTTTTCTTAATTCTCCAATGTACAAAGAACTTGAAAGGTCTAATGAATTGGGCTCTAAATCGCAGTAGCCAAGCAGGTGGAGAGGATTGACCCCCACAAAGAGTCCTGTAAAAATCCTTGAAATTGAACTTCCCATTTCTACTATAGGTCCAAATCAATGTTTCAGGATCAATAAAAACATAATTATTGATTTCAACCTCCACTTTCATAGGAATATTAAGAGAGTGCATCTAGGAGAGTAAGCCTGAGATAGACAAAGGGGCTACTTTAGATGTCACATTCAGATCACAAAGGGGTTGTGTGAGACACTTTGTATTCCAACAGTCTAGTGTGGAGCTCCTACAACCAACCCTTTGGTATCCTGCATAATCCTCATATATGACTACTGGAGAGAGGCCCAAAACGATGAGGCAAGATAATATTTGTAACCATTTAGAAGACTCCTTATGATTCTATTTGAGAGGAAATCATCATCACTTGCATGAGAAATCAGGTTCTAAGAGAACTTCCCAATCAAACTGTCATTAAAGTTACAGAGATCCTTGAGTCCAAGGCCCCCCATATCCATAGGCTTGATTCACTCCTTCCACGCAACAGTAATCTACTACCTCTCATGAGGTGACCCCATCCATATGAAATTCGTTACCATGCCCTGGAGCTCTTTGAGAATCCCTCTTGGCCATCAATAGAGAGAGAAGGAGTATAAAAACTTCATTGTGATCACTGAGTTCACAAGGTTGACTCTCCCAGCTAGGGATATATCCTTTCCTCTCCAGCTGGCCATCTGATGTAAAATACTAATGTAAATGACCTCCAAGTGTTTTCTTTTTCACTTTTCCCCAAAAAAGTGGAATCCCAAGGTACTGGAAAGGCAGGGATCCCCTCCACACCCCAAGATACCTGACAATTCTATTCCTTTTACCAACTAAAATTTCATCCCCAAAGAGAATGGAAGACTTGTCCCAACTGATGGCCTATCCCGTGGCCTCCTTGTAATGAGACTATGAATTAATTATGGTATATTGATGTTATTAATTGAATAATTAATTGGTGAATTAATAATGAGACCATGAAATTGTTATTTGGATAATTAATTGTTGAAATTAATTATCGAGTTATTGATATTGTTGAACATGGATAATTAATTTTAGAATTAATTAATGAGAGTGATTAGAATTATGGAATTTTATTGCTATAATTAATTGTTGAATTAATTATGGTGAGATAGAGATTAATGAAATTGAATAATTATTTGAAGAAATAATTATTTTTTGTTGAAGTTGTTGAATAAAGATAATTAATAATTAGAGATTGTTATGATTATTAAATTGATTGATATGGAAAATTTTGTTGAGGAATTAATTTGGGTGCTTGAATTAATGGAGATAGAACAATTAATAAGTGAATTAACAACTGATGTTGGATTTTTTCAGATAGAATTAATTATTTTATTAATTAATTAATGGGTGTATTGTGAATATTTAATTATTGAATTAAATAATAGGATTAATTAATTAGTGATATAATTATTGTGATAAATGTCATTATTTAATTATTTAATTAAATAATGGGATTAATTAATTGGAAATTTAATTAATGTGAACAATGTGATTATATTTAATTTTTGAATTAAATAATAGAATTAATTAATTGGTGAATTAATTAATGTGATCAATGTGATTATTTAATTATTGAATTAAATAATGGGATTAATTAATTGATGAATTAATTAATGTGAGCAGTGTGATTATTTAATTGTTGAATTAAATAATGGGATTAATTAATTGAATAATTAATTACTATGACCAATTTGATTATTTAATTGTTGAAGTATATAATGAAATTAATTAATTGGAGGATTAATTAATGTGAGTGATGTGATTATTTAATTGTTGATTTAAATAATGAGATTAATTAATTGGTGACTTAATTAATGGGGATTATTGGGTTAATGAAATTAAATGAGTTAAATTAATTAATTGGTGAATGAATTAATGGGAACTGTTTTGTTACTGCAGTTGATAGATAATTAATTTACAAATTAATTATTAGGTATTGATATTTTTGAATTGGATAATTAATTGTTCAATTAATTATGACTTATTGATATTTTTAATTTGATTAATTAATTGCTGAATTAATTATAGGTTATTGAGGTTGTGGATATTAATTAATTAATTGATGAATTAATTATTCAGATTGGCATACTTAATTAATTGGGGAATTAATTAAGAGGGGTTATGTGATAAACTAATTGTTAAATTAGTAATGAAAGTGTTTTTATTAGTTAATTGTTTAATTGGATAAAAGAATTAAAGTTGTTAATTAATTTTCGAATTAAATAATGTAGTTGATGTGGTTAGTTAATAGCCGAATGAACTATGGACATTTATGTGATTAATTAATTATTGAATTAATTAATTTTATTGGAATGATTAATTAATTGTTGAATTAATTAAATTTATTGATGAAATTAATTATTTTTCAATATAATTATTTTTATTGATATGATTAGTTAATTAATTAGTTAAACAATGAAAGTGATGTGATTAGTTAATTATTAGATTAACTGAAGGAATGACGTGATTAATTAATTATTGAATTAATTAATGAAATTTTCATGATTAATTAATTATTGAATTAATTAAAGATATTGATGTGATTAATTAATTATTGAATTAATTAGTGGAATAATGTGATTATGAAACTGTTATATATTGATTACTTAATTTTTAAAATTATTAATGTGACATTGTTATGTGAAATGTGAAAAGGCGGTTATTTTTTATTAACATTGATTGTTGGGAAATATGGGAAATTGTGATATTTGTGATATATTATGAATGATTTAGAGATGAGGTTCTAGACATGAAATTCTACACCCATGATATATATTTAGGATTGATAAACAAGGTGTGTGATAGGGATTAATGCTCCAAATACTCACGGGGTGATATACATGGTGTTCTACACCCATCATGCTTGCTAATATTCTTGTGCGGGACATCGACTGAGGCTCCAAATACCCATGGGGTGTTAGATAGAGATAGATGCTCCAAAAACTCATGAGGGTGCTAGATGTGACATTCTATATCTATTTACTGACACCAGACTATGGATCCCATTGGCCATATATGAATTGAATTAAATTTATAATGAAATCCCATATGATATAATGATTTTGATTTGAATATGAGAAATAGTTCAGAATCCATCAGGGGATGAATAATGTATTGAGATAAGGGGGTCTATAGGAACCCGATGGATTATGCAGTTAAATAAAGGATAATTGAATAAATGTAAACAGTTTACTTTATTATTTTTATTTTATTATTTATAAAACTACACACACTGTTATTGACATGTTTTGTTTTAGACGTTGTTGGGGGTGGCTGACGGAATTGCACTCACACCCTACTCAGGCTACCTAATTGGTACCCAAATAAACATTGTGTTTTATGGGTGGTTTAAGAGAAAAGGCCCTATGTTAGACACCTGAGTTTGATATGGAGCATGTACTAGGGAACCAGACATGATTCAAGACCCTCTTAGGAGTTTTTATTGTCTTTACATTTGGGTTTTAATTTGACACATTTCACGTACATAGCATGGGATTTCTACTATTCAATTTTGATTTTGTATTTCCAGCTTTGGTTATCATGAGATATTTGTATTTTTTATGATTATATATTCTTCCTCTATTGTATATTTATTTATACTGGTGTTTTACTCTAATAAAAGGGGGTATAGTCTCCCCATGAAAAACTTACCAGACCCTCATAGCTATTCAAAATCCTCTGGCATACAAGGAGGCACACCTGAGGTCATATGGTGGTCTGACTCGGGGAATCGGTGTGTGGAACCCAGTCCAGGACATTAAAAATATAAATAATTTAAAATAAATTGTAATAAATACCAATAAATATCAATAAATTGGAATAAATTGGAATAAATAGCAATAAATAAAAATAAATAGCAATAAATTGTAATAATTTGGTATAATTAGTAATAATTTTGAATAATTAGAAATAATTAGAAATAATTAGAAATAATTTGGAATAATTCAAAGCAAATAAAAATATAATGAAATAAATTACAATAAATAGCAATAAATAGGTTTAATGATAAAATTTTTCCAACCACAAATTTGTAGATACATGGTTGGCACAAATTAGTAATAAACAATTTATGTCAACCATCACCAAATGTGACATTAGGTCACCAAAACTAGGATAGATATGATTTGATGCATTGATGGAAGTTGTAGTAGGAGAAGATACATCGATGACATGACATAATTGATATAAATTGGTGTAATGATAAATTTGTACATGTTAGACGTAAATTGGTTTCATCACTTGGTGATTGTAAAATCAATGATTTATACCTTTTAGTGAATCATATAATTTCCAATCTTCAATCGATTATAAATGACCAATTTATGCCAACTATGTCCAAATTTTTCATTATGTCGGTATAACTAGGACCGACATGATGTGACACGTTGATGGCAGCAACAAGAGGAGGATGTGATACATCGATGATAGGGCATGGTTGATAGAAATTGGTGCAATGAATAATTTTTAAATGGTTGGAATCAATTAGTTTCATCACTTTAATATTGTAAAAAACAGAAGAAAACAGATAGAATTAAAAACATTTAAAAGTAAATTATGATTGCTTTAATTTATACTCAATTTTGGATCGGATTTTTCTTATATTATATTAATCATAAAAAAATTATTTATTTTATATTTTTAGAGTAATATGGACTATAGAAGTTGACAAAAATATTTATTACACGATCATTATTGGATAAATCATCAAAATAATCCAAACAGTTCTGGTATGAATCAATTTTATAATGAGGGTGTTGAATCTTTTTTACCATTTTGATCATCAAAACCAGAATTTTTATGATGGTAAAATTAAGTATCCTTTCAAAAAATGTGATATGAGGATTTTTGACACATTTTACAATATTGGGGGTTGTCTATTACGATTTAGTTTTTGGGACAATTATGTGTTTTGGTATCAACATGGTGAACATAGTTCTAGAGAAGATACTAATATTTTGGTTCTAGATCTATAAGGGTTTCAAAATATAGTACATGATGTTCCTAATCAATCTTTTCAACAAATTAAAACTCAGGATGATATTGATTATACTCTAGAGTTGGAACCAGCCAAATTTTATGATTTTTTGAAGTCTGTTGAGGATTCCTTATATCCAGGTTACAAGATAAGAAAATTTGAAGTGGTTGAAAATTTTATGGATATTAAATCAGATAATGGGATGTCAAAGATCTATTTTTTCAGATATTATCTTTCTTTAAATCACTATTACCAGATGGAAATGTCTTTCCTATAAATTTCTATTAGGGGAAGAGGCTTGTTCGTAATTTGGGTCTTGGTTATCAGAATATTCATACATTTTCAAAGAATTTCATCTTATATTATAATGAAAATGGGTCATTAGTTAGTTTTCTAATATGTGGAAAATCAAGGTATAAAGGGGCTCAACTCGGGACGTCTTGACTGATTCCTATAAAACGATTGAGGTACTTCCGGATTACACCCATAATGTGATATTTATTTATGTCTTAGAACACAACATCATTGATTTCATGGCACACAACCAGTATTTCAACCTGTAAAGGTTTAAACAATCCTGATTATAGTGATTCATGGAAATATTTTGACCAAGTACATTTTTCTTTTGGTTCAAAAGCTCATAATGTGTGATTGAGTCTTTTTACTGACAGTTTTTGCCCATTTGGTTCCTATGGTAGTCAATATTATTGTTTTCCCATTTTTATAACTCCGTACAATTTTCCTCCTTAGATTTTGATGAATGAGCCATATATATTTTTGACCTTATTAATTCTAGGATATCTGAAAAATAATAGCAATTTTTTTGAAGAAATTGATTTATGAGTAAAATATATTGTGGAGGAATGGTGTTAATATGTATGATTTTTATGCGAGATAAAAAAATCCTAATGATATATGTTGATGTGTACAATTAATAATTTCTTAACATATGGCATGTTATCTGGAGAGAGTACACATGGCCTAAAATCATGTCCAAACTGTACGAGAGACAACAATGTGTTTATTCTCATCAATGGTGGAAAAAATTGTTTCTTCGACTCTCATTGAACATTTCTTCATGATGATCATCCATTTTAGAGAAAAAAATGTGATTTCAAAAAAGGTAAAATTGAATGATATGGACCTCCAATAATGATCTCAGGTATTGATCCATTGTCTCTTCATTACTTCTCATAATATTTGGACCAACTATAAACCAACAAAAAATATACCGATTTGGGAAAGAACACAATTGGACTAAACATACCATTTTTTGGGATTTCCCATAATGGTCTATCACATATTGGATATCATTCATATTGAGAATAAAAATTTCGATAATATATTTTATACAGATTTGGACACACCTGGTAAGCCCAAAGATAATCGAAAGGTACGATTTTATCTTTACCAAATTTGTAGGTGACCAAAACATAAACTATTTGAAAATGAATAATCAAAGAAGTTAATGAAGGAAAAATACGCTTATACAATTTCTAAATAAAATAGTTTATTATTTTTTTAGTAGATTTCTGATTTGAGGCTACATGATGGTTATGGTTCCAATTTGGCTAGATGTGTTAGAAATGGTCATATTACTAAATTAAAAAGGCATGATTGTTATGTTATAATGGAATTATTTCTACTAATTGAATTTTGAGATTTATTGATTTCTGGTGATTTGGATGCACTAACAAAAATATAATATTTTTTCTGAGACATTTTTGTGGTGACAACTGATTATGATGCAATAAGTAGAATACAATACAATGTTGTTTTAATTTTTTGAAAACTAAAAAAACCTTCTCACTAAATTTATTTTAATTAATGTAACATTTGATATTAAATTTTTTGCACAAAGAAAAATAAAATGGATCAGTACAGTTGAAATGGATGTACCCATTTGAGAGATGCATGCGAAAATTGAAGAAAAATGTATGTAACAAAGAATCAATTAAAGGATCAATTACATAAGGTTATTTCAAGGAGGGAATTTCTTTTTTATGCTCTCATTATTTTCAATCTAAATATCCATCAAAACATAACCATGTGGGATGTAATGAGGGAAATGTTGACATTGAAATGAACAATCAAGTATTATTTTTTAATTATCTCAAACATGGATTTGGTGGAGTTCATGAATGATGGATTTCAGATGATGAATATCACAAGTCTCATACATATGTTCTACTCAATTGTGAAGAAATGATATTATTTGTATTATGAGTGATCATATAACTTATTCTATAATATTTTTCTATAGTAAATTAATATTCTTTTATTTTTAGATTATATTATAATAATATTAAGAAAAAATATCCAAAAATTACAACATATGCTCTTGAAAAACGTCAATAAAATAATTTTACCCAAAGGTTTCGAAAACTATTAAATTAAATTGTTTATAGTTTAACATTTAAAATCAAATTATTAATTATTTTATTGATATTTATTTTTCAATTTTTTAATAATCTCAACATGCTGATAAAATTGATAATCGATTGTGTGTATTGAGTAACAAACTATCCAAAATTGTTAAATCTTATAATGAATATGTGGTGAATGGTTTTTGATTTCATACACGTGCATATGGGGAATCAAAAAATTAATGAATAATGGTTTTTTCTTGAGATTATCTAATCATAGAGATATTTATGTTGAATTTTATGGCATGCTGGAAGAAATAATTGACATGTGTTATCTGAGAGAAATTATATAATGATGTTTAAATGTCAGTGGTTTGATAATTAGAGAGGATTTCATGTTCATATGCACCACAAAATCCTTGATATTAAAGGTAAAAGAATTATTTCTGTAAATGAACCATTTTAAATGGATTATCAAGCACACCAAGTTAATTATCAAAATTATTGTGCTAATACAAGATAATTAATTGATTGGTGGAGCATAATAAAAATAAACTCCCAGGATAATAAGTATATTCAAAGTGAATTTGGTTCTGCTGATGTGCAAGGAATTGAAAATTTTCAAGACACTACTCCACAGACAACCTACAAGGAACAAGCTCTACAAGGAGGATGAGCAAGGAGCTCTCACCACAGCAGAAGCTAAACAGATTGAAAGAATGAGAGGGTATGACACCTTCCATCGGGACAAGCCTGTGCATGCACAGGAATGCCTAGCCGAACAGCCATGCGAAGGTGGAGATCTGATTTCACGATGAAGATGTTGGGAAGGAGAAGTTCCAAGAAATTAGTCCGGGCTGTATGTAATGTTTGAAGCCTACGGGCAATGAATTCCTCTAAGGCCTACATGCCATGTATTACTTACGCCTATGGGCCTTATAAGGGTTCCACCTCACCCCGTTAAAGGTGGATTATAAAAATCAATAAAAAATGAAGGCCTTCGGGCCATTGGAGGATGATCATAATATTGCGTCATCTGACTCTCAGACTACTAACAATTGAACGATGACTTGGAGGGGTCGTGGTGTTATGATATTGTTGATTCCTAACCCTATCCCCGAGTGACATCTATATATTGACTTTGACCTACACATGCATTGGTATGTTCAGTGGTTTATTTTAGTTAGTTGTCATCAATTTTCATTACTTTATTAATAAACTAATTGTTTGATTCTTTGTTCTCTATTTTAACAGATTTTCACATATAACAGTTGGATATGGAAGTTCTATCTTGCAGAATTATTTTTTTGGAGCATGGTTTTCATGGGATCAGAATACCATTTATGTTTTGCACCACATTTTCGATCATTGGATGGTATGCAAATAAATAATAGTTATTTTAAAAATTATATAATTATTAACTTGATAGTTTTAATTATTGGTAGGTTTTATGGTGTCCTATCAATGATATCATGAAGGAATATATCTATGAGGAATGAGAGGATTGTATTTTTAACTATTTCCATCAATTTTTGCACAATATTAGGATGAAAAAAATGTGGAAAGAGGAAGCCATAGATTTTGATCAGTCTTTCTGTGCCCACTGACCAGATTACATATCATCTCATATTTGGGATGGATTATGATCATATTGGATGGGAGATACTTTTAAGAGGAGAGAATCTGTAGGTTGAAAAAACTGGGGGAGATAGGAGGTGACACATCGAGCTGGTAGTCATATATTTTGTACGCATCGACAACATTTGGTAAGTACATTTTTTTTAATAATTTATATAACTTCAAATGTTAACTATTTATTTTATACTCATATAGGCAGTCGAACAACATGATATTATTGAGTTTGACATTTATAGGAGGATGTAAAGTGATCCTATCACTAGAGAGGTTTGAGGTGATCACCAGTGTCATATTCTGGTTAGTATAATTTTTTTGAGTATTAAAATTAAATAAAAATAATTTTTAACTATTTTAATTAAAGTAGTCATATGAGGCCATGATGCATCAGAAACTGGTTGAGAGATTGACCAATACTGAGGATCATAACTCTAGTGCAGCAGGTTTAGATGATGCAACATGGATATAAGCGACATAATATGCATTTTATAAAGGCCGATTTGTTGGTATTTTCTTTCAATTGACAACTTAGATTTATTATAGTGCCGTTGTGATGTCGTCATGCAACTCGATAGGGTCTCATGAAGATTCATCATCATCTACTACATAGTATGAGGAGTAGCTGCGAGCTCATGGTGAGCTTACAACGACAATGCATAGGGACCAGGAAGAGCTCTGTCGATGACAACAACAACCGTAGTAGGAGATGCGTTGATGGAAGTATCAGCAGCATGAGAATACGATGGTGTACATGTGATTTTTGACACATGATTTAGGGATAGATCCATCATCTCATCCATCTCTTATAGATAACCCTCCCCTCAGTGTTTTATATACTTTTTTCTGATAAACATTTGAATGTAATTCTTTTTGTAAAATTTTTATTGATCCATATATTTACATTTCAATATAGTGTGTTTTTAATATTGTTGCGAATATTGTGATTTTTATTATTTTATTATTTTTTATCATTTTTTTAATTATTTATTAGTTTTAATATTTTATTAATTTATAATTTTTTTATAATTTTTAAATATTGTTGTGAATATTCTGTTGAGATTATTTTATTATTTTTTATTTTATAATTTTAATTATATTTTTATTAATTTTATTAGTTATTATTATTTTTTAAATTTCCTATTATTGTATTATTGAATTATTATTATTTTTTAAATTTTTGAAATTTTTTATGTTTTTCATGACGGGTAATTATTTCCATCACAAAAAAGAATTAAAAAAACTCAGCTAAACTATTTTCGATGCCATTTTCTGCAGAGGGTCATTTGCAATGGGATCCCATCATAGATGCTTCAATTTTCAATAGTGCAAGGGTCAAAACCCATGTAGTTAAATGGATGGTATGGGTCATACACATGGAGACTTCCCTTCACAAGAGGATTTATCTTCGTTGGATGGTTTGAGGAATATGCAAGGAAGCTTTTTAGGTGCTGCTAGGTGCAATGGTGATGCATTTGGGGATTATGCGTAGTAGTGACCAAAGTGGATGGCATGATCTTTCCAAGTTGTGGTAGCCTAGAAAAAATCTAGTTGAATTATTGATGGATTGGATAGAGTGGATGGATTGGATGGGTCTACAAGGTTTGGGCATCAGAAAGGCTTCCTATTTATCATAAGTGATTGGGAATCAAATACAGTGTTGTTTGAGAAGGGGGAATTGGGACTAACACCTGAGGAGTAGGCCCATGAAATGGAACACATGGTCGGGGCTTACGTATGGGAGTGGCAGATGGATGTTGGAGAATAGTTGGGGCTTACTCTAGGAGGGATTCCCTTTAATGGAGGTAGATGGGTGTCATGATCGCTACTAACATCTAATACCACGTGTGTCATGATTGGTTTGAGAAACAAGTGGAAGTAGTTAACCTCACTCTTGTGTCGTGAAAGATGTGCCAATGAGAGATGGTGTGGGGCATATTCAGGGAAGCTGTCCGATGAGGATATAATCCAATGTGAGTAAGATCTCATTCCATGTGGGGAATTTATCATTCTTTAAAACTCATATACAAAGCATTTTATGAAGTGTGTGTGAGGATTACTAATGAAAGATGACCAGAATGGGAGGCTTGTTTGGGGTTTACACACAAAATATGCCTATAATATGAGGCTTTTGGCTGATGGTGGGAGAGGGTGGCTTCCCATGATGATATTACATGTGGAATATATCATAAATTTCATGAGGCAATACTAAACTTTAACATCATGTTTTGAGGACGTTGGTACTGGGAAGTTTTATGTCATGCAGTGCGGACATGGGTGACTCACTCCTTACCCCTTGGGATTACATAACTATAGCTCATGTACACTTTGGAGGTGGATGACTTCACCAATTCCATGGTGCAGTGGTGTGGAGGAGTGGTCCATCACAAGATCCACGTTATCATACCTATGATGGAATGAAAAAGTAATTAGCGTACCTATGCTGAAAAGAAGGAGGTAGGGAAAACCACGCAATAAAGGAATATGAGACACCTCAGGAGGGACCAACAAGTCATTGCTCTCAAGGTTGTAGGTATGCGCACAGGAGGTGCACACAAGGCATGGAGGTTTCATGAAAGGGGTACTCATACATGTTTCTTTGGCATAAAGACATTCCAGGGAGCTTCAAAGAAGGGGTGCAGGTAAGATATGGTACTTGTGCGCAAGGCCAGATTTGCAGACAACTTTGGAGTGTTGCATGCAAGGTTGAAGTTTCATGCAGGAGGGTCCCACGAATTCACTTCAATTTGGATAAAGAGGTTGAGTTAGTATTACACAACTATGGGCTCACTCATTGGTGGACCCACATGGAGCATTTCTTGCAAGAGATCAACCTTGAGGGTTCCATGTCTTTTGAAATGTCATGAAAGATCTCTCTTAGGCATAGTACAACAACAATTTAAGTTTACGAGGATCACCATGAAGAATGGGGGGTGGACATCACTATATAAACAGAGCCTTCAACAACGGCGTGTAAAATTCCAGTCGCAGAAGTGGACTTCCGCACAGCTGCGCTCCTTTTCCATGGAAAACGAGTACACAAGGGGTTGTTTGACATCGCATTTGGTGTGCAAGTGTGTTCTACGTGGCTTCGGGTCTTCGGGAAATGTGAACATGGTGTACACAGCTGCCTTGGCCATTTGGATTTTCCTTCATGTAAGGGAACATTTGACGCCGCATTTGGCACATGAGTCTTGTGTGCATGCCTTGAAACTTGTACATGCCTTCCTTGGTTTTCCAAGAATTTTCGTTTGAGTGGGATGGTGGCTTCAGTTTACCTAAATATGGTTGTTTGTGGCTTCAAGAGGAATTTGGTGCCCAAAAATGTCCCCACTCATAATTTGAGCTGAAAGGGAAATAGAAGGCAGGGTTCTGAGGGAAACACCAAAGAGAAGAGTTGATTACATCGGGTGCATGAAAAACAATTACATGGACACATAAAGTCTCTAAGGTGTGCACGGAAGGCCAGGTACATGCCTATAGATAATTGGAGGGGCCCTGTATATGACACCTTTACTTTCCACATGATATGAAAGTTTCTCTCATGTCCTTATGGTCACTCCTTATGCGCAAAAAACTGAGCTTTGATGACTTCTTTAATGCAACATCAGTTCTTGTGTGATTCTAACTTTTTGAGAAATCAGCATTCCACACGAATGCTTCTTGATCATTCATGAAGCATCATTCCTTGCACTTCGTACCTGAAATACTACATATTTCTTCCTTATAACCTTCAAATCCATTGGAAATCGATTCCCAACATGAAACATCTCCGATTGAAGAAACTATTTCATCATAGAGTGCCATTAGGACTGGAAACCCTAAAATTCTTCAATCCAGGAGAGTTGTGTCAGACAGCCAAATAATTCTAGTCATTTTGATGCAATAACATAATTTTTATCCACTAAGAAAATATATGACACTATTGAACTTCAGAGTGCCAGATGAATTGATCATTATAGCATGCATGATTGACTCACCACAATCATGGTTCATGTACGAAGAATATCTCAAGCATTGGAACATCACTATCCATGGTCATGCATCCAGAGATCATAGGGAGAAGGCTTTCTATGTGCTAAATGGAGGGATCAGGATGATCACAAGGGAAGAGCCCAAGGCAGAGGAGTTCCATTACCATTTTTCTACCACTTTCCAAAGTAGCATGAGGGACAATATCCAGGGATGACAGAAAGATCATGTTTTGAGGTCCGATGTCAACTTCACCGATGAGTGGGTGTGGTCTTACTGGGTGAACTATATGTTCCAGGAATATGGAGTGTAAATGCAAAACATAAGGATATAGGAAGCAGTGTGGACATCATAGTTCCACTTTTACCATCAGTAGGATCTAGTTCCATAGATCCCTAGCCGCTGGTCCCTGGACAAAAAAAATGTTTTATCTTCACCATGGGGAAGTCAAAATCAGTTTTCCATACATCCACCATATTGGTGTCATTCCACCGGAGGGGGTCAAGTATAAAGAATTTCTACCACCATATAATACATGGGGAGATAGCGAGCAAACTCCTATCTAGGCACAACTCATTTTGGAGGTGGTGAAAGAGTAGTAGAAACTCACTCCCATATACCAAAAGGATATCATATTCTAGGAATGGTTCATTCTATTCCTCAATATGGACCTGAATGTGATAATGTTTGGACAAGTTAAACACATATCAATCGCATCATAGAGGGGATTGGAAATATCTTATTGGATCGGTCCAGAAGAAGGAAAGTATCAGAACTCAGGGTATAACATGGTAGGAGGATGGGACCCACTGATTCACTATGCTACATTCCTGAACACTTTTCGATGTGGGTGGATTATACTAGTGATTGATATGAGGAACAGAACCCCTCATATACTTTTCTGAGGGAGACAATCATGGAAGCTAGGAACAGGGTTAACTTGGGAGTACCCATTCTGGCCAGAATGTACAACATATTGTGTCACGTTTTGAGGTGAAACGCACCAAGGATAATCTATGGGACATTCCATTTTCTTCGCGATTGGATTGTAGAAAATCTTGGGGGATATGAATTCTTGAATTCCTTTCGTCCTCTGAATAATAGTCTATGGAAATCTTTGTTGAAAATAGAGGGAGTTTGTCCGATGAAACTGGATGAGGTCAAGAACATAATTCGGATTAGCAACCACGTGAACAGAAACTTCCACCCCTCTGAAACTCTTGTTTGTCTGATTGTGGACAAACTATATGGTTCATTGGAGAAAAAATAGTACCTACAATGGTTTAGGTGAAGAATTTTGGTGTCCTGGAACAATGGAATGTTCTTCTGCAAGCGGTAAGTGATGTATTTTTTTTCCAAGAAGTTTGGATTCCTTGATGGAGTGGAAAACCAAGTCTACATGGCGGTTTAAAAAGAGTGGCACCCATGTATCCTTCGATAACTATTGTGCATGTTGATGATAGAGGGATTCAGTGAAACCATCATGTTTCTACCAACAAATGTTGACATGGGCCTTTCGACAGAATATTCCAGAAACTGGGTAGTAGTATATCCATAGGCTATCCTATGGAAGCATATCCATAATATCAGATCACTGGTCGACAAGAAGGATAAGTGGGGAAGTCATCAGGCTATTTCCAAAGGAGTGATCCAAACTTTTGGGGTGACCCAAGATGGGATTGCTGCAATAGTGACTATTGAATATGCATGCATGATTCCTTTCATGATTCCTATTGTAATGAAATTAATTAGTTTGCTTCAAATATTATTTTGTTCTCCTGATTGGTTGCAAGAAACTCTTACGTTGGTATTTTCCAATTTCTGGTTTTAGCTTTACCTTTCCAGGTTTGTTTCTGGAACCCGGTTTGTGTGTTTTACTTACCTGTTAGTGGGTCCATTCTGAACTGTCAATTATTGATGATCCAACAGCGATGGTGAGACCTCAATGTGTTTCATCACACAACCTAAATCCACTCTTCTTTCCGCCCGACCAATCGCGCCATGTCATCCGTCTTATGCACTGTATCTGTTGCGGTCATGTGAAAAGACTCTTTGATCCTGACCATCCACGCGGTCTTCACCCCATGCCTCCACTGAATTGAAAGATCGCTCTATTATGTGCATTGATTTCTCCCTTTTGTTTCTCCATGGATGGTTATGCTCCTATTGGTTCGTTCTCTATGGTAATAAGGTTGCTCCTGGTGAGCATAACTCTAATCTGGTTCCGTGAAGTAGAAGAAGGACCATTCCAGGATCCTCCGGGCACCTACACTCCCCATAGTTGTTGTACGTGCCTCCTCTTGAAACCAGAGTTCTTCTCCAATGGAGATTCAGTGGGAATTGTCTCAACTCTGGTTATTTTGATGGCTATGCTTCAAGTGGTAATAAGCTTTACATTATTTTATAATCATGACCATGTTCTGGTTTATAGATCTTGGTTTTGTAATGATTTATTTTTTCTTCAACATTTATGCGGTTGTATCCTACTTGTGTGAATGCGTGAGTCTGTCCAGAAGTAGATGGAGCTAACTCTACGTGATAGGGTTAATCACTGCCACCTATTTTAGCAAGCACGACCTCCATGGATATTTTATGTGGTCCTTTAATTTCTAAATTCACGTCTGTAATAGATGATCATTTCCTTTATTTCTTTCTTAATAAATTGGTTTCCCTGGTGGTGTTCTCGCTGTGAAAGTAGGTACCCTTGGGGCCGAAGCATGTTATATCAGTTGTCCTCTCTATATTCTTTAATTGTATGTATATCTTTATTGATTCATTGTGAAAATAACTAATATGTTAATTAAACTTACCAAATTTACCTCCATTAAAACCGAACAATAGATCTTGGATTATTAAGGGCTTAAGTAATTAATCCCAACAAGTGGTATCAGAGCCTACTGTTCCATTTCCATGGGTTCAACTAAATTTGGTATTGATAAGTTTGATCTTCAGAATGATTTTAATCTTTTGAGAATTAAGATGACAGCCTTATAAGATCACAATGATCTAATAGATTCCCTTATTGGCTCTAGGAAAAAAATCATCCACACTACCCTTGATTGGCAAGCTACTACATCTTTTGTAGATGTCCCTGAGGAGACCCTTAAGAAAGCCCGTAGATTAATACTTTTATCTTTATGAGACAAAGTGTTAAGAGAAGTTGCATATGAGTCATCTGTTGCTGGTATATGGTCTAAGTTGGGATCCCTTTATATGAATAATTCTCTTATTGGAAGACTATATAAGAAGATGATATTATATACATTCAAAATGTTCCCTAGAACTATAGTTAGTATACACGTTGATGAATTTAATAAAATCTTGTTAGACCTAGCCAACATTGATATTAAAATGGATGATGAAGACCAAGTTATCATATTATTAACAACATTATATGATTAGTTTAACTCTTTTAAAGACTCTATGATGTATGGTAACGACACATTAACTCTTGACAAAGTAAAATATTATTTTCTCTCTAAAGACCTTCAAAGGAAGGGCATTGTAAAAACTGAGGCTGAGGGTTTTAATATTAGGGACATAGGTGAATCTAGAGGTCGTAGTGAGTCAAGGGGTAAGAGGAAGGATAGGGGAAAATTCAAGAAATATTGAAGAATGTATAGAAAAAAGGTAATCAGATGTTTTCAATGCAATATGCTTGGGAATATTAATAGAAATTGTCCTAATAGGAAGGGTGACTATAAATCTTGTAATAATGACCATTCTAAATTAGATGAACAAGACATTGACAGCGCTAATGTGTTAAATGTCACTGACACTGCCATCTTAGATGAAAGGATCCTAGATTCAGGATGTTCATTCCATATGTACCCAAAAAAAGGAATTATTTACATAATTAAGGGAAGGACATACTGGTGAGGTCTTTCTAGGGAATAACAGGATCTATCACATCATGGAAATAGGCTTAATTTTTTTAGAGCTTCACGATGGGTCTTTTAAAAATCTTGAATAGGTTAGGTGGGTACCTGAATTAAAAAGTAACCTAATATCCCTAGGAACTATTGACCAGAAAGGGTATGGATTCAAGTCTGGATATGGAAGCCTTAGAGTTTCTCATGGATCCCTCACAGTAATGAAAGGAACCCTTCGCAATGTCTTGTATGTGTTAGATGGTAAAGTGTATAGAGGTCAGTTGAACACCACTTCATATATAGAAGTTGATTCCACCACCTTATTCCATAGGATAATAGGGCATGTTAGTGTCAAGGGTCATAGTGTGATTATGAAGCAGGGGCTTCTAGGAAATATCCCTCCTAGCAGTTTTCCATTTTTTGAAGACTATGTATATGTGATGTCCATGAGAGTCAGTTTCAGTATGTCCATTTATAAGGCTAAAGAACCTCTTGAATGTAATTCCCCAACCCCAAAATCCCAGAGTCTGTGCATTATTACATATCATTGGCATGATCAAAAAATACCATGTCTCGAAAGACCGATTAGTTTAGTAGCCTTGGAAATACTTGATACATTCATAAGGTTTACATTACATCATAAAATGGAAAACTACAACAAAATTGTTTCCATTTACAACACTAAGATCCCATAGACTATCCCTACAGGTCAGTCATAATATACTTCTTCGCATCCTGGGAAAAATAAAAATAGATAGGGGTGAGATCAGATGCTCAGTAAGGATAACAATATAGAAGAAATTTTCATAAATAAGCATAAACATTTAAGGCAATATATAAGACTAAAAAAAGCCTTTTAAATATGAACTTCAACATAATATGGAAAAGATAAAATTAAATAACTCCATTTATTTATTCACATGGATATTCTATAAGTCAAATAATCACATGAAATATCAATAGCCACTTTCATAATGATAGAATGCATAATGCCAGACTTTCATAACCACATAGTCAAGGACTTGTGCCAAGACTACAAATAAGATTTTGTCACGGACTTGTGCCAAGACAGTAGTTTGTATCGTGAGACCTACCGATCCATTGAGGATCTATAGAGGGCTCCACCTGTCACATACTAAGTGCAATGAATTCCTTATATGAAATGGTTTAAACATAACATAAATATTCATATTAAAACTAGAATACAAAATTTAAATACTTTATCAATAAACCATGAATGGTATAAAAATAACACATCCATAGTCAAACATATCACAAAACCTTCAATGTAATATGGAAGTTCTGTATCATAATAAATCAACTTCAAATAAACATAAAATACATCAAAGGATGTTGACATAGATGAAACCAAAACCTTTTTAGAGAAATATCTCTTTCTATTTTAAAATCATTTAAAATTCATATAATTATAAAAGAAAACATTTATTTTTTGGAATTATTCTTATAATCTTGTAAGGGAATCTTTGATGATGTTGTAATGGAAGAAAATATCTGCACCCGCCATATAAGTTAAAAAAATACATTATTACCTTAATGTTGTTGAAAAGGTTATAAAGGACCTTTTTTGGAAAACGACGGAAATATTAATTTATAAAAATCTTATTAAAAGTCAAAAAAGGGTATAAATGACTTTACCCCATAGTATATAAAATAGTAATAATGTTTTTAAATACATTTTTAAGAAACATTAATGTGGATTATAAAGAGATCCCAGTAGATAATTACGTATAAACAACCTCAGATAATGAAGAGATTGTGAAAATAACCTTTACCTTGTACTTTTCCTTGGTCGAGGGTAGGTTAACCTGATTTATAATGGTGAAATAATTTTTATTAAATTATATAAGAATCATATACATTAATATGATATCATATATGATTATTTAACATTGCTTTGTTAATAATATCTTAGTATTATCGTTGTTTTGGGTGATAACGAATTCGTTTTCCTTTATATTCTTTGTTATGTGAGTCATATTTGTTATGGATGAGATGTATATTATTAATATCTAGAATGATATCAAGTCTTTAAATATTATTTTTAATCATCAAATGAAAATTAGTCTTGGATGGATATGATGGGGAATTAATCTCATCGTGTTTGTGGAGACGGTAATCCGTACGTATGCACGAGGGACAATATCATTATTTTGATATTAAAATATTATATAATTGGATGGTATATCATATATATAGAATCATTATAATGTTATATTTATTATTTAAATTAATTACCCATCATTATTATACTGATCCAAATAATAATGTTTTGAATAAAAATTACACCACGATGTGGAGACGGTAAGCCGTACATAGACACGTACTGTGACATGTCAATCAAAGGATGGATATGTAGGTTCCGGGCACAGCGGAAGCACAATGGTGTGGTTTTCCCAACTTTAATTTTAAGGTTAAATAACGTTCAATCCGAGATCTGTCATGATGTAAAATGTCGAATCTTCGGAATAGAACGTGGAACGAAAAACATAATAGGGAATCCCAAAACCATAGAGATAGGATCATCATATGTTGGTTATAATTAATTTAATTAATTCACAAGAATTACCTTGGTGGAATTCTTTCTTTGTTGATGTCTCCGGTCATGATCCTGTGATCTATCATTGCATCGTAGAATCCAAGTATTGGATTCCTCTAGTGGTGATCCACACGTGTGCCACGTATCTCCGGACGTCGCTGAAGGGATCTCCGGGTGGTAGCATGGAGGAACCTTCGCTTGCGATGTCCGCTTTCGATCGCCTTGGTCTATCGGTCTTGAGAACGTTCTTGGAGGAATGAGTTCTTTCGGGCTTGAAAGAATTCTCCAGAGTTGTTGTGCACAACGATTGAGATAAAGTGTTGGGTTGTGAGGATATTTATAATCGGGTTTGAGGTTATAGAGTTATGACAATAAATAAATACGTTACGCGTTTTATTTATTTCATTAACTCTTATTGAAAACCCCCAAGTTGAATTATTAATTACTTGACATGTTCCCACGCTGATTATAATAAATATAATTTAATAAACCAATATTATATCCTCAAAATCCCAACTGGAAAAACTTCACGACGTGTAATCATTAATACACGGTGTGTACTCATTTTCCATAATACTTTATGGCGTGTATATTTAATATACACGACATGTAATTTTATTTTCCACTTTCCTTTATTTCCTCCACCACATTTATTAGTCCTTGAGTAATGGATATTTATTTATTAAATAAATCTAACTGTATTACCTGCTAATAAATGTATTATTTTTCCCACAATATATTCTCCCAAATAACTAGTGTCGAAATAAATGAAATCAGGAATCCTTAAATAATTATTAAACCACAGTCGGGAATAATATTTATTTAACCTATTAAATTAATATTTAACTAAGATACATGTAAACACTTAGTGTGTGACCCTCTAGGCCCCTTTATCAGTGGCATTAGGCGGAGCTTGCCTAAAGTCCAAGGTAAGCGTCTAGCAACACGCCAAGGCACCCATAGAGAAATAAGTTAACACCACAATGATGTGTCACCTTATACGAATGCTTACCATGTAATATAATCCCTTTTCCTCGATATCTCTAATCAAGCGGGTTGCATGCTAGTGGCATCAACCTAGGTGCTCGATTATTCTTTCTTTGACTTTACAGAATCGAACTCGCACATACCTTACCATGGTCATGGATTTATTTAGGCTATATCAATTCCATAAAAGGGCCTAAGATATCTACTTCCATTATGGAACAGAAGGGACACATCCTTTCTCACATTATCTAATAATGAAGTATTACTCGTGACACACCCAACATATCCTACCTCACTGTGAACTATGTGTCGTCACAGTTTTCATCAATACATATAAGTGCGCGAGTTTTAATACCCATTAATAATAATATTAAAGTCTAAGGACCAATACACACGTACGCAAATAGGAACATCCAATGACACTACGAAATGTGGATTTCCTACTGGTGGGTCTCGTTCTCATAATATCTTCATGGATATTACCAAGGGAACACACCATGAGATTATGCCTCCATGTTTTATGATTCCTCACCCCTAATGGCCTGTATTATTTGTGTCCCTCAAATAATATCATCCTACCATAGAACATATTTTCAAGAATATTGTTATGGAACTTTCAGGTTCTCATTATAGTAGAGATCCGCTATGACCCTTTAATGCAATAACTATCCTTAGGACATTATCACATGCATCGTTACATAGAAGAACAATCAAAATGTGATAAGGATTTTTTTAATGAATAAAGTAAAAATTAGTTGGTTCTAGGCCACCAACTCCAACAGACTCCCACTTGGACTAGATCCAACTGCTAACAACCTTTAACCCGCTAGCTCTCACATTATATTCATGCTTCTGCTAAGATATGCCTTTAGTCATGGGGTCTACCGCGTTCTTTTCCATGTACACTCTTCTCACTGAAACTTTACCCCTTCGATATAAATCTCTCAAGAGGTGATACTTTCGGAGTATATGCTTTGTCTGTTGATGTGACCTTGGTTCTTTATCAAGAGCCACCGCTGCAGTATTATCACAATACAATGTAATTGTAACACCCCGAGCTTCCACGATACGCTTCTCATTCAATAATGCAATAGCTTGCATTGTACGCAACTTCGAGTTCTAAAACATCGCGACAAATCAAAGTAGCCGTTATGAATAGTAATAACCACTTTTTAAAATTATAGAGATTTTATATTTCAAAATGGACTTCATTTTTGTATTCCTAATATTGAAATTAGCCTATGTTGAATTTTTTGTAATTTTCTGAGAACTTCAAAATTTTTATGAATAGTGAAAAATACTTAAAACAACTTTTTTAATAAAAATAATTTATAGTGATAAATTATAAT
The DNA here is from genome assembly GCA_963277665.1 of Viscum album. Classification (NCBI taxonomy): domain Eukaryota; kingdom Viridiplantae; phylum Streptophyta; class Magnoliopsida; order Santalales; family Viscaceae; genus Viscum; species Viscum album. The sequence continues at coordinate 492,585,864 of OY728150.1, forward strand.
ATTTGGTGGTTTTAAAGTATAATTAGAATATATTTTTACCATTTTATCCAATGGTGGTCATTAGAATTAATTTAACATTGAAATTGGACATAAACAATTGCCAATCTTTTGATATAAATTGTTTCTAAAAAACACGCTATTTGTTGTGACAGCGGGAATTAATTATAAAATTAATTAATGCAACTAATATGTTTGGAATTTTGTAAAATAGACATCATTTTTGAATTCGGAATATCAATTATAGCTTAGGGTGAAATTTTGGCCTTATTCTGAAAAACTTCAATTTTTGATGAATAGTGAAACCACTAAGTGGTTGTTAAATAACTGATTTTTCGTTTAAATGAAATATTACCACTTCTGTGATTTGATTTTCAAAAATCCGACATACATGGCTGTCATTAAGAAGTAAAATGTGGTTCAATGGGATAAAAATAATTTTTTGGTGAATAGTAACTTATTAAGTTTTTAATCGCGATTAGTGGTAATTAGGGTAGTTTAAGGTATAAATAATACTTTAATAATATTAAATGACCTAGACACATGTCCCAACCTCATTGGTTGTGTCATGGCCGACCAAGACAAGCCATGGCCTAACTTGGGGACCCCATGGATCCACTTTTGTTGGGAAATAACATAAATTACTTTTTATTTAATGTTAAAGTGAAAATGACACTAACATAAAGTGTTTTACTAAAACAATTTTTAAGTAGGGTTACACAAGTCCAGATTTTGATTATAAATAGTCATTGGAAAGATAAAAAGATTTCCTATATCATAGTATTTTTTTTATAATTTTTAGACATTAAATAAATTTAATTATTTATGACATAATAATGATGCAGCGATGACATCATTATTTGACGATTTAAATAAAATGGAAAGATAATATAAAATCTATGAACTACACATGGCCAAAACCAATTGGATGAGTGGATTTCGATGCCTTATCACCTTATCCACGAATTATATCAATGTGGGACCTTTTAAAACCGAAACACATTTTCAAATAATGTAATGTTCCTTTACTTTCCAAAAGTGCCCCTCCTCTCCTCTTATAAAAGGCCCCCACCTCTACCTCATTTCACACACTCTTCAAGCCATTGGCTCGGCCAACCCCTGCCCATTTGCTCTCTCCACATCCCTCTCCTAATCCTAGAGGATTCCCTTTGGGCAGAATCCTTTCAAAGGAAGCCTTTAGGCTCAACTCAAAAGGAGTTACACTTTTTAAGGTAATTCATTCTCTCATGTTCTTTTGTTTTATTTTGCTTCTCCAACCCCCTAAACTCTTTTTATTTACTTCTTTTGTAACAACACCAGTATCTTAAATATACTAGGATGTTGTTATAAGATTTATTTGAGCTACACTTCCACACAACTACATCAAATGGTTAAAGAACATAAGGTTTCCGTGGATGGCGAAATTCTGCCTCCCGAAACGATGATTGTTCAACACTCATTTAACACCTTCAAAGGTGGCCATTATGATGTCACTATTTTTATATATGATATATAATATGTTTATGTTTTCCTTAAGCTTCTGTTTTTTTCATTTTGGGCATACCTTTATGGTTTCCATTATGGGTAAAACACGATATCTTCATTTTAGGAAGCGCGGACTACCGCCCCCTGAAAGTGATTTGATTCGTTAATACCATATGTGGGATGTGTGAAGGATAAAGTTAATGATATTATATATGTTATTATACTGGAATTATAATATACTCTCATATCATTATGATTCCATTCCAGAAAATATGAAATAGAAATGGAAGTAGCGTTCATGCGTACGTACGGCTTACCGTCTCCATGAACGGTGCATTTCATTTCTTACCTCTAAATGTGATGTAATATTATAAATGAATGTATGTACTGGATATATATGACATATATGATATCTACATCATGAATACCATTCTGGATATAATGAACCTTTGACCAAATTAACAACATGTAAGTGTAAGAAGCCTATTTTTGACTTAAGAACCAAATACCGACAAAATGAACATTATTAACTTAAATAATTACATAATGTTCATATCATTGTAATAAGTGATATAATAAGGATAATGAAGTTGAAAATGGTTCTTAATAAGGTATATATTAACTCTAGTTTATTATTCAGGAGGTTAAAGAACGGTTGAGTCAAGTCAGACACGAGGTAAGGGAACTTCTTAACCCAACTTCCATTCTTTGGGTTAATCTCCTACTTTCCGATTATGTCATGATATTATTATGTATTATTTTGTATTTTTACTTTCTTTATGTGTACCTATAGTGAATACACATAATAGATCTATTTTATTCTAAAAATGATCTTTTTAAGGACTTCGTCTCAATCACCATCCACTGAGACATATTTGGTTTTATACACAACTTTCTTTTATACGGTGTATAAACCCCTTTGACTTTTACGTTTATTCAAAAGGAATTTTTTTTATACGAAGTGTTTTGCTAAACGACAAAAGGGAATGTTTTTCTTTCCGTACTTATGCGGCGACAACGACTTCTCCACCGCCGTGACCACTATTTGAGTTTCGGCTTCCTCTAAAAGCCATCTTTTTTTTAATGAAAAATAAATACAAAGTTTTAACTTTCTTTTATTTTGGTATTGAAAATGGTTTTGAAAGCGTTTTTATTATATCAATGTGTTGTATTGATATCTTGTGATTGAAATGTGGAAATGTTATGTTTCCTTTAAGTATGTTTAATGTGATACAATTATGTTATGGTTTATGATATGTTTAAACCTATTCATATGAGGAATGTATTGGACTTAATAAGTGACGGGTGGAGCCCGCTATAGCTCCTCGATGCATCGGTAGGTCTCATGAGACAACTAGACGTGGAATTGGCCGAGGCCCTTTCCCAATTTGATTTATGGTTTTGGCCGAGGCCTTAATCATTTTAGATGTCTTGGCCGAGGCCTTGACAAAATGTTTCAGAATGTCCGGCATTATACATTCCCTCATTATGAAAGTGGTTATTGATATTGCATGTGATTATTCGGCCAGTAGAATATCCATGTGAAGAAGTGAATGGCATTATCTCATTTTACTTTTGCCATATTATGTTGAAGTTCATGTTTAAAAGGCTTTTGTTTTAGTTATACATTGCCTTAAATGTTAATGTTTATTTATGAAAGCTTCCGCATTATTGTTATCCTTACTGAGCATTTGAGCTCACCCCTTTCAATGTTTAAAAATTTTCCAGGTTGTGAAGAAGTATTTTATGACTGACTTGCAAGAATAATCAGTGAAGATATGAGTGTGGACTATGAAGACCATGTTTTTTTGTAGTCTGTTTAATTTTGATGTAATGAAAGACTTATGAATGTATCTAGTGTTTCCAAGGCTACTAAACTAATCGGTCTTTCGAGACTTGATCTTTTGTGATCATGCCAATGTTACGAAGTAATGCACCGGCTCTGGGTAGCTGGGGTCGGGGCGTTACAGTAATGGGATATTTACTGCTAGGCACCACATCAAGCTCCTAAAAAAAGTTACGAATCCAGACGGCTTCCTTGGCTACATCATAAGCCACTATATATTCAGACTCTTCTTTAGAATCAGCGACAACTAGCTGATTTGAACTCTTCCTTCTCATAGCTCCTCCATTGAGACAGAAAACATATCCAGATTCCGACTTCAGATCATTCTGATCTATCTAAAAACCAGCATCAGCATACCCTCTGATGACAAGCTCTTCGTCTCCTCCATACACGAGGAACATATCCTTAGTTCTTCTCAGATACTTAAGGATAGTCTTAACAGTAGTCCAATGCTAAACTCCTGGATCTGCTTGATATCTTCCTACCATGCTCAGTGCATAGGCAACATCAAGCCTAGTACATAACATGGAATACATGATGGATCCTATAGCCAAAGCATATGGGATCTTACTCATTCTATCTTTTTCTTGTTGTGTCTAAGGGCACATTTTATTATAAATATGTAGGCCATGTGACACTGGAACTAATCCCCGCATGGATTGTTCTATAATAAATCTCTTTAGTATCTGGTCAATGTATGTACCCTGACTTATTCCAAGCAGCCTATTGGATATATCCTGAATGATCTTGATCCCAAGAATGTAGGATGCTTCACCCAAGTCCTTCATGGAGAAACAATTGTTCAACCATTCCTTAACTGACTGTTATACCGGTACATCATTTCCAATAAGTAGTATGTCCTCAACATAAACTATTAGGATAACGATCACATTCCCATTAAACCGCTTATAAACAAATGGCTCACATTCATTCTTAATGAACCCAAATTCCTTTATGGCTTCATAAAATCGAATGTTCCATGACCAGGATGCTTGATTTAATTCATAAATGGATTTCTGCACCTTGCAAACCCGTTTGGCTTCACCTGGTGTCACAAAACCTTCTGGTTGTGTCATATAGAAATCTTATAGAAGGTTCCGTTAAGGAATGTTATTCTGAAATCCATCTGCAAAACCTCGTAATCATGGTAAGCTGCTATGGAAAGTATGATTCTTATGGATTTAAACATGGCAACTGGTGAGAGGTTTCATCAAAGTCAATTCCTTGACGTTGTTTGAAGCCTTTAGCCACTAGCCTTGATTTATAGGTACTAACTTGACCTTCCATGTCCAGCTTTCTCTTGAATACCCATTTGCATCCAACAAGCATTACATCAACTGGCTCATCGACTGGAATACAGAATTATTTCTGATACATGGAATCCATCAAAGAATTCATAGCTTCTAGCCATCTTGCAGCTTCTGAGCTTTCTACTGCTTCCTTGTAGGAGAGAGCTTTATCATTGTCCAACAATAATGATTCACCATCCTCAGTGACTAGGAAACCAAATCTATCTAGTTACCTTACCTCTCTTGAGCTCCTACGCAGTACTTGTGTTTCTAGAACCTCTTCCACAGGGACATGTGGAACTTGTTTCTGTACCAACTCCTGTGTATCTTGAGCATCAACTTCGTCGAAGTCAATCTTGCTCCCACTATCCTTCTTGAGGATGTGATCCCTCTCATGAAAGATGGCTTGTCTGGAAACTGTCACTTTCTTGTCTGAAGGGTTATTTAGGTAATATCATTTCGTTTCCTTGGGATATCCTACAAAGATACACCTCGTTCCCCAGGGTGCTAGTTTGTTACCTGAAGAGGCCTTAACAGACGCTTCACATCCCCATACACGTTTTTGTGACAAAATGGGTTTCTTTCTATTCCATATCTCGAAGGGAATTCCATTTTTACCCTTAGTTGGTACTCGGTTTAATGTGTATGTGGCAGTTTGTAATGAATATCCCAAAAAGGATAATGGAAGATCCGCATGACTCATCATCAACCTCACCATGTCCAACAAGGTGTGGTTCCTCCTTTCACTAACACCATTCCACTATGGTGTATAAGGAGTGAGCTGAGATAGAATCGCAGACTCTCGTAGAAGATCGATGAACTCTTGGTTCAGATATTATCCACCTCGATCTGATCAAAGCTTATTTATCTTCTTACCAAGCTGATTCTATACTTCATTCTTGAATTCCTTAAATTTTTCTAAAGCCTCTGACTTATTCCTCATTAAGTAGACATAGCCATATCTACTCAAACCATCAGTAAAAGTAATGAAGAAAGAATATCCACCTCTAGCTTCTATTGGAATGGTCCACACACATCTGTGTATACCAATACTAGAAGATCTGTGGCCCTTTCACCCTGTCCACCAAAAGGAGGCTTCGTCATTTTTTCTTGTAAACAAGTGTGACATCTATCAAGTGGTTTTAGATCAGTAGAGTCTAAATAGCCATCTTGGCAGAGCTTTGTTAAGTGCTTCTCATTCACATGACCGAGACGGTGATGCCACAACTTGGTGATGTATGAGTCATGTGAGTTTGTTTCGTTATCGATTTCCAACACTTGGTTTTCGTAATTTAATACATAAAAACCATTATTTAAATGTTCCATACCATAACATACATTGTTATTATAAAAGATACAACCCTTATTTACAAATTTGAAAACAAATCCATCCATATCCAAACAAGATACATAAATTATGTTCTTGGTAACACTAGGCACATAATAATAGTTATGTAAAACCAGAATCAACCCAGTCGGCAGTGAGTGGTGGTAATCGCCAATAGTTAACGCAACCAACCTTGCACCATTGGTAGCTCGAAGATCCACCTCTCCTCTAGAATTATTTCTAAATATACTTGGTTCCTGCATTTGAATATAGATGTGAGACCCACAAGCTGTATCTAATACCCAATGTGTAGAAATAAAACGATTACACTCAATAACGAACGCACCTTTAGCATCCCAATGCTTCTGGGTGCAGTTCCTCTTCCAGTGGCCTTGGTTTACACATGAAAAACACACCGCCTCCCATTCCTTTCCTTGCATTTGTATCTTCCCCTTTTTGGAAGGACGGTGCTCAGGGGCTTCATACCGTTTATAAGACTTTGGCCCCTTGGCCTTGTCCTTCCTTTTCCTATTCACCAAAAGGACTGTGGGTTTGTCACGCCCCATTTCCTTACCTACCTGGAAAATCATGGTCAGAAGTTCCGATAGACTCTTCTCATTGTTTCTCATGTTTTAGTTGACAATAAAGCTAGAGAAGGTCTTGGGCAGTGATGATAGGATGAGATATGTACACAACTCATCCGGGAATTTAATCCCTAAGATGTCCAGGCGTTCAATGTAGCCAATAAGCTTGACTACATGAGGCCCAGCTGGCGAAGACTCTCAAAGATTAGTTGTAAACAAAGCATTGTAGATCTCATACCTCTCATGTCTCACCTTCTCTTGGTAGATATCCTTAAGGCGAGACATCATGCTATACGCGTCCATGTTTTCATGTTGCTTAAAGAGCTAATTGGACATGGCCGATAGCATGAAACACTGGAAATATATGGAATCATCCATGTGTTTCATATAGAGAGATAATTCCTCATCACTGGGCTCTTTCCCAGGCGCAACTGGAATAGGCTCTTCCAACACAAACAATTTCCTTTCGTGGCGAAGGATGATGCGTAAAAGCCTCTTCCACTCTTGGAAATTGGTGCCGGTGAAAAGGTTTTCCTTCTCGAGTATGGTTCACAATGATATGTTTGAAGTCATTTTCTTGTCATTTCTAAAAATTTAGATGAGCCAAGGTTTAGTACATTATTACAAGACTGAGACAAATAAATAAATTAATACATATTAGTCTCCCACTATTTTATCAAAATCCATTAGCCCCATTGACTTCAGAATATTCTGTTTCCTGAATATTCTAGTGGCAAGGATCCATATTGCCCTTCGCATTACCCCAAATAGGGTTGGTCAAGAATCTTTAAGGGTTTTAGTTAGGCATTCCAAATGCCAACTGCATTAACTCGCAACTCCTTGATTTGCTGAGTGGACTCCCAAATCCTGAAATCCTTTTATTTTTGATGTCCTCAACCTTTACCTCTTGGTCACACCATGTCCTGTTGTGGAAGTCAACCCTTGATGTGAACCAAGTCAAGTCAACCCAAAACCTTGAATTAGAATTCCCCAATAATTGAAAGCACCCCAACTAGGGTTGGTCAAGCACTTTGAACTATGGTTCTATTCTAACCAAGATTATGGAAGGCTATACCGACTTAATACTTCTTTTGAGGGATTTTATCCTTATACGTAAATTTCCAATTTATTATCTTTTATTACAAGATTTTTAATATTAAGTGGGATATACTTAAGTGATTAACAATTTTTATGATAATATTTACATATAAGCCGGTTTTATTTTAGTTCCATATTGCATGCTCGTTTAATTCATTAATTGTGTGATTGTGAAAACATACCCACAATAAATAAACCACGAAACTGACAGAAATAAAACAAATGGTATTATCATGATCTTTTTCTATTGGTTAGTTTATCTAGCAGTTGATAAACTAACCCAAGACCTAGGGAAGAAACACCTTGAACCTTTCGGGTTCGTGTTTACAGCTTTCCACATGTCCACCATTATATCTCCTTGGATTGGTTTCACCTTGGATCCTGACTTGAGCCGCCTCCACTAGCTTGGGAGCTCCATCCATTACAAATGCATTTATCTCACATGTAGGCGAGGGGTAAAAAGGGGTTTTACATAAAATAATCCTTGGGCGTGCATGCCCTACATATTAATGATGAGATGGCTCACATGACAATAAATTTAATTTAAATAAATAAATTAAAAGAAACCATTCACATACAAAGGTCTCGGTCTAGATCATGATCATCCATACATACAACGATATTTACGCATAAATAAAACTAGCATTCAATTATTTAATCGTTCTTGTTTAAGATAAATCACGCTTGAATTAATTAATTATCTTTAATTAATCAATCCTTTTATTGTAAACCCTTTTTCTGAATTTTTTTGAGATTCCCATCCATCATAATTTTAAACAAATAAATTCATTTAAAATTATCCTTGTACGCAACTAGTACCTTGGAGGCAACCCGGAAAATTCTCGTTCATTACGCAAATGTTAAATTAAACACATATATATAAAACACCTATCACGTGTTGTGCCTCAGCTTTATGACTGTACCATGGTACACGTCTCAAGGTTTTGTATAATATAATAATAAATTTTAATAAATCTTTATAATTTGGGTGAGTACACGGCGTGTAGTTCCGACTACACGGCGTGTACTTTTCTTCAATGTTCATCTGAAGTACACACCCGGGGACATGGCGTGTTAATGTACTTCGGAAACTTTCATAGAACTCGGCATGTTATATTGGAGACACGCCGTGTAGTTTCTGCGTTACATGGTTTCTAGCCGGGCAAGCCATGTACGGGGTACATGGTCCAACCCGAACCTGAAGGGCCTACATGGCATGTTCAGTTAGACCACACGGCATGTAATCCGGAAATCGTGTGCACTTTTTCCTTGTCAACATGGGGTTTCATAAATTACATAGGTGTACTCTAATTCATGGCTTGATTTGGAAGATCATTCGATGCATTTAACCTAGACTAAACGGTGTTTACTTCCGAATACACGCCGTGTATTCTGGTTTTGTATGGCCAGAAATGTTTAGCTTCTCTGGATGAGTTCCTCTATTTTATTTTAATCAAAATTAAAAGAAATATTCGTTTCTGTGAGGTAAACGAGAAATGAGGGAGGAGGAACGGATCTCGAGATTCATATTTCCAGAACGATTAAACTTTAATTGAAACAACTAAATTATTAAATGTGAAAAACATCAACAAAAAACTAAATAATTATAATCCACGATATGACCCCTTTGATACCACTTGTAGGTTCCAGGCACAGCGGAAGCACATTGGTGTGGTTTTCCAAAAATTAATTTTAAGGTTAAACAATGTTCAATCCGATATCCATCACGATGTAAAACTCCGATTCTTTGGAATAGAATGAGGAGCGAAAAACTTAAGAGGGAATCCCGGAACCAAAGAGATAGGATCGTCATAGGTTGGTTATAATTAATTTAATTAATTCACAAGAATTACCTTGGTGGAATTCTTTCTTCGTTGATGTCTCTGGTCACGATCCTATGATCCATAGTTGAGTCGTAGAATCCAAGTGTATGATTCCTCTAGCGGTGATCCCCACGTGTGCAACATATCTCCGGACGTTACCGAAAGGATCTCTGGGTGCTAGTGTGGAAGAACCTTTTCTTGCGATATCTGCCTTCGATCGCCTTGGTCTCTCGGTCTTGAGAGCATTCTTGGAGGAAGGAGTTCTTTCAGCCTTGAATGAATTCTCCAGAGTTGTTGTGCACAATGATTGAGAAAAAGTGTTTGGTTGTGAGGATATTTATAATCAGGTTTGAGGTTATAGAGGTATGAAAATAAATTAACACGTTACACATTTTATTTATTTCATTAACTCTTATTGAAAACCCCATGTTGAATTATTAATTCCTTGAGATGAGTCCACACTGATTATAATATATATTATTTAATAAAACAATATTATATCCTCAAAATCCCGACTGGAAAAACTACAAGGCATGTAATCATTAATACACGGCGTGTACTCGTTTTCCATAAAAGTACATGGCGTGTATATTTAATATACACGGCGTGTAGTTTTATTTTCCACATTCCTTTATTTCCTCCACCACATTTATTAGTCCTTGAGTAATGACTATTTATTTCTTAAATAAATGTAACTACATTACTCGCTAATAAATGATTTTATTTCGCCCACAAAATATTCTGTCGAATAACTAGTGTCGAAATAAATGAAATCAAGAATCCTTAAATAATTATTAAACCACTGTTGGGAATAATATTTATTTAACTTGTTAAATTAATATTTAACTGAGATACATGGACACACTTAGTGTGTGACCCTCTAAGCCCTTTTCTCCATGGCATTAGGCGGAGCCCGCCTAAAGTCCAAGGTAAGCATCTAGCAACACGCCAAGGCACCCATAGAGAAAGTAGTTAACGCCGCAATGACGTGTCACCTCATACGAAAAATTACCGTGTAATATAATCCTTTTTCTTCGATCTCTCTAATCAAGCGGGTTACATGCTAGTTCCATCAACCTAGGTGCTCGATTATTCTTTCTTTGACTTTCCAGAATCGAACTCAACCATACCTTACCATGGCCATGGATTTATTTAGGCTATATAAATTCCATTAATGGTAATGAGATATCTACTTCCGTTATGGAATAGAAGGGAAAAATCCTTTCTCGCATTACCAATTAATGCAGTATTACTCGTGACGCACCCAATGTATCCTACCTCGCTGTGAACAGTGTGTCGTCACAGTTTTCGTGAATACATCTAACTTCGCGATTTGTAATACCCATTAATAATAATCTAAAATTCTAAGGAACAATACACACGTCAGTGGATAGGAACATCCAATGACACTATAAAATGTGGATTTCCTACTGGTAGGTCTTGTTCTCATAATATCTTCCTAGATATTACCAAGGGCGCACACCATGAGATGATGCCTTAAAGTTTTATGAGTCCTCACCCCTAATGACCTGTATTATTTGTGTCCCTCAAATAATATCATCCTTCCATAGAGAATATATTCAGGAATAATGTTATGGCACTTTCGGGTTCTCATCATAGCAGGGATCCACTATGACCCTTTAATGAAACAGCTATACTTAGGATATTATCACATGCACCGTTATGCAGAAGAACAATCAAAATGTGATAAGTCATTTATTAATGAATAAAGTACAAATTTGTTGGTTCTAGGCCACCAACTCCAACATGATAGAATAATGAATATGGTTGTACCATATTTATAATAACATCAAAGTATATATAAGATACTAGATTTATTATTTTAGAATGGAAACAACAAAGAAATAGGAAGTGGAAGAAGAAAGGAACTTGAAAGAGGTGGTGAGATATTTACCTCTTCTTTGGGTTCTTCCTTTTGATTTGATCAAAAGGGCTCCTTAGGTTGGCTTTATGACTAAAGGAAGGCCTCTAGGATGAAGGGAGGACAGTTGAGAGGGTATATGGGAAGGGGTTGGCAGATCCAAATGTTTTTGAAGGTGTGAATTAGAGAGAAGGGGGAGTGCCCTTTTATAAGAGGGGTGAGGGGAACCTTAGGAAAAGTTAGAAATATGAATTTATAATAAAATCATTTTCGGTTTCTAATGGCTCAAAAAATGAATTATTTAACGTCTAAGGTGGGGTTGGGTCTAAAACCACTCAACCAATAGGTTTTAGACAGGTTTGGGTAACAATATTAAATTTATCTTTTAGATTTAACTCTTAGTTAAACAGTTTGACATTTACCTTATCTCTTTGTATTTTTATATTATATGGTTAATAAACTTACTATGTACTTTCAAGAGAACCCCAAGTGGTTCATTAATGATACACATATCATTATATATGTCCTTTTTCCGAACATTATATTTTTTAGGAATAGAATATCAATTAATAATATAATAATAGTTTTTAAAAACTCTTTTATGTCAGTTTTGTCACTATTTGGTATTCGGTTTTTTCTAAATTCGTAACAGCTTTATTACTTAGAAAAAAATTCATATAACCAAACCTAACATGTCATATTAACAAATAAAATTAGTGTAATTCTTAAAAATTACTTAATTACACTTATTTGGATATTTAAAATATCAATTATTTTAATATTTCATTAATTAGGTAATTAATGCATCATCATTGTGTCATAGATAAATTAAATTATTTAATTTCTATAAATTATAAATAAAATAACATTATGTAGGAAACTATTTTATCTTTATAATGAATATTTATAGTCGAATTTATATTGTGATTAACCCTATATTGAAAATGTTTTAGTTATTAAACTTTGATTTTAACTCTTTTAACTCTTCTTTAAATAAAATAATAAAAAATGTCCTAATCTAATACAAGTGGACAAAAGAGGGTCATATTTTATTCATAATATTGTTTTTGGTCGAATTATAGTTATCCAATAGAATTAGGACATGTGTTAGGGTAATAATAATACCATTTTTACCCTTAGTTACCCTATTTACTTTTAATCGTGGTAAATAAATGTAAAAAGTTACTATTCATCAAAAAATATTTTCATCTTATTGAACCACATTTTTCTTATTGAGATGAAAATAATTTTTGGTGAATAGTAACTTTTTACTTTTTTTTTCCACGGTTAAAAGTAAATAGGGTAATTAAGGGTAAAAATGATATTATTATTACCCTAACACATGTCCTAATTCTATTGGATAAGTATAATTTGACCAAAAACAACCTTAGGAATAAAATATGGCCATTTAGGCCCACTTGTATTAGATTAGGACATTTATTATTAATTTATTTAAAGAAGGGTTAAAATAGTTAAAATCAACGTTTAATAACTAAATCATTTTTAATATAGAGTTATACAAAAGATAAACTAGACTATAAATATTCATTAGAAATCTAAAATGATTTCATACATAATTATATTTTATCTGTATTTTTTAGACATTAAATAATTTAATTTATTTATGACACAATGATGATGCAGTAATTATCTTATTAATAAAATATTGACATAATTGATGTTATAAATACCCAAATAAATGTAATTTGAGACTTTTTATGAATTAAAATAATTTTCTAGTTTAATATGACATGTTAGTATTTATTTAATTAACGTATTTAGAACTAATCATTCTGTTATGAGTTTCACAAAAATCAATTACCAAATAGTGTCAAAATTGACATAAAATAGTTTTTAAAACAAATATTATATTATTAATTGTTATTTTATTCATAAAAATCTAAGTTTCGGAAAAATGACTTAGATAATGTTATATATATTAATAATATACAACTTGGGGTTCTTTTGTCTTGTCATGGTATGTTTATTAACCTTATAGTGTAAGAAAACAAGAAGACCTGGTAAAAGTTAAATTATCTAACTCAAAGTTAAATCTAAATGATAAGGTTAAATAGATAACTAAACTTTTCTAAATACTATTGGATGAGATTATTTCAATCCATCCCAACCATAGCTTCGAAATAAATCAATTTGAAGCTATTAAAAACCGAATATGACTTTATAATAAAATAATATTTTTAGTTTTTTCTAAGGTGCCCCTCTCCTCCCTTATAAAAGGGAACCTCCTCCCTCTCTTCCTCACACCACTATGAGCCTTCATGCTCGGACAACCCCTACCAATTTCTCCTCTCCACTTCCCTAGAAACATCCTAGAGGTCCTGGTCTTTTTAAAGACCACTTTTAGTGCCCTAAAAGGAGGTCTCAAAGAGGCACTTCAAAGAAGAGGTAATGTCCGTTACCGATTCTTTCAACTTTATTTCTTCTTCCACTTCTTCTTCCTTAGTTGTTTCATTATGAAGTAATAACATAAGTATCACTCATATACTTATATGTTATTATAAGTATGAAAAAACCATATTTCACCATCTATCCATCCTACGGAAAACAAAATCACCGCGCGTGCGTACGTACGGAATACCATCTCCACGCCGTGTTGTAATCTATTTTACACCTCCACATTTCTTGGATGGGTATAATGGTGTAAAGAATAAATATATATGATTATTGTAAAGTGATATTGATTCTGAAATAGTATACATACACTCCAATAAAATTCCACGATCATGGGAATGATATCATCGCTCGTGCGTACGTACGGAATACCGTCTCCATGATGTGATGTGACTCGTTCTACATGATTTTTAGTGCATAATGATTACATAAATGAATTGAGTAAATAAATATGATATATATTACTCTAATACCATTCTGTAAATTAGGTATCCATAACCTAAAAAGAAGAATAATAATTTATTCGACAAAACACGCATAAGAACAAAAAGTAATAAACACCCGAATAACAAGTATCAATGAAATATTACTAATAAGAAGCTATGAATATGACCATATATGATATCATAACAATGAGTATGATTCTGTAATAAGTCAATGACATTATTTAAATCATTATACAGGAGGTTCAGACACTTACGAAGCAAATCGGACCTAAGGTAAGGGACAATCTCGCAATCTCAATTTTTATTCGAGATTGTTTATACTTCATAATTTACTGAGGAATATTTATCATCCACATCCATGTTTCCTCAATATGTAATATTTATATCCTTATACAATTGTTTAAATCCAATTTTAACTTTCTGTGAGTTTTTAGTAAAAGATATGAAAGGAATATTTTGTCATTTTTCGTACGAGGTACTTTTTGACTTTTCTGGCCAAAGTACTGGAAGAATGTTTTTTTTACATATACGGCATGAATGGATTTTTAGAACATTATTTCCATGAAGCTTCCTTTAAATGTTTTCAAGTTTATTTTTAATCAAATTCTTTTAGTTTAAAATTTTATTACATGTTAAGAAAGGAAAAAAAATTGAAATAGAAAGGATATTTTCCTCAAGAATGGAGCCAAGCATTTTTCAAAATTATTTTCCATCTAAGATAATATAGGGTTATGTTTCTATCCCTATTTTTAGATTTGATTTTATTATGTTATGATGAAATTATTTTTTTGACGTCCTTTTATCTTATATGGATTATGTTATGATGGCACGATGTTTAAGAATCCCTTTTTTATTACATGGGTTATGCGATGATGTATGATTTATGATCTTGTGGAACACATATGAATGGTATAATTATGAGATGGGTGGGACCTATATCTCCCTCCAATTTATTGGGTAAAGATTTATTTCTCATGAGATAGACATGGATGAAATGGCAGGTTAAATCGGTTCAGTGAAACAGAACTGAAACGAGGATTGAACTCGGTTCAGAAATGGAATTTGTCTGCTAAGATAATCTTGGATATGAGTCTTGACTACTAAGAAATGATTCTATATGATTATGTGTGTATGCCACCAAGTTTCATGTTTTATGTTATGATTATTGTGATTAAATTTCACTACTATGATTTATCCCATGTTATGAAATTATGATTTCTTTTGCAGGTTAAGATTTCCAAAATGTTATGTTCTTATTGATATGATGTAATTGATATTTATTTTGTTTACCCTTAATGAGAATTTGAGCTCAACCATTTGTATGTTTTCTTTCCCCAGGTTAGGCAGAAAAATATTAAGTAAGATATGCCAAAGGGGACTATAGATATGATGAAATAAATGGGAGGCAGTGTAGATGCTTTATGAACTAGTTGTTTATGTTTCCCAGTTTCTAAAGACACTATACATATATAGTCCTTTCATGGATATTTTATATGTTTTAATAATTATGCTTCAATTTTGAAGTATTAACCATGTATGTAAAGTATGGGTCTTTATAGTTGGTATCAGAGGAAAGGTGTAGTCAACCTTTAGAAACTAGGATGTGAAAGCCTTAGTAAGAACCCTAAGGATAAGTCTAAGCATAGAAAATGATCTTAGTGTTTTAAAAATGGCCATGAACAACCTATGATAAGACCTTAAGTGTGAAATTTTATTCTTGATTATGTATTTTTCCTATTATAATTAGTGTTTCTCACACTATTCTTCTTGGTTCTAGTCAAAGGCTGGATCCTGAAGGAACCGTGTTAATGCGGAATGCGACGGGCAATGAAATGATTGTCCCCCTAAGCACCCAAACGTTATGGGAGCTGGAATGAAAAATCTTGTAGCCATGCTCACACAAATTTATCAAGCTATGAATCATGCAAGACTTCCAAACGAGTAAAGGAAGGAGCAACATTCTGTTGAATCCTTCATGAAGCAGCGTCCACCATCATTCATCGGGTCTACTGATCCATTAGTTGCTGAACAATGGATCAATACTACTGAAAAGATATTTTCAGTTCTTCAATGTTTTGAACATGATAAATTCATCTTATTAGTGTATCGTTTGGAAGGTGATGCTGATCAATGGTAGAATCTTATCAAGAATATGAGGCCAAGAGATGAAATTGAGTCCATGGAATGGGACGAGTTCAAGAACTTATTTTTCAATAATTACTTCCCTCATATTCTTCGAACAAAGATGGAGAAGGAGTTTCTTGAACTAAATCAAAAGGATGATGAATCTATTGGTACCTATAAAGCAAATTTTACATGACTTGCATGGTATGCTTCTGGTATTAATATCTAACCTGAGAGTAAGATCGATCGATTATTTAGTGGCTTAAAACCAAGTCTTCGAAGGGTGTTAGCCATAAGGGACTTCAATAGCTACGAGGAAATCATTCGATGTGCTCTCAATGTTGAGATGGAGATTGGAGTAACCCATCAGTCATATGGGTTTGATAAGAAGAGGAAAATGGAATTCAAAGGAAAATCTAAAGAGCACACTGAAATGAAGATGAGTTTTCCCTTATGCTAGAAGTTTTGAAACAAACATGGAGGGAGTTGTCTTAAAGGGACAAGTAAATGATTCAAATGTGGAAAGGAAGGTCATCGGGCATTTCAATGCCGCAATGATGGGAAGAAGATGTATAGGGATTCGAACAAAGAAAAGGCTACACATAGTGCACCTCCTACACTTCAATGTCACAAGTGTAAGGAAATGGGTAATTATGCTAATCAATGCCCTAATCCAAGGGTTGTTGATGATGATCGACACCAAAAAACTATTAAGGATAAAGAAAAAAGGAAAGTCACATGCAATTTCTATCAGCGATGTGGAGTACGATAACGAAGTGGTGAAAGGTAAACTTACCATCCACTCTAAAGTAGAAAATGTTTTATTTGATTCTTGATCCACCCAATATTTTATTTCTTAATAATTTTCTAAGGTTATCACCGTATTACCTCACCAATTAGATGTTGAGTTAGCTGTGACAACCCCTAATGGAACAACAGTCGCCTCAAAAGTTTATAATTCTTCTCTGATTGATGTTTGTGGTAAAGTGATTCCTGAAAATCTTATAATCCTTCATATAGTGGAATTTGATGTGATTCTTGGCATGGATTAGATTTCTCTATATGGAGCTCATATCAATTTCCAAAGAAGGGAGGTCACATTTCATATTCCAGATCAATCTATGATCGTATATCGATGCAAGGATGAACATAACCTTCCAGTGGAAATTTCTTCCATCTTATGGGTCTTGATTCCACTAAATGAAGTCTATTTATCTCAAATGGTTGGTGAGAAACTCACGATTAAGAATATGCCCATTGTACAAAAGTTTGACGATGTCTTTCTGGAGGAATTGCTGGGTCTTCCACCAAATCGTGAAATCGAGTTTTCAATAGAACTCGTACCGGGTGCTTTGCCTATTTCAAAGACACCTTATAGAATGGTCCCAATTGATTTGCAGGAATTGAAGAAGCAACTCCAAGAGAATCTTGATAAGAGATTCATACGCCCAAGTGAATCACCTTGGGGAGCACCTGTTCTGTTTGTTATGAAGAAAGATGGATCAATGAGACTCTGCATTGATTATCGAGAACGAAACAAGATCACTATCAAGAACAAATATCCTCTCCCGCGCATTGATGACCTATTTGACCAACTACGCGGCGCTCAATACTTTTCCAAGATTGATCTTCGTTCAGGGTATCATCAATTAAGGGTCAAAAGGGAGGATATACCAAAGACAAATTTCCGTACAAGGTATGAACACTATGAATTTATAGTGATGCCATTTGGTCTTACTAATTCCCCTTCTATCTTCATGGATATGATGAATAGAGTCTTTAGAGACTATCTCGATCAGTTTGTGGTAGTCTTTATAGACGATATTCTTGTCTATTAAAAGAGTAAGGAAGAACATGAACAGCACTTGAGAATTGTATTGAAGACCCTGAGAAAGGAGAAGGTTTATTCCCAATTTACCAAGTTTGAATTTTGGCTACAAAAAGTTTCATTTTTGGGTCACATAATCTCAAAAGAGGGGATATCTGTGGATCCAACAAAAACAGAGGTTATCGAAAGATGGTCGAGACCAACAACAGTAACCGAGATCTGAAGTTTTCTTGGTTTGGCTGGATATTATTGATGTTTTGTGAAATATTTTTCATGATTATCTAATCCACTCACCAAGTTGACTCGGAAAGGAGTTAAGTTTGTTTGGACAGAGGAATGTGAAGAGAATTTCAAGGAGTTGAAAAGAAGGTTATCCAATGCGCCTGTACTCACACTTCCTTGTAGTGGAGAAAGGTTTGTGATCTATAGTGATGCATCCAAGAAGGGATTGCGGTGTGTTCTCATGAATAATGACATGGTGATATCTTATGCCTCATGACAATTGAAAATCCATGAGCAAAATTACCCAACTCGTGATTTGGAGTTAGCTGCGGTAATCTTTGCATTAAAGATTTGGAGGCATTATCTTTATGGAGAAAGGTGTGATATTTATACTGATCTTAAAAGTTTAAAGTATATTTTCACACAAAAGGAGATGAATATGCACCAAAGAAGATGGTTGGAGCTGATTAAGGATTACGATTTCTCTATTCATTACCAACTTGGGAAAGAAAACAAGGTGGCAGATGCATTAAGTCGACAAGACCATGCTAGCTTATCCATGATGAGGATCACAAAAGATCCAATATTTATGGATTTACAAAGGATGGATCTTGGAATTATAATGGAAGGGGAAAATCTTATCTTTCTCAAATGAATGTTCAACTATCTATACATGTGTAGATTAAAGAGGAACAGAAAGAAGATGTAGAGTTACAAAAGAAGGTGAGAAATGTTCCTAAATTCAACCTTGATTGTGATAGAATAATAAGGTTAAAGAATTGGGTTTTTGTTCCTCCCATCCCAGAATTAATGAAGGAGCTGCTGGATGAGGCTCATAGTTCTTCATTCTCTATTCATCCTAGAAGCACGAAGATGTATAGGGACCTGAAAGAGAACTTCTGGTGGGATGGAATGAAAAGTGTTGTTGCTGAATATGTCTCTCGATGCTTGGTTTGTCAGCAAGTTAATGCTGAGAGACAGAAGTCTAAAGGGATGTTACAACCATTACCCATACCCAAATGGAAATGGGAAAACATCACTATGGACATTGTCACTGAACTTCCTAAAACATCCAAAGGCAATAATGCTATCCGGGTCATAGTTAATCGTCTTACAAAGTCTGCACACTTCATTGCTATTAGAGAGGATTTCTCTCTAGATCAGCTTGCCAGGATATATGTAAAGGAAGTGGTAAGATTGCATGGAGTACAACTTTCTATTATATCTGATCGGGATATGAGGTTTACCTCAATGTTCTGGGGAAGTCTTCAGCATACTCTGGATACAGAGTTGAGTTTCAGCACTGCTTATCATCCTCAGACATACGTTCAGTCTGAGAGGAAAATTCAAACTCTAAAAGATATGTTGAGATCTTGCTTTATGGATTTCAAAGGTGGTTGGGATCAACACCTACCTTTGGTGGAATTTTCTTATAATAATAGCTTTCACTCAAGTATTCATATGGCTCCTTATGAAGCTCTATATGGAAAGAAATGTAGGACTCCAACTTGCTGGGATGAAGTTGGGGAAAGAAAGCTATTATGACCTGATCATGTTGATGAGATGGCAGAAAATGTCAGATCTATTCAACAACACATTAGAGCTACTCAGAGTCGAAAAAAAATTTATGCCGAAAACCGAAGAAAAGACCTAGATTTTTAAGTGGGTGATAAAGTGTTCTTACGAATATCTCCCTGGAAGAGAGTAATGAGATTTGGAAAGAAGGGAAAGATGAGCCCAAGATATATATGTCCTTTCAAAATACTGGATCGTGTTGGGAAGGTAGCTTACCGATTGGTGGTTCCACCAAATCTCTCTCAAGTTCACGATGTGTTCCATTTTTCTCTCCTGAGAAAGTACATACCTGATCCTTCACATGTACTCAGCTCAGAAGTTGTACCGCTGGAACAAGATCTTTCTTATGATGAAAAACCGATAGATATTCTCGATCATAGTAAAAAAGACTTACGGAACAAGACCAATCGCTTGGTGAATGATTTATGGAGGAACCACCAATTAGAAGAAACTACATGGGAGCTTGAGGACATGATGAGGGAGGGGTATCCTCATCTTTTTGTTACAAAGTGACGAATTTTGAGGGCGAAATTCATTTTTAAGGGGGGTAGAATGTAACACCCGAGACTTTTATAAGAAATATTTTGTTTTTATACATCATCAAAGAATATTTCACTACACACAACACTATCTTGGCTTGATTTACACGCAATCGTGGCCTTCCTCGATAGCTTGTGTCATACGCAATACCGAGTTTCACTCAACAACGATATGCTATTAAAATATTATTAAAACAAGCCGTTATGAATAGTAATACCCACTTTTTGAATTTTTCATCTTTCAAAATGGACTTCATTTTTGGATTCGGAATATCGAAATTAGCCTTGGGTGAAATTTTGGTATTTTTCTGAAAACGTTCAATTTTTTATGAATAGTGAAAACACTGGGTTACTATTTCAAAACCGACTTTTTATTTAAATAAATATTTATTTTATTTAAATTTATTTTAGGTCAAAATTGATACCTAATACCTATATAATTTCAATGAAATTCATTAGAGTCATTTTATAATAATTTTAGATATATAAAAATTTTATTGAAATTTTCACCGTCTTTTACCCACCTCCTAGGAGAATTTGGAAATTCACATAAAACATAATTTTACCACTTCTGTGAGTGGAATTTTAAAAATCTTAGAGACACGGTTGATTTCAGTAAGTAAAATTTGGTTCAATGAGATGAAAATAATTTTTGGTGAATAGTAACTTTTACTTTTTTTTACCACGGTTAAAAGTAAATAGGGTAATTAAGGGTAAAAATGATATTATTATTACCCTAACACATGTCCTCATTCTATTGGATAAGTGTAATTCGACCAAAAACAACCTTAGGAATAAAATATGGCCATTTAGTCCCACTTGGATTAGATTAGGACATTTATTATTAATTTATTTAAAGAAGGGTTAAAATAGTTAAAATCAATGTTTAATAACTAAATCATTATAATATAGAGTTATACATAAGATAAATTCGAATATAAATATTTATTAGAAAGATAAAAGGATTTCCTGCATAATGATATTTTATCTGTAATTTTTAGACGTTAAATAATTTAATTTATTTATGACACAATGATGATGCAGTAATTATCTTACTAATAAAATATTGACATAATTGATGTTATGAATACCCAAATAAATGTAATTTGAGACTTTTTATGAAATAAAATAATTTTCTAGGTTAATATGACATGTTATTATTAATTTAATTAACTTTTTTTGAACTAATCATTTTGTTATGAGTTTCAAAAAAAATCAATTAACAAATAGTGTCAAAATTGACATAAAATAGTTTTTTTAAAAAAATATTATATTATTAATTGTTATTTTATTCATAAAAATCTAAGGTTCGGAAAAATGACTTTGATAAGGTTATATATATTAATAATAGACAACTTGGGGTTTGTTTTTCTTGTTATGGTAAGTTTATTAACCTTATAGTGTAAGAAAACAAGAATACATGGTAAAAGTTAAATTATATAACTTAAAGTTAAATCTAAATGATATGGTTAAAATAGATACCTAAACTTGTCTAAATTCTATTAGATGAGAGGATTTCGACCCATCCCCACCATATCTTCTAAATAAATCAATTTGAAGCTATTAAAAACCAAATATGACTTTATAATAAAATAATATTTTTATTTTTTCATAAGGTGCCCCTCTCCTCCCTTATAAAATGGCACCTCTTCCCTTTCTTCCTCACACCACTTTTAGCCTTAAAGCTCGGCCAACCCCTGCAAATTTCTCCTCTCCACTTCCCCTAAAACATCCTAGAGGTCCCAGTATTCTTCAAAGACCAATTTTATTGCCCTAAAAGGAGGTCTCAAAGAGGTGCTTCAAAGAAGAGGTAATGTTTGTTACCGATTCTTTCAACTTTATTTCTTCTTCCACTTCTTCTTATTTAGTTGTTTAATTATTAAGTAATAACATCAGTATCACTCATATACTTATATGTTATTATAAGTATGAAACAACCCTATTTCACCATCTATCTATCCAACAGAAAACGAAATCACCGCGCGTGCGTACGTACGGAATACCGTCCCTACACCGTGTTGTAATCTATTTTCCACCACCACCTTACTTGGATGGGTATAATGGTGTAAAGAATAAATATATATGATTATTGTAAAGTTATATTGATTCTAAAATAGTATACATACACTCCAATACAATTCCACGATCATGGGAATGATATCATCGCTCGTGCGTACGTACGGAATACCGTCTCCACGATGTGATGCGACTCGTTCTACATGATTTTCATTGCATAATGATTACATAAATGAATTGAGTAAATAAATATGATATATTTTACACTAATAACATTCTGGAAATGAGGTATCCAAAACCTAAAAATAAGAATAAGAATTTATTCACAAAACACGCATAAGAACAAAAAGTAATAAACACTCAAATAACAAGTAGCAAAGAAATATTACTAATAAGAAGCCAATAATATGACCATATATGATATCATAACAATGAGTATGATTCTGGAATAAGTCAATGACATTATTTAAATCATTATATAGGAGGTTCAGACACTTTCGAAGAAAATCGGACCTAAGGCAAGGGAAATGCTTGCAATCTAAATTTTTATCCGAGATTGTTTATACTTCAGAATTTACTAGGTAATATTTATCATCCACATCCATGATTCCTCAATATGTAATATTTATATCCTTCTAAAAATTTTTAAAACCAATTTTACCCTTTGGTGAGTTTTTAGTAAAACATGTGAAAGGAATCTTTTTTCATTTTTCGTACGAGGTACTTTTTGACTTTTCCAGCCAAAGTACGAGAAAAATGTTTTTTTACTTATACGGCATGAATGGATTTTTAGAACATTATTTCCATGAAGCTTCCTTTACAAGTTTTAAAGTTTATTTTTAATCAACATCTTTTAGTTTAAAATTTTATGACATGTTAATAAAGGAAAAATGTTTTTGAAGTAGAAAGGATATTTTCCTCAAGAATGGAGCTCAAGCATTTTATCAAAATTATTTTCCATCTAAGATAATATATGGTTTTGTTTCTATCCCTATTTTTACATTTATTTGATTATGTTATGATGGAATTATTTTTATGTTGTCCTTTTATCTTATATGGATTATGTTATGATGGAATGGTGTTTAAGAATCCCATTTTTATTACATGGGTTATGCTATGATGTATGATTTATGATCTTGTGGCGCAGATAAGAATGGTATCATTACGAGATGGGTTGGACCTATATCTCCCTCAAATTCATTGGGTAAAGATTTATATCTCATGAGATAGACATGGTTGGAATGACAGGTTAAACCGGTTCAGTGAAACAGGACTGAAACGAGGAGTGAACTCGGTTCAGAAATGGACTTTGTCCGCTAAGATAGTCTTGGCTATGAGTCTTGACTACTAAGAAATGATTTTCTATGATTATTTGTGTATGCCACAATGTTTAATGTTTTATGTTATGATTATTGGGATTACATTTCACTACTATGATTTATCCCATGTTATGAAATTATGATTTCTTTTGCAGGTTAAGATTTCCAAAATGTTATGTTCTTATGAATATGATGTAATTGATATTTCTTTTGTTTACCCTTACTGAGCATTTGAGCTCACCCTTTTGTATGTTTTCATTCCCCATGTTAGGAAGAAGGATATTAAGTAATATATGCCAAAAGGGACTATAGATATCATGAAATAAATGGGAGACAATGTAGATGCTTTATGATGTATTTGTTTATGTTTCCCAGTTTCTAAAGACATTATACCTATACGGTCCTTTCAGGGATTTGTTATATGTTGTAATAAGTATGCTTCAATTTTGAATTATTAACCATGTATGTAAAGTAGGGGTCGTTATACTCGTATTGTTCAAAACTCCATGATCATTTTTACTCAAAGCATCTGCCACCTTATTTGCCTTCCATGGGTGGTTGTTTATAGTGCAATAATAATCCTTGAGTAGTTCAAGACATCTCCTTTTCCTCATGTTGAGTTCTTTCTGTGAGAAAATATACTTCAAACTCTTGTAATCAGTATATATCTCACATTTTTCACCATATAGATATTGTCTCCAAATATTCAGGGCAAATATTATAGTTGTTAACTCAAGATCATGAGTAGGATAGTTTTTCTCATGAATTTTTAGCTGTCTTGATGCATAGGCAATAAACCTATCATTCTACAAAAGGAAACAACCATGTCCTTTCTTTGAAGCATCACTATAAATACAAAATCCATCATTCCACGATGGTAGAGTCAATATAGGATCATTGACTAATCATCTCATTAGTTCTTCGAAAAATTATTCACACACATTTGCCCAAAAAAATTTCACCCCTTTACGTGTGAGCTTGGTTAATGGGTTAGCCAATCGAGAAAAATTCTGGATGAAACACCGATAATAACCTGCTAAACCAATAAAATTGTTTACCTCAGTTATACTCATTGGTGTTTTCCATTCTTGGATTTCCATTGTCTTAGAAGGATCAACAGAGATTCCATCCTTATAGACAATATGGCCAAGAAAAGAAATATCATGATTCCAGAATTCACACTTGCTAAACTTCCCATATAATTCGTGTCTTCTACGAGTCTTTAGGATAATGCATAAGTGATTTTCATGATCTTCATAGATTTTAGAGTATACCAAGATATAATCAATAAATACCACTACAAAGTCATCAATATATTCCTTAAAAACTCTATTATTTAGATCCATGACGATAGAGGGTGCATTAGTCAATCCAAAAGGCATTACTGTAAACTCATAATGCACGTACCTAGTTCGAAATGGTCTCTTCAGAATGTCTTCTTTATTCACACACAACTGATGATATCCAGATCGAAGGTCAATCATTGAAAAGTATCGATCTCCATGAAGTTGGTCAAATAAATCATCAAAGAGAGGTATGAGATACTTGTTCTTTATTGTTATAGCATTGATATCCCTATAGTCAATGCACAACCTCATAGATCCATCTCACTTCTTAACAAAAAGGACAGGGGCTCCTCATGGAGAAACACTAGGGCGAACAAATCTTTTATTACTCAATTCCTCTAGTTGTTTCGTTAGTTCCAATAATTCCACAGTGGCCATCCTATAAGGGGTCTTCGATATGGGCCTCGAACCAGGAATTAAGTCAATGGGAAACTCAATTTCTCCTTATGGACGATGTCCAGGTAAATTTTCTGGAAACACATCAACATATTCCTTCAGAATAGGTACATCCTCTATTTGAACATTCCATTCCTCACCCACAGTTATTTCATTCTCTTCCTCCCCAATAATTGAATTTAGTTGAGCTAATGGGGGTGGATCTAGATAAGAATTAGGTGGTAACATTTCTTCTCTAAAGTTAAGGTACTCCTTATTATAATAAAAAATTGTAACCTACTTCTTCTTACAATAAGTTTTCGCATCATGGTCTGAAATCCAATACATATCGAGGATTATATCAAATTCAATAATGGGTATGATGATGAGTTCAACAGATAAAGAACATTTATATTCCCTAATGGGTAATGATACACAAAACTTTGTTGCAATGATACTTTCCTTAGGATTTTTGACTGACAAATCCCTTGTTAAATCAGATTGGAAATATCTAATTTTCTAAGAAAACTGGGAAGACGTGACATAATGTGATAATCCAGAATCAAATAAATTATTCTCTAAACTTGAGGAAACCATTAAATTACCTTCCACCACGTCTTTCAAAGCTTATACAACAACAGTAGTGATAACATAAGCTTGGCCTTGATCCCTTGGCCTTTTCTGAGGTAAGTTCCCCAGACGATTAGGATATTAATTCACATAATTCCCCCTTTCTCTACAATTGTATCATTCAACATCGAAAACCTATTTCTTCCCCTTGCAATCTTGAGTTTGGTGGCCTTTTTCACCACACTTGTAACATACTCCCATTCCCTTCAATATAGTAACAGAGTGTTTATTCCCACATTTATTGTAGGATGGATATTCAACTTTTACCTTCTTCCCCTTATTTCTATTTCTAGAGTGTTCAGCAGATCTCTTCATATATTTCTTTTCTTTAAAGTTGTCAGACCTGGAGAATTATTTTTCTATCTTTGTAGCACATTAGAAAATATATTCGTATGATGAGAAGGATTGTGAGACTAATGATCGATAGAGAAATGGATTTAACCCATAAAAGAAATGATCAATATTACTTCTTGGGTTACTTATATTGTCTATAGCATGCCTTGTTAACCTTGTAAAGATAGCATCATACTTTGCGACATTCTCATCCTCCTTTTTCCTCAGACTCAGAAATTTCTTTTCCATATCTGCTCGATGGTCACGAGGAAAGTATTTTTCTATGAAAATTTCTTTAAAATCCCTCTATTCCATAGTTTATAATTCATCATCTTCATTTTTGTTTTGAATCAATGACCACCATTGATCGGCATCTCCAGTGAGGTGGTAAACTGCCATG
Organism: Viscum album; assembly: GCA_963277665.1. Classification (NCBI taxonomy): domain Eukaryota; kingdom Viridiplantae; phylum Streptophyta; class Magnoliopsida; order Santalales; family Viscaceae; genus Viscum; species Viscum album. The sequence continues at coordinate 492,612,760 of OY728150.1, forward strand.
ACAAAAGTTTCCCTTTCGCTACTCCCCAAGGCATGGAATATTGTCTCTATGGAATTTATACATTGATCAGCTACTAGTGGATTTGTACCTCCATTGAATGTTGGTGGTTGTTACCTCATGAAGTCATCTAACATTGATACTCCACACTGTGGACCAGGGTGCTCCATATGGGTAAGGTTATTATTCATAACCTGAGTGAGTTATCCCATTATGGTGATTAGCAGATCAGAACTAGTTGTATCACCAACTCCACTATAATTATCTTGAGTAGGAGGGAAATCCCTACATGGAGTGCATGCATTGACACGGTTTCCATTAGTTCCACTATGTTCCATTTCTAAACAACAGAATAAATTAGATTAGTTTTTGAATCTCAATACATAAATCCAAACTTGTAAAACACTTAACATAAATTGAATAGTTTATGGATATAATCCATAATCATTAAAATGTTTTCTTTGAGGAATTATATACTCATAAACCCTTCATAATGGTTTGCAAAGAAAATTATAATTATCTTAAGCATATCCCCCAGGATTTTCATAACCAAGAGTGTAGCAAGGCCCATTGTCGTGCACTAGTTCCCCTCAAGTCTAGCTCAAAGTAGTGTTTTCAGGTTTTACCCCTAGGTATATCTGTGCCAGAGCTGCCTCTACCTGCTCATATCCATACATGGATTTATTTCTTGGAAAGCTCACAAAATCCCTACAATACCAAAATTCTAGGAAGTTCTTCTATACTAATCCTCAAAGTTTATCTTAGGGCTATGTTCTCTAATCAGAGGTTACCTAATTCAAGTATCCAAGGTTTGTACTAAACTTCCTGTGATACCAACTGTAACGCCCCGATCCCAGAATCCTAGAGTTGGGGTATTATTACGTATCGTTGGAATGATCACAATAGATCAAGTCTCAAAAGACTGATTCGTTTAGTAGCCTTGGAAATACTAGATACATTCATCATGTTTATATTACATCATAAAATGGAATACTACAACAACATTGTTTCCATATACAACACTGAGATCCCATAGACTATCCTTGCAGGTTAGTCATAATACACTTCTTCACATCCTGGGAAAAATAAAAATACAAAGGGATGAGCTCAGATGCTCAGTAAGGATAACAATATAGCAAAAACTTTCATAAATAAGCATAAACATTTAGGGAAATGTATAAGACTAAAAAATCGTTTTAAACTTGAACTTCATAATAACATGGAAAAGATAAAATCAAATAATTCTATTTAATTATTCACACAGATATTCTACTAGTCTAATAATCACATGCAATATCAATAGCCACTTTCATAATGATTGAATGCATAATTCCTGAATTTCATAACCACATAGTTAAGGCCTTGTGCCACGACTACAGATAAGATTTTTTAAAGGCCTTGTGCCAAGACACTGGTTTGTTTCAGGAGACCTACCGATGCATTGAGGAGCTATAGTGGGCTCCACCCATCACATTCTAAGCCCAATGCATTCCTCATATGAAAAGGTTTAAACATAATATAAACATTAATATTAAAACTAGCATATGAAATGTCAATACATTATCCATAAACCATGAATGGTATAAAAATAACACATCCACATTCAAACATATCACAAAACCTTCAATACAATATGGATGTTTTTTAACATAAAAATAAACTTTAAATAAACATAAAATCCATCAAAGGATGTTGACATAGATGAAATAAAATCCATTTTTAGAGAAATATCCCTTTCTATTTTGAAATAATTTAAAAATCATATAATTATAAAAGCAAACATTTATTATGGAAATATTCTTATAATATGGTAAGGGAATATTTTATGATGTTATAATGGCGGAAAATAGTCACAACTACCGTATAAGTTAAAAAAAATACATTCTTGCGTTAATTTTGTCAAAAAGGTTATAAAGGAACTTTTTTGGAAAAATACGGAATGATTACTTTATAAACATCTTATAAAAAGTCAAAAAAGGTATAAATGACTTTATCACATAGTCTATAAAATAGTAAGAATGTTTTGAAATAAATTTTTAAGAAACATGGATGTGGATGATAAAGAGATCCCAGTAGATAATTACGTATAAACAACCTCGGATAATGAAGAGATTGTGAAATTAACCCTTACCTTGTACTTTAACATTGTCAAGGGTAGGTTAACCTCCTGTATAATGGGAAAATACTTGTTTTAAAATTATACAAGAATCATATAAATTAATATGATATCATATATGATCTTTTAACATCGCTTTGTTAATAATATCTAACTATTATCATTGTTTAGGGTGTTAATGGATTCGGTTTCCTTTATATTCTTTGTTATGTGAGTCATAATTTTTATGGATGGGATGTATATTATTCATATCCAAAATTATATCAAGTCTTTAAATATTTTTTTTAATCATCAAATGAAAATTAATCTTGAATGGATACGATTGGGAATGAATCTTATCACGTTCGTGGAGATGGTAATCCGTACATACGCACGAGCGACAATATCATTATTTTGATAACAAAATAATATATAATTGGAAGGTATATCGTATATACCGATCATTATCTTTTTATATTTATTATTTACATAAATTACACTTCATTATTATACCCATCCAAATAATAATGTGTTGAATAACAATTATACCACGACGTGGAGACGGTAAGCCGTACGTACACACGTATGGTGACATGTACTTCAAAGGATGGATAGAATAATGAATATGGTTATACCATATTTATAATAAAATAATAGTATATATAAGAAATATGATTTATTATTTTATAATGGAAACAACAAATAAAGAGGAAGTGGAAGAAGAAAGGAACTTGAAAGAGGTGGTGAGATATTTACCTATTCTTCGGGTTCTTCCTTTTGATTTGATCAAAAGGGTTCCTTAGGCTGGCTTTATGACTAAATTAAGGCCTCTAGGATGAAGGGAGTAAATTTGAGAGGGTATTTCGATTGGGTTTGGTGGATCCAAATGGTTTTGAAGGTGTGAATTAGATAGAAGGGGGAGTGCCCTTTTATAAGAGGGGTGAGGGGCACCTTAGGAAAAGCTAGAAATATTATTTTATAATAAAATAATATTCGGTTTATAATGGATCCTAAATGAATTATTTAAAGTATAATGTGGTTATGGGTCTAAAAAAACTCAAACAATAGGTTTCATATAGGTTTGTGTCACTATATTAACTTTATCTTTTAGATTTAACTCTTAGTTAAATAGTTTGACATTTACCATGTCTCTTTGTATTTTTATATTATATGGTTAATAAACTTACTATATACTTCCAAGAGAATCCCCAATGGTTCATTAATGATAAATATATCATTATATAAGTCCTTTGGAAGATCCTTAGATTTTTAGGAATATAATATCAATTAATAATATAATATTTGTTTTAAAAACTCTTTTTTGTCAATTTTGACACTATTTGGTATTTTGTTTTTTCTAAATTCATAACAGCATTATTACTTCAAAAACAATTCATCTAGCATACCCTAATATGTCATATTAACCTAGAAAATTTGTGGAAATCATAAAAAGTCTCTAATTACATTTATTTGGATATTTATATTATCAATTATTTTAATATTTCATTAATTATGTAATTACTGCATCATCATTGTGTCATAGATAAATTAAATTAATTAATCTCTAAAAATTATAAATAAAATACCATTATGTAGGAAATAGTTTTATCTTTGTAATTAATATTTATAGTCTAATTTATATTGTGTGTAACCCTATATCAAAAATATTTTAGTTATTAAACATTGATTTTAACTATTTTAACTCTTCATTAAATAAAATAATAATTAATGTCCTAATCTAATCCAAGTGGGCCAAATAGGTTCATATTTTATTCATAATGTTGTTTTTGGTCGAATAATTCATATACAATAGAATTAGGACATGTGTTAGGGTAATAATAATATCATTTTTACCCTTAGTTACCCTATTCACTTTTAACTGTGGCAAATAAAAGTACAAAGTTACTATTTACCAAAAATTACATTCATCTTATTGAACCATATTTTTCTTATTGATATCAACCATGTCTCTCAGATTTTTTAAATTCCACTCACATAAGTGGTAAAATTATGTTTTATGAGAATTTGCAAATTCTCCTAGGAGGTGGGTAAAAGATAGTGAAAAGTTCAATAAAGTTTTTATATATCTAAAATTATTATAAACTGACACCCATGAATTACATTGAACATATATAGGTATTATGTATCTATTTTTACCTGAAATAAATTTAAATTAAATAAATAATTATTTAATTAAAAATTCAGTTATAAACTATAACTTAGTGTTTTTTACTATTAATCAAAAATTTAAAGCTTTCAGAAAAATACCAAAAATTCACCCTAAGATAATTTCGATATTCCGAATCCAAAAATGAAGTCCATTTTGAAATAAAAAATTTATAAAATTTCATAATGTGGGTATTACTATTCATAACGGTTAGTTTGATTGGTTGTGGTGTGTTACAACTCGAAGTTCCATACAACACACGCTATTGTACTATTCAAAGAGAAGCGTACTGTGGAAGCTTGGAGTGTTACATTAAATGTGTACATTCTGATTTATGGGGTCCCTCTAGGTTTACCTCACATGGTTGAGGCTTATATTTTGTGACCTTTATAGATGATTTCTCTAGAAGAGTGTGGATTTATATACTTAAGAACAAGTCTGATACCTTTTAGACTTTTAAGAAATTGCATGCTTCAGTTGAGATTGAAAGTAATAAGAAGCTTAAGGCCTTAAGAACTGATAATGGTTTATAGTAATTGTATAATTAATTCATTAAATATTTTGAATCCAATTGAATTAAAAGATACCAGACTGTTGTGGAAACCCCACAATAGAATGGGTTAGTAGAGAGGAAGAATGAGACTGTTCTTGAGAGGGTGAGATTTATATTATCCAATTTAAAACTCCCTAGATCCTTTTGGGATGAGGCTGTTGCGATATTAGTGTACCTCATTAACAATTGTCCATCTTTTGATAACTACTTTAAGACACCTGAAGAAATTTATAAGGGAACGCCCCTAAATCTATCCCACCTTAGGATATTTGGATCTGTAGCGTATGATCATACACGCAATGATAAGATATCTCCAAGGGATATTAAGTGCATATTAGTGGGATATATATAAGGTGTTAAGGGATATAGGTTATGGGTTGACAATCTAGGTTATCAGAAATGCATCATTAGCTACGATGTGGTCTTCCATGAATCTGGTGTGACCAGTGGGAAAGAACCAGAACCAGTTGTAACTTATGATAAAGCATCCAGAACCTTAGAAGTCCTAACACCTTTAACTGTTGATGTTCCTTTAAGATCAAGGGACCAACCCCAGTCCAGTGTTGGTCCTGCTCCTTCAGTACCCCAAGCCCAGTTTGAATCAAATTCCAGTTCGGAATCAGAACATGAGAGTGAATAACCTGATGACCTGAGAAGCAATTAGCTTACTAGAGATAGAGAAAAGAGGGTTATTAGACCTCCAGCTCACTTCAACCAGGCATACATTGCTGCCTATGACTTTTACACTATAAGTCCTCAGCCTTAAACCTTACTTAATCTCGAGTTATTACAAGATTACACATTGAGGATCTTTTCGGGTTTAGAGTTTTAGAGAATTAGATCATAAAACTTGCATTACATTCCACATATAAACAAAGTGGTTACATAAAGATAGTATTCTTCATTCCCATCAATGGAAACACATTTAAAATAAAACATGGATTATTTCTTGACACATCCTTGACTCTATCATCTTATCATGTACCTTTCCCTTGACCTGTGAAAAACATTTCAAAAACTTGGGATGAGCATAAAAACTTAGTATGGGTTATAAAAAAACATGGAAAGGAAACATGAGTTCATATATACATAAGAATGAAATCATACTTTACCCATAAAACATAGGCACTTTAACATACCTCATAAAATCATGAATAAATCATAGAAATCATAAGACATAAAGGTAACTTGAGGCATTCATAACATTCTTACATAGGGAGTAACCCTCTTGGTTACGTTTGGAATACCCATCACAGTATATTCCCTAAAATCTCTTTGGAGAAACCTTAACGTTTCACTCCTTCACGTTACCCAATGCATTGGAGAGCTATAACGGGCTCACCCGCCCTTAGTTTATCACGGAACCACCCATCTTCATAATAATTCCCAAGAACCATAACATAATCATATCACATAAAACATGCATAAATGAAACATAACATTTCCAGATTTCAATCACGAGATATCAATACAACACATTGATATAATAAAAACATTATGAAAGCCATTTTCAATACCAAAGTAAAAGAGAAGTAAAATATGGTATTTATTTTTCTTTTAAAAAGAAGGTATGGATTGTAGAGGAAGCCGAAACTCAAATAACGGTCACGACGGCGGAGAAGTCGTTGTCGCCGCATACGTACGACAAAAACATTCCCTTTTGTCGTTTAGTAAACGCTTCGTATAAAAAAGATTCCTTTTGAATAAATGTAAAAGTCAAAGGGGTTTATACACCGTATAAAAGAAAGTTGTGTATAAAATAAAATATGCCTCAATGAAAGGAGATTGAGACGAAGTCCCATACCTCGTATCCAACTTGACCCGACCGTTCTTTAATCTCCTGAATAATAAACTTGAGTTAATCTCTACTTGATTATGAATATTTTTCAAGTTCATTATTCCTTTTATACCATGTTATGAACATCATTTAATCAGTTAAGTTAATAATGTTCATTTTGTCGGTATTTGGTTCTTAAGTCAAAAATAGACTTCTTACACTTACATGTTGTTAATTTGGTCATAGGTTCGTTATATCCAGAATTATATTAATGATTTGGATAACATATATATCATATATATTCATCATATACATGTATTTATAATATTACATCACATTTAGAGGTAAGAAATGAAATGAACTGTTCATGGAGACGGTAAGCCGTACGTACGCATGAACGCTACTTCCATTTCTATTTCATATTTTCTGGAATGGGATCATAATTATATAAGAGTATATTATAATTCCAGTATAATAACATATATAATATCATTAACTTTATCCTTTACACATCCCACATATGGTATTAACGAATCAAATCACTTTCAGGGGGCGGTAGTCCGCACTTCCTAAAATGAAGATATCGTGTTTACCCATAATGGAAACCATAAAGGTATGCCCAAAATGAAAAAAACAGAAGCTTAAGGAAAACATAAACATATTATATATCATATATAAAAATAGTGACATCATAATGGCCACCTTTGAAGGTGTTAAATGAGTATTGAACAATCATCGTTTCGGGAGGCAGAATTTCGCCATCCACGGAAACCGTATGTTCTTTAACCATTTGATGTAGTTGTGTGAGAGTGTAGCTCAAATAAATATTATAACAACATCCTTGTATATTTAAGATACTGTTGTTGTTACAAAATAAGTAAATAAAAAGAGTTTAGGGGGTTGGAGAAGCAAAATAAAACAAATGAACATGAGAGAAAGAATTACCTTTAAAAGTGTAACTCCTTTTGATTTGAGCCTAAAGGCTTCCTTTGAAAGGATTCTGACCAAAGGTAATCCTCTAGGATGAGGAGAGGTATGTGGAGAGAGTAAATGGGCAGGGGTTGGCAGATCCAAAGGCTTGAGGAGTGTGTGAAATGAGGTAGAGGTGGAGGCCTTTTATAAGAGGAGAGGAGGGGCACTTTTGGAAAGTAAAGAAATATTACTTTATTTGAAAATGTGTTTCGGTTTCAAAAGGTCCCACATTGATATAATTCGTGGATAAGGTGATAAGGCTTCGAAATCCACTCATCCAATAAGTTTTGGACATGTTTAGTTCATTGATTTTACATTATCTTTCCATTTTATTTAAATCGTCAAATAATGATGTCATCACTGCATCATTATTATGTCATAAATAATTTAATTTATTTAATGTCTAAAAATCATAAAAAAAATACTATGATGTAGGAAATCTTTTTATCTTTCCAATTACTATTTATAATTAAAAATATGATCTTTATAACCCCATGTAAAAAAAATTTCGTAAACCATCTCTTGTTTGTGTCATTTTTACTTTAACATTTCATAAAAAGTTATTTATGTCATTTCCAAACCAAAGTGTCTCCATGGGGTCCCCAAGTTGACCCATGGCTTTTCTTGGTCGGCCATGACACAACCAATAAGTTTGGGACATGTGTCTAAGTCATTTCATATTATTAAAGCATTATTTATACCTTAAACTACACTAATTACCACTAATCGCGATTAAGAACTTAATAAGTTACTATTCACAAAAAAATTATTATAATCTCATTGAACCACATTTTACTTCTTAATTACAACCATGTATGTAGGATTTTCAAAATTAAATACACATTAGTGGTAAACTTTCATTTAACTGAAAAATCAGTTTGCTTGATTACCACTTAGTGGTTTCACTATTCATTAAAAATTGAAGTTTTTCAGAAAATTACCAAAAATTCACCCTGAGCTATATTTGATATTCCGAATTCAAAAATGAAGTATATTTTACAAAATTCAATACATATAAGTCAAATTAATTAATTTAATAATTAATTCCCGTTGTCAGAGCAAATAGCGTGTTTTTATGAAACAATAAGTATCAAAAGATTGACACCAGTTTAAGTCCAATTTCAAAGTGAAATTGATTCCAATGACCACCATTTGATTAAATGGTAAAAATATATTCTAATTTCACTTCGAAACCAATTCAAAAGATAATCTAATCATATAAATAAATTAGATTAAAAAGCATTTTTGATGTAAAATGCAGTATTTTTCACTATTCATTAAAAAATGAACATTGTCAGAAAAATACCAAAAATTCACACAAAGTGAATTTTGATGTCCCAATCATAACGAATAAGTTTATTTTGACAAACATAGTATATAAAATTGTCAAAAGATATATTTAAAAAGGGTTTTCCATCATAAGGAAGTAAAACAATCTTTTAAGAATATTAGTGTATTCCATGCATAAGATTGTATTTATTTTCATTTTAAGCCTCTAAAACACTATCTTAATCATTAATAGGCATAGATAAAAATATCTATTATTCATTACTTACTTGGGATGTTACATACACAGCTCAGGACTTGTTTAATTATGAGCCTTAAACTTATAATCAAGCTATTAATTCCAAAGAATCTAGTAACTGGATGAGAGCAATGAAAGATGAAATAAATTCCCTTCTTAAGAACAACACCTGGGTTGTTGTTCCCATACCTAATAACCAAAAAGTTATAGGTTCAAGATGGATTTATAAGAAGAAAGAAAACAATATAGGAGAGCATAAAATTAAATTCAAATCCCATATGGTTGCTAAAGGTTTTCTGCAACATGAAGGCATTGATTATAGTGAAATATTCTCTCCTGTTGTTATGCATTAATCAATTATAATTCTACTTGAATTTGCTGCCAAACATGATTTTCATGTTGAGAAACATGATGTAAAAACTAATTTTTTACACGGTAAGATTGATGAAACCATTTATATGACTCCTCCTAATGGTTTTTTAAAACTTTTCAAGCCTAACCATGTTTGTCTTTTACAGAAGTCCTTATATGGGATTAAAAAATATTCAAGACAATGGAATAAAAGGTTTTATTCTTTTATCATTGAGAATCAGTTTTCAAGAAGTAGATTTGATGCTTGTGTTTATTTTAAAACTGTCAAGAATGAGTATTTTTATCTTTTATTATATGTTGATAACATGTTATTAATCAATAAAAACATAAAGACCATAACTTTAGTTAAGCACCATCTTAATAGTTCTTTTGAAAAGAAAGACTTAGGCCATGAAAATCAAATCATTGGCATGGACATAATCAGGGATAGGAAGGATAGAACCCTATACATGTCCCAATTCACTCATGTTATAATGCTATTAACCAGATACCTATTTGAGCACATTAAACCTGTTAATATTCCCTTGGGACATCACTTTAAACTGTCTTTGAATCAGTTCCCTAGGAATGAACATGAAACAAGCTTTATGAATAAGATTCCATATGCAAATGTTGTAGGAAGTGTTATGTATGCCATGATCTACTCTAGATCAGATATAGCGTTTTTATTTGTACCCTAAAAAGGTTCATGAGGAAACCTGGTAATGATCATCGGCATGCCTTAAATTTGTTGTTAAGGTACGTTTCAATGTCTGATAAACTATATATTAGATATGGCTTGAATGATATTTTTAATGATGATATAGTTGGATTTTTTTTATTCTGATTATGCTGCAAACATTAATACTCATATGTCCATCACTATTTATGTCTTTATTTCATATGGATGAACAGTATACTAGAAATTCCACATGAATTTTTTGGTTTCACTTTCCACTACAGAGGCAGAGTACATTTCCCTAACAGGGGAAATTAAGGAAGCCATTTGGCTAAAAGGTTTTCTATCAGAATTATCGCTATCTACTAATAGTATAATGGTACACTATGATAGCCAGTATGCTTTACATTTATATAAAAACTATGTATGCCATGCTATATCTATCCTCATTGAAATTAGATTACACTTTTTTAGGGATTATTATAGAATTTGGGAAGGTGAGTGTCAAAAAAATCCACAGGAGATAACCCAACCGATAATTTGACTATGGCCGTTCCGTTATCAAAATTCATGAATTGTCTTAAGATTATAAATTTAGTCCCAATTCTATAATCTTGGTTGTGAGAACATCATCACTGTATTTTATTTGATTACAAGGTGGATATTTGAGGAATATTCCTTCATGATTCCTTGCATGATTCCTATTGTAATGAAATTAATTATTTTGTCTCATTTATTATTTTGTTCTCCTACATGGTTTCATGGAACTCTTACGCGGGTAATTTCCAATTTTTTTTTAGATTTACCTTTCCTGGTTTGTTTCTAGAACCTGGTTTGTGTGTTTTCCATACCTGTTAGTAGGTTCATTCTGAAGTATTGATTATTTCTAATCCAACAATGATGGTGAGCCCTCAATGTGTTTCCTCTCCCTACTTCAATCCACACTTCATGCCGCCCGACCAATCATGTCGGGCCATTTGTCTTATGCATTGTATCTGTTGTAGTTATGTGAATGAACTCTTTGATCCTGGCCATCCATGCGGCCTTCATCCCATGACACCACCGAACCAACTGACCACTCTCTGATGCTCATTGATTGCATCTTTTTGTTTCTCCATGGATGGGTATGCTCAAGTTGGTTCTTTCTCTCTGGTTTCAGGGCAGCTCCCGGTGAGTTTAACTCTGCTCCGGTTCTATGAAGTAGAATATGGACCATTCTAGGATCCTCTGGGAACCCACACTCCCCAAAGACATTGTACGTGCCTCCTCCTACAACCAAAGTTCTTCTCCATTGGATATTCAGTGGGAATCGTCTTGACTTTGGGTATTTTTGTGGCTACACTTCATGTGGTAACAAGCATTACATTATTTTATAATCACGACCATGTTCTGCTTTGTAGATCTTGGTTCTGTAATGATTTATTTTTTCTTCAAAATTTATACGGATGTATCATAATTGTGTGTGTGAGTGAGTCCATCCAAGAGGGGATGGGGATAACTCTACGGGACAAGATTGATCAATTCCACCTAGTTTAGAAAGCCTATCCTCCTCAGACCGTTTTTGTGGTCCTTTAATTTCTGAATCCACATCTATAATTGCTGCTTATTTCCTCTCTTGCTTTCTTAATAAATTGGTTTCCCTGGTGGTGTTCTCACTATGGACGTAGGTCCCCTTGTGGTTGAAGCACGTTATATCTGTCGTCCTCTTGATATTATTGCATTGAATGTTTATATTTTTTGATTCATTGTGTCAATAACTAATCTGTTAATTAAACTTACCGAGTAGGTATCCATTAAAACCAAATAGTGGATCTTGTTTTATTAAGGGCTTAAGTAATTAATCCAAACAGAGACGTCAGAAGGTGTGGCTACACCTCCACCTCTTGGAGGAGACTGGTCCTAGAAGCGACCCTAAGGACCAAAAAAAGTGGCTCATTGTAAAAATTTGAGATATCATTTACAACAAATTTCTGAAGCTATCTTCCTATATATTTAGTCTAACTAGAGTTCATTTAGAATTTCATAGATGATAGTGGAATTTTGGAGGAAGTTGAACGGGATGGGATTGAGCTACTGGATGTTGAGAACATTCAAGTTGTGAACATGGTGAACTTCCATTGGTAGCACACATACATTATGACAATGGATGTCTTCGCATATGAGTGGGGACAGTATGAAGCACCCCCACCCTGCTAAAGGTGATTCTTGGTCAAGAGACATATTAGGAATAGATGCCACCTAAGGAAGAATCCAATGAAAAATAAGAAGAAGAATATGATGATGAGGAATCCCAAGGGATAGATTCTCATCACGGGAATCCTCCAGAAAGTGATGAGATCATGGGCTCCGAAGAAGATTTGGCCAGGTATCTTGCAGTAAGTATAAATTACCCCCATTCATCTCTTTCATTCCCTTTAATATTGAGATTCAAAACTAAATCATTTCATCACCAGGAGCACCCCAACACTGTGCAAGGGTCCCCCATTATAGGGGGATGATAATGTGCCAACGGATATAGAAGATCACAACCTAGGGAATGGGCCTACGGAAGAAGTAGCTAGTGGTGGGCTAGCCAAAGGGGTCAAGGTGAAAACCTCTGAATCCTAGGGAATTATTGTAATTTATAGGGGATCATGCCCTGGAATCCCCATGGTGTTACCCACTTCTAGGTAAGTGGCACACCTGAGGAGGTTCAACATAAAAATTACTCCTCCTCACGGTAAGTTCATATTTTGAATCACTTGAACCCAATATGATTTTCATAGACCATTAGAATCAACATGTTTTCCAGTTCCATGTAACTTTCACTGAAAATACGTAATGATAACCAATGTTGATCATTGAGATACCCAGTCCTAAACTATCTCTTATGGTGGAAGTCCCAACCATGACCCAGGAGATCGACCTAGAAGTTCTTGGCTCCTGTAAGTCTCTACTTTCACAAATTCATGACTTTAATCTACTGATCAGGTTGAATGAGGTGATTTCATTCCAAATAGTTCTTGAAAGACTGCAAGGTTAGAGAGTGGATGAGGTTGGGGTATCAAGAGAATCCCTTATTACATCCAATCCTGTTTATAAGGGGACAATAATTCATGATGAACCAACCTGATCCCCAGATGAGGATGTGGATGTGACTACAAGGGATTCCAATGGTGGGGTAGAACATGAGGCTAGTAGGGGTGAGTCTTCTAGCAAAAAATAAAGTGAGTATAGTCATCCACAATACCTGGAGACCAGTCCATTGGGAAGGATTCTATGAGAGGATTTGGCTATTGAACTCCTTCCTTATTTTTCAGAGTAAAATCCCATAGATCCTAAAGTGTTGGATGACATTGATTGTGATGTGGACAAAGAGAATTACATCAACCAACACATGGGATGGAAGTACAACCAACATTTGGTTGACCATACCCCAGAGCTATAACTAGTCGGTCAGATGGGGTCCCTTCACCAATTTCTATGCAATATATGCATAGAAGGAGCAGATTCTCATGGTCTTCAGGCACTAGTATTGTATTATCTGTCCGAAAAGATATGGTAGGGGGACAAAATTTGTACGTTGCCTAGAACCAGGAAACATCTAACAACACGCACAATATCTGATAAGTCAACCAGAAGATTGATCATTGGGAAGAGTAAGCAAGAAAGGGTGCTACCTTTCTCAGAACTCAATTAGAGGTCATCAGCAAGATAAGGGCTCAATTGGAGGAAGATGATAATCAAATGATGTATTCAACTGCTCAAATTATCGATCTCTAGGATAAGTGGGGTTAGGAAAATACAAGAGATTATTAGCTTTATCAAACGACTAATGATGAAGAAGTGGAGCTTGATAAGAGGCAAAACATCTTGTAGGCCACTCAAGTTGAAGCACTAAATCATCAGAGTTGATCTATAAGGGAAATTTTTTAGGACTCATTAGAGGATCTAACATGTGGATGAGCCTTACTATCATTTGACTCATTTGTTTTCTTTTGACAATTTTGTGTGCATAGAAACAATTCTTTTCATTACTTAAATATCTTACTTTAATCACATTTGTTAGAAAAATAATGACCAATCCCTAAGCTCGCGTGGGTCATTCCCAGAGTGAGAAACAATGGAAGACCACATAATTTCTCACTTTGTGTGAGAGTGTCCAAAAACCACCGAACACTCAGGGACTGTTTTCAATTACTGACCACTATGATTGTTTGGGGTGATAGATGTTATGGATAGAAAACAAGGCTCTTGGGATATACAAATTTCATTTATAATGTGCACTAACACATGAACAAGATGACTCTAGGGTTATTGGAAACCATCCAAACAAAATATGAATAAGAAGTGTGAGTCACGATATCCAAAATTCTGAATGCAAGGAGAGTGGAATGATGACATAGTATAACGGCAGACCATGATTGAAACACAGTACCCATACTATTTTCCTAGAATGGGGGAAAAATGAGGTTCAACCACTGACCATGTTCAAAATAGGGAACCTTTCTCAGAATGTTTTCGAATGTCTTATGGGACATTGGCCCTGAATGGAAAGTCATCAAAAGTGGCATGAGACTAAACCACTAGGGGGGATTTTTAGATATGAATTTGGATGAGGATACGAATAATTGTCATGTGAAGCATGTAAATGGAGTGAATAATTGTTATAATAAGTTCTAAAACTCTTGGAATTATGCCTCTATGTCTTAAAACACACTGGTGTGAGTGCATTGGGTCTTAATAAATATCCCACCGACTTTCCAAGGGAGTATTGTCTAAGATGATGAGTGAGCATGAAAATATGAACAATGTGGTAGATGATCATCAATGGAGGAGAGGGACACTTTTTCTGAGGGCCCAGGATTCATTATAGTTTTACATCATGGAATATGAATGATAGGCACACACTTTAACTTCATTCGATAAAGATGGTTCATGGTGTAGTTTAAATTCATTTGATTAGGATGCTTCTCAAAATTTAATGTCATGTGACTGGGACACTACACATAGTTTAAGGTCTTATGGTTTGGACCAAGGAAAACAATTTAATGTCTTATTTCATGGACCATGGTTCTTAGTTTAAGGACATAAAATTCAGACATGGGGAAGGAGGCTCACACAAATAGATATGTGTGGCATGAAAGAATGAAAAAACTGGTGTGAATGAGTCCTAGGAGTCATAACATCACACCACACTTTCCCAAAAAAGATCTTGCATAGTTTAAACTCATGATGCTTAGACCATGGATCGTAGTTTAAGGTCATAATGTTTTTACCACAAGATGCTCGAAATGGATATGCATAGTGTGAAGAGTTGGAAAACCTAATGTTAATGAGAACCATATGGCCCACCACTACACAACACATTCCAAAGAGGTTTCACAAGTTGTTTAATGTCATGATACTTGGATTTGAGTTCCTAGTTTAAGGTTGTGGAGTTTGGACTATATTAGTCCTTTGGAGAAACTTGGCCATATTAGAACACACCCTACAAGAACTCCTAAATCCATGTGAGTCGTTCTTATTGTTGGAAAAAAGGAATGATGAATGTGGGTCTCCAAACATTAGGAAATGAATATTAGGGGTGAGGAAAAGGATAATAAAATTCACTACGATATAGGGAAATTGAAAGGAGGTATGTTGCTATTTCAAAGATTTGGATCAGGGGTGATCGATAGGTAGGGGTCAACTATTGACCATGTTCGAAACAAAAATACCATAACCATGTTAGTCAGGGATTGTTTGAGAAAATGAAAGACAAATAGTTGAACTTATTTGAAAACCTAGGATCTTCCAATTGTTAATGGAGATCCATGAGGACATTGTCCCAGGACATGAGGTGATCCAAAAATTGCTTGAGACCAAGATATTTGGGGGTCTGTTTGGATTTCAAAGTTGATGGAAATAGAAATAAATAATGGCTTGAAGTGTGGAAAAGAGTGTATCAAAGATTGGGATACAAACTTGGATAATAAAAATAGTTTAAATTTATGTTTCTTAGAATATGGAAAATAATTTAATTTTTTTTCTTGGACTATGATAAACAGTTTAAAGTTGTGTTGCTTGGACTATGGTAGTTAGTTTAATGTCATGTTTCTTGTAATATGAAGAGAAATGTTCAGTTTTATGGTATTTATAGGGAATGTGGGAGGTAAAACCCAATGTGAATGAGGCCAAAGTGTATTACGTACTATATATACACTTTAAGATGAACCCAATATAGTTTAAGGTAGTAATGTTTGGACCATATCTGAGACCAAGGGGAAAAATAATTAATTTATTTGTGACTATTCCAAAAGATAAAATATATGGGTGTTACAACGTATCCCATAAGGATGTAAATCAAGACACAAACAGTTCTGGAATATAGTGTGGTGAGAGAACAAATCTGGTAAGAGTGATCCTCTCTAGAATGTGAAATGAGGAATCTTGAACTTGTTCAGGGAAGGGTCATAGTTTAACGTCATGCATTGAGGAAATTAGTATATGAAGTGTAAATTCATATATCCTATACAATAGGGGCAGAAAATAGTTTAAATTCATAGTGATTGGACTTGTTGAAAATTGAATAAGGTCGTACTTCTTGGACCACGGATGAAAGGGAAATTAAAATATTTCCAGGACATGTGGGAGTTAAGATCTGACATGATTAATCCAAAGAGTCCTTGCACTACATGAACCAATCCTAATGCTGATTGTGCATAGTTTAGTGTCATACAGTCTAGACCATCGGGGTGACAAATTCATAGTCACGACATGTGGACTGGGAAAATATAAATTTATAGGGCATTTATGCAGCTCAAGATAGGAATAATTCAATGTGAATGAGCTAAGGAGTCTCTCATACCTCTTTTAAAACGTGAAATATGTTACGTGCAGTTTAAGTCCATGTTCTTGGACCATGAATAAGGACAAGGGACCATGGGTCTGATGAATTTGTGGCTGGGCCTGAAGACAAAATGTTTGGGTGTCACTATGTATCCTATAAGGATGGGAATAAAGAAACACATATTTATGGAAAAAGGTGTGATTGGATACCAACACCAGTGGGGGGTAATCCTCTATAGTGGGGAAACCCAGGAAAGTCATAATTATTACAAGACATCTATATCTCGTTTAGGGTAGATTTGTAGTTTAACGTCATGTATTGAGGAAGTTAAATATCACTTTAAGGTCATAGAGTTTGAACCATGGGGAGGGAATGTATCAAGTGCATATGTGTAATGTTGTATCATGAAAATCCTAATGAAAATGAGGGATATGGAAGAAAAATTCCACGAAAGACATCCCTAATAAATTAATCATACTGTTTAAGGTTGTGATACTTGGACTGCACTAAGGACAAGTGGATGAGGATTTAATAAACTTACGGCTGGGCCTGAATACAAAATGTATGGGTATCTCTGTGTATCCCATAAGGATGGGAACCAAGCCACACTTAGTTCTATAAATCCCTTGATGTTTAATGTCATGTAGAAATGACATCTGCCATGTAGTTTAATATCTTGTTACAAGGACATCAGTCGAGTAGGTTAATGTCTTGTGGTAAGGATAGAGTGTGTGAAATTTAACATCTTATGGAAAGGATGAAGATGATCCAACATGAATGAAATGAAATGAAATTTCATGACTATACCTCAGATTTAAGACCTGAGTGACACAAAATATCTTATTGGAATGATAATCAAGGAACACGTAGTTATATATCGGGGTATTTATGCATAGGCTTGACCCATACACATATAGGGGGAATTCTTTTTTTACTATTTTTGAGTGTCTATACTAGGATGGAAAATCCATGCATCATTATTTATCTTATTTAGACATGAATAAATCTATAAGTAGTTCTTCAATATGGCATGGTATTTGACCGATGCTGAAGGAAACATCCTCTCACACAAGAACATCACAATGTTGTGCATTTTATCATCGTATGGCCAAGACAATGGCACTATACAGTTTATAGTCATATGTTTAAGATGCTGGTTGTTACACAGTTTAATGTCATAAAACTAGGGAAATAGTAACATAGTTTAACATCATGTTATAGGTAATATGGGGAGGAAGAATTGCAAGGGGTATGTGCATGGAGCGATAGCTATAACCCAATGCGAATGAGGGCCTTGGAGACCTAATGTCACACAACACATGCCCATGCAAGACTTGCACATTGTTTAAATTTGTGATGTTTGGGCTTAGGATCTTATTTTATGGTTATAGAGTTCAAACCCTGGGATGGGAATCTCAAACAAAATGGATATGTGCGGAACGATTAGAATCACCCAACGTGAACAAGGGATGAGGAGGCCTGTGTCCCATGACATACTCTCAGGGAGATTCTCAAGAGTTTAAAGTCATGATTCTTGGACTTAAGTTCCTAGATTAACATTATGTCCCTAAGAATCTAGAACATTTATTTTAAGGTCATATAGTAACGACTGTCATTTTTGTGTAGTTTAGCATCATGCAGCTATGACACTGGTCATAAATGCGAATTATTTCTCGAGAATCTTGGAATTTTTTGGAGGAGTGAAATGCTCTCTATCCATGGTGATCAAATAATATGTTCCATTGAGATGTAATTATGAATTATGAAAAGTACTTCCCACTGACTGAAAATTAGATTTTTTATTGATTTAAGAAAAACCATCGTATAAATGAAACCACAAGAAAAAAGTACTTCCCACTTGATCTCAAAATTTTGTGGCTTTTTGTTGGGTATCATCAACATTATAAGTAATAATGGAGGAAGGATCATAGGAAATACTTCTTTTAAAACATTCTTGTTATCTTGTTATCATGCCTATCTTGATTATGCAAGGCCTGAAGCCTATTTTATGGATGGATTCAGGCTCAGATAGATTCTCTTTTCATTTTTTTGTATTATCTTCTAGTAATAGAATGATGTTTAGAGTAATGGAAACTAGATCACGATGGGCAGTACTACCTTTATTTCATACACTAAGGAATATGGAGTACCCTTGGAGGAATTGTGTATCTTTCTTTGATAATAAAAAAAGGTAGTTGGGAAGATTTTCCAGAAAAAATTTCTTATTTCGACCCACATTATTCTATAAAAATTTAGAGAGGGTTTTATTGAACATATCGATTTGTCCATTCACTTGTGCATAGTGGCGGGAATTATAGTAGGATCAGATACTGTACTTGGCATTCAACTTCAACTCAGTATCCTTGATTTGTGTTCCATTATTGTTGAGAATAACGAGATAGACTCTAAATTAATGGATGATATTGTAAATCACTAATTCTACCATTTTTTGGGCCTTAACTTTTTTGAGGGGGATTGCTTCTTCCCACTTGGAGAATAAATCTTTCACTGTCAGAATGAACCTGCACTGGAGAGTTGTCGCTGGTGGATACGGTCAAACAACATCGAGTCCCCATACTAAAAAGGGCCAACAATACATGGTAGTATGGAGGGGATCTGGAGGTCAATGCATAATGTTGTCATGCATCTAACACACGTGGCACCTCTTGGTGTACTCGATGTAGTCATGGACCATGGTGGGCCAGAAGTAGCCGAACCTTCTAATTTGGTGGAAGAGATTCAAACCACCCTAATGAGAACCATAGGGCCCAACATGAAATTACTAAATTACCTAAGAGATATTTTCTCATTGAATGATGTATAAGATAATTCCATCAAATCCAAATTTGTTGAGAGTCATCTCGATGTTGGGCCCACTCTGGTGGGTGAACCGCCCCACACAACGATAGATTCTCTCACATTAGGTGTTGTATAGAAGAATAAAACCATTATGTAGATACTCGATGAAAGTATTTTTCCAATTGGTGCATTCTTACAAAACAGGGGGGATCTGGAGGTCCTGATGTGGGGGCACAGACGGCCATGTGCTTTACCTATGGGCTATCATCATCATTATCAAGGATTACAGGAGAAATGAACCTTCAATGCGGAACATGAATGAACAGTTAGTCCTGGTTATGATCTTCAAGAGATGTGTCTAACCTAGACAGAGTATATAATCAACCCTTCAATAAACGGGGGACACGAGTCACCTCTGGATGAAAAGGGAACTGGGCCATTAGTTGGGGAGTGTGCCCTAGTAGAGGCACGATCTATGGGTTCCTAGTAATGTAGTCATGATTAAACTTCTTGATGACTAATTCAGAGTCTCCCTTCACATGTAGGGCAGGCTCATCAATCTATAGATCCAGCACAAGACCAGTGCAATGATCCTAATATTCTTCCTCGTTATTTGTGCCACATTCTTATAGAAGTAATGAGTAGGGTAGGACTACCTGCACAAGGGTAATGAAGAAAATCCCTAGGATTACTCTATTGATATTAGGATCATTGATAATTCTAATGATTGATCTTCAAGAGGTGCCATAAAAATTCATATATCATCAAGAAATTTATTTATCCACTGGGAGGATAAGTTTATCTGGGAAATCAATATCCAGATATGCTTCTTCAGTGGATGTATGGATGGTGAGAAAGTAGGCCAATTTTTGACCATTGACATATTTCTATGGAATGAACTTGATGTAAAATGCTAAAGTATCACTGCCCATCATATAGTAATCATATAAAAATAAGGGTATTGAAGATATAATTCATTGGATATACATGATAAACTAGTTTTATCTCATGACACTTTATGTAATTCAACAAAATTTTCACTTCCAAAACCAGTACAAGTCGTGTACTATCAATAGAAGAGTATCTGGCCTCCATGTCAAGGAGCTTTAAAATAATATAGTATAAACTATTCTATGTAGTTTCATTGTTATTCTTGATGAATAATGGAACTGATGGATTAGTCTAGGGAGGTCACATATAGGTCTAGAGGCTTCTTTAAGATGGGTGGCATCAGAACCATAGGTGGTAGTAGGTACTAAATGATTTCCTCATAAAAGGACTGATACTCCTAATCACACTTATAGATGTTATATTTCTTCATGTTCTGATAGAAGGTTTTAAAAATTCTAAATATATTAGCGACGAATCATCATATGTAAGATATGTGACCTTGAAGGCCTTAGATCTCCAGAATGTTTCTCGGAAAAGGAAGTATACTAATGGACTTGGTGTTCTATAAAGATGAAGCTAAGTAATGTTCCTGAGGTAACCCCGAAGGCACACTTAAAGGGGGTTATCTTCAAATAACCGGAGCAGAGGAAGCTGATTTTTTTTCATGATCTATGAGATAGTCCTGACATAGGTAGGATTTGACCACTAAGTTTTCCACATAGTATTCCACTATCATCCCGAGGATCGATTTGAAGATGTGGTAAATGGATCATTGATATGTGGCTCACGTATTCTTAATACCGAAGGGAATTACCTGATAGAAGAAGGTCCCTTATAATTCTCTAAAGTTGGTGGACTCTTCACCTATGAGGGCCATCTAGATGTGATTGTATCTGAAGTATCCTTCCATGAATGAAAGTCCTCGGAACACATCTTTTGAATTGATCAATAGATCTACCACAATAAAAGGGGAAATCATCCTTTAGATAGTGGTGGTTGAGGTCCCAAAATTCTATACAGACATTGATTTTCCCATTCTTATTCCTGACTAGGATGATGTTGGCTAGACACTTGGGGTACTAAACATCCTTAAAGGAGTTGGATTCAATATGTTTATCAGCTCCAGCCACGACAACAACACCATGAAAGGGGTGAATTTTTCTGGGGGGGGCTTCTTGAACACACGATGAGCCACAATGAGACCAAGATGGTGGATAGTGACTTGGGTGTATAATCCTATCATATCATCATCACTCTCGGAAAATACATCAGGATGTTTCTTAAGGATATCTGTATACTACATCTATTCCTCTAGAGGCATTAATGCACTGATTAGTGTTGTCCTTGGATGTTCCTCAATTCCAAGGTTCAACTGAACCAGCTCATCAATATTGATAAAGGCGCCCTATAAAAATATGGGAGATTATACTTTCAAATACTATTTTCTATTATAGACAAGGGAATCAACATGAGGAGATGGATCATATAGGATAACTGATTCTAAGGGAATGTTGGTGCTGACTTAGGCAGTAGATGTAGAGTCCTTACTGGGAGAATTATGCTCTACTAAAACCATGTAGATAGAGGTTTTAACACTAATTCCATCAGCCCTTTGACCATGGGGTCTATGTTTTATGTCAAAGAAATAGTGGCATGTCATTTTTTGTTGGTTCAACTAGGAACGGTGGAAAAAAATGTGTGACGTACAGTTGTACCCATGGGGTGAACTTCTCGATACCTTATAAGGGTGGGGGTTCTATTATGACCCTAGCCCGTCTTGTGTAGGATTATGAGGTAATCTTCCAACATTATTTGTATTTGGGGATGCGAAATCCATTCCTCCCAAAAATGAAAAATCAATTTTCCATGTTTGGCATCATGGCCTCTAACTAGTGATTTAGGAGGATGAAAAAAATCATCCAAATCGATCAACAAGCTGGATTCAACAGTGGTGTGCTTGATATCATTGGTTTGAACCTACTTATACTTTCTCTTATAATATCTAGCATCAACATAGTGGCCTTCCCAGGAGTCAAAGGGAGATGCATCACCATGGATAATTCCTACACAACCATTGAGGGAGTACATGGGATATTAGTGATATGAGGGGGACATTCTTCATGATGATGATGATAGATCCTTTCCATGAATTCATTGTAGACTGTATCTTATGAGAAAACTATGGATTTAGTGTTTTCTACCAAGACACCCAACTGGGTCATTAACCATATCCTCCCACATGACCTCTTTTCAGTCCTATCATAAATCTAGATATTCAGGTCATAGGGAATCAAATATGCTTCAGTCAGACCTAGCTTGCATAGTTTCTGGGTCGGGATAAGATTGATCCTAGAACCTATATGGATCGACAATGAAGAAACTTAACACCATTGAGCTGGCTGGTGATGTACAGTGATTAGATGTTCCCCTGCATAGGGAAACCCTTATATTCTTCAGAGAATGAGATTATGTCTTGGCATTCTTCTTTCTCAACCACTTTATCATAGAATGTATCTATGTCCATTTCCTCTTTTCCAAACTGGAGGGGGTCTTCCCGGCCTCTGCGAGGGAATATCGCATCTCTAATGATAGGCGGAGGGCCTCAAGGATCAAGATATTTACAAGAATATTAGTGAGGTGATTTAACACCTCATACTTCCATTCCAAACACAAATTTCTTCCCGCATAGGGAATTTTTGTTGGCATGAGACACGATAGGAACTGTTGGATGGACCATTGGATTCTATATTGTGATATAAATGTTCTTCTTCTCATCAAACAACTCACCGAGAACCACTACTATCTGACCATTAGTTATTTGAGGTTGTCTTTAGCTATACGCGACCAATCATGGTGTGTTCAAAACAACTCAACCTGATTGATTAGAATGGTCATCTATGTCAAAGATTTTGGAAGAGAGGGCTAGGAGGATTGTGCCCATTACTATACAACACCTGCTTCCTGGTTTCAGTAGCATTTATATCTTGTCTTGAAGCACATTGTTGGTCAACATACCTTCATCCACTTCTTCAATGGCATCAGTTGGAGGCACTTCGAGTGCTAGCTTGATATTTTTCATCATCAGGGACTCTAAAGGGATTCACTAACTTGACGGTACTTATGAAGGCATCCTCCTGATAATTTTTTGTGGATTCCTCTAATGCTGGATGGAATCTGTGTGTTATTCCCTTCATTAAAGGAATGAAGTCACTGAGTATGTGGGCACGCTTTGGAACCATCGAGGGACTTCAATTTCCATTTCACCATCGGTGCATACTCTCATGAGATGTAGAAGACTATGAGTTGGATGCATAAGCAGTCACCAGAGAAAGAGTAGAGACTTCTAGAGGCTTAAACTAGCCTAAGGGGACATGGATGATCCCATGGGCATGAAAAAATGCTTCACGGTCCAACAAGTCATCATTCTTATGAATCCCATTATTATAAACCTATTGCCATTCACCAAAACCCTCATTGTTATTATCGGGCTTATAACCCACCTAGGAAGTTATGAGTGATTATGGAAGTGACCAATTTTGTCTTGAAATTCACCATACACATCATTAGTAGATGTTCTCAAGTTAACGACATATCGAGTGAATACATGAGTCCCTTCCACCAGGAAACAATTATAGTTATGCATTCATTAGGAAATTGATTACACATAAAGAGGTCAGAAATACATTACATTCATGTAGTTGAACTAAATTGGTATAGAAACTGTATACAGAGGCCTTCCAAACTAGTAATACTTTATATAGTTAACTGGTTTAACCAGACATACACATGACCTTCCAATTTCTGAACAAAACTTCAGATATTGGATGCTTCCAGTTTCTATGGGGTCACTAACATGGATCTTCACCTTGAGATAAAGTGGACTAGATGATTTAGCAGGTATCCTAGCCCATATAAGGTGGAGAAGGTAGGATTTGTGAAATATGAGGGGTTCT
This sequence comes from Viscum album, assembly GCA_963277665.1. Taxonomy (NCBI): domain Eukaryota; kingdom Viridiplantae; phylum Streptophyta; class Magnoliopsida; order Santalales; family Viscaceae; genus Viscum; species Viscum album. The sequence continues at coordinate 492,637,330 of OY728150.1, forward strand.
CACATGTCATCCACCCATACTGGATACAACTTTCCTTCAAGTGGGATCACCACCTATCACATCTCTAGAGCATCTTGGTGAGTAGTTAGAGAAGCTAACACATTGTCCTTGTGGGGGTTTTTGACGACCAATGCATTGAAAGGCTCATGAACATGATAAGTAGGATTAGAATCTCATGGAGTGACTTGGAGAGAGGCTTGAGGAGAGGCTTGATCTTGGTCATGAGGTGGGTTATCATGCTGCTCAGGCTTCTCTGGTGGATTAAATGATTCATACCTTGGTATATAATCATAAACCAATGTCTATACCCAGTTGGGATGCATGGGATTACTAGACTCAACCAGGGGAAACTAATTGACAATGACATATGGTTTTGCCCACATCCCTAGTGGAAGAGGAACATAATCCTATAGAGGAGTTCCATAATCCGGGTGACGATCAGTGAGGATCTCATCGATGAGCCTCTTCTAATCTAATATATTCTATTATATGTCTTCCATACTGTTATTGACCTATGCGCTCCACATGAAATCATATGGATCATATATATTAGAGGTATTGATATAATCCTTAATCGTTTGTGTATCCCGACTAGCGGGAAATGATGGAGAGGGTTCTGTGAGGTGGATTATTTGCCTTTGCAAGAAAGTGAGAACACCTGCATAAGGGTCCACCTGATACTGAACTACCCTAGGGGTGGTTATCACCTTCATTACCTACTCTGGATTCCCTATAATTATTATATATATCAGGGACAACCATATTTATAGTGAAGATACCCAAAGGCATATCCACGATGTCACCGGGTAGGTTTGGATTCCATTGGATAGGACTAAAGTGGAGAGTAGAATACTACACCCATCCAGGGATCTGCATGTGTGGATATGACTCTTCAATAAATTTCTAGAACACTATGAATATCTTAATGCATCTTTGCTGAAGGGTTTTGTGGTAGCCAGGGGATGTGGGAGGCTGGGCCACTGGAAGTGCTTCCAACTCGACCATGCGATACTACATATCAATATCATCTAAATGCTCATGACACCCTGTATAGACTAACAGATATTCAAAAAGGGGATAATGTGTCTCCAAGATGGCCCAGAGGAAGAACGTGACCTGGTCCTTTGTTAGGGACTCTAGGATGTCGAAGTCAGGTGTCACATTTAGCCATAACAAAACAAACAATTGATCTATATTTAGAGTATCCCACAAGAATCTTTTTTCAGAAGCGAGACATGGATCTTAGTTATTCAAAGTTTCTATCAGTTCATGAAGGGATACTGGAGGCAGAACTAATATGGATTAGTGTATTGATGGATTGGCTAATAGAGGAGTTGTTTCTTAAGATGATCATTCATTTCATGATGTTCCATCTCTTGAAGGTGCAACTTGCTGCATCATCACATCCTTATAGGTTTTGGTGTTTAACACTACACCAGGTGTGCATGAATTGACATTAATTGGCAGGTATGATGTATTCTCATCATCTATCAAGCTCCAGAACAAATCATGACGATCTTGGGTATAGGTAGATAATGAAATTGAGGATGATAGGGAAGACTTCATGGTGAGACCCTGGATGGGAGCACCCAAATATTTCTCCACCTACATATACCTTTGAAGGGATTCTGGGATCTTGTGGATCATACCTTTTAGAATGAAGAATATCACTTTCCTATCTCCCGCCTCAAACTCTTATGAAGATTATTTGAGTCAAGGTTTCACTATTGAATAAAAATATGATTCTTAATATGAGAATCAAATGAGATTGAAAATGACTTGGTGCTTCCCATAATTTTCACTCCAGCGGTGGTGGTTCACCCTTATTCTCTAATATGGTTCTTTGGTATAGGGATGTTATTTAGAATGATGAGGAACTTCATGTTGTTGATTGATGGCGTGTGGAGGACTTCGACTTAGATTTTTTAGGATACGAGGAGGGCCTCCATATTGGTTGTCTTTGGATCAGAGAGGAACTCTGCTTTGAAATCCATATGAATGGTGATAAACTATAATTTCTTAGGTGAAATATTTGGGAGGACATTTTCATTGGTCACTAGGAACATGGGGAGGACCTCCATGTTGGATATGAGAGTGGGGAGGAAATCTTCTTTTATGGTTTGAAGTGCGAGGAGGGCCTTTGTACATATCAAACTAGACCTAGGTAGGACCTCCTTGTTGAAAATAATGAGTATAAGGAAGATCTATATACTAGTTACTAGATGCAAGGGGATGATATCCACTATTGCGAGTGATGGAGCGATGAGGACCTCCACATGATCTGATGGAAACATGGGGAGGTCCTCCATATTGACTGGTGAAATAGTTGGTAGGACCTCCACTCTGGTTTTCTATGGCACGTAGAGGACCTCTGTGTTGGCCTTTGATGAAGTGGGGAAGACCTCCACTTCGATAGATACTGGAGTAGGGAGGACCTCCACTTGATCTAGGAATGGCATGAGGAGGGCCTTTACGTTGATGTTTTATGATATGGGTTGGATATCCCTATCGGTAAGCATAAGTACGGGGAGGACCTCCTCACTAGATATTGACAAAGCGGGGACAAACATCACTTTGACCCATGTAAGGAATATAGGGAGGAACTCCATCTTATGTGTGATAATAGGGAGAACCTCTACTTTGGTGGGTTATCATACAAGGATAGCCTTTGTACTGTATCTCCCCATCACATACTAACCCATAACCGCTAATAATGATGCCAATGGTTGATAGAGACAACCTAACGTTCCTGTAGGGTGGTTGGGGTCTCGATCCCAACCAAGAGTTGATTGGTCCCTACACTGTAGTGCCAAAGATCTAGTAGAATGTGTTGGTGGTGGCTGAAGCCACTAGAGTTGTGGAAGATGATGCCCCTTATCAGCCATCCTCCAGAGCATGTGCCCGAGATTGGCATCAGGTCTCCTAGACCAGGGTTGAAGGAGTGTAACAACCCGATATTTTATGATAATTATTCTTTTTAATTTATTTGATGTCATGTGTTTTATGCTATAATAAGATTATCTTGTGTTATACGCCACATTGTATTAGCTTGAAATATACACAACACTATTCTTAGATTGTGTTACACACAATTTCAAGTTCGTTTTATAATAGTCATTCTACGCAACATTGAGTGTATATATATATATATATTCAATGTATAAATGAAATATGGTTGGATTCTGTAATACAAAATAATAAAGTATTCTTGCACAACACGCAACCCTGACTTGGCTTGCATTACACGCAATCACGACCTTCCTCGATAGCGTGTGTTGTACGAAATACCGTGTTTTACTAAACAACGATATATTATTATAATATTATTATAAACTAGCCGTTATGAATAGTATTAACTAAATTTTGAATATTATAACATTATTATTCATCTTACACATTTTCTAGAACATGGTATAAGAACAAAATAAATTTTTTGGGTAAAATATGTATTTTTAAAAAAATGCAGTGTTGCCGCCTTTTGATGGCGCACCCACTTTAAATCTAGTTGTTGACATGTTTATAAGTTCAATTTGACAAAATAAAATTCTTCTTTTGAATTAGGATATAAAAATTTACATTGGATAATGTTTTGATATTTTTCTGATAACTTTCATATTTTAATGAATAGTAAAAACACGCTATATTTTAATTAAAAACAACTTTTTTCATCGTAATAATTTATATGGTTAAATTATAATATTGAATGGTTTAAAATTATAAATAGATTATATTTTTACCATTTAATATAATGTATGTCATTATCATTGATTTTACCTTGAATTCGTAGGTTAAATAAATTCAATCTTTTGCAATGTTTTAAACAAAAACCAGTTTCCTTTCGACAATGGGATTAATTTTAATTTAATTTCTGAAACTTTTGTGTATTGAATTTGGAAAAATGGATTCCATATTTGGAATCAGTGGGTCCAAATTATGTTAATAAGCTACATTTTATTTTTGGAAATTATGAATAGTAACTACAGTAAATTTTATTTACCATAGTTAAAGGTAAATCAGGTAATTAAGGGTAAATATAATATTATAAAATTACCCTAACACATTCCAAAATTCAATTGGATGGCTAAAAGTCGACCCATATCACTTAAGGGTCGGATTAGAATCATTTAATGGACTTTTTTCCATGAAAATAACTTAATTATTATTAAAACCAAAGAAAGTGACAACATGTCACTCTCTTAAATGTTATAAGTATAATAATTTTTATTTAGTGATAAACATCATAAAAATTCGAACATGAATAGTCTATAGAGAGATAATAAAATTATCTACATCATGATAATTTATTTAGAATTTTTAGTGATTAAATAATTGTCATTAATGGTGAGACACTAATGATGCAGAAATTATTTATTAAGTGAAAAATCAGTAATATAGTTTTTATTGAAATAATAATACCCATTAAAAGACCCAAAAACCTGACCAAAACTTATTGGTAGTGTTTATATACACCTTAATAATCCAAGTACCTAATATATAACCATTTTTAGTCTTATAAAAGTGATTATGACACTTATATTATTTTATTTTAAATGATGCCAAAGTTGTCACCTTCATAATTTAATAAATCTAACAATTTAAATATTGTGATTTTAAGATGATAAATTCAAGTACAAGTATTATTGTGAAAGGTAATAGATTTATCGTCATTATGGGATTTTATTTTTAATTTTTATGCAATAAATTAATATATTAAATAATTATACAAAAATGTTGTAATAATTATTTTATTAATAGGTAAACCAAATAAATGGTTTTAAAAATAATAAAATAAATATTATATAAACTATTTAATGTAATCCACTAATTTTCTAGATACATATGACCTTTTATGAATCTATTAAAGCTTTTAGTTTGAACATATCTTCTGTATATATTTTATTTATATTCAATTAAATGAATAGTGTCAAAATTGACACTATTGTTGTTTTATAAAAATAATATATTATAAAATTGTTTAAAAATCACAAAAATATTTAAAAATTATAAATTTAAATTTATATGGTAGAAAATGTTATAATATATCCAATTATGGACAATTCACAACAAATAAGTAATTATTTGTTATAATTTAAAATTTAGAATGTAATTACCACAAATAAAATTAAATTGATTAAATAAGGATAAATCAAGTTGATAATGTTTAAAATAATTTTCTAACATGTCTAAGTTTTATTGGTTGATGATATTACAATCCTATCTCATATTATATTTGAATATTAGTCATTTTTGGAGGTTTTTAAGTGGGGTTAGATTTATTATAAATTAATATTTTTAAGAATTCCAAAGGTGCCCCTCTCCTCCCTTATAAAAGGGCACCTCCTCCCTCTCTTCCTCACACCACTTTGAGCCTTCAAGCTCGGCAAAACCCTGAAACATTATCTTCTCCACTTCCGTAGAAACATCCTAGAGGTCCTGGTCTTCTTCAAAGACCAATTTTAGTGCCCTAAGAGGAGGTCTCAAAGAGGCGCTTCAAAGAAGAGGTAATGTCCATTACCGATTCGTTCAACATTATTTCTTCTTCCACTTCTTCTTTTTTAGTTGTTTCATTATGAGGTAATAACATCAGTATCAATAATATACTGATACATTAATATAATTATGAAAAAACCATATTTCACCAACTATCTATCCAACGAAAAACGAAATCACCGCGCGTGTGTACGTACGGAATACCGTCTCCACGCCGTGGTGTAATCTATTTTCCACCACCACCTTACTTGAATGGGTATAAGGGTGAAATTAATGAATATATATGATTATTGTAAAGTGATATTGATTCTTTAATAATATACATACACTTTAATACAATTCCACGATCTTGGGAATGATATCATCACTCGTGCGTACGTACGGACTACCGTCTCCACGACGCGATAAAATTCACTCTCCATGTTAACCATTCATGAATGATTATAAATTATATATAATGAACAATAATGAAATATATGACATAATAATGATACTGGATTTATGTATATATATATATATATATATATATATGTATTTCATTTACTTAATTCCATTCAATTCAAAAGGGAAACGAAAACAGCGTTCATGCGTACATACGGCCTACCGTCTCCCTGAATGGTGTATTTCATTCCTTTTATCGATCTATAATATATATGTATATGATGAATATATATTATATAACAAGCATTTTTTACATTATGGAATTATTTAAATCAGTATATAAGTAATAATATCAAGAATGACAAGTCGAAACACATACGATAAATAAAATGATATTACCCAAAACGCTGCTTTAACATGGAATTTACAAAAGAACCGGTAATATGAAGTCATAAGTGAAACATATATGATATCATAACAATTAATATGATTCTGTAATAAGTCAATGAAAATATTTAAATCATTATATAGGAGGTTTGGATACGTATGAAGCATATCGGACCTAAGGTAAGGGAAAATCTTGCAATCTCAATTTTTATCCGAGATTGTTTATAATTCAGAATTTGCTGGGGAATATTTATCATCCACATAAATGTTTCCTCAATATGTAATATTTATATCCTTCTACAATAGTTTATTTCCAATTTTACCCTTCGGTGAGTTTTTAGTAAAAGATATGAAAGGAATCTTTTGTCGTTTTTCGTACGAGGTACTTTTTTATTTTTCCGACAAAAGTACAAGAAGAATGTTTTTTTAACATATAGGGAATGAAAGGATTTTTATGGTTTTCTAAAGCCTTGTTTTCATGAAGCTTCCTCCAAAAGATTTCATGACTATTTTAAACAAAATCCTATTCTTTTAAATTTGCATGGAATTTTGTGAAAAGAAAATGATTTTGAAGAAGAAAGGATATTTTCCTCAAGAATTCATTTTATGTGTTTTATCAAAAACCATTTTTCATTTAAGATAACATTATTTCATATGTGTATGTTTCAAGTATAATGTCTCTATAATTTACATGGTTTCAATTTTCTTATTATGAAATGATATCCATTTTTTTATATGGATTATGTGATGATGGGATGATGTTTATGAAACCCGTTTTATTTATTGGGTTTTTATGAATGATGTATGTTTATTTTGTGGTAAAAGTAAGAATTATTTCATTATGAGATGGTTGGGACCTATATCTCCCTCCAATGGATTGGGTAAATATTTTATATCTCATGAGATAGACATGGCTGGAATGGTAAGTTAATCCGGTTCAGTGTTACAGGACTGAAATGAGGAGTGAACTCGATTCAGAATGGGACTTTGTCCACTAAGATGGTCTTGGCAGCAATACCTTGGCTACTATGGAAATCATTACATGTGCTTAATGGATGCCATAATTACATGTTTTATTCCCATGCTATTTTATCATGGTTTATGTTCCATTATGATCTATGCCTTATTTACTTCCATGTTTTATGTCGTTGCTCAAGATTTTGATATTTAAACATTATGTTCATGTTTTTAAGTTCAAATGTATATGGTATGTTTTATTTTATCCATGCTTACCCTTACTGAGCATTTGAGCTCACCTTTTTTATGTTTTATTTTCCCCCAGGATCAAAATAAATCTTTTATGTAAGGAAACAAAAAGTGGAAGATCTTTTTGGGAGATATTGAAGATCTTTCACCATGATTAGAAGATTACGTTCCATGTTTCCAAAGACACTAAACTATTAAGGTCCTTGTGTGTCTATTTTTGTTATGTATTAAGTATTCCACAAAAGTAATGTAATGTCCATATACGTCAAGCTTCGGGTCTCTACAGTTGGTATCAGAGGAAAGGTTTAGTCAACCTTTGGAAACTAGGATTCGAGAACTTTATTGAGATCCCTTGAGATATTTCTAAGGTATGTCTACGGATGTCCCTAAAGATAAGTATATGTATAGGGTATAGTCTTAGAACTACGCTAATGATCTTAGAATTAAACCTAATATGTTAGATGTCGAAGGCACTCCCCCTTGATTATGTTATTTTCCTTGTATGATTTTTTCCTCTCACAGAATTCTTTTTGTGTTTTAGTCAATGGAGGGAACCAGAAGGAATTCAATTAACATTGAATCCAATGGAAAAATTGGTGACTATGAGCAACAAAATTGTGTAATGCATAGAGAGAAAGATATTGTGATTATGCCAAATCAGTCGTCGTGATATATGATTAACAAGGTGAAATTCAGTGGTATGCCTAATTCATCAAATAAGAGGAAGATAGACTTTTATGCATGTTCGCTAGTTGAGGATCATAAATAAAGGAAGATTGAGATTTCTAAAGGGAAGAAAAACCTTGAGGAATACATCAAATAGAGGGACAGATGTTATCTATGTGGAGAAAAGGGTCATAGAGTGACAGACTGTTATGGAGTTCAATGTCTTATTTGTGGAGAACATGGGCATTACCCAAATCAATGACTTGACCTAAAAAGTTACTTCTAAATCAAGGAAGGACTTATTCCAGGACATTCATTGAAGAGGATGGATTAAAGTGTTTATGTATTGGTATTCAAGAATAATGTTGTTGAGGTACTTTTATGGTGTATTAGAATATTTTTGTATTAGTCTATTGTGGTTTTCAATAATTTTATGGTACCGGTAACCATGAAAAGTGATTCAAATATTTTTGAAAGCAGATGATATGCGCATAATGAAGGGATAAGGAGAAAATGAAATGTTTGACTGTATTCATGAGCTCATGATTTATATAAGGACTAACTATATAGAATTTTGAGGATTTTGGTATGTGGAACGAGTTAACTTTTGACAGCACTCATGTTTTCACTAAGATTCAATGGGTATTCATTTTTCAAGAGATTATATGATTATGGTATTCATATGACTGGAATGTGACCAGCAAGATATATGAGGGATAAATGATGGTATTCATGTGCTTGTTATATGACCTTATTTTTAATCGTTCTCTTTATACAATGAGTTTGGAAAGAAGTATTTTGGATAAGCCTAAAGATTGAAATGGATTATGTTGTACATAAGTTAGTATTGTTTAAGGATATAACTTTTTTCGATATTATTTATGGGATTTTATAGTAATGTAGTTTTAGAAAAAGGACAACCTGCAGGACTGGCGACAGCCCATCGCGTCGGACAAGGCTGTGGGAATCGAACCCACAACCGAAGTGCGACTGGCCTTTATCGCCTACCACTGGCCTACAGGAAGTCCCTGTTTTGTAAAAACTAGTTTTATTATATTAAGTAGTATGATATATGAAGTATAAGTCCATTTTAGGAACCATATATGATTAATCTCACTATAGATAGACTTATGTATATTTAATAACTTTTGCTAACCTTTTGTTTGAGACAGATGGAATGACCCGTCATTCTATCACATGATCTGCTAACACTTCACGAATGACAAATTCAACTTCATTTCTTTAAGAGATGAAGTGGAAATTGTCCAGATAACAAACAACAGTGAGACTGTACCAAAATCATGAAAGTATTTCTTCTATTTCAAATTTCATCAACTTTAAGGAAATGATCTTGAAAACCAAAAATGTTGTCCTAGTGCCCTTATATCCGATGAATCAGATGGTACCTTAGATCATCACAAATTTATGGCTTTGTGATTGTTGGATTTTTCATAGCCATGTCCTCTACCACTCTCCATCATAACTTGATGGTTAGATTTTTCTTCCATATCCATATTTTCACCTATGTTCTCCTACGTGGAAACCCAGTGATTAGTTAATTTGGGTAACCGTTACATTTCATACATTAGTTTTTAAAGCCAAGTTTTGGTATTCCTTTTTACGATGTGGGTTTCTATTAAAGAGACTTTCAAGCAGAAAACCATTTATAACCCCGACGAATTTCGAGGGAGATATTCATTTTAAGGGGGGTAGAATGTAACAACCCGATATTTTATGATAAGTATTCTTTTTAATTTATTTGATGTCATGTGTTTTATGCTACAATAAGATTATCTTGTGCTATACTCCACATTGTATTAGCTTGAAGTATAGACAACACTATTCATAGATTGTGTTACACACAATTTCAAGTTCATTTTATAATAGTCATTCTACGCAACATTGAGTGTATATATATATATATATTCAATGTATAAATGAAATATGGTTGGATTCTGTTATATGAAATAATAATGGAATCTTTCACAACACGCAACCCTGACTTGGCTTGCATTACACGCAATCGTGACCTTCCTCGATAGCGTGTGTTGTACGCAATACCGGGTTTTACTAAACAATAATATATTATTATAATATTATTATGAACTAGCCATTATGAATAGTATTAACTAAATTTTTAATTTTATAACATTATTATTCATCTTACACATTTTATAGAACATGGTATAAGAACAAAATAATTTTTTCGGGTAAAATATGTATTTTTCAAAAAATGCAGTTTTTCCGCCTTTTGATGGCGCACCCACATTAAATCTAGTTGTTGTCATGTTTATAAGTTCAATTTGAAAAAATAAAATTCTTCTTTTGAATCAGGATATAAAAATTTACATTGGATAAAGTTTTGATATTTTTCTGATAACTTTCATATTTTAATGAATAGTAAAAACACGATATATTTTAATTAGAAACAACTTTTTTTCATCGTAATAATTTATATGGTTAAATTATAATATTTAATTATTTTAAAGTATAAATAGATTATATTTTTACCATTTAATATAATTTATCTCATTAGCATTGATTTTACCTTGAATTCGTAGGTTAAATAAATTCAATCTTTTGCAATGTTTTAAACAAAAACCCGTTTTATTTCGAAAACAGGATTAATTTTAATTTAATTTCTGAAACTTTTGTGTATTGAATTTGGAAAAATGGATTCCATATTTGGAATCAGTGGGTCCAAATTATGTTAATAAGCTACTTTTTATTTTTGGGAATTATGAATAGTAACTACGGTAAATTTTATTTACCATAGTTAAAGGTAAATCGGGTAATTAAGGGTAAATATAATATTATAAAATTACCCTAACACATGCCAAAATTATATTGGATGGCTAAAAGTCGACCCATATCACATAAGAGTCGTATTAGAATCATTTAATGGACTTTTTTCCATGAAAATAACTTAATTATTATTAAAACCAATTAAAGTGACAACATGTCACTCTCTTAAATGTTATAAGTATAATAATTTTTTATTTAGTGATAAACAAAATAAAACTTAGAACATGAATATTATCCAGAAATATAATAAAATTATCTACATCATGATAATTTATTTAGAATTTTTAGGGATTAAATAATTGTCATTAATGGTGATACATTAATGATGCAGAAATTATTTATTAAGTGAAAAATCAGTAATATAGTTTTTTTTTGAAATAATAATACCCATTAAAAGGCCAAAAAACCTGACCAAAACTTATTAGTAGTGTATATCTACACCTTAATAATCCAATTATCTAATATATAACCGTTTGGAGGCTTATAAAAGTGATTATGACACTTATATTATTTTATTTTAAATGATGCCAAAGTTGTCACCTTCGTAATTTAACAAATCTAACAATTTAAATATTGTGATTTTAAGATGATAAATTCTAGTAAAAGTATTATTGTGAAATTTAATAGATTTATCTTTATTATAGGATTTTATTTTTAATTTTTATGCAACAAATAAATATATTAAATAATTATACAAAAATGGTGTAGTAATTATTTTATTAAGAGACAAACCAAAAAAATGGTTTTAAAAATAATAAAATAAATATTATATGAACTATTTAATGTGATCCACTAATTTTATAGATACATATGACCTATTATGAATCTATTAAAGCTTTTATTTTGAACATATATTTTGTATATATTTTATTTAAATTCAAATAAATGAATAGTGTCAAATTGACACTATTGTTATTTTATAAAACTAATATATTATAAAATTGTTTAAAAATCACAAAAATATTTAAAAAATATAAATTTAAATTTATATGGTATAACATGTTATAAAGTATCCAATTATGGAAAATTCACAACAAATAAGTAATTATTTTTTATAATTTAAAATTTAGAATGTTATTACCACAAATAAAATTAAATTGATTAAGTAAGGATAAATCAAGTTGATAATGTTTAAAATAATTTTCTAACATGTCTAAATTTTATTTTTTGATGATATTAAAACCCTATATCATCTTATATTCGAATATGAGTCATTTTTGGAGGTTTTTAAGTGGGGTTAGATTTATTATAAATGAATATTTTTAAGAATTCCAAAGGTGCCCCTCTCCTCCCTTATAAAAGGGCACCTCCTCCCTCTCTTCCTCACACCACTTTGAGCCTTCATGATCGGAAAAACCCTGAAAAATTCTCTTCTCCACTTCCCTAGAAACATCCTAGAGGTCTTGGTCTTCTTCAAAGACCAATTTTAGTGCCCTAAGAGGAGGTCTCAAAGAGGCGCTTCAAAGAAGAGGTAATGTCCATTACCGATTCTTTCAACTTTATTTATTATTCCACTTCTTCTTTTTTAGTTGTTTCATTATGAGGTAATAACATCAGTATAAATAATATACTGATATATTATTATAAGTATGAAACAACCATATTTCACCATCTATACATCCAAAGGAAAACGAAATCACCGCGCATGCGTACGTACGGAATACCGTCTCCACGCCGTGGTGTAATCTATTTTCCACCACCACCTTACTTGGATGGGTATAAGGGTTAATGTAATGAATATATATGATTATTGTAAAGTGATATTGATTATGTAATAATATACATACCCTTTAATACAATTCCATGATCTTGGGAATGATATCATCGCTCGTGCGTACGTACGGACTACCGTCTCCATGACGTGATGATATTTACTCTCCATGTTAACCATTCATGAATGATTATAAAGTATATATAATGAATAATAATTAAATATATGACATAATAATGATACTGGATTTATGTATATATATATATATATATTTATGTATGTCATTTTCTTAATTCCATTCAATTCAAAAGGGAAACGAAAACAGCGTTCATGCGTACGTACGACCTACCATCTCCATGAACGGTGTATTTCATTCCTTTTATCGATCTATAATATATATGTATATGATGAATATATATTATATATAAATCATGTTTTACATTCTGGAATTATGTAAATCAGGATATAAGTAATAATATCAAGAACGACAAGTCGAAACACATACGAAAAATAAAATGATTTTACCCAAAACGCTGCTTTAACATGTAATTTACAAAAGAACGGGTAATATGAAGTCATAAGTGAAACATATATGATATCATAACAATTAATATGATTTTTTAATAAGTAAATTGCATTATTTAAATCATTATACAGGAGGTTTGGATACGTACGAAGCATATCAGACCTAAGGTAAGGGAAAATCTCGCAATCTCAATTTTTATCCGAGATTGTTTATACTTCAGAATTTACTGGGGAATATTTAACATCCACATCCATGTTTCCTCAATATGTAATATTTATATCCTTCTACAATAGTTTATATCCAATTTTACCCTTCGGTGAGATTTTAGTAAAAGATATGAAAGTAATCTTTTGTCGTTTTTCGTACGAGGTACTTTTTGATTTTTCCGACAAAAGTACGAGAAAAATGTTTTTTTAACGTATACAACATGAAAGGATTTTTACAGTTTTATAAAGCCTTGTTTTCAAGAAGATTCCTAAAAAATATTTCATGACTATTTTAAAAAAAATCATATTCTTTTAAAATTTCATGGCATTTTTTGAAAAGAAAATGATTTTGAAGAAGAAATGATATTTTCCTCAAGAATTCATTTCAAGTGTTTTATCAAAAACCATTTTTCATCTAAGATAAAATTATTTCATATGTGTATGTTTCAATTATAATGTCTCTATAATTTATATGGTTTCATGTTTCTTATTATGGAATGATATCCATTTTTTTATATGGATTATTTGATGATGGGATGATGTTTATGAAACCCGTTTTATTTATTGGGTTTTTATGAATGATGTATGTTTATTTTGTGATACAAGTAAGAATGATTTCATTATGAGATGGGTGGGACATATATCCCCCTCCAATTCATTGGGTAAAGATTTTATATCTCATGAGATAGACATGGCTGGAACGGTAAGTTAATCCGGTTCAGTGTTACAGGACTGAAACGAGGAGTGAAATCGATTCAGAATGGGACTTTGTCCACTAAGATGGTCTTGGCAGCAATGCTTGGCTATTATGGAAATCATTACGTGTTCTTAATGGATGCCAAAATTACATTTTTTATTCCCATGCTATTTTATCATGGATTATGTTCCATTATGATCTATGCCTTATTTACTTCCATGTTTTATGTTGTTGCTCAAGATTTTGATGTTTAAACATTATGTTCATGCTTTTAAGTTCAAATGTATATGGTATGTTTTATTTTATCCATGCTTACCCTTACTGAGCATTTGAGCTCACCCTTTTTATGTTTTATTTTCCCCCAGGATCAAAATAAAGGTTTTAGGTAAGGAAACAAAAAGTGGAAGATCTTTTTGGGAGATGTTGAAGATCTTTCACCACGATTAGAAGATTATGTTCCAAGTTTCCAAAGACACTAAACTATTACGGTCCATGTGTGTCTATTTTTGTTATGTATTAAGTATTCCAAAAAAGTAATTTAATGTCCATGTACGTCAAGCTTCGGGTCTCTACAAGGAGAGAGGGAATAGTCCACCTATTCCTCAGCATGAAGGACAAGCAACAATTGGAATTGATGAGCCTAGATGGAGCCCTCCTTGGTGGATCCTAGGAAGTTGTCATAGTAGAGATGACTGGGACATCCCTTAGCTCCTCGACGTAGGGGAGCGAGTCATAGGATCTCTCTGGGGAGAGGCTCCCAATGTATTTTTTTTGTAGGGAGGGGAGCATTTTCTCCCTACGTGGCTCTTGAGGGGAGTAGTGTCGATGATTCATAGAATCCTCTTGGTCATGGAGATCCATATAACTTGTGTGAATGACTCCCTCATTCTTTTACAGATGTATGAGTGCATCTGTCACCCTCCTATGAATGATCTCTAAGGGTGAGATGGGAATTTGTGCTTGGTAGCTATAGTCATGACTGAAGTTGTGGAAGAGGTGGATTCGTGTGGGATTCAACATTGAAATTTATTCTACCCCTACATTTGTGGGCATTAGGTGATCGGTTTCCTATAGCTTTGGTCCTATAAAGAAGGATGATTTAACTATCATTATGGAAATAAGGAAAGAAATTCTCAATTACCCAACATCATCCAATCTTCAATGGTTAGAGAGATAAATCCACACTAACAGTATTTTATACTAGAATGCCCAACATTTAACTTTCCCAATTTATAGTGAGTTCTATGTCGTGACCAATATTTTCTTAGTGGTACATAGTATCGGATAACTTGATCCAGTTAAATGCTCATCTATTGATGTCTCGAACACTAATAGTCCCCATATTTATGACAAATGTTTCATTTAAGGCTCTCATTTATGTTTTTGGTCTAATGATTGTAGTGTATGAGTACAATCCTTGATATGATTACCTATATGGACAATCCTCATGTTTGAAGGAAAAAATATTCATGTCATGTTCACCATTTTTGTTTCTCACACTTTTATTGGGGGATTCCCACTGCATGTTAACATTCACTAGCATTACATTTATGTTTCCCCACATTATCGATTTCCAAAGGTGGGAGGCATTCACCTCTTTGAGTGACAATGTTTTCTCCTTTTTCAAAACACGATGATGGGATGTTGGGTCCTCCTTCCATGGATTCATCCTTTTAACTCATTTCCTAGTCTGTGTCTCACATAGATATTTAGGTTCTATTCATGGAACTCGATATTGGTTCCATATCTTTATGGATGTTGGTTATTTACATTTCTTCTATCTATACATTTTGAGGGGTCTTGATAGGACAATAACCTTTAGTCAAGAGAGTAGTCATGTTGGGAATTACTAGAATGTATGGCCACTAGGAACATTGGTCACCCTTAATCATACTCATAGGAGGGCAACTCATGGAGGCAACTCTAGGAATGGAACCTGAGGCATCACATATCGATCGGGAGGTTTTTGATGCAAAAGGCATATCTTCAAAGGCTTTCACCTTAGGTGTCCCATGCTTAGCATGGGGTATCTAACGCCATATACACACATCTTCCATGTATTTAACCTCAATAATCCCATACATAGCATGAGGTATCAATAAAATAAAGGTATCATGTTTAACATCTTGTAGAGATAGAATGAGACTGATCAAAATTCCCCATAAAGGAATATCGGGGAAGTATATCCCTTAGAGGTAACACTGAAGAAGGTTTACCAGATGGCTGGATCTCAATGCCTATGGAGGTGGACTTCAGAGGTGTGTCCCAAAAAGGTAAGATTTAACACTATGAAGGATGGTTCGGGAACCCACTGAGGTGGATCAAGAAGGTGCACCCCTATGAGGGGGTCACTAAGGTTTACCATTGGTTAGTATTGAACCTCCGGAAGGCATCCTACATACCTTGTTTAGAAGATACGGATCAAAACCCATGTGTTTTAATGGATTGTATGGGGATTACACATGGAAACATACCTTTGAAATAAGATTTACCATGGTTGGATTTTGTGGGTATTACACATGGAATCTTCACATGTGCTACTGGGAGAGACAATGATGTAGTTGGGGCTTACACGTAGAACTAACCCAAGTGGATGGTATGATATTTCCGAGATGTGGCAGCCTTGGTAAAATAAGGATGGATTAGGGACATGTTGGATAGAGTGGATGGGTCTTTTGGTTTTGGACCCCAGAGAGGCTTCCTACATATCCCAAGTGATTGGGAATCAATGACTACATATTTTGAGAATGGGGCATTGGGGCTTACACCTGAGGAGTATGCCCATGTAAATTGAGCATATGGTTAGGGATTATTCCTGGGATCTCCCATGGATGGTAGAGAATGGTTGGGGATTACTCTAGGAGGGATTCCCATTAATGGAGGTCGGTGGGTGTCATGATATCTACTAAACTCTATGCACACGTGAGTCATGTTCAGTGTGATAAACAAGAGAAAGTAACCAAACTGACTATGCTGCAAAAGATGCGTCAATGAGAGACAATGTGTGTACTATTCATGGAAGTTTCCTAAGGAGGATATCATTTCATGTGAGGAGGATCTAATTTCATGTGACGATGATCTCATTTTGTGTGAGGAAGATCTCATTCCTTTTCACTCATACACAGAGCATCTGATGGAGTGTGTATGCAGATTACACATGAAAGATTCCCTGAATAGGAGGCTTGTATAGGAATTATGCACAGAAGCATCCTAGAATAGAGTATTTTGTCCTTTGGTGGAAGATGGTGGAATCCCATGATGATCCAACATGGTTAATCCCAAGCACATTGCATAGGATATTAATACAATTTAACATCATTTTCTGAAGACATTGGTTCTAGGATGTTTTACGTCATGCACCACAGACCTGGGGGACTCACTCTTTACCTCATGGGCTTATATAACTAAAGCTGATGGACCCTTTGAAGGGGGATGGCTTCAGCAATGCCAATGTGTAATGGTGTGGAGGAGTGGTCTATCATGAGGTCCACATTATTTTACCTATTATGAAAATCAAAGGGAATTAGCATACCTATGCTAAAAAGAAATAGGTATGGAAACACATGCACTAGCGGCCTAGGGGAAACCTCGCGAGGGATGAAGAAATCACTATGCACAATCTTGGAGGGATTTTTGAAAGAGGATCATATAATGAATGGAGGTTGTGTGCAAGGGTCACTTATACATGGTGCTTTGGAACAAAGGAAAGTTGTGGAGCTTCAATGAAGTGGTGAACATAGGAAAGGGTGCTTGCACGCAAGGCTAGGATTGCGTACATATTTAGAGTGTTTTATACAAGATCTAGGTCACACGTAGGGGGATTCATTGAATGCCCTTAACCTAGTTTGAAAGAGGTTGGGAAAGGGATACAAAACTATGGGCCCACTAAAGAGACAACCCCTAGGGAACCTATTACAAAAGAGCTCTACCTTGAGGGTTCCATGTATTTTGTGATGTCAGAGAAGATCATTATTACATGAAGTCGAGTTTTGGATCAACTTCCAAAGGATCACCCTGAATAAGTGAGGGTGGAATTCAATATAGAGATAGATCCTTTAGCGATAGCGTGAAATACTCTTATCGTGAAAGAGGAATTCAGCACAGTTGTGCTTCTTTTCCATGGTGGACAAGTGTGTAGGGGGACATTGAATTGGGTGTGCAAAAGTGTCCAGTGCTTCTTTATATCTTTCATGCAATGTGAACATATCATGTGCACCTATCATGGTCATTTTGCGGGGCTTGTGTAGAAGGAAACATTTGATATCGCATTGGGAACACAAGAGTCTTGCGTGTGGATTCGAGTCTTGTGCGCACACCTCAAAACATGTGTGCACCATCCTTGGATTTCCCGAAATGTTCCATTGAGTCAGATACTGGCATCAGTTTCCCTAAATATGGTTGTTTGCATCTTCAAGTATAATTATGAACCAATGCAAGGAAATTCCTTAATTTAGGACACAATGAAGAGGTAACTATTTTTGAATATGTGGTAAACATTAAGAGATTACCATGGAATTCTATGGACTATGTACATAATCCAAAAATTAAGATTTATTGTTTCCTTAATGGACTTAAGCCAATACTCTGAAAGGAATTAGTCTCACAAAATTTGTTATCATATGATTATATGTAATAAAGTGACATCTATATTAATAAATAATTCTTCAATACATATATATTCATATGAAATAAAGAGTAGAAAAGGATGATTAAGCCTCAAGGAAACATAAATAAGGAAAAGGAGAATAATGGAAGTATGAAACCTAAAACATGCGATAATTGTGAAAGGGAGCATCCAGTTAAATACTTGAAGGTAATGAGATTTTGTTACAAATGTGGATATAAGGGACATCTAGATCATGAATGAAAGTAAAATAATGAAATAACTAATATTTAGTGTTTCAATAGAAAGGATATGAAGCACTATTCGAACCAATTCCCCATGTGTCAAGAATTTCCTTGATAATTTAATTGTGGTTTTTATTGATGATATCTTGGTTTATAATAAAAGAAAATTTGAGCATGATAATCAATTGTGAATCATTCAGGGGACTCTCAAAGGAAATAAGTTATTTGAAAAATTTATAAGGTGTGAAACTTGGATTCATAATGATTCATTTCAATGAAATATTATCTCCATGGATGAAATATTTGTTGATGTTTCTAAGATAAGGCTGACCCTCACCATCTTATATAACCTTTAGGGTTAGTAATCGTTGTTATTTTAAGTTTTCAGGAATCCATTATTGTGATGTATTTAAATTTGGTCTAGCATATTTTGAATTGTTTTAGGGTTTAATGTTCAATGTTGAACTTTGGGTGATATTATTGAGATTTTATATATTACTCCTTTATTTGATGTTTTACATTATTGAATATTATTTTGATATTTGTATACCATTTTTTATTTTAGTATTTGAATAGAAATGGGAGGAATAAAATGTCATAAAATCATTATTACAATGAAGATAACTATCCTTTAATGGTTCTCATAATCCATTAAAATTTAATTTTAGTGATTCAGGCATGTAAAATTCATCTTCTTGATCATCCTTTGGAAAAAAAGATGAATCAGAGGTAGAAAACTAATCTAAGAACAGTATAGTAAATAAATCATGTAAGTATATTTTATTGTAAATCATAAAGAAATTAATGTTAGATACATCAATAATTATATGGAATTTATCACATAACTATCAAGGTATGCTTCTATAAACACATTCACAAGTACAAGTCTTATAAAAAAACACATATTTTTCAAGAAATATTTATTTACAATATAATTAGTTTAATAGTCCTAACCTAGAAATTAAAATTCAAGAAAATATCTACTGTTATATCATAATATGTACAAAATGAATTAAAATTTCTAGGGCATAATTTTTTGGAGGGGAGAATGTAACATCACATGATTCAAGTTTATTAATAATATATAGGATAGATTATGAGAAACCCAAACTTGAGCTTAAACAAACCATGCAAATCTATTTAAATATTAATGTTATAATCGAGTCATTGAATAGGTAGGTATGAATAGAAGTAGCCTCATTATGAAATATATATAGATAAATTTTCCTTAATATAAATGTAATGATTAATTTCTAATAAATATGAACTCAATTTTGAATAATATTATATAATATTAAAATTTATATTTTGAAAAAAAAATTATATGTGAAAAGTGTTTTTTCTTAAAATAAAAAAAATTAATAACTACAGATGAATGATTTTAATGATATTTAATGAAACTATATTTAATAAAATAAAATAACATTCATCCAATGGTGGTTACTAGACATGTAATGAGTATAAAAATATTTTATACTTCAAAATTATATTTTCTTCAAAAATGGGTTTTATTTCATTTTGTGTATGGGTATTTGATTAATTTTTTTAACATTTTAGAAATTTTATATTATAAAATGAAAATAATTTTCCATATTAGCATGTTAAAAAGATAACAAAATAAATATTTGGTATTTTCTTGTAAAGAATGATTTTTGGGTAAATAATGAAATATACCGATATTTTAAAACCAATCATTTCATTTTTTTTATTAATGTAATTTAAAGTCCCATTATATTTTTTATTTATTTTGAAGTAAAATAAATTTAATTTTACTAAAAAAAATTAATCTAATGTCATAATAATCAATATTATACATGATTTTGTTAAAAAATAATTTTTATGCTTGAAATAAGTTTTTTTTCTTAAAACTGTTTTTCATTGATTTTCATGAACTTGTATTAAAATTTATTTTTACCACTTATGGAAATTAAATAATATAAAATGGATTCCATATTTGGAATCATCATATTTAAATTATTATATAAGGACCATTTCATTTTTAGTCGTAATTAATAGTAACCAATGTAAAAGTTTATCACTACGGTAAATGGTAATATGGGTTAAATAAGGTTAAAATAATGGGATAAGGAAAAAAAATCACCAAAAAACTCATTTAATATCACTGTATGTATAAATTATATCCATAAATATTATAAATTTTAAATTATGGAAAAATTATTCCACTTTCTTGTCATTATGACCTTTATATTATTTTTTGTAAAGATTATTTACTATACGTCACTCTAGCGCACTTATTATGTTATCATGATATGGATATAGATAAAAATGATATATGAATAAATATAAATTATAAATTTAATGAAGAATATTCCATTTATTAAATTAATTTAATTTAATTATTTAGTTATGGTATAATCATCTATAATGTTTACACAATGTCCGCATCACTTGTGAAAGTAGTAGAAAAATAAATTAAACAAATTTAAAAACAATAAAAGTAATAATGTTTTAGTGAATTATGATATCCTGCTAATTTTATGGATATTTATAAAGTTTATGTGTTAATTAAAGGGTTTATACTAAAAATATATTGCTTACATGATTTCTTTAATGTCAATTTTTTTAACAGTCCTAAAATGTCTTTAAAAGTTATATAAGGTTTATAAATTAGTTTTAAATCACTAAAAATTTATAAAATCATATAAAAAATAAATATTATGGGAAATTATTTATGCAATAATTAATTTTCCATGTATGTTCCAGTTGAATATTTTAAATTTCATTCCCAAACCTTAGTGATTGAAATATTTTTTACCATTATTAAGGTTAAAAGGGTCTATGAGGGGGTCAATCTAAGAGATAAGGTTCAAATGCCACATAAACTTGTCTAAATTTTATTGGTTGAATTTATTTTGAAATTATATTCCTTATATTAAATTTTATATACATTTGGATCCATTTTATAATAGATTGAGACATATTATATATTAATATTTCAGGTATTTTCAAGATTTCCACCCACCTCACTTATAAAAGGGCACCTCCTCTCTTATCTTCCCTGCCCTTCCTAAGCCACTTACCTCTACCAATCCTTACCCAAATACGTTACAAAATTGATTTTTTCAACCTAGAGGATTTTTAATGGAACAATACAACTTCAAGAAGGATTATCTTGTAATCCAAATGAGGTTACCTAGTGAAGTGGAGGATATAATACATCTGACCAAGAGAGAATCCTAGGTGTGAGTTTTTCATCTCAATTCCACTCCAATGAGACATATTTTATATTGTTCACCTAATTTAATTTATATGGGGTATAGAATACCCCTTTTATATATTATATCATGAAATAATATTTATTTATGGTATTTAAATATTCAATTCATGTTTTCCATTTTAAGGGGTTTTGATTCAAAAGTAATTAAATCTGTAAATGTTTATTTCACAATATCACCCTTATTTGAAAATTTTCATGTTTAAATTTATATTTAAAAACTTATATAATATTTATATTATTTATCCCCATATATTTTATTCTTATATGTTTATTTATAGGGTTTTTATAATTTTCTTCCTACTTTTCCTCTCTTTGGTACTGAAATACTAAACACATGTTTTGAAACAAAACTGACTTTATTTTTCTGTTTCTTTTTTGGAATCATTATACTATATGTAAATATTATTTGAAAATGTTTTATGGATGTTTATATATAAGATTAATGATTTGTAAATGGATTTTTATATGAACTCTAAATTTATTTATGACGGTCTAAAATGAATATTTTTATCTTTTTAGAATAGTTTTTCATTATTTTTACAAAAGTGTGAATGGGAGGTTCTTTTTAAACATATATGGGAAGAATGATTTTCCCACCTCTATGAAAATTATTCTCTATTTATATTTTTATAAAAATTCACATGGGTTTTCAAATAAAATCTATTTTCTATTATTTTTTGATTTTTAATTTTTATATTAAAATAAAAAGGCATTAGTTTCTAAAATATTGAAAAGAATTTTTGAAATGATTTATGACTTAGTTTTTAAAAAATAAGTTACAAAAGTTTTATGGAATTTTTTTTTTATTTTTTTATTCCATTTTACTATCTAATTATCAAAATACATTCTATAATTTTAAACCATTATTCTTGATGAATTGATGGTAATATATCAACCTTTACTGATTTATTGTATTATGTTCATTAACCTTCTAATGATCTCATTATCTATCACTCCTCATCATTTCAATGGACATTATTTTCTCATCCATGTCCATATTTTAAGTTTCATTGATTTATATGGTATTATTTCCCTACATTGATGTTGTCTTAACCATATCCCATTTCAATATATGGTATTAGTTGAAGGAAGATTATTAAGGAAATTATTTCACATACTCGTGAAATATCAATATTTGGTATTCTTGATTTAGTATAGATATTTATTTATTGATAAGACATATTGAATATATTTTCAATTCAATATATTATTAATTCAATTGAAATATGATAGTGATGAGTGGGTCCAGATTTTAGATAACCCCTTGATGCATCAATAGTTCTCATGAGACAAAAAAGGTGGCCACATTGGTTTGGTAATTAGTGCATACCTACCCATACTGTTAAAGTGTCTTAGATAAGGTATTTAAATTAAGATTCATGATGTCTTGGACAAGTCCTTAATGGTAATATGATGAATTTCCAACATTATGAATTTTATACATTAAAATTTTAGTTATTACAGTCCATTCGATTGTTTTATTTTCTATGGATATATTTTGAAACTCATGCTATTGATTAAATGAAATATTTAATGATTATTTAGTAATCCAAATTATTTATGCCTTATGTATTTGTGATGTATTACATTGTATTATTTACCTTACTGATCATATGATCTCACCAGTTTAAGGGATTCTTTTACAAAGGATATTAAGAAGGAATCATTTCTTAATGGAAGTAATATATTATTTCATATGATGTTTTATTTTTCCAATGTAATATGGAAATAATTTATGTATCTAGTTAAGTTTACTAAACCGACTGATCCTTAGTGGTGAGATCCCATGTATTTTATTACAATGTAATAAGCACTAGATCTAAGTTACTATAGTCGGGGGTTCTATTGGATTGTGTCTAAGAGGTTCATTGGATATATCTATTATAAATATGTGTAAAAGTAATAACATAAATATACAATAAATATAGGTGATAGAATAATATACCAATGAAGTTGAAGATAAAGCCACCCTTGGTATTGGGAAATGGTTTTTTTCTACTTAGAGAACTACTATAACCAAATTCAATGAGAAGGAATATACATATGATGATTGTTGAGATTGTTTTTCAATGATTAATGGTATATAAATTTAATGTTAGAAGAACTGAATATAATTTTTTTGAAAGGATTTTGAAGGAGTTGGATAATGAATATATTGAAGATTTATAATTAAATAAGAAAAATATGGTTAGAATTAATAGGATAATTTTTTTTAATAGTAAAGTAAGATTTTATATGTTGCAGAAGAATTTAGAATTATAGTTGAATATATTTAGAAATATTTTGATAATTTAAAAATTATTTTAATAAAATTTTGAGCTGATTTTAATGAATTTGTGATTCCATTTGATGAATTGAATAATTTTTTAGTTGATCTGATGTAATAATAGAATTCTGTGTTACGGGTGAACATTTTGAAAAGGCGTGTTATGTTATAAGCAAGGATGGGTGAGTCAAAAACTATATAGCCCTCCAATTTATTGGGTAATTGTTGATATCTCCTGAGACAAAAGGGACTAGAATGGGGAGTGATCCCTATCTAGTAAGGGTATTTGTCCACTATGATAATATTGGGAGTGACCCATGATTACTATGATGTTATGGGGAGTTAACCCAATCCAATACAATAGTCTTGGGAGTGAACCTTAACTAATATGATGGATTGGGAATTGAACCAAGTCCACTATGATTGTCTTGGAAGTGAGCCTTGGCTACTAAAGAAATTATTTTCTATTATTATGTGTATGAAAAAAACCTATGGATTGTACCTATGCTATACTCTCATAACACATGTTTTTTGATTCTTCTATGACTAATGTATTATAAAATTCCTATATTTATTCCAAGGATAAATAATTATGATCTTTAATATGAAAGTTATAGTTTTCAAATGTTACAATCATGTTCTCATACCATGATTCTCATACTACGTCTTTGTGATCATTATTGTCTCTATTGTTTAACCATAATGGGCATTAGAGCTCACCATTTTCAAATGTATCCATTCCTCTGGTTATAAAGAAACGTTTTAAGTATGGTTCTTTTATAAAGGGTACTAAATGTGATGATATTTATGGGTTATGTTAAAGATATTTCACAAAATTAGAAGATTTTACATCTAGTTTCCAAAGACACTAAAACTTTATGATCATCAAGCATGTGATTGGGAAATGTATTAAATATTTATGTAAAAAATATTTAAAATTAATGAATGAAAATCCATGGTCATTATATATGGTTATAGTGAGATGTTTAATCAATATTTGTTGATTATGGTTAGAACACTTTGGGGGAAATCACGAGGATATGTCTAGGTATAGGATAAAATCCTATAGATTTTAGAAATGACCAATGATAACCTAGGTTAAACCTAAGGTCTCATGTATTGAAAAGAATGTTTTATGATCAAGACATCCATTGAATAAATAGTAAATATTTTATGATATATTATTCTGATTATTATAGTTTGATTCTTATACATTTCATTTTGGTTTTAGTGAAGACTATAACCAAAATACATCTTGCTAACAAAGGTTGTGAGGGATAATGAAATTATTGTCCTCCTGAACAATTGAATGACATGGGAATTAGAATGAAAAACCATGTGATCAAGCTTAATCAATTATCATGATATATAATTAAAAAATTCACATTAACCAACTCTTAGACTCACTATAGAAGATAAAGATAGAGTTTACTAAGTTCTCGAGTGAAGGATATCACGAAATAAATAAGACTCAATTCACTGTATGTTAGGTATATGAGAAGAAACCCGTAAGGGGATGTCTTAGAATAATAAGAATAATTTTAAGTGATGAAAATAAGGACATATAGAAACTAAATTTTGAGTGAAAATTAAATGTTAGATGTAGGAAAATGAAGTCCATCAAAAAAATTTATTTGTAGTTAAATTTATCTTGTGTGTTTAATATGTTAATTATCTGAGCCAAGGCCATAATACAAGGATTTAATCCTAGTAAAATGAAGTTATTATGTTATTAAATCATTAATTTAAAAGGAATTAAGTATTTATATATTGAGATTCAAGAAATATATCAATTATATTTTGGATTTAAGAATAATGAAATATCTTGGGATTATTCCACGATAGTTTTCTTTATGAATTTAAAAGAAAAATGTTGAATGGTACTAATAAACAAGAATATTGATATTGTTTAGTGGGAAAAAGTGATGATATATCTTGATGGGATAATATTGGTGACCTTAAAATTGGTTAGTGATTTGATAACAAAGTTATTTAGGGAATATAGATTATTTTTATCAAATATTTGGATTTATGGATTAAATTGAATAGACTATGGTGTAAATTTAGGAATAAGGATTGTATTAATTTTTTTCTTGTATGTTTTCATGTGAGGTAAAATTATGAGTTATGGATACCATCATGAGTTTATTGGTTTAACGATAATCACAAGTTTAAAGGATTAAATGACTTTTTTTTAGGTTTAAAGTAAAGATATTTTGAGTTGATTAATGATAATTTTAGAGATTGGATTTAGAATGGTAATCTAACTAGGTATAAAGACTATTAAATTTAAATTATTGTTTAATTTCTTATATTACACTTTATAAAGGCCACTTTCATTTTACATGAAATAATAAATTTCATATTTTACTGTTTCAATTTTCTATTTATTAAAGATCATTCATCAAGATGAAATGGAAATGATCTCACATAACCTTCTTGTCACTTTCATATTATTTGATCATCATTATGCTATAAAAGTCTGGTTCAAATGTTTTGAAATATTTTTTAACAACCAAATCACTTGTAAGAAACTATTTTATCTATCTAAAACCTTTTCATTTCTCCAAAATTTCTATGGATCATGGTGTTTCAATTATCTGATTTACAAATCTCAATTTATCCATCTCATTCAACAAGTGAAATATCACCATGGTATTGACTATTTAATTTCTAGAGATAAATATTTTTGGAAGGAAGATAAAGGGTATATCAAAAGCATAAAATGATGCATTTATCTAGATTTAATGTATAACATATCTTCTTATGTTCTATGTATGAAACATGATTGAATTTTTATTGAACAATAATTATAAAATATTTCATATTTTTTATTTATATGAATAAAGTTTAAAGGGAGGATACAAATAAAAATAATTAATGGTTTAAGGGTATGTTTATAGAGTTTTTAGAATTATTATATAGTATTATTTCTTCAATATTATGAGAATCATGAAACACATATGTATTATTATATTGTATTTATTGATTTTAAAATTTGGAAACATATTTTTTTATGGAATGGATACCATTGAAAAAAATGGGGTAGTGAAAATGTGATATTTTTTTGGATGAATTTATTATGTTTTGAAATTTTTTTGAGGTATATGAAACCCTTATGTTTAACATGTATAAAAGGTTTATTTGAGGATGAATTCATTTATATTTGGTGGAAACAAGTTTAATGATATTGATATAATTTAGGGTTTATATGATCTTTTATTTTGAGGTAATTATGGGTTATTACAATTTGGGAACATATGATTTATCATATAGATAAAAATGTGATCATTTTCCTCATTGATAGATTGACAGGATACTAGAATTGCCTTTGTCACGACCCGCCCTCGGGGTCCGTGCCGTGACTACCCCAAGCCCGCCTTCCATAGGCCAGGGGCTGGCGACTAGCACTAAGGCGTAAATCCCGGTAAAAAGGGAAGGCATTGCCTTTGAAAAGTAAACAAACACCACAGAGTAAGCAAGCGGAAAGTAAACACTAAACAAAAGCAGAGTACAACTGAAAGTGTGGAAAAGTAAATGGGCCAGTATACAAACCGAAACTGAAAGTAAAGTACAACTCGAAAGGGAAAACAGCAAATGAAAAGTAAAAGCCGCTACACCGAGCTGTCCACTGGAAATCCCACCTGAAGGGTGGGTATAGATAGCTCCACTGCTCCACGGGTCCCGCCGTCCGCTCCGAGCACGTCCCGCCCAGTGGTCCACCTCTGGGTACCGTCCCGTTCTGCAAGCCTCAGCTAAGGTCAACGCTGTCCGTCGTCTGCAACCAACACAACGTAGTGCGGGCAAAGCCCGTGCAGGGGTGAGTATAAGCTACTCAGTAGGGACCCCGAGACCCCTGAAGGTCTCTCAAATCCACAAGGATAAACCACGAAGAAAGGAACAATCACGAAGTAATAACCGACACTGCTTAGGTATATGCCCATACATATACCTAAGTCATCAATTTCAAATACGCTCCAACCTCCGAGCCCAAGTACAACTCAGTCCACACAGGAAAGTAAACGTATTCCACACAGGAAAGCAAAACGTAATCCACACAGGATTGCACAACACAATCCACACAGGAAAGCAACAGGATTCAGCTCACACAGGTATACTTCTTCAAAAGACGATAAAGATGATCTCTGATCCATCTAAGTCGTCAGACCCACGAAGGATCGATAGGTAACTAACCCCCGCAAAAGACCCACACAGGATCGGGCCCACGTAGGACCTGTAGGCGCTGGTTCACATAGGACCGCTGAGCGCAAAGACCCACACAGGATCGGACCCACACAGGATCGGGCCCACACAGGACCTGTAGCACTGATCCACGTAGGATCGCTGAGTGCTGTAGCCGTCGTCGTCGAATCCACATAGGATCTCTGTACTGTCGTCGTCGCAGTAACAGTAGCAGCAGTAGCAGTAGTAGTCACAGTAACAGTCGCAGCCAGCACTAGGGTTCCCGCACACAGCAAGCTCGTTCGGAGGGTCCGCTCCACGAGCCGAGAGGCTGATACATCAACTGACACAAAGTCTAGAGTTGATGTATCCAAAAGTTCCGTAACTTCAACAGGAACTCAACGCAACAGACGGCGCGTCGATCGGACGCCCGGTCTGAGAGTTATTGGCATTTTCGTCCTCGGGGCCCGGTTGATTTTTAAGGCAAAACCAACCCGACCGTACTCCACCTGCGTCCAAACCTCGGGCGGAGTATGCCAAAAGATCCGTCTCACATAGAGGAACACAACACAGCTGACGGCACGTCAATCGGACGTCCGTAGCTCAAGATATGAGCGTTTCCGCTCCGAAGGCCCGGTTGGTTTCGTGAACGAACCAACCCGGCCGAACTCAAAGTATTCCGAAACCTTGAGTGCGATATACCGAAACGACCGTCTCGATCCAAGGATCGCGTTGCCGCAGATGGTTCATCGATCGAAGGTCCGTGGCTCATGTTATGGCCAAAAGACCGAAACCGATTCGAAACGGGGGGTCCGGGTCCGGGCCGACCCGGCCCGACCCCCCCCCCCCCTGGGTCGGCCCGAACCGGGTCGACCCGACCCGGGTCCGACCCGGCCCAGCCGGCCGGCCGGCCGGCGGCGCGGCGGCCCGGCGCCGCACGGAGGCAGCGCGCGGGGGGGCAAAGCCCCCCGCTTGATTGGGAGGCGGCGCGGCTTTTTAGCCGCGCCTGTTTGCAAAACTGCCCCCCCCCCCCTACGTGGGGGGCTTGATTGGCAGGAAACGGGGGGCCGCCTGCCCCCCCTCAAAGGAACCGCCCCCCTCATAAAGAGGGGGGGTTTAGAGCTGGCCGGGGGAATTTAATTCCCCCGGCCTTTGACCTTCCGGCCGGCCACCTGGCCGGCCGGATTTTCTCCAACCGGACCGGAAAAATTTCCGGTCCCCTTTCCGGCTTCCGACGCCGGCGGCCCAGCGTGCCGCCGGTCTTCCCGTCTCGCCTCGGCCCGGAACCGGCCGTGATGTTCATCGTCCGGCGCGGTACGACGGCACCGCGCCTCTCCGCCGCCCCTTCGATTCCCCCTTGACGCGACGCGACGGCGTCGCGTTCTTGATGATTCTTCCACGACGCGGCACGACGGTGCCGCGCAAAAAGATTTGGGCGAATATCCGCGTGGTGCGACGGCACCACGCCACCTTGATTCATCCGCAAAATAAAAACCAAGAACGAAGGAGGGGTTCGGCCGTGTTCATACGGTCCGGCCCCCTCACGTTAAAACACAACTTAAAATCCTTATGTTAATCATGCATGAACCACGAACAAGGATAAAAATATAAACAAAATACAACAACCCCTACCTTGGGTATAAGTTCGAGGATTTGTCAACGTTCCGCGGAAGACAACGTCGCGGAGGTCGGGCGTCGCGGTAGTCGTTCGTCAAATCCGATGACGAAGAGGTACGTCTGAAGAGACACGTCATTGGCGAATCCTTGTACGCCGACGAAGGTTGTCCGAGGAAGAAGTGGCGTTCCCTTTCGTTGACACGGTAGACGAAGAAGGGAGGTGCGGCGTTCTTCGTCGGAGCTTGAGCGTTCTTCGTCGGAACTTGAGCGTTCTTCGTCGGAACTTGAGTGTTCTTCGTCAAAGCTTGAAGAAGGAAGAAGAGCTCTCAACCTCTCCAAGATGGCTAAAGAGTTCTAACCCAACAAAATAAGATAAAGTCTTATTTTATTCACAAAAGAATTTCAAAGGTTTGAAATTCAAATAAGAGATAACTCCACATTAATTAACAAGTTGTCATGTTAATTAAAGAGGGGTTAAGGGAGTTTGAGGGAAGATGTAAGGTTTAGGGTTCGTGTGGGCCCCACCACACTTAATCCTCTCAAGGGAGTTAAGTGGGTGTGGGTCCCACCCCTAACTTCCTTTGAGAGGGGTTAACCTACAAAAGTGAAATAAAAAGAATCCACATTTTTTTATTCAACTTTTTATAATTCTCCCAAAAACTAACTTTCGTTCCGCAACAAACGCAACTTCCGAAAAGGTCTCTTTAAGCGAATATCGGCACTGCGAGTTCATCGGTGCCCTCGGATTTCAATTCCAAGCACCGGATCAAAAGTTAGGAATTCCCGCTCGTTCGTTCACTGAACGTACCCGAGCCAAACTTCGTAAATTGATTCCGGGCACTCCGGGCCTCGGAATCAGGTGCCGTCAGAAACCGCGCTCTTGTAAAATTCTAAAGAAAATTAAGAAAAAATTTCCCTTGAATTTTACGGGTCTTTACATTACTCCCACCTCAGGGCTTTACGTCCCCGTAAAGATACATCAAAAACTAGGGAAACAAATGAGGGTACTGAGCACGCATCTGAGCCTCCCGCTCCCATGTGCTCTCCTGGAGATTCCCGTGCTGCCATCTGATGCGCACAAGAGGAATCGATCGCCCACGCAGGACCCGCTCCTGTCGATCCTCTATCTCCACCGGGACCTCCGTGAAAGTCGCCCCATCATCAACGTCAAGCTCCCCATGGTCAATGATATGCGTCGGGTCGTGCACGTATCTCCTCAGCTGAGACACGTGGAAGACGTCGTGCACCCGGTGCAACTGAGGTGGTAGAGCCAGGCGATAAGCCACCTCACCAATCCTGCTGAGGACCTGGAAGGGTCCGATGAAGCGCGGAGAAAACTTGCCGCCTCGGCCAAATCTCCGAATACCACGTCGAGGTGAGACCCACAAGAAGACGTGGTCGCCATTCTCAAACTCCAGTGGCCTCCGCCTCCTGTCAGCATATGACTTCTGCCGGCTCTGAGCTGTCCTCATCCGCTCCTGGATGACCTGGACCTTCTCTGTCGTGACCTGGACCATCTCCAGTCCCACCAGTGCTGACTCTCCAGGGTCTGTCCAGCACAAAGGAGATCTACATGGTCGGCCGTACAACGCCTCGTACGGTGCCATCCTGATAGTGGAGTGGTATCTGTTGTTGTACGCAAACTCCACCAAGGGTAGGTGGTCCTCCCAACTACGACCAAAGTCGAGGACACATGCGCGGAGCATGTCCTCGAGAGTCTGAATGGTCCTCTCCGTCTGACCATCCGTCTGAGGGTGAAAGGCTGTGCTCAGACGTAGCTGCGTCCCGAACGCCTCCTGTAACCCCTTCCAAAGCCGGGAAGTAAAGCGAGCATCTCGATCGGAGACGATAGATGATGGCACGCTGTGGAGCCGCACAATCTCCTGAACGTAGAGTCGTCCCAAGCTCTCTACTGAGCCCTGCTCTCTGATGGGTAAGAAGTGTGCCAACTTGGTGAGTCGGTCAACAATCACCCAGATGGAGTCGTGACCTCTGGAAGTACGTGGAAGTCCAGACACGAAGTCCATAGATATGCCGTCCCACTTCCACTCCGGAACCTCCAAGGGCTGTACCATGCCTACTGGTACCTGATGCTCTGCCTTCACCTGCTGGCAGGTGAGGCATCGAGAAACGAACTCTGCTACTGCCTTCTTCATGCCCGGCCACCAGTGCTGTCGTCTGAGGTCCTGGTACATCATCACCACTCCAGGATGTACCGCCAAAGGAGAAGTGTGAAACTCTCTCAGCACTTACTCTCGCAAAGTGACTGGTACCATGGTACGTCCTCTGAAAAGGATTTCGTGCTCTGCTCCAAGGGAGAAACCATCAGGTGCCTGTCCCGAGGATATCTGTGCACGCCGTGTCTCACAGTCAGCGTCCTCACGCTGTGCCTCTCTGACCCGCTGCAGTAGTGGAGGAGTGATTGTGAGAGACTGAAGGAAGGCTTCCCCATCTCTATCCACGAAGGATATTTGCAAAGAGGCTAGCTGCTCCGTCGCCTCCTCAAGTGGCTGAATGCCCGTCCTCCTGCTGAGGGCATCGGCTACTACGTTCCCCTTCTCATGAGTATAGACTATCTCAAAGTCATAGTCCTGGAGGAACTCGAGCCATCGCCGCTGTCTCAGGTTCAGGTCCTTCTGCGAGAAGATATACCTGAGACTCTGATGATCAGAAAAGACTGTAAAGCGCTCGCCCATCAGATAGTGTCGCCATTTCTTCAGAGCGAAGACCACTACTGCTAACTCCAGGTCATGGGTAGCGTAGTTCTGCTCATGCGGCCTCAACTGACGTGATCCATAGGCGATCACTGCCCGCTCCTGCATCAGAACACATCCGAGTCTGGTCCCTGATGCATCGCAGTAGACTACGTACCCTACTCCCTCCTCGGGCAACCTCAAGATAGGTGCGCTAGTCAATCTCTGTCTCAGCTCCTGGAAGCTCTGCTGACATCTGTCAGACCACACGAAGGGTTTCCCCTTCTTCGTCAAAGCTGTGAGTGATGCCGCAACTCTAGAGAAGTCTGGCACGAATCTCTGATAGTATCCAGCTAGTTCCAAGAAACTCCGAACCTCAGTCACGCTCCTGGGTGGCTCCCATGCTAACACAGCCTCAATCTTCGCGGGATCCACTGCAACTCCCGCCTCAGAGATAACGTGTCCCAAGAAGTGGACCTCACGTATCCAGAACTGGCACTTCGAGAGCTTACCATAAAGCTGGTGCTCTCGGAGTGTGTCTAGTACAACTCGCAAGTGATAGGCGTGCTCCTCCTCTGTCGTAGAGTAAATCAGAATGTCGTCGATGAAGACCACGACAAACCAATCGAGGTATGGCTGAAAGATCCTGTTCATGAGAGCCATGAACACTGCTGGAGCATTGGTTACACCGAATGGCATAACCAAGAACTCATAGTGGCCATACCGACAACTGAAGGCTGTCTTCTGCACATCCTCGTCTCTGACTCTGAGCTGATGATAGCCTGACCTGAGGTCTATCTTCAAGAACCACCGTGATCCCTTGAGCTGATCAAAGAGGTCATCAATCCTCGGTAGCGGATACTTGTTCCTCACTGTCACCTGGTTCAGGCGACGATAGTCAACACAAAGTCGCAAGCTCCCGTCCGCCTTCTTGGCGAATAAAATCGGGGAAGCCCAGGGTGATACACTGGGTCGAATGAACCCCTTGCCCTGCAAGTCCTCCAACTGTACCCGTAGCTCTCGAAGCTCGTCGGGGGCCATCCGATATGCTGGAGTGGATATCGGAGCTGTCCCGGGGTACAGGTCAATATAAAAGTCTACCTCTCTGCGAGGAGGTAGTTCTGGAACGTCGTCAGGAAAAACGTCCGCAAACTGATCCACCACTGCAGGAAAACCAGGACTCCGCACGTCAACTGCTCCAAGGATAAGGCTAGCCAACTCATGAGTGATGGGCTGTCCTCTCCTCCGCGGAAGTCCATCCTGTGCTGCTAAGGCTCCCTTCTCGCCGGTGAAGGTGAACCTGCTCCCGTCAGTGCGTACACATCGCACCTTGCGCCTAAAACAGTCAATCTGTGCATGGACTGTAGATAGACAATCCATGCCCAAGATGACATCGTAAGGCCTCGACGCTGCTACAAGAAGATCCCAGCCGAAGCTCTCGCCTCCTAGAGTGAGCTCACACTGCCAGCACCAGTGGGTAATCGTCGAGTCTGCTCCCGTAGGAGTGTCTAGCCGTAAGGATCGAGTCAACGGCTCTATCGGAATCTCCGAGCTCCGAACAAGGGCAGCGGTTATGAAAGAGTGACTCGCTCCTGTGTCTATAAGAACTGCAGCAAGGGTGGAGTAGACACAGATAGTACCTCGAATCATCTCGGGTGCGCCGTGGTCGTAGGCCTCTGCTGCCTGGAGTTGTGCCTGTCTCTGCCCGCCAGCTCCCTGTGGTCGGGGTGGACCTCCTGGTGGTGGTGGTGGCAGAGCCTCAAAGCGTCTCCCACCACCGGCTGCTCGTCCAGCTCCTCTGCCCCATCCACCTCCTCCCTGCGGACCGCCACGGTCGACCCTCTGCCTCTGCCTCGGTGGTCCCTCAACCGTCTGCTGCTCCTCGGCACAACGGGTCGGGCAGTCACGAGCCATGTGGCCCTGCCTGCCGCACGAGTAGCACTGTCTGCCTCTCAAAAGACTGGCTCCGCGTTGTGTGCCCTGCACTGCCGAGCCAGTGTCCTAAGGTCGTCTTCCCAAAGGTCTGGTCTGCCTGGACCCCTGAGTCATCCGTCGACTGCCTGCTGCAGATGACTCTGCCACATACCGCCCTGCGGTGGGTCGTTGTGCTGGTGTAGACTCAGGAAGGAAGCTCTCGATCATAAGGGCCCGCTCCAGTACTCCTGTCTGAGTCGGTATGCTGAGGGAGATCAGCGATGCCCTGATCTCGTGTCTCAAACCCTGCTCGAAGGTCCGGGCCCGGAAGAATGGGTCCCGTACCATGTCGGTCGAGTAGCGCGAGAGATCGATAAATCTTGCCGAGTACTGAACGACCATCATGCTGCCCTGCCGCAGCTGTAGAAGCTCCTGGATACGCACCGCACGAAGGGTGGCTGGGATGAACTCCGAGCGGAAGAGGCTCTCAAAGTCCGTCCAAAGTAGAGATGCCTCATCGTGCACCTGGAGCATCAAGCTCCACCATCGTCCTGCTGCTGCGTGTAGTAGGCTCGCAGCGAGGATCACCATGAGGTCTGCTGGTGTCCTCACTAGCCTAAACACTCGAACCACTGCCTCCAGCCAGTCCTCTGCTGCCTGGGGATCCGTCTCCCCGCGAAACCTGGGCGGTCGCTGGCGTTGAAACTCATGCAGTGCGCTGAGGCGACGTGCATCGTCAGCGGCTGCTGCTGGAAGCATCGGGGGCTCGGCGGGTAGAGCTACCGCCGGTGCCACTGCTGACAAGGGGCCCTGCACCGAGGCCTCGTCGCTCGGTGGGCTGTCGTCACGCTCGACTCTCGGAACCCTAGCTGGCTGCCGTCGTGGGGCCATCCTGAAAAGGAAACAGGTGCGCCACGGTCAGAACAGTATACCTGGTGAGCTGATATAAGTAATCACAAAGAAAACTTTGAAACACACTCGCAATCAATGTTTTCGTGCATTAAGTCAGAAATCAGTAGTCAGGGTCCTGGTGTACGGATACGTCGGCCGCTGCACCAAC
Source organism: Viscum album (assembly GCA_963277665.1). NCBI lineage: Eukaryota > Viridiplantae > Streptophyta > Magnoliopsida > Santalales > Viscaceae > Viscum > Viscum album. The sequence goes on from OY728150.1 coordinate 492,673,223, forward strand.
ACTGGACTCCCTGGACTGATAACCACACTCAACACGCTAAACATTATTGCTTCACATAGAAAAGATCAGAGTTCGCGGTAGAACCGAACTCCTCTGATACCAATTTGTCACGACCCGCCCTCGGGGTCCGTGTCGTGACTACCCCAAGCCCGCCTTCCATAGGCCAGGGGCTGGCGACTAGCACCAAGGCGTAAATCCCGGTAAAAAGGGAAGGCATTGCCTTTGAAAAGTAAACAAACACCACAGAGTAAGCAAGCGGAAAGTAAACACTAAACAAAAGCATAGTACAACTGAAAGTGCGGAAAAGTAAATGGGCTAGTATACAAACACAAACTGAAAGTAAAGTACAACTCGAAAGGGAAAACAGCAACTGAAAAGTAAAAGCCGCTACACCGAGCTGTCCACTGGAAATCCCACCTGAAGGGTGGGTACAGATAGCTCCACTGCTCCACGGGTCCCGCCGTCCGCTCCGAGCACGTCCCGCCCAGTGGTCCACCTCCGGGTACCGTCCCGTTCTGCAAGCCTCAGCTAAGGTCAACGCTGTCCGTAGTCTGCAACCAACACAACGTAGTGCGGGCAAAGCCCGTGCAGGGGTGAGTATAAGCTACTCAGTAGGGACCCCGAGACCCCTGAAGGTCTCTCAAATCCACAAGGATAAACCACGAAGAAAGGACCAATCACGAAGTAATAACCGACACTGCTTAGGTATATGCCCATACATATACCTAAGTCATCAATTTCAAATACGCTCCAACCTCCGAGCCCAAGTACAACTCAGTCCACACAGGAAAGTAAACGTATTCCACACAGGAAAGCAAAACGTAATCCACACAGGATTGCACAACACAATCCACACAGGAAAGCAACAGGATTCAGCTCACACAGGTATACTTCTTCAAAAGATGATAAAGATGATCTCTGATCCATCTAAGTCGTCGGACCCACGAAGGATCGATAGGTAACTAACCCCCGCAAAAGACCCACACAGGATCGGGCCCACGTAGGACCTGTAGACGCTGGTTCACACAGGACCGCTGAGCGCAAAGACCCACACAGGATCGGACCCACACAGGATCGGGCCCACACAGGACCTGTAGCACTGATCCACGTAGGATCGCTGAGTGATGTAACCGTCGTCGTCGAATCCACACAGGATCTCTGTACTGTCGTCGTCGCAGTCACAGTAGCAGCAGTAGCAGTAGTAGTCACAGTAACAGTCGCAGCCAGCACTAGGGTTCCCGCACACAGCAAGCTCGTTCGGAGGGTCCGCTCCACGAGCCGAGAGGCTGATACATCAACTGACACAAAGTCTAGAGTTGATGTATCCAAAAGTTCCGTAACGTCAACAGGAACTCAAAGCAACAGACGGCGCGTCGATCGGACGCCCGGTCTGAGAGTTATTGGCATTTTCGTCCCCGGGGCCCGGTTGATTTTTAAGGCAAAACCAACCCGACCGTACTCCACCTGCGTCCAAACCTTGGGCGGAGTATGCCAAAAGATCCGTCTCACATAGTGGAACACAACACAGCTGACGGCACGTCAATCGGACGTCCGTAGCTCAAGATATGATCGTTTCCGCTCCGAAGGCCCGGTTGGTTTCGTGAACGAACCAACCCGGCCGAACTCAAAGTATTCCGAAACCTTGAGTGCGATATACCGAAACGACCGTCTCGATCCAAGGATCGCGTTGTCGTAGACAGTTCGTCGATCGGAGGTCCGTGACTCATGTTATGGCCAAAAGACCGAAACCGATTCGAAACGGGGGGGTCCGGGTCCGGGCCGACCCGGCCCGACCCCCCCTGGGTCGACCCGAACCGGGTCCGACCCGGCCCGGCCGGCCGGCCGGCCGGCGGCCCGGCGCCGCACGGAGGCAGCGCGCGGGGGGGCAAAGCCCCCCGCTTGATTGGCAGGCGGCGCGGCTTTTTAGCCGCGCCTGTTTGCAAACCCCCCCCCCCCCTACGTGGGGGGCTTGATTGGCAGGAAACGGGGGGCCGCCTGCCCCCCCTCAAAGGAACCGCCCCCCTCATAAAGAGGGGGGGTTTTTAGAACTGGCTGGGGGAATTTAATTCCCCCGGCCTTTGACCTTCCAGCCGGCCACCTGGCCGGCCAGATTTTCTCCAACCGGACCGGAAAAATTTCCGGTCCCCTTTCCGGCTTCCGACGTCGGCGGCCCGGCGTGCCGTCGGTCTTCCCATCTCGCCGCGGCCCGGAACCGGCCGTGATGTTCATCGTCCGGCGCGGTGCGACGGCACCGCGCCTCTTCGCCGCGCCTTCGATTCCCCCTTGACGCGGCGCGACGGCGTCGCGTTCTTGATGATTCTTCCACGACGCGGCGTGACGGCGCCGCGCAAAAAGATTTGGGCGAATATCCGCGTGGTGCGACGGCACCACGCCACGTTGATTCATCTGCAAAATAAACACCAAGAACGAAGGAGGGGTTCGGCCGTGTTCATGCGGTCCGGCCCCCTCACGTTAAAACACAACTTAAAATCCTTACGTTAATCATGCATGAACCACGAACAAGGATAAAAATATAAACAAAATACAACAACCCCTACCTTGGGTATAAGTTCGAGGATTTGTCAACGTTCCGCGGAAGACAACGTCGCGGAGGTCGGGCGTCGCGGTAGTCGTTCGTCAAATCCGATGACGAAGAGGTACGTCCGAAGAGACACGTCGTTGGCGAATCCTTGTACGCCGACGAAGGTTGTCCGAGGAAGAAGTGGTGTTCCCTTTCGTTGACACGGTAGACGAAGAAGGGAGGTGCGGCGTTCTTCGTTGGAGCTTGAGCGTTCTTCGTCGGAACTTGAGCGTTCTTCGTCGGAACTTGAGTGTTCTTCGTCAAAGCTTGAAGAAGGAAGAAGAGCTCTCAACCTCTCCAAGATGGCTAAAGAGTTCTAACCCAACAAAATAAGATAAAGTCTTATTTTATTCACAAAAGAATTTCAAAGGTTTGAAATTCAAATAAGAGATAACTCCACATTAATTAACAAGTTGTCATGTTAATTAAAGAGGGGTTAAGGGAGTTTGAGGGAAGATGTAAGTTTTAGGGTTCATGTGGGCCCCACCACACTTAATCCTCTCAAGGGAGGTTAAGTGGGTGTGGGTCCCACCCCTAACTCCCTTTGAGATGGGTTAACCTACAAAAGTGAAATAAAAATAATCCACATTTTTTTATTCAACTTTTTATAATTCTCCCAAAAACTAACTTTCATTCCGCAACAAACGCAACTTCCGAAAAGGTCTCTTTAAGCGAATATCGGCGCTGCGAGTTCATCGGTGCCCTCGGATTTCAATTCCAAGCACCGGATCAAAAGTTAGGAATTCCCGCTTGTTCGTTCACTGAACGTACCCGAGCCAAACTTCGGAAATTGATTCCGGGCACTCCGGGCCTCGAAATCAGGTGCCGTCAGAAACCGCGCTCTTGTAAAATTCTAAAGAAAATTAAGAAAGAATTTCCCTTGAATTTTACGAGTCTTTACAGCCTTGTGATATTTTTATATGGGGTTAAGAAGTAGAAGTCATCATCATGTTAAAAGATGACTAGAATTTAAGGAATTAATTAATGGTGATGAGATGGTTGTTATAGAGATTTCCCTATTTTAAAATGGTAATCCACTAGAACCGTTGATTTGGTTTTACATTTGATCCAGTTGTTCATCATGATAGCATTTGATCTAGCTTGATAGATCCTAACAGTGTCCTTTTTGATGAAAAAATTCAATTCATCTTTACGATGGAAGTGCAATCATTCTCCCAGAGAAAAGGGAATATCCTTTTCAAATGTGCTTCATGGAACTCCATAATTGGTTAATTCCTTACATGGGGATGCCTTTTTTAAATCTGATTATGGAATTCCCACTATAGTTGATGATCCAAATTCACTTCAATAAGGATTGGATATTTGAAATTATTTTACTCTTTTCCATATCATACTGGCCAAGGGTGATAAAACCTTGAACAACAATGATTTCAAAGAAAATAACTACCCTATTTGGGGTGCATAAAATTGGATGATCATAAAAATTGGTAATGGTTATTTTTATATAATCTTATATAGAAAGGAAGACACCTCTATTGTATAGAAATATATAATTTTTTTCTCAAACCTGGAGTTTTTAGAGTATCTGGTTGGCGTAATAATTTCAATCCATTCACATAGAAACATACATCGACTCAGATCTAGATAAGACTCTGTGGTCTTAGATGAGTTTTTATACCCAAAGATACTCTGTGATATTTCCTCCTGTGTGGGTACACCGATATATATGGAACAAAAATCTCTCGATGGTGATTTAGGTTTCTATGCTCAAATTATTATGGAAGGAAATATTGATTCCAACACTCTAAAGGTTTTAAATCATGTTGAAAATAATAATAATTATGAAGTCAAAGTAGAGTATGAATCTCACCCCCATTCTATGAGGTGTGAAAAATAGTTGGTCACTCAATTTATAGTTATAGGATCATATAAAACAAAGTTAAGATTTATTTTTCATACAAGTATTCTTCTTAGAGGGAGGTGTGAAGGATTATCAAGTGTAAGTCAGTTAATCATGAGAAGAGTGAAAATTATGGAAATTAAACCATTAACCATGGGTTGGTGTCTTCTAATCCTCCTGTGGCTGACAAAGTTCCTTCATTGGTTTCTATATTTGGGTATCTGAATAAGAAGGCCTCCAAAGAAGGTACTCTAGTTATTCATATGGTTACTAAGAAGGACCCTAATCATAGTGAGCTACCTATATCTCTACCCTCCAACCCACTTATCCTAATGGAGGGGATACATAATGAGAATAGTTTAATGGAATTATATAGTTTCACACAATGATGTTTTGATTGACCATGATAAATCAGGTTGTATGGATGGGTTTTCTATTCCTTTAATGAGATATTCATAGGATCCTTTGGATAAGTCTATGAAGACTATTAGCATTACCATTGCTAATCTTCTTGATTTAAAGGATCATGAATGTTCTTATTTTGATAATTCTAATGGTCCCAATCCTTCTCGTGGGGCTGGACATTCTAGTACTGGTGTTTCCCCCCACACCAGTATTGCTTATAGTTCTAAAAACATAAAAAATATGGAGTAGAATGGTTAAATGGGAGGATGATTTTGATGAATTCCTCTCTTATTCCCCTATCTACCAACTACCTTTAATAGGAGTCTGTAATTTTTTTGAGGACCACATGAGATAGTGATGAATAGATTATGAGGACCCCCACCCATGAATATAATGTAGCTGATTATAAGTCCCATTTCTAGATCATAAATTCAACTAGAATGGTTGAGAATTTTAGTGAGTCCTCGAGAAAAAAATGAAATCGAACAAAGGAAAGGGGAAGGGAAACCCTAATTAAAATTATGGGTTCAAATGAATCTTCATTTCTAGAATAACCAAGGAGTGGAAAACATTGAAATGAAAAACTCTATTTATAGGTATTTCCACATACCCAAACTCGTGATTTTGGGAATTGATGAACCAAATAAGAATTACAGTTCTGGTATTTTTTTCCTAAATAAATGGGAAATCCTTTGATTAGTGTTAACACTAGGTCTGCCTTAGATCAAAATATTTTGATTTTGTCTCCTTATTCAATGGGGGATGTGTATTACCATAAAATTTAGGACCATATAGTTACAAGTGAAGTGAAATAATTTTATTTTTATATGGTGTGATCTTTATTTATGATTAAAATAGATACCATGATAGAAGAGGATTAAGGTAGGAAATTTACAAGATTAGTAACAACATTAGTTATCCATGGGTTACCCTTTAGGACTTCAAATCCAATCTCTCCCCCAGAGAAAAATTGGATTTGTGCATTCCTCCATCTCACTCAGGGAGTTTAGGGCCTATATAGAGGTGAATGATCTTGAAGAGATTAATCTGGTTGAATCTAAAGATACTCATTACTAGAGACATCTGAAAAAAATAGTTTCTATAAAGCTTGATCATTATCTTACTAAAGTAATGGATCTTGATAAAATAGATTTTATTTATAGTATTACTCTTCCCAAGAGTATTTATGACCACCATCACATTCTTGTCAGTCTTTTGACCGTGGATATAAATTTTCATCTTCCTTTGAATTTTAAAAATGAATGGAAATCCCATAGTGGTTGTGATAGGATTATCTAAGAGTCATTAAATTCCATGTATTTTTTTAATGTGGCTATAGCGTGTATCAAGAAATTGAATCTTTTGAAGTACATGATTATGGGATGAAATAGAGATAATTTTAGCAGAATTGACAAGGAAAATTTCTCTCTTGAATCCTCCCTTAAATAGGTGCATGATGTTAACAGAAATATGTATTTCACTCCCGATCTCTGTCAAGATATTGTATTCTCATAAAATTTGAATTCCTCACTATCAATTAAAGGAAATATTCAAAAATAAAATTTCTAAATCAAATGTATCAAGGATGTTTATAGGAACAAAATGTTTTTAAAATCTATTAAGATGGCCAAGAAAGTTTGTAGAATTCTTTTCATTTTGAAATTGGGCAGAAATATCATTTTAGATAAATAAAAACATTCTTATCACATTGTTTCGTACTACTTAAATTTGTTTAATTGGAATGACATTGATGGAGGAATTGACTGATGTACTTATTCCCAAGCTTGTCAGCCCTGAAGATAACACCCTAATCACCTACAGGCCTCTAGAATTTGAAATTAGGTATATTGGATTTAGCCTAAATTCTGAATGTTATCTTGTACTGGATGGATTTTCTAATGCATTTTTTCAATGATATTTTGATATCATGCAAGTTTATGATTACAATCTGGTCACTTGATTCTCCATTAAAGGTTTTATTCCTTGTGGTCTAAATTCTCAGTTTCTCACAATTATAAAAAAGATTGCGATTGTTTTCATGATTCAATTTTTCAGTCCCATTTCTCTTATTAACACGATGTAGATGATTGTGATTTTTTTATTATTAATAGGATTTATCTAATTTCCAATAATATAATTTCCTATAATAAATCTGGGATTTTAAAAGCTGGTGCACCCAAGATTTCATGGGCACAACTACTAACGACATCAACCATCTCAAAAAGTATAACAGGGGAAGTAACATTTGTCTCAGTCTTGATATCAATAATTTCATTAACACAATGGATTAAAATATAATTTATAAAGTTATGTAGATTTTTTTCTTCAATAGAACATTCATTGTATTGGTGAAATCAGTATTTGGTTCAACTCACATTTTGGTTCTCATTAATGGTTATCCTAAGGGATACATCAAATGACCTCAAGGGTTTGGATAGGGAATCCATATTTTAGATCATTATACTTAATTACTAAATATTATGTCAGTCAACTCCTCACTCAGATGGTGGATCAAGGGATGATCAAACCTATTTCCTCCTTTAGGGGTCTTACTACTCCAACTCGTTTACTTTACACTGATGACAGTATTCTCTTCTTACATAGTAACAAGAAGAACATTATGAATATTAATGACATCCTCTATCCTTATGAAATTATCTAAAGGAAATTCATTTGCAAGGAAAAGTATTTCATTTTATTTGGAATGGGTTTCACTTCATCTAGATTGTCTAGAATTTAGCTGGAAATGGGAATTAGAGAGGGGTCAATAACCTTCACTTATATTGGTGTTCCTTTTTTGGGGTAGACCAAAAGATAATAACTTTATTAATCTTTATGATCATATTAAAAAATAACTCTCAGCATGGAAGGAAAAGGAACTCTCATTGTCTGGTCATATCTCTCTTGTTATGTCTACCACAATCTCTTAGTTGGTGAACTCATTAATGGTTTAAAAATGGTCTATAGGACCTATGAAGAACTGAAATTCATGTATTAATTTTTTTTAAATGGTAGTATTATTTAGCAGAAGACGGTTGTGGTTACTTGAATTTTTCTTGTAACTCTATCTCTAGTGGAGGAATTGGTATCAAGAGCGTTAAGAAATTTAATGACACTCTTTTGTATAAATTCAATTGGAAAATTGATTTATATTAGATTAAAGGCTTTGTGTGTTCTATGGTATATATTTATGGAGGTATTGATGAAATATAACACTATTTACATGAATCATTTCTTTGTAAATCAATTAAGAACTCTTATTCTACCATCATGGATTTTTGTAGATGGATTTCCAGTAGGAACTCAACATTCATGTTTTGGATGGATAATTGGATAATAACTCCTCTGATCATTAAATTTCATCCCATAAATGCTACTTCAATTTCTTAAATTTCAATTAAATGATTATTTTATGTCCCTCACATGAATTTATAGAATGGTTCTAGTGAAATTATAAAATATTACACCTTCACTTCGTGGAAGGATGTGATTATCTGGGAATCAGAAAAAAAAACATTCTTAATAGATGAAAATATTATCAATTTTCTAGAATGGGTTCAAATAATTATATTTAATGGATTCGATTATTCAAAAAAACCTAGATTAGGTCCTCATGACTAACTATGATATAGAGATTAGCGTGTAATATAATTCCTTCCGATTCTTGCTTATAAAGGTTTGATTTTTCTCTGTCTTCTAGGTTTTGTTTATACGACCCACATTAGGAAGATTCTAACCATCTATTTCTCAGTTGTTCCACAACTTCATCATTACAGATGGTGATCTTCTACCTATTTAAATTGCTGATTGAAACTATCTTCTTGATTGGTTCTATGATTCAATACGATATTGGGAATTTATCACCACAACTCACTAACCTACTTCTTGTTCTAAAAGTGTAGATTATTCATTTTAGTTGACATGGTTGTAAGTTATTAATCCATGGGAATAAGAACTCAATTTTTATTAAAGTCATTTTATTCTTCAAAAAACATTTTTTTCTAAAATGAGTATTCTTTATTTTTCTAATTGAATATTATAATTAATTTCTTAAATATTTGGAAAATTTATTTTATAAAATTAAATTAATTATTGAATTCAACATGTTAAAAATATATTTTGGATTAATTTTATGAGTTTTTTGGAAAGATAGAATTTTCAATGAATAGTGAAAAATACTAATTTTGTATTGATAAGTAAATTATCTTTTTAAGTAGTTAAAAATTAAAATTAAAATTTGGATAAATTATAAAGTTTATTTAGTTAATTTTAATTTAAAGTAATCTAATTATGGTTCTTAAATGAGTCTTATAGTTGAATTTATAATATAATAATTTAATATTTAAAAAGGGTGTTTTTTGAACCCATTTCACCATGTTTTGTTGGTTAAATGTTAAATAAAATTATGAATATTCTATGTATTTGTTATCAAACAGTGTATCATATATTTGGAATCACATGTTTGAAATTTGGTAAATAGTTCCCATTTATTTTTTTTTCATCATGAATAGTAAATGTGGTAAAATTTATCACCTTTGTAAAGGGTAAATATAGTTAGTCTAGGATAAAACTAAGTGATGATGCAATAATTTTTCATCTTAATTTTTATTGGATAAATTTAATTATACCCTTATCCCCTTAATATTAAAATTTATATGTTTAATCGACACTTTTCCTTGAAAATGACAATTTTATTATTTAAAACCAAAAAAGTTACAAAATGTCACTCTCTTAGTTTTTAAATATCTATTATGTGTCAAATAGGTAAAAAACTATTATTAATTAATAATGTTAGTGAATTTGGGAATAATTTATTACCGTCATGAGGAAAATTTATTTAAAATTTTTATCAATTATATAAATACCTTAATTTATTGGGAAACACTGACACAATATTTGATCAATTAATAAAAAAAATATTGTAAATAATTTTTAAATTATAGAAAGTAACATAAAACGAGTTATTTATAGTTTTCAATGAATTTTTTATATTTATATAAATTATAAATTTTATTTTAATGTGTTATATTTGAATTCCAACTTTCTATTTATTTCTTTTAAGTCCAATTAATTGAATAGTGTCAAAATTGACATTAGCGACATTTTATCATATTAATATTATATTAAATTATTTAAAATTTATAAAAAATTAAAAGAGGACAAGAGTGAAAATAATTTTCGGAAATGTTCATCCCATATCCATTTATAGTCCATTTTGAACCATTTTCCTTGAGAATTTATTTACTATATTTTAATATTTTAAGAAATTCCAAATGGGCCCTTTCCGTCCCTTATAAAAGGACACCCCTCCTTTCTCTTATTCTCAACACATTTAGCCTTCAAGTTTGAAAATCCACTGAAAAACCCTTGTTATATTTCTTAGGAACATTTTATAGGTTATGATCTTCTCAAAAGACCAACACTGGGATCCTTTAGAGGGGATCTAAATGAGTTCTTTAAAAAGAATAGGTAAACAATTTAACCAATAAATTTATTTTTTCATTTCTTCTTTACCTCCTCTACATATATTTTATTTATAATAAAATATTAAATTACTATAATTAATATAATTACATGTTATTATAATGATGAAATTGTCATCATACACCCTCTTTTCATCAAATGGGAAGTGAAAGTATTGCTCGTGAATACGTACAACATACCATCTCCATGCAGCAATATAATTCATTTTTCACCACCATATTTTATGGATGGGTGTTATGCTGGGTATTTTCTTTATAAATGATATTTATGACATAATTATATTTCTGAAATGATAATATCAAATCTACCTTTTAACAAACCAAGATTTTTAAATCATATTTATTTTATGAGAAAATATTTGTTATATTATATTATATTATACACATAAAAAATATAGAGGAACTAATAAAAAAATATATCATTATTAATGATAATGACATTAGATATCTATGAAACCAATTTAAGTTCCAAACATTAAAACTGGGAAAAAATTATATAATATAAAAGCTAAAATGGGGAAATATGGATCACCCCAATCAGTTAGAATCATCACCCCAATGAAAAAAACTAAATAAATTAAATAAAATATTAGTAAATCTATAACAAAATTAGAACATGAGAATATATATCCTTGGGAGTAATTGTAGTGAATATTGAGTGAAATAATGAAGTTGTATTTATAGGGTATAATGGTAAATTAGACCATTCAGAGTTGATCGTTATATGACCATTGGTCAATATAACCTTTGTCTAATTTTACCTTTGGGAACCATAACCACTAGGGAAAATTTTACCCTTATAAATATTGTTTATAAGTATTTATAAAAGTTGATAATTTATTTAGAAAGGAGAAAATATGACCTCAAGCAATAGATTCATAACGTTTTAAGCCCATTTGTCAGAACATGGGAGGGAGGTAGCTTCACTGGGGTTATCCCCTAACCATGACCAAGACAAGGTTCAATAAGTGAATATTGAATGAAATATAACATGGGATAATTTCAAGTTAGTGGGTATTACCGTTCAGTCAATGTTAGCTGAGTCACCCCAAGAAATGATGACCATCGCACTCCTTAACCTTAGGGTGTACAAAGGTGTTATAAGGGGTTACATGTCTATGAATTAGTGACTAAATGTTGAATTCCATTATAAATTTCTTTTTATTCCATCAAATCCATTTTTAAAATATATATATTCGTAAAAAAATATTTGTTTAATTGAGGAAAATTAGATAAATTAATTTAAAATAAAAGACATAATTTATTTTTTTAAAATATATATATATAAATTTATAATAAACTAATATATTATGAATAATATTTGAAAAATACTGTTAAAACTCTATTATTTAATTATAAATTATAAAATAATTTTATAACGACATAGGAAATATTTTTTAAGTGTGAGAAATTTGATTATGGCTTTAAACTGCTATTTTTGCAATAAACAAGGAATTTATATTTAATAGTTAAAATCATCATATTTATATTGTTATTTGTATAAAGAAAACATTATATTTGAAATCGTCACTTTGAAATTAGGTTAGGATGAATTTATGAGAATTGTATAACATAATTTTCTTTCTTGGGAATAGTAAAAATACAATTAGGGGTTTTCATTATGTTTTACGACATCATATTTTTTTCATAATGATATAATAATTAATTAACCACAATCCATGACATAAAACATGTAATTTTAATAATATTAATCACTTTAGTATATTTTAACCAAATTCCAAACCTATAAGTGACGTTCCAAATTCAAAAATCGAAAATTAGATTTTAAGAACATTACTTTGTGGAAAATTTAATTTTCTATGCCAAAAGTAGTATTAAAAATGGCGTTTAGTTATAATGGATTAAAATATCATAAAACATCACTCAAATGTCTATAACCATGAGAAAACCCATGGGTAAGCTAATGGGTTTTCAATTTCCACAACCTATATTTCCAAGAAATATATTTGAAAATTATTGAACAAGTCCTCCACTTTTGATATTAATACCCACCCATTTCACCATTCCCATTCACTCACAGTCCATCCTCCTTGAAGTTATAGTGATTTTTTCCTCCCAAGGATTCCCCCAAGGTGTTCAATTTCCCACAGGGTTCCATTTTCATATTTTAGGAATAAGTCTTCAAGGTAAAGGAAATCTCAACTTCTCTTTACCATTCTAGTTCCAAATATTGTAATGTATTATATTTTCCAAACTAATTTCATTTTTCCCACTATTTATTATACCATTACTATATGAATTTTCTTTTATCAACAGTATAACCTAGCCCCTCTAATTTTACATTTCCTTGATCCATGTTTTATACCCATCATGATGCCAAATTTGTTTCTCTCTTTTACTTGAGAAATTATCATTTATTTTTTTCTTGTGAATACCCAAACCTCTTCCTTTTACATGGGTATTCCCCTAGATGTAAAATTATTTATTTTTTTGGGTATTTATATATATTTAACACACAATCTATTTTTATGGGTTAATAATGATTAATGATCACACCTTTAATTACTTTTCTAAACCATGATTTTGATAATAACCTCATTTTTTATTTTCCATCGGTTATTAATGAAATTATTTATTATGATCAATGACTTGAAATTAAGACATATGAAGGGTGTGACCTAGTAGCACTCCAATTCATTGGGTAAAGAATTTAACCTCCAGAGTTGAATTTTTTACCATACCTTGCAGAATAAACATGATAATTTTTATTTATGACACCTTGGTGATAAACCTTGTTGAAATGATTATAAATGTCTCATTTAAATATTTTATCCACATTTTAAAGTTATGAATCATGTTTTTTGTTTTTTGATACACCTCATGTTCCCTAGGTCATGTTATATTTTCATACCTCATGTTATTTTTTATCTTCCTAATGATCACATGATAAATGTATCCCTTGGTTATTTCATTATATGGATCACTACCACCCCATTATATTGATGTATATCCCAAGGTTATGAGATGCAGTAAAAGAAACTCAGGGTGAACACATGAAGGATCTTTTCACAGGGATTATAAGAATGCTTTCTGATTTATTAAATTATGATTTCTATTACCAAGAAACTAAAATTTAAATGATAATGTATTTTTCCATGTAGTTAAATGTTTATTTAATAAAAAGGATGGATTATATAAACCTTAATACCGTCCAATACCTTGGGAAATGATAATTCCCCTTATGCATACGTGTGGATTACCACCTCCATGAAGCAATGTGATCCTTTTTTTATTTATATTTTACTTAGATGGTAAGGAGGATGGATATGATGAATATATATATTATTTTTATGATATATTAATTATTATGGAATGTTTAATTATTATTTACATTTCTTTCATTCTATCCATTAAAACATCAAAACAATTTTCATGCTTACATACAACCCACCATATCAATAAATGGTGTAATTCATTTTCTATCTCTACCATTAGAGATGAATATAAATATATGTATATAATGATTATATATTTTATAATAATAATTTATAAGAATATGGTAAATAATTATAACAAATTTCAATTTAATATGTATGAGGTTAGAATGCTTTCAAAGCATGTGGAAGTTGAGGTATGAGTTAATCGTCACAAACTATCTTCTTTTGGAAATGTTATAGTATTAACCTATATAGTTTTAGGAGGCATATGTACTTTATTTTAAAATGTTATATAAATAATAACCTTATGATAATGACAATTAAAGTTATATCTGAGGTTATTTTTCATAGGAAATACGATTCAAAAGAATCCAAAGAGTTAATGGATTATCGTCAAACATTTATTTCTGTGGGACACATGCCATATTCACCACCTATTTCTTTTTTCTTGTGTATATAATTCCCATGAATATATTTTATGGTAATTAAAATTAAAATTTTGATATATAATAATACATATATTTTTATTTATTTCACGGGGATTGTGATTCATAATTTACCAAAGTGGTAAGGGTTTATCACCGAAAATTGTGTTCTTTGAGACATATGTTATGTTATGAACATGTCTTATTTTATGACATGTATGTGTATAACATTAGAAAGTTATATCATGAATATCATTATTATAATGATGTTTAATATTTCATATTAATTTAATGTTTCATGGGGCATTCAATTCAAAAGTTACCAAAATTTTAAGAGTTTTATGTTACAATCTCAATAATAATCAGGATTGTTTATGATTAAGAATTAAACGATGAAATCTTATAATATACCTCACAATATAATCCTGTAATTTATTTTATTATGGTTATTTTTCATTATAAAAAATTCACCCCAATTCCCTCACTTCACATACCTAATAGAATGAAGGAATGTTTTTAACAAAAAATGGATTTATTTCTCTTTTCGGTCGAAATCACTTTCTATTTCCTTTCCATGTTTTAAAAAATGATTTCAAAATATTTTTATTATTATAAAATGATTATTTAGATTTATTTTTACCTATCTTTTACGTTTTTACCAAATGGTTTAAACTAAATATTCTTTTTATTTACTAAACAAGATATTATTTGACTTTTTACGAAAAATGAGAAAGGAATGTTCTATTTTAACTTACACAACAAGAAATAAATTTACAGTTTTCATTTCTATTCAATGTTTAAAGGATTATTTTATAATAATTAAAAGTTTACTTTCAAATTAAATATTTATAATAATTTTTTGATAAATTTTAATTTTAAAAGTGATTTTAAAAATCAAAAGGTTATTTTCATCATCCTTTAAATAAATTTTATATATGATAGCATCATTTGATGTTAATTTTTCTTTTTTCGGGATATAATCCATTTATAGCATTCTAAAGCTTTCTCAATATCATTAGTGTTTATGTTTTCGAGATATTTATGAGACCCATTTATTTTTTATGGTTTATGGTATGATGAATGAATGAAATTATTATGAAACCCATTTTGTTTTCAAGGGTATTGGTGTGATGGCATGTTAAATGTTTTATGATATTTTGGAACATAAATGCATGGTTTTCAATATGAGATGGTGGTTTCGATATAACCATGTATAATGGTTACATTGTAACCAACGATGGCTATTATGTTATTACGAAGGACAGTGGTTGAGTTATAACCAAGGATGGGTGGGAAAAAAATTATACATCCCTATAATGAATCAAGTAATTATTGATATCTCAAGATATAAATATGAATATAGTGGGATTGAACCTAGTTTTATATGGTAATTTTTCCACTATGATATCCCTGGGAGTGATCCTTGACTACTACGATGGTTTGGGGAGTCAACCCATTATTATATGGGATTCTTTGGACTGAACCTTGACTACTAAGATGGTTTGGGGATTGAACCCAATCCACTATGATAATCCAGGAAGTCATCCTCGACTAAGAAAGAAATTATTTTCTATAATTTTTTGTATTCCAAAAATATTTTTCTTATTCCTTTGTTATACTCTCGAAGAATATTTTCTTTGATTCCTTTATGATTCATGTCTTATGAACTCCCAATCTTTAAGAAATTACTCAATAATTATGATATTTTATATGAATAGTATGGGTTTAAAATGTTAATATCATTTTATCATACCCTTATTTTCATTTTATGTTTATGTGATCATTAATATCTCTCTTATTTACCCATAATAAGAATCAAATCTCACCCTTTCTTAAATTTCATTTCAATAGGTTATGAATAAAGGTTTTGAGGGTGGTTTTATTATGATAGTAAAAAATGGGGAGATCTTTGTGGGAGTTGTTGAATATATTTCACACAATAAGAAGGTTTTATAAATAGAATACAAATACACTAAACATTTACAATCCATGGGCATGTTTTTGTGAAAATTATTGAATATTAATGTAAAAATATGTAGTGTTTATGTTTTAAAATCCTAGGTTATCACCCTCTAAGGGAATATTTTACTAATAAAATCTATCCTAGGGTAATAGAATGAAAAAAATTCCCAAGTAATGTTGGAAAATATACTTATCATTTTTGAGTGAGAATATAATGTTTGAGATGAAAAATTGGAATAAATATGAATAATTTAGGATGATATCAATTTAGGTGGTAGATTTAGTTTTTGATAGACTATATATTCTTATAGAATACATGTGTGGACTTAGAGAAGATCTTGATTATGCCACAATTAACAAGCAGAATATGATAACACTACCACAATATCTCAATGTAAATGAATATTTTCTTAAAGATAAATACCCAATAGAGGTTTAATTACTAGGTTTCCATGGAATTATTATTGTAGATGAGAATAAAAATAATCAAATTCAGTTTATACTGAAGAAAAAAACACAATATGGAGCTTTTAAGGCTATAAGGAAACTCATGATAATGGATGATCATGAAGATGAATAAGTTGATTATGCAATATAATTTCATTCCTCAATTTAAAAATGTTATAAAATAGTACTCATGGGAAATATTCCAGTCTATTTCTTTAGGTCCGGAAAATTTGGACATCTTCAATATAGACCTCCCAAGAATTTTTTAGCCAATTAAGAAGTTATAATTATTACGAAGAATTCAAAAAATGGTGTGATATGTAAATATAAAAAGAAAATATTCAAAATAAGGAATAGTCATTCATAAGAAGATGAAATATTAGAGGAAAATAAATTATAGGATGTTGGGGATTATATAGATCTTATATAATACGTTATGGTGACTATTATAAAAAAATACATGTTGAATCCTATGAATAAAATAGTGCATAAATTGAGGTAATATTTAATCAAGAAGGAAAACACAAGGAATCCCTTATATTAATTGACATATATATGGATTATACAAAGAAATATAATGAATATGTTCATAAATCCACGATCTATATGAAGAAAAAAGAATATGAGAGGTTATAGTTGATGGAAGATATTGAAAAACATAAATCTAGAAATTATGGAAACATAGAGAAAGTGGTTAATATTAGGACCAAAGTTGAAGATAAGGTCTATATAATTTATGGAAAAACTAAATAGATCAATTATAGAGTTAATAAAATTTATATTATAATAGGAGAGGTCATGATGCAGTAACATAAGCTTAAAGAATTGGAAATAATCCTTACACTTGGTATGACATCGAGAAGTTTAAGAAAATCAGTGACTAAGGATGTTCAAGGGATGTCCTATAATGAACTTATTACTATTACATTAGTTAAATGATTAAATGATAAAGTTAAATATTTTGTGATGTTTGATAATAATAATAAATTTGGAATGGTTGATGAAAAACCTAAAACATTAACATCCCAAAGAATGATCGCTAGGTAGAACTCACAGAACAATCTTTTTGGTGCTGAAAAGAAGGAATGAAGACAAAAAATAAGATTTTATTACTTTGGGATATTGTGTCATACCCAATACATGTGATACATTGATAAAATATATTTTATGGAGCAATAACATAAAAAATAAGAAAAAAATCATCTTTTTCATATAATTTTAATGGATATTACTTTTTGTGTGAAGATTTTAGGAACAAAGGGATTTATTATACATTATGGGTGCAATGGAGGGTATTAAAGGAGACCTAAAAAGAGGGAATATAATATATAGAAACATCATTAATAAAATTTAAATATCAAAATACATTTTTATTACTTAAATTTAAAGAGTATTCCATGAAGGTTGATGGAATTCATGCTCCTCCTCTATAAAAATTGGACCAATAATAGTGGGTAAGGAAAAGAAGAACTGAGAAGTTGAAGATGGATGAAATTTCATTAAAGGAAATATACATAACTAGAATATGGATTCATGAAATTGGATTAAATTCCTATATGATTGGAAATAAATATCGTTTCATGGGAATAAATATAATAAAGATGATGTATTTTATTTTGGAAATGATGAGGGGATAATGATCATTTCCTCCATGAAGGCCAATGTTAGAAGAAAATACTTATGGTAGATGAATATTCTGATGGTTAATGTTTTCTTTCAAAAAAATTTATTTTTAAACCAAATCTGTGAATCATTATGTTCAGTAGAATTTAATAATATGTCTTTCACCATCATGGTAAGAGATGGTTCAGATTATTTATAAGGAATAAGAACCAAAGGGAATCATTACTTTATTAGTGAAGAAAAATTATGAATTCTGTCCAAGGAAAAAGAAAACCAAATATTCCATAATAATATTTACCATTTAAGATAAAATTATTTTAAGAAACAAGAGAATAATGAAGATATTCTTTATCTCCCAAAACTCACATGTGATAACAATGACACGTGTAAATCCTGTTAAAAAGAAATGATTGTATAGAAGACCTATAAGCTAGAGAAAGAAAAAATCATCAAGATTTACTGATCTTGTTCATATGGATGTGTGTGGGATGATGAAACACAAAACCTTGGATAGAAATATGTATATTATACTATTTATTGATGAATATAGAATAATGTCTTGGATTATGGTGGTTTCTCAGATATCCAAGGTGTTCAACGGTTTTACTCAATAATAGAGGCTAGATGAAAAGATGTTGGGATTAAAAATTCAAAAAATTTAAAATGAAAAAGGAATAAATTTACTGACAATCATGAGGAGGATTAACCTTAGAAAAATGTGATTCAACATCATGAAAAAATAGAGACTTTTAGTGTAACATCCCATGTAAGTAATGAATAATAGTTATTCTTATCTATGTCTAATTATTAATTAGATAATGTTTTAGAGGCTTAAAATGAGAATAAATCAAATCTTAAGCATGAAATACACTAATATTTTTAAAAGATTATTTTACTGCCTTTTGATGGCAAAGCATTTTTAAATCAAAATTTTGACAACTTTATAAGCCCTATTTGTCGAAATAAACTTATTCTTTATTATTGGGACATTGAAATTTACTTTGGGTAAATTTTTGGTATTTTTCCGATAAAGTTCATTTTTTAATGAATAGTGAAAATGTTGTATTTTAATTCAAAACCTCTTTTTAATCTAATTTATTTATATGATTAGTTTATCTTTTGAATTGGTTTTATAGTTAAATTAGAATATATTTTTACCATTTAATCCAATATTGGTCATTGAAATTAATTTCACTTTGAAATTGGACTTAAACTAGTGTCAATCTTTTGATACTTATTGTTTCATAAAAACACGCTATTTGTTTTGACAGCGGGAATTAATTATTAAATTAATTAATGTAACTTATATGTTTTGAATTTCTTAAAATAGACATCATTTTTGATTTTGGAATATCAAATATATCTTAGGGTGATGTTTTGGTATTTTTCTGAAAAACTTCAATTTTTGATGAATAGTGAAACCACTATGTGGTACTTAAAAAACTGATTTTTCGTTTAAATGAAATTTTACCACCTCTGTGTTTTGAATTTCAAAAATCCGACATACATGGTTGTCATTAATAAGTAAAATGTGGTTCAATGGGATTAAAATAAATTTTTGGTGAATAGTAACTTTTAAGTTTTTAATCGCGATTAGAGGTAATTAGTGTAATTTAAGGTAAAAATAATGTTTTAATAATATGAAATGAACTAGACACATGTACTACCCTTATTGGATGTGTCATGGACGACCAAGAAAACTCATGGGTCGATTTTTGGGACCCCATGGAGCCACATGGGTAAGATAAAGACATTAATGCCTTTTATTTAATGTTAAAGTAAAAATGTCACAAACATGAGGTTTTTTACTAAAACAATTTTTACATGGGGTTATGAAAGTCAGATTTTTTACTATAAATAGTAATTGGAAAGATAAAAAGATTTCCTACATCATAGTATTTGTTTTATAATTTTTAGACATTATATAATTTAAAATATTTATGACATCGTGATGATGCAGCGATTACCTCATTAATGAATGATTTAAATAAAATGAAAAGATAATGTAAAATCTAAGACCTACACTTATAAAAAAACCTATTTTATGGGTATATTTAGAACCCTTATTACCTTATCTGCGAATTATATCAATGTGGGACCTTTTAAATCTAAAAAACATTTTAAAATAAAGTAACATTTCTTTACTTTCCAAGAGTTCCCCTCTTATCCTCTTATAAAAGGCCCCCAACTCTACCTCCTTACCCACACATACAAAGAGTTTGGCTCGGCCAAACCCTGCCCATTTTGTCTCTAAAAATACATATCTTACTCCTAGAAGCCTCACTTTGGGAAGAAGTCTTCCCAAGGAAGCCTTTGAGCTCAAATCAAAAAGAGTTACCCGATTTAAAGGTAGTGTCTTCTATTGTGTTCTTAGGTTTTATTTTGCTTCTCCAACCCCCTAAAATCTTTTTATTCATTTCTTTTGTAACAACTACAGTATCTTAAATATAATAGAATGTTTTTATAAGAAGTATTCGAGCTACACTTACACACACCTACATCTAATGGTTAAAGACCATACTAATTCTGTGGACGGCGAATTTCTGCCTCACGAAACGATGATTCTTCAACACTCATATAACACCTTCAAAGGTGGCCATTAAGATGTCACTATATTTATATATTATATATAATATGTTTAGGTTTTACTTAAGATTCTGTATTTTTCTTTTATGGCATACCTTTATGGTTTCCATTATGGATAAACGCGATATCTTCATTTTAGGAAGTGCGGACTACCGCCCCCTCAAAGTGATTTGATTCGTTAATGCCATATGTGGGACGTATAAAGGATGTAAGTAATGATATTATATAGGATATTATAATGGAATTATAATATATCTTTATATCATTATGATTCCATTCCATAAAATACGAAATAGAAATGAAATTATCGTTCATGCGTACGTACGGCTTACCGTCTCCTTGAACGGTGCATTTCATTTCATACCTCTAAACGTTATGTAATATTATAAATGCATGTATATATTAGATATATATGATATATATGATATATACATCATGAGTATAACTCTATATATAATGGATACATGAACAACTTGTAATTATAAAGAGTTTATTTTTGACTCAAGTACCAATGATCGTTAAAACGACTGTTATTAACTTAAAGAATTACATAGTGTTCATGACATGGTAATAAGTGATAAAAAAGGAATAATGAACTTGAAAATGTTTCTTAATCAATTAGAAATTAACTCAAGTTTGTTATTCAGGAGGTTAAAGAATGATCGAGTCAAGTCAGACCCGAGGTATGGGACTTCGTCTCAATCTCCTTTCATTGAGGCATATTTTGTTTTATACACAACCTTCTTTTATACGGTGTATAGACCCCTTTGAATTTTACGATTATCCAAAAGGAATATTTTTTATACGAAGCGTTTTACTAAACGTCAAAAGGGATTGTTTTTGTCGTACGTATGCGGCGACAATGACTTCTCCACCGCCATGACCATTATTTGAGTTTCGTCTTCCTCTACAAGCTATACCTTCTTTTTAAAAGAAAAATAAATACCATGTTTTACTTTTCTTTTATTTTGGTATTTAAAATGGTTTTCATAATGTTTTTATATCAATGTGTTGTATTGATATCTTGTTATTGAAAGGTGTAAATGTTATGTTTCCTTTAAGAATGTTTTATGTGATACGATTATGTTGTGGTTCTTGGGCATTATTATGAAGATGGGTGGTTTTTTGATAAACTCAGGGCGGGTGAGCCCGATATAGCTCTCCAATGCATTGGGTAATGTGAAGGAGTTAAACGTTGAGGTTTCTCCGAAGAGATTTAGGGAATATACTATGATGGGTATTCCGAACGTAACCGAGAGGGTTACTCCCTACATAAGAATGTTATGAATGTCTCACATTACCTTTATGTCTTATGATTTCTATGATTTATTCATAATTTGGATGAGTTATGTTTAAGTGATTATGTTTTATGGGTAAAGTATGATTTCATTCTTATTTATATATGTGCTTATGTTTCCTTTCCATATTTTTATATCCCTTACTGTGCTTTTTATGCTCATCCCAAGTTTTTTTGAAATGTTTTTCACAGGTCAAGGGAAAGGTACATGATATGATGATAGTGTCAAGGAAGTGTCAAGAAAGAATCCATGTTTTATTTTAAATATGTTTCCGTTGATGGGAAAAATGAATATTATCTTTATGTAACCACTTTGTTTAAATGTGGAATGTAATGCAAGTTTTATGATCTAATTATCTAAAACTCTAAACATGAAAAGATCCTCAATGTGTAATCTTGTAATAACTCAAGATTAAGTAAGGTTTAAGGCTGGGGCCTTATATTTAGAGTAGGAACCATATTTTAAATAACATGGATCAGACTATAATTATTCATAAGAACCTTACAAAGATATATCAGAATAAATCCAACACCACCTTATTATACATATTCCATATTCTATTAATATTTCTAAGTGAGGATAAAACCCATATTTAATTTGCTATGGAAAGAAGTTGACACTCAAATACCATTGAGTGTTCAAAATAAGTGTTTCAGTATGAATAAAGAGAATAAAAACATTTTAATCCCTTGGTGATAAATTAATTTTCCATTAGGTAATTATCCAAGAGTAAATATAATAATTTGTATAATAGAAGGATTTGAAAAATTATAGAAATCCATGATGTGACACTTGTTCAAAATGAGAAAATATTAAAACCTGTAAATAAAAATTCAAAATTTGGTGAGAAACATTCTAAAAATATAACACATTTTTTTTATAAATAATGTGATAAATAATTCTATTATTAGGGATAAAAAAGTAATATATAAAACATAGATGAATGATTTGATGATTTGGAAATTGTAAGAGATATAGTAACAATAATAAAAAAAATCCAATAGAGTATAAATCATTAAAAGAAATATTATTTGTGACCAGATTGCTCTATTTCAAATAAGGATGAATGATTAATACAAAATTTCTTTACTATCTCAGGTAGAACATAAAAATATTGAATAATCCAATAATTATGATAATTTCATGAATGAGATGAGTGAATACCATTACTTAATTTAAAGTAATGATACATGGGAAGTTTTTTTAAGGCTTCAAAATAATAATTTACATGGAAGCAAGTCTAATTTTAGAAAAAAAACTCAATAAACCTGAAATCGTGACATGGAACTAGACATGTTTAAAGTGAAATTACTCTTCTCAAATTTAATACATTATTATAGACATGACTTTTTTGTTAGTGGCTACTCATGAAACTGAAATGTTGTTTTTTTATATGGATGTACACAAGGTTTTTAATGTGTATCAAGTGGATGAAAATACATATTTTTTCAACGGAGTTATTAAGTAGGAGGTTTACATTGAATAACCAGATTTCATTGTTATTTATGAAGATAAAATCAATGTTTTATACTTTATGAAAGCTTTATATAGGCTAAAAAAAGTTCTAAGGGACTGGTACCCATGGATAAATAAGTAGTAAATAAGGCATCATTTTCAAATAGGAGGGGCTGATTGAAACCTAAAAATCAAGAACGATAAATATAATAAGATAATTATGCTTATTTATCTTCATTAATCCTTTCTGGAGGCTTGTATATTGATCAATGCAAGTGGTATTCGAGTTTTAGGAGGTGGGAATTCAAAATGTATTTGATTGGCGAGCTTTAATTTTTCCTTGGCTTGTAGGTGGTCCAAATAAAGTAGAGTACACTTTTTTCTTAAAAAACACACCAAGGGTATGTTAAAATGGTTTAAAATGGATTATTTAAGGATAATGAAAACTATGGCAGTGACCGAGATAAAATTATCAAAAGATGAGGAAGGAATATAGATCTATATGAAAAATTATAAGTAAATCATTAGAATTATTTTGTACATGATAACCACTCAAAAATACAATGTATTTTTCATATGTTAATAATCCTACAATCAATGTTTTCTCAAGGAATGTCATGTAAAATATTTGGGAATAATACTCCATTATACTAACAAAACAAAAAAATTTAAACTTTTATTATTATAGAACATCACAACAGAATATATTGGGATATATGAAGGTGAATTATGAAGGATTAGTGCTTGAATGAATGTAAAAATTTAGGTGTGTATTCCATCATATAAGTTATTATATATCTTAATGGTTCCAGAGTGAGATAAAAGCATGATAGGTAGTTCCCAATATAACATTTTCATAAACATCTTTATATTTCTCTACATAACTAGATAGAAATGAATTCATGGAATCCATGAAGATAGGATATCACATGTAATTTATAATTAATTTAGATATTTTCTTTATAATTACCTCACATTTTAATTAATTTTTATTTATTGAATTAGTTGAACCCTCTTACCGAACTATCATTGCGATTGGGGAATCAAGAGAAGGCTCCCTCTAGTGGTGATATACATTTGTATCAAAAACTATGAACATCATCATTTGGTTCTCCGAAATCTAGTGTACATATCCCTATTCCTTTTGTTAATTATTGTTGATCATGCCTTAGAATACTAATGTGGCATGTCAGATTCTCATGGTTCTCTCAATGTTAGAGATGGAGGATGAGTATTTCCAATACTCATAAAAAATAGAGTGTTCTTAAGAATATCATTCGAGTGAAAGAATTATCTAGAGAGCCAAAAACTGTGCAAAAAAATTAAATTTTCAAATGGAAATTCACATTTTAGAAAATTCTACAGTTATGAATTTATGGATCATTGTTTATAAAATTATTTTCATAAATTCTGTTTAATATTCTCTTAATCCCTAGAATACAATATACCAAAATAATAATAATATTTTAATTATTTACTTAACATGTGCATAAACTATGATCTAAATTAATATTGTTTATAATACTAAATTAATATTTATTCAAATAATATTCCATTCTCATAATACCATTGCTCACTCTAGTTATTCCCCTCATTATTTACTAATCCTTGTATAATGACTATTTATTTAAATAATTAAATTTGACGACATTTTTTATTGATAATTAAATACTTACGATCAAATAATAAACTAGAGTAAAATTTATTCTTAAGATGTTATAATAATACTCTAATCTACGTGTTAATATCATATATAATATAATTGACATTATTTGATACACTTAGTGTGTGAATATTTAGGACCCTTTCTCAGTGGTATTAGGCTAAGAATTATAATGTGCAAGGATATTATCCAACAAAATGCCTAAAAAATAATAGATAAAATAATATCACAACAACATTTGACATCATATGAACACATACCCTGTAATATAATACCTATTTGATGATATCTCATGTCAAGAAGGTTGTATATATTGTGTCATAAACCTATATTGTTGACTCTCTTTCATCAACTTTATAGAAATAAACCAATTGATATTCACTTCCATGGAAATGGACTTATCAAGATATTTGAAATCTAATAATGGGCTTGAGATATTCACTTCTAATAGAAGGAAAAAATATCCTCTCTCGTATTATTCATTAACTCAATGTTACTCATGACCAAACCAATGTATCCAAATTCCCTATGAATGATCACTATCATGGTTTAATAAATAAAAATTATCATGCGATTCATGACATACATTAATAATAATATTTGACATAATGGATCATTACATACATTTAAAGATAAGAATATCAAATGACACATGTATCATGTGGAATTCTTATTAGAATGTTTGTTCTTATAACCTCTCATATTGGATATTACCAAGGTAAAACACCATGAGATGGTGCCTCAGTGTCATATTCTACTCTTACCCTTGATATAATGTATCATATATGTCCCCTCAGATGATGTAATGCAGCCATAAAATATAGGTTTACGGTATATTATCCTAGAATCTGAAGTATCACATCATAGTGAATAATTTTTATATATTTTTGACGTGAAAATTATCTTAGGAAAATATTTGTAATGCCTATAGTTTTTGAAAAGAGAAAACTATGTTTGATAGTGTATGCGATACACAACATTGAACCCTAAAAAATAATGTGTATTTGAATATGACAGTTTAACCCTTCCATTAAATTTTAGGATATGAGTAGGATTAACTAATTTATGGTATATATATATATATATATATATATTTCTTAAATATTTTAATAATTATTTTTAAATAATCAATCAAATTTTGTTAATTTCTTTTTGTTCTGGAAAATATGTTTTCGTCAAAAATGTTTTTTATTTCTTTTTATAAAAAATATTATTTTTTTATTGAAAATTTAGAAAAATTATTTGAAAAACTGGAATTCAATTTTGATAAAATACATTCAAAAAATAACTTAGGTGTAAATTTTTAGAATTTTTAGTAAATATAGGTTTATAAGTGAATATTGAATAATATAATTTTTACATAAAATTTTCATTTCTTTCTATAAATTTATTTACATGAAATTACAACTATTATTTTAATGTTATTTAAAGGTAAAATAATTATTATTTAATTACATTTAATTTTATTAACTACATTTAAATCAATATTATACCATATTATAATACAAGTTTATTTTTAGGACTTAAAGTGCATTTTTCTGAAAAACTGTTTTAAAATGCATAATGTTTCTCCTATAAAATTAATTAAAATAACTCATAATGAGAAATTATCTAAATGAAATGTTTATATTATATATCCTTCTTTATTAATTGAAATTAAAATAATGAAATTACTAGTTATAGAGTTAAAGTAAAATCATATTTTCCTTAAAAAATGGGTTTTTTATAAAACCACATTCAATATTTATTTTTGGTTTTATATTAAATTAAATTCCTCCACCTATGTTAATTGATTGTGATAAAATGGATTCCATATTTTGAATCATCATAATTAATATTATGTAATAATGTCAACTTAATTTTGGAACAATTTGAATAGTAATTTTAGTAAATACTTGTTACTATGTTAAAAGAAACATTGGTTAATTAAGGGTAAAAATAATTTAACAGATGAATAGAGACCCTATTATCCTCCATAAAATAGTTTTATATATTTTTAATTGAGGTCTTTATGCTGCCAAAATTACACTGTAATTTTCTATGCCAAAACAATTGTGTAATGAATACCATACCCATTTCTTATCAATGGTATTCAACTTTATATGCTTATAATTATTTGAAATGGTTCTTACATGTATATATTACATTCCCCTCTTTCCTAGAATAAATTATTATTATGAATGAATCCATGTTGTATAATCTATGTGGCACAATTAATTACCACATTAAAGGAAGACGTGTTTTCAATTTGAATTATTGTCTTTAAGACTTGTCATGAAACCTTTATAATGGCTGAACCATATCAGAATATATGTATTTTTTCTTATGTAATATTCTAGAATCCTTACACACTCATAATATAGAATAATATTAAAAAACAAGTTCATCATGCAAAAAACCACTATATTAATCCAAGCGTTTATCATTAACCTTTATATAATTATTAATCCTCGTGGTATATAAT
Source organism: Viscum album (assembly GCA_963277665.1). Lineage (NCBI taxonomy): Eukaryota > Viridiplantae > Streptophyta > Magnoliopsida > Santalales > Viscaceae > Viscum > Viscum album. Next base: position 492,700,874 of record OY728150.1, read on the forward strand.
CAAAATCATTATAATATCATTTATATCTCTATAATTTCACTAATAATATATATTAAAAATTCATTATTTTTAACCACATTTAAAATGAACTTACATTCATAAATAATGGTAAACCAGTCATGAAAACCGAGGGATAAAATGCTTCCAAAACAATAAAATTGAAACTCTTAAACAGATAAAAAGGCCATGAATGAACCTAATAAGGTTCAAATAATTCCACTACATGTAGAGGTGGTTTTCTAATTGTTAATTAATGAATCTAAATTTTATTATTCAGGTCATTAGATCAATCTAAGAACACATTTTGGCATATAGTAAGGGGTTTCTTCATCTCACTTCCATTTTTTGTGAGATATTCTATATTCACCACTATTACATGTGAATGGTGTATGTATATGACCCATTGAGGTTTTATATCATTAATTTATTTGTTTTAATGAGATTAAATGTATCTTTTTATGATTATTAATTTTTGGGCATATGATTCAATTGATTACAAAGTTATAAGGGTTCTTCTACCCAAACCTCCATTTTCATTCGGGTTACTCTTTGTCTCTCTTAATATGAATTAAATTCTTAACTATTATTATTTTCTCCACATAAATTATTTTCAAATAATATATGTATGTGTAAAAACCATAATCCTTCTTTATTTTATTTGAGTCATATGTTGTAAAAGGAACATTCAAAATTCATTCAGAAATACATGACCATTTCATGGGAATTTCCCAAATTCTTACCTATTTTCAAGGGCACTATATAATATGTTTATATCAACCATTATCTTTTTAAAATATCACAATTTATTATGAAAATAAGATATTACTTTAATTTTAGTTTTATAAAAATAATTTTCCAAAAGAACTATTCTTTTCAAAGTAGAAGAGTATTTATCTCAAGAATACTCGAGGATTTTATAAGAGTATCTTCGTCTATTTCAACACTATTGCTCATTATTATGTATTATATCATGTACCATATTTAATCTAATGGTATATTATTAGTTTGAATACAAATAGTCTATCCTAAACCATTCACCAATTTACTCTGAATGGTTAGTGTTTTTGCTTAATGTTCGGGGAAATTTAATTACATTTCATATATTAGTTTCAATATAAATGTATATGTCATATATGTCTATCTCATTTCATATGAGGATTTAATTGGAATTATTATGTGATGTGTGGGGCCCGATATAGTCCCTCGATGCATTAGTAGGTCTAATGGGAGAAATGGATATGGACTTGGCTGATGCCTTGCCCATTTTTAGATATGGTTTTAGTCGAGGCCTTAATCTTTTTTATATGTCTTAGTTATGGAATTAAAGTTAGGTTTTAGATTGTCTAACATATCCATTCCATTATTATAAAACTAGTAATTGAAAGATCATGAGGTTATTCGACTAGTATAATAACCATGATTATGATTTAATATGGAATTATTTATTCGGCTCTTAATCCTTCCATATTATGTCTAAATTTATTTTTAAAGGCATGTGATTTTAGTTATTCATTGTGCCTAATGTTTATGTTATCTTCTATTGTATTTCATACCATTACTGAGAATTTGAGCTCACCCCTTTCGTATATTTTATCCATCCAGGTTATGGGAATGATTATTCAATGAATGAATTACAGGGTTAATCTAAGAGATTATTTTCATTTCTGTTGAAGTTACTATGTTGTTTTTAGTTTTTAGTTGTTATTTTGAAACTTTTTTAAGTATCTTGTTTCCAAAACATCTAAACTGATTGGCCCATCTGGACACATCTTCCTTGTATATATTCTAATGTAATAAAATAAGGCACTAACTTTGAGCTTTTGGGGTCGGGGCGTTATAGTTTTTATCATAGGACATTTAGTAGAAAAATTGGAAACTATATTTTGAAAATTTATTTTAGAAAACAGAACCCTAAGATAGTATTTAAGGATAAGTATAAATGAAGATCCTAGAAATTTGGTAAGGAAGATATTATATGGATTCTTCGAGAAAATATATTTCTGCCTGGTTACTATTGGTGGACGTGGTTCTGGCATAAATGTACCTAGGAGTAACAACTTTGACAAGGAGTTTCAATCTTGACCCAGGGTATCCTGGCACATGACAACATGCCTTACTGCACACCTGGTATGATAATCCCAGGGGATATGCTTAGGATAATTTACATTTCCTTTACCCACTATTATGAAGTATTTATTCCCCCAAAGTAACCAAATTATATAGTTCTAGGATATACGATGCATTAAGTTTTTCTATGTTTAGAGTTAAAGAGAGTTCATTATTTTATGAGATAATATATTATATGGAATTGATTATAAATAGCACCTATCGGAAGGAATGATAACTTCACCAATGAACATGATGAAAATAGTAAGAAGGATTATATCTCATATGGTATCAAGCCATAATTTTGAAGGAAGGTAGTCCCCCAAGTATCCTCATCAAATGAGGAAATTTTATCATGTGTTAACACGATATGTAAAGAATTCTATGAGTCAAATAGATTTGAAGGGAACCAGGAAAAGATGAAGATGACCAAGAAAAATATGGAAAATGAAAGATGTGAAAGAAGGGTTTTCCCACATGTGATAACTATGGAATGAATCACCCTGATAAATGCATGAAGGGAATGTGAGTTTTTTATAAGTGTAGAGAAAAAGACAACAATTTTGTGACTTCAAGGGCAAGAAAAATGTTTCCAATGTACAATGCTTCAACTAAAAGGAGATGAGAAACAATATGAATCAATGCATCAAACTTTAAAGGAAGATACCCCAAATGATGATACTAGATAATGAACAATTTATGATGATGCCACAGATGAAGTAGAATGATTAATATTTTTAGTAAAGAATCATGTCATTTGATTTTTTTTCATAATATACTGTTTATAGGAATTATGGAGTATATGTGGATTGTACATCAATAATTTTTCATTAAGGATTTGAAACCATAAGTAGAATGGTACGAAGAAAAGATATTTAGTGGGAAGTTAAACTTCATGGTAAACACATGATTGAGGCAAGGAAAACCCATAATATATTTCTAATTATGAAGATAATGATGAAGAAATGATTCATTTAGATAAGTACTAACTACCTCAAAACTATTTTTTTGACTTGTCGATAAGTGGTCTATGCTATCATTGATGGAGTTCACAACATTTTTTGATATAAGTTATATATCCAATAGCATGTTTAAGGATGGATTCATGTTTCCAGTAAGGTTTTATGGTAATTTGATTTATTACCATATTTTAAGAGGACATATGATGAAGATATTGGCATGTCAGGAATGTGAAAATTGAGGGATGTTTCATGTTGACTAAAGGAAAATAATGTAAGAGATGTATTGAGCAGGATAGATCAGGGAGTTACAAACAAATGAGGATTTCTAAGGACCCATTGTACATGGATCTGGAATGGATAGATACGAGAATGATTCTAATATATTGGATCATGATCTTTTGGAAAGATAACCCATTTATGAAGTGGTTGAAGTTGATCATTGTATGGGTATTTAGAGTTTAATAACACCACATGATGCAACATGTTCTAGGAGATGATGTATAGATAGATCGAGGCAAAAAATAGTATAATATAGTGTTTATTAAATAGAAATGTATATTTATACTCTTATAGAGTGTAATAATTTCTCAACTCTAAGAAAAGAGTCTTAAAAAAATGTTTCCCAATTATCATTTTTTTCATAACTGTAGTTTATGGTTTTGTGGTAATGATCATTCATGTGAGCATGTTCTATATCACTTTCCATCAGAACATGATGGTTTGATTATTCTTCCATGAGCATGATATCCAATTAGAATGCGTAGTTTTTTAGTATCCATAGAATTTACCTTTCCTTCTTATTAAGAGAATATTTTAACCATATTTCTTATGTGTGTTTCACATAAGGTAATTTTCAGATATTAATGAATAACTTTTGAAAATCAATTTAAAAATTTTGAGTAGGAAATTTTTTTAAGTAGTGGATAATGTAACACCCCAAGATTTTGAAAATAAGTTTAATATTGAATTCCTGAAACACATACTCTATACAAAACACCATTTGTTATAACCAAGCCAGTAAACATAGTTTTTCCACCTCTGTGTTTTGAATCTTAAAAAATTGACATACACGGTTGCATTCAGTAAGATATTGAGAGTCTGATAATACAAACTTAATTTTTTTTGTGAATAGTAACTTACCTTTATGAATAGTAATGTTAGCCTTATAAATAATAATGTACCCTTATAAATAGTAACTTGACATTTATGAATTATAATGCAACCTTAGGAATAGTAACTTGAACCTTATGAATAGTAATATACCCTTATGAATAGTAACATGAATAGTAATGTACCCTTATGAACATTTACCTCACACATCTAAGTATAAATTTAATTTAGGCACCCTATAAATGAGAGTGAATATTTTAAAAATTAATAAATAAGTATTGGTTTTTTATGAACAATAAATAATGAATTACAATTTTATAATTAATAGATTAATTTAAAAGATAATTCATTTTCATAATATTTAATCTCGAATAAATATTTTTTTTCTTCTGATTATTTGATAATTTTATGAGACCCCAGTTAATTTTATGAAGTGTCATAAAATTAGTTATAATATTAAAATTGGTATTCTTTCAAGTAAATGATGATTTTATTCAAAAATAAATTTTCTCATCTTTAGAAAACTATTTTCTTAAAATAAAGTTCCATTTTAGATTATACATGTTGAAAAATGGTTTGGATGATTTTTGGGGGTATTTATAGAATATTTTAATTTTTTTTGAAAAATAAAAAATACAGTTTTTTTGATAAAATATTAATTTTTTCGTGACATCCTCATGAAATTGTTATGATATAAATATTTATTTAAACTATTTAATAACTAAAAAATTATATTAAAACTGGAATATTTTACCAAATTAATTTGTAAAATGAAAAATATATTTTTTCTTGATAATTATAAAAATCATTGTTAATGTTGACGCAGTGTCTACACAGTGCTGAGAAAGTCAAAATTGGTAGTTTATATATAAACATTGAGTGATATAAATTACAATCATGAATTATTTATTAATTATTATTTATTATTTATCTCATTTAATTTTAATTTCTAATTTTAGTGTTATATAACATGAGTATTATCTAAATGTCTGTGCAATGTTTATGGAGGGAAATAAAATACAAAAAAGAAAGTTACGAAGATGTATTGTTTTGTATAAGACAGAACACACAAAAGGAATAAATTCATAGTTTTATTTTCATCCTAATTAATTTATCTTTATGATTGTATTTTATTTTAAATTTATATATATGAAATAATTAACATTAATTCTTATGCAATGTCGATGCAGCACTCGTGTAAGCATAAGATAAATAAAAAAAGTTTTAATTAAATTTATAATAATTATTAAATGACCCATATTTTGGATAAAAAATTTAATAGAAATATTTTTATTCTATTATCAAGTTTTCATTCAAATTGGGGACATTTTGGGCCCACATGAATCACTTTAATGTCATTATAGTATTTTATTTCTAAAGGAAATAATGTTTTCACCTTATAGTTTTTATTTTAAAAATATTTTTATATGAGATTTTACAGAGGCTTTATTAAAAAAATTATATTCTTTTTAAAGATAATAAAATTATATTTCCAATGGAAATTTATTATTAATTATTAGACTACATATAAATACCATAATGGATTCTACAAAGATGATGCAGTATTAATTTAATTAATGAATAAATCAAATAAATGATATTGAAAATAATAATAATAATATAATTTCAAAATTTTAAGCTAATTCACAGATTCTATTGATTAATATGACAATTATATGATATAATATAAAATTTTAATCTATTTTTAAACTTTTTTGATGTGTTTAATCTCATGGATATGAGTAGTTTTTATGTGGAAATTTTTTTTTCTTGAATAAAATATATTATTAAATTATTTAAAAAACCCAAAACTATTGAGAATGTCCAAAAATGCTAACATTACTTAGAAAATGAAACCCCCATTAGTTTTATTCATTTTTGGGTCTTAAAACAAATAATATATTTGTTATATTTAAATAATTTTAGTGATTCCTAAGTTACCTCTCACCTCACTTATAAAAGGAGGTTCATTCCTTCACAAATATCATAAGTATAAGCCTTATTGTTTGGCCAAACTATGCCAACATCCATCCTCCTCTTCCCTTGATTAATTCTTGTGCTTCTTGTCTCACAAAAAGACCTCTTCTATGATCCTTTAGGTGATTTCAAAAGCAAAATATTCAAGAGGTAATATTTATTCTCCTTCTCTGTTAAATTCTTTCCCACTTATATCTTATCCCTACCTATTATCCAATTATTCATGAAAAATACAGTACCTTATATGTACAGTATTTTTGTTATAATAATGTAATATTCCATCATCATCTATTATTTTCCCCTTTTATGCTATAAATGAGAACACCATCTGAGATGTGTTAATTACCACGTTCAAGGAAGACGAGTTTTCAATTTGCACAACTATCTTCAAGACTGGTCATAAAAACTTTATAATGGTTGAACTAGTTCCAAATATATTTATTTTATCTTATTTAATGTTTTTTAATCCATACACACTCATAATAAAAAATAATAGTACAAAACAAGTTCATCATTCACAAAATCTCCAAGTTAATCCAAATGTTTATCATTAACCTTTATCAAATGAGTCATCCTCATGGTATATAACCAAAATAATTATAAGATATTATACATATATTAAAATTCAAAAATAATATATATAAATAATTATGTATGTTTAATTACATTTCAAACTAACATCCACTCATAAAGACAAGTAAACCGGTCATGAAAACCGAGGAAGAAAATACTTCCAAGAAAATTAAATTGAACCACATAAACCCATCAAAAAGCCCATGAATGAACCCAATATTAGTAAAATAAACCAAGTAAATGTAGAGGAGGTTTTTTAAATTTTAATTAAAGAAGATAAAATTTATTATTCCGGTCATTAAGATGATGCAAAGAACACATTCGGGCATATGGTATGGGGTTTCTTCACCTCACTTTCATTTTTGAGAGCTATTCTGTATTAACAACAATTAGTTGTATATGGTGTATGTATACTACCCATTGTGTTTCATATCACAAATATATTTGTTTTTATGATATTAAATGTATCATTTTATAATTATTAATTTTTGTAATACGATTCAATTGATTATAAAGTTTTAAGGGTTTTCCAACCCGATCCTCCTTTTTCTTTCAGGCTCCTCTTTTTCTCTCTTAATATCAATTAAATTCATAATTATTATTATTTACTTCTCATAAATTATTTTTTAATGCTCTATGATAATCTAAAAACCATAATCCTTCTTTATTTTCTATTAGTCACACATTTTAAATGGAACATTCAAAATTATTTCTAAAATATAATCCCTTTCCAAGGGAATTTCTAAAATTCTTACCTATTTTCAAGGTCACTCTATAATCATTTTTTAGAAACCATTATATTTCTAAAATAAAAAAAAAATTATTATAAAAATACTATCTTACTTCAATTCTGGTTTATAAAAATACATTTCCAAAAGATCTCTTCTTTTAAAAGTAAAAGATTATTTATCTCAAGAATTAATCGACGATTTTATAAGTGTATTTCATATATTTCAACACTCTTGTTAATTATTATGTATGATATCATACACCATATTTAATTGAATTTTTTATGATTAGTTTTAATTTTTATATTCTATCCTAAAAAAAATTCACCAATTTACTCTAAATGGTTAGTGTTTAGGCTTAATGGTCATTGAAAGTTAATTATATTTCATATGTTAGTTTCAATATGAATGTATATGTTGTTTATGTTTATTCCACCTCATATGTGGAATGCATTGAAATTATCATGTGATGGGTGGAACCCAATATTGACACTCGATGCATCGTTAGGTCTAAAGAGACAAATAGATATGGAGTTGGTCGAGGCCTTGCCAATTTTTAGATATGGTTTTGGATGAGGCCTTAATCATTTTTATATGTCTTGGTTGAGGCCTTGAAATTTTGTTTTATATTGTCCAGAATATGCATTTCCATCATTATGGAACTAGTAATTTAATTTTCATGAGGTTATTTGACTAGTAGAATACCCTTTTTTATTATTTAATATGGAATTATTTATTCAGCTCTTAATCCTTCCATATTATGACCAATTTTATATTTAAAGGCACATGTTTTTAGTTATTCCCCATGCATAATGATTATTTTTATGATATATTCTACTGTATTTCATACCCTTAATGATCAATTAGAGATCACCCTTTCTTATATTTTATCCTTCCTGGTTACTAGGATTATTATTCTATGAAAGAATTATTGTGTTAATCTAAGAGATTATTGGCTTTTATATTGAAGTTATTATGTTGTTTTTAGTTTCCAGTTTTAATTTTCAGACTCTTGTATGTATCTTGTTTCCAAAACAACAAAAAGTACTGGTCCTTCAGGATTAATCTTATTTTATTCTATGCCAATTTAATAAAATAAGGCACCGAATCTGAGCTTCTAGGGTCGGGGTGTTACATTTGCAATAAATAGGATCTATTCCATGTTGTTATGCAATGTACCTAATTTTGAAAGACACTATGCATATTGATCATACGAGTTGAATTATATGTAATAGTTTTTAATTAATCCTGAATTAATTTGTAATAAATATAAGATTTTTTATAGTTGTCATCAATGGAAAAAAACGTTATTTTTATTATTAGGATTTGAAAACTCTAGAAAAAGCCACAGGGATAAGGATAAGTATGAGAAAACATCCCTAAATTTGGTAAGTATAGATTATGCAATTTATCAAGGAAATAAAACCACTTTTTTGATATAAAAAGTGGATTTGGATCAATAACATATGTACATAGTTGTAAAACCTAGAAACAATGTATTAGGTTAGACTTGCCCAAGAACCGATGCATGACAACGAGCCCTATTTCACACATGGTTTGACACTTCTGGGTAATATGATTTGGTAAATTCATATGATAAATAAAAACTATTATTGAGGTAACAAAAAATAACCATAAGTATATATGTTTGGAAATATATCATGGATACCATAGATTGAAGCCTATAAATTCATAAGTTAAGAAAATACATTTTATTTATAAGTTACCCCATTAATCTTATTGGATTCCCATTTATATGTTTAATATTTTAAAAATTGTCATCCCTATTTTTTCCTTTATTCAAGTCCATGGATTGAAAAAGGAGGAATAAATTTTAAATCTTTATTGGATTATGTGATCAGTTAGAAAATTTTTCATCAGATTTACTCATAAAAAAATTACCTTCTGTTCTCATCGTTTGAAAAAAAATATGAGATTATAGTAGAAATTGATTAAAGGATGAAATTCTAATTGTCATGAAAGAATATTTATTTATATCCTTAGTCTATATGATAAATAAAATCCATAAATATTGGAATATAATATTGGTTAAAAAAATATTTTCTTATTATGATCATTTATGATGAATTGATTGTTATTTTACCCATCACCAATTTATGGTTTTGTATTCAATGAACTTATTCTAACCACATTCTCTATCACACTATATTAGTTCTTTAGTTTTAGTTTTCTATTCTATGTCTATTTTTTAACTTCCCACTAAGGTTATCATAATTTTAAACCGAGTTATGTGATGAAATTTATACTTCCATTTATATCCATTTATGTGATGCTTTATTAATCCTTTTTATGATGTTGGTTTTAAATAAAGATATTTCAATGTGTCAAAAAATTTCTTCCCATGTTCATGTTTAAATTTCGAGGACCCAATTTAGTAAATGGGGGAATAATGTATTGTGTCGAGTATTTAAAAAGGGAAAACTACGTTCCATAGTGTCTGTGATACACAAAACTAAGACCAAACAAACAATGAGTATTTTAATATGACCATTTTTAACTTTTCATTAAATTTTAATATACTATTAGGATTAAATAATTTATAATATATATATATATCCTAAATATATTGATAAATTCATAGAAAATAATCAATCAATTTTTGGTAATGTCTCTTTGTAAAAATATGTTTTTACAAAAAAAGGTTTTTATTTATTTTTATAAAAAATATTATTTTTGTTTGATAGAAAACATAGAAAATGTGTTTGATAAAATTAAATCAATTTTGAATATTATCATATCAAAAATACCTTAGGTTAAAATTTTGAGATTTTTCAGAAAATATAGATTTTTTAGTGAATAGTGAATAATACCATTTTTATGTAAAATCTTATTTTATTTGGAGAAATTAATTTTTTTGAAAGTAAAATTATTATTTTGAATTAATTTCAGGGTAAAATAAATATTATTTAATTATATTTAATTTAATTAAATATATTTAAATCATCTTTATACTGAATTTTAATACAAGTTTATTTTCCAGATTTGGAATGCATTTTTCTGAAAACTATTTTCAAATGAAAAATGTTTCTCCAATATAATTAATTAAAATAACCCATTATATGAAAATATCTAGAAAAAATCTTTTGTTTATATATCTATCTTAATTAATTTAAATTTAAACAATGAAATTAATTGTTATAGAGTTAAAGTAATATCATATTTTCCTTAACAAAATGCATTTTTTCAGAAAACTGCTTTTCATCATGCTTCTAGGTTTTGTATTTAATTAAATACCTAGACCACTATGAATTGATTTTGATAAAATTTATTCCATATTTTTAATAATAATAATTAATATTATGTAATATTTTGAACTTAATTTTGGAACAATATGAATAGTAACTATAGTAAATATTTAATACCAGAGTAAAAGAAACATAGGTTAATTAAGAATAAAAATAACTTAACAATGAATATAAATAAATTAAATAGAATATTTATATTTCAATTTAATTGAAATAATTTTTATATTTATTAGTTATTTTTTTTACTTTATAAATGAAATAATTAGTTTGATAAAAATTATATTTTTATATGTTAAAACTCAAATTGTTTTTTTGAGTAATATGAAATTTCAATTTAGACAATACTTGTGATAAATAAAGGTATTTTTGAATTAAATTATATTTTGATAATATATTATTATTTAATTTTGTTTTTTAAATGTAAATTTCATTATAATTTTCATGATGTCAAATTTAATTTCTATAATGGTTTAAAAAACTGTTATTGTAAAAAGAACCCATATTTTCTCAATAAATGTAAATTCAATTTTAAAAATTAAAATTAACATATTTTGAAAATTATTTAGATAAAATTAATATTATTTTTGTAATCATATGTTTTAAATTAAGAAACGGTTAATTTTTCATAATTTTCTGAGACATTCGAACTTTAGGGTAAAAAATTAAATACTTTATAAATATACATTGTGTATTATGACATCATAATCACCCAAAAGTTATTTAATAAATATTATAAATTTTATCGGTATAAATATATATATATATATATTAATTTTAAAATAATTTGATTTTATGTTTATTTTATTTATTTTATAAAGCCTTTAAGAATCCTACTAAGTCAATAATATTTTATAATATTTGAAAATCAATTCATTAAGAATATAACTCACAAAAACTTAATCAATGGTATTATTTTTTTAAGTTCATATATTTAACTTATTAAATAATTTAAACCACTCCAATTTAAAATAAACCATGCGAAAAAACCATGGGAAGGTTTGTTGTTTTAGTTATTTTATTATATAGAGTCAAAAACCTACGATTGAGAAATAATAAAGAAATCCCAACTCATTTCCAATATAAACCCACCAAATATCCCATTTACCTTCTATAAAATTACTTGGATCATGTAATTACTCCTCTATAACTTCTTTAGAGTCATCCCAAGGTTCCCTCAAGCACTTAAGAATCTTCTCCCAAGTATTTGTAGTCACACACTCTGGTAAGGGACCTCTCTCTCCCCTATTCAATCCAAGCATCTTCTTTATTTTCCACATTTTCCTTAAAATTCCTAATTTAGTGATATGTTATTACATATCCAAATTTTATTAAATTGGATTTATAAATTATGATATCCCCATTTCACTCTCATTAATCCATCTCATGAACCTTTATGTACACCCATTACCATGCTAAAATTTAGTAAGGGATCCTCACATTTTCTTCTATATTCATGTTTCCTTATTATCTTACGCATTATATTCACAATTAATAATGTTCAGATATGTATTTAAATGTACCTATTACTTCATATTTGATATGATAATTACATTATGCCTCATTCTCTCTGTCATCAACCCATTTTTTGAAATTTTATGTGACTCGTTATGCTGTAGAAATTTCACTATGACTTTCCTTGCCAAACCAATTGTGTAGTGAATACCATACCCATTTCCTATCAAGGCTGTTTAACTTTATAAAATTTTACTTTGTTTACAGTGGAATTACATGTATGAATTCCACACTCCTTTATATTGGAATAAATTATGTTGATGAATGAATCCATGTTGTATGATCTATGTGGCACACTTAAGAAAGAGAATGAAAAGATAGTGATGGGTGCACCCAAAATTATATAGAACTCCATTGCATTGGGTAATGTTTAGTCTAAAGAGACATCTTATTGGTAATGGAGTAAACTTGATTCCTTTATGTAACTTTTCCCATTATGATATTGGTAGTTAGGCTTGGCCTATGTTTGTGATGCAGTTTTTTATGTTTCTTCCAAATTTCCCATGTTTCCTTTATGTTATCATGTAATGTCATGTTTAATTATTCATGTTTATGATTATCACTCCTTATTCCAAACGGATATTCCTATTGTCTAAAATATATTATCTTATTCCAGGTTTATTCCTTTATGGGTCATTATAGCTCAACTCTTTCTTATGTATGTCCTTAGGTTATCCCATATAGATTTAAGAATGAAGGAATATTATAAACATGTTAAGGTGGTTTTCAATAATGATTATATATTCCGTATTGTTATATAATGTACCTAATTCCAAAGGAAACTATAATTTCCATAAAAATCCTCATAAGGATCCATTTGAATTCTATAATTGAAATTTTTATTATATGATAACTCAACTAGGGGACGATTTTGATCCCATCATCCTTGGAAATATATTTGACATGATCTCAAAATTTCCTCTAGAGTTTAAATGGTTCTATCAGATTGACCATCATTATGAGGGTGAAAATAAGTATTGAAACTTAGCACTATATCCAATGGTTACTAAAGGATTATATAGAACCTCAAAGAACTCCATAGATCTCAATCAGATACAATGGAGAGTGGCACTCCCTGAAGTCTTACCACTAATCTTATGCATATCATGGTGGGTTGGTCATGAGGGAAATATTCCTTGATAGCAATGAAATGCACTAACTTTGTAAAGTGATTGACTACAAACCATATGAAATTATTAAATTTAGGAGTAATGGGGATTACTACGATGAAATACATGGTTATATTTTCACAATAACATATTAGTATGAGAAATGGTTTCATCAAACCATTAGTCTTCTATTATTCATCCTTGGTTTGTTGGTATATGAAGCATTGAGATATGAATTCTGTTATCTCCCTCTTCTTATTATCCCACCAGAGGGTTTTTATTCATATCTCTATACATCATAGTGATTTATGTATGAATAAAGAAGGATGAGTTTTTTAAATCATTTATAATATCAATCTTAATCTCTATATTTCATTGGACACATATCCAGGTTCCAAACAAAACAACTCTAACTTTAGTAAAGCGGAAATTTAGAGTATTTACTATGTTTTTCTATATCACCATACCATCTTTCTATGATTATTTGATCCTTTAAAGAATGGATGGTATAAAACGTATTTGAGAAATACAAGATAATATTCCTTTTATTAATTCCATGTCCATGATTTTATTTTTCGAGAATACTGGATCCCTTGTAATCCTCAACATGTATACGATTGCAAGATCCTTTCTACTCATAGAATCTACCCCTTTGTTCACTTTGGTAGGATGATAATGAATTTAACAATAATAATCCTTTATTCACAATAACACACATTATTGGATCATATTGGAATCCTTCTTTGTGAATGAATACATGAAGATTTTAAGATCCTTAAATATATTACACTTCCCCCTATAGATATAATTCTTCCAAATATTTAATAAGAAGATCACTACAGCCAATAATAGATCATGTGTTGGATATTGTTTCTTGTTGGTATTTAATTGGAGGGAGTCATACTCTCTCACTTCTTCATCTTGCATGAGTATAAAATCCAAGAACTTTTTAGACACATCACTATAGATCATCAATCCTTCCCCATTAGTGGGCAATGTGGGCATTGGTGCAGAGATTATATTATTATTTTTATCTATAATGCTTTATTCACATTCATCATTATAGATAAAATTAACACCATTCTGAGTTACCTTGGTTAGTAGGATTAGAAATGTTGAGAATTTTCTAACAAATTGATGATAGTGCCAAGCTAATCCATTGAAACTGGTCTGGCCTATCGTTTAGTTGCCCATATTTTTTGAAGGATTAACAAATACCACAATGCCCAGGATAACATGTCGCATGAATGTTTCTTTATTTTTCCAAAACTCACATTTACTGTAATTCAAAAATAAAATTTCATTTCAAAATGTATTTATATAAGAATTTAAAGGCTCAAAATATTCCTCCTTGATTTTAGAGAAAATAAAAATGTGACATATAAGGACTAAAACAAATTTATTAAGGTAATCCCTAAAGACATTATTCATTATGTCCATGAATATAGTTGAAAAATTAGTGTTTCCAAATGGATTTCATATGAACTCATAGTTCTTGTACCTTGAATAAAAAAAGTATTGGGGATATTATCTTTCTTATCCTTTACTAGATAATATCCAAACCAAAGATCCACCTTAGAGAAGTACTAGCCTCTATATAGATAATCAAACAATTAAAAAATAAATAGAAGAGGATACCTATTAATTAGCATGATCTTATTGAGAACATGGAAATCAATACAGAGTTATATTGTCCTACATTTATTCATAATGAAAAGGACCAGTGCACCCCATGATGAAGCACCTAGGAATATAACCCTTTATATAGATTCTCCTATAGTTTCTTTTCGATTCCTAGAGTTCAAAAATGCAAATTATATATAATGTCTTGGATATTGGAAAAGTTCCATGTTTAAAGATCGATTGGGAAATCAACCTCATGACTTAGTGGAAGACTAGAAAATTCATCAGAAAACACACCAGCATATTACCTTACAATAGGAATGTTATTAAGGATGATCTTTTCCTTGGTATCAATCATTTGAGTAAGATTCACTTTATTATAAGGAAATAATAAACATGATTGAGATGGTAGTACCAAAGTTGATTCATCCTCCCATTTTCACTTGTACATAATCAGGGAGTTATTTTTTATAGAGGGTGATTTCCTTCTCCTGGAAATTTAATGTTTTCACTATACAAAGAAATCCATTCCAAACCTAGAATAAAATAAAATTTTATTGAAGAGTTTATCACAAGGTTTTAGGGGAATTTTATCCCGAAAATATAAATAGGGGAGAAGTTATACAATAAGGGTTAAATGATTTACCCATTTTACATTTTCAAAGAAAGATCCACTTCTGTGTTTCTAGGTATTATTTGAATAGTTCAAATAAACATTCATGTTATTAATGAATGAATGTAACCATAATCAAAAAGTGTGTTTTCTTTTCTTGAACTTATAACTGGTATACCTGTCACCACTTCATTGTCTGTATGGACCTCAACAGTTGTAATGGAAGAATAATACCCTTTCCTTCTATGCCTTTTAGTTTTTTTGTGTGCTCATTATCATCAAAAATCATTTTCTTAGCTAATTGGTTCACATTGTGCCCTGAATCCTTGTAGTTGAAACACTGGACATCAGGATGAGTGTTGACTGGAGTATTACTTTATTCTATCATGATGGTGGGTTTCTTTTGCTATAATTCTCTATATAGGTTCCCTTTCATTGAACACCTAAAGAATTTCCTTATATCTTTTAAGTAATTTCTGGGAATCATTTTCCCACACTTTTGATAATTTGGGTGTTGGAATTTCTTCCGCATGTGATTTATCCATCACATTGATAAAATTAAAATATATTATCTACTTCCCATATACAAACCCATGAGACCATTAAGATTCTCCTATCACCAATTTGAATTTTATGGAACATTAAAAAATATCTTCGTATCTGTCAATGTCTTGAATCGTCAGGCATTTTCTTAGACTCAACATTTTATGGCTGAAAACATGGTCAATATTACTATTGGTGAAAATGATAATGACAAAGCCATATCATGCAAGTATATTAATGTTATCATTATATTACCCAATGGATTCAACATCCATTTTTCTAAGGTAATGGAAATACCTATTTATTTTAATTTAATGAGCATGAGGAAAATATTTAATGTAATTTTTTCCTAGAATTCTTTCCACTTCATCGCTTTGAACTGTTCATCATGCTCCATATTTTTTATCACCATCCACCATTAATCATATTATCCCTAAATAACATAAATTTCTATAATAACCTTATCTTTCTCAAAGAATTGATGTAATTAGAAGATCTTTTCAATGGAATTGATCCATTGTTCTGTGATTAAGGGATTGGAAAATCCATTGAATTTTGGAGTCCTTTATTGCATAAAGGTCTCAATATCAACAGACACTTTATTAGGGGGTACAAGTTTTCCACCAAATTAATAGTTTTGTTAAAAACATCAGTTAATTGAGAAATTATGTTTATTAAGTTCCCTATTCTTTCTCCTATCATTTTATGCATCTCATTTGGCCAGTCATCAAATTTCCTCTGACATTGTTTATTGACTTGGTTCTGCCTATTTCCAACTATTGACAACAATAAAGGGAAAATTAGGGTTATTAATTTTTATACTATTAAACACATAAATGAGAATACATGAACATTAATTTTATAACTCATGAATAGAATATATTCCTTAACCTATGAAATTCAATGTTTCTATATAAGTTTTGCATTGTCTGTTGAATAAAATAAAATTTTATGGGAGTTTTTGTTCCCTTCATAATGGTTCACAAAGGGTTTGTGAATTTACCAATGCAGATAAAAAAAGCAGTGAAAAATAGGTGTGAAACAAGGTATCTTGGTCGTGTACCAAGGGATCACCTAGTAAAATATCAATGCACCCTTTTAAGTGTCATTACCCCTATGTACAATTGTACTAAATCCACATCCACTTCTAGTATCTAGATAAATATTTTTTTTCTTGGAAACACCTTACCCTATATTATACCATAATTTTATAATTTTTTATTATGTATAGTATTATCAATAAGGATTTAAATTGGTATTCTAATCCTAATCCCTAAAAATAACTACACATTTCTATGATACCAACTATGACAAACCATATATTCAATACACATTAATTAAAGAATTATTACATAAATCCAAGTAAAATAAAATCCTAAAATATCAAATGTTCAATTTTCAATGGGTAATTAAATACATAAAATAATACATTAAAATTTTAATATAATGAAACTATTGGAAAAATTCTTAATATTCTCTTTAAATTCCATCATTCTTCTAAAGTTTCTCCAGATAACCTAGGGACTTACATAAGAAAGGGGTGATCTATAAATCCCAATGAGGGAATAATAAAATCAAATTATAAGGGTAAGTATTCCATGTGAGGTAAAAGGTATATAAAAGTAACATTATAGGTGTTATAATCATAAACATGAACATCGAAGCATATTATAAGATGACAACATAAAAGAAACATGTGAATGTGGGGACAACATAAAACATGACATCATAAACATAAATCAGGGATTAAAATTGAGACATAATCACATAGGGTTCTTTTTATAACCTCCCATTAACCATACATGGTATATAAGGTTATGATAACATTACCCAATGCATTGGAGGACAATATATGTTTTATCCCACCCGTCACATTCATTTGATGTACATGAACAAATGTGCCACAGAAATCATACAACATAAGGATGTATTTCATCACTTTTAAACCCATGATTAAGGAGTATGGGTTAAATAAGTGTATTTTCCCAACAAATTAATTATATATACATATATTGGAATACCATTGAGTGTAAATGGGGATGGGTATTCACTGCAAAAAAATTTGGTGTGGAAAATCAGTGGACAATTTCGACAGCATAACGAGGGTACATAAGGATTCAATGAGGTGTCTAATGATATTGAAAGGGGTATTTAATCACTTGTAAAAAATAATATTTAAAAAAATTATGTATAAAAACATATTCGAAAATAAAAATTGGAATCTGAAATGCATAATATAAAGAAGGTGCTTGAACAAGGAAGAAAATCTTGTGATCCCTTTCCTTGAGAGGGTGGTTCTAAAAGCTTGGGAGGGGATTGTTAAGATTTTGGGAACAACATAAGATGAATATATAAAGGGAGAATAAGATTATTTTCATGATACAAGGGTTTTTAGAGAAGAAAAATGGGATTTTTTAGTGTTTATGTATAAAAATAAAGGGAAATTCATTATTAATTTCTAAATATATGTTTTGGACTCTATATGATAAAATAAACAAAACCACAAAACATAAAATATTTTTTCAAAATTGTTTATGCTAATTTTTTTTAAATATTTTATAAGTTCAACGATTTGTCTCATTAAAAAAATAAATTTAGGGATGTGGAATTGAGTCATGTTCATAAATAATTAATTTTAAAAAAATAAAATATAATACAGGTTTTGGGGGATTAATTAAGGGTTTATAAAATTAATCAAATAAATAAAAAAGAACATTATTTTAATTAGGAAACATAATTTTGGTCTTGGATAATATATATAGTATTTATTGAATTAATGTTGGTCTTTTATGATGTTAGAATACATACCGTATTTTTATGTCGTATTTGATGTTTACCCAAAAATTTAATTGTTTCATAAAAGTATAAAACATTTACCATTGGATAATTTAAATTTTCTGATTTCAAAAATAATATTTTTTTATAATGACAATTCATTAATTTTTTTAATTATCACTTTTAAATCAAAATCCTAATTTATTGAAAAATACTATTTTTTTACAATAATAGTTTTTTTGACTCTTTTAATAATTACATTTTACTTTATAAACTTATATTATCATTTATATTTAAATAAATATTGTTTACTAAGAACATAGATGGTTGTTCTGGGGGTGGGGCTACAATGGAAAGAAACCAGCATATGTGGAGGTTTGAAGAGAGGATCTCCACAAAAAATTCATGAATTCATCAAAAATAGTTTTTTTGATTGAAACTATATATCTCCAAAAATTTCTTTTCATGTTTCATCGTATAAATATATAAATTTTATCACACTCATTATTGAATCATTTATAATGTAATAATAAAAATGGATAAATATAATCATTATTTTATTGAAATGAAAAAATAATAATTCATATGACTATAATCTAAATACATAACCCCTTATTACACTGGGGTATACCACAAGGGTATGGTGTGCGATGATAGGGATTTCATGGGGTTGTTCAGTAGACATAGTTTGGGCCCTCATCTCAATAAGGATGAAATTATCTGATAAAAAGTTTCATTCATGATTTACTTATTGAATCTCAAATTAGGCCTAGTCAGGGGTAAATCCCAGTGATTCTATCTCCATCAAAATAGCTAATAAATGGGATTTATAGGGTACAATATTAATGGATCATGCCATAACTTTTTATGTCTCTATTAATTAGAGTTTATCATAACCCTTAATATATAATAAACATAATATAAACATTACAATAATTATATTATCAATGGGAATAATGCCTAACTGTATTTCAAATATGATAGATTAAGTTTTATAATCGTCCAAATTAACTTATGTAGTGCATGTGTTTTCTATATTCACATTACTTTATAAGGTATTTATTTATTCAAAATGGGAATTTAATTTTTAAAATTGCGGGTAATTACATATTATGTTCACGTGATAATCAAGATTCTACTCAGTAAAGGATTTTGATGTTGGGCCAACCACATATTATGTGATACCTATTGGTACTTCCTCAATTCCCTCTCACTAGTCTTCTTACCATGACCACATCCCTATGATTCAATCCCTCAAGGGATGATATTCATGAGTATCCACCACTATATTCAAGGGTTAAACCCTAGTATCTTGATTAAAATAAAATTCAATGTTTTACTGTTATGAAAAAACCCAACTAATTTTATAAACCAATATTGGAATTGGTCATTGTTATATTGCTCTTTAAGATTCATCAAAATATTTATTGTACTTGGATTATGTAGATATGGGAATTAATGGATTTAATATTCTTTACCTGCATATTATCTTAGCCTTATTGTCATACTAGATGAAACTTGATATAAAATAAGACTAGTTTTATACTCCTCAAAAATAGTATTCCCATTTCTCTATTTACCAGGAACTCATCTAGTTTTTCTTTACGAATCACTATAATATAGTTTTGACTACCACCCAATACATTTCACCCTGTCTCCTTTGATATTTTTCTTTATTTATTTACATATAAAAAATTTAAAATCTATGTGAACTCTATGGTGTGAAAAATAGATTTCCAAATTACTCTTAGGAATAACTATTCATCAAAAATACAATGTGACACTAGAAACAATTTTAGTGAATTTTTAATCCTATATTCCCATTACAATGTTAACTTATGTACATGAATTTGATTAAGAAGACCCGTTGATCTATAATAGTATATCATGTTCCCTAGAACTTCAGTTTATATATAAACATTTTTTTTGAGAAATTAACCTTAGTTTTAATTAACCTTATGAAAAATCATATATTTTAAATATTTTATAAAACATATATATATCCTAAAAACCATAGTTCTCCCACTAACTCTTTAATATATGGAAGCCATTCATTCCATACAAAAATACTATGATAATTATAATGGCTATACCCTATAAATAGATCTATTTATCATTCATTCCTTATTTACATCCTCTAAAGTCACCTTTATTTTTGGGTATTTCATATAGGCATCATTCATAAGTTTTCCACTATGGGAAAATGGCCTAATGAAAAAATGCCTAATAAATTTATCGTGAAGCTATTATAAGTATATTTTAATTAAAATTTAGGCAGGATTATATAGTCTAACCAATAAATACTTATTTATATCAACTTTTTTCATCCATTTATAGTTTATTGTTTAACACCAATAGTGGATTTACATCAACCACTAAATATAGAAGTGTATTTTGGTACACTGAATCAATTTTGGAATTCTTAAAAACATTTCAACCTTAGATTGTTGAAACTTATTTCTTATTAATGGAACAATTATTATCTTTGAATAATATATCACCCATATTGGTGAATACATAACCATATTAATGGTTTTATCTTTACTATACAATATGTGTCACTAGAACAATTCCTCCAACTAACTATTATGGGGTCTATTGTTCCCATTCCAACCTATGGTAATTGGGAGACAAGATTTTCGAAAAAAATATATCTTGGTCATACCATCTCAAAATGTTTGTTGTTACTTATAGAAATATAGTTGGTATGGTTAATTATCTTCTCTCTTTGGAACATTAATATCCTAAGTTGATATAGGAAAATTAACTGAGATGCACATTGTGTATTTTTTATATTCATTTGAAGAAATGTCTAGATTAAAAAATGATTCCTATAAAATTATTTTAGGTTGTGATATTAATGGATTATCATCATATGGATTCTTTATATGATACCCGTTAATAAATTTGGCTGGAATTCAGTTTACTAATTTTTGAAAACTCAAATCCTGAAGAAATTTTGAAAGATATGTAATATATATATGATTCTTCATTTCTCCTATTTATATCGTCATCATGTATAACATAATGTGAGTAATGATTAATATGTATTTTAAATTATTAAGGATAAATATAGTAAATGTTATACTCTAATGAGTAAATATAGAAAAGGTGTCTTGTCATGACCCGTATTCCTCAAGATGAGGGAAGGGACAACAAAGTGTCACACCCTTCCTTATTCAAGATAAAGGAGAGATAATGAGCCTGAGTCCCACCTTCAATAGGCCCCGAAGTGGCGACTAGAACCAAGGATATATAATTATGTCACAAAATTGAAGGCATTACCATTTTTAATGAAAACAATATCAGAAGATAAGATGATAAAGATTCCCACAACACCAAGAAATTTATATAAAGGAAACCAAGATCCAAACCATGCAGGATTTAAACCTAAACTACGAAAAAAGTACAAACAAAGTACTAAATAAAGTACCAAAAGAAAGAGACTAAGCAGCAACACATCATCTATCCTGATGCTCAAGCTAGTAAATTCCAGCACAACCCTCAAAATCCTCCTGGAAACCATAAAAAAGTTTTACAGTTATAGGGTGAGTATACAAGTATACCCAGTAGGAAAACTAATGTCACCCGTGAACAAGTGGGGAAACATACTAATTACCTTATGAGAAAGAACTAGAACCTAAAAGAACAAACCAAAGAGTACTAACTAGCCCAGCCTCACCACAAAACACTCACCAAATATCCCAAGTCAAGTAATGTGGTAGTATAAGCACATCAATATTTGGGTACCCTGCACCACTTTCCCACTAGTTAATTGCTCATTCCTAACAACTAATGTCTGGATGCTACCAATCTTCCAGAACGCAGTCCCACTACGACAACCTACCTGCACAAACATGAGCCTCAAAACACACAAGAAATCCCTCCCACATACATTTGATCCAAAACTAAACTACACATCAGACCCGTAGACACCTGGGCCTCATCCCGAAGACACTTGAAAAACAAATCCTCCCCCAAAAACACCTTGGTCCCTCATCCACAAAAAGCATGTATGAAGGATCATGGACTATGGTAACCCTAAAACCGTTACAACCTCTCCAGATACACTCAAGTAGTAAGAACTCAGAATAGGGTGCAAGGAAGAAATTCAGTAACCCGCCATCCATCCTCCCACTAGGATGTTGGGAAAGAAACCCTCCCCCATGAAATGGGGTTGTTAACCATATGGTTCTCAACTAGGGTGGGGTGTATATAAGAAATCACAAGAAACTAAAATTTATACATATATGTAAGAAAACACTTAGTCTAGCCTATGGGTCCCAAAACAAACAACTAGCCCCCAAGAACCACATTTTTTGCCACCCCTATATGCACAACCACACAAACAACCAATGTTAAAGTGTAAAGAAAACCGTTTTTTCATTAAAAATTGTCCATTTTTTTATTAAGGGGTTTACTTTAATTTTTTCTAGAACTACCTAGGGAAACTACCAAGAAAAACATTTGTGACCATCTCACAAGGTGAAGAGACTGATTAAACCAACATACACCACAACCGACCCACTTCGTTCTTCGGTATTGCTAACAATGAAAAAAGAAGAGGGACCAAGGTAATGAATTTCAATTTTAACACCTATTCATAAAAAAAAAAAGAACAACCTACTTGTAGTCCCACTACACACCCTGTTTTTCCCTAGATACCCAATATACCACTAAAAACTACCATTCTTCAAAGTTATACAGTGCAATCATGCCCTCGAAACCAATCCCGGCAGCCCTACTACACAACAACACCACACCTGGCACTTTGATTTACAAAAAGTCACGATAAAACCCAAACATGAAACCCCACTTCCCCAAAAAATTCCCAGATGAATTCCCACTACATAACAAGTCCATAACCACATTTCAGTCCCACTGCCAAACGTCACCTGATGGACATAACACAAACAAGGGAAATCCCACTTCCTATAATTCCATCCATTCCACAACCAATCAGTCTCTCAAAATGAGATTCCAATACACCGCCTGTACCTCCCCACACACTAAGACCACAATAACTAAAATTAAACAATAGCCCAGCTACACACACATACCACACCCTTCTCACAAAATTGACTCCCCTTCCCACCCCTATACCCATAAATGTGCTCAAAATAACAACCCCACACAACCCACACAAAGTCAAAAAACCGAATAGAACATAGAACAAAGACACACCTATAAAATAAAATATATTCAAATTTGGTGAACACTATTATTTAATCCACTTTGATAAATAGGGGTGATCACAAAAAGGTTTTCATCCTAGGGCATCCATTTCACATAGCTAGGTATACATGACTAGTCAGATTAGTATTTACACCAATTGTTTGTAAGGAAACAACAATAGTTTTAAAGAGTCGCCCATGCATAGACAAATAACACAAACATCCATTATTTTTATAATGCTTTACAGACACAAATAATCACATCATCAACATGGATAACAAACAAAATAGGTAATCAACATGTAACCACTCCCATCCCATTATTTCAATGACCCAGTTATCTTTTGATCATATTCCCTTCTCCTCATTTATTAATTTTTACGAAAAGGATTCTGCCATTATTCATGAAGAAAAATTAGTAAACCCACCCAAAATGATACACAAAAATGGAGAGGTAGAAGAATTCATACCTGAAACAAAAGGCAACCAAAACACCTCTTTTCACCAAGATCATGGGATCACACGAGTAGAAAGAAAAAACGCCAAGAAAACTGAACAAAAGGGGGATCTAGCACAGGTGCATGTTTAATCTAAAGAGTAACACTTTAGGAAAACCAAGAGTGAACGTAAAACACATTGGGAAGGGAAGAACCCAGCTTTGATGATCCAGATCCTATATTAAGTGAATAATGGTTTCAAAAGTCATTAACATGGGATCGTAGTCATGATCTCATAGTTTGAGTATATAAAAATCCCTTGAGTATTGGGATATTATAGATATACAAAAAATCCCATGAAAACCCCTTAAAACACCAAAATAAGTCTTTAAAATCGGTTTACGTCAAATAAGACGTAAGAGAGTTGAAACTAGAAAACTGAGAAAAACTAGAAAAACTGGAAATAAGTCACTGATGGGTGAGTCGCCAACACAGTTCCACCGATGGATGAGCTACCAACAGGACCTACCGATGTTGAGCCAACGTTGCTGATCTACCAATGCAATGACTCACGGATGCAATGACTCACTTATGCCCTAAGTCACCAATCCCTTGACACCAATGCCCTGGGCACAAACGCCCTGACTCACCAACACCGACGCCCTAGACTCACCGATACCGACGCCCGTCGACTCACTCATACCAATTCCCCTGAGACACCAACATTGACACCCTTGAATAACCAACACCAATTCCCAAATTCACTGACACCAATGCTATGCGTCACTAATGGAAAACAGTGAATTTGGAAAACTCTTAAAACGGGTTTCGATTGCCTCCCAGAACACCATTAACACTAAATTTTCAAAAAGGAATGGCCAAGGGAAATCCAAGTCATTACATCATATACTTATCAAACTATTCTTTTCCCCACTAATTTAATACCAACCTAAGAAAAGAGTAGTCCGAAAAACTACCCTATAATAATAATCTCAAGAGAAAACCATCATTGTTTTGTTATAAAGTTAGAGTAAAAACCCTAACATCCAAGAATAACTCCTTGACATCTATCTCTTGAACATCTGGAGAAACACTAAGACCACACTTCCTGGACATATGGATTAGGGAATCCCTTCATCTATGTAAAGATATTATCTTCTTTGGGTGGTACTGACTTTCCCACATAGGTTCAACCACATCCGTATTAATGAATCTTTATTAGGATCAAGTCCTCCCCTCCCTACAGTCCAATCTTTTCGCACACATTCAAAGAATAGGGAAATGATTCATCTTATTGCTAATGAGGTCATGCATTACAACATAAGAAAAGAAAAAAGAAAAAAAATAAGAGAAAAAATAAGAATAGATCCATGTACTGGGCACACATCTCTGCCTCTCGCTCCCAAGTACTCTCCTCAAGGACACCATGCCTCCATAACACGCAAAACAAAAGAATGGCCTATCCAAAAAGCACATTCTCTTCAAAATCCTTGATTCTTACTGGTTGATCCACAAACGTCATGTCTTCCTCGATATCCAACTCTCCCCATTCAATAATGTGGGAGTAATCATGCAGATACCAGTAGATCTGGGAGACATGGAAGACGTCATGGATCCTCTCCAACCGCGATGGAAACACTAGCTGATATTCCACCTTGCCAACTCATTCGAAAACCTCGAAAGGTCTGATGAACCTGGGAGAAAGCTTGCTCCCTCTTCCAAACCTCTGCTGCGCATGTCGAGGGGAAACCTTCATGAAGACATGATCCCCAACCTCAAACTACGAAGGGCTCCTCATATGATTGATATATGACTTATGTTGGTTTTGTGCTACCTTCATCCTCTCACAGAAAAGTTGCACCTTCTATTCTGTATTCTACATGACCTCCAAACCAAGAATGGTTGCATCCCTAACTTCCATCCAACATAAGGGTGAACGAGATGACTTCCCATATAGAGCTTCGAATGGATCCATACCAATGGAATATTTATAGCTATTATAGTAAGAAAATTCTACCTAGGGAAAATGTCACACCCAAGACCCACTAAAGTTCCAAACACATACCCATAACATGTCCTCCAATGTTCAGATGGTCCTATCTGTATGCCCATCTGTTTGAAGGTGTAAAACAGTGCCATGATGTAAATGGTTTCCAAATTCATGCTATAATACCCTCTAGAATCGCGATGTAAAATGTGTATCCTAATCAGAGAAAATGGATATTGGAACTCCATTCATCTGCACCACCTAATCCACATACCTATGTTCTAATTTATCCACTGTTCTCGACTCCTTGATCACTACAAAGTGAGATGATTTCATCAACTGGTCCACTACTACCCAAAGATCATCACATCATCCCTAATTCCTTGGTAAATATGTGATGAAATACATTGAGATGTCACCCCACTTCAACTTGGGAATGTCTAAGGGCTATAATACACTTCTGGGAACACGGTGCTCAGCATTCAGCTTCTAAGACACTAGGAACCTTTCCTCAAACTCCACCACTTACCACTTCAAACAGGGCCACCAAAACTGTTCCCTAATGCCTTGTAACATCTTAGAGGATCCTAGATGAACCTCTAAGCATGAGCTATGGAACGCATTGGAAACTCTCTCACACATTTCCACTGAGACAAACAGCTTCCCAAGGAACAACATCCAATTCTGACTATCACTCAACCATCCCTCCAGAGCATCACCCTGAACAGTGTGATCACACATCACTTCAGTCTCTAGTCTCCACACTAAGACTACTCCACCTATCACATTGTGGAAGACTGCACTATCATCTGAAACAGAAATCCTCTTCCATCAGTTACTCTCACATCTAGATGTAACACAGCAAAATCCTCCATTTCATTCTAAGAATCTTTAAATTCCTAAACTACCTCCTTCTATGAATTTTGGTTCATGGAATCAGCCACCATGTTCCAATTTCCTAAGGTTTAAGAGATCTCTAAGTCATAGTCCTGGAGAAACTCCATCCACCTTCATTTCCACAAGTTCAGGTCTCACTGGGAGAAGATATATTTCAAGATATTGTGATCAATGAATACCAAAAAGAACTCCCTAAAGATGTAAGGTCTCCACAACATCAGCACAAACACGACCACTGTTTTCTCCAAATCATGGTTGGAACAATTACGTTCATGTGGAAGTAACTGGCTAGACCCAAAAGAGATCACTCCTCGTTGCTGTATCAGCACACATCCCAATCCTAGAATGGAAGTGTCCCAAAATACCTCAAACATCACCCCTTACTCTTGAAACCTAAGCACTAGGGCACTGACCAGCTTCCCCTTATGGTAGCCAATAGCTTCCTGGCACTTCACACTCCACATGAAGGTCTGGTCTTTTCTAGTCAAAGCGGTCAATGAAGCCTCAAATCAAGAGATGTTAGGTATGAACTTCCGATTATATATTTCCAGACCCAGGAAGCTACAAACCTCCAGCACGTTCTTGGGTACCTCCCATGAAACAACCGACTATACCTTTGATGGGTCTAGTAATATCCCTTACTTAGACCCCACATGTCTATGTAGGTTCACCTATAATGTCCAAAACATGCACTTAGACAACATCCCATAGATCTGGTGGTGTCAGAGGTCCTCCAAGACAGTCCTTAGATGCTCCGCATGCCCCTCTTCAGAACATGAGTAGATAAGGTCATCATCGATGAACATGAAAAAGAACCGGTCTATGAATATATAGAAGATAGAGTTCATGAACCCTATTAACACTACTGGTGCATTCATACCACTGAAGGGCATGACCATGAGCTCAAAGTGACCATACCTACATTTGAAAGTAGTCTTCGGTATGTCACCCTCCTTCACCATCAACTAGTGATATCCAAACCATAGATCGATCTTAGAGAACCAACTTTCTCTCTTTATCTAGTTGAAAATACCATATATCCTCAGAAGTGGGTAATGGTTCATGTCCATTACCTAGTTCAGCATTTGGTAGTCTATGCACAACCTCATACCACCATCTACCTTCTTTTCAAACAACCGTAGAGAACCCCACGATGAAACAATTGGCTAGATAAAACCCTTTTTCATCAGGTGTCCAATCTAAATTCACAAATATTGCAACTCAGAAGGCTCCATATGATTGGGAGCCATCAAAATTAAATGGGAACTGGGATTCGAGTCTATTCTAAACTCAATGTCACGTCGAGGGGGTAGGGTCACAACCTTATTTGGGAAGAAATCTAGGAATTCTATGAGAACCCATGAAACCTCCACCATCTGTATGTTCGCATATCCCACTAACAGTTTGGCCGTAAAGGATAGAAGAGGCTCCACATACTGACTGCCCACCAGACAGCCCTACTCATAAACAAAAACTACACACCGGCCATCCACAACTGAAAACATAACTCTATTTCCGAATTAGTCTATAATAGCGTTAACAAAAACAACCATTCGATTCCTAGGATGACATCATACGACAAAATCTATAGGAAAGGTTGATCCCCACTAGACTGATGTGGCCCCAACATCAGTCTACATCATCTAAAAACATCAAACTCGTCTATCCTCCAACTAGCTTACTCAGTACCAGGGTAACGAGAAGTATCTTGACATCTAGTCCCAGAGAATGGGCAAGACCAGGTGAAACAAAGAAGTGTGATGCTCCCGAATCAAACGAAGAATAAGAAAGAGTGTTAAATAGATAGATTGTACCTCAAACATCCTCTGGACCTGCTAGAACTACTACCTCAGTGGTGTGAAACATCCCACACCCAGCTTCTCTACCCCTCTTTTGTCGATTGCCTCCCCAACGATTCACTGGTTTAGGACCCTGAGGTGAACCCTGAGGTCTGCATCCTCCATCATCTTATACCCTCATTGGAGCAGGAACCTACTGCCCCTACTGCAGGAAAGGCCTGACTGGCAACAACTGCTACTGAGGTGGCCGCTGAACCTACCCACCCCCACTAAACTAAGCTCAAATAGGGCACTGGTTTGGAGGATGTCCACAACCTCCACAGACAAATCACATTGGTTCTGGGCCCATGAAGAAGGAGAGAGGACTAGGAGATCGGAATTTGAACTGCTGAGGCATACTTCCCACAGGACAAAACATGGAAGGCCCTGATGCTAGGGATCTTCTATTGACTACCTTCCCCTTTGATGAACTCGGTTGGCTCCCCTCTTGTGGAACACCTCCATGTGAGTACATCCCCTATACCACTTCGGCCATATTATAAACTTTTAATTATGTTAGTAGGGTAAAGGGAGTGACGACATACTAAAAAGAATGTTGGAGAGCCTCCTCCAAACATCTCACCCATGACTCCTCATCTGAAAAGAGGTCCTGAGAAAAGCATAAGAGATCCTTATACTTGATCCACAGATCCCTCACTGATGTTCTCTTTAGCAGGAGGGAGAGTATCTCCTGCCTGTTCTTGGCCTTCATCATCAAGAAAATAAACTCTTCTGGAAACTCCTTCTCAAAGTCATCCCATGATACAACTGTCTACTTCCTTTCTTCGAGGTAAAGCATCCACCATTGACATGCTACTCCTCACATCTGGCTCACCTCTAGAGGAACCCAATACTCCCTCGGAGCATGGATCAAGTTAAGGGTGATTCTCATCACCTCAATCGTCCCATTGTCTCTAAATATGAAATGCTACCTTTATACTAACTTAGGGTATGCTACTGGAAAGTGCGAAAGGGATTCAACAACAAGTCATATTCTAAATCCCGATCGGCCCTTTGTTGATCAACTGGGTCAGTCTGCTGGGCCTCAACTACTTGTACCGCACATGGGAAACGTTCGGGTGAAATATCTAAGAAAAATTAAATTAAACAAGGAACTCCTAAGCCTAATAATTATTTAAATTTCCTTTTATGAGTTATTTTAACTCTTTATTTAAATTAAATCCCCAAAACGCCTAAGAAACACAATAACACAAGTCATTATAAGGCATGTAGCTTTCCTAGGGTCTCTACCCTACAATCAGTGTATCCTCACTTGTTCATTCAGTAGGTTCATAGTCCTTACATCAGATCATGGGAGGCGCCTAAAATCTCATGTCCTAGACAGTATTACCTGGCCTGTTTCATGCACCAACATTACCTAACACTATTTCCCCACCATCTCATTCAATCATCACTATCCCTAACTCTGAAATCCATCATATCTCTCAAAAATCAGCCTCTGATACTATTCTATCACAACCCTCATTCCTCAGGATGATATAATTGACAACAAAGTGCCACACCCTTCCTTCATTAAGATGAGGGAGAAATAATGACCCTCTAGTCCCGCCTTTAATTGGACCTAGAGTGGATACTAACACCAAGGGTATAGAATCCTATCACAAAAAGGAAGGAATTAACCTTTTTAATGAAAATTGGATTGGAAGATAAGATGGAAAAATCCAAACAACACCAAACATTTATATAAAGGAAACCAAGATCCAAACCATGCATGATTTAAATGTAAACAATGACAAAAGTAAAACCAAATTACTAAAGCAAGTACCAAAAGAAAGATACTAAGCAGCAGCACAACAACTATCCTGACGCCCGATCAAGTAAAGTCTAGAATAGTCCGCAATGTCCTTCTAGAAATGTGAAAATAGTTTTATAGACATAGGGTGCATATACAAGTATACCGTGTAGGAAAACTAAAGTCACTTGTGCATAATTGGGGGAACATACTAATTCGTCACATAGAAAGAAGTAGAACCTTAAAGCACCTACCAAGGAGTACTAACCAACCCAGCCTCACCAAGGAACACTCACTAAATTACGCAAGTAAAGTAAAGTAGTAGTATAAACACATCGACATTTGGGTACCCTGCACCACTTTCCCACTGGTTAACTACTCATTCCTAACATCTAACGTCTTGATTCTGCCACTCTTCTAGAATGAAATCCAACTATCATAACTTTTCCGCACACACCTGGGCCTCAAACCACACACAAACCCCACATACAGACACCAGGGCCACAACTAAACCACACATTGCGCATAGACACTTGGGCCTCATCTAGAAGACACTTTGGAAAACAATCCTAGCCCGAAAATACCTAGGTCCCTCATCCACAACAAACCAGCCTAAAAGATATTGGATTAGGGAAATCCTCTAGCAATTACAGCCTTCCCAGATATGCTTGAGTGGTAAGAACCCAATATAGGGTGTTAGAAACAAATTCAATAACTAGCCATCCATCCTTTTATTAGGATGTTGGGAAAGACACCCTCCCCCTTGAAGTGGGGGTGTTCAGCACATGGTGCTAAACAAGGGTGGGGTGCATATAGAAAATCACAAGGAACTACAATTTGTACATATAGGTACGAAAAAACTTAGTCCAACCTATTGTTCCCCCCAAAAAAACAACTAACCCACCAGAACCACTTTTGTTGCTACCCCTATATACATAACCACACAAACAACCAATTCCAAACCGTAAACCCAACCCCTTTTTCTTTCAACTATTTTCCATTTATTTATTAAGGGTTTTACATTAATTTGTTCCAGCACTACCCGGGGAAACTACCAAGCACAAAATTTGTGATCACCTAAGAAGGTGAAGAGCCTGATTAACTGAACACACACAACAACCATCCCACTTCATTCTTCGGTAATGCTAACATTGAACAAGGGAAGAGGGACCAAGGTAAAGCATTTCCATTTTAACACTCATTCATAAAAACAATAGAGAAAAGCCAACCTGGAGTCCCAATTTACAACCCCTTTTTCCCTAGAAACTCATTCAACCACTACCAACTTTCATTCTTCAATGTTATACCACACAATCATGCCCTTGAAACCAAAACTGGTAGCCCCACTGCACAAAAACACCACACTTGGCACACCTATTTACATAACGTCATGACACAACCCAAACCCATATCCCTAATGCCCCATGAAGTTCCAAGATGCAATCCCACTGCATAACAATTCCATAACCACATTGATGTCCCACTGGCCAACGTCTCATGATGTCCATAACATAAACACAGTCCCACTACCTACAAGCCCATCCATTCCACATTCAATCAGTCTCTCAACCTAAGATTCCAACACACCACATATAACACCCCACACACCAAGACCAAAGCAAATACCATTAAACTACAAACTTGCTACACACACATACCACACCCTTCTTACAGAGCCAACTCCCCTACCCACACCCCTATACATAAATGTGCTCCCAACAACTAGACCACACAACCCACACAAAGTAACAAAACAAAATCGAATACAGTAAACAACCACACCTATCAAACATGATAGATTCAAATTTGGTAAACACTATTCTGTAATTGATTTTATAAATAGGGGTGATCACACAAGGGTTTTCATCTTGGGAATCCATTTCATTTAACCAGGTATATGTGATTAACAAATTAGTATTTACAAAAATTGTTTATAATGAAACAACAACAGTTATAATGTGTCACCCATGAACAGACAAAGAACACCAATGAACATGATTTTTGTAAGGATTTACAGACCCAATCAACAAGTATAACAAACCAAATAGGTAATCAACATAAAACCATTCCCTGCCCACTATTTCATTGAACCCGTTATCTTTTGAATATATTCCCTTCCCATTGTTTATTAATTTTTAAGAAAAGGATTCATCCATTATTCATGAAGAAACATTAGTACACCCACCCCTCATGATACACAAAAAGGGAGAGGAAAATGAATCCCTACTAGAAACAACATGCGACCAAAACTCCTCTTTGGGCAATGAACAAGGGATCGCATGAGTAGCAGGAATGTACTCCATGAAAACTGAGTAAGAGGTGGATATAGCACTGTAACATGACTCGTCTAGAGAGTAACACTTTATTAACACCAATAGGTAATGGAAAACTCACTTGGAAGGGAAGATATGGGCATTGGAGAGCCATATCCTATAATAAAGGAACAAATATTTCAAAAGTCATGAACATGGGATTGTGGTCAAGATAATACAGTTTGAGAATCTCAAATTCCCCAGAGTGTTAGGATATTAATGATATTATAAATATCCCTTGAAAATACCTTAAAAATGACCAAACAAGGCTTTAATCTTGGTTAATGAAAAA
This sequence comes from Viscum album, assembly GCA_963277665.1. Taxonomy (NCBI): domain Eukaryota; kingdom Viridiplantae; phylum Streptophyta; class Magnoliopsida; order Santalales; family Viscaceae; genus Viscum; species Viscum album. The sequence goes on from OY728150.1 coordinate 492,734,461, forward strand.
ATCAGACATAAGAGGGGTGAAACTGGAAAATTGGAAAAAAATGGAAATGAGTCACTGATGCTGAGCCACATAAGGGTGAGATACTGACACGACCTACCAAAAATGAGCCACAAACGCAATGATTGGCTGATTCCATGACTCACCGATGCCCTTACTCACCGATTCCCAAACACCGACGTTCGGACTCACCGACACCGACGCCCTTGACTCACCAATAATGATTCCCTTGACTCACCGACACTGATGCCCCCGACTCACTGACACCGACGACCCCGACTCTCCTACACCAACACCCTTAACTCAACAACACTGAAACCATGATTCACCGACATCGAGGCCCTGAGTCACTATTGAAAAAACTCAAAATTTGGAAAACACTTGAAATGAGCTAGTGTTGCTTCCCAGAACACCCTAAACACTATATTTTCATAAAGGAATGGCTTGGGGAAATCTAGGTACTTACATGGAATCTTTTGTCTTTATTGATATAAAAATTATATCTAATATCTCTTTCAATATATATTAATATTCATAGATTATCCTTAAAGGAATCTTATGAACTAAATTAATTCACCTCTATTTTCTCCTTAGAATAATTACATAGATTTCTGAACTCATTTTATGATTTTTTGGCATACCTTTAATTTTAATGGTTTATTTATCCCTTAACTAATTTTATTAGTATAACAATTGTTTTATCTCATTATAGACTAAACATTTTTCTAGTTATATTATTCTACTACACTTTTTAAATAATTAACATTCCACAAATGAGTAATATTCTTATATTTTATATTTATCACTCACCTATATGGACATATGTGATTAAATATTTTATTGAAAATTAGTTATGTAAGAAGTACCAAAAAAATATTCATTTCACAATAAAATTACATCTATTTTTGTCTATATTAACATTGAGATAAAAGTTTGGCAAAACCTAGTACAAACTCAAACCAATCCATTCTAGGATGTCTGATGTTGTGAAATTATCTCCTTTGATATAAGAAAAATCTTTTATCATATTATGGGAGAATTCTACCTAATTAATGTAATGTTTACTTAGTTCCTATATTCCATAAATAAGTGTAAAAAACTTATTGAATTTAACACTCAAGACTTGAAACACATACACTGATTAATATACATGAAGAAGATGAAATGTTTTTCTTTTAATTCAATTCATTAAAATTATACTATTAATGTCTTTTCTTCCCATATGAAAATAAAATATTATTTTCTTACACTATATTCCATTGAAACATTCTATTATTAGAAGCTCACTAGTTATGATATTTCAACTTGGAGTGAATCTTATAGACCTTTTCCTTGTGTTTATTCTTATTCACCATAATGGCTATAGGTTTTTCATGCCTCATGATCTTATAGACTTAGATAGTTAGAGTGATTAGTTCTAGGAGTGACTTATCATAATTTCATATATTATAATTTGAAATAAAATTGGAGAAACAATGCGGTACAAGGGAAAATATTAGATCTGTGTGAAACTCATATTTTAACATAAATATTATAATGTCCAAGTGATATGTATAGTCTATCATATTGATAGAATGAGGCCCATTTGTCCCTAACTCTCCAATATTTATTATTAATAATTCCTTGGAGATCTCATATCACTCTTGTATCTCATTCCCTTTATAGAGATGAGACACCAAGCTATATGGATCTATTTCCACATGCAACTATCGAAGCTCACTTAAGAAGGTAAATAGTAACAAACATTAGATAACTAGAGAATGCACAAATTTCTTGTGGTGTGGAAAACATATTTTTTTACCTAGGTATAGTCTAGTGGTTATCCAGAGGTTGTCTCCATAGAGGAGTGCACAAAAAATTGGTTGTCACATTTTTTAGTTGATTTAATGAGCATTTCTTTGATTTAATTTTTAGAAACCGAGAGTTTAAACAATCACCTATGGATTTTATCAGGGGTTTTCAATTATTAATGATTCTTTTTCTACAGTCTGGTAAGAGAGAGATTCTTCTATGAATTCTTATATCTTACTTGGAAATATGGTGATGGCGAGGTTATCCCTAAATGAAATATCATGTCATTCTACCCTCCTTCCAATGCATGAGGCATTGAAGAAGATCCCCTTGATTTATTAGGGAAATTTCTGATTCTGTATTTTTGTTCCTTAATAAACCAACAGTCCGAATGTAAAATTCCACACACATGCTCATGGTCATTGAACACTCACCACCCATCCCTAATATGTTCCATCATATATAGACAAGAATTTGAAGAGGGTGTTTTGTATCACTGGCTAGTTAAAATAAAATTAATAGTATCAAACCCTAACACAGTCTCATTTGGTATTAAAAACTAAAATAGAAAATTAATACTAGATAGAATAATAAAGATAGGATTTCTATTAAATGAATCAAAAAAACCAAAACATTAATTTTTTTTCAAGAATATACCATTCTCGGTCACTCAAAAAACTACCTATCAATTGATATGGAAGTTGAGTTGATTCGGGAGAGGGGATATATCACAAGAATGAAAGGAAATAAAATAAAGAAAAAGAAAGCAGAAAGAGAATACAACGCTGTCACTCAGATTTTTTTCACATAAATCCCATTAAATATCCCTTGGAATCCTATTTATAATCTTCCATCGGTGCTCAAACTATCATGAATAGACTCTATAAATGCATAAAAATTCATTCTCAATCAATCCTTGGGGGTTCCGGGTCAAAAAGGGGGATATGTGGCATTTAAGATGACAAAACTGGCAATGTATGAGCCCTTAGAATAATTATATGGTGTAAATAGGTGTTTTATAACATGATATCATCAAGGAATAACTTTGGGAATATTTCACAGTCATAATTTATAATCTAAAATAATTAGGGAATGCATCACAACCTGTTGCATATGTGTCACTCCATGAAACATGTGTTCATCTTCTGGAATACTCTTTTTTCTCATTTAGATTGTCTTTATATATTGAATTCTTAAACTTTGACACAATAATTTACTACCTATTACATAAATTATTGGTTTTCAATAGGTTTCAATAAATTTCATCTCTTTTATTCGGTGTAAAGACTTAGAGTTGGTCCTTCAACTCTGATATGTCACGAGACATCATTTTCTTACCAAATTCATTACAATTAAGCTCATTTTAAAATAAATATATGTACCTTATCATAAAACATGAATAGAATTAAATATCAACTTTATTAATCAATTATTAAACATAAAACTCAATTTATATCATAATAAACATGTAAAATACTTCTTTGAAAATTCCTCCCACATAGATCTTATTTTCATCAAGCATGTAATATTAACATGAATTAAATGGGAACATAATGTTATCAATATTATAATTCCTTAATCCATTCAATTTACACACAAAAAAACATCAATTCATCTTCACACTCTATAAAAAAACTAATAGCCCCATGTATTTTAATATCACTCATTTTAAAATAGTGGATACTCTCTTTTTTTGAATCATATAACACGATTCATTATTATAAAAAATGCCAAGTCATTTTTTACCTCTCAATGGGTCATTTTCTCTTATCGCACATGATAAAAATTCAATTAGAGTTATAATACTGTTGTGGGTACATGATCATTTTTTCATAGTCTTGAAAAGGATACAAATTCTTCCCTTTGTAAAGACCAAATTCATAGAAAATCATGAGGGATTTGAAAATTAAATTTTGATGAATATGAGGTTTATGTTTTGTAGGTATTGCTGTTAAAAATATTATGGCTCTAAAACGAAGATTTTCTCAAAGTCATACTACCTGATATATATTGTAACTGTAATAAAAGTATCTTCTATAAAATTAAAAATCCCCCTCCTAGAACTCAATGTAGGGATATGATAAATATGTGAATAATGAAACAACTTTACATCCTTATATTTTTTAACTTTTATTTTTTTCATGGAATTTATTAATGGAACTAATCTTACATTGCACAACTAAATACATATGATAAAAAGATCATCGATCTAGAAATAATCATTTTTTATTTTCCCAAAACATAACCCATTTTTTCATTCAGTTTTTTTTTTCACGAAGGGAAAGTGATAAGTAAAATGGATGTATCATGATCATATCCCTATAACCAATATAACACCACAAAAAATTTTCCAACAATATAACACATTACTTTAATAAAGGCTTCTTCCACGCCCACTCTTAAACATTAACATATCCTACAACATAAATAGAGAAGTGTAGTAATAAATATAAATGTCATTTAATGTGGATCATTCTTTGAAAGGTAATTCATGGATTATATTTGATAAACAAGGATTGGTGTTAAGGTGAGTATAAGGATAAGGGATTAACAATAAAAATTTTCAATCATATTAAATTTGGTTTTTCACGATTATATCTTAGATAAGATCCAATTCATGTTTTTGTAGGTGGCATGCACCAAGATTAAAAAAGAAATATTCTCAAGATAATATATAGAGTATTTGGTTTATAAATATTCTTAAGAATATAAAATATAAATTTGAAACAATCACCTATGGCATGAAATAATAAAAACAATTAATCGAAATAAATTTCAAAAATTCAAAGTGTTAAAATGGCAGGGAAATTTCATTTAACTCAATCATGTAATTCCTCTAAATCACAATTCATAAAATTTAACTCTTTAATCTTCCATATAAATATTAAAATCCTCATTTTAATCATTGAATATCAATAAATTAAAAATACAAAACATGGGATCCAGTTATTCCATAGAAATTCATGTCTCATAGAGCAGTGAAGTAAAGAAATAAGTTTAACTATGGGATTGTAGTATAATTTTAAAACTAAATGATATATTTTAAAAAAAATATTTGGAGTTAAATATATAATGAATTTAAAGGATAGAATCCCCTTATAAAGGATGATCCAATTTTTATATCATAGGTTTTTCCTTTTACAGTTATATTCTAATATTTTCATGATATAAATTCCCCTTTATGGGGTAAATTATCTTTTATGACACAAGCTCTCGTTTTATGATTTAGGTCCCCTTTTTACATTATGGAATGTGCATATTCTTTTTTCCGCTTGTTCAGTTTCTATGGACCAAAAAATAAGAATTTAATCTATTTATAGTGTATGCCTAATCAATTATTCTTAAATATGACTCAACAGTAGAGTGGACTGAGGTGAAAAACATGGGTTTCCTCCCGAAAGAACTTTTTTTAACATCATTGGATCAACCCAAAAATGTAATTAAAAAACAATATACTAAATGTTTCCATCCCCAACACTTAATTGACTCATTTTATTTAATGAATTCAAATTCATTATCCATGTAAGTAAATATAAAATATAAATTTCTCATTTAATATAGTGTAAAAGTAAGAAAAAACATTATGGGCCTTTATTGATAATCACTGTGAACGAGTGAAATATCCTCCATAAGTTCTTGTGGTAAGTTTATTTCCAACAAATTTATATATTTATTAATCTTCCTCCAAATGTTTATCCAATTGTAATTGATTTTTCCAAAAAAATAGGCACTCTTTGTTAACATTCTTACCATGGAATTTATTCTAAAGCGATAATACTTCCACAACATAATGAAACTATATTTCTAGTATTTCTATGTATATCTCTCCATAACTCCACCTTGGACCTTGCCTCTTTCCAAAAATAAGACATGTTATATAATAAATAATATTATTTTTTCATTGATTATCATAACACTAATAAATACCAAGAAATTTTGTTCATCTAGGTTGGTTTTCAATATGTCTATGTATTTATTAATGCCTTGTTGAAATACAATCCAATTTTCATAAGGTGTTATGGAATCCTTTTAATTTTCTTCCCTTGTCCTGTTGGAATATTTATAATTAGTTTATTTGACCCCATAACCATATTTTGGGTTTTTGAACATGAATTATCAAAAAAATGTTTACTTGAAATTGATCTAGTTCATTTTTACCCCATTCTCATGATCCATTATTCTCATTTGTATGAGAATATATTCCACTTATGTTTTTTAATGATGTTTTATCTTAAATGTTTCAATTCATGTTTTATAATGAGATATATGGACTTTGTCTCATCTTATTCTTCTTCCTTTCTAGATAGTTCCTTCCAAATTTCTATGATAATATTTTCATTTTCATATTCTTTAAGTTTTTACTTATTTATCTAATCATATGAGTTTTCATATTATTTATATTAAAAAAACAATCAAAAAAATTATATGTTAGCACTTCCTAAAAATGAAATGAGAATTTATGGAATTTGGGGAACATACCTATTACATGTTATTAATGATTGAAAAAAATGATCTTCTTAGGATTTTTTCGAAGCATTATCGACTCTTCATTATGTTATATACCTTCTTTATTGGAGATTTCATAATGTTAATTATTTCTTGATATATTCATCATTGAGTCGAGAAAGTTGACGTAAAGCTTGTTATTCCTGGGCTTCATTTAAAGTGTTCCTTCATGCACATTGATGATGGGTTTTATATCTTTATTAACAATATCTACAAAATGATTGGTGGGGGAGATGAAATCATATCTTATTCCATGTCAAGTATGTAGATGTGTGCTGGTAAATGTAGATCTTATAATTTCACAATGTCTTAATAAAAAAACTGAAAAAAATAGTTGATCTTTTTTCACGATAGACCAACACTTTGGTGAGATTCAATTTCATAATATGAAAAGATATAAATAAATATCGAGCCAAGATATTTGTTGATGCACCCATATCACATAGAGAATAAATAAAATTCAATTATTAATAGTATAGGTAAAAGATAATTCCCATGAATATTGAAATTTTTATGGTATCAGTGGCATGATCAGTGATGACATGTTTTCTCCTAATTTAATTATTTCATTTACATCAAGTTTTCTTCTCTTAGTGCATAGTTTATTCAAAAATTTCTCTTAATTCTGGATTTTTCAGATGGTTACTAGGAGTGTGATAGTGCTTTAATCATTTCAAAAGGTATCTTGAATCTATTTTTGAAGTCACTCATATTATTTTTTCTTCAAATCAATAAAACTAGATAGTAATGGTGCTAGATTTTCCTTACTATCCCTATGTTTTCTTTGTTAGAGTGTCTATGTTTGTTTGTTTTGAAACCTATTCCTTATATGTTCGTTCCACTAATCCTATTCTCTTGGTAGGCTTGGTTGAGCTTCAAATGTTTTCTTTGATTCATCAACCTTTATTTTTCCAGGTCATTGGAGATCTCTTACACTTACTTTTATGATTACACTCACACTCTCTTTAAGATTGATTATATTTTTCATGGATAGTTTTCCTAGTTTATTCGTTCGAGCATCCATAAGGCTACTAAAATTTATAGATAAATATTTTATAGTTTCTTTTATCCAATCATCCATAGAATATAGTTTTTTTCTCTCATTAGATGGTGCATTGAATGAGGAATGTTCATAAGTATTCTTATGGAAATGTGGTATTTGAATAGTTTAATATTAGTATTTTTGTTTTTTGGACTATTAAAATTATTTTTTCTTTGAGGTAGGATCATTTGGGTATTGATTATGAAAAGTTAGTCCAGAATGTTTTTACTGGAATCCATCACCTGGTTGGGTATGGGGATAACACACATGATTCTATTGTATATTCCTTAGATGAAGGGATGTAGTATCACTCTCTATCCATTTCACTTCTGGAAACTGGTTAGTCAAATGATTAGGTGAATAACACAAATGACATACCTTTAGTGTATTTTTTCTACTCACATGGTTTATAGAATATTTTTATGTTAAACTAGTTGGTTCCCCTATTTTGATTATAAAAAATATTTGTACCATGTGTATGCCTATACTTAATATACCTCTAGTTCTAAATTTTTGTGAGTTATAAGAAAAATTTTCAATTAGACATCAAGATTTTGCTTGATATTTTTCCCACATGGCTCTTCCAAATGTGGCATTCAGCAGGTTTTGATCATTATCCTTCATTTCATGGTAGAGGAACATAAGGAAGTGGTGATCCTTAACAGTTTCATATTAGTAGCTAGAACAATGATTCTTGAAGTGTTCCCAATACTCATAGAGAGTCTATTTGGTTGATTGGTAGATAGTTAGACATATTTGTGGATTATTCTGCTATGGGAGGTGGGAAATAAGCTTTGAATAAAACAATTATTTAGATCTTCATAGTTACACACTTATCTTGATTATTGATTGTTCATCCATTATTTTTAGACCCTTTTTGTGAAAAGGGTATTTTCAACCTCTTTACTTTTTCCTCCACAAATCCCCACGACATGATGGTAGAGAATGCATCAGTGAACTCTTGGATGTGTCGATTTAGTTCTTCTCCTCTAAGACCATGAAATTTATGTAGTACTTGGATCATTTTAATTCAAAATAAAAAATTATTATTTCCCACAACTAAATAGAATTGGTTATTTTGATTATAAAATTGAGTCACGTATAGATCACACCATGTTTGGTTGGTATTTTCATCCATTACACCCATTTAAGAGTGAACACTAAATGTTTCACTTGAATCTGAATTGTTTATTTTATAATAGTTTCCTTTTTCATTTTTTTCCTTAGCTGGGTTTGTGTTCTTTAAATTTTAAGATCAAAATCAATTAATATTTAATTTTAACTATGAGCCATTCAAGGTTAATATTGTTTTATATTTTGAGACACTAGCTCCCTGAAAATGGATCCATGTCTGGAACATGCCTTTTATGGGGAAACAAAAAAACTGATCTTTATTACCTAAGTATAGTATATTGATTAAACCAAGGTATTCTACTTATAGGAAAGTATTTTTCACTTTTTTAGTTGATTTAATAAATATTTATTTAATTTGACTTTGTGAAATTGAGATTTCAGAAGGAAGAATAATTTAATTAATTTTAAAAAGTTTATTCCGAATGTGACCATAGAAGTCTTTGATATATCTAGTGAAATGTTGTCATGGTTTTTTCAATTATAACGGATTTTCCTTATACTATCCAGAAAGAGATATATTACTCTATTTATTACTCTATCTCCCTTGTCTAGATGGAAATGATGAGGTTATCCCTAATTTAAATATCAATTTGGTCTACCATTCTTCCTTTGCACAATGACTTTTAGTGGGTCCTCTAAATTTATTTTGGAAACCCCCGATAATGTATTAGTATTCCATAAAAAACCAATAGTACAAATATAAAAATCCACTAGTAATCTAACAATCGGAACGCACTCACTACCCAACCCTAATATGTTCTATCTTATACCTACCAAAATTGAAGGGAGTGAGATTTGGACCATCGACCAAAAGAAATTTAATTTAAATGTATCTAAACCTAATGTAATCATCTTTGGTATTAAAAAAATGAAAGGTAACATTGATACTAGATAGAATAATAAATAAAGGAATTCCATTAAACAAAGAGTAAAAACTCAAACATATCATTTTGGTCTAGCCTCAGCATTCCAAATAACAAAAAACACTACCCCTCTATAAAATGTGAATTCGAGTTGATTTGAGAGATTAGAGACATAAAAATAATGAAAGAAAATAAATGGGAAGAAAAGAAAGCAGTAAGATAATTCATTAGTACTCCATTGTCCATAGACCTTTCTGATTGATCCCTTTAATTCCCATAGACTCTATTTATAGGCTGACATCGATGCTTGGGATATCATGAATAATCTATATAAATGAGTCAAAAATCAATCTCAGTCAATCTTGGGGGGGGTGGTCAAAATGGGACCTATGGATTTTAATAAATCAAACCTATTCATTTCTGATACCTAATAACACTTTTAAGGATTAAATTAGTGTTTTACTCAATAGGTTCACCGAGGCATAACATTGGGAGTCTTTTATAACTAGAATTTAAAACAAAAAATAATTTGGGGATACTTCCCGGTATAATGAATATATGTCATGTAGTGACACATTTGTTCATATTCCAAAATCATTTTTTTCCCTTTCATCATGTCTTCACTTCATGAATTTTTCAACTTTAATGTAGTAAATTGCTATTTATGATGTAAATGAGTGTTTTGCAGTAGGTCTAGGAATGTTTTAGCTCATATTTTTCACTTTAATTCCTCATGAATATTCCTTCACCTATGTGATGTCATGGGAAATCATTTCTATCTTGAATACTTCATCATTAATCTCATTTGATAAGAACATCTATATCCTAGCATAAATAATGAAAATAATTTAAAATATACATGATTAATTAATAAATAAACATAAAATATAAATTTTATATTGTAAAAAACATTTAAAATATGGCTTCATTACTAGGGAATCATCCATGTGCTTTTCATAGAGAGTATGTTCCACCTCACTTGCGTCCTTGGAATGAGCCTTAGGAAACACAAATGCTAGCATTCATAATTTTTATTATTTTCATATTATAATGCACAAGTACATATACCATTCCTAGAAATTCATTCTTGTGATAAGGATATCCTTCTCTAGTATAGATCAGAGTGATAAAACAAAATATGTTTTAGTTACCATTTTCGGTAACTAATAAAGTATATTTTTATAACTTCTCATGATTATAAAAGTTGATAAATTAATTAATTTATTAGTCTACATCATTTTTATTGGGTCTTGATATCCCTAACAATCAAGCTTGTATTATAATTTCACATGAATAATCTAGTGGAAAGGATCCATATATCCTTTCTTGTAACACCAATTATGTTGTTTTCATATTACTTAAATATATTTAGGTAGGTAGGTATTTTACAACTACTAACTTATAGCTCTTGGATTTGTTGAGTGGACTCCCCACCCATGAAACCCTAAAATTGTATTTCCATAACACTTTCCAACTAATTTGTACCAAGAATAATGAGGTATTTTCAACAAGATATTATTTTGGTTAAGTCAAAACAAAATTATCTTTTGTACTCCTTGCCAGTTTAAAGCACCACTATGAGGGATGGCTATTAAATTTGAGACTATTACTTCTATTTTAAAATAACTAATATAATTTTATACCAACTTAATATTTTAATTGATGGATTTTATTTTTATTATGCATAAATTTAATCCTATTTTATCAAACCACATGTATTTAAAATTATTTACATTTTACATAAGTGAATATCCATTTATTGATAAATATTTACTCATAATTCGATTTATTTAACTCCATATTTCATTCTTGTAAATTCATTTATTTAATATGATCTTCATAAATTTTAAATAAATAATTAACCATGAATGTAGTGACCCTAACCCTAGACGTCCAGAGCCAATGGTTACTATATTACATTGACACTTCCTAAAGGACCAAATAGTTTAGTAGTATTGTTCAAATAGAAAAATACATGAAATAAATAATACATTTTAGAAAATAATATATAGAAATAATTTTCTTTGATATCACCAGGATTCCCCTTATAGTGTATCCCTTTATATTAATCAAAAATCACTTCTAGGTATCCTGGTGAATATAAAACATAAGAAAGGGAAGAGAATATAAGATCGGTAAGGGTGTGCATACAGAAGAAGTTATGAATAAATAATGAATAATCAAAATGGAAATGTAAATAACTAAAACAAATTCCATTTTATTAATATATTGATCATAACATGGTAGGAATAAATGAGGATCAAATAATTCCATATAAATAATCATATGAGCTTGAAACATAACCACAAATATACTAACTAACCGAACAATCACATAGAGTATAAATTATTTAATTTATAATGATAGAATACATAATTATAAACATCTTAAAAATACCCTAAAGTCCTCATGCTATGAATTATTACTACCAATGAATCATTCCAAGACATCTTATATAAATGTGTATGGCATCAACTAAATTTATAAGATAATTTGTCTCATGAGGTCTACTGATGAATTGAGGGGCTATGTAATTCTAGGCCCCAACTGTCACATAATAATTAAAATGTATTACTCATATGAAAGGGTTGAAACAAAATCATTATAAACATTAATATTGAAAAAATAACATATGAAATTTTAATACCTACCCCAATCAATCAACATAATCATAAACCATCCAGAGTAATATGGTGAATGTAATGAAAATTGTACATCCCCGGTCATGTTATCACAAACCATGTGGATAAATAATAATAATGGTATCAATACAACATATCCCTAGTGGATCAAAGTTACAATAAAGGGATAATGTTGTCGATGAAGATAAATACCATAAAAATTTCATTAATTTTTTTTGAAGAAAATAACAATTCCAATTTAAAAATATTGTTTAAAAATTTCCAGAAAATATTTTAAAAATAATGTTATTTTTTAATTTTATTTGAAAACATGTAAAATAATCTTTAAAACATTGAATAGTCATAACAATATAAAATTCCATTCATGGGGTATAGGTTAAAACAAATATTCCTTTTACATTTATGGTAAAATCCAAATATGCCTTGTTTTGAAAAAAAAACATGAGGATTCCTTTTAATTATTTTGTAAATAGAATAAATGGGTAAAAATTTATTCAATAATACATTTGGGAAAGGATAATTTTTTTTAAAACAACATTATAAAACATGGACTTTAATGAAAAATTATTTTCAACCAATAAAAGAAATAAATTATGATTTTCTTAAAAACATTTTTTCAAATATTTTATGTTGTAAACAATGAAAAAAGGAAATATTACATGAATAAGTTCATGAATAACAAAATTATAAGAAAATATATTTATTTTAATATAGAAAAATTAAATAATTCCCCCAAGGGAGACTTAATCAGAACCGATCCCGAATAATGATGAGATCGTGTAATAAACTCTTACCACGTTGGAAACCGTTGGATCATAAGCCCCGTGAAGAAAATAAATTAAAATTAAACATTGAGTAGTAGAAAGAGAAATAGATTCATGACATAAAATATCAAAAGGGAAAGTAAATACACCACATAAATAAATAATTGGGGAATATTTTTTATGTATAATGGAAGTAAAAGTGAGATGAGAAACCCTTGCCACTTGTTTGACAACCATCGTATGTGTCTAAAACATCTATATAATAAGTATAGGTTTATTACAAATAAATTAAAGAGCCAAATATTATATATCATACCATATATTATTTAATTAAAGTATTTTATGAAACTTTTATTATAATTTTTTTTATTAAAATCACTCTTTTGGTTCATAATTGCCTGGTATTTCATGTATGTTTTGTTCTAGTACTGTTGTCCCTTTTAATTTGATCATGGTTAAATCCTATCGAAAATTTTATCCATGATATAAATATATATATATTCATTATATATTTATTTATTTTATTATATTAAATTTAGAGATAGGAAATGATTAACACTATTCCGGGAGACGGTAGACCATACATACGCTTGAACATTGTTTCCATTTTTATCGATGGATGGAATAAAAGGAAAATAAATATTAATTATCATCTAAATTTTTTTATTATTTAATATATATAATATATATTAATAAAACCAATACTTATTTCTATCCATGTAAAAATAATATGGAAAAAAGTTCACACCACTACTTGGAGGTGGTAGTCCACACGTACACACATGGGACGTTATGGTTTTCCAATGTATTGTATAGAAAAAATTTAGATGTGATATTATATTTTCATAAGAATTGTTAGATAATAAATATAATATATATTAATTAAATTTTACCCTTACTACCTTCCATGTAAGGCATAAGTGAAAAATGAATAACTTCACTTCACGAGGTGGTTATCCGTTGTACATATGAGCGATGTTATCATATCCCTCACAAAATGGAAAGTAAGAATGTATATGAGATATTAAAATTATATAATTATAATAATACCATAAATATAATATAAATATTTAAGATGTATTATTACATCTTATCGTGAATGATGGTGATGGAAAATTAACTACATCAGTTCACATGGCAGTAGTCCACCGTACTCATGATCGACAATTTCATTTTCTATTTTATATAAGTAGAGATCGATATTGGATATTAAATTAAAATAATAACATCTCAGTATATAATGTATAGTAGTGTTTTTATTTATTCATATTTGGAAAATATTATAAGGTCTTAGAAGAAGAAGTAAAATAAAAATGCATAGTCAAAACCATTACCTCATCTTTAAGAAACCACTATAGGTTTGACATAAAGAATTCCTTTATTATATTTATAATCTTAGTATGTATTATAGAATGTGAAGATGGATGAAAGGAATATAATTTCTTTGGTATTTTTCAGACCAAATGGCTTTGGGATTGCGAGGAGGGGAGGATATGTGGTGACCTTTTATAAGTGGGGGAGAAGACACACATGGTATTTTTTAAAATAATCAATTACACCCATGTATTTTAAAGACAAATCCTCCAAAATGGAAAATTGATTAAACATAGAGATTATAAGGTCTAAATATTTCCATAAAATGGGTTTTAGACATGTTTTTATGTCATTCTACCCCGTATCTTTTTAGTTTAACCCCTAGGTAAACCCATTTTTGTAAAGACCCCGACCCCAGTTTCCTAGAGTTGGTAATTTATTTTATTACATTGTCATATAAACAACATAGACATATCTCAAAGGAACGAATATGTTATTATATTTTTAAAATAGATAAAAACCTAATTTTTACATTATAACTTTGAAAGGAAAAACAATATAGAAATTACATTATAACATCCATAACTCCTAGATTATTCATGAAAGTCATTCATAATATTCATCAATTCATCCTAGGGAAAATAAAACTTTAGAAAGGGATGAGATTATATTCTCAGTAAGGGTAAGTAATATAGTATAATTAATGATAAACATAATCTCTATGAATGGTGAGAAACTAAAAACACATGCCTTTAAAAATATACTTGATCATAATATGACAGGAACAAAAGATGAATAAATAATTCCAAAATAAAACATAAATATAGATATTCATCAAGTCAAATATGTATAAGGACTATCAGTTACTAGTTTTATAATGAGGGAATACATAATGCGGGACATCTGAATCATATCATCCATGCCTTTTCCAATAAAACTAAAAATGATTAAAGCCTCAACCAAAACCATATCAGAAAATGTGAAAGGTTTTGGCCAAGTCCATATCTATTTTGTCTCATGAGACCTATGATGAATCGAGGAGCTATAAAGTCCCAAAATTGTCACCTAATAAGTCTAATTCATTCCTTATATGAATGGGGTTAAACATAAACAACATATACATATTAAATGTAAATAACTTTCCCCAACCTGTAAACATAAACATCAA
This sequence comes from Viscum album, assembly GCA_963277665.1. NCBI lineage: Eukaryota > Viridiplantae > Streptophyta > Magnoliopsida > Santalales > Viscaceae > Viscum > Viscum album. The sequence goes on from OY728150.1 coordinate 492,749,682, forward strand.
CCATTATTAGTAGTATGGTGAATGATATCAAGATAGCACATCCACAGTCAAACTGATTGTAAACATAAAATATCATAGATTATAATATAAATATTTTAATCCTAATTAAACATAATAATCAACAAGAGTGTTGAAATAGATGATAATAATCTTATAAAATCATTAAGTAATTCTCGAGAGAAATACTCCTCGACTTTGAAAAAAAGAGTTCTTTTGGAAAAATATTTGTATAAAACCATTAGTGAACTAAGATATTTTTTTCATATTAAAAATTGATTTATTTTATAAAAATAATGGTGTATTAATCAGATCATATAGTGAACTTTAAAATTGGTAAGAATTCGAGAATTTCCCATAAATCCGGATTGTTTATCAGAAAAAATGTGAGACCGACTCAATTAAAACATGTAAGTCCCCATAAAATAAAGAAGGATTAGGATTGGAAAATATATATATAACATTTACATAAAATTTATGAGGATTAAGTAAGAATAATTAACAATTTAATAAAGCTATTGGGATTAAAAGAGTAACTCGAAAGAAAATCGAGGTTTGGGTAGAAAACCATTACCTTATGTCCGAATGTGTTCTGCACTTGATCTTAATGTCCTGGATAATAAATTTAAATCCATTAATTAATCAAATAATAAAATTTTATATATTTACTTTATTTATTATAATTTTATTAAGTAGATTTATAGCCTTTTTGATGAGTTATAATATACAAATGTATCGCTCAGGAGCGTTCATTTCATTGGTTTTCGAGATCGGTATACTTGTATACGAGTATAGAAGTTCATGTGGAATGAATAAAATTCTCAAGAATTGAATTTAAATATTATTAATGAACATAAATAATTTTAATTGGTATTATATATTATTTTTTTCCATGTATGAGTATGAATCATTAGATAATATGTTAATGATAATCTTTTACCATGATTTTAGTTGTTTTTCGATCACAATGAACTGGGTTTTTTCTATTATTTAATATAATGCATATATAATGGTTCCAAAACATTAAATAATATATAATACATATTTTTTAATCTTTTTAAATCATAAAAATGGTTTAATTACCATCCTTGAAGGTGAAATTGAAGAATGAAGGTTCGTCGTCCATGAAGGTTGTAAATCATCACGTCTCGAACGATGATTTTGTTTTTAAAATAAAAGAGAGTGTCTGTGAGAGATATAGTAGTTTGAGGAAGTATATTCCATTAACATGATATAAGTCTATTTTATAGATGATACTTGAGCTATCATGATCATTTGTATAGAAGAAATTGAGGAGAATATAAGAAAATAAAAAAATAAAATAAAATTAAATGAAAACGAAGAGGATTTATGTCTTGAAATATCATCATTGAGAACCTCCTTATGGGAAGGGGTTTCAGTATTCTAGAAATACCCAGTTCTCTTGGACATGTGGAGATACTAGGAATGAGTATTTGGTCCAAACATTAATAATTTTCAGGGCATAGAGGAGTGAGGAGAAGAGGGAGTGAGTGATGGTTTTTTATTATGGATAAGAGTGATTTTTTAATATTGTAATAGTTAGTTTATAATTTTGGCTAAAGACTGTGAATATTTTGACTATTATCATAAAATATATTAAAATAATGAAGGAGAGTTCTAGATTTGGCTTCTTTTATCATGAATGACGTTTTTAATTCATGTATTTGGATTATAATTTAAATACCATAAATTATCATACTTCACTATTCACGAAAAATTCAAGTATTTTAGAAAAAAACCTGAAAAATTAACCATAGCCATTTTTAGATGTGTATTATTAAAAAATTGACTCTATTTTATCAAAATAATTTTATTAATAATTTAAATTTTATTTTAAATGAAATAATTATTTACATGAAAATATAGATTTTAACTTTAAAATTGATTTTATAAAAATATCAAAAGTTAAATAAGGTCTCGTTAAATTATCCTAAAATCATAAGATAAATAAATGTTGATCTTTGAATCCATTTTTTATAAATTTATTTTCTTTTAGATAATTTTATTAATTATAATATTGTAATTAAATATTAATGACTTATAAAAATACCAACACTTAAATATCAATTTTTTAAAAATTCACTTACTTTTAGTGTGATATAATTATTTCATACTTTCACTTATGAGAATCATAAATTCTATTTATACTTTCATAGGTGAGGTGACTATTCATTAGGCCAATTTACTATTCATAAAGGTTATATTACTATTCCTAAGGGCATGTTACTATTTCATTGGTATAGGTATCTTAACCTCTATAAATACCTCTTATTTAATTCATTCATCATTTATAAATATTTTATTATGTTACCTATGAGGTTTTATTTGATTAATTCTATATAAAATAAACATAAGAAGAGAAATTTCACTGATGGTGTTCTGGGTCATTACATTATCCCCTCCTATAAAAAAATGTCCTCAAAATTTCTAAATCCTCACCTCATAAAAACATTTCGATAGATATTCATCATATGTTCTTTATGATCCCACATGACCACATTAATTTTATTATTTTTTTAAAGAACCTTTACAATTCGAGTCTTGATTCCTCAACACCTATTCTTTAGTATCCAGAATCCAGATAGGCACTTCATAGTAAGTTAAAGCAGGTTCTAGATCTATTCCATCATATGTGAGGACATTCATTGGTTCAAGCATGTAATTTCTTAACAATAATACATAGAACACTTTGTGTACTTTAGAAAGGCTAGGTAGAATCTCCAAATGATAATCCATATCTCCAAATATATCTATAATTTCAAAGGGTCAATGTACATGGGGCTCAGTTTCCCTTTCTTCCCAAATCATAGAACACCCTACCATAAAGATAATTTCATGAAAAAATTATCTCCCACATGAAATTCCAAATCATTCCTTCAATTATCACCATATATATGTTTCCTATATTGACTTTCATCAATATGGGTTCGAATAGTCTTTACCTTGGTTGTTGTTTCCTCCACAAGATCTAGGCCCACAAGCTTCCTTTCCCCAACTTCATCCCATCAAGTGGGTGTACAACATCTATTTCCTTAAAAGGCTTCATATAGTGCAATTTGAATACATTAATAGAAACTATTATTGTAGGAAAACTCTACTAAAGGTAAATACTGATACCACATACCTTGAAAGTCAAGTGAACATGATCTCAACATGTCTTCTAATGTTTGGATCATTCGATGTGATTTCAAATCAGTTTGAGGGTGATAAAAAGTACACAAATGAAGCTCAATATTCAAATATTTGTAAATATATTCCATAATTTCGATGCAAATCATGGATTGAGATTATACTAAATTGAGATTGGTGCTCCATGAAGTCATACAATATCATTGATATAGAGTCATGAAAGTCACTCTATTGGGAAATCCTCCCTTATAGCGATGAAATGTGTAGATTTGGTGAGCCGATCAACAATTACCAATGTTGCATCATTATTTATTGGAGTATTTGGTATTCTAGTGACAAAATCAATGGTGATGTCATGTCATTTTCAATGTAAGTATAGGTAGAGGTTTCATGACTCCTCTAGGATGTTGTCTTTGATCCTTCACTTTTAAACAGACTAAACATCATGATACATAATTAGTAATTTCACACTTCATGTTGTCCCACAATAAATGTTCCTTAAAATCTCTGTACATATTACTACTATCAAGGTGTATATAAGAAATCGAACAATAGGAATCATACAACAACTACATTTTTTCTTGAATATAGAGGGAACACATTGCCTCCTCCCAAATTTCAGATTTCTTTCTTCATACACTCTATAGAAAATCTTATCATCATTCATAACTTTAGTTTTATTATGACGATTCTAATAATCAGAATGAGAAACTTTTATTCTTTCTTATAAATATTTTTGGGAAACCAATTGAAAATGTAATGATGTTTCAACTTATTTGATAATTCTCATATCCATCCTCTCTAGATCTATATATATAGGATCCTTGTAAATCCACATTCTGATTATGTAATAACTTGTATTTTTATCTGATTATATTTTCATAAATTTATTGGAAAAAGTTTGAGACTAGGATTTGAGAGGCTTTTGATTTTGATGCCCGGTGTGCTCGAAACAATTCATTGACAGTTATGTTTTTAATAGCATGTGAGAGTATTTCCTAAAAAAGTGGAATAACTCCTAAACAAATGATTGGATAAGAAATCTGAGGGCAACATTGCATCCATAGTTGTGACATTACCTTAGGCGGGCCTAACATTGACTGGTGTGGATTGATGGTGAAAGTTAGATTTGGGATGTAAAAATCTTTAAAATATTTTAATAATTTTTTTTATTTAACATAATTGTGTTTTCATTTAAAACAACCATTTTTCTAGAATATAGAGTTATTTCCATAACCCTGAAATTCCAATGGTTAAAGGAGAAAGAATCTATGTCGATGACAAATATTGGTGGATCGAGGATCAATGATGACACGAACCATCATTCTTCATGAACGAATGATCCAACCATGAGGTAGGGTGTTAATAGCTTTTTGAATTATTTTCCCTTATTGGATTCAAATGACGAATGAGGATCAACCCATTAATTGGTTGATCCATAGTTTGATCACTCTTGTGGTATGGAAAATTGTTACGGGTTAAAGGGAGAATAGATCTTGGAATTTATCTGTTGTTGTTTCTTCATCATCATGCTAACATGAATAGATCAAGGACGAAACGAACAAGGCCAAGATCCACTTTTTGGGTGTTTGTGTGATTTATCTATTCCCTCACTCTCTTGAATTCTTCACATGTTCTTTGCATTCTCCCTACCCTTTTCAAATCCTACGAGAAATCCTAATTGTGAGCTGATCCTGCAATGACACCATGGAGGTGTGACGATAGCACAAAGGGGTGGTAGCATAAGGCTATGACAGCTTGAGGTGGCAGCTCCAGCTGGTTCAGGCGGACACCAAAAGGACAAGGCCGCCGGTGGGGCGACTGGCGGTAGAGGCAGCACCGACCTAGCCAGGGAGGCCGAGTCTGCAGAACACTATACAACGAGCCACCAGAAGGGAGGCCAGTAGTGGCTATGGGATTCTGTCTAGGTGGGACCGTATTAGAGGGTGACCACGGTGGAGAACACCATTGGTAGAGACCAGGGGTCGCGAAAGGAGGCCACGATGGTGGCTGCGTGACACTACTTGGAGGCACATCAGATAGAGCCTAAGGTAGAAGTTAGGTCACAGGACCAGGAGGGGGAGGCAGGTCGGCTCCATGTAATGTGGCAAGCCTCTACATTGACCAAAGGGAGGCGACCAGGGCGAGCTTGTCTTGTGTAGTCAAACTGGCCTGCGTGCGGCAGGCTGGATCGAAAAATCAAAGCTGGTTCAAGCTGGGCCGAACCGGTTCAGTCCAGGTTGGGTCGACTGAACTAGGTCCGGTCTGTCGGACTGCGTCGGGTTGGCCGACAGGTCGGGTCGGTTTGATGGGTTATCCCAGACCTGGGTTGGACCTTTTCAAAAAAATAAACATAACTTTTAAACCATGTGTCCATTTGATGAATTGTTTGATGCTTTTGGACCCTTGAGATAATAAGGTCCTTTGGAGATACTCTATGTATGTCTTTGTAGAAGTAAGTATGAGACTTAATGGATTGATTAGTAGGTTCTCCCAAAATATGTGCGCTACGAGAGGAATCTTGTGGCTAGATATGAATTGATAACTACGTTAATTGGGGGATTCATGAACCATCTACACTCTGTGTCTCATTAATACAATGTGTTCCATGGATTCTCTCTATGCCGACATTGATTCTTCATGCACCATCGACACTCTGTTCTCTAACATCGTTGCTCCATGCACCATTGAAACATTGTGCGCCATTGACAGTCCATGTGGAATTGATGTTCCACACACCGTTGATGCTTTATGTGTCGTCGATGCTATGTGCATCATGGAAACTCTGTGTGTCATCGAAACTAGGAGTTATTTAGATTATAACTAAGAACCCTTCATTTTTTTCATTAGACTTATACTTGTGTGAGCTAAATTTACTTCATGCTCTATCCTTTTTGGCATACTTGGTGTATTCCTTAGTGTTTTCCTTTTTGGTTTTGGGGAGTCCTACTGAGTATTGTTTTACGAACCCCCGCACAGGCTTTTCCTATACGTGTCATGTCTTGTGTAGAAAATTGACGCTTCGATGGATTTCTTGGTTTACCTGGACCATGTGGTGATTAGAGTGACCAGTAAGAAGAGGTGTTCTTCCAAGGCATGAGACAAATTTCCTACACTTACCCTTCAGGTGGGGTTTTCAGTGGCTGAGTTTCAGGAACATGTGCGTTCACTTTGATAGACTCTTCTTTTGGTGGTCTTGTACTCTAGCCCGGTTTAATTTATAGTTTTCCTACTATCATAAACTCTTGTTAGTAACTTAGTGTATTCATTCATTTTTTACTAAGTGTTTTACATTTCAGAATTTTGGGATTAGAGATTTGTGTGTGTACAGGTACATAATAAAATCCCTCCCATTTGTGGGATATGCCTAATCGATGAAAGTCTCTAGCCCCTGGCCTATTAGAGGCGGTATTAGGATAGTCACAACATGGGCCCCTCTAAGATGGGTCATGATAGAGTGGTATCAAAGGTTTCATTTCTACCTAAGGATCGGGACTCTGTGAGATTGTTTTTGGAAAACCATGTTGAGTGTTTCGAGTTCATTTTTCAATCCATAGAATTGAGCATTGGTGCGGTGGTCGACGTATCAATACAACAACAATCTAGACACCTACTTTTTGTCATGGTACATGAAAACATTGGTCAACGATAAATTAATGGTACATGCATCATATAGGATTTGAGTGTGACCTCATTTCCTTATTTAGTCATCTCACCATGTATGCACTATTGACTGTGGTACGTCTTGATCTATTTCAGGATGCCTCAATGCAAATAGCCAGCTGAAATTCCATTGCATGATCCTAAAGACGATTTTCCAATAAACAAGGAGTCAATGTACGGGCATGTACTTGAGGTGGAACCTATAGGTAGTTTTCAAGTTGTAGTACCACCAGTTGATCAACAGTTACTACCTGTGCTATCGGATAAGGATGCATGCAGGATGAGTGCATTGCATGAGTTCAAGAGGCAGAGACCTCTCGGTTTAGGGGTGAACTAGACCCCCAAGTAACTAACTATTGGATATAGGTAGTTAGTCGTGTCTTCCACCTTATGAGTACACCTCGTGACAAGGTGATAGTTATAGTCGTGAGTCTCCTTCAGGGCTCGGTAGGGTGATGGTGGAGCTTAGTGATACAGACACATGGGGGGATACTCTCTCTTGGGAAGATTTATAGTGACTCTTCAAAGGGGAATACATCCCAACTAAGTTATTCTTAGTGAATATTCATGATCTTATACATCTATAGTAGGGCAGTTAGACTGTGGAAATGTACTCAGCGTGGTTTACAGTCCTATCTCACTAATCCATAGATATGGTATGAGACCCGTTATTTCGGGCTCATAAATTTGATTTGTTGCTACATGGGGAGATCAGGGCCTCAAATATATCCCTTAGAATCCCTATAGATGATTTGGTGTATAAGAGAGAGCTCTCTTAGTGGAGATATTTATGGCAGAGCAGGCGCCAGCACTGGGAGCTACCAGAAGACACCATGTAGCTGAGTCTTCGGTAATGGGTATCTGACATCAAACAAAGGGACACAAGAGGGTCAAGAATCCAATGGATAACCCAGGACATAGGATCAGTGGTGCGAGGATCCTAGTGTAGAGAAAGTCAGTCGAAGGAGAGGATGTGTTACACGTGTAACAGCCGAGGATACATGTCAAGAGACTTCTTGAATCTCTATACAGATGATTATAATATAGTCAAGGGACCACCGAGACATATGAGGCATGATAATGGTGTTTCATAGGGTGGGGGAAGTGGTTTGGGAGTAGTTAGAGTAGCAGGCAGTGGGTGGAGGTTCAAAATGTTACCACCACCAACCCATATGGCCCTCTCCTAGCTTAGGGAGCTAGTGGGAAGGGGTGAGGACAGCTGTAGGTGATGCTGGTTTAGGCCCCCGGTGCTCCATAGATGATTTGAGATATGATCTATGTCTTTTTCTCCCTACACACACTTTGGATAGACATAGGTTCCAGTCACTCCTTTATTTCCACTGACCTTGTTCTAGGATTGGAGATTCTAGTAGATCCTTTGACATGACCCTTACATATATAGACTCCTACAAGAGGGTATTCTATGATCACACACTGGTGTCGATAGTGTGTGATTACTCATGGAGGTGATAGTTTTGATTGATATCTCTTGGTAGTTGTAACGTTTCCTTAGGAAATCATTCTCGGTATGGATTTATTATCCATAGTTCATTCTCATATTGATTGTTTTAGGCATAGAGTGTGGTGTGTCCATGGATATGGGACCAAACATTCTCTTTCTGGTGAAAAAGAAACACATGAGTGTAGAATGGGATTACTCAGAGAAGGGTGAAGAAAATTTCTCACCATTTGGCTAGCCTCACCGTCAGTGTTGTGGATGAGAGGAGTCATTAGTTTCCTTTAGTGGTGGAGGAGTATGAGGACGTATTTCCTTAGGATGTCCCCATATTTCCTCTCCATAGGAAGGTTGAGTTCTACATTGAGATGTACCCTGATACAGAACCAATATCTAAACATGTTTATCAGATGGGTCTGGAAGAGCTTTGTGATTTGAGGGTATGGTTGGTGGAATTGTAGAGGAAGTTCTTCATGATAACAATTATTTCACCCTAGGTGGCCCAAGTTTTTTTTTCCAAGAAGGCATACAGGATCTTGAGGTTTTTTGTGGACTTCCTGTGCCTAAATCAGGTGACTTTGAATAACTAGCATCCACTACCAAGGATTTACGAACTCTTCGATCAGATGAAGAGATCGATGTTGTTCTTGAAGATACACATTAGTTCTGGATATCACCAGCATTGTGTACGAGAAGAGGATGTATTGAATACAGGCTTCAGATGTCGGTATAAACACTAAGAGGAATTGGTGAAGCTGTTCGGAATGACCAATTCCCCAGAGGTGTTCATGATAATCATGAACAAGATCATCCATCCATACTTAGACCAGCTCATGATGGTCTTCATTGATGATATCCTGATGTACTTGACATTCAAGGAGGAGCACATGATACACTTATGAATAGTTATGGACACACCTCGAGACCACCATATTCATGGGAAGCTCTCATATTGCCATCTCTAAATTAGAAAGGTCCACTTTCTAGGAAACATCATATTAGAGGTGGGGGTTTCAAAAGATCTGAATAAGATTGAGATGGTGCTTTCTAGTGAGACACCCTAGAGTGTGACTGAGGTAAGGAGTTGCCTTGATTTTTTTGGTACTATCAGAGGTTTGTGCCTGACTTTTCCAGGGTATCATCACCCTTGATGGCTTTGACATGGAAGAGAAATTACTTCACATGGAAAGTGAATTTTCACTAGTGATTTCAAGAGCTGAGGTAGATAAGTTCTCCCATCTTGAGACTATCAGTGGATGATGTTAGGTATGTAGTGTTCTACAATGCATCAGGGACCATGCTTGGTTGTGTCCTAATGAAAAGGAAAGAGTTGATTTCCTATAGTTCGAACCTATTAAGACAACATGAGAAATACTATGTGACCCATGATCTTGAGCTATTAGTGTTAGTATTTTCATTGAATATGCAGTGAAACTACCTAATGGGAAAGCAGTTTATCATCTACTCTAACCACAAGTTTCTCAAGTATATATTCTCTCAGAAGGATCTAAACTTGGGATAGTGGCAGTGGCTAGATTCCCTACTGGATTATGAATTCGATATTGTCTATACTCCTAGAAAGGGGAAATTCGTGGCAGATACTCTCAGTAGGAGATCCAGCATACAGTTTTTGAGTGAGGTATTAGAGTAGTAGGCCCCGATGCAAATATCCTTTATAGATGGAGAAGGAGTAGCTTATCTCTAATCGATGATGTAATCCTTCCACTATTGCAATGACTCATGGAGGCATAACATAGGGTTATCGAATGTGAGACCTGATGTGCTCAGTTTTCCAAAGGCCATGCCCTTGATGGATAATCGATAAGTGGAGAGTATGCCATCCTTTTCAAAGGGTGCATAGTTATACTGGTGGTGTTGCGGGATGAGGCTCTAAGGGAGTTCCAGACATCCCCTTTAGAGGTACATTAAGGTGTGGAAAATAACTACCATGACCTCTGACATAATTTCTGGTAGATAGGGATGATGAAGGGAGTGTAAGAGTTTGTTTCTCAGTGCCACAATTGTCAGCAAGTGAATGGGGAGCACCAGGTTCTAGTGGTATTAACCCAACACCTTGAGGTAATAGAGTGGAGGTGGGATGGGATATCGATGGACCTTGTGATGGGTTTTCCATGCATGTCTATGGGACACGATACCATCTAGGTGACCATTGACGGAGTCACCAATTCTGCCTACTTCCTACCAATTTGGGAGAAAAATTCAGTAGAGATATTAGGACTCCTCTACATGTAGGAGATAGTTCAACTTCACAAAGTCCCATGGACCATCGTTTCATACTGTGATGCTCATTTCACATCCCATCTATTGAATGGATTATAGGTGGTGTTTGGGACCCATTTTTTATTGAGCATGATATTTCATTCTTAGATAGATGGACAAATGGAGAGAACTAATCAGGTTCTAGAGGACATTCTACATGCTCTCATTCTATATTTTGGCCATAGCTTAGAGGATCACCTACCTCTGGTAGGGTTTGCGTATAATAATAAATACCACATCACCGTTGGTATGGCACCATATGAGGCCCCGTACGGGAAACCATGAAGGTCACCGATATGCTAGATGGATCCAAAGGAGTCAGTACTCATGTGTCTAGAGTTGGTATAGGATACAACTGAGAAGGTTCAGATCATCCAAGAGTGGATGCAGATTATATAGAGCAGACAAAAGTCTTATTCTGACAAAATACAGAGGCCCTTAGAGATTTAGGATGGAGTTCATGTGTTCCTTAGGGTCTCACCTTTATAGGGATTATTGAGATATCTTTGGGGTATCAATTTATCTCTGACATACATAATCCCTTTCCATATTCTGAGTAGAGCCAGTGATGTGGAATACAACCTAGATCTACCCCCCCACAGATGTATTTGGTGCATGATTTCTTCCACATGCCGTAACCGAGAAGGTACATGCATGATCCATCACACTTCATCCACTAGGGTGAGATAAACATTAATGATGGGCCGAATTTTGCAATGTACCAAGTGGAGATCGAGGATCGGCAGGAGCATATCCTTAATGGGTGGTTGATTCCTCTAGTGTACATTTAGTGGTAGCATGGGAATCTCTGGGAGAGAACATGGGAGTAAAAGGCTCAGATTCATTTTCAGGACCCTCACCTTTTTCTTGAATGGCCTTTGTTTTGGTTTTTGGGGATATAAATCCCCAAAGTAGGGAGAATGAAATGACTCGGATTTTTCTCCATTTTAATTTTTATAAATTAATTGGGAAAAATATGATACTAGGATTTGAGAGGATGTGTGATTATGAGGTTTCGTGTGCCCAAAACAATTATTTGAAAATTGTTATGTTTTTAATAGCACGAGTGAGTGGGTTTCCTAAAAAAGTGTAATAACTACTAAATGAGTGCCTAGTTAAAAAATATAAGGGTACCATTGTATACATAGTAGAGAAATTACATTAAGAGGGTCCTAACATCAATTGGGGTGGGTCAATATTGAAAGTTGAAATTTGGATGTAAAAATCATTAAAATATGTTAATAAAAATATTTTATTTGATGTAACAATGTTTTCTTTTTAAAAAACCCTATGTTTGGAATCCAGGGTTATCACTATAAACATATAATTCCAATAATGTATGGAGAAATAATCTCTAGATTATGATGAATGCTGGTGAATCTAGGATCAAAGAAGACACATACCCCCATTCTTTTTCAATGAATGATCCAACCATGAGGCAGGCTGTTGATCTCTTTTTGATTTCTATTCCTTTACTAGATTAAAACGATGAATTTAGATCAACCCATAAATAGGTTTATCAATGGTTCAATCATTATTGTGGGATGGATAATTGTTGCAATGTTAAAGGTAGAATAAATAGTGGTGTTTATAAGCTATTTTTTCTTCATGATCATACAATCATGAATGGATCAAGGCTAACACGAACAAGGACAAGATACACTCTTTGGGTGTTTATGTGGTTTATCTCACCCATTAGTCTCTCATGTCTTTCATGTGTTCTTCTCCATATCCTTACCCTTTTCAATCCCTATGTGAAATCATAATCATGATCTGATCCTACAACGACACCAATGAGGTGTGAAGACAAAGCAATGTGGGGTTAGTGCAAGGCGACAACGGCTAGAGGTGGCATCTTTAGCTGGTTCTGGTAGAGAACAGTAGGGAGAGGCCACTATTGAGGCGGCCCATGGATGAAGAAGCAACAACTTGTAAGGGGAGGCCATGCCAGGCAGACTACGGTAGGATGCACCGCCATCTGGGTGGATGGCTGGTGTGATGAGATGTGGTCCAAAAGAGACCACACTAGAGGGAGCCCATAGTGGTGGAGGGCATCAGTGGAGACCAGGAGATGTTGTAGGAGGCCATGGTAGTGGTAGTAGGACATGGCTCAGAGCCTCTTTAGATGGATCCTGCGACATAGCTGAGACCACATGACCATGTGGGGAGGCGTACCTACTGTGTGAGACATGGAACGACTCCACATTGATTGGAGGGAGGTGTCTATGGCGGGCCATGTCCAATTCATGAAAAACAACCATCATAAGGTGGTTTGGGTCTATCCGGCATAGTGGGTTCGGACGGTTCAGGATGGGAAGAACCGGGTCGGGTGGCTGAACCATGTTAGGTCAAACCGAACCCAAGTTGGACCTTTTCAAAAAAAAACTCATAACTTTCAGACCATATTTCCATTTGATGACCCGTTTGAGGTATTAAGACCCTTGAGATGAGGCTTTCAATTTAAGATACTATTAGTGGGTCTTTGTGGATGTTTGAATGTGACTTAATGGCTTAATGGTTCTGTTCTCCCGAAATAAGCACGCTACTTGCGTAATCCTATGGCTGGATGTCACTTGCTGACTACATGACTTGGGGGCCACATGAACCATAGACACTCCATCTGTCATTGACACTCCATGCACCATTTACGATATGTATACAATCATCAATGCCTAGTGTTCTATTAATGCATTTTGCACTAACATCGATGCTCTATGTGCCATCAACACTTCGTGTGACATCCACACTCCATGTGTCATTGATTCTACGTGAAACATTTATGCTCTGGGTGCCATCAATAATCCATGCATAATCAAAACTTCATGTTTCATTGAAACTAGGATTTCTATTGATTACAATGGAGAATCATTCTTTTCATGATTTATACTTATACCTATGTAAGATGATTTTACTTCGTGTGATTTACTTTGTGGTATACTTGGTTTATTCCTTAGTGGATTCCATTGTGGTTTCGGGGAGTCCTACTGAGTATTATTTTACCCACCCCTTCAAACTTTTATCACATGTTTTGTGTCTTTTTTAGATGATAGAAACATTGACGAAGTTCAAGGTGGGCCAGAACCAGGTGGTGCTTAGAGTGATCTGGCAGAAGAGGCATGCTTCTACATCTGCAGCCCTTTTTCTTATACCTACCCTTTAGGTAGGGGTTTCTGGGAATGAGTTTTCGAAACTTGTGAATTCCCTTTAACAGACACTTTATTTACAGGGCTTGTATTTTGTCCCTATTTGGATTCTTGTTTTCCCAATTTGTTACTTTGTGGTTGGTATCATAGTGTATGCATTCATTGTTTACTTAGTTTTTTACATTTCATCATTTTGGGCATGGAGATGTGTGTGTGTGTGCAGGTACTTAAGAAAATACCTCCCATTTATGGGATATTCCTACTCGGTGATAGTCTCTATCCCCTAGCCTATCATTTGTGGGCTTGGGGTATTCACGGCACATGCCCCGCTAGGACAGGTCATGAAAGATTAGAACTCCATGATCCTTCCTGCTCAATGCATTAGCTACCTTATTTTCATATATCAGGTGATATTGTATTGAAAATCATAATCGTTGAGTAGCTCAAGCCATCTCCTTTACCTCATGTTGACTTATTTCTTTGAGAATATATATTTCAATCTTTTGTGATCTGTATATATCACACATATTTTAACATTTATATTGTGTCTCTATATATTCAGATAAAATATTATAGATGCAAACTCAAGATCTTGAGTTGGAGAGTTTTGTTCATGAATTTTTAACTCCCTTGATGCCTAGCCAATAACTCTATCATTCCATATAAGGACACAACCAAGTACTTTATTTGATGTATCACTATAAATCACAAATCCACCACTTCCCAATAGTCGAGTGAACATTGGTGAATTCACTAATACCATATTAAATTCTTCAAAACATTCTTCACATTATTTTGTCCATAAGAACCAAACCCCTTTACGATTAATCTGGGTTAATGGGTTACATAATATAGTGATGTTCTGAATGAAATTGTGATAATAACCTTTTAAACCAATAAAACTACATACCACAGTTATGTTCATTGGTGTAGGTTATTCCTGAACTGCCATTGTCTTTGTAGGATCAAATAAGATTCAATCCTCAGAGACAATATAACCAAGAAAAGAAAATGTATGAATCCAAAATTCACAATTTCTAAACTACCTATATAAATTATTTCACCTAAGAGTATATGGAATAATGAAAAGAGATTCTCATGATATAAATAGATTTTTAGTATACCAAGATATCATCAATAAACACCACAAAAAATTCATCAACATATACCTTGAAAAATCTATTAATTAGATCCATGAAAACATAGGTTGTATTATTTAGTCCAAAAGGCATTACTGTAAAATCATAAGGCTAATATCTAGTTAAAAATGTTTTCTTTGGAATATCTTCCTTCCTCACACACAACTATTGATATCTAGATCGAAGGTAAATCATTGAACAATTTTGGTCTTTGAACGTTGATCAAATAAATCATCAATGCGAGAAATATCATAGTTTTTCTTTATTATAATATCATTGATCTCCCTATATTCAATGAAAAAAATCATAGATCCATCTTTCTTTATAATGAAAATAACATGATATAACCAAGGAGAAACACTATGGAAAATAAACTCCTTAGTATTGGGAGTCATGGGATGAGGATGTCTTTGGTGAGCTCACTAATAAAAAGAAATCCCTTGTGGTTTTGGTCCTCTTGTAGGAAGGTAGGGTGAGAGAATTATTGAGAATAAAATGGATTAAGGTGGGAGATAATAATACATCTTTTTTTCATGCATGCATAATAGAATGGTGGCATGTTGTTAATCCAAACCTGGCTTTAGAAGATGGATCCTTCCCTGATGATGTGGAAGTAGTCGGGGGTTTAGTGTGTTCATATTTCAATGATATTCTTGCTGGAATAATTCCAAACACGTTACAAGGTTATCCTTTGGACGATGATGAGTTGTGGGAGGGGATTCTATACATCATTTCCTATCAGGAAAATGGGAGGATGGAAGGTATTCCGTAGGAGGAGCAGATCCCTGATGCTATGGTGAAACTCAATCATGAGGGTTCCGTAGGACCTAATAGATTCCCTGGTTATTTCTATAGGTTTTCCAAGGAGGTGGTTAAGGGGGATATCATCAATTCCATCCAAGATTTCTTTAGTGGGGAATCCTTCGATAGATAACGTCTTCCATGATTCTTTTCCTTTTACCAATGATCAAGGACCCCTCTTCCCTTCATCATTAATTTTTTTCATGTATGTGTAATTTTACATATAAAATACTAAAGAGAATCATAAATAGGAGGTTGGCTAGGTAGCTTCCTCAATGGATCTCCAGGGAACAACATGGTTTTGTGAAAAAACACTCGATTCAGGGTGTTATAGCTTTGGCACATGAGATGTTGAGTGGCATTAATAACATGGTTCGTGGATCCAATATGGTCATCAAAATTGATATGAATAAGGAGTATGACATGATTGAGTGGGGATTTATTAACTGTGTAATGAATAAGATGGGTTTCTCTAGTTAGTCAGGTAATATTGTTTTCAGGTGCTTTAGTTCGGCATGGATGATTGTTTCTTTTAAGGGGATTACTCACAGTTTCTTCAAGGCAGTTCGAGGGCTTCAGCAAGGCGGTCCATTATCCCCTAGCATCTTCATTCTTATGAAGGATGCCTTAATAAGTATGATTAATAGATGGATATCTTGTGGGGATGTTCTTCCTTGTCAGTGGAGGTTGAGTCTCCCACCCATATCACATTTTATGTTTGTGGACGATACGATTAACTTCATCAATGTGGGAAGGTGGTCTATATAGGGGATTCTCATGATCATCGAGACATACTACCACTGGAGGGGACAATGAATAAATACGGATAAGAGTGGTTTCTTTGTGTCCCATTCATGCAATTCTAGCAATGTGGTAGATATGGGTTATAGTTTGGGTATGAGACATGGATTGTTTCACATGTAATATCTCGATACCCCAGTGTCTCCATGAATAATGCCCATCAGTGATTTTGATCTCATGGTGAGAAAGATTACAGGGCACATTCTCAACAGTAGAAACCAGTTTTTATCCTTCGGTGGTTGCATTACTCTTGTGAATAGCATCCTCCCTTCCATCCCGGTGCATGCTCTTTCATTTACCAATGTGCTGAAGTGTGTTATCAGATCCATTGATATAGTTTTAGCTCAAATTATATTGGATGCTTCATCTGAGGGGAAGATGAAATGGGTGTCATTGTGGAAGATGGACCAACCCATTCTAAAGGGAGGGATCAATGTCAAAAGTCTGGTGAACACTATCCACTTCATGCACGTGAAGCTGGCATGTGATGTAATCATGTAACGAACTTTGTGGTGGAAGATGATGTCCTGTAGGTACATGATCAATATTGTATCTTCACCAAAGAGTGGGTTTCTGATGTGGGCCTTTGTTAGAGGAATTTTATCGAGCATCATCCAGCACCCACAGTGGATTATCGGGGATGGAAACATCTTGTCCTTTTTTCACAATTGGTCAGGTATGATACTTGGTTACCCAGGGTGCCCAACCCCTATGATCACCTTCATGGAGGCCATACAACACCCATATATTTTCAGAACAATTATATATTCTAACCAAAAGGCCATGTTAGACACTATTTTCATGATCATGGATCGAGATTAGTGCATTTTCACCCCTCCACCTCAGGTAAGTTCAATGCGATGGATTTCTGCAGGACAAGCTCTCCTCAAGATCAGTATGGAGGTTGGTATGTCATGACCTAGTGTAAGTGGATACCTACTAAATTCAACTTCCACATAAGGAGGCTCCAAAACTATGCACTACCTACCAATGAAAATACTAAAATACTCACCATATGAATGGCTTCATGTTTTCCATGTTGTGTAAACAGAAGCGAAGAGAGTATGTTCATATCTTCTTCGAAGGGGAGTCGACATGCCAGGTGTGGAGCTTCTTCAGAGAGTTTATCAATTAGCCATTCATTATGATATGTATCGACATATTCATGTGAAGTTGTTTCCAGGGGACAGACTGATCAGATAGGGAAAGAGTGTCACGATCTATTATTTTCAATATGGGATGTTGGTTCTTATGGAAAGCAAGAAATCGGTCTAGGATTCAAGGAAGTATATCTATGGGAAGATCCATCATCTCTTTCACAAGGTGCATCCTCGTTTATATGTTTGGCCTCGATGGAAACTGGAAGCAGTCTCCCTCTCTCTATAAGCTCAATGCTCCTCATGTCGCGGACCAAAAACCATGTTCTAGGAGACATGGGCCATGGGTGCAGTAGAGTCCTCCTAGAGCCATCCTTAAACATAATAAATAAGTTTCTTGTATACCGGGTGAAATGCATGGTGGATGTGTGGTTTGAGATTCAAGGGGCAGCGTGGCTTTGGCCTTCATAGTGCACTATGTAAGTGGAAATTCTTTGCAGGTGGAGGCCAAGGCCGTTCTCACAAGCATCACCATATACAGACAGAAATAGCTTGACATCTCCCAAGTGGATAATAAATCCATGAATATTCATGATTCTATTCATGGTAAAGGTAACATACCCTGGTCTATCTTATACATCATTAGGAAATGCAAATCCCTCCTGGATAGCAACAGTAGTATCAGCCACACTTGATGAGGAGGGAACAAGGTGGCAGATTTTTTTCCTCTCTAGCGACCCCTAGAGACTTGTCTAATTTCCCTTCTCTAGTTTCTCAATTTAAACCTTTTGGGTTTAACTTGATTCCGGGTGATGCTATTGACCTCCATTATTTACGGCCCCCTAGGACTTGGTTTCCACCTTCTTTGTATGAGTTTTTCCTTGGATAAAAATAGTAATGTCAATGATGACTCAATCCTATACTTGTTTCTTCTTCTACACAAATTCCATTGTGGTCATTCTATAAGGAGTCTATGATATATGCCTTGCACCAAGAATTTAATAAATATAAAATTCAATTTCCCACTTCGGAGGATGTCAAGGTAAATACTCTAGAAACATATCAATGTACTCATGAACAATAGGTATATCCTCAATTTGATGATTTCTTTCCTCACCCCAAGATATTGATTTCTATTCCTTCTGAAGAATTTCATTCTTTAGAGATATTGTGGTGAAACCAGATAAGAATCAAATGATGAGTTTTTTACTCTAAATATATGGGATTCTACATCATTATAAAAAATTATGACATCCTTATTTTGTAATAGTTGTTTGTATCATAATTTGAATTCCAATACATATAAAGAATTATATCAAATTCAGTAATGGGTATGGTGATAAGGTCAGCCACTAAAGCACGTTTATGTGTTATAAGGGGGAATAATCAACACATCTTTTTTGCAATGATACTTCCCTTAGGACTTTTGAGTGAAAAATTCATTTTTAAATAAAATTGGGAATGAATTATTTTCTTGGAAAAAAGGGAATATAAGAATGAATGCGATGATCTAGAATCTAATAATGCATTGGTAATGTTTGAGGAAACAATTATAGTACCTACCACCACATAATTCGGAATTTAAATATCAATAGTTGTGATCGCATAATCCTTGCCCTGCTCTCTAGGATTTTTATGAGGAACATTTCCTTGACGCGTTGAAAAATAATTAGAATATTGTATCATCTCCTTGAAATTATAGAATTAAAAATTTACAGCTTCTTTATATCCCTTAAAATCACTAGCATTATGGTTATTCTATCCACACTTGTAGAAAACTCCTTTTATTTTTAGGCATCCACCAGGGTTTTTTCTTCCACAAGTATCAAATTTTGGAGAATTACCCTTTTTATTCTTCCATTTATCTATTCTATCCTCCACCGCCCTATTTCTCACTTGTTTTCCCTTAAATTCATAAGATTTAGAAAAATATTTATCTATATTGATAACATATGAGACTATATATTCACATGATGAAAAACTTTGGGAGACCAGTACCCTTCGAAGGAATGGTTTTAAATCATCAATTAATTGATCAATCCTGCTACTTGAATTATGTATGTAGTATTCAATATTCCTTGATAACTATATAAAATTGGATTTTATACTTTGAAACATTTTCTTCCACCTTTTGTTTCAAACGCAAGAATTTCATTTCCATATCTTATCATTGTTCATGAGGAAAATAATTTTCTAGGAGAATTTCCATAAAATCACTCCATTCCAAATTTTTAATCTCTTCCTCATATTTTTTTAAATAAAAAACCACCATTGATCACCATCTCATAATAGATGACAAACTTCCATAAAAATATTCTCCCTTTCCTTACTTCCCAAAATGAGAAATATCTTCTCTAAAGAACCTATCCACTCTGATGCTACAAATGGGTCCATAGTCTCATTAAATGATGGAGGTTGTTGTCACATTAAAATTTATAACATTTCTACTCTATGTTGTATCTTAGGATGCTCCATAAGGGTACAATTATTGTTCATAACCTAAGTTATTTTTCCCAGTATAGTTATATGTTTCTCAGCACCAGTTGCAACTCTAGAACAAACTAAATTATCTTCCATAGGAGGTAAATCCCTACATGGGATACACGGGTTCATACGGTTTCCATTACTTTCACTAGGCACCGTTTCAAAATAATGACATACACTAAATTAGATAATGAATCATAATGTATAATATCAATTAGAAAAATAACTAACATAAATTGAAATCCTATTCATAGCTAATATCATAATCCTAAACATGGTTTCTTTGAGTAAAATATTACTTATAAATCCTTTATAATTTCTTATAATGAAAAGGTGAATGATCCTAAGCATATCTCATGGAAGTGTTAAACTAGGTGCACTGTAAGGCTCATTTTTGTGTACCAGGTTACCCTAAGTCAGGCTAGGATCACCTTTTTTGAGTTGTTACTCCTAGGTACATCTATGCCAGAACTCCATCTAGTTTTATTATCAATATAGGGATGTATTATATCAGAATTTCAACAAAATCTCCACCATACCAAAATTCTTGGATGTTATTTTATTCTTATCTTCAAAGTCTATATTAGGGTTTTGTTTACTAATCTTTGTTTTCTATATCTAGTTTCCAAGGTTTCTACTAAACATTATTTGATACAAACTATAAAGACCCCGACCCCAGTTTCACAGAGCCGATACCTTATTTTATTACATTGAAATATAAACAAGGAAGATGTTTCCAAAAGGATTGAATAGTTTAGTAGCTTTGGAAAAAAGATAAAAACTTAAGTTTCACATTACAACATTGAAATTAAAAACAATATAAAAATTCCTTCAGAATATCCACAAATCCTAGATTATTCCTACAATTCATTCATAATATTAATCTTCCAATTATGGGGGAAAATAAAACATAAGAAATTGGAGAGCATAAATTCTCATTAAGGGTATGTAATACAACAGATGTAATCATAATCATAAACCCTATTCATGGTGAGAAACTAAAAACACATTTTGTTAAAAATATATTTGAGCATAATACGGCAGGAATGAAAGATGAATAACTAACGCCATAATAAATCATAACCATGTATATTATACAACTCCAATAATAACGTGGACTATAAATTACTACTTTAATAATGAGGGGATGCATAATAAAAGACATATAAAATCATATCATCAAGGCATATACCAAGACAACTAAAAATTATTAAGGCCTCATCCAAAACCATATCTTCAAATTGGAAAGGCCTTCGCTAAGTCCATATCAGTTTTGAATCATGAGACCTAAAAATTAAATAGGGGGCTACAAAGGGACTCAACCATAACATAATAAGTCCATTTCATTCCTCATATGAATTGGTTTAAGCATAAACAACATATACATATTAAATTTAAATCACCTTCTCCAATCTATAAACCTAAACATTAACCAACTTAGTAGTGTGGTGAATGGTATCAAGATGAAACATCCATAGTCAAAACAGTCAAAAAAAATATAATATGGTAGATGATAATATTAGGATATTAATCCAAATTAAACATAATAATCAACAATTGTGTAAAAATAGATGAAAATACTCTTATAAAATCATCGAGGAATTCTTGAGAGAAACACTCTTTTACTTTGCAAAGAAGAGTTAATTTGGAAAAATCATTGTATAAAAATAGAATTGAACTAAGATAGATTTTTAATAATAAAAAATTAGTGATTTTATAAAAATAATTTTGTCTTAAATATATTATATAGAGAACTTGAAAATAGGTAAGAATACGAGAAGTTCTCTTCAATCGGGCTTGTTTATCAGGAAGAATTGGGAAATATTCTTTTAAAACATGTAACTCTCCATAAAATAAAGAAGAATTCTAATTGGTATATATATATAGAGGACATTAAAATATAATTTATCAGTAGTGAATAAGAATAATTAATAATCTAATTTTCATAAAAGGAGTAAAAGAGAAACTCAAAAAAAAATAGAGGCTCCGATAGAAAACTCATACCTTATGTCTGAATGTGTTCTGCACTTGTCCTTAATGTAATAGATAAACAAATAAAATCCATCAATTAATTAATTAAGAACCTTTTATATATTTATTTGATTTATTATAATTTTATTATGTTCATTTGTGGACTTTTTGATGAGTTATAAGATACAAAATTATCACTCAGGAGCGTTCGTTTCCATGGTTTTCACGATCCGTATACTTGTATATTAGTATGAAAGTTCATGAGGAATATATATAATTCACTAGAATTGAATTTATATAATATCATTTAATATATATAAGTGTAATGGTATTATGTATTATTTTGTTTTCATGTATGAATATGAATCATTAGATACCATGTAAATGATAATCATTTTGCTTGATTTTAGCCGTTTTCGATCACAACGAATTAGGTTTGTTCTATTATTTAATATTGTGTATATATAATGGTTATAGAACATTAAATAAGACATAATAAATATTTTATAATCCGGTTCAACCATAAAAATGGTTTCATGACAAGCCTTGTAGGATAAATTGAAGAACAAAGGTTCGTCGTCCACAAAGGTTGTAAATCATCACCTCCCAGACAATGATTTCATTTTTAAATAAAGAGAGAGAGAGAGATAGTAGTTTGAGGAAGGATATTTGTATAACATGATATCATTATTGTATGTAGATGATACTGGTGTTATCATGATCATTTGTAAATAGGAGCTGATGATAAGATAAGAAAATAAAATAAATTGAAAATAAATTAAATGAAAAAGGATGAGGATTTACCCCTTGAAATATCCTCCTTGAGAACCTCTTTAAGAGAAGGGGTTTTGGTATATTGGAAAGAAAAATATCTCATGGACCTGAGGAGAGACTAGGGAATATTATTTGGTCATAACTTTGACAAGATTCAAGGATTATATGAGTGAGGTGAAGAGGGAGTGAGAGGTGGTTTTTATAGTGGTGTTGAGGGGCGACTTTTGAATATCTTAATAATTAGTTTATTATTTTGGATCAAGACAACGATGAGTTTGAGAATTAAAATCAAATATATTAAAATAATTTTGGATAGTTATAGATTTGGGTGATTATATCAGGCATGATGTTTTTAATTCATTTATTTGGATTATAATTTCACTACCCTAAATTACTGTATTTCACGTTTCCCAAAAAATCATATATTTTAAAAAAATCCCAAAAATACACCATAAGAATATTTAAAAATATATAAATAAAAAATTGACTCCATTTTATCAAAATAATTTACTAAATATCTGAAATTTAATTTCTAAATAAAATCATTATTTATTTGAATAATATAGATTTTAATTTTAAAACAAATTTCATAAAACTATGAAAAATTAAAAAAGGTCTAATTAAATTATCTTAAAATAAAAAATATTTATTTATGAATCAATTTAATGGAAATTAATTTTCAGTTAAATAGTTTTATTAATTATAAAATTATAATTAAATTTTTATGACTTATAAAAGTACAAACACCAAGATATTAATTTTTAAAACATTCACTTAATTTTATAATGATATAATTATATCATAATTTCTCTTATGAGATGAATAAATTTTATTTATACTTTCATGGGTGAGGTAACTATTCATTAAGCTGATCTATAATTCATATGTGTTATATTACTATTCTTAAGGGTAAGTTACTATTTCCTCAGTATATGTTTCCTAACCTCTATAAGTACCTCTTATTTCATTCATTAATTATTTATAAATATTTTACATTGTTATATATGTGATTTTATGTGATTCATACTATATAAAGTAAAAATAAGAAGAGAAATTTCAATTATGGAGTTCTAGGTTGTTACGATTTTTACCATAATAACGATAATTAATTTTTACTATTTTTTCTATTCATAATAGTAAATAATTTATTTTTCCTTATTATATAATATAAATTATGTTTATTTAATATATTCAATTCATTTTATTATATTAAATTCATATAATTGGTATAATCTAATTCAAAATTATACAAACAGACTTAATGAAAAAATGGGTTTTGAAAGAGAGAATTTGCATAAGTATAAAATGTTTTAATATAAAAATTTAATTTGAAATTTATTTCAGTGACATAAATTAGTAAAATACTAATATTATTTAACTAATTTTACTTTAAAATAAATATTAAATATAATTAACATTTTTTGATAATTTGATCAAAAATGATGTTTTCAATTAAAGTTTATTATTTTTCAATATTTATTAAAATATATTCTTTTCAGAAAACTCTAAAAATTTTAACAAAATGTAATTTTGAAATTTAGTTTTAAAAAATAATTTTTATTTTTTTCAACTCCATTTTATAAAATTGGTAAAAATTAACTTTTTAATTAGGATCAAAAAGTGTGACGAATCCGCCATTCATAAAAAGAATGTATTTTAGAAAACATTTATTTCAATTTAAAATGGTTCTTTTTTTCTAATCAATAGATAAACATTTAATTTATTTTATACATTTTAAACCATATAATTTCAATAATTTAGTTTGTTCTCTTCCTTCCAACCAATATAATGGTGGTATTACAATCATTAAATATAAAGAATAACATTTTAATAGAGTGTTAAATTTCTTTTAAACCCAGTGTTGGGTGAATCACAACCTAAAAAGATATTTAATTTTATTAAAAATAATTATATTTTTAATTTCTCTGATTGTTATCAATTTTTTCAATCATAGGGTTGTGTTTCATACATGAATCTAACGTGATATTCCTATTTTAAAATATTGGTGCGTAACATTATACCCCATTAAATAAATTTTGTCCTCATAATAAAATCTTGATCTCAATAATCATGGGTTGGACATTTGAAAATTCTCTTCAGGAAATATAACATCATGAGAAGGGTTAATAAAAAATCTTATTGATAATAGATAATTGGAAGTACATAGGTCAAATATAAACATAACATAAATAGGATTTGATGTTGGAGAACATATGTGGGAAGTGAAGACATTAAAATGGAAGAAAAGTGTAATGCCTAAATAATAACGGAGGGTGATATAGATCAGTGATCAAAAGAATGTTAATGATCAAGATAAATTAAAAAACCACAAAACCATAAATTTTTTATGTGTTAAGGGACCATTTAATACATCAGAAATTAAGGTACTAGGATATCATTTTTTTCATGGACTATTTCATAGAGTTGAGGAAATAGCTTACCATAAATACCAAGAACATATAAAAATATACATAGTTAATAAATTTCAATCTCATAGGCACAATTTCATCATTGGGTTGTGATTTTATCAATTCCTACTTCATTTCTTACTCTAAGAAATGAATATCCAGATCTAATTTTTGTTCTCAAAGAAAATTTAACAGATCTTTAGAATGCCAATTCATTCCTCTTGTCACATAATATTTTCCAAAAATTAAAATGGTTAGAATAAAATACCCAATAACACCCAAAGTTCAAATTAATCCATTCCATATATCGTTAACCTTAATACAAGTCTAAAATTTGTATCTCCAAATTCAATGTCCAAAAAAATTGAAGGAAAGTCACTAAATCAACATTATCTTCCCCATATAATATAACGTGGCTCTTAATAACATATTACAAACATTTCAATAACTTGATCAACATAAAACCTTAATGAAAACATATATTATTCTAAAAATAATATATCAGGTTGTTTAATATATTCAATAGATCAAAAGCTGCAGTAAACTCTTTCAAAGATAACATGACCCATAAAATCACTAACTAAATTCATGGTCACAAATACTATACCATAAAAATATCTTTTTCATTATTATCTCTACATAGAGAATATATTAATGGTTATCTTCTCTTAATCATGTTTTTTCCAAAATATCAACTTTCCACCAAATCACTTTTCTTGGTACTATTCAACACATGTTGTAAATTATTTAAATAAATACTACATCGGTTAAATTCTTATACATTTCATGATTCTTATAATGATAATTTCATCAATAAATTATTTTACAACATATCTTATGTATCCAAATACACAAGCTCAGTAATTATTCTACATATAATGTATCAATAGAATAACCTTGACCTTGATCCCTTAGCTTATTATAGGGTACATTTCCTTGATTCTTAGGATAATTGTTTGAATATTTCTCCATACCATGATTGTTAAATCATTTTACTTTTAGGGATACTCCCTTAACCTTTCATTAATTATCATGATATCCTTTTTCTACAGAGTTTATGAAATATCATTTTCATTTTTTGGAGGTACCAAGATGTTTCGTTCTACAAACATCACATGGGGAAAATCTTTCTTTCCCTTATTCCATTTATCCATTTTTTCTCTCTTATACCCTTCTTCTTTTATTTCCCTTAATATCCATAATACATGGTCAATTCTTTCTTTATCTTTATAACACATGATACTATATCCTTGTAGGATTATAATTTTATGGAGATTAGTTCCCTTAGAAGGATTGGTTTAATCCCATCAATGAAATGATCAATATCACTATTTGGATTTTTATGTAGTCCACAACATTCCTACTAACCTTGTAATGTTGGATTCCTACATACCAACATTTTCCTATTATTTTTTTATTAAACTGAATATTTTTTTCCATATCCTCTCATTCCTCATGAGGAAATTCTTATTCAAATAATAGTACATTGAAATCCTTCCCTTATATTTTTCTATTTATTCTTCATCTTTAATTTTCGAATCGGTAACAACCATTGATACACATATACTAAGAGATGATAAACAGACATGGATACTCTCTCCCTTTCACTACATCCTAGATCAAGAAATATATTCTCTAAGGAACTTATCCATTGCTCATATAAAAATGGGTTTATAGTCCCATTGAATAATACAGTTCATTGATGAATGAAGCGTTATCACATTGTTAAAATGTGTAGTATATTAGTAGGTTTCCTCAAAAAATGAAAGGTTATTATTCATAAAATGTGTTATCTACCCAAATACAGTAATAATTTGATCAGTTCGAACTACATCTCCAACTCTAGATTCATTATATTTCTGAGGAGGGAAATAAATACATGGGGTATATGAATTGATACTGTTCCCATTCCATCAACTAGGAACCATTTATAGACAATGTCATATAGTAGATTAGTTCATAACATAATGATACTTAATGTATAATACCTGCACATGAGCCTCAACTTGGTTGGTGAGGACTCCTTAAGTGCATCCAGGTGACCCAAGATCAAATCCAGGAGGAGGAAAATTTCTAGGTTATTGTAGCCGGTAATGTAGCAATACTAGAGTAGTACTATAGCAGGTACTATTGTGGTAACTTTAGCAAGTACTATTTGGCACTATAGAAGCTAGGACTATTCCCCCGTTTGGGCCTTCGGGCCACCGATTTGGTCCTCGAGTCCTTTAAGGCCTTTGGGCCACCAAGGCCTTCAGGTCAGTAAGGCATTCATGCCACCTCAAGGACTTCGGGCCAGCTCAAGGCCTTTAGGCCACCTCAAGGCCTTGAGGACACCTTTAGTGCAGATTCATACAAGAAAACCTACAAGGAAGAAGCTCCGAAAATAGGATGATGAAGGAGTTTTCACCATAGAAGAAGCTAAACGGATTGTAAGAATGAGTGGGTATGAAACTTTCCATCGGGACAAGCCTATGTATTCACGGGAAATACTATCCAAACATCCATGCAAAGGTGGAGAGAAGATATCAAGATGAAGATGTTGGGGAGGAGCAATTCTATGTAGTTAGTCTGGGTTGTATATAATGTTTGAAGCCTACGGGAAATTAATTCCTCTAAGGCCTACATGCCATGTAATACATATGTCTACGGGCCTTATAAGGGTTCCACCTCACCCCTTGAAAGGGGGATTATCAAAAATCAATAAAAAATGAAGGCATTCGGGCCATTGGATGGAAGGATAATGTATAATCCCAAAAATAGTGAAAAAATCAAGATAAATTGAAAAATTTATCCATAAATAATCTAATAATCATAAAAACTGATTCTCTGGGGATATCATTATTTCAAAATCCTTCATAATAGTTTGTAAAGAAAATGTGAGTTATCTAAATAATATCCCCCAGGAGTATCAAACCAGGTGCATGGTAAGGCCCATTGTTGTGCACCAGGTGATAATGCGGTAAATCCCAATGTGACCTTTTTAGATTTATTACCCCTGGATACATCTGTTCTAGAACCACACCCATTTTTAGTATCTAGATATGGATATATTTCAAGTAAAAACCACATAATTTCTTGCTTACCAAATCCATAGTATGTTCTTATATAATTATCCTCAACATCTATCATAGTAATATATTCCCTAATATAATTTTCCTAAATATAGTTCCAAATTATTCTAATAAAATTTCCTCTAATACTAAGTGTAGTAACCCCAACCCTAGTAGCTTGGAGATGGTGTTTACTTATTATATTGGAACTAAATATGAAACATTACATCCCAAAGGACTAAATAGTTTAGTAGTATTTGTAAACTAGATAAATAATTTAATATCATATTAAAATTTAAAAAATAAAATAAAAAAAATAATTATCTTTTATATCTCAATTATTACCATTATTTTATCCCTTCATATCAATCAAAATATACTTTCTAGTATCCTAGGGAAAATAAAACATAAGAAATGGGTGACCTGAGATGTTTAGTAATGGTATGTGTACACTAGAATCAGTAAATAAATAAGGTATAATCAATATATAAAGATAAATAACTAAAATGAATTATATATAATCAATATCTTGAGAATAATATAATAGGAATAAATAATGACATAATAATTCCATATAAATAATCACATGAGCATGAAACATTACCAAAAATATTCAAACTAATCGAATAATCACATAGAATATCAATGATTAAAATCATAACGATGGAATGTATAATGTTTTAAATTTTAAAAATATTTTCATGGAAGCATTCTAAGACTTCTAAAAATCAAGGTCTCATTCCAAAACATCTTAAATAAATGGGTAAGGTCTCATCCAAATACCCAAGATAATTTGTCTCATAAGACATACTGTTGAATCAAGGGGCCATGTAATTATGGGACCCAAGCATCACCTATTAATTCCAATCCATTACTCATATGAAAAAGGTGAAACATAATAAATATAAACATTTATATTGAAAACCAAAAATATGAAATGTTAATACTTACTCTAATCAGTAAACAAATTCACAAACCATCCAGAATAATATGGTGAATGGTTATAAAATTGTACTTCCCCAATAAAATTGATCATAAAACATCTATAGAAATAATAAATATAGTATCAATACAACATATACTTAGCGTATTATATTAACAATAATGGTTTTATTTCATCAATGAATATAAATTTGATAAAAAACTCATTAAAAACATTTTTGAGGAAAATAACTTTTTCCCTTTGAAAATATTATAAAAACATAATGTTCACAAAATATTTTGAAATAATTTTCTTTAAAAATAAAATTTTAAAACATATAAAACAATAATTAATAATTTTATTGTTCACGTGGGTGGAACAATCCATTTGTTCCGTACACGTTATAATGAATATTCTCTACACAATTTCAGTAAAAGCCAAATGGTCCTTGTTTTGAAAATGACATGATGATTCCTTTAATTTTTTTAAATAGTAAATATGGGTAAAAATAACTTTAATAAATCATTTTTAAAGGTATGAATATAATTTTTAAAAAAAATTAGAAAACCATGATTTTTTTTAAAAAGGATTTTGAATTTAAGAGTGGAAAAAAGTCAAATTTTCTTAAATATATCTTCTCTGTCATTTTAAGTACCAAGGAGAGGAAAAAAATGGTACTAATACATGAATAAATTCATGAATAACCATATTATAGGAAAATATATTACTATTAATATTTAAATGTCAAATAATTTCTCAAAGGGAAACTTAAACAAAAACAGTCCGAATTAACAATGAAATTGTGAAATAAACCCTTACCACTTTGGTAACTGCTGAGAAATAAGCCCCATGAAAGAAATAACATAAAGAAAAAAATTCATTAAATTGAATAGAAATTGTTTTATGATATATAATATAAAAAGGGTTATTATATACACCACATAAATTAATAATTGGTGAATATGATGTATGTCTTATGAAAGTAAAATTGAGACTAGAAACCCTTACCACTTATTCAACATCCTTTATATGTGTCCAAACCTCATATATAACAAATATTGTTTTGTTGACAATCCATTTTAGAACCATAATGATATATATAATACCCTATATGATTTAATTATATTATTTTTTCAATCATTTATTAGCAATTAT
The DNA here is from genome assembly GCA_963277665.1 of Viscum album. Taxonomy (NCBI): domain Eukaryota; kingdom Viridiplantae; phylum Streptophyta; class Magnoliopsida; order Santalales; family Viscaceae; genus Viscum; species Viscum album. Next base: position 492,779,973 of record OY728150.1, read on the forward strand.
TTATTAAAATCACTGTTTCGAGTTATAATTGTTTTGTTTTCATTTATGCTTTGGTTCGATAAATTTGCTCCATTGAATTTGATCGTGGTGAAATCCTATATATAATTTTAACCATTATATAAATATAAAATATATTCATTATATATTTACTTATATTAATATATAAAATATAGATATATAAATTATTTATCTATAGTATTATAAAAAATTTAGAGATATAAAATGGATTACACCGTTCATGAAAATGGTAGGCCATACTTACGAATGAACACTTCATCCATTTTTCATAATGGATGGATTGATAGGAAAATAAATATAAAATAAACATAAATGAATATTTATTATTTTATATATATTAATTATATTAGTAAAATCCATCCTTGTTACCATACATATAAAAAAATTAAAAAAATTACATTGTTACGTAATGGTGGTCGTCTACATGTACACACGAGCGATGTTATTTTTTCCAATGGATTGAAAGACAAGAAGTTATATGTGATATTATTTTTCCATATGTATGTTTAGACAATAAATATGATATATATTAATTAAATTTTATCACAAAAACCTTTTATGTAAAGTGTAATAGAAAAGTAAATCACATCGCTTCGCAAAGTTGTAGTCCACCGTACACATGAGCAACCTTATCGTATCTATAACAGAATGAAAAGTATGATGGTATACGTGATATGATAATTATATAAGTATAATAATATCATAAATAATATATATATATATATATATTTGATAAATCTATTATTACATTTATCCTTGAAATGTGGTGATGGAAAACAAACAACATCAGTTTGTGAGGTACTAGTCTATCGTACACACGATCAATAATTTCATTTTCTGTTTGATGTAAGTAAAGATTAATATAGTTTATTCCATTAACATAATACTATATAAGTATATAGAAGATACTAGTATTACTATTTTAGAATATTTGGTAAATATTAGAAATATTTTGAAGAATAAGTAAAATCAAAACAAGTAGTTAATAACTTTACCTCTTCTCAGAGAAACCTATTTCGATTTAACCTAAATCCTTAAAATATTAGATTTCTAATATAACCAAGTAAAATAGAATGTGGAAAGGTATTTAAGGAGGATATTTGGGTATGTATTTTCTGATCCAATGGGATTTGGGAGTGTGTATAGGTGGGAAGATGCGGAGACCTTTTATAAGTGGTGGAGATGACACACATGGTATTTTTGAAAAGAATCTATGAAAAAAATGTTTTTAACCTTAAAAATACTCCAAATGGGTTATTATAAAAAAAAAATATGGTCCAAATAATCCTATAAAATGGGTTTTTGACAATTTGGTAGGTCAATTTATCTCTTATATTTTTAGTTTAAACTCTCAGTAATCCTTTTTTATAAAAGGCAATGCCTTGGTAAAAGACCAAGACATAAAATATTATTAAAAAGGAAAGGGAAGATTACATGAGCCTGAAAGAGAAAATTTTATTACAGTCTTTCTCAAATAAAGGGTAGAGCTCAACCGGTAGGTCATCACTCCACGTAATGTCCTGGTTGATTCCCTTGATGCCCAGACCATTTGCCACCATGTTTCCTTCTCGATAGGCATGAGTGGTAATGTATCTAATCTCTAGTAGCGAGTTAAGACATTTCTTCCAATGCATTGTGAGAGACCCCACAAGGTGAACCATGCCATTACAGATATCTTGGATAAGTGTGGTAGAGTCACTTTCTATCCAAATGTTATTCCATCCTCTTAGCTTAACAAAGTTGACCGCATGAATCTCTGCCATCATCTCGGCCTCAAGGGATGAGGAAAACCCACAGCCACCAAAAAAGCATCCTTGAGAATGCCCAAGAGAGTCCCCGAAAATGGCCCGATATCCTGTGGGATCTGGATTTCCTTTGGAAGCGCCATCAACGTTGATTTTTATCCAGCCAGGTATGAGGGATTACCAGAACACTTCAAAAAAGAGCTTCCGCTCCTTGTAGATCCCATTGATTCTAAGTCGTCGAAGAGTCACTAAGTCACCATCTGAGTTATCACAGTGGGCTTTTTGAAGCATAGAAGAATCTTTAATAGAAATAATAATTCTCGCCTATCCTAAATTAAGATTTAATGAGTAATTATTGTGAATAATGGCATTTCTATCATACCAGATAATGTGGGGAATCTCTGCAACTACAAAAATAATGAGATTTCTGTATTGTTGTGAAAAGTACATCTCAACACAACATTTGATCAAGGAGAAAATAGAGTCAGTAAGTAACCATTTGTAGTCAAAGATGTCATTAATATAATTCCAAAGATCAGTGGCTTTAGAACAAGATAAAAATAAATGATTCATGACCTCCCTATGTTGATGGCATAGGTGACATCTCAAACTATGTTGGACACCAAAGGACTAGAGAAAAACCTCAATATGAATATGATTATGAGCAATATGATAGATAAGATTAAGTCTAAATGGTTTGATCCAGGGTTTACCAAACTATTTCAACCAAGGGAAATTGGTTTTAGAAGAAGGGAAAAAGTGGTTGTAATATGTTTTAGAATCAAGAATACCATTGTGGACTGGTTCCCAAATAAGAAATTCATCATCATTAGAAAAGTTGTAACCATCAACAACAAGCTTGATATGATTAGGGGGATCTAAGTTAGGAGAATGCATTACATCCTTTATGGTGCAGCTTAGGGAATCCAGAGCGGTATGAGAAGGAAGCATAGAATTGAGAGGAGCACCGGTCCAGTTATCAAGCCAGAACATCAAGTTGGATTCAGTGCTAACCATCCATCTTGAGTTGTGCATGATATTGAAAAAGGAATTTATAATGGATGGCTATAGAGAAGAATTGACATGATTCAAATTCAAATTTTTATGTTTTTCCAGAAAACAATTTTTAAGAAAATAAATTGAATCAGCTTTGTGGTTTGTTAAATTCCAAGTGAGTCTGGCTTGGAGGGCTTCATTAAAGAGCTTGTGGATTTTGATTCCAAGCCCTCCTTTCTCGAGTGGTTTACAGCTAGTAGACCATGGAATGGTTACAAGCTTCTTTTCAAGGATACTCCTTGTCCAAACAAAGTTCATAATGAAGGAATTTATTTTCTTAAGGAGACTGATAGGCCACCTATAAATCATCAGCAAATTAACCATTTTGGAAACAATAGATGATTTCACAAGGAAGATCCTACCTGCCATAGGAAGATATTTTCCTTTCAAGGAAGAAATTTTATTAATGATTTGATCAGTGATAACATTAAAATATGAAGATCTAGGCTTTCCCCAAATGATAGGAACTCCCAAGTAAGTAAAAGGAAGGGAAACTTCTTTGATACAAAGACTCTCAATGATGTAGTCATTTCTAGAAGTGGGAAAACTTTTACCAAATAAAATAAATGATTTTCTACAGTTAATAGATTGGCCCGAGATATCTTCATAGTGAGATAAGGCAGCTTTGAGATTAAATATGTTGCATTTGCTACCATTAAGGAAAAGAATTATGTCATCCGCACAATGAAGATGGGTTGGAACATTAAGGTTTCAGGAAACTTAGATGGGAATAATTTTTTTTGTTGAACCAGGGAGGCGAGGAGGCGACTAAGGTAGTCCTCTGCAATGGAAAAGAGGATAGCAGAGAGGTGATCACCTTATAGGACTCCCTTCAAACATTTGAAATAACCCTTAGGTGAGCTGTTAATAAGGATGGAGATATAGGATGAGTTGAAAAGGGAGTTGATTCTGCTTATGAAAACATCATTGAATCCAAAACCATGAAGAACCATGAAAATGAAACTCCAATATATTGTGTCAAAATATTTACTAATGTCAAGCTTAATAGCAATGTTTCCACCTCTGAAAGTTTAATTGAGGTTGTTGGTGGATTCAGAAGCCAGGCATATGCTGTCTTGAATAGACCGACCCTTTATGAACCCATATTAGTTCCAAGATATAATTTTTTTACACAGAGAGGATAGCCTGTTAGCAATGAACTTTGTAATGATTTTGTAGAGGAAGTTGATAAGAGAAATGGGTCTATACATGTGAATTTCAGAGGAATTGGCCACCTTAGGAATTAGGATTAGGAATTGAGCATTGAGACCATACAGAAGGAGACCATTAGAAACTAAAGTCTTGACAAGCTTACAAACATCCACATAGACTACATCCCAATGGTGCGGAAAGAAACCATTACTGAAACTGTCAGGTCCTAGCGCACTGTCAGGGTTGAGACTAAAGACATTATCTTTTATCTCATGATCAAGGGGAGTGCTCAAGAGAAAAAAGGTGTCTTCCTCTTGGACCAGAGACGAGATGATCCCGGGGAGAAGGTCCTTATTAATAAAAGTCCCATTGAAGATATTGTCAAAATATGAGACCACATGATTTGCAATGGAGGCCTCATAATAATAGAGGATGTCATTGTCTTTAAGAAAATAAAGGGGATGACAGAATTTCCTAATTATTTGTAGGGAATTATAGAATTTGGTGTTTTGATCACCGTCAGTGAGCCATTTAGTTTTGAATACTTGTGTTCGGATGTTATCCTTAAGAACAAAAGGGATTTGATCTTCATATAAATGTTGGCCTCATTTTGAGGGTCATAGGAGAAGTCAGAATGGGTGGCATTGTTTTGAATTTGACTGATGTCATTCCCAAGAGAGGATATGTACTTATCGAGTTGCTTGGATTTAGTTCTACACCAACCCTTGAGACATTTTTTGAGATTCTTGAGCTTTATAATAAAAGAAAAGACATATTTGTGATGACTCATAGAGTTCCAACAATTCTGAATGATATTAGAGATGTCTGAGTCCTCTGACCAAGCATTGTTAAATTTGAAAGGAATAGTGGGCTTTCTAGGCTTGGAATGGAAAATAACCAAGATAGGATGATGATTAGATCTAAGCCTTTGTAAGTTAATGCTAGAGATGGTGTCCCAGACATCTATATCCGGGACATTCACAAGGGCCCTATCAAGTTTACTAGAGACCATCCTATTGTAATGCCTTCTATACCAAGTAAACTTCGCACCAGCAAGATTAACTTCAACTAGATTACAGTCTTATATTGAGGTTCTGAACTCCCTGGATGAAATATGAGAATGTGAAGGACCAAGTTTTTCCCTAGGGGGAAGAACAACATTGAAATCCCCAATCACCAACCAAGGGTCGTAGATGGAGATAGATAACTGAGGCAGGTCACTTCAGAGGGGCCTACGATCCTGAAATATATTCTTTTCATAAAAAATGGAGCAACACATATGAAGGTTATTAAGAATAAAGTAACAAGTGAACATTTGATCAGAGATATTGTGAACTTTAACATCTTTTAGAGAAGTGTAGTAAAAAAATCCATAAGTTTTCTACCACACTACTATTACTGCAAGAACCTAAAAAATTATAACTAGAGGTAGAAAAGTGCATAAATTTCAATGAAAAGTTAACTTTAGGTTCAGTAAGAGAAAAAAATTTAGGTTTATTAATCAAATTAGTTCATTTAAGAATAGAAATAGTGTTAGAGTTGTCTATACCCTAATAGTTCCAAAAGATAAAATTCATTAAAACCTGTGTTTGGAGTGAGGGGTCCTTTTTTTCTTCTAAGATCCACTTGAGCCTTTGTTCATCTTCGATATCTTAAGATTTGAAGAAGAGGCTGGAGTAGTCTTCAAAACCTATGTTCTCATAGGGGAATCAGGAAACGTGTTAGCAGGACCTGAGATAATAGTTTCATTTATTTTATCAGGTGGATTAAGAGCTATATCTGAGGAGTTAGAAATACCAACATGCCTAATAGGTAATCTTTGAGTCTGAATAGTTATCAGGACATGAGAGGCCTTCATGTCTATTGTTCCAAATGACAGTAAAGATGGATCCATATCAGATGAGTCAATCAATTTAACACAAAAAGATGATTTTGGACCGTCAGAGTAACCCTTGACACTGCTTCCACCGGGGCTACAAGCGAATCAAGTGTGGTGTCAAAAACCATATGAGCAGGTGGCTTGGGAATATTCATTTAAGATAGCTCATGGGCGGGCCCATCCTTACCAGATACCAGGGGATCATCTTTTTCTGGAACCATAGGAACTGAGTCATCCTTCGATGACAAATTCAGAGGAAGGTCAAATATATCTAGAACCATCTGTTGAATGTCTTCCAAAATAGAAAGATCAATATAAGCATCTTCTTCTGCCTCAACTTGGTCTGTCCAAGAGCCTCTTGAGATCTCACCCAGAAGATTAACCCTCTTGAACCAAACCTTTGATTTCTTCTTTTGAGGATCAGAAATTGATGAAGCCATTACTTTATTTTTCTTATTACTCTATTTCTCCATCCATCCATTGTCAACAGGCGGAGGAACCTGACTTTTCACAACATGACATTTCAGAAGAGAATTCCCAATGATCTTACAGAACTCACAAAATGGTGGCATTCTCTCATATTCAACTAGATGTTCGGTTTTGAAATCATTTTCTGTGAATGCAATGACATCCAGGAGCTTGGCGGATATATAAACTTCGACCATAACCCATGTATAAAGACCGATATCAACATTCAACGTACATTGATCGATTTTAAGCAGCATACCTATGCAAGAAGAAATATCATTTAGGATTTTTGGATGACAAAAATACCAGCTGATTCCGTGTAATCACGCCTAGATCTTCACCATGGAGTTTCTTTCCGTGTTCGGGTTGAAGGCATAATCCTAGTCGGAGATGCGAAGGACGCCAGGATTTAGTTGAAGATTTCATAATCTCCAAACCCGATCGAGAGAATCTTGCATCTTTGAAAGCACTTGGAAATATCATTTTCCGATTTGAACCAGCTTCTAATTGGAGAAGCCCCAGATGTGGGCTATTCTTGCATTGAGTTCCGGATTGGACCAGGGCTTATCGCCTTTGAGATATGATATCCTCCCCATGATAAAAAATTTACACATCTATGACCATTGCTGGATGGCATCAGGGTTAGATTCATCCATAAATTTACCATCTTCCATATTTTTGCAGAGAGGAGTATGCGCTGTCGAGGCGTTGCATAGATCCACACCCTTAAGAACTTCGAGGAAGGAGATTCCTTGCGGTCGCACCGGAGAAACCTCATTATTTTGCTCGTTGCCTTTGCAAATCACAGTGGCGGTCTCCCATTCAGGGTCGAATCCAGCCATTTAAAAGAAATCGAAATGAGACCAGAAAGTATCAGCGCAATCCCAGTTCGAGGATACCCTAGATTTGGAGAGGAAGGTGAGGGCGCATCCTCGAACGACCATCTCGAGAGCATCCACTAAAATTTATTTCCGTATTTCTGACTATCCCTCTCAATAAACCCATATTTACCTTAATAGTAGTAATTAATTTTTAATGTTTTTAATATACATAATTGTAAAAAATTAAGTTGAACATATTATATAATTCAAATTATTCTAATTTAATATATATAATCTATTTTTTAAAATTTAATGCAAAGAAGTGGAAGAATCGAATTCAATATTATAACCACAAATGTGATGAAAAATTGGGTTTCTAAAGAGAAAAATAACATAAATATAGAATTTTTTCATATCAAAATAAAAAAAAATTCAAATCGTTATAATGACATAAATTTAGTAAATATTAATATAAATAAACTTATTTTATATTCAAACCAATTTTAAATATAATTTATCATTATAAATAATATAATCAAAAGGCATCTTTAAATTTAAATTTAGTATTTTTCAGTAATAAAAAAATAATAAACAATTTTGAAAATATCAAAAATTATCCCAATGATAAATTTTAGATGTAGATTTATAAAATTATGTTTATTTTTTAAAATAAATTATCTAAAATTTGTAAAATTTAATTTTAAATTTTGTGCACAATGTGTGATTAATCTGTTATTCAGAAAAAATAGTTTTTAGGAAAATATTTCTTTCTCATTTAAAAGGTTCATATTTTAATTATAATCAATAGATAAACATTTAATTTATTTCATACATGTGTAAACCATATAATTTATATAATTTAGTTATTCTTATTCATACCTACTTACACAACAACTATGTTATAATGGTCATGTTTTAAGAATAATATTTTAATATAGTGTCGCATCTCGTTTAAACCCGATGTCATGTGCATTGAAAATTATCGAAGAGACATAATTTATTTAAAATAAAATATATCATAAAGTATAAGGGTTTTATATTTTCATATAATATTGGTTTTTCATTTCATACATGGTATCAAACATGATGTTTCTATTTTAAAATTTCACGGTGTTATAATGAAACTCATAGAAATAAATAAATAATGTGATATAATCATGAGAATTGCATAATAGTTGGTTTATCAAGAAGATGATAAACCAATTCTAACCCTAGAAAAAATATCCATAAACTAGTCATGGTTTGATTTGTAGTATTCCACATGTACACCTATGTGTCTATAATGACCTCGACCCTAGATGCTCGGAGCCCATGCCTTACATTGTTACATTGGAATAGATACGAGATTCAAATCCCAAAGGACCAAATATTTTAGAAGTTTTGGAAAAATATATAACATAAATGATACACCATTATACATTGGGAAAATAAAATAAAACATAATATACATAAAGATCTAATAAACTACATCCTTGAAAACCCATTAAAAGATCTCGCCTTCATAACCTGGGGAAAGGAAACAAAATAAGGACGAGGTCAAATTCTTAGTAAGGATTGAGTACAACATAGGCTTAAATTAAATCAATAATGCATAATCGACATATAATGGAAATGGAATTGAACACACATTCAATTTATTCAATAACTTTTTCACAATATGATTCAATGAATAACATCACATTGAAAATTTCATGGATTAAAATAACTAAATGTTGAATAAAAGAATTTCTTAATCTTTGGATGTTATGTAACTGGAACATAAACCACTAAACTAACGTCCCATCATTAGATGGTTTTATGTATAGGTAAAAACCCATATAATGCTATCTTAACTGATTCATCTCATGAGATTACTGATGCATCAAGGGGGATATCTCAAACTAGCCCCACCCATGCCTATCAGTCGAAAGAATTCCTCATATATGAAAAAATAAATTTGATTAATTAAAAATATTCCTTATCATCAAAAATCAATATTGAGTAATTGATATAGATTTAAAATTATTTCCCCAGTTAATCAAATAACTATCAAATTTTCCAAAAAAAATTATCAAAGTAAACACCATATGTAAAAATGGTATATGTCTTAGATAATAATCATAACCATGATACATGAAATATGGATATTTAATAGAATTTCAATTTTCTATGAATGATGATAATAAATTAATCAATTGGAATTATATACACCATATAAAAGAAACTATGTGCATAATATTAAAATATTCCCCAAATAACAGATATTGAGATGAAGCCCCAAACTAATATCATATCATTGAGGTGAGCATTAATCAAATGAATTAGTTCTGTATATTCTTTTTAAATCTAAATAAAAAAATTTGTAAATATAACATAATATAATCAACATTAATTTCACACATAATATTATCATTAAATAATCAATAAAGTAGAAGTTTTAACCCAATGAGAGTGGAAATTAAGTTATGAAATATCTTAACAATTTATAATTGGTTGAATTGTATGCACTATAAAATTAATAATACTAAAATTAAATTTTAAATACCATAAATATAAATATATTAATGACATGATATATTAAAATGGTAGTACATCACCCAAAACAATCAAGTGGTGAAAAAAGGCTTATCTCCTAGAAATAAAAGTGAGACAAGAAACCCTTACCTTTGTCATTCTTTTCATTGAACGTGATTTAATCTCTTGTATAATGGTTTAGATCATGTAATTAATTAATTTAATAACCATATTAAAATTTATCATATCATATATGATCCTATTATTTAATTTTATCATCTGTTTGTAATAATATTTTGTTATTACATTTGTTTCGGTTGTTAACATCTTCATTGTCATATGCCTGTTTTGTCATGTATAAACCGGTTCATATGCATATGATACAGTTTGTTATTATAAATAATTTTATTAAGGTCATAGATATAATATTTATTCATTTTTTTCAATTTTCAAGTCATTCATGAATGGTTAACATTGATAATGAATCACATAACGTCGTTAATGGATAAGCTGTACGTACGCACGAGCGATAATATCACTACCATAATGATGAATGGGTAAGGAATTGGATGGTATATTAATTTTTTCAGAATAAATATCATTTTATAATTATCATAAATATCCATTATTTCAATTATTATACTCATCCATGTAAATTGGCCTTGAACAAAAAAAAATACGATATAGTGTGGAGACGGTAAGCCGTACGTATGCATGCGCGATGATTTCATTTTTCATAGGATCGCTAGAAGGTGGAATATAGTTGTTACATAATCATAATAAAATATCATCATATATTTTATACTGGATTTATTATTTTATCAAGGAAACAACACATGAAAAGTATGTAGAAGAAGAAACAAACTTGAAGGAGTCGATAAAGACGATTACCTCTTCTCTGGTAGCCTTTTTTAATATATGTTTAAGGGATCTAGGGTAGGTTTTTTGGAAGGACCAAAACCATTATAAAATAAATAATGATGTTAATAAGTGATATGGCTAGAGGTTTTTTGAGATATATGGCTCAAATTTGTGTAAGGAAGTGATGTAAGAGATTCCATTTTATAATTGAGTTGGGGGCACATCTGGAAATTCTCTAAATATTAAATTCATATAATTTATCATTCAATTAAAAGGGGGTATAAAATTATATATTTCGAATATAAGTTGATTATGGGTCTAAATAATCTCATAACATATTTTTTTTCATTTTTAGATCACATTATTACCATTATTTTTTGGTTTTAACCCTAATTTAGTTCCTTTAAATCTTACAATGACAGCATGGATTTTACTAATTAAGGGTCAGTATTAATACAATATAATACCAAAACTCTAGTAGATGGGTTATTTATTAAAATTTATACCTTTTCAAAATCAATTGGAGGGATATTATATATTTTTATAATTTCATATCATCTAATAAAATATTATTTATTTGAAAGTATCTTTGATGTCAATTGTGAAACTACTCATTACATTGGATTTTAAAAATATAAATTCAACAAGGTATCTTTAAAAAAATATTATTAATACATTACTAAAATGTAATTTCCATATATAAAATTCGTTTATTTAATTAATGGCATCAAATTTTATTTATTTTAATATTATTAATATTATTTATTTGATATTTCATTTAATAAAATAATTATTGCATCAGCATTGTGTAAGCATATAAGGTAATTATTTATTCACTAAAAAATATAAATAAATAACCATGATGTAGATAAATATTTTTGATTTATAATTTCCATTTATAGTTTAGGATATCTTCTGTATAACTTGATTAAAAAAATGATAGAGTTATTAAAAATATGAGTATTCCATTTCTGAATTTTCATTAAATAAAATATTATAAATGTCATAATCTCATAAAGTGGATTAAAAAGGTTATAATTCAGATCCAAGTATTATTATGGTCGAATATAACTCAAAATTTTAAATTTAGTCAAGTGTTAGGGTCATTTTCTAGTTCTTATCATTTTATTTTAAACCTAAATTACCAAATTTACCCTTTACCATAGTAACAAATATTACGAAGGTTACTTTTCATATTGGCCAAAAATAAATAGGGACACATTTAATAAATTTTTACTTTATTAATCTAACTATTAAATCCAATTTTCCAAATTCAACTAGAATAATTGACATAATTATATTTTAAATTAGTTCTGGAGATGTGACTAGAAAACGGATTTTAAAAGTGAAAATGTTCAAATGTTTGAAATATTTTTATATAAAATTCAATATAAAAATGAATAATTTGAAAAAAAATGTATTAATAGATGTATAATTGATTTTAGTTTACCTGTATAACCATTTTAAAATATAATTTAGTGTTATAGTGTATTTAGATGAAATGTCAGTTTTCGATTAAAATGAATTATTTTTCACTATTAGTCAGAAAAATTAAACTTATTAAAGAAATAAAAAAACCTAAGATAAATTTACATTAATAATTAATAAAATGAAGATTATTTTTCATTTAAAATTTATAAAATTGTTAAAATTTTGTTTTAAAACTAATGCGACATCAAAAGGCCGCAAAACTCCCTTTAGAAACATTTATCTTTTTATGTGCAAAATTTCATTTATTTTTACATCATGTCTAGAAAACACATAAGAAAAATATTAAACATTATATTTAATATATAATATATATATTTAATTAATATAATCTAATAATATTAATTTGGTTATTTTACTGATTTAAAAAACACTTGTGTGCATTTAAATTTTTTTTCAGAAAAAGATTTCCTTATGTTTTCAAAAATGTTTTTATTTTAATTTATAAATGATTGGTAAAAAATTAATTCATTAAAAATACACGTTTAAAGTATATTTTAATAATTTAGTTAATCCTATTCATACCCTCCATTCTATTGGCTAGGTTATAATGATCACATAATAATATTTCATTGTTCGTTTAAGCCAGGTGTTGTGTTCAACAAAAAGTTATTGAAGAGGTTAAATTTAAAAAGAGATATACCATAAAATATTGGGATGTTACATTATCCCATACATAAATAAATTGTGTCCTCATAATTTTATATTTCACTTAAAAAAGTTTTAAACTTTAAAATTCATTTTTGGTAAACCCAAATTGTAAATAGGGATAATTAAACATCCTCTTAAAAGGAGGGAAAGTGATGTGAAGGTCACCAAAAAATTATAATTTCAAATAGGAGAAAATTAGTGTGAATTGAAAACATGGACATGTAAGAGACATATAGCAATCAGGTTTTAATATAGATTGATAAAAATAATGATCATTATAAATTTAACCATCACAAAACCATAAATTTGTGATGGGTTAAAAGATCATTGATTTCTCATAAATAAAAGTGAATGGATATTGTTTTTATTTCAAAAATAATTTTCTTATAGTTTAAGGATTCTTTTGCTATCTAGATAAATCACTCATAAAAATAAATGTACTTTATTTCATTCCATTTAATAATAATAATATCATCTTTTGTATATTATTTGACCTTTCTTAACTTCATTTTATACATCTGGAGATAGATATTAATGATGATTCTTATGCCTAAAGAACCATAAGTCATTATGTTTTCCTCTAAATGTTTACTAAAACCCTAATGGTTATTAAATGTTATAAAATATAAATAATAATAATTTAACCTCAACCAAAAATATCAACCATGATCTTAATCCATTCCAAAAGTATTTAACCTTTATACTCTTCCAAAATACTTCTGTCCAAATTCACTTTCCAAAAAGGTCACTAAATTAAAAAAAATGGTATTATCATTAGGTTCTATAAACAACATAATCTAGATCTTATTTTCACATTCTAAATATATGTATACATTGATCAATTTAAAACCTTAATTAAAAAATTCATACTTCTAATAATAAAATCTCATGTATATTTCTTAAATCCAAACATGTAGTAAACCTAGTAATGATAAAATAAACTATAAAATAAATAAACACTTTCATAGGACCCAATATTTTATAATAATGATATCTTGGAAATTATTATATTATAAAAAATCATATATTAATGGCTATCTTCCCTCAATAATGTGTTTTACATAAGATCAACTTTCTATTGAATCAATTTTCTTTCTCTTTTATACCATTCAACATATGCTCTCAAATCCTTATATAATAATAACTAAAGTAGAATCCTTATATATCACATGAGTTTTATAACCAAAATATCATTGATAAAATATTTTTATAACATAATTATTTAATCCAAAAAAAATCATATTAATTATACCTTTTCTTCTGGGGTAATAGAATTATATTTTCCTTGATACATTTGCTTCTTTTGGGTAACATTCCTTTAATTCTTGGGGAATTCAGTTTCATAGTGCTCCATATCCTTACAGTTAAATAATTGAATATTACAAACCATTTTATTTCACTTACAATCATGAGAATTATGGACCTCTTCTCCACACTTGAAGAAAAATCATTTTTCGTTTAATCATGTACCAATGTGTTTCTTTCTATAATTATCAGATGAGGGAAAATACTATTTTCTCTTATTCTCTTTATCTATATATTTCTCTGACATCATCTTCTTCACTTTCTTCCCTTATAAGACATATTAAAAAGAGAATGATCACTCTTCCTTTTTATCATATGATACTATTTTTTCATATGATGAGATGTTTTGGGAGATTAGTTCCATTTGAAAGATTTGGTTAGTCCTATAATAGATACAATCATTCTTACTCTTTGTATCACATGAATTGGTTATGGTCCCATTATTTCTTCTAGGTACTATTTCTAAATTAAGAAATATGTAGGATTAGATCATATCATTATGAAACATAATGTATAATCCCAAAACAAGTGAAATACTTATAATAAATTGAAACTTTTATGTGTATCTAATAAAAAAATCATAAATTTTTTTCCTTTGGGTTTATTTTCTATACTTATGCTCAAATTATATCAAAGTGTTATGTATGTTATTCATTATTTTCCAAAATATGGTTCCCATGGTTTCTACTAAACTAGAATTGATACCAACAACAATGAACCCAACCACAGAAGCTTGGAGTTGGGGACTTATGTTATTTTATTTTATATTTCTTCCATTAAGGAATCCTCAGATCATTTGGAATAGACATTAGTGATGAGGATTGGGGCTGACAATCCCCCTCTTGACCTTTTATGAAGCTTCGTGCAGTTCTATGATATTGAGGGTCCTAATTATTATCTTTGTCTTAAACTGAAAATCCTTTATCTTATCATTTTATTCACAAGATGACTTCATCAAGGAACAATCTTAGATTCCCAGATCTATTGGGAGATGGTGTTTCCATATTTTTTGATAGAAGATGGAGGTTCTCAATGGCAGCGACTCCTCTTCTGTTATGTTTTTAAAAAAATCTACCAGGTCTTCCCATACCTTTCCACAACATCGCCTTTATACATGGAATACATCACTCTTTGGGATCTTTCTTGTAACCTCTATGTTCCAGGTTCTGCCCAAAGGTTTCCTGTAACCGATCGATCACATGGCCCCAAGCAAATTTCCCAAAATACTAGAGGCTACCGACTAGCAGTGAGAACCTTGGGTGTGATAGTGGGGAAACTATGCTCTCATTAGAAGATTCTGCACAATGGAATAAGAAATAATAAATAGCAGGGGAAGCAATAATACCATACAACAAGTAAACAGCGGAAGACTGAAAGTAAATAAATAACTGAAGCAAATATATAAATGATTCATGTCACATATGTCTAGGAAAACAACCAAACAAGTCACAATGATGGAAAAACATTACTAAACCAAATTTAAAAAAAAAGAAAAAAAATAAACTCCAGCAGCATCTAGAGCCTGAGCTTGGTCCCATGCTCTCCAGACTGACAAAAATCATGTACCTAAGGAAGAAGGGAGCTTTCCCTTATCTACACATGCAACCATATAATCTGTTTGGGTCAAAAAACATGACCAAAATAGGGTATGAGATGAATCCCAATAGGAAACCACCACATGATCTGTGCCTAACTGTTAGTTAGTATATATACTAGGTAATAATGGAAATGTAGCAAACAATCTAGGAGTACACAAAAGTAACCAAGTACTACATTTCCCATTTACATTCATTATCATTTAAGGTTCATAATTTAATCAAGTATCACATCAGGTGTCACAGAATACTACCTAATAGAACAGAATTAAAACTTGTGCTCTGGTATGTAAGATACGTCACAAACATTCAATATATTTGTTAACCCATTGGGTAGCTCACACAATCTAATCCCTCTGGCCATGTAAGGAAATAAAAAGGCAAAGACACTCTGAGGAAGCACTCACCTTCAATTCACCCTATGGTATTTCTTGAATTAATATAGAATCTCTAGGTAAGAAATCAACATCAATTCCCTATCTAGTCTCCTAAACTAAACTATAAACACTCTAAGGGAGAACTCACCATCAATCCCCCCTATGGTCTCGTAGAATGAAAAATAATAGACACTCTAGATAAGCACTCAATGTCAATTTCCCCTATGGTCTATGTAAACCAGGTTCTCATATCCCAATGTAATTCAATCGTGCATAAACGATATCAAGAATCCCAAAGTAGTCTCAACTACTAAATGGATAAACAATTCCAATGCATATCACAAGCATTTAACAAGATGAAAAAGGAAATCAATTCCATCATATCAACCAAGGCAAGGAAGTAAGGTCTGCCCCACAAGCAACCTGGACCAAACAACCCTAGTCATTATAATAAGGAAAATCACCCAAGGGGTGTTCCATAAACATGAAATTACACATAATATCACCTCAATCAACCCTTATTCCAACAATCGATCTAAGTAAGATAAAATAGGGTTCAATTTCCTTTACCCAAAATACCCAAAACATGGGTAATCCAAACTTTGGAATTTAAAACTCAATGAAAAACAACAAAAGGAAACAAACCACCTACTGTTACATTGTATGATGAAAACTCTCGAACATTGGCCCTTGAATCTTCCTAGAATTTCGTAGATCTATAAAAACATTAAAAACGTTCAACCTCGAATAACTCGAAAGAGAGAAGAAATTCGGATGGGAGATTCAAGAAGAAGGAAGGACTCACTGGTGGGATTCCAACGCACCTATTGGAGTTTGAATTGGACCTTGGCTGGATAAATGGTGGCTTGGAGAGATTCATCACTCTCAGTATATAATTAATGAACAAAGGAAAGAAGAAGATGAATCTAGAGATTAGACGTGACCCCGGTTTTATTAATCAAATAAATGAAAAAGTGCATCAATTGCATTTTTAATGAACATGCCATATATTTTCCTCAAACGACCCCCGCCATTAGCGGTCTACCACGTCACCCCACACAACCTTGTATCAGTCGTTACATTCCCAAGATGCGGATGTACGTGGTAACTGGGTTCACCGCGTGTACTCCAAAGCACACGATTTCTACTTATAAAATTTCCAAATTCTCTCGTTTTCAGAAAAAACACATGAAATCAAGATACTTACCTAAAATGAAGATCATAGTTCTTAAAAACATCCCCCCTTAAAGATATTCATCCCAGAATTTCCCTAACAAGGTGGAGAAGAAGAATCCTTGAATAGCTCCAGCCACTGAGATCACACATCGGCCTCCCTCTCCCATGAATCGTCATGTACTCGCCCATGAGGTGATAACACCCATACTGGTGGAACAGAACGGCCATAAAAAACATTTTTACTGTGATCCACAGTCCGAATATGGTTCTCCTCCAATGATGCATCCACCTCTAACTCAACCTCCATGGATTTAAATATGTGAGACATGTTTGGGAAGTAACATCTTTGTTGAGAAATGTGGGAGACGTCGTGCATATCCCGATATCCCTAAGGTAACTACATCCAACAAGCAACTAGCCCAACTCTCTCCAAAATCTCAAACGGTCAAAGGTATCTAGGTGAATGCTTTCCCTGTCTCTTAATAATTACGTGTCCCAACCATAGTGCGACACATAGGAAAACCAGATCTCCGACCTCGAACTCCATAGGTAATCTCCATCAATCAGCATAAGACTTCTTTCATGACTATTCAGTATCCATTATTTTTAAAATCAACTCCACCTACTCTGTGGTCGCCTAGAAAAGATGAGGTTCCATCATAGTTGTTTATCCTACCTCCAGCCAACATAGTGGTGATTTTCTTGGCCTACCATACAAACTTCATACAGTGACATCTATATAGTTTCTTGAAAACTATTATTATTGTCAAACTCCACCAAAGGTCTGTGCTTCTTCAAAGAACCTCCAAAATCTAGGATTCATGCACGAAGCATGTCCTCCAACACCTGAATCATGCACTCTGACTGGACATCTGTTTGGGGATGGTATGATGTACTCAGAAACACCTGTTTATGCAGAGCCCACTATACTCTCTACCAGACATGATAATAAAAGAGGATGTCTCTATATGAAATGAGAGAGAACGGAACCCCATGAAACCTTAGAATTTATTGGATGTATAAACTTTCAAAATCATCTACAGTGAAGGTCTCCTTGATTGATAAGAAGTGTTCCACATTCGTGAGACTATCTATAACAACCCAAAACACATCATTCCATCAAGGCGATCTTAGTATCCCTGTCATAAAATCCATTGCGACATCATTCCACTTCCACTATGGAATGGGTAACTGCTGTAGAAGCCGTGATGGTTACTAGTGCTCCGTCTTCACCTGCTGACAAGTGGAAAATTTCATAACAAAACCAACAACATCCCTCTTAATTAAAATCCACTAATACGGAAGGTGTAAATCTCTATACATCTTGGTGAAACCAGGATGAACTTCCCAAATTTAGGAAAGAAAATCCCACATCAGCTCCTTGCGTATGTCTGGTGACACCCATACACATCCATGAAAGCGCAATATCTCATTCTCCCCTACGGTCCATCCAAGAGTTGGGTCCTCTCTTGAGACACTCTCATAGGACTAGGCCTTAGGAATCTGATAGCTACCTCATTCGTACCTGATCCATAATATTTTAGGTAAGAGCTATAGAAGAAATAAACATCTTGTTCTGTCATTCATGAACCTCCAAATTCATTTTAGAGAATAGATCCATGAGATGCCACTCTGTTCCGGACTACTGAACTGGATGTATCTGAGTCCTCCTACTCAACACATCAGCCACTACATTTCCTTTCCCAGGCATGTAGGCAAGCTCAAAGTCAAAATACTGAATGTACTCACCTGACCATCACTGTCTCAAATTCAGGTGATGCTGAGTAAAGATGTAATTGAGACTTTTGTGGTCAATGAGCACCACACAATTCTCTCCCAAAAGATAATGTCTTAAATAACATAAAGCATGAAAAACTACAACCAACTCGAGATCGTGTGTCAGGTAATTCCTCTAATGTGGCCTCAACGACCAAGACCCGTATACAATGACTCATTCCCCATCTATAAGCTCTAATCCCAGTCTGATACATGATGCATCACAATATACTATGAAATTCTTACTCGAATCTGAAAAAACTAGTATTGGTGCTGAAGTCAATCGTCCATTATACTCCTGAATGGCTGACACACAAGATTCTAACCACATGTACTTCACACCTTTCTTATTCAGGCCCCTCATTAGAGTTTCTAAGCATGAAAAGTCCTATATAAAATTAATGCAGTAACCATCCAACCCTAGAAAACATTGTACCTCAAAGATGCTCTTCGGCTGCTCCCATGAAAATATTGCTCTCACTTTCTCTGGGAATACTGATACTCCTACCTCTGAGATAAATTGACCCAAGAAGTAAATCTTGTCCATCCAAAAGTGGAATTTTGAGAGCTTAGCATATAACTGATGTTATCTTAGTGTAATCAAAACGATCTCATGATGGATTTCATGGTCGTGTCCAATGTGAGAGTACACCAAGATATCATACACAAAAACTACCACAAAGGGGTCAATGTAAGGATGGAACACTTGGTTCAGCAGTGCCATGAAAATCGTAGGCACGTTCATGAGACTGAACAACATAACCACAAACTTGTATAAACCATACATTCTCTGAAAGGATGTTAGAGGTATGTCTGATGGTATAATGCGAAAATGGTGATAACTGGATCTCAAGTCAATCATTCAGAACACCTGAGCTCCTCAAAGATGATCAAAGAGATCATCAATCCTTGACAAGGGATATTGGTTCTTGATCGTCAACTAGTTTAGCTTCTGATAATCCATGCAAAGGCTAAGGGAAATGTATGCCTTCTTTGAAAATAGGACATGAATACCCCAAGGAGAAGTATTGGGTCAGATAAAATCCTTTGCCTGTAACTCCTCTAACTACTTCAGGAGCTCCCAAAACATTATTGTATCCATCCTATTAGTAGGAATGAACACTAGTGATACCCCTGGAATAAGATCAATAGAAAATTATATGTATCCCTCTAGAGGAAAACCAGAAAAGTCATCTGGAATAACATCCGGGAAATGATCAACCACTGGAGGAAAGACCATCTATGAATTCCCTTGGTCATCAAGATACTGACTATAAATATGGGTCATAACACCTCTCAATCTATGATTCTCATGTCTAGCTCTGCTCACCTGGACGTCTCATTCTCCCTTATGTAGAAACAATCCACCCTCTAGTGACGTGAAACTCACCCTACGATGATAGTAATCGACAATAGCCAGGACGGGAATCAACCGGTCCATTTCGAGAATTATATCATAACCCATTATATTTAAGACATAAAGGTATAATAAGAAGTGACATCCACCAACCTCAAGAGGGAACTCCTTGCAATGATGTATACTATCTGTTATAATCGATAAAAGTGTGTCCAACTTCATGATATCACCAGAAGTGAAGATACAGATCCCAAGCCTCTTCATAACACGCACATATATAATGATGTTGGAAGACCCTGTATTGAAAAGTGAAGAAGCTAAAAATATGGAAACAGAAATAATACCTCTAACTATAGAGGGTCTGAGATCCTACTCCTACTGGATCTGATCCAACGCAAAAGCCAGACCTGCGCCGCTGCCCTGTGAATTTGTCTGAGATCCCTGAGCTGATCCACCCTAAAACGGTAAAAAACCATGTGTCTGACCATTGCGGCCATGAACACCACCTTAGCCTGAACATCCTGAAGAACTCCTTCCCCTATTCTGATGTGGAACTGATGGTCTAACTCCAGTATGGGAAGTTAGGAAAGATCCTCCCTCACTAGCTGCTCATAGGAGGGCGTTGCAGAAACACTAATGATGTCCCATATTTCTGCAAGATCATCACTCAACTGGGTCTGTTGGTCACTGAGGTTTCTTATGTACTCCCTTTATGAACTTATATCACACCACCTGAATACATGTAGGAAAAACCCTCTACTTAGATCTCCACATGTAGACTCCCTATGGCGGTTCCTACTATCAATCGAAAAGGTACAAACTCTAGATGCTAAACGGCCCAAGCCCATAGCTCTAGAATCCTTCTGGTTACACTTGGTGATCAGTCCCTAGTTGACTATTGATGTAATGGTTTTCAATTGGAATATGTTCACCTAAGATCAGATGTCCTACCTAAGACCATACTCATACTTCCTTGCCAGAAATAACACACCACCCCCAAGAATGGGTCTGAAGCACTTTAGCTCTATGAAATGAGAAGAATACTCCATGACTGAGAGAGTACCCTACTCCAAAATCAATAACTCTCAGGCTCATTCATCTGTTAAAGTCACTGGGTAAATTTAGTCATAGAAGGTACACTAAAACTCATCCCAATCCCTAACTCGCTGACATCCCACCTGTGATATCACATCCCTCCATCTCTTGGTGGAATCACGTAGCATATAGTGAGCTTCAACCTCCTCTCTTGAGGCGTCTCGAGAGGCTTGATTATAGACAACATGGAATCCAACAACGACTCTTCAGCCTAAGGCCCTTTATCCCTTGAGAATGTGGGAGGATGATGCTTCTAAAAAACCCACATCAAATTTTCCAGAGATGAGATAGGATACAATGCTCCTTGGAAGGTCTGAATCATCCTCATAATGCCTTTGTGGAACTGTACATCATCACCTATGTCCTGTACTACTTCTGGATCCAAGACAGTCACAAGGGGAGGAATTTCTGGTAGTCCCTGATCTACCATTTCTTGTGTCTGATCATTTCCCTGTATCAAGAATACAACTGGAGGACGTCTTGGTAGCATGACTCTGCATGGTCAAGTGCACACCTCAGCTCAAGATTATAAAGTACTAAAACATTGAGGTGTAATTAAGGAACATAAGAAAGAAAACATTCATGGTTTTTTCAAGACATGGATACATGATGTGTATGACCTCTATATGGCGTGTACCCTTATGATTTTAACATGGAATGCACCTCGGCCGAAATTGGTCATGTAACACCTATACACATGGCTAGTTCCTCCTAAGACAAGGTGTGTCCCTTAATGTTTTCCATCCTGGACAAGTTCCACTCCATGTCTAGACACACGGTTCTCTCCTGGGTAACACTACACGGCGTGTTCACCCTAAACACAACGTGTACCACTTAAGTTCCAACAACCCGGGTTGTTAGTCACACGTTCGATGACACAGTCGTGTATACATGGTGTGTTCAAGCTGGACACAGCATGTACTACTTGAATTTCATCCACATATGTTGTTAGTCACATGGTCGGATACATGGCCTCATCGGCATGTTGTGTAGTCCCAGTACACAGTATGTCCTACCTAAGTTTCCAGAACCCCATGTCTCTGCTCACACACTCAATCACACGGTCAAAGATTACATGATGTGTACATATGGTACTCAAAATGTACTTAATAAATGTTGTTTCTTCTAGAATAGAAGAACACATGACATGTATTTATAACACCAGAAGACATGTTGTCAGGTTTTCTGGACAGTAGACCTCTAAAACTTCTCTAGAACCCTTAAAAACATAAAACATTGTCCATGGAATGAAAAATTCTGACCCGTGGGAGCCCATACTTTCACAAATCAAAGTTTTCTATCGTTTTTTCACATTACAACTTGAGAAAATTCAATTAAAGTTCAAACATGATCCACCAAATTCCGATCCAAGAGGTCCCATAACACCTCAGGGACCAAAGATTGGAATCCATCCAAATTAACCTTTACATATCCCAATACCCTATCAAAATGGAAAGTATTATATCAGGGAATATATCACAATAGTAAGCATATATAGCACAACATATATGACAACAACAAGAAATCAGTAATGAACCCTAAATGGCATGACAAGAATGCATGATATGTGGTCCCTATCAAGTGCCTATATGATTCATGAGATGGAATACCCTCATCTCATTAGGTTGCAGTTGAAATAAAATCTCAATAATATCAATGATAACTACACAAGACATTGTAATAACCCAATGGTGAAATCAAATCAACTGTAAAAATTGAAAAAATAGAAAATTGAAATAATAATGGTAAATTGGATTTTCTCTATACACATGATAACTACTCCCAGAAACAACATAATACCAACTACTCATACCCTCATATCATTGTATAAGGCTCCAAACAGAAACACATAGCCGAAAAGAATCAAATCTGATGCTAGTTTGTAACGTCCATGTTCCGAGTGCCGCCCATGTAGAACCCTAGATCACCCGGAGAGGGAGGGATGAATTTGGGTGTCTAATGTTTCACTTGTTTACAGTATCTTGTTCCCATGTTGGTAAGAACTTGTTTAAATCTGTATAATGGATATGTGCAGTAATTAAAACATTCACATGTAAAAGGAAAACCAAATTTTTTTATATGTTTCACCACTAAAGGCCATGTCCAAGGAACATACACCAAAAGGTTGTTAGTCATACCAAATTCCACTGATCATCACTAGCTGTGGATTATAGAGGTTCGAGGACAGTTACTATGTCTCAGGAAGACTTACTTTACAAAGGTTCAGAGATAGCCCATTGCTTCTCTCAGATCACTTCCGTTGAATCCCCCTAGCTCACTGCCTTGCTAGAGGTCTCACTTAGTTTATCAACTTGAAGGTCACTTCAATAGGTTGTCATGAATGTATTTGTATTTGTTCAGAACAATACATTTCTTGCATTAAAGTATCGAATTGACGCTCTCTTATATTTCATTTTCTTATTTAGTGCAAATAATGAACTCACTAAAATTTCTTATTTTCACTAGAATCACAAAATCCATTTATGATGTTTTCATTTCTACAAACTATCCCAGATTCTTTCAACTATCTCTAATCTACGTACAATTCATGTTCTGTGTACCGCACCAGTTCTACATACCGCCCCTATTCTGTGCACCACACCTGCCCTATGTAATTCATCTTCTCCATGTACTGCACTTGCTCTGCCTACCATACCTGCTCCACGTACCGTGCCTGCTCCGAGTACTGTGCCAGCTCCGTGTACTACACCTACTCTACATATTTCACCTTCTCCATGCACCATATCCACATACTACCTCCACTAACTACCTATATGTACCACCTTTGCGTTCCACCTTTTCATACCTCCTCGTCATACCTCCTCTGCATACCACATTCACATACCGCCTATGAATAATTCCATCGCGTACCTCCTATGAATACTAACTTTGTGTACTGCCTCTTCCTACATCGGACTTCCTCTTCAAATTTTGTGAATTATTTTTTATCCTCCATACCACTTTTTCATACATAAAAACTCTTCCATGGACTACTCCTTATAATTTATGGAATCATTTTTCCTTTCACGTACCACTTAATCCTACATAGAATCATTCCTGGGCACAACTTTTGGACATAACATAGTACTTATATAGTGATGAAATTTTCTTATCAAATTCACTCTGTCTTAATGGTGGGACTATCACTCCTGATATTGGAAAATAATCCTGCAAATTTTAATAATCCTTTTTATCTAAATTTTCAATGTGTGAAAAACATTGTGTTATACTGAACTCTATCTGAATACTATAATCCTCCACCGCGTACAATGACCCTCTTGCAAAGTCTGAACCTTCACCACATACCATGTGTCTACTGATCTATGTACTTCATCCATTCCACCAATGACAATACATTCTTTGTAGCAAAACTCCTTCCATGACAAACCATAAGAATTTTGTATACCACACGCCTTCACTGTGTATCTTCGCTACAAACCATTTTCGACAGCATTCCGTGTACTACATTCCTTGACCACGTTTCATTCTGCATCTCGTTAAATCCTATACAAAAATCCTTCCATTTTAAAAAAAATCATGATTTTGAGGTCCAACAATTTGGAAAACTCTTGGAAATGATATTCGGCAAGAACAACCATTCCAAATAACTATCATGTTTCTTCTTCAATAATCATCTTCTTTCTTCCTGAACCTTATCTATCATGGAGCCCTTAAACAATTACTTATATTCCCTCAACATTTGTCTTTCTATTCAACATATAATATGACCAACATCATCTTCTCATCTTTTTATGATTATTCTTAAATCATAATATCTCAACATGATCCCTAAAAAATAATGATTTCCTCTTCATGTAGGCTCTTACATGGTCTCTTTGAATAGTGAGATGTTGAATTATAACATTATAACATTAAGACCTACAACACTCTATGATATGGTTTCATTTTTGTAGAAAATGTTTCACCTTTAATACATGTACTTTGAACTAATTATCAGTTCAAAAATCATTTGAATTACCACTCTCAACAACCTTGGAGTTTATTATCATCTCCTTCTTCATTTTTATATTCATTGACAACTTTTTAAAAAAAATACAACCATATACATAACATGATCCCAAAA
This sequence comes from Viscum album, assembly GCA_963277665.1. NCBI lineage: Eukaryota > Viridiplantae > Streptophyta > Magnoliopsida > Santalales > Viscaceae > Viscum > Viscum album. The sequence goes on from OY728150.1 coordinate 492,805,370, forward strand.
ATAACCCCCATTGTATTTTGATGTCAATACTGTAATTTCCACCTCAAATGAATGTGTAAATATCAAAATGAGAATCTTCTATCTCCCCTCTTTCTAAATTTCATTTCACTTTCTCTCCCCTTATTGACTAGAAGTACAAAGTTCATTGGAAAAAGGTATCACCCATTCTTATGAAATGTTCCATCAATCAGTTCACTCTATGCCTACTTGAGAAATTCTTCATGTAGAAAACAATTTGATTTGATTTAGAAAACACGGTTTTCCATTATTCACTTATCCTGACACTGGATGAGATGAGAACTCATTATGAACATTTATTTCAAGGGATTTCCACTTTCATTCAGGGATGAAGATATTGAATGTGATAGGAAATAGTCAACCCAAAACTCATGCACTCACATCAAAAAATATATCATAAACATCCAAGTACAATTGACAGGATAAGTGGCCTTGGGAAACTTACATTCTTCTTATGTCACTGATTAATTTAGTGACTTCCCTTTATAAAATTATCTTTATTACTATTAACCAAGGGTGATATATTGAGATATTACATATCTTTTATAATGACATGTTCATCAAGAAATTTTTAGTGTAATTGGATTTAATACCTACTAAAGTTGACACCTATTGCAATAATAATTCTAGAAGCTTCTTCATTTGTCTCCGCCTTAGGGGAAATACTCTTCATCATCTTAATCAAGGAGTTCTTTCATTATTTTAATAATTTAATATCAATTGAAGAATAATAAAAGGATGGGAACTTCTTTAGCATAGCTATCAAGAGTTGACAAAATTCACTACTACTCAGGTTCTCCCTTTGAGAGCATTCTTCACCTTCAATTCCCTATATTATAAGCACAAATACAATACACAAATGATTAAGGGAATAATGTGGTTCCTCCTTGCTTATTTAATGTGTATAGGAAGGCTATGATGGTTTTCTCAACCATGATGATCCATTTACTACAGTCTACATCTTCTCACATATGAGCATCTTTTCTGATTTGTGATGATGTGGCATGGATCGCTTCACATTCTCTTCTGCTTTGCATAGAGAGTTGTTATTTTAAATATCCATTATGGATGATACATTATTACTCCTTTTAAGGACTTCTTCGTGATTTTGTATTAAGGTTAGACAACATTTTTCAATGTGATCAGATTTCATACATCTCTCGTACATAACATCTATAACATGTGAGTTCCCTTTGGTTTGCACTCTCTCATGAAATTTATCTTCATCATGTGAATGTTTTACTTTTCCTTTAGAACTAACCATGGCCTTTTCAACTTCAAGTTTCCACATTCATTCCAAATCTTTTGGATAGATGACCAACATGTCATTTGGAACTATTGCAGCATGTTTGGATCTTCAACATGATTTCATCTTAGTGTCATTCATCTTAGTTTCTCTTTTGGATAAATTGTCCTTCAAATTCATGGATCTAAAATACAGTGTCTTCCCAGATCCCCTTCATGATATCTTCTTGGGGAAATGTGTGTTCACAATATTCTTTTGATTTCTTCCAAAGGTACTTACTTCATACTTAGCCAGCATCTGAGGTCATCTTTTCATATCAACAATGAATGCATGTTTAGATGGGCATGTACCTACCTTGTTACCACTTCCATTGCATACATCACAGATGTTATCAAGAATTATAATATTTTCTTTACCAAGCCTTCCTCCATAGAGTCTAATTCATTTCTTATCTAGGCGATTTACTCCTTTATAAATTGAAATATTCTTCAAATACAGATGACTCTATCTTTAAAAATATCATAAAGATATGTTCGTAGTATATCAATTTCATCTAGGGTGGATGATTGATCAATGTTGAAAACACCTAACTCTTGATATCTTTTCTATTTTCTTTCTAGGCCTGAAACCTCATCATTTTTAGAATAGCATGGAGAACAGGGTACTACCTCTTGTTTCGATAAGAGTGAGTTCTTCAACTATCTCTTCTCTTTCTTTTTCCTGTTCATCATGGTCCTGTTGGGTTTAGACTTCAGATCGGAGATAACTGAACTTTCATTAAAAATACTCTTCCTTTTTGACTTAGGAAAGAAAAACTCAAATCCTCTATTAAATAGAATTATTGTAGAGTATCCAACATATGCGAACCATTTAACTTTGATAACAATTGTTGAACCCAAGATCACCCTAAGAGGGGGTGAATTTGGGTGTCAAATTTTTATCTTCTTTACTAGATCTTGTTCCTATGTTGGTTGAAACATATTTAAACCTATATGATGGGTATGTGCAGTAATTAAAACATTCACATGCAGAAGGAAATCATATCAATTTTTACATGGTTTTCCACTAAGGGCTGCGTCCAAGGAACAAACGCCGACACGTTTCTAGTCATACCAAATTTCACTAATCTTAACTAACAATGGATTAGAAATGTTCAAGAACAACTACTCTATCCGAGGGAAATTTCCATTACAATGGTTCAATGATTTACCACTAATTCCCTCAGATCACATCTCTTGACTCCCCTTAGCTCACTTAATTGGGAGAGGTCTCACCCAGTTTATCAACCTGATGGTCTCTTCAACAGATTCGCATGAATGTATTTATCTCTGTTTAGCATGATACATTTCTTTCATTGAAGCCCAGAATTTATGTTATTTTATATTCAAATTCATCATTTAATGAAATTATTGAACTCACTAAAATTTATTCTTATTTTCTCTAGAATTACGAACTCCATTTATGATGTTTACATTTCTGTGAACTATCCCTAATTCTTTCAATTGTCTCTAATCTGCATATAGTGACTGTTCAACGTATTACGTCTGTTACTCATACCGCCCCTGCTCTATGTACCACACCTTCCCTGCATACCACACCTGCTCCGTGTACCATTCCTGCTCCACCTACTATGCCTGCTCCACAAATCATGACTGCCCTATGTACTACTCCTTCTCCGCATACTGCACCTACTCTACATACAATGCCTGCTCTACGCATCGCATCCATGTACTGCCTCCACGGAATACCTCTTTGTACTGCCTTCACAAACCCACTTCTCATACCACCTCTGCATACCGCCTTCACGTACTGCATTCACATACTAACTTTGTGTACCTCCTGCATGTACCTCCATTGCGTACCACCTCATTCTACAATGGAATTCATCTTCAAATTCAATGAATTATTTCATCTTCTAAATACCACTTTTTCTTACGAAAAAACTCTTCCGAAATCTACTCCTTATAATTTTGTGAACCATTTTGTCTTTTGAATACCACTTCATATTACATATAATCTCTCATATGTACCACTTTTGAACATAGATTAGTTCTTACACAATGATGATATTTTCTTATAGAATTTTCTATGCATTAATACTGGGATTATCCCTCCTTATATAGGAAAATAACACCATAAAATTTTCTAATCTTTTTTACCCAAATTTTCACTGTGGGACAAACTTCACGACATACTAAACTATATACACATACTGTAAGCCTCCACCATGTAATGTGACCCTCCTGCGAACTATGTACATTCAGTACGAACCATGTCTCTTCTGGTCCTCGTACTTCTTCTCTTACACCAACAATGATCCATTCTACGTATCACAACTCCTTCTGTGGTGAACCATCATCATTCCGCATACCACACACCTTCATGACATATCGTCACCGTGAACCATTTTCGACAGCATTTTGCGTACCGCATGTCATCACCATGTATCGTTCCACATCTCGTTTACTCATATACAGAAATCATTCCATTGAAAAAAAAAATGATTTTGAGGTCCAAAAATTTGTAAAACACTGGGAAATGACATTCAGTAAGAACACCCATGAAAATTCACTATAATATTTCTTCTTCAATAATCATCTGCATTATTCACAAACCTTATCTATTGTGATGCCCTTTAACAATTATTTGTCTTCCAGCAACATCAGTCCTTCCAGTCAACACTGAATATGACTAGAATCATCTTCTCAGTTTTGTATGATCATTTGTAAATCATCAAATCTCTACATGATCCATCATGGAATAATGCATGTCTTTTCAAGTAGGCTCTTACATGGTCTCTTTGAACAGTTAGATGTTTCAAGATCACATTATAACATCAAGAAATACAACACTCTGTGAGATGTTTCCATTGTTATGGAGAATGTATCACCTTTGATACATGTACTTTGAACTTAATATCAGTTCAACAATCATCTTAATCACCACTCTCAATAAAATTGGAGTTATTAATCATCTCCTTCATTTTGATCTTCATTGACAACTATTGAAAACAAATACTACTATATACACAATGTGGTCCCAACACCAAAGGGGACCTGTATCTGGTTAATCACATGGCCTCAAGCGCATTTCTTCGAATGCCAGAGGATGTCGACTAACAATGAGGGCCTTGGGTGTGATAGTGGGGAAACTATGACCTCATTGGAAGAGTATGCACAGTGGAATAAAAAATAATAAATATTAGTGGAAGAAATAATATCATACAAAAAGTAAATAATGGAAGACTGAAAGTAAAAAATGTAATTGGAGAACATATATAAATGATGCATGTCACATATGACTAGGAAAATAGAAAAACAAGCCACAATACTGAAAATAAAATACTAAACCAAAGTAAAAAAGAAAGAAATAAACTATAGAATCATCACAAGCCTCATCTTGGTCCCATGCTCTCCAACCCCACATCAATCAATTTCTTGAGGAAGAAGAGATATTTTCATTATCTATATCTACAACCATATAATTTGTTTGGGTCCAAAAGCATGACCCAAATAGGGTGTGAGACGTATCACAATAGGCAACCACCACAAGATCTATGTTTAGATATCAGTGAGTATATATAGAATGTAATAATGTAAATATAACAAAGAAACCCGGAGTACAAAAACATAACCAAAACCTACAGTTTCCATATACATTCATTACCATTTCATGTTAATCATTTATTCAAGTATCACAATAGGTATCTCAGAATACTACCTAACAGGACCGAATCCTAGCTTGTGATCCATCTTGGAGTACATGTAAAACAACATTAAATATTTATGTTAACCCTTTGGGTATCTCATACAGTCTAACCCCTCTATCCAAGTAATGAAATAAAAAATCAAATACACTCTAAGGAATCTCTCACTGTCAATTCATCCTATGGTATTTCATGAATAACTATTGACTATCTAGGGAAGTAATAAAAATTAATTCCCCATGTAGTATCATAACATAAACTATAGACACTCCGAGGGATCACTCACCATCAATTCCCCCTATGGTCTTGTAGCGTGAAATATTACAGACACTCCAAGGAAGAACTCAATGTCAATTTACCATGTAGACTAACTACACCAGGTTCTTACAGCCCTGTGGGATTCAATAATGCATAAATGATATCAATCATCCCAAACTAATATCAAATAATACATGGATAAATAATTCCAATTCTTATCACAAGCATTTAACAAGCAGAAAAAGGCAATCAGTTCCATCCTACCAAACAATGCAATTAAACAAGGACTGCCCCATAGGCAACCTGGACCAAAATGACCTAGTCATTAAAATATGGAAAATAAGCCCTGGGGTGTTCCTTAAACATGAAATTATACATAATATAACATCAATAAACACTTAATACAACAATCAATCTAAGGTAGATAAAACATGGTTCAATTTCCTTAACCCGAAATACCTGAAACATGGGTAATCAACACTTTGGAATATAAAACTCAATGAAGAACAAAAAAATTAAACAATCCACCTACCTTGAAGTTGTACGATGAAAACTATTGATCTCCATACCTTTAATTGGCCGAGAACATCATGGATCTACATAAACATCAAAAAAATTCAACCTCGAATAACTCGAAAGAGAGGAGAAATCAGGACGGGTGATTCAAAAGAAGGAATGACTCACCAGTGGGATTCTAACACACCTGTCGGAGTTCAAATCAGAATTTGGATGGAGAAACGGTGCCTTGGAGAAAATTCTTCACTCTCGATCACTACTAGACAAACCAAGGCCATAAGAAGATGAATATGAAGATTAGACGTGACCCCAATCCGATTAATTAAAAAAAAGAAGAAGTACATGTCGTGTAATATTAATGAACAAGCTGTTTATTTTCCTCAACCAGCCCCAAAAATTAGTGGTCTTTCATATCTCCCCACATGCCCATGTCTTGACCTTTACATACCCAAGATGTAGCTGTATGCAGAAACTCGGTGCATGACGTGTACTCCTAAGTACATGGAGTGTACTTATAAAATTTCCAAATTCTCCCACTTTCCTCAAAAACACCCAAAATCAAGATCCATACATGAAATGAAGATCCATGTTCTAATATTTTCTCTATGAGGATGACCAGAGTAACGATTTTCTGGAAACCCTAGTATCTATCATTTTTTTTGTAGAAGTCAACCTGATCTATCCCCATCAAACATTCATGCTTATTTAGGTTGAAGTCTCGTGTGACTAGAGGTAGGACCTTGTTTTTATTTTTCCAAATATTTTCTATAATTCATGTCACATACAAGGCCACATGAAATCGGTGTGTAGAATTTTATGCTAGGCTATGACAGATTCCTATCTAATATCTTCGGGAACCCATCTGGTGGATAAAATAGTTCAAGGTGATTTTGTACATCCAAAGATATTTGTCTCTCCCATATCCTCTCCAATCTATCTTGGTCTAGGTAGATGCAACATCAGGACAGAGCCTTCAAAAATTCTTCCTTGAGATAGTTCCCCACCCTCAAACTGGAACTTCTCCTCCTGTGCGGAGGTTACCAGTGAATAGAATCCCTTCCATGCACTGATTTCTTTCATGTCAATGAAACCTATTGTTCTTCTGAATATCTTCTTCCCTACACAAATCTATGGTCGTAAGTGTCTTTTAAGAGCATGTTAAATTGGTCAGATCTATATTTACCTCCCCTCATCCTCTTTACTTTTGGAATTTGGGTTCTTCTCGTAATTCTACAATTTTTTAAGAACACGCACAGTCCGGGACAAAAATTAAAATCTGACGACTCATGAAGAAAATGTATTATGCGAGGGATGATGTGGTTCAAGATACAATGGGTTCTATTATTATTTATTTTAATACATTTATTATGAGTGGTGATTCTCTTCAAGAAGAAGCTCAGAAATTTCTAGCAAGTATCATCCTTTTTTGGAAAAACAAAATTGAGTTTGTGACTATTGAAACAGATTCCAAAACTATTTTTAACTCATTTTAAAACATTAAAAATATCTATTGGTATATTTATTATCTTATCCGTATATAAAGTAGGCATATCAATAATCACATGGATGTTCTTAATATGTATCGTGACAGAAACAATGTCATTAATTTCATTACCTTGAATGTTTTTCATGATGTGTATATCAATTGTTTTCCAATATTGGATTTGTTTTTCCCTGAAGGAGTTGAATTAGTATGAGGGGATTACCTTATACTCCATAATTTTAGGCCTATGTGATTTATTTGAACATGTTTCTTTCCCTTTGTTGAAAATTTAAATATAAAATAGTATTAGTAGTATGTTATCTTAACTGATTCGTCCTATGAGACTATTGATGCATTGAGGGTCTATCTATAATAGGGCCCAACATGTGTCTTCCCATCCAAATAGTTCCTCATATATCAAATAATAAATTTAATTAAAAAATAGAGTTCTATATCATCAAATATCTGTATTGATTAATTTATACGAATTTAACATTATTTCCCAAGTTAATCATATAACATTCAAATTAAAAATCGAATGTAAAAATCTTGTACAACGTCGATAAAAATCATGTCCATTATACAAGAAATATGGATATTTAAGAGAAATTAAATTTTCAATTAATAATGATCATAAATTAATCAATTTATAGTATGTACACTAGAGAAAATAAATTAGGTGTGTAATATAAAAATATGCCTCAATGAAATGAAATTGAGATAAAGTCCCTTTAAAATATCATACCACTGAATTGGGCATTGATAAAATGAATCGATTATGTATATTAAATATAAATCCACATAAAAATTTTAAATACAACATAAGATAAACAAAAGTTATTTCACACATAATATTAGCATGGAATAATCAATAATGTATAATTTATAACACAATGAATGGAAATTGAGTTACGAAATCCCACAGCAATTTTTAATCAGTCAGATTAAATGCCCCATAAAATTAATAATCATAAAATTAAACATCGAATACAATTACTATAAATATATTCATTATTTTATATATCTATGGGGAAGTACACCACACAAAATAAATTAGTGTTGAATAAGGAATATCTCACAAAAAATAAAAGTGAGACGAGAAACCATTACCTTGCGATTAAATTTAATTGAGCATGATTTAACCTCCCATGTAATGGTTTAAATTATTTTATTATTTCAAAAAAGAAATATTTTTATATTTATGATATCATATATGTTCTACTTATTTCATTTTATCACCCATTTTTTCATAAAATTTCGTTATTACATTTATTTCAAGTTTTGACTGATTTATTCTCTTATGCTTGTTATGTCACGTATGTAAAAGTTATTATGAATATAAAATTATTTTTTAATATATTGAATTATATTAAGTTCATTGATTTAATATTTATTCATTATATACAATTATTTAATCATTCAGGAATTGTGATCATGGAAAATCAACCACATCGCTTTGTGGATATGGTAGGTCATATGTATGGACGAGTGACAGTATCATTACCACAATGGTGGAAGGGTAAATAATTTGATGGTATATTAATTTACAAAGATTCAATATAATTTCTTATTGAATATATATATTAATTATTTCAATCAATATATCCATCCAAGTAATTTTTTTATGAAAAACAAATTACACCACCACGTGGAGACGGTAATCCGTACATACACACGCACGTCGTTTTCATTTTCCATAGGATGGATAAAAGGTGGAATACAGTGGTCCCATAATCATAATAACACTTAATCATATATATTATATTTTTGTTATAATTTTATCATGACAAAACACATGAAGAGTATGTTTAAATAGAATTTTTTTTAAAAAGTCAATAAAGATGATTAGCTCTTGTTTGGCAGACAACATTTAATATCTTCTTAAGGGATATAGGGTAGGTATATTCGAAGGACCAAAACCTCTATAACATAAATAAGAATGTTAATAAGGTAAATGGGGATATTTTTTTGATCTAAATGGCACAAATTATTGTAAATAAGTGAAGAAATATGTTCTATTTTATAATTGAGATGAGATGCACAATTGGAAACTCTCTAAATATTAAATTAATATAAATTAATTTTAAGTTAAAAAACTCAAAAATTATTTCATTAGAATATATGATTATTATGGGTCGAAATAGTCTAATATAATAATTCTTTACAATTTCAGGTAACAATATTACCCTTATCTTTTGGTTTTAACCCTTATTTATTCCTTTTATCTCTTACTGTGATATCATGGATTTTACTCTTTAAGGGTCAATATTGTGACTATAAAATTCCAAAAAAAAAACATATATGTTAATAATTTATGAAAATTTAAACCCTATCCCTATCATTTGGCCTAATTAAATTATTTTATTATTTTTATATCCTTTAATAAAATATTATTTATTTTAAAATATTATTAATGTAAATTTTTACACAATTCATTACTTTATGTTTTAAAAATATCAATTTTATAGGATATCATTAAAAACCTATTTTAATAAATCCCTAAAATGTTATTTTATTATATTAAATTATTATATGACCTTAGTTATATAATAATATTTTTATTTTAATATTTTTAAAATCATTTATTTGATATTTCCATTAATAAAATAATTGTTTCATCAGCGTGGTGTAAGAATATAAGGTAATTATTTATTCACTAAAAATTATAAATAATCTACCATGATGTAGATAAATATTTTATATTTCAAATAACTAATTTTAGTCAATGTTATATTCTGGATAACCCTATTATCAAAACAATATAGTAATAAAAAATTTGAGTAAGACATCTTCGACTTTTCATTAAAAAAAATATTATAAATGTCATACTCTCTTCCATGTGGCTTAAAAAGGGTGTAATTTAAATACATGTATAATTATGTTTGAATATAACTGATCAAATAAAATTAGGGCAATATTAAGGGTAATTTTCTAGTTGTTATCATTTTTTAAACTAAATTACCAAATTTAACCTTTACCATAGTAATAAAAATTTCCAAGGTTACTATTGATATTGTAAAAAAAATAAAAAGTTAAATTTTTACTAAATTTGGACCCTAAGATTCTAAATATGTCATCCATTTTTTAAAATTCAATTAACATAATTGAAGAAATATTATTTAAATTAGGCTGACAAACATGAGGAGAAGGCAGGTTCTTAAAGTGAAAATGTTAAAAAGTATGAAATGTTTTTATATCGAAAATCAATATTAAAATGATTATTATAACATATATTGGATTAATATATGTACAATTTATGGAATATTACTTTAAAAACAATCTGTAATAAAATTTATCATTATAGATTATTTAGATGTAATGTATGTTTTCAATTAAAATGGGTTTTTTTCACTATTCCTCAACAAATGAAGTATATCATAAAAATACAAAAAACTCGCCCAAAGATAATTTTTAGATTTCTATTTAAAAAATTATGCTTATTTTTTCATTTAAAATTTTTTAAAGTGTAAAAATTTATCGTTAAAACAAGTTCGTCGTCAAAAGGCGACAAAACCGTCTTTAGAGAAATAAAGGTTTTATGCGTAAAATTATATTTATTTATATTTCATGTTTATAAAACACATAGTATTAATAGTAAAACATAGATTAAGTATTATATATATATATATATATATTTCATTAATGTTATCCAAAATAATTATTTTTTTATTTTATAGGTATAAAACACAATGGTGTGCATTTATATTGTTTTCTAGAAATAGATGTCCTTTTATTCTAAAAAAGTATTTTATTTTCATTTATAAACAAATAGTCTAGAACGAATAATTTATTTATACATTTGTAAACCATATTTTCATTATTTATTTAATTTCTTTTCATATTGTCCATTCTAATAGATAGGTTTTAATAATCGCGTAATAATATTTCATAACTCGTTTTAGTTTGGTGTTGCATACATCGTAAGATATTTAAGATGATAAATTAAAAAATAGATAGAATGTAAAATCATTGGGTGTTATAGTAACTCATATTTTGGTTTCAAATCATCTCATCCTTGAATAATCTCCATTCTCTTAGGAGTTTCATCCATTATATGTGTTGTTACTCACCAACATGTGAGGGGATCCCAAGGATGGGTTAAGGGGTTTACATAAAAGAAACCATGAGCATGCATGACTGTACATAATAGAATAGGGGATAAAAAACCAAACATTATTTTAATTTAATAATAAATTATCACAATCCCATGTAATTACATTAAATTAAAATAAAAATTCCATACAATGGCTGGTCTATGTTCAAGATCATCCACACATGAAACAGAGATATTTTTTCCCGCTAGCTAGTATTCAATTCAATTCATTATTTTATTATGATAAATCTTGATCAAAATAATTTAATTAGTCAAATAAATTAAATAATTCTTTATATTAAAATTCCATCTTAACTATCATGGATGTTCATATGCTTTTAATGAGTACATTATGTCTACTTTTAAGAAACTAAAACTGTATTTTTTAATTTAACAATGAATTAATTAGAAATTTAATATTCTTAAAAATATTTAAACACAAAATTTAAACTGGTTTAATTCCATGGATAAATATAAGTCTAGAAAAATCAATTAATTACACAACATGTGTTAAAAACCCAACATGTGTATTAATAATACATCACTTGTGAATTAATCACATCACCTGTAAATTAAGTACAAAATGTGATAATTAATTTATTATAACATATGCGAATTAAAGAAACCTTTTGTTAATTAATTAAATAGTGTGAAAATTAATTACACAATAAGAAAATTAATTTATAATAATGAAAATGAATAAAATACACCACATTTTTATTAATTTTTACGTCACATGTGAATTAATTACACACCACATGTGTTACACCACATGTGAATTAATTAAATGACCAATACAATATTTTTATTAAATACAATATGTGTATATTATTTACATGACCTCCACATAATTTGTAATAAATACACAATGTTTGTACTAATTACATGACCACTACAGCATGTTCATTAATTTATAGTTTTCATCCCCTATGCATTGTGTAATAAATAAAAAACATATCTTTGACCATGAATATTCCACTATTTACACTGTAAAACATTTAACTACACAGTGTGTATACTAGATAATTACCCTGTAATCTAATAATCTATGCAATAGTTTGGATGGATAACACACAACATGTAATAAATAAACAATGTGTTGATTCTGTGTGATGATCCATGCACCTGAAATTTTGTCTAGATAAAGTGAACTCAATTACATATTGTATAATTCATGTCAAAAAAATAAATAGTGACACCTCTTGATAGATTTCATAGACTCGTTCTTCGTCAATATTTAACATGTTATTGGTTAAATGAAAGAGAAAAATATTAGTAAATAACAATATGATTAAATAATGAATAAATTATAAATGAATATAAAAATAATTTATTTAATGATAAAAGAAAATAAATAATTATAAATTAGATATATGGCCCCTCCGATGCATTTTTAAGGTCCCACAGTGCAACAAAAGTGTGCTATATGGTTCCCAATTTTTTTCCATCAAATTTATTGAATTTCACCTTAAAACTATATAAAAATAAATTCATTTAATTTATAAATACTGGATATCACATATAATTTATAATTAATTTAGATATGTAATGATTACCTCATCGTGTAATTCTTTCTTTATTATAGAATATTTCATACCCTTATTTCTGAACCATCATTGTGATTAAGGAATAAATGTAAGATCCCCCCATAACAATTATCTACAAATGTACCAAGAAACTCTAAACATCGTTGTTGGGTTCTCTAGATTCGAGTGAAAATGTCCTTACACCTTGTGCAATTCATTATTGATCATTCCTTAGAATCCCAATGTGGCGTATTGGATTTTCATGATCCTCTTTTAATTAGAGAGGTATGAGAAGGATTATAAATACTCACAAATCTTGGAGTGTTTATGAAAATATATCTAGGAAGAGATAATTCTTTAGATAGAGAAATTTTTTTCACAATAATTATCTTTTCAAATGGGAATTAAAATTTTAAAGAATTATATAGTCAGGTTTTTATAGAGAGTTAGAATATTATTTTCATAAATCACCTTCAATATTATCTTAATCCCTAACATACCACATGTATAAATAATAATAATAATAATTTTTTTATTTACCTAAGATATTCATAATCAGCAGACTAAATAAATATTATTTTTCTTGAATAAAATAATATTTATTTAAATAATAATCCATTTTAACTGGACCATTACTCATTATGATCATCATCCCCATTATTTACAGGACCTTTTCTAATGACTATTTAATTAAATAAATATATTTCAATCCTATAAAATGATAAATTAAGATTAATGATCAACCAATAAACCTAATTGAAGATTATTACTCTAAGAATAATATTCTAATCTACTTGATAAACTCATATAGAATTTTACTATAGTTCATGGATGCACTTATTATGTAACCCTCTAGTTACCTTTATTAATGGTAGTAGGGCAAGCTTCCTAGAGCCCAAGGTTAGGGTTTATACACTAGAAAATGCACCCATTGAAAAAGAGTTAATTTCATAATGAAATTCAACCTTCTCTGAATGCTTACTGTGTATTATAATCACGTTTTCACTATATCTCACATCAAACTAGTTCCATAGCTTGTGACATTAACCTAAATAGTTGACTATCCTTCTTTGAATTTTTATAAACGAGCCAGATGATATATATTACCATGGGAATGGACATATTAGGTTATTGAAACTCCATCAATGGGTCTAAGATATTCACTTATAATGGAAGGAACAAATATATCTCATAATATTCATTAATATTAGGCCACTCATTACACACCCAACACATCTAACTTATCACTCAAATATCATCATCATAGTTTAAATAATACAACTAAGTCCACGTAGAATGATATAAATTAATAATAATCTTATATTCAAAGGATAATTACACACATTTTCATATAATAGTATCTAAGGGAAAATGAAACAAGTTGAATTTATTTTAGTGGGTCCATTCTCATTACCTATATTATTAGATATTACCAAGGGAAAACACAATGAGATTATGTCTGAATGTATTATGAACCTCTTAACCATGACATCCTTTATCATATTTTTTCCTTTAGATGATGCTATTCATCCTTATAACATATGTTTAAGGTATACTATCATAGTATTTGAAGTATCTTATCATAATGGAGAATTGTTGTGTACTTTTATTGTTACAAGTATACTTGTAAACTATCACATATACTATCACATTGAATAAGTATCAATATGTGATAAAAATGTAACTAGTATTCAAATCCGAAATATAACATTAATAAAAAGTACAAACATAGTTAGTTATATGGAACTTACTCCATCATCTCTTGGATAAGAAAGAATCAATATTGTATCTCAATAAGCATGAAAGAAGATGAACATGTATTTCCCTCTCAAGATTATACACTACCGATATAGGTGAGCCAATAGATATAATATAATGGGTTGGAAGTGGAATATCCTATTATTGTCATGTATTATAATAATACCACTTCCAATAGGTGACAGGGGAGAAAAAATTTGTGAATTTAAAGATAATATCCACTCAAAATCAAGGGGTTGACATAATTACTTTAGCACAACTGAAGGTATATTTTGAATGACATATGTTGGCTTTTAGACTCCAACTGAGTCCCTTATACTAGATGAGTTGGAAAAAGGACCCCACACCCATTGGAATTTATATTTATGGAAATGTATGATTCCTTTATTTTATTAGATGTCTGGATTTTTTACCCTCATTTAAGATATTTTACAAAAATTATATTTTTTTTAAAAAAAATGGGGGTGATAGATTATACATACATTGGAAGCGGAAGAAGTTAAAGTTGTATGTCCATAAAATAATCCAATGTAATGATTAAGGGGGATAAAGTGTTTTAGGGAAATAGGTAGAGTGATAGATGTTTAATGTAGAAGATTAGTTTTGGAATTTATGGTTTTTGTTCACAAAAACAATTAAGTTTTTCATGATAAACTTATAGTTATAATATAACCCACAAGAGTTAAACTCAGTGTAATAGGGAGAGTGCATGAATTTTAATTTGGGGAAACAATTTTGAAAGTTATGGTTTTTTTAAATGAACACCAAAGAATATTTTTTATGATTTTATTCCAATTATAATCTTGTTTCTTACAATAATCTTTACTCATGTGTGATTATAGTTTTTTATTAGTGATTCAGTGATATAATCCTCAAAGGAAAGTGGTTTTGAAAGCGGCATAAGTTTTATCTAATTATATCTAAAGGTTTATAAATAAAAAACCATTTAATTGATTTTTTATGTTTCAATAAACCACAAATGGATAATTGTTTTTGAAAAAAAACCCATTTAGAGGTTTGTTTGGTTGTTTGATACCACAATAAAACCAAAGGGGGATTATTATAAAAAACACATTTGATTTTTGTTTATTGAAAATAATATATAAAGGATGTTTTCAAATTTTCATTATGAGTGATTAAGGATTATTAATTATATTTTATGTGTAGTTTGAGGAGTGGTGTCTATATACAAATGGTGACATCATGACACCTCAGGTCATGCTTTGATAGTTTATATTTCACCACTACTAATGTTGATATGGTTCCTTCTGCAGTGAAGTAAAGATTGTAGGTTACCTCAAAGAACATTATAAGGTTATAATGCAATCAAAAAGAAAATACCATTCCAAAGAAACAAATATGTAAGATTCATATTGTAGGATAAGGTAATTTTGAAGAGTGTGTCCCACCATGAAGAGAATAATGGCACCATAAAGGGGATTTTAGTCACACCATGATTTTTTTCCACACCAGAACATAATCTAAGTGGATCCCAGTGATTATATTGATTTGAATCTCAAACCACAAAGAGTTTGGTTTTAACATGATGTTATTTGGGTTTATTTTAGTTCATATATCCAAAAAATACTCATAACCCAAAGCGTAGATCATGGTGTGATATGTTTTATGATTGAAATTTATTTGAAGGTATGTGTCAAAATTCATGGATAATTTAATGGAAAATAATGTGAAATGAATAATATTTATTCATAAAAAAATCATGGATCTTACGATTCCCCTGTGAGTTATTTAGTCATGTTGTGATTGTGGATAACTTCATGTCATTCATGCTATAATAAAAAGATCACGCAATAAAAGAACATTTTCCAGATTAATTGTAGATCAAGTAGGAACATAAACTATGGAGTTAGGACATAATATTTTAGGGTGTTTCTATATCATAATACACTAAATGTTCATGATAAAATCACCAAGGGAACCTAAAATAATTATGAATACTTTATGAAGGTGAATTAATCCAAACCATTGTATTAAGTACTAAAGGATGAGTACTTTCTAAAGTAGTTATGGAGTAGACCATAAAGAGATAGAGATAGTCTATACAGAATAATTGAGAGATTTGAATCTAGGAGAGAACATGGAGGTGATTCCATGTACCCATAATAAATAAAGAGTTCCATTCATTCCCTAGAAAACTAAAGTTAGCAAATATGTCATTTCGGAATTCATTCACTCTGGATGTTTATAAAGACATGTATAATTACAAACACCATTTTTGGTGAATCATCTTATTAATGTCTTAATAAAGATGAATATCATTATAGAAGGAGTATTGATCACCTATATATGAATAAGGGTAGTAAGTTATTTGAATTTTTTATAGATAGTTAATAAGTTGGGTCATTAAGGCTACTCTATTTTGTAATCATTTATAAATCAATGCACTTAGTTTATTAGGTTCATCAGTACACCATAGATAAAAGGATCAATGGATTATCATAGATTGTATGATCCATGTAAAAATCATATGTATTTTATTAATTTTTTATTTTCATAAAATCAGTAGTGTGGGATAGAATAGTTTCTATCAAAATAGAGAAAAATTTGGTGAATAATCAGATTTTTCAAACTACAATATGTTGATTCACCCACCACTCTTTGTATATTCCTTGATTGGTAGAAAAAATTAATCGTAAATAAGTTTTTCTATTTGAATATAAAATTATAAAAGGACTGGACTTCCATAGATATGTAATATTCTCTTAGGAAGATACATATGAAATTTTAATAAGTTGAATAAAGAAATACACCAAGGCATTCTATGTGTATGATATTTTAGTGATGTGTAATTTATTGGTCAAAGTTAATATTTGAATTGAGAAACATTTAAAAAAATTATAGCACATAAGTATCTTTAAAACACATTTTTTAAGGTCCTTATAAATGATGATAATAAAAAAATTTCCAAGTCAAAAACGTCATGTGGTTGTGTAAGATATTTCTTTTGAGTGAGTAGAATATTTTACAATGGTAGATAGAATGAAACAATGTGGAAAACCATATATATTCATATGATTTATTAGATCACATGTAAGATATTTTTTGTATTTATTTATAAAAAAACGGAAAAGTAATGTAATTTACACATTAATTAGATAATTGGTACTATCTCATTCATATATATGATATTTTAATTCTCATGTAATTTTTTACATTTTAATAAAAGTGATATTTCTGAAGAAAAAGAAGAAATAATATCTGTTTATTCTTGGTAAATGCATAACTGTTTCAAATATCACCAATGAAATCTTCATTCATGCTTAAATTTATGAAATATGATCTTCAAGTTGTAAAGAATAAAATTAGGTTGTGAAGTTTTTGAGAATTATAATTCAATGAAAATGTTATTTAGGTTTTATAGTTTCTTATTCTATGAATAAAAAACCATATCGAAACATATTATTACTGTATGTTTTTAATATAGTTGTAAATAATTTTCTCATGTGGTTTTTGTGTATATATTTTAGAAATATGTATCCTATGATTTTTGATAGAATAAATGGATATTTATTATCATGGGATTAAATGGGATGCTTCCATATCATGATGAGAATGTCACATCATGGTGAGTGATAAAGTAAATATCAAAGGGAAAACACCATATTGTGATATAATATGGAAAACTATAATGGTATTTCTTTATATAAATATACATATGTACAAACATTCATGGCTGATGGATTTTTGAGGAAGGATTGAAAAAATAAAATACCAAGTATCATAGATGATTAAAAAGTTATATCTTTGACTCATATTAAATTATTTAAATCTATTGATTTTTTGAGTAGTTGTAAAGAGAGTATTCTTGTATTGAAAATCAAGGAGGTTTCAATATTTTAGTATAGAAAATATATTTCCATTATTTATTTCTATAGGAATAAAAATATATATAGTAAATTAGTAATAAATGTGGAAATTATTTGAGAACTGATACTGAGTTTCAAAAAGTAGATTATGGAAATTTAATAGAGATGACGAATACATTCGGAAAGAGAATAATCAATTCATTGGGGAAGAATAAGGAGAATAAGATGATTCAGGATTAAAAAACTTTCTTAGAGGCATATTTTCTTATAAAACAATAATATTAATCCCTATGGTATATTTATATCATAGAATATGATCAAGAAGAAGAATAGAAGAGAAGAGAGAGAGAATGAAGGAAACACTACCACTATTAATTAATCCATGTTTTGACTCTTGGGTGTTGGTGAACTACTATTATTAAATATAATAATGAGAAAGAGTAGAGGAATAAGGCCAACTTGCATGCTTCTAAAACTAAGGAATGTTTATAAGTTGAAGACGTTTTTCAGAGGAAGAATTTATCTTTGATAATGTAGTGGCATACAAAGAAAAAAGGAAGATATTTTTCAAAATATTAAATGGTAAACCTTGAAGGATGGGAGTAATCTGGTATAATAATATCTATATTAGTTAATAGACTGAAGATATATTGGGAGATAATAAGTATTTAATTATAAAGACTCAATCATATAAAGTAGTGTTATATTGTAATCTCATATAAAACATTCAAGGAGTTGAAGATGTATAGATCACCTTCTTGTTTTGTTCACATGCATAACATTGTGGATAATTAATTCTCATAATTGACCTATATGTAGTAATGATTAGGTATCCACAATAGGACTAAACCATGTAAAAACTGAAGTGTGTTTCTATCTCCTGTATAATTTCTACATTGAATTTCGTGTTGGGACTTGAGAGCTAATCAAAACATCAATACATCTTAACCATGATATATGTTCAAATATTATAATGGGATAATTAAGATAGAATTTTAATGTAAATAAAATACATGAACATGGATTCACACCACTCTTAGTGTTCCTACATGATCTTCTATGGACATTAAAAACACATCTTGTTAGACTCCCAAATTTCATGGTTTTTTAATCAAAATTTTAAAATAATTCCAAAATTCATGAAATTAATATATAACCTCAATTATACCCATGATTAATAAAAAACTAAAATAATAATTTTTATGTTTATTCTAAATTTTAATTCATTATGAAATGATATGTATAGATTTAGGTTGTTAAATTTCCCACACCTAAACTTTTTATTATCCTCAAACTAATCTCAACATTTATCATAAAGAAATTATAATTTTATAAGGGAAACTCTTAATAAATAATTCTAATAAATATAGTATTTAAATGAGAATTTTAAAATCAAGTATTATTATCCTCTAAATTTCTCCATTCTCAAATAATCAAGAAACCATTCACGTAATTTGGTCTCATTTAATCTCAATCCTAACTCTTTATATTAAAATATTAAATTCTATATTTAGGATAGAATTTTTATAGATCTTTCATCATAATACATACATAAGAACTAACTCAAATTTTTTATAGTTTTTTTACTTTTTATTTTCAATAATATTTTTGTATAGATCAATTAACACATTAAACAATCCTTATTTGTTTGATCACAACAAAAACAATTTGTGATAGTTTTAAAATGATCATAGGTTTAGTTTGAATGATCATTAAATAATCTTAAACATTATTAGAAGATAAATAAATATTAATAACTCTATACATGATGTGAATATTCCACTAAAAATAATTTTATTGTCAATAAAATAAAAGAGAAGGTTTCTAGCTATAGGTTATTCCTAAAGTAATTGTATTTCTAACCCCATATTTTTATTGTTGTTAATTATTTATTTTCGAAATGTTCATTATTCTCTAATTACCCAAGTATTAACTTGACATTCAATTTTTTAATCCATTTCATAATTACCACTTTTAATTAATTTTTTTCATTTTTTATTGTTAAATATGAAATTAAATTCTTTTCATTATCAAATAACTTAATTACACAAGTTTTTGTCATCAATGAAACAAGTACATGTTTTACAAAAATTCCCACCTAATACATAATGAAATTTATTTTCATGACTATTATTTTTTAAAACCTGTCAAACCATGATTCCTATAGATCATGTCTACTATATTAGTGAGCATGAAAATATTATGTTCATATCCAAAGATCCTACCATCACTCTTAAACAAAAAAATTGTTCTTAATTTCTATCCCCTATTGAGATATATATAATGATAATAAGAAAAACCAATAAAGTAATCACACTAAATCATTAAATATTATTATAAAAAATCTTTAATTTAGTATAAAAATTTTCCTTCATAATTTTTTCGTATTTAAGGGGTGTTAATAATGAATCACTTGTTTGAAAAACATTAGAGTAACATTGAATATTGAATAGTGTGGGATTCTAAATTAAAATTCTACACTTATAGAGGTGTTTAAAAGGTTTTAGTCTAGAAATATTATATGATATATACCAAACTCATACTTCTATTGAAAAATTTAATTCCATATATTTTGTATAACAAGTATGAAAAAAGATTTAACTTTAATCTAAAAAATCATGAAAAATAAATAGAGGTGCTAAAAATGTAAAAAAATACGAAAAGAAAACACCAAATATAAGACTCAACCTACTTGAACTCATCAACTAAACTATAATTTTATATATAATCCTTATTATTTTTTGGTAAATAAATAATAAATTTATCTATACAAGTATTATCATTAGTGTAACATTGGCATATCTTGAGCTACATGCAATACTAAGTTTTTTACGAACCATCATTTTATTATTATTGTTATTTAAACTAGATAGTCATAACCTATCCATTATACATAACATTATGAATATTATTAACTAATTTTAATAATATTATTTATAATATTTTTATATAAATTAAACATATTGATCATAAAATATATATTTTTTTGGTAAAGCCTTCATACATTTGAAATAGCTATTTTCTCAAAAGAAATACTTTTTTATTTCCTTCTCTAAACAATAATAAAATTAATTTTATAAAATTTTATAAATATAATATGATAAAATACACTTTATTTGTGAATTTATAATTCAAAATCATCGTAGAGTAACTTGTTGAAATTTTTCTAGAAATCATCATTTTTGGATAAATAGTGAAAAATATAGAATTTAAATTCAAAACTATTTTTTTCACATAATTTATTTATTCAATTAAAATATATATTAATTTGGTTTTAAAGTTTAATTAGTTGCATTTTACATAAATTAATCCAATTTATGTTATTTTATCATATTTCAAATTAAAAATGGATATAAAAACATTTCATACTTTTAAACTTCTATGCTTAAAGAACCCGATGTCATGACACATTTGCATGTTTAATTTTAAATTAATTTCTAACTTTTCTATGATTATAATTTGAAAAAATGGATTAACTATTTGAAATAAAAATAATTTATAATTTATAATAAGGAAAAATTAGTTTCTGTGTAGAAATATTAGAGAATTTAATTAAAATTAATTACAACAATTAAGGTAGAAATTAGTATACTTAATGGTTAAACATAAATATTAATGTTGAAAATGAACTAGAAACATATCCAAAATCCATTTTATGGAACTACTTTTACCATGTAACCTATTTTATCAAATTTGGACAATTATTGGATTCCCATGATGTAAGGGAGACCTCACAACAATGCTTACCTTTTTATATTTACAAGAATACCACTCCTCATCAACTATATAAAAGAACTCACCCCTCCAACTTATTCACACCTATCAAGAATTTTAGAACAAAAAAAACTCCACAAAAATATCCTACAAAAATCCCGAAATTCATACTCGAAGCATCCCTTTGGTTATAATTCCAACCAACTAAGGCCTTTGGTGGAAACCAAGAGTAGTTACCCAAATAAGAGGTAACATCCTTCCAGAAGATCTTTTGTTTTATTTTCATTTTCTACCCAAACAAATATTCTTATTACATGTTTATATAATAACATAAGTATCCTAAAAATACTGATTTATTTTTATGATAATGTCTTTACATACACGTACACACCTGTCCATCAAATGGGTAATGAACTTAATGTTCCTCTGTATGACAAACCACCACCTCACAAAACGATGTTGTTCAATTTTATTTTACCACCTCTCATGGCTGGTCATTATGACAGAAACTATATTTTTATATGATATATATGATTTATATTTTTTATTTATTCTACTATAATTATTATATAACACATACATTCTTGATTTCCAATTTTTTTAAATACAATGACTTTGTTTGTGAATGTGTGGACTATCGCCTCCTCAAAGTGATATAATTAGATCACACTCCTTATGAATGGTATTGAGGATGGGTTCAGTATACATATATGATATATATGAAATAATAAATATTATATAATTATTATATGTCTATATATACTCATATTTTATTTAATTTTATTCATTTAAAATGATAAATAAATAGAAAATGTGTTCATGCATAGGTATGACCGACCGTCTCCATGAACAGCGTTTTCCACATATTATCTCAATATTTAATAGATTTTTTAAAATACATATAGATTCAATATATATTATATTTTTATCATGTTATAAATTATTTATACAGGGATATAATTATAAAGATAAGAAATATAACATATCAAAACACATACGAAAAATAAACTGTTTGTTAACCGAAACACAATTTTAACATGGAATTTTTAATAAATGGGTAATATAAAGTCATATATGGTATTATATGATTGAATACGATATATTATAGATTTATAATAAACTTATATTTATTCTACAATAGTTTTTAACATATACTAAGAGATTCAATACATAAGGAAAGAGTTTTCTCGTCTCACTTTTATTTCTGTGAAACTTATGCCTTATTAACCACTCATTTATTTTATGTGGTATATATAATTACAAATGATTAATTATATGATTATTATACATAAATTTATGATTATTTACATATCCATTTTTTATCTCTCATTCATGGGGTTTATAGTTCAAAAGTTACCAAATCGGTGGAGTAATTTTGTCTCAATTTACATTCTTTGAGACACATGTTTTATTATAAACCCGTATTATTTTATGAGGTTTATATACTACCATTTGAAATGTAATATAATTAATATAATCATTAAAATTATATTTTATCCTTAATTAAATTAAATTTTATTACATTGGGAATATGATTCAATGTTATAATGTGGTAAGAGTTTATTTTAGTAATCTCAACGTTTATAGGGATTGTATATGATTATGCTTCCATTGATAAAATATTATAATCCATATCTCAATAAAAATCTTGAATTTTCAACTAATATGGTTATTAATTATTTCCTCATGTATTAGTAAAATATTTCCACTATTTGGTACT
This sequence comes from Viscum album, assembly GCA_963277665.1. Taxonomy (NCBI): domain Eukaryota; kingdom Viridiplantae; phylum Streptophyta; class Magnoliopsida; order Santalales; family Viscaceae; genus Viscum; species Viscum album. The sequence continues at coordinate 492,829,235 of OY728150.1, forward strand.
TACGATAATAATTTTTTTTTCCAGAAAATCTGTCCTCTATTCTCTTTTCAGTTGGAAATATGTTTTATTCAAAAACAATGTTTTTTAAAAAAAATTTCAAAAATGTTTTAAAAACTATTTTTAATTTTATTTTCAAGGAAATAGATTTTTAAAAAAGTTTTATGTTTTTAAAATTTCTTATTATATGTTTTCAATTTTATTTTCAATGAAAAATGTTTTCAAAAAATAGTTTACATTTTTAAAACGCATTTTCTAAGAAGAAAGGATGTTTTCCTTAAGAAATGTTTTAAAAATATATTTTCCATATATTATTAAATACTTTGAAATAGTTTATTCTCCATGGATTTTATTCTTATTATTTATTTTAATGGTTAATGTTTAAGATTCCAATTTTTCTATGACACACATTCTTCTTACTGAAGTTATATGATTCAGAAGCCTGGTTCTTTTCATGGGATATGCATTGATGAAATGATTATGAGACCTCTATTTATTACATAGGTAATGTTATGGTGAAATTTTTATGATTCCCACTTCACTTTATGGGTTATGATTTGATATTTATGAAACCCATATCTTTTTATGGGTAATGATATTATGATTGTTTATGATCATTTGAAACATGTATCTATGATTTTGGTATGTGATGGGTGGGACCCATATATTCCCCCAATGAATTGGGTAATGATTTATCTCATAAGATAATTAGAGGAGTCAATTTGATGGGTGTTGACGCTCCTTTCCGTCAGAGATTCTAAAGAATGGAAATGAGGAATACTTTAAGCACAAGAAGTGTCATCCTTTGATGAATATCAAAAATTGAAAAAGGTATGAACAAGAAAAACATTAAGTGTGGGTCGCGCAAGTTTCCTTATAGTCGCGCAAGTCACTTGTGCACCACATATGGGTCGCACAAGTCACATGCACACCCTATTTATTTTCTCACCCAAGGTGCTCAGTGGCCTATAAATATTCCCTGTGGGCCCCCCATTTCAAGGACAAATTTTCCAAAACATAGATTCAAGCACTGGTTTCCCAAGTCTTTTCCCAACTTCATTCAAACACTTCTAAGGTAATTCTTTACCAAGAATGGAAGCTCTAAAGAGAAATAATAAGGCCTAAGTATTAGAATTCATCAATACTTGTGCGCCTAAGTGTCCAACCCTTAAGGGAAATGAAGACACTTGCACGTTGCCTTTCCCTCTCATGAATACTTGCGTGCCACCAATCTAAAAACCTCTAGGGATGATTCTAAGGGCTCCAATTCAAAGTATCCCAAGTATCACTTCATGGATTCTTCTTCGCCCAAGATGACTCATGTCGCACAAGTATACTTGCACGACCAGGAATTGCACACCAGAACAAAACTTGCACACCTCCTTCCTTGTCACCTAATTTCCTAAAATCCACATTTTCTATTCAATGATATCCTTCAAAACCCTCTTCAAAGCCATTTTTGGAATGGATCATTTGTTAGTTTCCTTATCTTAAAGGAATTCTGAGATGATCATTTGATTTGGGCCTCCTTCTTAGGAGTAAGCCCCAAAATACAAATCCCCTTAATATGGGAATTCTCCTCAGGAGTAAGCCCTAGTCTTAATTACTTTTGATTTGGGCTTCCATCTTAGGAATAAAACCCAATCATAAGTCCCTCTTAATTTTATGGCTTCCTTTTCAGGGGTCTGTCCCAGGTTAAAATCCCAAATCTCTATAAAGTAAAAAAAACCTATATAGACCCTGCTCTTGGGATTCCTCCCTGAAAGTCATTTTCATCATTTACTTGGGTAGTCATACATACGTAAGCCCCATATCATTTCTTATGATTGCATCTTTGGTGGCACAATCACCAGGTTTTACTAATACATCTTCTTTCTCACACCGAGCATGAATCACATGAGCTTAGAGTGTAAAAGTAATTATGACATCTCTTTTTGAGCCATTAATCATGAATAAACCTCATAATTCTTCACTCGAACTACGTGGGTTCTTATTCCTTTTTTAATAAGGATACGTAGGTAGCCCATCTGTGGGTATGATCCCAACTCTAAAATAATCCCTATATTTCTGAATGATAATAATCTTCAAGTGCCCCAACGAGTGGCTTTAAAACCATTACGTTCATCATAATGACCAAGATATTTATATATAATGTATGGAAGGATACCATTGACTAAGAATCACTAATTAATATGGATGATTCTATATTGATAAAGAACCTCAAATAAATATAAAATATTCTATAAATCTCCTACATATCAATCATTGATTGATAGATCTAAAGAAAAAACTCATTTTCATGCTTGGTAAATTAATACGGATTCACGAACATTACACAAATATATAAGAGAGTCCCAGAGTAAACAATAATTCCCCCCAAAAAGGTGTGATAACTCTGACATCCCATCCTCTTGACCAATGAAAATTCTTAATCCTCATCAGTCCACAACTAATGGGCACCTACCTTTGGAATGTAGGTCCAAATGGATATAGAATCATTGGATGGTTCTGGTTCTACGGATAAACCCATTAGAAACTGATTGGAATGTTTGAACCTTAAACAAACAAGGTCATCCCCATTTCCAGAAGAAACAAAAAACTGTGAACCCGACGTGAATTCTTAATGAAGTTAAATGATGTTTTACTTATTTGTTAGGCCCCTATTTAAATTAATGTGAGGGCCAAAAATGCAATCAATAACATATGTGCTCATCAAAGAGATGTAGTCCGGCCAAACTTATCTTCATTATGTATGTTATATCAAACATGCCTTCTTTTCCATGATCTCTATGCATTACAAAAATGGATTCTTTAAAGTTCACACCTGTGAATGCCTTAGCCACTACTCCTGCTGAATCCTCGTCCGCTCTAAGGATGACATCACCTACTCAACATCTTCAACACTGGGTCTCAAATGCATTGGTTAAGGAATACCATCAACATGGTACCATTCCGACTCTGGAGGCTGGTCGATAATCCCTCCATGTTAACAACTCACCCTGGTTGTTCGAATAGCGATGACCAGTGGTCAAGAAGAAGGTGGTTCCAACCACCATCTCCAACCGTTTCAGGTCATTATCCCCAGAACACAACCACCAATCCCTCCCTTAATATGGGGAGGTAAATGAGAAGGTCAGTCAAGGACTTAATTCAAGAATACAAGAGTTCCTCCCGAGGGATCCCATCAACAATCGATGCCAGACTCATGTGGTAGTGCACCCTCAACATGATGAGGTTATCGCCTTTATGGGTTCGGCTCAGGTTCCTCAGACTTGAGCACTCAAGACGAACCGTCAGAGGAGAAATCTGGTCAACAGGGTGCAGGTTCTTACTTCTACTGTAGAGACCCGATGCTTGACGTACATAGACATTACATTACTTTTTCAAAATACTTAGTACATAACAAAAACAAACACACAAGGATCATAATAGTTTAGTGTCTTTGGAAACTCGGAATATAATCTTCTAATCGTGGTGAAAGATCTTCAACATCTCCCTAAAGATCTTCCTTTTTTTTACCTAAAACCTTTCTTTATATCCTGGGGAAAAGAAAACATAAAAGGGTGATCTCAAATGCTCAGTAAGGGTAAACAAAAGAAATATCAATCACAACATTTTCATAAGAACATAACATTTTGGAAATCTTAACCTGCAAAAGAGAGCATAATTTCATAACATGGGATCAATAATAGTAGTGAAATGAAATCCCAATAATCATAACTTAAAACATTAAACTTTGTGGCATACACACATAATCATATAGAATCATATCTTATTAGTCAAGACTCGTTTCCAAGACTATCTTAGTGGACAAAGTCCATTTCTGAACCGAGTCACCCTCGTTTCAGTCCTGTTTCACTGAACCGGTATAACCTACCATTCCAGCCATGTCTATCTCATGAGATATAAAATATTTACACAATTAATTGGAGGGAGATATAGGTCCCACCCATCTCATAATGATACCATTCTAATGTGTGCCACAAAATCAAAAACCATACATCATAGCATAACCCATGTAATAAAAATTGGATTCTTAAACAACATGACATCATAAAAAAATTCATATAAGATAAAGGAATTCATAAAAATATTTCCATCACAACATAATAAAATCCATGCTATAATAGGGATAGAAATATAACCCTTTATTATCTTAGATGGAAAATAATTTTGATAAAACACTTGAACTCCATTCTTGAGGAAAATATCCTTTCTACTTCAAAAACATTTTCTTTTCTTAACATGTCTTACAATTTTAAACTAAAAAAAGTTTATTAAAAATAATCTTGAAAACTTGTAAAGGAAGCTTCTTGGAAATAATGTTTTAAAAATCCATTCATGCTGTATAAGTTAAAAAAACATTCTTCGTACTTTTTTCAGAAAAGTCAAAAGGTACCTCGTACGAAAAATGACAAAAGATTCCTTTCATATCCTTTAATAAAAACTCACCGAAGGGTAAAATTGGATTTAAAAAATTGTAGGTGTATGGAAATAATTTTACATGTTGAGGAAACATGGATGTGGATGATAAAATACACCCTAGTAAATGCCAAAGTATAAACAATCTCGGATAAAAATGAGACTGTGATATTTCCCTTACCTTAGGTCCATTTTGCTTCGTAAGTGTCCGAACCTCATGTATAATGATTTAAATAATGTTATTGACTTATTCCAGAATCATACTTATTTTTATGATATCATATATGGTCATTTTCTTAGCGTCTTAGTAGTAATATTTCATTTCTACTTGTTATTCGGGTGTTTATAACTTTTTGTTCTTATGCGTGTTTTGTCGAATAAATTCTTATTCTTATCTTTAGGTTATAGATACCTAATTTCCAGAATGGTATTAGTGTAATATATATCATATTCATTCATTCAATTCATTTATATAATCATTAGGAAATGAAGATCATGTAGAACGAGTCGCATCACATCGTGGAGACGGTATTCCGTACGTACGCACGAGTGATGATATCGTTCCTATGATCGTGGAATTGTATTTGAGTGTATGTATACTATTTCAGAATCAGTATCACTTTATAATAGTCATATATAGTCATTATTTACACCATTATACCCATCCAAGTAAGGTGGTGGTGGAAAATAGATTACACCACAGCGTGGAGACGGTATTCCGTACGTACGCACACGCGGTGATTTCTTTTTCCATAAGATGGATAAATGGTGAAATAGGGTTGTTTCATAATTATAATAACATATCAGTATATTAGTGATACTGATTTTATTACTTAATAATGAAACAACTAAAGAAGAAGAAGTGGAAGAAGAAAGAAATTGAAAAAGATCGTTAATGGATATTACCTCTTTTTGACGCGCCTTCACTTAACCTCCACTTAAAGAACTAAGGATGGTATTTGAAGAAGACCAAGACCTCTAGAATGATACTAGGGAAGTGGAGAAGAGATTCTGTCAGGGGTTTGCCGAGCTTGAATGCTCAAATTGGTGTGAGGAGGAGAGGGAGGAGGTGCCCTTTTATAAGGGAGGAGAGGGGCACCTTAGGAAAATCTCAAAATATTATTTTATATTAAGGTCAAATTCGGTTTATAATGGTTCCAAAGAGTCTTATTTCGAATATAAAGTAGGTATGGGTCTCAATACTCTCATACATTAGGATTTAGACAAGTTTAGGTTTTTATTTTAACCTTATCAATTAGATTTAACTCAAAGTTAAATAATTTAACTTTTACCGCGTCTTTTTGTTTTCTTACACTATATGGTTAATAAACTTACCATAACAAGCCAAACGAACCCCAAGTTGTTTATTATTAATATATCTATTTTTATCTATGTCATTTGGCCGAACCTTATATTTTTAGGAATTAAATAACAATTAATAATATAATATTTGTTTTAAAAACTAATTTATGTCAATTTTGACACTATTTGGTACATGATTTTTATGAAATTTATAACAGAATGATAAGTTCAAACCAAGTTACTTATATCAACAATAAAATGTCATATTAACCTAGAAAATTAATGTAAGTCATAAAAAGTCTCAAATTACATTTATTTGGTCATTTATAACATCAATTATGTCAATATTTCATTAATAAGACAATTACTGCATCATCTTTGTGTCATAATAAATGATAATTATTTAATCCCTAAAAATTATAAATAAATTCCTATGATGTAGATAATTTTATTAGATTTCTGGAGACTATTCATGTTCTAAGTTTCATGAAGTTTATCACTAAATTAAAATTATTATACTTATAAGATTTAAGAAAGTGACATGTTGTCACATTCTTTGATTTTAATAATAATTAAATTATTTTCATAGAAAAAAGTCCATAAAATGAATCTAATCCGACCCTTAGGTTATATGGGTCTAAGTTTAGCCATACAATAGTATTTTTACAAGTGTTAGGGTAATTTTATAATCTTATATTTACCCTTAATTACCCGATTTATCTTTAACTATAGTAAATAAAATTTACTGTAGTTACTATTTACAATGCCCAAAAATAAAAAGTAGCTTATTAACATAATTTGGACCCACTGATTCCAAATATGGAATCCATTTTTCCAAATTCAATACACAAAATATTCAGAAATTAAATTAAAATTAATCCTGTTGTCGAAAGAAAACGGGTTTTTCTTTAAAACATTGCAAAAGATTGAATTGATTTAACCTACGAATTCAAGGTAAAATCAATGCTAATTACATACATTATATTAAATGGTAAAAATATATTTTATTTATACATTAAAACCATTAAATATTATAATTTAACCACATAAGATATTACGATGAAAAAATTTGTTTTTAATTAAAATATAGCGTGTTTTTACTGTTCATTAAAATTTGAAAGTTATCGGAAAAATATCAAAACGTTATCTAATGTAAATTTTTATATCCTGATTCAAAAGAAGAATTTTATTTTGTCAAATTTAACTTATAAACATGTCAAAAACAAGATTTAATGTGGGTGCGCCATAAAAAAGCGGCAAAACTGCATTTTTTGAAAAATACTTATTTTACCCGAAAAATTTATTTTGTTCTTATACCATGTTCTAGAAATGTGTAAGATGAATAATAATGTTATAAAATTAAAAATTTAGTTAACACTATTCATAACGGCTAGTTCATAACAATATTATAATAATATATCGTTGTTTAGTAAAACCCGGTATTGCGTACAACACACGCTATCGAGGAAGGTCGCGATTGCGTGTAATGCAAGCCAAGTCAGGGTTGCGTGTAGTGCACAACTCCTTTGTTGTTGCGTATAACAGAATCCAACCATATTTCATTTATACATTGAATATATATATATATATATACTCAATGTTGCATAGAATAACTATTATCAAAATTGTGTGTAACACGATCCAAGAATAGTGTTGTGTATACTGCAAGCTAATACGGTGTTGTGTATAGCGCAAGGTAATCTCGGTGTAGCATAAAACACAAGACATTAATTAAAAGAATATTTTTCATAAAATCTCAGGGTGTTACATTCTACCCCCCTTAAAATGAATTTTGCCCTCAAAATTCATCGGGGTTATAAATGGTTTACTACTCCAAAGTTTGTTTAATAGAAACCCACATCGTAAAAAGGAATACCAAAACATGGATTTAAAAACTAAAGTATGAAATGTAACGGTTACCCAAATTAACTCATCACTGGGTTTCCACGTAGGAGAACATAGGTGAAAATATGGATATGGAAGAAAAATCTTACCATCAAGTTCTGATGGAGAGTGGTAGAGAACATGGCTATGAAAAAGCCAACAATCACAAAGCTATTGATTTGTGATGATATAAGGTACCATCTGATTCATCAGATATAAGGGAACTAGGACAATATTTTTGGTTTTCAAGATCATTTCCCTAAAGTTTATGAATTAAAAGAAATACTTGCATGATTTTGGTACAATCTCACTGTTGTTCATGAATTCAACAATTTCCACTTCATCCCTTAAAGAAATGAAGTTGAATTTGGTATTCGTGATGTGTTAGCAGATCATGTGATAGAATGAAGGGTCATTCCATCTCATTCAAACAAAAGGTTAGCAAAAGTTATAAGTCCATCTTATGGTTAGATTAATCTTATATGGTTCCAAAAATGAACTTATACTTCATATATCATACCGCTTAATAAAATAAAACTAGTTTCTACTAACCAGGTACTTCTTGTAGGCCAGTGGTAGGCGATAAAGGCCAGTCGCACTTCGGTTGTGGGTTCGATTCCCACAGCCTTGTCCGACGCGATGGGCTGTCGCCCGTCCTGCAGGTTGTCCTTTTTCTAAAACTACATTACTATAAAATCCCATCAGTAATATCGAAAAAAGTTCTATCCTTAAACAATACTTAGCATATGTACAACATAATCCATTCTAATATTTAGGCTTATCTAAAATACTTCGATCCAAGCTCATAGTATAAAGAAAACGATTACTTGAAATGTCATCAACCAAGCATGTGAATACCATCATTTATCCCCCATATATATATTGTTGGTCACATTCCAATCATGTGAATACCTTAATCATGTATTCTCTTGAAAAAATGAATACCCATTGAACCATAGTGAAAACATGAATGCAGTTAAAAGTTACCATTTTCCACATACCAAAATCCTCAAAATTCTATATACTCAAACCATGATATCACTTAGTCCTTATATCAAGCATGAGCTCATGAATACTGTTAAACATTTCATTTTCTCGTTTTCCCTTCATTATGCGCATATCATCTTATTTCCAAAAATATCTCAATCACTTTGAATACCACATTAGACCAATACATAAATATTCCAATACTCCATGATACAAAATTATTTGGAATCCCATTACATAAACACTTAATCATTCCGCCACATCGTTGTCATATTCAACATCACCAATAGTGATCGCATGTGACTTCCCTTTGTCCTTTGCCTTAAGCGGTTGCTCATGTCGATCATCACTAACCCTTGGATTAGGGCATTTATCGGCATAATGTCCCATCTCCTTGCACTTGAAACATTGAAGAGTAGTAGGTTCATTCTGTGTATCCCTTCCTTTGTTTGCATCATTAGACACCTTCTTCCCATCATTGCGGAATTCAAATGCCCGATGACCTTCCTTTCCACATTTGAAACATTTAGTTGTCCCTTTAAGACAATCTCCACTATGCTTCTTTCCATAATTTGAGCATAAGGAAACATTCATCTTCTTTTCACCATTATTCTGAGATTTCTCCTTGAACTCCATCTTTCGTTTCTTGTCAATACCATGAGATGGATATGTAACACCAACTTTCATTTCTACCTTGATAGCACAACGCACAATTTCTTCATAGCTACTGAAGTCTCTTATAGATAATGCCCTTCGAAGACTTGGTTTTAAGCCACTGAAAAATCGATCAACTTTACTTTCAGGTTGGATGATAATGCCAGATGCATACCTTGCAAGTCTTGTAAAATTCTCTTCGTATATACCAACAGATTCATCAACCTTCTGCTTCAGCTCGAGAAACTACTTTTCCATCTTTGTTCGAAGAATACGAGAGAAGTACTTACTGAAAAACAAGTTCTTGAACTCGCCCCATTCCATGGACTCAATTTCATCTCTTGGCCTCATATTCTTGATAAGATTACACCATTGATCAGCTTCAAATTCCAAACGATATACTGCTAAGATGACTTTATCATGTTCAAAACATTGAATAACTGAAAATATCTTTTCAGTGGTATTGATCCATTGTTCAGCAACAAGTTGATCGAAAGACCCACTGAACGAAGGTGGACGTTACCTCATGAAGGACTCAATAGAATATTGTTCCATTCTCTGCTCATTTGGAAGTCCAGAATGATTCATAGCTTGTGTAAGTATAACAATAAGATTTTGCACTCCATCTCCCATAACACTTGTTTGTTCAGGAGGAAAATCATTGCATTGTCCATTACAGTGATCAACACGGTTCCTTCGGGTTCCAGCCATCGTCAAAAACCCAAAAAGAATAGTGTGAGAGGCAAAAATAATGCTAGGGAAAACAACATAGTAAAGGGGGAGTACCCTTAATATCTAACATCTTAGGTTAAATTCTAAGATCGTTACCGTAGTTCTAGGACTATATCCTATACGTATACTTATCCTTAGGGACATCCCAAGACATACCTTAGAAATATCTCTAGGGATCTCACTAATTTTCTCACATCCTAGTTTCCAAAGGTTGACTAAACCTTTCCTCTGATACCAACTGTAGAGACCCGATGCTTGACGTACATATACATTACATTACTTTTGCGGAATACTTAGTACATAACAAAAACACACACACAAGGATCGTAATAGTTTAGTGTCTTTGGAAACTTGGAATATAATCTTTTAATCGTGGTGAAAGATCTTCAACATCTCCCATAAAGATCTTCCTTTTTTTTTACCTAAAACATTTCTTTATATCCTGGGAAAAAGAAAACATAAAAGGGTGAGCTCAAATGCTTAGTAAGCATAAAAAAAATAAATATCAATCACAACATTTTCATAAGAACATAACATTTTGGAAATCTTAACCTGCAAAAGAGAGCATAATTTCATAACATGGGATAAATCATAGTAGTGAAATGAAATCCCAATAATCATAACATAAAACATGAAACTTTGTGGAATACACACATAATCATATAGAATCATATCTTATTAGTCAAGACTCATTTCCAAGACTATCTTAGTGGACAAATTCCATTTCTGAACCGAGTCACCCTCATTTCAGTCCTGTTTCCCTGAACCGGTATAATCTACCGTTCCATCCATGTCTGTCTCATGAGATATAAAATCTTTACCCAATGAATTGGAGGGAGATATAGGTCCCACCCATCTCATAATGATACCATTCTTATGTGTTCCACAAAATCATAAACCATACATCATAGCATAACCCATGTAATAAAAATGGGATTCTTAAACAACATGACATCATAAAACAATTCATATAAGATATAGGAATTCATAAAAATATTTCCATCACAACATAATCAAATCCAAGTAATAATAGGGATAGAAATATAACCCCTTATTATCTTATATGGAAAATAATTTTGATAAAACACTTGAACTCCATTCTTGAGGAAAATATCCTTTCTACTTCAAAAACATTTTCCTTTCTTAACATGTCTTACAATTTTAAACTAAAAGAAGTTTATTAAAAATAAACTTGAAAACTTGTAAAGTAAGCTTCTTGGAAATAATGTTTTAAAAATCCATTCATGCCGTATAAGTTAAAAAAAACATTCTTCGTACTTTTGTCGGAAAAGTCAAAAAGTACCTCGTACGAAAAATGACAAAAGATTCCTTTCATATCCTTTACTAAAAACTCACCGAAGGGTAAAATTGGATTTAAACAATTGTAGGTGGATGTAAATAATATTACATACTGGGGAAACATGGATGTGGATGATAAAATACACCCCAGTAAATGCCAAAGTATAAACAATCTCGGATAAAAATGAGATTGTGATATTTGCCTTACCTTAGGTCTGTTTTGCTTCGTAAGTGTCCGAACCTCCTGTATAATGATTTAAATAATGTTATTGACTTATTACAGAATCATACTTATTTTTATGATATCATATATGGTCATTTTCTTAGCCTCTTAGTAGTAATATTTCATTGCTACTTGTTATTCGGGTGTTTATAACTTTTTGTTCTTATGCGTGTTTTGTCGAATAAATTATTATTCTTATCTTTAGGTTATAGATACCTCATTTCCAGAATGTTATTAGTGTAATATATATCATATTATTTCATTCAATTCATTTATATAATCATTATGAAATGAAGATCATGTAGAACGAGTCGCACCACATCGTGGAGACGGTATTCCGTACGTACGCACGAGTGATGATATCGTTCCTATGATCGTGGAATTGTATTGGAGTGTATGTATACTATTTCAGAATCAGTATCACTTTATAATAGTCATATATAGTCATTATTTACACCATTATACCCATCCAAGTAAGGTGGTTGTGGAAAATAGATTACACCACGGCGTGGAGACGGTATTCCGTACGTACGCACGCGTGGTGATTTCTTTTTCCGTAGGATGGATAGATGGTGAAATAGGGTTGTTTCATACTTATAATAACATATTTGTATATGAGTGATATCTATGTTATTACTTCATAATGAAACAACTAAAGAAGAAGAAGTGGAAGAAGAAAGAAATTGAAAAAGATCGGTAATGGATATTACCTTTTTTTGACGCGCCTTCACTTAACCTCCACTTAAAGAACTAAGGATGGTCTTTGAAGAATACCAAGACATCTAGGATGATACTAGGGAAGTGGAGAAGAGATTCTGGCAGGGTTTGGCCGAGCTTGAATGCTCAAATTGGTGTGAGGATGAGAGGGAGGAGGTGCCCTTTTATAAGGGAGTAGAGGGGCACCTTAGGAAAATCTCAAAATATTATTTTATATTATGGTCAAATTCGGTTTATAATGGTTCCAAAGGGTCTTATTTAGAAGATAAAGTGGGGATGGGTCAAAATCCTCTCATAAAATAGGATTTAGACAAGTTTAGGTTTTTATTTTAACCTTATCAATTAGATTTAACTCTAAGTTAAATAATTTAACTTTTACCGTGTCTTTTTGTTTTCTTACACTATATGGTTAATAAACTTACCATAATAAGCCAAACGAACCCCAAGTTGTTTATTATTAATATAGATATCCGTATCTAAGTCATTTGGACGAACCTTAGATTTTTAGAAATTAAATAACAATTAATAATATAATATTTGTTTTAAAAACTAATTTATGTCAATTTTGACACTATTTGGTACATGATTTTTATAAAATTCATAACAGAATGATAAGTTCAAACCAAGTTACTTATATCAACAATAACATGTCATATTAACCTATAAAATTAATTTAAGTCATAAAAAGTCTCAAATTACATTTATTTGGGCATTTATAACATCAATTATGTCAATATTTCATTAATAAGACAATTACTGCATCATCTTTGTGTCATAATAAATGATAATTATTTAATCCCTAAAAATTATAAATAAATTCCTATGATGTAGATAATTTTATTATATTTCTGGAGACTATTAATGTTCTAAGTTTCATGAAGTTTATCACTAAATTAAAATTATTATACTTATAAGAGTTAAGAAAGTGACATGTTGTCACATTCTTTGGTTTTAATAATAATTAAATTATTTTCATGGAAAAAAGTCCATAAAATGAATCTAATCCGACCCTTAGGTTATATGGGTCTACTTTTAGCCATCCAATAGGATTTTTCCAAATGTTAGGGTAATTTTATAATCTTATATTTACCCTTAATTACCCGATTTACCTTTAACTATAGTAAATAAAATTTACCGTAGTTACTATTCACAATGTCCAAAAATAAAAAGTAGCTTATTAACATAATTTGGACCCACTGATTCCAAATATGGAATCCATTTTTCCAAATTCAATACACAAAAGATTCAGAAATTGAATTAAAATTAATCCCATTGTCGAAAGAAAATGGGGTTTTCTTTAAAACATTACAAAAGATTGAATTGATTTAACCTACGAATTCAAGGTAAAATCAATGCTAATGGCATAAATTATATTAAATGGTAAGAAAATATTCTATTTATACTTTAAAACCATTCAATATTATAATTTAACCACATAATATATTACGATGAAAAAAGTTGTTTTTAATTAAAATATAGCGTGTTTTTACTATTCATTAAAATATGAAAGTTATCGGAAAAATATCAAAACTTTATCTAATGTAAATTTTTATATCCTGATTCAAAAGAAGAATTTTATTTTGTCAAATTGAACTTATAAACATGTCAAAAACTATATTTAAAGTGGGTGCGCCATCAAAAGGTGGCAAACCTGCATTTTTTGAAAAATACTTATTTTACCCAAAAAATTTATTTTGTTCTTATACCATGTTCTAGAAATGTGTAAGATGAATAATAATGTTATAAAATTCAAAATTTAGTTAACACTATTCATAACGGCTAGTTCATAACCATAATATAATAATATATCATTGTTTAGTAAAACCCGATATTGCGTACAACACACGCTATCGAGGAAGGTCGCGATTGCATGTAATGCAAGCCAAGTCAGGGTTGCGTGTAGTGCACAACTCCTTTGTTGTTGCGTATAACATAATCCAACCATATTTAATTTATACATTGAATATATATATATATATACTCAATGTTGCGTAGAATATCTATTATCAAAATTTTGTGTAACACGATCCAAGAATAGTGTTGCGTATACTGCAAGCTAATACGGTGTTGCGTATAGAACAAGGTAATCTTGGTGTAGCATACAACACAAGACATTAATTAAAAGAATATTTTTCATAAAATCTCAGGGTGTTACATATACCCCATCCAGAGAAGTCCATCAAGATAACATGATGGCAAACAACGAACGAGCATATACACACGTCCGTCCTAATGTCACTGCCTAGAAGACTCGTCTGGTAGTAACACGTCAATCCTGTTAGGAAATTCTGGCAGAGTATTATAGGCAGGCACATACACCTATTTATAATTCATTAGCTAGTCAGCAGGCTCATCTGACTGCAACCAAAGAAACTCTCCAATTAAATGTGGTGGAGAACAATCAGTAGGCACATACACCTACAATTCATCAGGCTGACCAACAGTCTCGTTTGGTTGCATCCAGATATGTAAATTGGAAAGCTCCAATGACAAGCAGGAGGCAGAAACAATTTTCTACCCCCATATATTTGTATTAACATAATTCACTAACAGGAAAAGGAGGACATGAGTAGGAATACACACCTACTCCAAGCATGGAATGGACGTATAATCCTGTTCCGGCAGCTGAAGTCACCAAACACATTTTGAAAATGGTGAAAGAGCAGAAGAAAATCCCTGCCCATATTCCGGATGCTTGTCAGAATATTATAATAACTTCAGTAGAATCACATGGAAAGAATTATAAATCTATCCCTATCAGTGGAGTGACTCATCAATATATCACTCTAGAACAGATACACACATCTGTCCCAGTCCAGGATGGTTGTGCGGAATACTCTCTCATGTCATACGGACAATCAAGTCAGGAACATACACCCGATTTGAATGGAGATAATCAGCCTAACTTGACCATTTCTCCTGATCAGGCACACACACTGGCCCATAATAACCACTTTTTTCAATAAGTGGTTTCCAAGGTTAGTAATAAGGTGTCTAAGAAAAAGAGCAGTCCAGCACAGTCGAGAAATCAAGAGCCAATCTGCAATAAGACCTTGCTCGATGTTGGAGTTCTTGATGCTCTCAGAATATTTTCTGTTGCAACTCATGATTCTACTCTCTCATTTACAGATTTCGGAAGTAGCAACAATAATTCCGAAGGTCTTCATTAGAAATTTTATCATAAAGGCTTGCTTTATTACAATTCGGTCGATCTCAAAGTATCATCCTCAAATGAGTGCCACAATAACCCTCTTCAGGGCCAAAAGACCAAGGAGCAAGAGGTTTCACCTTTTTCTATAACCCGCCATGGTGGTCCTCCCCATGATGTTGAATTTAGCTATGAAAGTCCTCTCTGCAGTAGTAATTCGCATTGCCTGGAAAATTATTCAATGGACAATGCAGTAACGAGAAATCCCTATTATCTTGAGGAACTTGAAAATGTGAAGCCAGTCATGCCTGATGCATTAGTGCTAGAGGGTGAAATACTTTATCAATCAGAATATAGTCTACGGTGTAGGTCATTCTCTAAACCACCTATGGATCATTCATCCTCTAATTTGACAAATGAATTCTCTACCAATCTTGTTGAATCTGATGAAGCCACAATGAAGCACAATCTTTGGTCTAATCCGGTAGAAGAGTCTTCATCGAATGATAAAGAAGAGGTCTTGAATATGAGAAAACAACAGGCGAAAGGTGAAGTACTAGTCATGTTTTGGCATTTGGATGAATCTCAGTATGATATTCTAGAAATGTTAATGGAAGATTGTATTCACGATATTCGTCTCAACATGTGTAAAACTCTTTTTCAATTAAAATATATAATATTATCTTACGATGAATATGAAAATCCTGAAAAGATAATAGAAGGGTTACAAAGCCAAATTGACTCGGCATCTCTCTCAGTTTCCCGACATCCAATGGTAGAAAAGAAGTAGAGAGCCCTTCAGCGTTCAAGCCTTGGCATGTTAAAAAGGTTGTGCCAGTTAATTACCAATACCCAATCTGGTATTCATATCAGGGGATGGGGTGTTCATGGAGCATTGCATTTCACTGTGATTTTCGGTTAACAAAGCCCGCCAAAAGTGGTCTCTTACAATGTTATTTCCCATATCCGGCCATAGCCAATTGGTTTTGTGTGTAATCAAAATATTTCTCAGGAACATGCCTCAACTAGTTCTTCCCAAAGTCAGGCATATAAAGAATAAGTTGTCGAATTAATCTTATATCAAGAAAATGAGAATATCAAACAAGCTTCTCACTTAGAGTATGTGCATCATCAAGTGACAGAGGTGTCAGAAATCATCCAAAAGTCATTTGAGACAGGTTATTTGAGTGGTTGTCGGATGATACATCTGGATAATTTTTGGACTAAAAGCCGCAAAATCAGGAGTGATTTTAAGAAAGTATTATATGTAGCAGCTCAAGAACCACCTCAGCTTGCCAATCTGGGGACTCTTTTAGCCAAACCCTTGGGATCAACAGATATGATTCAACGAGTTGAGCAGGAACAGCAGGGACAGCCCTAGTCCACTAGACTAGGGACTTATTCGAATTCTCAATCTCTTCCTCAGTGAAAGTCAGTCTTCCCTCCATTAGGGAAGAATCCACAAGAGGAATGCCAAGCCAAATTATCAGTAAATTCCCTCAAAATTAAAATTCATCAAGATGTTCCTGAGGGATCAACTCAACAAAAGAAAATGTCTCATAAAGGACATGGAAGAAGAAAATATCGCAGAAATGATGACAGAATGGATGCAATGCATTATACATTGATAAATGTCATCAATTCCATTGTTACTGATCCCCCAGAACATGAGTTTCACTCAAAGGAATTAGATTAAGAAGTTCATTTTCAATAGTTTGTGCACACAAAAATAAATGAAGAAGGTGTGCATACCAGAAGCTAGAGGGCTACCCAGAGGCAAGATATTCCTTCAGGTAATGCCCTTCCATACTCCAAAAAGGCACATGCCAAAGAAAAGGGTAAAATTCAGGATACATCCCACCCTACCTCTGGAGAAGGCCAATCACTCTCATTATAGGAAATGATCACACAAAAAGAGGAAGAAATGAAGGATTTAACGAGGTTGAATGCAGATTTACTTCAAGGTAGACTTCCTCCTAATAATGCTAGAGTCAGTTAGTTAAGGGAATTCGTTGTAGTTACTGGGATGGATCAAGAATATCCTCCTTTTCATGTACACCATCACAGGTCAAATCCTATGGGTCGTGTGTGACAACAAACAGTAGTACTACCATCAGATGCCGTACCAGTCACCACACCTGTCTAAACTCCTGTTATTGAAACTTCTCAGGTCCAAGCTCAACCAGATGTTTCTCAAAAGTTAATAACTACCATTGATTCATTAACAACTCGGTTGGAAGCTATGGAAGGAAAACGTGAACAAGTTAAACCGGAAATTAAATCTTACTCTGAATGGGTTGATGTAATTCTTCCCCTATCAAATTTTGGGAATACCACATTCTCAATTTTTAATGATTCGGGAGACCCAGAACAACACTTAACACATTTTTTTATCTCGTTGTGATCCTATGATGGGAACTTCTCAACAAAAATAAGCAGTTAAGATCAGATGTTTTGTGCAGCCATTACAAGGGCCTGCTTTTTTCTGGTTTACAAGTTTACAGTCTGGGTCAATTACTGGGCGGGAAGATCTCTGTCAATGATTCCTTCTTTAATTTAGCTCAACATTACCAAAGATGAAAGTTTTTGGTCTTAAAAATTGTTTTCAAAGAAAAAATGAAAGTGTTTTGGATTTCATTACTCGCTGGAAGGGATTAGAATATTCCTTAATATTAGAACTCCCTCAAGAAGAGTTGTTTCCAATATGTGTGGAAAATTTGTGTGATGAATTACACACACTGTTGATCCCTATGAAATACACAGGAGGGTTTCAAGACCTTACTTCAATCTCTCAACAGATTGAAGATTGTCTTATAGAGACTAAGGCTAAAACTCATGTATTTCCATCATCTCCCGGAATGAGAATGGTTAGAGAAGAGACTGTTATAGTTACACTTAAACAAGAACTTTTACCTGCTTCCACTTCAAAAACTTCATCATATCGAAGGGCGCCACCTCCTGAGCATCAAAAACAACGGATGCCTCGTCAAGATGATTAAAGAGATCAAAGGAGGAAACAATTTGAGATGTTAAAGAACAATGTTTAATCTTTCCAAAATGAACAAGTTCTTGGTTACTTCATTTCGGCTCTGGAAAAAATATTGGTTCAGTTGCCTAGGCCTAAAAGGAAAAACATGGAAGGAAATGAAGACCTTCCAAACTATTTCCCATTTCATTAGATGTTGGGGCATCCCATTCATGATTGTTTTGTATTCAAAGACCATCTGTAAAAGATGGTGGACTCGGGACAAGTAAAACAGAAAGGTTCTTTTGCCCAAGTAGCATGTGTTACTACTATATATCTAGAGGAAGAAGGCGAGTGACATGAAGTCAAAAGAAAAAATATACAGAAATATGATGATTTTATGGTCAAGAAAATGATCAACTGAACTCATTCCATTTTATGAACGCAATTGAAGAAACCAATGCTACCTTCTGCTATTTCTTCCATAGAAAAACTCCATTCATCAGAAGGAAAATCCTCAAAGAGGAAGCATAATTCGAAGAAAGAATATCAGTCAGAAGAAGATGAGCTCATGTCAAAGCCTAAGTTATCTTTGACTCTGGCAGATTTATACCATCTAATTGAAAAGCACAGGCACCACCCCACACAACGGTACAACCTGAAATGTTTCATCAGGCAGAGTCTTCATTAGATGAAGAGTTGATATTTGGTTCTGTTAACATGATTTACTTAAAAGATCCTTATGCCATTCACAGTTTCGATCTTGATAGGCCTGAGATCCCTGGTCAATCATTCATTCAAGGATAATGGGTATTGGCTCTCAGAAATCCAATGATACCAGGAAAAAAACCTCCAAAGCATGAATCAAAGTGGAAAGGACCCTACTCAATACATAAGGTCTACTCCAATGGAGCTTGTTGTTTAATATTAATGGATGGAGAACTCATAACGACTCCAACCAATGCCAGATTTCTAAAGAAGTATTTTTTGTAACATAAATACACTGTTAGTCCTTACTGTATGAATTTAAACTACATGGTCCCTTTAATCCTTACTACAAGACTTTAAACTGCATGGTCCCTATAGTCCTTACTGCAAGACTTTAAAATGCACCATCCCAATTAGTCCTTACTATAATAATTTAAACATCATGGTACCTATAGTCTTTATTGAAAGTCTGCAAATTGCACAGTCCCTTATAGTCCTTACTACAAGACTTTAAAATGCATGGTCCCTTTAGTCCTTACTGCAAGACTTTAAACTGCACGGTCCCTTTAGTCCTTATTGCAATACTTTAAACAACATGGTCCATTTAGTACTTACCGAAATACATTAAACTCCAAGGTCCCTTTAGTCATTACTGTAAGACATTAAACTGCACAGTCCCCCAGAGTCCTTACTGTAAGACTTTAAACTGCATAGTTCCCCATAGTTCTTACTGCAAGACTTTAAACTGCATAGTCCCCCATAGTCCTTACTACAAGACTTTAAACTACACAGTCCCCCATAGTCCTTACTGCAAGACTTTAAACTGCATGGTCCCTATAGTCCGTACTGCAAGACTTTAAACTACACAGTCCCCCATAGTCCTTACTAAAATACTTTAAACTGTATGGTCCCTTTAGTCATTACTGCATGACTTTAAACTACGTGGTCCCTTTAGTCCTTACTGCAAGACTTTAAACTACATGGTCCCTTTGGTTCTTGCTACATGACATTAAACTGTATAGCTCCCTCCATTTTCCAACATGACGTTAAACTATGTCCAGTCCCTTATATGTCCTACATGATGCTAAACAGTGCATCGTTACAGTTGTTTCTACCTATTGTTTCTCACACAGAGTATGAATCACGTTAGATTAGAGTAAACTTCATCCATAATACCCTCTCTGGGACGCTAACCATGCATAATTCCCAACTTCATTTTTAGTTCGTTTTCCTCAAGTACAACTCGATCACCAATTCATTTTCAATTGAACTATGCGAACATTGATCCTTTCCTTCTGGGCTGGGTACGTAGGAAACCTCCCGAGGTTCAAGCCAAAAACCAATATGTTCACATTAGTTAACCATCTTCCTTGCTATATGATGTTAAACTATACAGTCCTCCATTGTCCTCACAGCAAGACATTAAAATGAATAACAATACTTCTTAGCTACATAATGCTAAACTGTGCAGCACCGATCCATGCATATAACCCTAAACTATTCATACTTTTGTCTTGCATGACAGTAAACTACCAAAGTCTTTGACACCCTCACCTGAGAGGGAATAATTATTGGAATTGATTTCCTACCATGTCATATTCCAAGGACTACATGCATACATGGAAATGCCCGAACCTTTAATCTTGGGTCAAACCATCATTTCACTAAAGTCCCCTCTCACCCTTCACTTGTACGAACCAAATCTGTATAGAGGGTATTTCATGAACTACATATGGATTGATTCACATCCTTATGGGATACGTAAGAACATTCAAGTATCCCTTGAATCCAGCCCCATGTCTTTGGGGCTAACCCCAAATTCCACTTTCAGTCTCTTGGCTGAAAAGTCTCCCTATAAAAACATGAATGTGGTATGAAAACCCTGGTCTTCATTCACATTAGGTTTTAAAACACAAAATGTGTATTCCTCATTATGGTCCGAGATCTATGACCCTAAACTAAGATATCCTACACTCTCATCCCACATGACATTAAACTGTATTTCAAGAGCTATGTATGGCATGATTCCCATCCTTATGGGATACATAGTTAAGTCCAACATCTCAATTTAGGACCCAGCCAAAACATGATTGTAGTTAGCATTGGTTTTTGTATCTCCTTCATGCATTGGACAATTCCCATTTTGATTTGTCATACTCCTAACCTTCAATACTTACAGATCTTCATAACCCTTTTCCTGACTTCTGGTTAAAAAGTGATTTATACCTAGGAATTCTTTTTCCTAACTATGCAACATGTGCCCCTAGGTGGCCATGCATAACTAGTCTACATAACAGACCTGTCAGCCAAAAGATACTATTATTTGACTATGTAGCCAATGCCCATAAATGACCCTACATAATTCAACCCCCTAACTAGTTTGTCATATAGTGGTAACTTCATTCAAGGGAGAAAAACCTATTTTGTCCTTATTTGTCTTAATGGTAATTTGTAGGGATACGAAAAATAGCCATCTTTAACATATTTGTCCCATACACTTTTTCATGATCTAAAAGTATTTAAGTCTATGGTTTATATTTCCCTTCCCTACGTTTGGGTCAGACCTTTGAAGGAGTGACATTCATCCAATTCTTTCACAATATTTATTGGAAATATCACCTTCATATTCAAATACCTCTCACCATATAGAAGACTCTATGCTTTGGAAAATTTGAATCTCCATAAACATTCACTGGCTTTTAACAATAGAAAAGTTAAATTTCTGAGAGTTCTTTTTCCTGACTATACAGCATGTTCCCCTAGGTGGCCTTGCATAAGTAGTCTACATAATGGACCTGTCAGCCAAAAGATGCTATTATTTTACTATTCCACCAATGCCCTTAAGTGGCCCTTCATAATTCAACCCCCTAACAGGTTTGTTAAATAGTGGTAACTTCACTCTTTGGAAATACTTCCTCTAATTCCTTTTAGCCCTTTTTTCATATCATTTCTCAGATTCAAAATTTCTTAAGTCATAGTTTACATGTTTTCCACCATACATGAATGTGGTAATATGTTTTCAAACAAATTATCAAGTAATTGAGTCAATTTTAATCCATTAGTTCAAAGCTATTTTACCATAAACATTTTCCTTTTTATGTTCGGCATGCATGACTTTAAACTGCCAATAACCGCCAAACTCTTCGTTTCTCCTTTTCCTCAGAGTCAAATCCTCTTTCCTTTTTTTCGGATCCAAATCTGAGGGGGAACATTTTTTGATGCTCCTTTATATCACAAAGTGTAACGAATGGAAAAGGGGAATAAATTATGCAAAAGAAGATTCATCTTTTTAAGAATATCAAAAATTGACAAAGGCATGAACAAGGAACCCTTTAAGCATGGGTCGCTCAAGTTTCCTTATGGTCACGCAAGTCACCTGCGCGCCACATATGGTTCGCGCAAGTCACTTGCACGCCCTATTTCTTTTTTCTCCCAAGGTGCTATGTGGCCTATAAATAGCCCCTGTGGGCCACCCATTTCAAGGATGAATTTTTCAAAACTCGGATTTAAGCTCTCATCGCCCAAGTCTTTTTTGATGTCTTCCGAACACATCTAAGGTAACTCTTTACTGAGAATAGAATCTCTAAAGATGAAGAATATGGCCTATGTTTTAGAACTCATCAATAATTGCGTGCCTAAGTGTCTAGCCCTTAAGGGAAGTGAAGACACTTGCGCACCGCCTTTCCATTTCAAGGAAACTTGCGCCCCACCCATTCAAAATCCTCTAGGGATGATACTAAGGGCTCTAATTCAAAGTCACCCAAGTATCACTTTATGGATTCTTAGTCACCCAAGTTGAATCATGTCGCGCAAGTATACTTGCGCGACTAGGACTTGCGCGCCAGAAGAAAACTTGTGCGCCTCCTTCCTAGTCACCTCCTTTCCTCAAATCCACATTTTCTCTTCAAAGATAGCCTTCAAAACCCTCTTCAAATCCATTTATGGCATGATTCATTTGTCGGCATCCTTATGTGAAAGGAATTCTGAGAAGATCTTTTGATTTGGGCCTCCTTCTCAGGAGTAAGACCCAAATTTAAAATCTCCTTAATATGGGAATACTCCTCAGGAGTAAGCCCCAGTCATAATTTCTTTTGATTTGGGCTTCCTTATTAAGAATAAAAACCAATCATAAGTCCCTCTAAATTTTATGGCTTCCTTTTCAGGAGTATGTCCCGGATTGAAATCCCAAATCTCCATAATGTACATACACCTTTATGGACCCTACTCTTGGGTTCTATCCAAAAAGTATTTGTCTTCATTTACTTGGGCAGTCATACATACATAATCCCCACATCATTTCTTACGATTTCATATTTCGTGGCACAATCATCAGGTTTTACTAATACCTCTTGTTTCTCACACCAATCATGACTCACATAAGCTTAGAGTGTAAAAGTAATTATAACATCTCTCTTTGAGCCATTAATTATTCATAAACCTCATACTTCTTCACTCTAACTACGTGGGTTATGATACCTTTTTTAATAAAGATACATAGGTATCCCATCTGTGGGTATGATCCCAACTCTAAAATAATCCATGTCTTTCTAAATGATAATAAACATCAAGTACCCCATTGAGTGGCTTTAAAACTAGTATGGTCATCATAATGACCAAGAGATTTCTATATAATGTATGGAAGGATACAATTGACTAATAATCACTAATTCATATGGATGATTCTCTATTGATGAATAACTTCAAATACATATAAAATATTATCTAAATCTCTTACATATCAATCATCGATTACAAGATCTAAATGAAAAACTCATTTTTATGCTTGGTAAATTAATAAGGATTCACGAACATAACTAAAATCTATAAGAGAGTCCCGGAGTAGACAATAATTCCCCCCAAAAGGTGTGATGAGTCTGACCTCCCATCATCTCGACTAATTCAAATTATTGAGCCTCATTATTCCACAACTAATGGGAACCGACCCTTGGAAAGTAGGTCAAAATGGACATATAATCATTGGACATTTATTTTTCTATGAATAAACCCATTAGAAACCGATTGGAAAATTTGAACCTTAAACAATCAAGGTCAACCCCATTTCCAGAAGAAACAATGGGCCAGATCTTTTATGGAATATTTGGACGCATGATCCACTATGGTAAGATGGGGAAACCTAATCCACTATGGGAATATGGGGAAACCTGGTCCTTATTAAAGAAATGATTGTGATTGGGGATGGTATTTTTTCTCACCCTATAGGTGTAGTCCCCATTAATTTCCTGATAATATTTGGAAATGATACTTAACTTAAAGAGAATGTTTTTATATTCTTATGTGAATTCCACAAGACTATGTCTTATGCCTAATTTATGCTCTCGAAAATCATGTTCTTTGATTCCTTTATGATTTATGTCTTATGAACTACCAATATTTATGTTGTTACTCATTCATTGGATATTAGTTAAGAAGGGTATGATAATATAATGATATGATAATGTAATCAGACCTTTATGTTCATGATTATTCTTAAGTATCTCTTTTTTACCCTTTCTGAGCATCTAAGCACACCCCTTTTTGTGTTTACTTTCCCTAGGTTATAGAGATATGTATTATGTAGGATTTGTATAAGAAAGTTGATATCCATAAAGAATCTAATGGGAGATAATTTAGCTCACTGATGTACCAGTGTTTACATTTCCATGTTTCAAAAGGCTTTAAACTAATATAGTATTTAGGCATATGTTTGTGTAATGTATTTAGTATTTTTGAGAAAATTAACGTATTGTTTTCATATGAAAACAAAGGTTCTCTATAATTGGTATTAGGGAATAATTTTAGTTATCCTTTGGAAACTATGATGAGAAAACATTACTGAGAACCCTAATATCATGTATGAGGACATTTTTATGGATTGGGAAAAGTATAAGAAACTATCCTAGAAATATGATAGAGTATATAGTGAGTGGTTTCCTATAAATAAATCCCTATAGGGATAATATCAGTGGATGAGGATTTTGATCATATATACATAGGGGTAACAACCCCGAAACACCATATTGAGATGGACTCTATTGGAAACTAGTGCATTATAGTGGGCATTATTACACACCTAGTTCCACACTCATGGGGGATATGGTTTGGGAATTAAAAAGCTTTTCATGAACCATAATGAAGTATTTAAATATAATTTTTTTGTTAAATAACCTTGGATAAACCAAATGTGTCACATATTAAAGAAGGTTTCATAATTTATACATCATATAAGTGATTTTTACTTATTATGTTGTTCCTCATTATGGAAACATTTTCTTACTCTATTCTTTTTTAGTCAATTTCTGAAACCTAAAAGAACCACACTAATGGAGATTGTGACGGAAAATTAAATGATTTTACTCTGAAGCAACAAAATTCTATGGGATCTTTAGTGTCAAATATTGTTTCCATGATCACCAAAATTTATCAAGATATGAACCATGATAGACTTTCAAATGAGAAATAGAGGACACACCATTATGTTGTGTCCATCATGAGGAAAATTCCACCTTCTTTTAGCAGGTCTTCTGATTTAATTGTTACCAAAAAATGGATTGGTAGCACTGAAATGACATTTTCTATCCTCTAGTGCTCAGAACATGAGAAATTTATTCTGTTTGTTTATCATTTAAAAGTTGAAGTAAACCAATGGTGGAATCTAATCAAGAATACAAGGAAAAAATATTTAATTGAATCCATGGATTGGGATTAGTTAAATAAAAAATTATTTAGTATGTACTTCACTTATGTTCTTCATATGAATATCGAAAAGGAGTTCCTTGATTTGAATCAAAAGGATAATAATCCTTTTAACACATATGAGGATAATTTTTAATGAAATTCAAGGTATGTTATTGAAAGTATCATGAAACCATAAAGTAAGGTTGACTGATTATTTAGTGGGATAAATCTATTTCTCAGAATGGAACTCGAAAAAATAGACTTCAGTAACTATGAAGAGATTGTGCATTATTAAATCAAGGTTGAAATGGTGGTTGGAGTTATATATTTATCTCATGGTTTTAACTAGGAACGGAATATGGAGTTCAAATGAAAATATAAAAACCGTTGAGAATAATATGATCCTTTATATATGCTATACGTGTGTAATAATAATAAAAGAAATTGTCTTATGGGTTCTAATTGATGATTTAGTTGTGTAATGGAAGTCCATCGAGAAATTGATTGGTTAACAGATGGAAAGAATTGGGAAAATGATCCGAATGTAGGAAAATCTACATAGGATTCACCTCCCACACTTCAATTCTTCAATTGTAAGTAGAATGGGCATTATGATAACCATTATCCAATCCCAAGGGATGGTGATGATGATCATCATTAGCAACCTATTAAATCAATGGACAAGGGGGAATCTCATGTGATCACTGAATCTGATGAGGGTTATGATGATGATGTGGTGAGAGATACACTTGCCATCAACTCTAGAACTACTAATGTATTATTTTATTCCAGATCTTCCCACTCTTTCATATATCAATAATTTTTTAAGGGTATAAATATTAGACCGAAATGATTAGATATGGAATAATCAGTAAAACCCTCTTATGGTATGATGATTTATTCTCAAGTCTATGATTCCTCTCTAGTTGACATTTGTGGGAATGTGTTTCCTGAATTTTTTTTCATTCTTCCTTTGATTTAATTTGATGTCATATTAGACAATGATTTTATTTCTTTTCATAAAAATAACATCAATTTTCAAGGAAGAGAAGTTATATTTGATATTTCAAACCAACATATGGCCATCTATCAATGTTACGATAAGTATGAACTTAATATGGAGATTAGACCCTATCTATGAGAAATAATTACAATTCAGAAGGTGTGTTAATCTCAAATGGTTGGGTAGAAGATTGAAATTAATGATATACCCAATGCTCAAGAGTTTGTGGATGTCTTTCTGGAAGAGTTTCCTAAATTGTAGAAAAACATGAAGTTGAGTTTTCGATAGAACACATACCTAGTTCCATATCAACTTCAAATACTCCCTATAGAATGATCACAAAGATTTATAGGAATTGAAGAATAAACTCCAAGAAAACCTTGATAAGGGATTCATTCAGCCAAATGTGTCACCTTGGGGTGTACCAGTTCTTTTTGTAAAACACAAATATTGATCAATGTGACTCTATATTGATTATCAGTAGTTGAACAATATCAAGATCAAGAAAAAGTAGCATATTTTCCATATTCAAGATTTTTTTGATCAACTCCATGGAGATAAATACTTTTCCAAGGATAGACATTGTTCGGGATATCATCAATTGAAGGTCAAGAAGGATGACATTCCTGAGACAAAATTTTGTAAAAGGTATGGACACTATAAATATATAGTGATGCCATTTGTTCTTACTAATTCCACTAACATCATCATGGATTTTATGAATATAGTCTTTAGAGGTTTCCTAAATCAGTTTGTGGTAGTCTTTATGGATGAAATTATTATCTTTTCCGAGATCAAGTAGGATAATGAATACCAATAAAGGATTTTATTAAAGACCCTAAGGAAAGAGAATCTGTATGAAAAAATTATAAAGTGTGAATTTTGTAAGTAAACGGTTAAATTTTGGGCCATATAATCTAAATATAGGGTATAATAGTAGATCTATATAAAATAAATACTATTGAATATTGGCCTAAACTAACCATGGTGACTGAGATCCTTTTCTTTATTGGTTTAACATGATTTTATGGATTGTTTGTGGAGAATTTACCATCACATTCTATTCCTATAACCATGTTAACTCTAAAGGGTGAAAAGTTTCTCTAAATAGATGAATGTGATGTAAATTTCAAAGAACTAATGAGAAGTTTGATCAACACACCTTTTCTTACATTAACCTATAGTGGAGAGGGGTTTTTAATAAATAGTGATGTATTAAAGAAGGTATTGGGATGTTTTGTGAATGAAAATATTATGGTTATCACTTATACCTCGTGAAGATTGAAGATTCATGATAAAAAATACCCAACTCATGATTTGGAGTTTTCGGTAGTGATATTTTAATTAAAAATAAGTGGGTATTATCTTTATGGAGAAATGGTTGATATATATCCCGATCATAAAAGTATGAAAAATATATTACCATATAAGGAGTTGAATATGCGCCAGAGAAAATGGTTGGAGTTGAAAAAGGATTATGACTTCTCAATACATTACTACCCTAGGAAAGCGAACTATGTGGAGGATTCTTTGTGTCAAAAGAAACATGCTAACTTATCAATGACATGGATAAAAAAAGATCCAATATTTTTGGATATTTAATGGATAAATTTAGAAATATTAAAGTAATGTGATAAATCATATATTTCTAAATTGAATGTTCAACCCTCAATCAAAGTGAAGATTAAAGAGGCATTTAAGGAAAACACAGAGCTACAAAAGAATGTTATAAATGTCTCTGAATTTAACCTTGACCAGGATGGAATGATAATGATTGGGAACCATGTATGTGTTATATCCATAAAACATTTGAAGAAGGATATGTTAGAGGAAGGTCATAGTACTTCACTCTATATTCATCCTAGAAGTGTAATGATGTATAAAGATTTGAAAGAATACTCTTGGTTGTATGGAGGGAAGAGAGATGTCACAGAGTTTTTATCTCAGTTCGTAGTATTCTAGAATGTGAAGTATGAAAGAAAAAAAATTAAAGGGGAGGTTTCACCCATTACCCATAAGATAATGGAAATGGGAGAAAATCCATATGGATTTTGTCATTGGATTACCCAAAACCTATAAAGGGTTTAATTCTATATGGGTGGTAGTTTATTACCTTAAAATATCATCACACTTTATTGATACCATAGAATATTTCTCTCTGGATCATCTTTCCAATATATATATTGATAAAGTGATAAGGTTTCATAGATCAACACATTACATTATATATGATCAGGATTTGAGGTTTACCACAATGTTTTGGTGAAGTCTTCCTCAAGAACATGATATAGAATTGAGTTTCATCACTGATTATCATCCTCAGATAGATGGTCAGTCTGAAAGAACAATTCAAACTCTCGAGGATATATTGATAATGTTTTCCCCAGATTTAAAAGTTGGTTGGGATCAACAAATTCCTCTGTATTTTTTATTACAACCATAAATTTCACTCAATCATAATTATTTATAATTATGAATCCCTTTATGGGAAGAATGGGAGAGATCCAATGTGATGGTACGATGTTAGAGAATGAAAGATATTGGGACCTGAGATAGATAAAGAAATAGAAGAGAAGTTTCGAACCATTTAGAAGCATATCAAGGTAGCTCAATGTCAGTAGAAAAGTTATAATGAAACCCATTGGTATGATATACAATTTTAATTCTATGAGAAAGTGATACGAAAAATCTCACCCTAGAGGAATGTTATGATATTAAAAAAGAAATGGAAACTATGCTCTATTTATATCAGTTCCTTTGAAATTATTGATCGTATTGGGATGGTGGACTATAACATGGAACTTTCTCCAAATTTATCTCAAATAGATGATATGTTCCATGTATCTATTCTGAGTAATTTTATACCTCTCCCTTCACATGTACTGAGCTCATAGGTCACACTACATGAGAATGTGGTTTCTTTTGAGGAACAACCAGTTGAAATTAAGGATCAAACATAGAATGTTCTGAAAAATAAGACAACTCACTTGATCAATTCTTTATGGAGAGACCAGTAGATAATGGAAGCTACATGATAACTTAAGGATATGATGAGGAAGAAGTATCCTCATATTTTTTAATTATAATGATTAATTTTAAGGGTGAAATTCATTTTAAGGGAGGTAGAATGTAACCCTAAGAGGTTTAATAATTTTTTTGGGAATAGAGTAATTTTCTTTAATGACTTGAAATGAACTATACTTTAATTAATACATTTTTATATGATACACCAATATAAGCTTGTGTTATACACAACATCTTCTTAGCTTACACAGTACACAACAATAAGTTTCTACAAAGCATCATTTTATTATTATAATTATTTAAAATAAGATTGTCATAACCTAGCTGTTAAAATTTATAATATGAATAGAAATAAATAATTTTAAAAATATTAATTATAATGGTTTTAAATTAATAAAACATATTGATGATAAAATATTTAATTTTAGGTAAAGCATTTATATGTTTGAAAATACTATTTTCTCAAAAGAACTGACTTTTATGTACTTTATTAAAGAACAATAAAATTAATTTTAATTTTTTTACAAATTTAATATGATAAAATAAACATAATTTTTGAAATAATAATGTTGAAATTATCTTAGGGATAATGTTTGTGTTTTTTTTTCTAAAAAACATCATTTTTTGATGAATAATAAAAAATACGGAGTTTTAATTCACAACTGTTTTTCATCTAATTTATTTATACATTTAAATTATATTTAAAATTGTTTTTAAAGATTAATTATATGAATTGAAAATTAATTAATAAAATTTAGGCCTTTTTAACCAATTTTATTTTGTAGTTGGATATAAAAACATTTCAAACATTTAAACATTTATGCTTAAAAAACCTGCAGCCGCAACACATCAGCGAGATTATTTTCAAAGTAATTTACACCACTTATATTATTAGAATTTAGAAAAATGGATTAAATATTTGGAATCAGAATAATTTAAAATATATAATAAGGTAAAATTATTTTTTTACAAAAAAAATATTAGTGAAAGTAATTAACATTAATTAGAGCGATTAAGATAAAACATTGATTACTTAATGGTTAAACAATAATCTTAAGATTCCAAATGACCTAGAAACAATCCCAAGATAAATTGGATATACATATTTAGAAAAAGTCCCATATTTTATCATATTTTTACCATTATTGGATTCCCATGATGTAATAGAGACCTCTCAATAGTGTTCACCTTTTTATATTTTCAAGAATGTCACCCCCCACTATAAGAGGGAACTCACCCCTCCAACAAATTCACACCACTCAAGCCATTTTTATCATCCAAAATACACCAAACACTCATTATAATATCTCTAAATTCATAAAAGAAACCTCTCTTTTGAAATAAATCCAACCAAGGAAGCCCATTGGTGAAAACCAAAGAGAGTTACCCAAATAATAGGTATCATCTTTCCACAAGCTCTTTTGCTTTATTTTCATTATGTACCCCTGAAATATACATATTAAATTATTATATAATAAAAAACTTATAATAAATATAATGATATGTTGTTATTAATTTTTTTTTACATTATCCTACACACACTTCCATCAAATGGGAAACGAACATACCATTATTGTGTACGGAGATCTACCACCTCATGAAATGATGTTGTTCATTTTTTCCTTTACCACCTATCATGGTTCAGAGTTTTGATGAACACTCTATTTTTAAATGATATATATGATATATATGATATATTTATTCTTCTAAAATTTTTATATAACACATAAATTTAGTCCTTCTATTTTGTGTAAATACGATAACATTGTTTGTGGATGTGTGAACCATTACCTCCTAAAAGCAATGTGATTCGTTCACATTCAACATGGAATGTATTAAGGATGGGTTTAGTAAACATATACGATATATATGAAATATTAATTTTAATTTTATTAGTATATATATATATATGCATATATATATATATATTTATATATATTTATTTCATTTACTTTCTTTCTTTCAAACGATAATTAAATGGAAGCAGCGTTCATGCATACGTACGACCTACCATCTCCATGAATGGTGTATTCAAATTCTAATTAACATATTTTATAGATTATTATAAATAAATTTATAATTAATATATATGATATTTATACCATGTTTTACATTATGGATATCATTATATAAGTATAAGGGAAAAAAATATAAGAGATCAAAATACCTGCAAAAAATAAAGTCGTTATTACCCGAAACATAATTTTAGAATTGAAATGTTAATAAATGGGTTACATAAGTTAATATAAGTTAAAATATGATATAATATGTTAATTTAATATATTTATAATAAAAAAATATTTATTTTATTGGAGTGTTTAATGAATATGAAGAGATTCAATATATTAGGTAAGGGTTTTCTCTTCTCACTTTTATTTCTATGAGACTTATGCCTTGTTCAACACTCATTTATTTTTTGTAGTGTATATACTACCACTTGATGAATCATATGAATATTCTTGTAAATTTTATGGGTATTTAAATATCCATTTTGTGATTTATCTTTCTTGGGTTTTATGGTTCAAAAGTTACCATTTCGGTATATTAATTTTGTCTCAATTTTCCTTATTTGATACTCATGTTTTTGATACACTTATATTAATTTATGAGGTGTATATACTTGTATTTGACATGTTATATCATGAATATAATAATTTTAATAATATATTATGCTTCTTGTAATTTAATTTTCTAGAATGGGGGTATGATTCAAAGTTAACATGTTGTAAGATTTTATTGCAACAATCTCATCATTTTTAGAGATTGTTTATGACTAAGTATCCATTGAAAAAATATCATTATCAATAAGTCAATAAAACTCGTAAATTTTATTATAATTAGGATATTAATTATGTATTCATGTATTATTACCATTTTTCCCTATTTGGATATTAATAAAATTAATAAAATGTTTTTAATAAAATTTATCTTCTTTTCTCTTTTCAGTAGAAAATCTATTTTATTCAAAAACCATGTTTTTTAAAAATGGTTTGAAAATTATATTTATATTATATTTTAGGATAATTTTCATGGAAAAATAATTTAAAAAAGTTTCATGGCTTTCAAAACATTGTTTGTATGTTTTTAAGGCTATTTTCAAAGAAAAAGGATTTCAATGAATGTTTTATGTTTTAAAATGAATTTTCAAATAAGAAGGGATATTTTCCCTAAGAAATGTTTTCAAAAGATATATTTCATAAAATATAAAATGATTTGAAGTATTTTATTCTCAAAGGATATGATTGTTATTCTTTATTTGAATGGATTATATTTAAGATGACATTTTTTCAATGACATTCATTCCTCTTCCATGAGTTATATGATTATGAAACCAACTTCTTTTCATTGGTTATGAATTGATGAAATTATTATGATACCTATATACTTTCCATAGGTGATGATATGATTAGTTTTTTATAATTAATATTTCATTTTATTAATTATTATATAATGTTTATGGAACCCATATATTTTTATGGGACATGATATGGTGATTTTTTATAATCATGTTGCATATTTATATATGATTTTATTATGTGAGGGGTGGATCCTATATCTCACTCCAAAGGAATTGGGTAATGATTTATATCCCATGATATAATTATGGGGATTAAGTCAATGTGTTGATACACTATAGAATATGGGGAAACCAAATCCACTATGGGAAGATGGGGAAATTCGATCCCTTAAAAGGAAAGAACTATGACTGAGGATGTTGATATGTCCTTCATAGTAGGTGTAGTCCTAATTTTTTTCCCTTATAAGTTTTGGAAATGATCGTTGACTTATAGAGAATGCTTTTATATGATCATGTGAATGCTATAAATCAATGTATTATGCTAACATTATGCTCTCTGGAATCACGTTCTTTGATTCCCTTAGGATTCATTTATTAAGACATACCAGTATTTATCTCATGACTCATCTGTATGATTGTTGACTAAAGGGATAAGATAATCTAATTATATGATCAGGTTCTAATACCCTTATGTTCACGATTATTCTCAGGTATCTTCCTTTTTTACCCTTACTGAGCATCTGAGATCACCCCTTTTTATGTTTCCATCCCCAATTTTATGAAGATATGTATTATGTATGATTTGTCTTTGAAGGGTTCTAGTCATGAATAACTTAGTGGGAGATAAATTAGCCCAGTTATATACCAATGTTTACATTTACATGTTTCAAAAGGCACTAAAATAATATGGTCTTTCGGCATCTATTTGGGTAATGCATTAATTATTCTACAAAAGATTGATGTAATGTTATTTTATGAAATGTGAGGGTCACTCTATTTAGTATCCAATCTATTGAACATATCTTAGTATGAATGATTTTGTGTGTGTGGTGGAATATTAAAATCCTCTTTTTATGATAGTGGAGGTTCTCCATAGACTATATCATTCATTGGATACTCAACTAAAGTGGGTCTAATCAAAGTGGGATACTTTGTTAAGGAAAAATAGGTAGAGTGGTTTTACAATTAGACACCAAAATGAGAGATATTTTAATTTTGAAATAATATTTGTCATTTATTTCTTTAGAATCTCAACCTAATTCCTCTTATACTATTGTAATGAATCCAATTTCAACTAGAATATACTAGAAACATCAATTTAGGTATCATGAATAAAGGGTTCCACCTAAGAGAGGATATCTAAATTATGTGTCAGAGGTATGGTATGAGTTTATGGTTTAGTATATGATGTAATAACGTAAATATTTATTGTGCTAATCATGGGGTTATGTTTAACATTTAGAGATGTTTGAGGGGATGACATATGTGTATGGGGTAAGACCATGTGTGCCTCTAATTATATGTTAATCATGGAATAATACATTCCCATACTATCATAATATAGTCATATTATTACACAAAAAAATTAAGATTAACATTCTGAGTTTTTTTGAATAAATGTTGATTGGCGTGTCTTTTTTTGTAAGAGTTGGTTAAGGGTGAAATGATACGTATACCTACAAATATTTTCCACCATCATCCAAATTGAACTCACCCTTTTAAGAATACTGTTATTCAAATTCATTAGGAGTGGTGTCCTAAAAATGTGTGTAGGTCAAAGTGTTATACCTTACTTGAGGATGTGAGATGTAGTAAGTTCTAAAGTACACCTAAATTTTTAGAAATAAAATTAATAAGATTAGAAATTTTAATAATACATTTTTATTAATTTATATACCATAAAAGTAAAGCAGAATAAAATCTCTATATTAGGTAGAGTGACCTTAATTTTATCATATATAATGATGATATCTAGATGTCCCACAAATCTCTAACTTTACACTTAAGTAAACCAAGCATGGGTAATTTATTAGTGTAAACTTATTTGTTTTGTATTTTATTGCCTCATGATTTTGTTAGATGTTGGGTCAGGTTTAACCATGAAAACATTGTTTAGTTTATGATTATTATAGTATAATTCCCATTGAGAATCCTCGGTAAAAAAGGAATACTCCTTGGTTTTAAAAAATCAAAAAAATAAACACATCAATAATAACTCCAAATTATTTAAGAGTCACTTTTTAGAATTATATTCCCTAAAAATATATATTCTCTATGTTTATACTCCAATTTCTTTTATAATTCCAACATAAAAACACTAAAAACATTATCTCTTATATTAAAGATATACAAAACATGAATCACCTTTAAAGAACTAAAGATTAGTTTGACCATGCCTACTTTTAAAAAATATACAAGAAAAATACCTTAGCTTCAAACTTTTTATTGGCTACTATTCAATCCATATGATTATTATTTGATTTTATTTTAAAAAACATGAATTGGAGAATCTGGGATAATGATTTTTCTTCAGGGGATGAAGAACGGTATTAGGGTGGATTGAGGTTGATTGGCCAATTGCTAGAAGTAGTTACATAGGTTGATTGTTTTTTATATCACTTGGATTCGAGAAAAGGGTAGTCTGAGAGCAAGTTTAGTGGGTGTATTCTTCCATGAGGATGAATAACCTGGTTTCATATAGACCATAAGATTTGATCAAAGTGGGATAATGATAGTTTTATATTATGGTTATGATTGAAAGGGTGTTAAAGGGGTTTGGAATGTTTATGTAACATTATGCCAAGATTTTCATTTAACGTTAGTTTTTTTTTCATTTAGCGGCATTTTAAACCGTCGCTAAATAATTCTATGATGGTTTTGGAAAAACTCCACTAAATCGTGTGTTGACAATCAATTACCAGTGGTTTAAACCGTTGCTAAATCATTTTTTTTTAATTTTTTTAGTTTTTTTAATTTTTTTTATTTTCATAATTATTTAATTAATTTTTTCATGATTAATTAATTAATTAAATTTATTTATTTATATATTTATTATATATTATTTATTTTCGTAATTAATTTATTTATTTATTCATTAATTAATTTATTTATTGTTACCATGCTCATGCCTGTCTCTATGAAAAAGCTCATGTCCATGCACTTGCCCATGCTATAAATAGAAATTCTTTGTTGGGTGAGATTTGAACCCCATACCTCTTTCTTATTGTCAAAAGACTTTACCACTATAGCAGGCACTTCATGTGGTCAATAAATAAAATTTAATATACTTATATATATATTATTTGAAAAAACAAATAATACATAACAAATAGATACACACACAAAAATGATTAATAAAAAATGATTATTTAATAATCAATAATCAATAATAGAAAATAAAAAATCAATAACTAATAATAAGTAATTATTAATATTGAATAATTTATAATTACAAGATTACTAATTAATAAATACAATATAAATGAATAATATATATATATTTATAATATGGAAATAAATGGTAAACAAATAGTAAATAACAGAAAGTAAATAGTAAATAATAATTAGTAAATAGTAAATAGTAAATAGTAAATAGTAAACAGTAAATAGTGAATTGTAAATAATAAATAATAAATACTAATTAAAAAATAATATACAATATATAATATATAATATATAATATATAACATGTAAAATATAATATATAATATATAACGTATAACATATAACATATATTACATAAGTAATGTATAAATAATAAAATAACTAAAAATTAATTTAATATATGATAAATACATAATAAATTAACAATAAACTAATAAATAATAGATATAAATAATAACTAATAATTAATAGACCATGATTAAATAAATAATAAATATATAATGAATATAAAATGAATATATAATAAATATGTAATTAATAATTTAATAATAATAACTAATAATATAAAAATAATAATAAATAATAAATAAATAAATAGTGAATACTAAACTAATAATAAATAAATAAACAATAAATTAGAAATAAAAGAATAAATAATAAATAATAATAAATAAACAATAAATAATGAATAAATGAATATATAAATGAATAAATTAATATATAAATAAATATATAAATAACAAATAACAAATAAATAAATCATAAATAAATCAAAAATCACAAATCATAAATCAAAAATAATTATTAATAACTGATAAATTATAATTGATCATTAATAATTAATATTTCATATTTCATATTTCATATTTAAAAATTTAAAAATAAATAAGAAATTATTAATAAATTATTAATAAATAATTAGTAAATAATTAATTAATAAATAAAATATAATGAATATTGAATAAATAAATAATAACTAAATAAATAATAAATGAATAATAAACTAATAATAAACAAATACTTAATAAATTAAAAATAAATTAATAAATGATAAATAAGAAATTAGAAATAATAAAGAATGAAGAAAGAAGAATAAATATTACAAATAAATAAATTAATAAATAAATTAATAAATAAATAAATAATAATAAATAATAAATAACAAATAATAACAAATAACTAATAAATAATAATTAATTAATAATTAATAATAATTAGAAATTATAATTGATTGTGAATAATTAATAATTCTTAAATAATATTTAATAATTAATATTCAAAATTTAATATTTAATCATTAATAAATAATCAATAAATAAATATTATATAAATAACAAATAAATAATAAAAAATTAATTAATAATTAATAAATAATGAAGAAATAAATAATAAATAAAGAAATAATAAATGAATAATAAACTAATATTAAATAAATAATTATTAATTAAATAAGTAATTAAGAATAAATTAATAATTAATGTATACATAATTATTAAATAATAAATAAATATTAAATATTAAATATTAAATATCAAATAAATTAATAAATAAAGAAATAATAAGTAATAAATAATAAATTAATAAATATATAATTAATTAATTAAGTAATTAATAATAAATAAATATATATTAAAAAATAAATAAATAATTAACAAATAAATATAAATATATAATTAGATATATAAATAAATAAATCATAATACGTTAAGAACCTATGAAAACCCTAAAATCACTAAAATGACTATAAAATATGATCTCAGACTCATTTTCCATCACCACAACTAGTCAAATCGATGATCATTAAATGTGCTTCAATATGTTACGTGGTACAAGCTGAATGGACCCCTGGATCGAATGTTATAACATTTTGAATTTTACGAAATCGGGGATGGAAAATAAAACCTCTATTTCTGAGGCCTTATAGGCCTTTATAGCAGAATAAAAAGGGGGTACAATACTCAAAGAGCCAGTACCATACCTCAATTATGTAGAGCTCATCCTAGGTTTCAATTTGATTTGTGGTAAAGCCCAAACGAACACCTGGATTAAAAGTTTTTCTATATGAAATTCAAGTTTGATTTTCATCCTTTTTGAAATTTGAATATATATTTTTCATTTGATTATCAAATGATTTCAATCTCACTTGGTTTTATCTCATTTAAAATGATTCGATTTGATTGGTTGTGGAGCAGAAATGGACTCCTCGATCAGAAACTATGGTCATTCAACCTCGAATTCTGGTTTTTAGGTATTTGTAGATTTTTTTAATTTTCACATTATTATTTACTAATCATTATAAATATTTATTAATTACCAAATTATAAATAATTAAAATTATAAATAATAAACTATATTTTATTGTTTATAATTAATAAAAAATAAAAAATAATTAATAAATCATTTTTTACCTTTTTTTGTGGTGTTTTTTCAAAAAACCGCCGCAAAAATAAATGTTACTTTTTAAAAAAATTTAAAAAATATTTTTAAAATATTTTAAAAACATATTGCAACGGTTTTAAAAAACACCGCTAATTTTTTGATTGAAAAACATTTAGCAGTGGTTTTGAAAATCACTACGAAAAAATCACCTATAAATCATTGTTTTCCTGTAGTGCAAATTCAAGGGAGTGTTTGGGGAAATGAGTTGAGGGTAATGGGATTGGGAAGGCTACATAGGGTTTAATTGGGATTTCATGTAGTTGAAAACCACAATGTATGGTGGATAATCATTACCATGGTGATTAGAGGCACTAAAATCGATTAGAGGATTCAGATTTGGAAGAGCGGTGCCAGTGTGAAGGGAAGGGTAACCATTTTATTTAGAGTTTAGTGATCCAAATTTTAGGGATATTTGATTAATCATGACATGTTTTGGTTAGATAAATCATGATTCTATATATTAGAGGGCCATGTTTTGGTTATTATAACTGATACATAAAATATGTTATAATATTTGTTGACACATCATGTTTTAATGAGGATAATTTTTTAAAAAAATTATATATTGGGAATGAATTATGTGAATTAAACCATGAAATTTTTATTAGATGAGGTTCAACTATGATAAAATTTTAATTCATAACATTCCAATACACTGAAGGAAACACATCATTTTTACTAAGCATAGATTTCTTTTGAAAATTTGTTTCTGGATTAATTATTACTCTTTCTTGGATCAAGATAAGGCATTCTAATGAAAAATTGGTTTTATATTGATTTACATGCTAGGGGGAATCATGAAACCTCAAATAGACATATATTATCCCAAAATGGTCTAATCAATATTTTATAACCAACTAGGCATTGTTGAAAGGTGTTTTTTTGGTTGAAAACATTAGTTCATATCTAGTTTCCAAGGAAAGGTAGAAATCATGTTAGTAATTTGGAAAAAAATAACATGGTTTTGGGGTTCCAATGGGAATATAACAATGATGTATTTTATTTCTAAAAAATCATGTTTTTTTGAAGACTCTAAAAATAACCTCTTGTCACCTTGGTCAAGCCAATATATCACCTAGGTAAGCACACAATAGGGAAAAAGGCGACTTCTTGATCTCCATGAGCTAGAAACTAGTTCATGGACATAAAAAACTTCATTGGGATTGATTTCACCTGATAAAGAAAATAATAAAATAATACTTTTGAAAAAATTTATAACATTACCACTCCATAATATGAGGAAATCAAACAAATAAAAATAAAAAATTTCAAAATTAATACAGAAAAAACATGGAATAATAACGTCGTCTTAAAATTATCAATCCATAATGAAAAATATTAGTATAACCAAATTTATAAAAATAAAAAATGTAATAAATTTAACATAAGAGTTTATATAATATTAAAGTAAAATAATGAGAGGAATATGACATTACTTAATACATGAGGGGGCCCATTAAATCATAACAGAACAAGGTCCTAAGGAAAAACCACTACACTTGTCACCATGTGTATGGAGAATCATCTTCACTTACCATATCCTACATACCCATATCAGAATCCAAAGACCTTAAACTACATCCCAATTGAACTAGTACTAAACTTATAATATGATAAGAACAAGCATAACATTCCCAGTAGGTATCCTCCTCAAACCCCATGCACAATATTTAAATGTAAATCAATTTTTTCTCAAGTATGAAATACAACTATTGAAACAAATATTTATTTTGAGATCAAAGAAAGTAACATGAAACCAGTATAATAAATTATCATTTCTATGGTAGAAGGGTTTCTCATTTAAAAATAAAATATAATTTAAATTTTTCCATGATGATGTTAAATTTGTGATGAAGGGAACCAATTTAATGTTTACTTTTGAATTCTAGGGTGAATAAATAATGGAAATTTCCCACACATTATTAATACATTATAGTTTCATATGAAATAGTGGAGAGATCTATTTATGATTTTAAATAAGAAATAATTTTCATATTTATATGTTAAACAAGGAAATATTTAAATTCTATTGAAAAAATCATTCCCATTTAAACATAATCCTTTTCAATATGAAATGTAAGAACTTTCCATGGTTTTTTTATAAAAAATGATCCAATATGATTACCATAATATAAAGGGAATCATATATGATAATGTTTCAATACAATAGAAAAAATAGAATGTTTCTTAGTCAGGGAAACAAGAGGCTCAATGCCTATGGTGATGTAGTTATTCTGTCATCACATGAATTTATACTGAGTTCACAATTTGGTTTCATGAAATTCCCTATGGATCTTATATCCATGAAAAATCACATACCATATTTTTAAAGATATGAGTTCATTTGGATTTCATTCCTAATAATGATTAGGATATCACATTCTTTGAGACGATGGCTGTTTAGTCTCATCACAACCATTTATGGGAAATTATTTCCAACTCCCGGACTCTCTTATAGGCTTAAAATATGTATGTGAATCCTTCCCAAACCCCGATATGGGACTGGTCACCCTTGTGCCAATAACATCATCAAAACCATGTGTTAAAGATAACTATTTCATGTGTCATATGTTCTTTATCATTTTTATGATTCTTTTTTTATATCCATGTTCAGGAACTCTATAGTTCATCACCATCTAGGGAGGTAGTCAGTGTCATGGAATTTGGATTTATCCTCCTTGAGGTATCCTATGTATCTAGTGAAAAATGGAATCAAATCCCACATAGTTAATTTGAAATAGTTTTAGTTCATTTGATAGGAATGTTCCATGCAGTTCAACATTATGTGTCCATGATATACATCATGAAATCATAATATCATGTTTTAGAGTTCAGTCCTTGGATAGGCATCCTACGTATGTTGTTTATAATAGTAAATAAAATTCACCATAGTTTCATTGGAGATGTAATTGGGATTACATATAAATGGGGGGGGGGGGTTACACCATAGGGAATCAACACCAAGATAATATGAAAATATTCAGTGGTATATAAGCCCTTTTGATCCCTGATTGATGTTAGATTCATTTGGTAGTAGGAAATTGGGAATATTTTCATATTATTGTTGAATTTAACTTGTTTGGGGATTACATTATAATACTTCGATGATGATTGATCAAAAATCATTATAATGGGTATGGATCATTAAGGTATATAAATGTAATTTATGTATAATATGGATCTAGATCCTTAGGGAGGGATCATATATACCCTGCTCATAATGAGAGTTAGAGTTATCATAGTTCATGTGGACCCTAACTTGATGATATTTAGTTGTGTATAATGATACGAGAAATGATTGTTTATTATGGGTTTATGAGTTATATATACTTACCCCAAATTTATATTCCCACATCTAGAGGAATTTGTATTATGTTTTTGACTTGTTCACTAAAAATAACTAAGTCCACATGAGTTATGCCTTGTGTGAGAAAGAAGAGAAAACAAGTGTCTAAAGATATCACATGAATTTGAGATTGAATTCATTTTGGAATTTCACAATTAGGCTTCCTTGAATGAGATGTTTACCAATATCATAATGGTCATGGCATGGAGCTCGATCATTTGGAAGGTTTCCAAAGTATCCTATTTATAGAAGGAATCTGAGTTGACATAGTTCTTGTTGGTTCCCTACTCACAGATGGAGAAAGAAGAATGAAAAATACACATGAGGATTATTTCCCTAGAGTTTATAAATATTTGAATGGTTTAGGTACATACACCAAGGTGGAGGCTTGAAGCTAAACTCACTTCTCATATTTTGATAGATGAGGGAGGAAAATAGACTCATAGGATAACATGGATCCAACATGTAAGAATTAATGGTGTACTAATGTAATTTCACTAAAGGTGGATTATCATGTCACATTTTCTTTCCCTATCCTATGATAGAAAAAGGATAAGACCATAAAAGGTTCATTGAGTATTCTTGGATGAAGTGTAGGGTTTTTTAGGTGTATAAAACTATCATATTATGAAAATTCCCCACATAAAGTAGTGATCGGTCAAAGATTGATGGTTGATGGTTCACATGTTACTTTTATGAGTGTCTTCCTATCAAGGCTTAACATTTCCATGGAATTCATCCCAACAATTCATTACATGGATGAGTTTGTCTTCCTGAAATTTATAAGGATGTATAGACTTGTCCTAGTTGTCTTCTTGACATTTCTAAAGATGTTTGGACATGTCCATATTCTGTTCCTAACATGTTTGAGGATGTATTCAGATTTCAAATGTGTATTCATAAAATGTACAAGTATTTTTTGAAATATCCTTTTGACATTATGTGAACTAGATGAATTTTCTAAGGGATTTATCATGATACATGAACAGATCATGTGAAGCACGTGATTCCTTCTGGCGATCAAGGTTGAAAAGTCTGAAATCTTATTCATCACCATAGGTTACATGTCCAGAATCCTTCATATGATCAAAGATGATGTGTCTAGGTTATTTTTCATGATCATGGTTGACATGTCTGGAAGACATTGTGTTATCAAGGATTACATGTAAACAGATCTTCACATGATTATTGAACTAGTCATGTGAATCATGTGATCCTTTCGCATGCTACAATCACTTGATCTTAAGAGAGACTCACAATGGGGTTACAAGAACATGTTCATGGGATACATAACAAATCCCCATGCATGGAAAATGGTTTTCATGGTAGGTGAGGGTGCATGGCCAAGGGTTTACATAATGGATACACACCCAAGAGTTTTCATGATAAGGGGAGTTCATGTCTATAGGTTTGTAGGGATACCCGAAGAGAGGCATCAGTTAATTTAAGGATCACATGATTTTCATATTATCATTAAATATAATGATATTTATATTATGACGTGATAGAGTCTCGAAATTGAGTCTCATGATGGGTTCTAATGTATAGGTCTTGTGATTACCTAGAGGTATTCTTCGAAGGAAGCATCCCACTCCTCTTTTTTTCTTTGTTTTATCCTCTATTTGAACTTTTTTCCCTTCCCCTATCTCATTAATACTAGCTATAAACATTGTTTCAAGGGTTTATACAAACATATGAGTAATGATTTATCACTGCTTTCCATGGTGAAGATGTTGCATGCACCATCTTGAGGTAGTGGATAGATTCTCTTGAGAGATGTCATATGATGTTCATGTGATCACAAGATGGATTTATGTCATTATTTTATTAAAAAATGGAAAGGCTACTCAAGATAGATCCATGGTCTTTTTATGATCATTGTTTTTTCACGAGATGGTTTAATGTGATACGTGTGAGTGGCTTCATGTGATCACTTTACATGTCTACAAACCAATGTTATACAATTTAAAAAGCACCACATGATTGGAATATAATTTTAATAGTTAAA
Organism: Viscum album; assembly: GCA_963277665.1. Classification (NCBI taxonomy): domain Eukaryota; kingdom Viridiplantae; phylum Streptophyta; class Magnoliopsida; order Santalales; family Viscaceae; genus Viscum; species Viscum album. The sequence continues at coordinate 492,873,450 of OY728150.1, forward strand.
GATATCTAATGAAGAAAAGGTACATTATTTTTCATGTGAGCTATGTGATGTTATACAAGTTTCACATGAACATCAATTTTGGGTCACGTGATCCATAGAAATTCTAGTAGTGGCATAATGTGATAGATTATCATGATCGTCATCATATAATGGCTTCCTGGTTACATGGTTCAAATGATCTATAATTCTTCAGGTGAGGGATTCAAATGAATAATACCCTTATGGTGATAGCTTTTGTTTTTGAATAATTTAATGAATGAAAAAAAGTTTCATTCAATAGGTGTGATAGAATATGGAAGACAAGAAGGAGGTTAAAGAAGACATGGTGGAGTGATCAGATGGTGAAGATCAATTCAATCAGATAACTATATTTTTTTATAATTTTTTTTAACAAATGAAGAGTATCATTCATGGATATTGTCCCACATTGATCTGGCATGTAATGACCCTAAATTATATCAATTAAATTTCTATTCTTATAATTATGTCATATAGTTTAAATCACATAAATTAACATAGATAGCATAATAGAAACATTATAAATGAATAATTATAGAAAAATGGTGTATTTCTTGAGGTTAAAGAACCTATACCAATGAAATAGTAACATTACCTTTGGAATAGTAAAGTGACCCTTATGAATAGTAAATAATTAAATTGAATAATAACCTAACCCATAATTGTATAAATAAAAATTTGGTATCTTATGAGTGAAAATATTATATATTAATTTCAAGGTATATGTAAAAAAACGTTTTATAAATGATAAATTAAGTGTTGATATTTTTGTATGATATAAATATTTAATTAAATTTTTTAAATTTATATAATGATTTAAAATAAAGATTAATTTCCTCATATATATTCATAAATTTATATTTTTTGTTCATATGATTATAGGATAATTTTATGGGACCTTAATTAAAATTTCAATGTGTTTTAAAGTCATTTATAATTTTTAAATCAGTATTTTCCAAGTAAATGATGATTTTAATTAAAAAATGAATTTAAAATATGTAGAAAATTACTTTTCTAAAATATAGTTCATTTATGAATTATAAAAATCAATAAATTTTAAGGTTAATATTTTTTATTTCTCTAGAATAGTTGAACTTTTTGTAAATAGTGAAATACAACAATTTACGATAATTAAAAAATTAAAGAATTATTGAATCATAGATGATATATGGCTGATATAAGCCTAAAAATTCAACATATACTTCATTATTTTATTATATTTAATGATAAGGTTCAGATTCTTCATAGCATTGAGCTGAAATTATAAACTAATGAATACAAAAATCAAAAACACCCCTCTCATCCCCTATAAATACAACCCCTTACACAACCTCTTATCCTAATAACTCAAAAGCTTTAATGATTTTCCAATATATTCCCAATAAAATTACCAATCACCTCTACCATGTTCCAGATCATTTGGTCTAAAAAACCAAAATCAATTTCTATATGGAGGTTCTCAAGGAGAATAATTCTAGAGGTACAATACTCTTTCTTTTCTTTTAATTTATTTGGAAGTTATTTTATTTTTTAATTATATCCTAAAATCCCCATATCCAATTTGAATTATAACTAAAATATCATAAATATACTATAAAATTATTTTATTAATGTAATAATCCATCATCAAACCTCTTCTCCTCTCCCTCTTATTCTAAAAAAGAAAACGTTGTCTGTGAGGTGTTGATTTTTCACCTTCAAGGATGACATGTTTTCATTTTCCTTCACCGCCATCAATTTTTGTGATAGAACCCTTATATTGGTTGAAATATATTGTAAAATTTATTTTGAAACCTATTTTTATATTCTTGAACTAAAACATATATATATAATATTAAATAATAAAACCAAATGAGTTCGTTGTGATCGAAAACCACTGAAATTAATCAAAAAAATTATCATCAACATGTTATCTAATGAATGATCATCATATCTAGAAACATAATAGTATATAAGACCAATTAAAATTTTTTAATATCATTAATAAAATATATTTTTAATTATTTATTATTATCCCCATTAGACATGATCTTCCATATATATATACAAGTGAACCTATCATGAAAACCAAGAAAATGAACACTCATGAATGACGAAATTGATCTCTATAACTCATCATAATGTCCATAAATGAACTCAATATATTTATAATAACTAAAATACATGTATAAGAAGTTATATATTTATTACTTAATGAATAAAATTTAATTATCTAGGATATTGAAGTGAATAAAGCATTCAGACCTAAGGTAAGGGGATTCTCAAACCCAATTTCCTTTATTTGGATAATTCCACTTTTGTGAAAACATTTAGTGAGGATGTTCTTTTAATATTCATAAAATATAGATTCATTTTTTTACCTATTATATTATTGGATAAAAATGTTTCTAATTTTGTTTTATGAAAAATAATAATATTTTTCCAAAAGAGCTATTTATTAAAAAAACATCTTTTACTTCCCTTGAGATTGTCTCTTCTTCAATAAACATTGATAAAAATCATCTTACTAAATTTCTATTATGGGAACTCCAATGTTAATAAATTTATTCTTTATAAAAATAATCCAATTCCTTTATAGTGGTTATTTTATGTTGAATTTGGATATACGTTCTATGTGTAATTAAGGATTATGTAAATGTTATGATGTAACGAGTGCACCCTGAATTATATAGTAGTCCATTTAATTTGGTAATGTGATATATCTCCTAAGATAATGTGAAATATGTGTGAACATGATGCTATATGTTTTCGAAATGATGATTTTATGGTTATGAATATATGTTATGCATTAACATGATGGTAGCTTTTTTCATAACTATGTGCGGTATTTAGACACTAAGACATGATGTTTCATTTTTATGCATTGCAACATTCAAGGAATTTATCTAAATCTACCTATAATTATTATGAATATGGTACTATGATTATGTTTTGATGATTATTATTATTGTCACCCAATGTTATATCGATTCATGTTCTTATCTATTCACTTACTGTGATTTTATCTAACCCATTTCATTGATGTATATCCGCAGGTGACTACTTGTACTATGGAGAACATGAGGGTGGATAAGAAGCTAGAGATGAAGAAATCAAATTAATTTTTATGTATTATTATGAAACATTTATGTATTGTTCTAATTTTCCCGTGAGACTAAAACATTTCATCCATGTTTTCTAACACTATTATATTTTTTATCTTTAAAATTATGTAATATTAATGTAAGAAAAAGTTGGGTCTCTATAGTTTGTATTATATCCAAGTTTAGTTAATTTGGGAATTAGGATTAGTGAAAAGTTATGAAAACCTTATTATGAAACTATGTAAATATAAGAAACCTATAAGATTTGTTTTATAAAATTCTAAACATAGGGATCCGATAAGATATTCCTTTAGTGTTAATTTCACAAAAGAATAAATTATTTATTCATGATTGTTGACTTATGTTATATTCGAACCATTTCAATTTTAGAAAATGGTGGGAACTTGGGGAAACCAGGTAAACTAGCCATGTGAAGGATAAAGAAGCAGTTTCCTAAAGAATTATTAATTATGTATACTATTATACATTACACATAATACCAGGGGAGTATAAGAGTTAGAAACTAATTTTTTACCAAACCCATGATATTTTAATTTTTTATTTTAAAAATTGACATTCTTAACACAATTTACAAGTATTTTGTATTTTTTGAAAATAATTTATTTAGAAAGATGATATTTACATAATGAGATCTTGATTTATGCTAAAAACATAATTAATTGAAACAAACAAATATATCCACATGTAATGTTTTCCATTTAATTGTTAAATATGATTTAGTAGTCTTACACTTTTTGATCCAATGCTACAAATAGATACTGTTCATCACTTATAGAAAATGTTATTTCTCTTATTCTTTGTTTTGATAAATACTAGTATTATTTGATTTATTTATTAATAAAATTTATGGTAATGAATATTTTAATTATGGTTTAAATTTTTGATTGGATGATATTTTTTCAATTATTATAGAATAGATAAAAGCTAGATTTATTATATCGATAAGATTTTAACAGAGTTTCAAAATAATTTCTAGAATTTTTTAGGTTAATAATTTAACAATGATTCATATAGGGTATGTATAATATTTTCATTCTATAAATTTTTTAGAATACCATCGTTAATATGGGAAAAAGTTTGATACTATTTAATGAAATTTTAATTTTAAACAAACTATTAGATTTGGTATTACCATAGAGAGATGAGTCAATCTTCTACTATTTATGAATGAAATGAAACAACTGACCTGAAGAATTTGATATCTGACCAGTTTCCATTTGTGCATCATTCCAAGAGAGATAGTATGTATGTAAAAGAAGGAAATGATATCAGTACCAATGATGAATTTTATTAAGATAATTATGTTGAGAGAGTGAAAAAATTTATTGGATGATGCTAGATCTCCAATATATCAGGAATATACTAAAATTTCCAAGTTGTAATTTGTAATGCAGTCATATCATGGGAAAACCTTGTATTTATTATCTAATACAACCATTGATTATATTCTTACATTTTTGAAGGATATGATTCCTGATGGTGTAGGTATTACCTCAAATCATTATAAGGAATGGATGTTATTTATGCAGATTGGATTTACTACTAATAAATTCCATGGTTTTTCGAAATATTGTAGTTTATTTTGGGAGTATACGGCTATGTTTAATGACTATAATGAATGTGGTGCATCACGATGGAAGAAAAATTCATATGGAACACCATCTTGTGTGCCACAGAAAGTCATATTGAACTTTCCATTGATTCCCAGACATCAAAATCTATTCATGTCAGCAGAAATCAAACCCAATATTCGATGGAATGATACTGAGAGAATTAAGTGTAATTAATAGTTGGTTCATCATATAGATGGATTATCATAGAGGAAATTTGATGCACAATATACTGATTATGCAGCTAACGTGAGTAATGTCAGGTTGGGTCTATCCTGTGATGGTTTTAATCCGTTTGGTTTGATATTTACTGCTCCCAGCACGTGGCCAGTCTGTATTCATGTTTATAATCTTCCATTTTGTATGTGTATGAAAAAATAATTCACTTTCTTGAGTATACTGATATATGGACCTTCTAATCATGGTACCGATATATATGTCTACTTGAAGCCTTTAATAACAGAGTGTAAACAAATTTTGGGATTTGGGTGTGTGGATATTTGATTCTTCTTCAAAGAATACATTTCAGACGTGCATTGCCCTTCTATAGACCATAAATGATTTCCCTACTTATCCAATGATTTTTGGGTGGATAACTAAGGGAAAACAATCATGTCTCATTTGTATGTAGAATACATGATAGAGAAAGATTAAATATTTTTACAGCTGTAGTTTCATCATTCATCAATGATTTAAGCCAATGAAACATAAATATAAGAAGAATCTCAGGATGTTTGATAATACTGTTGACACTGAACAACCACATCAACATATTTTAGAAAGTGATTTACTTAATGAATCGAAATATTTCATTTTTCATTAGGTAAAGGTTAGTTGAAATTTCAGAGGAAGAATGTTGACACTGAAACCACTTATAATTGAAAAAATAGAAGTATTTTTCTTGAGTTTCCATATTATTCTACCAAATTGTTAAATTATTATTTATAAATAATGAACATTGAAAAAAATATATGTGAAATGTTGCTGGAAATTCTTTTGAATATCAAGGGGAAGACAAAATATGACTTATGATCTCTTCGGGACTTGTGGGATTAGGGTATTTGACCAAAAATGCATCCTATATTTATCGGTGAAAACAAATTGAACGTTCCTTGTGATTATTATGTGATAACACTGACATAGAAAGATCAATTTTTGGTAGTATTGGAGAATATCAAGTATCATGATAGCTATTCTAGCAACATATCTAAATTAGTCAACCTAAGATATTTGAAACTTTAATCTCTAAAAAATAATTTTTATCACATCCTTATTCATGAAATGATTCCTATAGATATTTGAAATTTCCTATCCAATAATGTAAGTACAACAGTGATTTAGTTGCTCCATTTTTTGAGACTTTTGTGCTAAAAGGTTATCCACATTAGTCTTGATAAAAATATAGCAAGAAGTGCCATTAATTCTATGTGAGTTGGAAAAAAATTCCTCCATCCCTCTTCACTTTCATTCTGCATTTAACAGATCATCTTCTAACTGGGACACTTCTTGGTGGACCAGTAACATTTCAAAGGATGTATCATACTAAATGAAATATGGGCACAATGAAATCATATGTCCGAAAAATGAATTATCTTGAAGGTTCCATTGTGAGGGGTTATCTGGCCTAAGAATGTATGGATTTTTGTTCAATTTATTTGTTTGATGTGAGAAGAAGACATAATCGGACAATGAGAAATGAAAATGAGCATAATGAGGAAATTAATCTCTCATTTCTATCTCTTCCCCAAACATGATGAATTTCTGGGGAAAATACATTGGTTACAATGAGCATTGAAGAGCAGGATATGGCACAACTCACAGTATTGTTTAATTGGGGTTTGTTCGATGACTATATCAAGTATATAATTTGGATATCAATATGTTATCTCATACTATGTCATTTTAAGGATCCTTGAGTTATGTTTAGATATGGGACATTGATTTAAGAGCTATGTGTTTTCATTATTCGTTGATTTATACTATAGAAATTATGTGATAACATGTGTTTAACCAAATAGAAGATGTGATTCTAAGATTTTATCATATGTGATTATTATTTTTCCTGAATTGGGATACCTTTTTATATGATTAATGGCATTGGATAATGTAATTATGGGTTATTTGGGTGGCTTAGTTTGCACTTATTATTTTATTTTCATATTGAGAATAATTATGTTAAATCATTTGGATATTTAAATTTTTTATATTATCATGGTTAACACCTATGTATTCTAGGGGTTTCATTGGTTTATGTTGAGTATTATAATATCTCTTCCTTTATATACACAATTTATGTGTATACAAATCTTATGAATGGTGTTTCATGTAAAGGAAAGAGTCCTTTATTCCACTACACATCTACATATTATTTTTTATGCAATGAAATTATAAAATTCATTTTTGGGCCATTAGTCTCTCAACTATGGGATGAAATAACAATTACTTCTTCCAAAGTTTCTAATTTCAGATGAAAATTTTATATTTCTACAGATTGTCTATTGGTGTGGTATTTTCTTTTGAAACTATTGGAATATTCTAAATATTATAGGGTATCTTAGCGTGGATAGGTCTATAGAACAACATATAAATTTCTAAAACACTATTTTCTTAGGTTCTTTATGGTTTTTTAGTTCTCCATTTCCATTTTTCTTGTAATGCTGTGATTTTTCTTTGGTTTTTTCGGTTGGTACATGATGCTGATCTTTTCCCATGTTTGTCTTGGACTTGTAGCAGTCATTATACATTTTGTACAATGGTATTAATATTTACCCATTTATGACTACAAAATCGTTGAAACCATTTTAGTTTCATGGATTTAGACAAAGAACTATGGATCCATCTTCACAGAAATGGACATACTAGGTATTGATAGAAATCCGTTTTATAGGATTTCCATTGTCTCATCGATTCAATACTTAGCTGAATATTATTTAAATATGTCTCCTCTTGATATACCAAATGATGGTCTTCATGAATAAATTTTTATTTAATGTATAGTTTTTTATAATAAACCACAACTTGTTAAATAAATTTTTCAAACTTGTCATTCCAGTCATACTATAAGGATGGAATATATATTTACTTTCCCCATCAGTTCATAGTAATGAGGATGCTCTCAAGATAATAAATTGAGAGGTAGGGCAGTTTCAAAATGAAATAGTAGGTATTCAAGGCATAAAAATCAGAATACGACCACCAGCAGGGCCTCCTTTGCATTATGTGGGACCTTTTGAGATTCGGTTGTAGAATTAGGGTAATACTCCACGTAATATTCTGGTGTAAATTGTATGGAATAAGGACATGGAAGTCTCACAGGTGCTTTCTTAGTTTTTAACCATATAATATTTTCGTGAAATGTTCTCCTATTTTACTAGTATTGTGAAATATATTATCTTGTAGTTAAAAGAGAGATACCCTTTCCCAAAACCGAAGAATGATCTGGAAAATGCTCCTCCTCTATGGGATTTTATCGGAGATATCAAGGAATCAAATTTACATTCCATATTTCTCAGTTCAATGGTTGATGTGAAAAAGACCACTCCAAGTAGATGAATCCTAAGAATGGATTTTGATTGAGTAAGTTAGTAAATTTATCCTCTTCTCCCTATGTTCAAGTAAATTTATGTTTCAAGACCCCCACTCCCATTATAGGATATATTTGTTTAAGATACAGTTCTTTGGCATTATGAGCTATTGATTTGACACAAGCAAGTAAAGTGTTTGAGATGGTGGTCTATTGGCTCCAATTATGAAATTTCGGCCTTTCATTTTTAATCATTTCCCCATGTATATCTATCTCAAATTATATTTTATTTTTACATACATTTTCATTTAATAATTAAAATCTATTGCATTATATTTTACCTAGTTTTTAATTATTCCCATATTAGGTGGAAATTTCTTGAGTTTATGAGGATGGTGGGGTAGTGTGTCTTAGTGTTTTGACAAATGAAAAAGTATTTTCAGGAAAAAATGTGTTTCATAGTTGGAATTTTTTTCATCAAATATAGATTAATTTTTCTCAATTTGGGATTGGTTTATTTTTATGATCCTATTTTAATTAGGGATTCTTTGAAAATAGAGTAGTGATACGTAATGTAGGTGTGAAGGTTAGTGCTTGACAATTAATCTTTAGCCTGTTATAATGGCAGATGAAAATATTTATTTATATGATTCTTACACAATAATTGCTGTAGTTCCCATTATTATGAAAATATTTAATCCTAGATGAATAAAAACTATAGTATTCTTGAGTTAAATGGGAAAATATTATTCCTTTTATCGCTGATTTTAACCTGAGCTTTTCATCCAATACATTATCAAGAAACACAAGATGACTGGATAAGCTAAACTTATCGAGGTGTTTATTATCTTTATTTATTTTTTATTAACATTAATATGTATTTCATATTAATATATGTCTTAATATTGTCTAAACATCTTCAATCTAGTTTTTTACCTGATTTAATTCCCATTTATGGTTAAAAAAATTTAAGTTGTAGTTCCTTAATAAAATATTTTTATGTGTGTCTTTATTGTTTCCCTTATTCACCTCGAAGGTGCATGATAATACTAATATGGACCATTTTCATGGAATATTTGGGATTAATCTCATTGGAAATACATAAAATCTATTCACTGACTTGGTATAATGTATGTATAGATAATTTATGTGAAAAAAAATTCATCTTATATTGAAAAGATGGTGTAACTTATATAATTGAAATGAAAATTTTAGGATAAAATCATTGCACTTGAAGGGGATGAACCATTAACATTGGACATGGATATCATGGGTAAAGGTCAAGCATGGAGTAATATGTTTTAGGAATACGATCCTAAATATATTGGATCTCCTATAAATGGTTTGCCTCAAGGTTTTCACATTCATCCCTTTGAGTTTTTGTTGTTTGATTTCCCATAACGAGTTTGGAATACAATCCATTTCAATCAATTTTTGAATTATCCATTTCATCTTTTGATTTTTTGTTTAACTAGTTTTATTATTATTATTATTCCATATTCAAACCTTTTAACATTTATATTACTTTTTTGGTTTGTATTTTTTCTAATGGTGAAGGATGGTAGGAATGTGGTCCAGTTCTTGGTCGAGATAAGTATCTATACCCACAGTTCATTGAACCATGGGTAATATACATGTTATGATAATCTATACCCAATGTTTACATAACCGGGGGTATAATAATATACCAAAATATTATTAAGAACTTTTGGTATAATATTCCTATCGTGATAATCTATAGAAATAGTTTTTAAGAACATGGTTACAGCTATATACCTACGATTAATTAAGAACCATGGGTAGTGTTTATTTTTTTCAGAGCTAAACTAATAGTTCTAAAGAACCTTGGGTATATCTCTATACCAATGCCTCGATAGCCCATAGTTCTAGGGGATATACCCATGGTTCCAAACTGTGGGTATAAGTTAGTTTTCTAGTAGTGAATGATATCTCAAAAATCCCTCATGAAGAAAATAAATGATTCTCAATGAAATGGTGTTGAAATTCAGAAGAATGCAGAATTTATGATAATGGGGAAATCCTTATAGTATAAAATTAATGAGGACATAATTGTAATTTTTTAGGTCATGATAATTTGTACCTTTTGATCCATAAATAAAGATTAATATTTTGAATGACGCCCATAGCTCATCCTTCTCTATTAACCTAGGGATCACAAAGATGTATCAAGATATCTAAGAGAACTATTATTGGGGTAGTATGAAGAAGGATGTCACTAAATATACATCCAAATGCTTGGTATGTAAGAAAGTAAATGTTGAGAGACAAATTTCTATGGGGATGACTCAACCATTAAACATACTAACATGGAAATGGGAAAACATCGCCATAAACTTTTTCACTGGACTTCTAAAGATATCCAGAGGAAATAATGCTATATGGATCTCTATTGATAATATTACAAAGACAACTGACTTTATTGAAATTAAAGATGACTTATCACATGATCAACATATACGGGTATACATCAAAGATTTGGTATGGTTTCATGGAGTACCAATATCTATTGTATTTGATTGAGATCTATGATTCACTTCAATGTTCTGGAAAAGTTTCTAACATTCTCTAATCATTGAGCTAAACATTAGCATGGCTTATCTTCCTCAAACTTATTTTCAATCTGAGTGGACTATTCATATGCAAAAAGACATGTTGAGGGCATGTTATATGCAATTAAAAGGAAGATGGGAGAAACATCTCCCTCTGGCTAAGTTCTCTTACAACAATAGATTCGACTCAAGCATCCAAGTGAATGCATATTAATCCCCTTTTGGGGAAATGATATAGAACACTGGCTTTATTGGATGAAGTTGGGGAACATAAACTACTAGGACATAAAATGGTTGAAGAGATGGTGGAAAGGGTGGAAACCATTCCACATCACATCAAAGAATCCCAATGTTGAAATAAGAGCTATGCATATAATCATTGAAATGACATAGATTTTAAGGTTGGAGACATGGCATTCCTTCATATATCTCCATGGAATAGGATCATGATATTTGAGAAGAAGGGAAAGCTAAGTCCTAGGTACATCGACCTCTTTGGGATTCTTTATCGAGTTAGAGTTGTGGCCAATCAACTAGAACTTCCACCAACCATGTCTTAAGGACATGATGTATTCCATTAACCCCACTTGAAGAATCCCATTTCATATCCCTCACATTTACTAAATCTGGAAGTGGTATAGTTGGAAAATGATCTCTCTTATGAGGAGCAACTGGTGAATATATTGTACAATAGAGACAATGTTATATGCTACAAAACTACTCACCTGGTCAAAATAATATGGAAGAACAATATGTACAATGAGGCAACATGGGAATCAAAGGAAGTGATAAAGGATAAGTACCCTCACAAGTTTTCACCAAAATATGTAAAGCGAAATTTTGAGGGCCAAATTTCATAAGGGGAGAAGAATGTAAAATAACCCAGAATTTAACCAATGGAAACTCCCTTCTTATAATTATTCCATATATTATAAATTAAATAAAATCACATAGAGAACACAATAAAATTTTTATAAATTAATAATGCATTAAATAAAACTTATTTCTAGATGTTAAGGAACCAATACCGATGAAATAGTAACATGATCCTTCAAATAGTAACATGACAATAAGAAATATTAATCCATCCAATAGAATAGTAATCTTACCCATGATAGTATAAATAAAATTTATTTATCCTATCAATGAAAAGATGATATATTTATTTCTTGGTATAAGTAAATACATGTTTTAGAAATTTAAAATTAAGTGTTGGTATTTTAGAAAGTTATAAATATTTAATTACATATTTATACTAATATAATGATATAAAAAAATATATTTTCATAAAATCATTTTATAAATAAATAATTTTTTTTCTTTTGATTATAATATAATTTTATGAGACCCTAATAAATTTTGAAAAATGTCATAAAATCATTTATAATTACAAAATCAGTATTTTTCCAATAAATGATGAATTTAATTAAAAATTAAATTTCTAATATTTAGAAATTTATTTTTATAAAATGAAGTTCATTTTTTTATCTTAAACATCAAAAAAATTTTACAGGGAAAATTTGGTATTTTACTAAAATAGTCCAATTTTTTGTGAATTGTGAAATACAATAATTTATAATTTAACCTAAATACATGAATTATTGAGTCATATATGGTGTGTTGTTGATGTAAGCCCATAATATCAAACTATACTATATTATTTTAATATATTTATTGGTAATGATCAAAGTATTCATAGTTTTGATCCAAAATTGTAGAATATTTAAAAAACACCACTCTCCCTATTAATACCACACCTCACTACCTCTTCTCCTCACACTTTCCAAGCATTAAAACTTGTCCAATATCTACCCAATACTCTTCCCAATCCCCTTCACCACATCTTGGAGCCTTGTTTCTTAATATAAGTCCAAATAAAATTTCATTAGGGAGGATCTCTAGGAGAAGAATTCAAAATGTAAAATCATCTTCTATATTATTTTAATTTCATTTCATATTCTTTTCTTTTTTTTATTCTCTCCACACCACCCCTAATCAATGTTTCATGATATAACTAGTATATAATATATAATATGATTTTATTATGTTAATGTAATAATCTATAATCAATCATCTTTTTGTATCCCATTTATTCTATAAATGAAAACATCGTCTGTGAGGTGTTGATTAATTGCCTTCGAGGATGAAAAGTTTTCATTTTCTTCACCGCCTTCAGGTCTGGTCAAAAATCCCTTATAATGATTGAAAAATATTTTAAAATTTATTTTATAACTTTTTTATGTCATATAAAAAACATTTATACATAACATTGAATAATAAAACAAAATGAGTTTATTTTGATCAAAAATCCGCCAAAATAATCTAAATTATTATAATTAACATGTTATCTAATGAATCATCCTCATATCTGAAAAAAAATTTAATACCAATAAAACTTATATAAGTTTACAAATAACTTATTATTTCAATTCTGTATAATTATCCTCATTTTACATGATCTTCCATTAATGTAGAAACGTTAACCGATCATGAAAACCATGAAAAAAAAATCTCTTGAAGGATGAAATTCAACACTATAACTCATCAAAATGGATAGAAACAAAATTATTAAAAGTATAATGAATAAAATACATGAATAAGAAGTTCCTTATTTATTAATTAATGAGTCTAATTTTATTTTCTATGATTTTAATGTTATTTTTTCAAACATAATGTAAGGGGATTGTCGAACCCAATTTCCTTTCTTTCAGTTATTTCTCTTTGGTACCAAATTTCAGAATGGATTTTATTTTAATATTTCTCAAATATAATTTAATTATACTTAAATTTTCATTTCTTGTATATAAAATAGTACAATATTATTTTATGGTATATTAAAAAAAATTCCATAGGAACTCTTCTTTTATAAAACACATCTTTTACTTCTCTAGAGATTCTTTCTTCTTCACTCAAGATTGATGATTCCTATACCAGTATGTTATTACATTGTTGGAACCCCAATGTTTTTTATGAATATATGATTTATGAAATTAAATCCATTCCTTTCCATGGGTTATTTAATTTTAAACATTAATATACATTATATGTGGTATGGATGATTATGTAAATGTAAGGATGGGTCAGGAGCCCCGAGAATTATTTAGTGTTCCAATGCATAAGGTAATGTGATGTATCTCATGAGATAATGTGAAATATGTGTGAACATGATTCATTATTTTTTCACATTTATGATTATATGGTTATGAACATAGTTTAAGTGTGAACATGATGTTATTTTTTTTGAAAAATATGTATGGTATTATACTACTAAGACATGATGTTTCATTTTTATGCATTTCCATATTCCATGCCTTTTTTTATGTTTTCCCCTTATTATGATGATTATTAAATACTTATTTTATGATGAGGATGATTATGATCACCCATGTTTTCTTGATTCATGATCTTATTTATCCTCTTAATATGATTTTAGATCACCCATTTCTTTGATGTATATATTCAGGTGATTACTTATACTAAATAGAAATTTAGGGCCACTAAGAATCTATAGAAGATGGAATTAAATACTATTTATGTTTTATTTTTTAATGTTATGTATGGTCCTAATTTTTCTAATACATTAATCCTTTGGATCCTGGTTTTTTAACACTTTTATATTTTTAATCATTAAAATGATGTAATAATCATGTAAAAAATGTAGGGCTGCTATAGTTTCAATTTCCTCTCAAATATTACATCACATTTCCATAGAGATACCTTTATGAAAACATGATCTACCACTAGAAATTATAAATCCTTCCTTTTATTATTGATATAAATTGTATTTATGATTTGAGACACCTTCTTATGATTATGAATATTATTCTATGTCACCATTGTATCCTTAAAAATATCACAACCTATAGGATTTATTTCTCTAGCTTCATCCCAACATGTTGAAATACAACATATATTCATGTGTAATAAATCATATGGTGATATTTGAATGCATTAATGGAAGATATTTTTATATGAAAATTATTATAATGGTAAATAAAAATCCTTCAAACATAATAAATAAACTGAGCTTGGACTCAACATATCTTATAATATTTGAATATTTGAAAGACAAAACATTATGTGCATATTTTTATTCTAATTTCAATGGCTTAAGTATTTTTTGATTATAAAACCCATCGATTTAAATGTTTTATTAAATAATTGGTCATTTTAATTATAGAATAAAAATGGGCAAAAATTCTTAGATCTAAAATTTAGACATATTTTAATCACTTTCGTATTTTGATCATCACATTTAAAATATTGATCATATTTGAGTGGTGATTTTTTATAGTATTATTTTGACTGTGTTATTAAACTTCTTATTATAAACTATAATATGATTAGAACATGAAAAAACAATGAAAAATTAATAGATTTGAAATATTTTAATGGACAACAGTATGGAACCCACCTATGTGATTGAGGCATTACATGGGATACAGACCTCCAATTGAGTTGATTCAAGATGGATTTAAAGGAGGACTCATTGATAATTTTCACAATTAGATTTTATGGATTTATTTATTAATAAAGAATCTATTTAATAATAATAATCAAAGGTATATTTTGGAAATCCTCAACTGCAAGAAGTATTACCCGTTTATTATACCATGAATCTTACGGTACACATCCAATAAATGAGACATTTGGAGGCTCAATAAAAAATATAATTTATAGAAACATTCAGGAATAAATAATTCCAATAATTTTTCATAAACATGTAAAATATGAGAAAAATTATGGAGAAATGAATCTGGAGGAGATCATAAAGATAGATTTGGAAGAACTTGATTTTCAAAACTAAAGGATGGCATGCCCTTGTCCTATATAAGGAAGAGTTCACCCATGCTTAAGACCATATCTCGACACCCTGAGGTGTGAATACACAAATGATGAGGTCAGGCTGCTGCATGTCCCTATTTTCATTTTCATTTCTTTTCTTTTATTTTTATTTTTTAGTTTTCTTCTTCTTTTAATTTTTAATTTTTTTTATTAAATAAAAAATTCTTGCATTTCTATTATTTCCACCCCTTCTTATTATTCTGTAATAATTATTCTATTTATATTTTATTTTCTAATTTTTAATTTTAATTATTTTTATTATTATTATTTTAACATTCTATTTAATACTTTTAATCTTTTATTTTTCTTCTTATTCTATTCTATTTTATTTATTTATCTATATCTCTCTTGTATACAATTGTATTTTTATTTTATTTTATCTCATCCACCATTCTTATTTTTATTTTTATTATCAATTTAATTTATTTTACTTTATTTCATTTCTCTTATTATTCTCTTTCATTTACTCCATCAAGTGATCTCTTACTCTCAAAAATGATAAGCTGAACCTGAGGATTGTCCCGAGGGGAGGTCATGGTGTTCTTGAATTTTCCTAATAGTTTATTTCATGTTTGTAATAGATTTGAGTAGCATGCATGGGTGAGGTGAATTTAACTGATGTGTTGATTTAACCCCAATGACATAAAAACAAATATTTTTCTAGTATATTCTTTAAATTGGTTTCAATCTCTCTGTTGGTTAGTTTGTCACACATTGGAGTTGAACTAATCAATGGATGAAAAGAATTCCATAAAGATGGATCCCATAGGATGACACATCCTAGACCAAGGTGTGTCATCACACATGATTTAAAGGAGTGGGTGGAATTGAGAGTGCTTCAGAATTCAATGATTTCTACAATTTCTAAATAAAGAATAATAGTTTAAAAATGATATTCCATTTTTGGATTTTCAAACTGAAATAAAACATATAAAGGATAATAATGATTTAACCAAAAATTGAAACCAAAACCATGTCATTTATCTCCTTAACACATTCTATTATATTTTCATCTTAGTTTAAATTATTATATTTTATGTCATTTTAAAAAGTAATCAAAACCAAAAAATATTTTAAATTTTTTCATTAAATAATAAAACATAAAAAAAATTAGTTTAGGTGATTTAGAAAAATGTAGGTGAACAAACTGAGAGGCTCCTCAAGTGATATGACTCTGTTCAGCCACTAAACTGCACTAGGAAAAATAATTTTCTTTTTCCATACCCCATAACATCTGTGCATCCAACCTGGTGTCATTTTCAAGAAGTAATTCAGTTAATAATTTACATTTTCTATTTTCACATTTAAAATTGATTTTATTTCTTTTATTAAAATAGAAACTAAAAAAATTCACAATGTTTTCAAATGAAAATTTTTCAATACATGAAACAATTACTCTATGGTGTAATAATTAGTTGTTCAAATTGATGAAGATGTTTCCCTATATAAAAATATCAATGAACTCATTGACTTAGCCCTGCTTATGATAAATGGACATGAAACTAGAATGTCATTTAAAGAACTAGAAGATATAGTTGATAAAGTCAAACTTGATTATCAAAGATTGAATACCAAGAAGTAAGTGCCGCATAAGTTGCTCGGGTTCACTAAAGACATCAAAGAGGTCGAATTTCAGATTGAAGAGTTTCCACAACCCATCCATATGATGATCCAAATAAAAAAAACATAATGATCTAGAGTGGATTCGTGTTGAGGAAAACATAACTGATGATATAATTGTGGGAGATCAACTCGATCAAGATTATTTTTGGAATGAATATGAGGTACAAATTGATCTCCCCGATCCTTACCAAGTAGTAAAGACAATTCCATTACATCTATATTCACCCATGGAATAGGAGGAACCCACCCAAATGATGGAATTTGATTAAAATATAGTGGATCTTGACTACCTTTCTCCAAATTCCACCATCCAACTACATGGGGAACCCATCATTGAGAAAAATATTGAAACTAAACCAATTCATGGAGTTGAAATCATTCTCAAAATCTACCTCTTCTGATTTAATTGAAACATAATTATGAATCACTCCATTCTATTTTTATATAGATTCAGAAAATATTTGTTATTCCTTGGAGGAAGATGAAGATATTGGACTTACACCTAAAGAAGAACACATGGATCTCCCTGATTATGATGAACTTATATTCGAGGAGCCCCATAAAGAGATCCAAGTTGCTAAGCTTGAGGAAATTAAGAAATATGATGATCATATTAATGGGGGGAAATTTATTATTAAAAATTCTATTTTTATTCAAGTATAAATACCTTTTTTACATCCCCTTTGATTATTCAATTCATTCAGCCTATGTGAATCCAACACTAGAAGAGAAGAAGAGGGTTGCCCAAGTAGAAACCAAGAAGGTGGATGTTTCATACTTCATCAAATTCTCTCAATGAAAGATATAACTCATTGTAATGATGGTGGGATTTAGTATACTCTATCCATGGATCATTCCTCACTAAGAAAGATAAAACACATGCTGGGAAAAGACACATGTGATGGTTCAAATCATAGAAGATTCATCCACTATCGGGTTTTGGATAATAGTTCGTACGACCCTCTAGAGAAAGAAAAAAAAATAAGGTCTGACTTTGGGGATCATACAAATACTTATCCCTTTTATATTATTTTTATGAATTTTCATTTCAATTTGATTTCTTAGGTAGTATTCAATCAGGTATATCACCCCCTCTTATCTTTTTTATCTTAAATGATATGATTCTTGTGCTTGATTGAGTAATTTCTATTATAGGTTCATTATGGAAGAAGGCAACACCAATAGTGAAAGAGGAAAGTGGAAAAAATATTCATGGTAATGGTACATCACTTATTATGATTATCTTATAAAATCTATAAATTTTTTTCGAAAAACATGTTTTGATCTTTAATGAAAAAATTGCATGCCCACACTTAGATTTATGCTTTACTTGACTTATCTTGGAGACATGAGTTTCTTAAGAATATCATGTTTCCAAGTTTTTTATTTCAATGTAAATTAAATTGAATAAGTATAATGGATAATTGTATTATTATAGTGAAACATGGATATTAAAATAAGGACTCATGATTTGAGATAATTAATTGGTTCAGTTAAACGAAATTTCAAAACAAATTTTCATGCATTAAATTTCTAAAATTTATTTTAATTGGTTATTTATTATTAATCATGCCTCAGGTGATTTTAAAATGTTATATTCCCATTACCAAGGGGATATATGGACCCAAGTACTTCCTATTTTATTCTTGATCATATTTCTTGAGTAATATTTAGTCATGCCACCAGCTAAAACTTTCATTTGAACTGTTCAAAGTTATGACTGTGAAAAAAAACATTTAAAGTAATTCAGGCATCATTTGATACACCATGTATCCTTTAAATAACAACATTACATAAATCCTTATTTATTCCATAGATATCATGAATGATATTTATAGGGATGATCCTTGTTTGGATCCATCTTTATCCATTCCTACCCTACTTTTGGTATATTTGTGATATTTTAAAGTTGAAGTGTGGGGGTGAAGGGAATCTAGTTTATTGGATGAAAATTATAATAAGGAAGATGCTTGGGGGTGATTTTTGTGGGAACAAGTAGATTTTTTATTCATTAAATGTACTTAATTTTTCCCTTCATAAAAAATTAGAAAAATAGAATGGGTTTTGACTTAGAAGAATCTAAAATCACTATCACTGGATTGATGATTTTTATAATATGTGGTTAGGTGGTTTATGTGAGTTATATTCTAAGAATAACATTAAAAAAATGAAAATAATCTACTTTGAAAATGAAAAATGTTTAAAATTAGAGAAAAATTCTAGAAGGGGAACATTATTCATTGTGAATTCATTATTTATGTCCATTTCTTTGAAAGTTTAGGGGATGTGGGAGATTCTCCTTTAAGGGGGAAAATTTCATTACACTATAATTTTTGATATCATGAATTATAATTAAGAGATAAACCTCCTCCTTGATCCTTAATTTTTAAAACTACAAATCCTACCAACCTTAAGCCTCTGATTTATTTGAACCATTATTGAAAGTCCCCATGATATCATGTGTCTTTTGACTTTACAAATGTGATAAACTATTTCATTTAAAATTATATGGATAAAGAGCCTATATTCCTGATAAGATCATAACTCTAAAAAAACATTATCATGATTTATGAGATAAAATATTCCATGGTGAGTTATATCGTGAATTGTAATGTTTGATAATAATTAATAGTAGAACTTGAATGAATGAGAGGATAAGCTTCATCATTTTTCAAATGGGAAAATTAAAATAAACAGATTGGTTGTTTCATTAAAAAATGGGAAATTTAATTGATATTTGATGTGGAATTTGAAATTTTTATTTGAAATTAATAATTTTTTGATTTTATTGCATTAAAATTTGATTATTATGAACATTTGTGTCATCTTTAACTCCTTTTTGAGATTTTATGCTTGAGGACAAGAATGGTTTAGTGTTGGGGTATTTGAAAGACCAAAATTCTATGAATATTTTTATTCCAATTAAAATTGTTTTCTTTTTTCAGTAATAAAACCCATGGATTTCAATGTTTTGTTAAATAATGGGTAATTTGAATTATAGAATGAAAATTGGATAAAATTATTAATTTTATAATTTTTACATATTTTAATGACTTTTATAATTTGATCATAAAATTTAAAATATTAATCCAATTTGAGTGATTCCTTTTTTATGAGGATTCCATGATTCCTGGGCTTCAACTTCTACTTTTGGACAAGGAGCTAATTTAAACATAAAAAGACCCTAAAAATCAATAAAGTTGATTTTTTTTATTTCTGAATGGTAGTGTGGACCCCACCTAGGTTATTGATGAATAACTCAAGATACACACTTATAATTGAGGTGATTAAAGTTGTATTAAATGTAGGAATCATTGATAAATTTAAAAATTAAATTTAATGGAGTTTTAAACTAAATAAGTCATAAATTGAATTCTTAAAATGGATGGAATATTTAGGGGAAGTATAATCCTATAAAAGTGTTACTCGTTAATGAAAACATAACTCATATATTACGCATCCAATTAATGTTAAATTTGGAGGGTGAATAGAAAATATAAACTAGAGAAACTTTAAAGAATAAATAATTCCCATATTCTGTCAATTCTTATGTAAACTATGGGAAAATTTTTGGTGAACTAAATCTTGAGGGTATATTAAATAGAGATTTAGAAGATCGTGATTTTTAATACCGAAGGATGGCACCCCCTTAGCCTATATAAGTAGATTTTTACCCATGATGAATGTTATATCTTGATTCCTCAAGGAGGGAACCCACCATAGAGGTGGCTAGGCTGCTACATGTCCCTATTTTCATTTTTTAATCTTTTTTTATTTTAATTTTAATTTGGACTTCTCTTTTTCAAAAAAATAATAATTCATGCATGTCCATTATTTACACCCCCTCTTCTTCTTCTCTAATAATTTTTATTTTTATTTTTATTTTTCTAATTTTTGTTATTTGTATTATTATTATTATTATTATTATTTAATCATTCTATTTTATTAATTTTTCTTTTTTATTATTATTTTATTTTATTGTATTTATTACCCTCTCCCACTCTCTCATCCTAATTCTCATTTTATTTTATTCTTTTCATTTTATTTTTTTATAATCCAACATTCTTATTTTATTTTTATTATGTTTCTTCATTGTTTTATTTTATTCTATTTCTCTTCATTTATTCATCCATTATCTCCACAATGTGATCTCTTACACTTGAGAATGAGAGGTTGAACCTAAGTATTGGACTAGGGGGTGGTCAAGGTTGTTTTTAATTTTCCTTATAGATTATTTTATGTTTGCGATATATTTGAGTTCCATGCTTGGGTGAGGTGAATGTCTCTAATGTGGTGACTTCCCCCAATGACATGAAACTAAAATTATTTCTATTAATTTATTTAATTTTCTCTCTCTCTCTCCATTGGTTAGTTATTCACATGTTGGAGTTTAAAAAATCAATGGATGAAAGTGTATCAAGAGAGATGGGTCCTGGAAGATGAAACATCCTAGACCAAGGGGTCACATCGACCATGATTAAAGGAGGTGGGGGAAATGAGATTGCTTATCCATTCAAGGATTTCAACAATTTATAAATAAAAAACAATAGTTTAATCATTAGAATTCATGTATGAATTATCAAAATGAAATCAAACATATAAAAGATAATAATTATTGATCC
The DNA here is from genome assembly GCA_963277665.1 of Viscum album. NCBI lineage: Eukaryota > Viridiplantae > Streptophyta > Magnoliopsida > Santalales > Viscaceae > Viscum > Viscum album. The sequence goes on from OY728150.1 coordinate 492,895,365, forward strand.
TAAAACTAAACCAAAAAACAAGTCATTTTTTTACTTAACTCATTTTATTATCTTTTCATAGTAATTTAAATTCTTATACTACATGTCATTCAATATTTAATAGAAAATAAAAAATATTATCATATTTTTTGTTAAGTACACAAAACATCAAAAAAAAAAGTTTAGGTGATTTAGATAAAAGTATGTAAACAAACTAGGTGGCTCTTGAAGTGAAATTCCCCTGGTCATCCACTAAGTTGCACTAGGAAAAATAATTTTCTTTTTCCAAAACCTATAATAGGAATCTGTCAATATTCCTTTTAGACATCCCATCAGTTTGAAGATTATAGGCAGTTCTCAAATGATTCTCTATGCGAGGATCCTTCTAAAGAATCATCTAGAATTTCAATGTAATATGTGGATCATGATTACATACAATAAAAATAGTTTCACAATGAAGACTCAAAAAATAATTAATATAGAGTAACATGTGAGTATCAAGGGGTGGATCTTACCTTATAAAGAGGAAACATTCAGACATGGTAAGGTGATCAATAATTACCCATATTGAATCATTTCTTCTAGGATTCCATTGAAAACCAGTGAAAATTCTATAGTAATATCATCCCATTTAAAATATAGAATATTTAGGGGTTTAATAACTCCTTTAGGATGTTTCCTTCAATCTTTGTCAATTTAAAAACCATGCATATTGATACATAGTATAAAATATCATTTTTCATATTATCCAATAATAAATTATCCAATTAATCCCTATGAATTTTTTCTAATTCTAGGGCGTATAGGGAAATTTTAGCTATATTTTTCATCTAATAATTCTCTTTTCTTTCTAGGAATGGATGGAACACATATACTCTTTCCAAATTTCAGCACACTATCTTTATAAGAAAACTAATCCAGTATTTCATTTTTGAAAACATTAATTTTATTTTTTAAAACTCTTATCATAAATCTAGTATCATTCTATATTTCATAATAATGATTATTTAACAATAAATTAGAAAAGGAGTGGTTTTCCCATTCCCTAATAATTATCATATCCAACTTTACTATTTCCTTATATATATAATCCTTGTCAATCCACATCTTAGTCATAATTCCTTGATCATTCCTACTCAAAAAATTACCTATCTTATTATCCATCCCATGGTGGTAGTGTATCATTAAATAATATTCCTTGAGTATCTCTACCCATATACTTTTCTTTATGTTGATGTATTAATGTGAAAATATGTGGAAGCTCCTATGAGACATATATATCTCAAATTTTTCATGATATAGATAATTCCTCCTTATCTTCAATGAAAAAATTAGGGATGCCATCTCATGATTATGGGATGTATATTTCTATTCAGGGATAATTAACTAACATAATGAATAAGTAATAACTTTATCATTATGTATAAGAAAACATACAATTCCTTTCATTAATGTGTCACTATATATCATGAACTGATACACTGTAGATGGAAATTTCAATACTAGTGCATTTATTAAGATCAAAATTAACTTTGGAAAACGTTATTTACATTCCTTAGTCTATAATAACATGGCACTTTTACATGTCAACTTGGTTAACAAGTTAGGTATCCTGGATTTTCTTTTAATAAATCTTTGTTTGTATCTTTCTAATAAAATTAAACTATGTATTTTTATTATATTTTTTTGTGTGGGAAATTATTCAACTAACTTTTACATTGAATGATCATTTGATACACCACCCTTTCAGACAATATGGAAAAGAAAATGAACATTCTAAATCTATAATTCAAACTTTCTGAATTTCTTATATAACTCCTAACCTATAAGAGTATCAAGAATGATTCATAAATTACTCTTATTCACTTTATAAATTTCAAATTATATCAATATTTTTTTGTGAATACCCCAATGAAATTATCAAGATATTCCTTTAACATAATTTTATTGAAATCTATAAAAATATAGGGTACATTAGTCTATACAGATAGAATTAAAATAAAATCATAATTTTTATAACTCATAATAAATTTTCCTGTTATTAAATATTCATTCCTTACTCATGAATTATGATACCCATCATGAAGGTTAATATTTGAAAAATATTGACCTCCTTGAAATTTATCAAACAAGTATTAAATATGAAGGAGAGGATACATGTTCTTTGTGATAATAGAATAGTTTTCCATTTAATCAAAGAAATCCTTCATAGTATCATTCTTTATTATAAAAAATATAACATGATATCCCTATGGTGAAACACTTGGGAGTATAAATACCTTTTCACATAACTCATGTAACTGATTTATTAACTCCATTAACTGTACAGAATAACCCCATGTATTTGTGGCTTTGATTATGGATGGATGCAGATCTCATGATTGTTCGTGAGTTTGTGTTTTATTTTTTGACAACCATCTTTTGAGGTTATCACTAAATCTGATGATGATTTATCTTTTTTTTATCAATATATATCATGGAATAGAGTTTCATAATACCTAAAAGTGTTTTACTATATTGGTTAGGAATTAGATAAGTTGGTTCTGAGTGAGTTTGAGTGAAACATGGTATTTCCCAGAATCACATAAGAATTTTGAATATGATGGAAATCCATGTAGAAAAATATACCATGTATGAAACTTTGATAACCAAATATACCAAAAAAAAGTGGTTGGAACAAATAACATAGTTGATCCTTCAGTTTAAGGGTATTCTACATATAAAAAAACATCATGTAGAAATTTTTTATGATTTTACATATCTACATGATTCGCATAGTAGAATCGAGTCATGCAGTCATTTTCTATGACATATTCATTTACTACAAGGTAGAAAAAGTGATATACACATCCATATATGGGATTTACGTAAGAATTTGAGAACCATGTAATGGATAATATAATTATGTACTGGGTCAAAGATTAAGAATCTATAATTATAAAAAATTGATATTCCACCTATAATAGATTCCTGAGTCCATGCATGTGGAAATCATTGATGTTTTTTAAGAAGAACGCCATAAATAAATTTCATATGATTATTAATTAGATTGGATTTTATAGATGTTGAAATTTGGATTGTTGAATATCATTGAATAAAAGAATACCTATGAATGTTGATAATTTAAATAAGTGGGTGAGAACATTGATATTTATATATATCATGTGAAAATTTATTGTAGATCTTATGGATTTTTTAAAATTTAGAGTTCATCAAGATTAATAGTTCAAAAAATATGAGGAATTAAATGTGAAGAACTATATGGAAAATTTTATATATTTTTAGCTATTATTAAAAGTTTGATGAAAAATAATATGAAACCAAGGATGGATATTAATTGATCAATGTCTGATGATTCATGTTGCTTTAGGATATTTTATTTCAGTTTTAGAACATTTTTTTAGTAAAATTCCATTATACACTATGCGCTATTCATTCTTTCATATTCTACAGGATCATGGAAAGAGATATTTATTTTCTATTTCTAATTAAAATGGATATAATTTGTGATATAATTCATCTTGTATTCATCCTTTTGTACTGCATCCCAGAGTTATGATATTGGGTGTGACTCAGGATATGTATGGTGTGATGACCCATGAATTCTTGTAATTGTAACTCACTGTGTTTATAGTGAAAAACAACTATGGTTGGGGGGACAACCATATATGGAAAAGTGTAGGATCCCACATAAAATCTGAACCTTTAAAAAACTATATGTTCTATTTTCTTTTAATTCCTAGATGAATGTGTGACACTGGGATATTTATTTTTTATATTGGATCATATTGTAAGAAGTTTCAGAGGTTCATTTTTATTCAAAATAAGCTGTAAAAACTTCCCTCTGTTTATTCAAACCCCCTTTAAGTAATGGAAACCAATCCTACTAGACATGTAAACTGGTATCAAATATGGTAACCTTTGATGGATCGAACACGTTCCTTTTGAGGATGGATATAATTAATTCATTCAATATAAATGATGTTACAATATTCAATGGATAAAACCATAGTTATAATAATTGAATGTTTCCATATCATTTATGTCATATAATTTAAGTTAATTATGTGGCTATAGTGGGATTTACACCATTTTTTGTTAATTATGATTTGGGATTGCACTAGTTTAGACCTCTGTGATGTTTTTTTGGCCATTGTTTTTTCTGTTCTTATCAAAAAAAAATAAAAATGATAATTGTCATTCATTCATTAAAATTCACGGATTTGGTGACACATTTTAGAGAAGATGGTATGGGGGGGAATAGAGAGAATGTGATGATTTAATGTAGACAAGGTCCAGCCTTTTTAAGTGCAAAATTGATCACCTAGAGGTGTTGGAGGAGAAAACTTGGTGGGTCATGTATTGCAGGGAGTTCAGATACTAGAAGGAAGACTAGGGTGGAAAAATCATCTTCTTTGTGAGGTGACCAATGTAGGATATATCATTTATGGAAGATAGAATATTCATCATTTTGATAAACATGACTCCTGATCAGAAGCAGAAAAATATTTATGGCAATGTAAGCATGGTAGATGAGATTGATAGATGTATTTTTCATACTCATAATCTTGATGCTTCAATTTCTAGGATTATCATTTGATGGTTCCTACAAGAATTTTGAGGGATGAGTGGGTGTCAAATCTATGGTTCAAGGAGATTATATCTAAGATAAATTTTATAGTACAATGTTTGAGGAATCAATCATTACCCATAGATGAGAATATATAAAAAAAGGGTATGTATCTGGCTTTATGTTGTTTATTTTTTTCACCCCCAAATTTGGATTATATTTGGAATCTCTTATTTAGAAGTGAGTTATCACTTGGAATATTAAATTACATTAGTTAGTGAATTAGAATATCTGCGCATGTGGGTTTATGTTATTCCTTATTAAATCATGGTTCTAGGTAGTAGGATATCATGGGGTAGAGGTTCACATACCCAAACTTTCTTGCGTGGATGTGTGTTGGGTGATTTGGGAGGTTAGGAATAAGGAGAAATAATGAATAAAATTCTATCATTTATTTTTCCTCGTGTGAATGGAATATCTGGTGACATAGATTTCAAATCTAATCAAGGATGGGGGGAGATCGGTCCTGCTAAAGGGGATTCTTTTGAGTATAATCTTTAATCCATAAGGTTGAAGTAGAAGAAGACTTGAGAGGTGGGTAAAATGAAATCCACCAGTTTTAGAGATGATGTTTAATGTTGATGACTCGTTCATCCTCAAGTAAATGAGAGTTGGTGGTCTTGTTTGGGATAACAGGGGTTCACTGATACTGGGGTTCAACGCTTACTATCGTCTAGGTAATTCTATTGGTGAAAAATTAAAGGAAATATATAGTGGTCTTACTCAATGATATCTTTATAATGTTAATATCTTGTAATTTGAATCAAACTCCCTAGTATTAGTTTGGATTCTTCAAGGAAACAAATTCTCATTCTAGTACATGAAATGTTTCATAATAAAATGTAGGATGATAATTGATAAAGATATTTTTGTTGGGTATACATTGAGGGAATTAAATTTTTATGCCGATGCTATTCTAAGTAATGTGATTCCAAGAGAGAGTATCAGTTTATATACTTTTAATGGGAAATTACTAGAATAATGAGAAATCATTGTAAGGGATGATACCATTTATTTTCACTATTTTCACCCATAATCATGGTGGGGTTTTAATAAAAATCCAATTTTTAGTCAAGTGATTTTGAGGATAAAGATTAATATAAAAGATTTATATCTTTCATTTCCAAATGATTTTAGAAGGGAAAAAATGTTCCTTATCTTATAGATGCTATATATATAATGTAATTGGACACTATGAAATTAAATATCTCAACAATAATAGAGCATATTATGAATCTAGAAGTGATGATAAGACTCAAGGAAAGAAGTGGATAAAAAATTATGAAAAATATTCAATGTTAGGAAGAATATAGAAGATATTTAAAAGAACCAAAAGAAGAAATTTTAGGAGAAAATGGGTCCTTTATTTCATAATAAATAGTGGATTTGGCCCCAACATAAAAAAAATATTATCTTATGAAGTGATTTTGATAAATAAGAACTTATGAAATTTAAAAAAAATTATGGATCATGTGTACGAAACCATTAATTCATCATGTAGTGAGGAAGATAAATTTGAACCAACCTATTATGAATACAAGATCAAAGAATAAATTGTGAAATTTCATGAGAAAATAATAATGTTGAAGATAGAGAATAATTAGTTTATAAAAGAGATCAAGAAACCAGTTGATGAATATGGTAAGTAAAATAAAAAGGAGACTCCTCTTGTGAATGAAAATGAAAATCTATGGTTGAATGATACTAAATATAAGAATACTATAAAATATCTTAATGAAAAAACACTATGGAGGATAATGAAATATAAATGACATAATAAAAATTTATCGAATCTTGTAAATAACTAATAATGATCAAGAATGTCATAAAAATATATATTGAAGTTAATGTAAAATCCTCTAGAGACGATTGAAAAATTCACGTAAAATCCCCATTTTAAAATTATGTTTCCAAAACTATTGGAACATACAATGCAGGTTTAAGAATCCTTCAATGGACCTAAGGCCTTAATTTTTAATTATTTTTGATTATCCTCCTTTCAAGGGGTGAGTTGGAACCCTTACAAGGCCCATATGTTTATGTATTACATGGCCCATACGCCTTAGAGGAATTCATTGCCCGTAGGCTTCAAACATTACATACAACCTGGACTAACTACTTGGAACTGCTCCTCCCTAGCATCTTCATCGTGAAATTAGCTCTCCACCTTCGCATGGCTGTTCGGAATGGCTTACGCGTGCATTCATAATCTTGTCCTGATGGTAGGTTCCATACCCACTCTTTCATCCAATCCATTTAGCTTCTACTATGGTGAAAGCTCCTTTCTCATCCTCCTTTTGGAGTTTATTCCTTGTAGGTTGTCTTGTTTGAATCTGTACTTAAGGTGGAATGAAGGCCTTGAGGTGGCCTGAAGGCCTTACTGACCAGAAGTCTTGGGTGGCCCGAAGTCCTTAAAAGACTCGGGGACCAAATTGGTGACCTGAAATCCCAAATAGGGGAATAGTCCAAGCTGCTACACTGCCAAACAGTACCTGCTACAGCCCCCCTACAGTACTTGCTATAGTACCCACTATAATACTGCAATAGTTCCCGCTATAGTGACTACTACAGCACTACTATAGTAACCCGGAAGTATGCCTCCGCCTGGATTTGATTCTGGGTCGCCTGGATGCACTTAAAGAGTCCTCACCAACCAGGCTGAGTCTCATGTGCACAAATATTAAAAAATATAGAAAAATGAAAAATATATAAAAATTGGTTATAAGTGTATCTGATTAAGGGTGAATCGAAATTTATTCTTCTATCCAAAATCAAATTCAATATCTGACTAGAACAGTCCAATATATGTCCAAAAGTAGATAGAAAATTTCAAGATGCAACTCTAGTTTTTTGATAAAATTCATATTTTAGGGTAATTTTTGGTGTTGTGGTATGTTTACAAATATATATTATATGTGTTGGTACAATATATATTTACTAAGAATATGGAAATAATTTTGGGGATCCCTTCCATGCGAATGGAAGTAGATTTTGGAAAAATGAAGATAGAGAAGGGAAATGGATACAAGTTGAAAACAGGAAACATGTTTTATTTTCATGAAGAGTTGTGTAGAATGTGTGATCAAAATAAACATAGTATAGAGAAATTCATGATAATATTACCCTGTTATTTCACTCTCAATGATAAACGGAATTTATTTCAAGTTTACAATTAAGAAAAATCATGCCTCTAAGAAGTTTCTTTTATTACATGTAAGAAGATAGATCCATAGGTAGGTGATTGTGGGTGTTCCATCCACATGACTGGTGATACTAAAATTATGGATATAATTAGTAATCATGAAATATGAGTAGTAAATCTTGGTAATGACACTTCCTTAAAAGTCGAAGGTATTGGCTCGACTCAAATTGAGAATGATAATTTGAATTATATAGACATTATCTATGTTGAAGGGCCATGAAAAAACTTTGTGAGTATTATCTTTCATTGTGATTATGTGATTTAGGTAACAGTCAAGAAAAACACATCATTTATTAAAATCACAATTGATGGTAGTGTTATATCTAAATGTAATAAAACTAATTGAAATGTATTCTTGATTGGCGATCCTTACAATTCATGTTATATAAGAAATAAATATGAGAACATGATACGGTATAGAATAATTGGGAATCTTGTCCAAAGCATCATAAGAAATATTTTGAATCATTAAGTGGTAATATATTAACCCAAACTAAAAAGGTATCAAGAAGGTGTATATAGAATATTTTAGAAGGTAAATACTACTCATAAGACTCATAATAAGGTGGATATTATTTCTAAAGGGGAATTGGAATTAGTTCATATAGATCCTTTTGGTCCTATGAGATTGAAATAAACTATAGGTGATCTATATTACATTCCTTTTATATATTACTTTATGCACATGTCCAAAATTTATTTCATCAGTTATAAGTGTGAGGTCGTTAGGCTGTAATTAATGAATATAAGGTAGTTTGAAAAATAAAATATTTGTTTGTGTATCAAAAAAATAATATCTAATAATGTTAAAGAATACATGAAAAATTTATTTTAAACATTTCATAGAAAACATGGAATAAATATTTAGTATATAACATCGTATACACCACAACAAAATAGTATTGTAAAGAGGAAAAATAGGATCATTGTAAAAATAGGTCGAACAATGCTAGCTAAGAATGATTTTACAAAATTCTTCTAGAGATAAGTGGTGTGTACGATAGCGAATATTCAAATCATATGATTTTTTTTGAAAATAGACACAAGATATACTATATTATATGTTGTATAAAAAGAATCCAAAAATAAAATTATTTGATGTATTTGGATGTACGTGTTATATTAAAATTAAAGTAAGCATGTAGGGAATGTTTAAAGAAATAGTTGATGATAGGGTATGTATCAGATATTAATCTAATATGAATGGATAAAATTTTGGAATAAGATATTTCATAAAATTATTCAGTGTTTGGATGTGAAAATTGATGATAAATTGGGGGAAAAGTCAGAATATTCAAGTAGTTTTTGATATTCCTATGGAAAACATTGATTGTATTTTTAAAAAATTGGTAGAAAAGGTTGCAAAAATTAGACTAGAAAAAATTATTCTTTTTAATAATGTTTTAGTAATAATGAAAAAGATTTTAGTGTTCAATAAAATTAGTGTTAGAGGTTAAAGAAACAATTGTAATATCATTAGGAATGAGAATTCACTAGTTCAAACCAGAAAGACAATAATAGTTGGGAACCAAACATCTCTCATATCCTAGGTTGAGTCTATAATAGAGGATAAGGGCATTGAACATAATGAATGGATGGTAGCAATAACTAAATAACTGGATTGAATTCAGAATAAATTTACTTGCTAACTTTCACCTAGACATAACACTAAAAATGTGATTGATACAAAATTGGTTTTCAAGAACCAAATGAATGAGAAAGCTGAAGTGACAAGGAAGAAGTCTATAATTTTTTCCCAAAAGTAAATTATATAATACAAGGAATATAAATTAAATGTAATTTTGTTCTGATTTCTACACTCGAGACAATAAGAATGTTCTTGGTAGTAGTAGCTCAAAATAATCACAAGTTGTATCAAATTGATGTTTACCCACCTTTTCCGAATGGTTTCCTTGATGAAGAAGTCCTTATTAAGAATGTAGAAGGATTCTACTTTGATAATGATGGATTAAAGTACTAAGGATTGAAGACCGTGGTGTATCTCATAAATTAATCTCTACGGGTCTAGTATTCTAAACTTGATGATTGATTGACAAAATGGGGTTTTCAAAGTCACTATTGATAGAAACTTGTACTTGAAGAAATATTTTTCTAATAATCTGATATTCATTATAAATGAGGATGATTTATTTTTCTAGTAAAAATTGATTCTTATGTTGTAAATTCTACACTATGATATATATGTAGTTTGACATGTAAATATTGGGTAATTAATGTATTATCTTGGCTCAACAATTGAGAATGATTTTGAATATATCTTTACTTCACAAGAAAAATATCCCAAAGAATTTCTAATAATGTTTTAATAGAAAATTAAATAAAGTTCTATACACCTATATCAGTTGGAACAATGATGGGAGAATATGAACAAGGGATTAATATTGATCATATCAAATTTAGATGTGTGATTTTCATCCTTCTATATCTCATAGCATCCGGACCAGATATTTCATATGTGGTGGCTCTCTATAAAAGGAATAAAAGTGAACCAATGGACTATCACATTATTTCAATTAAAATAATTCAAAGGTATGTAAAAGGTATAGTTAATCAGGTATTTCTTTACAAATTTATTATGAATATAGAAATTCTAGGTCACAATGATGATGATTGGGAAGGTGACTATATAGATTATAAATCTATACCAGTTGTTATGTTATTTATTGGTTATGGTTGTATTAGATGGTATAGTAAGAAGTCGAGTTCATAGAGCCTTATTACATCTGAATAAAATTATATAGAAACAAATCATATAGTTACAACAGCTCCATAGATACGGGGTAATCTAAAAAAATTGTGGGTTTATTTTTGGATATTGTTATTGATTTTTTGTGATAATCAATGTGTTAGTAATCTATCAAGAAATACCATTTAATACTACTGGTAAAAACATATTGACATTCAATATCACATTATCATAGAGAAATTAGATTTAGGTTAAAATAAGAATTTATTTGTTTTCACAAAGGTAATCTTGTTGATATGTTTTTAGAATTCATACCACATTAGAGGTTTCTATAGTTAAGGCTAAAAATTACTTATTAATCCTTCACTAAACAATTGATCTATTGTATATTTATGGGCCCCATGTACCATTAGATTATGTTTCCAATGGGGAATATAAGTACATGATCATGGGGGAGTGTAAGTTGTAAGGGGAGTTTGGGAAGCATAGTCACTTGAACCACTGGGTTGAAACATTCTTTTCACTGTGGGATGGGAATCTCTAAAAAACACTATATTATCAAATATTGTGGTGTTAAAATATATATCATTGATATGAGATGTGATTTATTTTTTTAGTGTTTTTTTTAATTCACGGGATTTTATATTGTTTCCAAGAAATCCAAAGGGGGATATTGAAGAACCCCATTGATTTGAGGCTTTATTTCAGGATGGTGGATGTTCCCATGGCTGTTGGTGAGTTTGGGTTTTTGTATTTGTTGAGAAATATATTATCAGGTGATCACTTATTATAATAGTGTTTGATTTGGTTTATGTGGATATATATATATCATTGAAGAGAGTTTCATAATGATATAAAGTGTTTTTTTATTTTTTTGGGATAAGATGATGTGGTTATGAGTGACTTTGAGTGACATCCAGAATTTTCTAGAGTCAAGTAGGTGTTTTGAGTACGTAGCTGATCAATGAAGTCAAATATTTCATGTATCGAAGTCACATAGAAAAATATTTTCATAGTAATTTTTATCTAAATCAATTATCTAATCCATTGGAGCAAGGTGTTATTACATAAAAAAAATCCTATATCTAATTTCTAGGATTTCACGTATCTAAATTATTCACATAGTCGAATTTAGTTGCGCTTCTATTTTTGTGACATATTTGTTTACTATGATGTATAAAAATGGTCTACATGTCCACATATAGGATTCATGTAGGAATTTTAGAACCATTAAGGGTATTGTATCCATACATACAAGGGGAGCATTTCAAATCCAAAATTCTGAAAAATAGAAGCTCCACTTAGTAGATATGAATGGGAAAATTCATATAGAAAACATAAAAAATTTTCTAGGAATTGAGTTTATAGGAAATTTCTAATGAGTTTTTAGAATATTAATTTTTCTTATTCCAGAACATGAAAATTTAATATCATTGTAGGAATGAAGACTCAAATCCAAATAATTTAAACAAGGAGCTGAGTAGACATATATTTATATATATCATGTGAAAATTGAATCTTTAGTCTTTTATATATTTTAAAATGAATATTTGATTGGGAATTTTCAGTTCAAAAAAATGAGAAATTTAGTGTGTGGAACCATATTGACAATGTGTATATATTTTTAGCCATTAGAAACATTTATAATAAGATGTTTCTAAAGGCAAGGATGGGTTTTATCAATTAATATATGGTGAATATCATTTCTTTATAAAATTTGATTTATGTCTAAAAACATTTTGGTAGCACAATTCAAATATGAACTATGGAAATTTATTTCTTTCATATTATAGAGGCTTTTATATGAGAATATTTATAATTTATTTCCAAGGAAACATAATTTATTTAGTGATATTATTTATATGGAATTCATCATTGCGTACTTCAGTCCAAAACTATGGTGTTGGATAAAAATCCTAGTGTGTGTGGTGTGATACCACAAGAATTCATATAATTGGAACTCACATCAGCATATAGTGAAAAGAATCAATGTTTGTGGGGATAACCATCCATGAAAAAGAGAAGGAATCCACATTAGATCTGAACATGGTAAAAAAATATTTATTCCTTCTTATTTTAATTCCTATATGATCATGTGATGCTTGTATATTTATTAATTTTAGTGTATTTTACAATAATAATTAAAAGATGATTATTTCTATTGAAAAGAAACTATAAAATATATCATCTACTAATTCAAAACCCCCCTCTTAGTGGAGGAAACCAATCCTTCCAGGAACATTATCCATAGTGTCCATTTTATAGGGAGTATTAGATATATGATTCTATCTAGTGATGAGTTCAATAAAAAATTCAACATCACATTTAGGTGTATTTTGGGTATTCCTTCAGAAAACACATCAATGTGTTCTTTCACAATAACAACATATTTTATTCTATGGTTAAGTTTCTTATCCAAATGTTCTTTCTCATCTTATTCTCCTTAATATTCATAATGGGGGCTATTAGGGGTGTATTCAGGCATGATTTAGATGATTCTGTTTTACCTTTAATGATAAGGGATTTCATATCCCCATCATAAATCATAATCTACCACTCTTTGCAATAAATATTTACATTGATGTACAAAATCCAATCTATACCAAGGATTATATCATAGTCTAATATAGTTATAATTATTAAATTTTGGAATATTTTATTTTCATGTATCATAATGGGGACTGACCAACATGTTTTTGTTGAAACAACATTTTCTGTAGTTGTCTTGATTGATAACTCCCTTCTTAGTGTGCTACTGAAATAATTTTTTTTTGGAAAACAGAGAATATATTAAATAGAATGAGGATCTTGAATCAAATAAACCATTATATAGCATGGAATTAATGACCAATGTACAAACTAACTCATCCCTAGGAAGATGAACTTTAGATCTAGTAATTACATAAGCTTAGCCTTCTTCCCTTGTCCTTCTCTGTGGTATTTTCCCTTAACGTTTGGGGAATTGGTTAGCATAGTTCCTATTTCCTTATAGTTTAATCACATCACATTGATGGATTATCCCTTACCCATTCATTCATGATAATGATGGACTTTTTATCCACACATGAAGCAAACTCAAGTTCCCTTAAAGATATACTAGAGTGTTTCTTTCTATAAGTATTACATGTGGGAAATTACCTTTTCCCTTCTTCCCTTTATCCTCTTTCTTTAATGAGAATCTTAGTCATATTCTTCTTCTTTTTATTTCCTTTTATTTCATAATACATAGATAATTATTTCACTATCATGATAGAACATGATATTATATCCTCATGTGATGAAAATGATTTGGAGACTATTTCCCATTGAAGGATTGTCATTATCCCATTAATGAAAAATACTTTCTTACTCTTTGTATTATGTACATAGTTTGCAACATTCTTTGATATTCATGTAATGTTAGATTCATAATTAGTAACATTTTACTATTAATTTTATCATAGAAACAATAATTTACTCTCCACATCATCTCATTTCTGGTGAAAAAAATATTTTTAAAAGAAATGTACCTCAAAATCCTTCCTCTACATTCTTGTTATTCCCTTTACATCTTTATGGTTATGAATAAATGGCCACCATTGATCTATATCTCCCAGGATATGATAAAGTTCCATTAAAACCTTCTCCCTTACATTACTTCCAAAAGTAATAAATTTATTTTTCTAAAGAACATATCCATTGCTCAAATACAAATAGATTTGTGGTTCCACTGAATCATGGAGGTTGTTGTCTCATGATATGTTCTAGAATGGATACACAACATTATGGATCATAATGATGCACCGTACATGTAAGGTTATTGGTCATAGCCTGATTCAACTAGTAACGACCTATAATTTTATCATTTGAATTTACCTTCTAAATATATAATTGTGTCATATTTAGTAATATGATATTACATAATTCACATGAACCACATGATAAAAAAACTACATTTTATTAATAATAAAATTTAGATAATAAAAATGGCCACGTGAATTTAATTTGTTACAATGTGATTTAAAATTTAATATAAGACAATAAAAATATGAAAGTTTTAATCATCTTGATCCCCAAGAACAATATCTCTCACGAAGAACATTATAGTAATGAAGTATAATTTTATTAATGAAAAATGGATATTGATAATAAAAATATACATATAAACAAGACAGAAAATAGTTGGGAGTGAATAATGAATTAAATATGAGGTATTTATATAAATTATGGAACCCAATTTTCCATTACATATCCAATTATTGGTGTAGTAATTTGATAGTTTGAATAGTAACCTAACTATTGGGATTGTAATATGACTATATGGAATAGTAATCAAACCATTAGAATTGTATCCTCACAAATAAAAGTGTAAAATAACATTATTTATCTTATAAAATGAAAATATGGAATATTTATATCATAGTAAAAGTAAATAAATAATTTAAGAATGACAAAAAAAAGTGTTCTTGTTTTTATAAAACATATATGTATTATTTTTATTTCAATACAAAATATAATGTTTTAAAAGAATTATTATTTTCATAAAATGGGTTAAAAAATTAATATTATGTTTCATTATAATAATGATATAATTTTAATAGACCTAAGGAAAACATTCAAATGGTTCGAAAAATAATCATAATATTAAAATTATAATTTTCAAATAAATTATTATTTTATTTAAAAATAAAATTTCTAATATTAATAAAATTATTTCATAAAATGGATTTCATTTTTCGAATCTAGACTTAAAAAAAACCACCCCTCACAACCCCTCCCCCTCACACCTTCTAAGCCTTGTATTCTACCCAATTTCTTCCCATATCTCTTTGTAATCATATCCTCCATGTCTTAGGGCTAATAGTATCATCAGAAAGTCTATATCAAGAATCCTTAATGGGTATGCCAAGAAGAGACAACCAAAGGAATATGAAAACAAATCTCAACTATCATCTTTAAATTTTATTCTTCTTATACCACCCCCTTATGTTTTCTATACACCTAAAAATATTAACATAATTATAATAAATATAATGATATATGGTTATTATTTTTTAATATCCATCTTATTCCCTCTCTTATTTTTTATATAAAATGAAAATGTTTCTCACAATAAGCTTTGTTCATCCCCTCTATGAATAAAGTACTTCATTTTTCCCAACTGCCTTCAATGATTGAAATAAGAACAACATTATGGTTGAATATGATTATAATAACTACTATATAACTTATTTCATATTAATTAATGTTCTAATAAATATAAAATTAAATTAAATGAATCTAGTTTGTTATGGCTAGTAATCAACTTAAATTAATTAACCACATAATGTTAACATTTTTACAGACTGAATCACACATATATCAGAATAGTAAAGGTTATTTGGGAACATTTAAATTTTTGGAATGAAATGAATTGAATTTCATTTCAAATATAGATTTGTAGTCTTATTTGACAAGAATAAAAATATTTATTCCTAAGAGATATGACCTCGGAACCATGAAAATAACACCCTCTATAAAGAAAAATAAAAAATTATATCTCATTTAAATGGGTTTAAATGAACATTATAAAAGTATATTAAATAAAATTGATATGAAAAATGTTATTAATTATGTAATTATTGAATCTATTTTTTTATCCATGATTTTATGTCTTAATTAAGAATTATTATAAAATTTAATGTAAGGGATATCTACAAACTACCCTTTTCCATTGGGTTTTGACATTTCTCTATCCAATTCACTTCATCTATCTCTATAATGATATAGAATTATTCATAAATCTATATATATGTGTATAAAATATTTTCCAATTTTATCTCTTTTTCATGAAAGACATTCATTAATCAAAGGGCCTCTTTAAAATAAACTCAGATTAAGGGGACCTATTCTATCATTGATCATTTTATGTAACAGTCATATTAATTATTCACTCCCATTCATTATTTCATTAATAAATGAATATTTTAGGTATAAACATTCTAGTTTTTATTTATTTTTCAAATAAAATTTTATATATATTCTTTCTTCCAAATTTCTTTAACCGATCACTTAAAACACAATTTTGAATTTTCATTTTTATATCCAATTTTCTACCATTTCCCATGAAATTCATTCCAAATGTACACTATATTTTAATACCTATTATTATGTTCTCAGATAAGAACTTTAAAAATATTTAATTACTTCTTATATTTGCAATCATTGTGAAATATCCCTTGATTATGATATGGGGCGTAATTTGGAAACACATCCTTTTTGTGGGTAATTACTATGTTTATGCCTTATGATTAACATCATTTTGTGGAATAAATAATCATATATATGTTATGATGGATTCACCAATATAATAATCTAATTCATTTGGTAATTGTTTTCTCAAGAGATGGTATGTATAGGATTAGGTAGTAATCTTAGTCCATGATGGTACTTTATCCACCATGTGGTGTTGTCTTGGTGGTTATCATTGACATATGTTTATGTCATGTTTTTTTGTTTCATTCACATTCCAATGCTTCTATGATCTTATGATACCATGTTCATTGTATTATCAACCATTATAATTATTCATGGTATTTTTATTTTATGATATCATGACATCCTATTTGACTCACATGTTATGCTTTGTTATCATGTTTATTCCCTTAATTATATTTATAACTTAGCCCTTTATTATATGTATTCCCCAGTTTATCATATATAGTTATAAGAGCTCAAATATATTTAGCATCTCATTATGGATATTAAAATAAATATGTTTTTTATTTTTTATGTATTGTGAACCATGTCTTCCAAATAAACAAGGTCTCATGACCATTGATATGTATTAATTGGATATTTATGAAAACAATCATGTAATAATATGACTAAAAGGCTCGGGTCACTATATTTAGTGTAAAATAATGGTCTGGTTATTTTTGGGTATTAAATAGAATAATTTAGTGAGAACCCTATAAATAATTCTAGGTATTGGAAAATATCTGGAAATTTAGGTGAAGTAAATAGTGTGTAGTTTTCAGGACATTACATCAATGTATATATAATAATGGTGAATGTGGATATGGAATTGTTTTACTATGGGGTGATATGATGAAAATGGTTCATTAGGAATGAACTTTATTTAAACCTAGTGAATGACCATGATTCCTCGGTTAACACATTGTATGACACTCTGATATGACATGCTTTATAATATTTAAAAACTCTTTATGTAACATTATGAAGGACTTGAATAGATTTTTTGGCTAGAAAACATAATAAGATAATTACCATGGAAAAAATAAATTGAAACCTACATATTCATAATATAGGATATATGTTTCAATTATAAGTCATTCCATCTATGTTTATAATTTCCATATTATTTGGTTATTAGTATGGGTGTTCCCATCAATAAGTTAATTTTGGATAACATAAATGATTTGAACCAGAATAAAATAATGAAATGTACAGTCATTATACATTTATTAGATTCTAATGTCCAATGACATTATATTACTACACATTCATTAATTTCCCTCATGTTTCATATAACTATTCAAAACCACCTCATTACATGGGTGTTAAGCTTTCTGTGAGAGTACAAAACATATCAATTCTTGAATACCAATTTTATAACTCCTCCTGAATCTTTGTTATAAGAATGAATATTCCATGAAACCTTTTCTTACTTCTTTATTGGATTTTTATGCTATATTGGTAATCGATTGGATGTCCTGGTATAATGAAAACATCATATGTTGGGAGAGGGTGGTCACATTTCACATCTCGATTCATTCTCATATTCTATAAAATTTCATGGAGGATGATGAACCTCATTTGGAATATTCATCTATGAGGTGGATATTATTCCCTTAGGAGAAAGAATATATATCAAAAATGATTGAGAGAATGTATACAATAATTAATTAATACATGTTTGTTATGAGGGA
Source organism: Viscum album (assembly GCA_963277665.1). Lineage (NCBI taxonomy): Eukaryota > Viridiplantae > Streptophyta > Magnoliopsida > Santalales > Viscaceae > Viscum > Viscum album. The sequence goes on from OY728150.1 coordinate 492,913,793, forward strand.
TTATACTGATGTATTCCCTAAGGAGTTGTTTGGACTCCCTCCTAACTGAGAGGTTGATTCATCAATTGAACTGAAACCTGGATCTATGCCTATATCTAAGACTCTTTAATGAATGGATACCATCAAGATGGAATAACTAATATTGTAGTTATAATATAATCTGTAAAAGGGTTTTATATGCTAGAGTGTTTCACCATGGGGTGTTACAATATTCTTTTTCAAGGTGTATGATGGTTCAATACTCCTCTATATTGATTATCATGAACTCAATAGAATCCTAATAAAAAAAATCCCATTCTACAAATAATGTATTTTAATCTACTACTTTGGGAACAATATTTATATAAGGTGTAATTTTTATTGGGATGTCACTTATTTAATGTACCGAAGGATGATATTACCAAGACTAGGTTCAAAACAAGGTATAGACACCATTTTTTCACAGTGGTTCCCTTCAGACCCACTATTACTCCATTAATATTTATGGAATTAATGAATATAGTCTTTATATATTACCTCAAATAATTAATGGAAACATTTATAGACGATATTTTAATAGTCTAAAAGAAATATAGGAAATTAGGAGTATTTAAATATTATGTAGAAGACTTTTTGAAATGATAAGTTGTAAGAAAATTATAATAAATATGAGTTCACCATAGAGGAAGTATCATTTAGGGGGAATGCTATCACCAAAAAATGGATATTTACTGACCCTTCTAAGAAAAAGGTGATTGAGGAGTGGCCCAAAACAATATCTGTAATGGCGATACCATGTTTCCTTATACTATATAGGTATTACCAATGATTTGTGATAAATTTACCAGGATTATAAAACCCCCTAACCATGATGACTTGGAAGGAAGTATGTTTTTCTTGACTAATGAATGTGAGGAGATCATTAAGGAAATGAAAAAGAGGCGTAATATTTCACCAGACTCCATGATTACCCCAATTGGGGAACTTAACATGGTATATGATGGTACTTTAATGAAGGGGTTGGGCTATATACTAATGAAAAATGATAAAGTGATACCCTAGTTATGAGATTTATCACACACTAGATAAAAAATAATTTTTATTTTACTATGTGAATCATAGTGGCTATGCAAGGTCAATCTCTTAAAAAGGAAATGAATTAAACAACACCTAAATGGCTTGAAAAGTAAAAAAAAGAAACAATTTGATAATATTGACACATGTTTTAGTCTGTTTTGGTAGATTAATTTTTAAACAACAATTAAAACAAAATAGAAAAATAACCAATCATATACATAATTTCTATAAAAACACTAATATATGATGATGAAATTGATCAAATATAACCCATCACCATTAATTTATCATTATCCTATATGAATAAAGTTCTTTTAATTGTTATCCACTAACTTTTTCTACCCCTAAACCCAATGGAAATAAACATGACCAAAAAATTGGATGACATGAACCATATGTTAACTTTGGGAATTCCAATCCTAGCACCCTTCTTTGATTGTGATCCAAAATAAAAATAATTACCAATGGAAAATTAGGTTATAATATCCTCCCTATAAATTTAAATCAATTATGATTTGAGATTAGACTTGAAACTTATAATTATATCCCAAGTTGATTGTATTTGGTGATTGATGTTTCCCTCTCACAATTGTCACAATTCTAACCTCACAATAAAGTGATCATCGATAGAGTTACATTTAAATTAAAAATTAATTAATTGATCACAATTTATAAATTATAGAATGATCATGTATTCAATATAAATAAATGAATGGGGTATTTATTAGATCGATTATGAAAGTAAATTACACTTCAATGGGTGGAGTTGTCACCATGGAGACGATTTGCATATGGAATGGATTGAAAGAGTAATAACCAATATCATATCCACTATTAAATTTCAGTAACAATAATAAAAATAAAAAAACAGAAAAATCTAATGTTTATTTGAATATATATTGAGGTTACAAGCACAAATGCTGAGAAACCCAATGAAGAGGTGGGAGATGTGTGCCTTCTTATTATAGATCATTATACAAAGGATTATTTCATCAAAAAGTATATAGGTTAAAATGGAAACATAACATTCATAAACACCATAAAAAATAATCAAATAATCCTAAAAAAAGTGAAAAATAATCATTTAAATAGATCGGGGAAGGGTTAGTATTTCAAATACCAAAAAGGGAACATGCAGAATTCTGCCTCTAAATATTACTCTATCATGAGTCAACCTTTAGACATAGTTCTCATGTTAAATATATTTTACTATAGTTAGATGAAATGTTTGGAAATAAATTTTATAACATCTTGAATTTTTTTGTCTCACTCCATGTCAGAAGTATAAAATGTGGCCCAAATATTTAATAATGTTCCATTCACTCAAATCCATCCCAACTCTTCATTAATGCCCATTTAAGCCCTCCAAATATGTGATCTAACTTTCATGGTTTGCATGAAAAATATATATAATTAATTGGAGAATATTTTTATAATATTTAAAGTAAATATTAGTGAAAAATTATATTTTATGAAAAAATAACTAAGGTAAAAATAAAATGGGGGAAACATAATTTTCCTTAAATTTTCAATTTCAAGATCAAAACACATTTTCCCATTTAATATACCTATAAATCTGAATGTGGAGAACATATATAAATTATTATACAAAAAATATTAAACATAGTCATTTCCTATCTAATTCCCCCACATTTACCATTTTCACTCCTGGGAAAAAAACCATGTCATGCAATCCAAATATTGATACATGCTGACAGTTCTAAATCCTCAATAGAATCATGATAATTTAAAGAATAAAAAAAATATGTTTATCTCAAAAAATAATAATTAAATGTATCATAAAATGTATAAAAAAATACAATGAGATCAATTTCACCATTTTGGTGAAAAATTGTAACGAGTGAGTTGTGTCACAAGTTCCCTTTGTGTGTTTGTAAACTATATAAGGCTTGCCTCTCCACCCTTTATCTGTTATATTCAGGTCAAGTAATACTTATCTCCTTACATGATTCTTTTCTAATAAAGCTATTCACTATATTTTGTAGTCAAATTTAAAAACCCACTCAATTAGTAATTTCTATAACTTGAACTTTATTCTTACACCTGGATATCCCAACATGTTGATCATTTCACCATTCTCATCTTTATTGTTTTTTTTTAATTTTTTAATTTTTTATATTTATTTTAAAAAGGAATACAATATTCGAATTGTACTTACACAAACATAGGTCAATCATGTATAGAAATGGAATAGATCAGAAGATAAATGATCACATGTAAAGGCAATGTTATAATATTAACAAGATTATATAACATGGCTATAGTATTAATTGGGAAATAGAAACTCAAAGGCCGTGATTGTGTGATGTTTTTGTGGAGAGATTAAATTGGAAATTTTTCATAAAAAATTACCACTTTTATTGATGTAAAAATCTCAATGGCATTATAGAGACCCTATCAAACATACCATTGACCAAATCACATTTTCACTAAAATTTACCACCAATGTTGAAATAATTCCCATGATTAACATTACTCTCATAAGGATTTAAAAATAAAACATGAATTTTTAATAGGTTCCATGTATGTAATGATCATGTTATGTGTGTTTTTTATTTTTTATTTATTTTTTTTATTTATTTTTTCATTTTTTGTCTTTTTTGTTATATATTTATGAAAACCAGAACAATTAAATGGTAAAATAAACGAAAATAAAAATCAGGTATAATCTACCAAAAATTGTACAAAAAAATCCATCCCCTCTTCTAAACTTATAATGTGACATTGTCTGAAATGTGAATATATGAAATTGTAATATTAACACGATATTCAGAATTAAAATTATGAAATATAACATAAAAGTGTGAGGGTAAAAGGAAACCTAATGTTTTCAATTCAGATGGGATTATGTAGTGTGATGGACTCAACTACATGTGTGGTGAATCCCTTAAAGTACTATGTTAATAGGATCCCATTAACTGTAATGTTCCATCCTATAGCCTCTTTTGTGATGATAATAAACCATAAGGGAAAAAAGATACAATATAAGGTCCCAACCATCTAGAACAAAACTCACTAGGCATCAAATTAAATCATGAACAATAGAGAATGAATTTTTTTCCTTTATGAAAATCCATTTTTTGATAATTATATCATGATATACTTATGACCTTTCCTTTTATAGATTTGTGTTCTCATTTTATTAAAATATAATTTCATAAGGTACATAAATTTGCATCTTCCTTTGATCCCCAGCTTGGGATAAATCAATGGTTCATTTCTTTTTGGCCCAAAAATTCTGATGCTCAACCTCCATAGGAAGATAACTTTCTTTCCCAAAAATAGTCTTGTAGGGGTAAATATTTATGGGTGTTTAGAATGTTTCCATTCAATCCCAAAGTGCATTATTTATTCTCTTTCTTCAATCCTTCCTATTATGTTGAACTATTTTCTCTAATATCTCCATCTATTCATGATTTTAGACATCATCCTGGACATTTTTTATTGGGTGGGGTGGTGTTTATGATTTTTGTATCACCCTATACTTCAGAATGATGTATGAAAAATATCAATTACCAAAGTGTGACCCTTTATAACTAATTATATGCTTTGGTAATCCAAATCTAGAGAAAATTTGATACATAAAAAATCCACTACAACCTGAGAATCATTAGTCCTGGTATCTTTGGACTCCACCCATTATCCAACATAATCAATGGAAACAAGAATGTATAAGATTCCAAATTATCTTTGAAATGGACCTATAAAATCTATTCACTATAAATAATAAATCTCACAAAATATTATGGGTTTTAAGGGTATCTAGTATCTTCTAGAAATGTTTCCAAAGAGTTTTCAATGTGATCATGACTTAAAAAAATACATGGGCGTCATGGAAAACGGTAATCCAATACAATCCATAGTGAAGGACTTTCCGAGATATCCTTTAGGGTCCAAAGTGTCAAAAATAACCAAGTGTAAATAAAAAAATTAAAATAGAATAATAGTTTGGATTAGGAACACATCTCTTAATGAAATGATCATAACAAATGCTCCATAGGTAAGGATCATCCCACATATATAACCTATATTCACTCTTCGATTTTTAAACATAATGTTTCTTTATGTTTGTAGGAATTTAAATGGATATCATGTAATTCACTAGATTAGCATAACAAGGATGTGTACCTAAGATGGAATAGATATCCAATCAGGGAAATTTTCCCAAATTGGTACATATATTTGGGGTATCATGGTTCGATATGTGAGTTTTCCTACTCATGTGTTCATACACCAAGTTCTATGACCCCTTATAATCCCTTATCTTAATGTCTAATTCTTGAATAAGGAGCATCCAAGGAATAAGTTATGGCATTTGAAACTACTTCTTTAGGTGGTACCTCAAAGATACATGATTATAGAAAAGACCACTTCAGTTCAAAATAAATTAAAGATGAAATTATCTAAAGAAAATACAATATTAAGAAACTCTATTTCTATTGTTGGGTAATTATCTATGGTTGAATCCAAAGTCCTCAACACATTAGAAAACACAAGGGACCACCCTTCCAATAACTGAGAAAATTCACTCCAACTGTAATGTTTGAACCATCACACATTATCCCAAATGGGAGCTCCCACAAAGAGGATTTATGATTAGGGGTTTGATATGAATTTTTATCATCCCATCAAAGAAAATTTTACAAGAATAAACAAACAAAAGATTACAATCATTTTGAAGTAACTATGAAAATTAAGGAGAAATATTAATAAAATATCTAATGAAGCATTGATAAAACAATGTCTTCCCTAAGAAAGATATAGCATCACACACACATGAAGGATATATAATTTATGAAAAAACATCTACCGTGGATTTACCAACTGTTATTCAATGTTTTGACACTACATTCCCTAAGATAATTCCTTGCTCTACCATGAAATGATATTTTTCACTGTTCAAAACCATATTCTTCTCAATAGACATATGAAACACGATTCCAAAACTAAAAATACATTCATCAAAGGAAGAAAAATAAAATATACAATCATTCTCAAATACCTCCTTGAATGTCTCATGAAAATCTGTGAATAAAATACCTACTAAAGATATTTGGAAGGTACTTGGGGAATTATAAATTCCAAATGGAATCATTTGGTAGAAAAATATATTGAATGTGTAACTGAATTTGGTATTCTATTAATATTATAGAGTAATAGTAAACTGAAAATAACCAAAGAATACATCTATGAAACAATATTGTCAACTTATAGGAAGTCTCTAATGCATATAATTGATCAATGGGAGGTGGAGATGGTTCTTGAGAGTGGATCGATTTAGATTCCTATAATAAATACACACACCAACTATTTTGGACCCTAATTGAAACTATCCCTTATCTATAATTTATAACAACAATAAAAACTATTTTTTATGAACTAAATAAATAGGACTAACCCATTAATAATATGAAATGGGATAAATGATGTCTTCCAAGAGTAATTTATCATCTTATTTTTTATCAACTTCTAAAATATTTGTATTGAGTCTCCTATGTAGATTCCTTATCAGTTTAGCCCCATCCTCCAAAAGAATACTATGAATATAAATAGTTAGGAAAATACCCAGTATGTCATCCATAGTCCACCTTATTTCCATAATATTCTCCCTCAAGAGATTCAAAAGTTTTACCTCAGGTTAGAAAGGGAAATAATTAGACATTATAGCAGGTAATATCTCAAAAAATAAATAGGTTCAAATATTTGAGATTTGATGGTAATGAATTGAGTTCCAAAATAGTTGGTTGAGGTATAGATGGAGAAATAAAAGGAACTAATATATATTCACAATGATCATCAATATCAGAACATACATCATTAAAATTTTAAAATAACACTTCAAATCCATAATCATACTCAAAATCCATGTCATAATCATAATGAACATTCTCCAAATAATAACATGAATGCAGAATAAAGTTACATCTAATAGAGGTCTTTTAATTTGAAACAAGTGTGAAAGTTCTATAATAAATCAAACTAGAACCAATTCTCATTGTCTCTATAAGAATGGGGAAATCAAAATCCGTAGGTTTGTTTTATGAGGGTTTAAAATGGGAGATAACAAAAGAAGAATGATCCATTGAGGGGTACCTCATTGAGTCTATGACATTAAATCTCACAAATTCGTCCCCAAAATCCATAGAAAGTTTACCCTTCTAGATATTTATAATCATTTTTCCTTTTTCAAGGAATGGACTACCTATGATAATGGGAGATTGATAATTTACCAGATCATTCTCTATGTTAATTATATAGAAATATGAAAGAAAGATCTTGTCTCCTACTCAAAAAACATTATCCCCAATGACTCATTATATATATTTTGAATCTCTATTCACCAACTACACCACCACTCTATTCTGTTTCAACTCACTAACCTATAATGAAGGAAAAATAGAGTTGGGCATCACATTTATGGAGGTTTCCAAATCACATAAAGCATCAAAAAAATGTCAATACTATATAGTTCATGGGATGGTGAATCTCATAGGATCATTTCCATACATCCAATAAGAATTTTTTATTTTAAAATATCTCACATTAGGGTTAGTGGGAACCATAATTACCATTTCTAGATACCAAAATCAAAGCATCAAAAAAAGTTCAAATTGAATGTGAAATTATAAAAAATTACCTATGTATGTGACATGCCACACTCCAATGAATTCAAAAACAATTCCCCACCTCAGGACTCAAACCATTAGTCTACTGGTGCCTCAATCCTTTCACCATATAATGAATGATCACTATCATCTTCAACAACATCACCATCAAGAAAACCAATAGAAACTAGACATCATCACATATCAAACTGCTTCATCCATGACCCCTAAAAAATCACCCAATAACCGAATGAAATAAAAAAAATGTATTCCATAAATATTCTCCTAGAATAGATTTTTTGATGATGTTACATAAAATATCTAGATATTAAATTATCAAATCAAAATATTTCTAGGAACTAGAAGAAAGATAAAATCCAACACCAAAATAAGACCACCAATGTGAGAATAAAAAATATGAAACCCTCCAAATCAGGGAATACTTATAATCAATCACCACCATAAACCCTTATATCCATTTATAGAAGCAATATCATGAAGTTAAATAGACGTTGAAACATCACCACTAGAGAAACTAAAACCATAGTAAGATGTAACCCAATGCAAAAACCCCTAGAACACTATCAATGGGTCAGCTTAACATCCCAAAAATATTATACACACTGTCATAAACTACCAATATGGTATCTAGAACAACATATTTGTAATAAATTGTAGAATTTTGACTGGACATTGGATTTTAGAGGGTAAATAACTTTATAAAAAAATACGATGAATAAAAAATGAAGCCTCTAACTTTCACGCTTCATAATATCATGTCGGCCTTTGATCTATTATGCCAGAACAATATGGGGTTAGACATGTTCAGAGTGGAGAAAAATAGCATAATGAATATGATATAGGACCTTCCTACCAAGGAACAAAGAATTGAGAGTGTGAGTATGAAAAAGAGAATGCTAGGAAGACTGATTAAAAAATAGAATGAATAGAAACCTAATTTGATACCAACACCAAGGGGACGAAAAAACTCCAATGAAAAAATGAATGAAGAGAAAGAAAATAAAATAATAGTGGGATGGGGGGATTTATCACCACTAAAATATAATAAGGTGAATCCCTATAACCCAGGAGGGGTATGTTAGAAGATAATAGAAAACTATAGTGAGAAGGGGGTCATTGACCTTTCCCCACCCCCAAGATCCTCTCACATTATTGGAATTTATCTAGTTGGCGTAATGAGTGTAGACACATTCCATCCAAGATTGATCTACTCATTTTCCATGATACAAATTCGGTTGGTGAAAATTTATTTTAATAATTTCGAATACCATGGGACATGATTAATGGCCCAAAGAAGGGGTATTCCAATATCAACTTGCTGGAATATGTCCATAACCTATTTCTTCATCGCCTCTTCAACCATATTTTTAGTTTATACAACCCTATTTTGAAAGGTAATGGGTTTTATAAGAATATCCTCAATTTTGGTCTTATTTTTGTATTTCACCTTTGGTTTCAAAATGTATAGAGTTGATGGTGGATTCTCCATAGTTTGGGTGAATCATGGTGGACTACAAGGAACAATTATCTAGACAGCTGGCTACCAAATTCTTAATGTGAGAGCACTAATATTCTCTTATATATTTGGAGTTGGTTGGAATGGATGTATTCCAATGTTATTTTTTTTATTTAATAGATATAGGTGGTAATTTATCTCATTTTCATATTTATCTCTCTCAACTCTATACCTTGAATCTTAATCTGATCTGGTTGATTAAGAGTAATTTGATTCAAAAGCTCATTAGTGCTAGAATCTACCATTAGGTGGGGATTAACTTATTGTTGAATTTTTTATGATGGGGATTCAAATATATTTTGGTATTTTTGAAAACCCTACTCGTATGTAGAGTTTTCTAAAAGGATTTTTGAAAATGATCTATTAGTTGTTGTCCAAATCCATATCTCATATCTGTGTGATACTTCAATACATTATTTTATGTTTGTAAGAAGGAATAATAATTTTTTTTTTTGAAATGTTCTCCCTATAAATATCTCTTTAAAATCCTCCATCTCAAATAGTTTTGGAAAAAAATCTATTTTATGGTCTATTACTATTCCAATTCCACAAATTTTCATTAGAGTGGGTGGAAAGGCTCTTTTATCCAAGGATATCTATCTCACCATAATGGTTAACTCATCCAAATTATTATTAATTAAATGATTTTAAATATAAAATTTAATTACATAATTTAAAACCATTATATTCATTGTACCTCAATCAACAATATTTTTGGAGTTTTTTACCCCTTGTCAATCAATGCTCGAGAATCCATTAAGGTTTGTGTTGACCAATGATCTTCCTAGTGTCGTGTACACCATTCTACTATCCATGGGAGTGTGTCCTTAATAGAAGTATTGTATGAGGAGTTAATCACTAATTTGATGATATATTAAGAATGCATATAATATTTTGGAAAACATTGGGTACTCATACATTGACTCTCCTTGTTCTTTCTTGATTCCGTAGATATATTTTCGGAATTTGGCGGTCCGTTATGCTTAGAGAATCTATGGAAAAAATTTCAAATAGGTCAATGATGTGAAGTATTCAAGTTGTTTTTAAATCATGTTATCTTTTTTTCCATCATGTGAAAATGGGAAGGACCATAATTTTTTATTTTTCTTGTGAGAAAATATTTGGTATATAGGTTGAGAAAAATATATTGAATTATTTTAGATGAATTTTTGAATCCTCACTAGAGAGGCCATGCAATTTTTGGAGAAGGTGAATAAACCATGTTTTTTCTCAAAATATTACTCAAGATTTGGATATTCAATTCTTGTTGGTTTATAATTTTCATTTTTTGCAGCCAACTCCTGAATGGTTCTTTCAATTTCATTACTGTTTTCATCCACTTTTTGAAAAATTGATTTTATATGAGATGAGATACCAGGATCACTAGTTTTAGAATAATGAAAATAATGAAATGGGTGAATTTTGAAACGTCCTAAATTTTTATATGGCCTGAATGGAGGCTTCATGTATTTTTGTACCATGTGTTCTAATTTAAAATTACATTCAAGGTTGTATTGTGTCATCAATTAGAGAACAAAAATGAAAAAACATGAACTATAATATCATTGAATGATGTTTCAATTTATGGACCAAAAAATAAGTGTTATTGAAGGAGGAAGAGAAACGATGTGGTAGGATAATATAATAAACAAAACATGAATTAAAAATAAATAAATTACATAAAAAATATATAAGAAAACACTTTACTTCCTTGAAATAGTGATAATTTCATGAATTTTATAGCTCACACTCTCAAAAATATTTGTGATTTTACAAAATTTCTCATGGTGGATGACCTAGGCCCATCACTTATTGTTAAATTATATTATAATCCCATAAAAAGATTCAATAATAACAAATAATCGAATTTAAAATAATGAAAAATGTTTCAGTTGTTTTAGTTGAATTATTTTTGAACAATAAACAAAAAAAATAAGAAAAGAAGAAATCAAGGACACAATTTCATTAATAAACCAATATGAGATGATGTAATGGATATAATAAACCCCTTAAAAATTAATTTTTCAATATATGATATGATTAAAATCCTTTAATTGGGATCCCCTAATCTTCTCAACCCCCAAAACCTATGGAAATTAACACAATAAAAAAGAGTGGAAATAATGAACCCTAGGTTAACTTTGGGACATCAAATCATAACACCATCCATTTATTGTGATCCAAAATAAAAAATTTGGTGAATCAATAATTAGGGAAGAATCTATAGATATTAATTATAATTAATTGTGTCTAGGTACTACACTTGAAACCAACAATTATATCCCATGTTGATTGTATTTGGTGATTAAAGTTTCTCTCTCATGATTCACACAAGTCCAACCTCGGGGTCAAGTGAAAATCGATCGAGTTCCGTAGAAATTCAAATAAATTAATTGATCAAAATTTATGAATTACATTATGACCATATACCATAAAAATAAAGGATGTGGGTAGGTATTAGATAAAATACTAACAGAAACTACTCCTGCAAGGGTGGAGTTTTCATCATGGAGTTTGTTGGAATATGTAATAGATTGGATGGGACATACCCAATATAATTCCCACACTTAGATTCCAACAATAATAAGAAAAATTAAATTGATCAAAATTAAATAACATGTATGTTTATTTGAATAAAAGGGGAGGTTACAAGCACAAAATAAAAGAAACACAAAGAAGAGGTGGTAGAGGTGTGCCTTCTTAGAGGAGATTATTTCATCAGGAAAGGATCTAGGTGGATCACCCATATGTTAAGAAAAAAGAGACCGGTGATATTATTGTGTGTGTGTGTGTGGGGGGGGGGGGGGGGGTTGATACCTCTACAATTATTCATATTGGGCTCACCATTCTGTTTTATCTTCTATAGAAACAAAAAATGGTTCCCACATCCAAAATTGGGTACGTATCATCTTTTTAAAGGTACGCGGTCAATTGGGGTTTTATACCTAATGGAACATAGTAACTCGTATTTTTTAAGAGGATGGGAGCTTTGGATCATCACCCCATTTTATGGGGAATTTTTTCTACTCTCGAACTATTTTATAGATTTAACATATGTTTGAGATATCTTCTTATCCTTGATACAAGACTAGTTTCCCGAAAAATGACCTTGTTTTAACTACATACTAGTGTAGAGGGACGTCAATTAATGAGTCTATCTATATGTATCTGAGGTTATTCATCCATTTACCATTAAGGGGTAGGTAATTATATTTTGAATTGATATAACTACGAACTTTTGAATGTATTTTCATCTAAAGAGGTGATTAATATTTTGAGGATGGGATTGAGTCATTATAAGGAAACCTATGTATCCTATTTCTAATAGAAATAAAAACCCACATGTTTTGTTAAACCCATATAGTTTTGAATCATTCAAAATAAATATAAATGGGGACACCTATGTATCAGGTATTGAGCTCTAGCCTCAGGGAGGCATCTTATGTATCCTGGTTATGGATGGAATCCGAGTAATCATAGTTCAATCATGCCCTTTGGAATTTACATAAGGTATATTCTCTTTTATGAGAGTATTTATATCATGTCACTAATTAGAGATTATGCAATATGTTTTTCTTGGAAAGTTTAGATTCATGATTCTAATGATATGACCATTGCAACTCCCTAAGCCCACTTGATCCATGCTCATTGTGTGAAACAAGGGATAAAAGTAATCAATATCACTACATATATAAGTGGTAATTATGTGTTGGGAAAATCATTTTAATGTATAATATAGAGCACATTCCTTAGGGAGGTATCCAACATATCTAGGGTATGAAAGGAATCCAAGTAATCGTAGTTCAGTTACTTTCTCAATCCATTGGTGGGTGAGGCATAATGATAAGCCTATTAGAGTGATTGGGTCCCAATTATTGGAATGATGGAGAAATGTAGTGGACTCAAAACATGGTGGATTCTCATTTGAGCTTAGGACTCAGGAAGGCCTCTTACATATCCTAGTTATGGAATGAATTAGATTCATTGTAGATCAGTTTAATTGGGGATTACACATTGTGGTTTCCCTCTCAATCCACTAGTGGATGAGGAATAATGTCCATCCCATGGTAGTGATGGGGTCCTAATAGATGGAATTTCAAAGACATGGTGGAATTACATTGGGGTGCATTATAATTTGATCTCTGGCCTTAATAAGACATCCTATGTATCCTAGTTATATTAGGAATGATAGTTGTCATAGTTCAGTATGATTGGGGCTTACACACTGAGGTTTCCATATAAATAAATAGGTGGATGATGAATAATGTCCATCTCATGGGAGTGATTGGGTGCTGATTGTTGGAATGTAGATGACATGTCAAGACTCACATCAAGATGGATTCCAATTTGAGATTGACACATAAGAAGGCATCCTATATATCTTAGTTATGGAATGATTTATAATTATTGTAGTTCAGTTTGATAAGGGCTTACATACCAAGGTTTCCCTCTCAATCCATTGGTAGATTATGAATAACTTCCAACCCATGGGAGTGATGGGGTCCCAATGGTTATAATGATAGAGACATAGTGAGACATAAACTACGGTGGATGCTCATTTGAGTTAGGGACCAAAGAAGGTTTCCTACATATCGTGGTTATAGTTGGAATTAGAGTTCTCGTACATCAGTTTGATTGGGGATCACAACTTGATGTTTCTATTTTATATCCACGAGAAAATGTTATCATGTCACGAGACATCTTCTTGAGACATCTTAACTGTCTTCCTGACATGTTTTATTTTCTTCTGAACATGTATGTGGGTGTTTGGATAAGTTCATTTTTCTTGGAAGGCATGCCTAAAGACAATATCATGACCTAGTTGACTTGTCCCGAGGACATCCCATAACCTTAATGACATGTCTGGAGACTATCGCATGATCAATGCTACCATTCCTGGGGGGTGCTGCATGATCAGGATGACTTTTCCTGGTGTCATCATGAGATCCAGATGACATATAATAGTGTCATTATAAGACCTATCTGACATGTACTGATTTCACTGCATGATTTTTGGTAGCATGTCTATAGGGAATCATATTTTTTTGGGAAACGTAACACCAGAATATGTTTTCTCTTTAAATAATTTTAATTCATCTGTAGGTTGTATTTCACACAACTGTATGTTTAAACGAACCAAGAGACACTATTAGTACACAATAATCATTATAACCTAGTTGTTTCTTTGGTATGAATAAATATGAATATCTAATTTATGAAATAAGTATTACTCAATATGAATATATTAATTGCAAAAAATACAATCACACACATTTTTTGTAAAATCACGGTATTCTTAAGAAATACGCTTTCTTAAAAAATGATTTTATCTTATTTTTATTTTTAGATGTTCTAGAAAACGGACTTGAAAAAATGTATTTAATTTGGTAATTAATCATAAAAAATTATCTTAAAATTATTATTTATAAAATTTTATAAAAACATTTAAGGAATGGTGAAAATACTGATTCTTATTCAAAACTCTATTTTTCTATTAATGTATTTACAAGGTAAAATTATGTTTTGAATTAGTTTTAAGTTTTAATTAATAAATTTTGATTTAAAATAACCCCATTATTGTTTTTAAAAGGATTTTATATACTAATTTATTATAAAAATGTTTTATAGCCTAAAATTAATTTTTTAGGAAACGTTTTTTAGGGAATTGTACTGGTTTTATTTTAAAATATATTCTATAACTTCTGTGATTTTCATTTTTAAAAATTAATTCCAAATTTAGATTCAGAATGACTAAATTTAAGGAATAGATTCGTTTTATTTTTTTTCAATATGAATATTATCCCTCATAGATATTGTTTCCATGCTAAGGGCTAATTTAGTTGTTTAGGATTATAATAAAATTATAAGGACTATAAAATGACACTAGCACATGCCAAAATTTTATTAGATGAATAAAATTCTACCATTAACACCTACAGAAAAAACGTAAGTCATTTAATGGACACATGTAAATGAAAACGACTTATATAATATTTAAATCAAATAAAGACCCAAAATGTCACTTTCTTTGTCTTTAATATCCCTTATATATCCACATGAGAAAAAATTTACGTTATGAACAAATATATGTTATATTTTTTACTTAATAAACATATTTTCATGATATAGATTTATTTTTGACTTTTTGTGTCACATAGATGAAATTATGGTATTTATAAAATCTTATTTAATAATGATTTAAATATAACACATTCCTATTTAAAATAATATAACATTTAAATATAAGGTTACCCAAATGATATATTCAACTATAAATATTATTCTGAAATATGGTGGATTTATCTTCATCATGGTATTTTATTTTTATTATTTAGTAATTAAATATGTATATTAAATAATTACACAACACTAATATTGTAATTATTTGTTTAATTGAAATATTAAATAAATATTATTAAAAATATTAGAAAAATATATTTTGAGATATTTAATGCTATAATTAATTTTTCTAGAATATATTGACCTCTTGGGGAAATAGTAAAACTTTTTATTTCAATGCTATCTTGTTATCTTGATATTTTTAAAATTCAAAATAATGAATAGTGTAAAAATTGACACTAATAACAATTTATAAAAACAATATTTTAATAATTTATTTAAAAATAATAAAACATATTTAAAAATAAAAAAACATTATATGGTCTAAAATGTTTTGAATCGTTTATTTATGATTTAATTGACACCACATAATTAAAAATTACAACCTTTTAATATTTAAATATGTATTACATTAGTTAAAATCAAAATAGATAAAATAATGGTTAATAAAAATAAAATGGTCCCAAATTATACAAAACTTATTTAAAACCTATTTGTTTATGATATTACAAACTTATATCATCTTAGATTATATTAAATTTCCTTTTGGTGGTATTTCTATTGAGATTGGATTTTTTATAAATTAATATTTTTGGGATTCCAAAAATGACCCTCACTTTAATTATAAAAGGGAACCTCTACCCTCACTTCTTCACATAACATTTAGCGTTGAAGCTAGACCATCCCCTTTCAATTTTACTTCTCAACTTCCCTATAAACATTTTATAGGTTTCGGTCTTCTCAAAAGACCAATCGTAGTGTCCCTAATAGAATATCTTAAGGAAGTATTCCAGGGAAGAGGAGTTGGAAATACATTTGAGGAAATTAGGCATAAGGTAAGGTTTAATTTCATAGTCACATTTTTATTATACATTGTTCATATATAATTATATATTGGGAAATATATATATTATAAGTCCATGTTTCTTAAAAACAATATTCCAAAATATTTTTACTATTCTTCTATAATTGTTTAAAGTCTTTTTTAAGCATGTGTGAATTTTTACTAATTGGGTTGAAAGGAATATTTTCTTATTTTCATAATAAGGTACTTGAATTTTCTAGAAAAATTAGGATGGTAATGTTTTTCTTATTATACAATATGAATTAATTTTTATGATTTCCTAATGACCTAATTAAATTAAAATTCCCTTCCATGCTTACAAGGTTACATTCAAAAAAATATTTTCGTTTAAAATTGAGCAGAAATTTAAGAAAATAAATCTTTTTCAATGCAGAAAAGATATTTTCAACAAGAATTATTTTCAAGTGATATCTCAAAAATATTTTCCATCTAAGATAACATTATTTGGTGTTACTTATGTTTTAATGGGGATATTTTTCAAGGATATTATCCTTATTTTTCATTTGGTTGGTTTATGTTTGGCATGGAATGATAACAATGAAATACATTTCTTTTCCATGGGTAACATTATTATTTACCGATTTTTATGAAACTCATTTCATTTCATTGGTTATGATATGATAAATTATTTATCTTATTATGGCACACATATGTATGCTTTCCATTATGTGATAGATGGGGCCTATATCTCCCTCTAATTCATTGGGTATAGATTTATATCATATGTGATAGATAGGATTGGAATATGAAATGATATTGGTTCAATAATGCAGGGATGAAATTGGATGTAAACCTAATTTTGTAACACATGGATGGAATGGGGAGTGAACCAGATTCAGTAAAGGAATTTTTCTACTATGATGGTATGGGTAGTGACCCATGACTAATACTAAAATGATTCTCTATTATTATATGTATGCCATAATTTTATGACATATGTCATGATCCCTTGAAATATGCTGTTTATGAACTTCTATGATTTATTCCATGAAATGATATCTTGATATTTGGTATTCAGGATATAATTTTAAAAAAATTATTACGTTATTATATCTCATGGTTATTTTATGTTTGATATCTCCACTTTTTACCCTTACATAGTGTAACATCCAAAGAAAGTAATGAATAATAGATATTTTTATATATGTATATTAATGAATTAGATAGTGTTTTAGAGGCTTAAAATGCAAATAAATCCAATCTTAAGCATGGAATAGACTAATATTTTTAAAAGATTGTTTTACTGCCTTTTGATGGCAAACCATTTTTGAATCTATATTTTGACAAATTTATAAGCTATGTTTGTCAAAATAAACTTATTATTTATTATTGGGACATCAAAATTTACTTTTTGTGAATTTTTGGTATTTTTCTGACAATGTTCATTTTTTAATGAATAGTGAAAAATACTGCATTTTACATCAAAACTGCTTCTTAATCTAATTTATTTATACGATTAGATTATCTTTTGAATTGGTCTTAATGTGTAATCTGAATATATTTTTAACGTTTTATCCAATTATGGTCATTGGAATCAATTTCACTTTGAAATTGGACTTAAACTGGTATCAATCTTTTGATACTTATTGTTTCATAAAAACACGCTATTTGTCATGACATCGGGAATTAATTATTAAATTAATTAATGGGACTTATATTTTTTGAATTTTTTAAAATATAATTCATTTTTGAATTCAGAATATCAAATATAGCTTAGGGTGAAGTTTTGGTATTTTTCGGAAAAACTTCAATTTTTGATGAATAGTGAAACCACTAAGTGGTAATCAAGCAAACTGATTTTTCAGTTAAATGAAAGTTTACCACTAATGTGTATTGAATTTTGAAAAACCGACATACATGGTTTTCATTAGTATGTAAAATGTGGTTCAATAGGATGAAAATAATTTTTTTGGTGAATAGTAACTTTTTTTCATTAATCGCGATTAGAGGTAATTTGTGTAATTTAAGGTAAAAATGATATTATAAAAATATGAAAACACCATGACACTTGTCCTACCCCTATTGGATGAGTCATGGACGACCAAGAAAAGCCATGGGTCAACTTGGGGACCCCATGGAGCCACTTTGGTTGGGAAATGACATAAATAACTTTTTATTTAATGATAAAGTAAAAATGACACAAACATGATATGTTTTACTAAAACAATTTTTACACGGGGTTATACAAGTCAGAGTTTTGACTATAAATATTCATTGGAAATCTAAAACGATTTCCTACATCATAGTATTTTTTTTGTAATTTTTATACTTTAAATAAATTAAATTATTTATGACATCATGATGATGCAGCGATGACCTCATTATTTAACGATTTAAATAAAATGGAAAGATAATGTAAAATCTAAAACCTACACATGTCCAAAAACAATTGGATGAGTGGATTTCGAAGCCTTATCAACTTATCCTAGAATTATATCAATATGGGACCTTTTGAATACGAAACTCTTTTTAAAATAAAGTAACTTAATTTTATTTTCCAAAAGTGCCCCTCCTCTCCTCTTATAAAAGGCCCCCACCTCTACCTCCTTACCCACACTCCCAAAGCCTTTGGCTCGGCCATACCCTGCCCATTTACTCTCTCCATATCCCTCTCCTCATCCTAGAGGATTCTCTTTGGGCATAATCCTTTCAAAGGAAGCCTTTAGGCTCAAATCAAAAGGAGTTACACTTTTAAAGGTAATTCATTCTCTCATGTTCATTTGTTTTATTTTGCTTCTCCAACCCCCTAAACTCTTTTTATTTACTTCTTTTGTAACAAAAACAGTATCTTCAATATACTAGGATTTTGTTATAAGATTTATTCGATCTACACTCTCACACAACTACATCAAATGGTTAAAGAACATACGGTTTCCGTGGATGGCGAAATTCTGCCTCCCGAAACGATGATTGTTCAATACTCATTTAACACCTTAAAAGCTGGCCATTATGATGTCACTATTTTTATATATGATATATAATATGTTTATTTTTTCCTTAATCTTCTGTATTTTTCATTTATGGCATACCATTATTGTTTCCATTATGGGTAAACACGATATCCTCATTTTAGGAAGTGCGGACTACCGCCCCCTGAAAGTGATTTGATTCGTTAATACCATATGTGGGATGAGTAAAGGATAAAATTAATGATATTATATATGTTATTATACTGAAATTATAATATACTCTTATATCATTATGATTCCATTCCATAAAATACGAAATAGAAATGGAAGTAGCGTTCATGCGTACGTACGACTTACCGTCTCCATTAACAGTGCATTTCATTTCTTACCTCTAAATGTGATGTAATATTATAAATACATGTATATGATGAATATATATGATATATATGTTATCCAAATCATTAATATAATTCTGGATATAACGAACCTTTGACCAAATTAACAACATGTAAGTGTAAGAAGTCTATTTTTGACTTAAGAACCAAATACAGACAAAATGAACATTATTAACTTAAATGATTACATTATGTTCATAACATGGTATAAAAGGAATAATTAACTTGAAAAAGGTTCTTAATCAAGTAGATATTAACTCAAGTTTATTATTCAGGAGATTAAAGAATGGTCGGGTCAAGTCGGATACGAGGTATGGGACTTCGTCTCAATCTCCTTTCATTGAGGCATATTTTGTTTTATACACAACCTTCTTTTATACGGTGTATAAAACCCTTTGACTTTTACGTTTATCCAAAAGGAATCTTTTTTATACGAAGCATTTTACTAAACAACAAAAGGGAATGTTTATGTCGTACGTATGCGGCGACAACGACTTCTCCGCCGCCGTGACCATTATTTGAGTTTCGGCTTCCTCTACAAGCCATACCATTTTTTTTAAATGAAAAATAAATACCATGTTTTACATTGGTATTGAAAATGGTTTCCATAATTTTTTTATTATATCAATGTGTTGTATTGATATCTCATGATTGAAATGTGTAAATGTTATGTTTCCTTTATGCATGTTTTATGTGATACGATTATGTTATGGTTCTTGGGAATTATTATGAAGACGGGTGGTTCCGTGATAAACTAAGGGCGGTTGAGCCCGTTATAGCTCACCAATGCATTGGGTAACGCGAAGGAGTGAAACGTTAAGGTTTATCCAAAGAGATTTAGGGAATATACTGTGATGGGTATTCCAAACGTAACCAAGAGGGTTACTCCCTACGTAAGAATGTTATGAATGCCTCAAGATACCTTTATGTATTATGATTTCTATGATTTATTCATGATTTTATGAGGTGTGTTAAAGTGCCTATGTTTTATGGGTAAAGTATGATTTCATTCTTATGTATATATGAACTCATGTTTCATTTCCATGTTTTTTTTATAACCCATACTGAGTTTTTATGCTCATCCCAAGTTTTTGAAATGTTTTTCACAGTTCAAGGGAAAGGTAAATGATAAGATGATAGAGTCAAGGATGTGTCAAGAAAGAATCCATGTTTTATTTTCAATATGTTTCCATTGATGGGAAAAAGAATACTATCTTTTATTGTAACCACTTTGTTTAAATGTGGGTTGTAATGCATGTTTTATGATCTAATTCTCTAAAACTCTAAACCCGAAAAGATCCTCAATGTGTAATCTTGTAATAACTCAAGATTAAGTAGGGTTTAAGGCTGGGGCCTTATAGTTGGTATTAGAGGTCGGTTTAGATAACTTTAGGAGTTAGAATTATATTAAATGATTATCCAAAAATATTTTTTTTAAATGATATAGCATTTGAAGAGTACCATGTTGCTTCATCTAAGAAATGTTTGTTCAGAATGGTTTTCCGCAGAGGAAACATGGAAGCAGTGCTAGGAAGGCATACAGAAGGAAATAACCTTCCTAATCAGCATCCTGAGATGGTCGGAATTGGTACTGAACAGTTTTTTGCAGTAATGGCGTAGTTGAATCAAGCGATAAATGGCAGTGGTATCCATACACGAGATCAGCTAGATCAACCGCAGAGGAACATGTCAGTGGTGGAACATTTCATGAGGCAACATCCCCCATCATTCAAAGGATCATATGACCCTGTGCTAGCTGAAGGGTGGATTAAAGCACTGGAGAAGATTTTTTATGTCATGGGGTGTTCAGACAATCAAAAGGTCAGTCTTGCTATTTACCGTTTGGAGGGTGAGGCAGATCAGTGGTGGTCTATGGTTAAAAATATCAGGGACGCCGATGAGATTGATGGTCTCGACTGGGATGAATTCAAAGGTATGTTTCTTGAAAAGTATTTTCCTAAGGCTGTTCGACTTAGGATGGAGAAACAATTCTTGGAATTGAGGCAAGAGGAAGACTCAGTGGCTACCTATGAAGAAAGGTTTACTCGATTGGCAAGGTATGCTCCAAATTTTATCCGAGACCTTGATAGTAAAATCAATCGTTTTTACTCAGGATTAAAGCCAAAATATCGAAGGTCATTAGCTTCTCATGAGTTTAAAAGTTATTGTTGGTCGGAGTGGTTTACTCAAGAGGGGGGTGAATTGAGTACCAATTAAAATTTCTGTATTTAAAAACAGTGTCTTAAAGACCCCCCAAATAAAAATAATAAATTAAACTGTAGTGAATTTATATTAAAGTAGAGGTTCTGTCAGATTCTCAAGGGATTGAGTAATTCCCAGTTAATCAACACAGGAGTGTGTGATTATCTTTTGAAACTAACTTACTAATCTACACTTAACATAAACACTTGCTAATTTAATTATCAAAGTAACTTTAAAAATAGTATTAGTTTTAAAGTGGTTGGCAGCGGAATAAAACTTTGAAAGAGATGGCACAACAATGTAAACAAGAGGTTCAGTCTCAAGCCGAGACTTAGTCCTCTCAAAAGTTTATATAAAAATGATCCACACCCTGGATCGGGGTTCAACAGTTTACAACTGTCCAGGTCCAAGACCTCTACCACTGTTCTTCGTGGGAAACAGTTCAACAGCAACCAGCTGTCCAGGTCACACACGAACTCTACCACTGTTATTCGTGGGAAAGAAAGAATGAAAGAGTTTGGTAAGGATTTACAAATCCTCCAGTTTAAGTACAGGAGATAGTGTATGTGTTAGATATAGCAGATAACACACACTTCTTGAAAATTATAGTAATAAATCACAGAACAAGAGATGTAGAGTTTAGAAGTGGTTCTGGTGATTTCAGTGTAGCTCTGGACTCCTTTGGATTCGATCAGAAGTGAGTCTGAGTCCTCTTCTCATTTCTATTTGAGAAACAGAGTGTCGTATGCTCCAGGTTCACAGAGTGAAAAATGTAGTCGATGAAGCTCTTCGATATTCTTTTGTATGCACAGAACACTTCTCGAGTAGTCTTGATTGTATATGAGCTTCTCTGTGTTCTTTATTGGTTCTTCTTGTATGCACAGAGCTTTTCTTGAGTATATCGTATGTCTTCCTTGTCTCTGTGTGTATTATCGCTCTTTTGTTCTTCAGCAGAGTCTTCATGTATTTATGTCACGTGCAATAGGGGACATAAAAGATTTCCTTTCTGCAGGTACGAGGTATGGATTCCTGACATCCGACAACCTTTATCAGATATATGAAAAATCATTAAAATGTATGATATGACCGTTAGATAGATAAAGATAAATAAAGAAATTCAAACAGTGAGTCGAGTGATCGGTAGGTAATCAGCATCGGTATCTTGAACATCGGTAGCTTGAACATCGGTAGCTCAATGTCATTAGTTGCTTTGACTCTATCGGTGGCTCTATGCGTCGGTTGGTACATGCTTGTATCGGTGACTTTGTTTATCGGTAGCTCCATGCGTCGGTAGCTGCATGCGTCGGTAGCTCCATGCATCGGTAGCTCCATGCATCGGTAGCTCCATGCTTCGGTAGCTCCATGCATAGGTAGCTCCATGCATCGGTAGCTCCATGCATCAGTAGCTGTGAGTCTGTCAGTAGCTTCGTCCATCGGTGACTCTTATTCCATCGGTAGCTATTTATACTTACACCGGTAGCTCTATATTTGTATTGGTAGCTGTCTGTAAGTCGGTAGCTTACATTTATAAGTACATCGGTAGCTCTGTGTTAAGTATATCGGTGACTGTCTGTCGGTAGACTAAGTCTATCGGTAGACTGGTTACCGGTAGCTCTTTATCAGTAGCTATAGGCAGATTACTTATCTGTTTTATGCAGAACACATCCGATTGTATTAGAATTAATTTATAACTTGTATGAACATGGATAAATGAGGATTAACATTTTCCAAAGACTATTTTACAAATTATTATTGGTTTGAACACAGATGTGAAAGAATTAAAGTATAGATCAATGATACTTAAAAATATCATAGAGAATGAAAACATAATTGGGATTTTCAACACATATGAATACATGATTGAGATTATCAAAACAGGTGAGGTCAACAATCTCCCCCTTTTTGATAATCACAATTTATGATATGGGCATTTAACATAGTGAAAATATAATAGTAAAGAGTATAATATTGAAAATAATTTTCTCAGAGAAAATAGCATCAGAGATAATAGAAATAGTATGATACAGACATAAGTTATCAGAGGTAACAATCATAAGGTACTAAATAGACATAAGGTATCCGAGGTAAAAATGAAAAAAAAGGGTAATGTGTCTCCCCTTATTCCTTATTTTTCTCCATTGAAAATATTTTTCATTCTCTCAGTTTGTTCTCCCCCGCTTGTTATTTTTCTCCCCCTTATTATTCTCCCATAAAATGGTTCTCCCCCTTTGTGATAATCAAAAAGTGGGAATGCATATATATATAGGAGACAAATAAAACATGAGAAGTAAAAGGAGGTCTTCTGTATTAGAGTAGTCAAAAAGTACAGAAACAGAATACAAATGAATTCCTATCAAAAATCCTGGCCACTGGATCATTCCACCTCTTCCACGTGAGATTTTCCTTTGGGATCAGTAGAAGGTTCAGGTGGTGAGGATTCAGGTGAAGGCTTGGGAATGCCAGAAAAGATTAAAGGAGGCTGGGCCACTGACACAGAGTCAGGCCTGTAGGTTGAAGATCTTTGGGTGATCATTGGTGTGAGGCTTCGAATAGCTTGAGCAGGAGTCAGCTGGACTGTAGAAGCAGCTGAGGCAGAAGCAGGCAAAGCAGGAGGTATGATGACTGGTCTGGCATCAACATGCAAGAAGGGCAGCAGTAGATTTCTAAAATCCATAATAATTTCTCCTCCTCTTTCCATAGCAGAGATGAAATCATCTTTGTTCTCCATGAATTTCTCCAAGGCAGGAGTCAATTCTCTTAGTTTGCTCACTTGTTCTCTAAAAGCTTGAGTTACTGGGGGTAGCTTCATATTTTCCAACATCATCTTGAAGTGTTGATCGAGTTGATGCTTGGTGAAAATTCTGGTGAAGTAGTGATCCACTTTGTTCTTTATGGCTTCCTGAGAGGCAGAGGATTCTCTCATATAATCTTGAACAATCTTCATTATTTCTCTCGCAGAATCTCTTGTAGAAAGCACCACTCGACTCAGCTCTGATGAGTCCACAGATCCACTGGTTGAAATAGAACCAATCTACTCTTTCAACATTTCTCGAACTTGATTCAGATCAACTGATAGTTTGGATGTGAGAGGGCCAAGAGAGAAGGAAACAATTTCTATAAAACTCTTAGACAAACCAATGATTAGGCTTTGAACTTGATAGTCTTGTAATTGAACATGATCCTTCACTGAGTTTTTGAAACTTTCAAACACCGAGACAAACTGGCTTACTACACTCTTCACATAAGCTAGGTCCTTGTCAGCTTGAGACTTGGAGCTCATATAAGAATCCAAAGCAACAACTGATGTCTTGAGAGCTTCAAGATCTGCTTCAATCCTAGAAGACTGAGTCTGGCACTCTTTCACTTCTTCCATAAGCTCAGACATAAAAGAAGACAAATTACAAGCTAGAGATAGCTCGAAGGATCTCTCTAACATTTTCATTTATTCATAAAAGTTTTGCTTCATCTCAGCAACTGATGCACTGAATGATTCTTTCAGCTCATTCTTCATGGATTCAAGATCAGATTTAGAGACAAAATCATTGGAAACAACTGCAGCAGATCCCTTTTCTGAGGCCAAACTGGCTACAGAATCAGTCATTATTGAATTAATTGAGGATGAAAGGGAGGTTTCCATTAACTTCACTTCTTCAACAAAACTGGATTTGAGGTCCTCTTTCAGCTTATTCAGATCATGAAATCTGACTACATCATCTGACAACAACTCAGAAGCAAGATCATAATTGGTCTTCGGTCTATTCACAGTCATCTCATTATCAGAATCCGGATAATCCAATCCACAGACTATAAACCCTGGGTCTTCTACCCAGTCTCCAAGCTCAACAGCTACTGTAACATTTCCAAGAACAGATTGATGCTCCCCCTAAATGGGTGCATTCTCATGTATCACAACAACATTCGGTGCTGGATTCTCTTCATCAGAATCTTCTACTACAAGTTCCACCGGTGCAGCATCTAGAAGATCTTCTGATACAGGTACAACTTCTTCTGTATCTCTTTCTACTTCAGCAGTCAGCATAGCTGAGCTTCCAATCAAAGGACTCATACTTAAACTACCAGAAGCAGACAATTCAGATACATTTTCCTTTTCCTCTTCTTCTTGGTGAGGTACAGACTGGTCTTCCTCATGAGTAGACAAAATTTCCTCTACCTTTCCTTTCCTAGAATAAACCAATTCTGCAACAGGACTTGGGGGCAAGTCTGGATCTCCTCCAACATCCATGGGAGTTTCTTCTTCTTCTTCTGTTTTTTCTTCTGTTTCACTACTATAAACAGGTTCCTCTTCATCAGGTCTCAGACTCGGATCTCTCATATCCTTTGGTCTTGAGGGATGATCCACAGGATTAAACCTATCATATATCTTCTGATCATCACTGACCCATTCTCCCTTCCATGGGTTCCAGTTAATTTTCATGTACTTACATACAGTCGAGGTGATGCAGAAATTGTTCTTGACTACAACTGTCTCATCCTGAGACTCAGCTATTCCTTTCACTTTTATCATTACTGAAATTAGCTTGGCAAAGAACAAAGCATTATTCTTTGACTTTGGTCTAATCATGTCTTCCATTTGAAGCATTAACAATCTACACAGATTGATTTTTACACCATGTCTTAGCAAATGAAGAAGATAGATATCTTGATATCTCAGATTTGCAAAATCTCCTCGCCTCGGTATCAACACATGCTGAACAAACTTGAAGAGCAGTCGATTCTCTCCATCCATTTCAGCAGCAACCACTTGCCTTTGAGTCCCATTACCAGTCAGCTCTTATAAGGCGGTTTCATAATCAAATATATCACTGCTAGGTGGCATTGCTCTTGATACATACCCAGAGACACCTTCATGTGGTACTTTCAAACTCTCAGCCCACTCTACTGAAGAAAAAGACATCTCTTTTCCATTTAAAAACGAGCTTACCCGATTCTCATTTTCAGCCTTCTCGAAGGTTACAAACTCGTAGAACTGTTTTACCAACTTCAGGTAGTATGGGCCATTGTTATTCGAGAAAAAATCCACCCATTTCTGGTCCTCCAGAATTTCGAGTACCAACGATTTGCTAGGCAGTATCCATTCCACGCACAGTTCCTTCTCGATTACTATGTCTCTATTCTGCAAGTGAGGATTCACTGGTCGCCTTCCCGATCTAGTTCTGACTTCACTAACACTGGATTTATGCTGTGTCTTCTGCTTATTAGCGTTTGGTTCTGCACTTTCATCTCTGACAATAGGAAGCTTAGTTTTTGCCATCCCGGGTTTAGGGTTCTTGGCCGATTTGGGAGCAAAGGTTCGAAGGTGAGAGGTTTTGAGCTCGGTGAGGTAGGAAGTGGCTTAGACTTAGTTTTTATCATTTAGGAATTCCAAATAAACGACTAAAAAAGAGTAAAATAAAATAAAATAAAACGATTCGTATTCTTGGCGGCAGACAGAAGTTTTAAAATATTGCATCGGTGTGAGTTCATCATCGGTGAGAAAAACAAATCGGTGAGAATTGTACATCGGTGAGGATTTTCACATCAGTGAGAATTTCACATCGGTGAGAATTTTCAACATCGGTGAGAATTTCACATCGGTGAGAATTTTCAACATCGGTGAGAATTTCACATCGGTGAGAATTTTCAACATCGGTGAGAATTTCACATCGGTGAGAATTTTCAACATCGGTGAGAATTTCACATCGGTGAGAATTTTCAACATCGGTGAGAATTTTCACATCGGTTGTGATTAAACATTCCCAATTCGTGTCTTATGTAACTTAGCCTATCTGAACTTAAAGGTTTAGTGAAAATATCAGCCAATTGATGTTCAGTACCAATAAATTCAAGAGAAATATCACCTTTTTGATAGTGATCTCTTAGGAAATGGTGTCTTACATCTATGTGTTTGGTTCTAGAGTGAGATACAGGATTCTTAGAGATGTTTATTGCACTGGTGTTATCACAGTTGATTAAAACATGTTTAAAAACATATCCATAGTCCAAAAGAGTGTGTTTCATCCACAAAATTTGTGCACAGCAACTACCAGCAGCTATATATTCTGCTTCGGCAGTAGATAATGCAACTGAGTTCTGTTTCTTACTACACTAAGAAACTAAGGATTTTCCAAGAAAATGACATGTTCCTGATGTGCTTTTTCTATCTAACTTACAACCAGCAAAGTCAGCATCTGAATAACTCATTAACTCAAAGGATTGTCCTTTTGGGTAAAACAAACCTAAGTTAACCGTGTGTTTGAGATATTTAAAAATTCTTTTAACAGCAAGCAAATGAGATTCTTTTGGATTATCTTGAAATCTAGCACACATACACACACTAAACATAATATCAGGTCGACTAGCAGTAAGATAAAGTAAACTACCAATCATACCTCTGTAATTTGTTTGATCAACTGGTTTCCCAGTTTCATCTGCATCCAATTTACAGGTAGTACTCATAGGAGTTTCACTTTCATTGATACTATCCAGACCAAAACGTTTTAAAAGATCCTTTGTATATTTACTTTGATTCAAAATAATACCATTTTCATTTTGAAATACTTGAAATCCAAGAAAGTACTTAAGTTCTCCCATTAAGCTCATTTCAAATTCATTTTGCATACTTTTTGAAAAATCAGTACATAAAGAGTGTTTAGAAGATCCAAAAATAATATCATCAACATA
The DNA here is from genome assembly GCA_963277665.1 of Viscum album. Classification (NCBI taxonomy): domain Eukaryota; kingdom Viridiplantae; phylum Streptophyta; class Magnoliopsida; order Santalales; family Viscaceae; genus Viscum; species Viscum album. The sequence continues at coordinate 492,942,403 of OY728150.1, forward strand.
TATTTGTACAACTAAAACATCTTTAGAAATTCTTTTAATGAAAAGAGTTGGACCAGCAATCCCTTTAGTAAAACCTTTTGAAAGAAGGAAATTGCTAAGTCTATCATACCAAGCTCTTGGAGCTGGTTTTAAACCATACAAAGCTTTAGAAAGTTTAAAAACTTGATTTGGAAAATGGGGGTTAGTAAATCCAGGTGGTTGTTCTACAAAAACATCTTCAATTATAAAACCATTTAAAAAAGCACTTTTCACATCCATTTGATACAACTTGAAATCCAGATGTGCAACATATGCAAGTAAGATCCTAATGGATTCTAGTCTAGCTACAGGTGCAAAAGTCTCCTCATAGTCTATACCTTATTCTTGACTATATCCTTGTGCAACTAGTCTAGCTTTGTTTCTAACTATATTTCTATATTCATCTACTTTATTTCTAAAAACCCATTTTGTGCCTATTGTCAAAGTGTCCTTAGGTCTGTCAACTAATTCCCAGACTTTGTTTCTTTCAAACTGATTTAATTCTTCCTGCATAGCTATTACCTAGAATTCATCATTGATAGCATCATTGATATTTTTGGGTTCTAGCTGTGAAAGAAAAGCTTGATGTTCAACCTGGTTTCTTAGAGAAGCTCTAGTTTGTGTTCCTCTATCAAGATTACCAACAACAGCTTCTAAAGGATGATTCTTTAGAATCCTCGTTGATCTGGTAAAGGTTGGACTAGAAATTTCAGGTTCATCTATAGGTTCGGGTTCAACAGAAGCAGATTCTGGAAAAAGTCCAGAACTGGATGCTTTGATAACAGGTTCTTTATATTTATCATTAAGGTCCAGAATAGACAAATCTTCTTCAAGATTCTCAAGAGAAGTTTTAGGCTCATGTGGATCGGTTTCATCGAATTTGATGTGAACAGATTCTTCCACACATTTAGTTTTCTTATTGAATACTCTATAGGATTTACTTGAAATAGAGTAACCCAGAAAAATTCCTTCATCACTTTTGGAAGCAAACTTATCCAGATTATCTTTAGTATTCAAAATAAATAATTTGCAACCAAAAACTTTAAAGTAATTAACCTTAGGCTTTCTATTGTTCCACAATTCATAAGGGGTTTTCTTAAGAACAGGTCTGATTAAGACTCTATTAATGACATAACAAGCTGTATTTATAGCTTCAGCCCAAAAATAAATAGGCAGGTCATATTCATTGAGCATGGTTCTAGCAATTTCTTGAAGGGTTCAGTTTCTTCTTTCTACTACACCATTCTGTTGGGGTGTTCTAGGGGCAGAAAAGTTATGAGTATAGCCATTGTGTGAGCAATAAGATTCAAAATCTTTATTTTCAAACTCACGACCATGATCACTCCTCAAGGTTTTAATCTTAAGTCCACTAAGGTTCTCTACAGATTTAGAGTATTTAACAAAGTAAGAACAAGCTTCACTTTTGTGATCTAGAAAATATACCCAAGTATATCTAGAAAAGTCATCTACAAGAACATAAACATAGTGCTTCCCATTTAAATTAGAAACTCTTGATGGTCCAAACAAATCCATGTGAACCAATTCAAGTGGTTGAGAAGTCGAAACTTCTTTCTTTGATTTAAAAGAAACTTTGTGTTGTTTTCCCTTTTGACAGGGGTTACACACTCTATCATTTGGGAATTCTAATTTAGGTAGGTCTCTAACTAGGTTTTTTCTAGAGAGTTTTCTAAGTGAGTGAATGTTGCAATGTCCCAATCTTCTGTGCCATAGCCAAGATTCTTTATGAAAAGCATTCAAACAAGTAATATTCTGCTTAGCTAAAGAATTCAGATTAACAGCATAAACATTTTCATTTCTTAAGGCAGAAAATACCAAAACATTCTTAGAATTAAAAACTTTGCAAGAATCATTTTCAAATTTAACATGAAAACCATCATCACATAACTGAGAAATACTTAATAAATTGTATTTAAGGCCATCAACAAATAAAACTTTAGAAATCAAAATTGAATCAGTGTTACCAATCTGGCCTAGGCCGACGATTTTCCCTTTTGAGTTATCACCAAAGGTGACAAAGCCTCCATCAACTTTTATTAAACTCTTGAAACAAGAAAAGTCTCCTGACATATGTCTTGAACATCCACTGTCCAAATACCAGGTCTCTTTACAGGAGCTCTTTAAGCAAGTTCCCTACAAAACAGATTTAGATGGGAGATGATTTTGGTACCCAGATTTTCTTGGGTCCAAACAGGTTAGCCAATAACACTTTAGGTACCCATATTTGTCTAATGGGTCTCATCTAATTTGTAGAATTGATATGCTTTGAAAGATAAACTTTATTAGATCCATAGCTATGTATATAACTGGTTGAAGCATATGATGTTCCAGAATTACCTTCATTCTGTCCAGATTTAGAAATGAATCTAGTTTTGGAAATTTTCCTTTGTCCAGGTTGGTATCCTATACCAGTAGTATATTTAGGTGCTATTTTCTTTCCTAGCATCTGTGTTAGTGTATTTTTGCCACTGGTGAACTTCTCTATGTCTTTCTTGAGTTTCTCATTAGATAGTTTCAGTTCAGTGTTTTCTTTTAACAGTTGATCATTCTTCTCCTTTTCTATATCAAGATCAGATTTATGCTTAACACTTAAAGCATGCTGTTTCTTTAAACCTTTGTATTTATCATTAAGTTCATTACATGTCTCTTCCAGCATATCACAATATTCAAACAGCTCAGATTTAGACATGTTATCACCTTCAGAATCATCTCCAGAATAATATGAATTTGAAGCAGGAGTTTCTGATGTTACCTCAGAAGTGTTTGTCATAAAACACATGTTGGCTCGATTCCTTTCAGAGTCTGAAGATTCAGCTTCACTTGTGCTGTCTTCTGAAGCACTCCAAGTAGCCTTCATGGCTTTCTTAAACTTATTGTCCTTATATTCATATTTCTTTTTATACTTCAGCTTTGGACAGTCGGCTTTAATGTGTCCTTTTCTCTTGCACTCATAGCAGACAACATCATCTGATCTGTCATTCTTCTTCCAATCCTTTTTCCATTTGCCTTGGTGATCATACTTACCCTTATAATTTGTTTTTCTGAAGAACTTCTTTTTCCTATAAAATTTCTTAAATCTTCTATCAATGTGAGCCATCTCAGCATCACTGTCAGAATCACTTTCACTGTCTTCACAGCTTGAACTTTCAACTACAGCTTGAAGCTTTTCTTTGTCCTTATTCTTTGAAGTTGAGGATTTGAAAGCGACAGACTTTCTTGCAGGTTCATTTTCTTCCTCCTTATTCACTTTAAGCTCTTCTTCATACATCATCAGCTTGCCAATTAGTTCCTTGACAGGTAGAGCAGCAATGTCACATGATTCTCTGATTGAGACAGATGTGCCTCTCCATCTATCAGGTAGACATCTCAAAATTATCATAATTTGTTCCTTCGATGAGACATCCTTTCCCAGTGAGATCATTGTATTGACAATTTCATTGAACCTGAGATACATGTCAGAAATGGGTTCGTCAGGCTTCATTTTAAAATTATCATACTTGATAGTATAAGTGTTCAATCTCATTTCTTTAACATTCGTTGTTCCTTCATGAGAAACAGCTAAGGTATCCCAAATTTCAAAAGCAGTTTTACAAGCAGAAATTCTATTAAACTCTTCATCTCCTAGAGCACAGTACAAGGCATTCATAGCTTTACAGTTGTTATTGTAAGCAGTCTTTGTAGGTTCATCCCAAGTAGATCTAGTAGTAGTGGGAATTTTGTATTCTGATTCAATAGCAGTCCAAATATCAAAACCTATGCTTTCTAGATGAATTTTCATTTTCAGTTTCCACTGAGCATAATTAGTTCCATTGAAGAAAGGTGGCCGGTTAGTAGCAGCACCCTCAAGTCTATTGTCCATGATGAGAAAATTTTAAAGAGATAAAAATTTAGATACAACAGAAATTTTAAGAACTTTAAAATACAACTAAAATCACAGTTCAAAAGCAGAATACGGTTAGAAAGTATTTTCAACCCTCTAATACCAAGTGTTGGTCGGAGTGGTTTACTCAAGAGGGGGGTAAATTGAGTACCAATTAAAATTTCTGTATTTAAAAACAGTGTCTTAAAGACCCCCAAATAAAAATAATAAATTAAACTGTAGTGAATTTATATTAAAGTAGAGGTTCTGTCAGATTCTCAAGGGATTGATTAATTCCCAGTTAATCAACACAGGAGTGTGTGATTATCTTTTGAAACTAACTTACTAATCTACACATAACATAAACACTTGCTAATTTAATTATCAAAGTAACTTTAAAAATAGTATTAGTTTTAAAGTGGTTGGCAGCGAAATAAAACTTTGAAAGAGATGGCACAACAATGTAACCAAGAGGTTCAGTCTCAAGCCGAGACTTAGTCCTCTCAAAAGTTTATATAAAAATGATCCACACCCTGGATCAGGGTTCAACAGTTTACAACTGTCCAGGTCCAAGACCTCTACCACTGTTCTTCGTGGGAAACAGTTCAACAGCAACCAACTGTCCAGGTCACAGACAACCTCTACCACTGTTATTCGTGGGAAAGAAAGAATGAAAGAGTTTGGTAAGGATTTACAAATCCTCCAGTTTAAGTACAGGAGACAGTGTATGTGTTAGATACAGCAGATAACACACACTCCTCGAAAAGTATAGTAATAAATCACAGAACAAGAGATATAGAGTTTAGAAGTGGTTCTGGTGATTTCTGTGTAGCTCTGGACTCCATTGGATTCGATCAGAAGTGAGTCTGAGTCCTCTTCTCGTTTCTATTTGAGAAACAGAGTGTCGTATGCTCCAGGTTTACAGAGTGAAAAATGTAGTCGATGAAGCTCTTCGATATTCTTTTGTATGCACAGAACACTTCTCGAGTAGTCTTGATTGTATATGAGCTTCTCTGTGTTCTTGATTGGTTCTTCTTGTATGCACAGAGCTTTTCTTGAGTATATCGTATGTCTTCCTTGTCTCTGTGTGTATTATCGCTCTTTTGTTCTTCAGCAGAGTCTTCATGTATTTATGTCACGTGCAACAGGGGACATAAAAGATTTCCTTTCTGCAGGTACGAGGTACGGATTCCTGACATCCGACAACCTTTATCAGATATATGACAAATCATTAAAATGTATGATATGACCGTTAGATAGATAAAGATAAATAAAGAAATTCAAACAGTGAGTCGAGTGATCGGTAGGTAATCAGCATCGGTAGCTTGAACATCGGTAGCTTGAACATCAGTAGCTCAATGTCATTAGTTGCTTTGACTCTATCGGTGGCTCTATGCGTCGGTTGGTACATGCTTGTATCGGTGACTTTGTTTATCGGTAGATCCATGTGTCGGTAGCTGCATGCATCGATAGCTCCATGCATCGTTAGCTTCATGCATCGGTAGCTCCATGCTTCGGTAGCTCCATGCATCGGTAGCTCCATGCATCGGTAGCTCCATGCATCGGTAGCTGTGAGTCTGTCAGTAGCTTCGTCCATCGGTGACTCTTATTCCATCGGTAGCTATTTATACTTACACCAGTAGCTCTATATTTGTATCGGTAGCTGTCTGTAAGTTGGTAGCTTACATTTATAAGTACATCGGTAGCTCTGTGTTAAGTATATCGGTGACTGTCTGTCGGTAGACTAAGTCTATCGGTAGACTGGTTACCGGTAGCTCTTTATCAGTAGCTATAGGCAGATTACTTATCTGTTTTATGCAGAACACATCCGATTGTGTTAGAATTAATTTATAACTTGTATGAACATGGATAAATGAGGATTACCATTTTCCAAAGACTATTTTACAAATTATTATTGGTTTGATCACAGATGTGAAAGAATTAAAGTATAGATCAATGATACTTAAAAATATCATAGAGAATGAAAACATAATTGGGATTTTCAACACATATGAATACATGATTGAGATTATCAAAACAGGTGAGGTCAACAGTTATGAAAAGCTTGTTCTATGTGCTGAGAAGGTGGAAATGGAGTTTACCGATGATCAAGTGTTCTATAACAACCAACAGAAGAAGAGACCAGGGTGGCAGGAGAAAGGTAATAATTCTTCAAAAAAGTCTGATTGTAAGAAATATAAGTTTCAAGTTTGTGATAAATGTGGCAAAAGGCATGATGGGGAATGTCTTCTGAATTCTGGAAAGTGATACTGATGTGGTAAGATGGGACATAAGGCTCGTGATTGCACTGAAAAGGATCAAGGTGAAGGTAAGACCAAATTTGATTTACAGTTAGTGAAATGTTATAAGTGCAATGAGATGGGTCACTATGCAAACGAGTGTCCTACAAAGAGCTTGAGTGATGGGAAGCAGTTAGACTAAAAACAGAAAGGGGTGGTGAAATCCTTTGCAACTACTTCAGCAGATGTCGGGCCATCAAATGAAGTTGTATCAGTTACTTTGTTTGTTTTTTCAGATTATGCCAGTGTGTTGTTTGATTCGGGGTCTACACATTCTTTTATCTCTGAAACCTTTTCTAGTAAAATGAGAATACCATCTCAAGAAATGACTCCTGAACTTTTGGTAAAAACACCTGGGGGGAATGTTGAGGCAAAAATAATTTATAAGAATCTTCCTATCCTTATCTGTGGAAGGAACCTACTTTCAAACCTTATTGTTCTACCTCTAGTAGAGTTTGATGTTATCCTGGGTATGGATTGACTCTCTATTTACCATGCTAAGATTGACTATAGAGATAAAGAAGTTTCTTTTCAGAAATACTTTCAGTTTGTGTACAAGAATGAACCCTTACTGTTGATAACTTATCAAGAGGCCGAGAAACTTGTAAAAGATAGAAATAAATGTTACCTTGCACACATTGTTGAAAACAAGGGAACTGTTCAGATTAATGTTGTGCCAGTGGTAAATGAGTATCCTGATGTTTTTCCTGATGAGTTTCCTGGAATAATACTAGATTGGGAAGTTGAGTTTACGGTTGACTTAGTTCCAGATGCTAAGCCAATTTCAAAACCCCCTTATCGAATGGCTCAAATTGAACTTTTAGAGTTGAAGGAGCAATTGCAAGATTTATTAGAGAAAGGTTTCATTCGACCTAGAACATCACCATGGGGTGCTCCTATTTTATTTGTTAAAAAGAAAGATGGTTCTATGAGACTTTGCATTGATTATAGGGCCTTGAATAATATCACTGTTAAGAACAAATATCCTTTGCCTCATATCGATGATTTGTTTGATCAGCTCTAGGGAGCTCAGTTTTTTTCAATGATTGACTTGAGATCAGGGTACCATCAGCTGAAGGTAAAGGAGGAAGATATTCCGAAGACCGCGTTCCATACAAGATATGGCCACTATGAATTTGTAGTAATGCCTTTTGGGCTAACCAATGCACCTGCTGTATTCATGGACTTAATGAATAGAATTTTCCATGAGTTCTTGGATAAGTTTGTGGTGGTTTTCATTGATGATATTTTGGTGTTTTCTAAAAGTAAAGAAGAGCATGAAAGACATTTAAGGGTTATCTTGCAAACCCTAAAAGAAAAGAAATTGTATGGAAAATTCAGCAAGTGTGAGTTTTGGTTGCAACAAATTTCCTTCCTTGGTCACATTGTTTCTAAAGATGGGATAACTGTTGATCCTGCAAAAATAAAAGTTGTGGAAGAATGGCCAAGACCCACAAATGTAATTGAGATTCGTAGTTTTCTTGGTTTGGCAGGCTATTACCGAAGGGTTGTTAGAAATTTTTCACGGTTATCTAGTCCAATGACTATTCTAACTCGGAAGGGTGTTAAGTTTATATGGACAAAAGAATGTGATGATTGTTTTCAGGAATTAAAAAGAAGATTGGTGAATGCTCCAGTTTTGGCACTACCTTCCAGGAATGGTGAGTTTGTTATCTACAGTGATGCTTCGTTGAAAGGACTTGGTTGCGTCCTAATGCAGAATGATCATGTAATTGCTTATGCTTCACGACAGTTGAAAACTCATGAGGTAAATTACCCTACACATGATTTGGAATTAGCTTCTTTTGTTTTTGCTTTAAAATTTTGGAGGCATCATTTGTATAGAGTAAAGTGTGAAATATATACCGATCAAAAAAGTTTAAAGTATATATTCACTCAGAAAGAGTTAAACATGAGACAGAGGAGATGGATAGAATTAATCAAGGATTATTATTGTACAATTCATTACCATCCAAGAAAAGAAAATAAAGTGGCTGATGCTTTGAGTCGAAAAAGTAATGCTTCATTAGAAATGTTGTGTTTGGAACGTGATTCTTTGGTTAAGGATTTGATGAACTTTGGAATAGAAGTTATTGGTGAAGGAAGTTCTTCTGTTTTGTTTCATGTATCAGTGAGATCATCTCTATCAGATAGAATCAAGCAAGCACAGAAACAAGACAGTGAGTTGCAGAAAAAGGTAGAGCCGGTTCAGAAAGGTAAGTTGCCTGAATTCAACATTGATAATGATTGTGTTTTGAGATTTGGGAAGAGATTGTGTGTACCTTGTGATTCACAGTTGAAGAGAGAGTTGTTATGTGAAGCTCATAGTTCTCCGTTTTCAGTTCATCCTCGCAGTACTAAGATGTATAGAGATCTGTGGGAGTATTACTGGTGGGATGGAATGAAAAGAGATATTGCTGATTTTACTTTGAAGTGTCTGACTTGTCAGCAGGTTAAAGCAGAGCGGCAGTTACCGAAAGGGATGCTTCAGCCTTTACCAGTGCCAGAGTGGAAATGGGAGAAAATATCCATGGACTTTGTAGTGGGATTACCGATGACATCTCGAGGTAATAATGCAATCTGGGTTATTGTTGATCGCTTTACTAAATCTGCTCATTTCCTTGCAATACGAGATACTTTCTCTCTAGATCAACTTTCTCGTTTGTATCTTAAGGAGATAGTCAGGTTTCATGGAGTTCCTCTCTCCATTGTATCTGATCGTGATCCCAGGTTCACTTCTATCTTTTGGAAAGGCCTTCAGAAGTCGTTGGGTACTGAATTAAATTTTAGTACAGCTTTTCATCCTCAATCAGATGGGCAGTCAGAACGAACAATTCAGACCTTGGAGGATATGCTACGTTCTTGCTCTATGGATTATCTGGGAAGTTGGGACCAACATCTTTCTTTGGTTGAATTTTCATATAATAACAGTTTTCATTCCATTATATAGATGGAACCATTTCAGGCATTATATGGGAAGCGGTGTCGAACTCAAGCTTTCTGGGATGAAGTGGGTGAAAGGAAGTTGATGGGACCAGAATTGGTAGAAGAGATGACAGAAAAAGTTCAGCTGATTCAGAAGCACATGAGAACAGCTCAGAGCCGACAGAAGAGTTATGCGGATAACCGGAGGAAGTATCTATCTTTCGAGGTAGGTGATCATGTTTTTCTCAAAGTATCACCATGGAAAAGTGTGATGCGATTTGGTAAGAAAGGAAAGTTGAGTCCAAGGTTTATTGGACCATATGAAATTCTGGAGAGAGTTGGATCATTTGCATACCGGGTGGCTTTACCTCCGAGTTTATCTCAGGTACACAATGTTTTTCACGTTTCGATGTTGAGAAAGTATATTCCAGATCCATCTCATGTTTTGAGTCCAGAGGTAGTTCAGCTGGAAGAGAACCTATCTTATGAGGAACAACCGATCCAGATTCTTGACCATAGGGAGCAAGTGTTATGGAATAAGCTGATTAACCAGGTAACGGTTTTGTGAAAAAACCACATGATGGAAGTGGCAACATGGGAATCTGAAAATGCTATGAGGGATAAGTACCCCCATTTATTCGATAAGTAAATAAATTGCGGGGACGCAATTTTCTAAAGGGGGAAGGATGTAACATCCCAAGTAATTATTGAATAATAGATATTTTTATATATGTCTATTAATGAATTAGATTGTGTTTTAGAGGCTTAAAATGCAAATAAATCTAATCTTAAGCATGGAATACACTAATATTTTTAAAAGATTGTTTTACTGCCTTTTGATGGAAAACCATTTTTGAATCTATCTTTTGACAAATTTATAAGATATGTTTGTCAAAATAAACTTATTCTTTATGATTGGGACATCAAAATTTACTTTGTGTGAATTTTTGGTATTTTTCTGACAATGTTCATTTTTTAATGAATAGTGAAAAATACTGCATTTTATATCAAAACTGCTTCTTAATTTAATTTATTTATATGATTAGATTATCTTTTGAATTGGTATTAATGTGTAATCTGAATATATTTTTAACATTTTATCCAATGATGGTCATTGGAATCAATTTCACTTTGAAATTGGACTTAAACTGGTATCAATCTTTTGATACTTATTGTTTCATAAAAACACGCTATTTGTCATGACAGCGGGAATTAATTATTAAATTAATTAATGGGACTTATATGTTTTGAATTTTGTAAAATAGACTTAAATTTTGAATTCAGAATATCAAATATAGCTTAGGGTGAAGTTTTGGTATTTTTCTGAAAAACTTCAATTTTTGATGAATAGTGAAACCACTAAGTGGTAATCAAGCAAACTGATTTTTCAGTTAAATGAAAGTTTACCACTAATGTGTATTGAATTTTGAAAAACCAACATACATGGTTGTCATTATTATGTAAAATGTGGTTCAATGGGATGAAAATAATTTTTTTGGTGAATAGTAACTTTTTTTCATTAATCGCGATTAGAGGTAATTAGTGTAATTTAAGGTAAAAATGATATTATAAAAATATGAAAATACCATGACACTTGTCCCACCCCTATTGGATGATTCATGGCCGACCAAGAAAATCCATGGGTCAACTTGGGGACCCCATGCAGCCACTTTGGTTGGGAAATGACATAAATAACTTTTTATTTAATGATAAAGTAAAAATGACACAAACATGATATGTTTTTCTAAAACAATTTTTACATGGGGTTATACAAGTCAGATTTTTGACTATAAATATTCATTGAAAAGATAAAACAATTTCCTACATCATAGTATTTTGTTTATAATTTTTAGACTTTAAATAAATTAAATTATTTATGACATCATGATGATGCAGCGATGACCTCATTATTTAACGATTTAAATAAAATGGAAAGATAATGTAAAATATAAAACCTACACATGTTCAAAAACAATTGGATGAGTGGATTTAGAATCCTTATCACCTTATACTTGAATTATATCAATGTGGGACCTTTTTAATCCGAAACTCTTTTTAAAATAAAGTAACTTATCTTTATTTTCCAAAAGTGCCCCTCCTCTCCTCTTATAAAAGGCCCCCACCTCTACCTCCTTACCCACACTCCCAAAGCCTTTGGATCGGACATCCCCTTCCCATTTACTCTCTCAACATCCCTCTCCTCATCCTAGAGGATTCTCTTTGGGCAGAATCTTTTTAAAGGAAGCCTTTAGGCTCAAATCAAAAGGAGTTACACTTTTAAAGGTAATTCATTCTCTCATGTTCATTTGTTTTATTTTGCTTCTCCAACCCCCTAAACTCTTTTTATTTACTTATTTTGTAACAAAACCAGTATCTTAAATATACTAGTATGTTGTTATAATATTTATTAGAGCTACACTCTCACACAACTACATCAAATGGTTAAAGAACATACGGTTTCCGTGGATGGCGAAATTCTGCCTCCCGAAACGATGATTGTTCAATACTCATTTAACACCTTCAAAGGTGGCCATTATGATGTCACTATTTTTATATATGATATATAATATGTTTAGTTTTTACTTAAGCTTCTGTATTTTTCATTTATGGCATACCATTATTGTTTCCATTATGGGTAAACACGATATCCTCATTTTAGGAAGTGCGGACTACCGCCCCCTGAAAGTGATTTGATTCGTTAATACCATATGTGGGATGTGTAAAGGATAAAATTAATGATATTATATATGTTATTATACTGAAATTACAATATAATCTTATATCATTATGATTCCATTCCATAAAATACGAAATAGAAATCGAAGTAGCGTTCATGCGTACGTACGGCTTACCGTCTCCATGAACAGTGCATTTCATTTCTTACCTCTAAATGTGATGTAATATTATAAATACATGTATATGATGAATATATATGATATATATGTTATCCAAATCATTAATATCATTCTGGATATAACAAACCTTTGACCAAATTAACAACATGTAAGTGTAAGAAGTCTATTTTTGACTTAAGAACCAAATACAGACAAAATGAACATTATTAACTTAAATGATTACATTATGTTCATAACATGGTATAAAAGGAATAATGAACTTGAAAAAGGTTCTTAAGCAAGTATAGATTAACTCAAGTTTATTATTCAGGAGATTAAAGAACAGTCGGGTCAAGTCGGATACGAGGTATGGGACTTCATCTCAATCTCCTTTCATTGAGGCATATTTTGTTTTATACACAACCTTCTTTTATACGGTGTATAAAACCCTTTGACTTTTAAATTTATCCAAAAGGAATCTTTTTTATACAAATCATTTTACTAAACGACAAAAGGTAATGTTTTTGTTGTACGTATGCGGCGACAACGACTTCTCTGCCGCCGTGACCATTATTTGAGTTTCGGCTTCCTCTAAAAGCCATACCATTTTTTTTAAATGAAAAATAAATACCATGTTTTACATTGGTATTGAAAATGGTTTTCATAATGTTTTTATTATATCAATGTGTTGTATTGATATCTCATGATTGAAATGTGAAAATGTTATGTTTCCTTTATGCATGTTTTATGTGATACGATTATGTTATGGTTCTTGGGCATTATTATGAAGACGGGTGGTTCCGTGATAAACTAAGGGCGGTTGAGCCCGTTATTGCTCTCCAATGTATTGGGTAACGCGAAGGAGTGAAACGTTAAGGTTTATCCGAAGAGATTTAGGGAATATACTGTGATGGGTATTCCAAACGTAACCAAGAGGGTTACTCCCTACGTAAGAATGTTATGAATGCATCAAGATACCTTTATGTCTTATGATTTCTATGATTTATTCATGATTTTATGAGGTGTGTTAAAGTGCCTATGTTTTATGGGTAAAGTATGATTTCATTCTTATGTATATATGAATTCATGTTTCCTTTCCATGTTTTTTATAACCCATACTGAGTTTTTATGCTCATCCCAAGTTTTTGAAATGTTTTTCACAGGTCAAGCGTAAGGTACATGATAAGATGATAGAGTCAAGGATGTGTCAAGAAAGAATCCATGTTTTATTTTCAATATGTTTCCATTGATGGGAAAAAGAATACTATCTTTTATTGTAACCACTTTGTTTAAATGTGGGTTGTAATGCATGTTTTATGATCTAATTCTCTAAAACTCTAAACCCGAAAAGATCCTCAATGTGTAATCTTGTAATAACTCAAGATTAAGTAAGGTTTAAGGCTGGGGCCTTACAGTTGGTATCAGAGGTCGGTTTAGATAAATTTAGGAGTTAGAATTATATTAAATGATTATCCAAAAATATTTTTTTTAAATGATATAGCATTTGAAGATTACCATGTTGCTTCATCTAAGACATGTTTGTTCAGAATGGGTTTCCGCAGAGGAAACATGGAAGCAGTGCTAGGAAGGAATACAGAAGGAAATAACCTTCCGAATCAGCATCCTGAGATGGTCAGAATTGGTACTGAACAGTTTGTTGCAGTAATGGCGTAGTTGAATCAAGCGATAAATGGCGGTGGTATCCATACACGAGATCAACCAGATCAACCGCAGAGGAACATGTAAGTGGTGGAACATTTCATGAGGCAACATCCCCCATCATTCAAAGGATCATCTGACCCTGTGCTAGATGAAGGGTGGATTAAAGCACTAGAGAAGTTTTTTTATGTCATGGGGTGTTCAGACAATCAAAAGTTCAGTCTTGCTATTTACCGTTTGGAGGGTGAGGCAGATCAGTGGTGGTCTATGGTTAAAAATATCAGGGACGCCGATGAGATTGATGCACTCGACTGGGATGAATTCAAAGGTATGTTTCTTGAAAAGTATTTTCCTAAGGCTGTTCGACTTAGGATGGAGAAACAATTCATCGAATTGAGGCAAGAGGAAGACTCAGTGGCTACCTATGAAGAAAGGTTCACTCGATTGGAAAGGTATGCTCCAAATTTTATCTGAGACCTTGATAGTAAAATCAATAGTTTTTACTCAGGATTAAAGCCAAAATATCGAAGGTCATTAGATTCTCGTGAGTTTAAAAGTTATGAAAAACTTGTTCTATGTGCTGAGAAGGTGGAAATGGAGTTTGCCGATGATCAAGTGTTCTATAACAACCAACAGAAGAAGAGACCAAGGTGGCAGGAGAAAGGTAAGAATTCTTCAAAAAAGTCTGATTGTAAGAAAGAGAAGTTTCAAGTTTGTGATAAATGTGGCAAAAGGCATGCTGGGGAATGTCTTATGAATTTTGGAAAGTGCTACTGATGTGGTAAGATGGGACATAAGGCTCGTGATTGCACTGAAAAGGATCCAGGTGAAGGTAAGACCAAATTTGATTTACAGTTAGTGAAATGTTATAAGTGCAATGAGATGTGTCACTATGAAAACTAGTGTCCGACAAAGAGCTTGAGTGATGGGAAGCAGTTAGACTACAAACAGAAAGGGGTGGTGAAATCCTTTGCAACTACTTCAGCAGATGTCGAGCCATCAAATGAAGTTGTATCAGTTACTTTGTTTGTTTTTTCAGATTATGCCAGTGTGTTGTTTGATTCGGGGTCTACACATTCTTTCATCTCTGAAACCTTTTCTAGTAAAATGAGAATACCATCTCAAGAAATGACTCCTGAACTTTTGGTAAAAATACCTGGGGGGAATGTTGAGGCAAAAATAATTTATAAGAATCTTCCTATCCTTATCTATGGAAAGAACCTACTTTCAAACCTTATTGTTCTACCTCTAGTAGAGTTTGATGTTATCCTGGGTATGGATTGGCTCTCTATTTACCATGCTAAGATTGACTATAGAGCTAAAGAAGTTTCTTTTCAGAAATACTTTTAGTTTGTGTACAAGAATGAACCCTTACTGTTGATAACTTATCAAGAGGCCGAGAAACTTGTAAAAGATGGAAATGAATGTTACCTTGCACACATTGTTGAAAACAAGGGAACTGTTCAGATTAATGATGTGCCAGTGGTAAATGAGTATCCTGATGTTTTTCCTGATGAGTTTCCTGGATTAATACCAGATCGGGAAGTTGAGTTTACGGTTGACTTAGTTCCTGATGCTAATCCAATTTCAAAACCCCCTTATCGAATGGCTCAAATTGAAATTTTAGAGTTGAAGGAGCAATTGCAAGATTTATTAGAGAAAGGTTTCATTCGACCTAGAACATCACCATGAGGTGCTCCTGCTTTATTTGTTAAAAAGAAAGATGGTTCTATGAGACTTTTCATTGATTATAGGGCCTTGAATAATATCACTGTTAAGAACAAATATCCTTTGCCTCATATCGATGATTTGTTTGATCAGCTCCAGGGAGCTCAGTTTTTTTCAAAGATTGACTTGAGATCAGGGTACCATCAGCTGAAGGTAAAGGAGGAAGATATTCCGAAGACTGCGTTTTCCTTACAAGATATGGCCACTATGAATTTGTAGTAATGCCTTTTGGGCTAACCAATGCACCTGCTGTATTCATGGACTTAATGAATAGAATTTTCCATGAGTTCTTGGATAAGTTTTTGGTGGTTTTCATTGATGATATTTTGGTGTTTTCTAAAATTAAAGAAGAGCATGAAAGACATTTAAGGGTTATCTTGCAAACCTTAAAAGAAAAGAAATTGTATGGGAAATTCAGCAAGTGTGAGTTTTGGTTGCAACAAATTTCCTTCCTTGGTCACATTGTTTCTAAAGATGGGATAACTGTTGATCCTGCAAAAACAAAAGTTGTGGAAGAATGGCCAAGACCCACAAATGTAACTGAGATTCGTAGTTTTCTTGGTTTGGCAGGATATTACCGAAGGTTTGTTAGAAATTTTTCACGGTTATCTAGTCCAATGACTATGCTAACTCGGAAGGGTGTTAAGTTTATCTGGACAAAAGAATGTGATGATTGTTTTCAGGAATTAAAAAGAAGATTGGTGAATGATCCAGTTTTGGCACTACCTTCCAGGAATGGTGAGTTTGTTATCTACAGTGATGCTTCATTGAAAGGACTTGGTTGCGTCCTAATGTAGAATGATCAGGTAATTTCTTATGCTTCACGACAGTTGAAAACTCATGAGGTAAATTACCCTACACATGATTTGGAATTAGCTGCTGTTGTTTTTGCTTTAAAATTTTGGAGGCATCATTTGTATAGATTAAAGTGTGAAATATATACCGATCAAAAAAGTTTAAAGTATATATTCACTCAGAAAGAGTTAAACATGAGACAGAGGAGATGGATAGAATTAATCAAGGATTATTATTGTACAATTCATTACCATCCAGGAAAATAAAATAAAGTGGCTGATGCTTTGAGTCGAAAAAGTAATGCTTCATTAGAAATGTTGTGTTTGGAACGTGATTCTTTGGTTAAGGATTTGATGAACTTTGGCATAGAAGTTGTTGGTGAAGGAAGTTCTTCTGTTTTGTTTCATGATTAATGAGATCATCTCTATCAGATAGAATCAAGCAAGCACAGAAGCAAGACAGTGAGTTGCAGAAAAAGGTAGAGCCGATTCAGAAAGGTAAGTTGCCTGAATTCAACATTGATAATGATTGTGTTTTGAGATTTGGGAAGAGATTGTGTGTACCTTGTGATTCACAGTTGAAGAGAGAGTTGTTATGTGAAGCTCATAGTTCTCCGTTTTCAGTTTATCCTCGCAGTACTAAGATGTATAGAGATCTGTGGGAGTATTACTGGTGGGATGGAATGAAAAGAGATATATTGCTGATTTTACTGTGAAGTGTTTGACTTGTCAGCAGGTTAAAGCAGAGCGGCAGTTACCGAAAGGGATGCTTCAGCCTTTACCAGTGCTAGAGTGGAAATGGGAGAATATATCCATGGACTTTGTAGTGGGATTACCAAAGACATCTCGAGGTAATAATGCAATCTGGGTTATTGTTGATCGCTTTACTAAATTTGCTCATTTCCTTACAATACGAGATACTTTCTCTCTAGATCAACTTTCTCGTTTGTATCTTAAGGAGATAGTCAGGTTGCATGGAGTTCCTCTCTCCATTGTATCTGATCGTGATCCCAGGTTCACTTCTATCTTTTGGAAAGGCCTTCAGAAGTCGTTGGGTACTGAATTAAATTTTTGTACAACTTTTCATCCTCAATCAGATGGGTAGTCAGAACGAACAATTCAGACCTTGGAGGATATGCTACGTTCTTTCTCTATGGATTATCTAGGAAGTTGGGACCAACATATTTATTTGGTTGAATTTTCATATAATAACAGTTTTCATTCCAGTATATAGATGGCACCATTTCAGGCATTATATGGGAAGCGGTGTCGAACTCCAGCTTTCTGGGATGAAGTGGGTGAAAGGAAGTTGATGGGACCGGAATTGGTAGAAGAGATGGCAGAAAAAGTTCAGCTGATTCAGAAGCACATGAGAACAGCTCAGAGTAGGCAGAAGAGTTATGCGGATAACCGGAGGAAGGATCTATCTTTCGAGGTAGGTGATCACGTTTTTCTCAAAGTATCACCATGAAAAAGTGTGATGTGATTTGGTAAGAAAGGAAAGTTGAGTCCAAGGTTTATTGGACCATATGAAATTCTGGAGAGAGTTGGATCAGTTGCATACCGGGTGGCTTTACCTCCGAGTTTATCTCAGGTACACAATGTTTTTCACGTTTTGATGTTGAGAAAGTATATTCCAGATCCATCTCATATTTTGAGTCCAGAGGTAGTTCAGCTGGAAGAGAACCTATCTTATGAGGAACAACCGGTCGAGATTCTTGACCACAGGGAGCAAGTGTTACGGAATAAGGTGATTAATCAGGTAAAGGTTTTTTGGAAAGCCCACATGATGGAAGAGGCAACATGAGAATCTGAAAATGCTATGAGAGATAAGTACCCCCATTTATTCGATAAGTAAATAAATTGCGAGGACGCAATTTTCTAAAGGGGGTAAGGATGTAACATCCCAAGTAATTATTGAATAATAAATATTTTTATATATGTCTATTAATGAATTAGATAGTGTTTTAGAGGCTTAAAATGCAAATAAATCCAATCTTAAGCATGGAATACACTACTATTTTTAAAAGATTGTTTTACTGCCTTTTGATGGAAAACCATTTTTGAATCTATCTTTTGACAAATTTATAATCTATGTTTGTCAAAATAAACTTATTCTTTATGATTGGGACATCAAAATTTACTTTGTGTGAATTTTTGGTATTTTTCTGACAATGTTCATTTTTTAATGAATAGTGAAAAATACTGCATTTTACATCAAAACTGCTTATTAATCTAATTTATTTATATGATTAGATTATCTTTTGAATTGGTATTAATGTGTAATCTGAATATATTTTTAACATTTAATCCAATTATGGTCATTGAAATCAATTTCACTTTGAAATTGGACTTAAACTGGTATCAATCTTTTAATACT
Organism: Viscum album; assembly: GCA_963277665.1. Taxonomy (NCBI): domain Eukaryota; kingdom Viridiplantae; phylum Streptophyta; class Magnoliopsida; order Santalales; family Viscaceae; genus Viscum; species Viscum album. The sequence continues at coordinate 492,960,918 of OY728150.1, forward strand.
TATTGTTTCATAAAAACACGCTATTTGTCATGACAATGGAAATTAATTATTAAATTAATTAATGGGACTTATATGTTTTGAATTTTTTAAAATAGAATTCATTTTTGAATTCATAATATCAAATATATCTTAGGGTGAAGTTTTGGTATTTTTCTGAAAAACTTCAATTTTTGATGAATAGTGAAACCACTAAGTAGTAATCAAGCAAACTGATTTTTCAGTTAAATGAAAGTTTACCACTAATGTGTATTGAATTTTGAAAAACCGACATACATGGTTGTCATTAGTATGTAAAATGTGGTTCAATGGGATGAAAATATTTTTTTTGGTGAATAGTAACTTTTTTTCATTAATCGTGATTAGAGGTAATTAGTGTAATTTAAGGTAAAAATGATATTATAAAAATATGAAAACACCATGACACTTGTCCTACCCCTATTGGATGAGTCATGGCCGACCAAGACAAGCCATGGGTCAACTTGGGGACCCCATGGAGCCACTTTGTATGGGAAATGACATAAATAACTTTTTATTTAATGATAAAGTAAAAATGACACAAACATGATATGTTTTTCTAAAACAATTTTTACATGGGGTTATACAAGTCAGATTTTTGACTATAAATATTCATTGGAAATATAAAACGATTTACTACATCATAGTATTTTTTTTATAATTTTTAGACTTTAAATAAATTAAATTATTTATGACATCATTATGATGCAGCGATGACCTCATTATTTAACGATTTAAATAAAATGGAAAGATAATGTAAAATCTAAAACCTACACATGTCCAAAAACAATTGGATGAGTGGATTTCGAAGCCTTATCACCTTAGCCTCGAATTATATCAATGTGGGACCTTTTGAATCCGAAACTGTTTTTAAAATAAAGTAACTTATCTTTATTTTCCAAAAGTGCCCCTCCTCTCCTCTTATAAAAGGCCCCCACCTCTACCTCCTTACCCACACTCCCAAAGCCTTTGGCTCGGCCATCCCCTGCCCATTTACTCTCTCCACATCCCTCTCCTCATCCTAGAGGATTCTCTTTGGGCGGAATCCTTTCAAAGGAAGCATTTAGGCTCAAATCAAAAGGAGTTACACATTTAAAGGTAATTCATTCTCTCATGTTCATTTGTTTTATTTTGATTCTCCAACCCCCTAAAATCTTTTTATTTACTTATTTTGTAACAACACCAGTATATTCAATATACTAGGATGTTGTTATAAGATTTATTCGAGCTACACTCTCACACAACTACATCAAATGGTTAAAGAACATACGGTTTCTGTGGATGGTGAAATTCTGCCTCCCGAAACGATGATTGTTCAATACTCATTTAACACCTTCAAAGGTGGCCATTATGATGTCACTATTTTTATATATGATATATAATATGTTTATTTTTTCCTTAAGATTCTGTATTTTTCATTTATGGCATACCATTATTGTTTCCATTATGGGTAAACACGATATCCTCATTTTAGGAAGTACGGACTACTGCCCCCTGAAAGTGATTTGATTCGTTAATACCATATGTGGGATGTGTAAAGGATAAAATTAATGATATTATATATGTTATTATACTTAAATTATAATATACTCTTTTATCATTATGATTCCATTCCAGAAAATACGAAATAGAAATGGAAGTAGCGTTCATGCGTACGTACGACTTACCGTCTCCATGAACAGTGCATTTCATTTCTTACCTCTAAATGTGATGTAATATTATAAATACATGTATATGATGAATATATATGATATATATGTTATCCAAATCATTAATATCATTCTGGATATAATGAACCTTTGACCAAATTAACAACATGTAAGTGTAAGAAGTCTATTTTTGACTTAAGAACCAAATACAGACAAAATGAACATTATTAACTTAAATGATTACATTATGTTCATAACATGGTATAAAAGGAATAATTAACTTGAAAAAGGTTCTTATGCAAGTGGAAATTAACTCAAGTTTATTATTCAGGAGATTAAAGAACGGTCGGGTCAAGTCGGATACGAGGTATGGGACTTCGTCTCAATCTCCTTTCATTGAGGCATATTTTGTTTTATACACAACCTTCTTTTATACGGTGTATAAAACCCTTTGAATTTTACGTTTATCCAAAAGGAATCTTTTTTATACGATGAATTTTACTAAACGACAAAAGGGAATGTTTTTGTCATACGTATGCGGCGACAACGAATTCTCCGCCGCCGTGACCATTATTTGAGTTTCGACTTCCTCTATAAGCCATACCATTTTTTTAAATGAAAAATAAATACCATGTTTTACATTGGTATTGAAAATGGTTTTCATAATGTTTTTATTATATCAATGTGTTGTATTGATATCTCAGGATTGAAATATGGAAATGTTATGTTTCCTTTATGCATGTTTTATGTGATACGATTATGTTATGGTTCTTGGGAATTATTATGAATACGGGTGGTTCCGTGATAAACTAAGGGCGGTTGAGCCCGTTATAGCTCTCCAATGCATTGGGTAACGCGAAGGAGTGAAACATTAAGGTTTATCCGAAGAGATTTAGGGAATATACTGTGATGGGTATTCCAAACGTAACCAAGAGGGTTACTCCCTACGTAAGAATGTTATGAATGCCTCAAGATACCTTTATGTCTTATGATTTCTATGATTTATTCATGATTTTATGAGGTGTGTTAAAGTGCCTATGTTTTATGGGTAAAGTATGATTTCATTATTATGTATATATGAACTCATGTTTCCTTTCCATGTTTTTTATAACCCATACTAAGTTTTTATTCTCATCCCAAGTTTTTGAAATGTTTTTTAGAGGTCAAAGGAAAGGTACATGATAAGATGATAGAGTCAAGGATGTGTCAAGAAAGAATCCATGTTTTATTTTCAATATGTTTCCATTGATGGGAAAAAGAATACTATCTTTTATTATAACCACTTTGTTTAAATGTGGGTTGTAATGCATGTTTTATGATCTAATTCTCTAAAACTCTAAACCCGAAAAGATCCTCAATGGGTAATCTTGTAATAACTCAAGATTAAGTAAGGTTTAAGGCTGGGGCCTTATAGTTGGTATCAGAGGTCGGTTTAGATAAATTTAGGAGTTAGAATTATATTAAATGATTATCCAAAAATATTTTTTTTAAATGATATAGCATTTGAAGATTACCATGTTGCTTCATCTAAGACATGTTTGTTCAGAATGGTTTTCCATAGAGGAAACAGGGAAGCAGTGCTAGGAAGGCATACAGAAGGAAATAACCTTCCGAATCAGCATCCTGAGATGGTCGGAATTGGTACTGAACAGTTTGTTGCAGTAATGGTGCAGTTGAATCAAGCGATAAATGGCGGTGGTATCCATACACGAGATCAACCAGATCAACCGCAGAGGAACATGTCAGTGGTGGAACATTTCATGAGGCAACATCCCCCATCATTCAAAGGATCATCTGACCCTGTGCTAGCTGAAGGGTGGATTAAAGCAATGGAGAAGATTTTTTATGTCATGGGATGTTCAGACAATCAAAAGGTTAGTCTTGCTATTTACCGTTTGGAGGGTGAGGCAGATCAGTGGTGGTCTATGGTTAAAAATATCAGGGACGCCGATGAGATTGATGCTCTCGACTGGGATGAATTCAAAGGTATGTTTCTTGAAAAGTATTTTCCTATGGCTATTCGACTTAGGATGGAGAAACAATTCTTGGAATTGAGGTAAGAGGAAGACTCAGTGGCTACCTATGAAGAAAGGTTCACTCGATTGGAAAGGTATGCTCCAAATTTTATCCGAGACCTTGATAGTAAAATCAATCGTTTTTACTCAGGATTAAAGCCAAAATATCGAAGGTCATTAGCTTATCGTGAGTTTAAAAGTTATGAAAAGCTTGTTCTATGTGCTGAGAAGGTGGAAATGGAGTTTGCCGATGATCAAGTGTTCTATAACAACCAACAGAAGAAGAGACCAAGGTGGTAGGAGAAAGGTAAGAATTCTTCAAAAAAGTCTGATTGTAAGAAAGATAAGTTTCAAGTTTGTGATAAATGTGGCAAAAGGCATGCTGGGGAATGTCTTCTGAATTCTGGAAAGTGCTACTGATGTGGTAATATGGGACATAAGGCTCGTGATTGCACTGAAAAGGATCAAGGTGAAGGTAAGACCAAATTTGATTTACAGTTAGTGAAATGTTATAAGTGCAATGAGATGGGTCACTATGAAAACGAGTGTCCGACAAAGAGCTTGAGTGATGGGAAGAAGTTAGACTACAAATAGAAAGGGGTGGTGAAATCCTTTGCAACTACTTCAGCAGATGTCGGGCCATCAAATGAAGTTGTATCAGTTACTTTGTTTGTTTTTTCAGATTATGCCAGTGTGTTGTTTGATTCGGGGTCTACACATTCTTTCATCTCTGAAACCTTTTCTAGTAAAATGAGAATACCATCTCAAGAAATGACTCCTGAACTTTTGTTAAAAACACCTGGGGGGAATGTTGAGGCAAAAATAATTTATAAGAATCTTCCTATCCTTATCTGTGGAAAGAACCTACTTTCAAACCTTATTGTTCTACCTCTAGTAGAGTTTGATGTTATCCTGGGTATGGATTGACTCTCTATTTACCATGCTAAGATTGACTATAGAGCTAAAGAAGTTTCTTTTCAGAAATACTTTCAGTTTGTGTAGAAGAATGAACCCTTACTGTTGATAACTTATCAAGAGGCTGATAAACTTGTAAAAGATGGAAATGAAAGTTACCTTGCACACATTGTTGAAAACAAGGGAACTGTTTAGATTAATGACGTGCCAGTGGTAAATGAGTATCCTGATGTTTTTCCTGATGAGTTTCCTGGAATAATTCCAGATCGGGAAGTTGAGTTTACGGTTGACTTAGTTCCTGATGCTAAGCCAATTTCAAAACCCCCTTATCGAATGGCTCAAATTGAACTTTTAGAGTTGAAGGAGAAATTGCAAGATTTATTAGAGAAAGGTTTCATTCGACCTAGAACATCACCATGGGGTGCTCTTGTTTTATTTGTTAAAAAGAAAGATGGTTCTATGAGACTTTGCATTGATTATATGGCCTTGAATAATATCACTGTTAAGAACAAATATCCTTTGCCTCATATCGATGATTTGTTTGATCAGCTCCAGGGAGCTCAGTTTTTTTCAAAGATTGACCTGAGATCAGGGTACCATCAGCTGAAGGTAAAGGAGGAAGATATTCCGAAGACCGCGTTCCGTACAAGATATGGCCACTATGAATTTGTAGTAATGCCTTTTGGGCTAACCAATGCACCTGCTGTATTCATGGACTTAATGAATAGAATTTTCCATGAGTTCTTGGAAAAGTTTGTGGTGGGTTTCATTGATGATATTTTGGTGTTTTCTAAAAGTAAAGAAGAGCATGAAAGACATTTAAGGGTTACCTTGCAAACCTTAAAAGAAAAGAAATTGTATGGGAAATTCCGCAAGTGTGAGTTTTGGTTGCAACAAATTTCCTTCCTTGGTCACATTGTTTCTAAAGATGGGATAACTGTTGATCCTGCAAAAACAAAAGTTGTGGAAGAATGGCCAATACCCACAAATGTAACTGAGATTCGTAGTTTTCTTGGTTTGGCAGGCTATTACCGAAGGTTTGTTAGAAATTTTTCACGGTTATCTAGTCCAATGACTATGCTAACTCGGAAGGGTGTTAAGTTTATCTGGACAAAAGAATGTGATGATTGTTTTCAGGAATTAAAAAGAAGATTGGTGAATGCTCCAGTTTTGGCACTACCTTCCAGGAATGGTGAGTTTGTTATCTACAGTGATGCTTCATTGAAAGGACTTGGTTGCGTCCTAATGCAGAATGATCAGGTAATTGCTTATGCTTCACGACAGTTGAAAACTCATGAGGTAAATTACCCTACACATGATTTGGAATTAGCTACTGTTGTTTTTGCTTTAAAATTTTGAAGGCATCATTTGTATAGAGTAAAGTGTGAAATATATACCAATCAAAAAAGTTTAAAGTATATATCCACTCAGAAAGAGTTAAACATGAGACAGAGGAGATGGATATAATTAATCAAGGATTATGATTGTACAATTCATTACCATCCAGGAAAAGAAAATAATGTGGCTGATGCTTTGGGTCGAAAAAGTAATGCTTCATTAGCAATGTTGTGTTTGGAACGTGATCCTTTGGTTAAGGATTTGATGAACTTTGGCATAGAAGTTGTTGGTGCAGGAAGTTCTTCTGTTTTGTTTCATGTATTAGTGATATCATCTCTATCAGATAGAATCAAGAAAGCACAGAAGCAAGATAGTGAGTTGCAGAAAAAGGTAGATCCAGTTCAGAAAGGTAAGTTTCCTGAATTCAACATTGATAATGATTGTGTTTTGGGATTTGGGAAGAGATTGTGTGTACCTTGTGATTCACAGTTGAAGAGAGAGTTGTTATGTGAAGCTCATAGTTCTCCGTTTTCAGTTCATCCTCGCAGTACTAAGATGTATATAGATCTGTGGGAGGATTACTGGTGGGATGGAATGAAAAGAGATATTTCTGATTTTACTGTGAAGTGTTTGACTTTTCAGCAGGTTAAAGCAGAGCGGAAGTTACCGAAAGGGATGCTTCAGCCATTACCAGTGCCAGAGTGGAAATGGGAGAATATATCCATGGACTTTGTAGTGGGATTACCGAAGACATCTCGAGGTAATAATGCAATCTGGGTTATTGTTGATCGCTTGACTAAATCTGCTCATTTCCTTGCAATACGAGATACTTTCTCTCTAGATCAACTTTCTTGTTTGTATCTTAAGGAGATAGTCAGGTTTCATGGAGTTCCTCTCTCCATTGTATCTGATCGTGATCCCATGTTCACTTCTATCTTTTGGAAAGGCCTTCAGAAGTCGTTGGGTACTGAATTAAATTTTATTACAGCTTTTCATCCTCAATCAGATGGGCAGTCAGAACGAACAATTCAGACCTTGGAGGATATGCTACGTTCTTGCTCTATGGATTATCTGGGAAGTTGGGACCACCATCTTTCTTTGGTTGAATTTTCATATAATAACAGTTTTCATTCCAGTATATAGATGGCACCATTTCAGGCATTATATGGGAAGCGGTGTCGAACTCCAGCTTTCTGGGATGAAGTGGGTGAAAGGAAGTTGATGGGACCAGAATTGGTAGAAGAGATGGCAGAAAAAGTTCAGCTGATTCAGAAGCACATGAGAACAGCTCAGAGCAGGTAGAAGAGTTATGCGGATAAACGGAGGAAGGATCTATCTTTCGAGGTAGGTGATCATGTTTTTATCAAAGTATCACCATGGAAAAGTGTGATGCGATTTGGTAAGAAAGGAAAGTTGAGTCCAAGGTTTATTGGACCATATGAAATTCTGGAGAGAGTTGGATCAGTTTTATACCGGGTGGCTTTACCTCCGAGTTTATCTCAGTTACACAATGTTTTTCACGTTTCGATGTTGAGAAAGTATATTCCAGATCCATCTCATGTTTTGAGTCCAGTGGTAGTTCAGCTGGAAGAGAACCTATCTTATGAGGAACAACCGGTCCAGATTCTTGACCACAGGGAGCAAGTGTTACGGAATAAGGTGATTAATCAGGTAAAGGTTTTGTGGAAAAACCACATGATGGAAGAGGCAACATGGGAATCTGAAAATGCTATGAGGGATAAGTACCCCCATTTATTCAATAAGTAAATAAATTGCGGGGACACAATTTTCTAAAGGGGGGAAGGATGTAACATCCCAAGTAATTATTGAATAATAGATATTTTTATATATGTCTATTAATGAATTAGATAGTGTTTTAGAGGCTTAAAATGCAAATAAATCCAATCTTAAGCATGGAATACACAAATATTTTTAAAAGATTGTTTTACTGCCTTTTGATGGCAAACCATTTTTGAATCTATATTTTGAAAAATTTATAAGCTATGTTTGTCAAAATAAACTTATTCATTATGATTGGGACATCAAATTTTACTTTGTGTGAATTTTTGGTATTTTTCTGACAATGTTCATTTTTTAATGAATAGTGAAAAATACTGCATTTTACATCAAAATTGCTTCTTAATATAATTTATTTATATGATTAGGTTATCTTTTGAATTGGTCTTAATGTGTAATCTGAATATATTTTTACCATTTTATCCAAAGATGGTCATTGGAATCAATTTCACTTTGAAATTGGACTTAAACTGGTATCAATCTTTTGATACTTATTGTTTCATAAAAACACGCTATTTGTCATGACAGCGGGAATTAATTATTAAATTAATTAATGTGACTTATATGTTTTTAATTTTGTAAAATAGACTTCATTTTTGAATTCAGAATATCAAATATAGCTTAGGGTGAAGTTTTGGTATTTTTCTGAAAAACTTCAATTTTTGATGAATAGTGAAACCACTAAGTGGTAATCAAGCAAACTGATTTTTCAGTTAAATGAAAGTTTGCCACTAATGTGTATTGAATTTTGAAAATCCGACATACATGCTTGTCATTAGTATGTAAAATGTGGTTCAATGGGATGAAAATATTTTTTTTGGTGAATAGTAACTTTTTTTCATTAATTGCGATTAGAGGTAATTAGTGTAATTTAAGGTAAAAATGATATTATAAAAATATGAAAACACCATGAAACTTGTCCTAAACCTGTTGGATGAGTCATGGCCGACCAAGACAAGACATGAGTCAACTTGGGGACCCCATAGAGCAACTTTGGTTGGGAAATGACATAAATAACTTTTTATTTAATGATAAAGTAAAAATGACACAAACATGATATGTTTTACTATTTTTTTTACATGGGGTTATACAAGTCAGATTTTTGACTATAAATATTAATTGTAAAGATAAAAAGATTTCCTACATCATAGTAGTTTTTTTATAATTTTTTGACTTTAAATAAATTAAATTATTTATGGCATCATGATGATGTAGCGATAACCTCATTATTTAACGATTTAAATAAAATGGAAAGATAATGTAAAATCTAAAACCTAAACATGGCCAAAACCAATTGGATGAGTTGATTTCGAAGACTTATCACCTTATCCTCGAATTATATTAATTTGGGACCTTTTGAATCAGAAACTCTTTTTAAAATAAAGTAACTTATCTTTATTTTCCAAAAGTGCCCCTCCTCTCCTCTTATAAAAGGTCCCCACCTCTACCTCCTTACCCACACTCCCAAATCCTTTGTCTCGGCCATCCCCTACCCATTTACTCTCTCCAAATCCCTCTACTCATCCTAGAGGATTCCCTTTGGGCAGAATCCTTTCAAAGGAAGCCTTTAGGCTCAAATCAAACGGAGTTACACTTTTAAAGGTTATTCATTCTCTCATGTTCATTTGTTTTATTTTGCTTCTCCAACCCCCTAAACTATTTTTATTTACTTATTTTGTAACAAAACCAGTATCTTCAATATACTAGGATGTTGTTATAAGATTTATTCGAGCTACACTCTCACAAAACTACATCAAATGGTTAAAGAACATACGGTTTTCGTGGATGGCGAAATTCTGCCTCCCGAAACGATGATTGTTCAATACTCATTTAACACCTTCAAAGGTGGCCATTATGATGTAACTATTATTATATATGATATATAATATGTTTATTCTTTCCTTAAGCTTCTGTATTTTTCATTTATGGCATACCATTATTGTTTCCATTATGGGTAAACACGATATCCTCATTTTAGGAAGTGCAGACTACCGCCCCCTGAAAGTGATTTGATTCGTTAATACCATATGTGGGATGTGTAAAGGATAAAATTAATGATATTATATATGTTATTATACTGTAATTATAATATACTCTTATATCATTATGATTCCATTCCATAAAATACGAAATAGAAATGGAAGTAGCGTTCATGCGTACGTACGACTTACCGTCTCCATGAACGGTGCATTTCATTTCTTATCTCTAAATGTGATGTAATATTATAAATACTTGTATATGATGAATATATATGATATATATTTTATCCAAATCATTAATATCATTCTGGATATAACGAACCTTTGACCAAATTAACAACATGTAAGTGTAAGAACTCTATTTTTGACTTAAGAACCAAATACCGACAAAATGAACATTATTAACTTAAATGATTACATTATGTTCATAACATGGTATAAAAGGAATAATGAACTTGAAAAAGGTTCTTAAGCAAGTAGAGATTAACTCAAGTTTATTATTCAGGAGATTAAAGAACGGTCGGGTCAAGTCATATACGAGGTATGGGACTTCGTCTCAATCTCCTTTCATTAAGGCATATTTTGTTTTATACACAACCTTCTTTTATACAGTGTATAAACAACTTTGACTTTTACGTTTATCCAAAAGGAATCTTTTTTATACGAAGCGTTTTACTAAACGACAAAAGGGAATGTTTTTTTCGTACGTATGCGGCGACAACGACTTCTCCGCCGCCGTGACCATTATTTGAGTTTCGGCTTCCTCTACAAGCCATACCCTTTTTTTAAATGAAAAATAAATATCATGTTTTACATTGGTATTGAAAATGGTTTTCATAATGTTTTTATTATATCAATGTGTTGTATTGATATCTCATGATTGAAATGTGGAAATGTTATGTTTCCTTTATGCATGTTTTATGTGATACGATTATGTTATGGTTCTTGGGAATTATTATGAAGACAGATGGTTCTGTGATAAACTAAGGGCGGGTGAGCCCGTTATAGCTCTCCAATGCATTGGGTAGCGCGAAGGAGTGAAACGTTGAGGTTTCTCTGAAGAGATTTAGGGAATATACTGTGATGGGTATTCCAAACGTAACCAAGAGGGTTACTCCCTACGTAAGAATGTTATGAATGCCTCAAGTTACCTTTATGTCTTATGATTTCTATGATTTATTCATGATTTTATAAGGTATGTTAAAGTGCCTATGTTTTATGGGTAATGTATGATTTCATTCTTATGTATATATGAACTCATGTTTCCTTTCCATGTTTTTTTTATAACACATACTGAGTTTTTATGCTCATCCCAAGTTTTTGAAATGTTTTTCACAGGTCAAGGTAAAGGTACATGATAAGATGATAGAGTCAAGGATGTGTCAAGAAAGAATCCCTGTTTTATTTTCAATATGTTTCCATTGATGGGAAAAATAATAGTATCTTTTATTGTAACCACTTTGTTTAAATGTGGGTTTTAATGCATGTTTTATGATCTAATTCTCTAAAACTCTAAACCCGAAAAGATCCTCAATGTGTAATCTTGTAATAACTCAAGATTATGTAAGGTTTAAGGCTGGGGCCTTATACATAGAATCTAATCTCATCATTTCTTATGTTTATTTTCCTTGTATGTGAGAAAAGGTATTAAGTAAGATGTGTCAAAAAGGATTTTAGTTATAAATGAATATGTAGGAGATAATGTTGGTATTTGATAAATCAATTGGTAATATTTACTAATTTCCAAAGACACTAAACATATACAATTATAGAATGGTTTTTTTATGTTGTGTAATGAATATTATTAAATTTTCATGTAATAATAATGTATTAAAAATATGGTCTGTTATAGTTGGTATTAGAGAAAGGATTAGTTAACCATTGAAATCTAGGATGAGAAAAGCTTAGTAAGACCCCTAAGGATAAGTCTAAGTATTGGATGAAACATTATAGTTTCAGTGATGATCATAAGAAACCTAATATAAAACCTAAGGTTTCTTGAATTGAAATTTTATAAGTAATTTCACTTGATTATGTGGTTCTCCCATTATTATTAGTGTTTCTCACACTATGCTTTGTTGTTTTAGTAAATAGTTGGAAGTTTAATGAACCTTGTTAATTCTGAATGTGAGGGGAAATGAAATGATTAACCTCATGAGAAACTGAATGTTATGGCAGGTGGAATGAAAAATCATGTTTCTATGCTCACACTAATTTTTCATGTTATGAATCATGCTAGACTCCCAAACGATCAAAGGAGAGATTTTTTTTTTCTTGAGTCCTTAATGAGATAATTTCCCCCTTCTTTCATTGGGTCTTCTAATCCACTAGTTGTTGAAGAATGGATTAGTATATCTGAAGAGTCATTTTTAGTCCTCCAATGTTCAAAAAAAGAGAAAATCATTTTAGAAGTCTATAGTTTGGAAGGTGAAGTGGATCAATGGTGAAATGTTATCATGAATACGAGGAAATGTGGTGAAAATTACTCTATAGAATGATACATGATAAAGAACTTATTTTTCAATAAGTAATTTCTTATTAATTTTTGTATAAATTTGTAGAAGGATTTCCTTGTGATTATTAAAAAGGATGAAAAATCTATTGGTAAAGACGTATAAAAATTTATAATACTTTCAAGGTAGGCTTTTGGAATTATCGTTCAACCTGATAATAAGGTTGATTGATTATTTTTTGTCTTTAAACCAAGTCTCCAATGAGAATTATCCATAAGGGAATTCCAAAGATATGAGGAAATCAATCGATATGATCTCAAGAATGAGATGAAAATGGGAGTCACCCATTAATATTATGGGTTTGATAAGAATAGAAACATGTAATTCAAGGGAAAACTAAAAACTCATAGAGAAAAGAAGATGAGCATTCCATTATTCTAAAAGTGTGAAATGAAACATAGAGAAAATTGTATTAAGGGGACTAGTAAATGTTTTAAGTGTGGGAAAGATGGTCATTGGACAATTTAATACTAAAGTGGTGGAAAAAAGATAGCTAATGATACAAATAGAGAAAAGGCTATGTAGAATACCCATCCCACACATCAATGTTACAAGGGCGTGGAAAATGGGAATTATTCTAATAAATTCCATAATCTAAGGGTTATTAATGATTATTGGCACCATCAACCCTTAAGTGAAAAGGAAAAGGGAAATCTCATGCAATCACAATTGGTAATGTGGAGTGCGACAATGAAGTGGTTAAAGGTACACTTACCATCCGGTCTAAAGAAGTTAATGTTTTTTTATTATAGATCCACTGACATTTTTTTTATAACTAATTTTCTAAGGGTATCATTGTATTGCCTCAACAATTAGATATTTAGTCAGTTGTGAAACTCTTAATGGTACAACGGTTCCATCACAAGTTTATAATTCTTCTTTGGTTAATGATTTTGGGAATGAGCATCCTGTAAATCTTCCAATCCTTCTTTTAGTTAAATTCAATGTGATTCTTAGGATGGATTCGATTTATCAATAGGGTAATCATTTCAATTTCCACTGATGGAATGTCAAATTTTATATTTAAAATTAATCTATGATCAACTATCGATGCATGGATGAATATGAACATCCATAAAAAATTAATTCCATCTTGTGGGTCTCAATTAATATAAATGAAGGTTATATATCTCAGATGGTTGGGTAGAAACTTACCATTAAATATATAGCTATTGTGTAGGAGTTTGTGGATGTTTTTTTGAAAGAATTTTTAGATATCAAATCGAATCGTGAAGTTGAGTTTTCAATAGGCCATTTAAAATATTGATGAATTATTTGATCAACTATGTGGAGCAAAATAATTTACTAAGATTGGTCTTTAGTCTAGATATCATAAATTAAGGGTCCAGAAAGAAGATATACCCCAGAAAACATTCCGTACAAGGTATAGAGACTGTGAATTTATAGTGACGCCTTTTGTATTACTAAGGCTCCTTCTATATTCATGGATTGAATGAATAGAGTCATTAGAGAATATCTCGATCAGTTTATGGTAGTCTTTATAGATGATATTATTGTATATTCTAGGAGATAAAAAGAACATTAAGATTACTTAATATTTTTAGTAAAGTCCTTGACAAAGTATAATCCTTATGACAAATTTACCAAGTATGAATTTTGGATTTATAAAGAATCATTTTCGGTTCAAAAAATCTCAAGAGATGGGATATATTTGGATCCAGAAATGATAGAAGTTATTGAACGTTGTCCTAGACCAACAACAGTAAATGAGATCCTATGTTTTCTTGGTTTGGGAAGATATTATAAACGTTTTGTGAAATATTTCTCATGGTTTTCTAATACACTAATCATGTTGACTCTGAAAGGAGTTATGATCATATGGATGGAAGAATGTGAAGACAATTTCAAAAAACCAAAATGAAGGTTAGTCGATGCACCTATTCTCACACTACCCGGAAGTGGAGATAAGTTTGTGATATAAAGTTATGCAATGATGAAGGGGATAGGATTTTTTCTCATGAATGATTATATATTGATAGCTTATGTATCATGACAGATGAAAATCCATTAGCAAAATTACTCAATTAATGATTTGGAGATAGTTGTGGTAATTTATGTAATAAAGATAATGAGGAATTATATTTTTTGAGAATTTTGTGATATATATATAGATCATAAAATTTAAAAGTATATTTTCACTCAAATGGATCTGAATATGCACCAAAAGAGATGGTTCTAATAGATTACATATTATGAATGCTCAATAAATTACCACTGTGAGAATGAAGACACGATGGAAGATGCTTTATATTGAAAGGGACATGGTATATTATCTATGATGAGGATTACAAAAGATCCATTATTTATGGAATTTCTAATATTGGGTATAGAAATAATAAAGGAAGGGGGAGAATATTTTCTGGATAAAATGAATGTTCTACCATCTAGACAAGTGAATATTGAAGAGGCACAGAAGGAAGATGTAGAGATATAAAAGATTGTGAGAATTTTTTCTGAATTCAATATTGACTATGACACAATAATATGGTTACGGAACAATGTTTTTTCCCTCCCAAACCACATTTAAAGAAGGAGCTATTGGAAGAGGCATATTGATCATTATTTTCTATTCATATTTGAAGCACCAAAATGTATAAGGATATGAAATAGTATTTCTAGTGGTATAGAATGATGAAAGATATTGTAGAATATGTTTCTCTTTGAATGTGTTATCAGAAAGTTAAGGCTAAGATATATAATTATAAGGGGATGTTAAAACCATTAACCATAGCATAATAGAAATGGGAAAACATCACCATTGAATTTTTATCAGACTTCCCAAAACATATAAATTCCATAATGTTATATGGATTTTAGTTGATCACCTTACAAAGTTAGAACAATTCATTGCTATCATAGAATACTTCTTTCTTGATCATCTTTCCATAATATATATTTATGAAGTTGTAAGATTTCATAGAGTACCACTTTCCATTATATCTAATTAGGATCTGAGGTTTACCTGGAAGTTCTGGAGATGTCTTCAGTAGGATCTAGATATAGAATTTAGTTTTAGAACATATTATCATACTTATAAAGATGTTCTATCTGAGAGGAAAATTCAAACATTAGAAGACATGTTGAGAGATTTATCTATATATTTCAAAGGTAGTTCGTATCAATGCCTACCTCTGGTAGAATTTTCTAATAGCACTAGCTTTCACTCTAGTATTCAGATAGATCCTTATGAAACCCTCTCTGGTAATAAGTATAGAACTATGACATGATAGACTAAATTTGGGGAAATAAACCTATTAGGACATGATATAGTTGAGGAAATAGTAGAGAAGATCAGATCTATTCAACATCACATAAGAGAGGCTTAGAGTCGACAAAAAAAGGTATGTTGAAAATTGATGAAGAGACCTAGAGTTTGAAGTGGGTGAAATGGTATTTCTATGAATATCTACCAGGAAAAGATTTATGATATTTGGAAACAAGTGAAATTTATGCCCATGGTATATCAGTATTTTTGAAATTCTGGATTGTGTTGGGAAGGTAGCATATTGACTGGCGACTCCAACGAATATCTCTCAAGTTCATGACGTGTTTAATGATTCCATCCTAAGAAAGAAAATATGTGATCCTTAACATTTACTAAACTTAGAAGTCATACCACTGGAACGAGATCTTTATTGTGAAGAAAAACCGATAGAGATTCTGGATCGTAGAGATAAATTTTGACGAAACAAGACCACTCACAAGGTTAATGTTTTATGGCAGAACCCACAAATTGATGAAGATATATAGCAGACTAAGGATTTGTTGAGGTAGGTGTATCCTCATATTTTTGTATACAAGTGATGAATTTTGAGGGTGAAATTCATTTTAATGGGGGTTTACTGTAGCACAAAGTTATTTTCTCTTTTTAAATAATTTTAAATCTTTAATAGCCTATGTTGCACGCAACCATGATTTTAAACAAACCATGATACAATATTAGTATAAAATGAAAATTATAAAATATTTTTTAATTTAGAATTAATATATATAAATAACTAATTTATTAAGTAAATATAACTCAACATGAATATATTCTGTGCTTAAAAAACGATGAGATAATATTTTTTGTAAAATCACATTATTCATCAAAAATAAGTTTTCTTTAAAAACGTGTTTATATTATTTTTGTATTTAGAATTTATAGAAAATAGATATGATAAAATGAATTTTATTTTTGAATTCAGAATGTCAAAATTATCTTAAATTGTTTTTATAATTTTATGAAAACATTATCAAATAGTGAAAATATTGATTTTTATTGAAAACGGTATTTTTATTTTAAATAATTTATAATGTGAAATTATGTTTTGGATTAGTTTTAAATTCTAATTAGTTATTTATTATTTAGAATAATAAAATTATGGGTTTTTAAAAGCTTTTTTACAAGAATTTGTTATAAAAACTTTTAACGTTTTAAAATGGTATTTATTTAAACCGTTTTCATGGAATATTACCATTTTTATAAATTAAATTCAACATTGTCTATGTTTTGATTTTTGATAAATTGATTTAAAATATATTTTTATATGATCCAAATTTTTGGAATAGATCCCTTTTATTTTTGGTTGATATGAATAGTAACTTTGGTAAATTTTCTTACCTAGGTAAAGGGTAAATTTAGTACATTATGTTAAAAATAAATTTATAAAAACTATAAAATTACCCTAACAAATGGAAAAATATTATTGGTTAAATATACATTGACCGCTAACATATAATGATCAAAAGTAAGTCATTTAACAGGCACAATTTCTTGAAAATGACTTATATAATATTTAAATCAAAGAAAGACACAAAATGTAACTTTATTTTTCTTTAATATCTTTTTTGTGTTCATATGAGAAAATATTATGTTATGAATGAATATTATTATATATTTTTAACTTAATAAACATATGTTAAATATAATAATTTATTTTTTAATTTTTGGGTCACTTAGTTGAGATTTTGGTTTTTCTAAAATCTTATTTAATAAAGATTTAATGATGTCACAATCATGTTTTAAATAATATAACGTTTATAATATAAGGTTACCAAAAATAAATAGTCATATTTAAATATTCTTCATAAGTATATAAGATTTATCTTCATCATTTTATTTTAGTTTTATTTTTATTAATGAAATATGTATATTAAATAATTACACAACGCTAATGTAGTAATTATTTTATTCTTGAAAATATCAAATAAATGTAATTAAAAATATTAAAATAAAGATAATTTCCGAGAATTAATCTGATAAATTAATTTTATTAAAGACCTTGACCTCTTAGAGATATAATAAATAATTTGGTTTGAAGTTAAATTATTATTTTAATATTTTTAAAATTCCAAATATTTACTAGTGTCAAAATTGAAACTAATGACATTTTAACAAAATAATATTTTATTAAATTATATATAAATCATAGAAAATATTTTAAAAAAATAAAAAATATTAAATGGTCTAATATTTAAAAAAAAATTATTTATGATTTAGATGACATCACATACGTAAAAATTATACCCTTTTAGTATTATAATATTGTTTACATTTGTTAAAATCAAAATAAGTTACCTAAGGGTTAATCAAAATGATAAGGTTAAAAATTCTACAAAAAAATTGTTTAAAATCATTTAGATTGTGAGATTACAACCTTATCTCATCTTAATATCAAACAAATTGTCTTTTTGAGGTATTTTTATTAAGATTGAATTTATTATAAATTAGTATTTTCTGAGATTCCAGAAGTTCCCCTCATCTCAATTATAAATGGAAACCACCTCCCTCAGCTATTCACATCACATTATGCATTAAATCTTGACCATACCTTACCAATTTACATTATCAACCTCTATATCCACATTCTAGAGGTTCTAGTCTTCTCAAAAGTCCAACCCTAGTGACTACAAATGAACATATAATAGAAGCTCATCAAGGAAGAGGAGTTTCAAATACATACAAAGGAAATTAAACCGATGGTAAGGGTTAATTTCACAATATCATTGTCATTCAAGATTGGTCGTATATATGTATCTACTGAGAAATATTTATCCTGAATGTACATTTTTCTTAAAAACATTATAACAAAATATTTTTACAATTCTTCTAAAATTGTTTCATGTCATTTTTACCCATCTATAAATTTTTACTAATTGGTTTGAAATGAATTTTTTCCCTAAGGTGGTACTTTTTGACATTTATGGAAAAGTATGAGAGGAGTGTTTTTTTAACTTACATAGGTTGAATGAAGTTTTACTCTTTTATGATACCTTACTGACGTGAATCTACCCTTATAAGAATACAAGGGTATTTTAAAAGAAAAAATATCTTTTAAAATTGAATAACTATTTTAGAAAATAAATTTTTTAATGAAGAAAATATATTTTCCTCAATAATTATTTTCTGTTAATATCAAAAAATTATTTTTCATCTATCAAAAGATTATTTAATGTTACTTATAATTTAAAGGGGATATTTTTCATGTATACTATCCATATTATTCATATAGTTAGTTTATATTGATGATAGAATGATAAATATAAAACCCATGTCTTCTCCATCGGTTACGTAATGATTGAATTATATTTATGAAACCCATTTCATTTTATGGGATCTAATATGAGAAATGATTTATGTTTTTTAGGAACACATATATATGGTTTTCATTATTTGATGTGTGGGACCTATATATCCTTCCAATGCATTGGTAAAGGATTTATATCTCATTAGATAGTTTTGAATAGAATGAGAAATGATATCAGTTCAGTAATATAGGGTCGGAATGAGAAGTAAACCCAGTTTAGTAACATGGGGATGGAATAGGGAGTGGACCCAGTTCAATGAAGGATTTTTTTGTTATGATAGTCTTGGAAGGGAACATTGAATAATATGGAAATGATTTTTTATGCTTATGTGTATACCACAATTTATTTTCTTCTATAATGATCTCATGAAAAATGTTTTTATGAACATCTAATATCTATTCCATGGCATGATATCCTGATATTTGATATACATGATATAATTTTCAAATGTTTTTCTTACATTATTTTGTATCATTATTATTATATGTTTGATATCTCCCTTTTTACCCTTAATGAACATCTGATCTCACCCTTAATTTTATTTCTTTTCCCAGGATATGAAGAAAGGTATTAGGTACAATGAGTCAAAAAAGGGTACTAGTTATGAAGTACTAAGTGGGAGATTATGTAGATGTTTTATGAATCAGTTTTTATGTTTCCCTGTTTCCAATGTCACTAATCCTATACGGTTATTTTGTCATTTTTTATTTTATGTAAGGAATATTATTTTATTTATAGAAAATATCTATGTATGAAAAGTATGGAAATTTTAGGAAATCCAAGAGTACATTGTATGAATTGGGTGGCATTCATGGAGGGTTTCATCAAAACTCACTTGATATGTCCAAGAGAAATTGTTTGATCTATATGGAATGTTGAGGGTGTGTCGCATGATTTGGAAAACATGTCCTAGTGTTGTTAAATGATATGGTTCTATTATGTGATGTGCATGAGGATAATAAAATCTATCATCAGAGTCTCCCATATTCTTATTTTCTTTTATTGTAGATTTTATTGCATGTGTGCCTCATGTTTTTTTAGTTTTATCATATTTCAGGTTTCACGGGAGCCATCCAACATGTGGTATTTCCTTCAAATAATTTGGATTACATGCCACATGTCTTTTTCATGATATATAGTGATCACATGGAGTGCCTTTTCATGCCCTGTGACCCCTTAGTCTGTTCACCAGATTTAACATATTGGAATACCTTTGTGATCACATAATTGGCCACTCTGGGAAGTCCACTCCTGTTCTCCAATGTGCGATCAATTGAAGGATCCATCCCCTTCTCTTGTGGGTGTGTGTGTGTGTGGGGGGGGGGGGATTTATAGGCCTCTCAACCCTATTTAAAATATTCCTTGTGCAGAACATATCTAATAGATTTGGCCTAGAGATGGTGGAGGGTTTTGTTGTCACACACTTCATGAGATCCAACCATAGGTCTTCCATGGGGCATCACATGATTTTTAGTGACTACAAGAATCTCTCTTAGGAACCAATTTATTAGTCCTCATTTTATTACAAGAATTTTTTCTAACAATGTGGACATATAAATGATAATTTATGAGGTCATTATAATATTACAGGGAGCAATCATGAGATTCATATTCCTATGAAAAGGCCTTCGTGTGATCAAAGATGACTTGTACGGGGTCTTCCATGAGACAAATGAAGCTTTTCAATAGTGTGTCTACAGGATCATGATGACATGTGGAGGGGTGTCATGAGATGATGTTGTATTTCCAAGGGATCCTCTAAGAGATTAGGCCTTGGTGTGATGGGCCTTTGTATGACCATTTTGGATTGTTGAGAAGGACTCACATGATGAATGGTGATCGCACGGGGCACATGACCTCTTTCACATGAAGGACAGAATATCCTCACTCCGTAATAAGCTTCCATATTTCCCATTTTTATTTCCTTTATTTAAAAAGGAAAGAAGATATTGTACAGCCATGTAAGTGTTGCCGAAGAAAATCACTCTCCTTATCTTTTATGTGTTGCATGACCAATAATGGGTCTTATGATGATGAGAAAAGGGTTGTCATGGAAAACCATTTTTTTGACTTATGGAGATGAAGGGGGTGTAGAATCGACCTGAAATGTCTGAAACCCTTTTGGAAAATGAGGGTGACATGGAAATAGGTTCTTGTGTAGAAAGATAGACATGACTCCAAGGCCTTACAGTTTATTATGGACTGTATAAACATGTCACAATAATATCAATGATTGAAAATGGTTCTCTCCCTCTTCCACTTTTTATCCATTATTCGATTAGTATTTTTAGATGGTTGTCAGATGACTATCGGCTGAAAAGTAATGTGTCTCATAGGAACTTGTATGGTACTCTCTATATTATCAAAGAATATATTAGACACCTTCATAAGAAAAATGTGTCTTGTCAAAGGGGCTTTGTAGGATCTCTAGTAGATCATACAATACGCATGACCCACTCGCATGGCCTTCCAAAGGCCATTACATCATGTGTCCTTTTGAAGGTTACATGATTTGAATGTTATGGACACTTTCTCTTCCATTTAATTAAGAACAAAATAATACCATTATGGAGGTATTTGTTTCATTATAGATTTTACAATGCTCATTTGGCAGGCATAAACTAATTCCACCATAAGAGAGACATATGCGAGGCCAGGGTCTTGGTTCTGAGGAAAGTAAATGTCCACATGAACCTTTAAGGTTATCACAAATTGGTGTCTCTGATGAAATTTGGTCTTTCAAGTGACAATTGGTATTCTGTAGAGCACCCCTGGAATATGAGAGGAGAGAGATTATCATTCATTGTCTACTACAACTCTCCAAAGCTCTTATGATCTGCTTCTATCATGTGACTGCTTCATAAGACCATCTGATAGAACTGATCGCAAGATCCATCCACCTGACTATTTCATGGGAACCATTTCACGAGACATTCATTACCGTAGAACTTTTTCAAATTAATTACAATTAATATATCAGTTATTTCATGAGCTTTATCCTAATTGCTTGATTGTATGGACATCATGGGATCTCTTTTAGGATCTTCTAGTTCGGCCATGTTATTTCTTGACTATTATGATGTTTGTATGAAAATTTCAGGGTCATGTGTGATGGGACTGTAAAGGATAGGCCCACCAGTACAGAGATAATCAAAAGATAAAATAATGTAAAAAATGAGGAAAAATAAACGACACCCATTGTAACGTGGAAAACCCCCCAAATAGAAGGGGTAAAAACCACAGGAAAATATAAGGATCAATTGGGGTAAAAGTGGGTACAGACACCCACACTTTTTTCAAAGAGAAAACCCTCGTAATAATCTCTCTCGAATAAAGGGGAAACTGTCTCAAAAAATACCACTAATAATTGGAGAACATGAAAAATGATGAGAGGTGATGAGATTTCCGAAGCTGATGATCAAAACCAAGGACTCTAATTCCTTTTATAGGAAACTTCTAGCCCTCCCGGTGCCTCTCCTACTGATGGGTTTTGTGGGGTTTGGCCACCCACCATCAACCCATCCCACCCCCTTTGACAAAGTGGGGGGGGGGTGCCATCACGGAATCAAATTCTGCCGACACATCTCCCACTTGGAGATTTGATTGTGAACCAATCACATCTCTGCATCCTTTCTATCTACCAAAAATAATGCTCAAGTATCTGCAAGGCCAGTTGAGGACCTGCACCATCTGAACTTATTAGACTTAATCGCCTTTGTCAGTAAATCTTCCATACTTTCTTTAGTATGATTTTTTTTCATATCCACACTTCCTTACTCCACCACATCTAGGACAAAGTGATATTTTACCCCAATGTGCTTCGTCCTGGAATAAAAATATGGATTCCTTGCACTGTGCAAGGCACTCTGACTGTCACAAAACAATGGAATGTGCTCCTGTGTATGCCTAGGCACCTCCAAAATCATTCTCATCCAAATTTCCTCTTTAAAAACCAATGTAGCTACCATGTACTATGCCTCCATCATGGATAAATCCATAACTAACTGTAACTTTGAAATCCAGATCACAACTTCTCCTATAAGAGTAAACATATAACTAGTAGTAGATTTCTTCCAGTCAGAATCAATTGAAAAATATGAATCAACATATCCTCTAATAGTAAAATATGATCCTCTATAACATAATGCAGAATCTGAGGTCTTCTTATTGTATCTCATGATCCTCTTTACTGTGCTCCAATGCTCCTGTCCTAGATTCTCCATGTACCGACTAACTTCTCCCACTACATGTGAAATGTATGGTCTAGTAAAAACCATAGCAAACACTAGACTACCCACTACTGATGCATACGGTACTCGAGACATTTCCATCCTCTCTACTTCACTGCGAATACTCATCATGGAGGATAACATGAAATTAACAGGAAGAGGGTTAGAGATTGGATTACAGTCATGCATGTTGAGGAGTTTCAAAACTCTATGTAAGTAACTCTTCTGTGATATCCAAATCTTCCCATTATTTTTGTTTTAGTAAATCTGTATACTAAGAACCTTGATTACTGGTCCCATGTCCTTTATATCAAACTCCCTAGACAACTAGGCCTTCGTCTCCTGGATCTGATCTTTGATGGGCCTACAACCAACATATCATCTAAATATAATAGAAGAATTATGAAATAATTTCCAACCAAACCCTCAAAATATGCACAAGGATATGAATGAAGTCTTTCATATCCAAGGATCATGATATAGGAATCAAATCTCGTGTACCAACACATCGGAACCCGTTTGAGACCGTAAAAATATTTTTTCAACCTGCAAACAAACTTCTCTTTTCCTTATTCAAAAGAAATCTGGTTGGAGAATATATATCTCTTCATCAAGATCATCATGGAGAAATGAATTCTCCACATCCAGATACTCTAGATGTAAGCTGTATGTAGCACACATCGCCAGAACTAACCAACCAATCATTAGTTTAACAACAGGAGAAAATATTTTATTGAAATAAATAACTTCATTCTAAGAAAATACTTTGACCAGTAATTATGCATGATATCATTCCGCCTAGTCCTTTCTATCCTGATTGATCTTGAAGAACAATTTGTCTCTGATAGCCTTCCTTCTATGAGGAAATGAAACAAGATCCCATGTCTTGTTCTTGTGTAGGGTTTCAAGTTCCTCCTACATCGCCACCATCCATGAGGATACATCTAGAATTTTGGTCACCTCCACAAAAGAAGATGGATCTCCATCCTCTGTTAATAAGAAGTACACAATATTGCTCTCAGTGACCTAGTTTGAGTGCCATAGTGGTGCTCTTTTCTTCCGAGTTGACTGTCGTGGTCCAGACACAACTGGTACTTGATCATCGTGTTTTGGTAATACCTCAAAGGAAACCAGTTCTTCCTTGGATTTTTCCTCTAATTAGACTATTTTAGTTTCTGTGTTATCCTTCTCTGTGTCTCGATCAGTTTTCATTTGCACCATATCTTCTATAAAAAATACATCTCTTCTGATGATAAATTTGTGGGTAGTGGGATCCCACAAGCGATACCCCTTCACACCATCAGCGTACCCCAAGAAGATACATTTCCTAGAGCATGAATCCAACTTCGATCATTCCTGGTCATTAAACATTGCATATAATGGACTTTCAAAAGTATTCAACTGAGAATATTCAGCAGGTTTACTAGTCCACATCTTTATTGGTGTCCTCAGATAAATCAATGTTGAAGGAGATTGGTTGATCACATAGAAGGTGGTATTCACTACTTCTGCCCAAATTTTTTTTTGCAATTCTTGTAGTCTTCAAAATTTCCCTCATTCTATCGAACAAGGTTTTGTTTATACGCTCTACCACTCCATTATGATGAGGTGTGTATGCCACCATGAACAATCTCTTGATTCCTTCCTATTGAAAAAAATCAAATTTCTCACTTGTATATTCTCCACCATTTTCAGTCCTTAGACAATTGATCTTATTTCCAGAATAAAGATCCTTCCATTATTTGAATTTTTTGAAGATTTCAAAAGCATCAACATTAATAATTATTGGATATAACAAAAATATCCTGGAAGAATACTCAATAAACGATAAAATGTACATTTCTCCTCCCAAGGATATAACCGGTGCTTTCCAAACATCGAAATGTATCAACTCCAAGATCTCCTGACTTCTCACTGTTGACATCCCAAACATTAACCTATGTGGCTTGCTCAAAAAAAAATTATCACCAAATGGTAAGGATGACTTTGTAAGCCTAGGAATAAACTTCTGTTCCACAATAATCTTCAAGACTCTTTCTAACATATGGACAAGCTTCTGAGGTCATAACGTCGTCAATACTTCTGTCGAGGTAGTTGATGTAACAAATATCTCTGCCTCCTTGTACGTTTCACCCATAAGAAGGTGCAGGTTCTTCAAGATCTTCTCCGCCTTCATTACCAAAAATGTGACCTTCACAATTCTCATCACTCCATTCTATGTGTGAGTCTTGCATCTGATGTCATCAAATTGACCCAATGACAATATGTTCTTCATCAGGCCCTTCACATGATGAACTCCTTGGACGGTTCGAACAATACTGTCATGCATCTTCAATTTGAGGGTACCAACTCCAATGATCTTCAAGGTGTGATCAATACCCATGTACACATGTCATTCTGGGATGGTTTCATAGTGGTCAAACCATTCCCATCGAGATGTCATGTGCCATGTTGATCCTGAGTCGATAATCCAAGAATCATCGAGAGGCTTCCTGCTTCTAGTAGTCTTTGCCACTTCAATACTAGTATATCTCCTTTTCCAGAAGTACTCACCATATTAACATTCATGTCATGATTCTGGCTCCCACTAGAACCACACACCATCATCACATCTATCATTCTTTCATCAATTTTCAGTCTACAATTTTCTTTCTGTAGAACTGCTTATATCGTTATTTTCCACAACAAAAAATTATTCCCATTGAATTTTTCGATCTCGAATTTCGCCACTATATGGACACACCATCAGTCCAGAACCTCCTCCATTTCACAAAGGTGTATTTAATAATCTCAATAAATCTTTTCTGATGTGACAGATCAACCGGAGTTTCAATCACAGAGCATACTCAAATTTATGGGAAAATTTAATACATGAAAATGTGAACAACACCGGGCCAGAACTTCACCTCTGATACAACTTTTTAAGACAGTAAATGATTGGCCCACCGGTGCAGTGATAATCACGAGATAAAATAAAGTCCAAAAGGAGGAATAATAAATGACACCAGATGTAACGTGGAAGAACCAAAAAATATACGGGGTAAAAAACCATAAGAAAATATAAGGATCACTATGGGATAAAAGTGGGTACACACTCCATCACTTATTATAATGAGAAAACCCTTGTAATATTTTCTCTTGAATAAAGGGGAAACTGCCTCACAAAATACTGAAAATAATTAGAGAACTTGAAAACCAATGAGAGGGGATGAGATTGTTGATGCTGATGATCAAAACCAAGGAATCTGATTCCTTTTATAGGAAACTTCCCACCCTTCTGGTGCCTCTCCTGCTGATGGGTTTGGTGGGGTTTGGCCACCCACCATCAACCCATCCCACCCCCTTTGAAAAAGTGGGGGGCAGTGCCATCCAGGAAAGAAATTTTATCGACAACGTGATTGTGAAACTTTTGAATGGTCTCATTATGGTGATATTCCCAACAGGTTCTATGAGTTATCCATGATTCAGATGGCCCACAAGAACTATATGAGTCCATGGGACCATGAATTAAGGTTCCTACATTCCATATTATGATTCAATATATTTTCATCAATTTTGATAAGATTTTGTCTCGTTTTTTCTAACATATTACATTTACCTTTGATCAGATGTCTCCCATCTCCCATGCATCTTCCGTTGTAGTTACTCAGAGGGATGTGATTTCTGAGAGCCATAAAATTGATCATCAATATCATGTGCAATATGAAAATGAGGTTTTGAAGAGGCTTCTCTCATCAGGAAAAAATATATCCTTTATCACATCTGCTTCCCCTGTATGGAATCAGACTACCAGATGACATTTATATTCCCTATCCTAACAAAAATCTTTCATCTTTTTCAGTTTCAACATCCCCCAATTTTATTCAAAAATATTATTTTGGAGGATGTATAAATTGTTGTAGCATGGTCCTAGGGGTTGTCCTATATTCTATAAAACACTAATATAAATCAAGACATCTGTGATTTCACCTACCATCTCATTTATCAAAGTTATTTGATCATATTTCTCTATTCCATGAACAATTTTGGTGGCTTATGGATCTCAAAATGGGATATTAGTCCTTGTTTAAATTTACCTAATTAATGGGCATGTCTATTCTAGATTAGACAATGTTGTTCATAATTTTCTAACTAGCTATAGATTTTCCATGACTATGAGGTTGTGTGGGTTACTCAGTTCATCCTCTACTGTCATTCAGTCATTCTTAGAGAAATGGTACGTCATTGGTTCCCTAGTACCAATTCAATCTATGTATCCCATGGTGAAGAAAGAATCATCCTTTGGGAAATCTACCAATTGAGTGGGATACCACCCCTTGGGGAAATTTAAAATGAGTTCCTTCCTACTACGCATGTATAGGATGACCCCACACATACTCTGGTATTAGAAAATAATATTCTCACCATATTGAATGAAAATATAAATAAATATACGAAAATGTGCTCACTCATCTCATTTACCGATTGGATCAACATTTTCATCTATCTTATCAGATCTCGACTGACTACTATACACCCTCACTGATTCCCTTACCAGTAGGTACGATGATAGTGTCATATAGTATTGGGAAATACTTGATGCCGAATAACATAGCTCATGGGGATATTATGTGAGTACAGAGGTATCCTCAGTCTTTGGCAAGTGGGTTTCATGCCCATTTTTTTGAATGGGTGTATTTTTCTGGATGGGGATGCATGCTCAGGAATTAAAGTCAGCATGCTGGAGATTCCATCTCAATTAGAAGCTGGGTGGCCTCTCAATCTACTTCCACCAACTCTTTCATGCCTTTAACATCTTATGAGTCATATTAAATAGTGAAAATACCTTAATGAATTGGTGGTCCTTTCTATATTTTATTTTTCTATATATGGGATCATTTCCACTGCTATAGATACCCCAATGCTAATGGGATCTCAGGTTCCTTATTTATCCCCAGGGGGTTGGTCATCTCTGAAGCTGACCCACAATTGTTAGGCCCAATGACGTCTCTAATTTGTTGAACTGGTTTTATCTCTTCAATTTCATAACATACCCTACACTGACTAGGAAAAATATTGATAATTTAGGTGGCTCTCTTGATGAATGATCATATAAGATCTCCTTTCAGGGTGGGGTTCTCATGGTCAGGATGGATGAGTTGACTATTTTTGAGCTGTATATCCCTTACCAGTTTACTTAAAATTTTGGTTTCATCCAAAGGGTTTCTCCCTTCCCCTCATTTGGTGTGTTCTTAGAATGATGTCTTGGGATTATCCACCTGTTTTATCTTAGAATGGAACACAAGTATTCCAATGCTGAGATTATCCTTCCACCTATTCAAACCCCTATCTTCCCCACATAATATTATGCTCAGGATTGGGCAAAATCCTATCTAGGTGGTGTGCTAAAAATCCTAGTCTATCAAGTGGATAGAACATGTGCCCTACTGACCCATATGTCCATAGAAAAAATGGATTTGATTTAATATTATGGTGAGCCTTTGAGGAAGAATCCCTATCCTTGAAATGAAAATCCAATTAGTGGGGAATAATTTTTCTAGGAATCTAGTCCATTAGATGGTAATTTTTTTAGAGAAGAATCTATAGGGATTCCTATTTCACTTAATCATCAGTTCATCCAGTCATTCCCCCTTTGATGTACCTACCACAATCATTTCAATGGTTTAGACATAACATAGGCTAATCTGGTAGAATATTCACTCCTTGATCACTCAAACAACTCTAGAAACATTCCATGATCAAGGAGAATGTTTTCATCATCTCTTTCAGGATTTGGGGGTGGTCATCTTTGGACACCATCCATTATATGAAATCATGCGATAAATAATCCTAATACGAAAAGATTTTGATACAAGAGAGAGTGAATTGCCTGATTTTCATGGGACTCATCTGGATGAACTAATGAGGGAAGCTTCAAAGGTGTTGGAATTGATCCATCAAAACATATTTGAGTTGCATGCTGAAATGTATTTCTTGACTGATCAGATAGTGAGACATGAGGAGATCATAGATTTCTCAAATTCTAAACATTTAGTGTCATCATCCTCATTAGAAACTACCCATAAAAGTGTTCAATAGTTTTACACTCTTATAGAGACTCTTCACCCATGGAATATAGTAGAAGAATCAAGGAAGAAGGTACTTTAACTATCCATCGATGCTTCTCATCAAACTCTTTACAATTTTTCCTTCTCAACTGATCAAAATTTATTGTAGTTTGATCATAATTTTTTTTGATTAAATCATTATAGATCCTCAGAAATGTGAAGATCCCTCCTTTTTCATGCTATCAATGATAGATATTATAAACCATATATATTATTGTCATGTTTTCCTTTCATTCATGGTGTTCTTTATATTTCATTGATCTGAAATTTTATGAATAATCAACAATAACCATCATTCATATATTGTCATGTAAACATGAATACCTGAATTTGACTATTTAACCCATAATTGATTTTTCATGAAGAATGACCATGAATTCCAACCAACATGAGATTAATCATTAATGTATTTTCTCTAGTTATCATGAGATTACCTAATTCAAAAAAGGATTATTTGGGTAAAATATGAGTCTTGGAGGGGGGATTCTCTGTCTTTGGCTAATGTCAATGGACTTAGTGAGGATAGCTTGATTTTCTCCATGATATATGGTGGTCCCCAAAGTATTATTATCTCTTAATTAATATTTCCCTAATTTTTTTGAATATTCATATAGGGAAATACTTAGGGGGCTTTGACTTGGATTTTCTTATGGTGATCCTCTTATAGGTTTTTGTCCTGACAGGTTTTGATACTCTTTCTGGTCTTTTACACTAAAGAATTTTTGGGTTGTAGTTTAGGTTATTCTAGCTTGAAACTTTTATTGCAATTAGTTTAGGTTATTTTATATCAGATATTTTATTTTTCTTAGTTTAGGGTATTTTACCTTGGAACTTCTATTGTTTTAGTTTTGGGTCTTCTAGCTCAAACATTATATTTTTTCTAATATAAAGTTTTCGAATTAGCATTCTCCATATAGTTTAATTTCCTGAGGTAAGGAGATTTTCCACCATTTTAATGTTATGCTGTAAGGATGTAAATATTTTGTTCAGTTTAAAGTCATACTGATGGGATATAAAATATTTTTTGTTTTAATGAGTTTCTACCAGGACATCAAATAAAATTAATTTTAAAGTCTTTTTTTCAAGACATTACTAATGAATATATAATATGTGAATGAAAATTATAGGATGTCCCAAAACACTCTAGGATTATGAGTTTCATCTTTTTCTTGTTAGATCTCACAAGGATTAGTGTTACTTTCCTATAAAGAGGGGATGACTCAGGTTAGTTGGTCAAAGCCCTTATTCATTGATATGATTGTCAAACAAAGGTGTCCCCACTCTTTTCCAAGGGATATGGAAGATTTATGGGGGTAATATTGGTTGATTGAAAAATTCTAGGGAATATGAGTCTCCCTAGATAATTGGAACATGGGTTGATTAAGTCATAACCCAAAATTTTGAGTCTAGGAAAATGTAATGGGGTAGTCATTTCAGGGTTGACCCATAACACCCTTAGGTTCCAAGTTCCATTGTGATGTTTCCAGGGATCATAAAAATCAGTGTTCCTTTTGGGTAAAGATGGGATGCCTCTTGTTGGTAGGTTAAAGACCATATTCGTCAAAAACATGGTCAAATAAAGGTTTCCCCACTCTTTTTTGATGTATATGAAACTCTTGAGGAGACTCAGATTTCTTGATTATGAAGTTTCATATAGAGGGAAACCTATCTAGGAAGGGTCATAGAACCCATGGTAGTTTATCTCTTTAATTGTGAATCTCAGACCCTATAGTCAATTTTCTCGAGTCATGAGGTTTAGGCCATCAAAAGGATTATGAATAGAGTGTCGCATTCCTTCTTAAAGAAGGGTAAAAACACAGTTTAATAACATAAATGAGGTCAAATCCGCTTGAATAGTCTAGCTATGAAGTTGTAAATCGTAATAAAATGTGCTTGGGTGATGAGGATGGTTTGGTACAATCCTAATGGGAATGAACCAAAACACCCTAAGGTGTTGTGTTCAACCACAATGATTTCAAGGATCCCAAGGATCATCAATACCTTTTTACATAGAAATAATGCATTCATATAAAGACCATATGTGCATATACATGATCAATAGTCTTATGCATAGTCAAATAAAGGGTCCCTTGAAGTCAGGTATCTTTTTCCAAGGTCTATGAAAGCTTTACGGTGATATGAGGTTCTCAAATTATGAATTGTTATTTGTGGGAAATATAATAATCATGAAATGTTTGAGCACCCTAAATATAGTTTTTCTTCCTATTAAACACATCTTCATGGTGAGGAGATGTGAAAAACCATTACTCTATGTTTTTCTTAGAACAGGGGCTCCTTAAAGTGTGGGTCTACTTTTATGAGGGCTACATATCATGTCCTATGTGAT
The DNA here is from genome assembly GCA_963277665.1 of Viscum album. Lineage (NCBI taxonomy): Eukaryota > Viridiplantae > Streptophyta > Magnoliopsida > Santalales > Viscaceae > Viscum > Viscum album. Next base: position 492,992,413 of record OY728150.1, read on the forward strand.
TTACGCCGCATTTATTTACACCCTAATTTTTCCTAAACTCTATAGAAAAAGAGTTTAGGGAATGAATACATGACTCTTGATCAGGCCGCCCTTTTAGATTTCCAACCTAACAAGTTTTGTGTATATTCCATTATTAGTTTAAAGTCATTCAATTTGGACATTCAAAACCTTGAATTTACGGTTGTACATCGTTGAACAAAGTGAATGTTTTTTAAGTTCGTGATGCACATGGACCTAATATGAGGGGAATGTAATGCAATATCTCAATTAGGATACCAAGGGTCAAGAGTAATCCATCATACTTCTAAGTAAGAAATGAAGATGTTTTAAATCATGGATCAAGGTTCTCAGGTCCTAATTAATAAAATGGGATAATCAAACCCTGGATGGAGGAGAACACCGTAAGGTGCTGAGTTCCTCTATAGTGATGTCAAGCTCATAAGGATATGAAATATCTTCCTATATGGAAAATATTTCTCTAGTAGGTAGGTCAATGCCCTTATGTATAGAGACCCTAACATTAGTTTCCCAAAGATGGCGCCATAATTCATTACATAGGATTAATAAACAAGGAAGTAACATCCCAAAGGACTGAATAACTTATTAGTTTTGGAAAACTAGATAGAAACATATGTTGTACATTATAACTTTTAATGTAAATACAATATAGAAATTTCATTGGAAACATCCATAACCCCTAGATTATTCAAGAAAGTTATTCATGATATTTATCTTCATATCCAAGGAGAAAATAAAATATAATAAATGTGTAATATTAGATGCCCAGTAAGGGTAATAAATACAGTGGAATATATTATAAACCTAAACAATAAGGCATTGGTAATAAATAAAAACATAGTGCAATAAAACATTATGTTGATCATAAAATGAAAGGAATAAAAACTGATTAAATAATTCCATAATAAAACAATACCTTGGATATTATACCAGTAATATAATCACATGGAATATCAATTAATAGATTCACAATGATGGAATTCATAATTCTATACATCAAAAAAATACCATTAAGGCTTTGTCCAAGATACCATACATAAGTGGGTGAAAACCTGGTTTAGTTTGTCTCATGAGACCAACCGATGCAACGAGGGGATATAGTGGGACCCAAACATCACTTAATAATTCCAATGATATTCACATATTAATGGGGATAAATATAAGAAACATATACATTTTAAATTTAAATAACATTCCCCAATCTGTAAGCATAATAACTAACCATTCTGAGTAGTATGGTGAATGGTATCAAGATAGCACATCCATAGTCAAACTTATCATAAATAATTTAATAAAATATGGTGGATGATAAAAATAATATATAAATCTCAATAAAAAGTAAAATTTGATATAGGTTTTGAAATAAAAGAAAATACTCTATTAAAATCACCAATAAAATCTTGAGAGAAATCTCCGGTTTACTTTGCAAAGAATATTTCTTTTGGATAAATCATTTGAATTTGTCATAATTATTTGTATAAAACCGGAAATTAAAAAATATGTGTTTTCATGAAATTAATATTGAATTATTAAAAAATAATGGAGTCCTAAAACATATTTTTCATGGTAATTGAGAATGGGTATGAAACCGGGAAGTTCCCTTTGATTGGGCTTGCGTATCCAGAAGAATTGAGAAGGGAACATTATAAAACATGAATTATCCCATAAATGAAAGATCAAATGACATGAATATATGTGCATAAAAAATATACATCTAATTTTGGATAATTATATAGAAATAATTAATAATTATAATTTTTTATAGAGGGAGAGAGCTTAACCCAGATGAAAATAGAGGTTTGGGACGAAAACCGATACTTTATGTCTTAACATGTTCTCCAATTGACCTTAATGTATTGGATGATAAAATTAAATCCATTTAATCCATGTTCTCCATTTAATTAAGAGAATAATATACATGTATTTGATTAATTATAGTTTTATTAAGTTCATTTATGTCCTTTTTGATGAGTTGTTGAGTTTAATTTCATCGTTCTGGAGAATTTGTTTTCTTTGTTTTCATAATTGGTTCGATTGTCTATAAGTAATGATGTTACTGTAAAATTGATGTAATTATCCATAATTGTAATTAAATTTTATTAATGAACATATAGAATTGTAATTGGTTTTATATATTTTTTTCCTTGATATGGGATTGAATCAAGAGATAACATGTTAATGATATTCATTTAGATTAATTTAATAGATTTTATATCATAATGAACTCATTCTGTTTTAACATTTAGAATTATGGAAATATGATAATTATAGAACATAAAAAAGGTTTTAATACAACATTTGAAATCTTATTCAACCATTAAAATTGTTTCATGAAATGTCTTGAATATGGTTAATGAAAATGAAAACATGTAGTCCTTAATGGCAATGAAACAACACCTCACAAACAACATTTCCATTTTTAGAATAAAAGGGATGGGACAAGGAGATTATTGAATGAATATTCCATTAAAAAAAATTCATTGTATGTAAGGTACTATGAATATCAAGATATTTTAATGATAGTTAGGTGTGGAGAAAATTATAAAATAAAATAACTTGAAAAGTATTTAAACGAAAAAAGTGGTTTTTACCTCTTGATTTTCTCTTCCATGGGAACCTCCATAGGGAATTGTTTTTGGACATCTAAAGAGCAAAGATATATTTTATATGGGTAAGAGGCTTGGGAAGAGGCTTGGGAAATTTTTTTACAAGGAACCAATCTTAGAACGTGTGAGGAGAAGGGTTGGTGAGGGGTGGTATTTATAGTGGAGGAGAGAGGTATTTTTCGAATATTTTTTTATTTGATTATTATATTGGCTCAAGACAATGAATTTTTTTGATAATTATGTCCCAATATATTAAAATAATATAGGATAGTTAGATATTATGGGCTTACATCATCCAGACATCATGTATGACTTAATAAATCAAGTATTTAACATTTATCGTAAATTATCATATTTTACTATTCATAAAAAATCAGGTATTTTATAAAAATTCCAAAAAATAACCTAATTTTTTTTGATGTGTATACTTAAAAAATGAACTCCATTTTATGAAAATAATTGTATATATATGAGAAATATATGTTTTAATTAAAACCATCATTTACTCAAAAAATACTAATTTTAAATTTTTATATAATTGTATAACACTCTGAAAAATTAACTAAGGTCTCATAAAAATATCCAAAAATAATAAGACAAAAATGTTATTTTAGGAATAAATTTTATGAAAATAAATTTTATTTTAAATAATTTTATTAATTATGAAACTGTAATTAAATATTTTTGACTTATAAAAATACCAACAAATAATTAATTATTTTTAAAATATCAATATACATATACTGTGAAATAATTATACTATAGATTCATTTATAAGATGCATAAATTTTATATATACATTCATGGGTGAGGTTACTATTTATTTGGATGATTTACTATTCGTAATGTTTATATTACTATTCCCATGATCAAGTTACTATTTCATCTGTATTGGTTCTTTAACTTCTAGAAATACATCTTATTTTATTCATTATTCATTTAAAATGTTTTTATTATGTTTTCTAAGTGATATAATGTGATTTATAGTATAAGAAATAATCATAATAAGGGAATTTCCCTTGATAGAATTAGAGGTCACTACATTCTCCCCTCCTGCAAATAAATTCATCCACAAAATTTCCCCAATTTCACCTCATAGAAATATTTGGGTAGTTCTTCAACATAAGTTCCTCCGGATCCCACATCACCTCTTCAATGTTATGATTTTTCCTAAGTAACTTTACCAGACGAGCTGTCTAATTCCTCAACACCTATTCTCTAGCATCTAGAATATGGATAGGCTCTTCATTGTAAGATAAGTTAGGTTCTAATTCTATTGCTTCATAAGGGAGTACATGTGTTGGGTATAGCATGTACTTCCTTAACAAATATATGTGGAACACATTAATTACTTTTGAAAGTCTAGTATGAATTACAAAATGATAATCCATAGCTCTAATTATCTCCATAATTTCAAAAGTTCTAATGTATCTAGGGAGAATTTTTCCTTTATTTCGAAATCTTATAATAACCTACCATGGAGATACTTTCATAAAAAAATGATCTCACCCTTCCATGTTGAGTATGGAATGTAATTACTTAACAATGAGATGTATAACACATTATGTACTTTAGATAGGCTTGGATACAATGTCAAAAATGAAGACAACACTCCAACTCTCTCCAGAATTTCAAAAGGTCCAATGTACCTTGGGATTTGATTCCATTTCTTTCAAAATATTATAAAACTATTTTATAGAGATATTTTTATAAAAACATGATATCACACATTAAATTCCAAATCCCTCATTCGATTATCGGCATATCTATTTTTATTATTTTGAAATTATTTCAATTGAGTTTTTATAATCATTACATTTTTTATTATTTCCTTCATAGGGTCTAATCCCACAAGAATAATTTCACCAACTTCATCCCAAAAAGTTGGTGTATGAAATATCTTTCCATACAATGCTTCATATGGTGCCATTTAAATACTAGAATGGAAACTATTACTATAGAAAAAATGTGTCAATTGTAAATTATGATCCCACATACCTTGAAAATCATGTAATCATGATATCAACATGTATTATTGTGGATCATCTTTTTTGATTTCCCATCAGTTTGAGGGTGATAAGAAGTACTCAATTGATGCTTAGTATCCAATGATTTTTGGAGAATTTTCCTGAATTTTGATTTAAATCATGGATCAAAAACAGACATAATTAAAATATGTTCTCTTAGATGTCTTACAACATCATTATTATAGAGACATTTATGGATCCCTAGTGAAAAATCCTCCATTATAGTGAGGAAATGTGTAGATTTTCTACATCGATCACCAATTACCCATATTGCATCATTATTTCTTGTAGTTTTTTGGTAATCCAGTGACAAAATACATGGTTATGTAATCCCATTTATATGTAGGAATAAGTATATGTTTCATGAATCCTCTAGGATTTTTTTTCAACCATCATTTTTTAACAGAAAAAACATCTTGATACAAAATTAGCAATATCCCACTACATTTTATCCCACTAGAAATGTTCCTTCAAATCTCTATGCATCTTAGCACTACCAGGGTTTATAGAGAAATTATAACTCTATTAATCATCCAATAACTCTATTTTTAGCTTGGGTATATAGGGAAAACAAAGCCTCTTCCCAAAATTCCGAATTCCATCCCCATACACAATGTCTTCCAACATACCATCATTCATAGATTTAACTTTCTTTTGAATATTATCATCATTAGACTATGTCCTTTTAATCCCTTCAAATAAATATGGTTGGGAAACCAATTGAAAATGTAATTATGTTTCACCTTCCTTGATAATTCCAATATCCATCTTTTCTAGATCCATATACATAGGGTCCTTATCAATACTCATTTTTTTTTTCAGAACTCCATGATACTTCCTACTTAATTCATCAGCCACCTTATTTTCCTTCCCTAGGAGGTAGTGTATTGAAAAATCGTTATCCATGGTTAGTTAAATCCATCAACTTTTCCTTATGTTGATTTCATTCATTGAGAAGATATATTTCAGGATCTTGTGATATATATATATATTTCACATATCTTTCTATAGAGAGAGTGTCTTCATATTTTTATAGAAAATATTATAGCTCAAAACTGAATATCATGAGTTGGATAGTTCTATTAATGAGTTTTTAACTTCCTTGATGCGTAGGAAATAACTCTATCATTCTTCATAAGGACACAGCCATGTACTTTCGTTGATGTATCAATATAAAAAAATCCACCATTTCCTAATGGTAGAGTCAAGATCATAACATTAACTAATATCCTCTTCAAATATTCAAAACATACTTCACATTGGGTTTTCATTACAAAATAAACCCTTTTATGAGTAAGCTTGGTTAACAGGTCAGAAAATCGGGTGAAGTTCTGAATAAAATGCCAATAATAACTTGCTAATCTAATAATACTATGTACCTTGGTTATTCTTGTTAGTTTAGGTAATTTATGAACTGCCTTTGTCTTCTAATGATCAACTAATATTTCATATTTATAGATAATATGGTCAAGAAAATAAATTGTTTAATGCTAGAATTTAAACAAGCTAGAAATCCCATATAAATCTTTTCTTATAAGAGTCTCCAAATTAACCCCCAAGTGGTTATCATTTTCCTCATATATTTTGGAATATCTCAAGATATCATAAATAAATACCACAAAAAATTCATCAATATTTTTCTTGAGCACTCTATTAATTATATCAATAAATATAGAGAGTGCATTAATCAGTCCAAATGGCATTACTATAAACCCGTAATGTCCATACCTTGTTCAAAATGTTGTCTTTAGAATATCTTACTTCTTAACAAGCAACTGATGATATCAAGATTGAAGGTCAATCTTTGAAAAGTTTTGATATCTTCAAATTTTATCAAATAAATCTTCAATTTGCGTTAGGGTATAATTGTTCACTATTGTAATATCATTTATTTCTCTATAATCAATGTACAACCTCATGGATCTATCTTTTTTCTTGACAAAGAGAACATGGGATCCCCATAGAGAAACAATAGGGAAAAGAAATCATTTATCACTCAATTACTCTAGTTATTTTATTAATTCTACTAATTTCAATGTGAAATTTCTATAAGGAGTATTTGGTATATGACTTGAACCAATAATTAAATCAATTGAGAACTCAACTTCTTGCTCTAGAGGATGTCCAGGTAAATCCTATGGAAAGAAATAATTATGTTCATGCATAATAGGTACATTTTCAATTATAATATTTCATTTATCATCCATATATGATTTTTTCTATTTGTACACAAGAATTTCATTTAGTAGATCTACTGGGTGGATCCATATACAAATAAGATGATGAGGATTCTTATCTAAAGATAAGGGATTCAACATCATCCTCAACAATCATAATTTCCTTCTTTTTGATATAGATTTTTTACATTGAATTTTTAAATCATGTATATTCGGAGTATTATTTCAAATTCAATCATTGGTATGATTATAAGGTTACAAACTAATGCAATTTTATGTGTCATGAAGGGGGCTGACTAACACATCTTTGTTGTAATGATATTTCCCTTAGTAGTTTTGATAGACAATTCCTTTATTAAATTGAAAGAAAAAAGCCTATTTTTCTTCAAAAAATAGTAATATATAAAAGAATGCAATGATCCAGAATTACATAATATATTGGCTAGGTTTTATTAAATGATTAAAGTACCTGCCACCATATCATTAAGAAATTCAACCTCAGCAATTATGACAACATATGTCATGCCTTTCTCCCTTATCCTTTTTGGTAGAAACATTCCTTGATGGTTAGGATAATTACTTGAATAATGACCCATATCTTTGTAATTGTAGCATTGAAAATTGTTATCTTCATTCCTACCCTTTAAATAATGGGTTTGGGAACCTTTTTCTCTACAATTTTAACAAAAATACATACCCTTCAAGACATTATCAGGGTGTTTCTACAAAAAATTATCATATGATAGAAAATAAAATCATCTCCTCTTTCCCTTTTCCTTATTTTTTTTCTAGAGTGTTCAACTATACTCTTATTATCATTATTTCCTTTAAATTCATAAGACTTAGAAAATTCTTTTCTATCTTGATAGAATATGAGAATATATCTTCATATGATGATAAATTTTGGGAGACCTGTGCTCTTTGAAAGAATGGTTTTAAACCATCAAAGAATTAATCAATCTTGATCATTTGATTAAGTATGTAGTATGAGGTATGACTTTCTTGCCTTTTAAATTTGACTTCATAATTTTTAATTTTTTCATCCTCTATTTGTCTTACGATTATGAATTTCCTCTCAAATCTACTTGATGTTCATGAGGGAAATATTTTTGTAGGAAACTTTCCTTGAAATACCTCCATTCAATAATTTTAATTTTTTACTCCTCCTTTGTGTTTTGAGATAATGATCACTATTGGTATAAATCTTCTGATAGATGATAAGCTTTCATGAAACCCTTCTCTCATTTGTTACTTCCCAAAGAGAGAAATTTCTTTTCTAAGGAACATAACCACTACACTTCTACTAATGGGTTTGTATTCCCATTAAATGATGGAGGTTGATGTGACATAAAGAGATCTAACATTTCTCTTCATCATTGTGGGATATGATACTCCATATAGATGAGGTTATTATTCCTAACCCGAGTCAGCTATCCTAGTATAGTTATAAGTTTGTCATCACCAGTCACATCTCCTGTACCAACATCATTGTCTTTCAAAGGAGGGATATTCCTACATGGGATACATACATTGGTACAGTTCCATTCATTCCACTAGGATCCATTTCTAAATAATGGAATACACTATATTAGGTTATGAACCTTAATGTATAATCTAAAACTATCAAAATACTTAACAGAAATTGAAATTTTATTCACAGTTATTCTCATAATCATAAACATGGTTTATTTGGGAGAATATTTACTTTTAAATCCTTTATAATGGTTTGTAATGAAAATGTGAGTTATCCAAAGAATTTCCCCCAGTAGTTTCAACCTAGGTGCGTAGTAAGGTCCATTATCATGTACTAGGTTACCTCGAGTTAGGCCTAGGACACCATGTCAATGTTTTTACCCCAAGGTACATTGGTTCCAGATCCACATCCAATTGTATTATCCAGACATGGATGTATTTCTAGGAATATCCACATAATTTTCAACTTACCAAGATTTTAGGATTTTCTTCTATTCTTACCCTCAAAGTCTATCTGAGTGTTATGTTCTATACTCTTTTATTTCTAAATCTAATTTTCAAGGTTTCTACTAAAGTTCCTTTGATACCAAATAAAGAGACCCCAACCCCCGTTTCCTGGAGCTAGTGACTTACTAAGTTACTTTGGCATAATAAAAAATAAGTATAATCAAGAAGTAAATAATAGTTTTTAGTTTTGGAAAACCATATAAAAATAAAATTTTTACATTAAAAAATTTCAAGGAAATAAAATATAGAAATTTCATTATAAAAGTCAATAAATCCAAGATTATCCAAGAAATTCATTCATAATATTCATATTTTTATCAAGGAGAAAATAAAAACATATGGAATGGGTGATATTATATTATCATTAAGGGTAACAAATTCCACTTAATCTATCATAAACATAAATAATAAGTCATGGTGAATAACAAAAATTATATGTCAATAAAACATAATATTGAGTATATAATGGAATAAATAAAAGGTTATTAAATAATTACATAATAAAATATAACCATGGATATTATACTAGTCAAATAATCACATAGGAAATCAATTAATATAATCATAATGAGGTAATTCATAATTTTAGACATCATAAGCATACTTTCAAGGCTTTGGCTATGCCACCGTATAGAAGTGGGTAAAAACCATGTCTATTCTGTCTCATGAAACCTACCGATGCGTCAAGGGGATATAATAGTCCCCAAAAATCCTTTACTTAGTCCAATTAATTACTCACATAAATGTGGATAAAAATAATCAACTTATATATATGAAATGTAAATAACTTTCCCTAATCTTTAAGCCTAATCACTAACCATTCTGAGTAGTATGGTGAATGGTATCAAGATATCATATCGATAGTGAAAATGATCATATATCATTTAATAATGTATGTTAGATGATAAAAATAATAGATAAATATCAATGAAGAATAAAATTAAATAGATCAGTTCATATAAATTAGAATAATCTAATAAAATCAACGAGAAATTATTGATAAAAATACCCCTTTTACATTGCAAAGAGGAGTTCTTTTAGAAAAATCATTTGTATTTGTCATAATTATTTATATAAAACTAGAAATAAACAAATTTTTTCTTTCATGAAAAAATAATTGAATTATAATAAGATAATGGAGTCTTAAAATATTTTATGTATGTTACTTGAGAATGGGTAGGAAATCAAGATGTTCCCTTTAATCGGGCTTGCGTATCGAGAAGAATTGATAAGGGAACCTTATAAAACATGTTTTATCCCATAAATGAAAGATCAAATGACATGAATATATGTGAATCATAAATATACATCAAATTTAGGATAATTATATAAAAATAATTAATAATTACATTGGTGTATAGTTAGAGAAATCACAACCTGAATGAAAATGGAGGTTTAGGAAGAAAAGCCTTACCTTATGTCTGAATGTGTTATGCACATGAAATTAATGTCCAAGATACTCAAATTAAATTCATTAATTAATTAAATCAGACTCTTATATATATTTATGTGATTAATTATTATTTAATTAAGTTCATTTATGTCTTTTTTGATGATTTATAGAGTTTAATTTCATTATTCGAGTGCATTTTTCTTTTTGGTTTTAATGATTAGTTTATTTGTCTATATGTAATGAAGTTCATGTAAAATTGGTATAATACAATAGAATTGGAATTATATTCTATTAATGAACATATATAAGTTTAAATTGGTTTATATTTTGTTTTTTAATATATGATTATGATAACATGTTAACAATATTCATTTAGAATAATTTATGCGGTTTTAGATCTAAACAAACTCATTGTGTTTTATCATTTAGTATTATGTAAATATGTTACTTACAAAAAATAAAAAGGGTTATAATATAAATTTTACAATATTCTCAAAAAACTAAAATGGGTTCATGAACATCCTTGAAGATGGTGAAGAAAAATTAAAACTTATCATCCTTGAAGGCGATGAAACAACACCTCAAAAAGAACGTTAAAATTTTTAGAATAAAAGGGAGATAAAATGGTATTTGATGATGGATTATCCCATCAGCATAAAACAATTATAATATATATAAGGTATTGTATTTATCAGTCTATTTAGATGAGGGTGAGATAAGGTGATAATAAGAAAATGAAAAGAAAATTAAAGAAAATGAAAGAGGTTTTTACCTCTTGATTATCTCATACTTAAGAAGCTCCAGAAGGAAAAGGTTTTCGTATATTGTTGAGACCAATAGATCATATATGTAGGTTAGAGTCTTGGGAAGATGATTGGGTATAAATCCGACAAGGTTCAAAGATTTGAATATTTTAGGAGAAGGGGCGGTGAGAGGTGTTTTTTGAATATTTTGATAATTTATTTTTAATTTTGGATCAAGATTATGAATAGCTTGTGAATTATATCAAAATATATTAAAATCATGAATGAGAGTTCAATATTGTGTGATTAAATCTGCCATACATGTAAAATTCCTACCTCAAATTCCACTAAATCGATCCCCCCGAGCTGGGTCACCAAATTACCCCAAGCACGCCTCCCCATACACTAAAGGTTTCTGACTATCAACGAGGGTCTAAAAGTCATGTTTAGAGACTATATCATTTTTACTGGAGTAAGACACAATATAAAAAATATATAATATCATAAAAAACATATACTAATCAATGAACAAGCATAGATAACCAGTTACCAAATGGGGTAAAAATCACAACCAATAGTAAATAAGCCATGTCATGCAACAGTGTCAAGTAGAAAAAACCCAAAATAGAGACCAAAAAGGGAAACCAAAAAATGATCTCACTATATTTATAGTACCTCAACTATGCACATCCCAAATAAGACTCTATTTCATGGCATGGGGCCCTTTCCCTTTACCTAATAAGTACCCATTAAATCTTCTTAGGTAGCAATGGCGGCCCGAGGAGAGTGTGAGTCCAACTCCGTAGGCCACCACCAATGGCATCTAAAAAATATACAACCTAAATATATAGTTCATGAAAGTACTAAATAATTACAATTAAATAAAGAATAGTTCATTTATAAATTATTAATAATGTTTCCCCTATGTTAATCAACTATTTATTACAGATTCAATACTTATCACATCTTAGTGATTAAATAAATGTTTTCATGTGTTTAATGGATTTTGAATATTCATAAATATCAATGAATATAGGAATAACTAAATTCCATACCCTAAAAGTGAAACACATAAAAAAACCACATTATCCTCACCAAAAATCCTCATTTCAGGTGGAATTCAACCGTTAGGGGAATAGAACTCTATCGCATTCATTAACCCATGCAACAAGGGGTGGAGTTTAGAGCCTCATTATAACTAAATTAATGGGAGTATAATCTCATGTCAATACCCCACTCTACCAAACCATGTTCACATTTGTATTTAATAATTTACCACACATAACCAAATTATAACCAAGCATAACGAATATCATTCGAAATATCTCAAACAATAACAAAAAAATGTGAATCAATATTATGCCACAATCTATTAACACATTTATCATTTATATCACATAACCATTTAGTCAAATTTCCATTCCCCATGCATAAATCCAAATGTATTTTCAACCATTTCCCATTTATCAACTTTCTATATGCATTTCAAGTGAAAACACCATTCATTTGGTACATTCCCATTTCTCCCATTTAGAAAATTTTTCATGTTATGCCAAATTACTCCTTAACTATTATAAACATCTAAAATAACTAATCATAATTCTTTATTAATCATTACATTACCCAATTTACACCTTATTCATGGTATCTACTTAATGACAAGTCTATTTCGCACATTACATTTTCATTAACCACGCTCGGGAGGGTCGACACACCCCATGGGTGGACCAAAACCAGTCAAGTCATCCTCCACGCATCCCACGAGGTCCCAGAGAGGTTAAATTGGTTATTTAGACACACATTATCTTAAATCATGAGAAAACACTAAGAGAGCATCAAGGATAGAATAATAACATAACCCAACTTGCAAAAACTGATGTAAAAACCATTGGATGTAACTTGTAGACCACCTACCTCAAATATGTTGATGAACACACTCTCAATCATAGACTTAGATCTCGATTCAACAACCCTTTGAATCCTAAACCTAGATATAACTAGAAAAGGGGGTTTTAGAGCATTAGATGGTGATAAGTGAAATATTCAAACCCTAAACCCAAAATAGATAAAGAGAGGGATTAGAATTACCTTGAGGTTCGACCAAAAAACTAACCGTGCACCAAAAATCCAATGATAAAAGGAGAATTACCTCTTGTAATCATGGGTAACTAGGTTTTTTCTAGAAGGCCATAGTAGATGAAATACAAGAGAATCCAAAGTTATAACATAAAAACCAGAGGTAGAAATTTTTTAAATTTTCCCAACGCTTCCGGGTCACATGGTTTACATACATGGTTTTCCAAACCATGCGCAAACATCATGTGATCCACTATCCAAGGGATGTTTTCGTACATGGTTACATAAGAATCCCCACATGGTTTACCAAATGTTCTCTGACCTTGAGATATGCCATTGTCTGAAAATTGATCCAACCTCACACGGTTTACTTAACCGTGTACCAACCTAGCACCAAACATGCACCTAAAATATTATGGTATGGCTTTCCATTCTTCGATGTCCCAAACCCCCGAAACACCCATGAGGTCTCTCATACTCTTGGTAACCACCTCATTTACCCTAAAAAGATATTGAAATCAAAAATTAAACAGATATATGCCTCCACGATGTCTAGGATCATAAAGCCTCCCAACATTTTGGTTGATCATCCTCGAGCTTCTATTCTCGATAATTATTGATTTTATGATGAAAATATATTGGACCACTGGGCCCACATATCCAATTCTCACTACCATTTTTCTTCCTGAACATTTCCATGATTCCATATAACTTTAACTATTGGCATAATCTTTCCATGTAAGAATTTAGCACTATGGTAAAAAATACCAACTGAATGATCCTCAAAGGAATGCATCCGCCTCTAGCTATACATTCTCAATGTTTATCACATGATGTGGATGAAGGTGAGACTATCAGAGTTGCAAGACATAAACAACATCGTTCATTTCACCATGTCGTTGTTGGAGATTCAGCTGGTAAGCCACATGTCTAATCCTTTACACAATATCAAAAAGTCCTACATACCTGGGTGCCAACTTGACCTACTTTTGAATTCGATGGTGACCCAACATTGGAGAAAGTTAAATAAACACACTATGACCCACTATTAACTCATGTGGTCTATGATTCCAATCATCATATGATTTCTTCCTAATATGAGTTTTTGTCACATGCTTCTAAATCAATTGAATATTCTCTGATGTCTCCTTCATGAGAATTGGTCCTAATAGGTCAGATTCCCTAGATTCTAACAAGAAAAATAGATGTCTACAAGGTATCCACTAGAGATCCTCAAAAGTAACCCTATGAATTTTATCCTAAAAGCAATTATTAAAGGAAAAATCAACCAGTGACAAGTGTTTTTCCCACAAACCACTGAAATCTAAAACACAAACTATCAACATATCTTCTAATACCCAAATCATATTCTCTAACTACCCATCCATTTGTAGGGGATAAGTCATGCTAAAAAACACCTGGGTACCAAGAGCATTCTGTAATCGCTGTTAGAAGTGTGATGTGAAATGCAGATAATGATATGAAACAATGGTTCTCGACACACCATGAAATCAATCTATCACTTGAAAATATAAATCTACCAACTGGTCAATTTTGTATGTCTCTTAGATTGGTAATAAATGAGTAACTTTATTCAATAGGTCCACAACCAACTAGATTGTATCATTTTTTTGATGCATCCTCTAAAGACACACTACCAAGTCAATCGTTAAGTCATTCATTTTCCACTATGGAATGGTCAATGACTCTAATAACCCACCAGGGCACCGATGCTCATCCATCACCAGTTTATTGGTAAGGTGTCATGCTAAAAAATCCACAACCTCTTTCTTCATCCCTGACCACCAATACTACCTGCAATGATCATGATACATCTTAGTCAGAGAAGGATGTACTTCCCACTTTGATGCATGAAACTCACATATTAACTTTTCTCGCATACACATTGGAACAACCACATGAACACACACATTGGTAATCCCATCATCAACAATATTTCAACTAGAAGGTGACTCAACACCTTTTGGACCATCCTTTATTATCAATCACTCTGGATCCATCAACTAACTCTCCATAACCTGGCTAAAAAATGTTGACTCAACTGCTATTGATTCAAGGGTAATTTTTCTTTTTTGCATCATGTACCTCCAGTTGCATCTCAACAAATAATATCATCATTATACACTCTATATTGGATTCCTAAACCACATGACTCTAATTCTTTCGGCTCAAAGAATCTACAACACTGTTCCCATTTTATAGTGTATAAACCATCTCGAAATTTAAGGATTGCAGTTATAAACCCATCTTCATTTCCAATGATTTAAATCAAACTAAGAGAAGAAGTAATTAAAGATTTTATTGTTTATAAAAATCGTGAATCACTATCCCAACAAGTAATTCCTCCAACACATTAAGGAATAAACCACAATAAAAAAATAAAGATCATGAGTTGGGTAATTTCATTCTTGTGGTGTCAACTATCATGACCCATATTCTACAACCTGATCATCATGAATCAACACTACCCCAAGTCCTACACCAGACACATCACAGAACAATGTGTACCTTTTACCAGGTTCAGGTAAGATTAAAATTGGTGTGGTCATCAATCACTTCTTCAACTCTTGAAAATAATTTTCACATGCCTTGGACCACTCAAACTTAACTCCATGTCTGGTTAAGAATGAGAGTGTCACTTCCAAGTGGGAGAAATCCTTAATGAACCGTCAGTAATATCTGGTCAAACCCAAAAAAATATAAACATCAGAATCATTCATGGGATGCTCCAAAGACACCACAACCCGCACTTTCTCTAGATCCACCAGCACACCTGACTCAGAAATGAGGTGTCCCCCGAAATGATCTTTATCAATCCAAAACTGAAATTTTGATATCTTGGAATAAAGACTATAATCTCTTAGTGTACTCCGGATGATTTCAAGATATTTGGAATGATCATCAAGAGTTATTGAGTGCAACAATATTTCATCAACAAGGACAACCGTGAACTAATTCCGATATGGGTGAAATTTTCAGTTCTCAAATCCATGATCACAATTAGTGAATTAGTCATCCTGAATGCATCACCACAAAATCGTACAAACCATAATTGATTCAAAAATATATCTGTAGTATGTCTCAATGTCTCACCCTCACTTGACTATATCCCAATATTAAATCAATCCTAGAGAAAACTAAGGCACCCATTAGTTGATCAAATAGATCTTCGATTCTAGGAAGCAGGTATCAGTTCTTAACCATAATCTAATTCAAATTTCTATATTCAACACATAACCTCAATTATCCATCTGCCTTATTGGAAAATAGGAAACGGGATCCCCAAGGAGATGTACTATGTCAGATAAACGTTTTACACTCCATCTTCTCTAGCTAAACATTATGTTCTTGGAGTTCAACTGGTGCCATTCGATATAGAGGAATGAAAATTGGGTCAGACCCCACCCACTAACCAATCATAAACTCAACATATCTCTTGGGTGGTAGCCCCGAGATGTTATTTGGAAAAAAATCCTAAAATCGATACAAAATGTGAAGAAATTATGGTTGTTCCCTTCCTATTTCATATAGCACAAGGAAAGCCACTTGGGCTATGAGTTCTCCCCAGTACTAGTGAATTGGTCCTAGAGGACTATTGTAACGCCCCGACCCCAGCTACCCAGAGCCGGTGCATTACTTCGTAACATTGGCATGATCACAAAAGATCAAGTCTCGAAAGACCGATTAGTTTAGTAGCCTTGGAAACACTAGATACATTCATAAGTCTTTCATTACATCAAAATTAAACAGACTACAAAAAAACATGGTCTTCATAGTCCACACTCATATCTTCACTGATTATTCTTGCAAGTCAGTCATAAAATACTTCTTCACAACCTGGAAAATTTTTAAACATTGAAAGGGGTGAGCTCAAATGCTCAGTAAGGATAACAATAATGCGGAAGCTTTCATAAATAAACATTAACATTTAAGGCAATGTATAACTAAAACAAAAGCCTTTTAAACATGAACTTCAACATAATATGGCAAAAGTAAAATGAGATAATGCCATTCACTTCTTCACATGGATATTCTACTGGCCGAATAATCACATGCAATATCAATAACCACTTTCATAATGAGGGAATGTATAATGCCGGACATTCTGAAACATTTTGTCAAGGCCTCGGCCAAGACATCTAAAATGATTAAGGCCTCGGCCAAAACCATAAATCAAATTGGGAAAGGGCCTCGGCCAATTCCACGTCTAGTTGTCTCATGAGACCTACCGATGCATCGAGGAGCTATAGCGGGCTCCACCCGTCACTTATTAAGTCCAATACATTCCTCATATGAATAGGTTTAAACATATCATAAACCATAACATAATTGTATCACATTAAACATACTTAAAGGAAACATAACATTTCCACATTTCAATCACAAGATATCAATACAACACATTGATATAATAAAAACGCTTTCAAAACCATTTTCAATACCAAAATAAAAGAAAGTTAAAACTTTGTATTTATTTTTCATTAAAAAAAAGATGGCTTTTAGAGGAAGCCGAAACTCAAATAGTGGTCACGGCGGTGGAGAAGTCGTTGTCGCCGCATAAGTACGGAAAGAAAAACATTCCCTTTTGTCGTTTAGCAAAACACTTCGTATAAAAAAAATTCCTTTTGAATAAACGTAAAAGTCAAAGGGGTTTATACACCGTATAAAAGAAAGTTGTGTATAAAACCAAATATGTCTCAGTGGATGGTGATTGAGACGAAGTCCTTAAAAAGATAATTTTTAGAATAAAATAGATCTATTATGTGTATTCACTATAGGTACACATAAAGAAAGTAAAAATACAAAATAATACATAATAATATCATGACATAATCGGAAAGTAGGAGATTAACCCAAAGAATGGAAGTTGGGTTAAGAAGTTCCCTTACCTCGTGTCTGACTTGACTCAACCGTTCTTTAACCTCCTGAATAATAAACTAGAGTTAATATATACCTTATTAAGAACCATTTTCAACTTCATTATCCTTATTATATCACTTATTACAATGATATGAACATTATGTAATTATTTAAGTTAATAATGTTCATTTTGTCGGTATTTGGTTCTTAAGTCAAAAATAGGCTTCTTACACTTACATGTTGTTAATTTGGTCAAAGGTTCATTATATCCAGAATGGTATTCATGATGTAGATATCATATATGTCATATATATCCAGTACATACATTCATTTATAATATTACATCACATTTAGAGGTAAGAAATGAAATGCACCGTTCATGGAGACGGTAAGCCGTACGTACGCATGAACGCTACTTCCATTTCTATTTCATATTTTCTGGAATGGAATCATAATGATATGAGAGTATATTATAATTCCAGTATAATAACATATATAATATCATTAACTTTATCCTTCACACATCCCACATATGGTATTAACGAATCAAATCACTTTCAGGGGGCGGTAGTCCGCGCTTCCTAAAATGAAGATATCGTGTTTTACCCATAATGGAAACCATAAAGGTATGCCCAAAATGAAAAAAACAGAAGCTTAAGGAAAACATAAACATATTATATATCATATATAAAAATAGTGACATCATAATGGCCACCTTTGAAGGTGTTAAATGAGTGTTGAACAATCATCGTTTCGGGAGGCAGAATTTCGCCATCCACGGAAACCTTATGTTCTTTAACCATTTGATGTAGTTGTGTGGAAGTGTAGCTCAAATAAATCTTATAACAACATCCTAGTATATTTAAGATACTGGTGTTGTTACAAAAGAAGTAAATAAAAAGAGTTTAGGGGGTTGGAGAAGCAAAATAAAACAAAAGAACATGAGAGAATGAATTACCTTAAAAAGTGTAACTCCTTTTGAGTTGAGCCTAAAGGCTTCCTTTGAAAGGATTCTGCCCAAAGGGAATCCTCTAGGATTAGGAGAGGGATGTGGAGAGAGCAAATGGGCAGGGGTTGGCCGAGCCAATGGCTTGAAGAGTGTGTGAAATGAGGTAGAGGTGGGGGCCTTTTATAAGAGGAGAGGAGGTGCACTTTTGGAAAGTAAAGGAACATTACATTATTTGAAAATGTGTTTCGGTTTTAAAAGGTCCCACATTGATATAATTCGTGGATAAGGTGATAAGGCATCGAAATCCACTCATCCAATTGGTTTTGGCCATGTGTAGTTCATAGATTTTATATTATCTTTCCATTTTATTTAAATCGTCAAATAATGATGTCATCGCTGCATCATTATTATGTCATAAATAATTAAATTTATTTAATGTCTAAAAATTATAAAAAAAATACTATGATATAGGAAATCTTTTTATCTTTCCAATGACTATTTATAATCAAAATTTGGACTTGTGTAACCCTACTTAAAAATTGTTTTAGTAAAACACTTTATGTTAGTGTCATTTTCACTTTAACATTAAATAAAAAGTAATTTATGTTATTTCCCAACAAAAGTGGATCCATGGGGTCCCCAAGTTAGGCCATGGCTTGTCTTGGTCGGCCATGACACAACCAATGAGGTTGGGACATGTGTCTAGGTCATTTAATATTATTAAAGTATTATTTATACCTTAAACTACCCTAATTACCACTAATCGCGATTAAAAACTTAATAAGTTACTATTCACCAAAAAATTATTTTTATCCCATTGAACCACATTTTACTTCTTAATGACAACCATGTATGTCGGATTTTTGAAAATCAAATCACAGAAGTGGTAATATTTCATTTAAACGAAAAATCAGTTATTTAACAACCACTTAGTGGTTTCACTATTCATCAAAAATTGAAGTTTTTCAGAATAAGGCCAAAATTTCACCCTAAGCTATAATTGATATTCCGAATTCAAAAATGATGTCTATTTTACAAAATTCCAAACATATTAGTTGCATTAATTAATTTTATAATTAATTCCCGCTGTCACAACAAATAGCGTGTTTTTTAGAAACAATTTATATCAAAAGATTGACAATTGTTTATGTCCAATTTCAATGTTAAATTAATTCTAATGACCACCATTGGATAAAATGGTAAAAATATATTCTAATTATACTTTAAAACCACCAAATATTATAATTTATCACTATAAATTATTTTTATTAAAAAAGTTGTTTTAAGTATTTTTCACTATTCATAAAAATTTTGAAGTTCTCAGAAAATTACAAAAAATTCAACATAGGCTAATTTCAATATTAGGAATACAAAAATGAAGTCCATTTTGAAATATAAAATCTCTATAATTTTAAAAAGTGGTTATTACTATTCATAACGGCTACTTTGATTTGTCGCGATGTTTTAGAACTCGAAGTTGCGTACAATGCAAGCTATTGCATTATTGAATGAGAAGCGTATCGTGGAAGCTCGGGGTGTTACATTCTCCCCTCCTTCAATAAATTGCGTCCTCGCAATTTGAAATTTTTCTTGGAAAATAAAAGGTTGAAAATAGAAAATACCTTTGTGGAAAACCCACATCGGAAATAAGGTTAATAGAATTTAGTCTTAATAAGAGGGAAATGGAAATAAGAAAGTCACCACCAAATCATGATCTCGATAAGGAGAACATTGGTGGCAATTAGAGACATATAATTTGAGGAAAAACGTAAATATTTGTAGGGATTGATTGAGGTCATCAATCACAATCAACTGTCAAATTGAGGGCCTCAAAGCCTTCAATCTATGTTGATTTAAAATATCATCAGTTCAACAAAACATAAGTTATTAGGATAACACATTTTTTTTTGTTTTAATATCCCTTTACTAAAGTTTAAGAATTAATTTATTCATTGAATAAGAGATAGGTATATATATATATATGTGTTTGACATTAGAGTTTCAACCTTCAACTCATCTTTCACTCAAAAGATAATAGAACTCAAAAATATTATACTTATCCTAATTGTATAAGGTTACAAATGTTAACACATACCATTTAGATTAGTAAAATTATTTTGTAATAACCGGGGACTTCCTGTAGGCTAGTGGTAGGAAATAAAGGCCTGTCGCACTATGATTGTGGGTTCGATTCCTGCAGCTTTGTCCGACGCGACGGGTTATGCCCCACCCTGCAGGTTGTCCTTTTCCTAAAACTATAGTATCATAATATTCCAAAAATAATCTTCATAAATTTTTTTAACCTTAAACAATACTATCCATGGTTCAACTTAATCCATTCCAACCTTAATAGTTATCCAAAATACATCTGTCCAACTCACAGTCCAAATTTTATAAGGAAGGTAAACATAATGAAGATCCTTTATCCCACGTAACAACATGTGAGCACCTTCATCATGTATTCTTTTTAAACATACTGAATTACCATGATCCCTTATTCCTTATAGAATACTAGATATACTCCTTCTATCCAAAAATGTATACAAAACATCAATCAGTTTCAAGGAAGTTAAGTATATCCAATATAATTTATCCAAATCAATCACGTCTTATTCCAAAATCACAATCTCAGCATCAAAACCATATTATGGTTTATCTTTCTCTCAACCATATATTTTCCAAAAATTTAACCTACTGTGGAGTCACTTTTCTTGGTTCCACACAATCTCAAGTCCTTGATGAAATAGTACTGCAGTACAATCCTTATATACTCCATAATTATTATAACCAGTACATCATTGATACAACACTCAAATTAAAAAAAATCTTTAATAACAACATAAGAACTCTAATCATTACTCCTCATCTGTGGTAGTATCATAACTTGATTATTATCCAATAACATCATTTGGGGCATGCTCTGATGATTTGGACATTGGTTTGCGTAGTGTCCCCAATCCTTGCAGAAGAAGCATTGTACATTTGAAACCATTTTCTTACCCTTGCAGTCACGCACTTTGTGTCCTTTTTCTCTACACTTATAACAAACTCCCATTCCCTTTAGGCAAGTTCCATGATGTTTCTTCCCACAATTACCACATATTGGAAAATTCTTCTTTCCCCTCATCCCTTTATCCATCATTCTCTCTTCCATCCCTTTCATCTCTTGCTTCGCTTCAAAGCCATAGGACTCAGAGAATTCTTTACTTATCCTATTAACACATGATACTATTTCTTCATATGTTGAGAACACATGGGAGACTATTTCCCTTCGAAATGTTGGCTTAATACCGTGAAAGATACTATCCTTCTTACTCTTTGGATCATACGTACCGCTGGAGTTCACATTCCTTCTACTGGGCGCCATTTCTATACAACGGCATAAACTAGGTTAGTTTATGAATCAAAATACATAATTCCATACTTGTAAAACACTTTACATAAATTGAACTATTTATGGATATAATCCATAATCATAAAAAGAAATGTTTTCTTTGAGGAAGTATGTACTCATAACCCTTCATAGTGGTTTGTAAGTAAAATGAGAATTATCCTAAGTGTATCCCCCGGGAGTGTCGTAACCAAGAGTGCAGCAAGGCCCGTTGTCGTGCACCAGTTCCCGTTCGAGTCTAGCTCAAAGCGGTGTTTTCGGGTTTTACCCCTAGGTACATCTGTGCCAGAGCCGCCTCTACCTGCTCGTATCCAGACAGGGATGTATTGCTCGGAAAACTCATATCATCTCTATAATACCAAAATTCTAGGAAGTTCTTTTATACTAATCCTCGAAGCCTATCTTTGGGCTATGCGTTCTAATCAGAGTTTATCTACATCTAGCTTCCAAGGTTAGTACTAAACTGCCTCTGATACCAACTGTAACGCCCCGACCCCAGCTACCCAGAGCCGGTGCATTACTTCGTAACATTGGCATGATCACAAAAGATCAAGTCTCGAAAGACCGATTAGTTTAGTAGCCTTGGAAACACTAGATACATTCATAAGTCTTTCATTACATCAAAATTAAACAGACTACAAAAAAACATGGTCTTCATAGTCCACACTCATATCTTCACTGATTATTCTTGCAAGTCAGTCATAAAATACTTCTTCACAACCTGGAAAATTTTTAAACATTGAAAGGGGTGAGCTCAAATGCTCAGTAAGGATAACAATAATGCGGAAGCTTTCATAAATAAACATTAACATTTAAGGCAATGTATAACTAAAACAAAAGCCTTTTAAACATGAACTTCAACATAATATGGCAAAAGTAAAATGAGATAATGCCATTCACTTCTTCACATGGATATTCTACTGGCCGAATAATCACATGCAATATCAATAACCACTTTCATAATGAGGGAATGTATAATGCCGGACATTCTGAAACATTTTGTCAAGGCCTCGGCCAAGACATCTAAAATGATTAAGGCCTCGGCCAAAACCATAAATCAAATTGGGAAAGGGCCTCGGCCAATTCCACGTCTAGTTGTCTCATGAGACCTACCGATGCATCGAGGAGCTATAGCGGGCTCCACCCGTCACTTATTAAGTCCAATACATTCCTCATATGAATAGGTTTAAACATATCATAAACCATAACATAATTGTATCACATTAAACATACTTAAAGGAAACATAACATTTCCACATTTCAATCACAAGATATCAATACAACACATTGATATAATAAAAACGCTTTCAAAACCATTTTCAATACCAAAATAAAAGAAAGTTAAAACTTTGTATTTATTTTTCATTAAAAAAAAGATGGCTTTTAGAGGAAGCCGAAACTCAAATAGTGGTCACGGCGGTGGAGAAGTCGTTGTCGCCGCATAAGTACGGAAAGAAAAACATTCCCTTTTGTCGTTTAGCAAAACACTTCGTATAAAAAAAATTCCTTTTGAATAAACGTAAAAGTCAAAGGGGTTTATACACCGTATAAAAGAAAGTTGTGTATAAAACCAAATATGTCTCAGTGGATGGTGATTGAGACGAAGTCCTTAAAAAGATCATTTTTAGAATAAAATAGATCTATTATGTGTATTCACTATAGGTACACATAAAGAAAGTAAAAATACAAAATAATACATAATAATATCATGACATAATCGGAAAGTAGGAGATTAACCCAAAGAATGGAAGTTGGGTTAAGAAGTTCCCTTACCTCGTGTCTGACTTGACTCAACCGTTCTTTAACCTCCTGAATAATAAACTAGAGTTAATATATACCTTATTAAGAACCATTTTCAACTTCATTATCCTTATTATATCACTTATTACAATGATATGAACATTATGTAATTATTTAAGTTAATAATGTTCATTTTGTCGGTATTTGGTTCTTAAGTCAAAAATAGGCTTCTTACACTTACATGTTGTTAATTTGGTCAAAGGTTCATTATATCCAGAATGGTATTCATGATGTAGATATCATATATGTCATATATATCCAGTACATACATTCATTTATAATATTACATCACATTTAGAGGTAAGAAATGAAATGCACCGTTCATGGAGACGGTAAGCCGTACGTACGCATGAACGCTACTTCCATTTCTATTTCATATTTTCTGGAATGGAATCATAATGATATGAGAGTATATTATAATTCCAGTATAATAACATATATAATATCATTAACTTTATCCTTCACACATCCCACATATGGTATTAACGAATCAAATCACTTTCAGGGGGCGGTAGTCCGCGCTTCCTAAAATGAAGATATCGTGTTTTACCCATAATGGAAACCATAAAGGTATGCCCAAAATGAAAAAAACAGAAGCTTAAGGAAAACATAAACATATTATATATCATATATAAAAATAGTGACATCATAATGGCCACCTTTGAAGGTGTTAAATGAGTGTTGAACAATCATCGTTTCGGGAGGCAGAATTTCGCCATCCACGGAAACCTTATGTTCTTTAACCATTTGATGTAGTTGTGTGGAAGTGTAGCTCAAATAAATCTTATAACAACATCCTAGTATATTTAAGATACTGGTGTTGTTACAAAAGAAGTAAATAAAAAGAGTTTAGGGGGTTGGAGAAGCAAAATAAAACAAAAGAACATGAGAGAATGAATTACCTTAAAAAGTGTAACTCCTTTTGAGTTGAGCCTAAAGGCTTCCTTTGAAAGGATTCTGCCCAAAGGTAATCCTCTAGGATTAGGAGAGGGATGTGGAGAGAGCAAATGGGCAGGGGTTGGCCGAGCCAATGGCTTGAAGAGTGTGTGAAATGAGGTAGAGGTGGGGGCCTTTTATAAGAGGAGAGGAGGGGCACTTTTGGAAAGTAAAGGAACATTACATTATTTGAAAATGTGTTTCGGTTTTAAAAGGTCCCACATTGATATAATTCGTGGATAAGGTGATAAGGCATCGAAATCCACTCATCCAATTGGTTTTGGCCATGTGTAGTTCATAGATTTTATATTATCTTTCCATTTTATTTAAATCGTCAAATAATGATGTCATCGCTGCATCATTATTATGTCATAAATAATTAAATTTATTTAATGTCTAAAAATTATAAAAAAAATACTATGATATAGGAAATCTTTTTATCTTTCCAATGACTATTTATAATCAAAATTTGGACTTGTGTAACCCTACTTAAAAATTGTTTTAGTAAAACACTTTATGTTAGTGTCATTTTCACTTTAACATTAAATAAAAAGTAATTTATGTTATTTCCCAACAAAAGTGGATCCATGGGGTCCCCAAGTTAGGCCATGGATTGTCTTGGTCGGCCATGACACAACCAATGAGGTTGGGACATGTGTCTAGGTCATTTAATATTATTAAAGTATTATTTATACCTTAAACTACCCTAATTACCACTAATCGCGATTAAAAACTTAATAAGTTACTATTCACCAAAAAATTATTTTTATCCCATTGAACCACATTTTACTTCTTAATGACAACCATGTATGTCGGATTTTTGAAAATCAAATCACAGAAGTGGTAATATTTCATTTAAACGAAAAATCAGTTATTTAACAACCACTTAGTGGTTTCACTATTCATCAAAAATTGAAGTTTTTCAGAATAAGGCCAAAATTTCACCCTAAGCTATAATTGATATTCCGAATTCAAAAATGATGTCTATTTTACAAAATTCCAAACATATTAGTTGCATTAATTAATTTTATAATTAATTCCCGCTGTCACAACAAATAGCGTGTTTTTTAGAAACAATTTATATCAAAAGATTGGCAATTGTTTATGTCCAATTTCAATGTTAAATTAATTCTAATGACCACCATTGGATAAAATGGTAAAAATATATTCTAATTATACTTTAAAACCACCAAATATTATAATTTATCACTATAAATTATTTTTATTAAAAAAGTTGTTTTAAGTATTTTTCACTATTCATAAAAATTTTGAAGTTCTCAGAAAATTACAAAAAATTCAACATAGGCTAATTTCAATATTAGGAATACAAAAATGAAGTCCATTTTGAAATATAAAATCTCTATAATTTTAAAAAGTGGTTATTACTATTCATAACGGCTACTTTGATTTGTCGCGATGTTTTAGAACTCGAAGTTGCGTACAATGCAAGCTATTGCATTATTGAATGAGAAGCGTATCGTGGAAGCTCGGGGTGTTACAACTATCTCAAACATTCTACTCATAATGAAGGGAATAAGTGTCTCTATTGAGAGATGTGAACAACACCTGACATTGGTAATAGTTGATTTGAGATTGATATATTACCAGTCAATTCATGCCCAAAATCATGTCCAAACATAACATATCAAGGAAAAATAGGATCCACAAGAAATGATATCCACCAACCTCCAAAGTAAAATATTATAATGTCTGATATCATCAACCCATACCCCTAACAGAGTATCAATTAATATAACTCCACACACACTTTCAACTATTAATACCAATACAACTACAAACTATGCAAAAATAAAATAATGTGTAGAACCTATTTTAAATAAATCAGTAGAGAGTGTGGAAGCTACAAGAGTTGTATCTAGAATAGTAGATGGTCCTATCATGTCACCTTTATGTATAGACTGAACTTTATAAAGATGACCTGACCCTCTACCCTGGGCTCCATCATGGTGAAACTACACTACATTGTCTTGCTGTTAAGGATGATCTCACCCTGGAGTTGCACATCCACCACCCCAACTAGTATGACCCATGGACCTCCAACTACATTTTGGGTATGGGTTAATCAACAAACCTATCGGTACTTGAAAAATTCCTATGACCTCAATCATTTCCCATCTATCATTGGATCCTACAGAACCACTACACATGGCCTAGTCTGCCACATGATTGGCACTCCATTGGTGGTTGGGGACACTACCCGCACATGTTCCCCATGCTGCCGCACTGATAACAGAACACTGGGTCGCCACCCTGAGAGGTTTCCCCCTCTTCTAACAGATCTATGCACTTACACCCAGATGAATATTTTGAAAACATCTCTTCCTTCTCTTGGAAGCCGCACCACTTTCCCTCCATGTTGGCACCAAAAGTTCACTACCTGAGGCTCCCTTCAGGTTCCCTTATGGGATAAGGACGTAATCCACTACCTCATATAACCTATCCAAATTGAAGATGCTTACCTGGGACTTGATCTACGACCTATGTATATCTTTGAAATTTTTCTCCAAAGCCACCCCGTCTCCTACCAATGAAATAACAAAGCATCATAAATTGGTGAAATGGCTAGAATAATCCATCAGATACATTTCCCATTGCGTCAAACTCATAAAATATTATGACTTATCCATCCTAAAGGTTTCTAGATATAAGTGTTCAAGAAGAATACCCTTTAATTCTTTCCAAATCATTCGTTCGACCTACTCTGTTTGAACCATTATGTCCCATCATTTCATTTCCTGAATTCTCAACATATAGGCCACTAACTTGACTCGCTTCTTCAGAGGAGTCTCCAGATGATGAAGAATAGTCTGGATATACTCTATCCAGAACTCTGCTGCCTATATTACAACATCTTCAGTAATGGTGTGGGGGTTTGGTAGCTAAAAATCCATGTTTATCTCGAACACACTCAGTGCAACCCATGTTGGGCCCCATTCCAACATCTGCATAAAATGAGAAAAGTTATCATATAACTTATATTCTTTATTTTCATGAATCACCACATTCTCTTACTCCACTACTAGAGGATCATTATTAGTAACATAATTTTTTTACCTGACTAGCACACGTATTCGTGGGGGAATTTCTCTACATTTCCAATATGAAATTTAGATCAAATACCATAATGCATTCAAAAAATATAAAGGATAAGGTTCAACACTAGTTGTAAACAAACCATCTCGCATACACAACCCAAACATGCCCAATCATACCCAAAAAACTACGCTCGACCATCCCCCAATGATCACAACTAACATGGGTAACTCACTCACACAGTTACAAGCCATACCATCTATACCATTTCAGAACAATTTCCATATGACAACTCACTCCAATAAAATTTTAATTCAATTACTTTTCCTTGTCAATGAAAATTATTGAATTATTATTTAATAGTTTTATCCCATTTTTAATCATTAATATCATCTCATTAGACATCATTTTCATTACATCCAAGAAGTTAAAATGCATCCCACCCTTTATGTACCACAAACTCGTCTCGTGTGTCCCTACCATGATTAATGTCGTCTATATACCTAGGTGTATATAATGATGCATGATTGCACAACCCTGTGTTGTTGTGTCCATGAGAAAAATATTATAAAATAGTCATATCACATAAAATGTGCATCACATGATGGTGAAATATTATCAATTGTAACAACGCATAATAAGAACGATAATTCCAACAATGGATGACTTGAGTTTTTCCTCGTACTTGGGTTAGCTACTCTCAATCATGAGATAATTGAAAAGGCCCAAAACCTTCCTATACTATATTCTATCATTCCAAAAAACTAAGTCATAGAAAATACCTACTCCAATACCACTTTGTAACATCCCTAACCCAGATTCCACTAAACCGGTGCCCCGAGCTGGGCAGCCACATGACCTCAAGCGTGCCTTCCTATATTCCATAGGTTACCGACAAGCAGTGAGGGTCTAAAAGTCATGTGGGGAGACTATACCCTCTTTAAAATATGAATACATAGTAAAGACATATATAATTGCATAAAAAACATAGACTAATCAATGAACATGCATTGATATCTATTTTTCAAACATGGTAGAAATCACAATCGATAATAAATAAGCCATTTCATGCTACAATGTAATGTAGACATAACATAAAATATATACTAACAACATAAACCCAAAAATGATCCTGACTCCAAGCCCAGAACCTCATCCACACACATCAGAAAACTAACTCAATTTCATATCATGGGTCGCTTTCCCATCACCTGACCTACAACCAATAAATATTCTTAGGTAGAAACGGAGGCCCGAGTAGGGTGTGAGTACAAATCAGTAGGCCTCCACTAATAGTGTCTACAAAATATTCAGTATAACAAAATATTAAATAAATGTACTAAATAATGGAAATTAAATAAAATATTGTTCAAGTATCCATTATTAATAACGTTTCCCATAATTTGATACACTATTAAATCTATATTCAATACTTATAACATCGTAGTTCTTAATTCACCATTTTCATGTTTTTAATGGATTATGAATATTCATCAATCACAATGAATATGTGAATAATTCAAGTACCTATAATATTATGGAAACACATCAAAACATCCACATATCCTCACCCAGAATCCTTGGTATGGGTGGAATGCAACTATTAGGGGAATAGAATCTTTTCCCCTTCCCTAAACTGTGTGATGTGGGGAGAATATTTGAGCCTCGCTCTAGCTTGACACATGGGCGTAGAAGCTCATGTCAATACCCCACTCTAAAAATCCATGCGAACATTCTTATTTTTTACTAGGAAATCTATGGGTAATCTCCTTTATTAAAAAAGAGAAAATACATACAAAACCATTTGTGGGATACGTGAGAACCCATCATAAATCCAAAAAACCTAGAGGCACAAAGGCCTTAAAATACAATGGCATGAAAGCCCAATTGCACAAAATCATTACAAAGAAAATGTATGAAAGTACCAATGACACAATAATAAAAATTAACATATTCCTTAGGACTATTAGGTGACCTAGAAACTATCCATAACTGCACACACTGTAGTACCCTTCCACGACCAGAACCGTGCACCACCCCCCATTGTCTAATCGCCGAATCTAGACATGCCTCCACCCATAACATGAACTTGACCAATGAAACATCCCAATAAAGTGACCATATTTAAATGCCCCATAAAAAAATTGTTTTTCCACCTCTCAAATTATCACAGAATCCAGATCCCCGCAATCCCACACCCCAAGCAAAACCACACTGAGAGCCTAAAAAAGACCTCGAGCGGATCCCCCACACCCCCGACGACGCCATGCATCGAGCTTCACTACTTGCACTCACCACCTGTCTCTGAGGAAACCACATCCACCACTCCCACCACTACCATCCTAAATACAACTGCCCAACACACCTTGCTACTAGAGATACCGTACCCCTATAACTGAATGATACTCTATCATTAGATCTAGAATAGTTCTGGATGCGAGACGCCAGATCCGTCCACTTCC
Organism: Viscum album; assembly: GCA_963277665.1. Classification (NCBI taxonomy): domain Eukaryota; kingdom Viridiplantae; phylum Streptophyta; class Magnoliopsida; order Santalales; family Viscaceae; genus Viscum; species Viscum album. The sequence continues at coordinate 493,022,906 of OY728150.1, forward strand.
TAAGTCACCCAAGCCCTTCCCAGATCTTGAACACCTGAATGAGACACAACATCAGATCTTGAATATATCTATTGGAAACTCTAAAAGAGGCACACACTACTCGTTGTAAATATCCCTACCAAAGATGAAGGAGAAATCAACTCAGGGGATGAAACCCTAAAGAGTATGAGAGCTCTCCACCATAGCGGAGAGATCCCCCTTCCACATGATAATTTCTTTATTGACCACAAATAACCACATTAAAACCAAGAATATCCAATATCATTATAAAAATATTAATCAATAACAATGAAATGGGAATCAATATTATACCATAGTTTATTAACACATTTAACATTTATCACATAGCCATTTAACCCAACTCCCATTCCCCATACCTAACTCACTAATCATTTTCAACCATTTCCCATGTATTAAAACCACTTATGTATTTCAATTACAAAACTCCAATCATTTGGTACATTCCCATTACTCTAATTTAGAATATTTCTTATGTTACGCCAAATGACCCCTAAAACATTATCCAAATCTAGAAGTAACAAATCATAATCCATTCTCAATCATTACATTATCCAATACCTTCATCATGGGATCTAATTAATTAAAAGTCAATTTCACAATTTACATTTCTGTTAACCATGTTTGGGAGGGTTGGATCACCCCATTGGTGGCCCCAAATCTATCAAGTCATCCTCCATGCATCCCGTGAGGGACATTAAAGTCTTAATTGGTTATATAGACACCCATTATCTAAAATCATGCCAGAGAAACCAATAAAACATCAAGGAGAGAACAATAATTTAACCCCACTTGTAAAACTCTATATAAAAACCATGGGATTTATCTTTTATACCACCTACCTCAAATCTGTTGATGAAATAACTCTCAATCATAGCCTTAGATCCTAATTTAATCACCCTTTGAAGCCTCAACATAGATATCATTGAAAAAGAGGGGTTTAGATATTAGGATAGAGAGAAGATAAATATAAAACCCTAAACCCAAAGGAGATGAAAGATAGGGATTATACTTATCTAGATCATAAATCTTCAACCAATGGTTCTCCAAAGGCCCTAGGATCGAAGTAGAATCACCTCTTGGAAGATTTAGTGGCTAGGGTTCATCCATTTGGTTGTAAGAGGTGAAGTGAAGGAGAATCCCATGTTAGTACATAAATACAAAATGTGTAATTTTTATACATTTTCCCAACATTACTATCCCACACGGTTTAACCATACGGTTTTCAAAACCATGGGAAATCTATGCGTGAGCCACATTTCAAGGGAATTTGGGTCACACGGTTACCTAAGAAACCATACACTATTTGAAAATTTTTCTCCAACTGTGTGAGATGAAACTCTCTCAAATTTTCTCCATCCTGGCATAGTTTACATAAATGTGCACCAAACATACATTAGCTATGAGGCTAGCACATTTTGGTTCAATTTTCCTTTCTTTCATGTCTCAAACCCTCGAAACACCCCTTAGATCCCTCATACACCCAGGAAAAATCTCATTAACCCAAAAAATAGATTGAAACTATAATTTAAACAGATATATTCCCCTATGAATTCTAGGATCTTGAAATACACCACCTATGACTCAATAATTCATGTATTTAACATTTATCATAAATTATCATACTTTATTATTCCCCAAAAATTAATATAATTTAGAAAAATACAAAAATTCACCCTTACCATTTTTTAATGTGCAGAAATCAAAAAATAAATCTATTTTATGAAAAGAACTTTCTAAATATGATAAATTCAATTTTTAATTAAAACCATCATTTTCTGAAAAAAATACAAATTTTAAATTTATAACTGATTTAATAACACTCTAAAAAATTAACTAAGGTCTCATAAAATAATCCTAAAATGACAAGACAACAAAATGTTATTTTTGGAATACACTTTAGGAAAATAAATTTTATTTTAAATCATTTTATTAATTAAAAAAATGTAAGTAAATATTTTTTGAATTACAAAAAACACAAACACTTAATTAATAATTTTTAAAATATTAATTTACTTATAAAATGATATAAATATACTATACATTCAATTATAAGATGACTACATTTTATTAATACTTTCATGGGTGAGGTTACAAATTATTTGGTCGATTTACAATTCATTAGGGTTATATTACTTTTCTAAGGTCAAGTTACTATTTCATTGGTATAAGTTACTTAACTTCTATAAATACCTATTATTTCATTCATTATTCATTTATAAATTTTCTATTGTGTACTCTAAGTGATTTTATTTGATTTACAATCTAGAAAATAATCATAAGAAGGGAAATTTCATTGATAGAATTCTTGGATGTTATATTATGCATTATAGTGTGGTTAAATAGAGAGATAAGCTTTCTTTTCCAAGGGACATTATATGTTTGCAATAACCTGAGGATCTCAAGATATGAATTGTGATTTTTGGGATGAGGGTATTAAAGGATTACAGAAGCACCCCACACCCTTGTTGATATGGTATATGATTTTTTGGAGCTTTGTAAGGGATGATGGTGGGTGATGTTCTTATCATTTTAACATTATGTAGTGGGGACTCATTTTTCCTGTAGTTTTAAGGGAATGAGACTAAGAAATTTTCCTTATAGTTTGACATCATGTGGTAAGCATAGACACATCATAGTTTTGGCCAATATGCAGTTATGGGTTGATTGTTATCCTTTTATATGTTGTATATGAGCCCAATATTAGAGATATGGGTGTCTCTATGTATCCTAGAATGAAAGGAATCAAAACCTATGTAGTTTTTGTATGATAATTACCTATGCCATCTGGACATGAAGGTAGATACTAGGGAAAATATTTCATTTATTGTGTCAAGAATCAAGAATCCAAGATTCAGAAATCACTATGTATCTTGTGATACAAGAATCAATCCCAATTTAGTTCTTCAGAGACTAGACAGTTTAATGTCATGTAGCTAGGATATAGGCTCTTGAACAAGAAAAGGGAATATTGTGATTGGGACAAATAATTGTGGTCTTGGAATCACTACGTATCCTTTAATGGTAGGAATCAAGACACACATAGTTCTTGAATGGGAAACTCTCTATGTAGGTTTAACCCAAACTTAGTGGGGTAATTGTTCCCATTGATTGTTATAGTTGGGCCAAGGAATAGAGATTCAGGAAACACTATATATCTTGTGATGAAATAAATGAATCCACCCATATTTCTTGAATGTAGGTGTGGTGGGGGAGACCGACACTGATGATAGTGGTCCTCTCAAGCGAGGTCCAAAGTAATGTGTGTTTTTATTTCATTCAAAAGTCATCAACCATGCATTTTTATATCATGTGGCAAGGAATAAAGGCATTCCTTTTAAGGTCATGTTTTCTGGATGATTCTAACCCTATCATAAATTGACATCCTTGATCATGCGGGGAATCCCTTACCAAAATTACTAACCAGAAATGGATATGTTTAGTGTGAGAAACAAGGAACAGAAAAGGTTCCTCTCGATATGGAGGTAATTGGAGAAAAGACTTTGGAATTTTGTATCCTTTGGTAGATCAGACAAGATATAAGATCTAGGCATCCCTACATATCACATTGGAATGAGAACCAAGATTGTTTTTAGACCTGTAAAACCTGTGTAGTTTAGTGTCATGTGGTAAGGACATCAATCATGTAGTTTAGTGCCTTGTGGTAAGGACAACGACCACCCAACAAAGAATACAAGGAATATTTGGGATCTGTATGGTATTAAGTCATGTGGTGGGGATGAAGGTTACCTGATGTGAAAAATAAATATTGCAGTTGGATCCAGGACAATAGGCTTGGGTATCATTGTGTATCCTATAGGGGCAGGATTCAAGCCACATATAGTTATTGAATATAGAGATTCTCTATTTTAATTTGACAGGCACACAGGGATGTGGGAACATCATTTATATTTGTCATAGATATAGATCATGTGAAATTAGTCATTGGTGAGATTATGATTCTTTTAATGTTTAATGTCATGTTATGAAGCTTCCTTATATGAATTTTATTGTCACGTAGTTGGGATTTGTTTAGTATATTTTAACAACATTAGGTCATGAAAAATTTGTGCAGTTTAACATCATGAAACTGTGATGTGGTCATATAGTTTAACATCATATAGTCAAGATGTTTTCTATATTCATGTGGTAAGGATTCGTTCTATACAATTTACCCTCACGTGGTTAGGATGATTGATGTTGCGTAGTTTAATGTCTTGTTTCATTGACTTATTTTGCAAAGATTAATAGCATGTGGTTAGGATGTGAATTGTACATTATGACATAAATGAAAAGTATTTATTAAGAAAAAATTCATTGTTGGGTTCATGACTCATTCTCTATCCATTGTTTCCAATAAGTTAGCTCTGTTGTGATAGACCTTATGTATGATATAAGTCCCTTCTCATTTGGGTTTCATATTTGGAGGTGTATTTCCTAGTATCATTGCAGTTTTGAGATCCAATACCAGTTCTCCATGATGGAAAGAATGGAAGTGAAACTTTTCATTGAAGGATCATGTTATCTAATACTAATAGACTGCAAAGTTGTGCAATGTGCACAACCTATTATCATAGAGATACTCAAACTAATCTAACCACTTTTGTGATTTCACATCATATGTGATTTATTCCTAAATAAAATTTCAAAGGGAGGGAAACTAGAATTGTATGGAAAATACTTCCATTGATCCATATACCATTGGATATGGATTTTCTTGTGTAGTAGTACATGTAGTGGTACAATAGCTCCATAACCTATGGAGGAGACTTTACAGCCTATAATTATTTTCCATATTCACCATATTCTAGATTATATTTAAAAATTTAATATTGAAGGAATTTAATTTTTCATTTTTCACTACATGATAGTGGGATGAGTGATTGGACATGATGTTGAACTCATTTTACTATTTATTCAACACTTTAGAACATATGATGCTTCAATTTTTTGTTAATATTGTGTGAGGGACTCCTATACTAGTGTTGATATGGGACTTCATGATGTTGATGATATTATTCATCCCAAATTCCTTGAGGGTTATTTCCTCCTCCTATTTAGAAAATAATTTGATAGCATTAAGGAGGTACTTAAACTGCTATGTTGTGGCTAGGGGATATTGCCCAATCCATATGGAAAATGGCCAAGAAATTTACTTGTCTGTAGAAATTCTGGTGGTTTATGATTGAAGTTTCATGAATCTATAATGAATGAAATTTCAAGGTGAATTCCTTGTAGTCTTGTATCATGGTTTTTCAATAGTAACTCAGCCTCTTGATTTAGTGGGAGAGCTTCGTCCCAGACGGATGATCATCGTAGGAGTCTGCCTAGATTTCTTCCATTATGAAGGGAATATCTATTTATGTTATGAATATGAGGATTATTCTATCAAAGCCTGACTTGTATATATATTTATACCATATTGACCATCCCGTAGGGTAAATATTGCTACTTGGTGCTGAATTTGTTCCCTTTGGGATCAATCTTCTAGAAAGATCCCATTTTGAAGATAACCAATTATCACATCCATCCATCCTTGTGTGGATATTAGTTCATCATGCTCTAGGGAAATGTTGACTTGATATATTTCTTCATTATCACGGATGACGATCGATGAGACCATCATTCGGTGCATGATGCGGAAGATCGCTTCCTCCTGGCTAGGTTCAGCGAGGACCGTAGATGTATTAGATAATATATCCGAACAATCCTTATCAAATCGGTGAACAATATAAAAAATGCAATCAAAAGGGAACTCTACCATCATTCTTCTATTATAACTGGTGGGAGGGTCTAATTCTTCCTTTATGATGGAATATTCAACATTGATCTGCTTTATCACTATATCTGAATCCCCTTTGATGTTCAGGTAGGCTATTTACAGTTGTAGGTCTACTTTCAAGACAACTATGAGGTATTGGTATTCGACCTCATTATTCATGTATCCATCAGATAGTGAGAAAGGGAAGGGAAATTGATTTTTATAGAGAAAAAATACAATACCTAAGACAACAAAATTTAATTTTGGGTTTTCTTGTCTCTTTCCAATAGGTCGTTTTGTGGAGCTATCAAAACAAATCTCATAATTCAGTGGAGTTTCATGGGCATAGAAAACTTCTTCTTTTGAATGCTCATTGTCCACTGGTGTAATTTTTGATGTGGGTTGTCCCATGAGGAAATTAGTCTGGGCATACCCTTTCTCTGACTTCTATGACACAAAATGAATTCCATATTATTACATAATTCCCACCCATCCGGATAAACACCCAATCATCAGGGGGGGGGAGGATGTACATGAGTGAATCAATACGAGAGACCTGGTGTACTTCATAGTACTGTATGTAATGTCGTAGATTTGGAACTACAAAGATGAGTGTGAGGATGTTTTTTTTCAACATCATAATATCGAGTCCCAATACATAGAATCATTTGGTTGAGATAGTAGATATTTTTCTCATTTCCCACAACATTTTTTTGTGTTAGGATGGCACAAAGTGATCGTTCCATGGAATCCCCATATAAGATGAGTGGTTTTCCTTCCACTGGTACCATTAAGAGCCTTGGATGCAGAAAATACATTTTGAGACCCTCAAATGATTCTTGGTAGTCCCCATATCATCTATATGTGATTCCCTTATTAATTATCTTGGTTAAGGGGAGATATTTTCCAGCCAGGTTTGCTATGAAACACTAAATATAGAAGATATTCCCTTGGATTGCCCCTTAATTCATTGAGATTCTTATAGGGTGACATTTCCAAGATTGTACTAGCCTTTTTAAGGTCAAACATGATGCCACATTGGCATAAAATAAATCCATGTAATATCTATGATGTTTCCCTAAAATCACATTTTAGTAGATTCAACTTCAGATTATGATTCTACAACTTGTTGAAGATTGATTGAAGATTTCTGAAGTAATCACTTTACTGTCAAGATTTAACCACCCAGTCATTAAAATAACATTCTGTTATTCTTCCCAAGAAGGGATTGAATATTTGATGCATGGAATATTGATAAGTAGAGCCAATGTTCTTTAATACAAAGGGAATAAACTGATAGAAACATATCCCATAGGGTGCTCTAAAGGTAGTGACTTCACCATATTTAGGGTCCTTTTTTATATAATTGTAACCTATGTACCAATACATAATGGAATGGTCTATGATGTTAGTACTTCTATCGATTAGGAGTTCTTTGATCATAAATAGGAGGTAATCCTTTGGGAAGTGTTTATTATGGTCTCTAAAATAAATTTTTACCCCAATATACCCATTATTATTTTTTAAATGGATGATATTGTAAATCCAACTCAGGTTTTCTAATTCTCAAAAAATAGTTTGATTTGATCAATTTTTCAACACTCACTACAACATTAGTGGCATGGGTGGGTTGAATCCTCCCAGTTTCCTATTTGAAACCTTGATGGTCATCAGGTAAGTCGAGATGGTGGGTATCCACATCTAGATTCATTCTAGGAATTTATTTATAGTGTCAATTTAAAATGTATTGATCATTCATTTGAAATTAAATATTCACATCTTACTCCTTGAGAGTCATGGTTACACTAATTAGTATAGGCCTCGAGTTTTCTTTTATTCCCAAATTGTACTACCTGATCACATCAATGGTGGTGGGGATGCCTTCCTGAAATGTGGGATGAAAATTCTTGAGGAAATCCTCTTCTTTATCCACCTAGGACTCATTAGATACATTTTCAGTTGAATTCGGAAATTAGAGGGAATATTTATCTCCCTTAAGGAAAGAGAGTATATGGGAAGACACCTTGCCATTCCCTACCACCAGAGTCATTGTAGTGAGATTTTGGAGCTAATTTTCTAGTACACTTTCATTAGCGATATTATGGGATTTGACATCTGGGATTTTGTCTATTCCCTCAATTAGATTTATGGGTAGAAAATAATAATTTTCAAGAATTATCTTAGGATTATAAGGGTAAGTCCTCAATATATTAGTGGATAAAACCAAAATATTTCCATGCACCAATAGTTATTATACTTCCATTTTATAGAACCCTACCTTAGAATATGTGGTACGCCAGTCTCGAAGGAGGAACTACCACCATTTAATATGCTAACCTTTACATCAATGGGTTACTTAAAAAGTTGATGGAATATTGAAGGTATCGCCACATGGTTGTATATCCAAGGCCTTATGAGAAAAACATTATATATAGTGTCTTGTTGGATAATCATGAACTCAACGTTAGATGTGGGATCCCCAAACTATGATTTGAGATTGATCTTTCTAAGAGGTCTTCAATCATGCTTATAATACCCTTGAGTGGAATGTTTTTGGTATATATATCCCCTTTTCTATTTCCCAAATTTAGAGGGGCTTGAAACTGGATGCGATTGATCACATAACCATTATTAATAAGATCCCATCAGATCTCGACATTATCGAGTCTACCTGAAACATATAGGGGCATTATGTGTCCCTAAATGACCTCTTCCAAATCATACTATATGAACAAGATAGTGACACATACTTCTAATCGTATGGTCTCCCCTCGATATACCTCACCTATAATGGATTTTATCTTTAATTCCTATGGGATTTGGAGTAATTCAATGAGTGCCTCTATGTGTTAGTATCAAATATCATGTGAATTGAGGATTTAGAGCTTATTTTGGACAACTACAATCTTCTTCATAATTTAATACTTTTTTTCTAGAGTTTAGTTCTTCCCAAGGTTGGTATTATCCTTATTATGTGATTAATGAGGTGAGGAATTTCAAGTAAATGGGAATGGTGCTTGTGAAAATGTCAAGGGAGCATCTTCTTCCAGTGGTGTAGGTCGATCTGGCCTTCTCCTTAGTTTTGGATGATCATATTATTATACCCCTTCAAGGTGGTCATGTAAGGAAACTGGGCACAGATGACTGCTGGAGGATTCTAGGACACCTCAATGTCTCTGTTGGACTTATTAGAGTGTGCTTTGATGGGTCTTAGCTACATATATATCCAGTGTAGATATAGGAAGGAAATATCATTTCCAACCATGTCAGTGTTGTCCTATGTATCATTACCTCCTATGGATGTGGCCTCCAGACCCATATTTCTGTATTGGGAACTCATACTCAGAGGAATGTTTATCATCAGATAGGGGTTCCAGAATGTTTATCACATTTAATGAACAAAATATAACCTATCTATCTGATGATGATCCCATTTTTTGGGGTAGATTCCATGAATTGGATGTTGTAGTGAAGAGATCTGCAATAGATAGATCTTTAATTAGAGATGAATATGAATCTTTCTCTCCTTTATTTCTTCCTATGTTTAATGGTCTCATCCAACTCTAGGAGGCATATTCAATGTCACCTCCTTGGGTTATAAAATAGTTATGATTCTGCAAAACTATTCTCTCAGGGTAGAATAAGATAGGTAAACTATATGTTGAGTCAACTTGTTATTGAACTTCTATCCATTCCATGCTAGAAAATTATTCCAATCACCTTCTTCTTCTGACTGTGGAATGGTTATGTAGGTCACTTACACCAAGGTTTTTTCCCGTATCAAATATTCAGAATCAACCATGATTTGTAAAACGTCTTTGAAGACAAAGAAATCCTAGATGTTGTGACCTAACCTTCTATGGAAAGAGAAGTAGTTGGGAAAATTAGTGAGGTTGAACTCATTGGGATTCATGGGATATATAATCTCGATCAGGTTATTGTCAATGGCTATAAGAAAATAATCAGGGATGTGTGTTTTTAGTAGGTGTATAATTTATTCATTTGTTCCCCAATTCCAAGATGGACTAGATATATTTTTGATTCTAGGCAAGGGATATTTTTTTGTTGATGTCGCTCAATAGGAGGTGATGGGAGGTTTGAGGAATTCATAGGTTCTTAAATGGGAACCGCTGCTCCTTTGAGGGTAAAAACGACAGTCACTACCTTGTCGAGCCTTTTCCCCTATGCTAAGGTCATCAATTGAGACTTATCTTGGGCCAGTTGGATGGAAAATTCTAGAAGTTTAACCATTTCTATATACTCAAAAAATCTACCTATATATTTTATTGGCATCAGAGGTATCTATAACTCATCCCAGAGATTCTCATCACAGACCTCTAGTAATGGATCCTATGAGAGAGAGATGATGAGTGAATAAGTTAAAAATTTCTATATGGATATTAAGTCATACATCCTATAATTTTTTTCATTTGATGAAGATATTAATGTTTAAAATTTTCATTTTCTTATGCATGGAGCTAATCTAGAAAAGTAGTTGATGAAGAAGGTTTTCCCATCCTATAATGGATCGTATTGGGATACTGTTGTACCCAACAAAGGCTAGACCTATCAGAGTCTATGAAAAACACCAAATCATAGTCACCTCATACTAATCTCAAGGTCTCATCATTGTACTGCATTGGTATTTGAAGTGTGTGAGATCATTTTTGAGGACTCTGGTTCCTTTAAATTTTTTGAAGGTTGGATTTTTGAAATTGGGTGCAGAAAATTGTCATCCATCCATTTGGGATATGGTTACTTATATGGATACATAGGTCCACATCACCCTTCAATGGATTCCATTTGAGCGTCTAGTGACTCAATAATGTTGAAAGGGTCTAGAGGTACCACATTTTGAGCTATCATACTTCTACAGGTAGTGGTATAGGTTTTGAGGTGGTTGCCCCATTTTCATTTCCCATTGATTTTGAATTCATGCTAAGACTAAATGACCTCACAGACTTGGGAGAGGATGTCACCGTAATGGAGTGAAGTTATTATTTTTTGATATCATCATTTATGTTGATAGTATGCATGTATTTGGATCCGAAAATTTTCATAGATTTTTCTCTTACAGGTGGATTATCTCTTTGTTGATGGATAGGAGGAGGGATATTCATCTCTTCTTGAAGATGATACCTAGTGGAAATTTTTCCCCTAAGTAGTTCATCAAGTAATTTTTTGAGAGTATGTATATCATTCTAATATTTTTCCATCCATTTCTCAATGGAAGTATTTTCGTGTCTTCTAGGTAGTGATTAGGATGTACTCATAGCCTTCCCTTTATATTTGGAAGTGTTCTGCTGTAGAGGTGGAAACTCAATATTCGTAGGTTCCAGGTTTTATATCCCCCTCTAGTTCTAGGTACATGTAGCCTCAATGGGTGCATCCAGATCATCCTATTGGAGTATATTTTTAGTATTGAATCCATCTTCTTATACATCTTGATCAACATTATCTATTTTGTTGATGGTGATGACATTCAGATAGGTGTATCAGGTAATGGTAGTGATCCCATTACTCCCTATAAAACATGATTATTTTAAACTTCTTTCATTAGTGATGTTTCTCAAACCCTTTTTTATATTAGACCATTGAGGTTTGTTACCCCCTTAGGGTTTTTTAACGCCCCAACCCTAGTTACCCAGAGTTGGTGAATTATTACATAACATTGGTATGATAAAGGAATCATGTTCCGAAAGACTGATCAGTTTAGTATCCTTGGATGTAGTAGATATGTTTATAAGTTTTATATTACATCATGAAACAAAAACATCAAAAACATTTTGTCCCCTTTGATCTCACTTATATCCATAGCCTATCCCTGAAGGTCATCCATTAAATAATTCGTCACATCCTGGGAAAAATAAAACATAGAAAGGGGTGAGCTCAGATTCTCAGTAAGGACAAAAATATAGTAAAAAATTTCATAAATAAGCATAAACATATATGGAAATGTATAAGAATAAAAAAGCCTTCTAATCATAAACATCAGCAAAATATGGAAAATATAAAATCAAATAATTTCATTTATGTATTCACATGGCTATTCTACTAGTCGAATAATCACATGAAATTTCAATATCCAATATCATAATGATGGAATGCATAATGTCAGACTAATAACAACATAGTCAAGGCCTTGTTCCAAGACTACAAATAAGATTTTGTCAAGGCCTTATGCCAAGAAACTAGTTTGTCTCATGTGACCTACCGATGCATAGAGGAGCTATAGAGGGACCCACCTATCACCTACTATGTTCAATTCATTCCTCATATGAAATGTTGAAACATAACATAAAAATTTGTATTAAAAATCATACAAAATGTTAATACTTAACCCATAAACCATGAATGGTATAAAAATAATACATCCAAAGTCAAACATATCACAATACCTTCAATACAATATGGAATATTTGTATCATGCTGAATCAACTTCAAACAAGTGTCAAATCACTCAAAGGATGTTGACATATTTGAAATCAAAACTATTTGAGTGAAATATATCTTTCTTTTTTTTAAATCATTTAAAAGTCACATAATTTTGAAATGAATAAATTTAAAAAAAAAAATTAATCAAAGTGTCCCATACCACTGTGAAACTTTTAATGTAATTACAATTTTAAAACAATGATGTCCATATAAATAAATCATTAAATTCTTATTGAAATAATGGACAATAATTAAAAAGATTTAGAAAAATAAATATTTAAAACATTTAAAATGATGATATTGATAAATAGACCCTTCCATAAAACCTTAAAATATTCCTTTTGAAATCATTTTTTTAAACATGGACATTGGTGATAAATATATCCCAGTAAATACTTACTCATAAAAAATCTCAGATAATAATGAGATTGAGGAATTAACCCTTATCGTGTATTTTTCCTTAGTTGATGGTATGTTAACCTCCTATATAATATTTAAAACATTTTTATTAAATTATTAAAGAACTATATACATAAATATGATATCATATATGATCTTATAATATTGCTTTGTTAATAATATTTTAGTAGTATCATTGTATCTGGTGTTAACTGATTCGTTTTCCTTTATATACTTGGTTATGTAAGCCATGTTTGTTATGGAAAGGATGTATTTGATTCATATACAGAATGATATTATGTTCATAAGAATTTTTTTTAATCATAAAATGAAAATTATTCTTGAATGATTAGGATGGAGAATGAATCTCATCACGTTCATGGAGACGGTAATCCGTACGTACGCACGAGCGACAATATCATTATGTTTATGGTGAAATATTAATCAGATGGTATATTATATACAGAGAATCATTAAAATGTTATATTTATTCTTTACATGATTTATACTCATTATTATACCCATCGAAATAATGAAGTGTTTGAATAACAAACTACACCACAACATGGTGACGGTAAGCCGTACGTACGCACGTATGGTGACTTTGTCATTCATATAATGGATAGAATAATAAATATTTTTGAACCATTATTATAATAACATCATAGTATATAGAAGATTCTGGAGAATGTGTGTTTTTTATTGGAAAAAATATGAAGAAGATAATGAGGATGACTCTCGATGCGAAAACCCGCTCCTCGAACCCAATCCTGCTAAGTATCATCGAAGATTAACTTCCCTTCTTTTAATCTTCTCTCCATAGCCTCATTTGATCCTAGCTTGGAGATTCACTTATATCCCACAAGGAATCATGTGAAGGAGGTTTTGTATATAAAGAAAACCAAGATGTTACAAGAAACAAATATGAGGATCAAAGGGATTTCCTTACTCAAAGCTTTGACGGGTTCAGATCACTCCAAACCTCCATCGATGAAGCTGTCAGAGATAAAGAAAATGGAAGATTGAAGTTTTTCTGTTGAGGCTGACACAAATGTTTTATAGCAGCGTACACAACTCTATATGTTTTCAATTATGGGTCAAGTTTCCTATCTCAAAGGTGAAAAACCCTGGTCCTATTCTGATTTGAAGCTTCGAATTTCTTTATGACAGGGTTTGTCAAAATGGAAACTGGTCCCGCTCAGTATGGGATAATTACATATTCTACTTTCTATGAAAAATGATATTAATAGTGTTTGGAAAGTAGGTAAACTTCAACTGAAACTTGGTTTCCTTCATATTTCTGAATGGTATTTCTCTTTCAATCCTAGCAATCATAGGAACACCACGGCTCAGGTATTGGTTAGGCTACACAACCTTAATTGGTTTTTATAGAACCATCAAATTCTTAATTATTTATCATCCTTTATTGGTACTCCCATGAAAATTAATCAAAGAGCATTAAATGGGGACCTAGGTATCTTTTCTTGGGTTATGACTGAAGTAAATCATGAAAGTAAGTTACCAAAATCTATAGTTTTCAATGCTAATGAGTATAGGACTGTGGTTAAAATTGTGTATGAAAGGCTTCCCCCATACTGTGAATACTAGAAAATTATAGGTCACCCAGTCTGTAATTGTAGGATTGTGCCCAAAAATTCCCCTCATCCTAGTTATTCTGAATAGAATGAAATCAAATAAAATTACAAAAAAGATAAAGAACATATTTTTGACAAACCTGAAACATCAAGAGGAAAGAGGAAAAATGGGATGTTAAACCCAAAATATCAGGTCAGTTGGAAGGTGGAAATGTGAAAACATGGGAAGACCTTGTTGGGGAACAAGATAATGTATCTATTGAAAAAGTTATCAGGAAGGAACATGAAACAGAATTATGGGGAATCCTTAAGCATTCCCATTCTTATTCTAGTCCCCTCAGTAATACCTTAGAGTTCTATGCTCCTATTTTGAACATCTCTAATGAACAGATCCATCTCCCTTTGAATCTCTCTGAAGGGATGAATGATCACTCATCCCTTTCAATGATAGTGGACCAGCCTTGTACTGATCACAACCCCCATCTCATCCCTAATCCCTCATAAATCATTTCCCCTAATGCTCAAATTTCTAGCACCGAGCCTAAGATACTCCCCCCATACGAGCATAAGATTTCTACAATCTGTGTTGAGCCTGGATACAACCCTACCCTCCTGGGAAGCAAGGGTAATCAATAGAATGCACTGTTGTCCTCCTGGGCATCATGGGTAATCGACATAGTGTTTAAATCTCCCATTTTCACCAATTTATGATCCATATATTCCTATATAAATCTATGATCCCTCCATAACACAATTTTAATTATGTATGATATAAATGAATATACAAATGAGATTTAGAATCTTCTAATTTAGGTATTCAAAGAGGCTAGGATGCTTTGAGTCTTTTTTCAACATGTAATAATTTGAAGGCCTCTATGTTTGAGAATATATATATGATCCATATTGGAGTCATGTAAATTTTGGGTAAAAAAGTAGTAACCACGAGATGCCAACTAGAAATAATTCAATCTCTCAAACACTAATTTTTTTTCAAAAATAAAAATAAAAATGAGTTTTCAGCCATTGATATAATGTGTAAGGTATTGAGCTGTTAAGGAATTTTCCATCCCTTGACAATTACAGTATATAATAATAATTGAATAATCATTCTTCCTCTTTTTAGATCCCCTCCTTTTTTTCCACAACCATATGGGGTTTTATTTTACTTCATACCCTTCATGATTTCCTCATTTTGAAAATTTTTCCATTGCTGATCCATCCACAAACCCAGTTTAAACAATGCACAGATCATCATTAGCATTACAGTCTTCATTAACATCCACAATTTCATTATTATAATTAATTTGATAACCACCCACTTCTTCAGACCATAAGATCTCCTTAAAAGGAGTGAATTTTATGTTGGATCTCATGTGTTTAGTGGCATTTTTATAGTTAACCCTCCTTTCGAATGCCATAGAGGATGAATAATGGGAAAAATAGCCATCTACTATAGTGTAAATAACATTTAACTCAGTCTGATTCTGTGTCATTTTATCAGAAAAGGTTACAATACTACCTAGAATTTATAGATCATTATCAGGATGGCCAATATACTATCTGGTAGTCCCAACATTATTCTCAATGAGGGGTTTCGCAAAATCCTCATAGTGTTCCTAGTTTTATTCTACTGTCATAAATCTTCAAATAACATCAGAATATATTTTAGTGTAACCATGATCATGGAATAACTCATCATATGATGTCTCTTTAACTCTTCCATATTCTTCTCCAACATAATTATGTAGCAAGCATCTAATGCCAACAACTGGAGTAGGCCCATTCCCTTGAAAATTAATTGATATATCCTAAAATTTATGTTTCCCTTGGAAAACAAACTTACACCAGTCATGGGATATGATAAAATAAATATTATATTTTTACTAATTCAACACAGTGGCCGACCAGGGTCATCTCACATGAGGAGCCTTTTTGTTTTTCACTTCTTTCTAAATCACCTAAGCTATCTCGTTTTATTTTTTTAAGCATTAATGAAAATCATGATTATATTTTTGTTTGTTGATTAATGAAATGATATATGATAATTTCTGATTTAACTAACATGAAAAATATAAAGAAGGAGTTATGGAAAGAATGAACTTGGTCTGGGGTTTGGTTTTGGATTCAATCATTATTTTTATTTATATGTTTGATTTCAGTTTGATAATCCAAACATGAAATATCCTGTTTAAATAAAAATCATTATTTATATATTATGGAATATTATTGAGTGTCTAAAAACACTTAATACCACCTCCTCATTAAATCAAGGATGATGACACTCCTTGGTCTTGGAGGTTCCTATTCTAGGACCTAGCTCTATTGATGTTATTTCTTCCATTGATTTACTCAACTCAAATGTGTAAATAACTAACCAATTGAGGAAGGTTATATTTTATAAATAAAATAATAGAGATATATTGAAGTGAATTTCATTAGGGGATGTTACCACATTAGATACATTCACCTCACTCATGCATTATACTCAATTTTATCTACAAACATAAAATTAATCTTTAATGAAAATTTATGAACTCCTTGACCTCCTCCCCCTGGTACATGCCTTGGGGTGAGCCTCAATTTTCCGAGAGTAAGAGATTACTTGCAGGAGTGGGTGAAAGAGAATAAGAATAAATAAAATAAAATAAATGTAAGAAAAATTAAAACGAATGGTGATTAGAATTCAAAATATTAATGTAAAATAGAATTGGGATGAGAGAGAGAGAGAATAAAGAAAAGAAAAGAAATTAAACACAATTAATAAAATTATATAAATTATAATAAATGTTAAAATAATATTAATAATTATTATTATAATTATTATAATTATTATAATAATTTATTTTTTTAAGAAGAAGAAGAGAACGAATAAAATGAGAAAAAAATTACATATTTCAAAATAAGAATGTTAAATTAATAAAAATAAAAATAAAAATATTATTATTTATCTAAATTATTATAATACTAAGATAAAATAAAAATAATAATGATTTGATAAGAGGATGAAATTCATGGAAACAAAATTAAAAGAAATACATGATTTTATTAGGAATTTAAATTAAAATTTAAAATTAAACCAAAAATTGAAAACTAAAAAATAAAGAAGAAGGGGAAATGGTGGGGGAAGAAGATGTTGAAGCATTGATCCATGGTGGAGATCTCGTCCTTGATGGTTGAATGATGGTATGATATGATTTTTGAAGGTGGTGCTATCCTCCTTTTACATGCCATAATTTCCCTTTTGAAACTTTCTTCAAGTTATCCCCATTAAATGGCTTAATTCTGAAATAGTGTCTTCATTATTGTTTTTAGTAAATATATTGGGAGTATATCATCTAAATTTCATCATATTTGGAAATTTTAGATATATTTATGTCCATTTTACTTCGGGAATTTATTCTACCTCAGCAGACTCTCCATATATTATTTCTCTGATTTCCCATGCATTAATGACCGTGAAAACAGCGGATTCATGCATAGATTCCATCATGACAGTTTTTCATAAGTGTATTCCTCATCTAACCTCAAATGTTAGTCATATTTGGTATTTCCTATTATGATATATGGTCCCCAACTAAAAAAATATTCAGATCTGTGAATAGTTTTTTAGTCCCAAATTGTGAACTAGTTTTGGGCTTCCTAATTATTGATTTAGCATTTAGTCCAGAAGAGTGAAACGAATCCAAATTTTTATAGAATCATAAAAATAATGATTTTCCTAATTTGAATCAATATATAAAATGTTATGTCCTAAATAATGAATAATTTAAAGTGGTCGAAATCCAAAATATACCATTTTTTTAATTAAGATAAAAATACCACTAAAACTTTAAATTATGAAAATTAACCTTAAAATAACACTTTGTTGGAATTAAAAACAATTTTATTCAAATTAAAATTCTTTAATATATTTTTTATTTAAATTCAATCAGTCATACACCATGCTTCTCCTCAATAACAATATCTCAACATTGAGTTAAAGAGGACACCAATGTTACCAATATTCAAATTCAAAATCAGTAAAATAAAAAACTTCTAATATCAAACCAAATAATTACAAATGGACATAAAATATTCATTTAATTTCAAAATTTTCATTGATGAAATCATATAATGTATTTTACTTTTTCGAATTGATAACTTATAGAACACATCTTCACATTTTTTCAAGTTCCTCAATTCATTATTATTAAACATGCCAAATCATGATTTACATCAATCGATTTATTTCACTCATATATCATGATAAAATTAACGTGAATTTATTCTCATATCATGAGAACATCCTCCATATAAATAATATTTAAAAATAACTACTTCATCCAATTTTTAATGTAAAAAATCATTTAAAATCATGAGGGATTGTAATTAAGGTTCAAATGTCTCTAAGGCTTATTATTTTTGGAAATTGATGTTTTAAAAATAAATCCCATGGAAGAGGTTTTATCTATTAAATCATAGATCATTATATTCAAAGTAAAATTTTAATAAAATTACCCCCTTAAAATTTTAACAACTCCCAATTTCCTCAAAACTCAATGTGAAAATCATGATTAGTTTAATCATAATGAGTGATTTGTACCCACTTTTGAATATTTTTTATAGGCATTTTTTTAATTTTCAAAAGTTATTTAGTTATAATTAAAATCAAATCCACCACTCAACCACGTATGATTAAAATAATAGGTCTTGAAATGGTGATTTTGGTATTTCCAAATCACAACTACTTTTATAAATATTTTTGGTTCTTTTCGTCATTTTCATTTATTTATTTAATTGTGGAAAATAATAGAGTACAATGATTGATTCCACAACCATTTAAAATTACCACAATAATAACCCTCACTCTTCTTCATTACAATTCATTTAATCCCATTCACAATGATTCCCTTTACCCCCACATTTTAACCTTAAAATATCATTCAATTATTATGAGAGGGAAGGAATGAATAAAAATGTCTTGAAACATGGATCATTCCAATAATGTTCATTAATGGTCTCTATTGGTTTAAGAAGGATTGATGTAAAGTTGGTGTTTTTTTGAGAAGTGGTTTATCAAAAGATGATTCAATCATTTTCAATTTGTTTTTGTATATTCATAGCTTTGAAAAGTTCAAATTCAACTTCTAACAGGTGTCGTGTCCCAAGATCAATCATGAAATAACCTTAAGATAAAATAGGAAGTAATTGATCTAGAAATCCTATTGGGAATGAAAAATATGATTTGGGATAATCACTTAAGTTGTTATTATGAATGATAAATAAATTCACATGAATTTTAGAAACTCAAATCATGAATAACAGTGGGGAAATTTCATTTACATGAATGAATTAATTCCTTTAAAATCTTGAGTACTTGTTTTAATATCCATGCTTCAATTTAATCATTCTATTATCTATTTTTCTCACTCATTATTATAAACATTGAAATATAAAACATGGTATCAGATGATTCCTATGAAACTCATGTCTCCAAGACTAGTCAATTAAAACATTAATTCAATAGTGGGTTTGAAATTTTCACATTAAAGCCCAAAATGTGATTTGAATAACATTACATATTTATTAAGATAAAATAGAAAAATTAAAATTCATTTCCCATGATGTATGGACTTTCCCCTTCACTTTATGAGGATACCTACTACCACTATTAACATATATATGAAAATTATTCAATTGAGAACAATAATCATATCATTAAAGTTGAAAAAGAATAGGGGAGTGTGATACATGTTGAACAACATCCTAAGAAATTAAATTGAAATCAAAATTATTTGAAAGAAAATTTAAATGATAAGTATTGGAATGTTACCCTATCTGGGCCCTTGATTTTTACTTCCTTTATAGGGAAGTACCAACTATTACCAAAATTCAGATTGTGGATGAAAATTATTTGATTTCAAAAACCAGATGTAGATTTTCAAAAATTATTCATTATAATTGTTCTTGAAGAATGATACTAGGATAGATTACACCAAATAAACCCCTACACAATTACGTATAGCAGCCATGGAAGGTGAAGGATGAAGTATGGATCTTTGTTATTTTTAGTTTCTACTTGTGAAACCTCCTTTTTCTCATCCAGTGATAGATTATCATCATATTCATGAATTGAATAATCAAAGGGGAATTAAAAAAGTTATTTTTACATGAATAAAATTTTAATTTTTAATAAGAGATTTCACCCCATTATTATGAGAAACTTATTTCATGGTTTCCTCAGGCTCAGTAACTTGGATTTTTTTATGGGATTCCTAAAATTATTTTTCATAAAATTTAAGGATCTCTATGTCATTCTAAGAAGGTGCATGTCAAGTTTCTCTCTCTTTCTCCAAGGGATAACAAATATTATATGAATCTGTATGTTCAAAATAATGAGTAATGCATAATTCAGTTTGAATAATATAAAATAAAGAGATGGAGTATGATAAAATTTCAAATCCCTGTTTTGGTTTACATCAAATCAATGCCTCTATAGTAAGTTCCTCTTGGAGTAGGTTCTCAGAGGATGGAAGCAGGTAGTTGGGATCCTCCATTTCCACTTCAAATTCCACAACCCAGGTGGTATTTTCCTTCCATAATTCTAGAAATTATTCTTTATGGTCTTTGGGGAGATCAAACAGTTCCTCACATCTATTCCAAAATTCTTCCAATTCTTATTAATCTCATTCTAGTATCTTATCAGGCAAGTCTTCTACATTTTCATTATCAGGTAAGACAAGTGGCTTATCTTCTAGTTTATTTTAAAATTTAGGTTCTGGTTCTTCTAATGATTCTTGGAAATATGCAGTTATCCAATCCATTTTTACTTTAAGAACCTACACCATTTTATCAAGATCTTGAATATCATACATGAGTTTGTGTTTTTTTCACTTTCTCTTGTAAATAAATTAGTGAAACTTCTTAAAATGTGTTGGGAATAAATGAGAGAACTCTTATTGTTTCTTGGACACTTCATGATAGACTTCTTGGATGTATTATCGAAATTAAGTGATATCTCTAGCCAATTATTCGACAAACGATTTCTCAAGGGTATTGTTGAGAACTTGGATAAAGTCATTGAATTCCTTCTCTTTTCAAAATTCATTCCATGCTCCCTTGATATGTCTACCCCATACTGAAACACCATCATCTTCTAAGAATGGTGCTTCATCTTATGGATCTTGAACCTATGAGTAATTGTTCCATAAGTAGAAAAAATGGTCATTTTAAAACATCATGGATATTTTTAGTTTTTATTTTTATAAAACAAATTAAATCAATCAAAAATGTTAAAATAGAAAAATCGAATGAACTTAAGGTTTTCTCCCTAGAAATAATGCTAGTTTTGATGCACTCATATTATGGGGAATGGAAGAAATAATATTTTATTTATCCTAATAAAACATTGTGGCTGAAGAAGGCCGTCTCACTTGAAAATACTTTTAGTTTGTTCACTTATATCTTTCTAAATCACTTAAGTTATCTCTTTTTGTTGTTAAATGTGTTTAATGAAAAACTGACAATATTTTTGGTTTATTTATTAATGACATGAAATATAATAATTTCTAATTTAATATAATATGCAAACATGATAGAATGTGTTAAGGAAAGAAAGCACATGGTATTGGGTTTGATTTGGGGTTCAATCATTATTTTCCTTTATATGTTCTGTATGAGTATGATAATTCAAAAATGAAATATCATGTATGAAATACAATAATTTATTAAGAAATTGTGAAATATTATTTAATGCATAAACACACTTAATTACACCTCCTCCTTTAATCAAGGTTGATAGAACTATTTAGTCTTTGGGGTTCCATCTTTCAGGACCCAACTCTATTGATGCTATTTCATATATTGATTAGCTCAACTCCAACTTGTGAAGAACTAATCAATGGAGAGAGGGAAAAGTTTTTAAATAAAAGAATGGAGATATATTTACTTACATGTCATTGGGGGAAGTCACCACATCGGAGGAATTCGTCTCACTCATTCATGATATTCAATTCAATCTAAAAACATAAAATTAAACATTGAAGAAAATTTATGAACACATTGAAATCTCCCCTAGTGAAACCTCATGGTATGGCT
Organism: Viscum album; assembly: GCA_963277665.1. Taxonomy (NCBI): domain Eukaryota; kingdom Viridiplantae; phylum Streptophyta; class Magnoliopsida; order Santalales; family Viscaceae; genus Viscum; species Viscum album. The sequence continues at coordinate 493,045,190 of OY728150.1, forward strand.
CTCATTTACAAGAGTAATAGATCACATGGTGGATTGGGTGAAATAGAATAAGAAGATATAAAATAAAATAAAAGAAATAAAATTAAAAAATTATAGTGATGAGAAAAAAAATATTAAAGTAAAATAGAATTAGTATGAGAGAGAGAGAGAGAGAATAAAAATAAACTACATTAAAATGAATTATTATGTTTATATAATTAATTAATAATGATATAATAATAATAATAATAATAAATATTATTATTATAATTTAGAGAATAATTTGTTTTTCTAAGAAGAAGAAGAGAAATAAGATAATGAGAGATGAAAAATAAATTTCAAAATAAGAATGTTAAAATAAATATAATAATAATAATAATATAATTTTTAAAATTAATGATATTAATTTTGATAAAACTAATAAAAACTAAAAATAATAGGATTTAAGAAGAGGGGAAAATTGGTGGAAACAAAATTAAAATAAATGTATGATTTTATTAGAAATTAAAATTAAAATTCCAAATTAAAAAAATAAGAAAACTAAAGAAAATAAGAACAAAAAGAAATGGGGGAGGAAGAAGATGGAAGATCATGACTCCCTGGTAGAGATATACTCCTTTGTGGTTGACTTATAGTATGTGATGATTTTGAAAGGAGAATATTGCCTCCTTTTATAGGCCATAATTTTTCTTTGAAAGTTTTTATGTCTTATCCCCATTAAATGGATGAATTAGCAAATGGTGTCTTTATAAAAGTTTTCCATAAATTTATTGTGTCTATCTACTAAAAATTTCATCATATTTGTCCATTATAGATAAAAGTATGTACATTTAACTCCTACAATTTATTCTGTCCAAGTAGACTCTCCATATTCCATATCTCTGATTTCCCATGAAATAATGGCCTTGAAAAAAGACTATTCACTTGTGGAGTCCTTCATAAAAGTTTATCATCAATTCCTTTCATGTATGTCATCCAAATTTAATCATATTTGGTATTTACAATTAGGGTATATGGTCCCCACATTAAATATAATCAGATATGTGAAACGTTATCATCTCCCAACTTGTGAGCTAGTTTGGGGATTCAAAATGGTGGATTTAGATTTCGGTATAAAAGAAGGAAATGAATAACATGATTTAAAGAATCCAAAAAAAATAATTTTACAATTTTGATGAGTATAAAGTATGTTATGGGCTAAATAAGGAAATAATTTAATGTAGTAAAAATCCAAAATACACCATTTTTCCAATTAAGCACAAAATACAACTAAAACTATAAAATATGAATATTGACCTTAAAATAAAACTTTTTTTGGATTAAAAACATTGAAATTAAAATTAAAATTAATAAAAATATTTGTTCTATAAAAAACCTTTATTACTTCATAATCCTGAATAATATAAATGAGAGAAATAATATTATTATCCATCCCATGCACTTCATTGTTAGGAGTCAATGAGACCTGACTATCCTCTACATGGGTAATCTAAATTTTCTTACCACACATTCTAATATCATCTTTAGTAGATGGTACTACAACCAGGTCAAATTTTTATTTTAGAGTAAGGATTTTGTCTTTACCCTTCCTTCTTTGATATGAAGCTTCATTATGGTCACATTCCTTGTAGTAGCTACACTCCTTGTCGCTATTTCATTCAGAAGAAAGATAACAAAACATACAATTTTTATTTTAGAATTTATAAAACTGACATTTATTAACTCTTTTTAAAAATCACTATTAAAATCCTAAAGGGTTCACATAAATTGAACCCTAACAGAATCCTTCTACCGCTTGTGCCTGAAGATTTTATAGAACTAGAGCTCTGTCATAGATGTCATTGAACCCTAATTTTTAGCTGTATTACATTCTCAACAACTTAATATCTCCAAACCTAAGGCATGTACCTATTATCCTTTTTTATCACCTTTGAAAAAACTATTTTTTATCAATTTCACCTCTCATACGTGCGTCTTCACTTCTTCTCGATGAACTCGATGAATAACTCTAATTCATTTTGTATATGGATAGAGTAAGAGTCTCCCATACTCATCCTTCTCTTATATACAATTTCTCGGTGCCCTATCTTCATATCAAATGAAAATTTTATCACCAATGACATAGGTTTGGGGTCAAATGTCTTCGAGAGCAGTGTGCAGGACCATATCCACTTTAGATCTAGTTTTTTTTTCTAAAATATAGCCCTACCCTTTATTTACTGAAACCTATGGAGTGTGATTATGAACTTTTCATTAAGGAATAGTGGCACATGAAATATCCTTATAACCGGATAGATCGGCCAAACTCTACTCCCCCTTGGACCAATTATTCCCTAACCTAGTCCAAAAATTCATAGTTCTAGTAATTTCACTCGGTGAGATCACTTCTCCTGACATCTAATTAGACCAAGTAGACTAATATTTATCCTAGAATTTGATATAAAAACTTAAGAAATGTTTTTTAACATTTTGACATGTAGTTCTTATCCATCCATTTTTTCTTTTGTTTTATTTTTTTTATTTCTTGACATTTCCAATGATTCCATATATGTTATATATATATAATTATTGTAGTTTTCATGTTTTACTATATCTAGTAATTCATTTTCATATAATATAAGGTTATTTATCTCTCTAATTGTTTATATTTAAATTGATTGTTCTAGTATGTAATTTATTGTGAATATGCAGCATGCATGATATTAACTAGAACCCCTTCATGGGTCTAATTTAACATCCCTTTGAAATAGTCACAAAAATAACGTTTTCATAATATACCAATGAATTAATATTTGAATTTTATTGTGATTTATAATATAAAATTGGTTTATACATGTATTTTGAATGGATAGAAGTTTGTTTTAATACTAAAATTTTGATAATGAAAAATGAATAACATATATCTCATATAATTTTATAGATAAATTATTAAATTTTCTAATATTTTGATTTTTTTTTTCATTATTAGAAATCATGTTATTTTTTAAATGTTAATATATCATTAGGGCCTAATAAAACTAAATATTAAATTTCAAAAATGAAAATCAATAAAAATACAATTTTTATTTTAATTTATAATGCGCCTGTTCATTTTATATCATTCATTACAAATATAATTATTTCCATATTAGATTATTTAATATAGAGATTTTGAAGGATGTAAATTCAATATATATAATATTGTTATTTTGTAATTTTTTTAATGGTATAGTGTTTGATTACAATAAATATATTTTCATTAACCATAATTTATTAAAAAATAATTTTAAATTAAATGATGTAATTTTCATAATAACTAGTTTTCTATTAATGTTTATTATATGCATTTAATAAGTAAAAACATAAATAATTACTCTATGGACCCTCTATCATATTATTTTAAACAAAAAGTATAAGAAGAAATAAAAATTCATGGTATATAAATGCCTTTTAACATATTCAATGTGTTTCATGTTTATAATGTTTTACTTTTATATGATTATAAATTTCTATGGTTTTATAAATTTTATTGTATATCATATTATAATAATATAATTTAATAATAGTTTTTATTCAATTTTCACAATTTTATAGTTTTACTCATTTATAAATTTATATACGTTACTAAATTTCATAGTATATCATATTGAAATATATAAATTAAATATAAAATTTTATAAATTATTTATACTTTTATAGGTTTCTATATTTATAAACTAATATAAAATTATAGTTTTTTTCATTATAAATTATTTTACTTTTATAATTTCATAAATTTTACTTCTATATAATATAATTTTATATCATTATAAATTTGTATAACTATATACTTATATAAATTATGTATACTTTTATAACTTATGTGTACCTTGATAAAGATTTATAAATTTAAATAAATTAATAAATTATATTTATTTATTTGAAATATATATTCCTTTATAAATTATATATAATTTTATCCTTCTATATGTGCCTATAAATTTATATACTGATAAAAATATATATACATTTTTAATATATACTTATATACCTATATATGTTTTTCAATTTATTAATAGTTTAATACTTTTATACTTTCATAAAAATTATTTCATTAAATTATAATTTTCTAATTTTGCAATTTTGTAATATGATTATTATTTATTCAAAAACTTCATTTGGATAATTAAGATTTAGTTTATTATATTTAGTTTTTAAGGTTTCAAATAATAATGGAAAGAAGCTAGAAGTAAGATTTTAATTGAGTGTTGAATGTTTTTCAAAATTACCTTCTTTTTTTTTGATTTCATGTTCCACAATATATTTAATGGGGGACTTATCACTTCATTATTATAATTGCATCAGTAGACCATTGTTTACTCATAAAGGGTTCTATCATTATTTATATGATAATATTAACATTCATAGACCTCCTAGATACACATAACCTCACCTATTACATAATGTATTTTGATAATAAAACCATGGCTGCAGAATGTCACTAACTCTTTCTAACCCATACCATATCCATCATGAACTCACCATCGCAAAAGGTGAATTAATATTTAACCCCATTAAAACTCATAAACCTAATTTCTATCCAAACTCCCTACGTGGTTTAAATTAGGGGATTCTTCTACAACTATACATTATATCTAATTTTGTGTTAGCTTTTAAGGTGATGAGTCTCAACAAAAAAAATGAAATAATAAATATCATTATCATCAATTATATAACCCAAATTGTTTTTATGTCATTTTGTTTCCTATGTCTCATCACCCATCTCTTCTGTATGAATTCAGAGGATAACACATACCACAAGTGGTATAATTATTTTCTTAAATTCAATTACCCATTTACTTCAAATCATGATATAATTATTTGAAAAATTAAACTTTTGGGTTCCAATTATTTGGAAGGACCCTTTTTTGTATTTATTTGATTAAATATTAATAGTGAGAAATCAAATCAGATGTCTATGAATAGGGAATGTATGGATTCCAATAAAATAAAAAAATAGTATTAATATGAGGTGAAATATTTCATCATGTTTTCAAAATATCATACATATGACCCTTCTTAAATCATTTGTCTATGTTTACAATGTTGTAATTCAAGACGAATTAGTCCAGATGAGTTGTAAGAACACTTGATCTTTCATTGAATAGATTAATGTTATAAATGATAGAATAAAAACTAAAAAAAGTGAATGTATCAAGTGACTGTGATAACACTCTGTTTTGATGGATCATATGATATTATTACAAGTGTGGAAAATAAAGAAGACCATATTGAGGATATGAGTGTGAATGATGATGAAAATTGTATTGATGTATTGAAAAATATAGTTTAATATGAACTCTGTGATTGTAAAAAATTTATTTGAGAAGTTAAAGAGTTTTTTAAAGACTCTATTTTATCCTAGTTTCACTAAACATACAACATTGTTAGCTGTACTGAAGATATATAATTTAAAAGTTGACGACAGATAGAGTGATTCTAGTTTTACTGAACTAATTTCTCTCTTGAATTATAAGCTCCCAAAAGATAATTAGCTCCCTAGTAAAACATATTATTCTAAATTAATTCTATGTTTTATGGTTATGATCTATTAAATAATACATGCCTCTCAAAATTTCTATATATTTTTTCTCAAGGACCACAAATCACATAAAGAATTCACAATGTTTGGTGCTTCTATAATAAGAATGTTGAATAAAGTCCTACAAAATTTGTATGGTACATTCCAATCATTCAAGGATTAGGTGACTATATGGAAATGAGGAGACTACAAGTAAATTTAAAAAAATATGTGGATACATGATATAAATATGGTAAACTTCATCACTCGGTAGACTCTCCTTAGTATAAGAGAATTGATAATGAGTATCCTGAATTTGGAAATGAGCTGATAAACCTTCTTCTTATGTATCTATATATGGAGTGAATCCTTTTGGTTTTCAATGTGGAACACATTGTTTATTTTTTTATGTTGGTAAATTATATATTTCCATCATGGTTATTCATGAAACAAAAACATGTTAGTTTATCAATGCTTATATTAGGACCAAAACAACTTAGTAAAGATATTAATGTTTATTTGGTTCCATTGATAAAATATTTTAACTTATTAAGTAATTTAGGTGTTATGTTTTATTATTCATATAGAAATTAAGATTTCACATTGAGATCCATATTGTATTTTATGATAAATGAATTTCCTACATATGGATTTTTTTCAAGATATATCATTAAAGGAACTCAAGGGTATTCTGTTTGTGAATAATTTATATGGTCAATTTGGTTGAAACATTCTTGAATGATTGTGTTTCTAGGACATAAAAGATTTATATCCGTATGAGATAAGTATTGATCTTGGAAGAAATCTTTTTATGGAAGTTTAAATAAACATACAACAACATCACCTCCAACATGTGATCATATGTTTGAGAAATTAAAATATTTGGACACTGATTTCAGAAAACCTTTTTCAAAAAACCTTGAAAAAAATCGGTTTGAAAAAGAGAACAAGTTTATTAATTATAATAGTTGAATTTTTTATATATATGATATTTTCTTGAGGTTATTTATGTTGAAAAAAATGTATGTGATAGTGTCATTGGCTTGTTACTAAATGAACATAGAAAAAAATGGAATTAAGGCTATTTTGTACATGATTGGCATGGGAATACGGGAAGAGTTGGCGTAATTGAAGGGTGAAAATTTAACTTTTCTTCCTCCAACTACTTACACTCTTTCCAGTTAGAAGAGATATCTATTTTTCAACATCTTGAATCATGTAAAGGGGTTTAAAGATTATTCATCAAATATCAATAATATCATTTCGTTAACCAATTTAAAGATAGAGGGTCTGAAATCTCATTACTATCATGTTTTGATACAAGATCTAATTATTTTATCATTACGTTGCATTTTTCACAAGAATGTGAGTCATACATTAACCAAGATCTATTTCTTTAAATCTATTTGCAGAAAATTAATAGACCAAGATAAATTTCCAACTATGGAAAAGGAAATTTCCATCATATTATGTAAATTGTAAATGTTCTTCCCATTAGCATTCTTTGATAAGATGGTTCAAATGATGGTTAACTTGGTGAAAGAGATTCGACTATGTGGTCATATAAATTATATATGGATGTACAACATTTAATATTATATGATTATTTTGAAAGGGTACATAAAAAATAAAATTCAGACAGAGTATTGTATTATGAAGTGATATATTATTCAGAAAGTAGTTGAATTCTGTACTGACTACATATCCATTGTGGAATGTAACAGTCTACTAAAATCTCAATTGCACTGAGTGGCTTATGGTTGACGTAATTTCTGGAAGAGATGTTTTCATAATCAAAATTACATTCTAGGAGTTCACCCACATTTACATTTTTCATATTAGTTAAGATTTTTCACATATTTTCAAACCTAAAAATAAATTCTCAAGTATTTGAATCCCTTATTTTCTGAAATATGGATACCAAATACACATAATAAAAAAATTATCAAATGATTTCAAGAGCATATTTTTAAGGAGGCAAATGAAAATTTAGATTCAATTTCAGAATGACTTTTATGTCTAGCCAGATGACTAAGTGTTTATGTATTATTTTATAATGGTTATGTAATTAATGGTTATAAATTCTTTAAAAATGAACATGATTAATAAAGTACCAAAAGAAACAGCGGAGTTACACTTATGGCTAATGAAATGCATGATTCTTGTAAAAGAAAAAAAATCCTATTTTTTAGAATATGTCAAACATTGGAATCATAAAAAAAATATGGTTGTTGGATTAAAAAACATCCCAAGTGAGTATTTTTCAATTAATGTGGGATGATAACAGGAGTGATGTTAAAATAGATGAAATGGAATTCGTGAAAGTGCATTTTCATAAGGAAGGGTACAAAAAAAAATCATTTATAATGGAATCAAAATAATTACTAGAATTTTATGTTCTAGATCCAAAAAATAGAAACTGGTCAATTGTTCTATTATCAACCAAAATCACTGAAGGATTAGAAGAAAATTCAACTGATGATGGCCCTTTCATTGAGACTTCTCATTCATTTCACAATAGTCCCAATGTAGACGGGGTTTTTTATCTCATAAGAGGCCACAATGAAGGGATTTGGACACTTGATAGAGGTGTAAAATCTATTTAACCATTAATGAAAAATAGACTTCAATAATCATGTTATATATATATATATATTTTAATATACATTGAATTACCTCATGTTATTATATATTCACTACTTAATTTTTGTAATCAAAATTAAATGTTAAACAACTTTTTTATAAAATCTACACATGTTGATGCTCCCAATCTAAAGGAATATGTGGTTTCGCAATAGGATGATGCTCAACGGGTTGAGAAACAACGACCTTCTACACTTGATAATGCTACCAATCCATAGAAACAACATATTAATGATAATGAATATGTGGAAATGGTATATGGAGAAGAACCGATGTTGTAGAAAAATCAAAAGCGTGGTAGCGTGAAGATGTTAGAAAAAATTATTAAGTTGAAAATAAAATTCATCAAATTCAAAATCGGATGGAATGCATGCAACATTCTTTTTAACCCCAATAAGGCCATTTTTAGAAGTAACATTATGCTCATTAGTTGGAATCATGTGTCGATTGATGTAGATTCATGGAACCATCTTGTTCCTGTGATTATGTCACTTATTTGGGAAGAGGTTATGGTAACATTAGGATCACCTTTATTTATTTTAATAAAAAATAAAATTAGAAACATTTAATTACTCTTTATTATACCATAAAGAGTACATTTATAGTTGTTAAATCCAATAGGAAATAAAAATTAATGATTTATGGAAGTATTCCAAGATAATTTCACACTATTCATATATGAATTCATCTTAAAGATGATGAAGGGAAAATAAACCCACACCCACCTCATATTTATACATACCTGATAAGCCATGATGTGTGGGATGTGTTTACTGGTCTTCCTGGGGTGATATCTTATCAGGTACATGGTGGATGGTAATAAATTTTGTAATAATATGTTTATTTATCTATTTTATTGAGAATTTTTTATTTATGGAACAGAAACTAAGTGCTGAAAATAAATAATGGGTAGAAAAATCAATGTACCCCTACCGTAAATCAAGGATGAGTATGCTTCATGTAACATCCCAGACTGACTAACCACTAAACTTATTGGCATAACAGTCACCACATGGCCTCATGCGTGCCTCCTCATATGTTAGAGGCTACTTACTAGTTATAAGGGTCTCATAGTGGTAAGGTGGGGAGACTATACCCTCAATACCAGAGTAACACAACTGTATAGTAATAAGAAATAAAATACCATAGCAGAAGTAGTAATAATAAATGAAGTAGAAGAAAAATACAATAACTGAATAAAATGAAATTTAAATCTCTAAAACATATGATGTTACATGTCCAGTTGATTCTACAAGATACAAGCCGTACAATATAATAAAAAGAAAATATCCTAACAACTTTCTCCATGAGAATCCTGAGTATTATCTCAGTTTTGTACTCCCTAGATTCCAAGTACACAACACATCAAAGGTAATAAATCCCAGGACATACGAACATGTAGAACTGCTATGGTACCCCATTACAATGGTGGCCCAAGTAGGGTTTGGGGTGTAATCCCATTAGGTTACCACCGAAAATGTCTATGTCAATTAATTTCTTGCACTATATAATGAACAATGTGCCAACAAGGTTGAATACAAGGAGATAAATAAACAAATACATAACACATCGGTCAATATTCCTAAATGGGTACTTTACTGATTCAATATGATTTGACCTAAGTTAGAAATATGATGTAAGGGAAACTATAGAGGTAATATGGTATAAACATGTTAGCCAAAATGAAGCACATAATTAGGATGACCCCAGGATTTTTCTTTTCCTTGGTAGTCACATCCCTAGGATTTCTACCAAGCATTTATATACCACACTGTATTCAAAATAGAAATAACAATAGGAAGGTACCATAGATAATCCATACAAGGAATCTATCAAATCTAATGGCATCCTGATCTCATCCAAGGTGACCTGTAATAGAATCCCATCGGTTGCTACAAGAGCCCTTGATATAGCCAATACAACTGAGTCCATCTAAGGCGACCCATATTAGCGTCCCTCATATCACTTATTGTATCATAAATTTTTATACCATACCATGTATCTCACATAGGGGAACCGGTATTACTAATGTCATGGTGTATCCATCGTTCCATAGAGTCTGTATATGGTTTCTCCTTTAGAGAACCAATTTCACACATTAGTATAAATAAACCTACTATAGAACCCATCTAAGGAAAGCCAAAATATTACTTTTGACACTTAAATAAGTACCAATCCATGCACGGTGAGTCCATTCATGAATTCCTTAATCTAGGATATGTGTCCTCTCCTATCCCACAAGTAGTCAAGGAAAATCATTCACAATCACATCTCATCAATGATGCAACTAATAATACATGATGAATAAGATATCCCATGACTTTCAAACAATACAAGACACTATATAATATGGTCAAAGACAAAAGGCATTAAACCTAATCATGGCACAATGCTCTATGGAAATGTACGCATGGCACAAAATAAAGGTGTTTAAAAACATGAATATAGCATAAGGATGATCATATAATGAATTATCACATAATCACGAGCAAGGTTATAATTAATAAGTATGAGAAATGAAACATAGGGACCTGGAAAATGCTATAATCATAGCATAATGTACAACACTTTATCATTTAACAACTATCCCATTAAATAAGTAATAAATCATAAATAATTTATTAGTTATGATTATACAATTTAATCAATTGTGTTTCATTCAAAAGTTAAATTATGGTATGAGGCATTAACATTAATCTTAGGGGCCTAACTCATGGTCTAAAATTCATGTTAATTCAATTTTTGAATGAGAAACATTTATTTAAGGCGAAACACACCCAAAGGTGTGTTCAAACATTTAAGGATTAAGTGTATTTGGCCCCATAGGATGAATTGAACCCATTGATGTGGAAAGAGTCTAGTAGATCCATAAAATGGGTTATTCGCTGCTCACAAGGGTCTCATGGAACATGGTCATGAGATCAATTAATTTTATTCGACAATTTTGAGGCATCTCGAGATGGTTCTGGCATGCAGAACAATGAAACGCCATATAGAATGAAATAGAAAATCAAGAAAGAAGATAAACCATCTACCTCATACCACAGATGACCCACACGGCCGATAAAAATATTTTATGTTGTCTGGTTCAAGAGAAATCGATGAAACAAAAGAACACCCTGAAAAAGGGGGGGATTATCTCTCACCACAACAAATGAATTTAGAGAGGGATAAAATGAATAATGTTTTAAGTGGAATTTAGAATTTACTAGGACGAATCCCTAGGGACCAATGGAGCATAAATAAAGCATCAAATGAGGGAGAAATCTCTATTCTTAGATTGAGGAAAGAGGCTCTCCATGAGGGAAGATGAGGAGTTTCACATGGATGGAGGGAGAAGAGAAATGATGGAATTTGGTTCAATTATAATTTAGGGTATAATAGTAATTTCACTCCCAAAAATAGGGTTTCATGGTATGGATGCATGGTTGGCCAATCCGGGAACCAACAATGTGGCTCCCACTACTTAGGAATTATTACCCTGCTCAGTTGTCCCGCATGGTTAAATCAAGCCATGCACCAACCGTTCTATGACTAGTCCACACCCTCTATCTCAGTGGAACTAAGCATGTAGGATATGCACATGGTTTGGGAAACCATGTGCAGCCCATGAAGATCACTTCTTCTCATCAGTAGAAGTTGCACAATTTTCATTGGTGGGACTCATAGTTTTAGAAAAACCATCTACCCTTACTAGTCCACCCAAACATTGAGTTTTCTGAGCCTAGTTCTCTTGAAACTCAAACAACCAACCAATACCTATCTTGGTCTCTTAAACACATCAAATAAAACTTAAAGTGTTCCAGAACATTTATTTAAAAACAGAATTTTATTTTACCAAACATATTGCCCACCAAACGACAAAACTCAAATTCTCTTAGAATTTCATCTGGTCCAAAAACCAAAAATTATACAATATCCCCACATTAAAACATATCTTACTAGATAATCCTTGGTGAAAGTAATAAAATATCACCTAAACTAATCAAATTGTGATGTGTTGATCAAAAATACATTTTTCATTTCCAAATACCCAACACACCTTCGAGCATCACCTTATGCTTTCGACGCATGAGCTATGGAAACTCGAGTCAATGCTAGAGTTAAAAATTGAAGCACCGAGAAGATTACTACCAAAAATAATGTTACCCAAGAAATGATCAAATTGTTATATCTTTAACCAATAGGTTCTATAATTTTTAAGTCCAAAACTGAGGCACCACATTTTTTCCCTGACCCCAGAAGCCCGGAGATGGTGGATTATTTGAATATATTGGCATGATTACAAGGAATAAACTCCCAAAAGAACAATTAGTTTAGTAGTCTTGGAAAATATATTAAATACATTAATGTTACATTACACATTAAAACATAAAACCAAACATAAATAATCCTTTGAGAATGCCATTATTCCCCTTTCTTAACCCTGCATATCAAACATAATACACTTCTTGGAATCCTGGTAAAAACAAAGCATACGAAAGGGGTGAGCTCAGATGCTCAGTAAGGGTAAATAATTTAGTGGAAGCTATAACCTTTTAAGGAAAGATGTTTAATAAAAACTACAACCTTTTAAACATAAACATGAACATAATATGGAGAAAATAAATCAAACATTAGCATATAAACATGTACATGGATATTCTATAAGTCGAATAATCACATGTAATAATTAATATAATAATGATGGAATGCCCAACTCTGGACATCATTACCACATAGTCAAAGATTCGTGCCAAGACTAAAAATAATTTTTTTGTCAAGGTCTTGTTCCAAGACACTAATTTGTCTCATGAAACCTACATATGCATCGACGGGCTATAGAGGGCCCTACCCGTCGCTTACTTAGTTCAATGCATTCCTCATATGAAAATTTTGAAATATAACATAAAAATTCATATTAAACTACTATAAAAAATGTCAATACTTCAACCATAAACCATAAAGGGTATAAAAATAGCACTTCCACATTCAAACATATCGTAACTCAATCAATAAAATATGGAAGATTTTATTATAATAAATCAACCATAATCATGAATAATATCTAGTAAAGGATTTTGACATAGTTGAAAAAGATCAGTAAAACTTTATGAGAGAAATATCCCTTTTTGTTAATTTATTTAAAAGTCACAAATTTATAAATGAATTCTTTTAAAAGTGATTTTTGAATCAGATTTTCCAATACCACTTTGAATCTTTTAAATGGAATTAACATTATAAAACAATAATTTCCATATAAATAAATCAGTAAATGCATTTTGAAAACATGGAAATTAATGAGAAAGATTTAGAAGAATAAATATTTAAAACATTTAAAATGATGTTTTAGTTAAAGAGTACCTTAAAAGAATCATTTTGAAATGTCTTTTATGAACCATGTACATAGATAACAAATATGTCCCAAAAAATATTATACATAAACAATATCATATAATAATAACATTGAGAAATTAACCCATACCTTTCACTTTCATTTAGTCGAGGGTATGTTTAACCTCATGTATAATGACGATAATATGTTATTGACTGACTGAAAATTAACTTTCTTATTATCCAAACACTTTTAATGAAAAGGTGAGAAATTGCAAGATCCTTACAACAACTAAGACCATTAAGGAGGATAAACAGAACAAGATTACAGGATCTTCCCCTTCCCAACAATAACATTGTGATTATAAGTCTTCACCATCGCATGACCACTCATCAAGTTGTCTCGTGCAAGGTTGCCCGTGCCCAGTACCGATGGAAAAGCCATACCCTCTCAAACATATAAATCTGGATGACATTCTCATGTGAAAGCTTCATGCTCTAAACCTCATCTGAAACAGATCCATGTATAACGATGGTTTCCAACACACCAAAGATTCACAACGAATTCAGTGAGAAGATTACCATCAAGAACAACCACAATACATGGTGACATTATCATTCATAGGATGGATATAATAATGAATAATGTTGTACCATATTTATAATAACATCATAGTATGTATAAGGTATTGGAGTAAATATTTTGGTATGTAAATAACAAAGAAAGAGATAGTGGAAGAGGAAAGAACTTTGAATGAGGGGATAAAATAATTACCTATTCTTTGGGTGTTTCTTTTTGATTTGAATAAAAGGGCTCCTTCAGTTGTCTTTTTTCTCAAGGAAAGGCCTCTATGTTAAATTGAGGAATGTTTGAAGGAGATTTTTGCTTGCTTTGGTCGTTCCAAATGGATCTTGAGAAGTTATTTTGAGAGAAGAGGATGTAACCTTTTATAAGAGAGGTGAGGGTCACTTTAGAAAATGTTTGAAATATTATTTTATTATAAACTCATTTTCAATTTATTATGTCTCCAAATTAATTCATTTATAAGATAAGGTGGGGATGGGTGTAAATCCTCTCATCCAATAGGGTTTATACAAGTTTGAGTCACCATATTAACCTTATCTTTTAGATTTAAATCTTAGTTAAATAGTTTAATTTTACCATGTCATATTGTATTATTATAATAAATGGTTAATAAACATAATATAAAAATCCAATAGAACCCAATGTAGTTAAGTTTTTATATATCTAACCTTATATAAGTTCTTTTTTTATCCTTAGATTTCTAAGAAATTATATCAATTAATAATATATTATTTTTTTAAGAAACTCATTTTTGTGAATTTTGACACTATTTGGTATTTGGATTTTGTTAAAATCATAAAAACATTATCACTTAATACAATATTTATTTAATCAACCATAAAATGTAATATGAACCTATAAATTTCGTGGATGGCATCAAAATCCTCAATTTACATGTATTTGTATATTTATAATATCAATTATTTTAATCTTTCATTGATAACGTAATTACTGCATCATCATTGTGTCATAAATAAATTTAATTTTTTAATCATTTAGAATTTTAAATAAAATAAACTTATATAGGAAATATTTTTATGTTTATAATTAATATTTATAATAGAATTTATCTTATTTATAACCCTATATTAAAAATGGTTTTGTTATTAAACATTGAATTTTACACTTTTAACTCTACTTTAAATAAAATAATAATAATTGTCCTAATCTAATCCAATTGGGCCAAAAGGATAATATTTTATTCATAATGTTGTTTTTGGTCAAAATACACATATCTAAAAGAATTATCATATGTGTTAGGATAATTATAATATCATTTTTTACATTTAATTACCCTATTTACTTGTAACCGTGGTAAATAAAATTTCAAAGTTACTATTCAAAAAAAATTATTTTCATTTTATTGATCCACATTTTACTTACTGATGTCAACTGTGTCTCCCAGATTTTTGAAATTCAATTCACAGAAGCTATAAAATTATTTTTTATGCAAATTTTCTAATGTGCCTAGAAGGTGGTTAAAGACGTTAAAAAGTTCAATAAACTTTTATACATCTAATTTTATTATAAAATGACTCCAATGAATAAATTTTAACTTATATAGGTATTATAAATCTATTTTGACTTAAAATAAATTTAAATAAAATAAATAATTATTTAAATAAAAAGTTGGTTTTAAACAATAACAAATTGTTTTTCACTATTCATCAAAAATTGAAAGTTTTCAAAAAAATATCAAAAAATCTACCCTAAGATAATTTTGATAATACTAATTCAAAAATTAATTCTATTTTTCCAAATTCAAAATATAGAATTTTCATTAAATAATTTAAATTAATTCCCATTTTCAAAACCAAAAAGAGGGTTTTTAAAGAGTAAAAACTATCAAAAGATTGACATGTGTTTATGTCAAATTTAAATGTGAAATCACATATAATGACCTAAATTGTATTGATTGATAAAAAATTAATCTATTTATACTTACAAACCATTAAAATTCATAATTTAAGAATAAATTATTTCAATTTAAAAAGTTGTTTTCTATTAAAATTTAGTATTTTCACTATTCTTCAAAATATGAAATTTATAAGAAAAGTAAAAAAAAATTATCCAAAATAAATATTTATATCCCACTTCTAAAGTATAATTTAATTAAATTAAATTGAATATATAAAAGTTTCAAATATTGGTTTAAAAAAGGTTTTTCCATTAAAAGGCGGTAAAATTTCATTTCCGGAAAAATATTTATTTTATCTGAAAAAATGTATTTGTTCTTATATTATGTCTAAGAAACACATAATATGGATTCTAAAATTATATTGAGTACATAAAATTAAAAATTCAGTTAATAATATCCATAACCTCTTTTTGAATGGCTAGTTTTGTAATTTGTGATGCTCTTGAACACGGTGTTGCGTGTAGCGTAACTTATTGAATTACTTTGAAAAGATAACGTACTATGAAATCATGGGGTGTTACAATCTCCACTACTTCAATAAATTTCATCCTAAAAATTTGAAATTGTTCTTCTAAAATAAAATGATAAAAAAAACCTTTGTGGAAAACCCACATCAGAAATAATGTTAATGAAATTTAGTTTTAATAAGAGGGAAAGGGAAATGAAAAAGTCACCACAAAAATATGAACATGATTAGGAAAACATTGATAGAAATTAGTGACACATAATTGTATAAAAAAGGTAAATATTTATAGTGATTTATTGAGGTCATCAATCACAAACATGTGTAAAATTGAGGGCCTCAAATCCATTAATCTATGATGATTTAAAATATCACCGGTTCAACAAAACATAAGGTATTATGATAACACATTTATGTTTTTAAGATAATTTCCCTAAATTTTATGAATTCATAAAAAATATATACTTGATAAGTATAATTCCATCCATTAACTAATTTATACCACAATATCATCTTTCCATCCACAATATAATAGAACTCAAAAATATTCTATTTATCTTAATCATATAGGGTTCCAAAAAAATGAATTTATAATTCATCTATGAGCCCATTTCAAAAAACTACATTATAAAAACAAGGAAATAACGTAGGCCAGTGGTTGGTATTGCACCGTTTTCACCATTCGGTTGAGGGTTCAAGTCTCACGGCCTTTCCGGACGTGACGGGTTGTCACCCAACCTCCGGGTTTTCCTATTTATAAAAAATATAAAAATAATCTTATGAAATGATTTAACATTAACAATAGTATCCAATGTAAAACTTAATCTATTCCAAACTTTAGACTTATCCAAAATAATTCTATCCAAACTCACAATCCAAAATTTACAAGGAAGGTAAACACAATTAAGATCCTTTTTTCCTCGTAATAACATGTGAATACCTTCATTATGTATTCTTTTAAAACACAGTAACAACCTGAATTATCATAAAACCTTATTGATTACATTAATTCTACCTTATTCCTTATATAATAATGGATATACTCCTTATATCCAAAAATGTTGTAAACTCCAACAATAATGGAATAAACAAACAATTAATTAGTTTCAAAGTAGTCAAGAATATCGAATATAATTTATCCAAATCAATCATATCTTATTCCAAAATCACTACCTCATTATCAAAACCATATTAAATTTTATCTTTCCATCAACCATATATTTTTCAAAAATTTTAACTTTCTATTGAGTCACTTTTCTTAGAACTATATAATCTTAAATCCTCATTGAAATAGTACTGCAGTGTTATCCTCATTTATGTCCATAATTCATATAACTAGTTCATCATTTATATAACACTCAAATAAAATAATTATTTAATAAAAACATAAGAATACTAGTAATTCCTCTTCATCTATGGTGGTATCATAAATAGATTATTATCTAGTAGCATCATTTTGTGGCATACTCTGATGAATTAGACATTGATTCGTGTAGTGTCCCAACTCCTTCTAGATGAAGCATTATACATTTGAAATCTTTTTCTTACCATTTAAATCACATACTTGGTGTCCCTTTTCTCCATACTTATAACAAATTCCCATTCCCTTCATGCATTTACCAAATTGATTCTCACCACAATTATCACATAATGGAAAATCCTTCTTTCCCTTTTTCCCTTTATCTGTCTTTTACTCCACCGTTCTCTTATTCTCTTTCTTTACTTTAAAGCCATAGGACTCATAGAATTATTTACTTATCTTATTAGCACATGATAGTATTTTTTCATATGATGATAATATGTGGGAGACTATTTCCCTTATAAATTATGGCTTAATTCCATTAAAGATATGATCATTATTACTCTTTAGATCATGCATATTTCTGGAGTTCTCATTCTTTCTACTGGGAACTATTTTTAAACAATGGCATACACTAAGTTTTTTTATAAATAGAAATTCATAATTCCAAACTTGTAAAATATAGAAAGTAAATTAAAAATATTTTTCATATAATCTATAGTCATAAAAAGAATGTTTTCTTTGAGAAGTATTTAATCCTAAATTCTTCATAATGGCTTGTAAAGAAAATTTGAATTATCCTAAACATATCCCCCAAGAGTGTCATAATGAAGAGAGTAGCAAGCCTCGTTGTCGGGTACTAGAATTTCCCGTGTCAAGCCCGAAACTCCTTGTCAGAGTTTTCACTCCTAGGTACATCTGTGCCAGAGCCTCCTCTACCTGCACGTATCCAGACAGGGATATATTACATGGAAAGTAAAAAAATCCTTAGATTACCAAAATCATAGTAAGTTCATTTATATTAATCCTCAAAGTCTATATTTGGGTAATGTTATCTAATAAGAGTTTTTCTAAATCTAGTTTCAAAGGTTTTTACTAAATTTTTTTTAATACCATCTGTAACACCTCGACACCAGAAGCCCAGAGCTATTGCATTATTTTAATACAGTGGCATGATTTCAATGAATCATGTTCAGAAGGACTAATCAGTTTAGTTGTTTGGGAAAATAGATTACATACATGAATGTTACATTACACATTCAAACATAAAACACATAAAAAATAATTCCCTGAGAAATACATTATTCCCCTAGCTAAACCTTGCATATCGAACATAATACACTTCTTAGAGCCATGTAAGAACAAAACATAAGAATGGGGTGATATTAGATGATCAGTAAGGGTAAATAATTTTGTGGAAGCTATAAAATTTTAAGGCAAGATGTTTAATAAAAACAACAACTTTCTAAACATAAACATGAACATAATATGGAGAAAATAAATCAAAATTTACCATATAAACATGAACATGGATATTATAATAGTCTAATAATCACATGTAATAATTAATCTCATAATGAGGGAATGCCTAATGAAGGACATCATTACCACATAGTCAAGGCCTTGTGCCAAGACTACAAATAAGTTTTTTTCAAGGCTTTGTGACAAGACAATAATTTGTCTCATGAGACATACCAATGCATCTAGGGGATATAGTGGGCCCCACCTATCACTTACTAACGCCAAGACATTCTTCATATGAAAATGTTGAAATACAACAAAAACATTCGTATTAAAACTAGCATACTAAATGTCAATACTTCAACCATAAACCCCGAAAGGTATAACACTAGAACATTCACAGTCAAACATATCATAACTCATTCAATACAATAAGTAAGATTTTATAATAATAAATCAACCTTAATCAAGAATAATATCTAGTAAATGATGTTGACATGGTTGAAAAAGATCAGTATTTTTTTTAGAGAAATAAGCCTTTTTGTTAAACCAATTAAAAGTCACACATTTATAAAAGATATAATTTAAAATATATTTTGAATCAATGTTTTCCATACCACTTTGATACATTTGATAGGAATTTACATTTTAAAACAATCATGTCCATATAAATAAATCCTTAAAACCATTTTGAAAACATTGACTTTAATGAGAATGATTTTGAAAAATAAATATTTAAAACATTTAAAATGATGTTTTTGTTAAAGAGTACCTTAAAATAATCATTTTGAAATTTCTTTTTTGAATCGTGGTCATGGATAATAAATATGTACTAGAAAATACGTACACATAAATAATCTCAGATAATAATGAGATTGAGGAATTAACCCTTACCTTGCACTTTCCTTTGGTCGAGGGTATGTTTAACGTCATGTATAATGATGATAGTATGTTATTAAATTATAAAATAACAATAGATATTTATTATATCATAAAATATTCATTTATGACTTTATACTAACAATTTAATAATTATTTCCATGTTAAATTGACATTTCAGGTAATAATCGCTTTCTTTATGGTATGTGTTGTAACTTGTTATTCTTGATCATATCATTTAGATCATTATTTAAATAATTCAAAATATAAAAAAATGATTTATATATCATATATATTTATAATATAAATAGGTATAATATAATGATTAATGAAATTGTAAACACCATTTATGGAGACAGTAGGCCTTCCATATGCATAAACACTGTTTCTGTTTTAATATCGTATTGAACATAAGTAAGTGTAAAAGATATATGTAAGTATAGACACACAGACACACATACACACAGACACACAAACACACACACACACACAGATATATATATATATATATATATATATATATATCCAGTAGCATTATTATGTCATATATTACATACTTATTAATAATATATATTTTTATAATCATCATTGAATGGTCAACGTGAAAATGAATCTCATCGCGTCATAGAGATGGTTAGTCATACGTACACACGAGCAATGATATCATTCCATTAATGATTAAAATGTGTGGAATTGGATGTTATATTAACTGTAAAAAGAAATTAGAAATCTATTTTAATTATTTATATACATATTACTCATCATTATATTATCCAAATAACATGGTGTTGAATAAAAAATTAAACCACAGCGTGGAGACAATAAGCCGTGTGTACGCATGCATGATGATATTATCATTAATAGGATGGATAGAATAATGAATATGGTTGTACCATATTTATAATAATGTCGAAGTATGTAGAAGGTACATGAGTTATTATTTTGGTATGGAAATAACAATTAAAGAGAAAGCGTAAGAGGGAAAAAACTTTAAATGATGTGATAAAATAATTACCTCTTCTTTGGGAGTTTCATTTTTATATGAAAAAAGGGATAATTAGGTTGCATTTATGCTCAAGGGAAGGCCTATAGGATGAAGTGAGGGAATTTGGAAGGATATTTGGGCAGGGGTTGGCTGAACCATATGGATTTGGAGGTGTGATTTTTAGAGAAGGGGAAGTACCCTTTTATAAGAGAGGTGAGGGTCACTTTAGGAACTGTTTGAAATATTATTTTATTATAAAATTATTATTGGTTTATAATGGATCAAAATTAATTTATTTAGATGCTATGGTGGGGATGCATCTAAATCCCCTTAACCAATTGGTTTTAGACCAGTGTAAGTCACCATATTAACCTTATCTTTTAGATTTAACTCGTAGTTAAATAGTTTAACTTTTACCGTGTCCTCTTTTATTATTTTAATAAATGTTTAATAAACATTATATAAAAATACATTAGAAACCAAAGTGGTTAAGAATTTATATATATAACCTTATATAATTTCTTTTTCCAAAACATTGATTTTTAGAAATATTATATCAATTAATAATGTAGTATTTGTTTTAAAAATTCATTTATTAAAATTTTGAACAACATTCAACATTTTGTTTTTTAAGTCATAAAACTTTATCACTTCAATAAAAAATTACTTAATGAACCCTAACATGTCATATAAACTGGGAAAATTCTTAGAAGTCATCAAAAGCCTTAATGTACATTTATTTTTATATTTATAATATCAATTATTTTAATAATTCATTGATAAAGTAATTAGTGAATTGTCATTGTGTCATACATAAATTCAATTATTTAATCTATCATAATTATAAATAAATTACCATTATGTGGTAAATTGTTTTAGCTTTCTAATTAATATTTATAGTCGAATTTATCTTACGTATAACTCTATATTAAAAATGGTTTGTTATTATAATTTGAATTTACCACTTTTTACTCTTCATTAATTAAAATAATAATAAATCTCCTAGTCTAATCCAAGTGAAAAAAAGGATCATATTTGATTCCTAAGGTTTGTTTTGGTCAAAATACACTTATCCAATAGAATTATGACATGTGTTAGGTTAATTATAATATCATTTTTACCTTTAATTACCCCATTTACTTTTAACTATGGTAAATAAAAGTCAAAAGTTATTATTAACCAAAAATTATTTTCATATTATTGAACTGAATTTTACAAACTTATGTCAACCATGTCTCTCAGATTCATGAAATTAAATTCATAGAAGCAATAGAATTATGTTTTATGAAAATTTGCAAATGTGCCTAGAAGGTGGGTAAAAGACGTTAAAAAGTTCAATAAAATTTTATACATCTAATTTTATTATAAAAGGACTCCAATGAATTACATTGAACTTATATAGGTATTATATATATATTTTTACTTAAAATAAATTTAAATAAAATTTCGGTTTTAAACAATAATGCAGTGATTTTCACTATTCATAAAAAATTGAAAGTTTCCATAAAAATAAAAAAAATTCAATTTAAGGTAATTTTGATATTCTGAATTCAGAAATGAATTATATTTTACCAAATTCAAAACATATAATTTTTATTAATTAATTTAAAATTAATTCCCATTATCAAAACCAAAAAGTGGGTTTTTAAAATGTAAAATCAATCAAAAGATTGACATGTGTTTATGTCAAATTTAAATGTGAAATTACTTATAATGAACTAAATTTTATTAAATGATAAAAATATAATCTAATTATACTTCCAAACCATTCAAATGTAAAATTTAACACTTAAAATTATTTCTATTAAAAAGGTTGGTTTCAATTAAAATTTAGTATTTTCACTATTCATCAAAATATTAAAGTTAGCAGAAAAGTACCAAACATTTATCCAAACTAAATTTTTATGTACTTATTCTAATGAAGAATTTAATTTCATTAAATTGAATATATAAAAGTGTCAAATATTATTTTTAAAGAGGGTTCTCCATTAAAAGGCGGTAAAATTGATTTTTTTTGAAAAATACATCTTTTTTCTAAACAAATGAATTTGTTCTTATATTATGTCTAATAAACACATAATAAGGATTCTAAAATATTACGGAGTATATAAAATTCAAAAATCAGTTAATACTATTCATAACCGCTTTTTGAATAGCATGTTTGGTAAGTCGGGGTGCGCTCGAACTCGGTGTTGCGTTTAGTGCAAGTTATTGAATTACATGGAAGAGATAACATACTATGAAATATTAGGGTGTTACACCACATCCCATTAACAAACCTACCAATTTTAAGCATTACCTTTTCACCCCAGTTTTGATCTTGGCATGTTTCAATAATTAAACTACTGATCAACTACCAAACATCCTCAGTGGTCTCGTCTAGATGAATTTTCATAAAAATTATTGGATGACACCCAATGCACATGCCTCAACCCAACAATGAGAACCATGAGGTTCCTCACCAACAACATACGATAAGGGAGAGGGATAACCACTCAGAAAATATTTGTTCGACTCCCTCAAACCACTTGGCTTAGATGACCAGTGCATGTCAAAAGATAGACCTAATTATTTTATGTGAAGGCACCTCAAGTTTCTCTGTGCACACTCACCAAAGAATGTAATCGATATCTGATGACATATTTAGCCAAAATGTCTATTTAAACCATCATTCCTCAGCATGAATATATGAACATTCCTCATCCAACACACTCATATTGATAAACATTTCAACATGTAATCTGAGCACGACTGAGGTTTTGGGTAGCCTCAGAATCATTAATAGGAGTCCAAGGTTCCCATACATGAAAAAAAATTAAATGAAATTTACAAAAGAAAAGTCGATACCCATATGAATGTCCTCATAACAGGATTGTTGACTGGTTCCAAAGAGGAATCCTCCTAAAAATCAAGATGAAATGAAGCATCTAGTGTCAATGATTCTGACCATGGTGTTTCTACATGGGAACCCAAGTATCACTCAAAACTAATCGTGCTTACAGAGTGAACTTTATTTGAGTACACTCACTAAGCCAATAACAATTTTAAAATTTAGTGTGATGTATAATTTACTCTCTCTTAACATACCATGACGATGTTAATATAGGGTACATGATCATCATTAAGACAAGGTTCAATGAGGGGATAATGATATTTACCCAATATTCTAGATAAAGTTACTTTATATCCATGTCGAAGAGTTCAGTACATTTTTGAACTAACCATATTGAACCACTAATGGTCGACTTCTTCAGGAAAATTCTCATATTCACCCACCGACACACCCACACTACCCAAGCCCGATGCATCCACCACCTGAGGCATCCCATGATAACTCAAGCACAACCACTGAAGTCCAACCTTGAGTAATAGTGTTTTCAACGGTTTTGTAGCAAGAAAACCATGACGTCTTTTTTCCACCTTGAATGAACTGACAAAAAATGATATATTACATGCCACAAGGGAATTTCAAGAAATAATGACCATTTTTTAATGGAAATTCCATGGTTGTGCTCCATCTACTTGGAGGACATTCCCCAACACTTCAAACATGACACTCCCCACCTTAGGAGTTTCTTGGTCATCGTTCACTAAAAAGGGAACTCAAAACATGCTTTAGAAAGAGTACAACTATTAATAATGATTGATTAGTCACTTAAAAGTGTGCTATACTAGAATTAATATAGGCATACAAATTGAATTCCTTTCGAGTTATTCCCACATGCACAAATAAATGAGACATTAGATAATAAAGCCCAATCGAAAGGATTGGAATGTCGACACCCAATCCCCCACAGAACATCATCCCGAACATCGGGACTACTCAACATCTGATAGCCTGGTCACCCTATCATGGAGATAACCTCTAAATGAATTAGAATATCTCAAGCTTAAATGGGTACCGAAAAACTAAAATTGCTCATTAAACAATTTAACAAGATGAAAAGTACCATATGTATCAATGCCTACTACCTTGAGATTACCTGTGAAAATAGAACATCCTTGATAATATACACATTATTTTCATCCCAATGCATTCAAGTATCTTATGTAAAGTGTAGAAAAGTGGTTTAAATTCATACTATCCCATGCAATAGTAAAAGAGGATGATGAAATTTAAACTCTCCCATCATAAAAAAGGAACGAAAGAAGGGTCATTAGACCTACTAAGTGGCCGACCATGCCCTTGGTATATGTAACCTGCTAGAACTGAGCATTTAGAAATGCTCAAACTCAAAGCAAAGGTCAAAACAGTACATGACCACACATAAAAACATGGGTGTTGTTTTTGGAATTATGTTTCCCAAACAAGACCATATAACATGAACAATACCACACACTATAAATCCCATCAGATCACTTAGTAGGGTTCTTAAATCCTGAGGGGACTACCTATGAAGGGATAAACCCTTACAGAAGCAGAAAAAATAAACCCTATAACTAGGTAACACTGAAAAATATGTCACTAGGCTTAACATCATAAATCGTAGGTTTGAGATATAAAAATAGAAGGGGACCATATGAAACATTCACGCTTCCATTATATGGAAAGATTAGGGAATATAGAACTACCCTTCACTACTACAAAAAGTGTCTATATCTGCACTCCAAAAGGGATTTAACAGTGCTAAAAAAGCGTTGTAAAGAACAATGCTAATATAGGGGGGGTCCCTTTTATCATTGCTCCAAAAAGTACTGATAAAAGTCAAAGAAAATTAAAAAAATTAAAAAAATTAAAAAAATGTGCGGGGAGAGATTTTGTTAGCGCTTGACCACCACTTTATCAGCGCTAGGAGGTCTCCCATGCACTACCCTTCCCATGCATCCTCACACGTGCACACCACCTTTTAATCCACTCGAACCCGAACACGCAACCCCCCCTTTCGCGGCTACACCTTTACCACTAAGATCTTTCATTTTTTCTCTATTTAATGATATATCTCTTTATATATATATAGTTATATTTATTTGTATATTGATATAGATTAATATTAATATAAATATATTTATTCATATATTTGTATATATATATTCATTCGTATATTAATATATATTTATATATATTTATATATATATTTTTAGTTATAAATTTTTATCCGTATATTTATATGTATATTAATATATACTTATATGATTAGTTTTAAATACAGCTATGAAATATGTTTTTTATGTGTGTTTATAATTAAATAAATAAATAAATAAATAAATACATACATACATACATACATACAACACACACACACACACACAAACATATTTACGAATAAATACATATATATGTGTATTTGAAAAGCCATAGAAAGTTAAAATGATCATAACTTATAATCCAAAATCCCATTTAAACTCCAAAACTAGTAAAATCGATGAAAATGAAAATAACTTTGATATGATAAGTAGTAAAGGGCTAACGGACATTAGGATCAGAAGTTATACGTGTTTTAATGTTAACAAATCAGGGTATCCCAATTAAAAACTCAGTTTTGGAGCCTTATGGCCCTTTTTTGGGCTCAAAAAATGAGACAGAAGCTTCTCATTAATCAATAGCATGTAGGGCTCGTTGCAGACTTCAATTTGATATGTTGTAGAGCTCAAACAAAAAACCAAATCAAAAGTTATGGTCATTTGATGTTTTTGAGTTACATTTTCAACTTATTTTAGATATTTTATTTATTGTTTAGATTTTTTGTGTCTTAAAATTGTTATGAAATGATTTTTAATCGATAATAATTAGAAAATTATTAATTAATAATATTTTTTAAAAATATTTTAAATCCATTTTCACTAAATTTATTATATATTAAATGTAATAGTCTGTTTATACATATATAAAACCTATTTAAAAAATATATATTATATTTATATATGAATAAGTTTACTTATATAACAATAATTAATTTTTCATTATTTTTTTTCAAATATAAAAATTTTCAGCTCTGATAAAGCCCCCCTTTATCACCGCTACTAAAATAAGTGTTGATAAAGGGGTAGCGCATCCCTTGCCCATTTTTGTATTAGTGCTTACATAAGTGTTTAGGAAAATTAAACCATTCAAGATTTCATATTAAGGCACTGATCAAAAACACATTTAATTTTGTAAAAATTTCAAGGATTGGTATTCAAAGAAAAACAAATACCAATCATAAGAAAAGAGCAGTTAGATAAGATTATAAGGAAAAATGGAAAGTCATATTAAACTTCTAGTTTAAAATTTTTTACTTTTTGAGATCCCATTAGAATCATGTAATTATTTACATAAACCCAAATTTAAACATCATTCATTCATTTAAATGGCCTCACCATTGGTTTAGTTAATGAAAATTTCAATTGCAACCTATAGAGGAAAACACCCTTTAAGATGTAATTGGAATTATAATTAACAAAGTCCCAATACTATTACAACTTAAGTAGAGAAAAAGCTATTCTATTTATTAAATATATACTAATAAAAATGGATTCCACCTCATGTTTACATGAAACCCATATAGGCGGCTATGACACCTTAAATGGTCCCTCAACACCCAACATAAGCACAACCCCAAAGGTTAAGCACTAAGGCATAAAAAAAGGAGACCTACAAGGGCCCTTTTATTCTATTTTCGGTTCAATTAAAAGAAGACCTGAACATTTTTAACACTAAATATTTAAAACACCCTTAACGGTTCACTTCTTATGAAAGATGCCCCAATTTACCTACTTGGGTCCAGTTGTGAATTTTGAAATTTATCCATACGATTCATTAAACCTATGAAATAAGGTTACATGCCTTAATAAGGAAACCAAAAAATTTAATGTCAAAATGGTTTATATTTAATAATCTTTATCTATGTAGAAGGTTCATAAAAGATGGTTCATTTATATGGGTTACCACCTCTTAATTTATAAATCTTTAATATGCTTTACAAGCTGTTGATGACTCCCATATAATAGTGGAAATTTTAACAAGGATTAAATAAAATTCAACATCCTCAACTTTTTTGAAATAGACTTTATGTATATTTATATAATCAACAATGGTTTGATTATATGGGGTATCAATTTCTAATTTATAATGTATCCATACACCTTAAAACTAAAAATTGACTCCTATTTAATCACAACCAACATGTTTCAATCCATTCCAAACAAGAATAGAAGCATGAAAATTAGAAACAAGAACATTAATTTGTCACTTGAACATGTTAACCTATTAGACATGCTAAATGAATCACTAGTCATGCTAAATAAGCACAAGAATGTAAAATAATCATGGAAATATTCTACACAAACATGAAATAATGAGACATGGAATTTAAGCAAAGAATAAAAATTTAAATTATAGAGGCATACAAATAAAATACCTAATATGGTGAAATCTAAACAAGTCATAGAAATTTCTAACATGGAATTTAAAATAAATGATAATAAAACATGAAAGGAACACAAAATAGCCTAACAAGGAAATCTGCAAGGCATAGAATATGCATGGAAGGTAAATTTCTTATGTGCCTATCATGATGCATGTAATTGAACTTCCTTTTTGTACTAGGTCAAGGGTAAATACAATAATTCTCATTAATCAGTAATCAATGAAATTTAATCAAATCATTAAAGGTGAAATCAAAATCAACTATAATAAAAAACATCATGAACATCAATCTTAGCCCTGTTCACTTTTATATTTCCCCGTACATGGGTTGATTACTCACAAGAATGACTATTTTCTATGTGCCGAAATCGTATTAGTATCATGTATAATAGTCCAAAATAGTAAGACAAAGGAAATTTAGTCAATGATATAACTTTGAAATGTCCTAGCCCGATCGACCACTGAACTGGTAGATAGAACAATCACCACATAGCCTCAAGCACACCACCCCGTAGGCCTGAGGTTTCCGACTAGAAGTGAGGGTCTGATGAAGGTATGGTGGGGAGATTATACCCTCAATATTAGAGTATCACAATAGAAAATTAATAATAAATAACCTTAACTAGTATAAGTAGTAATAATAAATGTAATAAAAGAAGAATAAAAGTACAACAACTAAATGAAAGGAAATGAACAACACCAATACATACGGTGATGCACATCTAGTTAGTGAAAAATGATACATGTAGTACAATACTATTTTAAGAAAATAGGCCAATGGATTTTTCCATCAGAATCCTAAGAACTATCTCAGTCATGTTTTCCCTAGTTCATAAGTAAACAACACAACACAACCAATTAATTCAAGGACCTTCAATCAAGTAGAACTGCTTAGGTACCCTAGTGCAATGGCATCTTGAGAAAGTGTGTGTGATGTAATCCCTGTAGGTTATCACCCATAGTGACTATCTCGACCTAGTTTGTTCACTATACTTTGAAAAGTATGCCATCAAAGTTGAATACATGGTAATAAATAAATAAATACAGAACACTTCATTTCGGGGTTCTAAATGGGTACCCGACCAATTGTACCTACTGCGTCCTAGTACAGAATTATGATCTAATTGAACATGTAGAGGAAATATGGTATCACAAATGAATTATATAATTAGGTTGACCCTAACAATGTTCTTTAAATTGGTAGTCACACCCATAAGATATCTTCTAAGAATTTATATGCCACATTATAATCATAAAAGATATAATAATATGAAGGCACAATGAATAATCCATTCAAGGAATCTATCAAATCTAAAAATGGAATCAAAATCCTATCTATCTTGATCAGTAATGGAATCCAATGGGTTACTACAGGATCCCTTTATATATCCAACACCTCATAGTCTGTCCGAGCTGGCCCATAATGGTGTCCCTCATATCACTCATCATATGGTAAACACTAAGTCAATAATAAGTATCTCACATAGGATATAGAGCATCACTCAAGGCATTGTGTAGCCATCATTCTAGTGATTTTATCTTTATTTTCTCCCATAGGGAACCGATGTCACTCGTGAGTATAAATAAACCACTTAGGGAGCCCGTCCATGGAAATATAAATGACCTCTCCTGACATGTCAAGAAGTACCAAGCCAAGCATGGAGAGTCCAGCCTTGACATCCTTAATTCTCGATCCATGTTCTCTCCTAGCCTGCCATAAGTCAAGTTATATCATTAAAAATCACATATCATTAATTAATAAAGGAATAATAAATGCTAAACAAGCATGACCAAGCATTTCATACATGCCAAGACACTACAGAATATATTCAAGGACAAAAGGAATTAAACATAATAATGGAACAAAACTATAAGGATATGTTCATATGGCACAAAATACATGAATTTAACAACTTGACTAAAGAATAAGGAAAATAATATAATGCATTATCACATAATCATGAGAAGGGGTGTAATCAATAATTGTGATCAACAGAACATAGGCACAAGGCAAATACTATAGGGAAAGCATAATGCACAAAACATAAGCATTTAACAACTTGCCTATGATGTATATAATAAGTCATAAAGAATTTAATTATATCTATTTATCTAATTTAATCAATTTTTTCATTAAAAAGTTCAATTAAGGTATGATTCATGGACATTAATCTTAAGGTCCAAGCTCATGGACTAAAATTCATGTTAATTCAATTTATGAATGAGATAAACTTAATAAAGGTGAAACACACCAAAAGGGGTGTTCAAACATTTAAGGATTAAGGGTATTTGGACCCAAAGAAGGAACCACACCCATTTAAGTGGAATGATTCAATGCGATCAATAAAAGGGTTGATTTTCTACTCACAGTGGTTTCACTGAACAAGTTGATGAGTGTAATTTATTTTATTTGACAAGTTAGAGGTGTCGTTGGAAGGTTACAACGTGTATGATAATGACAAACCCTATTTAATGCAAAGAAACCTCAAGGAAGAAGAGAGAACACATACCTTATACCATGGATGACCCATAAATCCAATAATATGTTTTTATTTGTTATGGGCTGAGAGAAATTGGAAAAAACAAATTAACACCCAAAAAATGGGATTAATCACCTAACACCCTGATAACTTCCTCAAGAGATGGATAAAAGTGAAAAGGCTCAAGTGAAACATAGAGTTTATCAACAAGAATCCATAGGGACCAATGGAGCTTAAATCCGACTTCAGATGAGATAGAAATCTTCTTGCCCATCTCAATGAAGGAGGAGCTCCATGAGGGAAGAGGAGGACCTTCACACAGATGGATGAAGAAGAGAAATGAGAGAACTAGTTTTAAAGGGCTATTATGGGTAAAATAGTAACTTCAACCTAAAAAATAGGGTCACATGATCTTGATGCATGGTTAGACAAACAATGTGCCAACTATATGACTCCCACTACTTTGGAACCATTACCCTACATGGTTGTCTCGTGTAGTTGAATCAAACCATGCACCAACCGTGTACTGAACAGTGCACACCCACTAGCTAACTGGCACAAAGTGTGTGAGAAAGGTGCATGGTATGGGAAACTATGTGTATCAAATGTAGTTAACTTATGATAATCTACAGAAGTCGCATTGTATAAACTGGTGGGCCACATAGTTTTAGATAAACCATGAACCCTTACCAGTCTTCCCATAAGTTCAGTTTTCAGAGCCTAGAGCTCTGGAAGCTGAACAAACAACCCGAGACCTCTCTCAGGATCATAACCACATCTAAAAAAACACTTTCATGTGTTCCAAAACTCATATTTACAAACTGAGGCTTAGTTTTCAAAACAAACCATCAACCAAATGTCAAGACTCTAATTCCATTGGAATTTCATATGGTCCAAAAACACAAGATGGTAAGATTTACTTGAAAACAATTGTACGTATTTTAAATATACCATAATATTTTTAAGGGACATGAAACCACAAAATAATTATGTTCTTAAGTTTATATAAAGATTGATGAATCCATAACAAAATCCACTTCCATCCCACATAATGTGCTATGAAAGGATGATCATGTAAATAAATATGGGATACTAATAGATAAAAAAATACAAAAACTGTGTGAAAAATTTATAAGTAAGACATAATAAAAAAATTCATTATATCACTATTATATAACACTGATTACTTATTTTCCTATATTTTCTATCTGAATTAGACACAGGAATGATCAACACATGTATTGAATGAACACCTATAATCAGTGGCCATGAAGTGGAGAGAATGGTTTGGAAACCTCAGAGGTGTGGGTTTTGAGGTTACACGTTGAACATATTTTGAGAAAAGAAAAAAATATGAGCATAATGATAATGAAATGGAAGATATGAAGGAATGATTATCTTCCCTTGAAGAAAAATTTCATTGGCAGTTTGAGTTTCTAGAAAATGATATGGGGGGAGAATAGAGAATAAAAAAATCAAGAACAACCAGTTTGTGATTATCCATCCTCCACCCCACAAGTTTTGGGGAAATAAATTCCCTTCGAAGAGATGTCTTAGATTAGGTAATCAATATTCTCATTATTTTTTCTCTGATCTTTTAATCAAGAAAACATTAATAGCTTTATTGTACTGATATTATACAGGGTGACTATGATTTTGATTTATATCTATTAACACCCACCCATCTTCTTGTTGTGAGGGATACCATGTTCAATATCCAAGAAGATGGTCTACAAAATATACCACTTACAACATTTTATATGAGAGTGGGGATTAACATGGCTCATGATCTAGGCACCGAGATACCTATTCCACTTAATGACGTGGGTATTCATATGGTCAATCATGGGGTTGGAAGAATAATATGTTTTTTTTGCAAACCATACCTCTCAAAAAGTAGATAGGTTTAAAGAGTATAAATAGCATCACATTGATCTGAACTATATTGAAAGTAACCATTATTCTTAATTTTTTTCCAGTACGAAATCTTATACTATTTGAACTCAGTTTATTAATGTTCATTGTAATTATATTTTAGATTTAATTCTAAAATATTAATTATTTTAAACTTTTATATTCAACACCTATATAACTTTTTAAATTTTAACCAGTACATAACAATTAGTAAAATATATTATTACTTTTATATAGGAATACT
Source organism: Viscum album (assembly GCA_963277665.1). Taxonomy (NCBI): domain Eukaryota; kingdom Viridiplantae; phylum Streptophyta; class Magnoliopsida; order Santalales; family Viscaceae; genus Viscum; species Viscum album. Next base: position 493,078,239 of record OY728150.1, read on the forward strand.
TATTACTTTATATTTTATGTGTAGCTATTTTTCATAGACATCATAGTATAAGGAAATGATATTTATTATGGAAGGTTCATTCTCAATGTATTTATGGATTCAATAGAAACCACCTCACAATTATGGTATAGAATTTTATTATACTAAGACTCTAATGGGGGATTCTGTTATGAAATAATGTATTGATAAATGGAATACTATTATAAAATCTTATGAATTTATTTATTATGTCATGAACACTCTTAATATTGTTATGAATATTCAATATTTTGATATTGACCCGTGGTTACATATTATGAGTAAGATGATAGTGGATCAAGGGGAAAGACCAGTTGATTCAAAACCACATGAGTTAAAAGAGGGATCAACAGGGGAAAATCATAATACTAACGACCCTATTTCAATGGACCATCCATGTAATATGTAAGTATTATAGTGGTGTGTAACAATAAAACCAATTGTAATGAACTTTCCTCATTGTGATATAGATAGGGTAAAGAATAATTTTTTGGACATGGTCATATTTGTTATGAATCTGTTCATCACTGATTTTCATTTCCCATTCCAATAATGATTCATCAAGAATGGTTAATAGCACATGTCTTTTTGAAAAAACAAATTTTATGAGAGAATCAAACATTTCATGTTTTTCATTATTTCATTATTCATTACATCAGAATGTTATAGGATGTTTATGTTGGACAAAAAAATTTATTCAATATATTATTTGTTAAAAATAATAAAAATTGCATTGCCTATGGTAAATATGCTTATTTATAGAATATTAAGGATTAGATCATTCATTTGAAAATTTGATGCAAATTTCAGTTTTACAATTTTTAATTTTACTATATTATTTTGGGACTAATTTTTTTTGAATTATTTAAACATAATATTTTCTAACTATTTTCTTTACATAATGGGATACAACTTTCATTCAGAACATCTTAGCTAAATCAATCATTTTATTGGAGTAAATGAGACATGATGTCAAATATGAACTAGAGTCACTAGATTGGACACCACATCAATATTTTTTCTATAAAATCTACATAAATACTTGGATTTCTCAAAACTTTGTATACAATCTAAAAAAACCAATTTCTGTCAAATATTCATTCCAATAGGATTGATGATTCACACGTTTTGGCTTTTAAATAGGTGGATCTGTTTCGATTAAATTAGGTGATGAAATTTAACCATTATCACATGAAACCTATTCAAATAAACCTTCTCCATAATTATATAAATTGTCATTTTCCTTATTTAATGTGGTTTAGAAGTGAATAATGATGTTTTTGGAAGATTAAAATTGTTTCTACCTTAAATATCCCATCGTTTAAAAATGTTTATCTCTTGAAGAAAGGATCACTTTGTCGAAGCCCTCTTCTTCTTCTTCTTCTTCTTCATAAAGTTGTAATATTTTTGTTTTCATAAAAAACACAATAGTTTCCCTTATATATCTTCAATTTTAATCAAACTTATTCTTATATAATAATCATCATAGGTCTAGAAATCTGGATTACAATCATGATTTGGGTATAACTTTTCAATGACCTTTTCAAATGAAAAACATTTATACGACGACTACACAACCCTTGGATGAGTAGTTATTTTTAGTAATTGATTTACCTATTACCTTTTTCATTCATTCATTTTGAATCAATGAGGTATTGTAATTCAAAAAATATGATATATTAATTTAATTTGTAATTTAAATGAAACTATTAAATAAATTTAACTATTAACACAAAACATGTGAGGTTAGGAATTCTATGAATTGTGAGAGTGTGATCATAATATGTCATACCAAACCACATGGGATCAATTTTTACAGTTCAAATATAATCCATAAAAAGAACTAATAGTCATTTATACAGTGGATATGTGTCATAATTACCACTAAAAATAACCTATCCTTAAAACATTAACCAAATAAGGTAGTAGTGATTTTAGGTTCTGATGTTAGCCTTGGGTTTAATTAATTTTTTCTTGGTCTCTCATCAAATTCCCATAGGGTTCAATGGATAAAAAATTTGTGGATCATAATTAAGGGTATATTAATTTAAATTATAATAATTAATAATTAATGGAAGAGGCAGATTTAGAACCATTACACCTTCTAAAAATATTTTTTTAAAAAAGGCTTCTCATGGTGTCTTATTAATTTTATTTCATTTCAAAAACAAAAACAAAAAAATTAAAATCATCTTCCATCATACTCCTTATTCTGTTATTAATGATAAACATACCCTATCCATTCAGTTATTGTTTGTATATTATTTTACATTATTTTAAAAATACCATTAATAATATTTTTTACTTACTACAACTTTGAGATATAACCTTGGTCAGCCACTCAGTTGCACCTAAGTACCAAAAAACTAAACATAATCTGTAATAGAACACAACAAAACCATTCAAATTAGTGCTACTTCTGCAGATGTAAGTAAATTTTTCTAACCAATTAGATGTATTTCATTTTTTATTTAATTCTCTTCTTCTCCCCTTTATTTCATTTTCACCTTTATTATGTTTTTGTTTATTTTCCCCTTCTTTTCATTTTTTCAGCCCATCAATTCTAATTTATTATATATATATTTTTTTAATTTTCCAAATTTCATTTTCATTTAATTTATAAAACAAATTAATCACAAATATCTCTAAGATCCTGACCATAATATTGAGCGGAGACTTAAGACTTAAATCTTATGGTCCTAGTCTACGTGATGTCTCAACATTCAACCATATATAACATTCCTCCATTTTTGAGATGTTGAAATTGAAAGAAATAAAAATTCATACATTAAACAATAACTAATGGATGAAAATTATAATAATTTACTTAATCTAACAATTCAAGAAATGGTTGCACCTGATATTTTTTATCAACCGAATTCTATTTCATATCCAATCCTTGAATCAGATATTCAATTAATATCTGGGATAATTCACCAACATCCAAAATATCATTGTTTATCTAGTGAGGAGCCAAAAAAATATTTCATTGAATTTAATTTGGATCTATCAACCCATAAACAAAAAAATATCTTTGAAGATCAAATAAATATAAAATAATTCTCATTCTAAATTTGTGATGCTTCAAAAGACTGGATGTATTACTTACAAACTGAAGATATAACTTGTTAGAATGATTTAAAAATACTTTTCTTGTGGATATTTCTTCCATTATCATGGAAAAATACAAATTAAAAAGTGATCGTATGAATAAATCAAGCTCGATGGGAGTCAATGTTTGAGGAGTCGATGAGATTCAAGATGTTGTGTGAAATATTCATGCATCATCAAATTTATGGACAACATTTTATTTAATAATTATACGAAACTCTCAAGGATATGGAAGGGATTTTGGTGGATGTCATAGCTAGAAAATAATATTTATAGAAAACACTAGTAGACTCACTCGCAATGATTGAAAGGAGGATAAACATTTCCCATCAATTTTCGGCTCAAGGTACAACACATGTTAGAGGAGTACAAAAGGCATGTAAATCTTATCATGAAATTCATGTAGTTGATAAAATAATAGAATAAATGTCCACAATGGTGAGTCCGACATCAATGGCTCAAAATACATCACATCCCACTCTTATGAGGACTTGTTTCATTTTCGATAAACAGACCAACCAATAGATTGATTTCATGAACTGTAAGATATAAAGGATTGTGAGGAAATATTCCTTTGGTGACCATATCAGTATCATCGACAACCACATCCCATAATAACTATTATTCCTTTAAACTAACATATAACTAAGGGTGTAAGGATCAATTCCTGCATGAGGTATGGCTCTAGACAACAACACACGCACCCTATTCAACAAAGCATCCAATAGATTCCGCAATACCAATAAGGTTTCCAATGTCGCTAAAGGATATTTGAAGTTCAATCATAAAAAATCAACAAAAAGGGAATTATCAACCAATTTTATATTATAACACTGATAAAAGTTTGAAACAAATTGATCATAATCAACACATTGAGCTGAAGATTCATGGTTCATAATTTATAGAATTGAAGAAAAAAATGAGCCAAATTACCATCACACTCCATGAATTGGTATGTAAGAACTATTGAAAAATTCCAACCCATACAACTCCAAATCACTTGGGTAATATCTGTGCCTTCACATTGAGAATTTGGAAGAAAATGACTAGTAATTTTATGCTTACCATTCCACCAAGATTCTCCTCAATCCTAGAGAATCTCCATTCAAGACTAGTTGATGAAATGCCCAATGACTAATAAAATGGTAAAAAAAAATATAGAATATGTTTCTCTTAAACCCCTTACCATTCCAAATAGATTTGTTCAAACATGGAATATGTATATAGAGTTAATGAAAATAGATTTCTTTAACACACTCAAGCACATTGAGATAAATATCCTCATTGTTGATTAGATTATAAAATCCCATGTTATGCCAAATTATTATAATAACTTTTTACAAAATTAAAGGGGGGTCTATGTAAAAATGAGGATCTATCTAAGAAGGAATGTGTCATCACACATTACACCAAATCCAATGAATCCCTAAAACATTAAGGATCAAGGATCCTTCACCATCCCAATCACCATAGTGGAGTTACAATTTTTTTATGCTTTTTATGATTTATGAGATTCCATAAATGTACTTCCTCACATTATAATCTCTTATTTATTGGTAAGTCAATTGAACCAAATGAGAGTGGGGGTGTAGTTAGTGTATATAACTACAACATATCCATTGGGAGTCTTTGAGGATTTACATTTTTTGTTAAAAGAAATGATCATTATAGAATATTTATAAATTATAATCATAGAGGATGATATGTTCCTTCAATTTCTCCATCCATACTGCACCCCCATTCATTAGAACTGAAGCCATTTATCCCAAAATATCAAATTATCATTCAGGGGAAATTGTCTGGAAATTGGATGAATATCTTGTATTAGCAACTCCAATTTACATCATAGGATCCTTTTTGAGGTTTGGGCTAAACTGTTTGGGTAGCCACAAATGATACTGAATCAAAATCATCCGGAGGATGTTAAAAAAAGAAAAATAAAAATTTCTCTATGCATGTATAATTTATCCCATATAAAATACATATTAGGTGAGTCCTATTCAGGTGATTCCATGAATAGTGGAGTTACTAATGTAAAAATGACAGAGTGGAGTTAGTTTCAATAACGTTGAATAATATATGGTGTGTGTGTCTTGTTTATAGGAAATAAAATCTATCTAATTAGAAGGACCATTTCATCTCCCATTTATTCATTAAATTCCTGAGATAATAAGGCTCTGAAAATGCACCACCATTTTATCGATGGATTTTATGGATATTTTATGGTTACAATAGATTTAGAGGATTAGGATAAAACAAAATTCACTTATACATTTTTTATATTTTCTACTCATAATATTCCTTTCGGACATTGAAATTCCCCAGGTATCATCCAATGATGCATGGTGATTTTTTTAAATACCATTTAGAACTGAATTGATGTATTTTTGGATGATTTTAAATTGTGTGGTTATTCATTTGATGAGTGTATATTGTTTTAGGGTTAGGTGTAGAATCATTGTTTTTGTAAGATTCTTTTATTGAAATTTGAAAACATCTATTTAATGGAAGAGAATGGAATTGTCTTTGGATTTGTAGTGTTACAACATAGGATAAAGGATGAAATTTATAAGGTAGTTATTCTATCATCCTTTATATATCCATCATGTGTGAATACTGTAAGATCATTTCTAGGGCATATAGTATGTTATTGATGGTTCATAGGATATTTCAATATGATTCCACCACCATTATCTTGACTTCTTCAAAGGGATATTGAATTAATTTTTTTATAATTCATGTGGGGTATCATTTGATGATCTAAATAATAATTTTACTAATCCCCAATCATACATCCCCCATGGTGGTATATTTCTTTCAACATTATGTGTGGTGCATCCAACTTCATAGTTTATGTTGTCTTATATTTGAGGGTGGATGGGAGGTCCTACGTGATTTCCTATTAGTCAAGGATATTGGATTCAGACCAATAAATACACACATCCTTGTAAAAGGAGATTCGGGCTATTATATTTTCTGTAGGAAAATTAAATTCATATTTATTAGGATCTAGAGTAGTTTTTTTATCCTTTCATCTCTAAAGTACCTCTTGAATAAGCCACATGAAAATCCTAGAATCATCTAATGGACTCTTGTTCTCCCAGAATTCGATATTTATATAATGGATAAGAATGTGTCATAAAACTTGTTATTGGACCACAAGAGTATGATTTCTCAAAACTAGAGGCTAGCACATTGGACCATTTCTGACTTCGAGACGCATTTCCCAACAGAATCGTTATTCACTCTCAGGTACTCATCCCTGGTATTATGATTCCGTGAATATCCTTGTATCCTCTAAAAATCATAATGATTTTGAAATACATAATGTCCATAATTTAAAAATTTAGTATCATTTTTATGTGTGGGATGATCCCTACCATTGAATAATGAATAGTGATATAGTTATTAAGAGGTGTTCTCCAGAACATGTGTTTCAGTATATTCTGAATTTCATCCATACACTGTTATGTGGGGAAAATATTGGACCCCAACCGAATGATAGTAATGTATTTGACCCTAGATTATAGATTATTAAAATATTCTGTGATGCTCATGTGTTTCGTATGTCATGCTCATGTTTCGAACACACTAAAAACATTTCAGAGATATGCGAGATGCCCCAAAAACCCATATTATTCTATGAGATTTTTAATGTTTGTGAAATTTATTTTATGGGTTGTTTTCTAAATTTATTTATATTGATGTAAATTTTTATCACTATTTATTAGGTTGGAAAATTGGTGGTGGTTAAGGCCACCAGGACTCTTGATTCTCATGTTGTAGTGAACATTATCACGAAATAATTTTTTATTTATGGACTACCAAAAGATAAAATTATTTATCCGGGGACAATATATTTAAAATGAAATTTGGATTCCCTTCTTATGCAGGGGATGACAAAAAATCAGCAACACCATACAATCCCCAAAACAATATCTAGGCTGAGGTTTCAAATCAAGCGTGGAATAACTTTTGGAGAAAACTGTGCTGCCAGATTAGAAAGATTACAGAACGTTCTTTGATGATATTTTTTGGACTTATAGGACCGAATACAATACCCCCAGGGGTATGTACCCATTTGATATTGTTTTTGGGAAATATTATCATCTCTATGTGGAGTTTGATCATCAGACATATTGTGCTATAAATAAATGCAATGTGGATTTTTCCAAACCTATAATTAATAGGAAGCTAAACATTCAAGAGCATAATGTGATTTTTTTATCATCATTTGAGAATTCAAGGAACTATATAAATATATAAATATAATCTCATGATATAAGGATCCATAAAAGGGGGTTTCATGTATGAGAGAACAATCTACTCTATAGTTAATGAATAACTTTTATTCCTAGAATGTTGTGTTCTATATTGTTAGTTCATTAAGTTATATCGAATTTTTTAATTATGTTGCAGTGAAGATCACACTAGAGGACATACTGAGGACCTTCATAGTCAATTTTTAGTGCCTGAATAAATACATTGAAGCACTTCCTATAGAGGAAGTTGATTTCATCACACTAAAGTCACCATAATCACATACAAATTTCACGTTTTTCTGACCCTTTCACTTTTATATTATGACTAAGACTCTATATATAGAGAGAAAATAAATTCCCTCCCCTGGAATGATGTCCTTATTAAACTCATTGAATTTTTAAATAAATATTCCTAAAATAAAATTGAAAATTAAGGTTCTATAATTTTAAAAAAATCATGAGATATACAGGGATGAAAGAGTTCCAATACCATATAATTTCAGCAGCTTTAATAGATTAACTCTCACTTCTCAAAATAGTATCTCCAATGATGAGTATAATCATTCGCAGGACCTTGGCTATGAGGATGTATTTTATGATACCCATTTTATTATTGAATAAATTTATACATCCATTGAGGAACATAAAAATTTATTCCTAACCATGGATCCCACTAAGGGGAAGTAAAAAAGCACTCTACTCCCTCAATAATTGATAGTACCTCCAGGCCAAATGACTTCACCAATAATAAATTTAAGTTATACTATGATCTTATGGAGGATGAGATGACCAAATATATAAAATAATTTTTTTAATAATACCATTATGCCTTATATAATCAACTCAATATGTATATCCTTATCCCCTAGGAATAAGGTGTCATTGAAATCAAATAAATTGACGGTAGTTTCAATTAGAAAAATTGTACCGAAAATCATTATAATGGATATTGTCACCATGTTTGAGTCTATCATGTGGGAAAATGTGACTCGAAATTGGTTTGGATTTTTTTCATCATGGAGTATTAACAATTGTTTGATTAATTCATCTATAAGTATTAATAAAATGATGAAAAATTTGAAAGATGGAAAAATTGAACCAAAAATAAATATCTCAAATAAATTTAATATAATATGTTGAATTTCATTTTTTCTATTTTTAAAATCCCTTCAATTTCTAGAGATGTATCAACTTAATTTTAATGTACAACGTGGATTTATTTAGATTATATATATTTTATTTTTAAAACTGGTGCATTCGGGTGAAATTTTGAATTTTTTATTAGTTTTATTTAGATTATTCAGTTTTCCCAATCCATGAACCCTGCCCCAAAAAACAATGAAAACCTTGGAAGAAGAGTATTTTATAGTTGGCACATTGTTTGTAAAACCATGTTACCTATTATTAATAATTCTGATATCCCCTAATAAGAGGGACACATTTAGGTGTACATTTTCGAAAAACCATGCACCTCATGAAAGAAACCATTCATGTGGAAATTTAATCCACAGAATATTAGATTAAAAAAATACCAAACCACCATAATTCACAACATATCATCTCATCTCAACCATTTTCCAACTTATATAATTATTTTAGGCTCCAAGATAAATTCCAAGGCTATACAACCTTAGTTATTAATATTTAGAAGATTAATTTATGGATATTCCCCTCTCCCAATAAGAGTTTCTCATAATGTATGGTTTTATTCCTCTCTCATATATCCCCCTGATCTTTTGAAGGTATTTTTCTGTCCATTGGTTATTTAACTCTATATAGTTGTTGATAGATCTAACCCATTTGACATTGGATCCGGTTTTCGGATCGAGATCCCATTATTCATCATGATCTTGGTTGTTACGCTTCAAATTAGGGATTTCTATTTGCATGAATTTATCATCAATCTCAAGGTAGGTGTTCTAATTTGGTAATTAATTTTTTGTTATTTTATTAAAGGTATGTAATTATAAAATTTCAATTACCATGATTTGGAAGTTAGGTTTTTGGGTGAATTGATTTAATTTATTTTCAATGCGATAATGATATGGGTTAAATTGGGGAAATCTATATTTGTGGACTAATATTAATTATTTGGTTAATTAATTAATGGAATTTTTTATTATGAAATTAATGGGATAGTGGTATTTTTTATTGTTTAATAAATTTTATTATGAATTAATTGACAATGAGGATTATGATATGGCTGGATTAACCAAAATGGGTCAATTTTTTAGACGATTAAACGTTGGTAAATAATTTAATAGTGAATTGGATATATAATTTCATGTGATTAAAGTGATTAACCATGTTTGATTTTATAAATGAAAGGTAACCCCGGATGAGAATTTTAGAAAATGAAGATAATGATCCTCAACAATGATGATTATGAAATTTGTATACATGTGGTAGAGTGATACATGTGATATTTTGATACATGTTATTTTTTGATATATGTGATTGACTGATATATGTTTATGGGACATCGACTGTTACATCAAAATATCATAGGGAAAAATGGTTTGTGGGACACATACTAATGTTCCAAATACCAAATTGGTTTTAGACATGGTGATCTAGAAAAAACATTCATGCATGTTATAATGTGTTTGTGACACCGACTACTATTTCAAAAGCCCAGTTGTGTTACTGGATGATAATGAGTGTGGTACATGGACTTTTACTAAAAAAAATAGTTGGGATTTCATGATATTTCTGATGTGGGACATTGATTGATGCTTAAAATACCCATAGGCTTCTATACATTGACTTTTATGAAAAAAAGCTTGAATTGGACTATGGTTCCAATTTGTGGTAATACAAATTAAATATATGTGATTAATGATTACCATGTTAATATGATATGTGATATCACTTAGGGATAGGTCTAACAATAGCATGGGATGAAGTAGGTATTGATGGTGCAGTTTTACTTGGTAACCCGAGGGTTTGTGTGGTAAAATCCAGAATAATTGTAGTTATATAAATTTTCTATGTTATTTCTTGTATTTTATTATTTATAAAATTTCATATTCTTTTGTACAATGTATATTTTTCTAGACTCGATTGTTGTTGGAGTACTGAGTTTGTACTCTCACCCTACTCGGGATTCCTAGACAATACCCGAATATACATAATGTCCATAAGACATGATAAGAGAAAGAATCATATGTTAGATGGATGAGTTGGGATGGATTAGTGATAAGGGAACCTGATGTGATCTGAGACACACTAATAAGTTTTCAGTGCCTTTATTTGTTTTTGATTTTTTATAATGAAACTAGATGAGTATTACTCCCGACATATCTTCAATCTAGTTTTGGATGATTTATTTCTTATTTGGTCATCATGTGATAAAAGTTGTGTTTGCTTTTTGGCTTTATCATTAGGTTTTTTCATATTTATATCATCTATTATGCTACTTTAATAATGGTGTGTGTGTGTGGGGGGGGGTTATAATATCTCCATGATCAATATTATACCGTTTATATAAGTTAGAAACAATTGTAATATGGGTAGGCATGCTTTAGGTCATGTAACTTAATTGATAGGGACATTGGTTTGTGGGACCTGGGTCAGGATGTCATAAAGTGGCATCAGGTCTGAGGTTATTTCTATTATTTTGTCCTAGTATATGGGAAAGGCAGAAAGAACACTAAGATGATTTAGCCCTTGGTCATGAGTTCATGTGTGGGATTAGCTATCCCAAGTATGGGGGAATCCTAGTTACCCATGGGGTTATTGTTGTTAGTGATTTTTGTGGTTATAGTTGGCTATTACTTCACCATGGATAATGAAATTGTTGTGTGAGGGGATTTTTTCTTCTGAGATTTTATAATATTTCACTTCAATACCAATATGAAATGTGAGATTATTATCCATGGGTGTCTAATGTGAAACAATAATATGAATATGTTCTTACCCATTATTAACCTAGACCTATATGTCGGATGGTTAAGGGTAGTTATATTGTCATAGTTCAGACCATGTAGCGTGGTTTGGGGAATGATGTGTTGTGAATATTGTGAATACCTCGTTCAATAATGTGTTAATGTTATGTATTGTGTCCTAATATGTGTTTTCGGAATTATAGTGAAATTCAACCAAAAAGGTGATTGTTGAGAGAATAACAGATGCTTATGGAAAGAGATGATCCACAAATAGTGGAACTGAAGGCACCAATATGTTCGGGTGAGGGATATAGGTTTATTTTTCATGAGAAATTTTCATTCATAATAATGTACATAAAATGTGACCCATGGTGGGTTCTGAAATAAATTACTTACCAGAAATGGATTTTTTAGTGGCCGCAACCTCAGACTATTACTAGATTGGGTGGAAATGAGGTAGTTGAGTTCTTTTTTTGGTCTATCCAGAAAATACATGACCACCTAGATAATCATACATAAAAGAAAGTTAAATTATCTTCATATAAGTTACATGGTGATGAGAATATTTAGTGGAACATCTATAATCATGATGGATAGTTGGAAAGTATCGAGTGGATGTAATTTCAAGATAAATTCATAGAGAACATTTACTTGGAGACCCTAAAACATAAAAGGCCAACTGAGTTCATGAGATTGAATCAATTGAATATGCGCATGAGGGATTATGATGTTAATTTTATAGACATCCCACTATTTGATATAATGTTGGTATAATATGAGGGTTGTGTGAGATAATGTATTCAGGATTGGATTAAATGATAGAATTAATCTTTTGTGAATATCATCATGATGAAGAGTTTCTTATAACTTTTGAACCATGCTCTCATTTCTAAGCTAATCTGAAGAAGTCTTCCATTAGGTGATAGGTTGTCTCAGCTAGATCTTCAAGTGGTACGTCAATCGAATGTAGGATGTGTCCTTATTATAATTCCTACTAGGGTTATAGTATGATGAGTATCCAGGGAGAGGGGTTAGTCACAGAAGACCTTACCCAAGAGACCAATAACCAGAGCAGTATTTTAGGAAAATTTTATATACACTATCCTTGACCATGGGTAGAGTTCGATTATTGTGTAAAGATAGTTCATATATAATGGTTTTCTGGGAACCCATGATAGATTGGTAGTTATGGGGTGGTTACTCATAAAACAAATATAGTAAAATGGTCTTCAACACCATATCATTCACACCGTTTGTGTTCTACTAGAGGTGGTGGAAGAGGTAGTTGACACAATTTTTCATGGAAAGAGAACATGTATCCACATAGTGGTGTTGCTCAGTGGACTCAAACTATATTTTCAGTAAGAAGGACATTATAGTTTCATGCAGTACAAGCAATACGATGGGATAGTGTGGTTGGAACATCAACAATTATAGGATCTATTCGGATACCTTCTACATTTGCTAGTTCCATATTTGATACCAGTGAATCTCATTATTTTATATCAACACAACCTTTAAATAGATTGAGTCTAGAGGTGGAGTTTTTTAGTGTGTTTATGATGATAGAAACACCATTAGGATTATTTTCAGGAGACACCTTCTGGTGGAAGGGTTCTGCTCTTAAGGGAGGGGAGTAACATTTTAGATTGGATATTTACATCTCTGGAATTTTTGCCTTTGACATAATTATGGGTATGGACTAGTTATAATCATATTTTACCAACATATATTGTTTCCAAAGAATGCTGAATTTTATGTCTTCTAATGGTGATAATTATATTCATCATGGATAGTGTGATATCTAAGTGGGTTGTGCATGCCTAATTCACTAAGAACTAGGGGATCTCACTACACTAGATTCAAGTATGTTGTTGGTTGATAAAGGCATGAATAATGATTTCTTTCTACCCATTTTTGTATTTTCTCAAGAATGTGTTTCCTGAGGACTTCTCAAGGCTCCCACTAGAGAGATATATAGAATTTATATTTTATCTCTTGTCTGGGGTAGATCCTATTTCTATTAAACTATAAATAATGTCATTGATAAAGAATAAATAGATCAACAATCACCTAAGATTGTTTATTGACAAGGGGTTTATCCCAATGAGTATGTATCCATGGGGTTCTATAGATTTGTTTTAAAAGAAGTCTGATGGTATTTCACCCTAATGCATTGATCACCCTATGACGAACCAAATGATTGTGAAGAACAATTATCATCTTCTGTGTATTGATGATCTTTTTGACTAGTTTAGGGGAGCGAGTGTCTTCTACAAGGTTTACGTGATATTATGGTGTCATCATGGGAGATTTAGATATTATTATATAATTAATACTATATTCATAATAATGTATGGACTTTATGAGTTTTTAATTATGCGATTCTGGTTGACAAATGCAACCAATATTTTAATTTCCTTGATAAACAAAAAACTTCCATCCCTAACTGGATCAATATGTGGTAGTATTTTTAGATAAAATATTTGGGTACTCCATGTCTCATGATATTCTCAGTAAATATATTGACATCATCATGAGTAAAAAAAGAAATAATTATATATTTTCTAATTTATATAAGTTTCAATTCTGGATCTATTAGCTAAACATCTGGGGTCACAACAACCTAAATAGAATTTTTAGTGGACCTAACGAAGTATAGTGTAGTTGTATCTTGGGAGGAGCTAAATAATTTTTTTGATATCCAAAATTATATAGGGATAGAAGCATGTTATATGGGGCTCTTCCAAGATTTATCCTTCTCAGAAACACCACATTCATGTTTGACCAAGATGGGGAAAATGATTGAATGGTCCAAAATATGTGAGAACACCTTCGAGTAGTTGAATAATAATTTAATAATAGTGCCAATTTTCATCCTACCTATAAAGGATGCGAATAAATGGTGTTTTGTAATGTTTCTATGGTCAGTCATAGATGAATGTTATTGTTGGTAGATCGAGTTGTTGGGAATGGGTATTTCAACCTGAGTCCACATAAGGGGAATTATCCTATGCACATCCATGAGTTAGCTTCATTGGTCAATTCTTGGGATCATTAGAATCATTATTTAATGTTAAAAAATTAACATTATATACTAATAATAATAGCTAAATTTATGTATTTTCAGAAGCAATTTGATTCTACATTAGTGAAGATGGGCTGTGTATATGATGTCAGTTGATTTTGAGTTGGAATATACACTCCGATGGGGAAATATTGTGGTATAAGCATTAAGAAAAAACACTACCCTAGAGTATAAGAATGTGGATGGATCTAATGTGTGAATTTCATCATTTTATGTTGGAAATACCTCATTGTTTGGACGAAATGTACTATGACCTAGGATAACATTATTGCTTTTCATGCATGAAAAATTATATTTTTGGGTTCATAACATGATGTTACACTATCAAGAAGTGAAGGAAGGACAATAATTTCCTAGTGGTTTACTATAATTATTTCCAATTTTAGAATAGAATTGGGATAATGTTACAACAGAATTTGTAGTGTGTCTCTTGGGAATGCCTAAAAATAATTACTATATATGGGTAATTGTGGACTGAGTGATGAAACTAACACATTTCGTTCCTATACGATTGAATTTCAAAGAAGATATTTTGGGAGATATGTATTTTTGGGACATAGTCAATTATTATAGGGTGCCACAAATTTTTGTTTCATATGGAGACATATATTTGATTTCATGATTTCAGACTGAATTTTAAAAGTCTCATGGATCATAGGTTTTACTGTGTATTAAATTCCACCCATATAAATATTTGTAGTCAAAAAATATTATTCAGATGCTTGAGGATAGGCTATGTGTGTGTGTTCTAGAATTTAGTGTGTATTTGGAGAGGCACCTTGATTTGGTGACAGTTTTTAATAATAACAATTATTAGGAAATAATATAGATGGAAACATAATATGATATTTATGATAAACTATGGATATAACCTCAATGTTGGATATATGTGGTTGAGTATGGGTTTTTGGGACCGAGTCTCATTCTGGATGTGGCATAGTAGGTTTGAATAATTCAGAGGAATATGAATATGGATCATAGTATATATAATTTTTATAATGATAGAAATCGATGACCCCATGAGTTTAGAGTTTCTGATCAAGTATTCCTTTGGGTGTCTCCTTGATTAGGTCATTGCCAAATATGGAATCAGGTAATGTTGGTGCCTAGTTTTGTTGAATCGTATGAGGTTATGGAGAGGATTATGACAGTGTTTTACTATTTGGCGATTCTGTAGTGGTACAATTCTATTCATTACATTTCTATTTGTAACAACATGTGATGTATCAGCACGATCCCACTCATGTAAATGATGTGGGTGATGTTTTTCTTCAGACCAATGCGTCCTTTGAGGAGTATCATATACATGTTTTTGGTCACAATGAGATTGTATTATAGGGAATTTCAATGTCAATTATTTATGTATCTTGGAATAATATTTATATATATGAGTTAATATTGTAGGTAGAATCAGATCTATGGTATTAGGGGCATGACCTTTTTACTCAAAATCATAAAAATTCATAGGAGTATAGCTTCAGGATGTACTATTATAAGTTAAGGATATTTCAAGATCCTAACATTGTTTTAGATTATTATACCTTTATTATCTAACTCTTTTTCAATGTATTTTATTATATCAGGGTTTGGTCTTATATTGGGAGCATTTGGGAGATATTTAAACATTTTTAAGGGTTTTTAAGCAGTGCACGGTTGAAGCATGGGTTTCCCAAACTGCATGATCTAACCAAGAGAACTATGAAATCCAAGGAAAGGAAGGATTTCATGGTAGGAACATGGTTTGGAAAACCATGAACCCTCTTAGATGTAATTTTCTGACCCCTGGAATTATATGCATATTTTTTCACATGATTTGGGAAAACATTCTACCCCGTGTAGGAAACCATGCATGCAAAAATGTAAACCCCCAAAAATAGATTACTTATTCCCAAAACCCCAAAAATAACCCTATGTTGACCCAACTCAACCTAAATGTTTTTCTCTCTTTTTTTTGTTGATTCTGGAAACATTACAAGGCCCTCCAACTAGTTTTCATGACGAATCGATGATCCATTGATAAATATTCACCTCTCCCGGTAAGTGTTTATAATCTCATATGGTTTCCATCGACTGTCATGAATTTATCTCATCCATTGAGGATGTGTTTTCTTTTATTGGTTATGTATCTAAATCTATGATTTGATAGATCTAATTCATCTAATCATGGATCTACATCTCTTTCTTCATCATGATCTTGGTTGCTCCACCTCAAATAGGGGATTTATTTTGTGAGCATTCATCAACAATCATGATGTAGGAGGTATAAATTAAAAATCACATAGACATTATATAATTACATATATGTAATTTAGAAATTTCAATTTCCATGATTCATTAATTTCATTGAAGATTGAATTGATTTAATTTAATTTCCATGTGATAATGATTTGGGTTTAATAGGGGAAAATAAAATTGGTAAAATTGGTCTAATTAATAGGGTAATTAATTAATCAGTTATTATGAATGTGAAATTTATGGGGTATTTGGATTGATTAGTTGGTCAATTAATGTGATTATGAATTAATTGAATATTAGGATTGTGAAATGGTGGGATTAAGAAAAATGTGTTAGTGGGATTAATGGTTAAATGTTTATAAATAGATTAATGTGGAATTGGTTACATTATTTCTCGTTTTTATAGTGATCAACCATGTTTTATTTGATAATTGAATTGGTACCACATGAGGAGAATGTTTTAAAACATGGTTACAGATTCTTACCATGATTTTTAGTATATTTTGATTCATTATATATTGTAGTAAAATTGATATTGTTGTGTGTGTGATTGATTTTTAAATGTTTGTGTGAAATGGACTAATTCATCAAAATCCCATAGTTATAAATGGGTTTTGGGAAACATACGATGAATAAAATATGCAAAGTGTTCTATACATACTTTTCTAGACCAAAAATGAATTCATGTGATCATGAGTGTTCGACACAAACTACTGATTCAAAATCCCACTGATTTTATTTACTAATAATTAGAGTAGAAGATATACTACTTCTTAAAAATAACAGGTGTTTGATATCTTGGTAAAGGTTTTCTGGGGCACATAATGATGTTTCAAATACCCATGGGGTTCTAGACATGGAATTTCTGAAAAAAAATGTGGGCATTGGACCTATAGTTACAATTTAAATTAATATGAATTTAATTGATGTGATAAAATATAACCATGGTATTTTGATATGTGATATTCCATCGGGATAGCATAGACTCAGAAATGGGGAGAAGTAGGTATTGATGGTATGAGTGTCTTACAAGACCTAGTGGTTTATGTGCTTCAATAATGAATAATTTAATATAAGTAAACTATTTAATTTATTTCATGATTTTTATTCTTTAAAAAATTGCATATACAGTAACAGAAAATATATTGTCTTTGATGTCATTGGTGGTGGCCTAATTAGCTGTACCTAGACCCTACACAGGCTACATGGACAGTACATGAATATAATTCATGTTTCCATGAAATAACAAGGGAAATGGTCCTATTTTATATTTCATAGTTTGGATTGATCATGGATGAGAGGAACAGTGTGATACAATGCCATCTTTGGGTTTGTGAGGATCCTTATTTATTTTGGATTTTACATTTTGACACATAACAATTATTTGGTATAAAATGTATTCTATTTAGTTTGGGATATTGTAATTAATGCTTCTACATTATGTGATACTATTTTAGTTTGGTTATATACTATATCATTTCATTATTCTTATTTATTTCCTCTATTGTGCTACTTTTATAAAGGGGTTTGGATCTCCCCATGATTGATATTATACACTTACTTCATGTGTATAGCCTCTATCATATGGAGTGGCATGCCCCGGGTCATGTAACTGACCATCTTGGGGAACCAGTGGGTGGTACCTTATTCATGACCTTACAATATTCTCAACACATAGGGTTCTCCAAATTGTTTATTAGACTCATAAACACCATAATTATCATGTTGATAATCTAAATTCTCATCAATTGATCAGCATTGGATTTTTAAATGAATGAGAAGAGTTTGAAGTGGTGGCCCCTTCTATGGTATACTCTTTGTTATTGGTGAACATTAGAGTAGAAATATAAATTAATGTGAAAACTAAAATTGAAAATTATAAATTCATAAATGAGGGTAAGGATATGTACACTTTTTCTCATGTCCTATATGCTAAAAACATCTCCCTCTTTATGAAAAACCCCAAAATTACATTTTCTCCCATTAAAATTATTTTCATCCACAATGGATAGTTATTAGCTTATTACATTAGTTAGAAAAACTCTTTTAGATTCTATAGAGTTTGAATTCCTTCTACTAGGAAGAACAGAAAATCCAGGGATTTATGAGGGAAAATAGTAACCCTACCTTTCATCTATAATTGTGTTACCCTAATTAAGGTAAAGTTAAAAAATAATATACCTTCAAAACACTTGTTCTATCATCATTGAAAAATTGGTCTTTTCAAAATTAAAATCCATGTCCCAATCTGGAATAATTTTCTTGGTCAACGTGGGGATCACCTTCAAATTTGAATATTCCTAAACATTATAAACATTTTCAATGGGGATTCTCTTCAATTTGTACAACCAAATTAGAAACTTAATTTCGAAAAGTTCTATATTCCATGAATATATTCTTATAAATTTTCCATAGATAGATTACATAAATTCCATTGATAAGGAAGACTAGGAATAATGTATCTTAATATCTTTATTAAATCACTTGTTTGAAAAAAATTGGAATCTTATAAATTCGTTGGATTATTTTCTTGAGTTCTTTTCAAAATTGTTTTTTTCAAAGCTATTAAATGGATCCTCTAAATAACTTACCTAATCTATATGGAACACCCTTATTATATCATATAATGATATCATGATCATGTCAAAATGATTGAATATAGACAATACGGACAAAAAAATTTAGAGTTCACATTTGCTCGATAGTCTAATTGAAGACATCATGGATGTGACCCAACCCTACAATGTATATCTAATATTGAACTACTTCACATTAGTAATGAAATAATTACATTAATTCCATATAATGCCTTATCTAACCTGAATAGATATATAATTTTTAAAAGGGATACCCTTATCTCGAAACCAAATGTGGTTGAACTCTTCGACACAATAATTTATTTTAGACTCAACTGTGAAGGTAGAATTTCCAACCCACATGGTGGCTGAAAATAAAAAATTCATTCATATATCCCATTAAATTGAGTCTTATATGGAGAATACTGGTGGGGACTACTACTAATCATCTATAAGGATATGGAATCCATATTGCCTCAATATATCTTATATGGGTATAGAATACATAAAATTCTCACATTATTTTCAACAGATTCATGTTTGTGGCCTGATTTTGTGAATATCTATAAGGTATATTTGGATTTACAATTTTCAAAAATGGATTACAAGATAACTTAATAATTTATATCACTACTACACTAATGAGTGAACATGTTCTTTAATTTTATTTGGATGCTTCTTTTTATACTATCGTCTACATATGGAATGCTCAGAATGAGTTAGTTTTTGTCAGTCGGACTCATTCCCATCACATGGAAATGATGACAACACATAGAGTTGTCAATGTGGTATATAATATAGAAATAGGTGTGAAGTAAAATAACTGTTCTGACTTGATTAATCTATGTTAGTTTTGTTCTAATTAATGGTCTAAAAAACCACAGGTGTCTAAATCCCATTGATGGGTTCTTTCAATTACATTACAGATAAAGATGAATGTCAATGGTGATGACTAATGAATGTTAGGACAATCTTGTTATGAGCGTGATCTTTGAGAACATCAAGGCTTCGTAAAAGGGTTATTCTGCCACAAAATTGATCATAACAATGCATGTTAAGCATAATAATTGTCTATGATAAATTTAATTAAGTATGTTGTTCATCGTGAATGGAATTATCTTTTGATCCAATTGAACATGAAGATTTCTTCCGAATTAATTAAAGTATATAAGATATTGATTCCTCAATTGATTGATTGTTTTCATTCCACTACTATTCTCTACATTATTTTCTCACAATTATATAACTAATCATATAATGTTATACTGGAACTATCCGAAAAAAGAAATCTTGGAAATGAGATCAATGTGGTCATTTAGGATACCCGAATTTGTACATCCAATGTGAATGTAGATATGTGGGTTTATATTCCATCCAACATTTGTAAAACCCATTTAAATATTTTACCATTAAATATTTTCATTACTCTAACAATTAGAGGAAATGGATTTCCTTGATCTTAAACCATTTAAAATTATATTCTGCTATTAACAGAAAGGTTTTCCATCGTATCTTTTCCTGTTATATGAATCATGATATTTGGGTAGTATTTTTTGTTTCTCACCATGGCTTCGATAATTAAATTAGACTAAATTTTAGAATCCATCCAAATAGATATAATTATTTTAAATGATGATAAAATGAGTGAATAATTCATATATTTCATTGGTTTACTTGAATTTTAAATGGAATGAGTTATCTTATGAACGTCAGGGAAAATATTATTTATATTGTATGATTCTTGATAGTTATACTAAAGAAGTGGAATGAAAACACGGAAAAAATAGATGAAATTAATAATTTAAAAGAATATACCTAGTATGAACAAATTGTTTTTTACATCAATATGAATTAGAGATGAAGAACTACACAGATGCGGGGACTGTGAAAACTATATGGGTAAAATTCAAATATATAAATATTTTTTGTTCATACTCTTATTACTCTTGAATTCAGGAAAGTAAAAAATTATATATGGCAAAACATTTCACTCGAGTTTACATACTGCTGTAAATAGAATGTTTTCAAAACAAAATTTGAAGGAATAGTCAAAATGTTAATTAAAAAAGTATATTGAAAAGTAATAAAAATCATAATTATAATTCATTAAATGTCTTTTGTTTTGAGTGAAGAAAAGGATGGAATATAAAGTTGGACAGAAAGGTGTTGAAATATATAAAAAAGGTTTAGAATTACATAAATAAAGAGATAAAATAAAAATTTTAAGATATTTTTCATTAATGGAATCCAATTCTTATGAAGAACATAGAAATGAAGAAGAATCAAGTAGCACGTGATTTATGGAATACATAAATGAGGTTAATAATTTTTTATTATTATTTTATGATTATTTATATTTTTAAATGAAATCCATTGAAGAATTAAATTTGGAAATTGACCGATTGATAATTTTTATAATGATACGAATTTTTATAATTAACTTAATGGAAAAAATAAAGGAAAATATTTTTTTATAACAATTCCCTTGTATGGGAATATAAAAATTAAATGAATAATATTCTACCTAAAATGGATGGTTTTTGAGGATCCAAAATATTTTTAGATTATTAATAAAAAATGAAATAATGAAAATGGTTCTTTAACAAAATGTCTGAAAACTTTTCATTATGGAAATGAATGTTATGACAAAATAATGAAAATAATGAATCCAAAAAAGATATGAATAATTAATGTTATTATAATAAACTACTTATAGTTTATATGAATTTGTTTAATTAAGGTACAAAATGAGGTTTACTAATTTTACAAGCTTTAGATATTGGAATCAAAGAAAAATGATTATGAATGCTCACTCAAAATTAAAAAACGTAAGGTCTTTAAAAATATTCATACATATAAATCTTTATCTTATAAAGTGCCTTATAATATGCTTTTAAAAGTTATTTGGGTACTCAAAAAATGTTTTATTAAGCCTATCATACCCAATTTCGCCTGAGTACCATAAGTATACAGTAAATAATTTTTTTTGAGAAAAATAGCATGGATATATCAGGATTGATGTATGGTAGATATAAACAATATTATCTAGGCAGATGGTGTAATAAAAATCTATATTTATTTCAAGAAAACTTTTTTGAGATGATTTTAAATTTTGAGATACTTTTAAAGAAAATGTAATATGTTTTAAATAAATAGGTATTTTTAACCCTACTTTTATTTCTAGTGTTTTATATGTTGATAGATTAAAATATAACATTATTAAATTTTAAAAATTATGTGATGATGGAAGAAAAGTTGAATTTAAAAAATTCATGTTTGTATGATTGTATGACATATTAATAACTATTTTATTATAACTCTAAGGAAAATATTTATATTTTTTATCTTGAAGAAAAACTATTCATCTTGAAAAGTGAATGGATATAATATTGAATTATACATTACTTCATCATAATGTAAATGGAAATGTGAATTTCATAGTTTTACATAACCTCTCATAGAATGAAAGAGATATATAAATACATTATTTGATAAAATATAATATTCATGTTTTTTTAATCTTGTATGAAATAATAATAAAAATTCATTATTTGAATCTACTAATTAGATAAAATTTACAAATGCAGAGTGTTAGTGAATCTTTTCTATTTTGTTCCTATAAATAATTATATTTATAATGGGAATAATTTTTGTATAGTTATTTTAGATTACTTTTTGAGAATTTCATTCATAAATATTCTTGACCATTACTATGAATCAATTTATATGTTTACATTATTTGGTAATTTAGTTTAAATTTAAATGGATTCTTTAATACTTTAATTTTCATTGATAGAAAATTGTGATTTTCAATATTTTAATTTTTAAATTTTTAGTAAAATAATTTTCATTTAAATATTTTTTTAACACAAATTTCCACTTGAGAAATTAAATTTTTGAAACTAAATTTAACAATAGCTGTAATGGATTGAAATTTTATAAGTGATTTAATTTTCATAATTCTTTTTTTGGGCTGAATCTGTTTTTTCTACAAGTTATATTTCTAAAAATATTATTATTATAATTGTTTTAAATTATCACATTTTAATTATAGAATAAAAGCAAACCAATTAATTTTTATTTTAATAGTTTTTTGTATAATATATTTATTCTTATTACTAAATATAATTTTTATAATATTGATGCATGATTTGATGATTGAGATATCCTAGTATATTCTAATATAATTAAAATATCACTTCAATTTTTTAAAATATAAATATGGTTTTTGATGTATCTAATGATGATGAATTTTTTAGAATAAAATGAATGTAAATTCAAATTTAGGGAACATTGGATACACATATAAAGCATATAATTTTGGTTCAATTGAATATCAAAATATTATATCAATGGAGGGTTTATAATCATCTTCTATCTAATCCTTAATCTATCAAATATCTTACGTTTTATTATATAGAGATAAATTATTGGAAAAATTGATTAAGGAATTAAACAGAGAATATTATTTAATAATTAATGGTGAAGTTATAATTTTGGTTCGAAATAAATACATAATAATATTAATGATGCTTTAAAATATATTAATTGTGCCACTATTATAGAAGACAAACCAAATGAGTCTACTAAAAAAAATTGACTGTTATTCTATCCTCGGATTATTAAAATATTATTCAATCTAAATGAATTTTTGGAAATAAATTAGATGAACCTGTTAAAATTGTAAATGATAGTGATAAATATGTTTCATAGATATATTTTTAAGAAGGAAGATCAAATATGGAATAATATTTTTCACTTATCGATAGGATTTAATCCATTAATATTTTATTTTCCGTTTCATATTTCTTGTTTTAAATTGTGTCAAATTCATATTAAATGATATTTATAGAAAGGATTTATTTTAAAAGAAATTTATGTTAATCAACCACTATGTTTTTGATCTAGAAATATTTCCCTAATATTTTTTAAATTAAAAAAATCATTATATGGGCATAAACAATATATTATATCATTGTTTAAAAGATTATTTTTATTTGTGTAACAATGGTTTTAATATAGTTAAATTTGACAATAGTTTATTTATAATAATTTTCCAATTATTTTTTAATTATTCAAATCATTGTTGATGATATTTTTTTTAAAAATACATCAAAAAAAATATGAAGAATTATCAAATTTAATTTCTAGTACATTTAAAATGGATTTGGAGAAAAAACTATGGATTTTTTAGGATATAAAATTTGTCAAGAAAAAGATGGTGTTGGTTTTCATAGATAATCAAATATGTAGAAATTATTTAATAGATATATATTTTATTCTTATAAATTATTTAGAATCATTATATGTTCTAGTTTTTTATATATGATTCTGAAATGGATAGAAAATATGTTAATGTTAAATTACTATGTGAAATGATTCATAGTTTACAATCATTAACTAATCCTAGACATGATATCACGTATACTGTGTCTATGGTTGAAATATTTCAGGTAGATCCTAAATAATATCACTTATTGTTTGGTTACACAATTATTAGATATATTAAAGGAACACTAAATTCTAGTTTATTTTATACTGGGAAAAATTATTTTTATTAGTTTCATTATTCTAATTCAGATATCAGAAGATTAAGAATTTATAAAAAAATGTATATAATGTATGTGTCATTTTATATCTAAATTAAGAATTTTCCAAGAGAAAAAATAACAGAATACAATATAATTATCAACATCCAATCCTAGATATATAGAATATTCTATTTATTGTGTTCAATATTTTTTGAATAAGATATATTTTATGATCTTAAGGATTATTTAGATAAGTTCCCAACTAGTTATGAAAACAATTTTCATATTTTAATTTCTAATAACCCTTTAAAAAATTCTAAAAATAAACATATATATGTTAGAGTTCATTTTTTAGAGATCATGTTATGTTTTGTGACATTATTTAAATTTAATTCAACTGATAATAAATCTTTTGGATATTTTTATTAAACCATTAGATTAACCAATAATTTAAATAAATAAACATTAGATTTTTTATGGAAATTTAAAATGATCATTTTTTTAAATCTAAATAAATATTTTTGTTGACATTATATAGAGAATATTTATATATATTTTTTTTACTAGATTATTTATTAATTAATGATTTAAATTTTCAACTAAATTCAAATTATGTGACAGTTTTTGGAATATAGTAACATATGTTGTCAATCCTAGTATCATTATATGTCTAATAATTAAGGGGTTTATCAGTGCATTATACAATAGATTTTTAAATATACCGAAAATAGTTTGACTATTAAAAATCACTTACAAAAGGGGCAATGTATAGTTTGTTGTACAATTATATTAAAGAGGGTATGCATTTTTTGTATTGAATAAATATAGGGGGGATATCAATTTTTTATCTTGTTATTATATGGTGGGGTTAAAATTTGTTTTCATTTAAATAGGTTATAAATTATATTAAAATCATTCAAAAATAAAAATATTTTCTATATTTATGTAAGATTAAATTTTCTACATGTCATGGGATTGACAAATTTTATATTTATTTTTTTGACAATTAAAATATAAAATTAATATTATTTTCCAAATTTACACATGTTTATTATTTAAAGAAGGAGATGATGTATTTGAAATTATATTTTATATTTGGATTTATTTAGGCAATTATCAAAAGAAGGTGATGGTTTAGTTATTCAATTTTTGATTATATTTTTTAAAAATGATAAATGTTCTTATTTTTTTTTTAAATTTATTATTTTGTTAATTTTTATTCACATTCTTTATGTTAATTATGAACTTAATTTGATGATTAATAAAAAAAATTAATCAGTTGAATTTTGGAAAATATGATAAATTTTATTTTTCTAATTGGATACATTATATTTCTCAGAATATTCATTTCTTATTACATAATCATATTTATTGGTGTTACAATATAGTATATTTTTATGAACAAGTATATAGTAAATATTATTTTTGTTTGACATTATCGTTGTTTGTGTAAACCTTATAAATCATTTTTATAAACCAGTTGATATATATTTCCTAAACTTGTTTATAAACATTCTTTTCTTTGAAATTTCATAGAAAAACTTTACAGTGTAAACCATATGAGCTCGAACTTATATTCTAAACCATACAAAAAATTCTAAACATTTCTAAAATGAAACTAATGGGTTTAAAATATTATATTATATATATATTTCAAATATTTATAATTATTTATCAATACCGTGATTTATTTGACTGATAATTATATGTTTTATTATCCTAAAATATTTAATGAAAACATTGAGAAACCAAATAGTTTCACCCAATTATAAAAACACCATAAAATATCACAGTGTAATTTAAAAATAACTTATAAAAATTGGAAGCATTTTCCATAAATAATTTATAGGAGAGATAGGTTACAATATTTTTTGGACAATCATATATATGTCCTTATAGTTATAATCTATTATTTCCAATATTTGGATGTACTCTACTCACTTTATATACCATTCATTGAACACTCTGATCAGTATAAGATCATTCTTGTTGATCCATGGAATGTTATCACAATTAATATCTATCCATATTAGCCTTTCCATCATAATTTTATCCTCCACTTTTGTGGCATTTATCACAATAGACTAATCCACCCACTATTCCTCCAACTGAATCAATAGATCAAATGTTTTCCCCATTTATAGCATCCTCTGCACATATCTACCGCTATTGACCAGAGAAGATATCCTTGGTAGAAATAGACATCTCTGACATGACCTTTTCATTATCAGGATCTTCAAATTCAGCATTATCCTGTAGGTTCTCAATAACAACATAAACATAATCCAACACTTTTTTCAATTTTATTAATTGACCTATTATCAACCAATCCTTCAATGTAGCACATTGACTAGTGGTAACATAAATAATGTCATTATTATCTATATAAAACACTTTTACATAGTTTAATGACTATTATTGTCACACATGCCCTCTCTTTTCATTTTGAATAATTGTAAAACCCCATTCATTTGTAGTACATTATCTCTTTAAAGTAATTCAATAGCTTGCGCTATACGAAACACTATGTTCGAGCGCACCACGACATACAAAAATAGAAGTTCAAATGGTAGTTATAAAAATTATTAACGGAAGTTTAAATTTTATATAAACCATATATTTTTTTCATCTATATAATTTGATTCTTATATAATAATATGAAAACAAATTCAATTTATTAGATAAAATAAGTATTTATCAAAAAATGAAATTTTACCGCATTTTAAAAGAGAAACCTTTTTAAATCCAATATTCTATACTCTAATTTATAAAAATTAACGAAATTAAATTCTCTTTTAGAATTGGGACAAAAAAATTTAGTGTGGATAATTTTATTGTACTTTTCTGATAACATTCATATTTTGATGAATAGTAAAAAAAACTAAATTTTATTTGAAAACAACTTTTACAATTGAAATAATTTAATGATTAAAATTAATCATTTGTTTAGATTTAATGTATAATATGATTATATTATTACTATTTAATATAATGTAATTAAATTTAATAAATTTCACATTTAAATTGGACATAAACACATGTCAATCTTTTGATAGTTTTTTCCATAAAAACATGTTTGTTGGTTTTAACAATGGAAATTATTTTAAAATAAATTAATGCAACATCTATGTTTTGAATTTGTAAAATAGATATAATTTTTTAATTTTCAATATCTAAATTATCTTTGGGTGAGTTTGTATTTTTCATAAGACATTAAATTTTTTATGAATAGTTTAAAACATTGTGTTATAACTAAAAAATGAAATTTTCATTTAAATTTTTATTTTTTTATTAAAAATTTATATTAAATTAAAAATATATAAATTATACATATATTAGTCAAATATAATTCATTGGAGTCATTTTATAATAATATTATAGATATAAAATGTTATTGACCTTTTTTAACGCCTTTTACCCACCTTCTTGGCACATTTTAAAAAATTCATAAAACAAAATTTTATCACTTCTGTGAATTGAATTTCAAAAATTCCAAGATACACGGTTGAAATCAGTTAAGAAAATGTTGTACAATAGGATGATAATATTTTTTTCGAATAGTAACTTTTGAATTTTACTTACCACGGTTAAAATAAATAAGGTAATTAAAGGTAAAAATAATATTAAAATTACCCCAACACAAGTCCTAATTCTATTGGACAACTGTATTTCGACCAAAATCAACACTAAGACCAATCCAATGCCCTTTGATCCAGTTAGTTATGATTAGGAAATCTATTATATTTTAATTAAAGAAGATTTAAAAGTGTTAAATTCAATGTTTAATAACTAATCCATTTTTAATAAAGGGTTCCACATAAGATAAATTTGACTATAAATATTCATTATAAATATAAAAATATTTCCTACATCATGATATTTTATTTACAATTTTTAGAAATTATATAAATAAATTTATTTATAACACAATGATGATGTAGTAATTACATTATAATTGATTGATGACAATAATTGATATTATAAATATAAAAATAAATTTAAATTGAGGCTTTTGATGCCATACATGATTTTTTTCAGATTAATAATACATGTTAGGGATGATTTATTTTTTTATTTTATGTGATAACGTTGTTAGGACTTTAACAAAAACAAAATACCAAATAGTGCCAAAATGGATATAAATGAGTTTTTAAAACAAAAAAATATTATTAAATATTATAATATACCAAAAAATCTAGGATTCACACACGGGTCTAAGATAAGGCTATATATATAAATACTAAACCACATGGAGTTATATTGGATTTTTAAAGATTGTTTATTAACAATTTATTATAATAATACACGAGGATATATAAAAAAGATAAAATATTTAACTCTGAGTAAAATATAAAAGATAAGGTTAATATGGTCACCTTAACATGACTAAAACCAATTAGATGAGAGGATATATACACATCCTCACCTTATCTTCAAAATAAATTAATTTGGAGACACTAGAAACTGAAAGATACAATTTAATAAAATAATATTTCAAACATTTTCTAAAGTTACCCTCACCTCTCTTATAAAAGGGTACTTCCCCTTCCCAAAAAATCACACCTCCAACGATATTTGGATCGGAAAAATCTTCCCCAATCTCCTCCCAACATCCTTTATTTCATCTTATAGGACTTCACTTGAGGAAAAATCCATCCTACAGATCCCTTTTGTCCAAATCAAATGGAAACACCCAATGAAGGGGTAATTTGTTTATCACACCTTTCAAAGTTCGTTTCTTCTACCAATTTATATTTATTTGTAATTTCCATAACAAATTAATAACTCCAGTACCTTATTCATTCTGGGATGTTATTATAAATATGGTACAACCATACTCATTATTCATTCCATCCTAAGAATGATAATGTCACCAAGCATGTGTACGTACGGCTTATCGTCTCCACGTCATGGTTTAATTTGTTATTAAACACTATGTTATTTAGATAGATATAATGATGAGTAATATGTATATAAATAATGAAAATAAAATGATAATTTCCCATTATAATTAATATACCATCCAATTCCATACATTATAGATTTTAAAAAAAATGATATTTTCCCTCGTGTATACGTACGACTTACCGTCTCCACGACGTGAGGAGATTCATTTCAAAGTTCACCATCACACGATGATTATAAAAATATATATTATTATTATGTAATATATGAAATAATAATGTTACAAGAATATATATATATATGTATGTACATATATATTTTGTATTCACTTACTTCTGTTCAATACGATATAAAAATGGAAACAACGTTTCAGACTATATAGGGCCTATAATCTCTATAAATTGTATTTTCCATTTCATATATCAATATATTATACATATCTAGATTCTAAATATATATTATATATAATTTTTTTTATATTATGGAATTATTTAAATCATTATCTAATTGATACGATCAATAATAACAAGTCAAAACACGTAAGATAAAGAAAGCGATTATTACCCGAAATGTTAATTTAACATGGAAATAATTATTAAATGGGTAGTATAAAGTCATAAATGAATCATATATAATATAATAAATATGAATATGGTTCTTTTATAATTTGATAACATAATATTTTCATTATACAAGAGGTTAAACGTACCCTCGATCAATGGAAAGTGTAAGGTAAGGGTTAATTCATCAATCTCAATATTATCTGGGACTGTTTGTGGGTAAGAATTTTCTGGAACAGATTTATTAACATTGTCCATGTTTCATAAAATACATTTCAAATGTATTATTTTGAGGAACCCTTTAACTGAAACTTAATTTTAAATTTTTTACATATTTATTCTTCTAAATCTTTATCATTAATGTCCATTTTTTCAAAATGGTTTCAAGGATTTAATTATATGGACGTGATGGTTTTAAATGGTTAATCAATTTCAATGGCTTTAAAGTGTAATGGGGCACTTTGTTTCAAAAATATCTTTTAAATGAATTCCTTTATAAATGTATGACTTTTAAATGATTTCACAAAATAGATATTTACCTCATAAAAATTTATTCATCATTTTCATCTATGTCAAAATTCTTCAATGGATGTCATTATGGATTATGGTTGTTTTGTTATATTGTAATCTTCCATATTGTTTTGAATGAGTTATGATATGTTTTACAATGTATGTATTATTTTTATAAGCTTCCTAGATTATGGATGATGTATTAAAATTTCGTATTCTAGTTTTAATACGAACATTTATATTATGTTTCAATATTTTCATATGAGGAATGTAGTGGACTTCGTAAGTGACAGGTGGGGCTAGATATATCCCCTCGATGAATCTGTAGGTCTCATGAGACATATTAGAGTTTTTACACAAGGCCTTGACAAAATTTTTATTAGTATTCTTGGCATGAGACCTAAAATATGTGTTAATGATGTCCGGTGAAGGCATCCCCTCATTATGAAATTAATCATTACATGTGATTATTCGAATAGAGGAATATCCATGTGCATGTTTACATGTTAATGAATTATTTATTTTATCCATATTATGTTCAAGTTTATGTTTAAAAGGATTTTTTTATTACATATCTTTCTCTAAAAGTATATAGATTCTGCTAAATTATGTTCCCTTACTAAGCATCTGAGATCACCCCTTTCTTATGTTTTTTTCACAGGATTCCAAGAAATGTATTATATTTGATATGTAGGGTTATTTTCAGGGAATAATGAAATTCTCAACAGATTATTTATTTTGTGTTTTACGTCTAAATGTGTAATGTAATATTTATTATGTAATATATTTTCAAAGACTACAAAACTGATCGGTCATTCGGGACAAGATTCCTTCTAAGCATGCCAATATATTAAAATAATGCACCGGCTCCAGGTTTCTAGGGTCGGGGTGTTATAGTTGGTATCAGATTAAATTTAGTACAATCCTTGAAAACTAGATTTAGAAAATCTATGACTAGAGTACATTTCCCTATGATAGAAATTGAGAAATAGTATAGAATAACATCATATGATTTTGGTAATGTAGATATATTTTTTATTTCCCAATTAATACATCCATGTCATGATACGATCTGGTAGAGGCGGTTATGGCATAGATATACCTCGGAGTGAAAACTACGACATGGAGTTTCGAGCTTGACCCAGGGTATCCGGGTACACAACATTAGGCCATGATTCACTCTTGGATGTGACACCCCTAGGGGATATGATTAGGATAATTCACATTTACTTTACAATCCATTATGATGAATTTAGGAGTAAAAACTTCCACAAAGAAAACATTTTTTATGATTATAGATTATATGCATAATCTATTAAATTTTTGTTAGAATTTTATAGGATTGGAGTTATGCATTGTGATTCATAAACTAATATAGTGTATTCCATTTTTATGAAATGGTGCCCCGTAGAATAAATGAGAACTCCAGCAATACACATGATCCAAAGAGTAAGAAGTATCATATCTTTCATGGTATCAAGATGAAATTTAAAAAGGGAAATAGTCTCCCACATATTTTCAACATATAAAGAAATTGTATCATGCGTTAATAATATAAGTAATGAATTCCTTGAATCCTATGGCTTTGAAGGGATGCAAGAGAATAAAAGGATGGTAGATAGAAAGTTGGATAAAGAGAGGATGGAAAAGATGAATATTCCCATATGTGATAATAGTGGAATGAATCACCTTGGAAAATCCGTAAAGGTAATGGTTGTTTTTTATAAATGTGACTATAAATGACACCTAGTATGTGATTGAAAGGGTAAGGAAAAGTTTCAAATTTACAATGCATTATCTGCAAAGAGTTGAGACACTACACGAATCAATGTCAAATCATCAGAGTATGGCCCAAATGAGGATATTGGATAATAATCAAGTTATGATATTACCAAAGATGAAGACTAATGAATTGTGTTATTATGTAGTTATTAATGTATTATTTCATTTGAGTGTGGTATCAATAATGTAATGGTTATAAAAATTGTTGAAATGAATAAATATTCTACTGAAGTACAATTTCATTGAGGATTGGATATTTTATGGTTCTAAGAAAATTGAATCAATATCAAGTTAATCCTTTTTGGAAAATATGTGGCTGATGAAAATGTAAACTTAAAAATTGTTCTGATACTGATGTAGTGAGTTTGGAAAAAGTTATTATTGATTTGGATAAATTATTTTCAATATTCATGACTAGTTTTAATCTAATTAATTCTTTGATTATTCCATTATTGTTGATGTTTACAACATATTTGGATGTAAAGAGTATATCCAGTATACTATAAGAAATAAGTGATAATGAATGTAATAAATAAGGTTTTGTGGTAATTCATGGTGTTACTATGTTTTAAAAGAATACTTGATGAAGGTATTCACTTGTTATTATGTGGAAAAATAATATTCACTGTGTTTACCTTCCTTATAAATTTGGGACTCTGAGTTTGGAATGAAGTGTTTTGGATATGTCTACAGGTTAGATTGGATTATGTTTGAAATTAGATACTATTATTATGGTTAAATTATTTTTTAAAATTATTATATAATTTTATAAAATAGACATCCTGGAGGTCAGGCGACAACCTGTCGTGTCCGGAAAGGACGAGAGACTTGAACCCGCAACTGAAGGGTGAAAAGGGACCATCACCTACAACTAGCCTATGCGATGTCCTGGTTTGTATTATATATTTTTTTTAAATATTCTAACAAATGAATTATAAATTCATTATTTTTGGAACACTATACAATTAGGATAAATAGAAATTATTTGAA
Organism: Viscum album; assembly: GCA_963277665.1. Classification (NCBI taxonomy): domain Eukaryota; kingdom Viridiplantae; phylum Streptophyta; class Magnoliopsida; order Santalales; family Viscaceae; genus Viscum; species Viscum album. The sequence continues at coordinate 493,111,694 of OY728150.1, forward strand.
TTCTATTATCTTTTAGAGTGAATGATGAGTTCTCGGTAGGAATTAGTTGAACGACGAAAATCTAGCTATCAATAATATTTTTTTCACATTCAATGAATAAATTATTTCATAAATTTTAGTTAAGTGATATTAAAAGATTTTTTTCCATAATACAGTATATTTTTTTGAACCAATTATATTTTAAATCATCATAGATTGATGACTTTGAGGCCCTAAATTTTACAGTGGTTTTTGATTCATTACCTCAATAACTCACTATAAATATTTATGTTTCTCACCCAATTATGACTATATAATTTACACCAATGTTCTCATAATAAATTTCATATGTTTTAGGTGACATTTTCATTTCTCTTTCGCACTTATTAAGACTAAATTTTATTAACCTGATTACTGATATGGGTTTTCCACCAATATATTTTTCAATTTTATACCTTTTATTTTTGAAGAACAATTTCAAATTCCAAGGATGTGATTTATTAAAAGAGAGGAGAATGTAACTCCCCATGATTTCATAGTAATTTATCTCTTTAATGTATTTTAATAGCTTGTTCTACACGCAACACCGAGTTCGAACACCCCACAACTTTCCAAAGTAGCCATTAAAAATGTGGTTATGAATAGTATTAACTGCATTTTGAAATTTGTATATTTCATATAATTTTAACATCCATATTATTTGATTCTTAGGCATAATATATGAACAAATTCAATTTTTTAGATAAAATAAGAATTTTTTAAAAAATACAATTTTACCACCTTTTTAATGGATAGACATTTATAAATCCATTATTTTATACTTATATATATATATATATAATCTAATGAAATTATATTTTTATTTAGAAATGGGACATTAAAATTTAGTTTGTATAAATTTTTTGGTACCTTTTTTATTACATTCATATTTTGATGAATAGTAAAAAATACAAAATTTTATTTCAAAAAAACTATTTTAATCAAAAAAAATTAAAGTGTAAAATTATTCAATTCAGTAAATTTAAACTATAAATAGAATATTTTTTTTTTATTTAATATAATTTATATTATTTAATGAAATTTCACATTTAAAATGGACATAAAAACATGCCAATATTTTGATAGTTTTTATTTCTTAAAAACAAGGTTCATGGTTTTGGAAACAGGAATTAATTTTAAATTGATTAATTCAACTTTAATATTTTTAATTTTGTAAAATAGTAATTATTTTTTAATTTAGAATATCAAAATTATCTTTTGGTGAGTTTTTGGTATTTTTCAGAAAACATTCAATTTATGATGAATAGTGAATGTAACGCCCTGACCCTAGTTACCCAGAGTCGGTGCATTATTACATTACATTGGCATGATCACAAGAAAGATCAAATCTCGAAAGACCTATTGGTTTAGTAGCCTTGGAAACACTAGATATATTCATAAGTTTTACATTACTTCATAAATTGAAAAACTACTACAATAACATAATGTCTCCATAATCCACACTCATATCCCCACATAATATCCCTGCAGGTCATTCATAATTTACTTCTTCACTTCCTGGTAAAAATAAAACATAGAAAAGGGGTGAGCTCCAATTCCCATTAAGGATAACAATATAGCGGAAACTTTCATAAATGAGATTAAACATTTAAGGCAATGTATAACTAAAACAACAGCCTTTCAAACTTGAACATTCAACATTGTATGGCATAAATAAAATGAAATAATGCCATTTACTCATTCACATGGATAATATACTAATCGAATAATCACATGCAAAATCACTAACCACTTTCATAATGTTGGAATGCATAATGCCAGACTATCATAACCACATAGCCAAGGACTCGTGCCAAGACTACAAATAATATTTTGTCAAGGCCTTGTGCCAAGACACTAGTTTGTCTCATGAGACCTACCGATGCATCGAGGAGCTATAGCGGGCTCCACCCGTCACATATTAAGTCCAATGCATTCCCATATGAAAAGGTTTAAACATAACATAAACATTCGTATTAAAACTAGCATACGAAATGTTATAAACTATAAATGGTATAAAAATAGCACATCCACAGTCAAACATATCACAAAACCTTCAATACAATATAGAAGTTTTGTATCATAATTAATCAACTTCAAATAAGCGTAAAATCCATCAAAGGATGTTGACATAGATGAAATCAAAACACTTTTTAGAGAAATATCTCTTTCTATTTTTGAAATCATTTAAGAGCCATATAAAATAAAACATTTTCTTGAAAATATTCTTATAATATTGTAAGGAAAGATTTGAATATTTTATAACGGTGGAAAATAACCGCACCCGCCTTATAAGTTAAAAAAACATTCTTACCTTAATTCTGTCGAAAAGGTTAAAAAGGACCTTGTTTTGAAAACGACAGAAAGATTCCTATTATAAATAGTAAAACAAGGGTATAAATGACATTGACCCATATTCTTGTAAAAATGTTTTGAAATACATTTTGAAGAAACATGGATGTGGATGATAACGATATCCCATTAGATTATTACGTATAAACTACCTCGGATAATGAAGAGATTGTGAAATAACCCTTACCTTGTAATTTTTCTTGGTTGGGGTAGGTTAACCTCCTGTATAATGGTGAAATAATTGTTATTAAATTATACAGGAATCATATACATTAATATGATATCATATATGATCTTTTAATATTGATTTGATAATAATATCTTAGTATTATCGTTGTTTCGGGTGTTATCTTACTTGTTTTCTTTTAGGTGTTTTGTTACGTAAGACATGTTTATAAATGATAGGTTGTATATTATTCATATCCAGAATGATATCAAGTCCTTAAAAATTATTTTTTAAATCATCAAATGATAATTATACTTGAATGGATACGATGGAGAATGAATCTCATCGCATTCGTGGAGACGGTAGTCCGTACGTACGCACGAGCGACAATATCATTCTTTTAAAATAATATATAAATGGATGGTATATGATATATAAAGAATCATTAACATGTTATATTTATTATTTACATGAGTTACATATCATTATTATACCCATCCAAATAATAATATATTGAATAACAATTACACCACGACGTGGAGATGGTAAGCTGTACGTACGCACGTATGGTGACATGTTATTCAAAGGGTGGATAGAATACTGAATATGGTTGTACCATATTTATAATAACATCACAGTATATATATGATACTGGAGTCATTATTTTAGAATGGTTACAACAAAGTAAGAAGAAGTGGAAGAAGAAATGAACTTGGAAAAGGGTGGTGAAATCATTCCCTCTTCTTCGGGTTCTTCCTTTTGATTTGATCAAAAGGGTTCCTTAGGTTGGCTTTCTGATCAAACTAAGGCCTCTAGGTTGTAGTGAGGGAAGTTGGGAGAGTATTTGGGTAGAGTTTGGCCGAACCAAAAGGCTTTGAAGGTGTGATGAAATGAGAAGGAGGAGTGCCCTTTTATAAGAGGGGTGAGGGGCACCTTTGGAAAAGCTAGAAATATTAATTTATAATAAATTAATATTCGGTTTATAATGGCTCCAAAGTTGATTATTTAAATGTTAAGGTGGGGATAGGTCGAAAACAACTCAACCAATATAATTTAGACAGGTTTGGGTACTTATATTAACCTTATCTTTAAGTATTAACTCTAATCAAATTAGTTTCACTTTTAGGAATTTAATATAAATTAATAATATATTATTGGTTTTAAGAACTCTTTTATGTCAATTTTGACACTATTCAATAGTTGATTTTTGTGAATCTCATAACAGATTGATTAATTCTAACAAAGTAAATTAAATAAATCCTAATATATCATATTATCCTATAAAATTATTTTAATTCATTAAAAGTTTCATATTATATTTATTTGGGTATTTATAATATCAATTATTTTAATTTTTCACTATTATAGTAATTAATTCTTCATCATTGTGTCATAAATAAATTAAATTATTTAATGTCTAAAAATTATAAATAAAATATCCCTATGTAGGAAATCGTTTTATCTTTCTAATGAATATTTATAATCTAAAATCCAACATATTTTACCCTATGTAAGAATTGTTTTTCTAAAAGATATATGCTTGTGTCATTTTTGTATTCATTTTAACTTAATTAAAATAAAGTGTCCCTATCACCTACAAGTGGCACCATGGGGTCCCAAAATAGACCCAAAGATGCCTATGGTCGAACATGTATCAACCAATAAGTCTAGGACACGTTTTAGGGTAATTTAGTATTATTATAATATTATTTTTAACCCTTATTTACCAGATTTACCCTTAACCATGGTAAATAAAATATTTACCACAGTAATTATTCAAAATGTCTAAAAATAAAAGTTACTATTTACACAATTTGAACATCCTGATTCCAAATATGGAATCCATTTTTCTAAATTCAAAACATAGAAGTGGCAGAAATTAATTTAAAATTAATTCCCGCTATTAAAACAAAAAACGTGTTTTTAAGAGATAATAACTATCAAAAGATTGACACTTGTTTATGTTCGGTTTATTTGTAAAATTATTTCCAATGACCAAAATTATATTAAATGGTAAAAAAATATTCTAAATATACTTTAAAACCACTCAAATTCATAATGTATCACTATTAATTATTTTGATTAAAAAAGTTGTTTTTAATTAAAATTTAGTAATTTTCACTATTCATCAAAATATGAAAGTTATCCGAAAAGTACCAAAATTTCACCTTAGGCTAAATTCGATATTCCAAATCCAGAAATGAAGTCCATTTTAAAATATAATATATATATAATTTCGAAAAGTAGTTATTACTATTCATAACGGCTAGTTTGATAGGTTGTGGTGTGTGTTTAAACTCAAGGTTGCGTACAACACATGCTACTATATTATTCAAAGAAAGTGTACCGCGGAAGCTTGGGATGTTTCATTTTAAATTTTTGATGTCCCCATTTAGTCAAAAAGTTTAAAATATTGTATTTAAAAGGGGTTCACTATTAAAAGTTGATAAAAGTGCAATACTGAAAATGAATTTGTTCTTGCATTATATCTAAGAAACTCATAATATGGATTCTAAAATTATAAGGATTATATAAAGTTTAAAATTTAGATAAAACTATTCATAACCTCTTTTGAATGGCTTTTTTTCGTAAGTCATGGTGTGATTGAACTCGGTGTTGCGTGTAGTGCAAGTTATTGAATTATTTTGAAGAAATAACACACTATGAAATCATGGGGTGTTACATTCTCCCCTTCTTCAATAAATTGCGTCCTTGCAATTTGAAATTGTTCTTCGAAAATAAAAGGTTGAAAATAGAAAATATATTTGTGGGAAAACCCACATCGGAAATTGGGTTACTAAAATTTAGTCTTAATATGAGGAAAAGAGAAATGAAAGGGTCACCACCAAATTATGATCTCGATTAGGAGAACATTGGTGGAGATTAGAGACATATAAATGGAGGAAAAACGTAAATATTTATAGGTAGTGATTGAGGTCATCAATCACAAACAAGTATAAAATTTAGGTCCTTAAATTCATCAATCTATGATGATTTGAAATACCATCAGTTCAAAAAAACATAGGGTATTAGGATAACACATTTTTGACATTTCAAAATATCTTAGTTGAAATCCCACATCGAAAAATGAATTAATGAGGCCTCTATTTAAAATAAAGAGTCGAAAGTTTGAAGATTGCCGAAAATAACACATACTAGGGTTCCATGTAGGAAAATATTGATATGGAAGAAAAATCTATCCATCAATTATCTGATGGAGAGTGGTAGAGAACATGGCTATGAAAAGGCCAACAATCTCAAAGCCATAAATTAGTGATGATTTAAGGTACCATCTAGGAAAACATTTTTGTTCTAAGTTGCTTTTCTTAATATTGAGTAATTTATTTTTGAGATTGGCTAAGATCATAAGGAGATATACTTACTTTATAATTAGAGTTTTATCCATTAATAAATTTCTACCACAAACTCATCTTTCACTCTAAAAGATAATAGAATGTAAATAAAATTCTTTTTACACTATTCCTATAGGGTTCCAAAATAAACGAATTTATAATTCATCTACAAGATCTTTTAATAAAAACTACATTATTTAATCCAGGATATCTCGTGGGCCAGTGGTAGGTGATACACCCTTGTCGCCCTTCGGTTGCGGGTTCAAGTCTTGCAGCCTTGCCGGACGCGACGAGTTGCCGCCCGACCTCCAGGTTGTCTTTTTATGGCAATCCAAAATAATCCAAACTAGAACTATCCAAAATACTTCTGTCCAAACTCATAGTCCAACATTTATAAGGAATGTAATCATAATATAGATCCTTTTTACCCCGTAATAGCATATGAATACCTTCATCATGTATTACCATATTCCTTATTGATTACATTCATGCTCCCTTATTCCATATAGAATGCTGGATATACTTCATTAATCCAAAAATGTTTTAAACCCCAACAATGATGGAATATACAAATCATTAATCAGTTCCAAGGTAGTGAATAATATCCAATATAATTTATCCAAAACAATCACATATTATTCCAAAATCACTACCTCAGTATCAGAACTATATTATGATTTATCATTCTCTCAACCATATATTTTCCAAAAATTTATCCTGCTATTGAGTCACTTTTCTTTGTTCCACACAATCTCAAGTCCTTAATGAAATAGTACTGCAGTACAATCCTTATATACTCCATAATTATTTTAACAAGCAAATTGTTGATACAACACTCAATTGACATAATCAACATAAGAACTCTAATCATTCCTCTTCATCTGTGGTAGTATCATAACTTGATTATTATCCAATAACATCATTTGCAGCATAGTCTGATGACTGGGACATAGGTTCTCGTAGTGTCCAAAATCCTTGCAAATGAAGCATTGTACATTTAAAACCATTTTCTTACCCTTGCAGTCACGTACTTTGTGCCCTTTTCCTCCACACTTATAACAAACTCCCATTCCTTTCAGGAAAGTTCCAGGGTGTTTCTTTCCACAGTTACCACATATGGGAAAATTATTCTTTTCCCTCTTCCCTTTTTCCATATTTCTCTCTTCCATCCTTTTCTTCTCTTGCTTCCCCTCAAATCCATATATCACAGTAAACTCTTTACTTATCTTATCAACACATGATATTATTTCTTCATATGATGATAATACATGGGAGACTATTCCTCTTATAAATTATAGCTTAAGACCATGAAAGATATGATCCTTCCTTCTCTTTGGATCATGTGCATTTCTGGAGTTCTCATTCCTTCTACTGGGAACCATTTCTAAACAATGGCATACACTAGATCAGTTTATGAATCAAAATAAATAATCCCATACTCATAAAACACTTAACATAAATTGAACTATTTATGGATATAATCCATAATCATAAAAATGTCCTCTTTGAGGATGTATATACTCATAAACCCTTCATAATGGTTTTTAAATAAAATGAGAATTATCCTAAGCATATCCCCCGGGAGTGTCGTAACCAAGAGTGCAGCAAGGCCCGTTGTCGTGCACCAGTTCCCGTTCAAGTCTAGCTCAAAGCGGTGTTTTCGGGTTTTACCCCAAGGTACATCTGTGCTAGAGCCACCTCTACCTTCTTGTATCCAGACAGGGATGTATTGCTCGGAAAACTCACAAAATCTCTACAATACCAAAATTCTAGGAAGTTCTTCTACACTAATCCTCAAAGTTCATCTTAGGTCTATGTGCTCTAATCAGAGTTTATCTAAATCTAGCTTCCAAGGTTTGTACTAAACTTCCTCTGATACCAACTGTAACGCCCCGACCCTAGTTACCCAGAGTCGGTGCATTATTACATAACATTGGCATGATAACAAGAAAGATCAAATCTCGAAAGACCGATTGGTTTAGTAGCTTTGGAAACACTAGATATATTCATAAGTTTTACATTACATCATAAAATGAAAAACTACTACAACAACATAATGTCTCCATAATCCACACTCATATCACCACATAATATCCCTGCAGGTCATTCATAATTTACTTCTTCACCTCCTGGGAAAAATAAAACATGGAAAAGGGGTGAGCTCAAATGCCCAGTAAGGATAAAAATATAACGGAAACTTTCATAAATGAGATTAAACATTTAAGGAAATGTATAACTAAAACAACAGCCTTTCAAACTTGAACTTTCAACATTGTATGACATAAATAAAATGAAATAATGCCATTTACTCATTCACATGGATATTCTACTAATCGAATAATCACATGCAAAATCACTAACCACTTTCATAATGTTGGAATGCATAATGCCAGACTATCATAACCACATAGCCAAGGCCTCGTGCCATGACTACAAATAATATTTTGTCAAGGCCTTGTGCCAAGACACTAGTTTGTCTCATGAGACCTACCGATGCATCGAAAAGCTATAGCGGGCTCCACCCATCACATATTAAGTCCAATGCATTCCCATATGAAAAGGTTTAAACATAACATAAAAATTCGTATTAAAACTAGAATACGAAATGTTATAAACTATGAATGGTATAAAAATAGCACATCCACAGTCAAACATATCACACAACCTTCAATACAATATAGAAGTTTTGTATCATAATAAATCAACTTCAAATAAGCGTAAAATCCATCAAAGGATGTTGACATAGATGAAATCAAAACACTTTTTAGAGAAATATCTCTTTCTATTTTTGAAATCATTTAAGAGCCATATAAAATAAAACATTTTCTTGAAAATATTCTTATAAGCTTGTAAGGAATGCTTTGAATATTTTATAACGGCAGAAAATAACCGCACCCGCCGTATAAGTTAAAAAAACATTCTTACCTAAATTCTGTCGAAAAGGTTAAAAAGGACCTTGTTTTGAAAATGACAGAAAGATTCCTCTTATAAAAAGTAAAACAAGGGTATAAATGACTTTAACCCATATTCTTGTAAAAATGTTTTGAAATACATTTTGAAGAAACATGGATGTGGATGATAATGAGATCCCAGTAGATTATTACGTATAAACAACCTCGGATAATGAAGAGATTGTGAAATAACCCTTACCTTGTACTTTTCCTTGGTTTGGGTAGGTTAAACTCCTGTATAATGGTGAAATAATTGTTATTAAATTATACAGGAATAATATACATTAATATGATATCATATATGATCTTTTAATATTGATTTGATAATAATATCTTAGTATTATCGTTGTTTCGGGTGTTAACTTTCTTGTTTTCTTTTATATGTTTTCTTACGTAAGACATGTTTATAAAGGATAGGTTGTATATTATTCATATCTAGAATGATATCAAGTCCTTAAAAATTATTTTTTAAATCATCAAATGATAATTATACTTGAATAGATACGATGGAGAATGAATCTCATCACGTTCGTGGAGACGGTAGTCCGTACGTACGCACGAGCGACAATATCATTGTTTTAAAATAATATATAAATGGATGGTATATCATATATACAGAATCATTAACATGTTATATTTATTAATTACATGAGTTACATATCATTATTATACCCATCCAAATAATAATATATTGAATAACAATTACACCACGACATGGAGACGGTAAGCCGTACGTACGCACGTATGGTGACATGTTATTCAAAGGGTGGATAGAATACTGAATATGGTTGTACCATATTTATAAAAACATCACAGTATATATATGATACTGGAGTCATTATTTTAGAATGGTAACAACAATGGAAGAAGAAGTGGAAGAAGAAATGAACTTGGAAAAGGTTGGTGAAATCATTACCTCTTCTTCGGGTTCTTCCTTTTGATTTGATCAAAAGGGCTCCATAGGTTGGCTTTCTGATCAAAATAAGGCCTCTAGGTTGTAGTGAGGGAAGTTGGGAGAGTATTTGGGCAGAGTTTGGCTGAACCAAAAGGCTTTGAAGGTGTGGAGAAATGAGAAGGAGGAGTTCCCTTTTATAAGAGGGGTGAGGGGCACCTTTGGAAAAGCTAGAAATATTAATTTATAATAAATTAATATTCGGTTTATAATGGCTCCAAAGATTATTATTTAAATGTTAAGGTGGGGATAGGTCTAAAACAACTCAACCAATAGAATTCAGACAGGTTTGGGTACTTATATTAACCTTATCTTTAAGTATTAACTCTAAGCTAATTAGTTTCACTTTTACAATGTCTCTTTGTATTTTTATATAATATGGTTAATAAACTTACTATATACATCCAAGTGACCCCCAAGTGGTCCATTAATGATTAAAATATCATTATATAAGTCTCTTGGCCGAACCATAGTTTTTTAGGAATTTAATATCAATTAATAATATAATATTGGTTTTAAGAACTCTTTTATGTCAATTTTGACACTATTCAATAGATTATTTTTGTGTAACTCATAACACATTTATTACTTATAAAAAAGTATATTAAATCAATCCTAATATATCATATTATACTATAAAATTATTCTAATTCATTAAAAGTTTCATATTATATTTATTTGGGTATTTATAATATCAATTATTTTAATTTTTCACTATTATAGTAATTAATTCATCATCATTGTGTCATAAATAAATTAAATTATTTAATGTCTAAAAATTATAAAGAAAATATCACTATGTAGGAAATCTTTTTATATTTCTAATGAATATTTATAATCAAAAATCCAACATATATAACCCTATGTAAAAATTGTTTTTCTAAAGGATATATGCTTGTGTCATTTTTGTATTCATTTTAACTTAATTAAAATATAGTGTCCCTATCACCTACAAGTGGCACCATGGGGTCCCAAAATCGACCCAAAGATTCCTATGGTCGAACATGTATCATCCAATAAGGCTAGGACACGTTTTAGGGTAATTTAGTATTATTATAATATTATTTTTTAACCCTTATTTACCAGATTTACCCTTAACCATGGTAAATAAAATATTTACCACAGTAATTATTCAAAATGTCTAAAAATAAAAGTTACCTATTTACACAATTTGAACATCCTGATTCCAAATATGGAATCCATTTTTCTAAATTCCAAACACAGAAGTGGCAGAAATTTACTTAAAATTAATTCCCGCTATTAAAACAAAAAGCGTGTTTTTAAGAGATAATAACTATCAAAAGATTGACACTTGTTTATGTTCGGTTTAATTGTAAAATTATGTCCAATGACCAAAATTATATTAAATGGTAAAAATATATTCTAAATATACATTAAAACCACTCAAATTCATAATTTATCACTATTAATTATTTTGATTAAAAAAGTTGTTTTTAATTAAAATTTAGTAATTTTCACTATTCATCAAAATATGAAAGTTATCCGAAAAGTACCAAAATTTCACCTTAGGCTAAATTCGATATTCCGAATCCAGAAAATAATTCCATTTTAAAATATAAAATATATATAATTTCGAAAATTAGTTATTACTATTCATAACGGCTAGTTTGATTGGTTGTGATGTGTGTTAAAACTCAAGGTTGCGTACAACACACGCTACTATATTATTCAAAGAAAGCGTACCGTGGAAGCTTGGGATGTTTCATTTTAAATTTTTTATGTCCCCATTTAGTCAAAAAGTTTAAAATATTTTATTTAAAAAGGGTTCACTATTAAAAGTTGATAAAAGTGAAATACTGAAAATGAATTTGTTCTTGCATTATATCTAAGAAACTCATAATATGGATTCTAAAATTATAAGGATTATATATAGTTTAAAAATTAGATAATACTATTCATAACATCTTTTGAATGGCTTTTTTTTTGTAAGTCATGGTGTGATTGAACTCGGTGTTGCGTGTAGTGCAAGTTATTGAATTATTTTGAAGAAATAACACACTATGAAATCTTGGGGTGTTACAGTAAAAAACACTCTGATATAGATAAAAACCAACATTTTCATTTTAATAAAAAAAATTGTTAAAAATTTATCTATATGAAAAAAAGATACATAATAAAAATATTAGTCCATTTTAATTAATAATAGTCATTTTATAATAAGAGTATACATATAAAAAACAATTTGAACTTTTTTAACGTTATTTACCCACCATTGTATGCACATTTACAAATTTGCATAAAACGTAATTTTACCACATATGTGAATTGTATTTCAAAAAACTGAGAGACACAGTTGAAATCAGTAATGATAATGTTGTTCAATAGGATGAAAATAATTTTTGGTGAATATTATATTTTGAATTTTATTTACAAAGGTTAAAATTAAATAAAGTAATTAAACGTAAAAATATTATTAAAATTACCAAAACAGAGGTCATAATTCCATTGGATAACTGTATTTCGACCAAAATTAACCTTATGATTAAAATTTGATCATTTTTATCATTTTGGTAATATTAGTACATTTATTATATTTAATTTAAAGAAGAGTTAAAAGGATTAAATTCAATGATTATTAACTAAACCATTATTAATATATGGTTACACATAAGATAAATTCATCTATAAATCTTCATTAGAAATATAAAATGATTTCCAACATAATGGTATTTTACTTATAATTTTTACATATTATATAATTAAATTTTTTTATGACAAAATGATGATGGAGTATTTACATTATGTATGAATGATTAAAATAATTGATATTATAAAAATAATAATAAATGTTAATTGAGGAATTCTATGCCATGAACGAATTTTACAAGTTAATATGACATTTTAGGGTTGATTAAATAATTTTTTTTGAAGTGATGATGTTTTTAGGACTTTAACAAAAACAGAATACCAAATAGAGTACGAATTGACATAAATTACTTTTTGATACAAATACTGTATTATTAAATATTATGATATTCCTAAATATCTATGATTTTTCCACGATACATAGATTAGGTAAGATATATCAATACTTAACCACTTGGGATTAAATTTCCTTTTTATAGTACGTTTATTATCCATTTATTATAATAATAGAAGAGGACATGTTAAAATACAAACATTATAACTAAGAGTTAAATCAAACAGATAAGATTACTATCATAACATATACTTGTCTAAAACCTATTGGTTGATATTATTTAGACCCATATCCACCTTATCTTAGAAATAAATCAATTTTCATCCTTTATAAACCGAAAATTAGTTTATAATAATATAATATTTCAAACTTTTCATAGACGGACCCTCACCTCTCTTATAAAATGGTGCATCCCCTTCACTCAAAATCACACCTCAAAATCCTTTTGGATCGACCAAACCCGGACCAAATCTCATCCTAACATCCCTCAATGCATCCTAGAGGCCTTAACATGAGAATATATCCAACATATGGAGCCATATTATTCAAATTATATGGAAACACACAAAAAAGAGGTAATTATTTTATCACCTCTTTCAAAGGCCTTTTCTTCATCCACATTCAATTTATTTTTTATTTACATAAAAAATTAACTCCACAACCATCTTTATTCTATGATATTATTATATATATTTTACAACCATACACATTATTCTATACATACAATGAATGATAATTTCACAATGTGTGCATACATATGGCTTTCCGCCACCACTGCATGGTGTATTTTTTTATTCAACACAATTTTATTTTTATAGATATAATGAAGAGTATTTTTTAAATAAATAATAATAATAACATGATAATTTCTATTTAAAATTAATATACCATCAAATTCCACACCTTTTAATCATTACGGAAATGATATCGCCACTCATGTGTACATACAGCTTGTCGTCTCCACGACGTGATGAGATTCATTTCCACATTCACCATTAAGTGATGATTATAAATATATATATTATTAATAATTATGTAATATATGGCATAATAATGATACTGGAATATATATATAGGTACTTACATATATCATATTCACATACTTCAGTTAAATAAAATATGAAAACAGAAACATCGTTTATGCGTACGTACGACCTACAGTCTCCATAAACATTGTTTTCGAATTAATATTTATATCTATTATAGATATTTATATTCTCAATATATATTATATATAAATAATTTTTTATATTCTGGAAGTATTTAATTCATTATCTAAATGATACGATCCAGAATTACAATTTAAAACACGTACGATAATGAAAGTGATTATTACCCAAAATGTTAATTTAACATAGAAATCATTATTTAATTATAGTATAAAGTCATACATGAATCATATATGATATAATAAATATGAATATGGTTCTGGTATAATTTAATATCATACAATAGCCAATAGACATTAGGATAAATATACCCTTGACCAAAGGAATGTGCAAGGTAATGGTAAATTTCTCAATATCATTATTATCTAAAATTGATTATGTGTAAGTATTTTATAGGAAATATATATTTCCATGTCCATGATTCATAAAATAAATTTCAAAATGATTATTTTAAGGTACTCTTTAACTAAAACATTATTTTAAACGTTTTAAATATTTATTTGTCAAAATCATTCTCATTAATGTCCATGTTTTCAAAATGGTTTTACAGATTTATTTATATTCACATAATATTTTTAAAATGTTATTTCCATTAAAAAGTTTAATAATGGTATGGGAAACTTTGATTATATAACCCCTCTTAAATGTATTCCTTTATAAATGTGTTACTTTTAAATTATTTCACAAAAAAAGGATATTTCTCTCAAAATGATTTACAGATCATTTATATCATTGTCAACATTATTTATTGGATATTATTCTTTATTAATGCTGATTTATTATAATAAATTCTTCCATATTATATTGAATGAGTTTTGATTTGTTTGACTATTGATATGCTATTTTTATACCCTTCATGGTTTATGGATGAAGTACTGAAATTTCATATCATAGTTTTAATATTAATGTTTATGTTATGTTTCAACATTTACATACGAGGAATGCAGTGGAATTAGTAAGTGATGGGTGGGGCTCTTTATAGCCCCTCGATTCATCGGTAGGTCTCATGAGACAAATTATTGTCTTGGCACATTACCATGAAATTTTTTTAATTTTCATTCAGAGCACGAGGACATGACTATGTGGTAATGAGTTCTATAGTCAGTCATTCACTCATTATGAAATTAACTATTACATATTTTTGCATAATTTTAAGATGATAACTTTCCCAAAACGGAAACCATATTTTATTATCAAAAAATTAGGGCAAACCTACAGGAGGCTGATGATAGAAAGATCACATTTTTCCCTCTGAATATAAGAGAGAAGGTCATCAGGGATCCCATCACACCATAAGAAGTCAAGTCCATTGACGCCCTTATTTGCAAGACCATCTGCCACAGATTATTTCCTCCTTGTAAACTTGAGTGATGAAATAATTCATGGACGAAAGATGATCCAAGTATTTTGTCAACAAATTAGTAAGAATCCATGATAGATAATAGTAACCATTCCTAATGGCGATAAAAATAGTGGTGGAGTTGCATTCAAGCCAGATATTGTTCCAACCATGGTGATATGCTTGCCCCACCGCTGGTATAATACCGATCATATCAGTTTCGAGAGATCAAACAAGGCCACATAAACCATATAAACTACAATGTACAACCCCCTCATGATCTCTGAAAATGTAACCATAGCCATAGAGACAAGGGATACCTATCCAGGCAATAGAAGAATAGACTTTAATCTTTTCCACAAAGGGGGGAGGCCAAGAAACCTCAAACATACCATGGGGAGAGAGAGGTCTACCCCTAACACCAATACTGTTGAGGACAATGAAATCATGGATTGAGATTGAGGAGTACTACTTCAATAGTGGCTTGGAGTCCCAAACACCAGCATGAATAGCAGAAATAGAAGCTGAAACAGTGAATTTGAAGCTTTCGTGGAGCACTTTTTATCTTGTGGACCATAATAAGTGAATTAGTTCTTCTGTAGAAACCCGAAATAGACTATTGAGAAGGGGTGAGAGCACAAGCCCCTTCCAATTAATGATTATCTCATGAATTGAATAAACCCGATTGAGGTTCACTTCAAAAATATCAACAAAACCATTCCAAATTGAATAAGTAGTGGCACAACTTAGGAAGAGATGATTGGGTTCATCAATGTGTTGATGAGAAATAGTACATAGAGAACCCATCATGATTCTACATGGTTGAAGAAAACAGTCCATGTGAAGCTTCCCATGTGCCAGTCCCCATACAATAATGGATTGTGATGGCCTGATAAAATTCCTATTCATGTTTCCAAGAAACTTCATGCTAGGAGTGTTACAATTAGTGTTCCCATAAAATAGTTTGGATGTGAGGACTCTATTGACAGAAGGTTACCTAGCCCAAAAAACATCTCTGAATGAGAAAACATATTTCTCCACAATGCGAACTCAGTGATCTGGTATGTTCTCCATACTATATAGCTGGTCCTTTGTAGAAGTGTCCATATTCAGGTTATTTTCCTCACCCACAAGAGTGTTAATTAGGGGGTAGCAGTCCAATTCGTTTTCCCAAATTGGAGAGAAAACTCCCTAGAAACATGCCATATAAATTGAGAATCCATAAATGCAATGAAATACGTAAAAGCGTGCCACAATGAGGAGAAGAAGTAGTTGTAGTTTCCTGTCTTGAGTTTATGCAGAAATATTTCCTGGAGAAACCCATGATGTTCAGAATTACCATTCATGAGCTTCCATAAAAAATATGCATGTGTAGGGTCATTAAAGTGTCCATGATTCTTAATGCCTAATCCTCCCATGTCATAATACTTGCAGCAAGAGTTCCATGAAACAGTAGCAATATTTCATACTATCATGATACCACTACATTCATATTTCCGAATTGATATATTGATGATTTAGATGACAGAACTAGGAAAATTTTAAACCATAAAGGAGTAAACCAACTTGGAGGTAATAACTAATTTCAACAAACAAACACGACTATCTATGGATAAGGAATTTCCCTTCCAAGAAGAGAGTTGCATTCGGATATTGCTAATGATGTCAGAAAAGTAGCAAGCCTTCAGTCTTCTCCAAAACAAAGGAACCCCAAGATAGATAAATGGATGAGATCCATCATGAATTCCCAAATACCTGATAATTTCTACATTCCTGTTGATAGAGATATTTCTTCCAAAGTAGATAAAATATTTTCCCAAAATGATCTCTTGACCAGAGATTTTTTCATAATGCAGTAGTGCTATCTTGATGTTTCTAATGTTTCTTTTTTCCCCATTAGTGAAAAGAATAATTTCATCAGCATACATAAAGTGTGTTGGAGCAAGAAGATCCCTACGAGCTGAAATTGATCTCATTTTCCCATTTCTATCCATGATGCAAAAAAAATCCTATTGAGATAGTCCTCATCGATGGAGAAAATAATTTCAAATAGTGGGACACCATGTCAAACCACACTAGAACAATCAAATTATCCTTCCGGAGAACCATTAAGAATAATGTAAATGTGAGAAGAGATTAAAATGGTTTTGACCCAGGTAATAAAAACACTATCAAAGCCAAATAAGGATAGAACACTGCAAATGAAATGCCAACTCATCATGTCAAAAGCTTTCTTGACATCAAGTTAGATCACAATATTTTCACCCCTTGTGGGTTTCTTAATATTGTCGACACATTCAGATGTAGTGATAAGTTATTCCTGGATTGATCTTCCTTTAATGAAAACAAACTAGTTAGGAGACACAATTTTGTAAGATATAGGAGAGAGTCTCTTAGCAACAATTTTACTAATGATCTTGAAAATGGTGTTACCCAGGAAAACAGTTATAAATAGATGAATCTCATTATAATTCTCCACTTTGTGAGTAAGGTAAATAAAATGAGAATTTATCCCTTGAAGAAGATATAACCCTTTGAAGAAATGAATTATCAATCTGCAAACATGAACTTGAATGATATCCCAATAAGTTTGGAAGAAGTAGTTTCCAAAACCGTCTGGTCCAAGAGAGCTTTTGATTTTGTGGAAAAAAACAGTCTCCCTGATTTCAACATCCAAAGGTATAGAGGTGAAAGTGGAGTTTTCATCTTGAACAACAAGCAATGGTATAATACACTCCTCAGGGGGAAAAGGAGGGGATGTGACATTAAAAAGATTCTTAAAATAGGAAATAAGGTGTTCTGAGAGGTCCCTCCTGTTATCAATGAAGTGATCACCATCCTTGATCAAGGATACATGCCTAGAGACCTTCCTGATTTTCTGTAGTGAATTAATGAATTTTGATATTCTATCACCATCCTTCAACAACTTAACCCTGATAGCATCCCATTGAAAAGAATCATTGAGGCTGAGAAGATTATTAAGCTTGGATATCATCTCATCATCATCCATAAGATTATATGGGAAATTTTTATGAGTGTTGGCCTCTTGATCTTGATAAAACAAGGTCTGAAGGGAGGAAATATCATATTCAATACATCTGATACAATTTTTTCTCCATGTTTTTAGTTGTTTCTTAAGTGTTTTAGGGTTGAGAACAAAAGAATAAGCATCATCTCTGTATTGGATAGAATTCCAGACTCTTTGAACCAAATCCTTATAGCCATTATGAGTCACCCATGCTTTATTGAACCTAATGGAAAGAGGGGGCCTAGATTATTTGTGAATAAGAAAAACCAATATATTTTAGTGGCCCGAATTAATTCTTGGAAGAGTTGAATAGGAAATAGAATCCCAAAAATCCAAAGAGGCTTCATTTATAAAGGTTCTGTAGATTCTTTTAGCAACAATCCAATTTATAAATCTCTTGTACCATGTATACTTCGCTCCAACTATGTTAACCTCAATCATCTCATTGCTTTTAACAACATTTTTAAATTACCTAGAGGGGATAGATTTAGTCCTAGCTCCCATCTTCTCATCTGGATGCAAAATAGAATTGAAATCTCCCATAATAATTCATGGGCCAGGGATAGAAGAATTAAAAGTACTTATATCCATCCGTAAGAATCTACGGTCATGGTAGCTATTAAATGCATAAATGAAAGAGCAGGAGTGGTGAATACCAAGAAAATCAAATTCACAAGTGACATGCTGCTCAATGGAGGAAACCAAGGAAATACATGACAAAGAGAAGTGAGCCAAGACCGAAAGCCTCTTAATTACAAAATATCATCTGTTGGTGTTAATAATATGGAATCCCAATAATTCCAGGTTTGCAATGCTAGAGGAGAACATTCTTTTAGGTTCAGACTACCCTATGAGGATAGGTATATGTGTCTGGATGAGGTGCAATAAGGACCTAGTGGTGTATCGGTTGGCCAAACCTTGTCAATTCCGAAATAAAATCTTAATTTGAACTTGACGATAGGGCTGGAATACCTTTTCTTATTTTACAAAACATTCTTGTTCCCTGATTGTGGAGGTCTCTCCACTTTTTTTAGGAATGGGGATACCTTGAATATGATCTTTAATGTCTGGATTCCCCCTTTCTGGACAAGCAGTTTTGGCTCTATTAGTGAGAGATGTCACTACACTATCTTGGTTGGCTGCTATGTTCTTGACACCAGAATCAGGTTCAATATGTGCTACAATCTCGCTGCTAGGGGTACAAGATTCAACCTTTGTACCATCAATCTCATCCGGATTACCAGAAACCACTACTATGGATGGATCAGGTAAGATAGAAGGGGCCCTAACAGTGGGATCCAAATCCATAACATCCATGACCAGTTAAGGATTCACTTTATCTGCTGGGGGGACACATGTGTCCTTTGAATATTCATGACTGTCATCAAAACAGGGGGTTTTGCCATCATTAAAAGTGCCACCATCTGGAATGTGAGATGGGGGGACAACACCATTCGGTTTCACCACTTCAAGGGGACCAGTGATAGTGCATTCAATATTGACCCAAATAGAAATAGGAACATTAGATGAGGTCTTCATGGGGTCAAGTAAATTCTCACCTCCTTGATGTGAAAGGACAAAATCACTGATGTTTTGGGACAACTCTTGTGTCATGTTAAGATCATCTATTTCCACTTGTAAAGTATATTCTAACTCAAAGATTTCTCTTGAAATGGTAGAATTCATGTCATGATATGTGGAGAGGGCCATCCCAATGGAGTTGATATCCCTATCTCCATCTTTGGTAGGTATAATGGACAAGGAATGATTCCCGTGATCTTATTCCTCAGCAATATCGGCTAATAATTTATTAGGAGGGATGGAACTGGAAGGACCAGCATGAGGCAATTCCCCCTTTCCAACAAATTCTCCTTTATTCTTTCCGTTGTGGTTGACTTCCTTCCACTCTGAAGTTTTGGTGCATCATTCACATTTTTTTGAATCATTCTACAGTTTACAATCGAGTGACCAACAATCATTCCAACATCACAAAAAACGGGGAACTAATTTATATTCAACTTTGACATCAGTTTTGTTTCCATTAGAAATAAACATAATTCTATAAGGATGCTTGGATTCGAGATTGACATCAATCAACATTATAGAAAAAAAAACTAGATCCCCATCAAGAGTACTTTGATCCAATCTGATTGGGTTAGTAATGCAAAAGGAAAGATCATTAAGGATATTGGGATATCAGTACATCCAATTCAAACCATGAATCCTGACCCAGATCTGAGCATTGGATTGCTTCAAATTAAAGGGATTCAAACAAAAATCCCATTCCGAGAGGTTTAGAATTCCAGGCTTGTGTTGAAGATTTCTAGTAACCCAAGCCTTATTGAAACCCTCCCTAGATTACAGAATGATATGGAAGTACCCTCTCGCAATAGGAATCATCCTCCAGTTGCTAAAGCCCCATCAATGAGAGACCCTACTCTTATGGATGGCATAGGACCAGTGCTTATCCCGCTTTGAGTAAACAACGCGGCCCAATAGGGAATACTTTCATAGATTAGCACACTGATGTAGTTCTTCTGGATCATCCACCACCGAAACCAACCATTTTCTAATCATCAGATGTTAGAGGGTCTATAAAAACCCTCCTTTATTGGATCTGAGGATCCATATAAAGCCTCCGCGAAAGGGAAAGCCTTCTTCCTAAAAGCAGCTGGATCCCGATTAGCCGAGATCTTGCCTTGAGCCTGTAAGGGACAATCATCATTAAAATATAATTCCCAATCTGGATTAAACTAATCCATTAAATCAATCGAATGTTAACCGAATATCTAGAAAAATCGTCATCACAAAATTCAAAGAGGACAACTCTCGTGCTCTCCATATCCTCTTCCATTCCATCTTAATTATTACATGTTATTATTCGAATAGTAGAATATCCATTTTCATGTTTATATAGTAATATTTGATTTATTGTCTCCAAATTATATTAATGTTTATGTTTATATTGATTTTTTTATTAAAAATCTTTCCTTCAACTTTTATTCCTTCTTCTAAATTATTTACCCTTACTGAGAATCTATGCTCACCCCTTTCTTATGTTTTCTTTTCCCAGGATTCCAAGATGTGTATTGTATTTTATATGAAAAGTTAAGAAAGAGGAATAATGGTGTTCTCAAAAAATTATTTATTTCGTGTTATATGTTTGAATTTTTAACATAAAATTCATATATGTAATCTATTTTCCAAGAATACTAAAATGATCGGTCCTTCAGGACTTTATTCCTTGTAATCATGCCAATGTATTAAATAATGCCCTGGCTCTGGGATTCTGGGGTCATAGAATTACAAAAACCAATATTTATTCCATCAACATTATATGATGAGTGTTTATTTATCTCTTGGATTTTAACTTCACGGATGATATCATATTCATTGGTTTAGGATGGTTGGAGTAATCATTCCTCCCTTTAAAAACTCCATCTTTAACAAGGATACATGTTCCAGAGTCTCATAACACTTCCTGCATTTTTTCTCCATTGGTTGTAAATTCCTCTTCTATGGTCTTACTCCAAAATATTAATAGAAACTAGAATACATAATTCATCTCCTGAATCATCCCTAAGTACACTTTTACCCTCCATGCTAGTCTATGTCGATTTTGGGTCACAGTTATACCGATCCAACTCCCCAGTTACTGATTCCAGAAACTGTTACTATGATTTATAATTAGAATCATTCTACTATGACTGAACCCCTTCCCTCCTTCCACCCAACCCTTTTATCCATTCATTGAGAATACCGAAACCTCAGAGCCCAAAAAACCCTTCATGTTGGACACCTACAATTCCTTTTTATTCTTCTGAGAAAATTTCAAAGCTCTATACCACTAAATACAATGAAATGTTCGAATAAATTTGGGTATATTCATAGACTAAACCAATTAACTCACTTTCCACTAACAACAAATGATCAACTGGTTTGGGATTGAAAAAATTATTCCTCAACTGGTTGATGTTATATGGCATGTTCATATTACAATTCATGGGTCTTGTGTCCACCTGAATAAAGTTATTCAGAATTGAAATGCGATGATCTTCTAGATCCATGAATATAGAAGTGGTCTTCACATATCCTATCGATTATTGGAACCTTAAACTAGGATACCCATGATCATCCTTACTCCATCAATTGAAGTCTAAAGACTGGTGACCCAAACTCTTGCACGACATATAGTAGTCCATATCGAATTCTAAAACAATATCTTGATTGAATTAGAACTACTCTCCCACTAAAATCAAGACATATTCGACCAGCGACTTATAGATTTCAACATAAAATTTTTTTTTGGGAAATTTGGTGGCACACTATTCTCATTTTTCTTATATAATCAAAAATACCGAACAACCATTTCTGTCATTATAAGAACTCTTCTCCTTATTACACACTTAAACAAAATTAGTTACATATACTTGTACATAAAACAACTAAATGGATTGAGAGTTATATTTTATTGGGAAGTTATGAACCTTACATAAAAACTAATAACATGAAATACACCTTCTTTATTTCAAACATCTTTGAGATGACCAACTCATTCTGTCATAATTAACACAGCAAGCGATAACCTAAGGACATACATAAGAAAGGGGTGAGCTATAAAGCCCAGCAAGGGAGTGAATATGTAATGACATGAAGAATTAAATAAATGTTATTCAATATTCATATCAATGTACAATAATAGAATAATTAAAATATTTTCATGATATAGTGTGATTATTGTATCATGGAAATGTTGCAATGATATACAACATGATATTTGCACGAGCCAAGGCTCATTGAACATGGATTAAAATGAGTAAACCACAATCTCACATGTATTAGCATGATTAAACAATCATTTCACATGTATTATTATGAGTAAGCCCTTATTTAACATGGAGGATCATGCTACTATAGATTACCTAATGCATTGTATCACTATTAGGGTGTATCCTTTATAAACATTTTATTTCATGCATAAATGTTCCACATGGATCTTATAACAAGGAATCATTCAACATCATATGTTATTTCAGGATTAAAGAATGTGGAGTAAATAATTTTAAGAACCATAAATATTTATATGTTTATAAATTTAAATATCCTTGATAGATAAATTGTAATGGAGTACATTACACAATGATTTTGGCTTTGAAAATCACCGTGCAAATTCGGTATCATAATTCCATCATTTAGAAATTCATAAGATTGTTTGATGAAATATAATGGTCTATATCATCATTTAAAATTGAAATATAATGTAACAGGGTCAGGTAAATAATATACCAACATATTAAATGGAATTTAGATCCATAATATGAGAGAAATACTTGCATGGAAAAAAGAAATGAGAAATCCTTTAGGGAAGATCAGCATCATAATAGGTGTACATGGATGTAAATAATGAAAGAAAAAGTGGTATATCATCATTAAAACATAATGAGGAAAGTATGGGGGAGGTTATAAATCATACTCTAAATTTTTTAATAGAGTGTAAAAGGTTATTACAAATAATGAAACTAGGATAAATGTGAGAAAGGAAGGAATCCAGTACATTAGTTTGCGACTTCAAGAGCTAGAAGATGGGCTTAATGACAGGTTGGGGTTTCTTGGGATGATTATATAGATAGGGTTGGTATATTAGAGACATTATCTAGATATTTGAGTGATTATATGTGGGAGCATGGGTGGGTTTATATATAAAATGAGAGATGAATTCGTTAATATTTCACAAACTTAGGTTTTGGAATCTATATAATTATATATTCAAATCAAAAAACAATATCATGGGTTTTTATCATATTTTTATCCAATGTGGCATGGAAAATATTATTTTATATGACCATGTTCGGAAATATTAAATTATTATCCTTTCTTATGTGGAGCTGAGTAACATTTTTAAAGAAATGAATTTAAAATCCGAATGTATATTTTATATTTTGAAAGATTCAGTAAGGCTTAATAAAATAAGTAAAACAAATATAATATAATATTATATTAATTTTGAAACATATATTGGTCCGATAATACACATTATAGTAATTATTTAAACATTTTGGGGTCATAATGATGTCATAAAACACATATTTTATTTATAAGGTATTTAATTTTTACCCAAAAATCCAACTATCTTAGAAAATTATGAAAAATTAATATTTGGATAATTTATTTGTCCTTATTCTAAAAATAATATTCATATTATATAAATAATTTTAAAAATACTTGAATTTTCTCTTTCAAAATGAAAATTGATAAATTCTGAAATTTCTCCGGTTTTGAAAATTATTGTTTTAAAACCTTAATAAAAAATTCATCTAAAATTATAAAAATTATATAAACAATTTTTATACATAAAATTAAATTGATAATAATATTTTATAAAATATAAATTATTCCCAAAATTCATTATTTCCTTAAAATAAATTCTTTAAAAATACAATTTCTGTTTTTGTTAAAAAATAAAATAACTCTTATCAAACTGATTACCATAGCATTTAAAGATAAAGAATTAATATAATCATAATTTATTAGAATTTTTTTAATATTATTAATAAATTTTAATAGTTTAATATAATTTATATATTTCTCAATAGTAGCATTTTTAATCGAAAATAAAATTTATCAAATATGTGTCCTTTTAAGAAAGACTATTTTTTAAGGAATTAATGGAATAAGGTGTTTATTTAAAAAAGGGATTACCCAACAACTAACTAATTCATTATTACAAAACCCCTAATATCACTAACATAATACATAAGGGTATGGTGTGTGATAATGACTGACTCTTGGGGTGGCTCGGATAACATCGCTCGATGTTAATCAATATTAACATGAACTTCTCCCATAAACGATTTTGTTCAAGATTAACGTGTTGAAGTTCGGCATTATATTGGTCAAGAGAGAATCACAATGATGATATCTCCTTTCCATGCTCTATCAAATGAGCTTCATACATCATGAGTCTACTAGATGAGGCCATCCACTTTTTTTCAGGTTGAAATGATTTTATTTAAAAAAACAAAAATTTATATCAATAATGTGATCATTGTTCAAGGGAAATATTATGAACGTTAATGATAATTAATGGTCATTTAAAACAAGTAATAATAAAAGTAAATAGAAATACCAGATATGTTTTCTATAAGAAATTAAAGTAATGGGAAATATATTCCTAAAATATTTGGTAGTTACATGTAGTAAATAGATAATAGAATGATTTTGAAATGGTAGAGGATGTTCACAGAGACTAACCCACATGACTATAATAGGATTATCCGAATTCATATGAATGTCATATGTACACTAATAATATGAAAACTATTTCAATTTCAACTACATGGAGCACTGGGCAATGTAATAATCAATACCACCATCAAAGAAAAAAATATCATGATATGTTGTTTATCAACAAGAACAATAATTGTACATTCTTGAAAACCCTAAGATTCCAGGGAAAACATGTCACACATGTCAAATAAAGGTTGAAGTTACATGAAATGGGAATGCAATTTCAACTCTATATGTTTAAAGTATTTTTTTAATTCCTAATGAGATACAATGATTTTAGGAATGCCTTTAAAGAGATATGGGTCCTTTAGGATAAACCAGATAGACGTAAAAGGATGTAGAAAACAGGGTTTTGACAATTGGGAAAATTTTAATATATGAGCCTTTGTATGAGATGGAGTAAAACCTTCTCCTCCTCTATGCTCTGTTGTGGAGGGGACCAGAGAATCCACCATCAGTTTAGGTCATCGTTATGATGAATAGTGAACGGGAGAAAGAATCCATAACAATTGGTGCACTTAATTATTTTGTAATTGGGTGAAATGATTTATTGTTTTAGAGATTATATTCTATATCCAATGAAAAAATTACAAGTTATTATCCATTTTTTAATATATATTTTATGTTTATATATTTTCTAAAATCTGATACACTGTTATTGAATTTTTTTTTAAATTTTAATTATTATTAAATGGAAATATGTTGAGAAATTAATGGGATAGCATAAATGATTACTATGGAGAATATTTAATGTTTATTAAATATTAATTAATATCATTTTATGAATAAGGAAACAGTAAAGAAGGTCATTATCATTAATATTTTAGCGATAATCCTAGAGAATGTTTTGGTAACATTATTTTTATTATTTTCAATTATTCAAAAAATTATAAAAAACTATGATTTCATTGAAGAAATTATTTAATTGATTTGAAGTTCCATGGTGAAAAAACAAGTGACTGGATGAATTACAAGATTTAAAATAAGATAAACATAATAATGTACAATAGGTTTAGCCTTTTATGAACTATTAAATGAACATTGTAGTCATATGTGAATTTTTATCAAAAAGATTTATGACTCTCAAGGCTAAATAAAAACTATAAATTAATTACATAATTGATGAGAAAATCTGATCTATTTTTCAAGAATCAATATAATTATTCAACTATTAGAGTAATTTTGTTATAATTGTAATGACCCATATCTCAGAATCCAAGAGCCAGTGGCTAATTTATTATAATGGAATTAGATAAAAGAATTAGCATCCTAAAGTAATAGATAGTATAACAGTCTTGGATACTATATACAATCATGAATATCACATTTCAATGGTAATATTATAATACAACATAGTAACTTAATTAAGTAAACCATTATTCTCATTATCCTATCCTTTCACATGAGTCACAAAACACTTCCTAGAATCATAGGTATATGAATCATAAGAAAAGTGTAAGTTAAAATGAACAGGAATGATATGTATTCAATGGAAGGTACAATGGATAAATAATTCATAATAAATCTGGATATTTAAATATTTTAAGATGCATTATATTTCATCAATAACAAAATAATGTTGAATAACATGGATGGAATAAATTATTATCAATGGATTCCATATAAATAATTACCTAATTGTGAAATGTACCTATTTGTATCATAACTATTGAAATAATCACATGGGAACTAATAAAAAATCTCATAATTTGGGAATGTACAATTCTAGATATCATGAATATACCATAATGTTATTGTTCTGATATATCTTAAAAAATGTGTACGGTTTCTTCCAAATACTAAAACTATTTTATCTCTCATGACCTATCAATGAATTTTGGGGTAATAGTAAGCCACACACATCACATAATAATACTAATTCATTATTCAAATAAATGAGGCGAAAAATCAATATAAAAATTCATATTGAATAATACCATAATAAATGTTAATACTTTCAACAATAAATAAACATAAACATATTCTATCCTGAAAAATATGATGAATATAAAAAAAATAGTACATCCTAAGTCAAATAGATCCCAATCCATGAAGGAAAATAATAAGGCTACTATTTTTACAAAAATATTAAAATTGTATCATATAAAAAATAAGATTTATTTTAAATAAATAATATAAAAAACATAATCATTTCATTAAAAAATTATCAAAGAAGATACATTTATCATTTTTAAAATAATTTTAAAAACTAAAAAACTGTAACATATTTAGATAAAATAATATTTAAAATGAAGCATTTAAACTTAGAATGTAATATTCATGGTAATGAATGTTCATTATGGGGGAATGTGTTATCCATGATGAGTACATTAAAACAATGATTCCATTCAGAGGTTATGTAAGAAAATTAGAAATGTAGATCATTCGGTAAATTATAGGATGATTCCTTTAAAATTATTCTAGAAAATCCAAAAAATGGATAAAATTTAATTTTATAATTCATTTTTATAATTTTTAAAACATTATTGACAATATTTTCAAAAAACATTGATATTGAAGATAAAAGATTTTTGACTGATGAAAGAAACAAGGTTACATTTTCTTAAAAACATTTTCCAAGTCATTTATTATAACAATGAGAGAAAAATTGTAATATTTCATGAAAATTTCATTAATAGACATTTTATAATAAAATATTTTTATTATTATAAATATAAAATAATTCCCCCAATGGATATGTAATCATAAATAATCATGAATAATAAGGATATTGTAAAAAACCCGAACCACATTGGTAACATCCGAATCAAAATGCCCATGAACTAAATAACATAAAATTAAAAATTAAATACTAGTAATATATATATATATATTAATTATTTGACATCTCATATAGGATGTATATACACCTTATAAAATAATATATTTTTATAACATAACATATTTCCCAATGAACACAATTTGAGATGAATAACTCTTACCTCACATTCATCTTAACTATTATATTCATTTAAACTTCTATATTTTTTTTGAATTTTTATAATTATATAAAAAACCCACATTTATATATATATATATATCAATAATATCGTATATTAATTAATTATAAAATTATATCACCCATCTATTAACAATCATTTATTATTATCATCATTTTTGTGTTACTTGCATCGTTTTTCATGTATGTTATGAATTTTTAGTTTTAATACTTCTACATTGATGATGGTTCCATAATATACATAAGGATAATAATAAAATAAATAGAATTTATATACATTAAATATATAATTATCACCTTCCATGTAATGTTTTAATGAGAAAAAGATCTCAACGCTTGATGGATGTTGTAGTCCACATTTATGCATGACCAACGTTATTATTTTCCAACAGATTAGAAGGTAGGAATGTAATTGTAAAATTAAAATTAAAGAAAAATATTTATCATATAAATTTCTTATATATACATTCGTTTAATATTCATAACCATCCACCTATATTCAGTATGAATAACACATAAGACAACCACGTAGAGACGATATTCTGCATGTACACACAAGTTATGTTTTAGATTTTTATTGGATGAAGAAGATATGGAATATGATTTTCCAATATTCATTATAAAATATTTTTTTTATATAATTGAGTTATTATTTTTAGATGATTAAAACACATTAGTATGATGTTGAATAAAAAAACAAAAAAAGAGTGAGTAAGAATAATTAAACCTTATTTTGGTATACTTTCAATAAATATACCATTAAGGGTATAACGCCCCAGGTAAATAAAGAATATGAAATTTTCATATTTATCCGTATTTTTGAATAAAATATTAATATGTCTTTAAAGGGGACGCTATGCTCGATGGCGTACCCAACACGCAACAACAAGTTTCTTGGAAATCTTACGTTTCTCCCTAATAATAAAATAAAAATATTTTAAATGGTAGTTAACATGTAGCTGTTGTATTGGCGGGAATGGATAGAAATAACTAAAATATGATTATATATGTTTTTAAATGTTTTTAAATTTATCCAATAAAAGATAAAGGCTTAAAATACAGAAAGAATTCAATTTTAGGCGTATATGACCTAGTTTTCATTAATGGTTCACTTATCTCCTTTTGATGGTGAACCGTCATTAAATATAATTTTGTTCAATTTTACACATTCTAATGGACCAAATAAAACTCTTCTTGAGAATCGGGACATCAAAATTTACTTTGTGTAAATTTTTGGTATCTTTCTTATAAAGTTCATTTTTTAATGAATAGTGTAAAATGTTGTATTTTAAATTCAAAACCTCTTTTTAATCTAATTTATTTATATGATTAGATTATATTTTGAATTTGACTTAATGTGTAATCTGAATATATTTTTACTATTTAATCCAATGGTGGTCATTGGAATCAATTTCACTTTGAAATTAGACTTAAACTGGTGTCAATCTTTTGATACTAATTGTTTTATAAAAACACGCTATTTGCTCTGACAGCGGGAATTAATTATTAAATTAATTAATGTGACTTATTTGTTTTGAATTTTGTAAAACATACTTCATTTTTGAATTCAGAATATCAAATATAGCTTAGGGTGATGTTTTGGTATTTTTCTGAAAAACTTCAATTTTTGATGAATAGTGAAATCACTAAGTGGTAGTTAAAGAAACTGATTTTTCGTTTAAATGATATTTTTCCACCTCTGTGTTTTGAATTTCAAAAATCCTACATACATGGTTGTCATTAATAAGTAAAATGTGGTTCAATGAGATTAAAATAATTTTTTGGAGAATAGTAATTTATTAAGTTTTTAATCGCGATTAAAGGTAATTAGTGTAGTTTAAGGTAAAAATAATGCTTTTATAAAATGAGATGAGATTGACACATGTCATACCCTAATTGGTTGTGTCATGGCCGTACAATAAAATCCATTTGTCAACTTGGGGACCCCATGGAGCCACTTTGGTTGGGAAATGACATAAATAACTTTTTATTTAATATTAAAGTAAAAATGACTCAAACATAATATGTTTTACAAAAACAATTTTTACATGGGGTTATAAAGATCATATTTTTGATTATAAATAGTCAATGGAAAGATAAAAATATTTACTACATCATAGTAATTTGTTTATAATTTTTAAACTTTATATAAATTAAATTACTTATGACATCATGATGATGCAACGATGACCTCATTATTTAACGATTTAAATAAAATGGAAAGATAATGTAAAATCAAAAACCTACACATGGCCAAAACCAATTGGATGAGTGGATTTCGAAGCCTTATCACCTTATCCTCTAATTATATCAATTTGTGACCTTTTGAATCCGAAACTCATTTTAAAATAAAGTAACTTATCTTTATTTTCCAAAAGTGCCCCTCCTCCCCTCTTATAAAAGGCCCCCACCTCTACCTCATTTCACACACTCCTCAGGCCATTGGCTCCGCCATCCCCTGCTCATTTACTCTCTCCACATCCCTATACTCATCCTATAGGATTCCCTTTGGGCATAATCCTTTCAAAGGAAGCCTTTAGGCTCAAATCAAAAAGAGTTACACTTTTAAAGGTAATTCATTCTCTCATGTTCATTTGTTTTATTTTGCTTCTCCAACCCCCTAAACTCTTTTTATTTACTTCTTTTGTAACCACAAAATTATCTTAAATATACTAGGATGTTGTTATAATATTTATTCGAGCTACGCTCTCACACAACTACATCAAATGGTTAATGAACATACGGTTTCCGTGGATGGTGAAATTATGCCTCCTGAGACGATGATTGTTCAATACTCATTTAACACCTTCAAAGGTGGCCATTATGATGTCACTATTTTATTATATGATATATAATATGTTTATTCTTTCCTTAAGCGTCTATATTTTTCACTTATGGCATACCATTATTGTTTCCATTATGGGTAAACATGATATCTTCATTTTAGGAAGTGCGGACTACCGCCCCCTGAAAGTGATTTGATTCGTTAATACCATATGTGGGATGTGTAAAGGATAAAGTTAATGATATTATATATGTTATTATACTGGAATTATAATATACTCTTATATCATTATGATTCCATTCCAGAAAATACGAAATAGAAATGGATGTAGCATTAATGCGTACGTACGGCTTACCGTCTCCATGAACGGTGCATTTCATTTCTTACCTCTAAATAAGATGTAATATTTAAAATAAATGTATATTATGAATATATATGATATATATGTTATAAAAATCATTAATATAATTCTGGATATAACGAACCTTTGACCAAATTAAGAACATGTAAGTGTAAGTAGTCTATTTTTGACTCAAGAACCAAATACCGACAAAATGTACATTATTAACTTAAATGATAACATGATGTTCATAGCATGGTATAAAAGGAATAATTAACTTGAAAAATGTTCTTAAGCAAGAATAGATTAACTCATGTTTATTATTCAGGACGTTAAAGAACGATCGAGTCAAGTCGGACCCGAGGTAAGGGATCCTACTCCTCTCTTTCTTTTTAAGTACGCTCTTTTATGTCATTCCTTTTAAAGCTCAACATTATTGTTCTTGGGATGTTATTTTATATTACTATTACTGTAATTTTTATATGATTAGAGACCCTATTATCTCTCATCAATACATTTTTGATGTTTTAAGTGGCGCCATTAGGCTGCCGAGTTTTCGTAAGAGATTTTTCATCTCACTTTTATTCCCGTGAGATTTGTGCTACATTTGCCACAATTTCCATTGAGTGGTTTATTTACTGCCCATTATTACACTACTTTTGTAATATAATTCCATTTATGGGTATTTACATATTCATTTTATGTCACTTCTTCAATGGGGTGTACTTTTCGAAAGTTACCCAAGTCGGTAAGGGAACCTTTCACCCTCCTCTTTTTAAAAGACTTCGTTTGTTATGTCTTTTAATTCACATACTATTATGTTGGGATATGTTATTCTATATACTGATTGATTTAAATTTTATGTCCAAGTTATGAGATTCCCTTTTTATCTCTCATCAACTCATTTTCTGAATTTTTGATGTGACGCCGTTAGGATGTCGAATTTTACCAAGGGAACTTTTTAACCCAATTTCGATTTCTTTGGGTTCAACATGTTGTTATTGAGTATGTCATCCTTTGAATATGTGTGAATGAATTTTTATTGTTTTACACTTAATATCCAATTATATTTGGTGTATTTATATTTGTCACACATAACTTTGAGATTGATTTATCCTTAATTTAAGGATACCTTCTTTATAAGGAATTTCATCACATTTTACATCTCTATTGAGACTTCATTGTTGATATGCACCAATTCACTCTTATATGATGTATATAGTATCCTTTGGAATATTATATCATTAATCAATTTATTCTCATGATATTATAAAGTTCATTTTAAATGTTATTTCTCAATTGTTGTATTCAAGTGTCTCTAATTTTGGTAAAAACCCTTTAACCAAAATATCGCTTTAAATGTTTTAATGATTTGTTCTTATTAATATCCATGTTTTCAAAATGGTTTTAAGGATTTATTTATATGGAAATTAATTGTTTAAAATGTTAAAATCTTCATGGTGGTATGGTACACTTTGATTCAAAAATCACTTTATTAAATGTTATAAATGGTTTTGAAAATGGTTTTTTATGGATTCATTATTTCAATATCCTAAAATGTTATATTGTGATTGAAGTATGGAAATGTTATATTTCCTTTATGCATGTTTTATGTGATACATTTATGTTATGGTTCTTGGGGATTGTTATAAAAATAGGTGGTTCCATGATAAACTAATGGCGGGTGAGCCCGATATAGCTCTCCAATGCATTGGGTAATGCGAAGGAGTGAAACGTTAAGGTTTCTCCGAAGAGATTTTGGGAATATACTGTGAGGGGTATTCCTAATGTAACCAAGAGGGTTACTCCCTACGTAAGAATGTTTTGAATGCCTCAAGTTACCTTCATGACTTATGATTTCTTTGATTTATTCATGGTTTGATGAGGTATGTTAAAGTGCCTATGTTTTATGGGTAAAGTATGATTTCATTCTTATGTATATATGAACTCATGTTTCCTTTCCATATTTTTATAACCCTTACTGAGCTTTTTATTCTCATCCCAAGTTATGGAAATGTTTTCACAGGTCAAGGAAAAGGTACAAGATGTGATGATAGTGTCAAGGATGTGTCAAGAAAGAATCCATGTTTTATTTTCAATATATTTCCGTTGATGGGAAGAATGAATATTGTCTTTTATGTTACCACTTTGTTTAAATGTGGAATGTAATGCAAGTTTCATGATCTAATTCTCTAAAACTCTAAACCTGAAAAGATCATCAATGTGTAATCTTGTAATAACTCAAGATTAAGTAAGGTTTAAGGCTGGGGCCTTATAGTTGGTATCAAAGGTCAGTTTAGATAACTTTAGAGGTTATGGTATTCTTCAAGCATAAGTGGCATTACAATAATGGTTAGGATTTTAGAAAGAGTCGTAGTTTTAGATAAAGTGAATGAGTAAGTATATCTTATTGTTTATCTTCTTCATTAGTACATGATGGTTTTTTTTGATAAACTCACACTGAACTTTTTGGTTTTAGTAAATGGCTAGATCTAGTAGGCACCAAAGTAATAGTGGATGTGAAGGAAACTATGAAAGTTTTTTGATCAAGCAACTGAATGATATGGGAGCTGCAATGAGAACTCTTGTGATTATCCTCAACCAACTATCTGGAGTCATGATTGACCACCTAAACCTTGGTGATTTCTCTAAGGCATCATATATGCGAGAAACAAATCCCTACAGAAGTATAGGTAATAATCATAAAGGTAAGTGTGTTCAAAAACCTATGTCTCAAAGATGTGGAAAGAAACACCTAGGAAAATGTTTCAAAGGGACAGAAATATGCTATAGATGTGGAAATGAAGGTCATAAAGCAAGAACCTGGCATGGAAAAAGGAAACATCTAGTTGACTCGAGGAAAGGGAAAGAAGTTCTTTCTAAGGGATCAATTGAATGTTTTAAATGTGGTGTACATGGTCATTATGCAAACACATGTCCCATGAAGAAGTTTCGTGAATGGGGTCACCAAGAGCGTACAAATGTTCGTTTACCAATACCTAATGCCATTCCGATTGAGGATGAAGAAACTGACAATGACCAATCAAAGGTATGTATTATTTCATGACTATTGTTTTCCTATTTTAGAATCTTAGGTTATGATTCATGATTTTGTTTGTAGGAAAGAGGTATTTCGGAATAAGTTGGAAAGGAATGGTTAATGGATCATGAAGAATGTTGAATGAGTAAGATGTCAACATATAAGGTCTTCAAGAGTTATGGTGAAATTCTTAAGAGTATTAAGTCTCTTTTGATGATGGGGTTACATTAGGAGACTTTTCATATTATGTGTAACCCTGATGTTTAATATAGGCATATTTTATTCAAGGAATAGTTATCTTTTCTTTTGTGGACATAGTTATAAAGAACCATTTGGGTTTATGTGTTCCTTACTTTTGAGGTAATTATGGGTTACTATATGTTATGATTGAAGTGAATGGCATGAGATAAAATTGAGGTTAAATTATGTTATTGTTATTTTTGATGATTTTATCCCGTTTGGTGAAAGATTTTAGAATTATATAGTTTTGGAAAAAGGACAACACGTAGACCATGTGACAACCCGTCGCGTTGGGAAAAGCTGCGGGAATCGAACTCACAACCAAAGTGCGACTGGTATTTATCGCCTACCACTGGACTACGTGAATTCCCTGGTTAGTTTGACTGATTCTTTTGAGTTATATGATTTTATTAATTAAGAGTAAGTTGATTTTGGGTTATTTATTGAAAATGATTAACCTATCATAGAGGATATGTGATTAGGTTAATTACTTTTCAATACGAGACTTTAGAAGCAACTGATGTTGTTTGGAGATAAATGTTACGATTTAACATGGAAGACTATGTGACTAAAACCTTCAAATATTTGGGTTTCAATATTAGTTTCGTTTACTTTGAAGGATTTTATGGACAAATTTTTTATCAAATGGTCCTCATTGAACATTGGGTTTTGTTGGACAAATTTTGGAGATTAAAAATAGATTTTCTTTTTAAGGGGTTATCCTTTTCTAGATTATCTGACCTTGTACTAACCTTTTTGGTTTTGGTTTTGGTTAAAGCCTAATGACATGGGAAGTATATAGTTCTCTTTGGTGGATTAGTTGATTCTCTATGAGTTGATTATAGTACTCTTAATGCAAACAAGTCTCCCTAAAAACTCATCTTTTGGAAAAATGTATATGAGTTTGATTAAGGAATCTAGTAAAAGTTGAAAGTCAACATGATAAGTTATTATGTTTCCTTATGAATAAATTCCTCAATAAAAAGTAACTTAAAACAAAAAATTTGTCTATTAACTTTTCCTACTGGGGAATCGAATACCGTTTAACCCATCACAAGTTTGTGATTTTCTCATGGTTAACTTTCTCCTATACATGTTTACTATCACTCTCCATAAAAAACATGACCCTTTGTTTTTTCTTCCATGTCCATGTTTTTTACATATGGGTTAACTCAGGTGACATTTGCACTTCTCTCCCATTCTTTTAAAGTCATTGTTTTACCGACTCTTGTTCCGATGTGGGACTTTCAAGGATGTTTCCAAGCTCAATTTTAAAAATTACGAGGACGCAATTCCCAAAAGGGGGGAAGGATATAACACCCCAGGTAAATAAAGAAAATGACATTTTCATATTTATCTGTATTTGTGAATAAAATATTAATATGTCTTTAAAGGGGACGCTATGCTCGATGGCATACCCCACACGCAACAACGAGTTTCTTGGGAATCTTACGTTGCACTCTAATAATAAAATAATATTATTTTAAATGGTAGTTAACATGTAGCCGTTGTATTGGCAGGAATGGATAGAAATAACTAAAATATGATTATATATGTTTTTAAATGGTTTTACATTTATCCAATAAAAGATAAAGGCTTAAAATACAGAAAGAATTCAATTTTAGGCGTATATGACCTAGTTTTCACTTATGGTTCACTTATCTCCTTTTGATGGCGAACCTTCATTAAATATAGTTTTGTTCACTCCTATAAATTCTATTGGACCAAATAAAACTCTTCTTGAGAATCGGGACATCACAATTTACTTTGTGTAAATATTTGGTATCTTTCTGATAAAGTTCATTTTTTAATGAATAGTGTAAAATGTTGTATTTTAAATTCCAAACCTCTTTTTAATATAATTTATTTATATGATTAGATTATATTTTGAATTGGACTTAATGTGTAATCTAAATATATTTTTACCATTTAATCCAATGGAGGTCATTGGAATCAATTTCACTTTGAAATTAGACCTAAACTGGTGCCAATCTTTTGATACTTATTGTTTTATAAAAACACGCTATTTTCTCTGATAGCGGAAATTAATTATTAAATTAATTAATGTGACTTATATGTTTTTAATTTTGTAAAACAGACTTCATTTTTGAATTCATAACATCAAATATATCTTAGGGTGAAATTTTGGTATTTTTCTGAAAAACTTCAATTTTTGATGAATAGTGAAATCACTAAGTGGTAGTTAAAGAAACTGATTTTTCGTATAAATGAAATTTTGCCACCTTTGTGTTTTGAATTTCAACAATCCGACATACATGGTAGTCATTAAGAAGTAAAATGTGGTTCAATGAGATTAAAATAATTTTTTGGTGAATAGTAACTTATTAAGTTTTTAATCGCGATTAAAGGTAATTAGTGTAGTTTAAGGTAAAAATAATGCTTTTATAAAATGAGGTGAGCTTGACACATGTATTACCCTCATTGGTTGTGTCATGGCCGACAAAGACAAGCCATGGGTCAACTTGGGGACCCCATGGAGCCACTTTGGTTGGGAAATGACATAAATAACTTTTTATTTAATATTAATGTAAAAATGACACAAACATAATATGTTTTACGAAAACAATTTTTAAATGGGGTTATAAAGATCAGATTTTTGATTATAAATAGTCATTGGAAAGATAAAACGATTTCCTACATCATAGTATTTTTTTTATAATTTTAAACTTTAATGAAATTAAATTATTTATGACATCATGATGATGCAGCGATGACCTCATTATTTAAAGATTTAAATAAAATGGAAACATAATGTAAAATCTAAAACCTACACTTGGACAAAACCAATTGTGTTAGTGTATTTCAAAGACTTATCACCTTATCCTCAAATTATATCAATGTGGGACCTTTTTAATCCGAAACGCATTTTAAAATGAAGTAACTTATCTTTATTTTCCAAAAGTGCCCCTCCTCTCCTCTTATAAAAGGCCCCCACCTCTACCTCATTTCACACACTCCTAAAGCCTTTGGCTCGACCATCCCCTGAGCATTTACTCTCTCCACATCACTCTCCTCATCCTAGAGGATTCCCTTTGGGCAGAATCCTTTCAAAGGAAGCCTTTAGGATCAAATCAAAAGGAGTTAAACTTTTAAAGGTAATTCATTCTCTCATGTTCATTTGTTTTATTTTTCTTTTCCAACCCCCTAAACTCTTTTTATTTACTCCTTTTGTAACAACAACTGTATCTTCAATATACTCGGATGTTGTTATAATATTTATTCGAGCTAAACTCTCACACAACTACATCAAATGGTTAAAGAACATACGGTTTCCGTGGATGGCGAAATTCATTCTCCCAAGACGATGATTGTTCAATACTCATTTAACACATTCAAAGGTGGCCATTATGATGTAACTATTTTTATATATGATATATAATATGTTTATTATTTCCTTAAGCTTCTGTATTTTTCATTTATGTCATACCATTATTGTTTCCATTATGGGTAAAGACGATATCTTCATTTTAGGAAGTGCAGACTACCGCCCCCTGAAAGTGATTTGATTCATTAATACCATATATGGGATGTGTAAAGGATAAAGTTAATAATATTATATATGTTATTATACTGGAATTATAATATACTCTTATATCATTATGATTCCATTCCAGAAAATATGAAATAGAAATGGAAGTAGCGTTCATGTGTATGTACGGCTTACCGTCTCCATGAACGGTGCATTTCATTTCTTACGTCTAAATGTGATGTAATATTATAAATACATGTATATGATGAATATATATGATATATATTTTATCCAAATCATTAATATAATTATGGATATAACGAACCTTTGACCAAATTAACAACATGTAAGTGTAAGAAGTCTATTTTTGACTCAAGAACCAAATACCGACAAAATGAACATTATTGACTTTAATGATTATATGATGTTCATAACATGGTATAAAAGGAATAATGAACTTGAAAAAGGTTCTTAAGCAAGTAGATATTAACTCAAGTTTATTATTCTGGACGTTAAAGAATGATCGAGTCAAGTCGGACCTGAGGTAAAGGATCCTACTCCTCTCTTTCTTTTTAAGTACGCTCTTTTATATCATTTCTTTTAAAGATCAACTTTATTGTTACTGGGATGTTCTTTTATATTACTCTTAATGTAATTTTTATATGATGAGAGACCCTATTCTCTCCCATCAATCCATTTTGGAAGTTTTAGGTGGCGCCGTTAGGCTTCCAAGTTTTCGTAAGAGATTTTTCATCTCACTTTTATTCTCGTGAGATTTATGCAACATTTGCCACAATTTCGTTTGAGTGGTTTATGTAATGCCCATTATTACCATAATTTTGTAATATAATTCCATTTAAGGGTATTTTAATATTCATTGTTTGACACTTCTTCAATGGGGTTTACTTTTTGAAAGATACCCAAGTCGGTAAGGGAACCTTTCACCCTCCTCTTTTTAAAAGACTTCGTTTGTTATGTCTTTTAATTCACATACTATTATGTTGGGATATGTTCTTCTATATCCTGATTGATGTAAATTTTATGTCAAAGTTATGAGATTACCTTTTTATCTCTCATCAACTCATTTTCTGAATTTTTGATGTGACACCGTTAGGCTGTCGAAATTTACCAAGGGAACTTTTTAACCCAATTTCGATTTCCTTGGGTTCAACATGTTGTTAATGAATATGTCATCCTTTGAATATGTGTGAATGAACTTTTATTGTTTTACACTTAATATCCAATTATATTTGGTGTATTTATATTTTTCACACATAACTTTGAGATTGATTTATCCTTAATTTAAGGATACCTTCTTTATAAGGGATTTCATCACATTTTACATCTCTATTGAGACTTCTTTGTTGATATGAACCAATTCACTCTTATATGGTGTATATACTGTCCTTTGGAATATTATATCATGAATCCATTTATTCTCATGATATTATAAAGTTCTGATTAAATGTTATTCCTCAATTTTTGTATTCAAGTGTCTCTAATTTTGGTGAAAACCCTTTAACCAAAATATCACTTTAAATGTTTTAATGATTTGTTCTTATTAATATCAATGTTTTCAAAATGGTTTTAAGGATTTATTTATATGGATATTAATGGTTTAAAATGTTAAAATCTTCAAGGTGGTATGGGACACTTTGATTCAAAAATCTCTTTATTAAATGTTTTAAATGGTTTTAAAAATGGTTTTTTTATGGATTAATTATTTCAATATCCTAAAATGTTATATTGTGATTGAAATGTGGAAATGTTATATTTACTTTATGCATTTTTTATGTGATACATTTATGTTATGGTTCTTGGGCATTGTTATGAAAACGGGTGGTTCTGTGATAAACTAAGGGCGAGTGAGCCCGATATAGCTCTCCAATGCATTGGGTAACGCGAAGGAGTGAAATGTTAAGGTTTCTCCGAAGAGATTTTGGGAATATACTATGATGGGTATTCCTAACGTAACCAAGAGGGTTTCTCCCTACGTAATAATTTTATGAATTTCTCAAGTTACCTTTATGTCTTATGATTTCTTTGATTTATTCTTGGTTTGATGAGGTATGTTAAAGTGCCTATGTTTTATGGGTAAAGTATGATTTCATTCTTATGTATATATGAACTCATGTTTCCTTTACATATTTTTATAACCCTTACTCAGCTTTTTATGCTCATCCCAAGTTTTTGAAATGTTTTCACAGGTCAAGGGAAAGGTACAAGATGTGATGATAATGTCAAGGATGTGTCAAGAAAGAATCCATGTTTTAATTTCAATATATTTCCGTTGATGGGAAGAATGAATATTGAATTTTATGTAACCACTTTGTTTAAATGTGGAATGTAATGCATGTTTCATGATCTAATTCTCTAAAACTCTAAACCTGAAAAGATCCTCAATGTGTAATCTTGTAATAACTCAAGATTAAGTAAGGATTAAGGCTGGGGCCTTATAAAGGGACATAAGGATGGCCATCCAGAAAGTCCAAAACCCCTATATCTTAGATAATGATGTTTATAATGAATATTTTCATGTGTTTTTCTAGATACATGGTTCTTTGTTCTGAAATGGATAGAGGGAAGGGTGTCCTTTAATATGTGAGGGGAGGGGTATTCTTGGAATGTCTTAAAGACTAAAATTGATATATATTATGTATCATATAATAATGGATATAAATTATATAATTTTAATATATTATTATTATTATTCAAAATAAGCTCAAAATATTAATTTTTTAAATGTTTTTTTGTTTTCAACCTTATAATTTAGTTTTAACCCTCATGAACCCTTTTGGGAATTAACACAATATTATTATTATCATCCTTTTAGAGGGACATATTGTCACTATAAAATGATAAAGAAACCCATAAATATACAATGGATCATGTTTTAAACCATATCGAATTATGATGGATGAATATAAAATTTTTAGGAATTTTAAAACTTTAAATGAGTTTTTAATAATTATAGAAATCATTAATTTCATTGTGACACTATTCATTTACTTTGAATTTAAATACATCAATACAAATAGGTAATTGGAATATAATAATTTATAAATTTTCTAAAAATTCATGGATATCTATAAAATTTATGGGATTCATTATTTCATTCGAATTACAAATCATTTATTTGAATTTTTATGCTTTTAATAAATATGGTTTGGATTTTTTGTATGCATTAATAATCATTTTTCCAAACCTAAAATTAAAAATACATTTATATCAATAAAATTTAATTATTAAATATGTTTAATTATATTTTTTTATCTTTAATTTATCCAACGTGGACACATAATATATATTTAAAAGCAAAAGAGTGAAATTTTGTAACTTTCTTTGATTTAAAAATTATTTTGGTACATTTGATGGACAGGTGTCCAATAAAACAATAAATTTAGATTCTATGGTGACTATATTCAAATTAGCTTCTTTATGTAATAATTATGATGAAAAATTACCACCATATCACATAGTTTCAATATAGGTTTTCATAATTTATACATTACCACTGTGATAACATTAACCACAATTACAATACATATTTAATAAAGTGGACTTAAAAATAAATATTTAAATTTGTGATTCCAAATTTTGAATACATTTTATTAATTCAATTTTTATAAGTTAAATTAATTAATTTTAAAATAAATTAGCAAAACATGATGGAAAATTCTTCTTATAGAGTAAACATTTTATGAATAAAACTACTTTATTTCATATATAATTCCTAAAAAATATTATTTGAACGATAAAATATTTTCTTGAATACAAAATCTAAAAATTTCATTAAATTAATTCATGAAAACTGACCAAATTTAAATATATATGATAAAAGCACATTAACTAAATAAAAACTGTTTTTCCAGAAAATTACATTTCTCGATATAAATTTTATTTTTACTAAACTAAAAAATAAAATAAAAAATTATATAAAACCAGTATATATTATTTATAATATTAGAGAACTAATTCTACATTTAAATATTTAAAAATGATAATTAAATATTATAAATTCTTGAAAAAATACATTTTTTGTAAAAAAATATTATTAACTACTCATTAAAAAATTAAACATTTTAAAATATTCAAAAAAAATTATTCATAAACTAATTTTCATATGTTGATATAAAAATATAAAAAATATTCATTAAAAATATTTATAATATTTTAGTTGTATGAAAAATTTATTTTAAGAAAGCATGTTTTTATTGAAAATAATGAATTTTCTGAAAATTGAATAGTTATTTCCTAAAAGTTATTCAGTAAATTTTAATTGGGTATTTACATTATATATATGTCCAAAATTTTCAATTCCTTGCGATACCTACAAATTCAGTTTCTACGTTATAATGGACATATTTAAATAATAATATTTTTTGGTTTCTTTAATTACATTGCGGCATGTTTTATGCGCTATCCCAGATATTTTTCTTTAAGAATTTCTTGGTGTAACATTCTCCCAAACCCACCCACAAACCCCATATTAATAAATTTCATCCACACAATTTGATCATCTAAATTAGTTGGCATTTTAAAATTCCTCTATATAAACCCCAAATCCTAAAAGAAGATAATTAATATTACCCCTAAAAGTGGTAAAGAGAAATAAAAAAGGCCATCAAAAATCTAGGATTCTAAATAAGGGAACATTAGTGAGAAGTGAAAATATGTACATAGATGAGAAAACTAGAGTCTGTATACTAATAGAGAGTGATAGAGGATATTTTCAATAGAATTTAAAAAACCACATAACTATTAACAAGTTACAGAAATGGAGAACATTAATTCGTCACAAATGATCGTAATAGGATAAAATTTTCATTTCCTGATTTATTTTACTAAATATAATGAATTATTTTATCATAAAGATAGTCAAAATTAGTACATTTACAAACATATATTATTTAAATTGTGAAAAAAATTTGGACCTTCATCGATAAATATGACAGCATCTCTTTTTTCAATAAATTAATATTCACGTTGAATTTATTTATGCATGTTTCATTAACTTTATGATTTAATAGATGACTTAACATACCAATGTAAAATATTATATTTCTCATATCTTGACATTTTTATAAATAAATTATGGTGACCATATTAAAATATCCAAAATTTATAATACTTCATATTAATAAATTTTAGATTTTGTTTTAATATATCAAGAATAAAACCAAATGATTGACTTTGATTAT
This sequence comes from Viscum album, assembly GCA_963277665.1. Taxonomy (NCBI): domain Eukaryota; kingdom Viridiplantae; phylum Streptophyta; class Magnoliopsida; order Santalales; family Viscaceae; genus Viscum; species Viscum album. The sequence continues at coordinate 493,155,305 of OY728150.1, forward strand.
TCAAAAAATAAATAAAAATTTATCCCAAATTACATTAATAACATCAATATTAAATATGGATTAGCATAAATTGATATATCATACACTTTATCTGAAATATAAAATAATATAATAGTATAATCTCCAAATATTCCTTTATATTAAACCTAAAGGTTATATATACCTCAACACATTAAAATATCTCCAAAAATTTCATTATTCACATTAAAAATTAATCTTATAATTGTTTTTGAGGTCTGAATGAAGTTCGCATTTTATTGAAAATAATCAAGGAAAACAAAGGAGTTAGATATGGATTTTTAATATGAATCACGCTTCCCAAAGAATAAAAGGTAACAACATAACATTTTCTTCAATCATTCACTAATATCTCTTCCCTCCACTAAAATTAAATTCCATTCAAAAATAGATCTTCCACGTTTGTGAACCCAACTTCTAGATCTCCCTCCCCTTGGAAGAAGAGCTTTAATCTTTTCATATACAGTCTCAACATCAGTGTTGTCAAAGTCAGAGATATTTTCATGCATGTCAATGGATTTTCAGGATAGGTTTCCCTCATTCCCTCAACATTCAATGATCTAGTATGAGGTAGAGTCTCATATTATTTAGTATCTTCAGTTATCTACTCTACCACCACATTAAGGTCACCAGAATAACTTGTATTCTTATAACAAACAAATAGGAATCCATCATTGTCCAAGATAGGTTTATTTGAATCCTGTAATATTATTCCAAAAATAAATAAAATATATATATGTGAAACCATTTAACTAATAAATAATTCATACTAAGAAAGACATCATATTGGCCTATGGTTGGTAATGAACACTTTTCCCCCTTATATTTTTGGTTAAATACCCACTACCTTATAGGATGGGATAGGTTGTCAACAAGTTTATGGGGTATCCACATTTTAAACTATATTTTTTCAAAAAATTTGAATAAAATAAAAATAAATATAATTTATAATAAAATCACCCTTTACTAATCATTATGATTTTCAATACAATATATTATGAAAATTTATTGTCTCTTTTATCCTCATAAACCATAAAAGAAATAACCTCAAAAATCACATCGTACCTAAGGTATTTCAAAAAATATAATCATATATCCCAAAAATATAACATAATTATTATAAAAAATTAATTTTAACTAAAAATAACAAAATTGGTGAAATTCCAATATATGTATCTAAATATATATATAATTATGTTAAAATATCATAACATAAAACATCAAAAATTGAATTCATACCTTAATAATTAGAATTATCAACTCAAGACACATTTTATTTTTTCAATCATCTAGCACATATTAACAGTTATCTATACCACAATCATGTGTTTTCAAAATGTACAATCATACCTGTAAATCCCTTTTCTAGGTTATCAGTACAATTAAACATAATTTTTCATATCCTAAAATAAAAATTACTAATGAAAATTCATTAAATGTTTCATTATTTATATATATATATTATCTTTGATTAAAAAAATTATACAACATAATTGTAAAATATCAGTACATATGCACTATAATAACTTCATATAAGGGATCTCCAAAGAACAAGCCCATTCTTGGGATATGAGTTAAATCTTCTATTAGAGAATTGATTAAAATGATGCCTATATTCTCAAAATGGAAGGGATTGGCAAGAAAACTTTTCTTTAGGATTTATTTTACTCCCTTATATTATACTATTCAATTTTCCTCAACAATGATTTGATTTATATAGATATTTTCAAAAAATAAAAAATTTCACCATTCCCTTAGGAAAATATAAATGGTGTATCTTACCAAAATTATGACATTAAGAATATTTTCTTTCATTCCTCCATGGTCTCCAAAAACCTTTCTATCATTGAATTGTATTAGTTCCATCGTTAGTGAGGCTACGAGCATGTCATGATGGAAGTTTCTAATCATATATCACGACAAATGATTAGTAATAATCCTATTATTTTTCAATTTAGTAATCATCCCATTGGGTAACTCGTAATAACAACATTTCCCATCATATTAAATATTAATTTTTTCTATTCAAGTACAAGACACTAAATGAAACCACAAATCATAGTACGAATAGAAATAATCATAGTGTAAAAACATAAAATACAATTCATTTGTTATATAAATTGTGACACATTCTCATTAATCTGGGAAACCATTGGTAAAACTATGGCTATCCTTGTTATTTTATATTCAATATCATCATAGCTATTCATAACGAAATGTGGTGTTAACCCATGAATTTCCCCTAATATTTATAAACTAGATGTTTCATTAAGCCCATTATCATGTAGTAGGTTATGATGGAGTCAAAGAGAAATGTTCCCTTCAATGTTTTATAGCATGTCGGTATGACTATTCAAGAGACACGTCCAGTTGTAGCATCTTGAATGTGACGTATTTCAATGAAATCCACAAATTATTAACCTTTCCAAATAATTTAGCTATTATTATATACTTAAAAATATTTTAAAAATTAGTCATATTGTAATGATCAACAATATAATTTTCCCAAAATCTAGTACCCAAGGAATCTAAAACACATTCTCTAATACCAACTATAAGGACCCCATTCCCAATAACCCAGATCTAGTAGTTACGTTATTATATTGGCATTGGATACTAGTGATCACAAACCAAAGAAAATGGTAGTATAATAGTCATGGAATGTATATACATACTTAAATATCACATTACATTTGTAAACAAAAAACACAACATAGTACTTTTATTCAGTATACAATTATTCCTTTATTATACCCCTATATATCAATCATAAAATATTTCCTATCTTGGAATTGAATCCTCAGAAAGGGGAGACACTATATGATTATTAACAGTATCCACATAGTGGAAGATATAATGATTAAATAATATATATTCAACAATTCAATGTATATATCTGAAAATATATTCCACTTAATCAATAACACTATCATGTAGAAGAATACTGATGAAATAAAAGGCGATAAAATTATACCTTATAAATAGTCACATTATTTAAAAACTTATCCAAGAATATCATAAAATTTCAAATATTCACAAGGGAATAAATAAATAATCTCATAAACTGGGAATGGATAATGTCAGACTTAAAAAATATACCATCAAGGACTCATTCCAAGACATATTTCATATAATGGTAGGGCCAAATGAAAAATAAACTATAATTTTTTTTAAAAAAACATTTCAATTCATGGGGGGATATAGAGAACCCCACCTTTCACATACTAATAAAAAGTTATTCCCCATATGAAAGTAATGAAACATAATCAATGTAAAAATTTCAAATTAAAATATTCATATGAAATGATAATACCTTCTCAAAATAATAAATATAATCATAAATAACTATAGTAATGTGATGAATGATATCAGAATAATACATCCATTTTAAAAATGAACAAAAAGAATCTATAGAAATAATAAATATGGTATAATTTCAACATATCCCCAATAGGATATATCTAAATAATGGTTATTTCATTGATGAATAAAAGAACAAACTAAATTTCATTAAAACATTAATATGTAAAATACCAATTTCACATTGAAAATAATTATAAAAAATAGAAAATTTCCAAAATATCATAAAAAAAAATTTAATTTAAAATAAAAATTAAAATATGTAACATAATCATGAAATAAATTATAAATAAGGATAATGGAAAATTCCATTCAGGTGAATTATGTAATAACAACGATTCCATTTTAATTTATTGTAAAAAAGTCAAAATGGACCCCATTAAAAATGTTATTAATATTACATTAATACCATTATATAAAAAATAATTCATTGGTAAAAGTGTATTTAATATATTATTTTGAGATTATTGAAATCAATATTGATTTTTTTTAGAAAACACAGATATAGAAGAAATCATATTTTTGACCGAATAGATATATAAACAAAAATATTCTATAAAAAAATTATCAATAAATTTTATTTCCAAACAGAGGGAAATGGATATTTTACATGTAAATTTCATTAATAAACAAATAATTAAAAAATATATTTGGTTTTAGATGGAAATATCAAATAATTTCCCAGGGTAAATATAAATATAAAAAATCTAGAATAATTATGAGATTGTGAAAGAAACCATTACATATTTCATAACATTTGAATAATAATTCTGATGATAAAAATAAAATATTGAGATATTAAATAATAGAAGTGTAATTTGATTCACGATTTATCATATAACAGTTATATTATATTCTCCATATAAAGGAAGATATTTGTATTATATAACAATTTCCCAAACAAGACAAACTGATGTGAGGAACATTATCCTCATGTTCAACTTGCCTCATGTGTTATTTGATCCACCTATATAATAAATAATTATTGTTTATAAAAACATAATTGATATATATATATATATATATAACTTCATATATGTTCTGTTTATAACCTTTTTTCAGCCATTTTAAAAATATTTTCTAATTATCAATATTTTTTATGTTAACTGGTTCGTTATGATTTCGGTTGTTCTGAACTAAGAACATTGATTATGGTTGCCTAATTTTTATAATTTTAATCATGATATTATATATAGATATATATATTAATTCTATATGTATTATCATACATGTAAAGAATAAAGGAAAAATGGATCACATCGTAATGTGGAGCTGGTAGTCCACACATACGCATGGGAGGCGTGACCATTTTTGAACATGCAGGAAGGAGAGAAGGTAAATGAAATATTATAATTAGAAATTTATAGTTATTAAAAAAATAGAATATTTTTTCATTTGTTAAAATTTTATTACCATACTCTTAAATTGGTGAAGAAAAATGAATTACACTGCTATGTGTAGACGATAATCGATTCATAAGAACAAGATATATTTTTTGAATTTTTAGTAAGTATAATAGGATAAATATCATTTTACAATAATAATAATAATATATAAATATATTTATTATAAAATATTTTTTATTTTATTATGGTTAAAAATAATTTGGTGTATGTAGAAGCATAAATAAACTTGAAAAAGTCACTAAGGACGATTACCTCTTCATCAGTAGACTTCTCTTAGATGTCTTCATTAGGGACCTACGGTTGGCCATTTTGAGTTTATATGACTCCTATAACATGGAAAAAGATTTATATAAGTAAAATTATTATGTGTGGTTTAATTTAGATGGATTAATGTGGAGTATAGAAATGATGGAAGGGGTTTCCTTTTATAAGTGAGGAGAGGGGTATTCATGGAAATTTCTAAATTATTCAATTAATAAAAGTTTATTTAATTTCAAAATGGATAATAATTAAAATATTTTTAATATATAATAATTATGAATATAAATACTCTTATAAATTTAAATTTAAATTTTTCTTTTTATTTTTCACCCTTATATATTAGTTTTATCATCCATTTAACCATTTTTAACCACTACCTCTTTATTTATGTTTTCTACGAATTAATGGTCAATGGAAAACAATAAAATAAAAAACATCCACTAAATAAATAATAATGTATTCATTCAACCATATATCATTAATATTACTTAAAATATTATTTTTAGGTATTTAAAAACATTTAATTAAATATTATTTATTATAAATTTCATTAATGTCATTTTTGATACTATTCCATTAATTTGAAATTATATACATGAATACAATAAAGGAATTAAAATATAATAAATTAAAACATTAAAAACATTTCATATATGTATATAATTATTTATAACATTAATAGGTTGATATTATATCAGTTTTAATATTTGTAATATATTTTATTTTATTTTTTGTTAATTAAATGTATACTTTTTTATGTTCTGTATGGATTTGAAGAAATTATTTGATACCTACTAATTAGATATAAATTACAATCATTAATATAATTACATAATGAAAAATTAGATATTTATATTCATTCATAACATTCTTTTCCCCATGTGGAATCATAATATTTATTAAAATTATGAGAGTGGCCTTTTGAAACATTCATTGATTGAAATATAATAATGTTATTTTTCTGGGAAAGGCATCCATTAATAAAATTATATTGAAGAATAATGTCATAAGGATTAAATTAAATTCATCCATTAAGAATTTTAATGAAATATTATGACCTTATCGATATGTTTTAACATAGATTATCATGATTTACACTATACTGATGTGTTAAATTTTACCCTAGTTATTATTCATATTAACCACAAAAGGGTAATATTTTCCATAATTTGACATACTAATTTATAATACGAAACCCATTTTACATGATATAATTTAAATAAGTTAATAAATTATTTTGAAAATAATTACGCAAAACTGATGATAAGCACTTATTATAGAATACAAAATTTAACCATAAAAATAGATTAATTCTTAGTCAATGGCTAAAAATTTTATAGATGAATTGTATAAAATTTTATATAAAAATTTATAAATTAATTTAAACAAAATAAATCACCAATTTTGATAAATTTAATTTATTAAGATAAAAACAGATTGTGCAAATAAAGATATTATATTAGAAAAATACTTTTTCTTGTATAAAATATCTTTTATACTAAATTATATAAAAAAATAAATTTCAAATAAAATAAATTTATTTTAATATTATAATAGAACAAATTTTACATTGAATTTTTTTAAAAAAAATAGGATTTTTATATTAATTAAAAAATATACAAATTTCAATAAAAAATAGATATTATTTATATTCATTTAAAAAAAATTAGATAATTATTGAAAATTTTACAAATGTTATTGTTATAAAAACCATTCTTTTTATTAAAAACATGGACCTGATTTATTATATAAAACCATAAATTCTTATAACATTGAATATTGTGAGGTCTAGTGTATTTTGAGCATTGGAAGATTACATAACGGCTTAAAAAATGAAACACAACAACTTTGTTGAAGACTTCATTTGCATGACCACAACACACCCTCATACATAGAATTGCATGGGATAACCTGATGAAATGTATAAGAAAAAGGTGAGATATAAAGCACACTAAGAGAGTACAAAATTCATAACATGAAGAATATAATAAATGTTAGAAAATAGGAATTTCAATGGGCCATAAGAGAAAAATGGACATAAAGGCCTTATAAATCATGATTATCACAACATGGAAATGTGGCAAAAACACATAACATTGTATTACCATGAGCTTGGGCTTGTTGGACAAGGAGAATGAGTAATCCCTCATTGCACCTGAATTAGAATGATTAAACCCTCATTGAACTAGAGTTAGATTTAGAAAAACCTCATTTCAAATGATTTATCATTAATCTATTGATTACCCAATTCATTGAAGCACTATCAGGGGAACCATTTTAATCATTTCATTCCATGAATAAGTGTTCTACAAGATCATACAACACGGATTCATTAAACATCATAATTTATTCATTGATAAAAGAATGTGGTATTAATACATTAATATCTTCAAAAATAAGTATATATTCATAAATTAGAATACCCTTAATTGATAAATAGTCATGGTATTTAAAAAACATTTATTTTTGATTGGAAAATTGTAGTGTAATTTCGGCAGCATAACGGCCTGACATAATACATCATAAAAATGATTGATAAGAGATAAAGGGGTGTATCATAATATTTACCTAATATGGAGAGTAGTGGGTCATATAAATACATGTCCAAACATTATTTATAGAATCTTGATTTATAATACATAATAATTTCTTGAATGCACACGAGGAGAGAGAAATTTGTTACAGAATTTCGGCTTAGTAAAGAGTAAACATGGAAGGCATTAACGAGGGAGAAATGGGTCTCCAATCATTGAAACAAAAATATGATTGTATTTGGGAGGTTTGAAATCGAACCCCTAAAATTATAATTTAAAATAAAAGGGCATAACAATATTAAGAAAATTGGATAAATAAAGATCATAAAAATTCCCTTACGTGAAAGTGTGATCCCAAATGCCTGGGATAGGCTTGATAGAGGATTCATGGGAGTATGGGTCACCATGTAAAGATTATAGAGAGATGAGGGGATAGTTTGGATGAACTCCAAAGTCGATGAGTGAAGAGGAAGTGGAAGAATGGGTCGGATTATATAGGAAAGGAGATAGAGTTCTTTATTAGTTAGGTTTGGGACACCACACATTAAATTAATCAAAACCAAAAAATAGCCCAAGGATTTTTCCCATGTTTTTCATCCAAAGTCGAGTGTAATATCATATTTTATAAGTCCAGTGGCTGAACATCTTAAAATAATACTTTTTCTTATGTGCATTTGAGTCACACTTTCAATGAAATCAATTTAAAAATAAAATATGATTTATAAGTCTTGTAGGGTCAATTAAGGCTTTGTAAAATAAATAAAACAAACATAAAATCATATTATTTAAATGATGAAACATATAATGGGAAAAAATAAGTTTTATAGTATTTTATTACATCACAATAGGGTCATTGTATTGCCGTAAAACACATTATATATTTAATAGGTATTTAATTTTTACCAAAAAATTTAACTGTCTCAGAAAGTAATGAAAAAATCACCTTTGGATAATTTCAACATCCTAATTCCAAAAATAATATACATTTTATCTAAATAATTTTATAAATATGTGAATTTTTTCTTTTATAATTAAAACTGGCATTTATATAAAATTCATGGGGTTTGACAAAAATATCTTCCAATCATTAATAAAAATCATAATTGTATTATTAATAATTATATTGTCATTTATAAAAATTAATTTAGTAATAATATTTTATTAAATTATAATTTAATTAAAAAACATAAAAATTCATCAAAATAGATTTCATATTTTAATATTAATTAAAACATTTATTACTACTTTAAAAAATATTACAAAGAAATAATAATAAAATGAACGTATATTATTTATTATATAAAAAATAATGAAAATAATCATAATGATAAGGTCTGGTTACATAACCCATTATAACACCTGCATAAGACCACAGGGTAAGGTGAACGATTGTGAAAGATTCTTGGGGTGGCTCAAATAACCTATCTCTGGTGGTAATCTTTATTAACATCCAGTTCTACCGTAGTTAGTTCCGCTCAACCTTAACATGTTCAAGATTAGCTTGGGTTTCGTCACGATAAACACCCAATGATGCCACATCCTTTATAAGCTCTGGAAAATGGGCCTCATATGGAGCAATTATACTAGATGAACTCATAAGTTCCTTTTTCTGAGTAAATTGGATATGTTAAATCCCTATATTTATACTAATCATGGTATCACTATTCAACAGTTATATTAGCAATGGTCACAATTATTAACAATATTTAAAAATCCAAAAACATTAAACCAATTAAGTGCATATGTTACATAACCATATCACAAAATAATACATTTAATTAGATCAAGATAAATTTCCATTAATAAATGTTTTGGCTATTACGATATTCCCCCCCCCCCCTTAAAGAATTTTACCTTTGAAATTTTCTGTTTCCCAAACTAAAATAGATGTGGGTAACTTTTCTTCATCACTTCCACTAATTCCCATGTGTCTTCTTCAAACATATGGTTTCGCCACAACACCATGACGAGGGGCATTGTCTTATTTCATAGAACATTTTCTCTACAATCTTATATCTTCACTGGTTTCTCCTCATAAGAAATATCATCCTATAAATGTACTACATCTGAAGCGGGTACATGTGAAAGGTTTTTTAGGTACTTCCATAAGAGGGATACATGAAAGACATCATGTACTTGGTCTTTGTTATATGGAAGTGTTAGTCGATAGGCCACAACCCTGACATGATCAAACATCTCTATAAGGCCGATGTATATAGTACTTAACATACCTTTCATTCCAAACCTCATGGCCTTCTTCCACATAGATATTCATTGACATACCATTTCTCCACCATTTCGCCAACCATTTCAGATACTAGCAGCTTACGTTCACCATCTACATCCCAACACACATGTGTTGTTCACCTTTTCCAATAAATGGATTCATATATTTCCATTTGGATGGTTGAGTGGAAACTCTTATTGTATGAGAACTCAAAATAAGAAGATATTGATCTCATCCTCCATTGAATTCCATTGAGTATGCTTTCAGCATTTCCTCAAGTGTTTGTATTGTCTGCTCACATTGTCCATCATTTTGAGGGTCATAAACCATACTGAAGTTCATCTCATTATCTAGAGCATGTTGAATACTCTTCCAAAACCATGAGGTGAATCTTGGATCTCAATTGTATAAAATCTATTGTGATACTTCTTTCAGCCTTAACACATCCCTGATTTATATCTATTCCAGTTGATCCAGAGAGAAACTCTCTTGAATTTCAATGAATTGTACCATCTTAGTAAAAAGATCCACATCCACCAAGATGACATTGTTTCCATTGGATGTCTTCGGAAGTCTAGTGACAAAGTCCATTGTGATGTTCTCCCATTTCCATGATTGTTTGGGAAATGGTTTCATCTTCCCATTTGACATCTTCTTCTTAACCTTCACTTACTGACATACCAGGCAATTTGATGTATACTTGGTGATCTCCTTTTTTATATTATCACACCAATGATGCCATAGAAGATCTTGATAAATCATTGCGGACCATGGTTGAGTGGAAAGATTTGATCTATGTGCACCATCCAAAAGTTCCTTCTTTATCACCAGATTCTATGGAACTCATAGTCTTTACACAAATCTCACATTTTAATCTTTATTGACATTGAACTCAGGGGGTTCCCCTCTTCTAAAAGATTCCACCTACTTCAAAATTCATACATCATCCTTTTGAGCATCCATTTACTATTCCAATAGAGATAGTCGAGAAATCCTTTGTGAAAGGATTGATGATGTTCTCTTCTATATGATTCCCATGTCTATCTTCATCAAATCTAAGAAGATTTGATCCTGTTCAATTCTCATCAAATATAGAGTTGTTGGGTCCTTTCTACACAGATAATCCTCCACTTTTTTCACTTTCACAGGTTGGAAATTGATTGATAAGTCATAGTATTTGATCAGATATAACAATATTCATTGCCGCATGTTCAGCTATTTCTGTGTGAATATATACTTTAGGATTTTGTGGTCTGTATATATTTCAATCTTCTCCCCAAAGAGATAATGTCGCATAATTTTTAAAGCCATGATAACTGTAGGCAACTCCATTTCATATGTTGGATAGTTATATCATTAACATTCAATTTCCTTGAAGCATAGGCAATGACATTGTAATTTTTCATCAACACACTTCCTAGGAAATTAATCGAAACATTACTAAATAACACAAAAGCTCTATGCTTGTGGGTAATGTGATAACGGGTGAAATGATAAACTCCTTTTAAACTCATGGATTCTTTATTCACATTATTCACTCCAAGAAAAATTGAATCCCTTTAGAGATATCTTGGTAAGAGGGTTTGAAGATCATGAGAAATTTCTCATAAATCAGTGATAATATCCAGCTTCCCCCAAGAATCTACAGATATTAGTTACCGATATTGGCCTCAACCATCCATCAATTGTAGTTTTTTTAGGAATCCAAAAATATCTTATTGCTTGTGATAATATAACCAAAGAATTTTACCTCCTTCAACCATAACTCACACTTTTTGTACTTTTCATAGAGCCTATCCTTTCATAAGATCTCTAGTAATGTACTTAGATGCTCCACATGATCCTCCTAGGATTTGGAGTATATTAGAATATCATCTATAAAGACTAACAAAAATTTGTAAAGGTAATATATAATGAATATATTCATCAAGTCCATGAATATTAATAGAGTATTATTGAGGATAAAAGGAATTAAAATTAATTCGTAGTGCATGTATCTTGTATGAAAATCATTCATGGGGATATATTCCTTCTTCACCCTTACATGATAATATCCTGACCGCAAATCTACCTTAGAGAAGTATTGTGATCCTTGTAGCTGATAGAAAAAGTAATCAATACTTGGAAGAGGATAATTTTTCTTTATCATGACTTTGTTGAGCTTGAGATAATCAATGAAAAGGCTCATTGACCCTTCCATTTTCATGAGGAAGAGGACTGATGCACCACATGATGAAAAACCTGGGCGTATAAGAACCTTTTTCCAGATTCTCCTATAGTTGTTTCTTCATCTCCTCAAGCTCCAAAACATCCTTTCTATACAGAGTTTTGGATATTGGAAACGCCCCGGGTATAAGGTTAATTGAGAATTCCATATATCTTCTATGAGTAAGAACATTCAATTACTCGTTAAAACATCAGTGAATTCCCTCACAATAGGCATGAATTCAAGGATGGTTTCTTCCTCATACTTAGGCATCTGATCCAGATATGTGTGCTCATTGGGATGTAATATCTAGGCTTGAGATGATGGTTCTAAATAATATTCATCTTCCACCATTCACAAGTATACAATCATCGGTTTATTCTCCACATGATGAGTGGTTTCTGTCTCACAGAAATTTATGTTGGATCTCTATAAGGAAAGAAAATTCAGGATGATAATTGCATCAAATACAACTAGAGGGAGTATGAAATGGTTTTCCGGGAATTTCAAACCACAAATTATGTCAAGGGAGGAGTTATATTCATCTGATCCAATGATTTCCCCTTCTTTCGTACTCACCAACAACATTACTTCCATGATTTTTGGTGGTGTTGTGATTATTTTACTAAACATTAATGATAAAAAAGAATTCCTAAAACCAGAAACAAATAGTACGTTCACTATTCTTGAATGAATAACTAGTGTACCTATCACCACAATGTTTTCGAGGTTCATGTCAATAGTTGTGATGGAAAAAGATCTCCCTTTCTACCATGGATGGTGTTTGTTTCCTCTAAAATTTGTTGGTTTAGGGCACTGATTATCAAGGTGCCCAGGTTCCTTATAGATGAAATAATGAATAACAAGTTGAGGGTCTAACGAATCATTCCTCTCATCTGTCAAAATCGTGGGTTTTTCCTATCTCCAGTTAACGGGTAGGTTCTATTCTCTTCCACAATTAAAGTATTTCTTCATCCCCATCAGCCAATATATGGGATGATTCTTTCTTCACCTTTGTCAATTGGGGTGTTGTATTTTCCTAGAACCATTAGATTTATCAATCGGATAGCCAAAATTGAAGTCCACCTTACACTTCTTATCTCAATGACACCACTGATAGTCATCAAACTCCATTTCGACTATGATGGAGCATCAGAAAATTTCATCATAGCTATCAATGTCACAGATCAATATTGCAATCCATAGGCTTGGTTTTTGCCCACCAAAGAAAAAGCCAATCTTGCATTCATGGGTAATGACAAGGATGGAGGCGTATCGTGAAAGCATTGTGAAATTTTCCTTGAACCCTCCAATATATTTTTATTCTTTTTTATTGATGGGAATGGAAGTACCATTACATCTTATGTTAGATAGTGATTAGTAAATATTTATCTAAAAACAGCTTATGGAAATCCTTCCATTCCAATGACTTGATCACAACATCAGGATTCGACATTTTTTTGTCAATGTCCAACATTGATCAGCTTCATCCCACATATGATATGTATCTAGAAGAACCTTATATTATTTGGAACATTGAAGGATGGATAAAATCATTTCAATGGATTTGATCCATTCTTTTACAATTTTTGGATTAGAAGATCCATTAATAGTAGGAGTCCTTTGTCACATGAAGCACTCGATTAAGACATGTTATTTCTTAGGGGGGTTGAATATTCATCATGACCAATGGTTCTTTTCAAATCATGAGTTAAATGATAGATTATCAAGACAATGTTCGTGATTCCTACTCCCATTGGATTGGGCATCTCATTAGAATAGTCATCACATTGATAATCACATCGGTTGTTAGCCCGAATAATCCTATTACCATCCATTTTCTGGAATAAAAGGAATGTTAGTGGAAACATATAAAGGGTAATACAAGGACAAAATTAGATGACATATAAGTAACTTTTATTTCATTGTCTTACAAATATATAGGTTTCAATCTATGTAATCCATTATCAACATCCAAACATATATTAACAGGGGAATTTTCTATTATCCCCTTAACAATGGTTCATACTAAGATTGTGAATTTTCCAAACCATATCCCCCAAGAGTTTCATAACTAATAGTGCAGAAAGGACCGTTTTCATGTACCGAGATACCTCGTGTCAAGCCTGAAACTCATTGTTGGAGTTTTCACTCCTAGGTACATCTGTCCTAGAGCTACCTCTACCTACTCATATCCATACAAGGATTTATTTTCTTGAAAAACCACTTACTAGATACTCACCAAACATTAAGGATGATTTTATTATACTAATTTTTATCTCAAATTCTTTCACTAGGTTTTTCTAATCTTAATAAAAAAAAAACTATACCTATCCTCTAATACCATAAATAACAACCCTACTTTTTGTTAAACACATAGACATGATTTATTACATAAAATCGTCACATGATAAAACTTGGAAGATAAAGAGGTCAAGTGTCTTTGGGTATTAGGAACATTAAATAATGACTTAAAACATGAAACACAACACCAGTATTCAAATCATCCTTTACATGACCACTACAATCCCTCATACATAGCATTGCATTGGATAACCTGAGGACATGCATAAGAAAAGGGTGAGATATAATGCCCAGAAAAGAAGTAAAAGAGGAATAACATGAAAAATACAGTACATTATTGGAAATAGGAATATCAATGGAGCTTAAGAGAAATAGGAACCTAAAAGCATTATAGTGAATGATTATCACAACATGTAAATATAACAACCTCACTAGTCAAGGTATTATCATGAGCCAAGGCACATTGCACATGGAGAATGATTAAAACCTCATTGAACAAGAATTAGAATGTGTAATCCCACATTTCACTTGAATTTTAATGTGTAAAACCTAATTGAGCATGAGGTGTCATGATACTAATCTTTACCCAATGCATTGGAGCACTATCAGGGAGTACCTTTCTTAGTAATTTCATTTCATGCATAAGTGTGCCACATGATCAAAAAACATGGTTTCATTAAACATCATAATTTATTCAATGATAAATGAATGTTGTATTCATACATGATAATCTTCCATAAATAATTAAATTTTCATATATGTGAATAACCTTGATAGAGAAATGGGAATGGTATTCACTACACAATGATTTTGTCTTGGAAAATTGTGGTGCAACATCAGCAGCATAATGACATGACATAAGACTCTGTCAAAATGGTTGATGAGAGATAACGGGATGTCTCATCATATAAACTTGAAATGGACAGTAATGGGTTCATATAGATACATGTTTCTACATAATTAATATAATTTTGATTCATAATAAAAATGAATTTCATGAATGTAAATGCGGAGAGAGAAATTCCTTATCGAATTTCATCAAAGTAACATATGTACATGGAAGGAATTGATGAGAGTGAAAAGGGTATCCCATCATTAAAAATTAAAATGGGTGGTATGGGGGAGGTTTGAAATCATACCACAACATTTATAATTAAATATATGAGAGAATAACAAAATTATGAAGCTAGGATAAAATGAAAACGAATGGAATCCCTTACATGGAATTGTTATCCTAAAGGCTTGGGAGGGGCTTCAGAGAGGCTTCTTGGGATCTTGGGGCACCTTGGGAGTATTCTAAAGAGAGGATGGCAGAGGTTGGACAAACTCCAAAGGCTTTGACTGAATAGAATTTGGCTTCTTGGGTGGGTTTAAATATGAAAGGAGAAATTACACTTTATTATTTAGGTTTGGGACACCACACATTAAACTAACCTAAAACACAAACCAAACCATGGTTTTGGACCATGGTTTTTTCCAAACTGTAGTGGGAAACAATATTTTTCATTTACAATGTTCTGAATTTTTAAAATAATAGGGTTGATTATATGGAGGTGAGTCACACTCTCAAAGAAATCGATTTAAAAAGATAAAATTTTTTATATGTCTTGGAGGGTCCACTAAGGATTTGTAAAATAAATCAAACAAAACTAAAATCTCATTATTTTAATGGTATAATATATATTTTCCGAATATAGGTTTTATAGTATTTTATTACATAACTATTTAGACATTATGATGTCATAAAACACATGATTTTTTTAAACAGTATTTAATTTTTATAAAAAAAATTGTCAGGGTCAGAAATTTAAGAAAAAAACTTTTTTGAATAATTACAATGTCTTGGTTCCAAAAATAATATTAATTTTACCTAACTAATTTTCTAAATATGTTAATTTATAATTTTATTATAAAAACATACATTTTTATAAAATTCATCGGTTTTGACCAAAATAACTTTCAAACATTAATAATAATCGCAATTGTTTTCATAATAATTATCCGGTCATTGAAGAAAATCAATTTATTAATTATATTTTAATTAAAATATTATTTAATTAAAAAATCTGTTAATTAATCAAAATAGATTTCATAAATCATTATTAACTAAAAATATTATCTGAGCTTTAAAAACTATTTACAAAGTAATAATAATAACATGAATGTATATTCTTTATTATATAAAAAAATAATTCACATTATAATAGTGCTATGGAATTTTTACATTACCCCTTATAACACCTACATAAGTCCGGAAGGTAAGGTGCACGATGGTGATAGACTCTTGGGATGGCTTGGATAACATTACTCGTGTGGTAATATCTATTAACTTCTACTTATACTATATGCAGTTCCACTCAAGCATAAAGTTGTCATGCTCAGCTTGGTCAAGGTCACGAGAGATTCCCAACGATTTTGCATCATTTCCAAGCTCTGAAAAATGGGCCTTGTATGGATCAATTCTACAGTATGAGGCCATAAAGTCCTTTGTCTTAGTTAATAGGATTTATTATAGCCCTATATTTATACTAATCATGTTATCATTGTTCAATGACTATATTCACAACGGTTAAAATTCTTAATGGTATGTTAAAATAAAAAAACATAAAACCAAAAAAGTACATATTCTATATAACCATTTCACATAATAAGACATTTAACAATATTAAGAGGAATTTCCATTAATAAATGTTTGGGTCATTTAAATTTTTTATTTTTTGATTTAAAATATTTTATTTCATTAAATTAAAATTCTAAAAGTTGATAATGTTTTTGTATAATAAATTTGTGAAGGAAACATTTATTTTAAAATTAATATGTCATTAGTAAAAATTGAGTGCTCGTTTCCAAATTATTAATAAGTAAATTTTTATTGAGTATATGTATATATGTACTTAATAATGTTTTATTTTACTTATTACCCACAAATATAAAATCAATATTTTAACGATCATATTCAAATAATTATACTTTTTTGTTCATTTATGCTTGGTGTTGTGTATTGTATACGCCTTCTCACATATTGCGATATTCAAATTTTGGGGTGTTATATGAATATCTTTGGTTTTATTTTCTATTCCAAGTCATTAATATGTCATTATGTGATTTAATGTTTTTAGAAGATTTTGAAGTGATTTTATGGGTTTCTAAATTTTAAATATCAATTTGGGAATTTTGATTTCAATAACAATAATTTCTACTTATAGAATTTCTCATTTGGATTATTAGCATTATGACTATAAGAATAAATGTACCTATAAAGAAAATTTTTACCATATGAATTATCACTATATGTATGAGGCATCTATATGTATTATTCATCATGTGTATAATGATCATAATCAAGGAGGCAAAGGTATATATTATTATCCTCAAAATCATGAACCCATAAGAATTAATTATTGAGTCATAAAGATAATACCGCATAAGAAACAATGTAACAATAAGGATGATCCCATATGGTTTAGTCATCCATATGTAATTTTTTCCATAAATAATATTCTATAATAATCAATTTCATACAGATGATACTATAAGGATAATATTACCCTTAAAATAATTTTTGGATTCAAGAAACTGTGTTTTCAGAAGAATTCAAAATGAGATGATGTAAGAACTATTGTAAAAATGAAATAAATTTCATGAATCAATTTAAATTCAAGAACTATGAATATTACATGATCCTCACATCGTGAATAACAATATCATTTATGATAAAAACAAATTGTGATGATCTAAAAAGAAAAATTGTAATGGTTTAATTGAACAATTCAAATGCTAAAACACAAGGACTCTTTATTTTTCTTATATAGCTAAATCACATTATAAACAAGCTATGATATATGTTTGGTTTCGTTGCCTGATTTATTTTATTTATTTTTGTTTTTGTGTTTTATTTTCCAAACAATATTTTCATAATTCAAGTAAGAATAACATGAATATAAGATGAGTAATACCCAGATGATGAATGAACAAATTAAGATGCTCTATATCTATCTGAGTTAGTTTATCTATTTTTTAGAAGAAGTTTTGTTATATGGAACCATAAATAATATTCTAAAAATATTATCGAACTATAGGTCTAGTTACAATCTAATGAGAACCATGTTAGATAAAATGGTTTCATATTCTAGACTCATTTTTAACAGGATCATGAAACCTTATAATATATAAATTTGGATATAAGGAAAATGACAAGATAAGTTAATGAGATGAATGAATAGAAATTTTACTTTATGAAGGAGAGATAATTTTTTTACATGGAAATGACAAGGATATTATTACATTGAGAGTGTGATTAGGATGGAAAAAATCTTCTGTTCATGAATATTTTCCATAAGATGTGGTTTTGTGCATATAAATATCAGGGATTTCATGAAATTATATTACTAAATTTAATATAATAAACAAAATAAAATCCTTAATGGGTACTGTATACAATAAGTTTTTTAATAATATGTTCATTTATTTCTATTCTATATTTATTTTTAAAAGTATTTTTTTTCAATGATTTTAATTAGAATTCCCAAGATAAAATTGTGTTAGCTCAAAGAGGGAGATCATTTAATTTATAATGAAGAGAACATTATCTAATTGAAATCTCTATTATCTAGTGTTGTGTTTTGTTGTTAGAATTATCACAATAAAATAGATCTATTGTGAGTAATTATATGTTATTGAATAAGGGTGACATGGTTAAAAATTAATCCATCCACTTGTATAGATAATAATAAGTTAGTGGAAATTTTATAGAATGGGGTAATAACTAGAAAAATGAAGGGGTAGTCTCACACATAATGGTTAAAAAAATTTAAAACAAATTTGTTTCTTTATATTCTTTTAATTTATACCATTTGGTTACTGGTGAATCTAATTTACCCATCAGGATTAAATATTATCAAACCACATAACCTTATTTTAAATAAAGAATGTATAAAATCATAGAAACACTAATTCACTCATCCTGTGTCAGTGTATCCATTTAGTCCACCAGGAACTTCAAATTTCATAAATGTGTATGGTCTCCCCTTTATAACCCCATTAGTATAAAATATTGACAACATCCATAATATGAATTTTATATATTTACCTATATTTTGATAAAAATAATTTCCACTATTAGAAAAGTAGAAATTTTCAATGTTTTTTTCGTTTTTTAATTGATGTTTTGGACACAACCATAATAGAATTTACACCAGTTAAAAGGGTGATTAAATTAAATTTATTGATAAATGGCCACTTGAGGGTTATAAAAAATGAAGGAATTACCTTTTAATGTTTCTCTTGAAGAAGGATATTAGTCTCGAGGATATTAACTCTAAATCGTCTTGTGTATTAGTGGATTGTGATTTGCAAAGGCATGTGGTTTCTGTCTATCAGCCTTTACGTTTGTTTCCTGTGATCAATGATTTTTGTGGTGATGTTGGGGATGTGATGACAGCATTCTGGATTCCTTCGTTGGTGATCTAGTTCCTCTTTGGTGGGGAGGACGTGATGGCGATGCCTCTGGATGGTTTTCATAAAGGGTTTCGAGGTTACGACTACGGCGGTGAGGGCTGGTGGTCTCTCGTCAGAGATTCATATGGTAGATTGTTACAGTGATTTCAGGGATGTGGCTCGAGGAGGCTCTCTATTTGTGTCTCATCGATCATCGTGTGGTGTTGGTTTTTTGGTATTTTGAATTTTGAATTGTGCTGATGTTGTGGATTGGTCTCTGGTATGCGGGTTCCATGACCGCCATTGATATTGTTGTGATATGGTCTCTGGTTTCCGGATTCCATGACCGTCATTGATGATTTGGATCCTGGTTTGTATTGTTACCAGTTACCCATAAACCGACTTTTTAGAAAATTGGAAAAAATTGAGTTTAGCTGATACTGGATAAACATGAATGTAGTTGGGAATATAATGAAAATATCAAAAATCTACGCTTTATATATATATATATATGTATGAATATTTAATGTTTTTTGAGGATAAATGAATTGATAACTAATTATGTGTAGTTAATTAAAATTATGGATATAGTAGAGGATTTAGAGGGGAGTTGGATGTGCCTATTATTATGAATAAATTCATACGGAATTTTTGTGACCAATTTGAACTAAAAAATTCAATAAATAATTAAATTTTTTATCTATAATTAGATGAAAAATGTAATATCATTGTTATATATGAAATTAAAAAAGACACCTTCCTTTAATAATAAAGTGATATAATAAATAGATATTTAATAATGCAGGATGATAAATCTTGATGATAATGAACCTGAACATTATAGCGATTTAATGTTGATAATGATATTTATAATGATAAGAACACAATTTTTTCTCTTATCCCAATAAATGTCAAAACATGTGAGGGAAAATATAGTGGTAAATTATCCTTAAAATGATTCTAATGTTGGGGAATAATATATTTTTTATTAAACTATCATATAAGAAAGTTTATGATAATTATACTAATAGGAAATATAAGAAACCTAAAAAGAATAAATGGGATTAGGGATCTAAAAAATTGAAAATGAGATGTTATAGTAAGATAGATTTTCTAAGAATAAATTAGATAATCATGATTAGAAAAGATTGTGTGGTGGAATCTTGCACTACAATCCAATTTTCTGTTGAATTTCCAAAATATATTTCAAACATTATGACTTTTGTGGATGAATGAGGAACCACCATATTCTATGATCAGGATTTTGGTGAAGTTACCTACATAGAGTATATGCTCAAATTTTATTTTGAGGCTTTTCTATAGAAAAATTCCAACATGAAGAAGGAAGTTGAAACCCTAAAGAATAATATGGGATGAAGTATAAGTAAAATGAATAATATCTCAAAAGATTGACTCAAATCAATGATGATCATATGAAATTCAGAATGAATTCATTTAGGAATGAAAATATAAATATTTATTTTCATATCTAACTCATGCTGAAAGAAAAATAAATGATATATATTGAATAAAAAATCTATAATGATGAATAAGAGTTAAAAAAAGAGAAATATGAAATAAATTTATTTTTGAAGGATCAATCATCTAAGATAGTTGAGATTTCTATCACAATAATTTAAGACAAATTTATACCTAAAGCCCCTCAAAAAATATATTTTTATTTAACTAATAGTGGATTTAATAATTAAAATTATATATAATTCAAATGTATAAAAAATTATAAATACACCCATGTATATCTAGTGAATAAATACTAATAATTTTAATATCAACCACTTTAAGGAATAGGAAAAATAACAGTAGGAGTTGAGAATAAAAAGTTATGAATCTAGAATAAAATTCTTTTAATTTGATTATTTCTTAACTAAAGATTCATATTCAATGGTTATTGTTTCTATTATGAAATTTTGGTAAAAAAACATAAACATGACAAAATAATATACCCTTATCTAAAATAAGGCATGAATCAATGGGGAGAATATCTGAAGTGAATAATAATGATTCATCAAAGAAATTTGAATTGTTAAAATTTTCCCACTGAATCAGAACATATATTAATATATATTGGAATAGTCTATATGATGTGAGAGACTAGAATAATGGGTTATAGAACTATCTAAAAACACCCATGGATAGTTCCCTAGTAAAGATACATTGAATTAGGTTTATAATAATGATCAATAATAAAAAAATAGTCATCATTTTTCTTAAATTTGGAACATTCAACATTGGACTTCTTATTTCATAAATATATGAATCTTCCATTTTTGTTTCATTCTCCAACTGTCTATTTTAATTCTTGAGTTCTTTTCTCAAGATATTCTTCAAGATCAAATATTATCTTATGTTCCATGTAAGGCACTTGATCATCTTCTTCACCACCACTGTATGTTTCATAATAGTTCCCAATTTGATCTATAAAATACCTAATTGTTTTGCAACTTCATCCTCATAAAGACTATATAACAAATAATCTACTTTACCATATTTACTAATAATGATTCGTGTTTTTTGTTTTTTGAAATATTTTTTTCCTGCTATTTTTTTAGAATATTTAGAATATTTTTTAGAATTCCTTTTATGAGGTATTTTTTCTTGATCATAAATCTCATATTCACCTCTTTTCTTCTTTGGACTATTAAATAAAAAATGTCCAATTCATCCATAATTGAAACGTTTTAATAGAAGCCTACATTTATAATTTGAGTTTCTATTTTAGGTATCATAAGATAATAAATATAATTTTCTTATAATCATCATCCATTTCTTATTAATATTCATCTTCAGATATTTCAGAGTCTACAATTTCTTCTTCTTTGATCTTTAGTTAAATAATGTCCTTAAATTCCATTTCATCCTTAATTTTTATTGAATATTGATTCATTCCTCAACTCATAGTTGATTAAATTATCATATAATAACTCAAAAGATATATCTTCCTTTTTTTCAATCTTGAAATTTCTAGGTAAAATTTTTAAGGAAATATTTTCATTAATATCATTATAATTATTGAATACTCCAGATTTTCTCAAAACCCATTTATATGGATATTAACATCATTATTTCTTGTATATTATTACTCCACATTCTCATTTATTGTCATTTTTAGGTCATTATATTTATTCCTCAATATTTTAAATTTGGATTCATTGATCTTGAAATTACCTTGATACATATTTTCAAATATGTATCTCATTTCCTAGGTAGTTTATGTCTCATAACATTACAAAAAACAGTGTCAAAAAGGAATGATAGAATTTCATTTCTAAATTTTCCAATTACCTCCTTATTTAATTTGTCACTAAAAGCCATGGGGAAAATTTTTCTATAAGAGTAAATTCAACTGTCACTATATTACAAACCTCAAATCCATGGGATAAAAAAAATCATTAAGTACTTCCATCCATGAATTTTATTTCTATAAAAATTGAAACTTCTCTATTGTTCACCGAATTCAAATTCACCATAACAACTTTAAAATGATTATTTATTAGAAACCATATCTAATACCATTTGTAATATCTATTAATGAGGTGTACCAATGTGAAGTGATGGGGGTCAATCAGTGGTACTAGTGTTTTAAATTTCCTTCTTTTGAATAATGTTCTGATAAACTGTTAGAGTATGATTCTGAAAACGAAATATTATTTACAAGGTTCACCCCTAGGAATGTTAAAAACACCCCTAAGGTGGTTGGGTTGATCTGAGCCATATATTCTCAACATAAAATAAATCATAACTTTCAATAGGATTGGTTAGGTGTAAACTTTAATATATAGAGGGTAGGTATCAATCATTTCCCCAAAACAAATCTCCAAGAAAATGATTAAACTGGTTCATACCTGTTATAAAATAAAAAAAACACACAAATAATGATTCCAATAAGGATTTACCACATGAAATTTATATTTATTTTTACCCTCTATGATTAGTTATTAAAAAACATGCTCACTGATTCAAAATAACCTTTACTAAATATTATCAAATTGAAGCACAAAACAGGATAGTCTTACTGATTTTAACTATTACTAATTCTAGATACAATCTTTAATACTCATACTCTTGATATTATCAAATTATTAAGATAAAAAAAAAATTATCCTATAAATATTTTTCCAAATAACCTTTTATGAATATTATAAATTTTTTCTCAAATCAATGTTTGTACACTTTTTCTCTTCGTCTAATTTTCCATGATCAATTTACATTATCACCTTTATATATTCTCAATATATAAGTATAATCAATGCATGATATCGTTAGTTAATAGACATACATTTTTAATTTCATCACATGTACAAATTTTATATTAAATATTGACACAAGTTACATTACACAAAAATTCATTCATGATAAAAAAGTGTGTTGTTTGTTTTAGGGTTTTCACTGACCAGGTATGGTTGATTATTGGAATTCACATTCCTGTACTACACAAAACTCAATCTATTCAATAATTCATTTCTCATGAAAAGAAAACAATGATTCTTGGTTACTCATGAAAACATGGGGGAACGTGTAAGGATTTTACTCTCCAAAATGTATTTTTGAACCAGGTTCCTAATGATGCTCTTCACGATTGTTAGAGAATTGTCAAATGACCATGAAAAAATAACTTCTTACTCACATGAATTGTAGGTATCATGTAACATAATCCATTTCAAAAATGACAATTACATAGATCTATTTCTCTGAAATCATGAACCTCTCCCATTATCTCAACAACCACACATCATCTTTAGTGCGGTCAAATATTTATAGGCATTGATCACTACCTTCCTTCATGTGTACTTCCGTTATTTCATGACAATATGAATCCCCATCCACTAAAAATCAATCTTATGGACAACGAAAATAGATAGTTTATTTATAATTTTATTATAAAAATGTAGTTTAGTTATGATTTATATTGACAAGGAATCATAATAATACTGAAATGAAGGTTGAAAGAACCTGGATGGATCCTTGAAGGTCACTGCATAAATATATCCTAATGAACCGACAAATTCTATGATATATCTCATTAGGTTGATCCAATTTTAAAGAATGAAAATGAAATTTAATGTTAAATGAATGACATTTTATTTTCTAGAATGATAAAAATTTATCAAAATAATCATCTCTAACTTCATATGACGTAGCATAGTGTAATACCAATGAGCTGGTGCTCTTGGATGGGATTACTGGAGAAGACAACACTTTGAAGAGAAAGTATGGTAAATATGATTAGAATAAAAAATTGGTTGGTTGATGTAATTTTGGAGAAATAATAGATTATCACATATCAAAACTACACAATATTATGCTCCCCATTATATTACAATTCATGATGTACACCGTCCAGAAATCAGTTATCGGTCCAGCACACATGACCCCTTATTGCCACTATGTGACACTACCTTTCATGCACTGTCATGTAGTCCCATTTAGTGGCATACCATTCATCCAATGTTCTCTAGTGGAACTCCATAAAATGATTATGGTTTTATTCTTGATACCTGATGTTTCATCATCCCACCTCAGCATTGGTGCAGGACCCTCTTCGGGTTGCTAATGGGTTGAATAATTTTTTTTATAAACTCTATTAAAAACCATTGACATATTCCTTAGAGAAAAATCCAACCTAATAGAACACTATTATTCATTGATCATCATCTATTTAATCATATAATTTTTGTAAATAATGTGCATATATATTTTCACTCATCCTCTATGTGTTGAACTGATCTTCAATCATCACAATTACGGTGACACCATATATAAAAACAACAATGAAATAATGATTTTTTTCATTCCCTATGTGCAAGATTTGTACAAATGTAATCTCATTAACATAATATGAAGGGATGATATACATTTTATAGTCCAAAAATAGAATGTTTTTTAAGATATTTCTACGAAAATAAATAGTAATTTTGAGATTTCTACATTTATTGAGATATTATATTTTTTAGGATTCTAAATCCTTCAAGGGGCTCATTATTTTTGTATATAAAATTAAAAAACTCTAGAAACGTGTTAATGAAGTTTTTTATGGTGGAATGATAAGGTATTTATACTCTCTATGATATTGAATCCTATGTAAACTGGGTTTAGGTTAGTCATTTTGTAGATCAAAGGGGATATAAAATTATAGATATCAATATATACATAATCACTACCAAACCAGAGAGATTATTTGATATGAGACTATGAACCTAATTTGGATGTGATCCATGAGGTATTAGATATTGGAAGACAATATAACTTTTTTATACAATAGAAATATATTGATTTTACTCCTACTATACATATCCAGTTTATACATGACGTTGCAAGATTTTATATATAATAATATTCTTGGAGAGTGTGTTGATAGGAAGACAACTTCTGGTGGAAAATTTAACCTTGGAAATTATTGTGTTGAATAAGATAACAAAAAAATTATTTTTTTAATATTTATAATTGATTCAAATGAATATATATAATTCAGACATTCATTTCTTTCGATCATATAGAAGTATGTTCAATACAATGACTTGATAGTTATGGTTGAATGTTCACTAAAATTTATATGTTCCAATCATTTTTCTATAGGTTATTTAAATAATATGTTTGACCACTCTGTATTAAAATAGATTGATCTTTGATATAATATCAAAAAATAAAAAATGAAAGATTATGAGATGCGACATGACTTTGTTATAACAGATGAATTTGTAATAGATATTTTCTATGAATCATTTCTAAAGGATATGTTCCATATTAAAGGAAGAAACACAATGTTCATCAATCTCCTATCACATAACAATGGATAGAATCAAAAACCCACTGGACATTGGATTCTATTATCATGGTAGATGATGAAAAATTAATCAACTTATACTTAATTATCAATATATGAGAATATTTCCAATGGGTGAGTGGGAAATTATTTTTGAATTCCACATCGGAGGTTATTGAAAAAACAGGAAAATGTTTTTTATGATTGGAATTAGTTTTTAGGGAATACTTATTTGAATCACCAGGACCAAATTTTTTCAGGGATGGGATACATTCTCTAAAAAACACTAAATTATACTATGTTTTGAAATCAATATGTATTTACTTTATCTTTTATATGATATGGGTTTCCATGAGTGAGTTTATTAATTTTATCTATGAGTTTTACCATCATGAGAATGGTTTGAAAAAGGGTTCACAAAAATAACAAGGGGGAGATTGAAGAATCCAATGAGTTGAGAAATTTTAGAATGCATGTTGTGTATTTTATGTATTTACCACCATGTCATTGAAGTGATATTGAGTTGATTTAAATTGTTCAAGATATTTATAATGAATTTTATCATTGTATAATACTATAATAAATAATTATAGAATTTGTGATTTCAAGAACAAAATTAGATAATTTTGTAATATTCTATAAGGATAATTATATGTATGGCCATAAGTTCTAAGAGACATGAAATTTCCATTTCTAATATATATGAAAATTATATCCATTAGGCACACATAACAATAATTCATTATTTTGATGATCACTATAAGCATGGAGGCATTCATAAAAAACATTATCCACATAAGCATGAATATGTATTAATCTATTATAAATCCATTAAGATCGACCTACCTGAATATCATTGAACCCATAAGGATGATCCTATAAGGATCATTCATCAATGTAAATTTTTTGACATAAATATAATTTGGTATGAATAATGAAATCAAGCATGAGCCTATAACTATCATTTTATCCATATAGGAATTGTGAGATTCCAGAATCCATGAATTCAGAATATTTCAAGACCAGTTGATGAATGATTTTTTCTTTAATGGATAAAATATCAAAAAATTATTTTGATTAAACCATATTAGCAATTAAATCATCCTCACATCATGAATAACTACATCATTCAAAAAATTATTTTAAAAAATTGAATTTGGGTTGGTTTTTAGAAACTATGATTATATTTAAATGATTTTTTCCTTATTAAATAAAATTTAATTAATCATACTCTAATAAATCTATCAATAATGTATTGTTCCAAAGAATAATGTATTTTATTTTTTTATGTTATGTGCTATGTTGAAGAAAAAAAATTATTCTCATTATAAGTAGGTAGATGTTTAATTCATTCATAGGATGGTACATTTGAAGAAGGAAAATATTGATTTACTGAGTATATGAGTTTTCTATCTACTAAGTAGAAGTGAATGGTTTTTTAGAACACTTCATGATATAATTGTAGATAGATATACATGATTTTTAGTGATATTTGTATGATAATTTTGGTTGAAAAAAGTTTTTTACTTATCATATCTTTTTTCGTATAGATTGAGCCCCTGTATGATATAAAATTACATTTATATGTGAATTATAATGAGAATTTAATGAGTGGTATGAATATAAAGAGTGATTTTTTAATGAGGAAGAATATTTTACTTGAAAATATCTAGCAATTAAAATTTTTTTGTAATAAGAATGAAAAATAATATGAAGGACACAAAAATATGGGGGTGAAGAACCGAGATTATGAGTAGTACAAAAAAGTGTTCTTAATGATAATTTTGTGTGATCCTAAATATTTGGTTTCTGTGAATAATATTACATTGAGTTAAAAAAAATATAAATATGTAGTTTCCCTAAGGGTTCTATATGATGTATGTTGTGTATATCATGTACTATTGTTTTTGTACATCAATTAGTATCTGAAATAGTTGTTATCAAAGAAAGTGAGAAGCATTCAATAGATAGTATTATATTGGTTAAAAAAGGGAGATAATTAAGTTTATTTTTGAAAAACCAACATACAAAAGATGAAATATCCTATATAATAGAGTTGTTTGATATTATAAATGATATTATATTTTATAAACTATTTGGAAGAAGTTTATGTTCTAGGATACATGGTTTACGATTAATAACAAATACATCCTAAAGTATTTCTAATATTTTGTTTGGGTAAAATTTATTATATGTTATGACAAATGATTTCAGTATGAATTAGAATCCCACATCATGGTAAAACCATGTAAAAATATTTTATTACTTATAATTATTTAATCAACCATCATTCATGGGAGGATGATTTCATTCTACATCATAGGTTCAAATCCTAATTTGCCACATTGCCTTTTTTTTTTCTGAAAATTATAAAATTTTAGCTATAGTGATTCACCCCTCCCCTCTCTATGTGGACATTTTTCACATGTAGGTTTACATTTCTCACCAAAATAATTATTTCTTTTGGTTTGGTACTATTGGGATAAAAACTTTGTGTTTGGTTATACCTCCTTTAAATGGCAAGTCTTCGGTTGTGACTCTGGAATAAAATATTAAAATTTTAATCAACTTTTGATTCCGAATTAAAATACATTATGTTATTAAGGATGTTAATACACAATAAAAGTTATGTTTTAATTGATTTGTGACTCTCCTTAAAAATTATGGTGTTAATTAATACCATACCATTCAATGAGTATAGGTATATGAAGAATAATAATAAGATTAGTTTGAACCAAACATCATTAAAACTATCTTATATTTTTTAATTTTTTTATAATTCTAAACCACATGAATGTTAAAATATAATAAGTAAAATAAACATTAATTATCATGATGAATTAATTATCAAATTTTAATTTTTTTAAACTGGTTTATTCTCCCACCCACCCACTCACCCCCCCTATATTCCTTTTTCTGTCTTAATTGGGACCTAAAATACTCATTATGGTTCTTGTTTGAGACAATGAATATTAGTATCAAAGAAATATTCAGGTATCAAGGTTTGGATTTTAGAGATTATCTTTGTTACATGTCCATTTGATCATATGATGTTAGAAAGCATAGAATATCACATTCATGTATGTGTTTGATTATTTATTTATTTATAGAACCAATCGGTGACTGGTATTTAATTAATCATTATTAATAAATGTATAGATTTTTATATATATTGTTAAAAATAATGTTAATATTGTACAAAAATTTATTAATTTGATTGAGGGACCCTACTTTGTAAAAATTATTAGTTAAACAAATCATGTCTTAACATAAATTATTCCATCATATTTTTTAGGTTGTTTGCATATAAAGGATAATAATTTATCAAATTTTTATGATATTGAGTTTTATCCTTTTATGAAAATGATTAAAATTTGTAATGATGTAGGAATAATTCATTTATTTTTGAATTCATATAATAGATAAAATTATGAAAGATGTAAAATTTGAAAAAATAACCAATTTAATTATATATTTTAAATTATTTTTTTAGATTTATATAATCCCAAGTGATATATTACATGATGTTTCACGTAACTATATGATTAATGTTCATCGATATTTGTATTTATTATGGTTGGTGAGAATTTTGAGTCTTACACATTAATGGTTTTTTCATATCATAATTAATATCTTAGTGATACCTCGACATTGTTATGAATATTACCATGATTTTATTATTCATAATTAATTTTAAGGTTTATTTTTTACGTCATTATTCTACTAGGTTGTGGGTGGGTTTATTTATAATTGATTTAGTCAATCATTTCACGATGGTAATGGTAAATACTAAATTTTTTTATTATAAATAAATTTAATTATTTTGGTTTCAAAGGTAATAATTGAGATTTAAATAAAAATTCCATGTGTTAAATTAAGAATATGTTAAACATATTCTATAAAAGTTAGTTTTCAAAATTTTTGTAAACATTTACATAAATTGCATTTGATTTTCCAATTGTTATTTTTTTAATTTAGTTTAAAAAGTTAGTGGTTTTGGTTTCTTTAAATAATGTTTCAATTTTTATATTAGTGAACTAGTATGTTTTTGAAATAAATGATATTAAAATTGATTAATTGGAATTTTGTTCACAAATTAGTGGAGTTTAAATAACATGGGGGGATTCTAAAAGGATGATGAATACAGCCACAAATTTCCCAGTCACTTATCATATAGTTCTGGTGGACACACAAGTGGGGTTCTTTCCTCTAGTCATACAAAATATGGATATTAGAGTCTTTCATTACCTATTAATGTGACAAAAAATCTCATTATTCTTCATTTTCATTTATTCAATCCATTTAGGATTTACTTGAAACATAATAATTCATAGTTATGATTTTAATGTGTGTGGGATAATTTCCTTTCATCATTGTTTTTTTTCTTATAAATTCGTGATGTTAATCAAGATATATTTCATCTATTTTAGGTAAGGTAAATCTCAAATTATTATATAAATCATCTTGTGAATTATTTTATAATTTATGTATTATATTATTTTGGGAATTTGATAAAACAATTATGTATGGTATATTGAAACAAAATTATAGATTGTGGGTTTTTCCATTTATGGTAATATAGTACCTCTCTTTCTAGAATATAAAATCAATCATTAAAAATATAGTAACCCTATATTTTTATACAATGTCATTACATGAATTTTGTAGAACAGATAAAAAATATAAAAACAGATACCCAAATATCATAATTGGTACAGTTCCTTTGAAAACATGGAATCATAAACACTGGTACATAAATGAGATACATTACCTCCCACTAGGTTCTTCTTGACTATCACCCTACTTATACACCACAAAAAAAATACATATCATCATAACTTAGAGGAATGGAAAAATAAAAGGGGTGAGCACATATGCTCAGTAAGGGTGAACTAGGAAGACAATTAAGCATGAAGATGAGAATATTATCATAAGAGAACTATCATGAAAATAGAATATAACACTCTATATATCAGACACCATAATAAGAATCATGGCATAAATATTGGCCTTTAACAGAACAAGAATCATAATGAAATAAATAAGAAAAACTAGTAAATTATAACATAGGAATAAACCAAAGAATTGTGGGGGACACATTAAAATATATAAAATGATTTTTATAGTATCCTAGGAATCACTCCCATTACCATATTTGTAGTAAGGGTTCACTCCCCATACCATCTCTATAATCATGTGTCACCCCCATGGTTATCTTAGTAGCATGAGTTCACTCCTCATACAATCTTAGTAGTCATGGATCACTCCAATGTATATCTTAGTATTAATGGTTCATTCCCAAGGCCATA
The DNA here is from genome assembly GCA_963277665.1 of Viscum album. NCBI lineage: Eukaryota > Viridiplantae > Streptophyta > Magnoliopsida > Santalales > Viscaceae > Viscum > Viscum album. The sequence goes on from OY728150.1 coordinate 493,187,147, forward strand.
CTAGTAAATCTAATGAGATATATATCATTAACTAATGCATTGGTGATAGATATAGGTATCTCACATTTCATAATTAAATCATACATACATGTGACAGAAAATCCTAAACCATCATATCTTACCCCATAAAATAAAACTGGTTTCATAAACATGTAAACATATAAAAACATATGGACAAAAGATATAGGTTTCGTAATCATTTCATCAAAATAACAAACTATGAATGAAAAATGTATTTTATAATCATATAACCCATTAATGGGAAACCAATTTCCTAAACATATAACCCATTAATGAGAAACATTCTTCATAAACATATAACCCTTGAAAGGGTAACAAATTCCATAAACATAAAACATGTGAATAATAAACACGTTTTACAAGGATCATGACATTAAGAATAACACATTTAGAGAAAGAATATGAATAGTACCACTAGATCATTTCCACGAAATTCAAGAGTAAGTTCAACGGATATTCTCCTAGATGGAAAATAATTATGAAATATCGTTTGAAAAACATTTTATTGTTGAATATTTACCTTCTTCATAGAAAAATTCTATTTAATACATAAACCGTTAAAAATTCAATTTCAAAGAATATACAGTGAAATTTATTAATGAGTACTTGAAATCTGTTTGAAAAACCATTGCATTGAAAAATTATAAAATAATATTAAAAACATTTTAAAAACTATTTTCCTTGAAATATTTTTTTTTAAAACGTATAAAAAAGGCCTGGTAAATTTTTTACACCATTTCTTTTAATGAAGAGTGAATATGTTTTTAGAATCACTTCATTGAACAATCTTGGAAAAGAAGTAAATAACTGTTAAAAATATTTTGAATACAATATTCCTTTAATTTTTAATTAAAAAAATCATAAAAATTATCCTTTTTAAATTTAGAGGAATTTTCAATGAAATTGTGGAGGTTAAATCCATACAAGTCGTATGAGGTAAAAGAACATTATTTTGGTATGGTAAAAAGGATTGAAAAAATTCCTTGTTCAGAAAGTGACAAGAAGATTCCATTGACGATATTGGTAAATGAAAAAGGGTAAAAATTTCTTTTAAATATTATAGGATAATGGTATATATTTATTTCAAATAGTTTTAATGAATAATGTTTTTATGGAACATATATTTCATACTATAGAGAGTGTAAAATTGGGAATTTATTAAAAAAATGTTCATAACTATCTATTGTATCAAATTGTATAAAATTGTACCAATACATGAATATATCAAGAATAACCATAGGAGAGTAAAATTTATGAATTTTCCTGGGATATGGGTCATATAATTTCATCAAATGTAGCATAAAATAAAGAATTTTTAAAATAAATGATATTGTGATAATAAAGTCATATAATTCGTTAAGGTACATAACAAAACCTATGCCTCAGTGATTGTTAATTGATAGAATCCATTTTTACTAATTTGGTGCCTTTTGAAACCTAAAAACCTGGAAATAATGATCATAAAATGTATATGTGAATACCCATAAGTATATTTATATCATACATTGAATAAAATCATGGGTAGTAAATACACCACAAAAATGGATAGGGTGGAAAACATAGCATGTATCTCACAGAAATAAAAAGTGAGATAAAATCCCCTTATCCTGTTACATGACTCAATTTGTACTCATAAAATATTCTTATATAATAAATATTAATTTGTTATAAATATTTTTTATAATAATATTCTTATATATAATACCACATAAGGTTGTATAATGACCTTATATTTCCCACATGTTAACGATCCTACGTTAAGGTTTCACTTCTGTTAATATTCACTTTGTTCTATACACGGGCCTTAAATTGTTATATCTCAGGTCCTTACACTTTTATAATTATTCAATAATTTAAAAGATGATATAAATATCATTTATAAATATTTTATTTAAATAATAATAATATATTAAATTTATATGTATCAAATTGAAAACATTGTTCATCGAGATGGAAAGCTGTAAGTACGCATGAATGATGATTCCATTTTTTCATATTGAAAGAAATAAATAAAATGAAATATATGTGTGTATCTTAAAAATGTAATTATACAAAAAATTTAATTTCATATATATAATATAATTTCACCAAGTCAATACTTAATACATTCCATGTATTGTGAGAACAAATCACATCGCCTTGAGGAGGCGGTAGTAATAACTTCCTCAAACAAAATTCTCATAATTACACTGAATGGAAAGAAAAAAAATCAATGTTTAAAAAAGAATATATAAGCCCAAATAAAAATAAATATAATATATTCAATATTTATAAATAGTTTCTATCATAATTTCCACATTGATAGGTGGTATAATAGAAATTAGAAATCAACATTTACTGAGGTGGTAGTTTTAACTACACGTAATTAGTATGTTCTATATCCATTAGAAAGAGGTGTGTGTAATTGTAGGTCAAAAAATATCATAAAAACATTCTACATTATTGTTGATAAATTTTTTCATACAATAATTGATTAAATATGGTGTATGGATTTTAGATGGAAATTAAAATGAAGGATCGGGAGGGAATACATTGCATCTTAATCAGGTAACTCATTTGGTTTGTTCCAAAAGGATTCCTTGAGTTGCCTTCATCCCAAGATAAGTATGCTAGGAGGAATTGATCAATTTTGGAGGAATATTTTATAGGATTTTGGATGACCCAATTGTATTATAGGAGTATAGATGTTGGAATATGTGGTGGCCTTTTATTGGGATCAGAAAGGACAGAGATGGCATTTTTTAAAACAAGTTAGGTGGATCAAAATTTTAACCAACAAAAATTAATTAAAACCAAAAAAACCAATGAATGGATTTTTATTATCTGATAAATGATTAAAAATTTAGTATTCAACAACTTTCAAGTTCTTTTTGGGTGTTATATTTATGGTTTCGTACTTTAGTATCCTATTTTTTATCTTAAGTGATTTTATTAATTTTAATCACTTTCATTAATATTTTTTCCCAAAAAAATTTGAACATTTTATAATTTATAAATTATTCCTCTTAAAAATATTCCATAAATTTTTCAAACCTATAGTCATATAAAATTTAGATATTAATTTAAAATTAATCTCGTTGATGGGACTACACTGCGGGTTTTCAATGTAAAAATACCCAAAAGATTCCTATGTTTATTACATCAAATTTCATTTTGAAATTGGTTCAAATTACCTACATTAAATTAATTGAGAAAAATATAATCAAAAAGAACTATTAAAACAATTAATAATATAATTTAACATTATAAATAAATTATATGGAAAACAGTTTTGAATTATAATCATGTATATTTTACGATTCATTAAGAAATGAAACCGTACGGAAAAATAACGAAATTTATCCTTACCAAATTTTTAGGTCTCTATTCCAAATATGATTTTTATTTTGACATATTAAAACTATTATTGATCAAAAAAATTGTATTTTAAATGTGTTCCCCTTTAAAATTCAGTAAAAATTCCTTTATAAAAAATAAGTTTTATGCATAAAATTGTGTTGGTTCTTATCTTATGTCTATAAAATCTATTGGATGAATATATAAAGTATTTTATTTAATATAAAACATATATATTAAATTAATACCAATTAACAATTTTAATTAATTTAATTTACTTGGTTTGAATATATTTTTTGTTTATAATAATATTTTCCTTTATATTGAATCAGTTTTCATATTCATTTCTAATTAATTGTTAACATATGAATTAATATTATATTTGTTTTAACAACATATTTTGACAAATTATTTTATAATAATCCAATCCATCATATTAACATCAAGGTTATATCCAATATGATTTTATTTTTAATAATATAATAATATTAGATAAAACATGGTCTTGTCTGTCTCGCAATCCATCAAGGAAGGCCAATCGTGCATGTGTTATACACTGAACCTATTGTTCCATATAACATATTCCATGTTCGTGTTGCATGTAACATATGGAATGTTGGTTCCATGTGAATATAATTTTTTACTTAGTGAAAAACTATTATCAGTGCTTCATGAAATAAAAAATTTCAATAGATTAAATTAATTCAAAAAATTATATTTCACAAAATCTCTGGGTGTTACATTCTACCCCTTTTAAAATGAATTTCTCCATCAAAATTCTTATTGGTTATCAGAGCATTAATACATGAATGTTTTGTTAATATAAACCCACAATGTAATAACTAATACTATAATATCCATTAAAAATGGAATGTTAGAACCATAATATGTGATTACCCAAAGTAACATATATATGGGTTTCTATATAGGATAAAATTGGTTAGGAGTGAATATTGGACATAGAGGAAAAGCGTAAATATTTATAGGGAGATAATTAGGTCATAAAATAAAAAAATTTAAATTAAAAAAGAATAGGACCTCGAAATCATAAATCTGTGATGATTTATATGTCTATTGTTTGGAAAAAAATTAAGGTGTCAGGTTAACAAATTTTTTTATCATTATCATATCTCTGAGTAATTAATTTATTGAAAAAAAATAAAAATAAATATATTAATATGAAATGTTTATATAATCAAACTTTCATTCATTGGTTTTCCATTGATCTATATCTAATTCATTCAATTCATTAAGAAACGGTTGTATAGAAATAATCATTGATGCTCAAAGAACTAATATACACATTTAGTATATTCTAATTCCCATTAAAGAATTATTACTATTTGTCTCTATCTCTGATTATAATAAAATAAATATGGTTAATAAATTAATCTATTAACATAAAAAGTAAAATTCCAATTTCATCATAAATTTTTATTCATTAAAAAAATATAGATTAACAAGGACAACACGTTGGTCATTGGTAGGCGTGAATCCATTATCGTCCTTCGGTCAATGGTTCAAGATATGTGGTCTTGCTGGCCATGATTGGTTGTCACCAAACATACATAATGTCCTTTTCAAAACCCACAATAATATAAATTCCAAAATATATAATATGGATATAGTAGAAATAATTTTAATCGCAAAATATCCATTATCTATAGTTTTCAATATAAACTAAGTGCATAAATACTTCATTGATAGTTTAAATTAAACATCTCATGAAAGGTTAACCTTATAACACTTTAGAATAATGAAAATCCAAAAATATGGAAATAGATTCATGAAATCAGCTTGTCATTGATTCCCCCATATGTCATAAAGTATCTATTTTTGTCAAATTACACACATGTCAATACCCTCTTCATATATTCTATTGAAACATGGAATTAACATGAGTTACCATAAATCATTTTGGAAAACATGCATGCTTCCTTATTTCATTGATAATTAGTAATATTCTTTAAATCCAAGTAGTTTTAAATTTATCCTTGATAAAATAGAAAATTTCTTCAATAATCAGTTCAATGTTAACACATACAGACCAATTTACTTATATATATCTCCCATATTATTATCCCATCTTCATTATCAATAATTAATTAAAGATTTTATTCCATTAATAAAAATATCACCTTTCCATGTAATCAAATTTCTATGTATTCGTCACCAATTTTCATGTCTATTTAAATCTTCAATGGAAACATATTCTGAAAATACCTATATATTCAATGATTCATATAATATAATCTCTGATTATAAAACAAAATTACATTTTTATTCCAAAAATATTCATAAACTATTATTAAGGCTTCACCAACTTGTTCTTTAATACATATTTCTAATAATACGAAATATCTGTAATTTATTAAGGCATATCGACCTCAATATAATCATGCTTATTATGTTTAATGTATATAATAGTGGAATAACATCTCATACCATTCACCTGCCATTTTCAGTCTCTATCTTTAAAAGCATACCAAAGACTTGTACAAAATTCCTAAAATTTTATGAGGTTTCAACATGGATAATTGATTCACCTAATGCCCATAATTTTGACATATGAAACATTAAATGTTAATCATGCTCTTTTTAGTACGCTCTGTTTCATAAAACCTTATATCAATGTGTGAGAGACATTTATCATATTAAGATAAAATATAATCAAAAAAATTAGATATATAGTGACTAAATCATGTCTCCTACTTCATTAATCCATGAAACCATAGTTTTAGAGAAGGTAATTCATAGACAAAAAATATTTAAATCTTTCATGATGGTTAGTGAAATGTTTCTGAATTCCCAAAGTATATCCCCCAAGAGTGTCAAACTAGGTGTGTAGCAAGGCCCATTTTCGTGTACCATATTACCCTATGTCAAGCATGTATCATTTTTTTATTTTTTTACCACTAGGTACATCTATTCCAAATCCACATCCACTTATCGTATCATGATATGGATTTAATTCTAGGAAACCACTCACTCGATAATTCCCCAAAATTCTAGAAAATTTTCTTTAAAGTTAAAAAATCATTATACTTATTCTTAGAGACATACGTCAACAAATTCATAGAAATATACCTAGGTATCTCACTAATGTTTTCTCACACAATATTAAAAAGGTTACCTATACCTTTTATCTAATTCCAAATATAAGGACCATCACTTTTCATGCATTTACATTACAGAAAATATATGGAATAATATAACATTATAAAAATAGATTCCCAAAGCCTGTGATTGGTCTATTAGATTAGGAAATAGAGAAACAAAAACAACAGTACAAAATTGAGCTACTTAAACTCTCACAAGGTTCATCATGACTACAACTCTTATTATACACATCAAAAATAATTTGAATTAACATAAACTATGGGAAATAAATATAAAATGGGTGATCCTAGATTCTAAGTAAGGGTAATCAATAGAGATAAGTAAGAATAAACATGAGCATATGGGTATGAGAATGTGATCCTGATAATAGAACAATATACCCATAATATCATATATCATAATAGAAACCATGGCACAAATATAGGAAGTGAAAAATATAGGAATCATTATGTAATGAAGAGCGTATGTCATGAATTAATAACCATTGAATAAAACATTCAATTGTGTTAGAAACATAAGAATATACAATATGAATTTTATAGTAGAAAAGGCATTTCTAGAAAGACCATATTGGTAGTACTAGATCACTCCTCATACCATCTTAGTAGAAATGGTTCACTCCTAGAGAAATATTTGTAGCATTAGATCAATCCTCATACCATCTTGGTAGTCATGGATCTCTCCCATGGACATCTTATTAGTAAAGGTTCATTAACATGACCATAATAGTATATCTCATGAGATATAAATATTTACCCATTTCATTGGAGTGAGATATAGGCCCCGCCATCTCATATTGATTTCACACATACATGTGCAAAATAATAACAAAATATCATATCTTAACCGATGAAATGAAATTGATATGTTGAAAATGAGAAAATATAGTAACCTATTGAGAATGATACCAGTTTTATAATAATTATATCATAATAATATCTTGTGAAATCTAAATGGATTTCATAAACATAATCCAATGAAAGGGAAACATATTTCATAAATATATTACATTTGAATGAGAAAAAAATTTCATAAACATAAAACAAATTAAAGAGAAATATGATTCACAAGGACCAGGAATTTAAGAATAACTCATAAGTAGAATGAATATCAATGTAAACTATATATAATTTCCAAAAATATGATTAGGTAGAATCAATGAATGTCATCATAGATAGAAAATAATTTTGAAATAACAATTCAAAAATTGTTCTTGTGGAAAAAATCCTTTCTTCTTTGAAAAATAATATTTATTACATTAAACAAATGGAAAATCAATTTGTTATAAAATACCATGAAAATTTATAAATAATAAATGAAACCAATTTGGAAAACATTTTCATTTAAGACATATAAAATATGATTACATACTATATAGAATCCATTTTATTTGATATTTTTCTAAAAACATAAAAAGAAAGAGTGAATTTGTTTTGAAATCTATTTCATCAAAAATAACATTGAAAACATAAAAATATGCATTAAAATTTAATGAATTAATTTTTACATGAGAACATATGAATGAAAATATAAGATGTTTTAAAAAAAATATTTTAAAATACATTTAAAACATGTAAATAAGGCCTGGAAAAAAATGAAAACAATTTTCCTTGAAAATGTGTATTTAAAAACATATTCATAAATATTATACGTTTAAAAATTAAAAGAAATATTCAATTGAATGATGGTTGGTATTTCTATATATGTCGTTCAGGGTATTGAAAAATTCATTTATCTTGGTAAAATGTATAGAAAAAATAATTGTTCATAAAGAGACAATAATAATACTTTGAAAATATTTGTAAAATATAAATGAGATAAAAATTAATCTTAAGGATTATAGGGTAGTGGTATAATATTACTCAAAAACCTTTGTAAGAAACATTTTTTGAAGTATGAAATATTTCCATATGATGATACGGTAAGGGTAGGCTTCCATAAAAACCCTTTATTAATTATCTTTTGTAATAAATTGTAGAAAATGGATCCAATAAATAACTATTTCATTAATAACTGCGGGAGAATAAAAATTCATTAATGTTCGTGAGAGATGGATTATAATATTTCTTCAATCTATGAAGAAACATATACAATCATGAACTCCGACAAGATTTTGTTACCATTCTATTTAATTTCGATACATTGTATCATTTTATCCTTGTAATAAAAGGACATTTCATGAAGATAAAAACATCATTATAATATTTAAATTTATTTTATAACATAAAGTGTTGATGTATATAAACCTCAAAAAAACATTTAGGTGCATATTAAAACATCGGTTTCAATTAATCAAAATTAAGACAAAACATTATTACCAATTTGGTAACATTTAAAACACAAACCCCATGAAGGAAATATCCTAAAACAAATATGTTATTAAAAATAAATTTAATTATAATATAAATAGAATATAATAATGTGAAATGCATTAAAAATGAAAAAGTAATTAGTGATGGACATAGAATATATCTCATGGAAATTAGAAGTGAGATGAAATCCCATTAACTTGTGTCTTGAATCTCTTCGTACTCATACATGGTTCCTGTATAATAAATATACTTTTATTATAAATATTTTAAAAAATAATTTTATTATATATAATACCATATATTTTCAGATTATGACATTATATTAAACTATTGTTAATGATCCTATGTTGTGGTTTTATTTCAAGTGATATTCGCTTTGTTCGTCACATGTGTCTTAAGTTGTAATACCTTTAGTACTTATTATTATATTCTTAATAAATAAATTAAAAAATTATATTAATATTATATAATTTCAATATATGTATTTTTTCATCATATAAAGAATATATAAGTACCAAATGTAATAATCTATTCATCATGACATTAAACTGTACATACCAATGGACGTTGTTTCTATTTTTATTTTTGTATTAAAATAAAGAAAGAAAATCTTATATAAGATTATATGTGCATAAAATCATTATAGTATCATTATAAAGTTTTATATATTATATATTTTCACTAAAACCATCCTTAATAAATTCAATGTAGTGTGTGAACGAATCACATCGCATTGAGGTGGTTGTAGTACACACTTCCTCAAAACAAATTATCGTAATTACGCAAAACTGAATGTAAATTTTTTTTGCTCATTTAAAGGAATATTGGTCTTAAAAAATATATATGTAATATTTAAAAAATATAAATAGATTTACCATCCTATTTTCATCATTGATATGTGGTAAAGTAGAAATGAGTAATCATTGTTTAGTGAGGATGTAGTTCTCCAAACACAAAATCAATATATTCGATAAACATTAGATGGATGTGTGTGTAAGTTTAGGTAAAAAACATAGCATAAAAACAACCTATTATGTTTATTATACTAGTTTTTTAATACAATAATGGAATGAAAATTGTGGAGGTGTTGTAGAAGGAAAATTAAAAAAATGGGCTTAAGAGAAGATGTTACCTCTTCATTGGATTACTCCTTTTGGGTTCAGCCAAAAAGATTAATTGAGTTTCCTTTTACATAATGTTATAATTATAGGTGGAAGGGATTGAATTTGGGATATTATTCTAGAGGATATTTCTAGATTCGTGGGGCGTGGGAGGAGTGTTTTTGTGGGTATAGTTGGTGGCCTTTTATAGGTAAGGGAAAGGACACACTTTTCATGTTTTAAATGATGTTAGGTGTACCCAAATTTTAACAGAAAAAATTCATTCCAAAACCCCAATAATTATTAATATAATTTTCATGGCAGATGAATGGGCATGAAATTGGAGTTGGAAAATATTCTAGGTAGTTTTGGGTCATATATTTAGGTTTTAGAGCTTTAATAACCTTGTATTTACCTTAACTAATGTAATTGATTTTAATCACATACAATAATAGTTTTTGTAAAAAATGAATTTTAAAATATTATAAATTATAATTTATATATATTTAAAATATGGAATATTTTTTTTAGAATTCTAATCATATAAGTGGCAGAAAGTTTTTTAAAAATAATCATACTGACTAGACGACACTGTGAGATTTTAAATTAAAAACATCCAATTGTCTGCTACGTTTATATCAAATTTTAATGTGAAATTGGATCTAATGTAATAAAATGTATTATTTTATAAAAATATTATATAAATAAACAAATTAAAAATTAAAAATATAATTTAACATTATAAATTCATTAAAATAAAAGAAGTTTTTAATTTAAATCCATGAATTTTAACTATTTGTTAAAAAATGAATCCTTACGAAAAAATACCAAAATTTTTATTAACCTAATATTTATGTCTCTATTAAAAATAAAAAGTTTATTTTTGGAATTTCAAATGTATATAATTTCCAAATAATAGACTTGATATGGGTTTACCATTAAATGGTTGTAAAACTACCATTATAAAAAAATGTTTTTATGCATAAAATTGTGTTTGTTATTATCTTATCTATAGTGAATCTATTAATTGAATAAAAAAAATATATTATTGAATATATAATATATGAATTATATTAATATCACTGAACAATTGTAATTAATTTAAATTAATATTTTCAAATAGATTTGTGACTATAATAATATTTTAAATTATATTCTGTTTGTTCTAATATGAATTTTCAATTAATTGTTAAACTATGAATTCATAAAATTTTCGTATAATAAAAATATTATAATAACATAGTTAATATTATTCATTTTTATAAACATTATTGCTATTTTTCATCCCCTTATTAAATATTTTTAATAATATATTATAGTTAGTTAACAAATGGTCTTTCGTGTTATGCCAACCATCGAGAAAGGTCAATCTTGCATGTAATGCATGGTAACCTTGTTTTTCTGCATAACATATTCCATGTCAGTTCTATGTGTAACATATAAAAATATGGTGTCATATAAAAGAGAATATTTGACTTAGTGAAAAACAATTTTCTTTTTAGTGTGAAATGAAAAATATCAAAACAATAAATTAATTAAAAAATATATTTCTCAAAATATCAAGGTGTTATTAAAAATATATTTAAAGATTTTAGAAATTTATTTCTATGATTAAAATAATCATGATTTTTATTCATGATAATTATAGTTATCATTGATGATGTTATGTAATTTTTGTATTGAATATTGGTTTTTTAAGATTCCATGTTTATTAAAAAATTTAGAATTTCGTTAATAATATGAGATTTCATAGACACGCTTCACGACCTCATATTTTTATTGTGTGACGAAAAATAATTTTTTGAATGAGTTTTTAAAATATCATTTTATAGTGTATAATAATATTAGTTTTATTAGACATTAAACATATTCTTTAATATAAAATCTGACATTGTAGAAAATTAATGGTTATAATTACCTATGAGGTATCTTTAAATGAGGAACAGTTAATAGAAATCCCTCAATGTTAATTTTGTTTGTTTTTTTATAAATACATAAAAATGTTATACAGAAATTTGTGAGTAATTGATGGTAACAGGAAATGTGTTTTTTATTTTCTATGAATAATTATCTAAATATTGGTTATTTTTAAACTTAGAAAATAAGATTATTTCTATGAAATAACGATTTATTTTGTTCCTTTGAATTTGTAAAGTAATGGTTTTTATCAAATTACTGTATAGAGGGGTTTGGCATCCATGTGTTTTATTGTGAATGTGTTATACAACTGATGTTTTGGGATGATTAAAATATTTCAATCATTAAATAATCTATATTGTTAATGATTCTTTAAAATTTAAATAAAATAATTTTATTACATTCTCTGGCATTTTGTTATAAAATTCATTGTAATAATATTTTCAGTAAAATATGATTGATTGAAAATGATTAAATTTTTAAATTTGTGATTTGAATTGAGATTATTTAGGAATCTTTTGCAGTTTAAAGGGATTAAAAATATCACAAATGATTAATTTTTATATAAAACTCTAATAATTAATGAGTCTGTTTTTGTAACAACCCAAAAATAACCATTTAGAAACTAAACTTTTTACAACAAATATTACAACACGTACATTCCCAATTTATATTACAATTATATTTTAGGGGATTATAAAATATATTAGTTTAAAAGATATATAGTTTTCCAACTTACTAGACACATCTTACACTAATCCATTCAGTTTAATGATACACATTCTTTACCCAATTCCAATCATAATAACATGTATTTTGAAATATTAATTCTTCTTACCAATTCTTATGTCTTGTAAAAAAAAAATTTATAACAAGGAATTTTAATATAATACTCAATATAAAGTATTCATAATGACCAAAATCTCATTATGTTATCATATATTTAATAGAAATACACATTAAACATTTATAATATCTAAATTTTTTTCACTCATAAAATAAATAGAATGATAACATTTAATCATAAAAACACATCAAGAGGGATGATAATTACTCATATCCAATAATATTTTAATAACATAATATTGAAGGTTTCTATGAACTTTATATCCATATAACTCATTATACCCCATACAATCTCTAATATTGAAATAAAACATTAATTCATAAAAATATACCTTATTTAGAGATAAATTCATTACCCAATGCATTAGGTGGGTTAAATAATTACAGGCCCACCCTAAGCATGTATGATGTAAAATGGCCATAATTTTAATAAATATTTATTACATAAAAATTTGATAAAATCAATCACATAAAATAACTATACCATTCCAGATGTATATTGATATATTGTATTTGGGAATATATAAACAAAAACAACTCCTTCATTAACCATAAACATCATCTCCCACATTCTCGGTTAAAAATTGAATCCTTTTGAAATTTTTTTCCTAATACCTTCTTTCATATCCTAAGGAAAATGAACAGAATAAAATAGTGAGCTTGGATGCTCAATAAGGGTAATCAGAGGATAGATCAATCATATCATAATAATAAGTGTATAAAAACCTAAACATAACATTTCAATAGTATACCCTACATTTCAATGATAATAATCTGGTGTCATGGTATAAATCATAGATGTTCATAATAAAATAAAAATTAGAAATCATGATCCATGAGGGAATAATATTTTCATAATTCATTGAATGTTCAATATATAGAAATATATAAAAAAATTTATCTTAGTAGTCAATGAAATTTTTTAAGACTATAATAGTGGAATGTGTTACACTCATAACCGTTATATTAGTCATGGTTCTCTCCAAATATTTTCATAGTAGAAAAATTCCTTTACTGAATGGAGTTCACTCTACAATCCAATCATTCCTATCTCATAAGATATAAATAATTAACAAATGAATTGGAGGGAGACATAGGTCCCACTTGTCTTGTAATGAAAACCATGCATATGTGTTCCAAAATAAAATAAATTATTTCATTATATCACACCACATAAAACGAAATGGATTTCATAAATATTTCACAATACCAAAATTAGTGGAAAATAATCAGGTTTCATAAATATCATGACATAATAAAAAATGTCAAACAAATAATTAAACATAATAATATTCGTTAATCACAATCCTAGTAAAGAATAAGTAATATCAATAAAATTAAGCTATTATAGTAAAAAATAATTTTTAAAAATGATCACTTTAAATAATTCTTGAAGAAAATATCATTTATAATTTAGAATTTTATTTATTTCCCTACCATTAAGAAATTATTAATTTTTTATGAAAATAAACATCATAGATTTTAATATATGGTTTTTGTCATTAAGGATTAATTAATTTGGTAAAATCCTCTCATTCTGTATAAGATAAAATACAATCATTCCATATTTTTTTCTAATAATTCATAATTACAATTTCATAGAAAAAGAAAAATAGAATAATTTCAAAAAACGTTTTAAATTTTAAAACATGTGTAAAAATAAATTTCAAAAATCATAATAAGAGAGGTTTTTTGTTTTAAAAGTTTTTTACAATACTCAGATATGGAAATGAAATGAGTTTTATGTAAATATAAAAAAAATTGAATGTCATGAATAAATGTCATATAATTCAGTTGACCGTTAATAACATTAATTGATTATGTTTATCACTATTAAAAACAATTAAGAAAGTGTAAAACAAAATTAGATAATCAAATGAGATATAAAACATAAACCTAATAGTGAATTGTCGATGAAACTGACATTTAACCCAATGAATTCAAGATGTGTTACGAAATATCACTGAACTTTGTAATCAGTGGAATCTGTTTTCTTATAAAGTAATAAATATCAAATGAAACATTTGATAACATTAATAAAATGATATTAATGATATTATATAAAAAAGGGTAGTATATACCCCCATTTAGAAGTAATAAGTGTTAAATAAGACAAATATATAACATAAGTAAAAGTGTGATGGGAATCCCTTACCTCATAGTTCCCTTTAGTTTTTTGAAATATAACCCCATATATAAAGGATTAAAAATTCTATTAATTATTTATATAATATTATTCATGATTATAATACTTTATATAATACATTAATACCCTCTTTTCACCCATTCAATAATAATATATTTTTATTTTATTTTTTCTGGTGTTTTTGTTTCATGGTTTCAATGCTGGTTCATTTGTGTATAATAATTGATTTTCTTATAAAAATGAATGAAAACTCTATAAGTGAGGTTAAATGACATTCATTAAGATAAATAATTTTAAATGGTCCAAAATATGATTTTTTATTATTTAATGAGAACATTTATTTTAAAAATAATTTATTAGAAAATTTTTAGTTTAATTTTGTGTTTTTTTCAACAATCGTTTTGTAGTTTAATATTATATAATATTATGTATATATATTAGTTATATTGATACCCCATACAGTTACTCATTTTAATATATTATTTTAGACCTATATAACTAAAACATAAAAGTAATGATCTTAGAGTCCAACGTCTTTGGTAAATTAGGAACATATTAGAAAACATGAAACAAAACTGAAAACATCATTTATTTATAATCCATAATGTGATCACAACTTCCTTTGATCTCATATATCTGTTTAGAATAACATGTAGAATACATGAACAATGGTATGATCTAAAAATCAATCCATGGGAAGTGAAGCATTGGAATAAAGTATAATATATTCTTTATAAGGCATAATATGATAACATAAATGATGAATAAAAATAAAGATGAATAAAAGGTATAACATGATATCACGTAATAATTTAATCAAAGGAATATGGAAAAAATATAAAACATTAAATAAATGTGTCCAACGATAACTTCTAATACCATTTCACATGGAGGATCATGAGTCAATGCTAACTCATTAGACCACTACACATGGTGGATAAGGTCCCATTAAGGGTTGACGTTCAATTCTCATGATGAATCATGCATAGGGGACAAACATAAGCATTACATATGGAGGGGAATGGGTATCCTAAACCTGTTATAAGGCATAACAAATGGGTGTATCATAAAGGTGTCCATGAGAGAAGAGATTCATGTAATATGTGGACTTTCATTAGTAAATAGGCATAACACATGATATCTTTTTTCAATCATAAATGAAAACATGTAAAATCAGTTTTTAGGATGCTTTAGAAATGAGATACTTTAATGTGGTTAAAGGGAGTATTTTAATTATTCTATATAATAGAAAATGAATAATTATTTCGGTAAAAATGTATTAAAATATTTTTTCATGATTAGGTGATTTCTATTATTAAAAAAATACATAAAATAGATTATGGATAGAACATGAAAACATGTGATAAATCTGAAAGTTCCAATTAATCGAGCTTGCTTATCAGGAAGAATGTAAAAGGGAAGCCTTTAAGAAAATATTTCATATATAAGAATGATGAAATGATATCGATACCTGATTTTAAAATATATTGATTTTCTTTTAAAAATAAAATAAAATAAATAATAATTGAATTGGTTTAAATATAGAGAAAGTGTAAACTGAATAAAAAATTGATGTTTGGAATGAATCCCTTAATATATGACTGAAACTGCTCTTCATGTGAACATAATTTTATGGATAATCAAATTATATCCCTTTATTAAATAATTATGCATCAATTATTTATTTATTCTATTTATAATATTTTTTTATGTTCATATATATCCTTTTTGATGTGTCATAAGATACAATTTCATTGTCTCAGGAAAGACCGTTTCATTGATTTTCATTACGGTTTACTTGTATATGTGTATAGAAAATCATCTAAAGTCATAATATATCTCTAGAAATAAAATTACATTTAATTCATGAATTTTTAAAATATTAAATTTTATTATATATCATTTTCCTTCCATTTGTGAGAATGATTCATTAGATAAAATGACAACGATAACTTTTTAGATTATTTTGGTGTTTTTTTGATTATTGTGAACAAGTTTTTTTATTAATTAATATTATGTATATAGATATGTTCTTTATAATTAAATAATAAATAATAAATTGATTATAGTAATTTTAACAATAAAATTGTTTTATAATCTGCGATGTAGAATATAATGGAAAATGAAAACACTTCGTTCTTGAATACAAAAATTCCACACATCATAGGCGATGTTTTAATTTTTAGAACAAAAGGGGAGGGGTAATGAAATGATGATCAGTTACTCCATTAACATATTAAAATTTTAGTATATATAATATACTATAATTATTATGTCACTTTAATAATGGTAGGTGAGGAGAGAACTATTAAACAAGGTAAACATAAATGAAATGCAATGAAAACAACCAGGTTTTACCACTTGAATTACTCTCCGTGACAACCTCCTTAGGGGAAATGGTTGTGGTATTATTTTGAATCCAAAGGCTCTTAGATGATTGCGATAGACATGGTAATATTATTTGGTAGAATTTTGACAATATTCATTGCTTTTTAGGTGTACAGAAAAGAGGTGGTGAGTGGTGGATTTTAAATTGGAGGGGAGGGGTGTTATATTATTGTTGTATGAATTTTTATATTATAGTGGATGAAGAATATGAATTGTATTAATTATTGTGACTAAAAATATAAACTAGTGAATTTTTGTTTTAACCAATGGTTCTTACATCATTCATGAGTCAATAATTAATTTATTTAGCTTATATCATAAAATTTTAAATTTCAATTATCACCAATAAATCAACTATTTTAGAAAAATAAAAAGAATTAACCTAGACCATTTTTTAATGTGTCAAATTAAAAAATTGAATTAATTTTATGAAAATAATTTCAAAAAAATAAGAAATTTATTTTTTAATTTAAAACAACATTTATTTAAAAAAGACCAAATTTTAAATTATAACTGATTTTATAACACATTGAAAATTTAATTAAGGTCTTATACAATTATCCTATAATCATAATAAAAATAAATATCAATTTAAGAATATATATTGTTAAATTTTAATTTATTTTAAATCATTATATTAATTATAAAATTGAAATTTAACATTTATTATTCACAAAAATCCAACTACATAAACTATCTTTTTTGAAACATAATTTACTTATTGATGAAATAATTATTACATAGTTTAATTTATAATGAATTCCTAAATTTTATTTAAGAATTCATAGAATTGGTTACTATTCTATTTTTTTGGTTGAAATTTTTATTAGTCACATTACAATTCTGTAGGTCATGTTATTATCTCATTGATTTAGGTTCCATATTTTTGATAAATATTTTTATTTCGTTCATTATCATTTATAAAGATTTTATTGTGGTTTTTATGCGATTTTATGTGATTTATACTCTATTAAATAATTATAATAACATAAATTTCTTGGATAGATTTCTAGGTTATTACATTCTTCCCGTATTACAACATTTTACCCTTAAAATGTGGTTTTACAAACACATGGGAAAATAAGTGATGGTACCTATCCTTTATGAATTTGTCTAATTTCATTGTTTCCCCTTTGAACATATGTTTCCTCCATAGTACTTTGAAAATGTGAGTCATCTTTTTTTAGCACATTATCCCCATATTCCATGATCATTACCATAATCTCCTCTTAAGAGATATCATTTCCAACAGTACCACCTCTGAATTTAGTATATGTGAGGAATCTGGTATTCACTCTCATAAGATGGATATATGGGATAAATCATATACTTGAGTCATTATTGGTAAGTGTTCTAACATATATTCCAATGCTTTAACGCAATAAAGAAACTAAAAGAGGTCCCTGCACCTAGGATGTTGCTTTCCTTTAATCCAAAATATCATAATCCTATTCCATGGAAATATGTGGAGGAATATCATGTCTATATGATTAAACTCAATGTCTCATCAGCGATATTCTTCATAGCTCCAATTTCAACATTGGGATTCCTTGATGTTATGTTGAATGATTTTAATGATTTTCACTATTTCATTGATCATTTCATGTCCTAGACTCTTATATTCACTGACTTTATATCATCATGCCATTTCTCAGAATCTATTACTATAATGTGATTTATATTGATCCATTTGGATACTCGAGTGGAAAGTGTTGTTATCAGAGAACTCTATACAGGTAGGTTTTGGTATAATCCTCACTTTATGTTCATATTAAATGTTCTCCAGATTTCATTTTATGTATGAATATTTCATTCATATTGGACATCGGTTTGAGGATAATAGGCCATAGAAAATTTCATCTCTATTTTTAGAGCATGTTGGATACCTTTCCTGAATTTGGAGTTAAATATCATTTCTCAATCAAATACCATTGATAGTAGTAATCCGTGTATCCTCATAACTTATTTGAGGTATATCCATTTAATTTAATCTACTGAGTATTTCTCTTGAAATGAGATAATGTGTGCTATCTTTGTAAGAAGATCCAAAATGACTCATATAACATTGTGTCAACTAGATATCTTCGGAGATCTAATGAATAATTATATGCTGAAGTTTTAGCACTCCCATGTGGGTATAGGTAATGGTTTCATCACCCCTTTATACATTTCTTCATTTCAAATTTCACTTTATGACATTCAACACACTTTTATGTATATTTAGTGATCTCATTCATTCTATTTTCCAACCTATAGTGCTCTCAGATATGTCAAAACATCTTTGTGATTACTATGTGAAAAGAAAATATTTAGTTATGTGAATATTTCAAAATCTCATTCTTTATATCTGAGCTGTATGGTACACATAATCATAACCTAAATATTATGAATCATTCCTCAACAATTATGAATAGTGAGGATTTCTTATTTTTGATGTCATTCACATTTTTCTAAATTTATTCATTATTTCATTGAGAATCCTTTATTTTATTCATGAGTGATGATTGATGAATAATTTGAGAAAGGAATTACATAAAGATTCCCATTTATATTCTTTGATAATCTATGAATTTTGGATCCTTCTTAATTCTCATCATTGATAATAATGCAGGATCCTTTCTACCTATAGCATCTGCCACATTTTTTTCATTAACAGGATGATAGTGTATTTGTATGTCATAATTCATTATGAGAAATATACATATTAACTATCAAATATTAATATCATTTTATATAAATATATATTTCAGGCTCTTATGATATATATATATATATATATCACTTCTCCAAATAGTTATTATTCATCAACGTTTTCAACACAAAAATCACAATTGCCAACACCAAATCATGAATGGGTTATTTTTTTCTAATAAAGATTCAACTTTTTTAAGGCGTAGGCTACCATGTTTTCATTTTTCATCAATAAATAAACTAATTCCTTCTTTAATGCATGATTATAAACAAAAAATAGTTTCCCACTTATCTATATTGAAAACACTGGAGTAGTGACAAGACTCCTTTTCAACTCTTTCAAGCAGTATTCATATTTATCGGTGTAAGAAAACCTCACTCACATTTATGTCAGATAATTTATTGGGATTTCAAATCATTATAATTTCATTACAAATCATCAATAATACCCATATAGATCAAGAAATCTATGATTCTCCATTACAATTGTTTTCCTAGTCCACTCATTAATTTCATTTATCTTAGAAGGGTCCACATTTGTTTTTTTGTGATAACATTCCCTAAGAATTTCAATTCCTCAATCCAAAACTCACATTTACTATACTTTTAATATATATTTTTTCTTCTCAATTTCTAGAGTGCAGTATTAAAACACTCCTCATGTTCATACATTCCCTTGGATTATATTAAAATATTATCAAAAATTACTACAATAATTTTTCTAGTAAATATATAAGTAATATATTCATTGAAAACATTAATATTTCAAGAAACTATGAGTATGAATGGTGACACTATGAACTCATTTTCTCCATACATAATTTAAAAGGGAAGTATTCAGAATATCTTCCTTAATCACCTTTAATTAGTGATATCTCAACTGAAGGTCCACTTTTGAAAAATACATAGCCCCAATTAGATGATCAAAAAAGTCATCTATCTGTGTAATGGGATACATGTTATTTATTTTGATTTTATTGACCTCATTAAAAGAAATATAGAATCACATTAATACATCAGTCTTCATGACTAAGAGAAATGGTGCACCCTATGTTTTTGCACTCATAAATATAAAACCCATGTCCATATTCCCCTACAACTACTTCTTCAGTTCATTAAACCCAAGCTTTTCTATTCTATAAGGAGTTATTGATATTAAAAAATGTCCAAGAATAAGTTCAATTGATAACTCTACTTCTTAGTCATGAGGAGGACCAGTAAATTATTTAGAGAATACTTTAGTATAGTCCATTACAATGGAAATTTCATTTATAATGATTCTCTACATTATCTCAATAATTTGAGCAAGATATTCTAGCTCTTAAGGAAGTAATATCCAAACATGAGATAATGATTCTAAATGAGTTTAATCCTTATCATTACAAATTCTAAAATTTAGATTATGCTTCGGTATATGAAAATTGATCTCCCTTTTCCAACAATTGATGTTGGTTTTAAATAAATAGATAATATAAATGTCAATATACCTTCAAACACTACTAAAGTAAGTATGACTTGTTTTATTGGGTGGTTTTGTCCACAAAAATTAACTAGGGAGTAGTAATATACATTGAATGAAATAATGTCCAAATTTTATGTCCTCAAATATAACTCAACCTAATATTTGGATGTGGTGGTTACATAATTTTAATATACATTCAATATTTGAATGAATGTGTAGAAATATAGATGATAATCCTTACTTTCACTACATCATTCTCATTTTAGTAATATATATCACTTGAAATAGAGTGTGTGATGAATACTTTTAATCATTTCAACACATAAAATTTAAACTGATTACATTAAAGGGATATAATATAATTCAAAAGTATTTCCAAAATTTTGATTCCTTAATATTCTGTCTATGTTATCTGTTCATAATCTCCATAAATAACAAGTCCATGTTATGACACCAAAAATAAAGACCCCATCATTTTAAACATTTCATATATGATTTAAAGCATAAATAACCAATAATAATTAGTTAAGGATTGTAAATTCTAGTTTCCTTAAAATATTAAGCACCTTATTGAAAAAATGAAACCAAAATAAAAAAAATTATTTATACTCCATAATTACATCTTCACATTCATAGAGAACTTACATATTCAAAGAATAACCTATGTAATACATGAATAAATAGATGAGATACAAATTTAACAGAAATAAATTGAATAATGTACAACAAATGGTTTATAAGGAATAACATGATAGCATAAATAACATAAATAATAATAAGGAAGAATAACATGTATATCAGGGGATCATGTAATCATGGAATAATAGGAGGTTAAAAAAATATATAACAAGAAATAAGCCTGAGTCAAGGATAATATCTAGTAAAACATCACATAGAGGATCTTGATTCAAGGATAACTCCCCAAACCATTTCACATGGAAGGCAACGTCCCATAAACCATTCAGGTTTACTCCACGTTCCGACATGACATTTCACGATACAAAACCTTACCCAATGCATTAGAAAACTATCTCAGTTCACTCATAAAATCATGTTGATGTATATGTGTTTCACATGAATAAACATATATATGGAATAAACATTAGGTTTACCAATGGAAAGGATTTGGTATCATAATAATTTCATAAAGCATAACAAGTTGTCCTGTCATAAAATATCCAATGAACGAATAGAATAAATATCATACATGGAAATTAATAAAAATAAATAGTCATAAAACATGATAGGTGATGTCAAACTAATGTGAGAGATATAAAAATTGTGTGTAAGAATCTATAGAAATTTTTTCACTTATGTTCAGTTTAAGGGTAAATTTTAATGATTCTTTAAAATGGATAATGGATAATTAATTTTTGAAAACAAGAAATTATCCAAAATAATTTTTAATGACAAAATGAGTGAGATTAGAAAAATGATAGAGGGATAAAATAGATTATGCAGTGCACATGAAAATGAATAAGAAAAGTAGAATTTTCATTAGATCGGTCATTATTATCGCGATAGATTATGAAGAATTTTTTTTAAAACATGTATTTATACATCAATGAAGGATGAACTGATCTAGATACATGAATCTTATATTTATACATGTAATATAGATAAATTAAATAATAGAAATCCTTGGATTTTGGTGGGACCTTCTCAACTATTTTAGGGTTTGGACTCCTTGGTGCCGAGCTTCCCAACTCATCTTCAGTGGATTATTCTAATAGTGTGACGACAGTCGGTGGGAGTGTGATCAGCTTCGGGATCAGTGTAGGTGACGATGGATGCTGAAATTGGTCGTATTATGTGATGGTCATATTCAGTCATGATGGTGTTTTATGTGATGGCTGTCAACCTTGACACTCAGATCTTGTCCAGATTGGCTATCTCTAACCAGATCTGGTTAGATGTGTCATTCTTTGGTGGTCTTCGGAGGCTCTGATGATGTGAAGACATAGTAGAGGGTGTCTAAGATGATGGATGTGGAATGTGTTAGTTCAGAATTTATACATGGTGGGGGTTTCTAGTGTCGTGATGGAGAAAGGCAGCATTATAGGGCATCATGTGATAATGGTGGTGGTTTTCAGTAATAAGGGTAATGGCAGTGCGGTCTACTCTGGTGCGTTGTGGGGTCTTCATTTAATAGGTAGTCAGATAATCGGTGGACAAGGTTTCTGCAAGTAATTATTCACAATGATAGTGATGGATAGAATAATTTTTAAGATCCTCATGTTTTCAACCATGTTGTTGTGTGTATGATGTGGATTCTATGTTAGAGTGTTTCACTTGCTTATTTGTTTCATTGGGTTTCTATCTGGTTAATTATATGTCTATCAGCCTCTACCCATTGCGCATGTAATGTGTTTCCCTTTACCTAGATTAAAAGGTATTATTGTTTTAAATTATTGTTTTAATATATTCTATGATCTACTTTTCTTTAGCATGGACCTTCAATCTAAAATAAATAACAGATTCATTGTTGTAAAGATATAGAAACTAATACCCAAAGAAATACTTGGAGGATTGAAAATAATTTGTTACCTTATGTCAAAAACAGTTCTCTACAGGATCATAATGATTTGGATAATCATATTGTATCCATTAATTAATTTATTCACAACCAATTATATATAAATTTGGTTTATGAAAATTTTATTAGGTTCATTTACATCCTTCCTTATGAGTTATAAGTAAAAATTTCATCGCTATGGGATTTTTTGTTTCTTGGGTTTTCTAGAGTGGTTTACTCATATACTTCTATGGAAAATTAAATAGAATGAGATTCGTTGTCCAAAATTATTATTTATATGTTAATAAGGAACATTCATATTATTAAATGGTATTATATATCAATGTTTCAAAATTTGTGAATAATTCTTTTGATAAAACATTAATTATAACCATTTCGATTACTTTTGGAAATTTTCTATAATCACGAACTTGTTTTGTTTTATTAAGTAATATTATGTATATATGCTATATAAAAATCATTAAAAAATCCATAATACATGTATTATAATTTTTTTAACAATAAAAATAGTTTTATAACAATCCTATGTGGTGGTAATTTAAATTGTAAAATCGTCATCCTTGAATGTGATAAATCAATACATCACAGACAATGTTTTCATATTTGGAACAAATGGGTTTTGTAAAATAAATGATGATGGGTTATTCAATTAACATAATAATATTCAAGTATATATAAGATATTTGATTAATAATTTCACTTTTATTATTGGTGGTGAAGATAAAATATGAGTAGAAATGAAATTGTGATGAAATTAAAAAAATCATTCTAGAATTATTCTCTTTGAGAACCTCCTTAGGCGAATTAGTTTTGGACATTTACTAAGGTTAAAGGATCCGGAAACATGGGATAGAATTGGGAAGAGTATTTTATTGAATAAGGAAAATGTCCAAGGCTTTTTAGGTGTGAGGATAAGTTGTGGTGATGGGTGGTATTTATAGTCAAGGAGAGAGGTGTTTTTATTACTATATTCATTTATTTATTATTTTGGAGGATGACTATGAATTGTGTTGACTATTCTGAAAAAATATAGTAAATAGAGTAGGAAAGTTGAAACCAATGATTGATACATCATATATATATATATATAATTAATGACTCAATAATTCAATTATTTATTATATACCGTAAATTAATGTATTTCACTATTCGCTATAAATTCAAATATTTTAAAATATTCTAAAAAATTCTCCCTAATCAGTTTTCAACAAGTATAACTCTAAAATGAATCAATTTTTTGAATACAATTTTCTAAATATGATAAATATAATTTTTATTTACAATCATTTATTATTCATAATAAATCGATTTTAAAATTATAATTAATTTTATATTAAATTGAAAAATTAATTTAGGTGTCATAAAATTATCATATAATAATAAAAAAATTATAAATATTTTAATATTTTTTATGAAAATAAATATAATTTTAAATCATTATATAAATTATAAAATTTTATATAAAATGTTATGTTTCACAAAAATACCAATAATTAATTTATAATATTTCAAACTTTTATTTACTTATTATATGATATAAATATATCTTCTTATCATTTATAATATTCTTGAACATTATTTATCCTTTCATAGGTGATATTTTTATTAAATTGGATGGGTTACTATTCATAATGGTAACATTACAATTCTAAATGTCTTCTTACTAATCCATTGATTTAGGTTCCTTAATTACAATAAATACTTATTATTTCAAACATTAGTCATTTACATTGTTTTTTATTCTCTTTGTGATTTTATGTGATTTACAATATATGAAATTATTATAAGAAGGGAATTTTTAATGATATAATTACGAGTCAAAATAAGTTACATAACATGAAATATCATAAAAAAACATGAAATATGTAACAATATACATTTTAAAATATTATTTAACAATAATAATAATTTTATGATCATCATTGATGGTGGTAATAGAAAAATATCATTCATTATCCCCATTGATGATTTACTATCCTTATCTGAAAAATGGTTTTTTTTCACTAAATAAGAGGATGTAATAAAAGGTATTTATATAAGAAACTACATTATGATCATGAAATTCTACTATATACCAGAAACATGAGTTGTTATGGCTTTTTGGATGAAGGATTTTAAGAGAATGAAGAAAAAGAAAAAGAAATTATTATATGTTGATTCAAAAAAAATTCTCTTGAATATCGCCACCATGAAAGAACCCATAAGGATCTTGGAATTAGTCCATGGGATAGAATTGTAGCACATGGACATTGGAATAGTGAGGTTTACTAGTTTTGGTATATATTTGAAAAAAATAATGTATTTTGATGAAAAATTAGGTGGTGATGGTGGTGTTTATACTTGATGAGGGTTGGAATGATGTGATTAAACAATGAAAAATTTATATTTATAGTGACCTATATTTGGAAAGAATTATTTTCAAATAATTTTTATGATAATTATTGTTTTATGTTTTTTTAAATTTTTATAAACACTTAAAACCCCATTTAATATTTTAGTTTTTATGTATTTTAACCTTGTACAATTAATGATTATCCCAGTACATTATTTTACAAATCATACAATAAATATCTATTAGCCATGGTAACATATTTAGGAATATAAATGAATATTAATTTATGAAATAATTTGGAACTCCTAATTTTAAATATTGAAACAATTTTTTTGAAATGTAAAAAACATAATTTTATAAATTACATTTAAAATTAAACCGTCAAAATGCAATGAATCTTTTTTTTGGAAAAATATGTTCTTAAAAAATGTACTGATATAAAAATAAGGGGAAAATATTGTTTCTCTAATATCAATTTGAATATATACAACCAAATAATTATTATGATATTTTTTATTAGTTAAAAATCACATAATGAATTTTATATATATAAACATATTGCGTGTTTTATAAAAATAAGTAAATTTTTTTAGTAACTATAAAATTAAATTTGTTGAAAATTATTAAAAATTCATCCTAAGATATTTTTTAAATTCTGAATCAAAAAATGAGGTTTATATTTAAAAATATATTTTAAAAAAATTCAAAAAAATTAATTTTTTTATTTTCTCAAATAATGACATAAATATCATTTTTTTCGACGAAAACATTTTGGTGATGAAAAAAATGATTGTAAAAAATATTATGTTTATATTTCGAGAGAATAAATTATTTTTTAGTCAAAAAAATGTTCATATAAATTTATTAATATAGATAATCATATTCACACCGTATGGAATGGTTATTATTGTCATGTTTAAATAATATTATTATAGTTTTTTATGCTCAGTGTTCTGTGCAACAAAAGTTATATAAGAGATTACATTTAAAATGTATCATACCATAAAATCATGGGGTGTAACATTCTATTCCACTTAAAATGAATTTCACCCAAGTATATCATTACTTGTATATACAAAGATTATGTTTCATATTCCACATTATACACTCAAGTTCCCATATAGCTTCCTGAAATTGGTGGTTTCACCAAAAAAAAATCAATGAGGTGAGTGGTATTGTTTCTTAGAAATTTATCAATACGGTCCAGAATCACTACCTGATGATCACCATAAGAATTATCTTACTTTAGTTCAATTACCTATGAGTTTAGTAAATGCGATGGATTAGGTATGTACATCATGACGATTGATAAATGGGACACTTATTGAACTTGAGAGAGGTTCAGTGGAAGATAGAATTAATAAGCTTTCATCCTAGAAGATAAAGAATTTAAAAATGACTAATATATAATTGTCATAGATTTCCATTATTTCCAAATCTCATCACCCTATTCTTGGGAGATATTAATAGAAATACCTTATCACCAACATCAATCTTCATCTCACTCTGACGATGGTCTGTATAACCTATTTTTTATCTCTAAGCTGGTCATATGTGTTCTTTATTATATCAAACATTCTTTACCATATACTCACCTTGATTAGTTCCTAATAAATCTCTTTTTCCCCAACTTCATTTTAGCATGTTGGTGTTCCTCACTTCATACCATTGAGATATTCTTATGGATACATCGGAATGCTATAATGAATTCTATTATTGTAAAATAATTATTACTATGGTCGGTATTGATCCCAAATATTGTTGATATCCATAGAGAAATATCTATAAATGACATATAGATTTTTAATGGTCCTCTTAGAATGATCATATACTTTATGATAATAAGAAGTGATAATACTTAACTATATATCTTAATCCAGTAGAATACTTCTCCAAAACGTTGAGGTATACCAAGGATCCCAATCAGATACAATGGAAATTGGTTCTTCATGAAATATTACCACTTCCGAAATATATATTTTTATAATCTGATGAAGATATAAATATTTTCTAATAGTATTAATGTTTGATTACTTCATAAGGAAATCGATTATAAACCATTTGGAATTATGGATTTTAGATGTTTTGGGGGAGTCTGATGAAAAAATCCATAATGATTTTTTCCCTTTTTTATTCATGTATGGAAACTGGTTGTAATATCCACTTAGAAATTTTTCTCTTATCATTAACTTGAAGAAAAAGAATGCACTGAGAATCATACCTTGCAATAACTTTCTTCATACCATCCCACTAATAATATTCATTCACATCTTTATATACCAGTGTAATTGCAGGAAGAATAGATGATGATCAACATTGAGCCTCATCTAATTACACCTTCTACAAGTATTTTTTTGGAAGAACACAGACACAGTTCCATAACCATATTATTATATTACAATCAAGGATTAGCTTATAAATATTTCATACCTTCCTTTTTAGTTCTACATCATACTTCTGCACCTCATTAATATTCTCATGGATTTATGGTTAAAAATTGGTCCAAATAAAATTTCTCACCTTCCATTATGATTTAATTGTCCATCCATTGTAAATACATAAATGTTAGACCTATTTTGATCATCATCATAGATAATATAGAATAATCCTTTAATTTTAAACCATTTTCCAACTTGTTTAATTTCCTAGTGCGGTGATGCATAGTGTAGTCATAATGTCTAACCAGCTCTAACCATCTTATTTGGTAAACAGTAAGAACTTTTTGAGTGAAAATATACTTAAAGTTTTTTGATCAGTATATTTTCCACACATTTCTTCTTTGGAGTAATTGATTAAAATCATTAATAAAAAAATTTCCATAGTTTAATCCAAATCTTGAGTTTGATAATTTTTCTCGTGGATATTAAATTGGTATGAGGCATTTGTTATCACCATATCATATTGCATTATAGAAAATCACATCCCATTATTCAATTCATTACTATAGATCATAATCATTTATCCACTATTGGGTTGTTTGACCACATGTGCACAAGCGAACTTTCTTTTCAAATCCTTTAAATTATCTTCTCATTCCTTTTTCTATATAAACCTAACACCATTATGATTAAAATAGGTGAGTTAATTAGATAATAATGATAAATACATCACAGAATGTAGATAATGTCAATCCAAACTAATAAAACTATGGATTTTAGTCATCATGGTTAGTCTAGGCCATTTATCCATAGCTTCTATCATTGAAGGATCTGTTGATATAACATCACTTGTGATTATATAAAAAAATGAAAATTTATTAATCAAAAATAAATAAATTTAATTTTTTAATAAATCACATCCCTCTTTAGGGACTTTATCACAATATTCATGTTATCTTCATGATCTTCCTTGAAATTTGAATATAGAAGATAATTGTTTATAAATACTACCACAAAATGATCAAGATATTCTCTAAAGAATATTTTCATTAAAACAATGAAAATTATGGTGGATTTAGTAAGACCAAAATCAATAAATACAAATTGATAGTTTTATACCTTGTATTGAATTACATATTGGGTATACCAATCATCATGACTCAATATTGACGATTTCCAGAACAACTGTCAATCATTGGAAATTATTGAGCTCTAAAAAGTTGAACAAATTAGTCATTAATATGGGGAAGAGGATAATTTGTCAGGATGATGATCTTGTTATGATCTTGGTAATCAATTCAAAGTAACATTGATCCATCCCACTTCTTATCAAATATAACTAATGATCCCCATAGGGATGCACTAGGTAATAAGGATCAATATTTATTATTTTCTTTGAAATTATTCATGAGTTCCTATAACTCAATTGGTTCCATTCAAAAAGGATTCATAGAATTATTACTGGAATTAGATATGAGTTCTCTTAAAACCCCAAATTTGTTATTTTGTGGAAGTCTTGGAAATTATTTGGTAAATACATTAATAACACCAATATAATAGGTGTATAATTAATGTGAATTTTCTCTACAAACAATAGATATAGATAGCCTTCATTTAGAAGAACTATGTCCCAAAAGATTGAATCAATTTCAATTGGAAATTAATATTTATCCATGAATTTAAAATTGATAATGGGTTTATTTTTAAAAGGAAATGTGTCATAACGTCCTTGACAAATAAAATTCTATTGGATAAAAATATGAATAATATTTTTATTATGATTGATAAATTTATTCTATATGTCTCAATTTTACGAGGGAGTGAATTTTGGATTTGAAAACATCAATTTAAATGAGTTAAAACTAATGTAATTCACAATACCTATTTATAATATTGGAATGATTACGAATTTTCCATTAGCCCACTTTAACTAGGTATTGTAATTATCTTTGTTTGAATAATATTAGAGTAAAAAAATATAAAACAAATGAATATATCAGATTCAGAATGGATAAGATTATATCAAATTAAACGAAGCATAAGCATAAATGATTCACTAAAATTATTGTAAATAGATCATTTTCAAGATAGATATGATTAATTGAAAATGTATTGAATTTATAGAAGATCATAATAATTGATACAAAATGTATTTATCATAATATGAATAGATACGATAAATTCTACACAAATAATGAAAAACAAAATTAAAATAACTTATAAGAAACAAGTAGAACTATATAATAATGACTTATAATTAAAATGAATGAATCTATTTTAACCATAATTTTAATGTAACCAAAAGACCCTAGATAATGGTTCTTTGATTTATAAATAAAATAAAGTCTCTTTTTCATCAGCAAGGAACACCCTCAATATGAATATCATATTCTCTATTTGCATATCATCGAAAGCCCTTTATCTAAATGATGGGATTATTTATTACTATTCCCACAATCCCTCAATCTCATAGATCAAATATCTGTCATTCAATCCTTATAATCCCTTGATAATATTCAAATTAATATGAATAATGATATAACAAAAAAAAATCGTTAGGATACAAATCAAATAGGGTTTCCTTAAAACATAATACCCTTAACAATTGAAAATTTTTAAGAAGATTCTTTTCACATTTTAACAATTTTCAGAGCTCATTCACAGCAACATGATCATCATAGTGTTCGATCAGGGTCTCTACGTGTTCTATATCATATCTAAACTCCTCAAATGACCATGTATTTATAATAAATATTCTAATGGTCATCTTTATCTTCCAATTTTCATATTTTATCTTAGTTTTTTCACCAGGACGTAGATACCTAACACATCAAAGGTTATATAATAACATAATTTCTGACATCATTTTTTACACATTTCGAGTTTAAATCATATTCAACTATGAAAGAACATATTTTTCAATATTCAAAATGTATATATAGTTAATCCCAATGTATTTCATTATTGAATTTCAATATTATATTATTTATGAGTATGATTCTAATGATATTATGTTATTAGTCATGTTTAATTACAAAAAAAACTAGTAAAATGAAATGAATGAATGTATTTAAATATGAGTAAATAAAGGTGTATCCGATTATTATCAAATCAAATTTCATTACAATAATTTTAATGAATACTGAATGTTTATATACATGAATAAATTAAAATTATTTCTACTTAAGGTAAAAATATATTTTTTTTTAAAAATATATCCCAAAAACCATATACATGAAATATATAGTAATTAATGATTTAAGAAAATGTTTGTTATTTATAAATCTAATGGAATGTGAAGTTCAAAAAGAATCTTGTGAATCATCAATATTCCTATTTTTAGAAAGAAATAACCATAATAAGTAAATGGAAAATAACATTTTAAAACCTAAGTCAATTACTCAATTTTAGATGTATTTCTTCAGAATTAATCATTAATACTTATATCCCCCTAATTTTATAACTCTTTTGAATATAATGGTGAATTTGACTAACAAACCACTTTCGAAAAGAACTCCCTATAAGGATCATATTATCCTCATTAGAATTATTTTTCCCCTTACATAAAACATCACCTCCATTCAATATAATTATACCCCTTTGTGATTTTTAATACTGAATAAGGAAAATACATAAATTACGTGAAAATAGTCAAATAAACAACTACATAAAACAATATAATGAACTATATAATCATTCTAAAAAATTATGAAAATATATTAAACCAATTGGAATTGGAAAACCGTATAGGAAAATGTTTTTTTATGAGAATAATAGTCTATTCATCTTGTCGGAGAAATTTTTTTTCTAAAATAAAATACAATAATAGTTTAAAGTGGAAAATATTTTAATTTTTCTTTATTATGACTATCAAAATATTCTCAAATTTCATAAACACCGTTATATCATCATTTAACTTTATAAAAAACTCTGTATAAGATCAATCTTTCTTCTCTAGATCATTTATCCTTTCCTCTAGAGTCAGAATCTTTTCATCCATCATCTAAATATTTACTTCATGATTTTGAATTTTGTGGGAAAACTCATTGTTTTAGTGAATGAATTCCTCATTGAAATTTTTGAGTCTCCTTAACTGGTCCTCAAAATACCTCATCGTTCAATTCATATCATTTATAGTCTTTTTAGGATTGTTTGTTTTGATTTTTAACATTTCCACATACTTTACCATTTATGAAATTTTTTCTGACAGGTTGATGAAGGCTTCTAAATATTCATCTATGTATTTCATCAATTCCTAAATTAATTATTCTTTCACCATGATATCGGCATCAATAGTATGTGACCATTTGGAATTTTTTAAATTATTTCTTCTGCTAATGACAACACTATAAAAAAACATTTAATTCATCCCCATTTCAGATAACTATATCATATAAAAAGTTAATTTATATTTTTTATAAAATTTTTATTTCATGAACTAAATCAATCTTTGCTTCTAGACTCAGAATGTAAGGAATTGTTTATTCAAGTATCTATATAGCTTGTTCCATATAATGAACTCCTTGAGTTTTTATCTTATATTGTTAATTATTTTCATCATTATTAAGTGATTTAGCAAGAGTTATTTCTTCATTAATTTGTTTTCATTCACAATTTTCATCATTATTTGATGCTAATTTATCAATTTTCAACTTTTTATGCTTATGTATTTCTCTTTTACGTCTCCCAAGGTTTAAAATTTATTTCATGAAGCATGTGAATTCCCTAAAGAAGTCTTATTAGGTGGGAAATTTTCCTTATCAGCACTATTATTTTCTTTCTGTTGATGATATTATTCAACATTTCCAGTTTCCTTTATAACATTTTTATTTTCTTTTTCTTTTTCTTCATTGGAATATTCAATTTATTTGTCAATAATAATAATTTTGTCTCACCCTATTCCTTTTCTTTTTTAAAGTCCCCATGATGTTATTAGTTTTATATTAAGCCTTCCTTACTAGTTTAAATTGATTATTTATCCACAACAATAGATTTTTCTTTTCTATGAAAGAAAGAACGTTGAAATGAACATAAAATGTTTCTTGAAAAACTAAATAATCATCTAGAATATATATATCGGTTTGGGTGGAAGGAATTACAATTTCTGAATATTCTATTTCCATTCCTTCCATTAATTTATCACACAATTCGGCTTCTGATAGCATCTTTATTTTTTTCTTTTCATTTTCATATTTCTATAGTACATCAACAGAATTAAACCTTACAGTAAAGGATTCCCATGGATCGATTACAATCATTGGATATCCTTATTTTATTTCATCATTTTTTAATTCTCTATTCATTAAATACTTCATTATAATATTTCATTTTATTCTTTTACTTTGTTGGTGTAAGGGAGTCATGATTTTTATTTTGAACCAACTTTTATGATTTATTTGACTTATAATAAGGTTATTCTTATGATGTAGGGGCTTGATTATTCAACACAATCCTTTCTGATTCATAATCAAATACATACATAATACTTTTCATTATGTCATCCCTAATAAACAAAATAATTTCACTAACATCCATGGATTTTAATTCTTTGTTGAAATGTTTCATACATGATTCAGTATAAATTATTAACAAAACTGTATAACATTATAGTATAATATTATATTGATAAGGATTTGATATTATTGATTTTGAAAAGAACAAAACCTATAAAATTTATATTACTTATGTTAATAACGTAATCCAAAATGAGGATATTAGATACATTGAAAAAATATAAATCTTGTATTCTCCTAATTAAAACCACTTTCATCCAAAGGGCTATTACTCTATAATCTAGAATGAGATGAGGAAACTTCCATGGTTCATCTTCTGAGACATTTTTAAACATATAATTTTCATCACATTATTTAGTAATCATACACTTATAATTATCTATTTTATGTGATGGGAAAAAGGCTTCTCCATCATCTGAAATAACAAAAAGCCGTGTAGATTCCCTATATATCATCTAGAAATAGTTTTACTTGATTTAGAATGAATATATTTATATATTTATTTTGTTCAAAAAAATTTATAGAGTCATAAATATCAATAACCATATAAAATTAAAAAAACCCTTAATATGTATTTTTTTAAAAAATAATAAATTCGAACCATGTAAATCTATTATCCACCTATGATAATAAGAAAAAAATTTATAAAAATATTTCTATACAAACCTTTCATTGAAATCATACAATTTTTTATAATCCTTCACAGGTTCAATCATATTGGGAGATGATACAAAAAATTCGGACATGAAAAATAAATTAGACTGGTATATATAAATGGGATAACACTTCAAGGAAAAAATATCAGATAACTAAGTGGGACATGAGTGGTTTCCTCCGGATATATGTAATTTCATGTGATGATTGATCTCCCTGGAATATATAATGGATGTGATTTGATCTAACTAACCTAATGGTTGAAAAAATTTCTGAGGAAGTATTTATTTAAATAATTTAATTTTTTGAGGTTCTAATAAAAATTTATCATATTGGGTGAATATGATTTAAAAAATTTAGTACAAAAAATCTAAATAATAATAAAAACAAACATGTATAAAACTAATCATAATATAATTGTGTTAATTTATAAAGGTAAAAATAATTTTTGGAGTAGAATTGCTAGTATTGTATTTTTTCACATTGATTTTATGAAATAAAATATTATGTCTAAATAGTTAAATACGGTAGTTTTTAAAAAATATTAATAAGAAATAGACAAAAAAATGAAATCAAAACTTGAATAAATATATTTTAAATAGATTCTCAAATATGATAAATATAAATGAAAACATGAATATGATAAATTTAAATGAACGCACACATGAAAAAAATTTAAATGATTACTCAAATATGAAAAATTTAAATGAAAACACGAATATGATAAATTTAAATGAAAACAGAAATACAATAAATTTAATTAAAAACCAGAATATGGTAAATTTTCTATATACACTATGAAACAATGTCATATATATAAAATTTTATATATTCCTTTAGAACAAAAAACTAATTACGATAGAGTTTATAGAGGGAATATAACATTATAAAACTTATTAATTTTTGGAAAACCTATGTTTGAAAAAAAAAGTCAAAAAATATCATTCATATGTACTCCCCCTATGAAAATAAGTATCTTAATGTAAGGATATAGGTAAAATAATAAGTATATATTGATGAAAACATTAATCATCAATAACATCTATTAAATGTATTAAGATATATAATATGTTAATGTTTGTTTAAATATCATTAATTTATTCTTTCATTCCATTGAATTATAAAATGTTATCTCCATTAACTGGGCGATTATATAAACAATTTTCAAAATATATATGTTTTTATCATGGGAGTGATGTGTAGGGTTATTAATTAAGGCAATGGGACTAGTGTTGTCCCATTATAATTGAGTTTTATAAATACCCATTACATAACCAATGAGTGTGTGTTGCATCCAAAAACATGTAAACAAAACATCCAACATCCACATATTCAACTTCAACATTGTATGGTGTTATAGAGTTATGTTTCTTATAAGACAAAGAAAATAAAATATCTAATAATAAATGAAAAAATCGATAATTGCTTCTAAAATACACTCTTAAACCACCATAATTAACATTCGATAAACAATTAACATTCAAAATATTTCTAGAAAAATTGAAAATTCCAAAATCCATAGTTCCCTTTAGATAAATAAATGTTCTTTTACATATTTTAAATTGAATTTATTTTTATTTTCCTAATTCCATTAATATAAGAATATGGAAAAAAATTGTCTGGTTGAATGTATATTAAGTAGTATGCTTCCTATCATACCTCTAAATGTATTTTGATCAATTGGATTCCTAGCATCATTAAGATCAAGTGTATTTTAGTTACAAATTGGAGTACTAATACTAATTATATATTCCTATATTTTTTTTTTAAAATATCTATTATATAATTATGTTGAGATATATATTTTCCTTGTAGTTATTGGGAAATTTGAGAACCATGTAAAAATGTTAATTCACCAATAATACTCATTTTAAACTAATATTTAATAATATTTGAAGAAGAATCTATTAAAGATTGTTGATTTGATCCAAATATAATGTCCTCAAAAAATATTTTAACAAATACTATATTTTAATTAACATTATTTATAAAGTGATTTGGATCATTGGTTCCCTTAACATAATTTTCTTATATTAAAAATAATGTTAATCTATCATTCTGTACTAGAGGGGCTTGTTTAAGCCCATATAATGATTTTGTATGTTAATAAACATATTTATGATGTTTTCTATCATCAAACGCATGGGGTTTATCAAATATAAACTTCCTCATTTACATAACCATTTGATAAAGGATACATCACATCCATTGGATAATTATTGAAATAAAATATTGGTGCAAATGCTAGTAGAATATGAATAGATCAAAATCTTATGGCTGGTGTATTGTTTTTTTTCATAGTATAATTCTTTTGTTGATTATATTAATATACAAAAATTCCTGATTAATTTTTAATAATAATTTTAATTTCATTATATTTTCTACATAATCCCCATTTTAATATTATTATAGATGTTTTTTTAGACTTCCAAACAAGGTACAAACATTGTTCCTATCAAATTCATTTATCTCATCTTACAGTTCCTAATTCCAATACTCATAACCTAAAACCACATTAGGCATATTATGTTCATAATGTAAAAGAAATCAAAGATGTTCTATTTTATATTTTAATGAAAACCAGGTACTAATAGGTTGATTAACACTGCCAATGATATTATCAATAGGATGATTCATTAGAAACAATTAAATTAGGTGTTTAAAATCATATTCATCAATCAATGTATAAAATATTATTTAGTAAATACTTCTAGAAATATATCTTGAGTATTTTCCTCACATGAAAAATTTCATATCAAATATTGTTAATGAGTTTTATAAAACACACCCAATGATGTTGGTTTTGGTTGTTTGAAAAAAATTGTATCATTTTCCTCAAACATAACATATATTATTTCGTAGACAATAAAATAATTTCTATTTGAAACTATAAATGACTTATAAGTGGTGTAATAATCTAAATATATACCTTCATTGTATTCGGGTACAAATTTATGTAAATTATCTATCACATTCAAGATGAATACATTAAATCTAAATCCTAAAAAGTTAGAAACATTTGGTGTCATCCATTCCAAAACTCATAAAAACTATTATTAAACAAGGGTAAAATTGAAACATAATTTATATTATATAATTATTTACATACCACCTCAACCCATAAATGATTAGCAATTGAGTATTAACTCACCCTGGTTATTTTTATTTTCTGAAGAATATAATATCTTCTTTCAATAACATAATTTTCATGTGAAGTTCATGGAGATGAGAAGTTGTGTGTATTTCCTTTTTTACTATAAAAAAATTCAAAATAGAAATTTAAAAATTCTTCACCATAGTCACTTTGATTTTTATAAATGGTAGTTTTTTATCAATTATAAATTTCTATGAAAAAATTTATGATAAAAAATGCTTTAGATTTCATTTCTAGAAAATAAACCTATGTGTATCTTGTGTAATCATAAACCAAAAAATTACATATTATTTTCCTCCAATACATCAGATTATTTTGGGACTCAATAAATCCAAGTACACTAACAATATACATAAGTATTTGAGACTTCACTAATATATTTAAATCATGATGTATGTTTCCTATCTTATTGACAAGTGTCATATACATTTGAATAATTTTAACTATTATCTAGTATATCCTTAGAAGTTCTTTTTGTAGTGGAAATAAAAAGTTTCTAAGGTTATAGTCTCTTAATATTCCATTCTATAACAACTATTGCTCTTCCATTTTACTTAGGTAAGGTAACTCTTGGCTCCTAAGGACTTCTAATTTAAGTGTCTAAACATTATCATTCAGATTCATAGAAGGAACATATTAATCCCTGGAATTGTGTGCTAAATATTTATCATTTCTAAAATTCACAGGGTAACCTTCGTAACATAATTATCTTATGCAAATATGTTTTTTCTTATCACCTCTTACAAAAAAATGTAAAATTATATATTTTCTGTGAAGAAAAATATGACTTATATTGATAATATTTCCTTGAGAATTAGCTAAAAAGGTAAATTTTCCTCATTTTTTATTGATAGTATTTTTAAAGAAGTATATTTGTTGAGTCATATTTCAATAACACTAACTATCCATGTACCAGATATTCTGGTTGTTTATACATACTTTGTTTTCCTGAAAAAAAATTAATCTTGTAAATCCCAATAATTACTGGGTTTCGAAATTTTATCAAATAAAATTTTTGTAATCAACATTTGTTTTTAAACATAGGATATGTGGAAAAAAAATATTGAATATTATTAATCTAACAATTATTTTTCCAATGTCCTTTAATTTGACAAATATTTTCAAAGGGTACATTTTTAGAACAATGTATTTCTTACTAAAAACACGTTTTTTAAATGTATTACCCCTTCCCGAACTAGTTCCATGATGATGAAATTGTTTATAATTTTTTTAAAAATCTGTTATTTATATTAATAATGTCTAAAAAACGTTTCTTAAATATGATATATCTGATTTTAGTTTAAAAACTAAATCCTTATCCTCTTGGATAATGGTTTCTCTATTGAGTTTCTAAAAACTTGTCTGTAAACTCTTATTTTAATAAATTACATTTTCTATGTATTTTGAAATATGAACTTTTTCTATAATAATATTATCAATATGTATTGAAATATAAGAGATTATTTTTCTAAAATACTTTTTCGATAATTTATTGTATCATGATTTTAATAAATATTTCAATTTTATTTTTCAAGATGTTTTGGAAAAAAACTATATCTATCATATGAATGTAATGTATTATCTTTTCTAATAATGATTATTCATTTAATGATTTAGAATTTTCCACATCATGGTAATTATAACATAGTGAAATAATAATCAAGGATTCTACAGTACGTCCCTTGTCTATGGGACAATTATTTTCATTACATATTTTGGAAAAAAGACCAATAATAAAATGTTATGAATTTTTATTATCTGAAGAATCATCTAAAGAGTCTTATACGCTTTTACTCTAGGAATAATTATATTTCATAAAATTATTTACTTTGAAAATATAATAATTTTTTTGTTTTCTATCAGGATGCATTTCATTTCTATTTTAACTTTTGATCATGATAGAATAGGGTCTTACAAGTCAATAATTCTTAAACACATAGCATGTAACAAAATAATATTTCTTTCATTACTACGCACATTACATTTCATGTAATGATATAGAAAATATCTATCACCATCAATCTTGTTCATCTTTTGAGAAATACTAGCTAGTTCATTCTCAAAATATTCTAAAACACTAGAATCATTTTAGATAACAATATTATACTTTATTGAAGCATTGACTTACTTTTCTAGTGTTTGGGATTTAGAAAAAATTATAGTTGTATTGAAAAAAACACCTCCATTATGTTTCATGGGTTTTATATAAACATTTTCTAATATGAACTCATAATTAATAAGAATACCAATTTATTAATCAAGAGTGATATTACCAGCCTTTATAGTTTCATCAATAGTTTTCCTCTAAATTCCCATTTTATGGAATTACTTCAATGGCTTTATGAGTGAGAATTTAATCTAATAATACTTTTCTCCAAAATATTGAATACTATTAATAATTTGGATAAATTTTTGATTCATATTACAAACCGATTCACTTTATATAAATTCAATGGTTTTAAAATCACCACTATGATATTCTCATCTTGTTTTCCCATATTTTGAAGTTCCAATGTGTGTAAAATCTAACTTCAACCAAATACTATTCTCTTATTCACAAGAATAAATATGGTTGTATATTCTAATTATCACAGAACATTTAAAAATATTTATAACTTTATAATTAAATTTTTATTTTAGATTCATGTGATTAATAAAATCTTTGACTAATATATCATGTATTTAATATTCAATAGAAAAAATAGAAAAATTATCTACACCTATGTCAATCGAAAATGTCTTTATTATATTTTTCCAGTATTCATTATCATAACAATTATAAATTGGTGGTCTACGTTAATTGATATTGTCTATGGATCCGAGATTTATTATTGACATCTTTCAAAAATAGATACAAGTGTTCATTTCCACAATACACGTTAGTGTAAAATAGTATCATAAAAACCATTTAAAGAAAAATTTAAAAAATCATGAAAATGTAAAGAAGATAAAAATGGCAGTAAGTATATAAGTAGAGTAATCCTATTCTATTACTAGTTATTTGATATCAATATAAATAATATTATAATTAGGATTTAAGAATTTATTCTATATGGATTAATTACAAGATGGTGAGACTTTTAGTTTTGAAAACATTATTTTAAAAGAGTTTAAACTAATGAATCATACAATATTTATTTATCAAATTTGATTAGATTAAGTCATTTCCCTCTGTCCAATTTTATCAATTTTTCATAATTATCTTTGTTATGATAATCTCAGAATAAAGAAATTAAAAAAATGAATATATTTTATTCATAATGGACACAATTATATCAAATTAAATGAATCATAATAAAAAAAGGATTCAATCAAAAAGAGGAAACAAAACAAATTCATATTAGATATGATTAATTCCGAATATCTTGAATATTATAATATCCAATAATGTAATATATAATATAATAATCATAATGATAACAATTGTGATAATATATAAACAAATAAATCATATCGGAATAAAAATAACCTTTAAGAAATTAGTGAAACTATATAACAATAACCTATAATTAAAATGAATGAATCTCTTTAAACATTAAATGTAATGCAAAAAAACAACTTTTATAAATGTCCCTTGTTTTATACTTATAAGAAATTTTTTATTACCTATGTCAAGAGATCTCATTATGTGAATATAATATTCCTTATCTACATATCCTCAATGGACCTCGATCTGATTGATTAGATTCTATCTTTCTACCCCCTGAAGCCCTCGATCAATAAGATCTGATCTCTATATTCATATAAGTGGATGCCCTCAATTGTATTCAAAATATAATTCACATAGAAATTAAAAAACAATTTCCAAAAGAGACAACATGGACATGATATTCTTACTAAATTATAAATCGAAATAATTTCAAAAGACTAATAAAAAGTTCCTCATGATTTTCAAAAAAATTAGAGACCTTGTACATCATCAATATCATAAGGGTGTTCGCTCATTGACTATAAATGTTCTAAATAATCTCTAGACACTTAAAATTACCAGGTTTATATTGTAAATATTCTAATTTTCATCTTGATCCACCAATGGTCAAATTTTCTCCACGTTTTTACATGGACATGGACTCCTTACACATCAATTTATATATCATACCAAAATGACTAACATTATTTTTTACACATTTATAGTGTAGAAGGTATTTCAAGACGATATAATATAGTTTTTGAATTTTAGAATTTAAATATAGATAAATCCATTGGATTTAGTGATAGAATGAACTGAAAAATTTCTTTATGAGTATGATTCGGATGCTCTCGGTTCCAATGTCAGTCACGACTATAAAAACATTGTTCAGTTAAAATAAAAGTTAGAATGTCTTGAAATCCATTTTGATAAAGCTGAATTTGATCATTATCTGATCTTTGATCATTAAGATAATTGAAATGAATAATGTTAGTTTATATTCATTAATACTTTAAAACTAATTCTAGTTATGATAAAATATATATTTTTTCTTTAAAAACCTTCTTGAAAAATTCTTTTACATTAATGATTTAATAATTAGGTATTTAATAAATTTTTGTGATTTATAAAACTAATGGAATTGAAAACTCTAGTAAAACTTTGGACTCAACATATGAATCCCATCAAGATAAATCAACTCCATTCTAAAAATCTCAAAAAATTCATCTAAAGGGAGAATCACAATTAATAATGGAATCACATTTCCAAAATCATAAATTATATACGAACTATAAAATGAGATTATATGAATCCTTAGGTCTAATATATGTCATTTATGATCATTTGAAATACTCTAGGTATGTAACCAAGACTTGTAGTTAGTATTATCGGGTTTTCTCATCCCTGTTTTAAAAGTTTAACAAAACGTCAATATGATACAAACTATAACGGCCCATAATTTTCATACATACATATTATATTTAAATAGAATACCACTCGAAAAAACATAACAAAAATATGGTTGAACTGTTTGGTTGTAGTATCTTTGGAAACATGGAATCCAAAAATATTGGTTCATAAAACATATGAATTATATCCATCTTATTCATCATGAACATAAACCACTTTTTACATGTCACACATAGTATATTACATCATATCCTAAGGAAAATATATATAAAAATGGGGTGATCTTAGATTCACCATAAGAGTAAACAAGGAATATATTAATTATAAAATATGAATAAGGGTATAAGAAAAGGATCATAAAATTTTAATGTTATACCATGCATATAAAAGAACATAATATTGAGTGATTGAATATATCATAAATATCCATATGTCATGAATCATAAGAAATCATGTTCTATGAGTGAATAATATTGGCATAAGACATGAAATGAGGAAAACACGTTAGTATAGAAAAAAATTACTTTATTACTAATGGAGAATTATAAAGACTATCATAGTATAATGGGTTCACTACCAAAACCATCATATTAGTCAAGGTTCATGACAAAGACTATCAGAGTAGAAAAAGTATTTAATAGAACATAGTTCACTTCCCGTTATAGTCATGTATATATCATGAGTCAAAATTCATTACCCAATTCATTGGAGGGAGATATCGACCTCACAAATCAAATATTATAAACACTACAAATGTTCTATATAGGAACCAAAATCATTTCATCATATGAGAACCCAACAATTATATGGGTTTCATATACATTTCATTATAGAATAACCCGTGGACAGAAAACAGTTTTCAAAAATATAATGCCATCAAAAACATAAAATGACCAATAAATTAACAAGAATATTATACTTGAATCATAACCGTAGAAAAGTACACTTAATATCAAAATATGTTATCTGTGATTGATGACTAATTTTTTTTTCAAAGATGACATTAAATAA
Organism: Viscum album; assembly: GCA_963277665.1. Classification (NCBI taxonomy): domain Eukaryota; kingdom Viridiplantae; phylum Streptophyta; class Magnoliopsida; order Santalales; family Viscaceae; genus Viscum; species Viscum album. The sequence goes on from OY728150.1 coordinate 493,230,883, forward strand.
TTTTTGAGGAAATAACCTTTCTATTTTGAAAAAAAATTAATGTCAGAAAATTATAAAAGAAATAACTTTATTTTAAAATAACCGTGAATTTTTATAGAGAACGCTTCAAGTAATGATGTGATCATGATGATGGTAAAATCAAAACCTTCCGTATAAGTAAAAAAAATTCTTCCATATTGTTTCAAGAAATTCATATTGAACCTTGATTAGAAAATGGAAACAAATAATCCTTTTAAATCATTATTTAAAATGTAATACAATATTAAATAAAATTTAATCGTTCATAAGAGAATATTAAATATATTTTAAGAAATAATTTTTTAAAATATTCACATAGAAGATAAAAGAATATTAATGTGAAACTTTAAAACAATCAAAACAAATTTTCATATAAATATCATATTAATAAAGATCCCATTAATCAAATTATTTTATCAGGTGATTCAGCTATAGATACACATAAAATAATTAAATATAATATATAATATAATAAAAAACTCATCCAACACATAATTATAACATTGCATAATCATTAAAGTAGATGCCTAACGGAATGAATTGAATTTTAGAAAATAAATCACTTAAAAATTTTTAATTAGACAAATCATATTCCCCCTAAATGTAATAATTGTCACATAAAAGATTAATTAAAATTAAAATAATGTTATTAATGATATTTTATATCAAATGGTAGTATATACACCACATACAAGAAATAAGCAGTGAATTAGAAATATAAATCACATAAGTAAATGTGAGATTAGAAACCTTTACCAAATGGTTCCCTTTAGTTATTAATACATTAATGTAACATCCCATGATTTTGATAAGTATTTTTATTTTAATTAATCTGAAGTTTAAATATTTTACATTTCACATGACTCTAGAAATAGTTATATACATATATATTAATAAACTAATTCAGACATTCATTTCACATGACATGCCAACTTCATTTGTGTTACTCACTATACCAACATGGCATGCTCTACAAGTAACACAGACTTGGCATACGATGCACACACCACTAACTTTCAACGAAAAATCACTTTTTATTGTTCAAATTATTTAAATTACTAAATTATATCCTAGGAATTAATCTTTGTAAATAATCATTTTCAAATATTGTTGTTTTATATAAATAAATCATATTGATAATTAAAGATAATATTTTGGGTAAAGTCCTTTTATTTTAAAACATTTGTTTTCTTGAATAATTCAATATCAATAATAAAATTAATTTTATAAAAATATTGAAATTTAAATGGATAAAATAATGTACATTTTTTAATTGAAAATTTTCAAATTATCATAGGTTTAATATTTGGTATTTTTCTATGAAATTATATTTTTTGAGGAATATTGAAAAATAGTCCTTTTTAGTTAAAAATTATGCTTGTGGACTAATTAACTATTAATGATAAATAATATTATTAATAATTTTTAAGTTAAAATTTGGAAAATATTAAATATAATAATTAAATTAAATTCATTAGGATCAACATCATATTGAAACTAATTAAAAAAATCTAGACAAACTTTTGAACTTGTATCTACATTAAAACACCATTATTTCCTCTTCTTTGCGGTATTAGGACATATATTAAATTTTCAACTTCTATGATTGGAATTAAAAAATCCAACATACACCATTTTATTATTTAATTAATTTAGAGTATAATATTTATATTCCAATAAGTTGATTCTAATTTTTATCCAAAATGATTAGTAATAGTGAATAAAATTAATCAAAGCTGTTAAAGACCAATTACGATTAATAATGGACTAAAACATATAATTAATGGCCCAAATGACATTGAAAACATTCCAAACCCCATTTTGACCATATTTCAGACATAAACTTTCCATTATTTAGTATTGTTGGTTTGGTATTATGTTTTTTACGAGTGAACATGTGCAACCATTATTTGTTTCTAAAAATTCAATGTGGGTCATTTTCCTTCTCTATAAAATGAAAAAAGCTCTACATATTCCTCACACCTCTCAAAACGTTCATATAAGTCCAATATCTTCCTAATTATCCTCCAATCTGTCCTCCCTTTAATCTCCAAGAATCCATTCGGGGAGAAATCTTCACAAAGAATTCTTTTGGTACAAACCAAAATATGTTACCTGATTTAGTGGCAATGTCTTCTATCAAGATCTTTTAATTTATATCCTTTATTCACCCCTTGAACTCTATTTATTATATTATTTTATGAAAAAAAATTATCCAAAATATACTAGGATATTGTAATTAAAATGTTCTTACTTACACTTACACACACCTCTATCTAATGGATGTTCAGCGTGCTATTTATTTGTATGACAAATTGCTGCCTAACAAAGCGATGATTGTTCATTTCTCCATTACAACCAATAATGGTGGCCATTATGATTGTAAATCTATTTATATATGTAATGTTTTGTATTTTTCATTTCATTAATATTTTGTATTCCTTCCATAACAATCATCTTTTTACCTTTCACTTGGTTTTCATACGATAATCTTGTTTGAGGATGTGTGGACTACCACCCCTCAAAGATATGTGATTCGTTAAAACACCACATAAAATGTATTAAATATGGTTTTAATGAACATATATGATATATATGATATACTAATGATTATTTAATATTGATATATATACATATATATATACATATTTCATTAACATACTTTCTTTTAATGTGACAATATAAACTAAAACATGATTTATGTGTACGCACGGCTTACCATCTCCATGAATGGTGTTTTCCATTTTATAATTCTATATGCTATAAATTATTATGATATGAATATAATGTATATAAATGATATTTATATCTTGATATACGATATGAAATCATTATATATGTATAAGGACCAATAATATAATAAATTATGATACATGTGATGAACAAAGAGAATATTTCGGGATATAAAACATTAACATAGGATAATTAAAAAGAGGGTAATATAATGTTATAATAAAAACATATATGGTAATAGATATAATATTAATTTTAATTAAATATATTATAATAAACATATATTTATTATATAGTAATATTGTACGTGTATGAAGAGAGTTTAGACAAAAGGTAATGGGATTTCATCTCTCCTTTAATTTCTGTGAGATACAAGCTATGTTCGCCACTCATTACATTGGGTGGTGTAATAACAAAACAGGACTATATAATATGTATATTTTATTTAAAAATTAGTGTATCCACATTAATATTTTATTATCATTCCTTCATTGTGGATATCATTCAAGAGATGCCAAATCAGTAAAATAATTTTGTCTTGATTTTCCTTCTTTGAGATTCTTGTTTTGTTCTGAACCTCTACTCTTATTAGACATGCATATTACTCAATTTTAAAAGTTATAACAATAATATACATCATTTAATGATATATTAACCTTCATATAATTTAATTTTTTTACATGGAGAATATGATCCCAATTTACTGAGTTATTAAAGATTATTGAGACAATCTTGTCGCATTGTGAGATTTTTTATGTTATTTCTTCACTATATGGAATATTATGGTCTGTATATGAATAATATTTCAGATTATAATTCACCTATATTTTTCAATGATATAATCATGTATTGGTACCATGATCTACTCTTGGGTACAAAATATAGTTAATAAAGAATTTTTAGGAAACACCGACTTTACCCTATCTTTCGTCGGAATTCATTGTTTTATAAAAATGGTTTCTGAAAATATTATACCATTATCCACTAAGGATTTAAATGAATATTTAACTTTTTGTCTTTATCCAATATCATTAAAGAAATTTTATTATCTCTTTCTAATCGAGGAATTACTTCTAACCTTTTTAACCTACAAAAGGAATGTTCATTTTTACATTGAATGACTTGTACATATTTACTATCCAGCTTTCCATTGAGGATTCATTTCCATTTTTAAATTTTTAATCATTAAGAAATATTTTTTACAGTATTTTTCACTGTAAAACATTTTAAAAATGGGTTTATGTATTCTTTATAAGTTTTCAATTTACATTCTATGAAAATAATTTTTAAATGGTTTTATGTATCAATAGACCTTTTTCGTAGAAGAATGTATATTTTCCTCATGTAAATTTTTTGAATGATACTTCATAAATATTTTACATATTTGATGACATCAATTTAATTTAATCATTCCCTTTTTGGAAATTATCTAATGGTTCCATTCATATCCTTTCTGTGAATAGAACATGCTAAATGTCATGGTATTTATGAAAAATGATTCTGTTTCATAGGATATATGTTTAGAAATCTGTTTCTCTTTCATGGTTTATGATTCTATGAAATGGTTAAACAACATATCTATTTTCCAATGGTTATGGGGTGATGAAATTTTAATGAAACACATTTCAATTTATGGGTAATGGTTGGATGTTAATAAGACCTATATATTTTTATGGATCATGATATGATGAATTTTTTATTATCTTGTGGAACATGTGGGAATTATTTTACAATGATATGGGTGAGACTTATATCCCCCTCTAATGCATTGGGTAATGATATGTTATAAATTAGCAATAAGGGTATTCATGTTCTATCCCAAGACCTAATATAATGTGGGTGCTCAGGTTGTAGCCCATGCCTGAAAAGAAAGATGGTGTTTGTGTTGTTTCCCAAGGAAAAAAAAAGAAAGAGATCGTATGGGTTTTTGTCCAATCCTACATGAAAGAGGGTGAACAGTTAGTATCCAAATCCTGAAAGCAATATGGTTCATGGATTGTAGACCAACCCTGAATGAAAGTGTTTAAAAAGGTTGCTTGCCCAATCCTGGATTATGTATATGGGTCATAGCCAAAAAAACATATAATAATGGTATTGGAATGTATCCCTAACATAAAAGTTTTTATTCTTATATGTCTGCCAAAAATCCTATGACTTATTCCTTTGTTATGATTTCATGGATCATGATGTTCTTTTCCTTATGATTCATGTCTTTTGATCTACCATGATTTCTCATATAGCTCATGTTTATGACCATGGATATACATAGTATGTTCTTCTAATGTTATGATTGTATTGTCATACAATGATGTTCTTGTTTATGATTACATTTCTACCTTGTTTACCCTTACTGAGAATCTAAGATCAACCCTTTATTTGGTTTCCAATCTATGGGTTATGAATAATGGGTTTAGGTGGATGTGAAAATGGTGTTGATATTTAATGGAGATGATTAATATCTTTCCCTTGGATAGAAATTTTGGTTTCTATATTTCCAAAGGAAATAAACAAATATGATCCAGGGGATGAATTTTCACAATGTACTAAATATTAATATAAAATAATGTAATATCCATGTATATTAATCCTGTTTATCTATAGTTGGTATCAAAGGAAGAATTTAATTAACATTTGGGAACTAGGATGATAAAAACATAGTGGTATACCTATGTTTATTTCTAAAGATATTACTAGGGATTTCTCTATGGTTAGATAAAAGGATGAGTTAACATCTAGGAAAATGTCTTCGAATTTTTGTAAAGGATATAGAGAGTGGATTCCTAGAAATACATCCCTTTATAGATACTATAGGTGGATGTGGCTCTAGAACAGATGTACCTAGGGGTAAAAACTCTAACATGATGTCCTAAGCTTTACTCATGGTAATCCAGTACATGACTTACTACACAGCTGGTTTGACACTCCCATGTGATATTCTTTGGGAAATCACAAAATCAACCAGAAAAAACCTAGAGGATTTAATTATATGTTGTCTACAAGAAAATTAGGATAAAATAATGGGGATATATAATAATGAAGGATTCATAATTTAGACAACCTATTATTGACTCTTCTTGATTATGTGGTTCCTCATTTTGATAATTGTTTCATACTATATTCTTCTTTTTTAGTGAATGGATGAAACCGAAAGATCCCACCTTAATAATAATTTTGATGGATAGTGAAAAACATTTCCTCATGATATTCTAAATTCTTTTTTTATGGGAATACAAAACTTTATTTCCATACTCTCACAGATTTCACAGTATATGAATCATGCTGAGTTTTCATATAAGAAAAGGAGGAAACAACATTCTCAAATTCTATTGAGTCCTTCATAGGGAATCATCAACCTTTATGTGATCCATCTAATACACATCTTCCTAACCCCTAGATTAGTACCACTGAAAATAATATTTTGGGTTATCATGTGTTCATATAATTAGAAATTCATTCTTGCTATTTATTTGTTTTCTGGTGAAGTAGAGCAGTGGTGGTTTCTAATAAAAAATATAACAAGTCAATGTAAAATTGAATCCAAGGATTGTGATGAGTTCAATAACATATTAATAAATTAGTTTATTCCTCATTTAATTTGTAAAAATATGGAAAATGTGTTCCTTGAGTTGAAAAAATGATGATGAATATGTTGGTACCTACATGGCTAATATCAAAAGGCTAGTGAGATCTGCTTCTATAATTATCATCCAACCAGAATTTGAGGTTGATAGGTTCTTTAGTGTCTGAAATCCATGTCTCATTAGGGCATTCACCAAAAGATAATTTTGTATCTATTAAAATATTGTGTGTTGTTCAATCAAAGTTGAAATGGGGTTGGGAGTTATGTTTCAAAATCATGGTTTTGACTAGAAGATGGTGATAGTGTTTAAAGGAAAATGAAACATACATGGAGATAAGATGGGGATCCTTCCAATGTGATCAACATAAGGTTAGAAGCATAGTGGGAATTATATTAATTGGTATAGTAAATGTTTTCTGTTTTGAATGGAAGGACATCGAGTTGTTGAATGCCGAAGGGATTGGAAAAAGTTATATAACAATGAAAAAAATGAGATAACTCCCTAGGAGGCACCTTCTAATCTTAAGTGACTCAATAACAGGGAGTTTGGGAATTACATGAGAATGTTCCCATATCCATGGGTTAATAATGATGACTAACACTAACAACAGTTGAATAAAAAGGATAAAGGAAACCATATGTGATACTAATGGTTGAGGTGAACCTAGATAATATGAATTACATGTCTTTCCATTGTTGGGAATTTTATGTTTTATTTTGTATGAATAATCCCAATGAAAGTATTATTGTTCATCCTTTGATGTGATTTTATATGATTATATTTCACAAAATGGATTATAGAATAATAATATCACATTTGACATTCTATTTGTACAAGGATGAAACCATTTTTCTAAGGATTTTGGTTGAAGATAAGAGACAATATAATGATTAAAGGGTGAATAATAACCATTAATGGAAAAATTAATTCAAAATTCATGTTGTGTTAGTAAAATTAAGGTGTTATATTTCATATAAGTATTAATTCATGTTGTATAGACTGTTAAAACTACCTTGTATAAACTATATCATATAAAAATGTAATGGCATATCACGGATCTCATGATCTGTTAGTACTTCAAGAATGAATAAATTACCTACCTTTCTAGATAAATATGTGAAGTAGAGAAATGAACAACAAAGGGAGATGATGTCCTAAAATCATGAATGCATTTCCTTTCATGAAAATTATTTAACAACATGAAAATTGATCTTTGATCCCAAAAAGTTGTTCTAGTTCCATTTTTTTCTCTGAACCAAATGCTGGTTAGGTCCTCACACATGTATGGGTTTCTGATTCTTAACATTATCTTTAATGTTTCCACTAACACTCTCCATAAGTACATGATAGACATATTTTTATTCCATATCCATTTTTTCACTTTCCACTGATGTTATCCCATGTGGAAACCTAGTTATATGTTATGGTGTGTAACATGTATGAGTTCCAAATTACTATTTTTTTGTGAAGTTTTAGTATCCATATTATTGATGTAGGTTTCTAGAAATGAAACCTTAAATTAATTAATCATTGATAACCTAGAAAACTTTTGTTGGTGAAATTCATTTTAAGGGGGATAGAATGTAAGACCCTATGATTTTGAGAATTGATTTTTCAAATTCATTTATCATTTCATAGTTTTCCATTTTAAGTGAAACTATAAATAATTATATATATATATATATAATTTATGAAACAATTTCAAACCTTCCTTTCACACGCAATACCATCACGGCTTCTGCAACACACAATACCAACTTTGCTTGTGCTTCAAAAAACACCGACATGGTGTACGATGCACACAACACTAAGTTTTTATAAAAAATATATTTTTATTGACTTAATTCATTAAATAATGTAATTATAACCTAGATCTAAAATATATTAAAAACTACTTTTAATGTATTGTTTTTTATATAAATAAAACATATTTGTAATGAATGATAATATTTTTGGTAAATTCATTTTATGTTAAAAATATTTCTTTCTTGAATGAATAACTATTAATAATAATCATAATTTTAGAAACATTTAGAAATTTAATTGGATAAAATAAACTTAATGCTTTAATTCAATGTTTTGAAATTATACTAGGGTGATTTTTTTGGTTTTTTCTATGAAACCTCTATTTTTAGATAAATAGTGAAAAATACTGCTTTTTATTTAAAACTGTGTTTTTGGACTAATAAATTATTAATTATAAATGATATTATAGATATGTTATATGGTAAAATTAGATTAATATTACATATACTAATATAATTAAATTCATTAGGATACACTTCAATGTGAAATGTAAAATTATAATCCTAACAAACATTTGATCTTTTTCCTACTTTAAACCCATATTCATTCATCCCGTCTATAGGATTAACCACACTCTTAATTTTGCCTCTTATAGGATTGGAATTTAGAAAATTATATAGACATTATAATATTCATTATAATAATAAGATTCTAATTATACCATGTTTATTTTTGACCATAATGATTAGTAAATGCGATTAACATTAATTATAGTGGTTAAGGCCAAATTAAGATTAATTTGGGCAGAACCTTAAAATTAATAGCCAAAATGACCAACAAAATCTCCTAAAACCCATTATCTAAACATATTTCGTTAATAAACATTAAATTATTTATTATTATTTTTTATTACTTATATTAGATAATAACATGTGCACACCTAAATTGTTTCCAAAAATTCCATGTGAGTCCATTTCCTTCCCCATAAAATGCCACCACCTGTACTCATTCCTCACACCACGAAATCCTTTCATATACATTAAATATCTGACAAAGTGTCATCCAAAAAATCATCCCTTTGAACATTATTCCTCCCTTTTTGAATAATTCTTCTAAAATAATCCTTTTGTCACAAACCAGATGGAGTTACCCAATATAGAGGTTACATGGTCTCTCAAGCTCTTTTCCATTATTTCCCTTCTCCACACATTATAATATCTATATTCTGTTATATGGTGAAAAACATAGTAACAAACATACACTATGATGTTATAATGATGTTATTATTTTCTTCACTTACACCAACCACAATCTAATGAATGTTGAACATTCTTTTTCGATGTACGTCGAACTACTGCCTCATGAAACGATGATGTTTATTTCTCCATTACCACTAATAATGGTGGCCATTATGATGACAAATATATTTATATATGAAATATATTAAATTAAGAATATATTCATGCTTCATTATTCATTTTTCAATACACGTCTTTTTACCCTCCATTTGGTTTTAATAAAATCATCTCGTTTGACGATTTGTGGACTAACTCCCCCTCAAAGCGATTTGATTCGCTCACCGACCAAATAGAATGTATTTGTGTTGGGATTAATAAAAATATCTGATATATATGATATAAAAATTATACATTAATAATTATTTATACATACATATATATATATATATAAATTTCATTTATATAGTTTCATTTAACATGATAATAAAAATAGAAACATCGTTCATGCGTACCTACGACTTACCGCCTTCATGAACGATGTTTTCCATTTATTACTTACATATAATATAAATTTTTTTAATATTCATATACTAGATATAACTTATATTTATATCATTATCTACATTGACGAAATTAATATAAAGACAAACTATATGAATATTTTTGAATCATGTGAAGAACAATGTGAATATTACCCGAAGTGAAACAATAATATAGGATCGTTAAAAATGGGTAATACAAGGTTATAATAAAAACATATTTTAATATATAAAAAAGAATTTTAAATATAGATAATATATATAATAAACTTATATTTACTATACAGGAATCTCGTATGGGTACATTGGGAGTGATACACAAGGTAAGGGGATTTCATCTCAATTTTAATTTCTATGAGATAAAAGTTCTATTTGACATTATTTCATTTTTTGTGGTGTATTAACTTACCATTATTGTATTATATGTAAATTTTACTTAAAACATTTTTTATTTTCATTCCCATTTTATGATCCTTCTTTCAATGGGGTTTATCTTTCAAAGGTTACCAAATCGGTAAAACAATATTGTCTTAATTTTCGTTCATTGAAATTCATGTTTTGGTATGAACCTAAACTCTTCATAGAGGTGTATATACATCCATTTTACATGTTATAACCATAATATAGATATTTTAAATATATATTATGATTCATTTAGTTTCATTTTTTTGACATGGAGTATTATATTCGATGTTATCGAGTAATAAGAATTTTTTGAGATAATCACATCGCTTTCCAAGGTAGTTTATGTTATTACCTCCCATAATGAAATATTACAATCTATATGTCAAGAATATTCATGAATTTACTTATCCTATGTTATTTCATGATATAATAATGTATTATTACCATATTCTAATCATTGGAAAATAGTCTAGTTAAGAATGTTTTTTTATGAAACCCCAACTTTACCCTTTCTTCGGTCGGAAATCAATGTTTTCTTAAAAGGGTTTCTATGAATATTATACCATTGTCCAATAACATTTTAAATACATTTTTACATTTTTTTTCTTTTTCCTGTCTCTTGAAGGGTGTTTTCTTGTATCTTTTTAAATAAAGAATTCCTTCTATCCATTTTAGCGTGGAAAACGAATATTCCTTTTTTACTTCATACAACTTGTATGGATTTACCCACCATCATGCAATTAAAGATTCATTTTTATTTTTAAAATGGTAATCATTATTATATTTATATTAAAATAAATATTCAATAAAATTTATTTTTAAAATGGTTTTATGAATTCTTTATATTTTATTAGGGTATTTTCTGAAAAAAAAATTAAATGGTTTTATGTAATTACAAGCCATTTTCAAAGAAGAAAGGATATTCTCCTCAAGAACCATTTTTGAAATCTATATCAAAAATATTTTTTATATAAGATGAAATCCATCGATGTTACTCGTGACCTTATTAGAAATTCTCTACAGGTTCCATTAATATCCTTTCTATTAATGGGTCACTCTTAATGTCCTTGTCTTTATGAAACATGTTTCTCTTTCACATGTTATATGTTTATGAAATATTTTTGTCTTTCACAAGTTATGAATCATGAAATGGTTATGAAACCAATAACATTTCTATGGGTTATGATGTGTTGAAATTTTAATTATAAAGATTCCATTTTGTTGGGTATTTATTTGATGTTTATAATACCTATATATTTTTATGGGTCATGATAAGATGATTGGTTTATTATCATGTGGAATATGTGTGACTGATTTTATTTTAATATGGGTGTGACCTTTATCTCCTTAAAATTGTTTTTGTAATGATATGTTTTATATGATCTCAATGGGTATTTTTGTTGTATCCCCTGCCCAAAAATAAATAGAACGTTTGGGTTAAGAATATGCTTCAAAATGAATAGGGTGTTTGGGTTTTATCCCATGACAAAAAAATGAGGTTGTACGGGTTATAGCCCATGCCTAATTGAATGATGGTACAAGGTTCTTTATAAATCCTTAAATCAAGAAGGTACATGGGACGTAGCCTATGCCTAAAATAATGTCTTTATAAGAGTTGTTAACCCAATCCCAATTTAGTTACACATGTCTTAGCCCAATACAAACATGTTATTAAGTCCTCATACGGTAGCCCTGACATAAATGTTGTTATTCACATATGATTTCCCAAAATACTATGTCTTATTCCTTTATTATGATTTATTTCCACATGATAATTATTTCAATGTGATTTTGGTATTCTAAACCTCAATCAATTATCCCATAGCTCATATTTACGACCTTTTATTTGTTGGAGATGATCTCTTAATGTTAAGACTACATTATCATATTAATTTGTTCAGGACTATTCTTACATGTCTTTCATGTTAACCTTTGTTGATCATCTTATCTCACCATTATCTTATGTTTCCATTATCCATGTTTTGAAGAAATGTTTTATGTAGAATTGATGATGGTGTAGATATTTATGGGAGATGTTTAAGATCCATCACTGGGATAGAAGATTTTGTTTCAATGTTTAAAAACACACAAAACTAATATGGTCCTTGGGATTTTTTTAAATGTTCTAAATATTCTTCTAAAATAATTTAGTTTCTGTATGATAATCATCAGTCGCTATAGTTGTTATAAAAGTAAATTTTTAGTCAATATTTGGAAAATAGAATGAGAAAACTGTAGTTATATTCCTAGGTTTATTTCTATTAAAGTTTCTAGGGATATCTCTAGTGATATGTATAAGGATGAGTTAACATTTAGGAATATGTCCTAGAATTTTGGTAAAGGATATAGTTAGTGATTTCCTAGAAAGAAATCCATGTCTGAATAATACAAGTGGATGTGGATCAGCCATAGATGTACCTTGGGTAGCATCTTCAACAAGATGTTTCAATCTTGACTCAGGGTAACCTTGTATAAGACAATTAATCTTATTGCACACTTGGATTGACAGTCCATGGAGTTAGGATTGGGGAATTCACAGAATCAACACAAACCATCATGAAGTATTTAATTAGATGTTGGATATGAATAAACTTGGATAAAGATAATAGTATTTATATTACAAAAGTATTCATACATTATAAATACTATGAGTGGATCATTAAGATTATGTGCTTCCTCATTGTGATAACTTTTTATTACTCTATTATTTTGGTTTAGTCACTGGTTGGAACTTGATAGAACCACGTTAATTATGATTTTGATGGACTGTGAAATGATTACCCTCTTGATGTTCCGAATGCTATAGGATCATGAATAAAAAACATCATTTCCATACTCTCACATACTTATCAATCTATGAATCATGATAACTTTCTAAATGAGAAAAATAGGGATAAAAGTTCAATTTAGTATTTTAGGTTGCATCATCCACCTTCTTTTAGAAGATAATATAATCAACTTTTGAATGATCACTGGATCAGTACCACGGAATAGATATTTTCTCATATCAAGTGTTTAGATCATCAGAATGTCATTCTAGCTATTTATCATCTAGAAGGTGAAGCATACCCTTGGTGGACTCTAGTCACAAATATGAGGAAAGAAGGTGAAATTGAATCCATGTATTGGGATGAGGAAAATCCCTTATTCTTCAATAAAAACATTCCTATTGTCCTCCAAATAATGATGGAAAAGGGGTTACTTGAAGTGAATTAAAATGACGATGAATCTATAGGTAACTAAGAGGATAATTTCATAAGACATACGAGATATACATTTGGAATTATCATCAAAACATAAAGTAAGGTAGGTAGGTTCATTAGTCGGTTAAATCCAAGTCTCATAAGCGAATTAAACAGAAGATACTTTCGTATATATGGGTAGATTGGGTTTTTACAATCAAAGTTGAAATGTAGGTTAGAGTTATGTATCAATATCATGGTTTATCATGAACTTAAAGATAGAGTTTAAATTACAATTATAAAACCATGGAGATAAAAGATGATCCTTCCTCTATGATTTAAATTTGAAATAAGAGTGATTGGAATTGTCTTAGTGGGAATAGTAAAAGTTATAATTGTGGAAAGGATGGACATCACGTGATTGAATGTCAAACTGATTGGAACAAAATTATATATTGATTAAAATAATGATATAACTCCTTAGGATTCACCTTCTACGCTTAAGTGTTTCAATTTTAGAGTATTTGTGAATTTTTGTAGAAAGATCCAAAATCCATGGATTAATAACGATGATAGACACTAACAACCTCTTATGAAAAACGACAAAGTGAAATCATATGTGATCATAATGGATAATTAAAGCTAGATAATTATGAATTACCTATAATTACTTAGTATAATACTTTATGTTTCATTTTGTATGAAAAAACCCCTATGAAATTATTATTTTACCTATTTAGGTGTGATTTCATGGGATTGTATTTCCCATAATGAATTTTTGAATAACAAACTCACATTTTATATTCTATCAGTAAACGGATGGACCCATGTTTCCAATGATTTTGGTTAATGATAAGATCAAATATAAGAATAAAGGGTGAATTATAACCATAAATAGAATTATTAAGTTAAAATTCATATTATGTTAGTATTATTAAAGTGTTATCTTCTATATTGGGATTTATTCATGTTTTATAGCCTATTCAAAATACATTTTATTGATAGTAACTTATAACAAATGGGATGGAATATCCGGGATCTCGTGATCTTCAAGTACTTTAGAAATGATAAAAATTGAGTTTCCTTTTGTAGAAATATGTGACATGGATCAATGAACAAAAATAAAGACGATGTCTTGAAGACAAGAAATTATGTACTTTCATGAAAAATATTTAACATTAGGGAAAAAATAATGTTAATCCAAATATGTTGTTATAGTACCATTGTTTTCTTTAAACCATATAGTCTCTTAGTTCCACACATATTTATGCATTTATAATTGTAAAAATTATCATGAAATTTTCTTCTTCCACTCTCCATCAGAACATGATGGTTTTATTTTTCTTCCATATCAAATTTTTCACATCACACCCATGTTCCCCCATGTAGAAATCTAGTTATATGAAACTTTGGATAACTGATATGGTTCCAAATATCAATTTATGAGGAATGTTATAGTATCAATTTTTAGGATGAGGTTTTATTTTAATGAAACATTTAATTATTTTACCATTGATAACCCCGATGAATTTTGAGGGCGAAATTAATTTTAAGGGGTGGTAGAATGTAACAAAACCGAGATTTGTAAATTATTTTATGAATTAATTAATCTTTTCCAAATTTTCAATTTCACATGACTCCAAAAATAGTACTTATATATATTTTATTAAAATCAATCAAAAATTCCTTTCGCATGAAATACCATCTTTTATTGCGCTACATGCATTACCAACATGGCATGTGCAACAAGAACCACTAACTTAGCGTACGATGCATGCAACAGTCAGTTTCTATGAAACATATATTTTTATTGTTTTAATTATTTAAATATGATAATTAGAAAATAGAAAATAAAATTATTAATAACTAATTTTCATATACTTTTTTTAAAATAAATAAAACATATTGATAATGGTTGATAATATATTTGGTAAGGACAGTTTATGTTAAAAATATTGTTTTTTGAATTGTTGTCTTTTAATAATAAAATTAATTTTATAAAAACATAGAAATTGAATTGGATAGAATAAAAATTATTTTGTATTAATAATTCCAAAATTATATTTAGATAATTTTTTATAGATTTTTTAGAATCATCATTCATTGATGAATCGTGAAAAATATTGCTTTTATTTTAAACATCCTTTTTGGACTAATGAGAAATTAATGATAAGTGATATAATAAATAATTTTTATGGTCAAATTATATTAATAATATATATTATAATAAAATTAAATTCATTAAGATCAACTTCACTTGAAGACTGATATAGAAAATCTTAACGATCATTTAAATTTTTTCCTACTTTAAAACCCATACATTGTGTCTCGTCTGCTAGGTTAACACTAATATTAATATTTCCATTCTTTGATTGATATTTTAAACATCACACATACATCATTTTATTTAGTATATAATTTATTGTCTAATAATACCACATAAAATTTAGACCAAAATTATTAGTAAATGTTATTAAAATTAATCACAATGGTTAAGGCCAAATTTAGATTAATTAGAAATTAAACCTTAAAATTAAGGGTCCAAATGACAGATACAATTTCAGAAAACCCATTTTCTATTCTTGGATCGTCGATACACATTAAATTATTGATTTTGGTTTCAATTTTTTGTGTCACATTTATGTATGAACATGTATAAAGGTAATTTGTTTCTAAAAGTTCCATGTGAGTCATTTTATTTACCTAAAAAAGGCCACCACCTATACCAATTCCACACAACTCTCTAGCCTTTTTTGATCCTCCATTATCTGCCCAATTAGACTCAAAAAAACAATCCACTCGACCTTGATGCTATATTTTTGGAATAAATCTTCTTATGGAAGAATTTTGGCATAAATCCAAAGGATTTACCTGTTTTAGAGGCAACGTGTTCTTTCAAGATCATTTCATTTATTTCCCTTATTCCCCCATTAAAATAACTTTATTAAATTATTTTGTGAAAAAACCATTATCATACATATAATAGAATTTTATAATGAATATTTTATGACTTACACTTACACACAACTCAATATAATGATTTTCGATCATTCTTTGTTTTGTACGGAGAACTACAACCCCATGAAGTGATGATTGTTCATTTCTCCTTTACCACAAATAATGGTTTCCATTATGATAGGAACACTATTTATTTATGTAACGTATTATATTTTTGATTCCTTTATTCTTATTTATTAATTTTAAAACAAACATATTTTTACCTTCCATTTGATGTTAATACTATAATCTTGTTTGACTATATGTGGAATACCTGTCCCTCAAAGCAGTTTACTCATTCACACACCACATAGGATGTATTAAGGATAGGATTAATGAACATATATTATATATATGATATATTAATTATAATATAATAATTATAAATATCTATATAGATATAAACATATGTCATTTACATAATTTTTTCAATATGATATTAAAAATGGAAATAGTTTTCAGGCTTACATATGAATTACCATCTCCATGAACATTTTATTCCATTACGTACATCTATATGATATGAATTATTATAATATAAATATTATATATATTCCAATTATTTATACAATTATATACTTTCATGAATCATGATATATGTAAAAGGACCAATGATATAACAAATTATGACACATGTTAAGAATAATGAAAATATTATCCGAAGTGAATCATTAATATATGATCGTTAAAAAAAAGGGTAAAATAAGTTTATAATAAAAAAATATGGTAACATATATAGAAATATAATTATTTAAATTATGTATAATAATTTTATATTTATTATAGATGAATCGTGTATGAGTACAAAGAGAGTCATGACACAAGGTAAGAGGATTTCATCTCGCTTATAACTTCTATGAGATACAAGCTTTGATTTCCACTCTTTCCTTTTGTGGTGTTCATTTAATACCAATTATTTTATTATATATAACTTTTACATTATATTTTTTTATTAACATTATAATTTTATAGTCCTTCTCCAATGGGGATTAGCTTTCAATAATTTCCAAATTGGTAAAACAGTTTGTCTCAATTTGCCTTCTTTGATATTCATATTTTTTATGAACTTATACACTTCATAGAGGTATATAAACATCCATTTTATATTTTATACCATGAATATTATTATTTTCAGGATATATTATTTTTCATGAAATTACATTTTTCATATGGATAGTGTTATCCCAAATTACAGAGTTCTAGGAGTTTATTGAGGCAATCTCATCACTTTCCAATATTTTTTCTATTATTGCTTCCCATGATGAAATATTATGATCCATATCTCAATAATATTCATTAGTTTCCTTATACTCCATTATTTCACGATATATTCATTTATTATTAACATATTATCCTCTTTTTGACATAATATTTTAAAAAATGTGTTTTTAGGAAAGCCTAACATTACACTGTCTGCCTAAAGAAATCTATGTTTTCTAAAAAGAGTTTCCATGAATATTATAAAATTATTATATTGTATTTTAAATTAATTTTTACCCTATATGTATGTTACCAATCGCTTTAAGGTAATATTATTATCATATTCTAAAATAGGAATTCCATCTATCCCTTTTACCATGAAAAAGGAATGTTACTTTTTTACTAAATATGACATGTACATATTTAACACTATAATTCCTTTGAATATTCCTGTTCATTTTTAAAATTTTAATATATAAGAAATTTTTTTCAAATTAATTTTCCAATAAAAATATATTCAAATCACCTTCAAGTATTCATTATATTTTTCATGTTAATTTATTAGAAAATATTTTTTAAATTGTTTTATGTATTAACCATCCTTTTCATATAAGAAATGATATTTCACTTAAGAAACATTTTTAAAATATATTTCAAAACAATATTCCATATAAGATAACATCAATTGATCTTACTCATGCCCTTTTTGTAAATTCTATAAAGTCTTTATTCATTTCCTTTTCTATGACTGGGTGACACTAAATGTCGTGGTCATTTTGAAACATGTTTCGCTTTCATGGATTATATGTTTATGAAATCTGTTTCTCTTTCATGCGTAATGATTCAATGAAATGGTTATGAAACCTATTTATTTTCCATTGGTTATGATGTGATGAATTTATAATTATAAAAACTTTATTTTAGGGTTCATGATTTGATTTTTATAAGACCTATATCTTTTTATGGTCATGATATGATTAATGTCTTATTCTCTTGTGGTACTAGTGTGAATGATATTACTATGAGATGGGTGAGACCTATATCTCCCAATGATTAATTGGGTAATGAAATTTTTATAATAAATCAATGGTTATAGGGTTTGGATCAGATTCCAAGAATTAAAAATGTGTTTGGGTTGTAGCCAAATACCAAAATGAAAGAGGGTGTATGAGTTGCAGCACAAGAACAAATGAAAGAGGGTACACAGGTAGTTGTAGAATCGATAAAAATAAAAGGTAAATTTGTTTTAGCCCAAGACTATATGAAATTGGGAATTTTTGTTATTAGTCCAAGTCCAACCAAGGTACATGGGTCGTAGCCCATGCCCAAAATGTTATAAAGGTATTGGTTTGTATCCCCAGCATAATTGTTTCTATTCTTATATTTGTGCCCCAAATCATATGGATCGTACCTCAGTTGTGATATCATGGATCATGATATTTATTTCCTTCTGATTCATGTCTTACGAATTGCCAAAAAAATATCCCATGGCTCATGTTTATGACCATTGATATGGAAGTTATGATCTCCTAATGTGAAGATCGTGTTATCATACAACTATGTTCACGTTCATAACTACAGGTGTCCCTCATTTACCCAAACTAAGAATCTCAGCTCAACCATTTCTTATATTTACTATATCTATGTTATGAAGAAAGGGTTTAGGTAGAAGTGATAATGTTTTAGATTTATAAGGTAAATGTTTAAGATCATCCTCCAAGATAGATGATTTTGTTTCCATGTTTCCAAAGACACAAAAATATTATGGTCCTTGGGCATATATTTTTCCAATGTACTAAATATTTCTCTAAAATGATGTAGTATCCATGTATGTTAATCCTTGGTGTCTATAATTAAACTATAGTATAAATGATTAAATAATGTTATTAATTTATTTCATAACCATGTTCATATTTATAATTCCTTATATGATACTTTTATAAAATATTCCCACCCATTCATTAAAAGGGTTACATGTATTATATGAGTTTTATAAAATGATTCCAATAGTTTATATTATTAGTAATAAGTATCCTTCAAATTATATGATAAAATATCATAGATCTAATGTGTCATCACTACTATTTTTTTCATATTTATCATGACGTATGAATTTATTATTACTAATAAATGTTTTTTATAAGATATTCAGATTCGAAATTGTTTCTAAAATTTTATATTTCATATTTAATAAAAATAAAATAAGGGGAAGTAAAATTCTGCATCAAGTCAAACTCCTATTTTAAATTCTATTTGAATTCAAATTTATCCCTCTATTTACATCCATAATAATGTCTAATATTTATTTTTCCTAATTGATTATTTATTACACCCAAAAAACCTAAATTCAAATTATGTGTTACATATAATATTTTAGTAGAATTTTTAAAAAAACATCATTACACACATCATTTAATACTTAGCGTTAAACATTATTATTAATAAAAATTTTAAAAATTATTTTTCACGAATTTTGACATGAGAGTTTGATATATGATTTCAATTTATGTAAAATAAATATAAAATTATTTAAGGTAAAATTAAAAAATAAATACTCATTCAATATTAGACTATTTTATATTTTTAGGAAAATATATAATTCATTTCAAATCAGAAACAATATTATTTTTCCATTACTAAATAAAATTAGTTTCAGATAATATTAATAAATAATTTCAATATAAATAAATTACATGAATATAAGTAATTATTTTTTAAAATATTTATTAATTATGAATTAATTTAATGAATTAAAACATGAAATATTTTTTTTTCCAAAATATATTTTACCTGTGAAAATAATTAATATATATCTTGATAAATATAATACTATTAAATATTTAGTGAATATTATATTGATTATACAAAATATTTTTCTAAATAAAATAACAATAAATATGAATTTAAATTAATAATTTCTAATATAAAATAACGTCAAAAAAATAATTTCTAAAAAAACATAAACCTAATATACTATTAAAACACAAGGGATCTCACATAATTCTTCACAAAAGTAATTATGTTCGTGAAATTGTAATTTTATGTTAAAAAATCATTATCATTATACAGAAATAAAATTTAATAAATATATTATTATGAATATAACATCAATTTCAATGTTATGACTAATAATATGTTATTTATGAAATAAATATCCATAAAAAATTATATATATTTTTGTGACAAAAAAGTATAAGTAAATTTCATAAGGAATTACTTGAATTACAACTGTTACAATCCATAGAATGATTGATTTATTTATCCACCTACTTCTTAATTTCTAATAATTCTTGTACCAATGAGACATATAAAATAAATAAAATAGTTTACTGGAATATTTTCTATTCCATATGAATAATTTTATAAACATGTCATGTGATTAGATCAGTTACAAGAATTGTTGAATAAATAGTGGATTATAAAAATAAATATCTTTATTTTTTAGATTTTTAAATAATTTCCTTCAATTGAAATTTATGAATACACAATTTCTATTTTAATTAGATTGTGAAATAAACCCCTAAAACAAGCATATCATTTTGGTGAGAATTATTCATGAATTTATTATGTGTATCAACTATAAATAAAAATTCATCAAGATTAAATACAAGAAAATATAATCAAAATTCATTACACAAATAATCATAGAATGATATAAAAAATGAAGTAGACGTTTGATCCGGTGAGTGGATGTTGAGTTACAAAATCCCTTACCACACATTTCCTTTTGGCGGCAATCTGTTAATCTCGTATATAGTAGGCTTAAATATTTTATAATCATATTCTATAGTAATACTGATATTTATAATAGAATATTTTATCCTTTTAAAACATATAATCATTCATTTGTTATCAATAATTCATTATTTTCATTGTTTTGGGAGTAAATTGCATGGTTTTATCATTCTTGTTTCGTCATGAAAGATATATTTCATTTCATATTATATCATTATATTACCTCCAGAATAAGAATGATGAAATAATTATTATATTTTTACATTAATTTTACATTTAAAACAAAACATGAATGATGGTTATGAGAAATTAACTATGTTAGGATCATGGATACGATAGTTAGTACGTACTCATGAGTAACATTTCCATTTTCTCACTGATAATTATAGAAATGTAGTAAGTAATATATAAAATTTAAAAAATTATAATTTTATGACACATAACATATTATATACTTATACAAATCATCCTTTTCTTTTTGTGTTTAAAAGAGAGTCACATGTCATTTTGAATGTGGTACATTGTCCACACGTGCAATAATGATGATATAATCATTACATGAGTGAAAAGGAAACAATGTTATATATTATATTTGAAAACTGATAAATAGTAAATAAATATATTAATAATATAATTTATAACACAAATAATCATTATAGTTATCTATATTACCATTCATGGGAATCATTTGTCAAAGACAAATCACATTAGTTCGTAAGGGGGTAGTTATCGGTACACAAGACAACGTGAACATATCTCTTACAGAATAAATGGTTAAAAGATATAACTAATATAGTTTCTATATAGGAATAAATATTTTAGTAATATCATATATATAATTTATATCCATCATAAAAACCAACCTTGAGAGGTGTAAATAGAAATTAAAATGGAATAAGATTACAAAGAAATAGTTCTTTATACTCAAGATTGGTGACATAGTATGCCACTTGATGTAAACAGAGTTGGTTTTAGTTAATTAACTTATTATTAATATTATAATTATGGGGAATATTTTGTGTTTACTATGTTATAATATTTTAATAAAAACTAGTGGAGGTGTAGAAAAAAATAATATAATGATGCACTTTGAAGAACATTACATCTTCTTCCGGTATCCTCCTTAGGTTTAAACTAAATCCTTCAAATGTGGGATTAATGATAAAAATATAGATTATTAAATTATTTCTAGGAATTTGGTAATTGAAATGGGTAGTTATATTTATATCTAAATATTTTCTGAATTGTGATGAAGAGAGGATATTGGGAGGAATTTTATAATTGTTTGAGAGTATGTACATGGTATTTCTGAAAAAATTGATTGCATGATATTTTTTTATAGGTAAAAGTGTCCAAAATAGAAACTTTTATAACCATATAGGATTAATGGTTTATCCATTTCTAGATAATATTGGGTTTTTAAATTTTTTAGTTTATTATAATCCTTATCATTTTATTTTACCCCCCCCCCCCTGATATTAATTTTTACAATAAGATTGGTAATTATTTTTTTTATACATTAAATACTTATTTGGTAAAAATTTGAAATTATTAGAAAATAGAAATTCTGATTGATCCATATATATAATCCATATTTAACATTTAATTTCATAGAAGAGGAATATTTTAATATAAACCTGATCACATATATCTGATTAGAAAGAGGGTTTTATATTGAAAATGTTGAATGTTTACAATGATTGTATATATAGGTTCATAATAAAAAGGATTCTAATCCCTGTAATTAGAATAATGAATGTATAATTGAAAAAAAATCTATAAAAAAATAATAATTTAATTTAATATTATATATTATTTATAAGGAAAGTATGTTTTCAATTAAAATTCAGTATTTTTATTATTCCTCAAAAATTTAATTTTCTCATACAAATCCAAAAAATAATTGTAATAAAATTTTTGTATAATGATTTAAAAATTTAATTTAATTAGATCATTTGAATTTTCATAATTTTAAAAAATTAAATTTAAAATTATGTGTTTCAATCTTGACTAAACTATATTTTAGAAAATACAGTTTTTCCAAAAAAAAATCATTTTCTATTAATTACTCCTATTATTATTTATTATAAATAAATAAAAAGTAAATGTGTTTAATGTATATTTTTTAATAAGTTAGATAATATTATTTATACCATAAATTAAATTTTCATATAGATAAATATAAAATATAATAATAATAATAATATTATATTGTTGTTTAGTAGAATATTATGTTATGTGTGAAACAAAGTATCCAAAAAAACTGGTTGTTCCATGTAACGCAAGCTAAATTAATATGTCAGTGCATTGTAAGATATTGAATGAATGTAATTTATTTAAAATATTTAATATCAAATAATGTGTTGGTTTGTAATATTCCTTTATACTCTTGGTTTTTTGTGTTACACTTGTGATCAAATCAATTGATCATATTTTAATTTTTTTTTGTTTGAGATGCCCCTCGTTTATATTATATTATATACATAAAATTTAAACATGATATCTGTAATCATGGTTTGGAAACGTTCTAAAAAAATTTGTTTCAAAACCAAAATTGTAAAATATCTAGTAAAATACCCCCTCAATAAGAGGGAAACCAAAGTAAAAAAGGATATTTGTGGTAACAAAAATTGAGGATTCTATGTAGTAAAACATTAGTGGAATTTATGATATAGACATGGAAGAAATGAATAAATATTTATAGAGACTGATTGATTTCATTTATAGCAATAAATTGAATTATAAATGGAACTTTGGGGGCCTAATATCAATATATCTATTATGAATTTAAAAGGCACATGGTTGGGGATAAATTAATGTATTTGGATAAACTTTAAGTTTCAATATAATTATTCAAATGTTGAGTTTTTTTATTACTTAAATAAATAAAGAAAAATTCATAAAAGATATATATTTTTATTATAATCAAAATTTCATTATTTTTATGTTCTTTGATGAATTTCCAATTTTTCCCTTACTCTAATAAATAAGTATCCAAAAATTGATTTTTTTTTAATATTGAACCACTTCAATTCACATTTAACATATCAGATGATCCATAAAATCATTAGATGTCTTTCTAGTTAACTATTTTCAAAAACCAAAATTATTAACAAAAATTATTCAATAAATTAATATATAATCCTCATCATTAATATTTATCTTTAACCAATATGGTTCATCAATAATAAATTTTTTTTGGTTGTTTAAATTTTTTAACAAAAATAAATAAAATTTTAATAAGTTTTCCATGAAGGCTAGTATATGGTGGTAAATCCTTTTTATCCTTAAGTCATTTGTTCAATCCCCACAGAATTTTCGAACATGATGGGTTTAAACTCAACATACATATTTTACAATTCTAAAATATATTAATATAATTCCTATAATGTTCCCAAAAAAATATAATGGACAACCATGAAATAAACATAATAATTAAATAACATTTTTACAAAGGTTTCAATGAATCTTTTTTTCCTGAATATTATAATAAATCTTATTTGATTATAATAACAGTATTAACCGTAAGGATTTTCAAAACATTTAAAACTATATCATAAAATTTAATGACATTATTCCCCAAATAAAATTTTCACTAAAAAATATATGGTAATGATCCATATTTTCTGAATGATAAACTTATTTATTAATTGTAGTAATTTCTTTCTCTTTGTAATTGTGCACTATGGTCTATGAAATGTTGTGGGATAGTCTGGGTAATGATTTGTACCTTGAGATCCAATAATGGTTCACACATAGTGATTCACATGGTCAGTGTATGGTTTGCACTGACAATGTGAGGTAACCATATGGGGAATCCCGTGGTTTGAAAATGGCTGAATGCTTTGTCTGTAATGGTGAAATTTGAGGCACACATCCATGAATAAATTAAAAACATCTTGATTGATCCAAATCACTATTTTTTCTCAATGTTTGGAAAATATTTTTTACAAACCATGAATGTTCCCTCCTTGGATAATGAGGTTTTCATAGTTGGTTATCACTTTGGTCATCTGCATGGACAAATCGTGTGACACCATTTTTGTGGGTAATATTACCCTTTTACCCTGACATGTTTTAAAAATAAAAACCGCATTTATCCTTATCATTTAGAGGCACTGAATCCTTTTTCTACTTCTATGGTTTCTTCCTCTTCTTTAACATATATTCTCGTGTACATTCTTATACATACTCAAAATTAGGTGCCACTAGAATGATTGGAGTCCTCTTAGAGAGCTCTAGAATCCTCTTGCTTAAATTCATATTTTATCTTCATATATATTTTCCAATTTTAGTGCATGCTCATTCCCTGTATTTTATTGGAATTTATATGTTCTTTTTTCTTCAAATCTATTTCAAATCTACAATTTAATTTAGATTAGGAGTCAACTATGGCCACAAGGTATGTTGTTTAGTTATTTTCCCTTAATGTTGAGTTGTTTTTAAAGATTCTATGTTGTTCAACATATGTTCCATTATCATGCATCACCTTAAAATGTGTTTCTCATTTATAATTAATTATAAACATGTTTATATACTCCCATATACCATTTATATGTCATTTAATCACATGAAATTGTTCATTTTCACCCCTTTAGGTGTGCTAAATTAGTTTTCATCTTTTATAAAATAGTTTAAATTTTCCAACACCATTATGTGTTTGTCTTGGGTTGTAAATGTAATTTACCTCATTATGTAACTTCCTATATAATTAAAGCACCTTTTATGTGCATGTTTTTGAATTAATATGAGTTTACATGGTTAATTAATTGACTGGATTGATTAAATTGAACGATAATGGGTGGACATGATGTGAAAAGTGATGAAAGATTTTATTATCTGGATTGTATGAATTTGGACACCCATATATATATATATGTATATATATATATATCTCTGTGTGTGTGTGTGTTTGTAATATATATTTTGGGTCTTACTGACTATGATTTTGTTTTTGTGGTTACAAACTTATTATTATTTTCATTCGACATCCATTGGATGGAAAAAGATAGTTATAGGACTTGTTGAGAATGATGTTTCACTCTCCCTTACATTATGTTCTAAGCATAATGTCTCTTATTGTGACAATATTATTTTTATGATGGTCATGGAATACCACGTACCTCTATATTTGGTGTTGTTTTAGACATCTCACCCCACCTATCTTGATTGATGAGCATTAACTCTCAAATTCATTATGAGATTCAGGGCATGTAACATTTGCATGAGCCCATAGCTTATTTGACAAATTGTGAAAGCATGTGTTATGCCCCAACTCTATCCAACACATAGTACCCATGTATATTCATACTTAAGTATGCACATATATGGTGCATATAAATATATACTATAAATACCTATATATATATAAGAAGGTCCATGATCCATGCAATGCCCACCCCTTAGAAAAAAAATAAAAAAACAGAAAAAGTTTTAGCGCATGGGTGTTTACAAAGGTGATAATAGAGAATACCGTGCACAACCAAATCGAAAATATGTGATAAAAATTATGGGATGACAAAGGACCATTGTGAGGAGAGCTCCATGACCACCCTCTTGGGTATAACATTAGCAATCTCGTTTGCTTCTCTATAAACATGACTGACTTCCAGTTGAAGATGCTCAAGGAGACATAGGCATGCAGTCCACAATGGGAGAATTGTCCATGGTAAATATATATATATATATATATATATATATATATTGTAGTCGGGTTAGAGGTATTTATCTTTATCGAAAGAAGGTAGAGTTTGTCAGGTGTCAAGATGGAACTTGAGAGAAATGGTACTTATTTTTTCAACATTGCTAAAATTTTATCATATGCCTGATTTTATTTCTATATAGAGAGGATGGATTACTTATAGACACTATTGGTGGTGGCCTATGGGTATTTCATCTCGCCCCTACCCATGTCCATATTGGGACCTGAGTAGGTGACATGTCTTCATTTACTGATAAGGGAAAGCACCCTACATACAATATTTGATTTTTGTAGATCATAGCATGGTCGATGGGACTAGAGGACAAATAATATTCCCATGATTCTAATGAATTGTTATTTTATATTTTGGTATTTTTATATATCGGTATGTATGTGCTTGTCCCTTTTTCCAAATTTTTTTATATCATTATTCACTGAAATCATTGTATATGTCAATTTGTTTTTATTTAAATATTATTAATGTTCCTTTTTTTATAAATGATTGCTTATTTTATTATATTTGTTTCACTTGTGCCACTTGGTTATCAGGTTTCCATTATAGTGGGTAACTAGTCCTATTATGATAGTGTATATTCTATTGTGTTATTAGTTATTCATATTCTTCCTCAATTTTATTTGACAATGTGCACTATTTCACTCTGATATTATGCTATGAGCACCCCATTTAAACACCTTACATCCTCAATACCAATCAGAAGCCACTGACATGTGGGGATGTGTGCTTGAGAACATGTGACCAACCTGCCTGGGTCATGAGTAATGTGGATCCTAGGTTAGGATGTTACAAATTTGTATTTGAGGATATATTTTCCTTTTGAATTATTAATTGGGTTTTAAAGAGGATACTAGAATGTAATGTTAAGTGGTAATGATCATGTAATTGGAACTAGCTAACTCATGTATAGCGGACACCCAAATTACCTGTGATGGGTAATTGTTGCAGTTGGTTACATATGTTATGGATTATATGGCATCAATGTTGGGTGACACATATGTCATATGATGTAATTATTATTTTTGTTACTAGAGTGATATTTATTTGTCCTTGTCCTAATGGAATGATGGTTTGTTACTCCATTTATAATTAAAGTCTCTTTAATGAATATTATTCCATGGATTTTACATGTCATGTTTTCATTTTCCATGTACAATGGTATCGCATATTGTTAGTTCTAGATTATTATATATCATAATATGATAAAATTTCTTATATGGAATTGACAAACATAGTCGGTTATTAGTGGTTCTATTGTAAAAGAAACATTATTTTCTTTAGTAGGATACAAAAAACCCCCTATGTATTAAGCTATGACACTCTTAGAGTTGGACCATTGGTTCCATGGGCTGTAACATGTTATGGTTTGGATTATGTGTACATAATATATTGGTTAATGTTGTTTATGGGCCCTTATGATTCAAAATTTGTGACCCATTTTGTTCATTTATTTATTTCATATTGTGAATAATGTGAATTAAAAAATTATTGAATTATGAAATAGAGAACACTACCTAGACCCTGTATTAGTAGTGGGTGAATGGGGTTGTCTCTTACGTATCTTATACCATATTCGGGTCATTCTTTATCACCTAGACCATGATTCTAGAGAAATTTAAGAGGTTTTATATATTCCTAAGAAGGTTTTGTGAATTTCCTTGTTATCTATCTTCAATCTCTTAACGATTATTTCCCCTTATGTTGTGTGATTTTTTCATTATAGAATTATACCACGATGACAACATGGAGTCATACACCTTAAAGAAGATTATGAGAATGCACAGGGAGTGTTAGGCCCTCAGCCACCTATGATTCCACCTATAGCACCACTGATAGATCTAAATTCAATTATGGATACTTGAATTTTATTCCAGTTCCAAGAATAATTTTTCCTATAATGAAAAATATGAAACATTTCACTATACCAGCCTCATCTATAGAAGATTTTACTCGGGATTTCTTATAACGGAATCCCCCCATCAATTAGAGGATAGAAGAAAACAAGCCTCTAATTCATGGGTGTATTCATGGATTTAAATATTTTATAATCTAAATACAGCTATATATTTTACATTAAAACTCACTACTTATATGCAATGTGATTATTCCAAGAGATGGTGGGTTGTTTTTACCCTGGGAGATCGAATTCGATACATAGTCTTGGGATATTTATAAAATAACGTCTATAAATACTTATTTACAAAGTCTCTATGGGAAGACCAAGCTACTGATTTTATGAAACTATATTGGGGATCCATATCATTCATAGAGTATTCTTATCATTTTTATTTGTCGTTGTTGTCCATAATTACTCTAGAAAGTGATGATCTTTTGACTGCTAATAAATTCCAAGATATGCTATTACACACCATCTGATAATAGATCAATGTTTTCAGGTTACCTACTATTTATGAGATATTCAACCAGACCCTCATTACTAATTAAAATATTAGGAAAATTGATTGTGGGAGCCAGGGCAGTACAGAACCCATGCCATCCAGTTTTTCATCAAGAAGGTGAATGTGATATTTTGAGGTTTCTTGTTTGGGTAACAGAGTGAGACAGGTCTGAATGAATAATTTCATATCTATTATCAATATGGGAAACAAGTACCTATAAAACAAAATTGTATGTGTGATCCAGTAGAATATAGGGGGTGAGTTAGGATGTGGAATAACCAGTGCTTTTGATGGAATTTTCCATCAGTGATTAAGGATACGGGATCTATACCAACATAATGATTCATAGTAGTATAGGATGTATATCTCTAGGCATGTAGCTAGAATATCATTGTTTTCTTAAGATGAGGTAGTGGTTGGGGTAGATGTAATTAGACTCAATAAATGAAGTTCCAGTGGAGCATACATACTCAAGGAATCCAGGAAATGACTCAATGTAATAGCATATGTTATTCACATGTGGTGAAACAAATTCTAGAGGAGAAGAGAAACAAACCATCTACTACATGAGGTACTATTCTAGTATCCTCGACATTATTGTCTCCTATATTTCATATTGGTGTTTCACATTACATTAAATAAGAGGCAATTTGTTATAGTATATTCCATTAGATAGTGTTTTATTGTGTCGTTATGATACTTGATACACCATTCGATATATAATCAGATATAATTCATCATTTTAAGTACAGTTTCATAGATATTGGAGGATATAACCTCTTATGGAGTATTTTGATCCATGAATATGAGGGGTTTTAATGTAATCATTGGGATGGAGTTGTTATTTATCTATCTATATCATATTTAATTATATCATCAGAGGGTGAAATTTATATTACCTTATTTTGGTAGTTATGTTATAAGGGATAATGGGATATTATTTTTAATCTACTAAGACCTGAGAAATAGAGGCTGGGTAGATTGAAAATTCATATTAAAAGCCTTTTATTGGATGATCAGAAGCAATGACTTACTGTTTCCCTTCAATTGGTGGATCATTTTAGGGAAGTATTCCCTGAATATGATTTTGGGATACCTCTAGAGAGAGTTAGAATTTACTATTGATCTGGTGCTAGGCGCATCACCATTTCTCATTCCTCCTTAGAATATGGAAACAAGAAATCATCTAGAGATCATGAAATAATTGGAGGACCTAAATTATAGTGGATTATATACAACTCATCGCTTCTACTTAGTGTTTAATTACCCTTTCTACTATGTAAAAGTACAACACCCTTTGGATTTACAAGAATGTCCAATGGGTGAACCTGCTTATGGTAATGAATAGGTATCCACTGCCTCAAAGGGATGCCCTCTTTGATCATATGTAAATATAAAGAGTTTTTTCAATGATTCATTTTAGTTTTCAATCTATCAATTCATTAGGAATAACTCGTATAGATTTTAAAAAACATGTATGGTCTTATGAGTACCTAGAAATGTCATTCGGCCTCATGAATGAACCTACTGTATTTATGTATTTGATGATTTTAATTTTCCACCCATACAAGGATTCATTCATGGTAGATTTAAGGAAATATATATTATTGTATTAACACTCTATACACAAACACGATAGCTTCTTGAGATCATTCAGAATACACTGAGAGAGAACCATATTTTTTATAAGCTCAGTATATTATAATTCTTGATCGATAATGTGACCTTCAGGGATCATATCATCTCAGAGTTTGGATTGTATATAGACCCAATAAAAGTGAGATATGTATTTTTTTGGGAGTATCCCATGAAAAACATGGAAAATAGAATTTCATGGGCCTTCATTGGTATTAAAGATTCTTAATCTAGGATTTATCATTCCTTACAGCACCACTTAAGATTTTGACTAAAAAGGATGAGAAATTTGAATGGATAGAATTCTGTGACATGACCATTAAGTAGTTGAAGGGAATATTGAATTCAGCATCAATCCAGAATCTATTGGAGTTATGAAAATTCTATATTTTTTTACTAGGACATGTTAGGTATTGTGATTGGAGTTATTTTGATGTAGTATCAGTGAGTCATCATGTACGGGTCTTGTCAGTTGAAGTCTCGCGAGGGTAATTACTCAACCCACGACCACAATCTATGTGTGATTGTTCATGATCGAAAATATTGTATTTATAAATTACATGGGGATATTTTTTTCTAATAACATATCAAAAAATACTTATGTATATCATTACATAGTGATTTATGAATCTTGGCCTTACAGATGGGTTTAATAATTAAAATCATTTGATTTTGAACGTTCATATATGCTTTGAAAAGGAAATGTTATATCTATTTCTATGAGACTTATGACTGATAAATAGGTTGTTAATGAAGCATGTGGTGTGTCTAAACTCATGGAATTTTTTTTCATATATTCATATTTTGGATTATTAGGATCATGGTAAAACAATTATTTTAGCCTTAGCAGTGACTTATGCCCTTATTGAACATGAGTGAATGAGGAATCTATCAAATATTAATAGAGTATTTCTATGGGAGTGTATCTTAGATGATGATTCATCTTTTTTTTGGACCATGGAAGTTGATGAGACACTATTCATTCACAGTTGTGTTCGGGTTCTAGGTGACATCAGAGAGGAGGTGATTTAGGAATTTCATGCCTCAGTTTGGGCATTACATCCCAATATCAAAAATATATATCTAGAATTACACTTCTAGTATTAATGTCCATCAATAAAATGAGATGTATGTGTGTTTACTACTTGTTGTTCAATCTATCAATAGGTTATGATAGATCATCAGTGATTTGGTAGACATTTACAATTGTATTCCATTCCTTATTGGATATGGGATGATGTTTATTTGGACTTCATGAGTGGTTTACCTTGATCAACTGGAAGAAGTGACAGATTTTTTATAGTCATTGATCATTTGATGAAGGTCCCACAATTTTAATTTATTTTATATACCTCCTCAATAGAAAATCTATGGAGGCTTTGAGTCTGGGAGGTCATTTATCTCCATAGAGATCTATGTTTTATTGTATCTAATAGGGACACTCACTTAAGGTATTGTATTTGGTAGGTGTTGCAGAAGTCTTTTAGTATATAGATGTTTATCATAATATCTTTTCACTATTATACCGATGTATAGATAGAGAGCATACAATTCAGGTGTTATATGAAATGATTTGGGCATGTGTCATTGATATTGTGGTTCATGGGAGAAAAACATACCCCTTATTGTGTATGATAATAAAAATATCTTCTAGGCTACATTGAGATGGATCCTAATTAAGACTTATATGGTAGGCCTTTCCATTCATAACTATGTTATCTTGAGGTAGGGTATTATATATTCATTAATGGAAACTCATCATGTAGAATTCAGAGAATTTCTAACTAATTAGAAAGAGCATGTTGGCAGCTTAGTCCAGATAGTGGTCATATACTAACTAATGATGAAGAAATAATATTTTAGAGGTCAAAGAGTGGTTTTTATTAGTATTATCTCCTAGGATTGTCAATAAACAAATTCAATGGAAATGATTTCTTTCGCCACCATTTGATTGACCCATTGAGGTTTTGAAACGAATCAGGCTAGTAGGTTACAAGATATCACATCCTCTTAAATAGTAATCTATGAATGATATCATTCAAATATGTCAGATTCTATAGTTCATTCTGTCACACCCATGATCTATTTTTAAATTCATTATTCATTTAATTTCCATTCCTGATTTTCTTTGGGGTTTTACCACTTATTTTGGTTAAAATTGTGGGTTTTGAAAATTTAGGCCAAACCGTGAGCTCAATTCCAGATTTAAAAATAAATTTCATTTCTTCTATAACTCCTTCAATTTTTTCTATTTTATACACATTCCACTTCCCAATTGGCATACCCTGATATATTAAAATCACATTATCTCTT
Source organism: Viscum album (assembly GCA_963277665.1). NCBI lineage: Eukaryota > Viridiplantae > Streptophyta > Magnoliopsida > Santalales > Viscaceae > Viscum > Viscum album. The sequence continues at coordinate 493,264,321 of OY728150.1, forward strand.
TGGACCACATATATATGAAAAATCATGAGGATTTTGTTTTTTATTAAGGTAATGGGACTACCTGTAATCCCATTTCCTACATTAAATTATTTTAATAAATGTTTCATATCTCATTCATTGATTAATTTTTTCCAGTGATTCCACCTCCCTCTCAAATCAAGTATCCTGAGGATCACCCCCATTATCGTTTTTTCCATTTTGGAGGTCAGGTGTACCGTGAATAAGGAGATCTTTCATACTCTTTCTCAAATCGATCAGATTTGACCAGGTAAAATGAATCTTTCATAAATCCTTCAATTTTCATCCTTTTTACCCTATTTCTATCCCCCCATTGCCTAATACGACTCCTTCTAACATCCATACCAATTTTGGGTACTTTGAGATTCATATTTTGGTGGATTCAGGGAGATCTCATCAATATTTCTGCAAGTAAGTATTTCTATATTTGATTTATCCTCTTTTCTTAGGGTTTCATCCCTCTTTCTTGATGTTCCAAAGCGTCCAGAAACTAGTTTTCATACCTAGGGTTTAACCATGAGTCTTTTTGGTGAAAATTTGTGGTCTAGAGATGGATTTATCATCCTTGTGGTGTCGGGTTGGTGCGTTTGATGTTTCGCACCATATTTTGATGGATTCGACAATTTGGGTAGCTGATTCGATGGGTAACCATTTAATGATGAGTTAGTTTGCTTGATTAAATAATGTTTCATGTTCCTAATATGCTGTGAATTATTAGAAAACCATTTTTGGTAGCAATAATAAAGAATTTGGTATTAAAGTTACATTTTTGTTTGAAGTGTGTATTTTTCAAATGTATTTAATGTGTAATCTCTTGTGGTAGTTTTGTAAAATGTGGATGTAACGCCCCGACCCCAGCTACCCAGAGTCGGTGCATTACTTCGTAACATTGGCATGATCACAAAAGATCAAGTCTCGAAAGACCGATTAGTTTAGTAGCCTTGGAAACACTATATACATTCATAAATGTTACATTACATCACAAAGTGAAAAACTATAATAACATAGTCTCCATAGTCCACACTTCTATCCTCTTCGGACTATCCCTGCAGGTCATTCATAAAATACTTCTTCACATCCTGGAAAATATTAAAACATTGAAAGGGGTGAGCTCAGATGTAACATCCCAAGTAAGTAATGAATAATAGATATTTTTATCCATGTCTATTAATGATTAAGATAGTGTTTTAGAGGCTTAAAATGAAAATAAATACAATCTTATGCATGGAATACACTAATATTCTTAAAAGATTGTTTTACTGTCTTTTGATGGCAAACCATTTTTGAATCTATATTTTGACAATTTTATAAACTATGTTTGTCAAAATAAACTTATTCTTTATGATTGGGACATCAAAATTTACCTTGTGTGAATTTTTTGTATTTTTCTGACAATGTTCATTTTTTAATGAATAGTGAAAAATACTGCATTTTACATCAAAACTGCTTTTTAATCTAATTTATTTATATGATTAGATTATCTTTTGAATTGGTATTAATGTGTAATATGAATATATTTTTACCATTTTATCTAATGGTGGTCATTGGAATCAATTTCACTTTGAAATTAGACTTAAACTAGTGTCAATCTTCTGATACTTATTGTTTTGTAAAAACACGCTATTTGCTTTGGCAGCGGGAATTAATTTTTAAATTAGTTAATGTGACTTATAAGATTTGAATTTTGTAAAATAGACTTCATTTTTGAATCCGGAATATCAAATATAGCTTAGGGTGAATTTTTTGTTATTTTCTGAAAAACTTCAATTTTTGATGAATAGTGAAACCACTAAGTGGTAATCAAGCAAACTGATTTTTCAGTTAAATGAAAGTTTACCACTAATGTGTATTGAATTTTGAAAATCTGACATACATGGTTGTCATTAAGAAGTAAAATGTAGTTCAATGAGATTAAAATAATTTTTTGGTGAATAGTAACTTATTAAGTTCTTAATCGTGATTAGTGGTAATTAGGGTAGTTTAAGGTATAAATAATGCTTTAATAATATGAAACGACCTAGACACATGTCCCAACCTTATTGTTTGTGTCATGGCCGACCACGACAAGCCATGGGTCAACTTGGGGACCCCATGGATCCACTTTTGTTGGGAAATGACATAAATTACTTTTTATTTAATGTTAAAGGGAAAATGACACGAACATAGTATGTTTTACGAAAACAATTTTTAAGTGGGGTTATACAAGTTCAAAATTTGATTATAAATAGTAATTGGAAAGCTAAAAAGATTTCCTATATCATAGTAGTTTTTTTATAATTTTTAGACATTAAATAAATTTAATTATGTACGACATAATAATGATGCAGTGATGACATCATTATTTGACGATTTAAAAAAATAGAAATATAATATAAAATCTATGAACTACACATGGCCAAAACCAATTGGATGAGTGGATTTCGAACCCTTATCACCTTATCCACGAATTATATCAATGTGGGACCTTTTGAAACCGAAACACATTTTCAAATAATGTAATATTTCTTTACTTTCCAAAAGTGCCCCTCCTCTCCTCTTATAAAAGGCCCCCACCTCTACCTCATTTCACACACTCTTCAAGCCTTTGGCTCGGCCAAACCCTACCCATTTTCTCTCTCCACATCCCTCTCCTCAAACTAGAGGATTCCCTTTGGGCAGAATCCTTTCAAAGGATGCCTTTAGGCTCAAATCAAAAGGAGTTACACTTTTTAAGGTAATTCGTTCTCTCATGTTCATTTGTTTTATTTTGCTTCTCCAACCCCTAAACTCTTTTTATTTACTTCTTTTGTAACAAAACCAGTATCATCAATATACTAGGATGTTGTTATAAGATTTATTCGAGCGACACTCTCACACAACTACATCAAATGGTTAAAGAAGATACGGTTTCCGTGGATGGCGAAATTCTGCCTCCCGAAACGATGATTGTTCAATACTCATTTAACACCTTCAAAGGTGGCCATTATGATGTCACTATTTTTATATATGATATATAATATGTTTATGTTTTCCTTAATCTTCTGTTTTTTTCATTTTGGGCATACCTTTATGGTTTCCATTATGGGTAAACACGATATCTTCATTTTAGGAAGTGCGGACTACCACCCCCTCAAAGTGATTTGATTCGTTAAATACCATATGTGGGACATATAAAGGATGGAACTATGATATTATATATGATATTATTCTGGAATTATAATATAACTTTATATAATTATGATTCCATTCTATAAAATACGAAATAGAAATGAAAGTAGCGTTCATGCGTACGTACGGCTTACCGTCTCCAAGAACGGTGCATTTCATTTCTTACCTCTAAATGATTATGTAATATTATAAATGCATGTATGTACTGGATATATATGACATATATGATATCTAAATCATGAATACCATTCTGGATATAATGAACCTTTGACCAAATTAACAACATGTAAGTGTAAGAAGACTATTTTTGACTTAAGAACCAAATACCGACAAAATGAACATTATTAACTTAAATGATTACATGATGTCCATAACATGGTATAAAAGGAATAATGAACTTGAAAAAGGTTCTTAAGCAAGTAGAGATTAACTCAAGTTTATTATTCAGGAGATTAAAGAACGGTCAGGTCAAGTCGGATACGAGGTATGGGACCTCGTCTCAATCTCCTTTCATTGAGGCATATTTTATTTTATACACAACTTCCTTTTATACGGTGTATAAACCCCTTTGACTTTTACGTTTATTCAAAAGGAATCTTTTTTATACTAAGCATTTACTAAATGACAAAAGGGAATGTTTTTGTCGTACGTATGTGGCGACAACGAATTCTCCGCCGTCGTAACCGTTATTTGAGTTTCGGCTTCCTCTACAAGCCATACCTTCTTTTTAAAAGAAAAATAAATACCATGTTTTACTTTTCTTTTATTTTAGTATTGAAAATGGTTTTCATAATGTTTTTTATATCAATGTTTTGTATTGATATCTCGTGATTGAAATGTGGAAATTTTATGTTTCCTTTATGCATGTTTTATGTGATATGATTATGTTATGGTTCTTGGGCATTATTATGAAGACGGGTGGTTCCGTGATAAACTAAGGGCGGGTGAGCCCGTTATAGCTCTCCAATGCATTGGGTAACGCGAAGGAGTGAAACATTAAGGTTTCTACGAAGAGATTTTAGGGAATATACTGTGATGGGTATTCCAAACGTAACCAAGAGGGTTACTCCCTACGTAAGAATGTTATGAATGCCTCAAGTTACCTATATGTCTTATGGTTTCTATGATTTATTCATGATTTTATGAGGTATGTTAAAGTGCCTATGTTTTATGGGTATGGTATGATTTCATTCTTATGTATATATGAACTCATGTTTCCTTCCCATGTTTTTATAACCCATACTGAGTTTTTATGCTCATCCCAAGTTTTTGAAATGTTTTTCACAGGTCAAGGGAAAGGTACATGATAAGATGATAGAGTTAAGGATGTGTCAAGAAATAATCCATGTTTTATTTTAAAAGTGTTTCCATTGATGTGAATGAAGAATACTACCTTTATGAAACCACTTTGTTTATATGTGGAATGTAATGCAAGTTTTATGATCTAATTCTCTAAAACTCTAAACCCGAAAAGATCCTCAATGTGTAATCTTGTAATAACTCAAGATTAAGTAAGGTTTAAGGATGGGGCCTTATAGTTGGTATCAGAGGTCGGTTTAGATAACTTTAGGAGTTAGAATTCTATTAAATTATTATCAAAAAATATTTTTTTTTTCGAAATGATATAGCATTTAAAGATTACCATGTTGCTTCATCTAAGACATGTTTGTTCAGAATGGTTTTCCGCAGAGGAAACAGGGAAGCAGTGCTAGGAAGGCATACAGAAGGAAATAACCTTCCGAATCAGCATCCAGAAATGGTCGGAATTGGAACTGAACAGTTTGTTGCAGTAATGGCGCAGTTGACTCAAGCAATAAATGGCGGTGGTATCCATGCACGAGATCAGCCAGATCAACCGCAGAGGAACATGTTAGTGGTGGAACATTTCATGAGGCAACATCCACCATCATTCAGAGGATCATCTGACCCTGTGCTAGCTGAAGGGTGGATTAAAGCACTGGAGAAGATTTTTGATGTCATGGGGTGTTCAGACAATCAAAAGGTTAGTCTTGCTATTTACCGTTTGAAGGGAGAAGCAGATCAGTGGTTGTCTATGGTTAAAAATATCAGGGACGCCGATGAGATTGATGCTCTTGACTGGGATGAATTCAAAGGTATGTTTCTTGAGAAGTATTTTCCTAAGGCTGTTCGACTTAGGATGGAAAATCAATTCTTGGAATTGAGGCAAGAGGAAGACTCAGTGGCTACCTATGAGGAAAGGTTCACTCGATTGGCAAGGTATGCTTCAAATTTTATCCGGGACCTTGATAGTAAAATCAATCGTTTTTACTCAGGATTAAAGCCAAAATATCGAAGGGCATTAGCTTCTCGTGAGTTTAAAAGTTATGAAAATCTTGTTCGATGTGCTGAGAAGGTGGAAATGGAGTTTGCCGATGACCAAGTTTTCTATAACAATCAGCAGAAGAAGAGACCAAGGTGGCAGGAGAAAGGTAAGAATTCTTCAAAAAAGTCTGATGGTAAGAGAACTAAGTTTCCAGTTTGTGATAAATGCGGCAAAAGGAATGGTGGGGAATGTCTTCTGAATTCGGGGAAGTGCTACCGATGTGGTAAGATGGGACATAAGGCTCGTGATTGCACTGAAAAGGATCAAGGTGAAGGTAAGAACAAATTTGATTTACAGTTAGTGAAATGTTATAAGAGCAATGAGATGGGTCACTATGAAAACGAGTGTCCGACAAAGAGCTTGAGTGATGGGAAGCAGTTAGACTACAAGCAGAAAGGGGTGGTGAAATCCTTTGCAACTACTTCAGCAGATGTCGGGCCATCAAATGAAGTTGTATCAGGTACTTTGTTTTTTTTTTCAGATTATGCCAGTGTGTTGTTTGATTCGGGGTCTACACATTCTTTCATCTCTGAAACCTTTTCTAGTAAAATGGGAATACCATCTCAAGAAATGACTCCTGAACTTTTGGTAAAAACACCTGGGGGAAGTGTCGAGGCAAAAAGAATTTATAAGAATCTTCTTATCCTTATCTATGGAAAGAACCTACTTGAAAACCTTATTGTTCTACCTCTAGTAGAGTTTGATGTTATCCTGGGTATGGATTGGCTCTCTATCTACCATGCTAAGATTGATTGTAGAGCTAAAGAAGTTTCTTTTCAGAAATACTTTCAGTTTGTTTACAAGAATGAACCCTTACTTTTGATAACATATCAAGAGGCCGAGAAACTTGTAAAATATGGAAATGAATGTTACCTTGCACACGTCGTTGAAAATAAAGAAACTATTCAGATTAATGATGTGCCAGTGGTAAATGAGTATCCTGATGTTTTTCCTGATGATTTGCCTGGAATAATACCAGATCGAGAAGTTGAGTTTACTGTTGACTTAGTTCCTGATGCTAAGCCAATTTCAAAACCTCCTTATCGAATGGCACAAATTGAACTTTTAGAGTTGAAGGAGGAATTGCAAGATTTATTAGAGAAAGGTTTCATTAGACCTAGCACATCACCATGGGGTGCTCCTGTTTTATTTGTTAAAAAGAAAGATGGTTCTATGAGACTTTGCATTGATTATAGAGCCCTGAATAATATCACTGTTAAGAACAAATATCCTTTGCCTCATATCGATGATTTGTTTGATCAGCTCCAGGGAGCTCAGTTTTTTTCAAAGATTGACTTGAGATCGGGGTACCATCAGCTGAAGGTAAAGGAGGCAGATATTCCGAAGACCGCATTCCGTACGAGATATGGCCATTATGAATTTGTAGTAATGCCTTTTGGGAAAACCAATGCACCTGCTGTATTCATGGACTTAATGAATAGAATTTTCCATGAGTTCTTGGATAAGTTTGTGGTGGTTTTCATTGATGATATTTTGGTGTTTTCTAAAAGTAAAGAGGAGCATGAAAAACATTTAAGGGTTATCTTGCAAACCTTAAAAGAAAAGAAACTGTATGGGAAATTCAGAAAGTGTGAGTTTTGGTTACAACAAATTTCTTTCCTTGGTCACATTGTTTCTAAAGATGGAATAATTGTTGATCCTGCAAAAACAAAAGTTGTGGAAGAATGGCCAAGACCCACAAATGTAACCGAGATTCGTAGCTTCCTTGGTTTGGCGGGCTATTACCGAAGGTTTGTTAGAAATTTTTCACGGTTATCTAGTCCAATGACTAAGCTAACTCGAAATGGTGTTAAGTTTATCTGGACAAAAGAATGTGATGATTGTTTTCAGGAATTAAAAAGAAGATTGGTGAATGCTCCAGTTTTGGCACTACCTTCCAGGAATGGTGAGTTTGTTATATACCGTGATGCTTCATTGAACGGACTTGGTTGCGTCCTAATGCAGAATGAACAGGTAATTGCTTATGCTTCACGACAGTTGAAAACTCATGAGGTAAATTACCCTACACATGATTTGGAATTAGCTGCTGTTGTTTTTGCTTTAAAAATTTGGAGGCATCATTTGTATGGATTAAAGTGTGAAATATATACCGATCACAAAAGTTTAAAGTATATATTCACTCAGAAAGAGTTAAACATGAGACAAAGGAGATGGCTGGAATTAATCAAGGATTATGATTGTACAATTCATTACCATCCGGGAAAAGCAAATAAAGTGGCTGATGCTTTGAGTCGAAAAAGTAATGCTTCATTAACAATGTTGCGTTTGGAACGTGATCCTTTGGTTAAGGATTTGATGAACTTTGGCATAGAAGTTGTTGGTGCAGGAAGTCCTTCGGTTTTGTTTCAGGTATCAGTGAGATCATCTCTATCAGATAGAATCAAGCAAGCACAGAAGCAAGACAGTGAGTTTTAGAAAAAGGTAGAGCTGGTTCAGAAAGGTAAGTTGCATGAATTCAACATTGATAATGATTGTGTTTTGAGATTTGGGAAGAGATTGTCTGTGCCTTGTGATTCACAGTTGAAGAGATAGTTGTTATGTGAAGCTCATAGTTCTCCGTTTTCAGTTCATCCGGGCAGTACTAAGATGTATAGAGATCTGCGGGAGTATTACTGGTGGGATGGAATGAAAAGAGATATTGGGGATTTTACTGTGAAGTGCTTGACATGTCAACAGGTTAAAGCAGAGCGGCAGTTACCGAAAGGGATGCTTCAACCTTTACCAGTGCTAGAGTGGAAATGGGAGAATATATCCATGGACTTTGTTGTTGGATTACCGAAGACATCTCGAGGTAATAATGCAATCTGGGTTATTGTTGATCACTTGACCAAATCTTCTCATTTCCTTGCTATACGAGATACTTTCTCTCTTGATCAACTTTCCCGTTTGTATCTTAAAGAGATAGTCAGGTTACATGGAGTTCCTCTCTCCATTGTATCGGATCGTGATCCCAGGTTTACTTCTAACTTTTGGAAAGGCCTTCAGAAGTCGTTGGGTACTGAATTAAAATTTAGTACAGCTTTTCATCCTCAATCAGATGGGCAGTCAGAACGAACAATTCAGACATTGGAGGATATGCTACGAGCTTGTTCTATGGATTATCAGGGAAGTTTGGACCAACATCTTTCTTTGGTTGAGTTTTCATATAATAACAGTTTTCATTCCAGTATACAGATGGAACCATTTCAGGCATTATATGGGAAGCGGTGTCGAACTCCAGCTTTCTGGGATGAAGTGGGTGAAAGAAAGTTGATGGGACCAGAATTGGTAGAAGAGATGGCAGAAAAAGTTCAGCTGATTTAGAAACACATGAGAACAGCTCATAGCAGGCAGAAGAGTTATGCGGATAACCGGAGGAAGGATCTATCTTTCGAGGTAGGTGATCATGTTTTTCTCAAGGTTTCTCCTTGGAAAAGTGTGATGAGATTTGGTAAGAAAGGAAAGTTGAGTCCAAGGTTCATTGGACCATACGAAATTCTGGAGAGAGTTGGATCAGTTGCATACCGAGTGGCTTTACCTCTGAGTTTATCTCAGGTACACAATGTTTTTCACGTTTCGATGTTGAGAAAGTATATGCCAGATCCATCTCATGTTTTGAGTCCAGAGGTAGTTCAGCTGGAAGAGAACCTATCTTATGAGGAACAACCGGTCCAGATTCTTGACCACAGGGAGCAAGTGTTACGGAATAAGGTGATTAAGCAGGTAAAGGTTTTGTGGAAAAACCACATGATTGAAGAGGCAACATGGGAATCTGAAAATGCAATGAGGGATAAGTACTCCCATTTATTCGATAAGTAAATAAATTGAGGGGACACAATTTTCTAAAGGGGGGAAGGATGTAACATCCCAAGTAAGTAATGAATAATAGATATTTTTATCCATGTCTATTAATGATTAAGATAGTGTTTTAGAGGCTTAAAATGAAAATAAATACAATCTTATGCATGGAATACACTAATATTCTTAAAAGATTGTTTTACTGCCTTTTGATGGAAAACCATTTTTGAATCTATATTTTGACAATTTTATAAAATATGTTTGTCAAAATAAACTTATTCTTTATGATTGGGACATCAAAATTTACCTTGTGTGAATTTTTCGTATTTTTCTGACAATGTTCATTTTTTAATGAATAGTGAAAAATACTGCATTTTACATCAAAACTGCATTTTAATCTAATTTATTTATATGATTAGATTATCTTTTGAATTGTTATTAATCTCTAATATGAATATATTTTTACCATTTTATCCAATGGTGGTCATTGGAATCAATTTCACTTTGAAATTATACTTAAACTAGTGTCAATCTTTTGATACTTATTGTTTTGTAAAAACACGCTATTTGCTCTGGCAGCGGGAATTAATTAATAAATTAGTTAATGTGACTTATAAGATTTGAATTTTGTAAAATAGACTTCATTTTTGAATCTGGAATATCAAATATAGCTTAGGGTGAATTTTTGGTAATTTTCTGAAAAACTTCAATTTTTGATGAATAGTGAAACCACTAAGTGGTAATCAAGCAAACTGATTTTTCAGTTAAATGAAAGTTTACCTCTAATGTGTATTGAATTTTGAAAATCCGACATACATGGTTGTCATTAAGAAGTAAAATGTAGTTCAATGAGATTAAAATATTTTTTTGGTGAATAGTAACTTATTAAGTTCTTAATCGTGATTAGTGGTAATTAGGGTAGTTTAAGGTATAAATAATGCTTTAATAATATGAAACGACCTAGACACATGTCCCAACCTTATTGGTTGTGTCATGGCCGACCAAGACAAGCCATGGGTAAACTTGGGGACCCCATGGATCCACTTTTGTTGGGAAATGACATAAATTACTTTTTATTTAATGTTAAAGGGAAAATGACACAAACATAGTATGTTTTACGAAAAAAATTTTAAGTGGGGTTATACAAGTCCAAAATTTAATTATAAATAGTCATTGGAAAGCTAAAAAGATTTCCTATATCAGAGTATGTTTTTCTATAATTTTTAGACATTAAATAAATTTAATTATTTACGACATAATAATGATGCAGTGATGACATCATTATTTGACGATTTAAATAAAATATAAAGATAATATAAAATCTATAAACTACACATGGCCAAAACCAATTGGATGAGTGGATTTCGAACCCTTATCACCTTATCCACGAATTATTTCAATGTGAGACCTTTTGAAACCTAAACACATTTTCAAATAATGTAATATTTCTTTACTTTCCAAAAGTGCCCCTCCTCTCCTCTTATAAAAGGCCCCCACCTCTACCTCATTTCACACACTCTTCAAGCCTTTGACTCGGCCAACCCCTGCCCATTTTCTCTCTACACATCCCTCTCCTCAACCTAGAGGATTCCCTTTGGGCATAATCCTTTCAAAGGAAGCCTTTAGGCTCAAATCAAAAGGAGTTACACTTTTTAAGGTAATTCATTCTCTCATGTTCATTTGTTTTATTTTGCTTCTCCAACCCCCTAAACTCTTTTTATTTACTTCTTTTGTAACATTACCAGTATCATCAATATACTAGGATGTTGTTATAATATTTATTCGAGCTACACTCTCACACAACTACATCAAATGGTTAAAGAACATACGGTTTCCGTGGATGGCGAAATTCTGCCTCCCGAAACGATGATTGTTCAATACTCATTTAACACCTTCAAATGTGGCCATTATGATGTCACTATTTTTATATATGATATATAATATGTTTATGTTTTCCTTAAGATTCTGTTTTTTTCATTTTGGACATACCTTTATGGTTTCCATTATGGGTAAACACGATATCTTCATTTTAGGAAGTGCGGACTACCGCCCCCTCAAAGTGATTTGATTCGTTAAATACCATATGTGGGACATATAAAGGATGGAACTATGATATTATATATGATATTATACTGGAATTATAATATAACTTTATATAATTATGATTCCATTCTATAAAATATGAAATAGAAATGAAAGTAGCGTTCATGTGTACGTACGGCTTACCGTCTCGATGAACGGTGCATTTCATTTCTTACCTCTAAATGATTATGTAATATTATAAATGAATGTATGTACTGGATATATATGACATATATGATATCTAAATCATGAATACCATTCTGGATATAATGAACCTTTGACCAAATTAACAACATGTAAGTGTAAGAAGACTATTTTTGACTTAAGAACCAAATACCGACAAAATGAACATTATTAACTTAAATGATTACATGATGTCCATAACATGGTATAAAAGGAATAATGAACTTGAAAAAGGTTCTTAAGCAAGTAGAGATTAACTCAAGTTTATTATTCAGGAGATTAAAGAACGGTCGGGTCAAGTCGGATACGAGGTATGGGACCTCGTCTCAATCTCCTTTCATTGAGGCATATTTTATTTTATACACAACTTTCTTTTATACGGTGTATAAACCCCTTTGACTTTTACGTTTATTCAAAAGGAATCTTTTTTATACGAAGCGTTTACTAAATGACAAAAGGGAATGTTTTTGTCGTACGTATGCGGCGACAATGAATTCTCCACCGTCGTAACCGTTATTTGAGTTTCGGCTTCCTCTACAAGCCATACCTTCTTTTTAAAAGAAAAATAAATACCATGTTTTACTTTTCTTTTATTTTAGTATTGAAAATGGTTTTCATAATGTTTTTTATATCAATGTGTTGTATTGATATCTCGTGATTGAAATGAAAAAATTTTATGTTTCCTTTATGCATGTTTTATGTGATATGATTATGTTATGGTTCTTGGGCATTATTATGAAGACGGGTGGTTCCGTGATAAAATAAGGGCGGGTGAGCCCGTTATAGCTCTCCAATGCATTGGGTAACGTGAAGGGGTGAAACGTTAAGGTTTCTCCGAAGAGAGTTTAGGGAATATACTTTGATGGGTATTCCATACGTAACCAAGAGGGTTACTCCCTACATAAGAATGTTATCAATGCCTCAAGTTACCTTTATGTATGATGGTTTCTATGATTTATTCATGATTTTATGAGGTATGTTAAAGTGCCTATGTTTTTTGGGTATGGTATGATTTCATTCTTATGTATATATGAACTCATGTTTCCTTCCCATGTTTTTATAACCCATACTGAGTTTTTATGCTCATCCCATGTTTTTGAAATGTTTTTCACAGGTCAAGGGAAAGGTACATGATAAGATGATACAGTCAAGGATGTGTCAAGAAATAATCCATGTTTTATTTTAAATGTGTTTCCATTGATGTGAATGAATAATACTACCTTTATGAAACCACTTTGTTTATATGTGGAATGTAATGCAAGTTTTATGATCTAATTCTCTAAAACTCTAAACCTGAAAAGATCCACAATGTGTAATTTTGTAATAACTCAAGATTAAGTAAGGTTTAAGGCTGGGGCCATATATCAGATGCTCAGTAAGGATAACAATATTGCGGAAGCTTTCATAAATAAACATTAACATTTAAGGCAATGTATAACTAAAACAAAAGCCTTTTAAACTTGAACTTCAACATAATATGGCAAAAGTAAAATGAGATAATGCCATTCACTTCTTCACATGGATATTCTACTGGTCCAATAATCACATGCAATATCAATAACCACTTTCATAATGATGGAATGCATAATGCCAGACTATCATAACCACGTAGTCAAGGCCTCGTGCCAAGACTACAAATAAGATTTTGTCAAGGCCTTGTGCCAAGACACTAGTTTGTCTCATGAGACATGCCGATGCATCGAGGAGCTATAGCGGGCTCCACCCGTCACTTATTAAGTCCAATGCATTCCTCATATGAATAGGTTTAAGCATATCATAAACCATAACATAATCGTATCACATAAAACATGCATAAAGGAAAAATAACAGTTCCATATTTCAATCACAGGATATAAATACAACACATTGATATAATAAAAACGCTTTGAAAACCATGTTCAATACCAAAATAAAAGAAAGTTAAAACTTTGTATTTATTTTTCATTAAAAAAATGATGGCTTGTAGTGGAAGCCGAAACTCAAATAATGGTCACGGCGGCGGAGAAGTCGTTGTCGCCGCATAAGTACGGAAAGAAAAACATTCCCTTTTTGTCGTTTAGTAAAATTCTTCGTATAAAAAAGATTCCTTTTGAATAAACGTAAAAGTCAAAGGGGTTTATACACCGTATAAAAGAAAGTTGTGTATAAAACCAAATATGACTCAATGAAAGGAGATTGAGACGAAGTCCTAAAAAGATAATTTTTAAAATAAAATAGATCTATTATATGTATTCACTATAGGTACACATAAAGAAAGTAAAAATACAAAATAATACATAATAATATCATGACATAATTGGAAAGTAGGAGATTAACCCAAAGAATGGAATTTGGGTTAAGAAGTTCCCTTACCTTGTGTCCGACTTGACTCAACCGTTCTTTAACCTCCTGAATAATAAACTAGAGTTAATATCTACCTTATTAAGAACCATTTTCAATTTATTTATCCTTATTATATCACTTATTACAATGATATGAACATTATGTAATTATTTAAGTTAATAACGGTTGTTTTGTCGATCTTTGGTACTTGAGTCAACAATAAACTTCTTATAATTACAAGTTGTTCATGTGGTAGAATATCCATTATATCCAGAATTATATTCATGATTTAGATGTCATATATATCTTATATATCCAGTATATACATTCATTTATAATATTACGTAACATTTAGAGGTAAGAAATGAAATGCACCGTTCATGGAGACGGTAAGCCGTACGTACGCATGAACGCTACTTTCATTTAAATTTCATATTTAATGGAACTAAATCATAATGATATAAATGTATAATATAATTCCAGTATAATATAGTGTATAATACTATTTACTTCATCCTTTATACATCCCTCATATGACATTAACGATTCAAATCACTTTGAGGGGGCGGTAGTCCGCACTTCCTAAAATGAAATTATCGCTTTTTACCCAAAATGGAAATCATAAAGTATTCCATAAATGAGAAATACAGAAGAATAAGTAAAACATAAACATATTATATATCATATATAAAAATAGTTACATCTTAATGGCCACCTTTGAAGGTGTTATATGAGTGTTGAACAATCATCGTTTCGTGAGGCAGTAATTCGCCATCCACAGAAACCGTATGTTCTTTAACCATTAGATGTAGGTGTGTGTAAGTGTAGCTCTAATACTTATTATAACAACATCCTAGTATATTGAGGATACTGGTGTTGTTACAAAATAAATGAATAAAAAGATTTTAGGGGGTTGGAGAAGAAAAATAAAACAAAACAACATTAGAAAAGACATTACCTCAAAATCGGGTAACTCTTTTTGATTTGAGCCAAAGGCTTCCTTGGGAAGAGTTCTGCCCAAAGTAAGTCATGTAGGAGTAAGAGGGGGATGTTGGGAGAGTATTTGGGCAGAGGTTGGCCGAGCCAAATGGCTTGATGGTGTGAATAAGGTGGGAGTGGTGGGGGCCTTTTATAAGTGGAGAGGAGGGGCTCTTTTGGAAAGATTGAAATGTTACATTATTATAAAATGATTTTTGGATTCTAAAGGTCCCACACTTATATAATTCGTGGATAAGGTGATAAGGGTTCTAAATATTTTCATCCAATAGGCTTTGGACAAGTGTAAGCCTTGGATTTTGCATTATCTTATCATTTTATTTAAATCGTTAAACAATGAGGTCATCGCCACATCATAATGATGTCATAAATAATTTAATTTATTTAATGTCTAAAAATTATAAAAAAAATTACTATGATGTAGTAAATCTTTTTATCTTTCTAATGAATATTTATAATCAAAATTTGGACTTGTGTAACCCCACGTAAAAAATGTTTTAGTAAAACAATTCATGTTTGTGTCAATTTAATTTTAACATTAAATAAATATATATTAATGTCATTTCCCAACTAAAGTGGCTCCATGGGGTCCCCAAGTTGACCCATGGGTTGTCTTGGTCGGCCATGACTCATCCAATTGGAGTAGGACAAGTGTCATGCTCATCTCATATTATTAAAACATTGTTTTTACCTTAAACTACACTAATTACCTCTAATCGCGATTAAGAACTTAAAAGTTACTATTCACCAAAAAATTATTTTAATCTCATTGAACCACATTTTACTTCTTAATGACAACCATGTATGTCAGATTTTTGAAAATCAAATCACAGAAGTGGTAATATTTCATTTAAACGAAATATCAGTTATTTAACTACCACTTAGTGGTTTCACTATTCATCAAAAATTGAAGTTTTTCAGAACAATGCCAAAATTTCACCCGAAGCTATAATTGATATTCCGAATTCAAAAATGATGTCTATTTTAAAAAATTCCAAACATATAAGTTGCATTAATTAATTTTATAATTAATTCCCGCTGTCACAACAAATAGCGTGTTTTTAAGAAACAATTTATATCAAAATATTGACAATTGTTTATGTCCAATTTCAATGTTAAATTAATTCTAATGACCACCATTGGATAAAATTGTAAAAATATATTCTAATTATACTTTAAAACCACTAAATAGTATAATTTATCACTATGAATTATTTTGATTGAAAAAGTTGTTTTTAAGTATTTTTCACTATTCATAAAAAATTAGAAGTTCTCAGAAAAATACTAAAAATTCATCATAGGCTAATTTCGATATTCCGAATCCAAAAATGAAGTCCATTTTGAAATATAAAATTTCTATAATTTTAAAAAGTGGTTATTACTATTCATAACGGCTACTTTGATTAGTCGCGGTGTTTTAGAACTCGAAGTTGCGTACAATACAAACTATTGCATTATTGAATGAGAAGCGTATCATGGAAGCTCGGGGTGTTACATTCTCCCCTACTTCAATAAATTGCGTCCTCGCAATTTGAAATTTTTCTTTGAAAATAAAAGGTTGAAAAGAGAAAATACCTTTGAGGAAAACCCACATCGGAAATAAGGTTAATAAATATATAACATTAAAAGAAAGCAGGATAAGTACAAAGGTAACCCGATACAACCCATTCTAGGATCATATGAAAATATGGATATGGAAGAAAAACAAACCATTAATGTCTGATGGAGAGTTATAGAAAACAGGATTAGGAGAAAGTTTAACCACAAGAAAATCACAAACTTGTGATTGGGTAAACTGTCATTGAATCCCCAATTGGAAAAGTTAACCGACAACATTTTTGTTTTAAGTTACCTTTTATAATGTTGACGAATTTATTTAGGAGATTTACTAAGAACGTAAGGGAATATACGTACTTGTTATGTATACTTTCATTCGTTAATAAATGTTTACCACAAACCCAACTTTTACTCCAAATGTTAATGGAACTCAAAAATATTCTATTTATCCTAATCGTATAAGGTTCCAAATGTTAACACATACCATTTAGATTAGTAAAACTATTTTGTAATAACCAGGGACTTCCTGTAGGCTACTGGTAGGAAATAAATCTGTGTCGCACTATGGTTGTGGGTTCGATTCCTACAGCTTTGTCCGACGCGACGGGTTATTCCCCTCCCTGCAGGTTGTCCTTATCCTAAAACTATAGTATTATAATATTCCAAAAATAATCTTCAGAAATGCTTTAACCTTAAACAATAATATCCATGGTTCAACTTAATCCATTCCAACCTTAATAGTTATCCAAAATACCTCTGTCCAGACTTTCTCTAAAAGGTCTCTTAATTCCAAAATCAATTTATCAGATTCCCCAAACAAAGTAAAGTTTCTCTTATTGTCACATACTAAAAATATGATTCCCTTAATCATATTAAAACCTTACTGAAATCAACAAGTACTGCAGTACAATCCTTATATATCACATTATTCTAATAACCAGAATATAATCCATGAGTCCAAAAGCACCAATACATTAATTATTCCGCTTCTACTGTAGTTACAGCATAAGATTGGCTTTGATCCCTTGACCTTTTCTGAGGTAAGTTTCCCTGACGCTTAGGACATTCATTTGCATAATGCCCTGTTTCCCTACAATTGTAGCATTCAACTTTGATAGCCTCTTTCTTTCCCTTGCAATCACGAGCCTGGTGACCCTTTTCTCCACATTTATAACAAACTCCCATTCCTTTTAGGCATGTACCAGGGTGATTCTTCCCACAATTATCACATAATGGAAAATCCTCCTTTCCCTTTTTCCCTTTATCTGTCTCTTGTTCCACCGTTGTCTTCTTCTCTTGCTTTACTTTGTTGTCATAAGACTTAGAGAATTCCTTTTCTGTCTTGATAGCACATGAGACAATATCTTCGTATGATGAGTAGGATTGTGATACTAAATCTCGACAGAGAAATGGTTTTAACCCATCAAAGAAACGATCAGTCTTACTTCTTGGGTTACGTATGTAATCGGCTGCATGCCTCGCTAACCTTGTAAAGTTAACCTCATACTTTGCGACATTCTCATCCTCCTTCTGCCTCAGACTCAGAAATTGCCTTTCCATATCTTCTCGATGGTCACGAGGAAAGTAT
Organism: Viscum album; assembly: GCA_963277665.1. NCBI lineage: Eukaryota > Viridiplantae > Streptophyta > Magnoliopsida > Santalales > Viscaceae > Viscum > Viscum album. The sequence continues at coordinate 493,282,356 of OY728150.1, forward strand.
TTTTCTATGAAAAGCTCTTTGAACTCCCTCCATTCGATATTTGATACATGATCATCTTCCTTTGTGTTTTGAATTAGCGACCACCACTGATCGGCATCTCCAGTGAGGCGGTAAACTGCCAAGACAACCTTCTCCCTTTCACTACTCCCCAAGGCATGGAATATTTTCTCTAAGGAATTTATCCATTGCTCAGCTACTATAGGATTTGTACTCCCATTGAAGGTTGGTGGTTGTTGTCTCATGAAACGATCTAGCATTGATCCTCTACGTTGCGGATCAGGGTGCTCCATACGAGTAAGGTTATTATTCATAACCTGAGTAAGTTGTCCCAGTATGGTGATTAGCTGATCGGCACCAGTTGCATCACCAGCCCCACTATAATTATCTTGAGCAGGAGGGAAATCCCTACATGGAGTGCGTGCATTGATACGGTTTCCATTTCTTCCACTAGGCGCCATTTCTAAACAATGGCATAAACTATATTAGTTTATGAATCAAAATACATAATCCCATACTTATAAAATACTTAACATAAATTGAACTATTTATGGATATAATCCATAATCATAAAAATTTTTTCTTTGAGGAAGTATATACTCATAAACCCTTCATAATGATTTGTAAAGAAAATGAGAGTTATCCTAAGCATATCCCCTGGGAGTGTCGTAACCAAGAGTGCAGCAAGGCCCGTTGTCGTGCACCAGTTCCCGTTCGAGTCTAGCTCAAAGCGGTGTTTTCGGGTTTTACCCCTATGAACATCTGTGCCAGAGCCGCCTCTACCTGCTCGTATCCAGACAGGGATGTATTGCTCGGAAAACTCACAAAATCTCTACAATACCAAAATTTTAGGAAGTTCTTCTATACTAATCCTCAATGTTCATCTTAGGTCTACGTGCTCTAATCAGAGTTTATCTAAATCTAGCTTCCAAGGTTAGTACTAAACTGCCTCTGATACCAACTGTAACGCCCCGACCCCAGCTACCCAGAGTCGGTGCATTACTTCGTAACATTGGCATGATCACAAAAGATCAAGTCTCGAAAGACCGATTAGTTTAGTAGCCTTGGAAACACTAGATACATTCATAAATGTTACATTACATCACAAAGTGAAAAACTATAATAACATAGTCTCCATAGTCCACACTTCTATCCTCTTCAGACTATCCCTGCAGGTCATTCATAAAATACTTCTTCACATCCTGGAAAATATTAAAACATTTAAAGGGGTGAGCTCAGATGCTCAGTAAGGATAACAATATTGCGGAAGCTTTCATAAATAAACATTAACATTTAAGGCAATGTATAACTAAAACAGAAGCCTTTTAAACTTGAACTTCAAATAATATGGAAAAAGTAAAATGAGATAATTCCATTCACTTCTTCACATGGATATTCTACTAGTCGAATAATCACATGCAATATCAATAACCACTTTCATAATGATGGAATGCATAATGTAAGACTATCATAACCACGTAGTCAAGGCCTCGTGCCAAGACTACAAATAAGATTTTGTCAAGGCCTTGTTCCAAGACACTAGTTTGTCTCATGAGACCTGCCGATGCATCGAGAAGCTATAGCGGGCTCCACCCGTCACATATTAAGTCCAATGCATTCCTCATATGAATAGGTTTAAACATATCATAAACCATAACATAATCGTATCACATAAAACATGCATAAAGGAAACATAACAGTTCCACATTTCAATCACAAGATATAAATACAACACATTGATATAATAAAAACGCTTTCAAAACCATTTTCAATACCAAAATAAAAGAAAGTTAAAACTTTGTATTTATTTTTCATTAAAAAATTGATGGCTTGTAGAGGAAGTCGAAACTCAAATAATGGTCACGGCGGCAGAGAAGTCGTTGTCGCCGCATAAGTACGGAAAGAAAAACATTCCCTTTTTGTCGTTTAGTAAAATGATTCATATAAAAAAGATTCCTTTTGAATAAATGTAAAAGTCAAAGGGGTTTATACACCGTATAAAAGAAAGTTGTGTATAAAACCAAATATGACTCAATGAAAGGAGATTGAGACGAAGTCCTTAAATAGATAATTTTTAAAATAAAATAGATCTATTATGTGTATTCACTATAGGTACACATAAAGAAAGTACAAATACAAAATAATACATAATAATATCATGACATAATTGGAAATTAGGAGATTAACCCAAAGAATGGAAGTTGGGTTAAGAAGTTCCCTTACCTTGTGTCCGACTTGACACAACCGTTCTTTAACCTCCTGAATAATCAAAATAGAGTTAATATCTACCTTATTAAGAACCATTTTCAATTTATTTATCCTTATTATATCACTTATTACAATTATATGAACATTATGTAATTATTTAAGTTAATAACGGTTGTTTTGTCGATCTTTGGTACTTGAGTCAACAATAAACTTCTTATAATTACAAGTTGATCATGTGGTAGAATATCCATTATATCCAGAATTATATTCATGATTTAGATGTCATATATATTTTATATATCCAGTATATACATTCATTTATAATATTACGTAACATTTAGAGGTAAGAAATGAAATGCACCGTTCATGGAGACGGTAAGCCGTACGTACGCATGAACGCTACTTTCATTTCAATTTCATATTTAATGGAACTAAATCATAATGATATAAATGTATAATATAATTCCAGTATAATATAGTGTATAATACCATTTACTTCATCCTTTATACATCCCACATATGGCATTAACGATTCAAATCACTTTGAGGCGGCGGTAGTCCGCACTTCCTAAAATGAAATTATCGCGTTTTACCCATAACGGAAATCATAAAGTATGCCATAAATGAGAAATACAGAAGAATAAGTAAAACATAAACATATTATATATCATATATAAAAATAGTGACATCTTAATGGCCACCTTTGAAGGTGTTATATGAGTGTTGAACAATCATCGTTTCGTGAGGCAGAAATTCGCCATCCACAGAAACCGTATGTTCTTTAACCATTAGATGTAGGTGTGTGTAAGTGTAGCTAGAATACTTATTATAACAACATCCTAGTATATTTAGGGTACTGGTGTTGTTACTAAAGAAATGAATAAAAAGATTTTAGGGGGTTGGAGAAGAAAAATAAAACAAAACAACATTAGAAAAGACATTACCTCAAAATCGGGTAACTCTTTTTGATTTGAGCCAAAGGCTTCCTTGGGAAGAGTTCTGCCCAAAGTAAGGCTTGTAGGAGTAAGAGGGGGAAGTTGGGAGAGTATTTTGGTAGAGGTTGGCCGAGCCAAATGGCTTTAAGGTGTAAATAAGGTGGGAGTGGTGGGGGCCCTTTATAAGTGGAGAGGAGGGGCTCTTTTGGAAAGATTGAAATGTTACATTATTATAAAATGATTTTCGAATTATAAAGGTCCCACACTTATATAATTCGTGGCTATGGTGATAAGGGTTCGAAATCTCTTCATCCAATAGGCTTTGGACAAGTGTAAGCCTTGTATTTTGCATTATCTTCTCATTTTATTTAAATCGTTAAATAATGAGGTCATCGCCACATCATAATGATGTCATAAATAATTTAATTTATTTAATGTCTAAAAATTATAAAAAAAATACTATGATGTAGGAAATCGTTTTATCTTTCTAATGAATATTTATAATCAAAATTTGGACTTGTGTAACCCCACGTAAAAACTGTTTTAGTAAAACAATTCATGTTTGTGTCAATTTAATTTTAACATTAAATAAATATATATTAATGTCATTTCCCAACTAAAGTGGCTCCATGGGGTCCCCAAGTTGACCCATGGGTTGTCTTGGTCGGCCATGACTCATCCAATAGGTGTAGGACAAGTGTCATGCTCATCTCATATTATTAAAACATTGTTTTTACCTTAAACTACACTAATTACCTCTAATCGCGATTAAGAACTTAAAAGTTACTATTCACCAAAAAATTATTTTAATCTCATTGAACCACATTTTACTTCTTAATGACAACCATGTATGTCGGATTTTTGAAAATCAAATCACAGAAGTGGTAATATTTCATTTAAACGAAAAATCAGTTATTTAACTACCACTTAGTGGTTTCACTATTCATCAAAAATTGAAGTTTTTCAGAACAATGCCAAAATTTCACCCTAAGCTATAATTGATATTCCAAATTCAAAAATGATGTCTATTTTAAAAAATTCCAAACATATAAGTTGCATTAATTAATTTTATAATTAATTCCCGCAGTCACAACAAATAGCGTGTTTTTAAGAAACAATTTATATCAAAAGATTGGCAATTGTTTATGTCCAATTTCAATGTTAAATTAATTCTAATGACCACCATTGGATAAAATTGTAAAAATATATTCTAATTATACTTTAAAACCACTAAATAGTATAATTTATCACTATAAATTATTTTGATTAAAAAAGTTGTTTTTAAGTATTTTTCACTATTCATAAAAAATTAGAAGTTCTCAGAAAAATACTAAAAATTTATCATAGGATAATTTCGATATTCCGAATCCAAAAATGAAGTCCATTTTGAAATATAAAATTTCTATAATTTTAAAAAGTGGTTATTACTATTCATAACGGCTACTTTGATTAGTCGCGGTGTTTTAGAACTCGAAGTTGCGTACAATGCAAGCTATTGCATTATTGAATGAGAAGCGTATCATGGAAGCTCGGGGTGTTATAGTGGAAGTGATTTATTAGTTGTTGAAAGGGGATTCCAATTTTGTTTTGGTAATCATATAGTGTCATGTGGGACTAAAATGGGGGGTTATTGAATGGGTTTTATGTTTATTACCCTATTATGCTCCTTTAAAGTGTTTTATGGATTTTTGTGTTCTCATGGGTATCTTTTGTGATATTATTAAAGGTGATTATATAACATTTGAAATTAGTTTACTAAATGTTTATTGGGATTCCAATTATGTTTTGGTAAGGGATTGGTTTGCTTTTGTCTTAAAAAAAGTTTTTGAAATGGGTTTTATGTGAAAATTTTTGGAATACACCTTATAATTGTTTTATGAAAGTATTGAATGGTTTATTGAGTCGTCTAAGTGGTGAAACTATATCAGCATACTGTTTTTGAAGGATTATATTTTCAAAAGGTCTATTTCACTTTTGAAAAGGTTGTTATGTCATATTTATCATCATGGAAATATTTTATTAAATTTTTTGAAGGAGATATTGAGGTGTTAAAGTGATGTGAATGTGATGTGGACTGTTTTGTGTGAGTGTGATGTGAAAAATTAAAATTTTTATTATGATTGGAGTATTATGTTCCATGTGTGTGGGATGTTATATGAGTTTCAATATCTTATAATTTTTTTATAAAATTGTTTAATGGTTTTGTTGAAGTGTTGACGAAATGTGAAAGTTGTAGTCGGTTATTTTGGTGTCAGTCGGATGTCAAAATCAGTTTGAATGAAAAATGGACTTTTGTGACTAGTGTGGTATACATATGGGCTTTTGGGTGAATTTTTTATGTGGGAATGATATTTTCATGTTCTATGTATATTTCTTGACTTGTTGAACTTTTTTGAGCACAAGGGTAAAACCTAGGTCTCTAGGAGGGTGGGCATGTACTAGTATGCTAGTTAATCCGTGGTTAATTTCAATTGCTTGTGCTCATTAGTAACTTTATATATACCACCAGAATATGATACATTTGGATGAAAATTCTGTAGCATTGGTGTCTATTTTAAATGTGTAAATCCTTTAAAATAGGATACTTTAAAACTGTTCTTATTCAAAGTTGCATCTTTTAGAAACTATTACTATCTTTTCATGTTTTTGAAAATTTGAATGCTTTTCAACTTTAAATGTTTATCATATGGAATCTCATAGTTTTGGGACCTTACTGAGCTTTGGATCAAACCCTACATACACCATTAGGTGTAAGTAGACTTTCATTCTTTGTGTCACAGGTTTGGATACTGGTTTAATGCCATTGGTTCGGTTTTTTAGTGGTCCATCCTGATGCAGTGTCGTTGAGATTTCTTGAGGGTGGTGCCTCTTTCTATTTGGAGGTTCATGGGATGTAATTTCATGAGTTTGTACTATTATAATCATCTTTAAACATTTTTTAATATTGTGTAATTCAGTTTTGAATTTTAGTAAAAGATGTTTTTGTTTGAAAAATCCGTATTTGATTTATTGGATTCATTTGTTGTTTTAAGTATACAAACTTGGGTAAATCATTCCAAATTTTCAATTTTTTATACCCAGACACATGTGCCAGCCCATGGGGATTGGGAACACCCTTTGGGACTTTCCACGGTTTGGGTTGGGTGCTGGTGTTGGCGGCGACCATATTCGGTTCGTGACAAAATGGTATCAGAGGAGGTTCGCTCTATTGGAGTCCTGTTATTCTGAAAAAAGTCAGGATAGTCTGGAGTTAAGAATTTCGGGACATGAAATTGTGGTTATTGGTAGTGTGCTTTATCACCACACCTCACGTTGGGATTCAAGTCACCAGGTTAAGTCAGGATTTATCTATGTCTTTTGGTTTTCTTGGTCTGATGATGATTAGGGGAAATGAAAAGAGAGTTGGGTTAATGGCCTTAGTGAGCTCATAGGGTCTAGAAAGCCATGTGGAGCCGGGGACATTCCATATAAAACTCTATATTATGGTGAGGTGATTGAAATATGGATTCCAACCATATGTCCAAGTCACCCATTGGAACTAGTTTCCTCTCGCTTTGTTTTGTGCTTTAGTTTTGAAAACATGGAACATTGGTTTTAAAGTGTCATGGTTTTATCAAGCGTAAGGTTTTGGTGAAATGATTTTCAAATAAAGAGGGAATGGTTTGATTTATGAAATGGTGGAACTGAATTTTCAGAATTGTATTTAAATGGAATATAGTGTGCTTACACATCTTTTGAAATCATGAACCATATTGAAGTTAGATTTCAAAAGTGTTTCCAATATAGTTTTCTAAACAATTAAATGGTGTTCTAATGGGATGAGATGTTTTCAAATTGATGTGAATAACATGAAAGTGTGTTTTTTTCTAAATGGTCGTGTCCTTATGAAATGTTTTGTAAGATGTGAATTGAGATTTTGAACTCATTGTTAGGAGTTTTGAGAAAAAGGATGTGTTGGTTGACTGATTTTTTCGAAAAGTGGAACAATATTTAGTTTTATCCTTTGGAATTTCAATGAGATACAACATGCATGGGGTTATATGAGAGTATGGATGGTTGATGGCATAACTGGATGAGTGCCGGGATGAATATGAGGAGGGTGCCCGGTGCGGCACAAAAACATGCATTTGTGAGGCCCATGGGGTACCATTGGTGGATATGCTAACCACTGAACTGTTGGTTTTCAATGAAATGGTTTTAATGAAAATCATGATGTCTTGATGAATTGTTTTGGATGGTGTATATTGTGTGTTTTTGGAAAATTTTGATGTTGTGGGATGTTTTGAGTCCAAGAACCCCTCCTGTTCGAACTGTGTTTTGGTTTTGTGTTTGGTCAGTAAGCTTGGTAGAAGGACCGGTTAGTAGTCTCCTATGAGATATGTTTTTGGACACCTTTATGATGGTTCCATTAATTTGTTTGGATCTGTTTTGTGGAATTGTTTTACCAATGTACTAGCTTGGTTGGTTCCTTAGGTTCTTTGGTTGGATAGGGTACGCCCCGATTAAGGGTTTGTGCACAACTGAAGTGCAACCCGAATTGTTTTGCCGTTGGAAAATCCTCTAGTTGATCAATGTAAGGAATATTTTCTTGAGATATGTAGAATAAGTCTACACCATTTAACTCTGGTTTTTTTTTCAGATCCTCTTGTTGCGGAAGAGTTCTCACGGATGGTTGGAAGAGAAATTAGTTTCTTAACCTACCTTATTTATCAAAGGTGAAAGTTTTCTATGGTTTTTAGTATGGATAGTTTCTAAGAGGGCCTCTATGTCCTTCAAAGTCTCTTCAAAGAAGGGGTTCATGTTAGACCACCCGTGTGAGAAATCTATCCATGAGAATCTGTTATGGACACTTTCTGGAATGTTGCGATATTTTGGGATGTTTTATAAGGCCCCCTCCTTGTATTATTTCTATGAGTCGCTTTGTTCATGTTCGGTGATGAGTTGGGATGTCGCATGCTCATTTAATTTTAATGTTGAAATTGTATAATATTTAGTGAGTCTTTTTTTCAGAAGTTTTTATCCTTTCGGGATATTTCGACATTCTCTGTCTTAGAGGAAGGTGTTTATATGTATCCCTTATTTCTGTTGTTTCTCACCCAAAGAAACAAGGTGTGATGTGAGTGCATCCTCTAAACCCTTATTTTAATGAAATTCCATGTTAGGGTAAAGTGAGTTATGGAGTGTGTTTTGTCTGGGTGAACCCATCTGGGATTGCATGTAGTTGTGTGTAGCATGGAATGAAGAAATTTCAGTCAGGGGTTTCCAAATCCTAACTGCGAGGCCGAAGATGGTTCAATCATTCCAGCTCAAGCCATAGGTCATGGATAGAAGACGACACATAGTCCGAGGAAATACCAGTGTATTTTTTAACCTTTTTTCAAGAATACTTCTTAGAATGAGGGATGGGAATAGTTTAAACATTTGGTGTTGTCATATTTCTTATTTTGTTCTCGTTCTGTGGAAAGAGGTGGAGGGCTTCATCTCCATGTTATCTCCCAATGACTTTCTTTTCCCCATTGGTTTCCCTTGGGTTTGGGGAAAAGGTTTTAGATTTTTCTAGACATGTTGAGTAAACATTAAGTAGTAACCATTCCCCAGAAAACCATGTAGGTATAAGGATCTACATGGTTAGAGCACGGTTTCCCAAACTAGGCAGACTAACCATGTGGTCATCTCAACTCTTTATGTTTTGTGGGTTTTCTCTGCCGACCCATATTGGTTAGTTAATATGTTTGGTTCTTTTGGTGGGGAGACCCATTATGAGTGTCATGTATATTATTTTGAAAATTACTAATGGGATTCTTCCCCTTGTACTAGGGAGTTTGTTCATGTCTCCCCTGTTAGTGTCTTGATTCTATATCGGAAAAAATTTTAAGTTTTCTCTTATTGTTGGGTAGCCTATTTGTGTATCCTTGTACCAGTAACTGACATTTTTACATGGTCATGGATTGGAAGTGGGTAGTCTCATTCAGATTTATATAACCACCCACATCTTCCTTGGGTAAACGTTGGGATTGGATAGTTCCCAATGGTTTAGTTATATCAAGGTAACTATAACCGTGTTCGATGTTCTTGTTTGTTTGGGTAAATTGCTAGAGCCTTGTTCAGATAGTGTTTGAGGGGTTTTCTTTTAGGATTAATCCAGAATGTGCTTGATCATTTCAGTAAAGAGTTTTATGTTTTGGTTGTGATGTATTCCTTCCTTAATTGATCATTGGAGGTGTTTTGCCTTTGGGGGTGAAGTTTAGCAATGGAGTCCATTTCTACCATTCTGTTGGGTTTATTTTTTTCTTTTTCCTTGATGTGGCATTGCGAGGGCGGAAAGTTTTATGGTGGAGATAATTTTCACACCCATGAACTTTTTTTAAATTAATTATTCATTTAATTTCCATTCCTGATTTGTTTTGGTTGTCTACCACTCATTTTGGTGAATTTTTTTGGGTTATGAAAATTTGGGCCAAACCGTGATCTCAATTCCAGATTTAAAAACAAATTTCGTTTCATTTATAAATCCTTCATTTTTTACTATTTTATACCCATTAAACTTCACAATTGGCATACACTGATATATTAAAATCAACATATCCCTTTGGACCAAATATAAACCCAAAATCATGATAGATTTGGGTTTTTGATTAAGGTAATTGGCCTGCCCGTATGCCCATTTCCCACTTTAGAGTAATTTTTTAAATTTTCAATTTGTCATTCATTTTTTACTTTTTTTTTTCGGGATTCAACCTCCCTCTCAAAGCCTATATACCTAGGATCACCCCCATTGTCATTTTCCCAATTTTGGAGCTCAGGTGAACCTTGAATGAGGGCGATATTTCATAATATTTTTCAAATTGACCTGATTTGACGAGGTAAAATGAATCTTTCATAACTCCTTCAATATCCATCTGTTTCGCCCATTTTAGTCCCCAAATGACCTAATATGACTCCTTAGAACATCCATAACAGTTTTTGGTACTTGGATATTCATATTTTGGTGGATTTTCAGAGATCTCTTCAATATTTCTGCAAATAATTATTTTTCAATTTGATTTATCCTCTTTTATTAGGGTTTCATCCATCCTTCGTGATGTTCCAAAGCATCCAAACATAAGTTTCATACCTAGGGTTTATCCATGAGTCTTTTTGGTGACAATTTGTGGTCTAGGGCTGGATTTATCATCCTTGTGGTGCCTGGTTGGTGCGGTTGATGTTTCGCACCATGTTTTGATGGATTCGACAATTTCGGTAGGTGATTCCATGGGTAACCATTTAATGATGAGTTAGTTTGATTGATTAAATAATTTTTCCTGTTCCTCATATGCTATGAATTATGCGAAAACCATTATATGTATCAATAGTAAAACATTTTGTATTAAAGTTACATTTTTGTTTGAAGTGTGTATTTTTCAAATTTATTTCATGTGTTATCTCTTGTGGTAGTTTTGTAAAATGTGGAATTGATTTATTTTTTGTTGAAAGGGGATGCCAATTTTGGTTTGGTAATGATATAGTGTCATGTAGGCCAAAAAAGGGGGATCTTTGAGTGGGGTTTATGTGTATAACCTTGTTATACTCCTTGTTAGTGTTTTAGTGATTTGTTTGTTCTCAGGGGTATCTTTTGTGATATTATTCATCGTGATTATATAACATTTGAAAGTATATTTTTACATATTGATTAGTGTTATGTCCACAAGGATGAATACCCTGATAGGGGGTGAATCAGAGTACGACTAATTTCAAATTAAATCCTGTTCTAATATTGTTTCGATGTTAAGAAAAACACTCTCCTATCTTTCTCATGTTGCACAACATAAACAGAAAGTAAAGCAAGCACATGACACAATAATTTTTTCTTGGTTCACCATTAAGGGATACGTCCAAGGAGAATACACTGATATTTTTTCTTCATAACAAATTCCAATAAACTTCACTAGTTTGGGATTACATGGTTCGGCCCTAGTCACTCTATCCCAGGCTGACTACCTTTATAAGGTTTAGCGTCAGCTCACTACTTTCTCAAGGTTCACTCACTATTTATCTCTCTCTGGCTCACTGCTGGTGGAGAGAATCACCTTCTTCCTCTTACTTCACTCACTCCACTATAATGGATCCATTCACAATTTATATACTTGTAGGTCTCTTCATTTGAATGAAGGAATGTATCTTCCTCTGTATGTAGATTCTCTGTTGAAGTCCAGTTTTCACCCGTAGATGAATATCACTTTTCACAGAAGGAATCAGGGAATCTTCCAGCTTTCACACACCCCATAAACACTGCCATGAAACAACCTTACTTGGAGTGCATGTCTAACCCGGTGTGCAAGTCTCGGTGCACAAGTCACAAATGGGTCACAAGTCCACCTCAGACAATTACGCGACACAATCTTCTTCAACTCCAAACTTGCGTGACACACTTCCCTTTACGCCCAAGCCAATATTAGCGTGCAACAAACAACAATCACCCTTCTTCAAATTTGGAGCCCAATTCCTACTTATGTGACACACCACCACTTGTGCAAACACCACACCTGCACAACATGAGCTCTGATTTTTCAAAGTGTTGAACTCCATTGAAAATGAGGAGGGGTGGTCCAGTATTTATAGGCAATTTGACCTCCCAGCCTGACGGTACACAAGTCTACCCTTGGAGCACATGTCTCAGCATTCAAGCCTCTTCCACTACAATTCACATGCGCTTCCCACATCCAAACATAAGCGAACCTCTTTCCTTTGCCGTATTTTGATCTTCTTATCTTGAAAAAAGGCGTGCAGGTTCTCAATCATTCAAGGCATCAGCGCGCAAGTCTCCTCACAGCGTGCAATTCTCCTGTGTGACAACACCAATACATGCGTTGCCCTTATCCCTTTTCATTTTTTGATGATAAGATCTTAGAAAACATATGGCGCACAAGTTTCCAATCCTTCAAATACAAGGTGCAAAAGTCCCTTTTCCAAAAAACACTTTTCTTCATTTGTCGAATTTCATCACCAAAAATATCGCAAACACTGGAAAATGGCACCACCCTATATCTGTTTTTTTTGTACCACCTCCAGATCATCCATTCCTTTTTCGACGTTCTTGAATCAAACATTTATCATTGAACATAGCTCTTGAACTCGACATTCCACCATGAAATCCCCTTTGTCAAAAAAATTTGTATGTTATTCTTTAGCATTGTAAACAATCACCACACGTATGTCCACTTTGTCAACAAAAACAATCACCTCAAAAATGCTTCAATGATACCTTGACAGATTTTTTCCCAAAAATTAGACTACCAATTCTGTTTTGGTAGGGGATTGGTGTGCTTTGTGATTAAAAATAGTTTTTTGAAATGGGTTTTTTTGTGCAAATCTTGGGTATACTCCTTATAATTATTTTATGATCATTATGAATTGTTTATTGAGTTGTGTAAGTGGTGAAATTATATCAGCAAACTGTTTTGGTAGGATAATATTTTTAAAATTTCCATTTCATTTTTGAAAAGGTAGTTATGTCATATTTATCATCTTGGAAAATTTTTATTAAATTGTTTGAAGGAGATACTGAGTTGTTAAATTGATGTGAATGTGATGTGGACTATTTTGTGAGAGTGTGATAAGAAAAAATTGGAATTTTTATTATGAAAGGAGTGTTATGTGCCATGTGTGTGGGCTGTTATATGAGTTTCAATATCTTATATTTGTTTTATAAAATTTTTAATGGTTTTTTGGATGTTTTGAATAAATGTGAAATTTGTTGTGGGTTATTTTGGTGTGAGTCGGATTTCAAAATCATTTTGAATGAAAAATGGACTTTTGTGAATAGTGTGGTATACATATGGGATGTTGGGTGAATTTGTGAAGTGGAAATGATATGTTCATGTTCAATGTATATTTATTGACTTGTTGAACTTTTTTTAGCACAAGGGGAACACCTGGGTATCTAGGTGGCTGGACATGTACTAGAATACTAGTGAATCCGTGTGGTTTGGCCTCAGTTTCACTTAGTAAGATTGACTCTTACAACTATAAAAAATGATGATAATGATGATTGGGGACCACTAGGTTATGGGTATGTTCCCTACTGGTGGCGCATGCATGGGAATGGATATTTGTGATAGTTAATATCACTGAGATACAAGGTACCTAGGACCCACAGCTAGCTAGTGCCAAGGGGTTATTTCCTATTGATTGTGCTCATTAGCTAATTTATACTTACCGTGGGAATACGATACATTTGGCTAGAAAATTCAATAGATTTTTTGTTTATTTTAAAAGTGGTAATCCTTTAAAATAGCCCACTTGAAATCTGTTCTTATTCAAAGTTGCATCTTATAGAAACTGTAACTAGATTTTCATGTTTTTGAAAACTTGCATGCTTTTCATCTTTAAATGTTTATCATATGGAATCTATTAGTGGTGGTATCCTACTGGGATTTTCCTCACACCCTATATACACCATTTGGTGTAAGTAGACTATTTTATTTTGTGTCATAGGTTTTGGTACGGGTTTTATGCCATTGGTTCGGGTTTTTAGCAGTCCATCGTGATGCATTGTCGTGGAGATGGCTTCTGGGTCGTGCTTATTTCCATGTGGAGGTTCTTGGGATGTAATTTAATGAGTTTGGACCTTTTTAATGGTCTTTAAACATTGTTTATAATTAGTTAATTCAGCTTTGAATTGTATTAAAAGATGTTTTCGTTTGAAAATCCAGATTTGATTACGTGGATTCATTTGTTGTTTTTAGTATACAAACTCGAGTAAATCGTTCCCATTTTTCAGTTTTTTATACCCATGAACTTGTTCCAGCCCATGGGGATTGAGAACGCCCTTCGAGACTTGCCAAGGGTCAAGTCGGGTGCTAGTTTTGGCAGTGACCAGATTCGGTTCGTGAGAAAATTGTATCAGAGGAGGTTCGCTCTATTTGAGTCATGTTATTTGGGAAATAGTCAGGATAGTTTGGAGTTAAGATTTTCGGGACATGAAATTCTTGTTATGGGTAGTGTGATTAATCTCCACACCTCATTTTGTGATTCTAGTCACTAGGGGAAGTCGGGATTTATCTATGTCTTTTGGTTTTCTTGGTCTGATGATGATTAGGGGAAATGAAAAGAGAGTTGGGTTAATGGCCTCAGTGAGCTCGCAGGGTCTGGAAATCTATATGGAGCTCGGGATAATCCCTAGAACACTCTCTGTTATGGTGAAGTGATTTGAATATGGCTTCCAAACATATGTCTAAGTCACCCATTGAAACTATTTTCCTCTCACATTGTTTTGTGCTTTAGTTTTGAAATCATGAGACTTTGGTTTTAAATTGACTTGGTTTTACGACGCGTAAAGTGTTTCTCAAAAGATTTTCAAATAAAGAGGGAATGGATTTATTTATGAAATGGTGGAACTGAATTTTCAGAACTATTTTCAAATGGAAAATAGTTTGTTTACAACTCCTTTGAAATCAGGAACCATATTGAAGTTGGTTTTCAAAAGTGTTTCAAATATAGTTTTCTTAACAATTAAAGGGTGTATTAATGGGATGAGATTTTTTCAAATTGATGTGATGAAATTTAAAGTGAGTTATTTTCTAAATGGTAGTGTCCTTATGAAATATTTTGTAAGATTTGAATTGAGATTTTGATCTCATTGTTAGGATTATTGAGAAAAAGGATGGGTTGGATGTCCGTTTTGTTTTTGAAAAGTGGAAAGAATATTAGTTTTATCCTTTGGTATTTCAATGAGAGACCACATGCATGGGGTTATATGAGATTATGGATGGTTGATGGCATGACTGGATGAGTAATGGGATGAATATGAGGAGGGTTCTCGATGTGGCACAAAAACATGCATGTGAGAACCCATGGGGCACCATTAGTGGATACACTAACCGCTGAACCGTTGGTTTTAGAATAGATGTTTTTAAATAAAAACATGATGTATTGATGAATTTTTTGGGAGGGGGTATATTGTGTGTTTTTGGAAAATGTTGATCTTGTGGGATGTATTGTAACATCCCAAGTAAGTAATGAATAATAGATATTTTTATCTATGTCTATTAATGATTAAGATAGTGTTATAGAGGCTTAAAATGAAAATAAATACAATCTTATGCATGGAATACACTAATATTCTTAAAAGATTGTTTACTGCCTTTTGATGGCAAACCATTTTTGAATCTATATTTTGACAATTTTATAAACTATTTTTGTCAAAATAAACTTATCCTTTATGATTGCGACATCAAAATTTACCTTCTGTGAATTTTTGGTATTTTTCTGACAATGTTCATTTTTTAATGAATAGTGAAAACTACTGCATTTTTGCATCAAAACTGCTTTTTAATCTAATTTATTTATATGATTAGATTATGTTTTGAATTGGTTTTTAAGTGAAATTAGAATATATTTTTACCATTTTATCCAATGGTGGTCATTGGAATCAATTTCACTTTGAAATTAGACTTAAACTGGTGTCAATATTTTGATACTTATTGTTTTGTAAAAACACGCTATTTGCTCTGGCAGCGGGAATTAATTATTAAATTAATTAATTTGACTTATATGTATTGAATTTTGTAAAATATACTTCATTTTTGAATTCGGAATATCAAATATAGCTTACGGTGAATTTTTGGTAATTTTCTGAAAACATCAATTTTTGATGAATAGTGAAACCACTAAGTGGTAGTTAAAAAAACTGATTTTTCGTTTAAATGAAACTTTGCCACTATTGTGTTATGAATTTCAAAAATCCGACATTCATGGTTGTCATTAAGAAGTAAAATTTGGTTCAATGAGATTAAAATAATTTTTTGGTGAATAGTAACTTATTAAGTTTTTAATCGTGATTAGTGGTAATTAGTGTAGTTTAAGGTATAAATAATGCTTTAATAATATGAAATGACCTAGACACATGTCCCAAACTTATTGGTTGTGTCATGGACGACCAAGACAAGCCATGGGTAAACTTGGGGACCCCATGGAGACATATTGGTTGGGAAATGACATAAATAACATTTTATTTAATGTAAAAGTAAAAATGACACAAACATAATATGTTTTACGAAAACAATTTTTACATGGGCTTATAAAGATCAGATTTTTTGTTATAAATAGTAATTGGAAAGATAAAACGATTTCCTACATCATAGTATTTTTTTTATGATTTTTAGACATTAAATAAATTAAAAAATTTATGACATAATAATGATGCAGCGATGACATCATCATTTGACGATTTAAATAAAATGGAAAGATAATGTAAAATCAATGAACTACACATGGCCAAAACCAATTGTATGAGTGGATTTCGAACCCTTATCACCTTAGCCACGAAATATATCAATGTAGGACCTTTTGAAACTGAAACACATTTTCAAATAAAGTAATATTTCATTACTTTCCAAAAGTGCCCCTCCTCTCCTCTTATAAAAGGCCCCCACCTCTACCTCATTTCACACACTACTCAGGCCTTTGGATCGGCCAAACCCTACCCATTTACTCTCTCCACATCCCTCTCCACATCCTAGAGGATTCCCTTTGGGAAGAATCCTTTCAATGGAAGCCTTTAGGCTCAAATCAAAAGGAGTTACACTTTTAAAGGTAATTCATTCTCTCATGTTCATTTGTTTTATTTTGCTTCTCCAACCCCCTAAACTCTTTTTATTTACTTATTTTGTAACAACACCAGTATCTTCAATATACTAGTATGTTGTTATAATATTTATTTGAGCTACACTCTCACAAAACTACATCAAATGGTTAAAGAACATACGGTTTCCGTGGATGGCGAAATTCTGCCTCCCGAAACGATGATTGTCCAATACTCATTTAACACCTTCAAAGGTGGCCATTATGATGTCACTATTTTTATATATGATATATAATATGTTTATGTTTTCTTTAATCTTCTGTTTTTTTCATTTTGGGCATACCTTTATGGTTTCCATTATGGGTAAACACGATATCTTCATTTAAGGAAGTGCGGACTACCGCCCCCTCAAAGTGATGTGATTCGTTAATGCCATATGTGGGACGTGTAAAGGATGGATTTAAAGTTATTATATATGATGTTATACTGGAAGTATAATATACCTCTATATCACTATTATTTCTTTCCATTAAAGTATGAGATATGAATGAAAGTAGCGTTCATGCGTACGTACGGCTTACCGTCTCCATGAACGGTGCATTTCATTTCATTCCTCTAAATGTGATGTACTATTATAAATACATGTATATGCTGAATATATATGATGTATATGTTATCCAAATCATTAATATCATTCTGGATATAACGAACCTTTGACCAAATTAACAACATGTAAGTGTAAGAAGTCTATTTTTGACTTAAGAACCAAATACCGACAAAATGAACATTATTAACTTAAAGGATTACATGATGTCCATAACATGGTATAAAAGGAATAGTGAACTTGAAAAAGGTTCTTAAGCAAGTAGAGATTAACTCAAGTTTATTATTCAGGAGATTAAAGAACGGTCGGGTCAAGTCAGATACGAGGTATGGGACTTCGTCTCAATCTCCTTTCTTTGAGGCATATTTTATTTTATACACAACTTTCTTTTATACGGTGTATAAACCCCTTTGACTTTTACATTTATTCAAAAGGAATCTTTTTTTATACGAAGCGTTTACTAAACGACAAAAGGGAATGTTTTTGTCGTACGTATGCGGCAACAACGACTTCTCCGCCGTCGTGACTGTTATTTGAGTTTCGTCTTCCTCTACAAGCCATAACTTCTTTTTTTAAAAGAAAAATAAATACCATGTTTTACCTTTCTTTTATTTTGGTATGTAAAATGGTTTTCACAATGTTTTTGGGTTTTATTGATATCTTGTGATTGAAATGTGGAAATGTTATGTTTCCTTTATGCATGTTTTATGTGATACGATTATGTTATGGTTCTTGGGCATTATTATGAAGACGGGTGGTTCTGTGATAAAATAAGGGCGGGTGAGCCCGATATAGCTCTCCAATGCATTGGGTAATGTGAAGGAGTGAAACGTTAAGGTTCCTCCGAAGAGATTTTAGGGAATATACTGTGATGGGTATTCCAAACGTAACCAAGAGGGTTACTCCCTACGTAAGAATGCTATGAATGCCTCAAGTTACCTTTATGTCTTATGATTTCTATGATTTATTCATGATTTTATGAGGTATGTTAAAGTGCCCATGTTTTATGGGTAAAGTATGATTTCATTCTTATGTATATATGAACTCATGTTTTCTTTATATGTGTTTTTTATAACCCATACTGAGTTTTTATGCTCATCCCAAGTTTTTGAAATGTTTTTCACAGGTCAAGGGAAAGGTACATGATAAGATGATAGAGTCAAGGATCTGTCAAGAAATAATCCATGTTTTATTTTAAATGTGTTTCCATTGATGGGAATGAAGAATACTATCTTTATGTAACCACTTTGTTTATATGTGGAATGTAATGCAAGTTTTATGATCTAATTCTCTAAAACTCTAAACCCGAAAAGATCCTCAATGTGTAATCTTGTAATAACTCAAGATTAAGTAAGGTTTAAGGCTGGGGCCTTATAGTTGGTATCAGAGGTTGGTTTAGATAACATTAGGGTTAGAATTCTATTAAATGATTATCCAAAAATATTTTTTTTTCTTTCGAAATAATATAGCATTTAAAGATTACCATGTTGCTTCATCTAAGACATGTTTGATCAGAATGGTTTTCCGCAGAGGAAACAGGGAAGCAGTGCTAGGAAGGCATACAGAAGGAAATAACCTTCCGAATCAGCATCCAGAAATGGTTGGAATTGGAACTGAATAGTTTGTTGCAGTAATGGCGCAGTTGAATCAAGCGATAAATGGCGGTGGTATCCATGCACGAGATCAGCCAGAACAACCGCAGAGTAACATGTCAGTGGTGGAACATTTCATGAGGCAACGTCCACCATCATTCAGAGGATCATCTGACCCTGTGCTAGCTGAAGGGTGGATTAAAGCACTGGAGAATATTTTTGATGTCATGGGGTGTTCAGACAATCAAAAGGTTAGTCTTGCTATTTACCGTTTGGAGGGTGAAGCAGATCAGTGGTGGTCTATGGTTAAAAATATCAGGGACGCCGATGAGATTGATGCACTTGACTGGGATGAATTCAATGGTATGTTTCTTGAGAAGTATTTTCCTAAGGCTATTCGACTTAGGATGGAAAAGCAATTCTTGGAATTGAGGCAAGAGGAAGACTTCGTGGCTGCCTATGAAGAAAGGTTCACTCGATTGGTAAGGTATGCTCCAAATTTTATCCGGGACCTTGATAGTAAAATCAATCGTTTCTACTCAATATTAAAGCCAAAGTATCGATAGGCATTAGATTCTCGTGAGTTTAAAAGTTATGAAAAGCTTGTTCGATGTGCTGAGATGGTGGAAATGGAGTTTGCCGATGACCAAGTTTTCTATAACAACCAGCAGAAGAAGAGACCGAGGTGGCAAGAGAAAGGTAAGAATTCTTCAAAAAAGTCTGATGGTAAAAAAACTAAGTTTCTAGTTTGTGTTAAATGTGGCAAAAGGCAAGCTGGGGAATGTCTTATGAATTATGGAAAGTGCTACTGATGTGGTAAGATGGGACATAAGGCTCATGATTGCACTGAAAAGGATAAAGGTGAAGGTAAGAACAAATTTGATTTATAGTTAGTGAAATGTTATAAGTGCAATGAGATGGGTCACTATGCAAACGAGTGTCCGACAAGGAGCTTGAGTGATGGGAATCAGTTAGACTACAAGCAGAAAGGGGTGGTGAAATCCTTTGCAACTACTTCAGCAGATGCCGGGCCATCAAATGATGTTGTATCAGGTACTTTGTTTGTTTTTTCAGATTATGCCAGTGTGTTGTTTGATTCGGGGTCTACACATTCTTTCATCTCTGAAACCATTTCTAGTAAAATGGGAATACAATCTCAAGAAATGACTCCTGAACTTTTGGTAAAAACACCTGGGGGAAGTGTCGAGTAAAAAAAAAATTATAAGAATCTTCCTATCCTCATCTGTGGAAAGAACCTACTTGAAAACCTCATTGTTCTACCTCTAGTAGAGTTTGATGTTATCCTGGGTATGGATTGGCTCTCTATTTACCATGCTAAGATTGACTGTAGAGATAAAGAAGTTTATTTTCAGAAAGACTTTCAGTTTGTTTACAAGAATGAACCCTTACTTTTGATAACATATCAAGAGGCCGAGAAACTTGTAAAAGATGGAAATGAATGTTACCTTGCACACGTCGTTGAAAATAAAGGAACTATTCAGATTAATGATATGCCAGTGGTAAATGAGTATCCTGATGTTTTTCCTGATGAGTTGCCTGGAATAATACCAGATCGGGAAGTGAGTTTACTGTTGACATAGTTCCTGATGCTAAGCCAATTTCAAATCCCCCTTATCGAATGGCACAAATTGAACTTTTAGAGTTGAAGGAGCAATTGCAAGATTTATTAGAGAATGGTTTCATTAGACCTATCACATCACCATGGGGTGCTCCTGTTTTATTTGTTAAAAAGAAAGATGGTTCTATGAGACTTTGCATTGATTATAGAGCCTTGAATAATATCACTGTTAAGAAGAAATATCCTTTGCCTCATATCGATGATTTTTTTGATCAGCTCCAGGGAGCTCAGTTTTTTTTCAAAGATTGACTTGAGATCGGGGTACCATCAGCTGAAGGTAAAGGAGGCAGATATTCCGAAGACCGCGTTCCGTACGAGATATGGCCATTATGAATTTGTAGTAATTCTTTTTGGGCTAACCAATGCACCTGCTATATTCATGGACCTAATGAATAGAATTTTCCATGAGTTCTTGGATAAGTTTGTGGTGGTTTTCATTGATGATATTTTGGTGATTTCTAAAAGTAAAGAGGAGCATGAAAAACATTTAAGGGTTATCTTGCAAACCTTAAAAGAAAAGAAACTGTATGGGAAATTCAGCAAGTGTGATTTTTGGTTGCAACAAATTTATTTCCTTGGTCACATTGTTTCTAAAGATGGAATAACTATTGATCCTGCAAAAAAAAAAGTTGTGGAAGAATGGCCAAGACCCACAAATGTAACCGAGATTCGTAGATTCCTTGGTTTGGAGGGCTATTACCGAAGGTTTGTTAGAAATATTTCACGGTTATCTAGTCCAATGACTAAGATAACTCGGAAGGGTGTTAAGTTTATCTGGAAAAAAGAATGTGATGATTGTTTTCAGGAATTGAAAAGAAGATTTTTGAATGCTCCAGTTTTGGAACTACCTTCCAGGAATGGTGAGTTTGTTATATACAGTGATGCTTCATTGAAAGGACTTGGTTGCGTCCTAATGCATAATGATCAGGTAATTGCTTATGCTTCATGACAGTTGAAAATTCATGAGGTAAATTACCCTACACCTGATTTGGAATTAGCTGCTGTTGTTTTTGCTTTAAAAATTTGGAGGCATCATTTGTATGGAGTAAAGTGTGAAATATATACCGATCACAAAAGTTTAATGTATATATTCAATCAGAAAGAGTTAAACATGAGACAAAGGAGATGGCTGGAATTAATCAGGGATTATGATTGTACAATTCATTACCATCCAGGAAAAGCAAATAAAGTGGCTGATGCTTTGAGTCGAAAAAGTAATGCTTCATTAACAATGTTGCATTTGGAACGTGATCCTTTGGTTAAGGATTTTATGAACATTGGCATGGAAGTTGTTGGTGCAGGAAGTCCTTCTGTTTTGTTTCAGGTATCAGTGAGATCATCTCTATCAGATAGAATCAAGCAAGCACAGAAGCAAGATAGTGAGTTGCAGAAAATGGTAGAGCTAGTTCAGAAAGGTAAGTTGCTTGAATTCAACATTGATAATGATTGCGTTTTGAGATTTGGGAAGAGATTGTGTGTGCCTTGTGATTCAGAGTTGAAGAGAGATTTGTTATGTGAAGCTCATAGTTCTCCGTTTTAAGTTCATCCGGGCAGTACTAAGATGTATAGAGATCTGCGGGAGTATTACTGGTGGGATGGAATGAAAAGAGACATTGCTGATTTTACTGTGAAGTGTTTGACTTGTCAGCAGGTTAAAGCAGAGCGGCAGTTAATGAAAGGGATGCTTCAGCCTTTACCAGTGCCAGAGTGGAAATGGGAGAATATATCCATGGACTTTGTTGTTGGATTACCGAAGACAGCTCGAGGTAATAATGCAATCTGGGTTATTGTTGATCGCTTGACCAAATCTGCTCATTTCCTTTCTATACAAGATACTTTCTCTCTTGATCAACTTTCCCGTTTGTATCTTAAAGATATTGTCAGGTTACATGGAGTTCCTCTCTCCATTGTATCGGATCGTGATCCCAGGTTTACTTCTAACTTTTGGGAAGGCCTTCAGAAGTCGTTGGGTACTGAATTAAATTTTAGTACAGCTTTTCATCCTCAATCAGATGGGCAGTCCGAACGAACAATTCAGACATTGGAGGATATGCTACAAGCTTGTTCTATGGATTATCAGGGATGTTGGGACCAACATCTTTCTTTGGTTGAGTTTTCATATAATAACAGTTTTCATTCCAGTATACAGATGGCACAATTTCAGGCATTATATGGGAAGCGGTGTCGAACTCCAGCTTTCTAGGATGAAGTGGGTGAAAGAAAGTTGATGGGACCAGAATTGGTAGAAGAGATGGCAGAAAATGTTCAGCTGATTCAGAAACACATGAGAACAGCTTAGAGCAGGCAGAAGAGTTATGCAGATAACCGGAGGAAGGATCTATCTTTCGAGGTAGGTGATCATGTTTTTCTCAAGGTTTATCCTTTGAAAAGTGTGATGAGATTTGGTAAGAAAGGAAAGTTGAGTCCAAGGTTCATTGGACCATACGAAATTCTGGAGAGAGTTGGATCAGTTGCATACCGAGTGGCTTTACCTCCGAGTTTATCTCAGGTACACAATGTTTTTCACATTTCAATGTTGAGAAAGTATATGCCAGATCCATCTCATGTTTTGAGTCCAGAGGTAGTTCAGCTGGAAGAGAACCTATCATATGAGGAACAACCGTTCCAGATTCTTGATCACAGGAAGCAAGTGTTACGGAATAAGGTGATTCACCAGGTAAAGGTTTTGTGGAAAAACCACAAGATTGAAGAGGCAACATGGGAATCTGAAAATGCAATGAGGGATAAGTACCCCCATTTATTTGATAAGTAAATAAATTGCGGGGACACAATTTTCTAAAGGGGGAAGTATGTAACATCCCAAGTAAGTAATGAATAATAGATATTTTTATCTATGTCTATTAATGATTAAGATAGTGTTATAGAGGCTTAAAATGAAAATAAATACAATCTTATGCATGGAATACACTAATATTCTTAAAAGATTGTTTTACTTCTTTTTGATGGCAAACCATTTTTGAATCTATATTTTTACAATTTTATAAACTATTTTTGTCAAAATAAACTTATCCTTTATGATTACGACATAAAAATTTACCTTGTGTGAATTTTTGGTATTTTTCTGACAATGTTCATTTTTTTATGAATAGTGAAAAATACTGCATTTTGCATGAAAACTGATTTTTAATCTAATTTATTTATATTATTAGATTATGTTTTGAATTGGTTTTGAAGTGAAATTAGAATATATTTTTACCATTTTATCTAATGGTGGTCATTGGAATCAATTTCACTTTGAAATTAGACTTAAACTGGTGTCAATCTTTTGATACTTATTGTTTTGTAAAAACACGCTATTTGCTCTGGCAGCGGGAATTAATTATTATATTAATTAATTTGACTTATATGTATTGAATTTTTTAAAATATACTTCATTTTTGAATTCGGAATATCAAATATATCTTACGGTGAATTTTTGGTAATTTTCTGAAAAACATCAATTTTTGATGAATAGTGAAACCACTAAGTGGTAGTTAAAGAAACTGATTTTTCGTTTAAATGAAACTTTGCCACTATTGTGTTATGAATTTCAAAAATCCGACATTCATGGTTGTCATTAAGAAGTAAAATGTGGTTCAATGAGATTAAAATAATTTTTTGGTGAATAGTAACTTATTAAGTTTTTAATCGTGATTAGTGGTAATTAGTGTAGTTTAAGGTATAAATAATGCTTTAATAATATGAAATGACCTAGACACATGTCCCAACCTTATTGGTTGTGTCATGGCCGACCAAGAAAAGCCATGGGTAAACTTGGGGACCCCATGGAGACATTTTGGTTGGGAAATGACATAAATAACGTTTTATTTAATGTAAAAGTAAAAATGACACAAACATAATATGTTTTACGAAAACAATTTTTACATGGGCTTATAAAGATCAGATTTTTGATTATAAATAGTAATTGGAAAGCTAAAACGATTTCCTACATCATAGTATTTTTTCTATGATTTTTAGACATTAAATAAATTAAATTATTTATGACATAATAATGATGCAGTGATGACATCATTATTTGACTATTTAAATAAAATGGAAAGATAATGTAAAATCTATGAACTAAACATGGCCAAAACCAATTGGATGAGTGGATTTCGAACCCTTATCACCTTATCCATGAATTATATCAATGTGGGACCTTTTGAAACCGAAACACATTTTCAAATAAAGTAATATTTCTTTACTTTCTAAAAGTGCCCCTCCTCTCCTCTTATAAAAGGCCCCCACCTCGACCTCATTTCACACAATACTCAAGCCTTTGGCTCGGACAAACCCTATCCATTTACTCTCTCCACATCCCCCTCCTCATCCTAGAGGATTCCCTTTGGGAATAATCCTTTCAAAGGAAGCCTTTAGGCTCAAATCAAAAGGAGTTACACTTTTAAAGGTAATTCATTCTCTCATGTTCATTTGTTTTATTTTTCTCCTCCGACCCCCTAAACTCTTTTTATTTACTTATTTTGTAACAACACCAGTATCTTAAATATACTAGGATGTTGGTATAATATTTACTTGAGCTACACTCTCACACAACTACATCAAATGGTTAAAGAACATACGGTTTCCGTGGATGGCGAAATTCTGCCTCCCGAAACGATGATTGTACAATACTCATTTAACACCTTCAAAGGTGGCCATTATGATGTCAATATTTTTATATATGATATATAATATGTTTATGTTTTCTTTAATCTTCTGTATTTTTCATTTTGGGCATACCTTTATGGTTTCCATTATGGGTAAACACGATATCTTCATTTAAGGAAGTGCGGACTACCGCCCCCTCAAAGTGATGTGATTCGTTAATGCCATATGTGGGACGTGTAAAGGATGGATTTAAAGTTATTATATATGATGTTATACTGGAAGTATAATATACCTCTATATCAATATTATTTCTTTCCATTAAAGTATGAGATATAAATGAAAGTAGCGTTCATGCGTACGTACGGCTTACCGTCTCCATGAACGGTGCATTTCATTTCTTACCTCTAAATGTGATGTACTATTATAAATACATGTATATTCTGAATATATATGATGTATATGTTATCCAAATCATTAATATCATTCTGGATATAACGAACCTTTGACCAAATTAACAACATGTAAGTGTAAGAAGTCTATTTTTGACTTAAGAACCAAATACCGACAAAATGAACATTATTAACTTAAATGATTACATGATGTCCATAACATGGTATAAAAGGAATAGTGAACTTGAAAAAGGTTCTTAAGCAAGTAGAGATTAACTCAAGTTTATTATTCATGAGATTAAAGAACGGTCGGGTCAAGTCAGATACGAGGTATGGGACTTCGTCTCAATCTCCTTTCTTTGAGGCATATTTTATTTTATACACAACTTTCTTTTATACGGTGTATAAACACCTTTGACTTTTACATTTATTCAAAAGGAATCTTTTTTTATACGAAGCGTTTACTAAACGACAAAAGGGAATGTTTTTGTCGTACGTATGCGGCGACAACGACTTCTCCGCCGTTGTGACCGTTATTTGAGTTTCGGCTTCCTCTACAAGCCATACCATCTTTTTTTAAAAGAAAAATAAATACCATGGTTTACCTTTCTTTTATTTTGGTATGTAAAATGGTTTTCACAATGTTTTTGGGTTGTATTGATATCGTGTTATTGAAATGTGGAAATGTTATGTTTACTTTATGTGTGTTTTATGTGATACGATTATGTTATGGTTCTTGGGCATTATTATGAAGACGGGTGGTTCTGTGATAAACTAAGGGTGGGTGAGCCCGATATAGCTCTCCAATGCATTGGGTAACGCGAAGGAGTGAAACGTTAAGGTTTCTCCAATGAGATTTTAGGGAATATACTGTGATGGGTATTCCAAACGTAACCAAGAGGGTTACTCCCTACGTAAGAATTCTATGAATGCCTCAAGTTACCTTTATGTCTTATGATTTCTATGATTTATTCATGATTTTATGAGGTATGTTAATGTGCCCATGTTTTATGGGTAAAGTATGATTTCATTCTTATGCATATATTAACTCATGTTTTCTTTCCATGTTTTTTTATAACCCATACTGAGTTTTTATGCTCATCCCAAGTTTTTGAAATGTTTTTCACAGGTCAATGGAAAGGTACATGATAAGATGATAGAGTCAAGGATGTGTCAATAAATAATCCATGTTTTATTTTAAATGCTTTTCCATTGATGGGAATGAAGAATACTATCTTTATGTAACCACTTTGTTTATATGTGGAATGTAATGCATGTTTTATGATCTAATTCTCTAAAACTCTAAACCCGAAAAGATCCTCAATGTGTAATCTTGTAATAACTCAAGATTAAGTAAGGTTTAAGGCTGGGGCCTTATATGTATTGAGTCCAAGAACCCCTCTGGTTCGAGCTCTGTTTTGGGTTTGTGTTTGGTCGGTAAACTGCGTAGAAGGACCGGTTAGTAGTCTCCTATGAGACATGTTTCCAGACAACTTTATGGTGGTTACATTAATGTGTTTGGATCTATTAGGTGGAATGTTTTTACGAATGGAACACCTTGGTTGGGTCCTTGGGTTCTCCCATTGGATAGGGTACGCCCCCATTAAGGGTTAGTGCACAACTAAAGTGCAACCCGGATGGTTTCGTCATTGGAAGATCCTCCAGTTGATCAATTTAAGGAATATTTTCTTGAGCTTTGTAGAATGATTCTACACCATTTACACTCTTGGATTTTTTTTCGAATCCTCTTGTTGTGGAAGAGTGCTTGTGGATAGTTGAACTAGAAATTAGTTTCTTAAGCTACCTGATTCATCAAAGGTGTAAGTTGTCTAGGGTTCTTAGTATGGGCATTTTCTAATAGGAACTCTGAGTCCTTCGTAGTCTCTTCGAAAAGGGGTCTATGTTATACCACCAGTGTTTGAAATCTGGCCACAAGAGGCTGTTATGGACACTTTCTAGAATTCTGTGATATTTCAGCATGTTGTTTAAGGCCCCCTCCTTGTTTTATTTCTATTAGTCGCTTTGGTCATGTTCGGTGACGCGTTGTGATGTCGGGTGCTCAATTAATTTTAAAGGTGAAATTTTACAATATTTAGAATGTGTTTTTTCAAAAGTGTTTCGCCTTTTGGGAGATCTTGAAATCTTATGTCTTATATGAATGTGTTTATATGTGTCCCTTATTTCTGTTGCTTCTCACATGAAGAAACCAGGTGTGATGTGATTGCATCCTCTAAACCCTTATTTCAATGAAATTCCATGTAAGGGTAATGTGAGTTCTGAAGTGTGTTTTGTCTTGGAGAACCCATCTAGGACTGCATTTTTTTGTTTGTAGCATCGAAAGAAGAAATTCTATTCGAGGGTTTCAAATCCTAATTGTGAGGTCGAAGATGCTTCTATCATTCCAGCTCCATCCATAGGTCCCGAAGGGAAGCTGGAACATAGTCAGAGGAAATCCTAGTGTAGTTATTAAAATTTTACAAAGAACTATTCATAGTATAACATATGGGAATATTTTAAACATTTAGTGGTTTCATCTTGCTTCTTTTGTTCCTGTTCTATGGAAAGAGGTGGAGGGCCTCATACCCATGTAATATCCCAATGACTTTCCATTCCCTTTTGGTGTCCTTTGGATTCCGAGGAAAGGTTTTAGATTTGTCTGGACATGTTGAGTGATCATTTAGTCGTACCAATTCCCCATAAAACCATTTAGGTATAAGGATCCACATGATTATTGTATAGTTTCCCAAACTGTGCGGGCTAACCGTGCGGCCGTCCCAAATCATTATGTTTTGGGGTTTTTCTGTGCTAGCCCATGTTGGTCAGTAAAGATGGTTGGTTCTTATGGTGGGGAGACCCAATATTATTCTCATGTATATTATTTTGAAAATTCATAATGTGATTATACCCCTTGTACTAGGGAGTTTTTTCATGGCTCCCCTATTAGTGTCTTCATTCTGTCTTAGAAATAATATTTATGTTGTCTCTTATGGTTGGGGAGCCCATTTGTGTATCTTTTTACCAGTAAATCACATCTTAATTGGTATTGGCTCGGAATTGGGTAGTCTAATTCGGAGCTATATAAGCTCCTACATCTTCCTTCAGAAAAGATTGGGATTAGAGAGTTCCCAATGGTTTAGTTATATCAAGGTAAGTGTGACCTTGTTCAATGTTCTAGTTTGTTTGGTTAAATTGTATGAGCCTTGTTCAGATATTTTTTAAGGGGTTTTCATTTAGGATAAATCTGGAATGTGATTAATGATTTCAGTAAAGAGGTGTATGTTTTGGTAGTAAATTATTACTTCCATAATTGATCACTGGATGTGTTATGGCCTTTGGGGGTGAAGTTTAGCAAAGGAGTTCATTTCTGCGTTTCAGTTGGGTTTCGTTTTTTCTTTGTCCTTGATGTGGCTTTACGAGGCCAGAATTTTTTATGGTGGGGAGAATTTTCACACCAATGACGTTTTTTTAAATTCATTATTCATTAAATTTTTATTCCTGGTTTGTTTTGGGGGATTACAACCTATTTTGGGGAAAATGGTGGGTTTTGAAACTTTTGGCCAAACCGTGAGCCCAATTCCGGATTTAAAAACATATATCGTTTTTTTCTATAACTCCTTCAATGTTTACTATTTCATACCCATTAAACTTCCAAATTGGAATACCCTGATGTATTAAAATTACCCTATCCATTTGGACCGCATAGAAATCCAAAATCATGATGGATTGGGGTTTTTGATTAAGGTAATGGGCCTGCCCGTAAGCCCATTTCCTTCTTTAAATTATTTTTTAAAATTTTCCATATCTCATTTATTTTTTACTTTTTTCCCATTATTCCACATCCCACTCAAATAAAATATCGCTAGGAGAACCCCCATTGTAGGCTTAGAAATTTTGGAGCTCAGGAAGACCGCGATGTAGGGAGATATCTCACACTCTTTGTAAAATTGAGCAGATTTGACGTTGTAAAATGAATCTTTCATAACTCTTTAAATTTTCATCATTTTCCCGCATTTTAGTCCCCACATGACCTAATATTACACCTTAGAAACTCCATACCAGTTTTTGGCACTAGGAGATTCATATTTTGGTGGATTCAGGGCGATCACTTCAATATTTCTGCAACTAAGTATTTCTTTATTTTTTTCACGACTTTTATTAGGGTTTCATCCCTCTTTCTTGATCTTCCAAGACATCCAAAACCTAGGGTTCGTACCTAAGGTTTATCCATGAGTCTTTTTGGTGAAAATGTGTTTTCTAGGGTTGGATTTATCATCCTTTTGGTGTCAGGTGGGTGTGGTTGATGTTTCACACCATTATTTGATGGATTCGACAATTTTGGATGGTGATTCTGTGGGTAACCATTTAATGATGAGTTAGTTTTCCTGATTAAATAATTTTTTCATTTCCTCATATTAATTTAATTATGCAAAGACCATTTTTGGTAGCAATAGTAAAGCATTTTCTATTAAAGTAACATTTTTTTGAAGTGTGTATTTTTCAAATGTATTTGATGTGTTATCTTTTGTAGTAGTTTTGAAAAATCTGGATATGATTTATTATTTTTTGAAAGGGGCTATCAATTTTGGTTTGGTAATGATATAGTGTCTTTTGGGCCTAAAAGGGTGGATCTTTGAATGGGTTTTATGTGTATTACCTTGTTATACTCCTTGAAAGTGTTTTATGGATTTGTGTCTTCTCATGGGTATCTTTTGTGATATTGTTCAAGGTGATTATATAACATTCAAAAGTAGATTATTACATGTTTATTGGGCTACCAATTATATTTTGGTAGGGGATTTGTGTGCTTTCTGCTTAAAAAGTGGTTTTTGAAATGGTTTTGATGTGCAATGCTGGGGTATACTCCTTATAATTTTTTTATGAATGTTTTGAATGGTTTATTGAGTAGTGTAGGTGGTGAAAATATATCAGCACACTATTTTGGTAGGATTTTATTTTTAAAAGTTCCATTTCATTTATGAAAAGGCTGTTATTTTATATGTATCATCTTGGAAATATTTTTATTAAATTGATTGAAGGAGATATTGAGGTGCTAAAGTGATATGAATGTGATGTGGACTGTTTTGTGTGAGTGTGATGTCAAAAATTGAAATTTTTATTATGAATATAGTGTTATGTGATATTTTTGTGGGCTGTTATATGAGTTGAAAAATCTTATTATTGTTTTATATAAATTTTTAATGGTTCTGTGGAAGTGTTGAAGAAATGCGAACTGTGTTGTGGGTTATTTTTGTGTGAGACGGATTTCAAAATCATTTTGAATGAAAAATGGACTTTTGTGACTAGTGTGGTATACATATGGGATGTTGGGTGAAATTTTGATGTGGAAATGATATTTTCATGTTCAATGTATATTTAAAGACTTGTTGAACTTGTTTGAGAACAAGTGGAAAACCTGGGTATCTAGGTGGGTGGACATGTACTGGTATGCTAGGGAATCCATGGGGTTTGGCCTCAGTGTCACTTAGCAAGATTGACGATTAAAACTCTAACTAAACTATGATGATGGTGATTAGGGACCAGCATGTTATGGGTATATTCCCTACTAGTGGCTCAATCACAGGAATGGATAATTGTGATGGTTACTCTCACCGAGCTATGAGGTACCTGGGACCCACATCTAGCTAGTGCCTAGGGGTTAATTCTTATTGCTTGCGCTCATTAGTTACTTTATAATTACCATCGACATATGGTACATTTTGGATGAAAAATTCAGTAGCTTTGGTGTTTATTTTAAAAGTGTTAATCCTTTAAAATAACCCACATGAAAGGTGTTCTTATTCAAAGTTTCATATTTTAGAAATAGTAACTTGCTTTTAATGTTTTTGAAAACATGCATGATTTTCATCTTTAAATGTTTAACATATGGAATATCTTAGTGGTGTTATCCTACTAGGATTTTTCTCACATCCTACTTACTCCATTGGGTGTATGTAGACTTTCTTATTTTGTGTCACAGGTTTGGGTACAGGTTTTATGCCATTGGTTCGGGGTTTTAGTGGTCCATTGTGATGTAGTGTCATGGAGATGGCTTGAGGGTGGGGCCTCTTTCCATGTGGAGGTTCTTGGGCTGTCATTTCATGAGTTTTTACCATTATAATGGTCTTCAAACATTGTTTAAAATAGTGTAATTCTTTTCTGAATTCTAGTAAAAGATGTTTTGGTTTCAAAAATCCAGATTTGATTTATTAGATACATTTGTTGTTTTAAGTATACAAACTCGGGTAAATCATTCCCAATTTCAGTTTCTGATACCCAGAAACATGTGCCAGCCCATGGGATCGGGAACGCCCTTTAAGACTTACCACAGGTTAGGTCGGGTGCCGATTTTGGCGGCGACTAGATTTAGTTCATGACAAAATGGTATCAGATGAAGATCGCTCTATTTGAATCATGTTATTTGGGAAATAGTCATGATAGTCTCGAGTTAAGATTGTTGGGGAATGAAATTATAGTTATTGGTAGTTTTCTTGATCCCCACACCTCATGTCGGGATTCTAGACACCATGGGACATTAGGATTTATCTATGTCTTTTGGTTTTCTTGGTCTGATGATGATTTGGGGAAATGAAAAGAGAGTTGGGTTAATGGCCTCAGTGAGCTCGCAGGGTCTGGAAAGCCATGTGGAGCTGGGGATATTACCTAGAACACTCTCTGTGATGGTGAAGTGATAGGAATATGGCTACCAACCAAATTTCCATGTCACCCATTGAAACAAGTTTCCTCTCTCATTGTTTTGTGCTTTAATTTTGAAATCATGGAACTTTGGTTTTAAGGTGACATGGCTATATCAAGCATAAAGTGATTGTGAAATGATTTTCAAATAAAGAGGGAATGGTTTGATTTATGATATGGTGGAACTGAATTTTCAGAATTTTTTTGAAATTGAAAATAGTGTACTTACACCTATTTTAAAATCAAGAACCATATTGAAGTTGTTATCAAAAGTGATTCCAATATATTTTTCTAAACAATTAAATGGTGTTTTAATGGGATGAGATGTTTTCCAATTGATGTGAATAACTTGAAAGTGAGTTCTTTTCTAAATGGTTGTGTCCTTATGAAATGTTTTGTAAGATGTGAATTGGGATTTTGATCTCATTGTTATGAGTTATGAGAAAAAGGATGTGTTGGTTGACAATTTTTTTTGGAAAAGTGGAATGAATTTTAGATTTATCATTTTGTATTTAAATGAGAGGCCACATGAATTGGGTTATACAGGATTATGGATGGTTGATGTCATGACTGGATGAGTGTCGGGATGAATAAGAGGAGGGTTCCCGGTGTGGCACAAAAACATGCAAGTGTGATGACCAGGGGGTACCATAAGTGGATATGCTAACTGTTGAACCGTTGTTTTTCAAAGAAATATTTTTAATGAAAAACATGATGTCTTGATGAATTATTTAGGATGGTTTATATTGTGTTTTTTTGAAAAATGATCATGTTGTGGGATATTTTGATTCTAAGAACCCCTCCTGTTCAAACTGTGTTCTGGGTTTGTGTTTGGTCGGTAAGTTGGGTAGAAGGACCGGTTAGTAGTCTCCTATGAGATATGTTTCTGGAAACTGTTAAAGTAGTTCCATTAATGTGTTTGTATATGTTTTCTGGAATGTTTTTACCAAATGGACCAACATGGTTGGGTCCTTGGATTCTCCCCATGGATAGGGAAAGACCCCATTAAGGGATAGTGCACAACTGATGTGCAATTGGAATTGTTTCACTGTTGGAAAATCCTACAATTGATCAATGTAAGGAACATTTTCATGAGCTTTGTAGAATGAGTCTACACCATTTACACTCTGGGTATTTTTGGATCCTCTTGTTGTAGAAGAGTGCTCGTGGATGGTTGAAAGAGACATTAGTTTCTTAAACTTCTTAATTCATCAAAGGTGTATGTTTTCTGGTGTTTTCAGTATGGATAGTGTCTAAGAGGGCCTCTGAGTCCTTCGTAGTCTCTTCCAAGAAGGGGATAATGTTAGACCACCCGTGTGGGAAATCTGGCCATGAGAGGCTGTTGTGGACACTTTCTGGCATTCTGTGATATTTGGTGATGTTGTATAAGGCCCCCTCCTTGTATTATTTCTTTGAGTCGCTTTGGTCATGTTTGGTGACGTGTTGTGATGTTGTGTGCTCATTTGATTTTAAAGGTGAAATTGTACAATATTTAGTGAGTCTTTATTCTGAATTTTTTCTCCTTTCGGGAGATTTCGATATCCTCTGTCTTAGAAGAAGGTGTTTATATGTGTCCCTTATTTCTGTTGGTTCTCACCTGAAGAAACAAGGTGTGATGTGAGTTCATCCTGTAAACCCTTATTTCAGTGAAATTCCATGTTAGGGTAAATTGAGTTCTGGAGTTTGTTTTGTCAGGGTGTACCCATCTAGGATTGCATGTAGTTGTTTGTTGCATCGAAAGAAGAAATTCTATTCAGCGGTTTCCAAATCCTAACTGCGAGTCCAAAGATGCTTCAATCATTCTAGCTCCAGCCATAGGTCCTGGAGATAACCTGGCACATAGTCAGAAGAAATCCTAGTGTTTTTTAACCTTGTACAAAGAACATTTCTCAGTATGAGATATGGGAATAGTTTAAACATTTGGTGTTGTCCTCTTAGTTCTTTTGTTCATGTTCGGTGGAACGTGGTGGATGGCCTCATCCCCATGTTATCCCCCAATGACTTTATTTTATCCTTTGGTTTACTTTGGGTTTTGGGGAAAGGTTTTAGATTTTTATAGACATATTGAGTGAACATTTAGTAGCAACCATTCCATAGAAAATCGTGTAGGTATAAGGATTCAAATGGATAGCGCACAGTTTCCCAAACTGTGCGGGCTAACTGTGCGGTCGTCCAAACTCTTTACGTTTTTGGGTTTTTCTGTGCCGGTCCATATTGTTCAGTTAAGATGGTTGATTCTTATGGTGGGGAGGCCCACTATGAGTCTCATGTATGTTATTTTGAAAATTACTAATGGTATTCGACACCTTGTACCAGGGAGTTTGTTCATGGCTCCCCTGTTACTGTCATTATTTTGTCTCTGAAAAAAATTTAAGTCATCTCTTATGGTTGGGGAACCCATTTGTTTATCCTTGTACAAGTAACTCACTTTTGTACTTGGTCTTTTCTTGGAAGTGGGTAGTCTCGTTCAGATCTATATAACCCCATGCATCATCCTTGGGTAAACATTGGGATTGGGTAGTTCCCAATGGTTTAGTTATATCAAGGTAAGTGTAACCTTGTTCAATGTTGTTGTTTGTTTGGGTAAATTTCTTAAGCCTTGTTCAGATTGTGTTTTAAGAGATTTCTTTTAGGATAAACCTTGAATTTGATTGATCATTTCAGTAAATAGATGCATTTTTTGGTTCTGATGTATTCCTTTTTTAATTGATCACTGGAGGTGTTTTGGCCATTGGGGCGAAGTTTAGCAAAGGAGTCCATTTCTGCCTTTCGGTTGGGTTTGTTTTTTGCCTTGTCCTTGATGTGGATTTCCGAGGGCGGCAATTATTATGGTGGGGAGAATTTTCACACCCATGAATTTTTTTTAAATTCATTATTCATTTAATTTCCATTCCTGATTTGTTTTAGGGGTTTACCACTCATTTTTGTGAAAATAGTGGG
Organism: Viscum album; assembly: GCA_963277665.1. Taxonomy (NCBI): domain Eukaryota; kingdom Viridiplantae; phylum Streptophyta; class Magnoliopsida; order Santalales; family Viscaceae; genus Viscum; species Viscum album. The sequence continues at coordinate 493,317,522 of OY728150.1, forward strand.
TTTTGAAAATTTGGGTCAAACCTTGAGCCCAATTCCAGATTTAAAAACAAATTTCGTTTCATCTATAACTCCTACAATTTTTACTATTTTATACCCATTCCACTTTTCAATTGGTATAACCTGATATATTAAAATCACCATTTCCCTTTGTACCACATAGAAATCCAAAATCATGATGGATTTGGATTTTTGATTAAGGTAATGGGCCTTCCCGTAAGCCCATTTCCTTCTTTAAATTATTTTTTAAAATTTTCCATATCTCATTCAATTTTGACTTTTACCCTACTATTCCACCTCCCTCTCAAATAAAATATCCTGAGGATCACCCCCATTGTCTTTTTCTAAATATTGGATCTTAGTTGAACTGTGAATTATGGCGATCTTTCATACTCTTTCTCAAATAGACCTGATTTGACGAGGTAAAATGAATCTTTCTTAACTCAATCAATTTTTATCCTTTTTCCCCAATTTCATTCCCCACATGACATACTATGTATCCTTAGAACCTCCATACCATTTTTGCGTACTTGGAGATTCATATTTTGGTGGATTTAGCGGGATCTCTTCAATATTTCTTCAAGTAAGTATTTCTCAATTTAATTTCTCCTCTTTTCTAAGGGTTTAATCCCTCTTTCATGATGTTCCAAAGTATCTAGAACCTAGGGTTCGTACATAGGGTTTAACCATGTGTCTTTTTTGGTGGAAATTTGTGGACTAGGGGAGGATTTATCATCCTTGTGGTGTCGGGTTGGTGCGGTTGATGTTTCGCACCATGTTTTGATGGATTCAACAATTTCAGTGGTTGATTCCGTGGGTAACCATTAAATGATGAGTTAATTTGCTTGATTAATCAATTTTTAATATTCCTAATATGATGTGATTTATGAAAAAACCATTTTTGGTAGCAATAGTAATTCATTTGGTATTAAAGATACATTTTGTTTGAAGTGTGTATTTTTCAAATGTATTTCACGTGTTATCTCTTATGGTAGTTTTGTAAAAGGTTGATGTTATTTATTAGTTGTTGAATGGGGCTGCCAATTTTGGCTGGGTAATTATATATTGTCATGTGGGACTAAAAAGGTGGGTCTTTTAATGGGTTTTATGTGTATAACCTTGTTATACTCCATGGATGTTTTTTATGGATTTGTGTGTTCTCATGGGTATATATTGTGATATTGTTCATGGTGATTATATAACATTTGAAAGTAGATTATTACATATTTATTGGGCTACCAATTCAGTTTTGGTAGGGTATTTGTGTACTTTTGGATTAAAAAGAGGTTTTTGAAATGGGTTTTATGTGCAGTGCATTGTTATACTCCTTATAATTGTTTTGTGAATGTTTTGAATGGTTTATTGAGTTGTGTAAGTTGTGAAACTATATCAGCACAATGTTTTGGTAGGATTATATTCTTATAAGATCAATTTCATTTTTGAAATGGCTGTTATTTCATATGTATCCTTTTGAAAATATTTTTTTAAATTTTTTGAAGGAGATATTGAGGTGTTAAAGTGATGTGAATGTGATGTTGACTGTTTTGTGTGAGTGTGATGTGAAAAATTTAAATTTTTATTATGAAAGGAGTGTTATGTGACTTGTGTGTGGTCTTTTATATGATTTGAAATATCTTATAATTGTTTTATAAAATTTTTTAATGGTTTTGTGGAACTGTTGATGAAATGTGAAATGTGTTATGGGTTATTTTGTTGTGAGTCAGATTTCAAAATCATTTTGAATGAAAATTGGACTTTTGTGACTAGTGTGGTATACATATGGGATGTTGGGTGAATTTGTGATGTGTAAATGATATTTTCATGTTCAATTTATATTTCTTGACATGTTGAGATAGTTCGAGCACAAGGGAAAAACTTGGGTATCTTGGTGGGTGGACGAGTACTAGTATGCTAATGAATCCGTGGGGGTTGGCCTCTGTTTAACATAGAAATATTGACGCTTACAACTCTAACTAAACTATAATGATGATGATTGGGGACCACTAGGTTATGGGTATGTTCCCTACTAGTGGATTGTGCATGGTAAGGGATATTTGTGATGGTTACTCTCACCGAGATATGAGGTACATGGCACCCACACATAGCTAGTGGATATGAGTTAATTCCTATTGCTTGTGCTCGTTAGTTACTTTATACTTATCATTGGAATATGGTACATTTGGCTGTAAAATTAAATAGAAGTGGTTTATATTTTAAATATTTTAATCCTTTGAAATAGCCCACTTGAAAACTGTTCTTATTCAAAGTTGCAACTTTTAGAAACTGTACCTAGCTTTTCTTGTTTTTGAAAACATGCATGCTTTTATTTAAATGTTTATCATAAGGAATCTCATAGTGTTTTTATCCTACTGGGCTTTGGATCACACCCAACTTACACAATGGGGTGAAAGTAGACATTCTTATTTTTTGTCACAGGTTTGGGTACAAGTTTTATGCCATTGGTTCGGGTTTTTAACTGTCCATCGTGATGTAGTGTCATGGGGAAGGCTTGAGGGTGGTTCCTCTTTCCATGTGGAGGTTCTTGGGATGTCAGTTCATGAGTTTGAAACATTGTAATGGTCTTCAAACATTGTTTAAAATTGTGTAATTCAGTTCTGAATATTAGTAAAAGATTTTTTGGTTTCAAAAATCCAGATTTGATTTCTTTGATTCATTTGTTTTTTTAAGTAAAGAAACTCAGGTACATCGTTCCCAATTTTCAATTTTTGTTACCCATGCAATTATGCCAGACCGTGGGTATCGAGAATTCCCTTCGGGACTTGCCACAGGTCAGGTCGGGTGCTGGTTTTGGCGGAGACTAGATTCGGTTCGTGACACATTCCATCCATGTCACATGTTTTACAACTTGATGATTACTATTTTGAGATGGATGCTTGGTTTTATGAGTACCATGTGTCTATCCTATATTACAGTATGAATACTCTCTATGGTATGTCTATCCTATTATTATGGATTTCATTTCCTCATAGCTATGTAAATGATGAAAACTAGGAGTGAGAAGATGATATGATTGCCTATTGAATGGATTATTTATCATATGATCACTCTTTACCATAGAAGGAAAACATGGGGATTAGTTTATTTATGGTGGGGAGGATGTAATGAATGGAATTTCTCAATGAAAAAGATCATTTGGTTTTGGAATATTTTTTTCTCTTAGTAATTTTGCCATATGGCCTAAGAAAGATTTCAAGAGGAATTGATCCCTACATAGTACTCTAAGCTCTAAGAATTGGGAAAATATTGTGATACACATAGATAGCACACAGTTAGTACTATCTTCATATGGTATCCATATAGGGAACTCGGTGACATGCAAGAGGCCACACGGTTGGTCTGAAATCATGCGAACTGATATTCATGTCGGTTTAGAAATAGCATATAGCATGAAAGTTCCAAAAAAAAGTGATTTCAAATGGGTTTTAAACCTATCCAAAAAACCATGAGATATCCCTCATTATATAGTGAGGTGTGGATGGTTAGTGCACATTCTAGCCGACCATGGGATGAAACTATCTGAGCCCATTTTTTCGGTGAAATTATCCTTTTCCCTTAAAATGTTTTAAAACTAAAAACAATTCTTTTCTGTCTCATTTCCAATAGTTTAAGCCTTCTGGTCATCCCATGTGTCCTCCCATTCCCTAATATTGTATTCCAAATTACTCCCTCATTCGAACTACAAATCATGTTTCATATGATATATTAGTTACCTTTGGGTAGGCTAATGAATCCTCTTACATTCATTTATATTTTATATTCATAATTCTTATTATATGTTGGTATGATATCATTCACTCTATTATTAGGGAATTGATCTGTTAATAATTATTCTTAAAATATAATTAAAATCCACAGCTGATATCATATGAGGAGTCTTTTATGGCATCAAGATAGGTGGTATAGTTGTTTTTTATAAAATTCATGTTGTTTTCATTGATCATCTATTGTGGTGCATGTCGTCCATTGTCTCACATTTCCTTAAAATGTGATCTGCATTCTAATTAGGTATACACATGTTTTTATAAACCCTTGGACACACTATAGGTGATTAATTGATGTATAACTTATTATGTTCCACACTTTTGGGTCTGATATATTATATTCCATTTTTATACAATTTTTAAGGATGTCCAAACAACTAATAAGTGTTGGTCTTGGGTTCTAAATTGAAATTTCCTCATTTGGGCCACCTTAAGGCCTTTGGGGAAACTCAAGTCCATTAGACCGCATGATGTGTAGAATAAGAAATACATATTGTTTACAGAAAAATCTCTAGATGATGATTAAGATATAGAACATTCAACAAAGTAGAACTAGAAGGGTTTGGAAGAATGAGAGGGTATGGAAATTTCTATTGTTACAATGCCTATGCATCTAGGTATTGGAAAGTTATATGAACATCCATGAAAAGGTAAAGAGAAGAAATCATTATATAAACATTCGGGATGAAAAATTCAATGATTCTATACATTGGGAGGAATTCTTCTAAAACTATTGGGTCACGAAATCTTTCACTAATCCTACGAGACATATAAGAGATCCCCATAAACCCTTAAAAGGGGAATTATAAAAAATGAATAAAAATATAAGGGATTCAGCCCATTCGAGAAGGAATTTCCTATTTTTGTAATTTCCTAATAGATTAATGCAACTTATATGATTTTGATTTTCTTTGAATATGAATTTCTATTATTAATTATTGAATGTATTCTGTTAAAATGAAAGACAATGGTTTTGAAGTCTACAACAAATGATAAAATATTTTATTATTTTGATTGTATAAATCATGAAAACCATATATATGTTGGGATGTGATTAATATGATGTTTATGAAGTGAATCAATTTTTTTATTATGATCATTTCAATTCTATTAATTAGTGAATGATGGTAAGGGGGCTTGTTGGTGTTGTTTTTCACTCTCCCTAACATAGGGTGTTGATCCTCATGACTCACACCATGATACTATTATTTTTAATACAAGCATGGATAACCACATACATATGTATTAGTTTTTGGGAATGATGTATCAACCCACCTATATCAATTTATGATCATGAAATCTCACATTCATTATCATGTTCATTGAATGCACCCTTTTCTTGATACTATAGCTCATTAGACTGGTTATGGATGCCTGAGTTTGGACTTAGGTGCATCCAACACCTAGTTAAACTGTATATGTCTACTTATGTCTTCATGTACTTAGTTCATATACATGTATATAGTATATAATTTTATATATATTACTTATATATATGTGTTCTGTAGATCGGACTTATTTCAAATAATGTCGAAGCATGTATAGTCTTTAAAGTTTCCTAATAGATCCCAAGTTGATTGGTACTTATTTATTCATCATTGTTTATATTTTCTCACCTTTACACTATTACTATTATTTACGTTGGCTAGATATGTTATATACATTGTTGGTCGTGTCCTACCAGAATTTTATCCCACACCCAACTGAGGCCTATTTTAGTACTCCAGTTTGTCACATGTTAGCGGGTATGGATAAGGGAATGCACACTGCTAAATATGCCTAATTTTTTTTACATATATCATACAGAATGGGATAAGTGGACCAATAATATACATGTTATGTAAGTGGAGAATTATTTTTTACTTTTTGTATTTTGGTGTAGTATGTTGTATAGTTATGTCTCATGTTAACCAATTTTCTATAACAACATGACATGATATAATTTTATATGACCCAACCTATTTGATTTAGATATTATTAGAGATTCATGGTTATTTATGATTCAATAGTTTATAATTTATTTTTTCTGATGTGCCATTATTTATATTTTTTTTCACTAAAGTAGGTTACTTGTCATGTTATTATAATTTTTATTTTGTGGCGATATTTTTTATTCATATGCTTTGACAATTTTCTATTTGTTTACATTATTTGTTGCTTCACTATGATATGAGGGTAATGAAACCCCACTGTAACACCTAAGACCCTTTCTGCATGTTAGTTTCCTCTAGCATAAGGAAAGGTTCACTTTAGTCCATGGGACCCACCGTCTTGAGGCATGGGTTATGTGGATCCCATGTCACGATGTTACAAAATCCAAAAAAATACCATGTATTCAAATATATTTCTCTCAAAATATCCTTAATATTATTAAACTCCATCCATATAAAATCTAAAAAGTTGATTTTATGAATTAAAACTTATGATCAATCAGAAAAACAATAACCCATGATGATATCCTTGAAACATTTAATAATAAATACACAATTTCTTTTAAAATTTAACAGAATCCATAGATGTTTCATGACTGTTATAACCAAAATACCATAGGTAAAATACATCAAAAAATTTAATTTGTTAATTATAATATATAAATAATTTTACTATATTAATTACACTAAGGTCCTTCCATGTTCTAGGGGATACCCTTTAGAAGTGGGAATTGACTCAGGTAATTCCTAGGTTCCCAAAATTTATGGAAATGAACAAATAAGTGGATCCTTATGAGTGGATTTATGTTTCTTCTATAACACTATTCATTTTTTCCTTGAAAATTATTATCATTATGCCCATTTTTACACACATATTGAATTTCCTTATTCCATTGTAACATATTCATGGTTATATCCTTCCATATTTCTGAGATGATTGAAATTTATCCTTCTTTCCCCCATGGTTTCCATCACTCGAGCTCTTAGGGAACTAAATCCACAATTTCATTTATAATTTCTAAAAGTATGTTAAGGTATGTGTTGTTAATAATATTTTTTTAAAATAAATAAAAATAAATAGATTTTTCTATAACAAGTATTTATCTCATTTGGTTTTTCATATACACCACCTAGTTCTTCATATTATATGGTTCCATGATTTATTGAGGTTCCATCAATGGAAACAAATCCAATTAGTAGCTTGAGAAAACATAATCATAGTGGGAAAACCATATGATCATTTATAAGATATCTAGATCATGAATACCTTTATTTAATCAAGGAAAAATAGTTATAATCATGGTTATTCATTTTCATCATCTATTCAAATTATTTATTATTTTTTGTAATTAAATTTTGAATTATCCTAATAGTATCCTTCAATATTGAAAATCCTGGTGCAATGTATGTTCAGTTTTTTGTTAACTAGGTGATGGTTGGGTATATCTCAATGTATCCTTTTCAGAGTTATTACCCATAAATACCTCTATTCCAGATCCACACCCAAATATAGTATATGGATAGAAATGTATTCCTAGGAATAACCAAATAATATCTTAATTAACCAAATGATAGCATGATATTATATGCTTATCCTCCAATTCTATCATAGGGTTATATTACATACTATATGTTTTATAAAATCTAGTTTAATTAGTTTATACTAAACAACATCTGACACCAACAATGGCTCCGCAAAAAATAGTAGACAATAACTCGTGTCTACTTTATTACAAAGGAATGGAATATAAGGAATCGCATCCTGAAGGAAAACATAATTTAGTAGTCTTAATATACTAAATATGTATATCATTTTCATATTATACTAGAAAAAAATTATAACATATCATTTTTTAGAATATTATTATACGATCTAGTGTATAATTTCATATCATTCATAGTGTACTTCATGGGTTATTGTGAATAGAAACAAAATCAGGGTTAAAAATGTCTTTAAGGGTTATTTATAGTAGAATCATTAGTTAATTAATAATTATAATCAAAATGAGAAGGTAATAACAGATCTGAAATACCATATATTTCAATAAAATTATAAGGGAATGAATCTTGAGATAATATCAATGTGAAAATACCATTGATAATAATCAATATGGAATGGTAAATAACTGCAAACACATTATATTTATTCAAAAATAAGATTATAAATTTTTTTAATGCATATTTAATATTGAAAGGTAAGTAATTGAAAAGTCATTCAGTTTAACCAATAAACTGATATTAAAATTCATATATATGCAATTCCATTGTGAAAATAACCTTGATAGTAATAAATGATACTAAAAGTAAAAAATTCAAAATAATTGGAAATCATTTTTTACATGTATATGATACATTTACCATAATGAAATTTCACAATACAGATTAATACATATCGAGTGACGCCCACATACCTATGGCTAACCAATAGATTCATCCCATGAGACTATGGAATCATAGAGGGGATATCTATACCCAGGCCCCACCCATGCCATACATTTCTAGAGCATTCCTCATATATCAAATAATTGAATTAATTCATAAACAATATGCATTATCATAATATATCTGTATTGATTAAAGGATACTGATGTATCAAAATTTTACTAGATATTTAAAAACCATTAATTTAGTATAGTATATACAGATATGATATATTTTTTAGGAAATGAACATAATCATGAAAAATATTATAAATATTTAGGTGAAATTTATTATTGAGTGATCACAGGAAAGTTAATATTTCAAGGGAAGGATATGAACTAAAAAATGAATCAAGGAAGTTAATGCCAAAACATTCTTAGTAAAAATGTTCATAATCCATTTATATGAAGAATAAGGATTGTATTAGTATAACATATACCCATTGAAATAAAAATAATTTTTTTCCTTGATGAGTTGATATACCATAAAAAATATATTTATAATAATTGTTGATGAAAACATACTTTTCATTTTGGATAAAATTTTGAGAATCCTTTTCATTGAAAATAACATTGAAATTTTTTTATTTACATGGATCCTCACAAAAATGTAAATGAATATTCATACACATTATGTTCAGGATGGAAGTTAATTCTATGCATTCCATAAAAGTAAAAGAATAACACTATTATTTCATGGTAAAATGGTTAGGAATGTTCCTTTTTCTTTAAAATAATATGAATATATCATTAATAGTAGTAGTGAAATCAAAATTTGAATTTTTTTTAAAATCAACATAATAATCCTTTAAAAAATATTGTTAAGTGTGGAAATTAATGAAAATTACTTTAAAAAATAATTTATAAAATTATTAAAACATTTTTTTGATCATTTTTAGAAAAAATTGTTTTGGAAGAAAACAAATTTCTCACCGATGATGGAAATCAAAAAATATTTTATTAATAACATTTTTGGAAAAATGTTTGGTACTAATTTGCGGGTAAATGTTATTATTATAGAAAAATTCATGAATTACCTAAGGAGATGATAATAAAATTTATTTATTATAAAATTTTCAACTAATTTCCACCAACTATAATTTATGAATAAATATTTTCTCTTAAGATGATAATGTGAATGAAATGCCTATAAGGATCATAAAATTTATATGATAATTAATCAATGAATAAATTATGTGTTTGAACTATTAATATACCTAAAACAAGTGTAAATAAAACAGAATATAATAAAAAATCATTACACACTAAATATTATCATTACATAATAAATGAAGTATAATTTTACCCAATGAGTGGGATATGAGTAAAGAAATCCCTTACATCACATTTTTTTTGGATGAGTTCCTTTTAACCACATACACAGTGATTATAAACATGATATTAAATTCTTATAGAATAAATTTAACATTTATTATATCATATATGATCCTTTTATTACATCTTATCACTCATTTGTTAATAATCAAACATTATTTGAATTGATTCAAGTCTTAATTTCCTTATTTTTTGCATGTGTGTATCATCATGAAATATCCAATTCATGTGAATATTATACAATAATATATAATAGTATTTAAAATATTGATAGATTTATCATATATTTAGTTAATTTTTTACTTTTAAAACCAATCATTAATTTTAGTTAGGATAAATGATGTGTATTACGATCATGAAGACAGTAGGGCATCCGTACAAATGAGTAATGTTTCCATTTTCACCAATCATTATAAAAAGGAGGTAAGAAGTATATTACCATATTATTATAGTCATTATATAATTTATACGATGTTATATACTTATATATATATCATACATGTGGTGTTGGGATAAAAATAGTGTTGCATCACTTTTTGAAGGTGGTGGTCTACAGGTACAGGAACGATGTTATCATATTTACGTGAGTGAAATGAAAAGAAACAAAATGATTTATATTATATTAAAATAATGATATATATTTAATTAATATTATAATTATGTAATTTTTTACTCATATAATTATTAACATAATATTCAACTCCTTCCATGAGATGCGTTAGTAAAAGAAGAATCACATCTCCTGGCGAGGCTCTAGCCCATCGTACACATGAGCAACATTATCGTATTTCCTATGGAATGGAAGGTAAATATTTATATATGATATAATAAACATATAAGAATAATTATTTTATAAATATTATATATATATATATATATATATATATTAGATCTATCATCATAGCCAACCTTGACAGATGTAAATAGAAAAACGTACAACATCAATTCACAAGGCGGGAATCTATCGTTCATTCAAGAGATGATTTTATTACACATATGATGGAACTAGATATGTTTTTTTTGTCATTAAAAAATTATAAAAATATTGAAAAATATTTAAAAAATTAAATTTTTTTATTTTATCATGTTTTAATAAAAATTTAAGGAGATGCAGAAATAAGTAAAATTAACACACTCATTGACAAAATTACATCTTCTTAGGGTATCTACTTTAGGATTTCCCAAAATCATTAAAATGTTGTAGTTAATCTTAAAATAAAGATTCTATGATGAGGGCATGGAATTTAATAATTTTTTTTGTAATATATTGGAAAAAATAAATAGTTTTAAAAGTTATGAATAAGAGATTATAGGGGTGGCCTTTTATAAGTGGGAGAGACGACACACTTTTAATTTTTTTTAAAAAAAATTGAGTTATCCAATGTTATTTATATGTTAAAAGGGTCCAAATGGATAATTATATAAAATAGTAGGTTTAATAGTCTATATATGGCCATATGATATTTTTTTAACGAATTTATTACATCATTTAAACCCTATTCATTTTAGTTTGACCATAGGTAAATCAATTTTTACACTAATCGTGGTAATTGATTTTCACTACATTCATTATTAATTTATCTGAACAATAACATTGAACATAATATAAATTATAAAAAATTTTGATTCTAAATATAGAATCCGTTTTTCCAAATTCATTTAATATTAGTGGAAAAAATTTATTTAAAATTAATCCTGACACATGTGGTGAGAAATCATGTTTTTAATGTGAAAATGACCCTAATAATACAAAGTTTTTATATATAAATTCAGCCAAACAATTACTCAAATACAAAATATTGGATTAATATATTTATAATTGAACTATTTTTCCTTTAAATTAAATAAACAATATAATTTAACAACAAAAATTATTTTGACTAAAAGGCAGTTTTCATTTATAATCAAGTATATTTTACTATTCATTAAGAAAATATAACTCATCAGAAAATACCAAAAATAATACTTAGGATATTTTTATATTATGATTTAAAAATATTTGTTTTTTTTAAATTTATTAAAAAAATAATTTTTATATATGTTCTTCAAGTATCACTAATCATTCATTTAAGAAAATGCATATTATCTGAAAACCTTTTTTTAATATGATTATTATTATTTATTATAATAAATTAATTACCAATAAATATGTGTAATCTATATATATTAAAAAGTTGTTTAATTATATTTAAACCTTAAATTACAACATCTAGGTTATAACATTCATATTAAATTATAATTTTAAAAGAATATTGTGGTTTTGTAAAATGTTACATTTCATGTAACACAGGTTATCGAAAAAAACTCATTTTTTCATATAACTCAAGATAAAACTCATATTTCATGCTTTTTAAGATATATAGTTTATTTAATTTATATAAAATAGTAAATCTATTATACATTTTATGGATTATATAATCATTTATATTCATGGTGTTGTGTTTCATAGAAGCTATGATATATGATGTTCATATTTTAATGTTTCGGGATTTCACATTTTGATTCTTGTTGGTCCTCGTTAATTTAAATATTTATAAAAAATAATAATAAAAAATTTACTCTTGTGATGTTGGATTAATAGCCTATATTATTTTTTTGCTTATGATTACTTTTTTATCAATGAACCTAGTGGATTCTTAATTGACTCTTGTAAACTACTGTCTGGTTTGCAATAGGTAGTGAATTATAAAAATCAATCACATGATGACACATTCTCAATCAATATATTCACCCTTATAAAATATATTTGGGATTCATGACTATTTTAATTATCATCTCCAAATGTAAAATTGCAAAAAAAAAATTAATTTAGTCTATAATCACATTAATTCATATTAGTAACATATTAATCACTCCAAACACTATAAATAGCATTCAAAATTACATGAGTATTTTAAAAAATATTCATCTCTATTAATAATGTATTTTTCCGATTATAAACCCTCAACTTGATTATTTTCAATGAAAACTCATTTCCTCTTCAAATTTATCCTTAATTCAAACATCTTAAATCACCATTATATTGTATTAAATATTTATTACAATGTATACTAAATTCACAAAAATATTTCAATTTGTTTAACACAACATTATCCATTTTTTTATAAAACATTGACCTATATTTAATATCTTCTTTAATCATAGTTCCACATGCTCTATAATAGATTATCCTACTGCTACATTTCCAGAATGATCATAAAATATTATAGATATTATTCCTAAAAATCCTTAGCACGTGTCATTCATTGATGATCATATCAAAAATTCTCTTATGTAAGTTATAAAGATGATATAGTTTCTCAAACTCTTCAATCATATTTACACATCAATGATTTAGTAACATCTTTTGAAAAGGGATTCTCCTTTAAACACAATACACATATTAAAAAAATTATTCAAAAACACCACCATGATCATTTTTTCACATCTCATTATGATAATTATTGTATCAAGTTTATTATCCCATTATCATGAAAGATTAAAATTTATATATTTATCATAATAGTTTAATTATAATTTACTTATAAATGAGAATCCTATTAATAAAATCTGATACTGGGTAAGAAATGCTTACTGTGAAAAATAAGAGTAACTAATGATGACCAAAAATATATTAAAAAACAATACAAGATATGATATGAATAATGAATTCCATTATTATGAATTTTTACAAAATTATTTTTAATGAATATTTAATGCATAAACTAATCTTAGAAAATATATCAAAAACATTTAAGTTAAAGGTTTTGTCTCCCCCTTCCAAACCATTTCTCAAAAGAGAAACTCCACATTAGAACTAGTCTTAACTTATTCCATCATACAATGGGAAACATTTTATCATACATCATACATAATATTCCATTAAATTTATCTATAAATATGGATTTATATATTACTTTCTTTTTATAATAATCCCATTGAACTCACCCTCAATGGATTGATTTCAATGGTCTTCATCATAGTATTTATCCTTTAAAATAATATAAAAGATTAATTATTTTTCATATAATTTTTTTTTTCATTTGAGGTGTTTCTAGGAGATCAAATTAAGGTACATATTATCAAATATTATTTCATACTATATATAAATTATTTTGGTAAAATAATTCCCCCTTATTTATGTATTACCTTCAATATATAGTGTTGGGAAGTAAATAAATAAACATTTTTTGGAATAATGTTATTCCCAATTAAAAGTGTTATTATGATAAATGGGGTTGTGGGTTTTCTATAATAATGAAAATTGTTTTAATGATGGTTATATTTTATTGATAACATGTCATTAATGAATAATCGGGTCATGACCCGTCCCACGAGGCCCGAATGTGACTACCACAAACCCGCCTTCCATTGGAAAGGGGTTTCCGACTAGAGCCTGAAGTCTTTTCCCAAACAGAGAAGGTGTTTCTTTAGACATATATATGCACTAAAAATGGGAAACAAATGTAAACAACCAAAAAAAGTAAGGTATAACCACCAGAGTAAAGTTCAACCACATGTTCGACTAAAAACTACAAATAGTTGCCAGAATACAAGCCCTAGAAACTGAAAATAATGTAAACAGATGTTGCATCTTCCCCGTATCTCTACCTATATAGTAATATATTTATGTCTGATGTTGGAGAAGAGTATCTCGACTTCTCCCGTCGCACCAAGCTCCACCATGTCTCGAACCTCCAATATGCATCGGATCTTTTGTAGTCTTCACCAGAAACACAAGTGTGGGCAGAGCCTGTGTAGGGTTGAGTATAGGAATACCCTGTAGGGGACTACAATAGCCCAGAAGGTCTCTATGTAATACAAAAAGAAAAAAATAAAAATAAATAACACAATGTTAATATCAAAAGCTTGATCTATATCATGAAACACAAGGAAAAGAGATAGCTCACTCTAACGATATGACTTCAATATTTCTGGGATATAGATGACTACTCATAATTCTAGATCATCATATCCATAGTAACTATACTACTGACCCATATAGGTCAATGTATGCTGACCTGTATTGGTCGCTAGATGTTGACCCGTATTGGTCGTTGGAGCAGACCTGTATTGGTCGTTGGTGTAGACCCATATTGTTCGCTGGTGCTGACCTATATTGGTCTCTAGTGATGACCCGTATTGGTCCTTGGTGCTGACCTGTATTGGTTTCTTGTACATATGTAGAGATGATTAGTTTTATTGCTATATCATCCCACTCATGAGTTTCTGTTGCTGACTTGTGCAGTTTTCTCTTCTTCTTTATGTCATAGACAGCCACTGGATTCCCACATGTATCATGCCTGATCTCTGGAAAACTCTACCTCTCAAGCCATTAGTCATATTTCAACCAATAAAAAGCCTCGTAAAAGGCATACCCAATAAAGAACCCCTGTATATGGGTTTGAACATGATAAGTGACACATCGATCAGACGCTTGGTCTATGAGATATGTTCACTTTTGTAAAAATGGCACATTTGGATTCAAGTATGACCCAACCCAAGTAGCATGTTAGTCACAATAAAAACGCACATAGCGTATCTCACAAGGACCGCCTTGTTACAAGGGTCCTTATGCCATAAACGACACATTGATCTGATGTATGGTCTGTTAGATAGACCAATTTTTGTGAAATGGGGGTGATCGCACCTTGGTCTAGACTGTCTAGGTCAGGCCCACCGAATATGCACAAGGGACCTCTTACCAAAAAGGGGTCCTAATGAACCTAACGGTGTGTAAAACAGAAACTCAATTCATTAATTATGGGCATTTCTATTTTATATGGCTGGTTGGGTCTCAGTCTGCTCCGACTCAGTTAGGTCAGCCCAACGTAATGGGTCTCGAGGTCTACCTGACCCTTCCCAGGTCAGGCTCATTATGGTTCGGCTCGGTTCACTGGGCCTGGTCCATCAGGGTCAGCCCTGCTGGTTTGAGGGCATGGGTCGCAGTTGGCCTGGCCCGCTGGGCCACGAGTCTAGCACAACATACTGGGTGGGACTGGAAAGCTGAGTTGTTCCAACCCACTGGGTGGTTCCATCTAGTTCGGTCGACCTGCGTCTGCCAGAAGGCGGACCGCTTCACCCAGATGGCCCCATGGATAAGGGGATGTTTCATCCGGCGCGTCTTGGTGTGGCGACGTGCCTCCCCCTCTTTCCACGGCCCGCTAGCTGTGGATACTGCCATCGGTAGTGCTTGTGGGCACCACCTCTCTCCCTTGTAGCCAGATCGGGATGGCCTTTATTGGCCCCTGCAGCACGTGACAGCGAACCGCCTTCCCACCACCCACGGCCGGTTCTCGTAGTCCTTCTACGGCCACCGTTGGGCTCTTCCGGCATGGTGCCCTGGTGGTTTTTTTTGCGGGTCACCATACGTGCTCCAGTAGTCAGTTCAAGGGTTCTTCTACGCCTATGGATCTCCCGGGATGTTGCCATTATAGTGTGACCTGTTATTCTGTGTTTCTATAGAGTTGAGGAAAACGTCCCTAAAGAATGCAACATTACTAATGCGGTTGAGGATATGGGCCTTGTTAATTAGCCACACGCACTCTATGTTAATATGATAATAAGCGGTCCAAAATAAATCATCATAGATAAACAATGGTAACTAAACCCCCTACCTCTAATATTTTTTTGATAGCTACAGACGTCAAAACATGCACATTTGAGGGTATGCATTTGGAGGAGTGTTCCCGTTGGAAGGAGTAATTGGTGTTTGTCGACCCCGTAAGGTTGTTGCCTGAGCTTCTATCCTCCGCCAGTGGAAAGAGTCACTATACATTTCCAGTGCATCTTGGCTTGGTGAATCTATGTCAAAACTAGTCCCTGAGCCTCACATATATAGGAGGGGGAAGGCGTGAGAATTTCATGAAATAATTTAATAAGGATCATTAACAGAGTTATTAATGAACCCTAATTAATTCTCATTTTTGCGGTTATGCAATTGATGAGTCAAGACACTTGATGGCTTGATATGCTATCAGTCCCACCAATTATGTTAATCCATTGGAGAAAATAAAATAAAATAAAAATAAAATTGTTATTTTATTATTACATAAAAAGTCCAAAATCAATCTTTTTCTCCCGACCAACTGCGGTCGAATCGAATCTTCCCTTAATAGAATCATGGTGCTTTTGATTCAACGATGCTCTCATATTTTAATTTCGAGCATTAGTTCAAAAGATAGAAAATTTCGCCCATGCGTTTAATAAAAGTAATATAAAAATGAATTATAAATTCATTCTCGGATCACCGGGCCTCGTAATCACACAACTTAAATTTTCACAGACTCGTAAAAATCCAAAATAATTTAAAAAAATTACATGGAATTTTCGGGTCATTACATTCTCCCCATCTTTGGGATTTACGTCCTCAAAATCCAAACAAGGCTACATAAACAAAGCGGGGTACTAGGCATGTATATGAGTCTCTCGATCCCAAGAGTTATCTTGGAGATTCTTGTACTACTTAAAAATGAACAATAGAGGTATCGACTGCCCATGAAGGCTCCACTAATGTCGATCCTCTATCTCTACCGTGTACTCTGCAAAAGTCACCCCTTTTTTCAAACTCCATATCAGCACGGTTGAGGATGTGAAATGGGTCATGCACATATCTACTCTACTAGGATGTGTGGAAGACATCGTGTACCCTCTCCAACTATGATGGTAGTGCCAAGAGGCACACCACCTGGCCAATCCTCTGATGTATCGAGAATGGACCAATTATCCTCGGTGATAGTTTTCCACCAAAGAAAAAATATCTGTAGTCCCTGATGAGGGGAGACTCATAATAATACGTGGACCCCCTCCTAGAACTCCAGTGTTATCCATTTCCTATCATCATAGGACTTCTATCCGCTATGTGTAGTCTTCATCTACACTCGGATGACCTTAAACTTTCCAGTTGTAGCCTGTACCATTTCTATGTCCATGAGTGCTTGCTCTCCTGGAACTATCTAGCACAATGGAGATCTACACAGTCATTCATACAATGACTGAAAAAAGGGCAATACCATCAGTGGAGTAACATCTATTGTTTTATATGAACTCCACAATGGGTAATTCATTCTACCAACTTCGACCAAAATCAGGGAAACATGCACGAAGAATGTCCTGAATGGTCTGGATGGTCCACTCAGTTTGATCATCTCTCTCTAGGTGGAAAGCAGTGCTCTTATGAAGATGTGTCCCAAAAGCATCCTACAATTCTCTCCACAAACAGGATGTGAAGCGTGAATCACGATCTGAGACAATTTTAGAAGGTACCCTGTGAAGTTGAACTATCTACTGAATGTAGAGACATCCCAACCTCTCTATCAAACCCTTCTTTCTAATAATAAGAAAGTGGGGTGACTTCATGAGTCGGTCAACAATCACCTAGATAGTATTGTTCCATCTGGATGTATGTGGTAACCCTATCACGAAGTACATCAATGTCCCTTCCCACTTACACTCTGGTATCTTGAGGGGTTTGGTCAACCCTACTGGTACCTAGTGCTCGTCCTTTAATTGCTGGAAAGTGAAGAATGCAGAAAAAAACTCTTCAACAACTTTGTTCATCCATGCCCACTAGTACTGACACTAGAGGTCTTAATTCATCGTCATCATTCCAGGATGTACTTACAAGGGGGTGTATGGAACTCCCTTAGCACGTCCTCTCATATCACCATGGGCACTACTATATGTCATCTGAAAAGGATTGTGTGCTTCCAACCTTCATAATGTCTGTCAGGTTCACGGCTAGAGGATATCAATGTATGTTTAGTCTCACAACTACTGTGTTCGAGTTGTGCCTCCCTACATAGTTTATGGAGTGGAGGGAAATGTAATGGCCCGGACCTCTCCGGTCAATTACTTTGTAAAAACGTTTTTTTTATGTGTTCAATGCGGCGAACATCAAAAATAATAATTATTATTAATAATAAATGGTGACGTGTTAATAAATTTTTTTTGGGGTTTTGTTATAAGTGTTATACTAAATAATTATAATAATAATGTTGGTTTTTTTGATAGATCTGGTAATAATGATTTAATGAGAATTATGTTTTGAATTAAATGCAATGAGATTTGAGATATGAGAATAAATTAAAGATATTATGATAATTGTGTAAAAATAAATAAATAAAGGTTTAAAATAAATTTGGGGCGTGCCACAAGGAGAGAGAAGATGAAAAATATAATAATATGAAATAAAAGGGGAGGCGCACCAACAAAATAAATATTGGAGAGAGAAAATAAAATTTATTGAAAAATAAATATAAGAGAGAGGCACCACTTTTTGTGGGAGAGAATCTTGGGAGAAAGAATTAATAAATATTGGAGAGAGGGAGGAGTTATAACATATTAATGGGAATAAAATTAAGTGTGAAATAAATAGTAAAGGAGATAATTGGTGATGAATTTCCAGCGTGAAAAATGACAAATGGTGATTGATTGGAGTTAGAGAAATAAATAAATAATTAATTAATAAAATATTGTTATCATTTTTTTTGATAATAAAACACTTTTTTCACAATAAATTCATTCGTGCGACCTCGGTTTCACGAACCGTCAGTGGCAGTGTGACCCTGACTACGAGACGAAAATTATGAATCCAATATTGGATGTCTTTTTTGGGTTTTCGGATTGGGTACCCGAAACTCTCATGAATTAATAGATTTAATATTGTTATTACTACGGGATCTTGTATCCAACGTATCTCCCTCATACGGTATCAGATTGACGATCCGTCAGCGACAGCGTAACCCTGAAATTATGATGGTCATTTTAAGACCATTAATGAGCTACTTTTATGACTCATGCCTCGGGTCAACGAAACACCACATATTGATAGAATTAAGATTATTATTAAAACGCGTGGAAACCGCGTGACGTGTTGTGTGTTAACCAATCAAAACATGTAACGTATGTACGGTCACATCGTGTATTCATTAATGCACGTTGAATACGGATTTACCAATTCGTTGCCTATATAAGAATGAGGTCATGTTTTATCTTCCATATCGATCGCTTCTTTGTCGCATGACGACGCTCTTGGACAATCGAGAAGTATTCCTCCTCTAACTTCTTTGTCCGAGCTCCGAATTACGATCCGTCTGCGGCCACAGGATCGTAGAGACGAGGCGAAGCTTCTAAGCCTGGACTTTTCATCTTTCCTTCCAACCTTACTTCTCCAGCTTCCATCCTAGGAGGCGTTTTTCGGGTTTGGCGAAGGCGGAGGACACCGAAGGACGTCGTCGGAAGCGACGTGATCGGGACCTTTTGAGGTAGGGGTTTACCTTCGTCTCTCTTTTTGGTGAAACATGTGGGGTGGGATATTTTTCTTTTGTTCCATGGGATTCAGTTGAACTTTAAATAAAGATAATAACCGGATAAAGAAGGGTTTGGAGTTTTGTGCTGTTTTTATTGCCTTCCAGTTTCTTTATCTTCTGATTGGGATTTTGGATTGAAAGGCCTTTGCATACTGAAAATCAAGGCCGTTGGTGGCCTTTGCATGCGCAATTGATATCTGAATTGTTTGTGGTTGGTTTTGTTAAAACATGGAAAATGGATAAGCACGTAAAGACTGGCTGATTAAATGAGAATGAAAACCTTGTGTGATCACCCCGGTTGAACAAAGTTGGAATAATGAACATGTTGGTGGTTTGGTTGTTTTGTGGAAAATGACTTTATTTATGAAAAGTGTTTTGATTATGAAATGTGTTTTGAAGTAAAAGGTGTTTTCAAATGCGGAAATGTTTTGTGTGTGGAAAGGGTTTTATGTGTGGAACATTGAAATAAATGAATGATGGAATGTTGTATGGTTGTGATAATATTTTGTAAATGAAATGGCATGTGGTTGCTTGCGTTTTACCTAACCGTGGTTGTGGATGGCAGGGATATGTTTGTGAAAGGTTTTGTCTGGATGATAGTTGCCCAGTAGTAATAATTTGTTAAACAATTGCATGAAACATGAAAACCTAAATGGGGTTGGGGGATGATTGTTTGGTTGTTGATGCATGCTTTGTGGTAGCAGTGCCGAGGCATATGCTCAGTTACTCTTTTTAAGAAGCCATAGGTTGGGCTGTGTATTTGATATATGTATATATATAATTGTATCTTTGTGTTTTGTCGCACCACACCCATGTCATGCACCTAGTGCAGAACACTCCCATTTTATGGGAGAGGGTGTTCCCCCTTAGTTACTAGCTCCTTCCTGCTCCTTCTTCCATAGGCTATGATGGCTTGAGGTGACCTTACACCCAAGACTCTTTGGGTAGGTCTCGGAGGCTGTGATGGCATGAGGAGACCTTTAGCCCAAGACTCTTCGGGCAGGCTTACCGTTCCCAAGAACCTTCGGGATGAGGCCCAGGTGTCTGCGGGCAGGTTAGTGGTTGGGGCCCAGGTGTGTGCGGGCGAGATGCGTGGTTTGGCCCAGGTGTGTGTGGGCGGGAAGAGTGTGGTAGCGTCAGGACGTTTGTCGTTAGGAAGAGAAGCATCTAATTAAGTGGGAAATGGTGCGGGGTACCCAATACTTTTGTTCTATATATATACTAAACTTGTTTGTGTTTCTTGGTGAGTGTGACCAGTGAGTCTGGGTGGATAGTTTTTCCTTGTTAGTTTCTGGTTCTTCTGTTTTCTCACGGGACCTTAAGGTGTCTCCCCACTTGTGGACGAGAGCATTAGGTTCTCTACTGAGTATACTTGTATGCTCACCCTACGTTGTTTTAGGTTTTCAGGAGGACTACCAGGGCCGTGCGGGACCGTACTAGTCAGGCAGTGGGAGCTCTGCAGTTGCTGTTTTCTTGTTTTTATTTTGGTACTGTACTCACTTGTACTTTTAGATTATTTGTACTTGTACCTGTTTCAGAATATTTATACATGCATATGGGACTGGTTTGGGTTTATTTTCAGCACCTTTGTTCTTTTTCCTTTTTGGTGGTTGACTTGTCCTATTTTCGATCCTAACTATAAAAAGGGTAATGCCTCCCATGATTGAAAAAAAATAAACTCATACCCTTGGTGCTAGTCGCCACCCCGGGGCCTACTGGAGGCGGGACTCGGGGGGTCATTATCTCCCTTTCACCATTGCCAGCTCAGGAGGGGCATCTTTGATGGAAGGGGGTCGTGACAGAATGGTATCAGAGGCAATGGTTGAGAGATAGGATGGAATCTGGAGTTAGGCACAGTGAGGATTTCATGGGATGGTAGGGAAACAGTGTTAGCTGATCTTGGTGTGTGACATAGGCCAGGGAAGACCGGCTAGAACATGGGATTTTAGGGCCCCCCGTGATCCGATGCAAGGACTCTGAGCCTACCGAACAACCAAGTGAGGCTACATTGATTTTAGGGTAGAAACCCTAGGAAAGGTACATGCATCATCATGTTTATGTTTTACTTGATTTGGGGCATTCTGGGAATAAAGTAAAATGATAAAATGAACCCTTGAGAAATCTCCTTACTACTCGGGCTTAGGTTTTCCTTGTTTACCGTACAGCTATGGCACCTAGACGGCGTTCCTAGGTGGCTCAGGAGGCCGAGGCCCAGCAGGTTCAGGCGATCGATCAACTGAGGATCGATCAAGAGGAGGAAGACATCCAGTGGCAGAAGACCCTCTGTTCTTTCCAGCGTCAGACTCTCAAGAAGTACGAGGGAAGTACTTCGGACCTGAAGGCGGAGGGGTGGCTTGAAGAGCTAGGGATCGCTTTTACCTTGATCCGTGCTCCGAAGGAGTACTGGGTCCCCCTAGCGGTAAGTCAGCTGAGAGGCGTGGCGCGCCAATGGTGGATGCTCTACCTCAGGGAGAGGAAGGAGGCAGAGATTCCATGGGCTGACTTCGAAAAGGAGTTCCGAGAGGAATTCCTTTCTTCTTTTATCAAGGCGGAAAAGTGTCAGGAGTTTCTCTCCCTTCAGCAGGGGAGTATGACTATTCGAGATTTGGGAATTAAGTTCAAGAATCTCCTACGCTTTGCTCCGGAACTCTTTCCGGATGAAGAGTCTCGGGTGAGACGTTTGGAAGAGGCGCTTCGTCCTTCGCTCCAGTATGTTGTGACCCCCTTCACCCTTCCGACATACTTAGCCATATAGAAGAAGGTGGAAGTTGTAGAGAGGATGCACTTACAGGGAGGTGCACCCCGAGAAGGGATCCAGGCGGGTCCGTCGAAGGGGAAGGCAGTCAGTAGCAGACCTCCCGCGACCGGACCTTCCAGGTTCAGGCCGGTGGGGAGCAGGCCCCAGCGGTTCCAGTTCAGGTCTTCAGGCCCTCGTCCTTCCTTCTCGAGTCCTGGACTGAAGTGTTTTTCTTGTGGAGGTTCCAGGCACGTCCGGAGTCAGTGCCCGACCAGAGCTCAGCACGGTGGAGGTGGTCAGGATCAGTACCCGCCTCAGCAGCAGTTGTCGTCGAGGCCCTTTCAGCAGCAGCAGGGACCTCCGGTGGTAGGCCTTGTAGAAGGAGGCCGATCTCAGGGTGCTCCTCAGGGACCTCGACCAAGGCGTGGTCGGGGAGGCGGTCGACATCAGAGAGGCAGAGGAGCTGGGCGTGGACAGTTGCACGCAACAAAGTTGGCAGCTCCAGCAGGACCAGAGGTGGTACGAGGTACGATCTGTTTGTTCAGCACTCTTGTTTCTAACTTGTTCGGTTCAGGAGCTTCACACTCTTTTGTTGCACCCAGTCTAGCCCATGGTTTGGGTCTAGACGTAGAGAGACTTTCTATACCCCTGGTACTGAGTACGCCTGTTGGAGGTTAGACCCGTTTGTCTTGTGTTTGTCGGGGATGCGAGCTGACGTTGGGACCACATCGGTCCATTGGAGATCTTATTTTGCTACAGATGCAGCCATACGACGTCATCTTAGGCATCGACTGGCTGTTCTCTGTTAGTGCTGTTATCCACTGCTTCTGGAGAAGAGTCGTGTTCTCCGATATGGATGGACAGCGTGTGACTTTTGTTGGCGAGAGGAGCTATCAGGTGGGAAGCTGGCATGTGAAGCCTCTCTTTTCTTTTTTGGGTGGGATATCAGCAGTTCCAGCTGATACAGAGATGATGAATGTTCCAGAAGTTGTTGGGGAATTCCTCGATGTCTTTCCCAAGGAGGTTGTGACTCTACCCCCTCGACGTGATGTTGAGTTTGGGATAGACTTTCAGCCAGGTGCCCGTCCAATCTCGATGGCTCTTTATCGGATGGCACCATCAGAGTTGGGGAGTTGCGGATTCAGATTGACGATCTGATGGAGAAGGGTTTCGTTCGACCCAGTGTGTCACCATGGGGTGCTCCGGTTCTGTTCATGAAAAAGGCGGATGGTGGTCTCAGGCTATGCATAGACTACCGGAGGCTGAATCAGGTAACGGTCAAGAACCGTTACCCCCTTCCGAGAATAGATGACCTCTTCGACCAGCTGAGGGGAGCATGTTGGTTTTCTAAGATTGATCTGTGGTCGGGATATCATCAGCTGAGGGTAAAAGACAGTGACATCCCAAAGACAGCTTTCAGGTGTAGGTATGGGAACTTCGAGTTTGTAGTGATGCCGTTTGGGGTTACGAATGCACCAGCTGTGTTCATGGGTCTTATGAACTTTGTCTTCCGAGAGTTCCTGGACCAGTTCGTCGTTGTGTTCATCGATGACATCTTGATCTACTCAAGATCAAAGGAGGAGCACGTTGAGCATCTCAGGGCTGTCTTGGAAGTCCTTCGGCACCATCAGCTTTATGGAATGTTGTCAAAATGTAAGTTCTTGACGCATGAAGTACACTTCCTTGGGCACGTGGTGTCTCAGCATGGAGTGTCAGTGGACCCGTCGAAGGTAGAAGTAGTTGTTTCTTGGACATCACCCAAGAGCGTGGCAGAAGTTCGTAGTTTCTTGGGGTTGGCTGGATACTATCGAAGGTTCGTCTCGGACTTCTCTCGAGTTGCTGCTCCATTGACAGCTTTGACTAGGAAGAATCAGGTCTTCCTGTGGAATGAGCAGTGCCAGGAAGCTTTCGACTACATGAAGGAGAAGTTGGTTAGTGATCCTATCCTTAGGTTTCCAGAGGAAGGATCCTTGTATGAGGTGTTTTGTGATGCCTCTGGCCTTGGCTTGGGATGTGTGCTGATGCAGAAGAAGGGTGTGATCTGCTATGGGTCTAGGTAGTTGCGTCCTCACGAGCGGAACTATGCCACCCATGACTTGGAGCTTGCAGCAGTAGTGTTCGCATTGAAGCTGTGGTGACATTACCTCTTTGGGGAGCGCTTTGTGGTCTTCACCGATCACAAGAGCTTGCGCTATATCTTCTCCCAACATGACTTGAACTTGCGACAGCGGAGATGGGTTGAGTTTCTCCAAGACTACGACTTTGAGATCCCGTACACTGAAGGTAAGGGAAACGTTGTGGCTGATGCCCTGAGCAGGAAGCCACATCAGGAAGTGGTTCGGGAATCTGCTGATGCTTGGAAAGTGATGGGGGATTTGGCTGCCTTGCACTTGGATGTGCGGGTGCAAGGTGCTAGAGGCTGCTTGTTTCAGATGACGGTACAGTCCTCTTTGTTGCAGCAAGTGGAAGAGTCTCAGTGGGGAGACCCTGAGGTGGAAGTGTTGCGGGATCGTGTCGATCAGGGGAACGCTCCGGAAGGTTGGTCGGAGGACAGCCGACATCGGATGCTCTTTCATGGAAGGTTGTTTGTTCCAGAGGTGATGCATGATGAAGTCCTTCGTGAGTTCCATATCTCAGCCTTGGCAGTACATTGAGGTGTTTTGAAAATGTACTAAGGCCTGAGATGACAGTTTTGGCGGCCCGGGGTGAAACGGGCAGTGGCAGAGTTTGTGGCTAAATTCCTGGTGTGTCAGCAGGTGAAGGCTGAACATCGCGTTCCTGGTGGTTTGTTTCATCCTTTAGATGTTCCCGAGTGGAAGTGGGATGATGTCTCGATGGACTTCGTCACAGGACTACCCAGAGCTCAGGGCGGGCATGATGCTATCTGGTTAGTGGTGGATCGACTGACAAAATCTTCTCACATCTTGGCCATCAAGGAGTCAGGACCTGTGAGTACCTTAGCACAGAGGTACGTGGATGAGGTGGTGCGTTTGCATGGAGTTCCGAAGACTATCGTCTCAGATCGGGACACTCGGTTCACCTCACGAGTCTGGAAGGGGTTACAGCATGCGTTTGGCACCCAGCTACGCCTTAGCACTGCTTTTCACCCTCAGACTGATGGACAGACAGAGCGGACTCTCCAGACATTGGAGGACATGCTGCGAGCATGTGTTCTAGATTTCAGAGGATCATGGGTACGACACTTGCCTTTAGTAGAGTTTGCCTACAACAATAGCTTCCACTCTACTATCGGCATGGCTCCTTTTGAGGATTTGTATGGAAGACCATGTCGTTCACCCTTTTGCTGGGCAGAGGTTGGTGAGACTGGTACTCTTGGACCAGATGTAGTGCAGAGCACCACGGAGAAAGTCCAACTAGTGCGGGAGAGGATGAAAGCAGCTCAGGATCGGCAGAAGTCTTATGCTGATCGTCGGAGGAGGCCCTTGGAGTTAGAGGTGGGAGATCATGTGTTCTTGAAGGTTTCCCATCGACGGGGGCAGCGGAGGTTCGGAAAGGGGAGTAAGCTCTCCCCTAGGTTCATCGGACCTTTCGAGGTGCTGAGGTGAGTTGGCGAGGTGGCATATCAGCTGGCCCTACCACCTCAGTTGGAGAGGGTCCATGACGTCTTCCATGTCTCCCAGCTTCGTCAGTACTTACATGATGACTCTCATGTCATCAACTGGGGAGAGCTAGATGTGGGAGAAGACGCGACCTTTGAGGAACATCCAGTCAGGATCAAGGATCGCAAGGAGAAAGTGCTCCGTGGACGAACCATCGGCTTGGTTCGTCTGTTGTGGAGGCATGGCGGCCTAGAGGAGAGCACTTGGGAGCGGGAGACCCAGATGCGCGCTCAGTACCCGGGGTTTTTTTGACTTTTACCTTCCTTTGTTTGTTGGTGTTACCCTGTACCTTTGATATATAAAATGTTGGCTTGTTGGATGTGAGATCTTTGTTCATTGTTCTTGGGAAGTGTGTGGCTTGTCCGGATATATGGGAAAGGAAAAACCTGATCCTTAATCAAGGCGCATTAATGAGGATGCGATTAAACCCGTGCAGGCGAGTCAGTGCCACCTAAAGCGGATAGTATATTGACATAGGAGAGGGAATTCCTAACTCATAGAGATGTTGGTTGGTTCCTTGTCATGACGAGAGCCCTGAGAGGTACCTTGTGGAGTGGTTCTTCAGGTCCTTTCCTTCTTCTGGGCCAGTTTTTAATTCTCGAGGACGAGAATGTTTTGAGAGGTATCTAATGTAATGGCCCGGACCTCTCCGGTCGATTACTTTGTAAAAACGTTTTTTTTGATGTGGTCAATGCGGCGAACATCAAAAATAATAATTATTATTAATAATAAATGGTGATGTGTTAATAATTTTTTTTTGGGGTTTTGTTATAAGTGTTATACTAAATAATTATAATAATAATGTTGGTTTTTTTGATAGATCTGGTAATAATGATTTAATGAGAATTATGTTTTGAATTAAATGCAATGAGATTTGAGATATGAGAATAAATTAAAGATGTTATGATAATTGTGTAAAAATAAATAAATAAAGGTTTAAAATAAATTTGGGGCGTGCCACAAGGTGAGAGAAGATGAAAAATATAATAATATGAAATAAAAGGGGAGGCACACCAACAAAATAAAGATTGGAGAGAGAAAATAAAATTTATTGAAAAATAAATATTAGAGATAGGCGCCACTTTTTGTGGGAGAGAATCTTGGGAGAAAGAATTAATAAAGATTGGAGAGAGGGAGGAGTTATAAGATATTAATGGGAATAAAATTTAGTGTGAAATAAATAGTAAAAGGAGATAATTGGTGATGAATTTCCAGCATGAAAAATGACAAATGGTGATTGATTGGAGTTAGAGAAATATATAAATAATTAATTAATAAAATATTGTTATCATTTTTTTTGATAATAAAACACTTTTTTCACAATAACTTCTTCGTGCGACCTCGGTTTCACGAACCGTCAGTGGCAGTGCGACCCTGACAACGAGACGAAAATTATGAGTCCAATATTGGATGTCTTTTTCGTGTTTTCGGATTGGGTACCCGAAACGCTCATGAATTAATAGATTTAATATTTTTATTATTACGGGATCTTGTATCCAACGTATCTCCCTCATACGGAATCGGATAGACGATCCGTCAGTGACAATGTAACCCTGAAATTATGACGGTCATTTTAAGACCATTAATGAGCTACTTTTATGACTCATGCCTCGGGTCAACGAAACACCACATATTGATAGAATTATCATTATTATTAAAACGCGTGGAAACCGCATGATGTGTTGTGTGTTAACCAATCAAAACATGTAACGTATGTACCGTCACATCGTGTATTCATTAATGCACGTTGAATACGGATTTACCTATTCGTTGCCTATATAAGAATGAGGTCATGTTTTATCTTCCATATTGATCGCTTCTTTGTCGCACGATGACGCTCTTGGACGATCGAGAAGTATTCCTCCTCTAACTTCTTTGTCCGAGCTCTGAATTACGATCTGTCAGTGGCCACAGGATCGTAGCGATGAGACGAAGCTTCTATGCCCGGACTTGTCACCTTTACTTCCGACCTTCCTTCTCCAGCTTCCATCCTAGGAGGCGTTTGTCGGGTTTGGCGAAGGCGGAGGACACCGAAGGACGTCGTCGAAAGCGACGTGATCGGGACCTTTTGAGGTAGGGGTTTACCTTCATCTATCTTTTTTGTGCAACATGCGGTGTGGGATATTTTTCTTTTGTTCCATGGGATGCAGTTGAACTTTAAATAAAGATAATAACCGGATAAAGAAGGGTTTGGGGTTTTGTGCTGTTTCTATTGCCTTCCAGTTTCTTTATCTTCTGATTGTGATTTTGGATTGAAAGGCCTTTGCCTACTGAAAATCAAGGTCGTTGGTGGCCTTTTCTTGCGCAATTGATATCTGAATTGTTTGTGGTTGGTTTTGTTAAAACATGGAAAATTTATAAGCACGTAAAGACTGGCTGATTAAATGAGAATGAAAACCTTGTGTGATCACCCCGGTTGAACAAAGTTGGAATAATGAACTTGTTGGTGGTTTGGTTGTTTTGTGGAAAATGCCTTTATTTATGAAAAGTGTTTTGATTATGAAATGTGATTTGAAGTAAAAGGTGTTTTCAAATGCGGAAATGTTTATGTGTGTGGAAAGGGTTTTATGTGTGGAACTTTGAAATAAATGAATGATGGAATGTTGTATGGTTGTGATAATATTTGGTAAATGAAATGGCATGTGGTTGCTTGCATTTTACCTAACCATGGTTGTGGATGACAGGGATATGTTTGTGAAATGTTTTGTCTGGATGATAGTTGCCCAGTAGTAATAATTTGTTAAACCATTGCATGAAACATGAAAACCTAAATGGGGTTGGGGGATGATTTTTTGGTTGTTGATGCATGCTTCGTGGTAGAAGTGCCGAGGCACATGATCAGTTTCTCTTTTTAAGAAGCCATAGGTTGGGCTGTGTGTTTGGTATATGTATATATATAATTGTATCTTTGTGTTTTGTCTCACCACACCCATGTCAAGCACCTAGTGCTGAACACTCCCATTTTATGGGAGAGGGTGTTCCCCCTTAGTTACTAGCTCCTTCCTGCTCCTTCTTCCATAGGCTATGATGGCTTGGGTGACCTTACACCAAAGACTCTTCGGGTAGGTCTCGGAGGCTATGATGGCTTGAGGAGACCTTTAGCCCAAGACTCTTCGGGCAGGCTTACCGTTCCTAAGAACCTTCGGGATGAGGCCCAGGTGTCTGCGGGCGGGTTAGTGGTTGTGGCCCAGGTGTGTGCAGGTGGGATGCGTGGTTTGGCCCAGGTGTGTGCAGGCGGGAAGAGTGTGGTAGCGTCAGGACGTTTGCCGTTAGGAAGAGCAGCATCTAATTAAGTGGGAAATGGTGCGGGGTACCCAATACTTTTGTTCTATATATATACTAAACTTGTTTGTGTTACTTGGTGAGTGTGACCAGTGAGGCTGGGTGGATAGTTTTTCCTTGTTAGTTTCTGGTTCTTCTGTTTTCTCACGGGACCTCAAGGTGTCTCCCCACTTGTGCACGAGAGCTTTAGGTTCTCTACTGAGTATACTTGTATGCTCACCCTACGTTGTTTCAGGTTTTCAGGAGGACTACCAGGGTCGTGCGGGACCCTACTAGTCAGGCAGTGGGAGCTGTGCAGTTGCTGTTTTCTTGTTTTTATTTTGGTACTGTACTCACTTGTACTTTGAGCTTATTTGTACTTGTACCTGTTGTAGTTTATTTATACATGCATATGGGACTGGTTTGGGTTTCTTTTCATCACCTTTGTTCTTTTTCCTTTTTGGTGGTTGACTTGTCCTATTTCTGATCCTAACTATAAAAAGGGTAATGCCTCCCATGATTGAAAAAAAATAAACTCATACCCTTGGTGCTAGTCGCCACCCCGGGGCCACCTGGAGGCGGGACTCGGGGGTCATTATCTCCCTTTCACCATTTCCAGCTCAGGAGGGGCATCTTTGATGGAAGGGGGTCGTGATAGGAAAACTACCATTGACTGGAGGTAGATTGTATCATCTCTATCCACGTAAGATATCTGAAGAGAGACGAACTACTCTGATGTATCATTCTGTAGATTATAACTCGATCACTTACTAATTTTGTCTTCCACTACGTTCCGCTTCACAAGAGTATAGACTATATAAATTCGTAGTCCTATAGGAACTCTAGCCAAATTTGTTGTCTAATTTTCAGATCTTTCTCTGTGATGATATATCTTAGACTGTAGTGGTCTGAGTAAACAATGATCTACTCACCCATCAAGTAGTGTCACCACATTTTCAGTGTAAATACTACTGCTACCAAATCCATTTCTTGAGTCACACAATTATCCTAATTAGGTCTCAGCTATCGTGATCCATAAGAAATCACTACATCACCCAACATCAGGAAGCAACTCAGTCTGGTTCCTGATGCATCATAATAAACCACATAGTCAGTTCCCTCCTCCTGCAACCTCAATATGGGAGTGCTGGTCCATCTCTGCCTCAGTTTTTGAATGCTCTTCTGGCATGTCTCTTACCATAGGATGGATTTCCCCTTCTACATCAAGGCAATCATATGTGATGCTACTCTGGAGATATCTGGTACGAACCTCCGATAGTATCCTACTAATCCAACGAATATCTGCACCTTAGTAACACTCCCAGGTGGCTCTAAAAAATGTATTTCCTCAATATTCCTTGGATCCAGTACATATCTAGCCTCTGAGATGTTGTGTCCCTCGAATTGGACCATCCGTATCCAGAAATATCATGTTTAGATCTTTCCAAATAATTGGTGCTCCAAGATTGTGTCCAGAAATAACCTCAAGTGTACATCGTGTTCCTCCTCATACGTTGAGTACACCAAGATGTTGTCGATGAAGACCCCCACAAAGCAATCGAGGTATGGAAGATCGATCATGTTTATGAGCCCCATAGGCCAGGGGTTGGCCACTATAACCTGGATGCACTCTTTGGTATGTCCTCATCTCGTACATTAATCTAATGATAGCCTGATCTTCGGTATATCTTAAAGAACCAATTTTCTCCTTTAAACTGATCAAACAAATCATTAAACATCGGAAATGGGTACATGTTCTTCAATATCACATGGTTTAGGCACTAAATATCCATTCATAGCCTCAAACATATGTCTTCCATATTGTCAAACAACACTGTGGATTCCCATGGAGAAACACTGGGCCTTATGAATTCCTTCCTCTATATGTCCTCTAATTCTACCATCATCGCTCGAAGAACGGCATGGGACATCTAATATGCTGGTGTAGATATCAGTGTTATTATGGGGTACAAATCAATACATAAGTATACCTCTCTACGAAGAGGTAGTCTCGGGACATCATCTAAAAATATGTCCTCATACTCATCCAACACCGCTAGAAACTATTGAATCACCTCATCCACCGTGTCGAAGGTCAGGACCGCCAAATGATATTTAATTTGATGAACCCTCCAGAGCGCAAGTCCTTCTCAGTGTTCATTGTTTTCATTCTCACCAACCTAGGAAAACTGGCCTCCATATCTACGTGTATATCGCCATGTACGTCTTATGAAGTCAATTTTTTCATGAACTGCTAATAACTAGTCCATGCCTAGAATGACATCATAGGGCTTCAAAGACGCTACTAGAAGATCACATCTAAAACTCTCTCCTTTGATAGTAAGATCACACTATCAGCACCATTGTGGGACCACTGATCTCCTACCATAAGATTATCCAAACTCAAAGGTCAAAATAAAAGCTCAGTGGGAATCTCAGAGTCGCAAACTATGTCCATGGAATGGAAAGATTGTCTAGAACCTGTGTCGATAATCATAGCTACTGAAGTATTGAAGATACAGATCATACCTTGTATCATCTCAAGGATGTCTAGATCAAGAGCCTCTACTACTTGTATCTGGGCATTTCCCCATCCACTTTCTCCCTGAACTCATGGTGGACAGCCTGGGGGAGGTTGTGGTAGTGCCAAGTGACCCCGACCACCTCTCGTTGCATGTCCTACTCCCTTGGCTCATCCTCTTCCTAGCTGACGCTCATGCTCCAGCCACTGCCAATAACTCAGTGGCCCTTAAACTGTCTGTCGATCATCTGCGCAGGGATTCAGATAGTCACAAGTTATGTGACCCTGTCCCCCGTAGTAAAAACGGATCATTCCACACTAGTTGCTCCATCGGCCTCTAGAGCCTTGCACCTATGACCATGCGTCTCTGGGTAGCCCTATAGAAAGTCTAGCCTACTGGGGATTTTACTTCATTTGTCTACTAACAGCTACAGATGACTCTACAACCTTTTTTCTGGTAGGTTATCTTACAATTAGTACTTACTCGGCAAAGAAGCTCTTCATCATCCAAGCTCGCTCAAGCATCACAGCCTACATCGGGAAACTGAGTGAAACTGTCAAAACTATGATCTCTCATCTGATCCCCTCATTAAAGTTTGAGGCCCTGATGTAAGGGTCTCATACCATGTCAGGTGAGATTTAAGAGTGTTCAGTAAATCCCATCAGGTACGAAGCCCCAATATGGCTTCCCTATTGCAGATGCAACAACTCTTGAATATGCAATGAGCGTAGTGTTGTTGGAATGAAATCCGCCCTGAAAAGTATCTCAATTTACTATCATGTGACTGTCGTATCATTATGATCCTAGATTTTTGAGATCCACCATCTTCCTACCAAGCATTGATGAAGGCCAGTTTCCATAATAGTCATCTGAATAATGTGTATCTCTACTAGTCAAAAGACTCTAAAAACAGCTCCAAGACAAACCTCTACTGCCTCCTGTCTGTCTCACCTCGAACCTCAGAGGCCTAGGTCTTTAAAACTCATGCATCATGATCATATAGGTTTCATGATCCACTAGTAATATCCACTACTCACGGGTGGTGATGTTGGTACACTACACGATAGTGCCATCATTGTGAGTTCTCAATGTATGAACGCCTCGTCACTTGGTGGGCCACTGTCACAATCTCTAACCAGAATCATTGATAGATGTCTTTGTCGAGGCATATTTAATGAAATAGATTCACTACGGTAAATAAGATATACCTAATTATATGACTCTAGAAATTTCAAGAAAAACATTTAAAACACTAGAACCAACTATTTCATGTATTGAGTCAGAAAACAGAATTTAGGGTCTTGGTGTATGGATACTTCATCCAACGCAAAAACACCATACCCCACAAACTTAAAACTGAACTCAATACACGTTACACCATTTCCTTACTAACAGTATACTCTTTGTTCTTATAGTAGAACTGATCTCCCTTTGATACCACTATGTCGCGACCCATCCCATGGGGCCTATAAGTGACTACCCCAAGCCCACCTTCCATAGGCATGTGGTTGGTGACTAGGACCTAAAGGATTTTCCCAAATAGGGAAGGCACTGTATTAGAGATCTATACACACTCAAAAAGGGAAACATAAGTAAACAACCAAAAAAATTAAGGTATAACCACGAGAGTAATGTAGAACAAAAAGTACAACTATAAACTGAAAATAGTGGGCTATAATACAAGCCCAAGAATCTAAAAAGAAAGTATATAGCTATCGCATCTTCCCTATAGAACTTCCTAGAGGGTTATAGATGTAATTTTGATATCAAAGAAGGGTATATCGGCTGCTCATGTCCTGCAACCTCCACCAAGTCCCGATCCTCCAAAGTATTCCTTAGAGTTTCAGTAGTCCGCACCAAAAACAAACATGTGTGAAGACCTCATGTAGGGTTGTGTATAAAAATACCCAGTAGGGGACCCCAAAACCCACAATGGCCTCTCAGTAATTCACAATGGAAATCATCACAAGAAATACAACAAAGGAAATATCACAAGCATGATCTTAATCATGAAGCCCAAAGCAAAGAGACAGATCACTCTAATTGTATAAGTTCAATGTTACTGGGATAGGGATGACTAGTCATAAAGACACACCATCCAATCCATAATACCTATACTAAAAAATTTTATAGGTCATTGTATGCTGACCTGTATTGGTCGCTAGATAGTGACATGTATTGGTCGCTTCTGCTGACCTGTATTGGTTGCTGGTGCTAAACCCTATTGGTCGCATGTGCTGACCTTGTATTTGTTGCTATTGATGACCCATATTTATCACCGATATAGAGGTATGTATGATTAGAAGTACAAATAGATCATCACACTCTATATTTTTTGATGCTGGCCCGTATTGGTCGCTCTACTTCTTCATGTCACAACCAGCCACTGAATTCCTGCATGAAGCACGCCTGGTCTCCGGAAGACTCTTCACCTAAAAAAATTGGTCACAATTCAACTGGTATTAATTCCCAAAAAAAATCATACCCAAGGGACCACCTCATTATAGGGGTCCCAATGTGACATACGACGCATCGATCAGATGACCAGTCTGTATGATATGGGCATTTTTATAAAAAGGGCCACGTTGGATTCAAGTCTGATCCAACCCATGTCGCATATCAAACTATATAAAAATTCACTTAGAGTATATCCAAATTAATTCCTTTTTACAAGGGTACTAATCCCATATATATCACAACAATCGAATTCCCAGTCTATTAGTAACATGCATTTTTGTGAAACTGGGGTCATCGCACCTCAGTCCGACCCGACTCATTCGGGACCGTAGAAATATACCAATGGGACTAATTCCCAAAATGGTCTCCAATGCCACAGAAAATTTGTCAAACGGGTATTTAGTTCAACAATAATTGGAATATATTTATTCAGGGGTAGGTTGGGTCTAGGCCCAATCCCACTCGATCAGGCCGCACAGACGCAACGGGTCCCGGGGATTAACTGACATTTCCTAGGTCCGGCTGGTTAAGGTTCTTCCTGGCCCACCAGGTCTAGTCC
Organism: Viscum album; assembly: GCA_963277665.1. Taxonomy (NCBI): domain Eukaryota; kingdom Viridiplantae; phylum Streptophyta; class Magnoliopsida; order Santalales; family Viscaceae; genus Viscum; species Viscum album. The sequence goes on from OY728150.1 coordinate 493,352,432, forward strand.
CTCGGGGTCGGCTGTACTGGTTCACGAGCCCAAGACACGGTTGGCCAGGCATACCAGGTGGGGCCTGCCCCACCCATAGTGGGTCCAGCCCCGTCTGCCGGACGTCAGACCGCTGCACCCAGCTAGCCAGGCGGAAGAGGGGCCGTTTCATCCAGCACAACGTAGGGTTGTGTCTCCCCCTCCTGTCGCAGCCTGCAGACAGAGGCTTCTACCACCGAGGGCGCCAATGAGTGACAACCTTCTCTTGTGTGGTCGTCTGGGGACAACCACCTTCGGAAACCATGGCGCAGGATAACATGACACCTTCTTACCTCCCACAACTAGTTTCCACATGACATCTTTGTCTACTGTTAGCCTCCACTGACATGGTGTGCCTGTGGTTCTTTCCTCGGGCCACCAGACGTGCTCTAGTTGTCCATTCATTGTGTCCTTTGCGCCTATGGCTCTCCCAGGATGTCGTCATCATAGCATGACCTGCTATTTCGCTTTGTCATCGAGTTTCCCCATGCCCTCCGGGCTAATATGATAACAAGGGGTAGAAATGAAATCATCATAGACAAGCTATATTAATTATTCCCCCTACCTCAATGTTTTTTTGTGACCGTAACAGATGGTGGTACATATATGTTGGACGGTATGCGGTGGGAGGAGAATCCTCGTTGGAAGGCGTCGCCAGCGTTCGTTGACCCTGGATTGTTACCGCCCAAGATTTCATCCTCCGTCAGTGGATGGAGTTGTGGTACTTTTCCATTATTTCCCCTCTTGGTGAACCCATGTCAAAACTCATCCCCAAGACTCATATATATAAGAGGGAGAAGGGTTGGGTAACGGACGAAAGAATTTAATGACGTTCATAAAATGAGTAATTAATGAACCTCATTTAATTTTCAATGGATAGTTTATGAAATTGATTAGTCAATCCACTTAATGTCTTGACGTTTCTTTGGTACCACCAATGAAACTCATCCGTTGGAGATAAAATATTAAATTAAAATTAAAATTTTATTTTTTTATACCATAAAAATTCCAAAAAATATATTTTTCTCCCAAAAAACTACATTAAAAACAAAGATTCCTTTAAGAGAATCATGGTAATGTGTATTCAGCAGTGCTCTAGGATTTCAATTCTGAGCATCAGTTCGAAATATAGGAAACGCCACCCATGTGTTTACTAAACATAGCATAAAAAGTGTTTATAAATTCATTCTAGGAACACCTTGCCCCAGAATCATGTGCCGTAAATTTTCATAGACTTGTAAAAATCAAAAATAATTTAAAAACAATTACATGGAATTTTTAGGTCTTTACAAATCATTTACATTTTTTTCTGGACATATTTGGGAAATAATATTTCTATTTTAATTTAATCATTCATTAGATACAGATTTGGATTCCATACCTTTTATAGAAAATTTATTTTTCTTTACATTGTGTAATCCATTATTTAATCTAATTGAAAATGTTATATCCATATTTAAAAAAAATTTAGGCATACTCTCGTCATTTTTTGGCTATGGACTCTTTATTTTCAAAAATATTTTTGGTACTGACATTCCATTGTATCTTCCCTTTTTATTGAAGAAAAACTACTCTTCTTGGAATAATTTCAATGACCAGGACAGATATGTTTTCATCCGTCATTAACCTCCCAAAATACAATAAGAAATCATTTTTAACTCTTATTATATAAACAATCCAATTCATCTTCTACAATGTCTTCCACTAAACCAATCATCTGATTCGATTCTTGGATTCATTTAATTGTTGGTTTTCTTGTTATTTATTTTTCATTAAATTACCTGGGTTTATTTCATTGATATATGTTGTGGATTTACATTCATAAAAGAATTATCCCATCCATTTTAGTTTTATAAAATTTTAAAAAAACGTTTCATGACTTATGTGGTATATATTTCTTTGATATCATCTTTGATTTACTCCTCAAGTTAGGCTTGTCTTATTTTTTGTTTTTTAATTATTCTATTATGGTATTATCTTCAAATCATAGAATGGGTTTCCCTTAATGGATCATAGAAAAATTATTCCTTTTGACCACCTCTATTTCTATTCTCGCATTTGTTTTTAAGATATTATAATATATTCTAAATAGAAAAATATCTCCCTTTAAATGATTTATTCATCATTATAGTATATATATTATAGGTTTTCAATTTTATTCCCTTAAATTCAATCCTTCTATAATTTAAATATTCCTAAATTCAATAGAATTATCCTCATTCATAAATTAACAACAAAAATGGCCTATAAAGACACTTCTCATTAATTTAGATGAATTATTTATATATTGATTTAAATAATATATTTAGATTGATTATTTATTATTTTAATAAATTTATTGGGGGGTTCTCATTTAGAAATATTCATGTCTGCCCTATATTATTTTTTAGATTTGATAGATCACTTTTCACCCAAATTTTCTCAAAATATTTTTGGGAACACATATATGTATTTAAAACTATATTATTAAAATAACATTAATTATGAAATTATGTTAACCTATTCCAATAGCTAGTAGTCTGTGTTTCTGTAGTTGAAGTCAATATATTCCTTCCAGAAGTATGATTCATTCAAGATGTAAGGATCATGTTCGAAATATTCATAGTAATATTTCTTCATTCATCATATTTTGAAAATTTTTCTTCGATATATTCAAAATTTCTCAAATGAACCCCATGCTAAATAAATTTCATATTCAGTGCAATCTTCTAGACTTCATGTTCTTTCACCGTCTCATCATATTCAGTCTTCATATTCTAAATATGTTCATTGTGTAATTTATTTTCCTTTTAAAAATTATTTCAATATGCTTCGCCAACTATAGAGTAATATTAAATTAAAAATCATTGACATTCATAGAGATTTACTATAGTTTTATGGAACACTGATTGAATCCATAACAACATTCTTAAACACATATTTTTCTCAAAACATTATATTGTAATTCTTCATTAAATAAGGAAAACATTTCATTTGAACTTAAGAAAATTTATTACATTGACTCTACAAATATTGTGAGTGTCGTACAATTATGAAACATCTGTGTCAATGAATCATTCATTGAATTTTATTCTATCATTGGGTGTGATTTTTATCGTATATTATCTTGATAAAATGAATTATATAAGTAAAAACATAATGTTATCTTTCCTAAAATATATTATATCCTTAGATTATATTTTATCAATATATTTGGCATGATAATCCTTATAGAATATTGAACATGATTCATATTGAGTATCATAATCAACAAATTTATCTAAAAAATCACATCTCTAAATATCATTACCTAGTGTGTGATCCAATTTTTTATTTAAGTTCATGTTCTTCTTAATTTACATTATTTTAATTAAATTTCATAATGTTTTAGATAAAGAATCCATATCTTCTTTAACAATAATGAAAATATAATTTTTCATTTCAGACTCTTCTAGAAGCTCTTCAAATATTCACATAGTGTATTTTAGAGAAAAAAGTATTATATAATATAATATCCATTCTAGGGAAACCCTAATCTCTAATACCAGAATTAGTGATCTAGAATTTATTCGCTCACTATATAGATGGGTTGAAATTGGTTTAATTACATTTTCAAAATTTTCTCTTACCCTGTGATAATTTTAACCCCTCTAAAGTTTGATCATCTATTATTTGTTAGTATAATAGTGGATCTTTTTTATTTTGATATCAAATACACCACATGAAATATATAAGATAATTTTAAGAAAAATTAATTTTTATACACAGATTGGTCTCGTTGTGGGTACATTCTCCATATTTTGATTGGTTAGTATCCTATCCCATATAATTTACACTATATAACAAACGTTTAGAGTTTAGGGGAGGTATTATCATGATACCATGGTGTATCAAACACTTATAAAGTATCCCAATATGATTCTCATAAAAACACAACATTCCTAGTGATTATACATAATCCATCCAATCTTATACTGAGTCATCCATAACATGTGATGAGGATAATGAATTAAAATTGGCATATCACAACATCATATAATGATATAAACCTTCTCTAAAATTTAATTTATATCATTAATTTTGTCTATCATTAATTTGAATATATATATATATATATATTTAAAAATACAACCTCTAAATCTTTTATAAAATCTAATCACTAGAATATCATCTTATCCTCCAGGGATCTCAATTTCCAGAATGTAAACTATTTCTCAATTTTAATATTATCCTTTGTTAACTCATACCATAAAAAATTAATCCTCTATATTCATCTTTTATAGTATTGAGATTCACTAGATCAATTCATTGATACAATTAATATTTATTCTTCTCCCCACTTCAATATAATAGTATTGATTTCACATTGTCATCATATTCATCTTTTTCATTGAGTCTTTAAATGTGATTCTTATCAATAAAAAATTTATGTTCCCTATATTAATCCATTTAATTATATTTTATTAGATAAATTTTATATTCTACAGTATTATGATATGTTTCCCATATTTTATGTGTATAAAAAAAGTATCAATCTCTACTATGTTATTTGCTAAATTATTTTCAAAATATAAGCACAATGGCATACTTCTCATGATCTTAGAAAACTCTTTTCTCTTAACATCAATAACTATACTAATATTCAGAGAATACCATTTTATAATTTCATAATATTTTAATAATTATCCACTAAATTCCTTCAAATATTCTAAATAAACTTCTTCTCAAATTGCCTACATAAACCACCACAATAAATCAAACACTAAAACCGCATATGAAACCTGAAGTAGTAATATTATTATGATGTGGGTAATTTTTTCACTATTGTGAATATATAAAAACATCCATAATCATTTACAACATTATTCAAAAAACTTATGTGATTTTTTTGTTTAAATCCATAAATAATGTATCTCGTATAATGATATTTAATTTCTAGAATAATATGTTTTAAATTTTTACATCATTATAATTCATAGATTTTCTCTATGTTATGTTCATTATGATAGATATTATATTTTTGATATATCATGATGTGAGTCATTATATATTATATATGTACATAATATTTTTTTTATCATATAGCATTATATTATCTAAAAATGAATATTCATATAAATTTATAATAAATTTTGTATCAAAAATATATTATGTATTACATTGTTCATATGTTAATTAATTTCTCAATAAACTTCTAACAAATTTTTAGAGGTCTTCTCCATTTAACAATTTTCCGCACCCATTGTCCCTTATGAAATCAAGTTACCCTTAATTAATCACATATAGCTCTTATCATTCTTATGGTTCCTCATGATATTGAAAAATTCAGCGAATACCTATCATAAAATGACCGTTATGAAATTGGTAATAAAAATTAAAAAATATTTAATGACCTTTATGAAGTTTCAATGATACTTATAAATTTTCAATCATAATTATGATACTTAGGGGTCTTCATTAATTTACTAAATTCCTTTTATATCAATTTAAAAAAGGAATCTTATGAAATAAAACCAACAAACCAAACAATTTTTAGATTACCCTGTTTTTGTTCAATAGCCCTTACAGTTTTTCATATATCCTTATAAACAGTAGTTCTTCTACCAAAACATATTGAATTTTCAACATTATTCTTATTTTGGAACTTATGAATTCACTATGATATCCAATATTAAATATTGTGGGTAATTATTACCTTTTTAATTATCACCTCAAACTCTAAAATTTATGAATTTTAAGCATTACTCTAGAGTCACATTAGTTCATGTCATGATTATCTCAATCACTCCAAAATAACATAAATCATGTTTTTGAATTACAAAAATATTATTAATATTATTTAACACTAATTACAATGTCTTGTGTAGAATATAAAGGAACATATAGTCTTTTTTGCATGAAACTGCATACATTATAAAAATTCATCCTTATTTCAATCATAGTAAATTATCATTCATAAGATACTAAAAATTGACTAAATAAAAGTATTTATTTTCATTATTCATTTGATGGTTTCACAATAATTATCCATGTTTTTAAACATTCAAATAAAATTGATCTATAATTTTATCATATCATCACATTATATTCTAGAGACTACTATATAGACAGCTCTCCAAACTCAAAATAAAAATTTATAAACAATACATCTCATTATGATTGTTACTTGTATTTCACATATAGTCCATAACACCAATCATCAATTTTAATGGGTTATCACCAAGAAAAAACTCAACCTACTAATGATATTTACCAAAGGCAACTTAAAAAAATAACATACATATTACTTAATTTTACATAAATAATTATTATATCAGAAATTTAAGAACACCTTGGAACCATTTGGTTTAGTGTCTTTGGATATTAGACACATTACCAAATTATTTCTCAAACATTCATCAATATCTTAGACAAATGTTATTAACATATAAAACCCTTAAATAAATATAATATATGATACTCTAGTTCAGAACATAAGAAGCCCAAACATAAGAAAGGGTGGGCTCATATACATTTAAAGAATAAACATAAGTGATAAAAATTGATGATAATAAGTCAACATAAGAAGTGAATTTAAGTATGAGATCATAACCAAGGTACATGACCATAACAAAGTAGATTCATTCCAAATAAATCATAGATCCTAAATCATGAGTCATGGAATATGTAATTTGATGTTTCAGAAGACATAATTAATAGGAGTGTAGAAACATGATTCCATAATCATGATCCTTTAAAACATATTATAATAATGTTTCATAACATGTATGTTTAGAATAATAATGTTCCATATATAAAAGTATCAAAAATATTTTCTTATACTGATGATCATTACAATTTCTATCAAATCATAGTATAAAGAGTCTCTTAATGGATTCCGTTTTCTCCCCAATACATGAATTGTCATTTTATGAGGTATAATAATTTACCTTATACATAGGTTTTTTAATTCAGGTTTTCCCATCACTTAGTTGATAAATACCCTTAAGGGATTTGGTTTACACCCCAATCCAAGTCAACTCATGTGATATAATACATTAATCATTCCATTGGAGAGGTAATTTTTTATTAACCATCGCATAATGATAATATATACATATGTATCCCATATTAACATGAAATAATTTATAATTTCATCATAGATTGATTATACATTTAGATGAAAATCTGTTAAATAATTATTTTCATAAAATAAAATTCATGCATATAAAAAGGTTTATTGTATCGTTATGTTATCTTCTAAGTGGGGAATATGATGAAATAATGTATATATACATAGAAAATATAATCATTGTAAAATCATTATTAAATTTCCTTTAACAGTAGAGTAATTATCCTTTAATTTTTCAAAAAAATTATTGTAAACATAAAATAATTTACAAAACAAATGATAGTTAAGATTACACAAGAATTCCATGAAATTGTGGATACTATTATTCATTAATAAAATAATTGAAGATGATGGGAAAATTAAATCATGTAGAAGATCTGAAAAAAATTATTTTTTCACACTATTATAAAAGATGTCATTTAAATAGAAATTACCCATACAGAAATGGATTAAAATGATTCATTTCATAAATTAGTATAGAAATTAAAATTTAAATGAAAATAAAGATAATTAATCTTATAATAATATAAACTATATACTTAAATTAATATGAATAATATATACACCGTGGAGAGGGATTCCTCATTGAAAATATGATAAACTTTTAGTCCACATTGTGATAATTATTTTTGAAGAATTTTGAACCAAATATATGTGAAATTTTAATAATTAATTTAAAACACATGAATGAAAAGATTTTAATAAATATATAGGGTTTTCTATAAAAACAACATGTATTTTTATTATATGGAAATTTAGTTATAACAAATCTCGACTTAAAATATAGATTGTAAAATAAACCCTTTCCATTACTCAAAATATCCATGGAAGAACATTATCCACGTATATAATAAAAATAAAATTTTTAATAAATTATATAATGAAAATATTAATATATGTTTTATTTTATAATATATAATTATAATCAATCATTATACATATATTTGTTTGTTAATGTTTATTTTCATCACAAAATGTTATTATTTTTTAATTTTTTTGTTATAGTTTCACACAAGTGACATTGAACCTCGTTTTTTGATACCCAATTCATATTAACATATTTTTTATGTTAGTTGAAAGTTTTTATTACAATAATTTATGTATTACCCTGTTAATTTGATGGATTTTGGGGTTATGGTTAGTGAGAATATAATCTATAAAAAAAATATTTTGAGTAATATCTCGTTAATAATATGTCACATTATAATGATCATTAATTTTTTAATTTAACCCTTAAAGGACCATATTCATAACATAAATAACAATTTAATAACATATTTTAAAAGTATTACAACATTGATAATTATTGAATATGTAAAAAATTGAAGATAATATAGAATCATTCATTTGGGTGATTAAACCAACCAAAAGAAGGCCACGTTTTTAAAAGAATGAGTAACAGTATTAATTTATATTAAATAAATATGATTTTATAAAAAAGAATTAAATTAATATTACATTATTATACTATAGAAATAAAATTATTAATATTTGGTATGATAATGTAATTTAAAAAAATGGTGTAGTACTGTTTTAATTGATGAATTCTCTCTATCTCGAAACATTTTTAATTAGAATGAAGGATTGATGATTCCTTATTGGAAATGGATTATACCAAATATATAATTAGAAATTTCTATATGGAAAATTGGATTTTAATAAAGGGATAAAACTGTTAAAATTTATATTTGGTTGGGGTATTGGAGGGGGCCCTTTTATTGATGAGTTTTAGTGGGTTTTTAAAAAAATACCCATTCCCTAATCTATGAGAATATTGTTTTTTTATGGAAACTATATTCAAAGTATAAAAATATAGATATGGTTCAAAAATATTCCTATATAGAAAATTTATACCTATGAATATAGACATTTTTGAAATTTACTATTTAATTTATCTATTTACCCCTTTATATTTATAGTGGAAGCTGAATTTTCACCTTAGTAACATTTCTCATCACTAAAAAAGATATTAACCCTACTACCTAATTTTAATGTGATGATTATATATTTTTATCCTATTATATAATTTTTAATTTTATCATTTAATGGAAAATGTTAAATATATATAAACATATTATTTATAAAAAGTTATCATTTTAAACATTAAGTGTTCATAATACAGTTTCATATAAATAAATATTCAAATAAGTGTGCATATAATTTTTTATAAAATTATTATTTTTTAAATCAATCCTTAAATATAATCAATTTAATATTATAAAATAAACATTCACGTCATAGTAGAAATCAATTCCCTAAAAATATCCCACTTTTAACGTCAATTGATTTTAATCGTATCCCCTTAAAATTAATTATCTATATTATAAACACTAAATATTATTAATAAATATGTACTATAAAATATATTTATTTATAAAAGAATTAAATAGTAAATTTGAAATAATGATAATAAAAATTGTATATAACAAATAAAACTAAAATATTATAATAAAATGTAATCATTTTGTTTCATTAAAATGTTATTAGTTATTTTATAATTATAATAAATTAAATTAAATAACATCAATATAACTATCGGATACATGTATACCCAATGACCATATATCGAAGAATTGTATATTGAATGACCAAATTTCCAACGAACCGATTATCGACAACCATTTATATATCAATCTTATTTGATTCTAATATATATCATTAGTAAAATCATTCAACATAATTATTTACTTATATCATAACATGTATATTATAATTATAAAACTATTCATTGTTTCCATTTTTATAATTATGTGAATGATCTTCTTGGAAAAAACATTGATAAATATTTCTTATTTTGGCTGTTTTTGTCCAGTAGATTTATTTCACTTTTGTTTTTATTAAAAATAAATTATATTATATTCTGATAATGTATAATTTTTTTTATTTTACATGTAAATTTTATCTCAATAAAATGTATTGATGTTAATTTTATTTTTGTGTTTCATAAGAATAATTTATTCAATTTTTTTGTTTTTTCAAGGCATACACAATATAAAATTCATATTGTGTAAAATTATATCCCATTAATATATATTTCTCCTTTAAAATATTATTTCTCTATTGATATCAAATAAATATAATTATAGATAATTATATCTCTATTATCCTATGTAGCTTCCTCTAACATATGATTTATCTATAAACAATTAACCATGTCAGTGGTCTAGTTTAATTGTAATTTATGTCTATAATTTGTGATTTCCATAAGTTATTATTAATAAAAGATAACATGTTACAATTTTAATAATTATGAGTTATAAATATGTGATGGGTTTGATATTAACTTATTCAAAATTAATACATAGAACACATCTTCAACATGGCATATCTTTGGGGGTAGTTCAAAATATTTTGATATCATCCCCTCATAACTACTTATTTCAAAAGGGACAGTGTATCTAGGGAAAAAATACATTTTCTTGAATCTCATAATTTTCATCTATTGTGATATATGAAGGAATAACTTATCCTTATGTTTGATTTCCAAATATTAAAAATGATTCTCTCTCTAAATTTTTTCTAATCATGATTGTGTTCATAACCTCTTCTAACAAAGTTATTTATATGGTACTTTTTAAATATTGAATATAATTTTTTTTAATTGAAAACAATTCCAGGGGAATGTGTCCATCCGAAATATTATTCAATTCTATTGAATAAGATCTCCTCACATCCTTTAGGTTTTTTACTTTCCATTTTAGATTGATCAATGGTCCATGGATTATAAGTAGTAAAAAATCATAACTCAGAATCTAATTACTATTTAATTCTTATATATAACATAGAGGTAAACCTCATATATAAATAAAATATAATGACAGATTGAATGATAAATTTATATTGGTTTTTAAAAATGATCAAACACTAAAGCACACTCCACTAATGAAGGGCTAAAATAGTTGAGGCTAAGAGCATCACCTAAAAAATTAAATTTCTAATAATCAAGAATTGAATCCAACCCAGTGTATAAAATGAGAGAATCATTTACTGTCCACTTATAGCCAAGATCATCAGCTGCCCCATTCCCTTCTCTCAATGTACGCCTGACCCGGGTCTCCTGACTGACCATCCATTTACATTTTCGTATATGGTAAAAATGTTCATATGGATAACTATTATTAACTTCAACAAATCCAACCAACATAACTGATTAAGAATCAACCGCAAAGATTTAAATTACATATATCCTACCAAGAAATATATTATAAATCAACGACCTAACTAATAATCCAATGGAGTTTACTTTCCCATATAATAAACTAAAACCTAACACCATTGATCTAATGGTGTCGCTCACCAGACCACCTCTACGAATCACGATTGTCATACAAGTTCCACCAACATTTAATTTTGTCTATGTAAGAACATATTTCCATTTGATCCATTAGCCCATATGGGATATACTTTCCACTATAGGGAAGAAAAATAATGGAAGAAGGTAGTGTATATAAGATGAACCTATCAAACTATGTATTATAGCGCCCATATCAATGACTAGAAAAAATATCATAAACCCAGAAGAAGTTATGAGATTCCATTTGACCATATAATTATTTATTTCAAGCCTCCAAAATAGACCAACACATGGCTAAGAAATTTGATCTTTCATCTTTCATCTCTCATACTGTATATCCATCCCCGTTTAACCATTTTTCAATATACTCCTGCATTGAATGCCCACCTACATGTATGTTCATTTTGTACACCATAAAACTATGGATTCCTTGTGACTAATTTCAATTGAAGAATAGATGCCACATAAAATCATTCTATTAATGATAAAAACAGTGACATATACAATCCATCCTCACACCTTTATTTTGTACATTTTAATTAGTTGGAGGAGCACCATTCCTAAATCTCCAAACAAATAAATTCATCTTTCTTGGAACCTCTTTTCGACAAAACAGTGTTTCCCGGTTATAAATTCCATTCATTACATGCATGTAATATCTATAATCATTGATAATAATGGTATTAGATGATGAAAAAGTAAAACCACACACTTTTAGTTCATCCACAAAATATATGCTCATTTAAGAGTCCTTTTATCGTTCATTGAAAAAAAATTGTATTGAAAATAGGGGAATTATGAGCATCATTAAATGTGAGTTTTGTGACTGGATAACATGGGAAAATAGACCCGCACCCCTATCTTTCCTCCCAAAATTTGACATCACAATGCTCGAGTACCAATATGACGATTTCCATAAAGACATCCAAATCATGATAAATATAGTTAGCTAAGGTGGGGAGACCATAGGATCTGCATGGTCAATCCTCCCAATCATATATATATTTATATATATATCTCCCTAAAAATTAGCCCATAAAGGTTTCCCTTCAATGTTTTCCCACACCACCTCACTTTTATGGCGTTTAATGTTTCAAAGTCACTAATCAGATTAATAACTCCTTCATCAAATGGTTAAGCTAAGAAATGACATGATGCCCATTTTCATTTTTTTTCCAGGTTTTCATCCCGTATAAATTGATTCATAATCGTCATTATATTTCTAATATTCCCTTTCTGATATTTTCTGATAGATAGCATATACATTTTCATGGATGAAAGAAAACTGTTAATCAACATGACTCTTGCTAAGAACAATAGAAATATATTATTCCAATTCAGTATACACATTATGATTCTCATTGTGATGCGGTCAAAAAAATATTTTTTATCCTTCAATTGGGGATGAATACCCCTACGTTATTCCATTGGTAGAATAATTATTTTCATGCCATTCTTTTCTTGAATAATGGTTCTATTCCATCTTGAACATTTGTTTGATATATAAACATTAATTTTCTATAAACTAAATAATTTATAATGAAGATAAAATAGGATGACATTATTTTATAGAACCCTTTGACTAATTTTTTCCTTAAAATGATAAAGAATAACATGTTTTTAGCCAATAAAATATGTGATGTTATTCCACTAATGAACCTATTTTTAAAAGGCACGATCATCCCTTCATCTAGACACCTCCTTATGTTTTAAGTATGAGATTCAAGAGCCAATATAAAAAAGAAAGATGATAGTGGGCACATTGTCTTACAACACAAACTGATCTAAAGATGTCAATGTTCATTCCCACAGGTGAGATACTGACTCACGGGGAATCATAACCACAAAAATAGACATCACACAACCGTTATTGAAATATAAAATTTCGCATGATTCTAATAATGAAACTCCATTCAATTTTTCATAAGTTTTATAAATCTCAACCAATATCAAGGCATTAAATCCAATGATCCTTTTGTTTAAATCATCCACCATCTCCATTGTGATTCCAATATGACCTTGAATACTCTTACCTTGCACAAAACCATGTTTATCTTCAAAAACTGGTCTAGGGATAACACCAATGATTCTTCAATTAATCATATTGGCTATAATTTTATAAGAATAAATTCATAAATATAATAGTTTATAATGATTACTAGAAGTAGAATCCTTCACATTATAAATCATAACCATCCTTGAGGATGAAATATATCTAGTCAATGCTCATCCATTGAGAAAGATCTTTCACCGCATTACCCTCCTAAGGCCTAACAATTTCCCTTGCTACATTATAAGAAATTCCATGTCACCCATAGGGTGTAGGATAACATTTTATATTCTTGTTAAACACCATGTTTATTATTAAATCATCCTACATATTTTAATATAATTCCTCACTATCTCCATCCTCCATTGGCAGAGGGATGTAATAAATGATTCTATCATCTCTAGACCTATATTTCCCCAGTGACATAATAATGATCTTTCTAGCATAATGATTTTTAAAATGTTTCAAGGCCTTCTCACCCATTACATCAATATTTGATGTAATGGATCAATAATCAAGTAGAATATAAATTCTATTAACAACATTTCTCTCCTTTTAGAATGCATTAAAAAAGAAATATTACTATCCCCTTCCTTGATTCAAAGGGCTCTGTAATTTTTCCAATATAACCTCTCATTTTCGAGCACTTTTTCAGAAATTTTTTTTTTCAACCAGATTAAGAAAAAAATACTTATACACACTCAAATTAAGTTATTATTCATCTCTATAGATTTCTACTCTAAGCCTCTCTAGCTTCCTATCTATTTATTTTTTTATTATCGGGCCTTCCTTGAATATCCTATTTGGAAATATGTATATGAAGCACCAAACCTAATCAATAGTATCCCCTCTCTGGTTTTTCCTAGGATCATGTTACATACCTAAATTATTTTATAGATAAATTTAATTTCATTTCCATTCATTCTTTGTTCAGGGGGTTTCCCTAGCTTATATGGAGGAATTAGTGAGTTTTCATTAATTGTGCCAAACCGTAATCCCAATTCTAGATTTAAAAATACTTTTTCATTCCTTTATAACACCTTCATTTTTCAAAAATTTTCATCCATTTAAATTAATTCATGTAATACCCGGAGCTATAAACACCACCATATTAATTTGGACCATTTTGGAATCGATAATCAGGTTGGATATGGGTTTTTATTTAAGGGATTGGACCTATCCAAATGCGCATTTTCTGCATTAAATTTTGTTTTTAATTATATAATATGTCCTTCAATATTTAAATTTTTTGGATGATTACAACTCTCCCCAGATCCCACATACCAAAGGCACGCCCCCATGCTCTCCCCATCTTATTTGGAGCTTAGTTTCATTGAGATTTTGGATAAACATTCTCTGCATTTATCAAATATCATATATTTGAAGAGGTAAATTGATTATTTCATAACTCCTTCATTTCTGACTTTTATCCCCCATTATGGTTCCAAAATTATATCTTCAAACTTGTTAGAATCTCACTTGAATGGTTGACTATTTTCAAATTCAGATACGGGTGTATTTGGTGTGATTTCTTCAATATTTTTCAAGGTATGTGATTCTTTTTGGTTTCTTCCTTTTCCCTTGGGTTTCCTCCCTCTTTCATTATGTTCTAGAATGTCCTGAAGTTATGGTTCGTCCCTAGGGGTTTATTTGGTGTCTTTGGGGTCAAATATTGTGGTCTAGGGTTGAATTTATCTTCCTTGTGGTGTGGGGGTGGTGCAGTTGATATTTTTCACCATGTTTTGAGGGATTCGACACATTTGGAAAGAGGTTCCATGTGTAAACAATTATTGATATGCTATCAAGTAGTATTTACACATTTTTTCATATTCCTCATATGTTGTTTGTGGTGTGAAAACATTTTATGATTTATTTGGTTAACTTTTTAATTGTATTGTTGCTTTTAAAAATTAAATTGGGTGTTTTCATGTGTAACTCATGGGGTATTATTTGGGAGTATTTCATAACATATGGAATTGGTTTAATAAATCATATTTAGCCTACTAATTATGGTTTTTAATGTATTATTATCATGTGGGCCTTGGGATGGGATTTTTGGAATTTGTTTGTTGTGTAAAACATTTTTATACTTCTTGAGATCATTTTATGAAAATGGGTTCTTTCATTTGTATCTTTCATTTTATTATCCAAGGTGATTTTATAACACTTTAATGATGTTTTATAAATGTCCTTAGGGCTTCCAATTCTACATTGGTAGTGTTTTGGTACTCTTTAGTCCTTGAAATATGGTTTTATAATGGGTTTTGTGGGAAAAATTGGATATACACTTTGGAATTGTATTATGAAACATTTAAATGATTTAATGATTTATGTATGTGGTAAAACATATTGGAAAAAGGTTTTGGAGTGTGCATACTCTAAAATGGTACATTTTAAATGTGAGTGGGGTTGTTTTCTGATGTGTTCCATCTTGGAAAAGTTTTATAAAAATGATTGAAGGATTTACTAAAGTGTGTAAGAGATGTGAAAGTGACGTGGGATGTTTTGTCGGAATGTGACTTGAAAAATGGATTTTGTTTATGATTAGTTTATTATGTAACTTTTGAGTGGGTTTTTCTGTGAGTTTTAATATATTATAATGGTTTTATAAACTTTTTTATGGATTTGTGGAAGTGTTAATGAAATGTGAAAAGTGTTGTGGGCTATTTTGGTGTGAGTTGAATTTCAAATCAATTTGAATAAAAAGTGGACTTTTGTGACTTGTTTGTTATACATTTGGGCTGTTTGGTGAATTTTTTATGAGGAAATGATATTTTTATGTGCATATTATATTTATTGACTTGTCGAAATTGTTTGATCATAAAGGGAAATCATGTGTATCATGGTTGGTGGATGTGTACTAGTATGATGTGAATGTATGGGGTTTGGTTTCAATTTCACATAGCAAGATTGACGCTTACTACTCTTACTAACCTATGATGATTATTATCGGTGACCACTCTATTATGGTTATGTTTCCTACTAGTGGCTCGTGCACAATAACTGATATTTTTTATGGTTACTCTCACCGAGATACGAGGTACTAGGGACCCACAAAGAGCTAGTGACTAGGGGTTATTTCCTATTTCTAATGCTCATTAGATCCTTTATACATTTTGTTGTCATACAGTGTATTTGAAATGAAAATTCAGTTGCTTTGGAATTAATTTTAAAAGAGTTGATTCTTTAAATTATCCCACTTAAAAAATGATTTTTTATGGTTCTTCTTTTAGAAATTGTAACTAGAAATTACATGTTTTTGAAAACATGCTTGCTTTTTGTCTTTGAATGTTTATCTCATGGACTCTCATAGTGGTGGTATCCTAATTTGAATTTGATCACACCCTACTTAATCCATTAAGTGTAAGAAGACATGTTTATTTTTTTCACATGTTGGGTATAGATTTTAGTTCCCTTGTTTCGGGTTTCTAGTAGGTCTAAGGTGGTGAAGTCTTGTGAAGATGGATAGAGGGAAGTAACCCTTTCCCCGAGGTTTATTGGGCTGTTTACTTTAGGTTTTGAACATTTGTTATAATCTTGTTGAGTTGTTTAAAAATATGTTATTGATTTCAGATTTTTTGTATAATAATTTTTTGTTTGAAAAATCTAGATTCGTTTTGTTGGATTCTATTGTTGTTTTATGGTTATACACTCAGGTAAATCGTGCCAATTATCATTTTATGATTCCCAAGAACATGTGCCAGACCAAGGGGATCAGGAATACCTTTCGTGCCTTGATGTGGGCTGGGTCAGGTGATGGTTTGGATGGCGTCCAGATTCAGTTCGTGACATAATTTTCTCATAGGAGGTTCTGGTTAACTATTTGGGGCACGTTATTTGGGAAACAATCAGGATAGTATGGAGGTAGGATTTTTGGGACATTGTATTTTTTTTATTGGTAGTGTTCTTGATCACCACACCTCATGATGGGATTTGAGTCGCAAGGGAAGTCTAGATTTATATGTGTCATTTGGATTTCTTGGAGTGATGATGATTAGGGGAAAGGAAAAGTGAGTTGTGTTAATGGTCTCAGTGAGCTCTCAGGGCCTGGAAATCCATGTGGATCCAGGGATATTCACTAGAAAGATCATGGTGATGGTGAAGTGATTGGAATATGGTCACCAACCATATGTCCAAGTCACCCACTGAAACTAGTTTCCTATTGCATTGGCTTAGGTTCATTAGTTTTGAAATCATGGTACTTTGGTTTTAAAGTGACTTTGTTTTAAGAAGCGTAATTTTTTTGAGAAATGATTATCTAATAATGAGTGAATGGTAAGGTTTTTGAAAATGGAGAACAGAATTTTCATAATTATATTGGAATGGAAAATGGTGTGTTTGTACCTCTTTTGAAAGCATGAACTATGTCAAGGTTGGTTTTGAAAAGGTTCTTCAAATAGGGTTTTCAAAACTATTGAAAACGTGTTTCAATGGGATGAGATGTTTTGAAATTAATGTGAATAACATGAATGTGAGTTTTCATTGGAATGATTGTACCATTATTAATTTTTTTAATGCCGAAATTTGGGTTCGATATCGTGGTCTGTGGTCTTGAAAAAAATGATGTATTGGTTGATTGTTTTGGTTTTGAAATGTGGAATGAGTTTTTGTATTAACCTTTGGTATTTTCATGATGACCACACGCATGGGTTATTTGGGATTATGGATGGTTAATGGATTGAATGGATGAGTTTCGGGATAGATAAGAAGAGGGTGCCTGTTGTGGAATGGAAACATGCATGTGTGGGGCCCATGGGGTACCATTGGGGGATACACTAACCGGTGAACAATTAGTTTTCAAAGAAATATTATTAAAAATATTACGTGATGTCTTGATGAGTGGTTTGGGATGGTGTGTATTATGTGTTTTTGAAAATGTTCATGTTGTGGGATGTTTGGAGTCTAAGAACCCCTACTGTTTGTAAGGTGTTTTGGGTTTGGGTTTGGTCAGTAAGCTGTGTTCAAGGGCTGATTAGTGGTATCTTCTGAGAAATGTTTGGGGATTCCTTTATGGTGGTTCCATTAATGTGTTTGGATCAGTTTTGTGGAATATCTTGACCAATAGACCATCTTGGTAGCTTCCTTGGGTTTAATCATTGGATAAGGTACTCCCCATTAAGTGTTAGTGCACACCTGAAGTGCATCATGGGTTGTTTCATCATTGGAATACCCATTAGTTAATCAATATAAGAAATATTTTTCAAGAAATTTTTATATTGAGTCTACACCCTTTATTTTATTTGTTTTTTTGTATCCCTTTTTAGTGGGGGAGTTATCATGGAATGTTGAAAGAGACCTTAGCTTCATAAGTTTCCTGATTTGCCAAAGGTGGAAGTGGTCTGGGGTTGTTCGCATGGATGAGTATCTGGATGGTGTCTAAGAGGTCCTCTGAGTCCTTAGAAGTCTCATAAAAGAAATATTTCACATCAAAATACCTTTGTGGGAAATCTGGTCATGAGAGGATATTGTGGTCACTTTCAAGAATTCTGGGTTGTTTTGGGATGTAGTATATGGCCCTTCTCTATGCATTCTTTTTATCAGTATCCATGGTCATGTTCAGTGACACCTTGCGATGGTATGTGCTCAATTGACCGCAAAGGTGAATGTCCGGAAATCCTAATAGAGTTTATATTATCATGGAAGAATGTATCCCATGGGAAAACATAAAAATATTCCAATTTAGAGGAAGGTGAGTCAAGGTCTTCTTAACATCTATTGTTTCTCCCCCGAAGAAACAAGGTGAGATGTGTGTGCATCTTCTAAGCCTTTGTTTTAGTGAAATATCTTGTTAGGGTAATGTGATTTTGGAATGTGTTATGTATTGGCCATATAATCGGGGATTTCATAGTGTATGTTGGTGGCACTGAAAGAAGAATTCTCATTTTGGGGGTTTCCAAAGCCTAAATGCGATGCCGAAGTTTCTCCAATCAATTGAGCTCCATCCAAATGTCTCAGATAGAAGCTAGCTCATAGTCAGGGGAAATCCTTGGGTCGTTTAACCCCTTGTACAATGTACTATCCTCAGGATGAATGATAAGATCTATTTAAACCTCTGGTGTCATCATCTTTCTTATGTTCTTCCTGTTCGGTGGAAATTGGTTAAGGGACTTGTACCCATGTCATCACCTAATTTAATTCCCTCCCCCTTTGGATAACATTGAGTCATTAATGAATGGATTTTAATTTGGATAAGCATGCTGGGGACATGGTTTGTGCATGATTATTAGTGATTGTGTTCTAGGAAGCAATGCAGAAAGAATGATATACACAATTAGTGCATGGTTTCCCAAACTGTGCCGACTAACCCTTCGCCCTTCCCAAAGAATTAATTAATTTGGTTCTTTCTGTGTCGGCCCATACTGGTCGGTTATGTTGTTTGGTTCATATGGTGGGGAGACCCACTATGATTATCATGTACGTTCCTTCATAAATTTTTAATGGAATTCTACCCATTTTACTAGGGTGTCCGTTCAGGCCTCCCCCGGTTAGTGTCCTGATTCTGTCTTAAAAAAATATATGTTGTCTCTTATGTTGGGATGCCTATTTGTGTCCCCTTGAACCAATAGCTCATGTTTATCAATGGTCTTGGTTTGGTGGTAGTTAGTCTCATTCAGAACTATATATCTACCAACATCTTCATTGAGTAAACGTTGGTATTGGAGAGTGCCCAATGATGTAGTAAAAATATGGTAAGTGTAACCTTGTACGAAGTTGTTGTTCGTTTGGGTGAATTGGTAGAGTCTTGTTTGGATAGTATTTTAGGAGTTTTATTTTGGGAAGAATTATGAACGTGATTGATCATTCACGGAAAGTGTTTTATGTTTGCTTTGGGAGATTAATCCTTCCTTAATTTATCACTAGAGGTGTTTTTCCCTTGTGGGTGAAGCATGTAAAAGAAGTACATCTTTGTTTATCGGATGAGTTTGGTTTTTGTATCCGGCCTTTCTGTGGATTTTCGAAGACAGAAAGTTTTCACGGTGGGGGATAATTATCATATAAATGACTTATTTAAAAGTTAAATATCATTTAATTTCGATTAATTCTTTTTGGGGGTTCCCATGCTTTTATGGAGGAATGGGTGAGTTTTCATGAATTGGGCCAAACCGTGAGCACAATTCCAGATTTAAAAATAAAATTATATTCCTTTATAAATCCTTAATTTTTCAACATTTTTTATCCATTCCAATTAATAAATGTCATCCCTTGACCTGTTAACCCCAACAAATTTATTTTGACCATTTATAAATCCATCATCATGGTGGATATGTGTTTTTATTTAAGGTATTGATTCTGCCCAAAAGCCCATTTTCTGAATTAATAATATTTTTAAATTTTTCAAAATCTTCATCAATATTTACATTGTTTCAGTAATTCCAACTCTCCCTCGAGCCCAAATACCCAAGGAGCGCCCCCATTCTCTCCTCCCCCTCTTTGGATCTAGGTTTCATCTTTAATTTGGATGAATATTCCTTGACTTTCACAAATATTAAATATTTGAAGAGGTAAATTGATTATTTCATAACTCATTCATATCTCACTATTTGTCCCCCATTCCAGTTCCTAAATGATCTCTTAAACATTTTTTGAATCTCACTTGAATGGGTGGAAGTTTTAAAATTCATATAATGGTGTATTTGGGGCAATTTATTCAATATTTTTCAAGGTATGTGATTCATTCTTGGATTCCTCTTTTTCCCTTAAGGTTTCCTCCATCTTTCATTATGTTCTAAAATGTCCAAAATCTAGGGATAGAATATAGGGATTTATTTGGTGTCTATTAGGTCAATTATTGGGGTCTAGGCCTGGATTTATCTTCCTTGTGTTGCGGCAGTGTTGTTGTTGATGTTTTGCACAATGTTTTGAGGGATTCAACACTTTTGGTAGGTGCTTCCATGTGAAAGCTATTATTGATGAGTTAGCTTTCTTTATTTACTAATTTTTAATATTCCCCATATGTTGGAAGTGGTGAAAAAACTGTTTATTATTGATTGTATTATTTGTTTAATTTTATAGTTTCTTTTTACCTTGAAATTGGGTGTTTTCAGGAGTAACTCATGGGGTATTATTTGGGTGTATTTCATATCATATGTAATTGGTTTACTAAAATTGTTTGTCCTCTTAATTATATTTTGGTAATCTATTAGTGTCATTTGGGCATTGAAAGGGGGGTTTTGGAAAATGTTTTTTTGTAAAACATTGTTATACATCTTGAGAGTATTTTATGAAAATGGGTCTTTTCATTTGTATCTTTCGTGGTATTATCCAATGTGATTATATAACACTTTAAATTTTTTTTATAAACGTCTCTTGTAATAGAAATACTATTTTTTAGTGTTTTGGTTTGGTTTTGTCCTTGAAATATGGTTTGGAAATGGGTATTATGAGAAAATATTTTGTATACTCTTTTGGAATTGTTTAATGAATGATTTGAATGATTTAATGATTAATGTAAATTGAGAATCTATATTGAGAAAATGTTTTGGAGTGTGTATATTCTGAAATGGTACATTTTAAATTTGAGTGGGTCTATTTTTTGATGTGTTCCATCTTGTAAATTGTTTATAAAAACGTTTAAAGGATTTACTAAACTGTCTAAGAGATGTGAAAGTGATGTGGGATATTTTGTGTGAGTGTGATGTGAAAACTATATTTTGGTTATGAAAAGGGTATTATGTAACATGTGAGTGTGATATTATTTGAGTTGTAATATATTATAATGGTTTTATAAAATTTTTTAATGGATTTGTGGAAGTTTTTATGAAATGTGAAATGTGTTGTAGACTATTTTGGTGTGAGTCATATTTCAAATAAATTTGAATGAAAAGTGGACATTTGTGACTTGTGATGTTTTCATATGGGCTGTTTGGTTAATTTTTATAATGAAATGATGTTTTCATGTGCAAATTATATTTCATGACTTGTTGAACTTGTTTGAGCACAAAGGGAAAACATGGGTATCTAAGTGGGTGGACGTGTACAAGCATGCTAGTGAATCTATGCAGTTTGGCCTCAGTTTCACATGGTAAGATTGATGCTTCTAACTCTAAATAAATTATTATGATGATGAATAGGTACCAAAGGGTTTTGGGTTGGTACAAAATTAGTGGCTTGTGCAAGATAATATATATATGTTGTGGTTACTCTCACCAAGATATGAGGTACCAGGGACACACAATGATCTAGTGCCTAGGGGTTATTTCCTATTATTTATGCTCATTAGATCCTTTATACTTATCATAGGCATACAATATATTTGACTGAAAAATTATGCATCATTGGCATTAATTTTAAAAGTGTTGATTCCTTAAATTATCCATCTTTAAAACTGATTTATTTAAGTGGTATCTTTTTGAAATTATAACTACAAATTCCATGTTTTTGAAAACATGCATGCTTTTCATCTTTGAATTTTTATCACATGGAATATCTTAGTGGTGGTATCCAACTAGGAATTGGATCACACCCTACATACACCATTGGGTGTTAGTATAATTGGTTATTTTTTTGTCTTAGGTTGGGTAAAATATTTAGTTCCATTGCTTTGGGTCTCTAGCAGGTCCTTGGTGTGATGTCTTGTAGAGATGGATTGAGGGATGTGCCACTTGCCATGAGGGTTCTTGTGATATTTCCTTTTGGGTTTGTAGCTTTTTTATTTTCTTGTTGAGTTGTTTTAAAATATTTAATTCATTTATGATTTTTTGTAAAAGATCGTATGGTTTGGAAAATCTAGATTCATTTTATTTGATTCTTGTGTTGTTTTATGATTATAAACTTGGGGAAATCCTTCCCAATTTTCATTTTATGATACCCTTGAACATATGACCACCCATGCTGATTGGGAATGCCTTTTTATCCTTTTCATGGACCGGGTCAAGTGATAGTTTTGATGGTGACAATATTTGGTTCGTGACAGATCTCTTGACCAACTACTATAATTAATCAATTCTATTCCATTTGGAAGAATATTAAAATCCACTACATCTCTCGTAATACTTTATCAAACTCATTATAATTTGAATATGATTTGAGAGATATCTAGTATGATGTGATACTGAGTATATCATATTGGAGTGCAATGCTTGAATATTGGTAAGACACCTGCAATGTCATCACAATAACCTCTTCCCCCCATTTCATTACAGGACCACATATATTTTCTCCCAATATGACCCTTGGAAACAATTACCTTATAAGCTATTAAGTTGTTAATGTCTTGTTAGGATTTAGTATATAAGTATACACCCCCACAATTATCAGATGGATCCACAATGATGTTGAAGCCACACATCCAGTGAAACAAGGGAGTGAACTAGGTTGAAACAATTAGAGGTTCTTCCATATTTTCATTCTTACATCATGATAACATTTATCATAAAAATTGAAAAAATGAAAAACATACTTGAAAACTTATATATTGTGGTGGTAATATTCTTCTCAGATGAATTGATGATATCAACTGACATACCATGTTTCTAGAATATCCAAAATTGGAATATGCATGGGTTTGCCTACATATAATCATAAAAACCAATTTTTCTTTCAAGGGAAGGTAATTGTTCAATACCTTGTTTTTGTTATGGAAGTAGAGTAATTAAATCATGACAACCGTGAGGCTATGAGGTAATGAATGTAGTATTTACCCACTAGCCCAGTCCCTAATCATTCCCTGTGATGAATGAAACCATTATGCGAGGGAATATGTGACCACACTACCACAACAACCAGCCTTAGAATGAGAGGAGATTCTGCTACCACAAAGTCATCGTCAACTGTTAGAATATAAATCCTATTGGAAGATCCATCCTAGAGATGGGGCATCAGTGAAATCCTCTTTGGGAAGTGAGAAACAGTTATCCTTCTCTTTTAAGATCACCGAGTATCAGAGAGACCTCCAAATTCATTGCTCACCATTATAAAATTTTATAAGATTCATGTTTTACAGATGTTCCTCAGATGTTATCACCAAAAAGACTTTTAGTCATAATTTATGTGTAATTATTTTTTCAAATGTCAAAAATATCTTGTCCAAATAAAAGCTCTATATTACATTAGCTGAATATAATTCCATAACTACAAGATTAGGATCATCACAAAAAATTTATAATTAATTTTTGAATACATATATTATTATATAAGCCAAAAATATAATATTCATTGACTGTTAGGATGACTATATTTCATAAAACAATCATTTCATTGTAGGATTAAAGTATTGAATCTAACCAATAATTATATACTCATAGACTAAAATATCTATGGCATCATAGAATCATCAGGTGTTAGAACAGGTGATCTTGATTGCTTGAATTTTTTTGTTGTTGATCGTAGCATAATTCTTCTTAATGGATAATGAACTATTGATTATTATCTATGTCTTTAGAGAGGAGGGGAGAGGGTATATAACAATAGATCTCTTGATCTCCCTAAAGGAATTTTTAGAATCTCGTACTATTCATTTTCCTCAAAAATGTTATTTAGGAATGTAATATAATTAGATATTTATTATAATGGGTTCAGGGTTGGAGAATCACAGATCATCCCCTAACTATCATTAAAATTGTCATTTGGTTGCAATTTTTTAATAATAATAATTTTATAAGTGGATTTAGATGTGAAATTATTCATCAATATAAATAAATATCATTTATGTTATTTCTAATCGAACCACTAATCCAAGTCCATATCCCCTCATCGATATTTACCAATTCTCTAATAATGTTTATTTAGTAAATAAATTTCATGAAATTATTCTATGATAAATATAATTTTTATTTAAACCAGTTAAATTCAATTCATAAATTTTACAAAGATTGAGATTCAACATAATTTGTGACCCTCTGTGACTATATCATAGTGGAATTAGGCATAACAACTGAAATTCCCAACACTGCATCTATAAACATGCCAAAGATCACATAGATAATGAAGGTAATGTCACAATGGAACACATAATATCACAAATTGTTACAATGTAATATAATCCATTTATTATGATACCTCAATTATAATGGTTTTTCACTTAGTGCAATCAGTAAATATGTTTGGTGTCTCTTTATTTGATGATTCATAAATGAATTCATCCATAGATCACTAGGGGCATTGATTTATTCTGGAATTTTCATTCCCAAAAAGTTCAAAATATATCAAATTATTTTAAGGGATTTTTAAGATATATACATTCTCACATTACGAATTTTTGAAATATCACTTTTTATCACCATAAATAAAATACTTTGTCTTAGATGTATGTCATCATAATTTTCATCAAAACATCAAATTGTGTTAACCATAATACCCATTATTTATAATAATAATGTATAAGGATAAATACAATATTCAAAAAATACAATAATCCAATTAAACATGGAAATTTAGATTTCTTATTGTATGTATTTTCTCATAACACCATATCTTTGTGACAACCGAAGGAAAACCCCACGAGAAGGTATATTGGTGTCTTATCTTCCTACTAACCTAGAAATCATATATAATATATGTATTATTAGACAATATCATCCAACCATATAAAAATCATCAAGAATAATATTGTTTCCTCTATAGGTTCTCTCTATAATGGGGAACCACTATATCATTCTCAATGAATCATATATTAATTTAAAATTATCAAATACACATGTCAAGTAGATGAAAAATCATGCTGTGATAAGAAATTCCATTAATACTTGATGTAATAAATTAATTCCAAAGACGATTAGAGTGAAAAATATACCATGACTTGTAATATATCCAATTTAAAACTACATTCCTCTAACTATCTCTCAAATGTGACTCATGCCTCTACTGAGATATAAATCCATTATCAATGGTTTCGTCAAATTTTCTTACATTGATAATCTAGTCACCACAAATTAACCACATTGATATAAAATCCCCCATGATTTGAAACATATAAAGAATGTTTTTTTCATTTAGTGTGACTTCAATGGTTTGGAGAGAGCCACCACAACAATGTTATCATAGTAAAATATGGAAGGTTCATTAACTCTAATAACCCAATAATGTTATTTGAAAATGATCTAAATAAAAATTATTTTCATGGCTACATTGAAGTCTTCATTTTATTCAGACACATCTATAGAATTAGTTATTATGATCTACTTTGAACACTTTTATATCAAAACTACCTTTGTGAAAAAAATAGATCCCGATAGGGACTTCAGATCACTCTATTTTCAATGAATGATGAAATATATATCACCCATGAAAACTAGGTCTTAATCGCCTATATATATGAGGAGCATATCCATTATTCACATAGTTACCTCAAAATGGTATTTTTAGATTTCTAGTGATGTTCACTTGGATCATCTTGATGTCAACCTATTATGCATAAACCAAAGGAAACATGAAGTCTCATTTATAACATTGAATACATGATAGTTGAAATAGCTGAAACATATGGAATATTACTCATTATTTAATTACCCAATTATATACAAGAATACATTTTCTTGGAAATATTCATTACTTTTGAAATCTGAAACAATTAAAACACCATGATATTTTAATAAAACAATATGTTTGATAACATATACAACACACAACTCTGATCCAAATATGATCGAATAAAATTTATGATTTAAAAAAGATTGTAATAACCTAGATGTTAAATTTTTGGGTAAGAGTAGTATTATCTACCTTATGAAATATATATTAATTTTATAGTCAATACAAATCTATTTACAAATACTTTATAAAATAACTCAAATATTTAGTAATGTAATTTTATTTATCAAGAATATTTTTCTTCATGTGTAAATTTTATTAAATTTTTTGACAAAAGGATATAATTATTTGTTGAAATTTTATATAATTTATGACCTAAAATGATATTTATTTTTAAATGTTCATTTAAAATTATATTATAGTGGGATTTATGATTTTTATGAATAGATTTGATTTATAATTAATAGTAAAAATAACTTCTTTTTATTGAAGACTTCGTTTTTTTCAATAATATAAAAATATAAAAAAAATTAAAAGTTAATAGAAACATTATTTAGTAATATTATAATATTAATGAAAATTATGATCATTTTAATCAATTTAAGTATTTTTTTTTATTTATAAAAACGTTTTTATACATAAAAATGTATTTTTCTATAATACTTTTTTGTTGGGTTTTAAATTTTAATATTAAATTCACATGTAAAAATTATTTCAATTTAATATTAAAAAGTGGATTCTATATTTGGGACTATTAGGTTATTATCTGGAATATATGACCCTATTATTTTAGTTTAAAATGAATAGTAAATGATGTAAAATTTATCACCTCGATAAAGGGTAAATTAGGATAATCTTGGTTAAAAGTAAGTCATAAGGACATAATTATTCTTGCCAAATTATTATTGGATGAATTTAATTATACCATTATCACTGTAGTACTTAATTTTATTTGGATAATTGAGAATTATAGATGATAACAACTAATATAATATTTATATCAATGAAAGTTGACAAATTTCACTATCTTGGTTTTAAATAAATCTTATGTGTTAAAAAAATAAACAAAAAATTGGGGAAAGAATGTATATGGATATTTGCATAATATAAAATTTATTTTCATTATTATAATTTATTTATACTTTATAGTATGAAATAATTTCTTTACAAACGTAAGTAATGTCTACACAATAATTATTTAATTAACAAAAAATATCCATGATGTTAAAATAATAAAAATAATATTCTTTTAGAGGATCCCTATGTCTAATGAATTTTTATGAACTATATTAAATGTTAGTGAAATTTTAATGATTTATATTCCAATTATCTTAGTTGATTAATTTATTTAATGTAAATTAAATGAATATTTTCAAAATTACATTAATGATATTTTATAATAAATAATATTCTCTTAAATGATTTAAAATCAAAAAATTAGAATATTTAGAGAAATAAAATATTTATGTATTTAGACAAAAAACATGGCCCATTTATGTGTTCTTCCTAATATGGAATCAATTATGATCTATATATTTTAGAAAAATTATATTTCATAAAAATTGTCAAAGGGTAAACAAGGGGATAAAACTAAAAGGTAAGGCTAAAAATAAAACAAAACATCATCCAAGTATTATTTAATGAGATAATTTAAATTTATCCTCATAATAGATTTTAATTATATACAATTAAATTTTTTTAAATGAATTATAATGAATATTAATTTCATATTTAAAAAATTCCATGAATGATTCTCCCCTCTCTTAAAAAAGGACAACACCTCTCTAAATTCAGTACACCACACTGAGCAATATATCACTACCATACCATTTATATTAAATTTCTAAATAAACTAATCCAATTAATATAGGATTTATTTGTTCCTAAATATCATACCTCTCTCCCTTAAGAAGAGATTTATATGATGTCTACTAAAGAAGTTGTAATCATCATTACCAAGTCCATTAAGGATATTTGTGTTTCTATTGACTTTTAAAGTGTTTTAAACAACCTATGATAATAATTCCAGTATGATATATATACATATATGTTATTATGATTACGGTAAAACCATATTATAACACTTTTTTATCCAATTAAATCTGAAATCATTGCATGTGAGTACGTATGACATATAGTCTCCATGTAGCGGAGTTATTATTTTTTCATCACCACATTACATTTAAAGTTATAAATATTGATCTAATAAATATACATGTAATTTTTTGAATAAATATACTTATATATATATATATATATAATATTATATATACATTATTACCTTTTGATTCGAAAAAAAATTATAATGTCTATCATCTTTTCATGTGGACTACCACCAATACAAAGCGATGTGATGCGTTTTTCATATAATATTGTCATGGATGTTAATAAGGATATATTCAATAAATATATGTGATCAATATGATATAATAATAGTTTGGGAACTAATAATTATTATTTACCTTTATTTCTTTCAATCCATAAAAAAGAAAATATATTTTATGCCTTCGTATGACTTATCGAATATATGAATGGTGTATTTTAATTTTTAAGTCACTATATTTAATAGATTAGTTTAAATGTATATATATTTAAAATATATAATATTTATATATTGAAACAAATTAAGTTGATGATTGAATGATGAGAAATATGTAGTGATTTAGGATACAAAATAAATAGATACATGAAAAACAAAGCAGTTACCAACAAAAATAATGATAATAACAAATGATTATTATCAAATGGTAATGAAAATTTATAAAGAAATCATATATGATATTATGTATAATTTTTTTTTCTAGGGTATAATTATAATAAATTTAAATTTATTATAATAGAGTTTAGAGAACATATGATAAATTAAAACATTATGTATGTGATTTCATCTCATTTTACACTCAATTGGGTCATATTTTGTATTATGCACGTATTATTGTTTGTTGTGTATATACATCCCATTGGAATTATTTTACATGAATAACCATTTAATCAATATTATTAAATATTCAATTAAATTTTCTATTTCATGATGTATGTTTAAAAGAATAATTTATATTATTTATCTACATGAATGGGTATATTTTTCTTCATTATTCATATTTTTTAATATTTTTTTAACAAAAAATCATTTTTATTAAAATGAAATTATAAAGGAAAATGTAATTTATACTTTATTTTTAACATGGTATTAAAGGTATCATTCTAATTTTTTTCTAAAGAGGTTATTTTCAACTTTCATTATATCGAATTATAATGGAATGTTTTTTAATGTAATGATATAAATAAACATTCCCACCACAAACACCATTTTAAACCATTTCTATTCTTTTATAATGTTTCATTGGTTTTACAAATAAATTAACTTATTAATACAAATATTAAATTTATACATTCCATTTTTTTATATAAAATAATTTTATTATTATGAAATTTAATTTTTTAATTGTTTTATATCATCTCTTAATTAATTTTATAGACCTTAAAATTCTCTTAAAACAATATAATTCTTGGGATAAAAAAATTTACATTTCTCTTTAATATACAAATTAATTATTTCATGAATGTTAATATTTAGTAAATTGTATACTTTTGTACATGTGGTGTTTTATATTGATTTTTTTGACAACGGAAAATCATCATAAATCTATATTCAACCATAAATAAGAAATCTCATTAATAAAACATATTTTAATGAAATAAATTGATTATCTGATATATACAGAATGTATTGGACATACAGTATTGGTTTGGGCCAAAAATTATAGATCCCCTTGATGCATCAATAGGTTTCATGAGAAAAATCCATAAGCTAGCATTATATTTGTTTTTGGTGTATGTCCATCCATAGTTAAAACTATCTTAAAACAAGTCCATTAAAGTAATGATATAATGACTCATGAGATCATACATTCCAAAATTAGGAATTTAATCCATTGAGTGTTTTTAATATAATTAGTGATTTTAATTCAATAATGTTTCCTATTGATTCCTTTTATTCTAATATTGCTAATTAAATGGAATTTGTTTTTTCCATTAACCTTCCCGTATTGACTATGAATTAATTACTCATGATATATTTCATTGTACATAACCCTTATTTACCATCTATTTTTAGAAATTGTTTGTTTTATTTTCCCTTGGATAAGAATAAGGATATTATGGACAATATCATTGAATCAAGAATGTTTTCAGTAATGTATTTTATATTTTCAATGTAGTATGGGAGTCAAAAATGTATCTGGTAATTTGGGAAAATGAAACAATTAGATCATTTGGTATATAATAAATTGAATCTTATTCCAATGTAATAATGTAACCACCATATTTGGGATACTGGGGTTGGGGTTATTATATTTGGTATGACAACAAGTTTAGTAGAAGTCTTGGGAACGTTATTTGAATGAGCATAACTAACATTAGAATTATGATAATCCTCTACAAAATTTTAGAACATTAATATTAAATGGATTTTAATTTTATTAATCAATATTCAATTTGATATTGAGGTCACATAGTGGGTGCCATTTTTTTGTGACGGAACCTAATGTAGGAAAGGTAACAAACACGAATAGGATAATTATAAACTTCCCTACAATGTATGATTGTATAACTGATATTGTAACTGAGCTAATAATTCCCATATTAGGGTAGCTTAATTAGGATAGAGTAAGATAAATTGGACATATAGACCAACCATTTTCCGGAAAACCATAATTTCCTACGATAGATATCCTTATGTGATAAAATCATCAATGTTTTATTTAAACTACTAATTCATTTGTAGTTGATCCATGTATTAAATATCACGAAAAGATATTTCAATAATTTGGATGAAATGAAAGTGAAGAAGTTAATTTGAGTAATGTATTTTTTGATTATAGATATTTGTCAATGGTTTTCATTGATCTAGAAAAAAAAATATGTTGAAATATAGATGTTATAGAATATAAATAATTTAGAGATATTTTCGTTGAGAAATAATTCTCTCAACAACAATAAGATGATGTTGTGAGAAAGTTCATCACCTAAACAAAAAGGAATAATAATGTGTTGTAGACTATTATTATACCCTTCAATGAATAAAATGGTATTCTTTAGACTAAATATATAATTTGGAATGAAATAATTATTTGATGATGGGATTAAGATGAGTCTCTAATGTAAACTATTTTGTAAAATATTTTCAACAAATGATGATATATTTTCAAGTTAAATTAATATAAGGAAATAATATTTTCGATCATGTATCTTTATTAGAAATCAGGGGAAAAAGTGGTTGGTTGAGCACGTATAAAAAGATAATACATCCAAGGATAATAAAAAAATTATATTATTTCATTCATGAGAAAATTTTAGAATAAAATCTCTTGGAAATTACTTGAAGGGGAAAGGTGTTTGTTATAATCTGGGAGAAATGGGTCTTCAAGATAATGAATGTATGTAAAATAAATAACCCACTATTATCAAGATATTAAATTTTATAAAAATGGGGAATTATTCACTTCAATATCCCATGAATCTAAGTAACTTTCCATATAAGATGTTAGGGGGATAAATCCAACCCTAATACTTTAATAAATGCAATGTGGAATGATAAATTTTCTTATGAATTTGGATTCAAGAATTATGTAAAAGTATTTTATCATTTATATTATTTTGTAATAATCATGGAACATACACATAATTTTATACATTTATTTTCTTTTATAATTTGAAAGAAAAAATTTAATGTTATTGATAACCGATAAAAGTTATTTAGTGGTAATGTGATATATGTGGAGTATAGTCCAATAAGGTAATGATGGCCTTTGATATGTTCCTAATGACAATTTAACAAATAAAAATTGAGATAAAGAGAATATTGACGCCAATGAATTAAATTTTATAGTTTTGGTACCCTTGAAAATGATTAGAGTTTTGATGACATAATACATTATAATGGACATTATTTCTTGTTTATATTTATGGAACATATTAGATATTATTTCATTTTATTTAAGGAATAAATAAATGATTTTTTTGGAACAATCTATTTTCATTTATGTGAATAAGGTATTTATATGTTTGGTACATGAAATTGTGATATACATTATTTTATCATTGAATAAATGATCAAAAAAATTCATAATTTTTGGTTATTATGTTGGCTAGAAATATTTCCAAGGATTCATAAGGTGAAATATTTATAAAATTGATTGAGATTAAAATTAATGGTTATTCTTGAAGTTTCTTAGATTAATAAACTATTTTATAACATTATCTAACCAATATCATTTTTTAAAATATCTAGATGTATAAGGAATAAATTATAATTATTTTATAGATGTTATGATCAATTAAATGTTAATTTTAGTGCTCCATGCATCAATATTCATCCTTAATTTTTTTCATGGAGGATAAGATGATGTTGATATTGATCAAAATACAATAAAATGATGGAATTATGATTATGAAATAGAAATATATCAAGTAAGTTTATTTCATTAATTTTTAATCATAGATGGTAAAGGAATTCACAAACACGAGGAAAAGGATCTCTAAATAACAATGTTACCCTATTATGATCATTTTTTAAGAATCATTTTCCTTTCAATCATAATATATTTATGGTTTTTTGTTCATTAACAATATCCTTACAATTTTTTCTATAACTTGTTATTTTTTAATGGTCACTAGTTATCTATTTTATGTCAATGTTTTCACTTCTTACTAATATTTATTTATTTAGAAATCTTAATCTATTGTAACACCACCGAAATTCTAAAATAATAACATTTTTTTTATTTTTTGTATGACATGAAAAAACAGGTGTAGAATGGAATATAATAGCTCATGAATTTGTGATATATTTAGTATTTTATATAAATTAATTCTCTTATATATATTTCATTTCATTAAAAACTAGGTTAGCTTATATATTATGAAATAATGAGTTTCTTCGATGGATTGTGTCACACGAAAGATTGTGTTTTATGGAATAATATTAATGATATTATATAAAATATCAAACATCTCATATAAATTATATTGGATGTTATAAATATGATTTACATACTTATGTAAATATATGTTTGAATTCATTGGTCACAAATTCATTAAAAATGAATATAAAACCAATTGAATAATAATGAAATGTTTTTATTAAATACATTTATGATGTGCCAAAAGTGTTTTGTGTTATTAAATTAAATTAATTAATGTTTTAGTAATACATTAATGATAATTATTTATTATATTTTAAATTAATCGTTTTTACATTAATCCAACATTTTTTATTGGATATGTTATGAACAATTATAATTGTATGCATAAAGAGGTTTATTTTTCTAATGGTAGTTTTTCGGTATATTAATGGCACATGTATTTTATAACTAAATTTGGAAAATGTTACAGATTTTATATTAAAAAATAAATGTTATTTTTTAAATATTAATGTAAAAATTATAATTTGGTGAGTTTTTTTATTTTTTTCAAATGTTTCATTTCTGAATGAATAGTGAAAACTAATTATTTTTTATTTAAAACTACATTTTCCTCAAAATAATTTATATTTTTAAATTCTATATTGATTTTAATTTAATGTAACATAAATTAAAATATTAAACTATTAATACAATTTAGTTGGATTTAATTAATTTTATACTGAAATTGTAAATAATATCATTGTAAACCTTTGAAGAGTTACACATAAAAAATATGGTTTCTTGTTCTATCCACATGATTAATTTTAAATTAATTTATTTCATTTCTGATGTTTTATTTTCCAAAACTCAATTAAATTATTGAAATTTTAGTAATATAAAATTTATAATAATTTCAATGTAATTTTTACCATGTGATTAGTGAATGCAGTTTAAATTAATTACAACAATTAAGAGAAAAACATGTTTACAAATAGACTAAACATTAAAATTAAGGAACCAAATAATCTAGAAACTTGTCCAAAACACATTGGATGTCCATATATATACATTAAACCTTAATTTATCTATCTTTTTTATTATTGGGTCAACATTACACGAAGAAACATGGACATAATTCACTATTTCAAAAATTTACACGTTTTCCACTAACCATACTTTTAAGAGGCCTCCCCCTCTCCCCTCTCCTCACACATCTCAAGCACTTTGGCTCTACCAAGACCTACCCAAATCCCATTTCCACTTTCCTAAAATCAACATTTAATTCTTATCATATTTAAAAAATACATCGTAGGAATGAATTAGTACAATCCTAATGTTGATGCCTGAAGAATAGTTAATGTTATTTTAAAGGATTTTTTAATCCCCTTACCAATAACCTTAAATTATTCCTATATCATGCTTATATAATATAATTAAATTATCTTAAATATACATATTTAGTTTTATGTTTATTATAAAACATTAAACCACACAAACTTCCATCAAATGGGTTACAAAATAATCATTCGTGTGTATGGGAGACTACCACCTCAAGAACCAATATCATTAATTCTCTATTACAAACACTCTTAGTTTGGAATAATTATTTAAATATTGTTTGTGTATAATATTTATGATATATTTTATATTTATGATGTCTTTATTCTTATTTACGTATTATATATCACATAATTTTATAATTCAATGTTGTGATTTATGTTCTAATCCTTCGGATAGAGTTCGAAAGGGAATCATCGCTATTGGATATGACTTTAATTTCTCATTTTAGGAGGAATAAACATTCTATTTCATCATTTGATAGGTATGTATCATCTTCCTAGATGATTCATGAAAAACCTTTGATAGGGATTTTGGATGGGTGGTAGTTTCAAATCCATTTTAGAAAAGAAGTTGATCTGATATATACCTTGTCCTCAACCCCAAATTTGGTAGAGGGTCTTCTTCTTTATCTATTTCATTGGACTTTTTGGTTTCATATGCATCCCAACCCTATAACTACGGCTCTTTGGATCACCCTCATAGGTGTTCCACTACATTTTCAAAATATTACGATCCAACGTTTGATCGGGAATATGATTGGTCGATATTTATGCATGGACCATCGCACTCGTGCACTCTGCAAAACAATTTCTCCAAGGATTTTCATTGAAGATGATGTGTCTGATGATTTGATTGATTCCATCTATATCAAGGATGCGGGTGAGATTCAGTGGCACCAATTGGTTTACATTGATTCCTAGATCCATTTTTGCATGAACTGTTTTCGGTTGGGGGATCTATCTCTTCTTTGTCGTCATGGAAAAAGTGTAATGTGGAACTCTATAGGAGTCTTATCAAGTGATGGGGTGTAGCGATGCTATGGAGAAGTTTCCCCTACCTGACATGGAATGAAGGAGACTAGTGAAACAGTGGGGGCCAGTCATGGGTCTCTGAAAAAGACTATAGTAACACACTAAAACCCAAATGTGGATAAGGCATTCAAAAGGTTGCATCGTGATCAGGGTGTGGGATCTACTATTGGTGCAGAGGTAACAATGGATATCAAACAACTAAGAATAAAAAATGAGGTTAATGTGCCTCCTTAAGTCATCTCTATAGATGGATGTAGTGGGGGAATGATAATGGATTACATTGGTGATGTGGTTATCATGATGGAGGCTTCAGGTATTGATAATGGTGATAATATTTATGTGGGAATGAAATAGGATTTTGTTCTGGGAAAGGAAGAATATATGGATATGGCATCAGATGGGATGAATTTTATGGGGCATGATTAATTTCTCCTTGAGCAAGCAGGATTACAGTATATTTGATGCGCATGAGTGGAACATAGTTATTGTGGGAATGTCTATCTTGATGAGGTACATGATAATGGTGATCGTGGTAAATTCCTAACATTTATAGAAAAAAATAAGACACCCTCTTGGATGGAAAATGGTTTGGTTTATGAGGAACGTCAGAAGGGGAATGTACCCTTTGACGTACGTTGTGGGAGGTTGTCTCTGATGATAATAAAGAAAATGATAGTCTCTCTCCAAATAATAATTTCAACGCATCTGATATTGATATATTTTGGATCTTGATTAGGAAAATAAATGATAATGTGGGTTATTTAACTAATCCACCAAAGTTGAATCCTCAAAAGGACAGCACAAAAATTCCAAATATGGTATCTACTAGATCCACCTTCACAGACTCCAAATGGATAGATATGGATCAGAAACGAGGTAAGGTTAACAATAAGTTGTCGAGGGAGACGTTGACTTCTAAAAAACAATGACTAATCAGATCAATACGTTAAAATTAAAAATTCCTATAATTTGCAATCTGAGTGAGAGTCAACTGATCCTGCGGTGGCCTACGATGTTGGAAATGCCAATGAGTATGAACCCTTTTGATTTGTTTCTTTCTGGGACTGTTGTCATATTTTGAACATTGTACAATCATCTATTATTTCATCAATAAATTTAGAGGGCTAGTAATTTCTTTCTATGCCAACGCCACTCCGGTATATAATTTAATTATTATTCATTCAATATATAAAAAATGAAATAGTGTTCAAGTGTATGTATGCCCTACCATCTAAATGAATGGGGTGTTTCATATCCAATCAATATATATCATCGACAACTCTAAAAACATATATAATTAATTTATATGATATTTAAATCATGTTTTACATTATGGAGATTATTGAATCATTTTTTATGTAATTTGAAAGAAATAACAAGTCAAGACAAACTCGAATAAAAATTTTTATTACCTAGATTGATCAAAATAATGATATATAATTATTGAAAGTGCAATAATATATTCCTGAAAGGGACATATATGATATAGTTATTATATATATATGGTTCTTGAATAAGTTAATAACTTGTATAAAACCACTTTTCATGAGGCTAAATCATGTACAACCAAAAAGAATGTGTGGGGTAATGGATTTTGTTTCAATTTATATTCCTTTTAGAATTATTAGTTATTATGAACCAATTCATTTTATATTCTTCCCCATTCTAATGTATTATCATGAAAAAAATTTCATCATGGAAAATTATGTTTAATTTTGAATTTTCTCATCCATGGGGATTTGAAATGAAAATTACAAAATGGTAAACTTATTAAAAATTGTCTCTTTTTTTGTGATTATTAACATTATCTTATAAAATAAAATTTTGGTAAAACTTTTTCATTATGCATTGCATTTATATTAAGTATCCTTGTAATTTTATAATGGATATGATTACTTCCTACACCATCTACCATTTATTCATACGGTGTTTATCTTTATTGTTATTTGATTAACTGCCGGAATATTGATAAATCCATATCCTTCACTCAATATGGATACTAGATAAGGTGTATTTTTTATTTGTTAAATATATTTATTAGGTATATTTGGAATTATTTGGACATATATGACATAGATTTGGGATTTTTTAATGTAAGTCGCCCGATGCATCGATAAAATTGTTCGATGATTTAGTTTGATAGCTTCAATAAAATTGTTTTCTACTGATCATTTCTAAACCGTATTATTAATGGTATTGATGGAAAAGGTTTTGTGTACATTGGAATCATGGAATCCAATAATTATTTATTACCTCATTTATATTATTTTATTTTATCAATGAGATTTTTACAATGCCAAAATATATGGATTCATTTCATTATCAGTTTATGGATTAAATGTAATATGTTTGTAGTTATTTACCTATCCATATTGATTATTCTATATCCTTTTATCCAAAAAGAATGTGTTTTTATTATTTTACCTTGATATATATATTATTCAATACCCAGTTATTTAAATGGAATGTGTGTTCATTTATTTACCATCCCATAATGATAATTCATTATTGATTCATGGAAACTTCTACTTTAAATAATCCTTAATAAGCATTTAAGATCTCACTTATCTTGTTTCCTTTCCACAGGAATTCATAAAGTTAACTATGTATATATTGAATGGATTCCCAAGATGGAATAAATTTTCCTTCTGTAAAAATTATTCTATAATTTCTGTATTCCAATTGTGATATAAGACTCGTATATGTATCTAATATACAAATAATACTAAACTGTTCAATTTTTTTGGGATTTTATTTCTTGTATCTTATTCAGATGTAATGGTATCAGGGACTAGCTTTGGGATTCTTGGGCCATGATCACAATAGTTGGCATCACATAAATTTTAGTAGAAACCATGTAACCTTGATTTTTGGAAACATTTTTAGGGATCAAAACCCTATTAAGAATTAGAGGATAAGTATAGAATAAAAATATATTTTTTTGGCAAGGTATAAATTATGTTGTCTTTTATAAGAATTCATCCATGTATTTATAATATCAAGAGATTATGATTTTATGATTGAAGATGTGTTCAAGGAAATAAATCCCACTTCTTTGTTTTATATGATGAGAGCATACCAATATTAAAAAAAATTGAATAAATTTATGGAAAGTATATGTTTTAGTGTTAATTTTATTTGAGGAATAATACCATTACATTTTCTATAAATAAGTTTACATATATTGGAAGACATTTGGTTTAATATGACCATTATTTAAATTATAAAAATGGTAAAATATGATTATTATAGATTTTTTAAAAATAATAAAAAATTACATTGTGTTGAGAACATTAATAAAAGGTTATTTAATGAATAATTTTTCAAGTATGTTGATTTTATTTTTTTGTGGAATGATATAAGAATTATTTTAATATAGTTTAATAAAATGGAGTACCTCTATTCTAGGTAAAAATCCATCATATCGGGACAGGACATGGGTATTGAACCCATGACTGAAGGATGATAATGGTTTAACACAAACCACTGGCACACGTGATGTTCGAGTTAATGGGTCATTGTTTATAGATAAAGAATTTTATGAATACATAATAATGATAAACTATAATTTTTAATATTTTGCTATAGAGGTAAATTTATTAACCATATTGGATATCGAATATATCTATGGGAAAAAGTCGTTTCCTTATTTTATTTTCATATTAATTGTTAATTTCAGTGCATCATGCATAAAAAATTCATTTTTTGATTCATATTTATTATATTAAGAAATTAATTGAAAATTGATTGATGCATAATGAAATGATGAAATCATTATTTTGAAATAAAAATATATCCATTAATAATATTTACTTATATTCATAGATAGTAAGACAATACATTAGCTTCTAATAAATGTATTGAAATAAAATGTTATTACATTACCATAATTTTTAATTATATCAACGACCATTTCATATCTATTAGATTTATGGTTTTGGCCCCCCATAAATTCCCTTGGCCATAAATATGTTTTGTGACAAGAAACGACAAGCATATAAATAAATATAAATTCTCACGTATTTATGATATATTCTATGTTTCCTATAATGTAAATATTTTCAATATTTCTTCAAATAATGAAACATCATGTTAGTATGTGTGACACACATAAATTAGTTTCTTTTTAGCTTGTGTTACATGAAAGATTGATAATTAATGAGAACTAATTATATTATTATTTTAAATGAATTTTTTTCTTATTTTTAAAATTGGTTGTTATAAATACGATTAACTAACTTATGAAAAAATTTGTTTGACTTCATTAGTATCCAATTATTTAAAAATGAATATAAAAACCAAATTAATGGATAATTTTTTTAACGTATTTTATTTTCCAACGGTGTTTTATCATAATAAATTATATTATTTATTATTATCTATGATATTAATTATATTTATTTATTTGATATTAAATAATATATTTTGACATTAATATAATTGAAATTATATGAATAATTTAATAATGAATCCAATTTTATAGAAATAAGAG
The DNA here is from genome assembly GCA_963277665.1 of Viscum album. Lineage (NCBI taxonomy): Eukaryota > Viridiplantae > Streptophyta > Magnoliopsida > Santalales > Viscaceae > Viscum > Viscum album. Next base: position 493,393,120 of record OY728150.1, read on the forward strand.
TTATTTTCTCTAATGGTATTTTTCACAACATTTAATGGTGCACTAGTTTAGAAAATATATATGGAAAATTTTCTAATTTTTTTTACAAATAACTAACATATTTTAATGTTTTATTTCAAAATTATCTTAGGGTGAAATTTTTTTAGGAGAAGTTTCATTTTTTAGTTAATAATAAAAATACCAAATTTTAATTGATAACATATTTTCCTTCAAAATAATTTAAAATTTTAAATTATATTTTTGAATTTTTTTAATGTCAATATATTACATTAATAAATCTATCAATAAAATTTAGATCATTCAAATCAATTTAATATTTTAATTTTTTATAAAAACATGGTAAACAATTGAACATTTTAACTTTAAAACCAAGCATTTTTATTCCATCTGTGAGATTAATTTTTAATTAATTTATACACTTATGTTTTTTAAATTTGGAATAATGGATTCCATATTTGTAATAAGAAAATTTTAAAATTTCTAAATATTTCTAACTTACATATTTACCAAATATATTAATGAATGATGTTAAAATGAATTACAATGATTATGAGAAAATTTTCTATAATATGGGAGTAAACATTAAACATAAGGGCCCAAATGATGAAGAAAAATTCCAAAATGTTTTTTAATGTCCACCAATAAAACTTATAACTTCTATTACATATTTTATTCATTATATTTTCCACATTACATTCAAAAATATTTTGGAGAATTCACTCATTCAAAAAAATTACAAATTTTTCACTCACCCCACTGATAAGAGGCCTCCCACTCTCCTCCTATCTGAAAAGTTCTCATGAAAATTGGATAACTCATTACATCACCTAATCACTTATAAAATTATGTGAACTAGTTATTGTAACCATATAGCGGGTTTAAATCAAACTAAAAAATGTATTCATAAAAACCTAAGAACAAAACCCGAAGAAGAGGACCTTTTTCAAAAGATGTTTTCATCTTATTTTTTTCTCCACCACTTAAATTTCAATTATATAATTATTGTATAATAAAATATTTATATTTAATATTAATATATATTTTTAGGTTATTTTTACAACCGAAAAAGTAATAATTTCTATCAAATGGGTTATGAAATCACTAGTTGTGTGTACCACGAGTTACAGCCTCATGAACTGATATCATTTTTTTCATTAAAATATTTCATGGTTATAAATAATGATGAAAAATAAATTTATAAATTATATTTATGATATTTATGAATTAATTATGCTTATTAAATCTTAATATTACACATAACATCATGATTTCCATTTATTGGCGATATCATAATACCGCTAGTGTGTATGACATACTATAGCATCATCAAGAGATGTAAATTTTTCTCACATTATTGGGAATGTAATAAGGATGTGTATAATAAAAATAATTGATATATATAAAATAAAAATTATAGTATAATAATAATATATATCATTTACTTTTAATTCTTTTAAAACAACAAGGAAATTAAAATTGTGCTCATGCTTTTGTACAACATACTGTCTCTATGAATGGTGTATATTTCATTTTATGTCACAAAACATAATAGATTAATATAATTATTTAAATACTAAATATATATTATATTTAAATCATTTTTTATTTTCCATAAATGATTTAATCATGATAAAATAAATAGAAAAATATTTTACTAGTCCAAACATACTCAATAAATAAAGCAAATTATTACCTCAAATGATTAAAATAATGAAATATATTTAACCAATATGTGATAATATGTTCCAAAAGAATTATATATGATATAATAAATATTAACATGGTTTTATAATAATTTAATAACATGTCTGAAACCAGTATACAATAGGTTAAATATAGTACTACCATAATGAATGTGTGAGTTAATGTATTTTGTCTCCATTTATATTCCATTGAAAATAAATTGTTATTATGTAGAAATACAAATTTATGCGGTTTATATAAAACCCCTTTCAAATGATATATCATGAATACATAATTATATATGGATTTTTATAATTAAACTTGAATTATCCCATCCAATTGTATTTATATTTAAAATTACCATGTGGTAATGTTATTAAACAGTATCACTTTATTTATTTATTGTTAACGTTCTCATAATAAATAATTTTAATATAATAATTATTCATTGTTCATTACATATATTATGTATCAATATTTATGATTATTGATGTTATTATTTCCTAAATCATATACCATATTTACATATTGTGTTTACATTTGATTAACTAGTGAAATATTTTAAAAAATGTATCCTTCACTCCATATGAATAATTGATACAACTCATTGTTCTTTATTTGTATGTTATATGAAGAATTTTAAGACTATTAGGACACACAGGTTGGGGATCATTTAAAGTAATTCCATTGATCCATTGGATGTCTCCTAGGATGAATAAGTCGAATATCTTTTTAAAAATGATTTCTATTATTAGTTTTAAATTATCATGTGAAAGGACTTGACGGAAAACATTTTTTATACCTAGGAAACATTGAATCTAACAACTAATCATTGATTAATTTATATTCAGTTCTTTTTATCAATGATATTGTCATTATTATATATTATGTGGATGTATTACATTCTATTTTGATTGATAAACAGACTTGTCTTTTCTATTATATATTTTAAATATTGATTATGTCTTTTAAATTTATTTAATTGGATGATTTATTCAGTTACATAGCATTATATACTTATTATTTTCTATCCATTTAATTAAATTGGATGTGTGTTAAATTATTTATATTTCAACATTGATTCATGAAAGAATTCACTAAACATAACCGTAACTGAGAAATTGAGCACAACATTTTTTGGATTCCATTCTTAGAGAATCTAGGAACGATTCTATGACTAATATGTAGGGATTATCTATATGGAATAAAGTTGTTTTCAGTAAAAATTATGAGATTTTTACATGCCAAATGTAATATAAGACTCAGGTATGTATCTATTTTAAAAACTCTAGTAAAAATATGTCTCAAGGGAAGTGATTCCTTATATATTATGCCAATGTAATAGTAGCAGGGATTAGCATCAGGTTTCTAGGGATAGGATCGATAAATCTATGGTGTCCATTATTTTTCACATTCCATATTTTGAAGAAGAAGTGTTTTTAATCCTTTTTACAATTTTTGGATTCTATAATAAATTTTCAAATATCAAACCATTGATGAACAGACACACATTAAAATTTTAAGGAATCAATTTATTTATGGGGGTGAGAATATAAATCCCTACGATATTAAATGAAAAATATTCAAGACATTATATACAACCTGAAACACTGAGCCTAAAAAACTGAAAAAAAACAATGACTTAAATATGACCCATATTACCATGCCATTAAATTGGTGGGTGTGAAGAGTATTAACTCTTTGAGTTAATTTTTTGTATTTTTATAAAATGATTAATTTTATTATGAACATTAAAAAATTATTCTTATTTAAAACTATATTTTTGTTTCAGGCATTTATAATGATCAATTTTATATTAATATTTTTTCAAAATAATATTTGGCTTATTATATTATCAATAAAAAAATTTCATTGGAATAATTTTTATGGTATAATTTGGTATTAAAATATTTTTATACATAAATATGTATTTTTTTGAGTCCCCATTTTAAATAGATTTTTCAATTTAATGATAACCAAATCTAATATGAATATTGAAATTAAATATTTAAAATACATTCCATATATGTAATTAGGGTGTTCAAATTTTGTAAATATGTCCCTTTCAATTTTTTTCAATCTGAATAGTAATCGTTGTAAAATTTATCACTACAGTAAATGTTTAATTATGTAAATTATAGATAATACTAGGTCGTAAGGACAATCATTTTCATCCAAATTCAAATTTGATGAAATAAATTAGAACAATATAACCTTTGGGTCAAAATTTAATTATTTAATGTTTACATTTCCATCATAATGATGAATTTAATATTAATAAAAATAAAGGTACAAAATGTCACTCTCATACTTTTAGATATCTAATACGTGTTAACATAGTCACAAAAAATGTGGTGAACATATATAAATTTTTTATTTTGATTTTGATTTTAATTATTTTAATTAATTTGCTAATTTTTATTTATGAAATAGTTACCTTAAATGTTTTTTTCAACCCCAATACAAATTTATTTTTAAAATTATATTAAATTTAAGGAATTTAAAAATACTAAAACTAATTTAATTTAAAATAGTCAACATGAACTAAAATCTTATATATCGTTATTACATGTTAGGTGATTTTGTAGAATTATATTCGAATTCCCAATTTGTTTTGATGTATTTAAATAAATGAAAAATGAATAGCATCAAAAATAACATTACATATATTTTATATTAAATAATATTTTATTAAATTATTTAAAATAAATTAACATTTTAGATTCATCCAGAATAATTGGATATGGTAGTAATAATAGAAAATTGTCAATTTATTTGTAATTTTAGTATATAAGGTATAATTCTTCGCCCTTATAGTGTTAAAAAATTCCATACTTTAGTAATTATCAAAAGGGAGAATATGGGTTTAAAAATAAAATATAATAGTGAATATACATCGAAAACTAGTCCAAATTTTATTTTATTTTAGGATTTATATTTATTCTCTCTATACAATCATATTAAAAAAATTATATCCAATTTAAACAGAAATTTAATTTAAATTAATATAATAATTTAGGAAATTTCATGAATGCCTCTCCCCTCTCTTATAAAAGGAACCAATTCAATCAATTCTCTACATGATATTGATCCATATATCTCAAAATTTCTCTTCCCATTAACCTTATAAATATCATTATCCAGGTTATATAGGATTTTTTCATTCTAAAATAGCTACCCATTTCCCCTTAAAATGAGATCTAAATGAAGTATACCAAGGAAGAGGTAACTATCATTATTGAGTCCTTCAGATATACTTCTTTTTCTAAATCATATTAATGTTTTGTAAAAATCCCAAATAAATATATACAATATCATAACTATACTTATATATTATTATGATTATGGTAATACCATATTCCCTCTATTTTAAATCCTAAAAAATGCAACAACATCAATCATTCGTACGTAAAACTTATCGTCTCCATTGAACGGTGTTATTCGATTTTCATCACCAATTTATTTTGATGGTTATAATGTTTGAAATACTTATTATATAGTATATATTTTACCTAAATTTTCATATATATATTTTTAATTTCATATATTACATGTTACCTTCCAATCTATCAGAAATCTATAATGTCGCTAATGGGGATTTGTGGAGTACAACCTCTATGAAGCGATGTGACAGGGTTTTCATTTATGCATTATATATATAGTAATAAAAATATATATAATTGAAATAATTGAAATAAATGATATATATGATATATTTCTATTTCTAAATATTTTAATTATTATTTACCTTTATTTCGTTCCATCCAACATAAAATGAAAACAACATTCATGTGTATGTTCGGTCTACCATCTCCCTGAATGGTGTAACTCATACTTCTATACCAATCAGTTTTGGAAAATATTATATGACTATATATTGATTATATCATATATTTTATTTTTAATAATATTACAGTGATGGAGTAAACGTGATAAATTCTCAAATACCAAGACTCTCAAATCACAACATATTTGACAAAGAAATAATTTAACACTAGAAGTAATGATTATAATAGATAATTATTAAAAAACATGTGTTAAAATGTTATAAATGCATCATATATGTTATTATAGACAAAAAATTGTTCCTTTATGTTAATATAAAAAATTTAAATATATTTAACTTGATATTTTCTCACCTATGACTCATGTTGAACTTGAGGTATGGAATTTCATCTCATTTTCCACTCCATTAATACTTATTTTGTATTATCCACATATTTCTATTTTTGGTGTAAATTATTCCAAATTGAGGTATATAAAAACAATACCCATTTACTTATTATGATAAAAAAGTAAATTCAATTTATTCTTTCCTTATATATGTTTAAACGAAAATTTGATCGAATTTAACTTCTTGATCGGGGATATTTTTCATACATATCATTATACATTAAAAATTGTTCAAAAAATTATAATTATAATTTATAGAAAAATTTTTATAGAATATTTTACGTTATTTTTGACTTCATACAAGTTATAAAAGGAATATTTCTAATTTTCCACAAAAAAATTTATTTTTCAAATTTCATTAATAGAAATTCATAACGAATGATTATTAACTTATACAATGTTAACAGACATTCCCACCAACATATCCACCCTCACATTGTAAATATGTCTATTATATTTCAATAATTTTTAAAATAATACTCATTATGAATATATATTAAAAAAATAAATTTTCATTTTCATTTATTTATAAAAATAATATATTTTATTGCAAAATCAACTTTTAAAATGGTTACATATCAACTCTTGGTTAATTTTTTAGACCTTAACATTATCTTTAAGCATTAAAATTCTTGTGAAAATGTAGATTATAATTATATTAAATATATATAATATTTATATCATGGATATAATTATTTATTAAACAATATACCATTTGGAGATATAATGATTTAGTTCGAAATTTATTCACAATGAAAAGCCTAAATAAATTCATATTAATTTCTCAATAAATTTACATGTTGATAATGTTTATTATTCTGGAATTTAATCGATCATTTGATATTTATGTAATGAATTATATATTTAGTGATGGGTGGAGACTATAAATTTATATCCCCTGGATTCATCAAATGGTGTCATGAAATAAAGCACCAGGCTTACATTAAATGGGGTTTTTTGGTGCATAAATACCCATAGTTTTAATTAATTTTTATTTAATGACATAATCGTAAAGGTATCACAATCGATAAGATCATGACATCACCAATTATTCATTTAATTTAGTGATAATTTTGTTATTATTATTCATGATATATATGCATTGATATTATCCATGTATACATGTTTTCCCAAGTTATATATTAAATGGATTTTTTCTATTATTTACCATTCTATATTGATTATGCCTTATTTATTCATGGTAGATTCCATTCATTGTAACCCATAATGATCTTCTATGATCACACTTTTATCTATTTTGTTTTCCCCATGATAAGAAGAAGGATCTTATGAATAATAAAAAATATGAAATTTTTTTTTCATATTATTGACATTATATTTTTTATATATTATTTGAATCATGTACATATATAGTTGTTTAAGAAATCTATGTTATTTGGTCCATTTTGATGTGATAAATTATATATTATTACAATATAATAATGCCTCTTGGTTATGGGATTTAGGCAATTTATGCCAATACCCTATTGGATTTTTCTATACAAAACCACTTTGAAACAAGTTAGTGTTTCTACCATGATGTTTCCCATGAAACCACTTTTATATATCACACTAGATCTTGATCCCTATAATATAGGCTATTTTATGCATGTCCATTATAGAGAATCACTATCTCAACTATAAAATAACCACATGGAAGGCTTGTATATAATTTTAAAATAGTACTATATCATAAACATATAAAAAATGAAAGCAATTAAACTCTCACTAAAATGCTTATAAACACATGGATTACATTCATTCCTCATGAAAACAAATTAATTTAAAGGTTCCTTAAAATTAATTTTCCCTTCTAAGGATTCTTACATAAATCCATATATGGATCATGAAAACATAAATACCTATTTATAATTTCATAGAGTCAAAACACTTTTGTTTTTGTCATATACACATCACCATAAAGGATCCTTTTATGGAAATAAGATTTGACATCCAATTGTAAAATTTCATAATCATGGTATGATATTATGAAAAACAACAATTTTTCATTTTAACCTGGAAACTGCATAAATGGTTTTTCGAAGTGAATGTGTTCATGTTTCCTATACTATTTACCAACTAGTCGTTCCCTATAGGTTTTTACCTTACTATACATGTTCATCTTTTACATGAATACACATTTCCACTCAATGGGATTTACACAAAACATAGGATCAATAAAAAAACATAGTATTGATACATGGAATCATCATCATAATCGATAATTCTTATTCAAGTAAAGTAATAAACAAAAATAGGAAAACATGGGAAACAAATTACTAATGAATGTCCCATCATAGGGGGGCTCTAAAGTAGTGAATACTGAGGGAATCCCCCAATAACCATGGAACACATATCAAATTTCATGTCTACATTTCACCTTGAAGCCTCTAATCATATTATTTCCTTCTTATAGGAGAAATGATCATTAATGTAAACCAATAATAAATCACCATTATCAGAAATAAAAAATTCATATCTCATTAATTTACTTACCATTATAACAATCATAGGTTGAAATTTTGTTTTATTAATGACTGCTTCCATATGGAGAAATAGAATAAGTTCTTTTACTAAGTCTTATGTAAAATGAGTATTAACTTCATTGAATTAAATATTTATCTCACTATTATCTTTGAGGATGTGCTCCCTATCAAGAAATATGGAATTTATTTCCACATTTATTTTCTATTATAAATTTGTTTATAGATTATTTTACCTTTTTTACATAGTATATCTTATATTTATAAACTTTATGCCTTGGGGTTCTGGTTTATTTAATGAGAAATCCATAACAAACACTTCACAATTACACGCATAAACATGTGAAAAAATATGTTTCTTTAAAATCCATTACTCAATGGAATTAATATTTTATAATTTGTTTGCTATATAATTTAGTAAGTTTATTTTCTATTAAATATTACCAATAAAAGGATAAAGTAAGGCTTCATTGACTCATAATCGACCATACATTTTCTAAAAAATTTGGTTTCCTACATTCACTAAAACTGTTTCAGTATGGTTTGCATTAGGTATTGAGTTGAGATAAAATATCATACTCCTGTAAAAATGTGATAATGTATTTCTTTTAATATTCATCACATATATCTAATCTATGTTTTTTATCATCAAACCGTGATTATTCTCAACCTCATTATTGATCTCCTTGAATTAATAAAATTATTCAGACTTATACCTCATCGTTTTAATATAACCATATCATCTCATGATTTCAATTAAAATATTAATGTATCATTATATACCTCAAGAATCTACATTATAATGCCGACAAACATCAATGGGTACAAAATTTAGAAGATCCTGATCCCTTTCACATTGAAAAACGAATGGTGGTTTTCTCAACATTCATTGAAAACAAGTATAACGACCCATACTTAACATAAATTGTTATTACTTCAGAGTTTAAGCATACTTATTAGCAAATACAACAAATCCATGAAAGGACTGTATACGTATAATGTCTTTAGAAACTGGGAAAAATAAACAACTAGTTCATAAAATCAACTACATTGTCTCCCATTTATTTCATCATATCTAGAGTCCCTTTTTGGCATATCCTACATAATATCCTTCTTCTGACCTAGGGAAAATGAAACATTCAAAAGGGTGAGCTCAAATGCTCAGTAAGGCTAAACAAAAGAAATATAAGTCATATCATTTTCATAAGAACAAAATAGTTTGAAAATCTTAACCTGCAAAAGAGGTCATAATATCATGTCATGGGATAAATCATAGTAATGAAAATTAATCCAAAATAATCATAACATAAAACCAGAAACATTATTTCATACACACATAATCATAAAAAATCATTTCATATTATTCAAGTCTCATTTCCAAGACCATAATTGAGGACAAAGTCCATTACTGAACGAAGTTCACTCCTCGTTCCAGTCCTGTATCACTGAAACAGGTTAACATGTCGTTCCGGCCATGCCTATCTCATGAGATATAAATCTTTACCCAATAAATTGGAGAGAGATATAGGTCTCACCAATCTCATAATGAAACCATTCTTATGTGTTCCACAAAATCATAAATCATACATCATAGCATAACCCATGTAATAATAATGGGATTATTAAACATCATGCCATCATAACATAACCCATATAAGATAAAAAGACATCATAAAATTAATTCCATCATAAAACTATCAAATAAATTTAAAAATAGTGATATAAATAGAACTTTATTTTATATTATATGGAAAATGTTTTTGGTAAAACACTTGAACTCCATTCTTGAGGAATCTATCTTTTCTACTTCAAAATTTTTTTCACTTTCTTAACATGTCATATAATTTTAAAATAAAAGAATTTGATTAAAAATAAACTTGAAAACTTGTAAAGTATGCTTCTTGGAAATAATGTTCTAAAAATCCATTCATGTCGTATAAGTTAAAAAAACATTATTCTCGTACTTTGGCTGGAAAAGTCAAAAAGTACCTCGTACGAAAAATGACAAAAGATACCTTTCATATCTTTTACTAAAAACTCACCGAAGGGTAAAATTGGATTTAAACAATTGTATGAGGATTTAAATAATATTACATATTGAGGAAACATGGATGTGGATGATAAAATACACCCTAGTAAATACTAAGTACAAACAATCTCGGATAAAAATGAGATTGTGAGATTTTCCCATACCTCAGGTCTGATATGGTTCATATGAATCCAAACCTCCTGTATTATGGTTTAAGTAATTTTAATTAACTTATTAATGAATCATATTCATTGTTATGATATCATATATCATCATATTTGTATCTTCTTAGTAGTAATATTTCATTACTACTTGTTATTCAGATGTTTATTGCTTAATGTTCTTATGTGTGTTTTGTCGAATAAATTCTTATTCCTCTTTATAGGATATAGATAAATCATTTACAGAATTGTATTAGTGTAATATATATCATATTCATTCATTCAATTCATTTATATTATCATTATTCAATGATGAACATCTAGAATGTGTCGCATCACATGGTGGAGACAGTAGGTCGTACGTACGAACGAGCGATGATATCGTTCCCATGATCGTGGAATTGTATTGAAGTATATGTATAATATTTCATAATTAATACAACTTTACAATAATCATATATAGTTATTTATTTACACCATTATATCCATCCAAGTAAGGTGGTGGTGGAAAACATATTTCACCACGACATGGAGATGGTATTTCGTACGTACGCACGTGCGGTGATTTTGTTTACCGTTGGATGGATAATAGGTGAAATGGGTTTGTTTCATATTCATAATAACATATCAGTATATGAGGGATACTAATTTTATTACCTCATAATGAAAAAACTATTGAAGAGGGAGTAGAAGATGAATGGAACTTGAAGAAAACGGTTGAAGGTATTACCTCTTATTCGTAGTGCCTCCTTTAAACATTCTCATAGGGCACTAGAGTTTGTATTTTGAGAATACCAGTACCTCTAGTAGGTTTATAAGGAATTGGGGAAGTGAAATGGGTAGGGTTTGGCCGAGCTTGAAGGCTCAATGTGGTGTGAGGAAGAGAGGGAGGAGGTGCCCTTTTATAAGAGAGGAGAGGGGCACCTTTGGAAAGTGTGAAGATATTATTTTATTATAAACTTATCTTCTGTTTCAAAAGGTCCAAAAATCATTAAAGATGAATATAAGATGACTCAGGGTCGAAGTAAAATCATCCAATCAGAATTGGACTGGTTTTGGAAAATATTTTAATCATTATAATCTTATTTATTCAAATCATTTATTAATGAGATAAATACTACCTCATTATTGTGTCATAAATAATTTAATTTATTTGATGTATAAAAATTATAAAAAAAATACCAATATGTAGGAAATCCTTTTTTATTTCAAATTAATATTTATAGTTGAAAAGATAATTTATATAGCCCATTATAAAAATTAATTACTAAAGGATTTTTTGATAATTCCAATTCTGTATTTACATTAAATTAATTAATATAATGTGTCATTCGCTTTCATAAGTGGATCCATGGGGTCCCAAAATCTACCCAAGGATGCCCATGGTCGGCCATTACTCATCCAATGATTTTTGGACATGCGTTAAAGTAATTTTGAATTATTATAAATTTCTTTTAACCTTGAATTACCCTATCTACTTTTAACCGTGGTAAATAAAAGTAAAAAGATACTAGTCACCAAAAATTAATTTTAACTAATTGAACCACATTTTACTCCTTGATATTATCCGTGTCTCTTGGATTATCTAAATTCCACTCGCAGAAGTGGTAAAATTATGTTTTATGAACAATTGCAAAAGCTCATAGGAGGTGGGTAAAAGACGTTGAAAAGATCAATACAATTTTTATAAACATAAAATTATTATAAAATGACCCCAATGAATTTTATTGAACATATATAAGTATTATGTACCAATTTTTACCTAAAATAAATTCAAATCAAATATATTATTATTTAAATAAAAAGTTGGTTTTAACCAAAAACTCAGGGTTTTCACTATTCATCAAAAATTGATGTTTTTTAGAAAGATACCAAAAATTCAGCCTAAGATATATTTGATATTCCGAATTGAAAAATGATGTCTATTTTTCAAAATTCCTAACAAAGAAGTGGAATTAATAAATTTTATAAGTAATTCTTGTTATCAAAACAAATAGCGTGTTTTGAAGAAACAATAACTATCAAAAGATCATCACTTGTTTATGTCCAATTTCAATGTGAAATTAATTCCAATGACCAACATTGAATTAAATGGTAAAAATATATTTTAATTACACTGTAAAACCAATTAAAAAATAATATAGCCCTATAAATTATTGTGATGAAAGAATTTGTTTTTAATTAAAATATTGCATGCTTTTATTATTCATCAAAATATGAAAGTTACCAGAATAATATAAAAAATTTATCCAAAGTAAATTTTTATATCCTGATTCCAAAGAAGAATTTTATTTTTTTCAAATTGAACTTATAAACATGTCAAAAATATATTTAAATGTGTGTGATATCAAAAGGTGGTAAACATGCACTTTTTTTAAAATACTTTGTTTATCCGAAAAACTGATTTTGTTTTCATACCTCGTTCTAGAAAATGTGTAAGATGATTTATATTGTTATAAAATTTAAAATTAAGTTAATACTATTCATAACGGCTAGTTCATAATATTATAATAATATATCGTTTTTAGTGAAACATAGTATTGTGTACTACACACGCTATCGAGGAAGGTCATGATTGCGTGTAACACAAGCCAAGATAGTGTTGTGTGCAGTGAAATATTCCGTTGCGTATAACATAATACATAAAAAAAATATATTCTTCTCATAAAATATCAGGGTGTTACATTCTACCGCCCTTAAAATGAATTTCGCCCTCGAAATTCGTCACTTCGTAACAAATAGATGAGGATACCTCTCCCTCATCACATCCTCATGCTCCCATGTAGCTTCTTCTAATTGGTGGCTCCTCTAAAAAACATTCACCAAGAGAGTGGTCTTGTTCCGTAGAAATTTTTTTCTATGATCCAGAATCTCTATCGGTTGTTCTTCGTTTGAAAGATCTTGCTCCAACGGTACAACATCTGAGCTGAGTACATGTGAAGGATCGGGTTTGTACATTCTCATGAGAGATACGTGGAAAAAATAATGAACTTGAGAGAGATTCGGTGGAAGCTTCAATCGATAAGCTACCATCCCAACACGATTCAGTATTTCGAAAGGACCGATATACATAGGGCTCAACTTTCCCTTCTTTCAAAATATAATTACTCTGTTCCATAGAGATATTCGTAAGAACATGTTATCACCCA